>OW386560.1:9850652-14650652 GCA_936435175.1 Glyphotaelius pellucidus
CACTTAATAGCCATTTAGACGTTTTAGGCGCTTAATGGTCGTATTTCACGGTTTTGAGACTTTTTGTCGATTTGAGCTCTAAATGGCCGTTAAAAGCCATTTAGACGTTTTAGCGCTAAAAGGTCGATAATAACGGTTTTTAGGCTCTTTGTCCATTTGACCCCTAAATGGCCGTTAAAAGCCATTTAGGACGTTTTAGGCGCTAAAAGACCGAAAATAACGGTTTTGAGGCACTTTGTTGATTTGAGCCCTAAATAGCTGTTTAAAAAGCCATTTAGACGTTTTAGGCATTAAAAGACCGAAAATCACAGTTTTGAAACTCTTTGTCGATTTGAGCCCTAAATGGCCGTTAAAAGCCATTTAGTCGTTTTAAAGCGCTAAAAGACCGAAAATCAAGGTTTTGAGCCTTTTTGACGATTTAAGCCCTTAATGACAGTTAAATAAATATATTGTACAGATATACCAAAATATTCTGAAGTTTTATTACAGTTTCCATAAAGCTAAATAAGTGTTTTTCACAATAAAAGTACAGGGAATCTACTCTTTAAAACACAGTTGTACAAAATTTCTAGGGTCTCATACAGAATCACTTCAATCAGCACGTCCACCTGGAGAAGACACCTTTTCTGTAGCAGTTACTGGTTAAGGTTACTTCGGCATTTTCTCCGTCTGAAAGAAGAAAGTCATTTCAGTACTTGGTTTTTTCAGTTGGGGAAATCGAATACTGTTGGAATAAGGAAATGAATACTACAGGTGTGTAGTGAGGATATAGGTACATTTTATATACCTTCCCTGTTCCTGTGAATTCATTGATAGTACAAATATTGATTGTAAAAATATCCGTTACAGTAGTATGATATTCAGAGGTACTTACTTGGTCACATTGCAACATGATTGCAGTCCATAATCCCTTGACCCTCGGGAACTGGGTCAAATTATAAAAACCTTTTAAAAGAGCCGGGTCCAGAAGGAAGCGAATACACATTGGACGGCTATATCCAAAAGCCTCCGACTATCTTTTTATAAATCTGCAAGCAGACACCAACAAAATCTCCGGCTGACAACAATGAAATTATTATTTGTTGGAAATTGTTGGAATGCAATTTATATGGTTATAGAATGACATAAAACCTAATATACTTGTTATTGTTGTTGAAATATGATGTAAGTACTACAATTCTGTATTATTCTTCAATATATATATATTAAAATAACACACCAAGTGGTTGAGAGTTTTTGTCTTTAGGCTGGTCATGGATTACAAGAACGGCATTTTCGTAAGTAGAAATCGTGAAAAATTCGGGTAATGCAAATACGATTTGACAGCAGCTGTCTGTCATATTTATTGAACCCGTGGTAGAAAACTTTGCTAATATGGTAGAAAACTTTGCTAATTTGTACCCGGTAAACGTTACTGGCTGGTCAAAGTACCAATTAATAAAAATAAACTTTATCTACCCACATAAGCATCCTTGAAGGATGGTGAAATCGAAAAAATGCTTTATCCTATTGGTAGTGCTTGTGAGCAAGATGGTGAAATACCCCCTATAAGTAAAATCTGGTCTTGTCAATACAGATAGGTACATAAGACTACCTATCAACTGTTGGTATGGATATTTTAAAATATCAACATTTTTATTTAAATCTTTCTCCAACTTCAAATAAACTTCCATGGTGTCTCTGAAGTATGACAATCTGACATATTAAACTTATTTTAAATATTGTTTACAAAATGCTCTTGGCCAACAGTAATACAATCTTTTTGAACATTTACTTTCATTTACTACTGTAAACTTTCACATACTACTGTAACCAACCTGAAACAAGTACAAGTTGCACAAAACGCAATTGTAAAATTATTAGTTGTCCCTAACATTTTCAAACAAAGACACAATACTCCGTTGCTGTTTCAGAGTGCAAAAATTTTACCTGTGAAGGCAATACTATGGTATAAAATTATAATTCAGCATATATTTACCCCGCAGCATAAAGAGAAACTAGATCATAAATATAGCACTAGATTCACGCGTAACGACGGGTTAATAGTTCCGAAATTTAATAATAAGTACGGACAGAGAACGTTTGAATACAACATACCGAAGATATTTAATTTATTACCTGACAATATAAAGCAACATAATTCTATGAATAAGGTTAAATATATGGTGAAAAATTGGTTATTGGAAAAAGAATATTTATTTTGATACTTGATAAAATTTATGAAAAAATGTTTAAACTGTAGATAAAAGATGTAAATTATAACTTTAAATATATTTGTAAGTAATTATAAGCACCTGCTGTCAAGCCAATTGCAATTGGCTTAGCGGGACTGGATTGTTGATTTATAAAATAAATAAATAAATTAAAAAAAAAAAATAAATTAAAAAAAATAAAAATAAAAAATTCCTAGACTCTGTTTAATCTGACCTAAATCTTTTATCTTAAATTTATTCACAAGTTCAGTCTTTAACTGTTAATAATAGTTTTCTGAATTATAAAATACAAAGAAATCAACCACAAATAATGCAACAAATATTTTAATAACATGTGAGAGAAAAACATTTCTCTTTGTAAGAACATACCTAATACGGTAGATTATACTTAGTTTTTATAAATATATGGCAACATTATCAGGAGTCAGTGGGACGACGGCAGCCATAATATTTTATAATATTGTATGGATGAATATGAATGGTACAGACAAATGATTGTATATTATTTATAATCATTCTCACGCAAGGTCATTTAGTAGATGTTGCCCCATGTGTAGGCACGGTGGGGCAAGGTGGGGCATTTGCCAACTCTGGCTGGGCGATGCATGACCTCTTGGATTGTAGACCAAGTTGCGTTTTCAAATTTACAGCACTTCAAATGACGGTTTTTCCGTCTTCCGTTCATGTTGATAGAGCCCAAAGCATGAATATGTTGTCGAAGCCTACTGTTTTTGGTATCTACTCTAGATTTTTATTTTTTGTCCCACCCTAAATCAATACCTAGCTACACCCATTTGTTCAACTACAAACATTACAAAAATTCCAATGAACTAGAACTAGCTAGAGAATAACTAGCTTCGTGTTGGGAACACCTTACTAAATGAATATTCTAGATTGTAAAGTAAACAATACATTCTGTTTTATATAATCATTATGTTAGCAGCTCTGGAGACTCTGGATGGCTGATGGCTATTCTTTTAGTCTTCCTCATCCACAACGCACAGCGGTGTACTCCTCAATTGCATTCGGTTTATCTGAAAGTAATAATAAGGGATAAAACATTCATGAAACACTAACCACCTGCCACATTCCACCTGTGGATCAATGAGCATGCTCACAAATCAACAGCCAGTTGATTTGTGAATGGAGGGAAATAATTATGCCGAGTCTTCAATTTATGATGGTCCGATGCTTTGTGACCCCCTTGCACAACGTGTGAAACGCTTGTAAACTGTGCGACCCAAAATTTAAGTTTCTTGTTTTTGTAAAAGCGCAATGAAACCATGCATTATTTTAATTCAATGGCAAGCCAGAATTTAACACTAAACAAATACAAAATATTGTTACTGAAGTCGCTCAGTTGTACATAATATTGTATATTTTTTACTATTTCTGTGTAAAAGTCCCTAAAAAGCGTTTTAATAAATACAATAGGAAATGTACAGGTTGATTTTTAAATATGCAATGTAAATGTTTTACCTAGAGCAGAGGCATCGATATTCCAGCCGCTGGTGGTGCCTCTGGTGAGGGAGATCGTACATTTTATCATCGTCTCTATGTTGTCCAAGGGAACAGCGTTGCTGGGTCCCTATCTGATGAGGGTGCACTTTTGTCTCTCCAGTCCCTCATATTTCACTTTAATGTATTGGTTCACCTGAAGGCTCTGCAGACAAATACACAATAGATGTTAAAGACACTGTACCTAAACGATTTAACAGCAGAAAATCACAAAAAATAGCAATGAGGAAAGAAGAAAGAGTAAAACATTTTGTGACGCATGAATTAAGACAAATCTACAAATTCAACTAAATTCTTTAGTGATATCACTCAATAATCAATAAAACATAACAAAAACCCGTTGAACTTACCTTATAGTTTGCATAAATAAACCAATCCCGTTCGTAAACAACAATAAACGAACACTGTGTTGACACCATGTTGACACTTTTGACGTTTGTGATTTCACAGAAACAATGGCGTCTAAGCACGTCTAAGACAGGCGTGGCAGTAGACCAAAATAGCTACTTGGCACCATATTTTCTGTGGCGAAATGCGCACGGGTTTTTGAGCATGATTCTCCTACCAATAAAGTTATGTGACCGGTAGTTAAGAGCAACATTTAAAGAGATTGGTGAAATAGCCCCATAGTGTAAGTTATTTAAGTCAGTATAATAACTGTTATAATGAAACTCATCGGAAAAATTTAAAACGATTGTAAAAATACCTACAGAAAACTAAAAGCTATGGTTTAGTTTATAAGAAAAATGAATTCCTTTACAAGCCTTTGTGGACGCGGATTGGGCGTCATGTACCTTGGATAGAAGGTCATATACTGGGTTCTGTTTCATAATGTCAGGATGTGTAATTTCTTTTAAATCCAGAAAGCAAAGGACAATTGCTTTCGGGTACTTACGGGTCGAGTACAGAAGCAGAGTATATGGCTTTATCTGAAGCCTGCAAAGAGGCTATTTACTTAGAGAATTTATTATAGATATGATAGAAATCAATAAAAATACACCTGTATGTATAGTGATAGTCAAAGTTCTATGAAATTGGAAGTTAATCCACTGTTTCATGAAACGTACCAAATATATTGATGTGCGACATTTTGTTAGAGAATGTGTATTTGATAATAAAGTGAAACATGAATATGTATCAACTTCCAATATGCCAGCTGATTTATTGACAAAAAGTCTGTGTACAAATAAACATTATAAATTCGGAAGTTTGAATCTTGTTGTTTTTATTATGAAATTAGGATTATTTTGTTACAAGAAGGTGTTAGAATGTAACAAAATAATGTTACCACTAACGCCATCTAGAATGTAACTGTACATTACTCATAATAAACGTCTATCTGTTGACAACCGCTCTGCTGTTTTATTATTAACGGCTATTTAGAGATTAAATCGTCAAAAAGCCTCAAAACCGTGATTTCAGGACTTTAAGCGCCTAAAACGTCGAAATGGCTTTTAACGGCTATTTAGGGCTAAAATCGACAAAAAGCCTCAACACCGTTATTTTAGTCTTTTAGCGCCTAAAACGTCTAAATGGCTATTAACTGCCATTTATGGCTTAAATCGTCAAAAAGCCTCAAAACCGTGATTTTCGGTCTTTTAGCGCCTTGAGCGTCTAAATGGCTTTAACGGCTATTTAGGGCTCAAATCGACAAAAAGCCTTAAAACCGTGAAATACGGCCATTTAGCGCCTAAAACTTCTAAATGGCTATTAACTGCCATTTATGGCTTAAATCGTCAAAAAGCCTCAAAACCGTGATTTTCGGTCTTTTAGCGCCTTGAGCGTCTAAATGGCTTTTAACGGCTATTGAGGGCTCAAATCGACAAAAAGCCTTAAAACCGTGAAATACGGCCATTTAGCGCCTAAAACGTCTAAATGGCTATTATCTGTCATTTAGGGCTTAAACTGTCAAAAAGCCTCAAACTAGTTAAATATGGTGAAATATGAAATATAAGCGCCTAAAACGGCTAAATGGTTATTAACTGTCATTTAGGGTTTAAATCGTCAAAAAGCCTCAAAACCGTGATTTTCGGTCTTTTAGAGCATAAAACGTCTAAATGACTTTTAACGGCTATTTAGGCTAAAATCGACAAAAAGCTTAAAACTGTGAAATAGGGCCATTTAGCGCATAAAACGTCAATATTGCTTTTATTTTCCATTTAGCGCTCAAATCGTCGAAAACCCTCAAAACGGTTAAATACGGCCATTTAGGGCCTAAAAAGCCCAAATTGCTTTTATTTTTCATTTAGCGCATAAATCGTCAAAAAGCCTCAAACTGATGAAATACGACCATTAGCTCCTAAAATGTCGAAATGGCTAGAAACTGGCGTTTAGCGCTAAAATCGTCAAAAGCCTTAAAAAGGTGAAATACGGCCATTTAGCACTTAAAACGTCTAAATAGGTTTTATTTTCCATTTAGCGCTAAAATCGTCAAAAAGCCTTAAAAAGGTGAAAAACGGGCATTTAAGTTTGAATCTTGTTGTTTTTATTATGAAATTAGGATTATTTTGTTACAAGAAGGTGTTAGAATGTAACAAAATAATGTTACCACTAACGCCATCTAGAATGTAACTGTACATTACTCATAATAAACGTCTATCTGTTGACAACCGCTCTGCTGTTTTATTATTAACGGCTATTTAGAGATTAAATCGTCAAAAAGCCTCAAAACCGTGATTTCAGGACTTTAAGCGCCTAAAACGTCGAAATGGCTTTTAACGGCTATTTAGGGCTAAAATCGACAAAAAGCCTCAACACCGTTATTTTAGTCTTTTAGCGCCTAAAACGTCTAAATGGCTATTAACTGCCATTTATGGCTTAAATCGTCAAAAAGCCTCAAAACCGTGATTTTCGGTCTTTTAGCGCCTTGAGCGTCTAAATGGCTTTAACGGCTATTTAGGGCTCAAATCGACAAAAAGCCTTAAAACCGTGAAATACGGCCATTTAGCGCCTAAAACTTCTAAATGGCTATTAACTGCCATTTATGGCTTAAATCGTCAAAAAGCCTCAAAACCGTGATTTTCGGTCTTTTAGCGCCTTGAGCGTCTAAATGGCTTTTAACGGCTATTGAGGGCTCAAATCGACAAAAAGCCTTAAAACCGTGAAATACGGCCATTTAGCGCCTAAAACGTCTAAATGGCTATTATCTGTCATTTAGGGCTTAAACTGTCAAAAAGCCTCAAACTAGTTAAATATGGTGAAATATGAAATATAAGCGCCTAAAACGGCTAAATGGTTATTAACTGTCATTTAGGGTTTAAATCGTCAAAAAGCCTCAAAACCGTGATTTTCGGTCTTTTAGAGCATAAAACGTCTAAATGACTTTTAACGGCTATTTAGGCTAAAATCGACAAAAAGCTTAAAACTGTGAAATAGGGCCATTTAGCGCATAAAACGTCAATATTGCTTTTATTTTCCATTTAGCGCTCAAATCGTCGAAAACCCTCAAAACGGTTAAATACGGCCATTTAGGGCCTAAAAAGCCCAAATTGCTTTTATTTTTCATTTAGCGCATAAATCGTCAAAAAGCCTCAAACTGATGAAATACGACCATTAGCTCCTAAAATGTCGAAATGGCTAGAAACTGGCGTTTAGCGCTAAAATCGTCAAAAGCCTTAAAAAGGTGAAATACGGCCATTTAGCACTTAAAACGTCTAAATAGGTTTTATTTTCCATTTAGCGCTAAAATCGTCAAAAAGCCTTAAAAAGGTGAAAAACGGGCATTTAGCGCCTTAAACGTAAAAATGCTTTGATTTTCCATGTAGCGCTTAAATCGTCAAAAAGCCTTAAAATGGTGAAATCGGGCCATTTAGGGCCTAAAACGTCTAAATGGCTTTTATTTTCCATTTAGCGCTAAAATCGTCAAAAAGCCTTAAAACGGGCTTTTATCGCCTAAAACGTGTAAATTGCTTTTATTTTCCATTTAGCGCTTAAATCGTCAAAAAGCCTTAAAACGATGAAATACGGCCATTTAGGGCCTAAAACGCCGGAATCGCTTTTATTTTACATTTAGCGCTATTATCGTCAAAAACCTTTAATCGATGAAATACGGCCATTTTGGGCCTAAAACGTCTAAATTGATTTTATTTTGAACTATGCGCTAAAATCGTCAAAAACCTTTAACGGTGAAATACGGCCAGTTAGGGCCTAAAACGTCTAATTACTTTTTTTTCTATTTAGCGCTTAAATCCTCAAAAAGCCTCAAAACGATGAAATACGACCATTTCGCACCTAAAACGTCGAAATGGCTATATACAACCATTTAGCGCTATAATCATTATAAATAAATTATTTATATTACAAACTTTGAAATATGTATTTAAAAACAAAAATAATTTCGAAATAAATGAAAACAGAATGATCAAAAGAATAAATAATATATTTTACACCCCACAAACCAATACTAAATTATTGCAGACACATAGCAGTTTCATTGGTCCTCTTTCATTTAACCTTCTACCACTACAAACTCAAATGATAAATAAAATGATAAAATATGTAAAAGAGGTAAAATTATGGTTGAATAATGTAGATATTGAAACGCTTTTTCTATAAATTTATCCATCCTTCTACAACTCACTTTCTGTAACTTTCTAAACTTTAGTACAATGTGTTTTCTGTTTATTTTTTTTTAAATAACTAAAAAAAAATTTTAAAATTTAAAATCAGTATGTTTTTTCCATATTTTTATTTTATTTTTATAATAGCTGAAAAAAAAAACCTTTTCACTTATTCTACCAATGTAATACTAACTTTTTATACTAACTTTATATTTTATGTTTTTTAAGTCTATTTTATACTTTGGGTACTTGGAAATATAGTATTTTGTTTTAATATTACCCACACTCAGGCAGTGCCCTAGTGGTTTTCATTTCTTGTTCATACTATTTATTATTATATATTAAATTATTATATGTATACTATGTGCTATTATACATTATATGTACAAAGAAATGAGAATAAATAAAGTAAAAAAAAAATCATCAAAAAGCTTAAAACTGTGAAATAGGGCCATTTAACGTCTAAATTGGTTTTATTTTAAATTATGCGCATAAATCGTCAAAAAGCCTCAAAACGGTGAAATAGGCCATTTAGGGCCTAAAACGCCTGAATTGCTTTTATTTTCCATTAAGCGCTAAAATCGTCAAAACGCCTTAAAACGTTGAAATAGGGCCATTTAGGGCCTTAAACGTCAAAATGGCTATTAACTGTCATTTAGGGCTTAAATCGTCAAAAAGCCTCAAAACCGTGATTTTCGGTCTTTTAGCGCAAAACACGTGTAATGGCTTTTAATGGCTATTTAGGGCTAAAATCGACAAAAAGCCTTAAAACGATGACATACGGCCACTTAGCGCCTAAAACGTCTAAATAGATTTTATTTTTAATTAAGCGCTAAGAACGTCATAAACCTTTAACGTCGAAATAGGGCCATTTAGGGCCTAAAACGTATAAATAGCTTTTCTTTTAGTTTAGCGCATAAATCGTCAAAAAGCCTCAAAACAATGAAATACGACCGTTTAGCTCCTAAAATGTCGAAATTGCTTTTATTTTACATTTAGCGCTAAAATCGTCAAAAACCTTTAATCGATGAAATACGGCCATTTTGGGCCTTTAACGTCTAAATTGATTTTATTTTGAATTATGCGCTAAAATCGTCAAAAACCTTTAACGGTGAAATACGGCGAGTTAGGGCCTAAAACGTCTAATTGCTTTTTTTTCCATTTAGCGTTTAAATCCTCAAAAAGCTTCAAAACAACAAAATACGACCATTTTGCACCTAAAACGTCGAAATGGCTGTATACAACCATTTAGCGCTAAAATCTTCAAAAAGCTTAAAACTGTGAAATAGGGCCATTTAACGTCTAAATTGGTTTTATTTTAAACTATGCTCAAAAATCGTCAAAAAGCCTTGAAACGATGAAATGCGGCCATTTAGGGCCTAAAACGCCTGAATTGCTTTTATTTTCCATTTAGCGCTAAAATCGTCAAAAAGCTTCAAAACGGTGGAAAACAGCCATTTAGGGCCTAAAACCTCTTGCTTTTAATTTTTCACTAAGCGCTAAAATCGTCAAAAAGCCTTAAAACGATGAAATACGACCATTTAGCTCCTTAAACGTCGAAATGGCTATAAACAGCCATTTAGCACTAAAATCACCAAAAAGCTTAACCGTTTTTAACTCAACTTCTTGAAAAGTCAAAAATACCAGGTGTTTTTATAGCTTTCTGCAAATAATAAAACACGTTTTTCTTATTTTTGGCTGGTCCCCCGCGGGAGTTATAGACCACCACCCTCAACAACAAGAAGAAATAAAACAATCAATGTTGCTACTTTAAATACGAGAACCCTTAGAACCGAAGAAAGCCTACACGAGCTAGAAAAAGCTCTCGAAGAAATAAAATGGGAAATCCTGGGCATTAGCGAGATGCGAAGATTAGGAGAAAGGATTGAGGAACGCAATGAATATATACTATTCCTCATAGGCGAAACAACCGGTCAGAGGAGTAGGATTCATAATCAAACGGTCAATGAAACAACACATACAAGAACTAATTGGAATCTCTGATCGAATAGCCATTCTTAACATTGACATACCGGGATACCAAAAATTATGGTCAGTTATACAAATTTATGCTCCAACAGAACAAGCAACAAAAACAGAAATCAAACTTTTCTATAAAGAATTAACACAAACATTAACATTAACATGTAAACAACCATATTATCTTAATGGGCGACTTTAATGCTCAAGTCGGGGCGAAGCAATGCAATGAAGAATATGTCCTGGGAAAGTTTGGACAAGGTAAAAGAAGTCCACATGGTGAATTTTTGGTCGAATTTTTATTACAACACAACCTAACAGTTTGTATATGAAAAACCAAAAGAATAAGTGGACACGGATCTCCCCCGACGGCAACACCAAAAACGAAATTGACTACATAACAACAAACTATCCAAAAGCCTTCACGGATACGTCGGTCCTTACTAAATTAAATTTCAATACAGATCATCGTATGGTAAAAAGCAACATAAGAATAGAACCACCAAAGAAATCTAGAAAACATTTTGCTCCATATACTATAAAACACCACAGCGAAGAAACCTTAAAGAAAATAAAACAATCTCTAATTGAATCAGCCGAAGAATTAACTACCAGTAATATTGATGCTCATACGAAATATGGAAAGCTAGAAAATCTACTAACTAAAGCAAAAACTGAGAATAGTAGAGAAAACAAGTACAAACTAAGTGGTACAACGCTACAACTTATAGAAGAAAGAAAAAATCTACTTTCGAAACATCCTAAAAAAGATAACATAAAAACTATAACGAAATTAAGTAAGGAAATCAGGGAGAACATCAGGAAAGATAGAAAGACCAGGAGGCTGTAAACATTAGAAAAGAATATAATGAAAACTGGAGGAGTAAAAAAAGCGCTTAAAGAATTTAGAGAATCGAATAAAGAATGCACTCAAATCGTCAAAAACCCTCAAAACGGTGAAATACGGCCATTTAGGGCCTTAATTCCTTTTTTTTCCACTTGGCGCTAAAATCATTAAAATGCCTTAAAACGGTGAAATACGGACTAAAACGTCTTAATTGCTTTTATTTTCCTTTTAACGCTAAATTCGTCAAAAAGCCTTAAAACGGTAAAATACGGCCATTTAGGGCCTTAAACTTCAAAACTGCTTAAGTTTTCAAAATTCATTCAGCGCTAAAGACGTCAAAAACCTTTAACGGTGAAATACAGCCATTTAGTGCTGAATAAGTTTGAATTACTTGTATTTTCCATTTAGCGCTTAAATGGTTAAAAAGCCTCAATACGACGAAATACGACCATTTAGCACCTAAAACGTCGAAATGGCTATAAACAGCCATTTAGCGCTAGAATCATCAAAAAGCTCAAAACTGTGAATAAGGACCATAAAGCGCATAAAACGTCATTATTGCTTTTATTTTCCATTAAGTTCAAATATCGATAAGCGTCAAATAGCCACTACCATTTAGCGTCAAAAAGCCTTAAAACGGTGAAATATGGCCATTTAGGGCCTAGAACGTCAAAATGGCTTTTTTTTCCATTTAGCGCTTTAATAGTCAAAAAGCCTTTAAACGGTGTAATACGGCCATTTAGGGCCTAAAACGTCAAAAAAGCTTTTGTTTTCCACTTGGCGCTAAAATCGTCACAAATATTTAAACTGTAAAATACGGCCATTTAGCGCCTAAAACTTTTAAAATTGTTTTATTTTCCATTAAGCGCTAAAATCGACAAAAACCTTTAAACGGTGAAATACGGCCATTAGTGCCTTAAACGACTAAATGGCTTTTATTTTCGATTAACGCTTAAATCGTCAAAAAGCCTCAAATCGAGGAAATACGGCCATTTAGCGCCTTTAACCTCTAAATTGGTTTCATTTTCCATTTAGCGCTAAAATCGACAAAAACCTTTAAACGGTAAAATACGGCCATTTAGGTCCTAAAACTTCTAAATTGCTTTTTCTTTCCATTTAGCGCTAAAATCGTCAAAAAGCCTTAAAACTGAGAAATAGGGCCATTTAGGGCCTTAAATGTCTAAATGGCTTTTATTTCTTATTTAGCGCTAAAATCGTCAAAAAGGCCTCAAAACGATGAAAAAAGACCATTAAGCACCTTAAATGTCGAAATGGCTATAAACAGCCATTTAGCGCTGAATTCATCAAAAAGCCTAATACTGTGAAATAGGGCCATTTATCGGATAAAATGTCAAAATTGCTTTTTTTTCCATTTAGCGCTAAAATCGTCAAAAAGCCTCAAAACGGTGAAATACGGCCATTTAGGGCCTAAAACGTCTAAATTGCTTTAATTTTCCATTTAACTCTAAAATCTCGTTACGGTCGCTTGCGGGCTCAATAGGTCGCAATTTCTGTAAACGCAATCTGCCACCTTTTACCAGACCTGACGGCTCTATAGCAAATACCGCCGCCGAAAATTCTAACTTAATAGGCAAAATGTTGGCGGAAAACTCGACCCTCGATGATCAAGGTGCTATCCCGCCGTTGGTTCCTCACTGCAGTTTTCATATGAAAAAGCTGAGTGCGTTTTTCCCATTTCGCCTCATCTACTCCCTGAGGTACACAAGGAGTTAGATAGACTTTTGGAATTAGGAGTGGTAGAACCTAGCAACAGTTCTTGGAACAATCCGATTGTTTTGGTTCCAAAGAAAAACGGCTCTTTCAGATTATGTCTTGATAGCAGAAAATTAAACTCGATCTCTAAACGCGACGCATACATGATGCCGTTCATTTCGGATATTCTGAATAGCTTAGGAGGTGCGCGATACCTGTCAACATTAGACTTGAATGACGCGTTCTTTCAGATACCTCTAGAGGAAACGTCAAAAGAAAAGACAGCTTTTACCATTCCCAAAAGAGGCTTGTTCCATTTTGTCACCATGCCATTTGGATTACACGGGGCGAGCTCGCGTATGATGCGTCTAATGGACAAGGTTTTAAGTTCTCAGCTGGATGGCAAAGTGTTCTGCTACCTTGACGATATTATTGTAATTAGTTCGTCTTTTGAGGAGCACATAGAACTTTTAACACAAGTTAAACAGAAATTACAGGCTGCAGGCTTAACCATCAATGTAGAGAAATCAGTTTTCTGCAGAGACTCCCTTAAATACTTAGGTTATGTGATAGATAACAAAGTGTTACGCACTGACCCGGACAAAGTCAAAGCCATTGTGGATTTTCCAATTCCATCCTCGCAAAAGAGTTTACGGAGATTTATAGGGGTTTTGTCGTGGTATAAGAGATTTATTCTGAATTTTTCAATTATCGCAGCTCCCTTATACAATCTAACGAAGAAAGAATTTGCTGGGAAATCTTTTAAGTGGAATGAACAGGCTCAAGCAGCGTTTGTTAATCTAAAGAGTATATTAGTAAATGCTCCGGTTCTTACTTGTCCAGATTTTGACAAACCGTTCACGATTAGCTGTGACGCCTCTGATACGGGTTTAGGCGCAGTTTTATCTCAAACAGATGAGAATGGGAGGGATCACCCGGTTTCTTTCATCTCCAGAACACTCTCGGCGCAAGAAAAAAATCACTCCACCACCGAGAAGGAACTTAATGCAAAGATTTTTTGTATCTGTTTTAAATAATAAAATTAGGTAGAACCTAAGAACTCACAATAAATTGTGCAACCCATTGAGGTCATATTTCACAAAAACGGCGCTCTACGGCTCTAAAAGTTAATGTTGACTTGCACATTCTCAAATGAATGGTGGGATTTTAAGAAATTGCCTACAATAATTTTATCTAACTAAATTTTAAGAGATTGGCTTGCGGGGAACTCTACATATTCCTTCATCGACAGTTCAACAGATGATCTTTGATCTAATTTATGGTCAAGGTATCTGATAGTTTGGAATATGGCATTGTTTGGAGCAAGTAACCTTCGGTGGAACAAAACACCAAATCTTGTAGCCAAATTGTATTTAACTAATAAATGTAATTTATTTAATGGCTTACATAACCAAGACAAACTACTCGATCTAAATTGAGTCCGGATTGAGTCATTTAGATATTCGCTTATACCTAATTGCTTGCAGTTCGAAATGCTTTCTCAGAAGTAGTAGATGTGTTCAACTGGACGGAATACAGTTACAAACAGGCTTTAATAACGTACCTCAATAAATCAATGTTAGCAAAATACCTATTAGTCTTCTCCATGGGTTGGTCCTGTATTTTTATTTTTTTTTTAATTTTATCATATTTGAAACACTTACAAAGGTTACAATTTTACAACATAATATATAACATACATATTTCAATCACTCTCCTAATAAAGCAGCTGCTTGTGTTTAGGAGAGGACAACTAAATGTTTTTACATCAATTTAAATTAAAAATATTATTTCAAAAACTACCTATTAGTAATTTCATGAGAAAGTACGATAAAAGTAATAAAAATATAGGTTCGTTAATAAATGATACAAAGGATTGACGAAGCAATGACATCAAACTAAAAAAAACTAACTAACCATCACACCGTTTCCCCGCAGGGGTAGGCAGAGAGGACGGACCGCCAAACAACTCGGTCCTGGCACACACTATTTGCTTCACTCACATTCATACATCGTCTCATACATACTCTTCTATTATTCTGGCTTTTGACATGGCCCGACTCAAGTATCTGATTCCCTTGATCTTGCCATGTCTTCCTCGGGCGTTCCCGACTTCTACCATTCACATTTGCGTCATATATTCTTCTTTCACTACTTTCTTCGTTCATTCGCTCTACATGCCCAAACCATCTGAGGGTCCCTTTCTTAATCTTACTCATTATGCTTACATCAGCCTTACATTCTTTGCGGATCTCCACATTTCTCACACGATCATACATGGTTTTACCACACATACGCCTCAGGGATCTCATTTCTACAGCATTCAGTTTACTTTCATCCTTCCCCTGCCAGTTCCATGCCTCACTGCCTACATCAGGTTAGGTATCAGGACTCCATTGTGGACTGCTAGTTTCGCTCCTTTTGACAGTTTTTTATTAGCGCCAACGGCATTCAGTCCTCCATTAACGGAGTTACCGGCATTTACCCTTCTTTCGATATCTCTATCAGCCTTCCCATCTCTCGTAAACATACTACCCAGATACACAAACTCATCCACCTGCTCCAAGTATTCATCGTTCACAACTATATCACACACTGTTCTCATACTTTCTCTTTCAAACAACATGACTTTAGACTTACTTACATTCATCATTAACTCATTCTTCATACATACTTCGTTCATCCTAGACACTAGAGACTGTAAATCTTCCATAGTGTTAGAAATCAGCACCGCATCATCAGCATACAACAGACAACATACTTCAATCTAAACAATAAGTAAAGTTATGAGGTGGTACTAGAATATTTTAATATATATTTTTTTTATATTTGTCGTAGTTTTCTTCCGATCGTATATCTAAGGGTAATTTATTGAATAATTTTATACCCTTGAATATATAGTGGTGCTGTGCTGTTGTGGTTCGTACTAGTGGTACGGTAAATCTTCCAACAGATATTATTCTTTTGCTAATTGTGGTACATTATTTTTATTAAAAAAAATCTTTATTTAATAATTGTAGTTGCGCAATTTTGTCAAAAATTTTTGCAACCGGGAAATCTTGGAAAACATTTATTGTTGGGTAGTAATAGGGCTTTTGTAAGATGATTTTTATTAATATTTTTTGGATTGTCTCCAGTGGAAGTAGGGATGATTTAAATGCACCCCCATTCCACAATTCCATATTGTAGTAAAGGGTGCGCAAGTGCATTATACCTCAAGATTACAGTTCCACAAAATTATTATATTAATCACTTGTTCTGTAAGTGCCAGCGTAACAGTATATTAATATAATTTATTTATTTATTTATTGTATCTTTACATTGCAGGTAAAAATGTTTACAAAACAATTTGCAACCTCACTAGGACAAGCCTGTGTTGAGGTTAACAATTCTACAATTAACAAAATAACAATTAAATAAATGGATTGAATATATTTTATGTTCGACACATTGAACAATGGAAGAACCCATAGGGGTCAATATGCTCTTCATCCATCTGCTCATCGGTGTTTTCCGGAGGAATCACAACAGCAACGCGCACATTGTCAACAGTGGCTGAGTTGGCATCCCATTTAGGTCCCATCCAGGCATCGATTCCTCGGCTGGTTAAGTCCTCCATCATGACACAAACAACATTTTGCACTTACTGTAATGATAACCGAATATTTTTAAATTTTGTCAGAGTATTCGTAACTCGGATATCTTTGAAAGAAAAGCGTTGAGAAGAATAAGTGGACCCGTGAAAGAGGGGGGAAAAGTGGCGCATCCGGCACTAAAAAGAACTGTATGATATATATCAGGCCCCTAGAATCTCAGCCCATATGAGACTCCTCAGGTTGAGATGGGCTGGGCATGTACAGAGAATGCCGGACATACGCGTCCCAAAAAGAATTATGACTGGACACCCATGTGGAAGGAGAAAAGTGAGAAGAGGAGGTAAGAGGGGATGCAGCATCCAGGTAACAAACTGGAAGTCAGCCGCTGAGGACAGGAGGAGTTGGAGGCAAACGTTGCGGGAATCCAAGGCTCGATATGGGCTATGGCGCCATCGGAGAGAGAGAGAGAGAGAGAAAGATTTGTAACTCAGGAATCCTTGTTTTCTTTTAAAAAATATATATAAATATGTATAGGTATATTTTATATTTTTCACTATCATTGTCAGAGCGGTCCAATTCTGTGATCACTTTATTTTGGTTCAGCAGTTTCATATTATAATGAAAAATTACAGGCGGAGAAGTAAGTATTTTTACATATTTGAAAACAGTTTGAAAAGAGCAGATAAACTACTAATTTGAATAAAAATACAACAGAAAAACACAGCGCAACCGCTTTGTTTGAGGGCACGCTACCATTAGCGTATGCAAACATCTCTCATAACTGACCTCCAAACGTCGTGCACAGGCATCACCAACTTTGAGCTGGCAGAAATCTTGTGCATGTAATACCATTTTTAAACAGAACTTTTGCTAACATCAAAGGCCTTCGCTCACGGAGAAACTGAAATGAAACCAGTTGTCAATGCACCAGCACTTTTGCTTTCAGTTGCCTTGTTAACAGGTTGCCACGGTAGCGCTCACCAATTTCGAATTGCGTTCACAACTGGTTTCATTTCAGTTTCTCCGTGAGCAAAGTCACATACAATTTTTTTTTATTTTCATTTCATCTATTTTTAATTCTTCAAGTTATTTTAATTTATGTTTATAAAGTCCCAGAGAGAGGTTGTATGTGACGACATCATTCCAGTACAGTAGTTCTTAACCTGGGTTCGATCGAACCCCAGGAGTTCGGTGAGTCAGTCTCGCGGGTTCGGCGGAGGTCAAGACACACCCCCGACTCATATGATTCATGATGACACGCGAGGCTTGTCCAATAAAGAAGGGTTCGGTGAATGCACAAAACTGGTGGGGGTCAGTACCTCCAACAAGGTTAAGAACCACTGTTCTAGTATCTTCTTACTTTTTCGTTTTCATACAAGACGTGTGAGAAGGAAGATTTTTATGTTAGAATTTTAGAACCGTTGTCGATAACGTCACGTCTCTCACTCTCCGTGGGACTACTTTGTAGGTTCTGGGGAACTACCTCAAAAAACAATAAATCAGAACAAAATTGGAATCATTAGGAATAAGCAGTAATATAAACATATTTATTATTATTTATTTATTAATTTATATAGAATGGTTACAATTATGTTTAAAAATGTTTATGTTTCAACAAAAATAAAGTCATAAAAGAATATAACACTAAAACACCTATGTATAAATTTGAATGGAAACAAATGTGCCACTGGCTTAGTACCTTTTGTTTCTAGACCATTTAGCATTCGGTCTTTCTCAAGAGATGTAAGAACATTTTTGCCTGAAATTGTATAACGCCATCCGATTTGAAATTCGTAATTGTTGTTTCCATAATTAAGTTTTGTACGGAAATGGCCGAAATTGGGCTTATACTTATTGAATCGCGAAACACGCCCAAAAGTCACTTCTTGTGTTATTTTTTCTTATATGAATTAATTTATCTTAACTAAAGTTACAAAATTGACTCTAGAAGAAGATGTTAACTTACTGTACCTAAAAGTATCTAATATTATATTAATTTTATATAATATGAAATTACACAGGTATGCGTAAATTTTTGTTTTTAAATTTTAAAAAATATTTGTTTGTAAAACAGTACTCTTCCAGTAATCCGCCGCTTGATTATCCGATAACTTTAATATCCGCCCTTACTTTTACTTGTATTGAAAGAACAAAATTAAGCTCAATAATTTGCCAGTATTCATAGTAGTCAAATTTAGTTGTCACCGACAGGTTGGACTCTTGGAGAAACTGAAAGTTAGCGACTCAATCGCTATCCACAGGAAAGGAAATTGTGAATTTCATTGGCGGTCCGCACACAGGCAACTTGTTAAAGACCAGTTGTCAGCGACCGTCTCGTTTCAGTTGCCATGTTGACAGGTTGTCATGATAGCAGCTTAAGACCTGAAAAGTTTCAGAATAATTTGCGATATGTCAGATCAGAAAGATATTCATTTTGTTCGAGAGGTTGATAAATTGAGTTGTGCCGTGAATTGAGTTGCCAACCAGTTTTCGATTTCTCAATGAGTAAAGGCCCTAACACACACAAATACTATATCAATGTCTAGCTTGATAGAGTTGGACTTTTTACCAGTCACAACTGTTTGTTGTTTTAGGACTTTTCTGTTAAAATTCTGTATTCTAATGTTAATATTCTGAATTCTAGCAACTGTAATTTGTTTGTCTTCTATTCGTTTTGTTCTATGACACATATTTTGGTGGATTAAGTTTACAAAATGAGTATTATGAAAGATCGAGAGTTGTTTCTATGGCAAATTTATTTTGTGTTCTTCATTTGGTGTCATTACAAAAGCAACAAATGTTATTTGGAAAGGAAAGATGACTTGCGATATGGTTCACTAAATGATTTCACTACAAATAGTAGTCAATTCGGAAAAGCCTCAATTACATTGAGTAAGTTTACAAGCTACTAGCCGGCGAATTCACTATCTGCTAGTGACCTCGCTCAGTGAAATCATATTACTATCTGAGTTTACTAACAGATAGTGAATACGCCGGGTAGTAGCTTGTAAACTCGCTTTATGTAATCGAGGCTAAATGAACCTTGCGATGCGATTTTTAAGAGTTTTCACGAATACACTGCGACTGCATTCCGCTCTGAACTGAAGCCCGGAGAAGGAAATGGAGAGAGAAAAGGGAACAAGGAACAATTTATTGCCATAGAATAAATCACATTTCCCAAGCAAAACACACCTATTATTATTGATGCAAACAATAGTGGTGATTGGTTGTTTTCAAGAAATATCTGTTTAAATTTTTTGCGTATTTTGTACATGTACACTACAATCCGCCGCTTTAACTAATTGACACTTGCTCGATTTTTGGAGGCGGCAGATTAGTGAGAGTACTGACCTACACGTAATTAATTACACTTCAGTAAAAGTATTTTTTGTAAAAATTATTAATGTGTAATTTTATTATTTACTGTAATAATAAAATAAAGAGATTAATATTAAACTATGTTCAGTAATGAAGATTGGAGAGATATGCTAAATTCTATATTGGCATCACTCGTAGCTTGATCAACCTATGTTGGATAATGTCGTCTTCCAAATTTTTCTGAAATATAAAAAAAAATTCAATAAATTTTGAGAAAACTGTAAAATTTGATCGTATTCAATTTAGTAAGTGCATAAATATTTTGTTATTCGTATGGAGATGTTATTTTATTATGACTTCTTGGCAGTTTACTTTGGTTTGGTGGATTAAATCTGAGATCTCTAGTATTTTAGGGTTTTGTACAGAAACAGTTTTTTAAATACTTTACAGGGCAGGCACATTGATATGCAGAACTTGTAATATTTCACAAAAATGGCGCTAAATAAAAAAGCTAGGTATTTTGTCATTACTAATATTATGGTTGGCCTACCCTCTGCAGGGGTAGGCATAGAGGATGGAACACCACACAAATCTGTCACATGTTGCTTGCTTCATTCACACTCATAGTCATTCTGACTCTTGATACGGCTTGCCTCAAGTATTTGATTCACTTGATTGTGTCTTGTTTTTCTCTGATTTTTTTGATTAGCTCCTCACAGAAGGCCCCTTGGAAAATATTGTAATCTTTGGGGATGCTGTGTGGACGGTCTTTTGTGGAAAGAAAGAAGTGAACTTGGGTCTTGAAGTGCCCCTATTGTAGGAGTGAGGAAACACAGAGGCCAGCAAATCATTCCACAGCCGTGTTGTTGAGCTTAAGAACGAGTCGTAGGAGCGACCCATTCCCATGAGATAAATGTCAACAGCGCACAAATGTGGGACGCACGTTTTGGCGTGTTTCCAGATGGATGTCGCCAACTTTTTCAATATTTCACTTTTGCATCATGTATTCTTCTGGCAGACCTGTAATTTTTTTGTGCTACTACCACACCGTGGCTATTGATCACCCTGTGGCCAACCTTCCAACTCCGAACTCCATAATGGCAGACGTCGAATAAAATATAAAGTACAGTTTAGAAATTGCTCACATTTATTTAATACTAGCCTACCTAGCGTTGCTCGGGCTTTAGATCGTGTTGCTAATTTTAGATCTGAATATATTTAACTCATTCAGATCTAAAAGTAGTGTAACTAAACTCACCATTAGTAATTCTTTCTTTTTATCTACTGTTAAATCAAATCACTTAGTAAAACACCGTTTAATCAAATTAATGTCATTAGTGTTCGCCCAATGGTCGAAATTCGACCATAATTGTAATGTTTTTTTTTTTATGTTTGACATTCAGTAAGACCATAGACAAATAATATTAATCTATTCTCAATTTGACCATAGACTTTAACAATAAACAATAGAGTAAAGACGCGTTTGTGTGTGTGTCAAATATATGGTAGTGTGTGTAATGTTTTTATTATTGATTTAATGTATTTTTATGCATAATTTTTAAAAAATATTAGCATTCTGCACTCCTCCTCTATATAAACTATAAGTGTGCAAAATTTCATACTCCTCCGTCTGCGCATTTTTCGTAAAAAGGGGTACAAAGTTTTGGCTTCACGTATTAATATTATGATTAATTAGGTACCTTAACAGTACTTCTTAGATTTTATTTATTTTTTCTTTTAGTACAAAAAGTGTACATTCAGTGTCATTGTACTTTAAAATAATATTTGACAGTTAATTTGGTGTTGCCCGCCTACAAATTTTGTAGTTCCACTTTTAATATTTTCTACTCTTATTTGACAGACAATACTATCATACTTACCCTGGACTTAATAATTTGTTTTCTTCATTATTACTTCTTACTGTTTTTGTTTTGTATGTACAATGTAATGTAATAGCAATTTCCTTGATGGATAATTTGGTTACTTATCACGTTATGTAGATATGGAGAAGAAAAACAAGGAATGTCAATTCAAGACAAATTTGCATATATCAAAATTGAATGTATTAAGTCCGTATTTTGTCACTGACTTTGATGCTTTTTGATAGGAAATGGAAGTTTATATTTGTCTACTTGCGCATGGACGCTCATGATTCTTGCCTGCTACAAACAACCACTATAGTTTTCGACAGCGATAGTTGTTACTAAAATAATTTTGCAGTAAAAGGTACACAGTAATGCCATTAGATGGCATTGTTACTTTGATTTGGGATTTTAAGGTGATGTACCAGGTCGTGTAAAATTCGGGATCAGGCCGCTAACAATAACACTCCTTATGTAGATGGCGATAAGGTTTAAATTCCCATTTAGCCGCCTGTTTTGATTTATTCATCAAAAAACATAGCCAAATAGCGCGTTTTATTTTATTTTGCGAAGCTCAGGCAGAAATTTTTAAATCTTTTACAATCATTTTCTAAAGAATTTCATTTTGCACATTGCTCAATAAAACTATAACCGAAAAGGGGTACGTAACTAGGAGATTTTGAACTTTAAGGCAGTTTTTATACGCCTGATACTTTATTTTTTCTGGGCTAATAAAAAGACAAAAAAAAATGCTTGATTATCTCAGAGGAAAATGTGTGTTCTGCTAGCAGTATTTAATTAAAGCATCTAAAATATTTTTAAATGATTGAATTTTCAAAAAAAAAATAACATGATTTTGCATTGCTTAGTTTGTGGATCACCGAACTGACATTCTTTGTTTTTCTCGTGTGATATATTAAATCCAATTTCTTGAACTTCAGAGATGAAACGTTACATATTACAATAGAATATTATTCTGTCACCAGTTATTGATAATAAATAAAACACTATTTATTATTTAAAACACATTTTATATTATTAATAATTATTATATGTAACAATATTCCATATTTTTGGTTATAAATTGATTAGATTTTGTTACATTTCCAAATTATATGAACATGTTGTTAATACCCATTAGTTGAGGGGAAAAATATTAAATAAAAATTAAAATACTATTGTTATCATTGATTTTGTTAAAAAGTTACAAATTTTGTTAAAAATAATTTACAATAATAATTATAATTGAAAAATAATTAATTTTATAATAACATTTTCGAAAATAGTTACAAATCAAATAAAACAATTTTTTAATAGGCCACAGTATTTTTTAAATTCTACTTTGTAAAATTGTAAAAAAGGCAATTTTGGCATTAACAGGGTATAAAGGCGACTTGCGTTTTATTATAATGTTTATAAGTAGGTTTTCGTAAAAGTATAAAATCTTTTATAAATAAACTAAAAATATTCTGCAATTTTTAAATTGTCAATAAAATATTATTAAATCACTACTAAAAAAAGATTGAAAAATACAATAAATCTATGTTACAAAAAATAAAGTAAAAATGGCACAATTTCGAAAATATGATTTTTTTAAGTAGTATTGAGAATCTCTTTAAGTATTTGAAACATAAACATTAAAAAATAAATTTAAATATTGTCGCAAAGTTATTAAAATATTAACTCAAAAATAATGTTTTGAAATCTTTCTCTGGCAAATAAAAATATAAACAATTTATTACAACACAATTATATTAAACACTGGTAAATAAATCACTAAGCTTTTCTACAAGATAAGTATTGCCATTATAAAATATTCATTAAATTCTGTTTTTATATTGAAATAATATTATGAGTAGTATATTAAAAATGTTGTAAGATAATAGGCTTCGTTTAAATATATTAAGCTTGAAAAAAAAAGTGTTTTTACAAAATATAATATATTGAATCTAGAAAATCTAAAAAACTGCTAAATACAAGCTTAAATCTAGTAAATACATCTAAAAGAAGAATCATGTTATTTTTTACAGTTTTATTTTAAAGGCGGTTTAGTGAAAATAACTATCTTTGTCAAATATATAAATTGAGAATGGCACACAGAATTGTAGAGAATTCTTTTAGCTTGACAGCATAAGGCACAAAAAGGGTTCAATATTAAAATTACAAGAACAAAAAAAGAAACATAATTTTTTCACACAATAATTTTTTTTCAAAATATTTTTTTAATTTTCCATTATTATTCAATATAACTTTACCTCTTTTGTCAGGGCTTAAAACATGTTACTAATACAAATAATTAATCTGTCAGAGGACTTTGAATAAATGCGTATAAAAATGATTTATTTATATTCAATATTCTATCATACCCACAAATTGAATATTGTGTTTTATCAAAAATTTTAAGGCAATTTTGTTTGACAAACCATTATACAAAAGACATTTTAAATTTAAATCTGTTATAGGCACTGAGGTTTGGCTTAATTCAAGGCACATACATGTTTGTGGCAAGATCTATTACATTTACTTTAAGCTTATAAGTAGTGTTTCGTAAAACCAAGGTTTAAAAAGTTGTGCCATAGTTGAGACAATTTTAATTTACAATTCATTACGTTTAACATACATAATATTTGGACAACTCGCATAATGTCAATTAAACATACATTTTATGTTGAAGTTGTGCACGAAAATATTTGTGAAAAAATTATGTTGTCATTTTTAAATCACCGTAATTAGAAGTTCCCAAATTTCTTTGTGGTCGTAGAGCTGGTCTCCGATTTGCTGGAGCTGGAGAAGACTGTCTTCTTCTCGATGACTTCCGAGGAAATGGTCTGCTTCATCAGCTTGCGTTCCATAGAGTCCAGTTCTTTGGCCAGATCTGCCGGAGTCTTCATGGTCTTCGTAACCATGGTTCTGGATTGGCTGAAGTCAGACTGTCCGTAGTCGGACGGACGTAAGAATGACGGTCCTCCCTTCAACGCGTCGTTTGCCGCGTTTGTCGATTGAGACGTGAAACTCTTCATGGTGTCCGAATTACCGTAATTAGCAGACGAATCAAGTGTTGAATAGTTGGACTCGTTGGCGCCAAATTCTCTTGTGAATTCGTTCATTGAATCGAATTTAGCCGGAGCGATTCCCTTGCTGTCATATTTCATATTGGTACTTGTGATTTTAACCGGAGTAGAGCTGTAAATCTTGGTGGTTGTGACTTTCTGCGTTCCGTTGGGGATCTCTTTGACTTCGGTCATTGTTTCTTGGGAATAGTTTGGTCCTCCGTATTGGAATACTTCCTTGCCGAACAATTGTATATTTTCTTGTTTAGGCACAGGTATGTGGCTTCCCATCCTGGCTAGATCGCTGCTTCCTGAATTCTGTCCTTTATTAGTAGTCTCAGTTTTGAAACTGTAAGCTTGATTGACCTCAGAGTATCCCCCGTGGCCGGGAGATACTGGCGATCTGGTGTAATTGGATCCCAGTGTGGAGAAGGGCGATTGCTCATTACCGGATTTCTGCTGCGTGTAAGATTCCATGCGCATGCTTTCTGCAGAGAAAGGTTTCGGAGAAGTCGGACTCTTAGTACCGTAAATATACGGAGTAGGCGAAGTGGGCATATCGCTGGACTTTCTGACTGACGAATAACTTTGTTCAGTCTTTGAATCGTGAACAGATGACAGTACGTTCTGCGAGTAATTGTTTCGAGAAAGATCGGAAGATTCAAACTCGCGTTTGAGGTCGAACTTGGCGTTGAATTTGGGGCTCATCGGAGAGGTGGGAATATTAGATTTGGGCTTCTCTAGTCCGCTGGTGATTCTCGGGGCTTCGTATTTTTGATCTTTGGAGTAAGTTGAGAAGGCGCTGTTGGAAGACTGGTAGGTCTTGTGATCTTCTTCTTTGGTAGAAGTGTGGTAGTCGGGAGTGATGCTGAGAGATCGGGGAGTTTCGTAGGATCGGGTTTCATAACTGAAAGTTCACCACATTAGTGTTAGTTGGAATTAAATTGTAAGACGTGGATTAGCTTTTGTAAATCTTTATATACACGGGGGTTAATTATTTTATCAGAAGATATTTAAAAATGTAACATTTAAATGTTGAAAAAACATTTTGAGATTATCAACAGCACTAATTTCCTCTGAACTAAATAAGAGTTAAAATTGCACTTGAATATTATATACAATACTTAAAATAAGAAATGGATATCATATAGTTCATTAGATATATTTAAATTATTTAGTTGAATAAAAATATTCATTAAATATTTCTAATTTCTTGAAGTTCTAAAAGTAACTTACAAACAAAAATATTTTAGCACCTAAAATAATATAAAATGTGTCCAATTGAATTTAATGTTGTTAAAGCGAAAAATAAAAGCTTGGTTTAATATTTTTCTAATTACCAATATAATAATAATAAAAAAAACACAAAACATGCTGTAGTTTTAATAAAATTAATAAAAGCATTCAATCAAATATGCAAACAAAACAAAAAAGTTATTAATTTTTAAAAAGATTTTGGAATAAAATAATATTGGATGATTGCATATTGCTTCTCCATCACTCCTTACCTTTAGGGATGAGTCAGCTAATATTTATTTTTTATGAATTTTTTTGTGTTTTCTTCAGGAGCTTTATGTCACAAATGCTTTACTTTCTTTGTCAATGTTTCCAGATACCATGCAATGTCCTAAATTAGACTGACTCCAGCCACTCGCCTGGAATCTTTTGACAATCCCATTTGTTTTAAAAGCTTTTTAAAAATTCACCACAAGACTGGGAATTCTCAAACTGCTTGAAGCAGCTGATATCGGCAGCAATAAGTGAATAGTTCTCGTACTAAGGTTAAGCAACACCCGCTTTGTATAATCTGATTAAATCTACGCAAGAAAACCTACACTCCCATAAAACCATGGGAGCCCCTAAATCGATAAGGGTATCAAAACTCCACAATGACTCTGAAATCCCCCTAATAAAAAATATACTTTAAGACTCGCGAAATATTTTATGTCGGAATTCCCACCCATGAAAATGCGTATACAAATTGTCTCGCCTGGTACGACCAAATATAAAAAAAAATCAAATCTTCTGTTAAGTTTAACTTCCCCGTATAGCAGTTATGTCCACTCGCAAATAATTTAAAAAAACTCTAAATTATAATTTTTTTTTCAACAACCAAAGAAAGAAAAGAAAAGAGAAAGAAAAGAGAAAGGGGGCCTTTTTGGCCCCGAGCTCTGTATGCCATTATATCAAAAGTCAAAACACAAGAAAACCAATAAATATTAGATATTACACAGCAGTCGACAGAATTCAGTAGAATTTGATGGATAGATTGTCAACGTAGATGTATCAAAGTAAGAACTTCTGCACTTGAAGTTCCCTTGTTAGATTCTCATTTGTTTAGTCTCTTGAAAACTTTAATTGAACCTAATTCGTCTAATTTGGAGCCTAATATAAGATTTTCTCACACATTTACTATTTTTCCGGTCCCATAAAAATTAGGTATTAAATTTAGGACTTTATTTAAGCACGGAAGAAAAATTGCTTGCTACTGGATAGCTGAACATGTTTGATCATTGGGGTACGAAATCCTGACATTTAGAGGTAGAACAGACAGGAGTAATTTCACTGTATTACCTACTTAGGTTTTAACGAATCACAAAAACAAAGATTTATTTAAAAACACATTACTAACCAAAGCAAAGTCGAAGGAAAACATTGATGAAGAAAGAACTAGAAAGGAGACATAACGACCCAAAAGAACCGACGTGAAAAGATGATGCCGTGAATTGTTTTTAATAAATGAATATTTACGCCATTACTCTCCGCTTCCGTCGGGTTTCTTCAGGTGACTCCGGTCCCTCGGGGGCGGTGGAGGCGGTGTGCTCTTCCTGACCACGCTCAACCCGTTAGCGCTGGTGGTACTGCTAGCGCTGCTTCTCCTAGGGGAGTTGTTAACAGTTGCGACCCCACTTGTAGCAGCGCTGCTTCTTCTGGTGGAGGTGTTACCAGTTAAGACTCCACTGGTATTATTACCAGTGAGTTGCATGCCGGTGCGTAGCATCCCGTTTAACTCTTCCAGTTCGCTCGTGTCGCTGGCTAGCTTTCTCCTCGCGCCCACCACAGTGGGGCGGACCGGCGTGTAGGAGGTGGTCTTGTACACAACGATCTGACTGTCCTCCGTGTTCTTTTCCATGGTTTCGATACTGTGATTTTAATTTCATCATTTCAAGTAAATTGATATTTTTGCAATAGTATCCAAATGCCAAATTATTCATGATGTCAATTTATGTACCATATCATTGTTTTTAAATGTCATTTTGAAATTATATCGTAAAATCAAACACAGAATTTCATTTTATCCAAATGTCCAATAATTTAAATTTCATCATATCCGAATGTAAATTTGTATGATAATTTTATCATTTCCAAATTTCATTCAGTCACATTTTTACGATTTAAAACGTCGTATTATTAATTCCCATTTATATGTGCACATATTATCGTATTGAAGGATTTAATATTTGATTTTTAAATTGTTTATGTTAGAAATAATATTGGGATAATTCCATGTTTGTTAGACGCAACATAATGATAATTTCCAAATACCAAGCGGATTATGTAGGTTGATTGATTTATTACGGAGTTGATTGTGTCATGCATTTTGAAGCGGGTTCATTTGGTTGTTTTTGTCGGTTGAAGGAGGGATAGAAAAAAGAAAAGAAATAACACAAAAAGAATTAGTCAAAATTATACCATGCACTAAAGTCAACAACTACGAAACAAACATCAGATATCATTTTCAAAAGCCAAATTAGAATAGACTGACACTTAAACTGATAAAATAACTCCATTCGTAACAAATTCTATGGTAAGAATGTAACCAGTACTATTGGCGGTAACCATTTGAATTTTCAAAAATGGGTAAAGAATAACAATAAGTTTTCTGGATTAGTTTAACCACTCGAGTGATAGCTGCCCAAATTTGATTAACACTGCAAATATTCCAGAGCGATAACTACCTAAAATTGGGTAGAACCGCCAATATTTCAGAGCGATAACTACCCAAATTTGGGTAACACCGCTTATGTTCCAGAGAGATAACTATCCAAATTTGGGTAACACTGCTAAGGTTCCAGAGCGATAACTACCACAATTT
The DNA here is from genome assembly GCA_936435175.1 of Glyphotaelius pellucidus. Lineage (NCBI taxonomy): Eukaryota > Metazoa > Arthropoda > Insecta > Trichoptera > Limnephilidae > Glyphotaelius > Glyphotaelius pellucidus. Next base: position 9,879,405 of record OW386560.1, read on the forward strand.
AGGTAACACCTCTAATGTTCCAAAGCGATAACTACCCAAATTTGGATAGCACCGCCAATGTTCCAGCGCAATAATTACCCAAATTTGGGTAACACCACTAATGTTCCAAAGCGATAACTACACGAATTTGAGTAACACCGCTAATGTTCCAAAGCGATAATTACCCAAATTTGGGTAACACTGCTAATGTTCCAAAGCGATAACTACCCAAATTTGGGTAACACCACTAATGTTCCAGAACGATAACTACTCAAATTTGGGTAACACCGGCGATGCCCTTGAGTAGTAACTACCCAAATTGGGGTAGCTTGATTTTTATGTTTTTTTTTTTTTTAACATAGGTAAATTTCTTAGGTTTAAAACCACTGTGAGCAATTTTATATTTCCAAACTAAAATTTGGAGATATGATTTTCGGAATCAAAAATCTCAATCGTTTAACAGGTCGCGTGCCGATCGCGCGCCCTATAGCCAAATAAAAAATAAAAACTTTTTGATATGCGATTTTAAACCTCATGTATAAAGAAAATGTATGAATAACAAGGTCAGAATCGCTTGGGACATTCTTGTTCTTGACGTAACAGATAAAAGAAACACTTAGCCACTCAAATAATTGTCTTTGGGACATTTCTATGACTTTGGAAAACGCATTTCTCCCGCGATTCGAACTGTCAAACTTTGAGCGTCGCATGTCATGAAAAGATTGATAAACCTATCAATTTGTCTAATAAACGCAAGTAAAGTTGTTTGTAAGCGTTGTTTGTTGTTCAAGGAACGTATTTCGGTAAATATTATATACCAAAGCATAAAATTAACCCACAAAATTTACGTCAAAAGTCAAAACATCGCGAAATTTTCGAGTTTCATCCGTAAAAACCGAGGTATTCAACCGGTTAAGGCATTTTTTTTAAAATATGCTATCGCTCAAATGGTTAGAAGCTCTATGATGTCAGTGGCATTTTCTAATACTAAAGAAAAATGATTAACTTATTTAAATGATATCTGAGTTTTGCTCATTAATAATAATAACAGCAACAGCTTCAAAAAACAATTTTCAAAATTAGTATCTTCTGAAAATTATAATAAAATTATTCTCTACCACCCGCTATATGTAAAATATTGATTAATAAAATATATTAGGTAGATGCAGTATGTAAATCTGTAAATAAATAATATTAAATAAATAAAAACACAAATATAATAATAAATCATACACATTCAGGAAAACAAATATAAATCATCAAAATGCTGAAAAAATAATATTAGGTTAAGTGGGAAAAATAGGAATAATAATTTTTTTTAAAACATTCCATTCTGTGTGCAAAATTAATATGTGGTAGGATAAAGAGAATTGCGGGTAATATTTAATTTGTTCTGGAGAATATTAATTCATTCCGGGTAAATATTAATTCATTCCGGGTAAAATAAAATTCGTTAGCATTAAATGAGTTTTTAAATCAAACTGGGTTGCGGTAATCGAATAGTTTGGCTGCGAGGGCATAAAGTATTTACAATGCCCCCCGACCGTATGGAAAAACTTACTCCTTGTTAGAGGTGTTAGGAGCTCTGCGAAATGAAAGAAAAAGAGAAAAAATCAAGTAAAATTACGATTTTAATTCAAAATTTGAAGTAATCAATCCAAAAATATGATTAATACAACATCAACAGGCAACAGTTTATTTTTTATTAAAAATTATGTTGGTGAATTTAGGTTCCAAAATGATTTTATGGTCAGGTTTTTACACATTCCTGGATAAATAAATTATGTAACACAAAATAATATAATGTTTTGAATGAACAGTGCTCTCGTACAAACAGTCCATAAATTTTTTTAAATGTTGGGTTCACAGAGAATAATATGAAATGTAAACAGTGGTACCAGATGCAATGTGTGTGAAAATGCTCCAAGTTATTTTTTAACATCTGTTAATCTGCAATTTGTGAACACAAAATTATAAAATACATAATCAATTCACTGAGAAATAATTATTAAAGCCTCGATTATATTGAGCGAGTTTACAAGCTACTAACCGCCGAATTCAACATCTGCTAGTAAACTCGCCCAGTGTAATCGTATTACTAGCTAACTAGCAGATTGTGAAAAATCTACGAAAAAAGTTGAAAGGGGGTCAACTTTACTGCACGGTACTCGCTACGGTACTCGCTACGGTACTCACTACGGTACTCGCTAGCGTGTACGGTGGATGGCAAGATGGCGGCTCACGAACAGCTGATTTCATAACTGTCAAGCTACTGCTTGATCTGATTATTCGTTGTACAATCTGTTAAATAGCCGGTGAGCTAGCTGCAAATATCTCATTTTTCTATAAAATGTCGACAGAATTTTCTAGCTAGTTTGCTTCTGAGCGAGTGGAACGTCACGTTATAACGTCTAGTTATATGTCACCATCACAATCGCACTCGCCGATTTGCCCGCTTTTAAATTTGCCAACTAGTAGCTTGTAAACTCGCTCAATGTAATTGAGACTTAACGTAATTTAAAGCATGTTACAGAACTTCTTCTTCCGGAAGTTTTTTGACAGGTCTAATTATGTTCGCGCAAACTTCCAGCCTTCTCACAGCTTATAAAATCAGTTTGATAAGTTGAGAGACTTGCCGCAAGAAATGGTATCAAAATGCGCCGTTGCGAGATGTCAAAAATTAAGAAACAGTTGCTTTAGTAGGATTTTTTTCCTATAATACTAGTATTTATTTATTTAAGTTTTCTGAAAATGAGCATCCTTCTATTCAATTATCGGTCCAATTCTTTATAATCTCAATGTTTCTGTTTATAACATCACGTATTTGAATTTGGAGTTGGTTGCTGAAAAGGTAGCTGTCATTCGGATAAAATGAAAGAACTCCATTAATTTCCGAATTTGACGGCACAAAGGCGCATGGAGAATTGTTTAATTAAAGCCAAATTCAGTTTCAACACTTTATTTGGGCCTTTTCATCTTTATTGACAAAATCGCGTAAATTTGACGGTAGCAGATCGTTGTTTACAGGAAGGATCTTACCACAGATAAATTCACAGATGTAAACGATTGCACGAGCATTTACACAAGTTGAACTTCCACAACTTCCGTGAGCATTAATTACCACAAGTCGGATGCATATGTAAACGCTCCTGTGAGTAACTTTTCAAAACTTACAGTAAGTCGTAAATATTACTTATGAGTGTCAAGCTAGCCTTACAAGGTAATGTGTACCTAATTTATTCGTAAATAATTTTTCTCAGTGAACAGAGTATAGATATTTGTATAATTGTTATGATTCAAAATTACAAAATGTTTTGTTAAGTTTTTTGGAGCATGTAATGAAATTATGAATGAATCATACACAACACTGAGAAAAAAAATGGTCATAAAACAATAAAAGCATACATACGTAAATGCAGAATATCTATACTTATTAAAAAAATACAATTTTAAAATGAAGAAAATGAAAAAATTACATAAATCAGTTTCAAATGATGCAAAATTGACTGAACTGTAAAGTTACACACCTTTAGTCGTAAATTCATGTAGAAATGTGGCAGTGATGCGATAGATTTGTTGAAATCAATTCTATTTCTTAGAATTTTGATTGATTTTTGTTATAAATGCAATTTAACTGTTACAATATAAAACATCAAAAACAGTAGTAGGTACAACAACGATTATAAACTTAAAATGTTAACTAGTTTGTTTTTAATGAGTTTTAGTTAAGTTTCATCTGTTAATGAGTTACAAACAATCGATTATAAAGCATTTTTAGATAAGAATTCATTGAAGTATTAAAAATGATTGCATTATTGATTGTTTTTGTGTTGAAGCAAAGATATTTTTTTATGTTTTATTAAATTAAAGTGTTGTAGATTGTTGAGTGATGTTTGGTATATTCCGAGCGGCAGTCCAAATAGTGAGAAAATACACGATTAGTAAGGTACAATCGAACATAATAAAAATACAATATACGGGAAATTATTGTCAATATATTTGAGATGATACAATACTTTGTGTCTTCAACGTTGGTAGAGGGAACAGAAAACTGTTTGATATAGTGCAATTAAGGGAATATTACTTGGAGATTAAAAACACTCTTAAATACGGAAGAGCTCTCGTGTCAACGTGTATGAATGCGGATGAAGCAAGGCATTCATGCCAAAACAGATATCAGAAAATAATTCATATTTATTGGTGGTGGAAAACAATATAACATTGTTTCATTTATTTATTTGAGACCAGGAGGGTCTAGCACGATCGATCGATAAACCCTAATATCAATACGATATTGACCAAATCCGTCACCTATGGTTAGTTATCAATATTTGCGAGCATCAATATTTGCAACTAAGGAGGCTCTTAGAAATGAAAAAAGTTGTATATGCGATTAATAGACTTAAATAATGCATCTAAGACACAATCACAATTTTGACAGTCGGCATGGTCGAGGGTTGAGGCTCTTAACTCGCAAATCCGAAGGTCGAAGGCAAATAAATTTTATTTGAATAATTTGTGTTATTAATTCATTTAAAATAATGTTTAGTATATTTGCGGCACGTTCCAGAGTGGAAGATCGCCCACTATTTCAGTATCGCCCTGGTGTAAGACCACCATTCAGAATTCAGTTGCTTGAAATGGCTTTAGTCGTGTTTGGTGACCAGATCTGAATAGTCAGGTACTTTCCCACTTTCCTCTTCCCCATCTCCTTCCCCTTCCTACTACCTTCAGCCTCACAACATACCCAATCGGGGATGCCATAATCTCACTGGCTCCAGACAGGAGCAGCTGGGACTCTTGTGAGTTATTCACATAAAAAAGTCAATTTATTCCATTCGATCTTTGAGAAACGAAAATGATTGAAATATGAATAAAGACCTCATTAACTAATTGACTCCCAGTTTAGTGTCAAAAAGTAAATGCGGACTGCCAATGCATATTTAGGTTAGAATTTCAATTGAACATTGCCAATTTATTAATATTTTTACGTAACTGCTTGGCGTTTGACATTTCCTAGTGTCAATTCAAAGAAAATACCTTCAGTTTATATATAATACCATCAGTGTTGCCAGCATATATCGATTTCTTATTTATTCCCCGTCATTATCGGATCGGATGTCAACGGTGAAACCGTGCTAGGGACATCGATATAAAATCATCAGAAGTTACACCTATTGATCTGATATTGTAAATTTATCGATTTCACCGTGCTAGAACTCCAGACCAGTTTTACAGTATTTAAGTGGTTACAAATAAATATGTAAAACAAAGATTAAAAAGTTATTTAATCATATTATAAAGGAGAGTTATTTAATGAAATACCCATAAAAAACAGTGGAAAAATAGGAAGAACCTTAATTTGGCAAATAGTTGATAGGGATTGATATTTTATATATCTAACAGTTTAACATTCACGCTACCAACACATTAAAATCGTCACAATATTGAATTAATATCATTATTAGTGATACAACTAGATAAATAAAATCTTACCGTGTGGTGAATCCCTCATAGTTCTGTCCCGGGCTGACCAGCTTGCTGGAGTCATCGTTTGTCAAGCTCGACGTGCTGTTCAACGACCGAGAGAACGTCGACAGATTGGTCGACATGGGAGGCGGCGGATTGGGCGGGGGCGGCGACGGATACTTGCTTTTCTCAATCTGCTGTTGCGGCGACGAAAACGACGACAGCTGCTTCGTCTGACCAAACGAAGAACTGTTGTTGAACGACGAGTTGACAAATGAAGAGTTGATGGTGTTGTTTGTGCCAAACGTTGAATTGAGAGTCCGGCTGCGGTTGTTCATGGTGTCGGATTGGTAGGACGCGTTGTTGTCTGGGCGGGGGAGGGTGCTGGTCTGGTAGGGACTGGTGCTCTGGTGCAGCATTGTGTTGTGCGTGTTGCCGCTGGTGGAGTGGAGGGTGATCTCCGTGTCGGTCTCGTCGCCCGAGGTGTCCCCGCCCTTGAGCTTGTATTTGGCCTGGCGGATGGCCATCAGGCGGCCCCTGGCTTCGTCCAATTCGCGCTCGATGCGAAGCACTTCGGATCTGATGAAAGAAACAAATCAATTACTTAACATAATTTTTATTCTGATTAAAATTATTGCATTCTACTTTTATTAAGTATTATGTTTCTAAAACTGTCTTTTTCTTTCGGAAAAAATATTGTACCTATTTGATTTTATAAAAGATTAAATAAATGTTATTTTAACTTGTCAAAGAGTGAACAAAACTGTATCTCAGGAGTGAGTATTTTAACTTGTCAAAGAGTGAACAAAACTGTATCTCAGGAGTGAGTATTTTAACTTGTCAAAGAGTGAACAAAACTGTATCTCAGGAGTGAGTATTTTAACTTGTCAAAGAGTGAACAAAACTGTATCTCAGGAGTGAGTATTTTAACTTGTCAAAGAGTGAACAAAACTGTATCTCAGGAGTGAGTATTTTAACTTGTCAAAGAGTGAACAAAACTGTATCTCAGGAGTGAGTATTTTAACTTGTCAAAGAGTGAACAAAACTGTATCTCAGGAGTGAGTATTTTAACTTGTCAAAGAGTGAACAAAACTGTATCTCAGGAGTGAGTATTTTAACTTGTCAAAGAGTGAACAAAACTGTATCTCAGGAGTGAGTATTTTAACTTGTCAAAGAGTGAACAAAACTGTATCTCAGGAGTGAGTATTTTAACTTGTCAAAGAGTGAACAAAACTGTATCTCAGGAGTGAGTATTTTAACTTGTCAAAGAGTGAACAAAACTGTATCTCAGGAGTGAGTATTTTAACTTGTCAAAGAGTGAACAAAACTGTATCTCAGGAGTGAGTATTTTAACTTGTCAAAGAGTGAACAAAACTGTATCTCAGGAGTGAGTATTTTAACTTGTCAAAGAGTGAACAAAACTGTATCTCAGGAGTGAGTATTTTAACTTGTCAAAGAGTGAACAAAACTGTATCTCAGGAGTGAGTATTTTAACTTGTCAAAGAGTGAACAAAACTGTATCTCAGGAGTGAGTATTTTAACTTGTCAAAGAGTGAACAAAACTGTATCTCAGGAGTGAGTATTTTAACTTGTCAAAGAGTGAACAAAACTGTATCTCAGGAGTGAGTATTTTAACTTGTCAAAGAGTGAACAAAACTGTATCTCAGGAGTGAGTATTTTAACTTGTCAAAGAGTGAACAAAACTGTATCTCAGGAGTGAGTATTCTAATCTAACTTTTTTAAAGCCTCAGGTTAATTTGTTCGCTTTTTGGAACAACTCATATTGGTCTCATAAAAACGGTAAAATAGAAAGAGAAAACACCAATCCTTATAATAAAATCTAAAATTTAACCGCAAAAAAATTAAAATGTACACCTTTATAAATCCAAAGTTTACAAATGCAATTTGAAAAAAAAAATTTAACTTTTGGAATTTTTTATTAATTATTTCCACATAAAACAAGAAAGTGAGTTGACGATAATGTTTATAATTCGTTTGCCTAATAAAATATGTGTTTTTATTTTTGCATTAGAAATTTTTGTATTTAAAAAATTATATGTTTATTTCGAATTATAAAATTTGAAAGCGTATATCATCTCCTCTTTTAATTTTTGAAGTGTTCAGAAATATTCCATTTATTTGAATATTACTGAGAAGCGGCAATATTTTGACCTTCCCACAAAAAAGACCCTTGCCCTGAGGGGTTATTTTTTTTTTTTTTTTAAGAGCGGAGACGGTTTACATATATAAAGTTCCCGTGAGCACTTAGGCCGTAGGCCCATTGTGCTATCTCCCATTTAACTCATTCCTTTGACAGGTAAACCAGTCCCTTTTACAAAGTTCACCAGGATTGTCATTGAAAATGAAGCTATATCTTCTGGTTCGACAATGCGTCTTCCCAGGTCTCATTTCTCCTCTTCACTCCTCCTTGGTTCCCTGAAGGCCCCACTAGGGAAGAGGGCTTCATCTCTCCTCTCCACTCCTTAGTTCCCTGAAGGCTCCACGACGAAGAGTTCACCTCCCTTTCGTTCCCTAAAGGCCCCACAAGGGAGGAGTCCACTCCACCTTGGCTCCCCGAGGGCCCCAGGAGGGAAGAGGCCTTATCTCTCCTCTTCACTCCTCCTTGGTTCCCTAACGACCCCATAAGAAAAGAGTTCACGGAGATGGCCTCATTTCTCCTCGACTCCTACATGGTTCCCTGAAGGCCCCACGTGGGAAGAGGACATTGTCTCTCCACTTCACTCCTCCTTGGTTCCCCAAAGACTCCATGCCGGAAGAGTGCCCTTCCCCTTGGTTCAGAAATAGAAGGTCCACTCCAGCAGAGCCCCGAATGCTGGAGTAAGGTCTAAATACTCCGAGATGCGACCTTGTTTCTCGGAGGCACCGTTCATGACACTGTTCCCCAGGACATTCAGCCTGAGCACGGTAGCTCACACCTTGGCTTGGGATGGCTATTGCAGGTTTGTGTTTTCACCCAGGTTGAGGGGTTAAATACAATATCAGTTTTCTCAAAACCAAAAAATTAAAAAAAATTTTAATTGTAAATATTTCAATAAATTAGACGAAAAAAAATTATAGCTTTTTGAAGGCTTCTAAAACTAACAGAGCATAATTATAATCATGGAGACTTAAATATGTACGCGGTCATATTCCTCGGAGAGCATTTTTTTGACGTTATATGATGGCCACACTGGCCAAGATGTTACAGTTTTATAGCTTCATGATGATCCACAAATTTAGTTTGGATGTAAAATGTACCTTGCGTCGATTTCCTGCGCAATGCCGCCCACCATCTTGGTGTTGAGCACCAGGTGTCGCTCCTCCTCGTGAGAGATGGCCCTCTGCGCCGCGCGCACCAGATTGTCTGTGGACTTGATGACCGCGTTTCCTGCTGCCTGCAGGCGACGCGTCGACTCGGAGTTGGGATCCGCCTTGACCTGAGGAATGTGATAACCTGATTATATGATGAATCCAAGGAAGTTGAGCTGATGACATATTGTCTCACAATGATATCTGCAGTGAAAACAGCGAATTAAGTTATACTAATTAATGGAGGTACCAGCAGATGGCACTGATTGCTGCATTTGTGATTTGTATTGAAAGGCACTGCCTTTTTTTATGCTAAAACAAACGAGGCTTCCCTTGAATGAGCATCGCACACACACATGTACAGACAAACATTTGAAAATGGCTTGTGCGTCATTTTTGCATGCTTAATTGCTTTTGATGCCTTATAGTATTGTGGTCGGTATGAAACGCTTTGATTCTTATATTCTTTTGCTTATATTTTTAAAAGTAGATTGTTTTCTTGCAATCATTTTATAAAATTTAATATTATTTACAATTTTACGCACGTAGAATAGAGTAGGTACTGCAGGAAGAGCTAGTTTAATGTTGTGTACTGGTGTGCTTACCTTTTTTTTTTAAACATGAACATCACATAAGAGTCAAAACTGCTTCCAACCATCTGGAGCCAGCGTGACTATGGGGTATTAATTGGGGTATGAAGATAGAAGACTGAAGGGAAGGAGATGGGGAAGAGTAAGGTAGAGAAGTAACTGGCTATTCAGATCTTGTCTTTCGGTTGGCTTCTTACCTTGCAGGCCACGAGCAGCTGGGCCGTGGAGCTGGCCACCTGCTTGGCGCTGGAGACGAGGCGTTCCTCGGAGCCGAGCCCCAGAACCAGGGCGTTGGCGCTCTCAGCCAAGGAGTGTGCTGCCGCCGCTGCCAGACGCGCTGCTGACACCAGCCCTTCGGACCACTGCCCGTCGTCCGATGAGTACAGCGGCCGGCGTGCTACCTTGCCCTGGAAAACAAGCAAAATGGTTCATTACTTTACAAGTCGAGTACAATTATAGTGCCTTCAAAATAATGAGATAACTGTTGATATTAATCAAAGTACAAACCAAATAAAAAAATGTCTATATGGATGACAATGGGCAGTAATGCACAAAATGACAAAGCATGCCACAATAAACAGGAATGGACAATAATGCACAAAATGACAAAGAATGTCAAAATGGACGAGAATGGACAATAATGCACAAAATGGCAAAGTATGTCAAAATGGATGAGAATGGACAACAACGCACAAAATGGCAAAGTATATGTAAAATTGTTTTGTAAACATTTTTACCTGCAATGTAAAGATACAATAAATAAATAAATAAATAAAAATATCAAAATGGATGAGAATGGAAAATTGTGCACAAAATGGCAAAGAATGTCAAAATGGACGAGAATGGACAATAATGCACAAAATGGCAGTATGTCAAAATGGACGAGAATGGACAATAATGCACAAAATGGCAAAGTATGTCAAAATGGATGAGAATGGACAACAACGCACAAAATGGCAAAGTATATCAAAATGGATGAGAATGGAAAATTGTGCACAAAATGGCAAAGAATGTCAAAATGGACGAGAATGGACAATAATGCACAAAATGGCAAAGTATGTCAAAATGGACGAGAATGGACAATAATGCACAAAATGGCAAAGTATGTCAAAATGGATGAGAATGGAAAATTGTGCATAAAATGGCAAAGAATGTCAAAAAGGACGAGAATGGACAATTATGCACAAAATGACAAAGTATGTCAAAATGGACAAGAATGGACAATAATGCACAAACTGGCAAAATATGTTAAAATGAAAGAGAACATTAGTGAAAACGTATTATTGGTTGAATAATTTACACATGTTTTACCAAACATTACAATATAATAACTGTTGGAAATGTACGTCAAAATGAATGACAATAGACAGTAATGTACCAAAATGGACCATGTGACTATTGGAATGAGAGAGGTGTTTGTATAGTAGTTTACCTGGTCGATGAGTTCCCTCTGAGCAGCGCTGGCGGCTCTCACCAGAGCGGAGGTAGCGGCTATGATAGATTTGGCCGCATCCAGAATCATCTCATCAAAGTTGAGGCTCTCGTCGGCTTCCTACGAAAATCCAAAAAATAACACTATTAGTTTACCAAGTCCAAACGATTCGTATCACAGACAAATTCTAGAAGGTGACCACCATTTCATCTGTGAAATGAAACTGTAACATGCTGCGTGTGATGCTTGCTTGAAGGACGCCGGTGTGCTGATGTGATGTCCCTACCACCGTGCGAATATGTCTGATTCCCGGGTGATTACAATATGAAACAACCAAGAATATCAAACATATCTCACGGTAGCGGGATTAGCTCCTCCAATTCAATTCAATTAGTCAATCCATTCCTTCTCATTCCCTGTAGGTATTTAAAGCATTCACATTTATCCGGTTGCTTGTCGATTGCGCGCCAAATTAAACTCTAAAAACTATTTTTTGAAATGCGATTTTAAACCTTAATTATAAAGAAAACGTATGAAGGATAAGGTCAGAATCGCTTGGGGCATTCTTGTTCTTAAGGTATAGAATGCTTTGAACACATCTATGGAACCCGAATAATTTCTATGAATTCTTTATGGATCTCTGGCAAAGTTTTTTCTGAGCATTTTAACTGTCAGTTCGATTGCATCATTCTCTTAAGAAAGATCGTAAACATATAAATTCGTAAGATAAATTCAAGTAATGTTGTTATTAGGCATAGTTTATTGTTCAAGGAATGTGTTTCGGTAAATATTATATAAGATAGCATAAAATAAACCCACAAAATATTACGTCAAAGTCAAAACATTGCGAAATTTTCGAGTTTCTTCCAGAGGCATGGGACGAGTTATATGAGATTAACCTCTAAGAGAGTGAGTTTGTGAGAGAAGAAAGTGTCCAAAAGAGTGAGTTATTTTACCCCCAATATTTCCATTTTTTAAATTGTTTTCGTAGTGTGTGTTATAAAAATCAAACTTTGTTAAAAAAATACATTTTTATAATAATATCAAAATAAACAAATTAATCAGATATTAATAAATAATAAAAAAAAATTTAACCCAGACCTCAGGCCCATTTTGTCGGAAGGTCAAAATATTTTCGCTGTGTGATAAAATCCAAATAAATGGAACATTTCTGAACACATTCGAAAACTAAAAACTGTTTTTGAAAGGTGATAAATACGCTTTCAAATGTTATAATTCGAAATAAGCATATAATTCAAGAAATATAAAAAAGTTTTAAAAATGGTTCACTTTACGTTTTTACTAAATAAAATTACTGAAAATAAAAAAAATTTAAAAACGCACACATATTTTTTAGACAAATGTATTGCAAACATTATCGTCAACTCACTTTTTTGACATTTTATGTAAAAATTAATAATAAAAAATTCCCAAAGTTTCATAATTTTTTTTTAAATTGCAGATGGAAAATTTGGATTCATAAAGGTGTAAATTTTAATTATTTTGTGGTTAACTTTTAGATTTGAATATAAAGCAGGGTGTTTTCTCTTTCTAAAACCGTTTAGATCACATTTCTACATATGCTAGTAAGGGAAGCACGACGATTTCTATGACACCTTTATGAGTTGTTCCAGATGTGTCCGTAATCTTTAATGCATATTTCTTTATGGACATGCATGGTACGACAAACACTCTCTTAGAGGTTAACACGTTGCCGGTGTTTTTGTTGTTGTTTTTATCCACTTATTATAATTAGGTTGAACCTATGTCCATATAGCTGGTAGTGGACAACATGAACAAGTTAACCCTTCAAATGACAAAATAATATCTATGAACTTTTGCCTGTCAAGATTTGCGCACTAAATTCCCGGTTCTTCCCGTGCATTTTAAATTTTCCTTTTTATTGATTATTTTTTAACCTTTTTGCAAAAACAAAAATTGTTCTAAAATCTAGATGAAGTAATCTTTCCGATGTGTTTATTAGAAATCAACATTTTTGTTTTTTAATATTAAAATTTTGGTATTGAAAATGTAAATTAGCTTAAAAATACATACTTGGGGATTCCTAGAAAAAGTACATAAAATAAAATAAACTGAACATTTTAAACACAGATTCCTTATTTTAAGAAAATTTGTAATAAAACTGTCACCTCACTTTTTATGACATTCATACAATTTTATTTTAAAATTAAATGTTTGTTACGTCACAAATTGGCGCAAAATAAAATCGTCACTTATGATCGGGTTTGTAAAATATCTGACCAATATAGCTCGTATATTCCTAAAGCAATAAGAAGCATTATTTCTTTCGCTTTCTAACATAAAAGAAATCACAAATGTATGCGTGACAGGAAGAGAGATATCTAACTTTTAATAATGCACGGTCGCTCAGGGACAATCTGGGTCTCCTGTTATTATAACGGCATATGATGTTTTGGGACAACTTGGGTCTCCTGTGATTAGACGGGTTAAGATCAAGATTTTATATAAACGATGCACAAATAAATAAACAAGGTGAAGAGACCTAACCCATCCAAGTATAGAGTCAAAAATGCCTTTTTAATTTTGGATGACAGTTCCTGGGGCATTTTCCACCATTGTTTTGCAAGTTATTGGGTTTTTTAGTCTGACAGTCCAGAAATGGCAAGACTTTCATTGGCTGTGTTATTAGTATTATATTGCCCGGGTTTCCAGATCTAGTTACTCACCTTGACGCTCTTCCTGGGCCGGAGGGCGGCCAGCTTGTTGGCGGCGGCGTCGATGGAAGCAGCAGCTCCCAACAGCTCGTTTTCCGCAATCACGGTTGGGTCATCAGGGTCCACCCAATCGGAACCTGACAAATTATAAAAAGACAAGTATTATAGCTATACATAAAAGATAGTGTGCAGAAAGGATGTGATTTATTAGTAGTTCATTAATCTCCGCAATTGCCTTCATTCCGGACAATGCTAGGGAATAGTCTTTTGTTTTTAGTAAAACTTTGAAGGGATAAGTGTCTAAAATAAAATACTAAAAGGATGAGTGTCCTTACCATGTACACAGTGTCTATAGACTAAAGAAATGAGTACTGTAGAGTTTCTAATATGATATTGTGCAATCAAAAAGGGAAAATAAATACAAATATTGCATTATGTACCACAGGAAAGATTAAGTCAATTTTTTTTGGTTACCTTTGAGCGCTTCGGCAGCGGCCACAATATCGGCGGCAGCCTGGGCCACAGCGCGGCCGAGGTCGGGGAAGGCTTGTCTGGCGGCCGGCGTGCCCTGCACAGACTTCAGCACGGCCAGCAGCAGTTCGCGGTAGGTGGTGGCCGCCGAGTGGCCCGCACGCAAAGTGCGGTCGCGCAGCTCTTCCGTCTCGGCGCATTTGTAGGCTGCACCCTGGAAACGAGGAATATGTGTAAAGTGCTGTTTTGAATGGTGTGTGTGTGGCGATTAAAATTACACAAAATATTATTATTTAATTAGCAAGCAACATTCTGCTAATGCCTTCATATCTGATTTCACAATAAGTTTGACAATTATTGAGTTATTTTTATTACCGTGACAGTATAAAAACAGGGAATAAACATATGTTCCTTTTCACAATAATGCTGCAGCTCTTTCAAAAGATGAGATACACAATGTACGTAGGTTTGTTTACTCCAAAGTGAAAAATGTAAGCATTTTCTTGCATCTCTCTCACACACTGCACCGTGATGTCTCCTACAATACTACTAGCAGTGACGATAATTTTGAAAGTACGGAATATAGTTATAAGGATAATATTGAAGCGTGAGTGAATTCCAAAAATTGACAAATAAATGCGCTGAAGGTTTTGCTTTTGCTTTGAAACTTATAATGCTGCAGCTCTTTCTTAGACACTAAATGACAGCAGTCGAAAATGAGACAAATGGTGAACATATGTCTGCACCTCCAAAGGAAACATACAATCATCATACATCTCCCTCAAACGTGTAAAGAAAATGAAAAGCAATTCCCGTCGTAAAAAAGTAGTACTTTGGAGGAAACAGTCACACGTATTTTGCGTGTCTCATCTTTGTCTCACCATTATTGAATGTGTAAGAAAGAGCTGCAGCATTATAGCGATAAGGAACGTATGTATATTGCATTTTTGCCGTAACGGTAATTATAAAAGTGTTCGAAAGAGCTTTAAATTGGTTTATATTAGTAGCACGATGGATGTTTGTTCCGTGCTTCCACTATGAAAGGTAGTGTTTCCTAGTTTTTGTTATTTTTTGTTGGGTGTCCATTGAGATTTACATTTTTGTTGATGGTGAAGACTTCTTGGCAACACACAACAGGGCACTATAATGCCCAGATATAATTTTGAAAATCTCAATCAACACACCCCCCCTTTAGTGAAGTAAGCCTCACAACTTGTGTCGCTAGAAGGCGCTAGTTTAGCATACTGCCATCAGAATGAATGGAAAATGTAGAAGTTGGAGGTTATAAGTGTTCTACAGTATTTGTTGTTACCTTGCATATGGCGAGCATATCGCCGATGGCCCTGCGGCCGATGTTGGCGGCGGCGATAACGTCGTCCTGCTTGGCCGAGTTGCCGGCGGCCACGGCCTTGGCCGTCGCCACGGTGATGGCCTTGGTGCAGCGGACCAGCTCCTCGGGGGTGGCTGTCAGCTTCGGCGCCCCCGGCGACAGCAGCAGCTGGATTTAAACACACTCGGTTATTCTAACAAGGAATAGTCAGACTCTAGTCATAAGACAACAAAGTTATTTAAGTTGGAATTTCTAGAAATGTTTTCATTCGTACTTGAATATTATGTTTTCAAATCGAAATCACACAAAGGCATATCATTTCTTTTGTTTTTTTTACATTAACTCCACACAGGAGGTCCCGAGGAAAATAATTTTGCTCAGGGCCAATGTCATCTTTGGGGATGCAGTATGGAGGGTCTTTTCACAGAGACTGGTAAATAGTTCCATAACCAAGCTGTTCAACTCAAGAATGAGTCGGAGAAGCGACTCGTTTTCAAGTGACATGTCACTTAAGAGTTACACCAAGCAAATCAACGGAAGATCTATTGGAAAGATTGATTCCGTTGAAGGAGACTTCGTTGGAACTCCACACGTGTTATCTTTTTGAGGAAAGGAAGAGTGAACCTGAATCTTGAAAGGCCTTTTTTGTAGAAAGAAGGAAACAAAGAGGCTGACAAATCATTCCACAGCCTAGTCACTAGTTATATAAGTGACCCGTTTTCATGTGAATATGTAATAATATTAGTCACTTGTGCACAATTGTGTCAACAAGTTTGGCGTTTTTCCCGGCTGTGAACTGGGGCCAAAGGGAACAAGGATTCTAACTTCCTTGGAGCATCTTCCATTGAAATAAGGTAGAACAAGGATCAGGGAATGTTAAAAAAGGAAGATTATATAAAAGAAAATGAGTCACTTATTTCTGGGGGTTAATACTAGAAGTGAATGTCATTGGTAATATGATTTCGAAAGAAAGTTCTCTATAACGCCCCCTATTTGAATAGTATGAATACTCATGTCAGGTACGCTAGATTGATGAAATTCTGGCCTTTCGAATGTAGAAGTCAAAATATTGTTTCAGCTTTTTTTACGCCAAAAAATTGATAAACAATCTTGATTCCTGAGCGATTCACAAATTTAACATAGGTATTTTAGCATTAAGCCCCAGATTTTAAATGCCTTGGGAGACATAATAAATAGGTGGCATGATGTACATAGTACGAATAAAACAACAGCTACGGCTCATAGAACAATAATCAACAGTAAGAAATCTTTCCACTTACTCTGATTTCCTGAGCGATGGCTTCGATTGTGGCCTCCAGAGCCCTGGTTCCTCGAGTGTGCTCATCCTCCACCGCCTTCACGGTCTTCAGCAGCGACGTGACATTGGTGACCATGACCTGTAAACAACAACAGGCCCAAGATCAGAACGTGCCCATGTTCAAAGGCGCGCGACAGAGCGGTGAGGAGGGGATAAACTGATGCGAGCGACGAATGCGAGATTGACACATTTGATCTTTGTATAAGTGGTTATAACTAAGTGCGAAAGGAAGAATCATTAAAAAAAAAGTTGAATTTCATTTTAGTAAAACTTGGTGGATGCATATCGTCTATCTAATGTAAAACTGTACTAAGTGACATTTTTTTTGTTTTTTTTGTTTATTTCACATTCGGGTTCAGTAGGATCGTTCCAATCTTTCCCCATTCTTGAAATATTTATTAAAAAAAATACGAGTGTGCTTTAGACCACACGACTGAAGTAAAACTTCTATGAGAGGAAGAGAGAAAGAAAATGTGCACGCGCACTGCTCTCTCTTGCTCCTACAGTGAGATACAGACAGTAGGCCTGCACTGTGTCTTAGATATACGAAACGTAACTGGCTATGAGAGGAAGAGGGAAAGAGCGAAAGAAAAAGTGTACTTGCACTTCTCTCTCTTGCCCCTACAGTAATATACGAAACGTAACTCTCTCTCTTTCTATCTTCACTAATTTATATCTCCCTCTCAACTTTCGTTCGCCTCGCCTGACGTTTTTTGTAACACTCTCGTCACGCATTCACCAGCTTACTCCCCAAGTGAAGCGAGCGTAAAGAAGTCAATAAAACTGACAATTGTAATTAGTCCTAAAAGACA
Source organism: Glyphotaelius pellucidus (assembly GCA_936435175.1). Classification (NCBI taxonomy): domain Eukaryota; kingdom Metazoa; phylum Arthropoda; class Insecta; order Trichoptera; family Limnephilidae; genus Glyphotaelius; species Glyphotaelius pellucidus. Next base: position 9,896,811 of record OW386560.1, read on the forward strand.
AACCGAGTAATATTGTAAGTGTAAAACTGTGTTTAGCATTTAACACTGTTTTACATTCACATAAATATTACATTTCTACCTTGAGTTTACTTTAATTCTGTGTAGTTCTTACTATCCTGTGTAGATATTTGGTTCACTTTTACATTCAATATTGTCTTCAGTTCTAGCTTGATTATATATATAGACTAATTTCTTTAATTTTAAAGTTAATGTTGAAATTATGCAAGTAAAACAATCCCGAATGTAACAATTTCAGTTAGGATTGTAGTATTACACTAAAAATGATTGGTTTCTGTGATCAGCCTAAAGTCAGTGAGCTGTCCTAAATGCCACTTTTTAAAACACTAATAAAATAAACATAAAAATATATTTAGACATATAAAACCGAAACAAGAATTTTTTCTTGCAATCCTTTCTCTAGTCACACTTTTAGGTGTGTGAAAATGTGCTCTCCTGGACAATTTACTGTTCGTCGTTTACGAGAGTCTTACACTAGATAGACGATACGCGACATTTGCATAAAGGGATAGCCACCAATGGATCACATATGCCAGAGCCGTGTAGAGCAAATTAAATATACAAAGTCCCTCGTTACTTCTCTTGTAAGGAAAAATGGGTGTCGAAATGTTTTACATGATTCAAGATTACGAAAACGTTGAAAGTAAAAAAGGGCGAGTACACAATTGGTAAGGACGTATTTCTTCTTCCTTTCGCACACAGATATTAAATAAAATCAACTAACTCAATAATTTGTGAAAATATAACTCTCAAGAAACTTAAAAAAGTATTTAATTCAGACATTATCGTAAAGAGTTTTTCCTTGAAAAAGATATGTTATAAAAAAATAATTTAGATTTTAAATAAATTTCGTGTCAATTTCGCATCTCCCCAACCAGGCGTTAGATTGGCCCCAAGTCGGGTTAAATTCCACAATGATGCCCTCCGCACAAGCCCAGAGAATGTGCACTCTAGAACAGCCAGTAGCCGGGAGACGGTAGGTAGCTTCACTACGGGACAAAGCTATGGAGCCACCAAGCTCGGGTTAGAAGGTCGGACAGTGTGATTGTGTAATTGTGATCGTTTATAGAACTAAATTGAATTTGAATATGATTTTAGATATCAATGGCCAAAAGTTTTATTGTGATTTATTTTTGGGGTATTACGCCGTGTTGCGCTACCTTCTTCTTTAACCAACCTTTTGGACAGTGTATACAGTGTCTGCATCATCATTAATTACACATCTGTCATGAAGATGCGCACTGTAATTCTGTACAAAAAGTTGGCTAAAGAAGGAGATAGCCAACACAGCATTCTACCCTAAAAATAAATCACAATGAAAGTTGAATTTATTTGAAATTTTGTAAAGTTTAAATTTTTTTATCATAGAAGGCATCGGAGTAAATTTGTTCAATTAATCAAATTACATGCTGAAAATTTAGTCGAACTCAACAAATAGTCGATGTTGAATGAGTTAACAGATAGCTAAACTGATATGGGTGCAGTTCCAGGCTGCAGTATACAGGATGAAGATTTCCTCGATTACAGCCAACCTCTGATAGGAGAGGGCTCCAGAAAAAGATAAATAACAAATGTGACAGTTTTAAATGATTTAAAAACTTTAAATGGATAGGAGAGAGTACCAACAAAAGAAAGAATTTAAAAAATGCTCAGATTAAAAATGAACAATTTTTTCAAAAATATTGGATAATGGAAAAATGCGAGATTTTGTGTGTGCTGATTTTGCGAAATCTTAAATTTGCATGCAATATATGAGATGAGTTACATGACCCAGTAATTGAAATTCTGAAAGCCCAAGTGTGTGTGAAATAGAAAAATAAATAAAAGATTACAGAAATGCTGTTGTAAAATCATTTTAGAGGGGGTAACCTGTGAAGTAACACATTTTATTAATATTTACTAAACTGCCAAGGAGAATTATTAATGTTTTCTCTATATTATTTGAAATTAAAAAAAAAAAAAAACACAGTTCAATCAATATTGGACTCTCAAAAAAACCAAATTTAAAAGTATAACTTTAAAATACAAGTTAAACCTTAAATGCGGTTAGTAAGATGGAGATGAAATTATAGCTGAAAATTATAAATGACAATGTAACAATGGAGTAAAAAATATTAAAATTAACGATACCAAATAAAGTTACACAGAGTGTTTAAAGATGTCACATTTAAATTAATTTTTAAGTGTCACATTAAATAATGTCTTTATAAGTGTCACATTAGGTTATGTGTGAGTTAACGAGATGGTCAATATTAACAGACATTAACATTCTATAGTAATTATTGTTAGTGTAACTGTGAGACAAAACGCAAGTGTTGTTCCCTAAATCTATAGCGAATATAATTTTTTCAATGTAAAGGGTTTTCCAATAAGAGGTGTTATTTTGAATATGAAATGGATGATTAATGATTTTTTTATGGCCGGAATTGGATGGTATTGATCTGGACAATGATTACTTTCAACAAGACGGTGCTACGTGCCACACAAGCAACGAAACCATTGATCTTTTACGGGAAAAGTTTCCGGACCGTATTATCTCTCGAAGGGGTGATCACAATTGGCCACCGAGATCTTGCGATATAACACCTTGCGACTTCTTCCTTTGGGGCCACGTGAAAGAGAAGGTCTACGCCAACAGCCCAACGTCGATTCAAGACCTCAAAGATGGAAATCGTGAGGCTATCGAGGACATAGGGCAGCCACTTTGCGATTTGGTTATGGAAAATTTCATGAAAAGGATATGGTCCTGTAAGCGTGGTCATGGTGGTCATTTGCCTGATGTTATTTTCCACTATTAACGGCATATCTTCCTCTTTGTAATGAAATAAACATACTTTAAATAGTGGTGTTACACAAAGTTATTTGTTTTTCATTAAATTAATAATGACGCCACAATGTGATTTTGCATATTTTGAAGAAATAAATAAACATCCAATCATTTATATTAAAAAATGGCATTTTTCTTTGAATATCAAAATAACACCTCTTATTGGAAAACCCTATATTATACATATGTTGACAGGTGTAACTTTCTTGCGTCAGGTTATGTTTTAAACTTTGGCCGTGTTTGAGGGTTAATATGGTCGTCAATCTATGACAATTTCTTACCACATCAATTGTTAAGATAGTGTGTAAAGGATGACAATATGTAGAACTAATTTCAATTTTGAGGTCAATCTCAAAGGTTTTGTGTAGTTTTTATGCCTGATTTTGCAAACTGCTAGAAATGGTACCATAATGATTTTAAAATTAAAAAAAAAAACCGAGAAAGTGAATTCTGTTAGGTATTTGATCTTTCGTGATAAGAATTGTAAAGTTTTGTATAACTGTGTGTATATTATTATAGACATCTAAAATTTAGCTTCTTGCTATTTAACTAAACTTAGTAATAAGCTAGGCAAAACTTCTAAGTCAACTATTCATCATAAAAACATATTAAGCTATCACTAGCCTTATCACAAAAGGAAATCTAAAAAACTAGGGTAGTTCATATTTTTCTAAAACTATATAAAGGGGAATGAATTTGTAGTAAACACGACACCAACCAAGCATTAGATGCATTTTTGATTTGCAGGTAAATCGCTTAAAATTTGACAATTTAAAAAATACAAATTCATGGAATGAAAGAGTGTTTGTGTGTGGCAAAGGTGAACATTCAGCAAAAGGTTGTAGTATGTTAACCTCTTTGCTTAACCTTGAACAAACCGTGACTTAATTAAATGGATAAATTTGTGTGTGACCCCTCTGCCATCCTCTCGGTCATAAAAGAGTGAAGAGTGGCACTGACCGGTCCGCTGTGGCCGATCCGGTGACAGCGATTTACCTGCATGCAACCAACGCCCACAGTGACAACAATGATCGGTAGCGAGATGAGAAGACATGAGAAGAAAGAGACAGAATGAGAAGGAAAGATGGTACAAGCGACTCCTTTTCAACCGAGAGAAATTAGATTCAACCAAAGACCGATGTTATAAATTGAAAAATGATTCAATTAAATGTTGTTTATATGTACATATTTCACGTCAGTTTAAAAGGAATGCTGTAATAACAAAAAAATAGAAAGGAAAGGGAAACAAAAAATAAAATAAAAATAAACACCCAGTCAGCAAGCGTTTGCAATATGCGGCAATATTGTGTTTGTGAATTTTCTCAAACCGGTTTAGCAGGCTCCTGTTGCCCCGAGGTGGACCCCCTTTCGTAATAACTCCACCACTTGTCCAGGGATCCAAACTGTTTGGTTCGGTTCTTCACTAGATCCTCGTAGATGGACCACCAGTTGTTGGCATAATACTGACGAGGGGATCCGGCGGTGTAGTCCTCGACAAGATTGTATTGCTGGGACCTCCTGCCGTCGTTCTGTCTGTGCTCATGTTTGAAGTGACGGCCGTCACCCTCCGACCGGTAGCCGCTATCTTTGAATAACCGGCAGTTGCTCGCTTCGGGTCTGCATTCCACTCTTTGACCGTATTCAAATAGATGGTTACTGTTTTCAGATTGATGAATATCGCGTTCAGTTTGTTGATTAGCTTGTTCAGATTGTTGATGACCGTGTCTAAATCTAGGATCACTGTGATTCTCGGTGTGATCACGATGTTCAAGTCTATAAGCGTGTTCAGATTGTTGATTACCACCAAAAGTTAATCTCGGTTCGTTTTGATTCATCGTCTGACCTCTTTGATCAAATCTTTGACCATCTTGCCTCAGTGTTGTTTCGTGGTTTATTGTTCTATTATCTGTTTGATTCACAATCACATTTCTGACAACATTTGTAACGAAATTCCTATTTTCAACATCTGTAATGACATTGTTTCTCGTAATATTGTTGCTGACGTTGAAATTTTGGTGATTTCTGTCAATGAGCTGCGATGGCACTGACACTATATTATCAGTTTGCGTTGCTCGTTCAACATCAACCTTTACAACTTTTCTCTCGGGCCCTTTCTTCTTAAGTGTTCCACCCTTCATTTCCTCTTCATAATAATTCCTGTACTGTCTTTCGATGCCTTCGTAATGCTGTTCCATTTTACAAAGCTCTTCAAACGTCAAATCAGAGTTCTCTAAATCGGAATAAATATTATCAAAATCGTCTTCGATCATTCTCCTCTTGATTTGCAATCTACGCAACGTCATCAGCTGATCAATGATCGGATCAAAACCTTTATAGTTGAAATTCCTCTTAGAAATATCCTCCAAGTTTGTTATGACTTTATCGAATCCTTTATCCAGCATTACTTTCTTGACTTCCACGACGCTTCCAAGTGGAGGAATAGTCTCCAAAGTTGGCCTTTTTGTAAAATCCACTTCTGTGAGTTTTAACTCTCCCTTGAACTGATCCAATTTCTGTTTCGTCTCTAAATTACGTTCGTAATTCTTTTGCATGAGTGCTTTCCAAATCTCCGTTTCAACTTGAAACATTTGCCAATATTCTTCTTGCGTACGAATGATATCCAAATAATTAGACACGTTTGTTTGGTTTTCATTGACAACAATAGGAGAGAGATTGACTTTTTTTCTCTTATCGACTTTAATAATATCCTTATCCAATTTGACAACATCTTTCTCAGAAGTATCGCTTTCAATTGAATTGATTACATTTGCGATATTCCTCATTTCAAGATCAATCCTCTTTAAAGAATTATATTTGACAGCTGGATTGACTGGCGTTCTATTCCCGTCTTTGTCGAGTTCGTTAACAACATCTTCCAGCTTTTTGATTTCGTTTGCGACAATCATTTGGGCATACTTCAGAATCTTAAATTCCATGTCTCCCTTCCACAGGGGATTATTGACCAACAGAACATTTCTATTGTCAAAGTTTTCCGTTTCTGGTCCAGCATTTTTATAGCTCCACTGAGTGTAACTGCTGTTTAGACTGACGGCTGAACCGACAGATTTTTTACCAATCAGTTCCTCGACTTGTTCTTCGTAATTCTCGACTTCATCTTGGCTGGAATCTTCTAGGATTCTTATTAATTCTTCTTCTTGGTCGGAAACGAACCAATCGGTTTCCGAATCATAGTTGAGACTGCTCTTTCTGATGTTCTTTTTGGAGTCGGGCCCAACGGAGGAACTTCTGAGTCCGGGCAACTCGATTTGAAGCTTGTCTCCCTTATTGTCTTGCTTGCGAGCTCTATTGGGCAAACTCCATCTCCGACTATCGCTTTTTGCCACCTGCTTTGCCCAAAAATGATCCAATTAAAAACTGAAGAATATCTAACCCTCGGCACATTGATATAGTATGCCATAGATTGACCCTGCTGCGGCGAGACATCAGCCTCTTGAATGAGATCCCCGTTCACTGGTTTATGCGATTTCCTGTGACCTAACTGCCCGCTCGGCGAGCCCGCTGTGATTCGGTAGCTTTTTATTGAAGGGCCAATCTAGGAATTCTATATCAAGCCCTTGGCGCCATAGCAAAGGTAACTCCATTATGTCCGAAAGCAAAAAGCGGCGGTTATTGCATTTCTCATTTCACGTCTTCTTCAAAAACACACCAAAATATTTATAAACAAACGTCATGATGGTTTTAGTAAATTTTGAAAAGGTGATTATTTTGACTTTGCTATGGCGTTTGTTGGTTGTAGCCACGGTATGAATCACATTATTGAAATGTTACACATTTTGTTAGCGATACATTGTCACCTTTAAGAAATATCTTTTACACCATAAATTTGCAGATTTTTGTACAAAAATAATAGAACAGTAGGGAAAAAATAAAAATGTTTAGTAAAATAATATTTGGAACAGGTGACAAATTTGCAAAAAATACTTTACAACAATCGAAAAAGATGGAAAAAAGTAAATAATACTGAAATTTTAAAATTTTTTAAAACTGTGTTCAAATTGGTATAAAATCAATAATTGCATGTTATTAAAAAAAAATGAGGATGAAGAAAAGAAAAAAAAAACAAAATAATTCTTTGAAAGAAAATATAAAAAAACCTATTGTTATTATGACTAGATTTGTGCAGTGAAGAAATACATAGCAAAAATAATAACTTTTAAAGTGTATTTCTCGGCAAAGAAACATTGCACAAGCGTTTTTGGACAGTCCAATATTGATCACATTACAATACAATATACACAGAGGAACAATACATGGTAATAGACGCAGACAAAAAAAAGCATGACTCGATAAATGTATTACATTAAATACACAAAATGAACTCCTTTCTCGAAATTTAAAATTTGTAAACTTTTAACCCAGAAACATATCCATTTTTTGAAGTTTGGTAATTAATAAATGTGATTTGGCTGAAAAAAAATTTATGTTGAAAAGTAGTAAAGCTCCAATGAAATACGACTCTTACGAAAACTCTAATTAAAATAATTGCTTGTCTAAAAACATAAATCCAAACCATTGTATTTTACTAGAAATTAAGGCTGGGGAGTTTCAAACTGTTTAGCGGTTGATCTGCTGACAAGTATAACACGACCATCATACTTGATAGATAGCCAGTTACAATTTGATCAAAAGCTGAAACAGGCCAAGAATCATGGCGTTTTATGGGAACCGTTTAAATGTCAAAAATTCATGGGCATCAAATTGAAGGGCACAAAGGAGCCAAGGCCATCAAAATGCAAAAATTACATTTTAATGGAAATTGATGATTTTTACTTTATTCTGGCACATTGGGGGAGTCTGGTCCAGCCTAGCAAAAAAACGATTTTTTTTGGCTAAAAATCTCCCTATACATATGGAGAATAGATTTCCACTGTTACAGCATCAAATTTGATGTTGAAATATAGTTAGGAGCGGTGCGCGCCAAGCAGTTTAGAATGGAGCAGCCCGGCAAAAAAAAACAAACTTTAAATGAGCTTTTCTCAAAACCACGTTTTTCAAGACTGGAATCGTAGCTTATCGAATTTTCATCCGATTCTGTTCATTCAAAGTTTAAATAAAAAAAATAAAAAATTTATATGCAGATGAAAAATTATTATTTTAGGAAAAAGTTATTGCAAAATTGAGGCCGATTTTGTTCATCAATTTTAATTTTATATCTGCCATTTTTGCAATGAAATTTTTTTTTAAATTTAATGTTTCAAATAATTTCCTTTGAAAATAAACGCATTGAACAAAAACTCAGCTGGACCAGACTCTTCCCTTAATCACAAGTCCATATTTTTATACCAATTCTACAATAATCAAAGAAAAGAGTACTATGTCCAAACCGCTACAACTAAACAATTCATCTCCAGTGTGTCTTGGCACTTTTGCCTTCCCAAAGGGTCGAAATGTGATAAGAGTTCAAAACATCCCAAACCTAGATCATTGTATAAGAACTGAGGTCATAATCGGTCACGAAGGTTCCTCCAAGTGTATCTTGAGCTACTCGAGAGGTTTAAAAAAAATTGTTAACAATTAAAAAAACTATTGAAATTCTGGCATAACGTCGGTGGGGGTGGCTCACCTTGGCGCTGTCCTTGAGGCGCGGCATGGCGGGGTCGGCGATGTGCTTGCCGCTGGCGTCCTTGGTGGCCTGCACGAGGTCGCGCAAGGCAGCCGCAACATCGCGCACTGCGTGGATCAGCATCACCTGCGAGTCCGGATTGCCGCTGCCCAGTGACATGGCGCCCTGCTTCACCACCGAGGAAAGTTGCACTGATGGGGAGAACAAGGATTGTTGTCATGATTTTTTTCAACGTGTATACCATGACCAAACTGCCCTGTTGTGAGGCTTAGAGAAGCAGGGAGGGGAAGGATTAACTTTGTTGAGTTTTGTATTTAGTATTTGTAAGCAAATTTAAACCATACTTGAAAGTTTTTTTCAAATGTTTCTGGCTTTTACCCTTGAAGGGTGTTCTAGGCAATCATTTCAAATTATGGAGAGGGAAGGTGAATCTATACAGTATGTAATTTTATTTAAAATGGGCAAATTTCACAATTATATGGAAGATTGGAGTAGAGTTCAGACTTAGACGAGATGGGATATTGAATGTAGAAGAGGCAATTTTAGATAAGGCTCGATTATATAGCAGTTTTATTTATTAAGACGCGGCTATAAAAGTATACCGGTCATATAAAGTTTTAAGCCACTAGTTATAAGTGTTAGTTGTAAGTCACTAATAAGTCTTAGATCTAAATCACTAGTTATAAGTCTGACTAATTAGTTGCGTGCTATAATAACTTGTTCGCATTGGGCAAGTAGTTAGTTGAGTATACTAGCTACTTGACTGACTAAAATGCTACTACTAACTAATAAATTTATGGTGTTCGGACACGTTTAGTTACTAAAATACTCGCTACTTGACTAAACTACTAGCCTAGTCTACACGGGCCATAAGTCACTAGTTATAAATCTTAGTTGTAAGTCACTGGTTTATAAGTCTTAGACAAGTCACTAGTTATAAATCTCAGTACTCAGTTGCAAGCTATGTTAGTTTTAAGTCACTAGTTATAAATCTCAGTTGTAAGTCAATATCTTACAAGTCTTAGACATACGTCAATAGTTTTAAGTCCCTCTTACTTAGTTGCAAGTTATCAGTTACATATTAAAGAAGGTGTCTGTGACCTGTGGGATTTGATTTTTATAGAAATCTACCCAGTTTTTTTCCAAGATCGATGAAATTTTGCACACAAAAAACTTTGTAAAGCCCGGGCAACTTCAGTTATCTAAGTAATAAGGCATAGGTCAAAAAAAATTATTTGTAAAGCGCCCTTGAGGTAAAGCGTCCCAAGAAAACAGTGTTAATCCAATCATTACTATTTATGCAGATGGATAATTGAAAGTACCAACCTATGGTAGTGACGGCGTTCTGAGCGGCTGAAGCAAGCTGCTCCTGACTGCTGGCCGCTCCTCCGACCAAGGTCTTGGTGTCTTCAACCAAAGCCTTTGCTGTTTTCAGGATTGATTCGCGATGGTCTGCGAAGGCGTCATTCTCATTCTCAGCGTGGAGTGTGCCTGAAACAAGGTTAGTACACATTATTATTTACATTGGGACAGTTTGCAAAGCTTCTGTAAGCACTCGGCTCATTCTGCAATTTCAGTTTTTTTCAGTAGCCCAATGAAAAATATTATTATTTGAAATGAAAAAAGGGAAGTGAAAATAACTTTTATTTTTTGACAATCTACTAAAATTACAATCAAATCTATCAAAATGAATACATTTCAGAGTTGCTAGTTGAGTTCTAAGCAAAAAGATGGGTTTACAGAGTATGTATTATGAAGTTATATTGAATATGCGGCATTTAAGTGAGGTTATGCGTACCTGCGCTGGCGAACAATATGGTGGTGTCCAGATCGCCAATGATGGCCGCAATGGTGGCGGCGGCATCTATACACGCCTGGGTTCCTCGCGAGCCCGCTTGGAGTGCCGACAGAACTGCTCCCACCTGAAGGAATCATTGACAAATTAGAAAAAGTACAGACAAAGACAAAACCGAGAAGTTTCATTTATGAATCTTTCCCATGAAAGAGAAGACAAGAATCCAGTGCATGGTTCACATTAGGCAGAAACAGGAATTGTAGAAAGACTTTATTGCATTATCAACTATGTAACTAAAATAATTTTTTTCTCAATTTTGGCTCCTTACAGGATAGAATTTATACAAAAAAACATGAATTGACCTTACATAGAAAACAAACTTAAAAAGTTAATATAGAAAGAATAAGAACCTGTACCTCTTAAATACACACATGGAAAACTAGATTTTAAGTTATCATGAAGACCCACCTTCTCGGAGACATGTTTGGAACTATCGGTGACATCTCTCTGTGCACCCGCATCTCTGCTGACTTGGCAGAGCCCTCCGGCCCTCACCAAGGTGATCACGGACCCTCCCAGCTCCACCACTGTGCTGCGGATTCTGAAGAAATAGAAAAAAATCCACGTTAATTGATATTCATGTACAGACTTAGAATCCTGGGGAAATCCTGATTTCATACTAATATTTAGTGAAAAACATTTTTTTAAATCGTTGATAATAATTTCACATGAAAATAACGGAGGGACCAAGACAGTGCCTTGGGGATCTCCAGAAATCAAGAATACATATTAATTTTAATTATCATTCACAGCAATAATACCACTATCATTCACAACAATACCACTGGGAAACGAAAGAAAATATTGGTCTATTACTGAGATCAAAGAATTTTATACGAAATTACAAGCATTAGACAAGTACTACACATCTTTTGGTAGGAAGACCTTTGGTGTGGTTTAACCCAAGGAATAATGGTTACCATAAAAAACGGAATAGTGACAACACAAATAAAATAATAGGTTAGGTTAGGTAAGGTTTGTTGTTTGTTTCTTCTTTCCCTACACTATTTTGTTTTGACATGGAACCAACAATAATATAGAAATATGTTTATATAATTATATTCAGCATGGGTGGTTTTTTAAATAGAAAATGGTACAGATATGGATGGAATGAGGGTATTACCTTTGAGCAACATCGTTGTTAGTGGTGGTGGCGGCTGCTCCGACGGAGTCTTGCGCCAGCTGAGTGTAGCGGTGCGTCAGGTCTCCAGCCAGCGTGGCCAGCTTGGACACGTCCGTCCCAGACTTGGCCGTCTGGAGAAGAAATAAAAAAAATACGTTAATATGGGGAACTTTTAAATCAGGGGGCGACATTGATCTTTTTACTGATTTTTTTTGGCCAATATGGATACAATGACGCTTCTATTTAATATTTATATTAAAAAGCACATCAGTACATCGGTGTCTAACGATGTATATAAATGACCACTTGAATATAATAAATAACGTATATATTACCATTTCAGTGGCCAGTCGGGCGATTTCCTTAGCCGCTCCGACCATTCTTGTCTGATAATCCACAAAGGAGTCCGCCTCGTTGTAGGAGCCGATCAAAGACATCCTGAAACAAAAATAATTATTAGTCAAAGAAAATTTTTTAATTTCCCTCTTTGCTGTCAAGTGTAAATTTTTTTTTAACGTTTCCTGTTTATTTTATTCAAATTAACACAGATTAATAAATCAATTCCACTAAACAAACCACTATTATTGCCCAATCAATTTCTTTCTTTCTAACCTCACTTTTACTTCGACTTTTTTCTCGACATAACACATCAGCACAGTGTAAAAGTAAAACATTTTATTTTACCAAAAATTTTACCCCAAATTAATAGCAGTATCCCACTTCTGATACATAATATTTGTTAGGGCATTCACATCTATAATATGTCTGTAATGAGGTGTACCTGTGGTCCGTGATCCTAGCGACGGAGCGAGTGAGGGATTCGACGAGACCAGACACGATGCCACGCTGGGCGGAGATAGCCTCCGCACTGTTGAGGAGTTCACCTCCTGCGTCACGCACGCTCTGACTGTATTCGTCCACGTCGGGATGGATGTTTGTAGCCTGGATATGGGAAAAACAACAAAATTAGAAACTTATTATTTTCATTTTTAATAGTCAGCAAGGTGAAGTGATGTGGCCCATCCAAGTCGAGTGTAGCAAATGCTATTGGTATAAGCGCCTGAAATTATTTTTCACTAATGTCTTGCAAGTTATTGAGGTTTTTGATGATGATGACGGTCAGGAGAGGCTATAATACACTTTGATACTAGGAAATTCAATTCAACTTATTATTTTTAAAATGTTACAAAATGCAACGGGTTTTAAAACAATTTCAATTAAATTTATGTAGCAGAATTATATAAAATGGTGGACAAAGAAAGGGATTGACTGCATGGAACAGAACTGGAGAAGTATAGTCAAGACCAGAAGCAGTGTATGATTGTAAGAAGTACAATAGGATTATTAGCAGTGCATGTGATGTATTGCCTACCCTGGGATTTCCGCCAGCTTCCTTGGCAGCGAGCACCAGTTGAGTGGCTCCCTCCAGCATCGTCTTGGTCTGGTCCAGCAGCTGGTGCTGCCGCTGGGAGTCCATCATGTTGGATGCCACTCCGATGGCAGAGGTAGCCAGGGGTTCGGCATACGATACCTGGGGGAGAAGAAAAAATCGTCAGATTTTTGTACATTATTCTGCAACATTGCATTGATTTAGCGTCTGATGTAATGCTATCCAACCAAGGTTTATATTTATTAAATAATAAATAAAAATAGAAACATACTTTGTACACAGAACAACTAGTAGAATATAATTTCTTAAATGTGTAAAATTTTAAGCTTGCAATGTATCCCAACTGCTTCCAACTGTCCAAAGTCAGTGAGACTAGGACATCGCCAATTGGAGTATGTGTGAGACCGATGGTATGGAGGAAGGTAGGGAAGTATTGGCTGTTCACATCTGATCACCATTATTATTATAAAATGTATTCTTCAGCATAGTATGAGTCATGTCTCGTAGACATCAAACATCACTTACCATCTGATTAACAGAGTGGCCCAAGTTCTCGGCCTCCGACTTGGCAGCGGCCCTGAGGGGCTCTATCTTGTCGAGCATCTCATTGGCGGAGCTCTCCAGCTGGTCGGTGTACCCCTGCAGGTTGTTGGCCTTGCGCACGGGCAGAGTCTGCGATACGGCCATTAGCGAGGCCTGGTCCAGTTCGCGGATTTGCATGCTGAGGATGTCCAGGGCGGCGAGGCATTCACTCTGGCCTGGCGCTTTATCCCTGGAAGAAATATGCAAGTTAGTCCAATATTAATATAAATATTATTTGGAGATCCATCTCCATTTTCCCGCTCCAAAACTGGTATTTTAAATCTACTTTAAAATATAATTTTTTCACTCCATGTATTAATTTCTTGTAATCCAATCTCGAAAAAATAGCATCCCTTCTCCTTCATACCACATTCTGCATGCCCACCCTTTTTAACCCCTCAGGCAAATTTGTTCGCATTCGGAAACAACTCTACTACTCAATTCTTTAAGTCTCTTAGAAATTGTTGTGACTCCCTTACTTTCAGTGAGAAATATAATCTAAACGGTGTTAGAAAGAGGAAACACAGCGCTTTATGTTCAAACCTAAAAGTTAACCACAAAAGAATTTAAAAGAAATCCTTTATGTAACCAAAGTTACGAATGCAATTTAAAAAAAAAAAAGAAACTTTGTGAATTTTTCATTAATTATTTTTACATGAAAAAACAAAAAAGTGAGGTGATGATAACGCTTATAATATATTTTCTAATAAAACATGTGTGTTTTTATATTTTTTTGACTATCAGTAATTTTAGTTTAAAAAAAGTAAGGATGTTTAAAACTTTTTTTTTAATGCATTAAAATTTTTTAAATTTATAAAAAAATTATTAGATTATTTCGAGCAATAAAATTTGAAAGCACATTTCATCGTCTTTCAAAAACAGTTTTTACTTTTTGATACATTCAGAAATATTCCATTTATTTGGATTTTATTGAGAAAGCGGACATATTTTGACCTTCTGACAGAATATGGCCGAGGCCTGAGGGGTTAACTAAAAATTGTTTACTGGGATACATTTTGCATCAATTTCAAATTGGAATTCGTCCCAATTAAAGGTAATGATGTCCCAGATAACTGAAATAAACTAGATTAGTTTCTTTATTTGGTTTCTGTTCCTTGGATTTTGGCCCAAATAACCGGCTTTCCTGATAAACCGATGGTATACCAATTAAACGACTAAATCGACTGTATAAATAAAAATAAAAGTGGTGAAACAGATTTGTACACAAAATTAGGTGAGCGCTCTTTGTGATACTTTGATATAGGTAAAGAAAAGGTGGGCTGACCTGATGTTGTTAACCAGAGACTTAATACTGTCCGTGACGGTCTTGCTGTGCGTGGCGAGGTAAGACCACTGGTCACGGTCATTGGGCTCCACAGCCAGAGATTTGGCCGAATCGATCATGGAGCAGGATCCTTGGATAATTTTTCTGAAACCAAAGATTTAATTAGATACCTTATTGTACACCATTGACTTATTATTATCAACGAGCCTTATGAAATTATATTCGTAAGTTTTAATAATGTACGCACAATATTACTAATTAGACACTGCCACCTCAGTAGATACAGGCAGCCGTTGGGAGTCGAAAACACCAATAGATGAAGGAAAAGTGAAGAGTACGAAGAGACTCCAATTCATGGTGATGACTCAAATGGTGCCCTTGTCCCATCCTGATGGGAACAAGACTTGGATATCTGGGAAGACACTATTCTAGGACAAATCTGGTGAACTTTATCAAAGAGACCGGTAAAAAGACAAAGGAATGAAATAAGGAAGGAACTATGTAAACCTCTCCGTTTTATTAATAAAAAAATTTTTTAATAGAGTTACGAAAATTTAAACTTGAATCGCAAATCAGGTCGTTTAACCTTAATTTATTATGAATGTTAGTTTGTCGTCAATGTTTACATCAGCAATGAATTTACATAAATGCGAGTGTGTATAAAAGTCAGGTTCGAAAGTTGTACCTTCCACTTTCCAGTATGGGCTCTTGGGCGCGACGAGCTTGTGGCGATACCCTCGCAGGCACGCTGACGAACTCCGCGCTGCCGGCGAACTGGCACAGGTTGCTGACCGCCTGCAGGAGGGGCTCCGTGGCCTGTGAGCAGCGAGACCTATTGGACTGGACATGAACAACATTATATTAGATATTATGCCCATATGAAAGTATGCAGCTGTAGAACACTTTAGAAATTAATTGGATACACAGTTGTCAACGGTGTGAACAGTTTTGCTCACAACATAATGCATGCACAAGAGTCTCAACTAGCAGGGACCATGGCAGTCAACTTTAGAGAATGTTGTGAGAATGGTGGGAAGCACAGGCATCCAAATTGATAGACCAGCCCTTCAGGGAAAGAAGAACAAACCAGGTTTCGTGGAGGGGGCGTGACCATCTCCCTCCCATCTTCATGATTTGTCAATAAATGAATCTGGTAACTCGTATTGTACCTAATATCACTTATTTAGTCCTCGAAAATAAAATATTAAGGTAAAATAAAAGCTTACGAATTACTATTCCTTTTTATAATGGAGGACAAATTGCTGGATAAATAAAAAACTTAACTATAAACCCTAAAACAGGTAAACAAAAGTTCGGACATGTTTTCAAAGTTGAATAATTTGTTATACTATTTAATTTGACACTTTTACAAATGTTTTTTAAAATGTATAATTTACCCACTTCACTTATTTACAGCATCGCTATGCTAGGCTTGGTTAAAAATGAACATTCAGATCCTGAGTAGAAAAGCCCCACAATGGACTGCACTGCAAACCGTTGCCTTACTTTAATGAACTTTGCTTTACTTTTCGGTGCAGGGTCTGGTTATTTCAATGTGCGCTCTTCGGCGGTCAACGTATGACTGATGTCGTTGTTTATTCAAAGCATTCTCTCCCGGTCCAAAAACATGGTCAATTGCCTCCAGCTCACCAAAATGATAAACAGATTTCATATCAGGGCAAGCCTATCAATTTAGATGTCTATGGTGAGAAGTGTAAGTTACAAGCTCGAGAAGCTCATTGTCACTGGCAAAATGAAAGGCGGGAGAGTAGAGGAGAGTCATCGATGCGTTGGAGTGATCAACCATCACCTAGGTCCGGAATGTCGGAGTCCACTTCTCGCCATGCAACGCAGAATTATAAAGTGGAGATGCCTGATTCATCAGGGCTATTGGAGTAGAAGTAAGGCAAGGACTCAAGAAGAAGATGAAATGCATACTTCTGAGTAGTCGCTGTCCAGAGCCTTGATCTCCTTGACCAGCAGCGCCGTGGAGTTGGCCACTTCCTTAGCAGACTGCACAAAGTGCCGCTTGGCCACGGGATTGGCGGTCTTGGAGGAGGCCACGCGACAAGCATTGCACAGGGCCGATGTGTGCTTGGCAATAAGGGTGGCGGCTGACAGCACCTATGGAATAGAAAAAGTTACATAAAATGACTAAATATCTAAGAGAGGATTTGGCAAACCAATAAAATATTCTGTCCAAACGGTTGTAAAAATATTACGACTAAAGCGGAACCAATATTTATTACTTACCATATAAACCATGGAAACCATTTGAATGTAACGCCATTTTTGTATAACCGTTTGGACAGAATTTTCAGTATATATTTTGATACAAATGCTAAGTCCTTCTCTTAGGCATTTTGTTTAGTCAATGGTTTCATAGAAAACAGGAGCATGTTAAAATTTTATTTTCACAAATTATGCAATGTATCAGAAAATGATCTATTTTAGGCTTCTTCTTCAAGTGTCAGTAAGGAATTTAAGCACCTCAGTAGGAGGGATGAATTCATAAGTCTATCACTCCTGGATACACTGATCACTGAACTCATATCCACGATACACTCATAACTTCCTCTCCTTCCTTTCCTTAAAAAGACCCTCCACACAGCATCCACAAAGATGATGCAGGACATTAGAGTTAATGTTAATTATTTTTTATCAAAAATGAATTCAAGATAAGCCTACTTCCAGAGATGAGCTCAGAAGTAAATAATTTAATAAAATTGTTGTTATGATTACTTTCGTGTTAATTTGTTGAACGTACCTGTCCTTCATTGCTGGCGGGATTGATGAGATTATCGCACGCCTGCCGGATGACTTGCGAGGCGCGAGCAAACTGCGACTGGTCCACGAGGCCTGGACGGCCCGCCACGCTCGTGGGGTCCGACACTGCCACCTGGTGAACAAACACGGAAACATCAATAAACATTCATAAAGCAAACTTAAATTCAACACAGCAGTGTTTTTTTTGCCTTATTCAGATCCAGATCACTTATAAATAATAGCAATGCAAAAAACGTGGAACAAGCAACGAAGGCTTAAGTTTACTTGGTAATAAAATAGAAATTTGAAAGCTCCATTACTCACGGTGAAAATGACATAACATCAAACTGAAATACAAAATTTGTGCAAATTTCATAATGGAAATCACCTTGATGGAAATTTCAAAGCTCTACAGCTCATGATGGAAATAAGATTATTTTCAAGTCGGTTCCTAATTGCTGAGGATCATGATCCCCAAATCCAACTTCCTTGATGGACAAGGCTCCTCCTCTCTTTCTCGTCTTTCTTGTTTTTCTTGTCTCTTTTGTCTTTCTTCTCTTTTGTCTATCTTGTCTCTCTTACTTTCTAGTCTTTCTTGTATTTTTTGTCTTTCTGGTCTTAATTTTTCTTGTCTTTTTTGTATTTCTTTTCTTTCTTGTCTCTCTTGTCTTTCTTTTTCTTATCTCTCTTGTCTCTCCTGTCATTCTTGTATTTCTAGTCTTTCTTGTGGTTCTTGTATTTATTTTTCTTGTATTTCTTGTTTTTCTTGTCTTTCTTGTCTCTCTTGTCTCTCTTGTCTCTCTTGTCTCTCTTGCCTCTCTTGCCTCTCTTGTCTCTTTTTTCTTATCCGTTTTCTTTCACTGACTCTAAGTGTCCATGTTTCAATACCGTACAGAAAGATAGGAAAGATCAATGGGAGAAATGAGATAACAGACAAAATTTGTGCTAATTGCTTATTTCATGATGCTAGAGTTGTTTTTACTAGGCACTAAGATTTGCTCAATAATAATTATATAGATGTATGGATTGTACTTACCAAGTAGGCGGCTTGCGCGGTACATTCAATGAGGCCACAGATGGACTCAGAGACGGTCTTCACCGATTTGCCCAACTGCTCGTGCTCCGAGTCGCGGGCGTGGTTGGCCATCCCTGACATGCTCTGACCTGAGGAAATTAGAAGGCAGACCATTAGCTCTTTCTAATACAACACCAAACCAAACAATTCACTTTAATTTCTTAAGGATTGGTATTTACCAAGGGTCTTGGAGTGTTCGATGATGGTGTCCACACACTGATAGTAGCCGAGGTCGCTGACCGGCTCCGAGGGATGCTGTAGTAGGGGCCGCACGCTCTGGATGCTGCGCACCGCACTGTCGCACTCCTTCTGGCCCGGGGCCCCCGACGTGCACACTTCCACCTGCGAGAACACATAACATTATTTATTTGTTCATCACATCTATAATCAAGAATATTTTAAATTTATTCTGCTGTCACATTTCCACTTATGATTTTGGAGTCAGTCTCGAACCGAAGAGATAGATTCCTTAAAGGGAAACGATTTGCCGGCGTTAAGTAAATTACTTAAAGTCAACAAGGCTCTAGGGCTCCTTAGAATTAATTTTGGGAGGACAATGACCCATTGACCTAAGGGTGCAGCAGCCTAGCGATGCCTGCTAAAAAGCATCATGTTTAAATGAGTTTAAACAATGCTTTGAGCATTGGAAAAACGTTTCATAGTGCATTGCATCAAACAAAGAGTACCTCGAAGGAAACCAAAATTTAAATATGTAAAAATCAATGATGTTTTGTAAATAAATTCTCGTTTCTTTTGGGTATCCCAACATATTAATTATATTACAGACAAATATTCTCTGTCCATCTGCTGACAAGCTGCTTACAGGAGCCTAGCAGATACATGTAATATCTGTATATTTAAAGGAGAGTGTCTGTGTCGGCACGGCTTTGTTTTTTATACAAATTTACAGTTTTATTCTGAGATTGATAAAATTTTGCACACTTGACGTATTAACCAATAGGAAGGTCAGTGAGGTTTCGCAAAAACCATCTATATTTCCTTTTCCCACCCCCTAAAGCAGAATCTCGACACTTCTTGATGACTACAAAAAATTATATTTACTGTCTAAGTTAGACTTTGAAAAACTCTGCGCAAAACACGGGCAAAGCCGGAGTCATGTAAAAAAAATAATATTATGCGATTTTAGTATACAACCAAAATGTTATTGATATTGTCGAATATTGATCATGGAATCCTGACTGTGAGATTTTTCATATTTATGACAGCCACATTCAGGGCATGCTGTCTCACAAATGATTCAGAAGTGCCTATAAGGTTAAAATGGCAACCAGATAAATTACAATATGATAAAATAATAGATTAGTTTAGGTTGGTTGAAAGAGAGAGAGTCACCAGGTAGTTGATGCTATCCGTGACGGCTCTGGCAGCTGCAGAGAGCTGATTCCTCACATTGGGCTGCGAGGGATCGTTGGATACGGATTTGGCCGTGGTCAGCAGTTTGCTGGACTCCCGAGACACGTTCTTCATGGAGACCACCATCTGGCTTTGGGCATCGTAGTCCTGCAAAAGATTATTCATTATAACGCATACCGCTAGACTGAAGTAGCAGCTACATGGGGCTTTCAAAAACAAAAGCTAAAAATTATTTAAAATAAAACAATAACTTTGTAAAAACCACTTTTATTTTTTATACCTAATGCCAACCAGGTTTCACTATAAGCCGAAGCTTCTTCAGGGCAGTATAATATTCTATTAAAATCTACTGCAGCATGTGTAACATCGTCGATGTAAGTCCAACAATGTGGAGAACCATTTGTAAATTTGTTCAGGAGGGACAAAAAAACTATGTAGGGAAATATGCGCACTTGCTTGTTTATGTACTGGGGATGGTTCATTGGCGGTGTTGAGTTTAACCCAGTAAAAGCGGTCTACTGGTCAATTTGAAATCACCAATCAATGCGGCTTGTGCTGTTCAACAAGCGCCAAAAAAACATATTTTGAAATTATTGACTTATGTGCAGTCCTTTAACATATTTGTTGACAACGCATTACATCCATGGCTAATGATATTATTCATAGAGACATCAAATTGGTTTGTGTACTGACCGTGGTCTGCCCAGCCATCTCCATGGAAACGGTGAGCAGCTGGCTGTAGGCGCGGCCAAACTGCTTGGAGGTCTCTCCCAGGTGGCGCGGGGAGACTACGGCCGATTGGACCGTGTCAGTGGAACAGGCGTTGAGACCTTCGGCCGCCACGTTGAGCTCTTGCTGGAGTTGGCTGGAACAAATGGAACATGGGCGTTATTAAAGTTATCTATACGGCAGTCGTATCACAGGTCACATGTGATTCATGTCACGTATATGAAACACGTCACATGTGATACATGTTGCACATATGATACATGCCATATATGTGATACATGTCGTACATGATGTTGCATATGTGATACATGTTGCATGTCACATTGTGATATGACACAAATGTGATACATGTCACATATGTGACACATGTTGCATATGTGACACAATGTTGCATATGTGATACGCGTCGCATGTCACATATGTGATCTACGAAATTTGACAAATGATACATTGTGTCAAAATGTGCCGGGTGATGGTGTGTACTGTTCTGAAAAGCCTCACATAGTGCCTTTAAAAAAGATTAATTTCTCCGCGAATGAGACTTGTTGCAGAATTTATCGTTGATTCGTCTTCAGACCATAATATTTAGTAAGAATCCAAAATCACCCGGTTCAGCGCAATGGAGTAAAGGTGATTCAAAACACGAGAAATAAAATGATTCAGCATGTTGGCAACATGGAACTGACTGAGGATGGACATTAGGAATAGAAATGAGGTTCCTGGGGTCCAGTACAGTTGGTCATAAGGTCAATAAGATATTAAAAGTGGTTATTAATGTATTCAAATTAAGCATGAGAAGCTCTGCAGTATTTTAAAGACGTATTTGCTTCAATGGTAACTCACCCATAACTCTTATTGGTGGGAGGGAACTCTCCCATGGACAAGATCTGCATGGTGTCGTTGATGTTCTCGATGGTAGAGTCCACATCCTGGTGGCCGGGCAGTGAGTTCACCGAGTGATTGAGAGCCTGACAGACACAAATTTAAACTAGTTAAAAGAAGAATAATTATTACAAATAACTAATTACTTTAGTACATACATCAGTCGATTGCCGGATAAAACAGAACAGTGACAAAATGGAGCATTGAAGAAAAGTAAAAGAAAAAGAACAAAGTCTAAATTTTCCCATTATTTTAACATGTTCTCTTTTGTTACTAGATTAGACTGACCTAACCATGTGCTACAGACATGAGTTGTGTTATGAGACCTTTAAACATGTCCAAACTTCTACTGCACTATGCTACAGAGGTCGTCAGACATATCCAAAGCATCTAGGAGGACTAGAGTTAAGCTAGTTACACGTAAGAGATATAACCTCATAGTATATGTGGGCGTGGTCTAAACACCACATGTTTCGCCATAAAATCCCATACAGTCATCACAGACAGGTAACATAATATACATATCTGTGACAATTGTATGGCCACACCC
The DNA here is from genome assembly GCA_936435175.1 of Glyphotaelius pellucidus. Taxonomy (NCBI): domain Eukaryota; kingdom Metazoa; phylum Arthropoda; class Insecta; order Trichoptera; family Limnephilidae; genus Glyphotaelius; species Glyphotaelius pellucidus. The sequence goes on from OW386560.1 coordinate 9,918,851, forward strand.
ACTTATATTATATCTCTGACTAGCTTTAGACTTGATGTAAGGATAGGGATTAACAAATAAAACTCACAATGGACACGTTCTTGGCGATGGAGTCCAGGCGGACTGTGTCAAAGGACTCGGGATTGGTGAGGAACTTCTTGGCCTCTTCGATCAGGGTCAGGCAGTAAGACATCACGTCCTGGGTAGAGTCCACAACACTGTGGCATACAATCAATTATTTATTAGACATAAATTATCCTTAAGACATGCAAAGTTATTTTATGAAGGAATAAAACTCATTCACCTGTTGAATGCCGGGCGTATTTCGAAAAACCGCGCGGATTTTACCTTGCTGCTTTCTGATTAATATCCATATAAAAACGAAGGAATTGCTTTATTTGTGATTGTTTTCTGTTTACCAGATAATATCTTATTATTAATGTATATTACATGATAATATTGTAAGATATTTTGCCAGAATAGCTAACTAACTAAAAAAAATGATTAAAAAATCTCCCATTTTGAAAATAATTGTCAAAAAAATATAATCACACAAGTACATATAAACTGATTTTATTATTTCTACACAAATCTGAATACATACCCAACATGAAAAAACACAATTCAAAGGAGTTTGCAAATAAATGAAGACCTTTGTACGCATTTGAAAATGTAAAACTTCGATTTTTCGCCTTTGACAGTTGCAAAAATTGACCTGCCGAGTCGTAGAAAATTAATAAAAAAATATTGTAGAGTAGCTAGATTAATGAAACCATCGGTTACGTCAAGAATGATATTGGCGCAAGCGATTCTGACCTCGTTGAATACTTTTATTTTTACAACAAATAGAGCAAAAGATAATTTTATCTCGGTGCATTTTGTGTTTTTTATTTATTCCAGTAACTCAACAATTTTAAACTTGAAGGCTACAAATGTCATTTTCATAATGAGCTTTAAAATATCCACTGGACTCTCTATTCTCAGCTCTTTAATCTCTAAAGGCCAGTTTTTTTACAGAATTTGAACAATTCATCAAATTTCAAAGTTAATTTTCAAGTTCCGTAAAGGTTTTTCCAAGTTCTGTTAACACATTGTAATCTGATCACGTATTAATACGTGTTTAGCAAATTAATGCTAGAGAGCGGAACACGTATTTATACGTTTTTGATAGATTGTTAGTGGAGCGCGGGTCACGTTAAAATGCGGGTTCCAATATACTTGAGTTTTCGCTATATAGCCTCTGTAGGGTTGTAGCCATGCAGGTAAAAACCTTTTGAGAACAATAGATGGGGTGTACGGTAGGTACCGAGGTAGTGTAAATATAAATTTTTTCATAACTTTCCTGCTTTATGTGAAATTCTGCACTAGTTTAACGATAAAGAATACATTTCTAAATATAATAAAATAAAATGAATTAAAATAAATAATTTGCAAAAAGAATTATTGAAATCAAACAAATATTTTTGAAGTTATCGCAATTTTTCTAGAGGTCTACGTTAGCGCGAAATTACGCGAAAAATCACCCGTTACCAGCACGATACGCGGCCGAAAACTGCCCGATCACAATGTGTTAATACATAATTTTTGGCCAGTTGTTTCACAACACATTCAAATAATGACAGAACATAAATATTTCACAGAATTTGAAAATTAACTTTGAAATTTGATAAATTGTTAAAAATTTGTAATCTGTAAGTTAATAAACACGCTTCTGAAATTAAATCATGAACTAATATTATTTGTATTTATTACCTTGGATGCTGATTGTGCTGGCTGGTAGCTGTGACGGCTCTGGAGGCCGCAGCCATGCGGGCCAAACCTTGCGCGGTCTCGTGCGCTGCGCGGCCGCAGTATTCTGCATTACCCTGACCCGCCGCCGATACCAGGCGCGCCGTGCAGCTGTTGACGGCGCGGGCTGAAGAGGTCAACTCCTGAGAGGATGATTCCACCTGCAGGAGTGATGGTTTATCAGTAAAAGAACATTTCATAATGCATATTTATTTATTAACGGACTTACGTCCAATTTACAAAATAAAAACACGAAATTTCAAAAAAATTTTAATTATATGGTAAATGAAAACAAAGAAAAAATCAGAGATAAACACAAGAAAATGGAAGGGATAAGTCAAGTCAAGACTTAGCTAGAAGTCAAAATAGTTATAAAATATCTTCAATTACTTAGTGACAGACAAAAATCATTTATCTTTGTTATTTATTTTTGGGGTGTTATGCCGTGTCGCCCTACCTCCTTCTTTAACCGACGTTTCGGACAGCGTTGCAGTGTCCATCATCAGGGCACTGTAATGCTGTCCGAAACGTTGGCTAAAGAAAGAGGTAGTGCAACACGGCATAACACCCCAAAAACAAAAAACGAAAATACTTTTGGCCGTGAAAATAAAAATCATTTAGTCTTACACCAAAAAAATCAAGGTCTTGGACAATTTTGAAGAAATAAATGAGATCAAATTTTTTCCAATGGTCTTCTAGAGGAGAAAGGTTACAATTGTCATTGGAGTCATGCAGATACAACTAGGTGGTGACAGGACTTACAGTCTCGCCAGGCAGTGGTTTCAGTCTCATGTCCCTGGCGGCGCGGTCAACCTCTGCCAGTTCACGCTGCAGCGAGCGGATTATTTGCGCAGCCGCGTCCAGCTCTAGACCGGTGCAGGAGGACCTCGCCCGACTTACTGCGGATCTGAAATTACACAAACATTTATAAGAAAAAGGTAAAACAGAGAGAATGTACAGGAAATATAATACAATTGAATTAAGGCAGCCATAGATATGTGGATCACACACCCGTTCTGATGATGGACACTGCATGACTATACGAAATGTTGGTTGAAAAAGGATGAGAAAGCGAAACACGGTTTGGCATCCTTCAAATCAAATAACATTAAACTTTTAATTTAAAATCCAATCAATCTAACATTAATAGAAACTGAGCAATTGCAAATGCATTTAAATCCTTAGCCGAAGACTAAGCGCAGGATTGCTTCATTACTTTAATCAATATATTTTAATGAATTGTCTACTCGAGGCAAAAAGTTAAGATAATGTAAAACATTGAAATGATTAATAAACAAGCTTTAAAACTAATGTATAAAACCGCATTGTTTACTCTTTTATCGCACATTTGTAAATGAAGTAATAATTTGACTCGCTTTCGACAGTTCAATGCTTAGTGCAGATTAATCCACAAAAAGAGATGGCATAATTTTAAGGGTATTAATTACTAAGTCAAAAATCTGCAATTCTGCATTGATCACGGCAGTAGCTCAGTTTGATTAGTGAAAGGGGCCGTTAGATAAAAACAGTTTTTTTTTAAAACTACATTGATACAAGCACACACCTTAATTCAGAACAGCTGTTGCCCAGCTGTTGAGCCGTATTGTTGAGCTGCATGGCCGATGCCTGGTCCTGCACAGTTGGCAGCACTGCCCTGGCGGCCTGAATCACGTGGGTTCCAGGCTGGGGAACATTACAGAAAAAACTATAAATTTATCTTCAAAAACCTCTTATGTAACATCATATTAATCCGGGCGGTCCATTTGATTGCAATCTTTAGAATCACAGGCGTCGAGTGGGAATGCTGTCCTTGTTCTACCTGTTCTATTCTATTTCAATGGAAGATGCTCCGAGGAACAAACGTCACTGATCTCTGCACAGTGCATGCGCACCCAACACTTGTACACAGTTGACACTTATCACATGAGAATGGATAATTTCTACGACTCGTTCTTAAGTTCATCAGCTCGGCTGTGGTATGATTTTTTGCCGGCCTCTGTGTTTCCTCCCTCCTACAGCAAAGGCCTCTTCATGACTCAGGTTCATTCCTTCTTCTCCCCGAAATGACCCTCGACACAGCATCCTCAAAGATGAAATAGACCCGCAGGAAAATTATTTTCCTCAGGGAGCAAATAATTCACTCGTGAGTAGAATATAAACTTCTCATAAGGTAATAAGGTAAAAGACTGAGCATTCAACTGTTTTTATAACATGTGCCCAATTGTGCTGTCTCTTTCATACATTTAGACCCTTGCAGAGATGAAGGATGTTTTACCTGCAGGAAGGCCTCGGAGGCGTTGATGAGGTTGAGCTGACTGTTGGAGTCATCAGGGCTGTTCATGGTACCCTTCACTCCCTCGATGAGACGTGGGATGTGCTCCGCCATAGTCCTACACTCCTGCACCAGGGTTTCCTACAATACGGAAGTTAACAAATCATTGTGGGTATTGAAGGAGTGCCAAATAACTAAATACTGAATATATTCATATAATTTTGAAAATATTTCACTACAATTTTGAAAAACTATGCTTACCTGTGAGTGCCTATTGGTGTTGTGACTTCCAACATTTTGGGCCGAAGCGATGAACTGCGTTCCAGTGGAAGCAGCTTGCTTAGCAGCACTCTGAAATAAATACACAAAGTTAAATTTTTTCTAGCTTCAAGACACTTTTCAAGTATTTCATCAAGCAAGATCAAGAATTATTAATTCTGTGTCAGACAGTATCTCACCTCCAACGTTTTGAAGAGTTGCCTGCGCACTTCGGGTGTAGACGAAGCGTAGTCGGTGGTCACGTATCGGAGCTCCTCAGCGGCGCGGCAGAGAGCTTCTTGCTTGGACTTGTCATTTGGAGATGACGCGCATTGTCTACAAAAGTAAAAGAATTATATTAAAAACAATCTCAAATCGCATTTCGATTGTCTCCCGTATTATAAGAACAGATTAAACTGTCTTTAAGGTTAATTTGTTAGGCGTCATAATATGTATTTTGTTTTGATTTCGAAATAATTAAAAAAAATAAATATATTATTTATATTATCAAAAATGGTTGTTTGGCGGTCTCTGCGTATTGTCAATGACATTAAAATGTATTGTGCCTGTTGAATTGCAGATGGACCACAGATGGTTTGCAGGTGTCGGTTTCATGTTCCGTCCAAGAAGTCAACCTTCAAAATAATTGTGAATTTTGCTGTTGTCGGATCGGCTGTGTATCCTTACTTGTTTCTGTCATGAAATATTATATTGCAACTGTGCGTGGTGATATTTTATCGTGCGGAGACCATCTGAAGCACTGCCTATGCAGAAGACACTCGCTTTCCAAGGTTGGTGTCATTGTTATTCATTTAGGCCAGTGCTGATTTTCATTTTTTGAACACAAAGTAAATTCATTAATCAATAATTTTAATGGTTGCATGGTAGCAGTTAGTTACAAAATTCTGAGTATTGGACTGACCTTGCTGCCTCAACCATTCTCGCTGTTGCATCAGCCAACATTTTGGCTGCCGCCAAAAGACGTCTATGTGTGTCGGAGTCAGGCTGTTTCTCTGCCTCAATCTAAAACATGAGCAAACATTTCATTGTAATTAATCAAATACAAAAAATGTATGCAGTAACACTGTTGAAAACCAGTTGGTAATACAGAATTCTGTAAGTTATATTATTATCAGAATAAGTAATGTGGCAGTGGGGCACACCTTGATGCTGTGGATGAGTTCTGCAGTGGCCTGCCCCAGAAGGCGGGCCTGTTTGACCATCTCACCGGGGTTTCCCTGCGACGACACCAGGCGGTCGGACGCCGTCATGATGCTCTCCACCGTGGTCTCGTGCACGGTCTCTCGGGCGCGGCGATGGTCTGTAAAACATCACAATGATTACTGTCAGTGACTATTAACGGGACACCACAAGCTGGTGGAGAGACTTGAACCGAAGGCGCATCAGATGTTGGTTGCCACATTAAACGCCATGCTACCAGTCTCATTACTTTATTTATGCAGGTGTAGAAGCAAAGCTTTAAAAAAAGGTAAGGTATTATTATTATTTAACCGCTCCCTTGCCATTCGTCCGCCGGCGTACCATCGGCGCAGGCCAAAATAATCACTAAAAAATAATTTTCTTATGCGATTTTATGTATAAAGAAAACGTGTGAAGAAGGTCAGAATCGCTTGGGGCATTCTTGTTCATAAGGTATAAGATACCGTGAACCCACCTAGAGCAGCGATATATTTTCTTTGAAATTGTTTATGACACGGCCTGGAACTTCTTCCCGCCGCTCGGCTGTCAGATGACACGGGTGTCAAGTCTCGCGTCGCGGTCGATGAAATGATCGTAAAACGTATAAATTCATCAAATAAACGCAAGTAATGTTATATTTATGTATAGTTTAGAATTCAAGGAATGTGTTTCAGTAAATATTACATAAGATAGCATAAAATTAACCTGCAAAATATTACGTAAAAATCAAAACATCGCGAAATTTTTTCGTATTTTCCGTGGCATTTGAAAAGTAGTAAAAAAGTATAAATCCATTGAATAAACGCAAGTAATATTGTTTTTATGTATAGTTTAGTATTCAAGGAATGTGTTTCAGTAAAAATTACATAAGATAGCATAAAATTAACCTACAAAATATTACGTTAAAGTTGACATTTTTTCGTTTTTTCCTGGCATTTGAGGGGTTAAAATATGCAGATGTTTTTATTTTCATTCATTATCAGTAATTTTAGTTAGAAATTATGTTTATTTCAAAATATAAAATTTGATAGGTTATTTCATTGCCATTTGAAAAAAGTTATCAGTTTTCGGATGCATTAAAAAATATTCCATTTATTAGAATTTTATTGAAAAACGGAAATATTTTGACCCACTGCCAAAATATTTTGTCGAGGCCTGAGGGGTTAACAGTAGTTGAGTTGTTTTAAATTTTAAAATAAGTTAACTCTTTCTTCTCTTCAAATAACAATAACAAGCTTTAAATTGATTTATATTAATATCACCAATGACATGTTGTGGAAGTTTATTTCATGCATCCACTACTCTATTTGCAAGGAAGAATTTCCTAGGATTGGACGTAAAAGGTGTTCAGTAAATTTTTTTCGGAGATTTATAGTTGTCTCGGTGGTGAAGATTTCTTGGATCCAGGGCAACTATAATGTCCAGATAAAATTTTGATAGTCTCAACCAAATCACCCCTTCCTTTTAATCTTGGTAATCTTAGTTCATTGAGTCTGGATCTATCATAGACTAGATTAGGCGATGTTAGGTTGCATACCTGCGTTGACATGACGCAGCAGATCGTCCAGCGCGCGAGAAACGTCCTGCGCGGCGGCGCTGAGATCCGGCGTGCTTCGCGGCTCGCATTCGGCCGTCAGACGCTCGACGGCAGCGGCCACCTGGCGGCAAGCACCGGCCAACTGTTGCCGACATAGCGGCGATTGGAGAGTCGGTGCAACAACCTTATCGAAAACAAAAAGAATGCGATGAATAAAATTAATAATATGAGTATCCCCTCCACACACTATCCTCAAAAATGACATCATGGGTCCTGAGGAGAAATTATTGGGAGGAGCTAACCCCTCAGGCTAATTTATTCGCTTTTCGGATCGACTCATATAGGTCTCATAGAAATCGTTGTGTCTCCCTTACTTTCATAGTGAGAAATATGATCTAAACAGTATTGTAAAGAGAAAACACTATGCTATATATTCAAATCTAAAAGTTAACCACAAAAGAATTAAAATGTACACTTTTATGAAACCAAAGTTTATGACCGCAATTTGAAAAAAAAAATTAAAACTTTGTGAATTTTTATTTATTAAATTACATGGTTAGTTCTCATAATAAAATTTCAAAGCATATTTCATCAACTTTCTAAAACAGTTTTTAGTTTTCGGATACATTCTCCGTTTACTTGGATTTTATTGCAAAGTGGAAATATTCTGACCCACTATCAGAACATGGTCGAAAACTGAGGCGTTAAAGTAAAAAACAAGTGTATTTAAGAATCTATGAAAACATTTCTAGAAAATCTAACCCCGATAACTTTGTTGTCGGAACACTGGTTGTTAGATTTAGTAAGCATATTTACCTTGGCGCAGGCCACGAGTTGGCTGGTGGCGAGAGCGCACTGGGTGGCGGCCGCAATGACACGGTTCTGGGCCTGCTGGTCGTCCTTGCACGTGGCCGCTATGTTCTTGGCCTTCAGCACGAGGGCTGCGGTCGTGTTGGCCACGGCCTTGGCAAGAGCCAAGAGGATGTCCTGAGGAAGAAAAGCCACAAATTCATATTTTATTTTTAGAATAACTCAATGAGTAAAACCTCCAATTGTAATTTTTAATCATTGAAGACAACATTATTGAATCTCGGTCAAAAATTTGAAACAGAAAAAGATATCATACTTCGACTAAGAACTACCAACATTATCTTCATTTTCTTAATGCCTATTGATCTTTATATATGATTGCAAGATTCTTCCCAAACTAAATGCAATCCAGCGAATTAGCTCAATGGTTAGAGCGGAGCCCTGGCAAGGTTAAGGCCCTGGGCTCAATTCCTAGATGCAACTATTTGTTTTCTGATTTTTCTGTTTGAAATTTTCAATTGAGAGTCGCTAATATTGTCTTCAATGACAAATTAATACTTGAACATCATCAAAAGTCACATCGTCAATTTCATGATATTTAATCAATCTATGATGATTTTTTGTTGTTGTTTTGAATCATGATAACCGCTTAAGGACCACGCCAAAGCATACTCGGGCGGCTATTATGTGCGAAAATTCACAAGCCCGAATGAACTCGGGCAAGCTTCATCTGCAGTTTTTTTTTCTTTTTCTTTGAAGTGATTCAATTTTTTTTCGTAAAAAAAAGGTGTTTTTTTTAATTATTTTTTAATGATTACTGAAGGGGTTAACTCAGATATCGGATACTTCTGTTTGATTGTTGTGCCAAGACCTTTGAAAAGAAAAAATTAAACCAAGTCTAGTAAAAGAGCTGGTACATGATTTCTTAGATGCTCTGTAGATGAAAGAAAATCAATAGGATATTCCTCACAGAAGACAAGGAGATTTCCCCATCTTGTATCATATATACTTACATATATATTTATATATTTTTTACATATACATATAGTTGGGATTCTTCCAAAGAGATTGGAATACAATATTCATATAAAAATATTAGACATCAATGCCTTTCCAGGCATGTCAATAAATTTGGTGACTAGTTGAATACTACATCTTTCATTATTACTTGTTCATTAAACTCGTAAACATCATATTATCGTCTCCCATTTTAAATGTTGTTTTTCCCCCTTCAAATAATCCGGGCCTCTTCAAGACCCGCATTAACCTTCCGTCAGGCGCAATGCAAATCCTAACACGATCGGGCGCAATTCATCTGTGAGATTAAATCGCAGAAAAACAGGTCAAAATAGATTTTTCGGTCAATTTTTCGAGACAAATGGAAACTGGCCCTCTGTGAATGGTGGGAAAGGAGGAAAAAGTCAGGAGGCCACGCCCCTAGATCGGCGATATTTACCCTTTGGCACAAAAATAACAGATCACTTCATCTCACAGATTAGTTGCGCCTGACGGAAAGTTAATAAACCCATTCCCAAACGCCTGGTGGCGATGTAGTTCCCATGTCTTTACACTATGCACAGCTCCTATCTAAATCCGCCCCAAAACGCTGCCCAACCTGGTGGCGATGTAGTTCCCATGTCTTTACACTATGCACAGCTCCTACCTAAATCTGCCCCAAAACGCTGCCCAACCTGGTGGCGATGTAGTTCCCATGTCTTTACACTAGGCACAGCTCCTACCTAAATCCGCCCCAAAACGCTGCCCAACCTGGTGGCGATGTAGTTCCCATGTCTTTACACTATGCACAGCTCCTACCTAAATCCGCCCTAAAACGCTGCCCAACCTGGTGGCGATGTAGTTCCCATGTCTTTACACTATGCACAGCTCCTACCTAAATCCGCCCCAAAACGCTGCCCAACCTGGTGGCGATGTAGTTCCCATGTCTTTACACTATGCACAGCTCCTACCTAAATCCGCCTTAAAACGCTGCCCAACTTGATAGCAATATAGTTCCCATGTCTTTACACTATGCACAGGGGCACTTGTGAGGTGCAACAAAAAAAAATCCTTAAAGTCGCATGGTTTTGTAAAAAATCTTGCAATAAATATAAGGTAACCATAGTAGTCCCTGACCTTCCTTCTCATACGTCTTGTGTGAAAACGAAAAAGAAGGAAGATACCAGAATGATGACATCATGTACAACCTCTCTTTGGGACTACAATATATTGTTTATTATTTGTGTTGCTGATTTGCAAAAAATATTACACAAAGTTGAAACAATTTATATCGAGAAAATTATGTGTGGCAACCGGCGGGAGGCGGACACGTGGCAGGCGGCATTTGTTTGTTTTTAATGAAAATTTACAGTTTTCCCGGGGATTGACGAAATTTCGCACACTTGACCTTCAAATCAAGAGGAGGATCACTGTCTAAGTTTGATTTCGAAAAACCCTGTATAAAGTCCGGGCAACACCGGGAACTAGCTATTACACAATAAAAATATTTAGAATAAACCCTAAAGGCCTTCGCTCATGGAGAAACTGAAAAAAACAGTTGGCGGTGCAATCTCAATCAACCTGCTTAACAAAATCAATGTTTTTCTGATCTGACCTGTCAAAACTTGACAGTTCGTGAGCCGCTACCATGGTAATCTGTCAACAATGCAACTGAAAAACCAGCACTGCTGGTCGCCGCGGCAGTCGCGTCGTTGTTAATGCTAAATTGTGTTGCTTAAATTTACTTTTGCAACTAATTTCCGAATAAATGTAATATAGATAGTAAAGGAGGCAACTGAAAGCACTATTTTTGAAATAGTGTCCTCTGTGCAAAATCGTATCTTTTCGATGTTTAACCTCTGGTTTGCCGATTGCGCGCCCAGGACGCGCCATAAAAAAATAAAAAAATTTTTGAGATGCGATTTTAAGCCTTATGTATAAAGAAAATGTATGAAGGACAAGGTCAGAATCGCTTGGGGCATTCTTGTTCTTGACTTAACAGATATAAGGAACACACCTAGCCTCTCAAATAATCATCTTTGCACATATCTATGACTTTCGAAATGACATTTCTGCCGCGATTTGAGCTGTCAAACTTTGAGCGTCGCATGTCATGAAAAGATCGATAAAACTATCAATTTGTCAAATAAACGCAAGTAATATTATTTGTAAGCATAGTTTATTGTTCAGGGAACGTGTTTCGGTAAATATTATATACGATAGCATAAAATAAATCCGCAAAATATTACGTCAAAGTCAAAACATCGCGAAATTTTCGAGTTTCTTCCCTGGCATTTAAGAGGTTAAACTTTCTAATAAAAATGTGTTTATCTGAAGTGACCTGCCAGGTATGTATGTTTCTGTATCTGCTTGTACAAAATTAGTTAGAGCCTAGGAAGTCATATTTGTATAGCGCCCTTGAGGCGATTTTTAACTAAATGGGCACTACACAAATGATCCAATTATTGTAGCTGGCTGATGATTTGTTTCAAATCATTAAAATAAGTCAAGATTTCATTTTATGTTCCAGAGTCTTGATTTTACAGACCTACTTTTACTCTTTCATCTTTATTTTTTATTTTTACAGCTAGTCACTGACTTTTATTCTTACAGCTACAGATTTTAAAGCTAGTCAGTGACTCTAAGAACAGGCCATCTCTCAACCCAGACTTTGGTGAATTTCCTCAGGCACTCAAAGTTCACCTTATTCGAGATGAGATCTGTGTTCTATTTCAAATATTAACACTAGATTAGTTTATCGTCATCAAAATGAATCATACGGCAGAATGAGGTTTTGCATCGCGCTCTCAAACGGTAAGTAGCTGCTCTGACTTCATTATATTTGCAGAGCCTGTTTGGTCTAAAATTTCTGGGTTAACACAACTATTTTCAGGTTGCATAGTCACATCCTTCATGATTTATGGAGTCTTGAAATATCCAATTAAACTTAAAAATAAGATAATACTCCAAATGCTTTTATCTATGTTTTCAATTGTTCAATAAAAGAGGGTTGAAACTACGGTATTCAGAAAAGATTTATGTAATCATTGTAGTTTTAAGTGACAAATCTTCAAATTTGACATCGTAAATATTTAAAAAAGTTCCTTCATCATCTATCAGGAATTCGATAAATATTTATAAAAGTTCCTTCACCATTTATCAGGAATTTGATAAATATTTATAAAAGTTCCTTCACCATTTATCAGGAATTTGATAAATATTTATAAAAGTTCCTTTACCATCTATCATGACATTTGATGTGGTAAGTACTTATAAAATTTCCTTCACCATCTATCATCAAATTTTATGTGTAAATATTTATAAAAGTTCCTTCACTGTCCATCACCAAATTTGATGAGGTAAATAATTATCAAAGTCCCTTCACCATCTGCTAATTTTGATGTGGAAAATGTTTATAAATGTTGCTTCATTATCTGTAAACCAATTTTGATGTGGTGAATATTTAGGACGGGTTGTTTCAAAAAATTTGATGAGTTCATCAAATATTTGAAGTTAATTTTCAGGTTCTGCGTACGTTCTTTTCGAGTTCTGTTTTTTTATCATCATAGGCCAGCTGCTTCACAAAACTGAAATCATCACAGAACTTGAATAGAACTTACACAGAATGTGAAAATTAACGTCAAATATTTGACGAATTCGTCAAATTTTTTGAAACAACCCATCCTTATAAAAGTTCCTTCAACATCTTTCATGAAATTTGAAGTTGGTAAATATGAATAAGAGTTCCCTTTTCATATATTATGAAATATGATGTGGTAAATATTTATAAAAGTTCATTCAATATCTATCACGAAATTTGATGTGGTAAACATTTATAAAAGTTCCTTCAATATCTATCATGAAATTTGATATGGTAAATATTTATAAAAGTTCCATTCATGAAATTTGACTCTGTAAATATTTATAAAAGTTCCTTCAACTTCTATCATGAAATTTGACATGGCAAATATTTATGAAAGTACCTTCACCATAATATTATATTATTATTTTATGTACAAATTTAAATATTTTTTTATATACATTTATGCCTATAGGGGTGTTTTAGTAGCTAAATTATGTAGTTTTTATACAGTTTTGTTTAATTTTACACACAGTTAGTTGAACAAATACAAAAAAACCATTTTGTAAGTGCCAACATTGTTTATTTCCATGTATGAACTAAACATAGCTTTGTTAAACACAACAATTTTGAACAAAACAATTAATTGTTTAAAACAAAACAACTCTTAAACTATAATTATAATGTCTTAATTTAAATATCTAAGCTCCTTTTTGTATTAAGTCGACTAGTTAATAAAGCAAGATTTTAGTAACAAAATTATTACAATCATTGAGAATCTTTATAAATATTAATTCCGTGATATTTGAGTATAACTAAATAATAATGGAAAAAAATTAGCGACTGTTAAAATTAAGCCAAAAGGCTTTTAAATAAGTCATTACAAAAATATATTTACTTTTTAAAGCGTATTAAGTATACAATGTACAAATAAAGATGGCAAAAAAAAATAATGTAATATTAAAATAATGTGAGATGAAGAAATTAATAAGAAAAATAATTTATAAAAATATAGTTTTTCTACATACTATTCAACACATCTAAAACACCCCTATATAACATAACCTCGTTATAACATTATTCAATTTGACAAAATCACAACAATAAAAAATGTTAACAAATTTAAAAATAAGATGATGACAACACACAAACACCTACTAGACTAGATAAAATTGCCAACAATTAAAATTAAATTAAGGAAGAATTTCACCATCCTCCTACATAGGATTATCGAATTACGTTGTATTTATTTATAAAGTCAGAGTTAACTATTCGGTACTTGTACTATGAATAGTGACGTATGTATCGGATAAGTTAGCTGAATTTTCTACCTATTGCGAGTATCCATTTGTTTATTTATTAACATACATTATCCTACGGATAAGCTAACAAGAGGATGGTGAAATACCCCCTAAGTATAATATTTTGAAAGTTAGTTACTTTGTAGTGTGACCAATTTATTTCAGTTTAAAACAAACTAGTTTTGGACACAATTGTGCCTAAACTATTATTGATTAATAAAATTGTGTATACAAAAATATACTTAAAGTTGAAAATTTTAACTGCTAATATAATAGCAGGTTGGTTGTAGATTTTTAATGTTCATGGTAAAAATAGATGCATTGTTTAGTAAGTTTTTTTTAATTGTTAAGTACATTTTATGGCTCTTTAAAATACGGTTAGTATCCTAGTTACGGACAAACTAAACCCTTTTGTTAACTCTTATATAAAATTATCTAATAAGACTAGAATATCATTTTGATAAATCACCCCGACAACTTGTATATAGATTACATCACCATAATGGAAAAATATCACAAAATAATATTATCAATCAAGATCAGTCGCAGTGAGGGTCAAAATACCCAAAGATGAGACTCAAGAAAAAGAAAGACACGCACAGGATATACACCCAATTCTCTTGGAGATACTCTTCATAGTTAAAAACATTCATAACATGGCAGGGAGAGGACGCACAAGATGCATTTGACTTTTTACACTTTCCCTGCGACGCCTCAAACGTGGGATTATAAAAGATCCTAACTTCCGTTACGTTTTTGTTCACGTCATTTTGACCGTAGTACGATTCGCTACGCTTTACAAATCGCTCGAAACTTTGCTTGTCGCCATTACGCGAAACAAAGTCTGATTTCGTGAAGCTACCCACGATGCTTCCGGGAGATTTTTCCGATTTTGTGACTAAATGTTTGTCTTTCAAATTCGCATTTAAGACTTTAATATTCAAAGACCCGCAGACCTCCACATCGGAGCCTGATTTTAAGACATCATTTTTGATGCAGCAGCATTCAATCTGTCCTTTAGGATCGCAGTTCTTACTGACAAACCGTTTAACCTTACTTTTGATGGTTCTGAAAATGGAAGTCTTTTCTGTCTTCGTCAAAACTGTACTTCTCTTAGTCATTTTAACGTTTCTTTCTTTTTCAGGTGTGACTTTCTTTTCGCCTTCAAGATATTCCTTACAATTTTCCACAACATTTTCAATACTGAAATCATCGATAACAATCTTCGGTACTTTATTTCTGACAAACCTGACATTACCTTCGTCCAAACCTTTCAAAATTTCTTCTTTTAAAACCTTATTTTCATTGTTTTTTTCTTGATTGAAATCCATATTTCTATAGTAATCGCTTTCGCCGTCTTCTAAAATCACATCCAAAGGGTTCCTGCGTTTAACAACAAAATCATTACCCTTCCAAGCATTTACATCCACGTCTTCATACAGATCTTCCTCTTCAAAACTCTTTGCATTCTTCGGGTCGAAATCACCAAAATTTACTTTGTAAACGAATTTTCTTTCTTCCCCTTCTTTACCGAAACTCATCTCCTCAAAATCGTCACCGAAATCTACCGTCCCGACTACAATATCATTCCCTTTAGTATTAGTCTTATTGAGGATCATATCGTAATAGCCGTCCTTATCTTGTTCATACCGTTTTTTACTCTTATCCACGATCGCGTGTTGTATATCAGTCGGTTTCGCAACTTGAGTCAAATTCTCGGTGCTACAATTACACTTGCCGCCGATTTTGAACAACTCGCTATAGTCATTTTCAAACACGTTCAAATCTGGGATTTCGTCCGAGTCATCGATGAACCTAAAATATTCGCCATCACCGTACTTTAAAGACCTGTTTTCATCATCATCGAGACTTACCGTCGAGGATCCATCAACATTTGAAGCTTTATCTATCACATCAGTCAATTTCAAATCATTCCTGACAATGTCTTTCATTAATTTTCCGTTCATATCAGTGGCATCATCATATTTAATAGCTCTCTTATCAGTGGGATCGTCCACTTTGAAGAAGCTGCTATAGAAATTCTCATAGCAATAATTCATCTTCCTGTAAAAGGAGGAGTTCTTGGCCTTCTTGCCGAGCTTGTCTCTGCAGCTCGGGCAGTCAGGATCGAAGATGTTCTCATAGTGGTTTTTTGGTTGGTTGGTTGATGGTGGTGGATATGTGTTTACCTGAATCTCTCTATTCTCTTCTGTGTCCTCTCCGATGGTGTGGAGGACCTGAGTTGAGGCTTCTCCCACTCTGGAGGCGGCATTGAGGAGATTCTGGCGAGGCTGGAAGAAAAAAAGAAAAGCGATTATTATAGATTTTGTACAAATTTGTCATAGAAGACACACAGATATTTTATTGAGAGATTTTTTCAATGCTAAGTACCTCTTTGGTCTCAGGTTCTGTAGCCTTGAGCAGGTCGCTGAAAGCGGTGCAAAGACGTCTGGTGGCGTCCAACAGGCGGTCACCATTGTCGTTGTCGTCCATTAGCGCCGCAATCATGCTGACACCTATAGAGAGAATAAGTCAGTTCGAGCGGCAGATTGAAAAGGCAACATTAAATTATTGTCAAGAGGTTGTATTCACATGAGGATTCTAACTTTAATTATTGAATGACAAAAAATAAATAAAACTTACTCTTTGTAACTTCAGGCAGGTTGCTGGCGATGGTTGTGATGGCTGCGCCAACAGCTGTGTGGTCAACTTCATCCGTGGGTCCTGAAACAAACAAAAAAAACATTTTTACCCTCCCGCTCATGGTACATAATTTTTTTCCTATTTTTGTTTAACTCTTTATAGGTGTTAATAGTTTTTTCATAGTTTCATAAAATAATCAAGTAATAAAAAAAGTTATTGCCAATATTTCCAAAGTGGAATGAGCATATGACGGGCAGACATGTCCCATACTGTGACCAAGTTTGCGAGACGTTTTCTGTGGCCCTACCTATATTATACCGCCAATTCGCAGTTAAAGGATTATCATCATAGTCAGTATTTGGTCCTTGGAAAGTCGTGGTCGTCTCTGGGAACTGCCTCAAATGCAACTGGTTTCCTGCTGACTCCCTCCAGTTCCTCATGCCCACAGATGCCAAGTTGGCCTTCACATCGTCCAGCCACCTGAGTTTAGGTCTACCGGTACTCCATCTAGGAGGCTTGTTATAGAGAATCCCCTTTTGAGGTTGCTTATTTGCCATTCTTCGACATGCAATGAAACACTGTTACGAGCACAGTGAGTGGAACAATTACCCCCACCCACTACAGTAGCTTCCTGTCTTGTTGAATACTGCACTGCCCACTGTAAGACGAGAGACAACAACCTCCAGGCAGTACAAAAAGACCGTAAATTGCAACATTCCACTTCAAGACGATGTTGCAAACTTCCCGGCTAGTCGCCTCACATCCAGAAAACCCTTTTGGACTGAAGGCGAAACTGTTCACTCCCCTGAATAGTCATAGCAAACTCAGTGGCAATCTTCAGACATCGAAAACACCACCTTGCTGTGGATCCAACTGTTAAACTATCAGGGTTCTCTGTCGCTCAGAAGATGTGGACCTCATTAAATTACATCTGGTGCAGTCACAGCCGTTGTGTACATGATACATAAGTGGGGCTAAAGGATTCTAAACTGTGAATGTGGACATATTCAAACAACAGAACACATCATGGAAGAATTTCATCTTCATCTGTTTTGCAAAGGCACATCTGTGCCGAACCAAGTGACTCCTGATACCATTGACTGGTTGAACAACCTCAGCATTCCACTGTGACTTTCACTAACTTTCCTCCATTACATGAAGAAGAAGAATTTGTCTTCCTAGTGACATTTCTTGCCCAGCGGAGCCGTTCTCATTTCATCAATTTTAATGTTGAAGGCTCTTCAAAAAGTTGGTGCAGCTCCATGTTAGACCAATTTTCTTGTATGGCACAGATTCTTCTTGTAATCTTTCTCTCAGAAAACATCTATGTAATTCCTCTTTGGAGGGCTCGGCAGTCAGAGTCATAGTTTAACACTGGTCTGATGAGTGTTTCACATATTATATTGTTTGCATTTGGTTCTTCTAAAGACAAGTATCAGTTTTAAAAATTTGGAGACCAATTTATTGATCACGATGATTCTATTGATCAATCTTTTTATCAGGTCTTTAGAACATAACACTTCACAAAATATTTCGTAAGTATACAATGAATGCAAATCACATCTAAAATCACTATCAACATGACTGCATTAGATTTTGGCGATAAAAACAGCTCCAAATGACTTGAATTTCCTTAGTAAAGTTGTCCAGAATGGGCAGTAAATAATTTTGTTTTCACATTAACTATCACAACTTATCTGAACACAATATTGTACTCTGGAAAAAGACAGTTTTTTTGTTGACACTTTTTAGGTTATCATATATCTGTCTCCAAATGACAATAAAAACTAAACAAAAATTTGACCGAGTGTTCCCGATAATGCCGCTCTATTACAAAACAGTATTTTTGACCCGCATTTGCCAAACATGTGGCGCTGTGCAAACATTTGTTTATCTTCATTCATTATTGGACTTTCTTCAAATGAGTTTGTTCAGATGTTCAAACGGAAAGGTATTATAGTGGCTGAATTGGGTGTAGTTTTGCTTGGCACACTGTTTGCCAAGGTTTGATCCCAATATTTTTGTACATTGTAAGTAAGTAACTTAATTAACAACCACGCGCAAAGATGAGAGGATTGCTTTCCGTTTTACGAGTATTTCAATTTTATGTATAACAATTTTGTAATTACGAGTATTACATTTTTGCTTGTGCACCATCAAGAAACTTGGCAGATAAGAGTGAAGCACCCATCCATAGATTTTTTTTACATTAACTCCACAAAGTGGGTCCTATATGGGTCTTGAAGAGACCGGCAGATCGTTCCGCAGACGAGCTGTTAAACTCAAGAACGAGTCGTAGAAGCGACAAATGTCAACCATGTACATATGTTGGGTGTACATTTGGCAATTTACTGAGTATGCACCGGTGCCTAAGGGATCAATGACGCTAGTTCCTCAGAGCATTTTCCATTTTAATGCAGGTAGAACAAGGACAGGGACAGCGTATCTACCCGGTGCCTGTGGAGAGCATATCCATCTTTAGATTAAAGACTACAAACCGCTTGTTAAGCTAGGGGAATCTATCAAACAGACCATACATTTCTGCACAGAGTCGAGGGTTTTTTTCAGGTATTTATGGGGTCCAGTGGGGCGCACTTGCGAACAGGGTCAGCAGTTGTGTACTATCTCCAGTATCTGCGAACCCTGTACAGTATGCCAGCAGGTTGAGAGGCTAACTTGACTCTGGCTTCGACGGAGCTGGTCACTAAAGTTACACCAAGCATATCAATGGAAGGCATATTGGGAAGATTGCTTCCATTGAAGGAGACTAGATTGTCATTTCGATCCCAATTAATTATAATCAGACATGATTGAGTCTTTGAAACATTACTTTTCCCAGCGGAAAACCCTCTCGAGATAACTGTTGATGCTGATAGCAGTTGAACCAGTTGTTTCTCCGACTTTGCAAAATATTTGAATGGGGTATTGACAATAATTGTCTTTTTTATAAAGTATAAAATTGTAAACTATGAATTAAATTTGACAATTAACAGCAGTTTTGTTACCTGACGTGAGTGTGACGACTTGCGCCGTGGCGGCGTTCATGGCGGCAATCTGCGATGAGACGTTTTGTTTGTTGGTATCGAGAGTCACCTCCTTCCATTTGATGGATGCCGGGTCTGAACCTAGCTCGGGCAGCTGAGCCTGGAAACAAATAGAAAATGTTGTTATGAACTCCCGTGTCATGTAGTGCTATATTTGTCACCAATCAAATAAATATATAAATTTCCCTTTCTATAATAGTAGTCTGAGTAGTAGTTCTGAGTCACTATAAAATTAACGGTGAATAATTTAATTGCCGAAAACCCAGGCGTTTATTGCTATAAAATAATCTTAAAAAAGCAAGTTAAGTTACCCGTTCCACTAGAAGATGACTGTTCTGAGACGGGAGACATTAGCTTTACATAGTAGGCCCTGAGGAAAACAATTTCACTCGGGGCCTGCGTCATTTTTGGGGATGCTGTGTGACAATCTCTGTCTTTACCTAATTAGAATCGGTTCCTTATGATTTAAAGGTGGTAGGTGTGGAGGGTCTTTTTAGGGAAACAAAGTTCTAGGAAGGAAAAAGATATCAGGGGTGGGTAGGAATCTAGGATCAATGTGTCCAGGAGTGACGGACGTATTAATCCATCCCTCCCACTGCGGTACTAGAGTGATAGATCGAGACAGACCGGCTGGAGAGGTAAAAAGGTCTCCATCAACCAGTCTCTCCTGACCTGGCCCGCCACGCAGTAGGTGGGCAAATGAAGGGCAAATGAAATGGCAAGATCTAGACAAACCTAATCCAATGAACACGGGCACCCCCTGCAAAGTCAGCAAACATAGCAAACCACTTGGGGTAACCTACGGCAGAGGTGTTGGTTATCTAATAGATGGCTTGACTATTTCCAAAGCTGGAAGCCGGAGAACTCATGAAGAATAGATCGTTCTACAACTCACCCGGACGAGATCAATCTCCGTCATCCTGATGACCTCCTGACCCGAAGTGATGGTGGACAACAGGGCCCGTTGAGGTTCACTCATGACCTGAGATACCTTGGTCTGTTGGATCTGAAAACATCAAATATAATGTAAAATATCAACACTCATTCTAAAATAAAGCACCACTGAACAGTGTATAGTTTTATGTAGTACAAGTTCATTAAAAAAATAGTCATAATACAATTTCCGTTAATCAACAATTCAATCAAATTTATGCACAACAAGTATCGGTATTTTTGAAAATTCTTTTAACCGGTGGCGTGCTAAGTACGCGCCGGCGCGCGCTAAACAATACTTTAAAAAGAAATTTTGAAATACGATTTTAATCCTTAATTATAAAGAAAATGTATGAAGGATAAGATCAGAATCGCTTGGGGCATTCTTGTTCTTAAGGTATAGAATACCTTGAACACATCTATGGAAGCGGAATAATTTTTTCTGGAATTATCTATGATCTCTGGCCGAGTTTTTTTGGAGCATTTGAGCTGTCAGTTCGGTTGCGTCATCATCGTAAAAAAGATCGTAAAACATATGAATTCGTCAAATAAACGCAAGTAATGTTGTTTTTAGGCATAGTTTATCGTTCAAGGAATGTGTTTCGGTAAATATTACAAACGATAGCAGAAAATAAACCCACAAAATATTAAAAGTCAAAGTCAAAACATAGCGAAATTTACAAGTTTCCTCCAGAGGCACGTCACGAGTTAACCACTCCGAACCATAATAAAATTTGTTTTCAAGCTACCTACAACATGGTCAGACATATGTAATGACGTATGAGGCATACCTGACTTATTTTAATGTGAATATCAGATATTATAGAAACTATCGGAAGTCGGTGGGACTATGGCCTTCCAACTTCATTATGTTATCACGCTAGTTTGCTAAATAAATTGCTTTTTAAATTCATTGCATTCACGCCAACAAAGCCAACACACCTTTTTGAGATTTTTGAGATATTTGAGATTTTTGATTTTACCAAAAGAAATACAGAGTGACAATTGGAATCTATATTCTCGATTAAGAATTAATTGAAAGGGTATGATTGAGGGTTGATCCCTCAACAGTTGGCCCCCGGAAGAAATAATTATAATAAAATTATTATTTTTTATGCATTGTTTACCAATTTCAAACGTAAAATTGACTTCAAAAATACCTTTAACAGGTCGCGTGCCGTTGGCGCGCCGGTGCGCGCCCTAAAGCCGAATAAAAAATTTAAAAAAAAACTTTTTGATATGCGATTTTAAACCTTATGTATAAAGAAAATGTATGAAGAACAAGGTCAGAATCGCTTGGGGCATTCTTGTTCTTGACGTAACAGATAAAAGAAACACACTTAGCCACTCAAATAATTGTCTTTGGACATTTCTATGACTTTGGAAATGGGCATTTCTGCCGCGATTTGAGCTGTCAAACTTTGAGCGTCGCGTGTCATAAAAAGATCGATAAACCTATCAATTTGTCTAATAAACGCAAGTTAAGTTGTTTGTAAGCGTAGTTTGTTGTTCAAGGAACGTATTTCGGCAAATATTATATACCAAAGCATAAAATTAACCAACAAAATTTACGTCAAAAGTCAAAACATCGCGAAATTTTCGAGTTTCATCCGTAAATACCGAGGCATTCAACCGGTTAATAATACGTTGGAATGGATATAAAACGAATTTACTTATAGTCTGTCAAATAAGAGTAGAAAATATTAAAAATGGAAATACAAAATTTGTAGGCTGGCAACCCGAACCGTCGGGGATCTACTGTCATGGAACTACGACAGTGTAATTACATTACAGATAATAATAAATTGTATATCATGGTTAGTAAATATAGAACTCTCTCAGTAATCAGCCGCTCATTTATGAGACAACCACTCTAATCCGCCATTATTTTTTACTAGTTGAAAGCCCAAAATAAGCTCTATAATTCACTAGTATTCGTATGTTCAAATTCAGTTCTTCTCGCAAGTCTTTCACTAATTAGACACTTGCCCAGTTTTTGGGGTGGCGGATTAGTGAGAGAGTACTGTATATAATTGTAAGATTTATGGTAATATATACAATAAACTAGAGAGTGTTAGTAGATAAAACAAGTACCTACTCGTCTGCCCCTTGGGTCCCAATCTGTTAGGCAAAAGCAGCATGAAACAAGGAGAAACAGGCACCTTTAGTACAGCCACACATATGTTTGACAAATACAAGGTTCGTTCACTAAGTATTGAAAGGTTTAATTATGAAGTCAAGTGATACTTTGATGAAATAATTGTTAGATTTTTAATACAAGGCAATGACACTTTGTGTTAGACAAAAACAAGGTTAAATCGGGAATAAATATGTATATGATGTAATAATTAGAAAACAGGCAATACTTAATTGATAAATTATTGGGTTGAGTAGTAATGAAGAAAATAAAAGTGGTAATGAAGAAAAAAAATATTCTGATGAAATAATTGGAAAAGGAGGTCTGTTGAAGTTGTATGAATATGATAATTTATAATCCACTGGAGAGTCTTTGGCCACATTTTGGCCTGCAACTCTTCTGAATTATTTGATATTGACATTTCGCGAGCCGAAATTATTGAAATATTTTTTCTAACAAGTCATTCATCATACAGGGTGCGGCAGCAAAACTTCCGTTTTTAAAACGCGCGTTATTCAGTCAGTTGATGTCATAGCGGAGCGCTAATGATCTCGTTTGTAAGGCGGAACTATAAAGTTTTGTCCCGACAGAGTTTAGTCGCCATCATGCGTTGGAACAGTGAGGAGCGTGCGTTTGCCGTTACTTTTCGAACAGATGTTCTGTGATCGCAACCCAGCGCGCCTACGACGTTACCTACCTGATTTGATCTTCAAAAACTAAGTAAAACAAAACTTTAGATATGTGCCTACATTATAAAAATGTTCTGATTACTACAATGGGTTTTATTAAGTTTTGGAAAAGGGAAGTTATGCTGCTGCACTCTAAAGGCGCGCTGGGATGCAATCACAGAACATCCATTTGAAGAGTAGACTTCAACGACTAAACTGTGTCAGGACAAAATTTTATAGTTCCGCCTCTCGAACGAGATCACTAGCGCTCCGCTACGACATCAACCGACTGAATGGCGCGCATTTTAAAAAAGGAAGTTATGCTGCTGCACCCTGCATGTTTACAAATTAAAAATGCATGTTCGAATTTAAATATATATCTGTGATTATCAACTAGGCTATAGACAACAAATAGAAGTCATAATGTTTAATATTTTCCAAATTTTAAAGTAAACAATAATATGTAGAATTCACGTGTCTACAAATTTAACAATTTTTTTATAATTTTTTAATGAATTCTTAAAATATGGAATAAACAGTTAAATATAGGTGCATTCAATGGTTCTCTAACGCTGTAAGCGGTTTGTATATCACCATATTAAAATTCAAAGGTATGATTTTTTGAAAGAGGGCGGAAAATTTCCAAACTGAAGTATTAAAAATTCTTGAGTGCCCAAAGTTGAAATCGATTCTACAGCGGAAAGCTCCAGTGGTTAAGATGGTATTGTAAAGGGTTAAGTTATTAATTGATTTTAAAATGTTTTATAAGATGAGACTTATGGTTGTGTAGATACAATGGTTTCATGATAAGAAATTAAAGGTGATTTCTTAGTTTTAAAAAGGTTAGAAAACAAAACACAAGCAAGAGCAATCAACGATTGATCACAATTTTAAAAAAATTAGGCGACATGCAAGGAATTAATTTGACAAATTAGTATTAGAATTTCACAAATGGTTAGGTTTTAATTGATATTTATTATTAAAATATATAATATCCAAGTCAATATTTATTCCGTACCGCAGGTGGTGCATGTCCCATGTTGACTTGACCCGATACAGTTGTGAACTGAGCGCTGGCCATGTGACCCTGGCTGTAGGGCTTGACGCCTGATTGGTCGAAATCGAGGCCCGTGGTTGGTCGGTCGGGATTGGAGCGACGGGATTGGTCGATTGAGAAGGAGGCACAGGATTGGTCCGTCAGAAAGGGAGTTGGTTGGAAAGAATTGGGGAAGGAAAAATAAAAAGAAAAAAAAAATTACAATCAAATAAAATCGTGACAAATTAATAAGGTGCAAATAAATCAAAAAATTTAAAAACAAATGTGTTTTTATGTGCTCAAATAAAATGTATGTATATATTATGCAGGATTAAATTAAATTAACAATTTGGAAAAGATTGTGGAAACATACCTTCAGCGATTCTCATGACAGCCGGTTTGGCCAAAGATTCGGTATTGACTTTACCCATCTTCGAAGACTCCGAGTGCTGCAGAATGGTGGCCCTGAAAAAAATATCAACCATAAGACATAGAAATGGATGCTTGGATTCTAGATAAATCAAAATTAATTGACTGAGTTGTAGCTCAAAATTAATCCTGTTTTAACTCCTCCATTTTGCAATTAATCTGTCTGTAAATTTGTTTGTATTTTACATTTTCGTTTCGAGATGGTGGCCGTTTTAATGGTTCAGAAAAGATTCTTTTTTCAAATGTGAAATTTTGTGTTTATTTGGACTTTTTTATTAGCATTTTTTTTTTAATATTTTGGTACCTACCTCTGCTTGAAGAAAGTTTGAAAATAGATTGCTTTTGAGATAGTGATGTTTTTTGGACAAATTGTAAAATTCCTTATTTGAAATAATTTTTTTTACACAGAAACATGTTTTGTAATGAAGTATATAAGTACCTACTTATAAATCAAATGATTTCAGAGGAAATTTTGGTTTTGATTTATTAAACAAGCAAAAATTAGAAACAGACTAGATGCTGTAAAAATGAGATCCCTGAGGCGTATGTGTCATAAAACAATGTGTGATCGTGTGAGAAATATGAAGATCCGCAAAGAATGCAAGGCTGATGTAAGCGTAATGAGTGAGATTAAGAAAAGGACGTTCAGAAGGTTTGAGCATGTAGAGCGAATGAACGAAGAAAGGAGTGTAAGGAGAATAAATGACACAAGTATGAATGGTAGAAGAAGTCGGGGAAGTCCAAGGAAGATATGACAATATTCAAGTGAATCTAGTACATTGAGGCCCTTCCAGCATTAGAAGCCAGTCAGATAATGTGAATATCTTTACCTAATTAGAATGGGTTCCTTATGTTTTAGATTGTAGGAGAGACTACTTACTTGTGAGGAGAGACAGAATCCTCAACCATGGTGGAGCCTTCGTCTCCCTCAATGCCAAAGTGGTCCTTGACCTTCTGCTTCTTGAGGATGATGTCAATGTAACCGGCGATGACCTGCAGGATCTGCTCCGCCTCCGTGGTCTGAACGGAGTAGTATTGGTCACTGTAGAAACAAAAGGAAATGTAATAAAAGTCAAATTTATTTACGAATCGTCATTGTGCTTAATTCATAGAACTCCATTTAATTTATTAAAAATTTAATGTAAATGAAATTTAAAAATGGAATCTTGGAATTGGATTGGGAGAAAGTGAAGATTAAGAACTTACAAGAAGGTTAAGTTGGTTCTTTGGAAAGGATTATGGAAAGTTTCAGGGTTTCTTAGTAGACGGTGGTTAACCATTCACACCTGTAAGCTTGTTTTCAAGCTACCTACAATATTGCCGGACATATTTAGTGAGGTATGAGGCGTACCTGATTTATTAATAAATGTTTACAAATTTTTGTATGTGTAATATTTCAACTATTTTTTTTTGTTTATAATAGCTCCACATAAGTGGCCCCGAAGAAAATAATTCCTCCGAGGGCCTTAATAAGTCGCAGAGAGGAGGGAATCTGCCACTCGTGAAAGAAAAAGTTGAGATTATTTTGAGGGAAACTGCAAAATAAAACCATCAAATCAAAAATGTGAAGGGAATGGTTTCATGCCAACTCGGAATCAAGACAACTCAACACTTCTTTGAAAAGTCATTAAAAGCTAGAAAAAAGAAATAGCCCATAACCTAACCTCTTTAACGAATTTTTTATATTTTTTCATCACTTTGAATGACTTTCCAAAGGAGATGTTGAGTTGATTTCATTCTGAGTTGCCCGGTCACCATAGGGAACACAATAGCTGGTAGAAATGAGAAAAGAATATAAATTTTTAACACAGGCCAAAACGTGTGGCATCTTTGAAAATGCAGAGTGGAGGATTCAAATCATTTTGCAACCGCTGAGCACAATAAGACATAAAAACAAAAACCGTTTCCATGTGGCAAATATGCACCAAATGTACAAAAGTTGGGCACACAAAGTTGAGTAAGTCTCCCTGCAGTGCACCGGCGCCAAAGCGATCAACGACGTTTCATATAATCTATATTACGAGCATGAGGGTGGTGTAATGCGAACCTGTAGTCTCCAAAGTCGAGGGTGAAGGTGTTGGGGCTGGCACACCAGCGGCGCACGGTGGTCAGTGGCCACGTCTGCATGATCTCCTTGGTCCTCTCGTCCAGTCGCAGCACCGAGTCTTTGGTGACCCCCAGTAGTCGGGGCACCAGCTTGTTCTTGCCCTTCATCTTTTCCTGGAGACAAAAATATCAATTTTCCCTATAATTTAAGCCAAGTGGATGGTTTTTCTAAGTAAAGAAAGGTTCAGTGTGTCCAGGAGAGGCGAATTAATTCATCCCTCCCAATGCGGTGCACAACGCTGGGTTGAGAGAGTCCGGATGGAGAGTTCAAAGGGTCTCCCTCAACCGGCCTCTCCCAATTCGGCCCAACAAGCGGCTGATGGGAAAAGGCATCCATCATCAAGACCTGGACAAACCTCACCCCGTGAAGCCGGGAACTCCTGCTAAGTCGTTAACGCAGCTTGCCACTTAGGGTGACCTACGGCAGAGGTGTAGGTTATCCAATGAATGGTTTCCGGAGCGGCAATTCCCGTAATAGCCGCCCAAATAATGTTTATCTGCATCTATCGCTAATTAACCTGAGAGCCGAGACTTTTTTGAAGACTATTCTTTAATCTGGGATGCTCTGTGCCTGGGCAGTTGTAACCCTAGAGAGATCTCACATAAAAGAGAAAGTCAGTCGGCAGTTTTTATTACCTTAACGAGGAAGAAGGCAACTCCGTAGGTTCGAAGAGCGCGAGCCGTCTTGGTGTAGATGACCTTGGAGTCGATCTCCGACTCTCCGATGTGGCTCTTGTGCTCCTTGAACACCTTCTTCTCCACCGCCTTCACCTTCACGTACGACTGCGGCAGGAACTCTTTCAAACTGGAATTAACACAAAAATACAGGTTACAAGTATTGAAACAAATCAATTTAACATCTTTTAACCTCTTAAATGCCACGGGAGGAAACTCGAAAATTTCGCGATGTTTTGACTTTGACGTAATATTTTGCGGATTTATTTTATGCTATCATGTATAATATTTACCGAAACACGTTCCCTGAACAATAAACTATGCTTACAAACAATATTACTTGCGTTTATTTGACAAATTGATAGTTTTATCGATCTTTTCATGACATGCGACGCTCAAAGTTTGACAGCTCAAATCGCGGCAGATATGTCATTTCGAAAGTCATAGATATGTACAAAGATGATTATTTGAGAGGCTAGGTGTGTTCCTTATATCCGTTACGTCAAGAACAAGAATGCCCCAAGCGATTCTGACCTTGTCCTTCATACATTTTCTTTATACATAAGGTTTAAAATCGCATCTCAAAAATTTTTTTTTTTTTTATGCGCGTCCCGGGCGCGCAATCGGCAAACCAGAGGTTAAGCATTTCAACACACTACTATGAAGCAGAAAATCTATTCAGAGAGTCCTATCATAAATACTCAAAACAGCGAGCTCTGGAATCATGTAAATTTGCATGGCATTTTTCATCTGGAACTTTTAGATTAACCAATCCTGTGCCGCTACCGCGCCGAATAAAATTTAAAAAAAAATTTTTTAGAATGCGATTTTAATCCTTATGTATAAAGAAAATATATGAAGGACAAGGTCAGAATCACTTGGGGCATTTTTGTTCCCAACGTAACAGATATCAGAAACACACCTAGCCACTCAGAATAAATATTATTAAATTTATCCATGCCTTCGATCTTCATTTTTGCCGTGATTCCAGCTGTCAAACTGTAAGCGTCATGGGTCACGAAAAGATCGTTAAAACCTATCAATTTGTCCAATAAACGCAAGTAATGTTGTTTTTAGGCATAGTTTATTGTTCAAGGAATGTGTTTGGAAATATATGATAGCATAAAATAAGCCCACAAAATATTACGTCAAAGTCAAAACTTTGCGAAGTTTACGAGTTTCCTCCCGTGGCATTTGACGAGTTAATGCAAATATTTTTATTACATATTTCATTTTCCAGTGTCTTTATTTATCAACTGAATTACATGATCTAAATTTATGCCTTATATACTAAAAATATCCCACTACTACCACTGACGAGTTTCGCCCTCCGTTGAACTTCAATAATTTAGTCCAAACTCCAACAACTTTCGTTGAACCTGATCGCCTCGTCAGCAGTCTTGGAAAATTACTCCATCGAGGTGATAGACAGCTGCCGGTCATCACCCAGTAAATTCAATGAATCAGCATAACAGTGGAGATTGGCTTCTTGAATTCGATATAAGTGTAGCAATAGCGCACGTTAACCGATACTCATATCATATCTTGTCAAGTTTTCCGTTCTGCCGCGCATGTCCCCAAAACGGCAGTTAAACGGAACTCTCTCTTCTATATTTTGACCGCAATGTCACGTAGGTCCGGAATAATGAGTACTCGTAACCTACAACACGTAGAGATGATAATATTATTATTATATTTAAAATTAAATAATAAGGCAATCATGACTCACTCTAGAAAGCCAATTGTGTGCTTATCTTCCTTGTGGTCTCCAAACTGAATCTGGCACTGGATGCCGGCGAATTCGCAGGCTGGAAAAACAAAAATAAAACACATTGTTACGCTACTATTATTTACAATGTGGGTTACAACATTCTCTGATGATGCGGCTATAAACAGAATGCAGATAAACTACAGATAATGATATGCAAACGTGTAAATTGTAATGTGTTACTTAAAATATTATGACTTATTTAATTGTGGCCATAAGTCAGCATTGTCATAAGTATAAATGATTGTTACAAATGTAACATTGCACAAGTCATCCCGAAATGCAATTAATTTGACAGTGGTCAAGAGAAATGTATCAATATTAATTTTTTTTACATTAACTCCAGACAGGAAAATAATTTCTCTCAGGGCCTACATCATCTTTAAAGATGTTATGAGAAGGGTATTTTTGAGGAGAGGAAGAAGTGAACATGGTTCTTGAAGTGACCCATGTTGTAGATGGAGGAAACACAGAGACCTGCAAATTGTTCCACAGCTGAGCTGTTGAACTCAAGAACGAGTCGTAGATGGGACCCGTTTTCATGTGATAAATGTCAACCATGTATACATGTTGGGTGCACGTTTGGCGTGTTTCCCGACTTTGCACTGATGCCGAAGGGATCAAAAAGGGTAATAAACATATAATTTTTTGAGTATAAAAATTTTGAATACAAACATAAAAAAGTTTTAAACTAACTTTAAGCTAACTAAAATTGCTGGTAAAAAAAAAAAAAAAACATATTTCAAAAGACAAAGGTATTATAAACATTATCGTTAACACACTTTTTTGTCATTTCATGTATAAAAAATTACCAAAGATTCATAAATTTTTTCAAATAAGGAACTCCAGTCCAATTTTTTTATTTTTTTAAATGAATAATGACCTTCTAACTTAAATAACTGCATATTTATTTTTATAGTTAGTTTTAATAATTAAAATAAATGTCAAAGTCTTAATTTTTCAAGATCCCCCGAAAACCACCGTATCTAGTGTGATGTCGTCTGTCCAAAAGTTTTAGTTATTTTCAACAGATGTTGTCATTTTGTATGGAAGAAGCTATGAAACCACTCAATAAGTAAAACGTTATTTAAGTGTAATTATTTATTTATTATATTATATTTATTATATTATTATATTTTTCAATATTATTAAGGGAGAGTGGTATAAAAATTGTTTGAAATTATAATTTTTTTTAGCTTTACAAATCGAAATCAATATTATGGAAACCGAAGCATTTTTTGTAGGCAACTGAAATCAGCTGTTCGTCACCGGCCATTTTGAAAATCAGAATTGGAGCACTGCGACAGGCGTTACAGGATGTTTTTAGACAGTTTAAGTTTTTGAATATTTTAAATAATGTAAATAAACTAATAGAGATTCTCTATTTTTGATACTGAATTATTTAGGCCTAAATAATGTTTCAATTAAAACAATAATTATTATATGTCTAAACCTCTATAAACTAATAACACGGAATGTTGAACGGCTTGCCATTTTTCAATACAAAAATATACCAGGTGACTGGAGAATTATGAACGCAGTGACGTCACGCCTCACAAATTCAATAATACCAACTAGACAGGGTTTTTTAATGATGACTTTTAAAATGGACTTTTTAATAATTTTTTTAAAACTCTACCTTAACTATTATTTCATTAAACTTATATATTCAGAATCAGTGTTTATAGGTCTATATGAACATATTTTTTTAAAGCCATAATATTTTTCACTGGAGTTCCTTATTGCAGGCAGAAACTTTGTTTACGTAAACATAATTGTATATTTTAACTATTTTGTGGTTAACTTTTAGATTTCAATATAAAGCGTGGTGTTTTTTCTTTCTAACACCGTTTAGATCATATTTCTAATCACAGTAGTAAGGGAGCCACACCGATTATTATGGGACATATATGAGTTCTTCTGAAAAGCGAACAATTTAGCCTGCAGAGTTAATAAATAATATTTCGTGACTGAAACGTCACTGTGAGCTAGAGCAGTTTTTTTAATTAGAAGTCCACACAGAAAAAGCTCTGTAAACACAATGACTGCAGATCTTATTCTGACTTATAGTTTTACTAAATGGATGGAAACATTAACAACTTGTTTTATGGGGTACTACTCAACTTTTCCATCTCCTTCCCATCCCCACTACCTTCAGCCTCATAACATACTGCAATTAGATGAGATTATAGTCTCACCGGCTTCAGACAGTTGGGACTCTTGTCCTGTCTTCACAAATCATTGAAAAAGAAGAATATTCGAGATTGGTGATAATCATGACTACATAAATAGAGTGTTACCTTTGTCCAAGGTGACGGGATGCGTGCCGTCCAAGATAGCGTCTCTTGCCTGCACGTAGAGCAGATTGAGTTGCACGGGGTCACGCGAATCGATGTTCTGGTCAGAGTAGAAGAACTTGCGGCGCAGCAGCACCGTCTCCGTTTCGTCTACTCCCTGTTCGCGGAGGGTCTTGGAAGGATCAATCCAGTTAACTGCAAATCAATTACAACTTTGTTAGAGCTAATGTACATACTTTTGGACTGAAACCCATTGGTATTTGTAATCTCAAGTCAATATTATAATAAGCATGTAATTTCATATTTCTTCTTTTTTTGACAAGTATTCACGATTCTCAATCCAAAGAAATCAGTGAATCTTATTATTTTTCGATTTATAGGGAGAGTTTTAAAACTATTCTCCCAATAAACATAATTTTGCACTCAAACTTTGGAGCTATGCACACACTATATTCATGCTCGACAGTTTGGCTCGATTAACCGGTTGCTTGCCGATTACGTGCCCGCGCGCGCCAGATGCGAGTCAAATTAAACCCTAAAAAATATTTTTTGAAATGCCATTTTAAACTTTAATTATAAAGAAAACGTATGAAGGATAAAGTCAGAATCGCTTGGGGCATTCTTGTTCATAAAGTATAGAATGCTTTGAACACATCTATGGAACCTGAATAATTTCTATGAATTCTTTATAGATCTCTGGCAAAGTTTTTTCTCAGCATTTCAACTGTCAGTTCGATTGCATCATTCTCATAAGAAAGATCGTAAACATATGAATTTGTCAGATAAACGCAAGTAATGTTGTTATTATGCATAGTTTATTGTTCAAGGAATGTGCTTCGGTAAACATTACATGAGATAGCATAAAATAAACCCACAAAATATTACGTCAAAGTCAAAATATCGCAAAATTTTTGAATTTCCTCCAGAGGAACGGGATGAGTTAAACCTGATAACTTGGAACCATGCTCGTCGTTGCATCTACCAGCTCGACGCAAGACTCCTTAGATGTACCACTAAGACGCTTTGTCAAATTGTAAATTTCTGTTAAATATTGAGTAAGAATTACGGACCTAGAATCTTGTTTGCATCGAACAAAAAAGCATTGAGCAAAATTTAATTTTATTTATTAGCTTTATAAACAATCTCAAATAAATCTATAAAAAGTGCCTTATGAAAAGTTTCCAAAGTTTACATTAAACTTGGAATGGATATCAATAAAATCTTTGAGGTAGTGATTTCATTCAAATTCAAACTGCTGAAAGCAATAAAAAAGAAATGTGATTAGCAAAAAAAAAAAGAAAAAAATCAATGAAACATTAGGTTTTCTGTTAAACATATTCAATCGGATGTTAATTTTATTACAAATGTTCTGAATTTAGTGAGGTTCTTGTCAAACACATCAGATATTTTTATTTGTTTATTATTTATTGTACAACAAAATATTATTCCTATTACAGTACAATTTAGTTGCCAAGTCAGCATTTAGGCAGGTGGCTTTTCAATAATAGTTTATGTTTGAATGAGTATAAAACCGTTGAGAATGAACGAGCGTGGGTACTTGATTTGAGACCATGCATGAATGTGTACTCACATTTGATTAAAATAGCACTACACTACCAAGACCTTTCAAGTGTTTTGACATATGATGTCATTCAGAAAACAAAACCTTGATTTCAAATGATAAGTGATGCTGTAATAGGAAATTCGAGTTTAACTCAAGTGTTGATATAATTGTCTGTCTTCCTACCTTCATCATCCGTCCTCAGCTTCTTCCGCAGCTGGTCCATCTTGGCGTCACGCTCCTTCTCGGCGTGCTTTCTCTTCAGCGTCAGGGTGCCGTAGTTGGACTTGTTGTCCGTGTTCTCGTTCTCCTCCTTGATCTCATCGCGCACCTGCACAACGAAAAATACATCTTTATAAGGTCAAATTGGTAAGGGTTGCAAAAAATGAGAGACTCCACAGTAAGTGTTTGTAAATGTAAAGCAACTGACAAAACAGACCCAAAAATGAAAACATTTGTATAAATTATCTTAAAAGGAGTATGCACCTGTTTATAATAGTTCATGAATGGAACAGAACTATTACATAACCATCAAACAAACCTAAAGAATGCTAAAAGGGGTCCAAATATGCTAAATATCTAGCGAATTACCAACAACTATGATATTTGTCAAGATAAGTCCCTTAAATGGAAATATAATAGCAAAGTTGTCCTGAAATTGAAAATATTATGACAAATCAGTCCCCGTATTGGAAACATTGTGTCAAATCAGTCCCCAAATTGAAAACATTGTGTCAAATCAGTCTCCAAATTGGAAACATTATGTCAAAATGGTCCCCAAATTGAAAACATTATGTCAAATCAGTCTCCAATCTACAAAACATTATGTCAAATCAATCCCCAAATCGAAAACATTGTGTCAAATCAGTCTCAAAATTGGAAGCATGATTTGAAAGTAGTCCCAAAAATGGAAACAAATTACCGAAATAGTAGTAAATGTATGAAAATCCAACACAACAACTAAATAAGTTATTTTATGGAAACCATTATTAGAGGGGTTATTATTTGTCGTGATTTATTTTTGGGGTATAATGCCTGTTGTGTTACATCCTTTTTTAGCCAATGTTTCGGACAGTGTTACAGTCTCCATCATCAGCACTGATATGTAATTGAAGATTATGGTGAAGTGTGTGCTTATTAAGTAGATGCGATACTGTGTTGCGCACTCCAACCCATGCTAAGAGCTGATATTACCGTATAATTAGTTAATTTAAATTGTTTTCCGGGTTTAGTTTTGGTGTAGCTCATGACTAAATAATAACTCAGTAATTGAGTTATTATTACTAAATAACTGAGCTATTTCTGTGTGCGGAAGAAAGATACTATTGAAAGAACTGATTTCATAAAAGCTTACTTTCATTGTATTCTCTTTCCTTGGTAGGTAGTTTTCCACATAGATTCTAAGTAGATTTATAATATAAAATGAAGTTACCAGACTGTACTCGTCGTAATTGGTGATGCCAATCTTGGTGCAGATGACCACCATCAGATTGGCCACGTTCTGGCTGTCGTCCACCATCATGGTCTTCAGGGTGCCGTCCAGCATCCGCACCCTCAGGGTTCGCATCTTCTTCTTGTACTCCACAATGTCCCCGTTGCGCAGCATGTAGTACTCCAGGCTGCGGCCCGGCTCCAGCCAGACGCCCTTCTTGTTGTCTTCGTCGGAACAGAGGAAGATACCATAGTCCTTGGCTGGAAGGATAAAAACCATTTCAATCAATTTACATTATCATATACTTATTTCTTAAACCCTCAGGTTAATTTGTTTGCTTTTGGGAAAAGCTCAAATAGGTCTCATAGAAATAAATTGTTGTGTCTCCTACACTGTCGTTGTGAAAAATATGATCTAAACTGTGTTAGAAAGAGAAAACACCACACTTTATATTCAAATCTAAATGTAAACCACAGAAAAAATAAAATGTACTCCTCTATGAAACCAAAGTTTGAAAAAAATTGTGAAATTTTGTGAATTTTTTATTAATTTTTAAAAATACATTTGCATAATAAATTTAAAATTTGTTTTGTAATCGGTAATTTTAGTTATGAAAAAAATAAGGTGAGCCATTTATAGAACTTTTCTATGTTTTCTAGTAATTAAATTTGAAGCCATATTTCATCGCCTTTCAAAAACAGTTTTAGTTTTCGGATACATTCACAATATTC
Organism: Glyphotaelius pellucidus; assembly: GCA_936435175.1. Taxonomy (NCBI): domain Eukaryota; kingdom Metazoa; phylum Arthropoda; class Insecta; order Trichoptera; family Limnephilidae; genus Glyphotaelius; species Glyphotaelius pellucidus. Next base: position 9,954,032 of record OW386560.1, read on the forward strand.
CATTTATTTGGATTTCATTGTAAAGCGGAAATAATCTGACCATCTGACAAAATGTGTTTTAGGCCTGAGAGGTTAAAGCGGCAACGCTGCACGGATAGTTTCCGTGAGTCCTCAGGCCATGGGCCTTTTTGAGTTTGTTTCCAGGTCAAGTGAGGGTCCCTGTTTTCTTACATATTCCCTAGGATCCCCTGGAGGATCCTGTAACGCTAAGGGCTTTCCCATCTGAAGTTCCTATTTATGTCCCACGAGTATGTAGGGAAATAAAAGGCCACCCTACCAGACCCTGCATCTCGAAGGCACTGTTTGTGACACTGTTGTGACCCCAATATCATTCAGTCTGAACACGGTAGCTCATACCCTTCGTACCTCATCGTTTTTCCACTCCCTGAGTGATGGGTTTTCACCCTTTTTTTACATTAACTCCACACAGGAGATCCTCAGGCCTATGTCATCTGGGATGCTGTGTGGAGGGTCTTTTTGAGGAGAGGAGGGAATGAACATTGGTCTTGAAGAGACCCATGTTGTGGGAGGGAGGAAACACAGAAGCCGGCAAATCGTTCGATAGCCGAGCTGTTGAACTCAAGAACGAGTTGAAAAAACGACCCGTTTGGCCATTTTGAATGTTCAGTTAATGTTTTACAGCTGCTTTTTGCTTGCACGTGTTTTGGCTCGTCTTCGATTTTTGCCTATTCCAAAAAATGGATCAAGGTTTTGCTTACAGTTTTCTTCAATTGCAGGAGCGTGGTGCATCATGAGTTCTTGCCACAGAGTAGAACGGTCAATAAGGAATGTTACCTGCAAGTTATGCGCAATTTGCGCAAAGCAATCCGCCAGAAACGCCCAGATTTGTGGAAGAACAAAAATTGGCTTTTGCACCATGATAACGCCCCTGCTCACACATTGTTGCTTGTGCACGAATTTTCTATGCTACGATTGAAGAGATAAAGACGGCATGGAAGGAGGAGCTGAACAAGATCAAAGAAAATGATTTTTTGAAGTGCTTCGAGGATTGGAAAACACGTTGGCACAAGTGTATAATATCTGGTGGCGATTCCTTTGAAGGGGACAAAATAGATATTAATGAATAAATAAATACTTTTTGAAAAATCACAAAATTCGCTATAGTTTTTGAACAAACCTCGTATATAGGTACCGCCGCCTCGTTGAACCATTCGTTGGGTAACCAACACCTCTTCCATAAGTCATCCCGAGTGGCTTTACGACTATGGCCGGTGACTTAGCAGAGGTGTCTGGGTTCAAGGTTTGAAGTGTTGGTTATCTAATGAATGATTCGCTACGAGGAAATGGGATAATGTTGCTAGTTAGTGATGGAAAAACTTACGCTCTCCGAGACTAGCCTCGAGGATCTTGTCGCGCACGACCCGGCAGGCGTCAAACACGGAGGTGGAGGGGTCAAACTGCATGGTCTTGATGACCTTGCCATCTTCCAAGGATATCTTCAGCGATAGGGTCGCCATGATTACTGATTTATTAATTGTGTTCTGCAACAAACAAATTGGTTTAATTAATAAAATAATCAAAAATACTAATTTCGGTTGTGTGTCTGTAACTCTGGTTCAATGACTAAAATTCGAATTTGCTTTAAAAATTAGAACTGATTGTAACTAAGCGATAAAGTACTTATCTATAATATAATATTTTCAACAGAATATTATTTTAATTACCGTTTTCAAAATTGGAACTGATTTGTCGGTAATTCAAACTATATGAGATTTTTCACTGGTCAGTCAGCAATTTACAAACAAAAAAGTTTAAACAATTTACCGCTTCAGTCAAATAAAAAAAAAAAATAATATAATAATAAACAGCAAAAAAAAAAATCACAAATGGTGAGCTCTGGTGTCATGAAATTTGAGAAGGTTTTTGACTGGATATTCTTGATAAGCAAAACTATTTACAAGCCTTCATCAATTTCCATCATGAGCTATGGAGCTTTGAAATATCCATTTAACTGCCAGTTAAGTAAAACCAGTAGGTATACTACAAGAAAGAATGCATTTGTAAAAAATGGCACTCTTTACGAATGGTTATCAAATGCAGGAAAATTATGAAAATTTAAAAATTTCATAGGAGTAATAAATAATACATCTAATATCGTGTAAACACTGTGTCCGGAAAATCGTAGTAAGAAAAATTGGTAAATCTACACCACATAACTATAGAATGCAAAAAAACAAAATTTCAATATGAGAATTTAAAAAAATATTTTTTTTGACAATTAAGACATCTTCATTAATTAAGAAATGCTACTTAGAAATAGATATTTGTCAAAAAAATTTTGCTCTATTTTAAGAGTCATGATTAGTTAAATATTGTCACTATTAACAATTTAATTAATAATTTAAATTTTTTAAATATTAGTGCACTCAATCTATCATTCGTGTTTATGGTGACCGGATAACTCAACAATGTGCAATTTCATAACTCTTTTAAAAAGTCATTAAAAAAAGATTAAAAAAAATTATAAAAACTTGGTTGGATAAATTATGTTAGGTTACGGGCTATTTTTTTATCACTATTAATGATTTTTAAAAAGGGGTGTTGAAATGCCACTTTGTTGAGTTGTCAAGGAACATGTTTTTTTTTTTTTTTTTATTATTTAATATAGATATATAAGTTTACAGTGGGTTAATATAAATTACATATTGGTTCAGAAATTCTTTAAAATTGCAGTCTCACCAAAGAAGAAGCTAGTTCTTGTGCTTGATGAGCGAGTTACACTAATTATGACAGAAATAGAATAACATTATGCAATAGGTTATATAACATTATGTAATGGGAACAATTGAAACTTCTGGAACATCTATATGTGAAGATGTACATACAATGGGATATGGTTACATACTAAAATATTGTGCACTTTAGAGAAATTCTAAAAATCTAAATTATATAGAAATAAATATAGATTGACAATAATTAGAAAGAAAGAGAAAAACAGGTAATTATTTAATTAATTATTCCTGATGAAGTGTTGCTTCAGTTTGAGTTTCAGTTTATTGATGTCTTTGATTTTTTTTATTTCAATCGGAAGATTGTTGAAATACTTTATTCCTAAATAAATGTAATTGTTTTGCATTAGTTTGGTATTAAATTTTGGTATTTTGATGTTGTCTTGATATCTTTTTGATTGGTGGGTTTCAAATTTTTTGACAATATTATCTTTGTAAATTTGGATAATTGCATTTTTCTTGAAGATATTCTCTACTCGAGGCACCGTGAAATCTGCGAAAAGTGTTTCTGTTGGATATGTGGAGGGTTTCTTTAGGATTACTTTAATGATTAGCTTCTGGATCACTTTGATCGGGGTAAGAATATTGTTGTATGAACCCCCCCATCCAATAATTCCATATTGAATTAATGACTGGATTAGTGCATAGTATACTCTTTTTAGATTGTTGGGTTTTAAAATATTTCTTAATCTTATGAATATATATATACACTTTCTGATACGCTTAACCAATTCACAGATATGGCTCTTCCACTTCATATGTTGTTCTATTATCACTCCGAGATATTTAATTTCTGATACTGATTTCAACGTTGAACAGCCTTGGATACATGTGATTTTGTTGCATTTGTTATTGTGGATAATTATTTTAGTGTTGGGGAGTGTTTTTATTTTGTTAATTGAGAAGTGTATGTAGTATGTTTTGTTAGTGTTCAATGAAAGGAGATTGGTATCAAACCAATGTTTTAAGGTGTTCATGCTATTATTTGCTTGTTCGTTTACTATATTCCAGTCGATCCCATTCACTATGATAGCTGTGTCGTCGGCATATGATATTATGTCTGCGTTAAGTGGTAGTTTGAAAATATCATTGACATAAATTATAAATAGTAGGGGACCTAGCACAGTGCCTTGAGGTATCCCGAAATTGCTTGTTAGTGGTAGACTTAGGGAGTTATTTATCTTGACTACTTGGTATCGTTCAAATAGATAGCTTTTTATCCATTTTAGAGCTTTATCGTTTATCCCAACACAGTTTAATTTTTCAATAAGTTTATCATGAGAAATACTATCGAAAGCTTTTTTAAGATCTATGAAGATTCCAAGGCATTTCAAAGATTTGTCTAATGTGTTCTGAATGATGTTCGATAATTTGGCAATCGCATCTTGGGTACTTCTATTTTTCATAAATCCATATTGGTTGTCGTGAATTATGTTGTTTGTGTTAATAAATTCAGTCAATCTTTTTTTGATAATTTTTTCAAAGATTTTGGCAATGTTAGAAATCAGCGATATTGGACGATAATTTGTCACTTCTTCTGGGTTGCCAGATTTATGAATTGGAGTGATGATGGTTTGTTTATATATCGTTGGGAATATTCCGCTTTGAAGACTAATGTTGATTAAATGTGTCAATGGTTTTGAAATATGTTTTTTGATAGTTTTCAGTGTTTCGACAGTAACTCCATCGAAACCTGGTGCTGATCTTCCCTTCATGCTTGTAATGATTTGTTCGATTTCCTGGGCTGAAGTAAGGGAAAACATGTCAATTTTGTTTGAGATATTGACGTTAATGTTCTGTTCGTCATTGGACGGTAATTTTTCTATTTGATTTGCAAGGTTTTTGCCCACATTTGCAAAAAAGTTGTTAAATATGTTAGCGGCAGCTGAAGGGTTTTCTTCGCATCGTATTTTGATATTGTTATGAGTAATACTATGTATTTCATTTTTTTTATGTTTTTTCTTATCTATGATTTCATTTATAACATGCCAGACTTTTTTTGCATCGTTCTCCGTTGCTTCTAGTTTTCGCCGAAAATAGTTTTCCTTTGTGTTTTTTATTAAATACGTAAGTTTGTTTTTGTATGCTTTTAGGTATTTTTTTAGGGTTTCGTTTGTAGGTTGTCGGATTAATTTTTTGTATATTGCTTCTTTGTGTCTGATTGACACAATTAATCCAAAAGTTATCCACGGTTTAACCGGTTTAAATTTTGATGATTGTTTTCTGGAATCAATAGAATGTGCAGTACTTACATGCATTGATAATTTTTTTTCAAATAGTTCGAAGCATTCGTTCGTATCATTACAATTGAAAATATCGTGCCATTTCTCTTTATCTAGATTATGTAGTAGGGCATTTATGTTGAGCGTTTTGCGTCGGCCGTTTTCATTCTCCGGAGCTTGGGTTGGTAATGATGAACATCTGTTTTCGTAATTGTACGTAAAAATGCACCCGAAATGATCTGTGATTGTCGTTTGTATAACTGCAGATGCTATATTTTTTATGTCTTGAATATTTGTGAAAACATGATCTATGCACGAAGGTCGTTGACCTGGAATAATTCTCGTAAATGAATTAATACATGATATATAATTTAATTCTGCCATCATATTAAGATAATTATCTTTATCGTTAGACGAATAATCATTTGCTATATTGAGGTTAATGTCTCAGACGACAATGGTTTTCTTATTTCTGTTCGCAAGAAGAATGCGTTTTAGTTCATCTATATATATTGGTAATATTGAGGCGTGAGTTCTATATATAGCGAATATGTTAAAGGTATACTTTTGGTAACTGATTTCCATATTTAGGACGTTTACATTGTGCATGTGGATTTCTCTGATAGAAGTCACAACATATTTATTTGAAATAAATATTGCGATTCCGCTGTTTTTGTTAATTCGGGTATTAGTTGCATAGTATGTATAACCCGGAATATTATAGTTTACATCGCTCGATGAGTGCGTCTCTGTTAATATTATGCAGTCCAGTCTATTAAGTGATTTTATTGTTACCAGGAGTTCGTCTAAATGACGTTCGATGCTTCTTATATTCATATGAAATATGATTAAGCTAACTTCGGGATTCATCGCTAAAATGTTGTTTGTTTCGTTCACTGATGTATATATTCTTTCGTCTATTGACATGGTTTTATCTATAGCATTTATCACGAAATCATCCATATCGAAGAAATAATAATAATGAATGCATTAGTGGCCGTGAATACACTTGTTTACTTCACTGATGAGATAAGATTTTCTGGAGGACGCACTTGTTAAGAGCCTTTGTGTTTTTTTTTTAATCATTAATAAGAGTAGTGCAATTTCATTCATAATCTATTCTTTCTTTGGCAATTTGAAGCATTTTATGTCTGTATGTGCAATTGATGCTATCAGCACGGTGGTCGTCCAAGATGTTCGCCCTGAATTTTTTATTGTTGCTGGAACAGTTGTAGCAGATTGGTTTGTTGTTTCTCTCTGTGCATTTTCCTAGGGTATGGTCTTGTGCACAATGGGGGCAGGTAGGTGGCTGTGTTCTGTTCAGGCATCTTAGGGCAGTGTGTCCATATTTAAGGCAATGGTAACACTGTGTAAGTGGGTTCAGGTCGTCAATTGGGACTCTTTGGTATTTTATATTTATTTTTCCAAAGTTGAGAAGGATTTTTCTAATGGCTCCTGAAGTTTGTATTAAGTAGTTTGACACGTCTTGTTGGTACGTCTTTTGTTGGTCGAATTTTTTTAGTTTGATTTCTTTTATGAGTTTAAAATCATCTTTACAGTAATTTTGTAAACCCTCATTTTGCTGGGTTATGCCTAAAACAATTTCATCCTCTGTTAAATTTGATTGTAATCTTTTTACAATCATTATTGGTTTTCTCTTTTTTGTTTCTTCAGCGTTAATGTCTTCGCCGAATGTTCCATTTATTTTTGTGACCAATTTTTGTGCGTCTTCTTTTTTTACACATGAGATTATGAGTTTTTGGTCACCAATTTTTTTAAATTCAGTAACACCGACTTGCATTTTAGTTACATCAATGTTTTTTTCGATTCTTCTTCTCATTTCTTCAGCCTTCAAGTTTTTAGTTGTTGATATTATGATGGCGTGTTTTTGTGGAGTTTGTTTCTCGATTTTATTAATTGTTGTTGTAGCTTGTGCATATGTTTTTATATTTTTTGTCACGAAACTCTCCAATTTCTCATTATAGTGTTCATTGTTTGTTATAATTTGCTCTTGTAGATTAATTATTTTTTTTTGTAGGATAAGATTTTCAATTTTAATTTGTTCTTCTAGTTTCTTTAAGTTGTTCTCCAAACTCAGTTTTATTCTTGAATCTTTAACAGACGTAATCTTTGCGATGTCGCTCTTAATATCTTCGAGAATGTCATCCATGTTCTTTCTAATACCCGCCCGCCCGGGCGAGGTACTTTGGGTACGAAGTGTAGAACAATACTCGATACTCGAGGCAGTGCACTATACGAAACTGTACGACCACACTGTTGTAGCACTGAAATGCAACTGAAAAAACTGTATTCACATAATATCTCCCTTTCAAACCATCTTTTTCTTCTTGAACGCTTACCACGGCGCCCTACCTCAACGACTGATTTTATCAAATTCGGCCTAAAAATTCAAACTTCTTTAATTTAATCGAAAACGAAAAAGCTCAAATCAAAAAAAGTTGTACCACAAAATCGACTTCAAATATGATGTAGATTAACCAGCTTCCTGACACCGTGTATACGTAAATACGCTTTGCAGGCAGGTACTTACTTTGTTTATAATATAAGGTCACTTGTGTGTTGGTGATTCACCCACTTCTCCGCCAGTAGCTAAGGAGGATAGAATGTGCACTCTACCACCTCTTGGCTGTAACAAGAGAAAACATATCTATGAGTAAAATTTTCGTCATTTTGTCTAAGAGTTATATCAAATAAAAATAAAATGTAATTTAAAAGTAAAATGCTGTTTTAATGCATTCATTAAAAGAAAGTACACCATTCCAGAGGCAGACAAAAAAACATTGCCTGAGTTTTATGGTACATAGAATTCACTCAGTAAAATAATGTAGGTAGTTTAACCAGTATTGGAGCGATTATGGTCGAAAAACGGACCACTTTTATTTTTCTGCGATTGATAGAGGTCCAAAATTGGACCACATTTTCCTACCATTCGTAAAAAATTTATTGTAATTATTGAAAACATTTCCAAGGCCAGCCATTTATTTTAAAACGAAGCTATTGAAATGCTTTATCTATTATGACCATAGATATTGCAAATCCGAACTTCGTATACTATTTTAAAACGATGTTAAAAATAAATTTTTAAAATATTTTTTACACGCAGAATTTCTGATCAGCTGCTTGCTTACGGTTAAAATTAAGTCATTTTTTCATAGATATACCTGTGTACTACAGACAACATACAGAAATCGAAAATATTTTATGTTAACTCGAAAAGTACCTCTCACGGAGTTTCAAAGTAACAAACACGCAGGATTCGCGCGGTTATAAACTTTTTTTTTATAAATCCTACAAATTTGAGATAAAAGGTAAAATACAGGTTAATTTATTGGATATACATATAGCACTATATTAAGTTTTTATGTATCCATGTTAAAATTCGAAGGTATGATTTTTTTATGTTGGCGAAAATTTTTAAAATGATCTTCTGGAAATCTTGAGCAATCGAGGCAAATTTATTTATTTCGCGAGGTCGCTTCAGTAAGTATTTTTCAAAATGAGTATTTTATAAATTTTGAATTTAGTAAATATTGAAAAACCGGTATGAGAAATACTCCACATGTCATAATCTTCCCCTAAGAGTTCCAGCGTTCCAAGTGTGATTTTTAATTACGCAAAAATTTGGCAATATGCCGTTGGCGGCGTTGGACGCGTACGACAATACAAAATGTAATAAATATCTGTCGGGGTTACGAGTATAATTCGGCAATTTGCATTCGGCAAAACGCGCGGCGGGAGGCGTTTTACGAGCGAAGCAAACACCTCCTACCTCCTCCTAGTATGCAGAAGATTGCCACTGCCCGCGGTGGAATTATCGTGTCGCGGCACTGCAATGCCATCTCGTCGGGCAGCTACTTGCTACTTGCAGCATCGCCATGGTAAAAGTACACCAAAAAGGTTCCTCCTTGTTCACATTAGGAGTAAAAAAGTTCATACGATTTTTGGTGAATATTTCTAATCGATGGCGATGACGGCATAAAAGTGATTTTCTAATCAACGACAGCATCGACGCTAATTTTTTTAATCAATGACGTGTGTTTTTCCAGCCTACGACAGTATTAAAAGTGTGTTTTTCTAGCCAACGACCGCTCAAAAGGGTTTTTCTAGCCAACGAGAGTGTGTGTTTTTCTAGCCAACGACATCATCAAAAGGGCGTTTTTCTAGCCAACGACAGCTTAAAAAGGGTGCTTTTCAGCCAACGACAACACCAAAGGGGTGTTTTACTAACCAACGACAGCATGAAAAGGGTGTTTTTCTAGCCAACGACAGCATGAAAAGGGTGTTTTTCTAGCGAATTACAGCATATAAGGGTGTTTTTCTACTTCAACGACAGCTTAAAAATGGTGCTTTTCCAGCCAACAACAGCATAAAAAGGTGTTTTTCAATGACAGCATCAAAGCGGTGTTTTACTAACCAACGACAGCATAAGAAGGTGTTTTTGTAGCCAACGACAGCATCGAATGTGTGTTTTACTAACCAAAGTCAGCATCAAAGGAGTGTTTTACTAACCAACGACAGCATAAAAAGGTGTTTTTGTAGCCAACGAGAGCATCAAAGGGGTATTTTACTAACCAACGACAGCATCAAAGGGGTGTTTTACTAACCAACGACAGCATAAAAGAGTGAGTTCTAGCCAACGACAGCATCAAAATGATATTTGTTTAGCCAACGACAGCATCAAAATGGTGTTTTTCTAACCAATGACAGCATTAAAAGTGTCTTTCTAGCTAATGACATGCACCAAAAAGTGATTTTTCTAAACGACAACATCAAAAATAAGTATTTTCTTAGCAATTACACTATCTAAAAGCATGTTTCCAGCTCGTGACATTATCAAAAAAAGTCAAAAGAAAAAGAAGGTCGGAGCATTTTCGGTCGATCTGACAATAATTTATCTTTTAATTATTGCTTAAATTGTTTCAAGCAGAATTTTTCGTAGCCATATTCGGAGCCTTTGCGCGCGTTTCCATGAACAGTGGTGAGAACAGTCAAAATGATTTCAATACGCGTGCCTTGTCGAAATATGAATTTGACCGACACTGCCAATATCAATAAAACAATATGTATTGACGTTGGCAATGTCTCGTCAGTCTGAGTGTGATGATGTTGATTGATAAGTTTGATGTTGGTATTTTATGAATAATATGACTTGGCAGCAGGGGCCTTACGACCTCCGTGATGGGGAGGTAAGATATTTGGCTCTGGATCTGTAGAACGGGGGTTTAAAATATGGAGAAAACAACTTAACAGCAGAAATTCTATACTAAAAATATTACCGCACAGAATCTAAATGTTGCTGGAGATAGCTTTAGCCTTGTTAATTGTCCGTATTAGAATACCCAGTATATCACACTCCCGAAACTACACTGCCGTAGTCAAACCTATATACGAAAGTCAAAATATACTATTATTGATATTGAAAATATACTACTATGTCAAAATATACTCCTACCTATTATATAAATGATACAGTACGGACTTTGAAATTTTGCATCCAAACTTAAATGGATTTTTAGGTATACTGTGTGGAGACTTTTTGGGGAGAGAAAGATGCAATGGATGGATCCCGAAGAGATACATGTTGTAGGAAGGAGGAAACACAGAGGCCAAAGCCGAGCTATTGAACTCAAGAACGAGTCGTGGAAACGACCCATTCTTATTTGAAAAAGGTTAACCGTGTACAAATGTTTGGCTTGCTTCCCTACTATGCACCTGTGCCGAAGGGATCAATGACGCTAATTCCTCGGAACATCTTCCATTAAAATACCGGTAGCACCAAAGACAGCATTATCATCTGACGCCTGTGCTCAAAAGATTGCAAATCGTTTAAGAGGAACGGCTACACGATCTTTTTCTCACTAAACTTAAATTTGGATTTGAGGCCAAAATACTCACAAAAATTCACAAAAAATGTCAAAGTTGCAAATAAATCATAAAAAATTGAATTCTTTGATGCCCTGAATTTTATAATTTAAAACACAAATAAATAAAGTAGATAGTTGATTTTAAATTAAAAAGGTTTATCAACTTGGTTAAGAATTTTCGGCCGGAATGCAAATTTAAGTTTTGTATTTTTGGGGCGCCAGTCGAGCGGTATTTTTCAGATATTTTGGGACTATGGACCATGCAAGTGCAGAAGGGTGTTCGGACAACTCGGAATGAAACCAACTCAGAACCATCTCAGGATAAGTCATTTAGAGTGATGAAAAAATATATATAAAAAATTGGTTAAATAGGTTACGTTAGGTTAGGGTTATCGGCTAATGTAAAATTATTATTTTCATAGCTTTTAATGACTTTTCAAGGAGGTGTTGAGTTGGCTTTATTCTCAGTTGGCACGGAACCGTGCAAAAGTTATTTTCTCGTAGGGTAAAATAAGAAAGAAGAAAAGGATTGCGAGTGCTGTTTAAAAAAATCAAAAACTCCTGTGTTCTAACCTAGCCGAGCCAAGAGAGAGCAATGTTCCCGACTCATGGAAAACAATACAATTCACACATTCATTATGACGGGTATAGATAGGGTTGGTTATGAGTGGTATAAGGCATGAGAATTCCCCGACATTCAATAAGACTGGAAGAGTAGAACCCTCGTAGTTTAATGCTGTCCGCGGAATGCCTCATAACCATTTCAAAGCCCCATCACTTTGTGCAAATTCACCCTTCTAAATAACTTTGTACCCGTTTCGCGTAAATTATATTACATTTAGATACCATAATAATAAATGTAATAAACGTAATAAAAACAAAAATCGTTTTATATAAATCTATTTTCAATTTTGAAGAGAAACTTTTTTAGCACCGTTGTGGTTTTAAACTCGGATGAAACGGAAATGGTACTAAAAAGAGTAGATGTACATCTATAGGATTTAGCCTGCGAGAGAATGAGATAGAATGAAACCTTACTCAAGTCAAGCTGCGCTCGTTGGCCGCTTTGATTATGATCTCACTGAGTATAATATCTATTTTCAATTTTCAGGCCAACTTTTGGGCAGGCTAGTATCCAATTTCAGAAAAATGCAAGTATGTGCGCGTGTTTTTGCGTGAGAGCCACAAAAAGTTGACAGAATGCGTTGCCATCGAGAACGAGTCTATCTGCCGAGTTTCAGTTCGATCGGATGTCGGAAAGTGGGTTAATTTCCATTTTCAAGATTTGCATTAATTCTTTTGTATTTCTTGGGCATTAACTGTGTAACAATTTCTAGACATTTTGTTTTTTGAAGAGTTTTATTAAACACACATGTACATATTTAAGTAACAAATGTACATTTAATAAAACTCTTCAAAAAACAAATTGCAATAATTCATTCACAAAATCGCTTTTCTGTAAATTTCTGATCGTCCCTAATTTTTTTTTATGGGCAATGATCCTGAAGATTTTTTTTATAAATACTTTCAGCTTTATTAATCCTAAAATTATAACATCCCGTGATTTTTCACAGGTCTGCACTTGTTAACTTGTACCAGCGAGAGCTCGTACAGACGTCATTGACGTTCGCCCTCTTCCTCCTCACATGTATTGTTTGAAAATGAAACTTGAACTTTTAACTTCGAATGTGCATTGACAGCATCGGATCGATTGTGACGTTTACCTGTTAAATTCAAAAACAGAACACGTGTAATCAATTATTCAAACATGAATCACCACAGACAAAGCTCGTGTGGTCATACTAAACTGTAAAGTAGGTACCACAAGCGCTAGGCACAATCGCACTCCCGCTACTACACTGCCCTAAGTTAAAATCCAGCGTTTTGAGATAACGGTCCTAATTTTAAGGGGTAGGCAGAGAGCTTGGACCTCCAACTCGATCTTGGCACAGACTTCTTGCGTCATTCATATTCATACATCATCTCACACATACCCTTCTGCTATTCTCTTGACATGGCCTAACCCAGTTTTTGGTTCACTTGATCGTGCCGTGCCTTCCTCGGGCTTCCCCGACTTTTTACATCGTTCATGTTCGAGTTCTGTATTTTCCTGCTGGACCCTGCGGGCGGTTTTTGGTTCGACTTCGCACAGTTTGAATGTTGGTGACCATTTTACAAATCCGATAGGAACGGGTTCCAAAAATAGCCGGTTCTTCGGATCCACTGTGACCCGGTGACAGCAGTCACTGGGACAAAGTAACCGCGACAGGCAATGAATGTCGTCAGCCGCGTGATACTATTTTTCACAACTCTAAGTATTACCATCAATCTTTCCATATTCGGAGAGATACTCAAATGCACAAATCCGTAGTACTTAAACCTGCCAGGGGCAGGTCCTCAAGCGATCTGCTAACGTAAGTGGCGCCATCTTTTAGAACCGAATTACAACAGCAGCTTTGTTTGAAACTTCACGGACACAGATGTTTGGGTGGCGCGGCACGTACGACGCGGCGTCAAATGCATTCGAAGCCGGGTTCTTAAATTTTAACCGCACGGGCGCAAAGCTATTAATACTGTTTGATGATGATATTTTATGTAAGTAGGTATACCGTATTTTCCTTAAACCGACTGCATATTACATAAGTATGCCGGGGGGCCTACTGTCGGGGAATTAACTGTCATAGAACCGTATTTACATATCTCACTTTAAAATCATCTTCAGTAATCCTGTCCTTTTTGAACACATACTACGGATAATCACACACATTAAGCATCAATCAGCCTTTCATTCATTGCAAATCTTCACATATATCATCACGCATGATTTTACCGTATTTAGACTTATATCAGGATGGTATCGGGAGTGCGAATTGACAGTCCTGCGCGCGCGCAAGCCGCGACAGGAAGCGGAAGGCGCGCGCCAAAGGGTGGCTTCCGCCATTTTGTTTGTCTGAAAAGGCGGGAAAGCGGAACGCGGCAAGATGGCGCCGAAGTGGAAAACGTTTATACGAATACACACATTATTATATAGGTATAATATATGCACAAAAATAAACGCCCGAAAGTAGGTTACATGTCTATCTCAATGGTGTACATATATTGACATGGTGTTTGAAAAGTTTTCAACCTGTTCTACATGGTGTTTGACTATTTGCTAAGTATGAAAAAAACATTACATTGTGAAAAATGTTTGCAGGAGTCGTGCAACGAAACGTTGTCATTGTTTTTGTATGAAATATTTTATTCATAAAACTTTTAATAGTTTCGGATATTGAATGAAATAAATATTGTGACAAACGTAAATAGCTTTACTAACCGGTTTCACTCGTGGTTTGCATTGAAAAAAAGGAACAAACAACAAGGCATCTTGTCCTATTTTTTAATATAATTAAATTAAAATTTCAAACCTTCACAGCCCGTGATGGATATAAAATTTGAAAGGTGTAAATTTCATGAGGCTAAAGCTCACGATATGAATGCCTTTTGACATGAAAACTTCCAAAGTTGAGTAATTTTTTTTTATGACGAGGATAGACTTTCAACGATGTTTGATGGATTAGGCTCTCGACTAGCAATCCGGAGGTGACAGGTTCAAGTCCCTGCGTACGCAACTAAATTTTATTTGATCGATTTGTGTTTTTCACAATTTAATCATATAAAATAATAATATAAGGTATATTTGCGGCACGTTCCAGAGTGGAAGGTACCGTCGGTATCGCCCTGGCGTAAGACCACCAATCAGAATTGAAATGTTGCTTGAAGTGGCTTTAGCCGTGTTTGGTGACTAGACCTGAATAGCCAGGTACTACCCCACCTTCCATCACTCCATCTACCTTCCCACATAAGACATCCCAATTGGGTATGCAATTGTCTCACTGGCTCCAGGCGGTTGAGAGCAGTTGGGACTCTTTTGCGGTAACTTCACAATTAATTCATTTAAAATAATGTATAGTATATTTGCGGCACGTTCCAGAGTGGAAGATACTCTCAGTATCGCCCTGGTGTAAGACCACCATTCAGAATTGAAACGTTGCTTGAAATGGCTTTAGCCGTGTTTGGTGACTAGACCTGAATAGCCAGGTACAACCCCACCTTCCACCACCCCATCTTCTTCCCCACATAAGTTGCCCCAATTGCCTCAATGACTCCAGGTGATTGGGAGCAGTTGGGACTCTTGTGCGTTCATTTACCAGAGAGATAGATGGGCAAAGATATTTAAATAAAAGAGATGTGCTATCAGCAGTTTTTACTGGGTCGGACTGTGCTGGTGTCGCCGATATTTTCAACCAATACTACTGCACACATTAAGAAAATCAACTAAATGAACGAATTATTTCCGTATTTAAACTATATTGTTAACGGTTCCATGCCAACTGAGAATAGTCAACCAACACCTCCGTGAAAAGTCATTAAAAGCTACGAAAAAAATATTTTTAAATTAGTCGATAACCCTAACCAACGTAACCTATTTAACCAATTTTTTATGAATTTTTTTAATCACTCTAAATTACTTATCTGAGATGGTTTTGAGTTGTTTTCATTCCGAGTTGTCCTGTCATCATTGTTAACAAATACTACTGCAAACCTTAAAAAATCAACTAAATTCCGTATTCAAACTAGAACCATTAGACTGTAATCCGCCAACAGACTGGGCGGCCGTAATAGCGTATCTCTTGTATTTCAATATCTTTGGCGATGGGTAAAGTATTGATTATAAATCCACTTTAATAAAGAAGATATTTATCCAAGTGACAACTTTTACGAATTGCTTAGCGTTGGTGTAAGTTGCTATACGGACCATCAGCTTCCAAGTGTATTTATTATCTAACCAAAAATAAAACTCCGTACTTTGTTAGCATTCTCAATATCTGTGTCACCCGCCCGTTACTTTTAACGCCCGCACATATAAAATTTATACTCAATATTCGAAAAACCATACACACCCAGTAAAAAGGTCATATCAATACTTTAAGTCGATATTGATATCAATAGAGAATGATTGATACATTTACACTCGGGTTCGTCTAAAATATTTAGGCGACGTTCGCACGAAGCGTGGGCGAAAAGTTGAACCGATTCGCCCACAGATTTCCACTACTGCTTTTTACGAGGTTACGGATTATAAGTACAGGGTGTTAAGGAAACTTTCTCGATTTACTTTAATCAATGATTTCTTACATTATTCGCAGTAAAAAATGTAAATGAAATTTTGAAAATTGCTTGTATCATTGTGATGCCTTTTTCCGGTGCCGGACAACTCAGAATCATGCAACTTCAACACATTCTTTGAAAATCCATTAAAAATGAAGAACAAAAAGGTTAAATAGATTACGTTAGGTTAGACCAGGGGTCGGCAGTTTGTCAAGTGAGAAGAGCCAATTTGTCAAAGAAACAGGATAACAAATACAGAGAGCCATATTATAACGAGGGGGAGGGGGGGTGGGGGGTTGTAATCGTAATGTGGTAAAAATGTGGTGGAACGATAATTACGATTTGCTTGGTGTTATCTACACTCTTACTGTAATATCACACTTCTGCCCGTTTAACTGCTTCTATAAACAGACTAGCGCATAGATTCCTTATTAAAATAAAACCAATTTTAGGTTCGGAATGCAAAAAAAATAATCGTTCGGCGGCTCCTTCTCATAAGGCTAGTTGAGTAGAGGTGAAATTGCAATCGATGTCTGTGTTTTAAATCTTTTTTCATAACTTGTTATGACTTTTCAAAGGGGATTTTCATGATTTTCAAGATTTTGAGCTGTCATGGAACCCTTTTTTCCACTCCTGCCTCCATGCGGGAACTAATTCGATGACATTTTTGTTATTTATTTTTGGGGTGTTATGCCGTGTTGAGCCACCCCCTTCTTTAACCAACGTTTCGGACAGCGTTACAGTTTCCATCATCAGGACAGATGTGCATCAGTCAACACGGCATAAGGTACCAAAAATAAATAACAAAAATACTTTTGGGCGTGAAAATCAAACATCGTATCTAATTCCACGGCAGATAATCCCCCGACAGTTGCCCCCGGCATATTTATACAAAGCTAGCTGACTCGGCCACGCGTTGCTGTGAAACACAAAGCCATATACTGGAAGGTTGCCCAAACTAGATAAACAAATTTTGTGTCTTCTTTTGTCGTATTTAAGTGTTGTGTCGATAAATTAACTCACACCGCCATCTGTTAGAAACTTATGGAAATTACAAAGCATTGTCCTATAACAAATATTTAATTCGAAATAATAAATACTGAGGCCAATAATCGAGATAAAAACTATCATCTTTTAAGTTGGACCAAATTACACATAATAAGCTAAATTTCATCAAAATCGGATAAGTAGTTTCGGAGTTTATCTCGTACAAACATCGTGACGCGAGATTTTTATATATAAAGAAGATAAAGATAAGCAGTGAGTTACGGCCAAATATCAAAAGTACAAAACATATTTTAATTAAAATGCATCAAGGATAAAACTACTTGTATATAGTACCAGCATGTTTGTTGTACCAGCGGATAAATACGAAAATATTCGTTTGATATCCATACCAAATTTTAATAAATGTATTTTAGAAGTCGGTCTAAGTTTGAAATTGGTAAATAAAGCACTTAAATTATAATTTAATAATTAAAATTTCTGGGGCCGACTGTCGGGGAATCAACGGTCGGGGATCAACTGTCGGGATATCAATTGTCGGGGGAATCAACTGTCGGGGGTCAACTATCGTGGGATCAACTGTCGGGTCACCTTGGAAACTACATAGAAACCCATATGAAAAATCTTTGCTTTACACGACATTATTATTTCAAATTGACGATTTTATACAGATAGTTGAAATTTTCTTAATACCTAAGTAACCAATGATGATTTTGAAATAATTAGACATCACTGACGCACAACCTAAGTTTTATATAGTCGGTAGTTTATCAAGTCATCGATGTAGGTAAACCAAATATGGGCAAAATACTGATGATTGTAACTGTTATTATATCCGTGTTGTCACGGTTAAACGAGAGCCAGCGAGAGCTCGTACGGACGTCATCGACGTTCGTACACTTCCTTCTCACGCGTCTTATTTGAAAACGAAAAAGACAGAAGATACTAGAACGATGACGTCACGTACGATATCTCGCTGGGACAAGGTTTTCATACCAAACGATTGACTCATAGAGTCCGTAGGTCACCCAGTTTACACTTAGTATTAAAAGAATACTAACCCACTGAAAAGTTAAACCGATAGAATTGCGCTACGGGCGTGATCATGTGTCAAAAGTAGGCACAATTTTTCCTTACTTCTGTGAAAATTTATCCAACGTTTTGAAATAACGAAATTCTTTCCGAGTAGATAATCAATTAGGTACATTGGTCTTTTCGGGGCCTAGGAGTCGAAAAGTCTTCTGTAAATTGGCGACACCAGTTTTCTTTCAAATCTGTACATATCACACTTCGAGGATATCAGTAAAGCACAGTTGAGTAAGCTGTATTTAATTTTTTCTCCCAAGACAAATTTACGTGCGGATTGCCTCTTTATGCAACATTTTGGTCCTTCGAGCCGGATTAATTTAGATATAGTCCATACTTTTAAGGTATCAGTACTGGAAATTTCACGGTTGAGGAAAGCACCACTTGAATTTATAACCAAAAGCAACACTTGATTTTATAACCAAGATAATTTACTACTTACACGTTGATTACCTCTTTATACAACATTTTGGTCCTTCGAGCCGGATAAACTAAGACATTCTAGATCACACTTCGAATTTGATAAAAACTCAATTAAATCCACCACTATCCCGTTTTTTGTAGTTTTTAATGGCCTTTATTTAAATTTAAATGGTTAGCATAATATTATGGATTTGGTCGGTTTAAAATGATATATATATATTTTTGTAGATTTTAGATTTGAAATTGGTAAATAATGAAAAAAAAACATTATTTAATAATTATTATAATTTTGGGGAGCCAACAACTGTCGGGAGATCAACAATCGGGTCACCCCTAAACCCTGTATTGAGCATGACATTTTTCACTGCCACAAAAACATAGTATGAAGTTCAAATGATTTTTTAAATTTTTTTTTTATTATTCCATTCTTCCCACTATGCTTACATACAGAAAATATTTTTACATATTTTTTTATATATTTAATAGACGTTTTTTCTAGCTAACCCAATATTTGAAAGGCGAACCACTTAACATTTACTTATCGTTTATTAACATTCACGTCATTTAACATTTACTTAACATTTTACTTATCGTTTTTTGAAAAGTAAATTTAAAAGTAAAAGTAATTAGAATGTTTTACGTAAAAATGCGATTTTTTAATTATTTTATTGTTTTGTTATAAAGCACAGTGCGCGAAAGTAGGTTTCTAGATTCGATATGCGTGTTACCATTTCGTTACGTGACATATCCGTTACTAGCCTACAAGAAAAAATTCTGCAGTTACAAGACACGTCCGCCTTTTCTTATCAAACACGACAATACAGAATATACAGAGGATAAAAATGAATTTTCCGCAAGATAAGAACGAGAAAAATTCTTAGTTATTTATTGTATGTGATTTATAAAATTTAATTGGATGTCAAATATAACCGAGACCCTAATTTTGTTGACTTTTTCTAATATTTTGTTTTCTATTATATACTTGAATGCTAGCAGGGTCTTTGTTCCACAAAATATTAGTGTCTAAGGGCCTCCGCTCATGGAGAAACTGAAAAAAACCAGTTCTCAACGCAATCGCAATCAACCTTCTTAACAAAATCGATTTTTTTCTGATCTGACGTGTCAAAACTTGGCAGTTCGTGAGCCGCTACCATGTTAAGGAGTTGCACGCAATTGCTTTGAGAACTGAGTTTTTTTCAGTTTCTCCGTGAGCGGAGGCCCTTACATTTATCGACATTGAGGAATAAGTTGTTGGCGATACACCAATTGTGTAATTTGTCGATGTTTGACTGTAAGATTAGGCAGACGATTACGTTGGATGTTTCTTTGTATAATTTAATGTCATCGGCATAAAGCAGAGCTTCTACATCTCTGTAAAAGTACAGGGGTAAGACTCTCGACTCGTAATCCGAAGATCGCGGGTTCGAATCCCGCGTGCCCAAAAACATTTTATTTGATTAATTTGTGATGTTTCACAACGGATACGTGTTATTTTATTTATTTGTAATTCAAATAATAAAATACAGAATTCAATTTTTCAAGATTTTGGGGGCAATTATTTGTGAGTTAATTATAATTTAAAAAAAAATAGAAATGATTAAAAGAACATAAATTCAAACAAAAATTTGTCGTATATATTTCAGAAAACTAAAGTAGACAAAAATTAGGAGGCTACGAAGCCCTGCACAAAGAGAAGACCGATTGTGCTATCTCATTCTCTCGCAGACTAAAAATCCTGTAAATGTTCGTCTCTTTTTTGTGTCGCTATTTTCCGTTTCATCGAATTTCAAATCATAACGGTTTTAAAGAAGTTTTCACTTCAAAAGAAAAACGTATCGACAAGTGATCGAAATCTATATTAAAAAATATTTGCAGCAGTGTCAAAATCCAGAGAGGAAATTAAGAAATACATTTGTATGAACAAAAATAATTTAAACTAGACCTCTCTTGCCAGACTCTCGATCCATCACCTTGCACTGCAGTGGGAGGAATGGATTCATACGTCTGCATGAATCCTTGAAAAGATCCTCTACACAGCATCCCCAAAGATGTCATGGGCCTTGAGAGATTTTTTTGCCTCCGAGCCTCCTGTGTGAAGCTAATGTAAAAAAACGCCGCCCTGTTTCACCTTAAGAGTCGTTAAAGAAAATCTACGATTTTTTCATATTTAATTGATGGGGGAAGTAAAAATTGAAAAAAAAGAAGAATATTTGGGCCCTGCTGGAAGTGGGAGTGGGAGGTGGAATTAGGAAGTGGGTCCATTAGTTCCGGCCGCCTTTCGGGCGCCAGCAGCACAAGGAATCGGCGCAGCGCGGGAAACTCACACAAATAGATTTATTATTCCCACCGAGCCGTGATATATTCTACGTACAACACTATGCAGGTGTTGGCAACATTGCAATGTCTTCTTGAGATACACATAAATTGGTTATAATGGTTCCACGAAAGAACAGAACATTGGAGAAAAGCGAAGAAAAAGAACAAACAAAAACATAATACATAATTATCTTTGATTTTAAACTATTACCAGAATAATACACGGTTTACTGCAAAAGAGTCCCAACTGCTCCCGTCTGGAGCCATTGAGTCTATGGCATTCCCGATTGGGGTATGTTGTGAGGTTGAAAGTGGTGGGGAGGGGAAGGAGATGGGGAGAGGCAGGTGGAAAGTACCTGGCTATTCAGATCTGGTCACCAAACACGGCTAAAGCCATTTCAAGCAACGTTTCAATTCGGAATGGTGGTCTTTCACCAGGGCGACACTGAGAGTATCTTCCACTCTGGAACGTGCCGCAAATATACTATATATTATTTTTTAAATGAATTAATTGCGAAATAACACAAATTAATCAAATAAAATTTGTTTGCCCTGCCGGAATTCGATCCCGCGATCTTCGGATTGCGAGTCAAGGGCCTTACTGCTAGGACCGTTTCATACAAAACTCAATTTTGGATTTGAGATCAAAATACCCAAATAAACTGAAAAATTATTTTTGTAATCAAACGGTTTAATAAATGTCCAGTAGGTACGGATATGAGCTACTTTATTTATTTTTGCTTTAAATTATAATATATAGGCCGCTAAAGATTTTAATGTTTCATGATTTTAGAGGCAACTTGGACAATTATTCGTGAATAAATTAAAATCAGTACTAGATATTTGACGTACCTTTTGATTACAAGAAGAAATTTTTTCAGTTTGGTTGGGTATTTTGATCTCAAATCCAAAATTAAGGATTTAATCCAAATCCAAAATTAAGTTTGTATGAAACGGGCCACGCAAAACGTTCCTCTTAATTTCCCCGTCTTCTTCCCCTCCCCATTACCTAGAGCCTCACAACATACTCCAATCGGGGATGCTTTAGTCTCACTGGCTCAAATGGCTCCAGGCGGCTGGGAGCAGGTGGGACTCTTGTGCAATATTCAAATTTTTAAAAAGTAGATTATGACGAATAATTATTGATGAAAGAACAACAATCATGAGAGAAACTAACTGCCGCTGTTAGCTAGCACTTTGACATAAGAAGGCGTTGCTAAAAATATCCAGAAAGAGAAGTCGCGGACAAATGGTTGGGTCCCCCTGCCCCTGGTAACACAAGTAACTCCTCAAGTGGACCACTGACTCATCCCGGCGACGCCGACGTCTGCGGCACATATCGGCTGACAGATCAGACGTCCAACTGATGAATTCCCTTCTTCCACTCTCGTACATCATATTCAACAATCTCACTGTTTATTTTTATTATTATTTCAATACGAACGTTAAGGTAATTTTTGTTGGACGGCAAGATCTAGCAGTAATTGCATTATTTCTTTTTACTTCCTTAATTTCTTCGCAGTTCTTTAAATATATTAAAAATTAGATTAAATTTCTGCAACCTCGGAAAAGGCTCAAACCAGTGAAGTGATTTATTAAAAAAATGTACTGTGTTTGTACTCGTGTTAATAATTATTGTAAGTTTTGTGAAGCTGGAAGCATTTATAAAATATTTGCTTCGGGATCCATGGCCTTCAAAAACAAAACTTGTAAATTTTAAAGAGATATCAAAGAGGCGATTATAAATTTAGCTTGCAGCATTATAAATTTAGCTTTCAGAATTATAAATTTAGCTTTCATAATAATAAATTTAGCTAATTCGAACCTTCAGTAAATCTAGATAGTTACCTAGTAAATGTGGTTTTCTTGAAAACAGAAAAAGCGAAGGCCCTTGAAAAATTACGAAATATGATTTTTCTTGCACCCCTAAGAAATTTAAACAAATGAAGAACGCATGTCAAATATGGAATAGATTTTTTGGTTTAAGTACTGTTTTATAGGCAGATAGATACTTGTCAGGATTCTCTATACAATCAGATCTAAATTTGAAAATGATATGCATACATGTGCACACTCTACACATACATATATATATACACACGCACATACATTTATACACATATTATAGCTCTTAGTGAGGAGATCGTCAGGGATATGTTAGCATAGGTTCCTTCTGATAGTAATTGAATTTGAAAATACATCCAAGTCTTCATGTTCGCAGTATTTACTGTATAATCATTTTATATTTGATGAACCATAATATAATCTTATCTAATACGAATATATTCTACGAAGTTATTCTTATAATTGTGTCATACGTCTGTACCGAGAAGAAAACCGAAGTAAAAATAACCCAAGTTCTAGCCATTATTTATCTAATGACGAATTCATAAAATCATTGAACTTAACTGCAAAATACCATTTATAACACATATTACAGCCGTAATATCTACTTATACATGGCGTACGAAAATCCACGGTACAAGCGGGAAACTAACAAAAATTTGTCACTGTTTGGGTTAACATAATATGGGTTACTCTATCAGCTGTTTATCGTCTTCGTAAAAGCTTGGAAGAGTAAACTTTTTGTCGAAAAAGAGGTAAAGCTCGGATCGAAAAGTTGTCGTTTCGTTCTCTGTGATGATTCACACCAATTTCCTGACACCGTGCAAATAAAAAAATCTCTACATTTAATATTAATTAATAAAAGCTTGCTAAAGAAAAAACATTTGCATAATATTATTCAGGGGTCCATTTTGGGTCCTTTGCTTTTCTCTATCTATATAAATGATATTACGACATGTTTTCACAACTCTCAAATTTTACTATTTGCTGACGACATGAAAATATACCTTCCTATAAGCTCCCCGGACTGTTCTACGCGTTTACAGGCAGATCTTGACCGACTGACGGATTACTGTCTTAGAAATAAACTTTTTTTTTAATATTTCTAAATGTTGCAAAGTTACATTCACACGTAACCGTGTGAAAATACTGCACGATTACACCATTTCCGGATCGCAGTTAACAAATAAAGATTATATACGTGACCTCGGTGTTATTTCGGACTCTAAACTTACATTTGAAAAGCACTTTGATAACATTGTCACTAAAGCAACAAAAAGTCTGGGTTTCGTACTGAGAACATGCAAATTTTTCAAAAACACTAAGACTGATCTGAAGATCTGATTCTACAATTCACATGTTCGTCCTCACCTGAAATACTGTTCACAGGTTTGGAACCCGTGCTATATTGTTTATGTTAACAGGTTAGAAAGAGTTCAGGAGCGATTTCTCAAATTCCTCAATTTTAAATCATTCAACATATACAACTCTTACGACGAAATCGAGAAACATTTTCGAATCACAAAACTACTCTGATCAGATGCTCCTGTACAAAATTATTAACTCAAAAGTTGACTGCCCGGATTTGCTAAACAAAATAAATTTCCACACGTCCATTCGATATAGTAGACAAAATACCCTTTTCTGTATTGATAGATGCAGCACCAATTCCAATCAAAATGAATTTATACAAAGGACATGTAACTACTATAACAACAAATTTGCAAATATAGACACACGTGCTGACGTATTTACTGCTAGTTACTATCGCTACAGAACTTCACTGTATAACATTCTAGGTGCGAATAACACATGAATTAATTGTATCTAATATTTTTTATATTACTTGCGTGGCAACTTTCCCTTATCCCTCTCCTCCCCTTACCCTTCCCAACCCAAATCCTTATTTTGCAGTCTATTTCAGTTATAATCACACTTATTTTAATGTTGTGTATTAGTTTAACATTTGTTGAATTCACATTTGTACTCTTATTATTTTTTTAAATATTCTAGTTTATATTCAGTTAGTCTTGTTTCTAAATACCTATCTGTGAACATTAATAATTGGTCTGTTTTTTTATCATCCTCTTATGTTTATTGTATTACTAAGACTGTTAATGTTCCTTAAATAAATAAATAAATATTATAATGTCATTAAACTTTCATCGGCCTGGATTGGTTTTCTTGGGATCAGATTAACGAGTTGTTACTCTACTGACAAGTTCCCCGTACGTTTGATACATAGTTCAATGCGTCCTATGATTTAGTAGTACCTGGGGTAAGAGGGCAAGGGAAGATCAAACAAACGATTGGCTGATTTGATGATGTGGTAACAATAATAACACTGATTGCATTATTATGTTAGAGATCATATCGCGAAGATTGACAACATACAAAACAACAAATTGCACGCACAGGGTGATTTAGATATAGTTGTGTTGATTTATTTAATTTATATTTATGATATAATATAAACATTGTTTTAATAATTTATATTACATATTGATGTAATCTTACAATAAAACAAGTGACATAATTTACACAAATTTAAATAAATAAGCGCAAAATTGAACAATAATATATTTTAGAGTTAATGACTCTTGAAACCTTAAGAGGAATTTAAACGCTACAAAATTTATAAACATGCATCATATTTGCACGAGGCAAGAAAGCGAAAAAGTAGTTTTTATTTATTTTGTGCGTAATTTTATAAGAATGAAAAAAGTCAGAACATACAAAACCTCAAAAATAGTCTTAGCCATAAAGGGGTATTTAAAAAAAGTTGTTTTAATTGAATAATAATTTTATTGTAATTCCAATACATATAAAAGCTACTAATAGCTTCAATTTATCCGTAGCATATTTTTGATGTTCATAATGTAAACCGATTCGTCGTAAAGATGAATCTAAATAGGATTTCATGTATAGCATCATCTTAAGAGGAAGTCTGGTACAGCCGATCCAAAAAATCTACTTTTTTGTTGCCTAAAAATCTTCCTTTACATGTGAAGAATACATTCCCAAATTTATAGCTTTAATTTCGCCCTTGAAATATAGTAGTTAGGAATGGTGCGCGCCAGGCAGACGGAATGGAGAACCGAGCGGCCCGGTTACGAGACCGCTGCCAAGACGTAAACAAACCTAACCCCATGAACCCGAGCACCCCTGCTAAGTCACCAAACATAACGAACCACTTGGGGTGACCTATGGCAGGGGTGTTGGTTATCCAATAATTGGACGGCGGCACTCATTTCCGCCTTTCAAAAATAGCATAAATTAATCAAATAACATTTATTTGCGCACGCCGGGATTTGAACACGCGTCCTACAGATTGCCAGTCGAGAGCCCCCAATTTGCTTCGGACAGATGGAATTTTTAATAAGGGTTCACTTAAAAAAGAGAATATTATGTACTAGCTGGTACCTGGCGTGCTTTGCTATGCCATTCAATAAAGAAATTGTTTCTCCCTTTAAAATTTCCCGCAAATATATCAACATCGTTTCCATGGCAACGATTTGTTTTCAACGGCAACGATTTGTTAAGCTTAACAAGCTTTTCTTAGGGAAAGAAAACGTATAATAAATATAATATATTAATGTTTATAATTTCATATTTCGCCCGGGCCTACCATTAAATACAGCCTATAGTACTCGCATATAATTTAGCTTTCTATTGGTGAAAGAATTTTTAAAATTGTTTTATGCCTGAAAGCGTAACAAACAAACACAAGAAGTTTCGAATTTATAATATTAGTATGGATGTACATTTTTTTATAATTTAGAATTTCTCAACCACCGTATTATTTCCATCACCGCGTCATAAAGACGTCTTCATTGTGAAGAACGAGGAGGCTCCTGATTGGCCCTGCGGGCGGCCAATCAGGAGCCGGCTTCATCAGATGAGATACCCCGCCGGAAGATTGGCTCGTCGCCTTCCGTAATACGCGCGCTGTAAAAAACCTCCCCGTCAGAATTAAGCGTAATTCGTAATGATGATGACGGTGTTATTTATTACTGCTAATCCTAGAGCTAACAAAGTTATCGGTGCAGTGGCGTCGCTACCGCAGATATGTTTATATATAATTTTACAATTATTCATTAGTTAAAAATAATATCTCTAATATTATAAAGTTCTCCGCCGAGTCTGCCTGTCTATCTGTTCGCGATAAACTCAAAAACTACTGAACGGACTTTCATGCAATAGATAGAGTGATTCATGAGGAAGGTTTAGGTATAAAATTTGTCAAGGTTGTGTAAATTGGTTGAAATATATAATATTGTGGTGGACGAGCGGGCGGTGTGGATTTGATGTGTATGCAAATCTACAGTTTTTTGCCGAGGTTGATGAAATTTTGCAAGTGTGACCTTCAAAGCAAGAGGAAGGTCACTGTCTACATTTGATTTCGAAAAGCCCGGGCAACGCCGGGGACTTCAGATAGTATATTATATTTGCGTCACGTTCCAGAATGGTAGATACTTTCAGTATCGCCTTGGTGAAAGAACACTATTAAGAATCGAAACGCTGCTTGAAATGGCTTTAGCTGTGTTTGTTCAACAGATCTAAATAGACGGGTATGTCCTCACCTTCCTCTTCCCATCTACTTCCTTCACAACAAACTTCAGCATCACAACATACAACTTCAATTTGAGAGACAAGTGTGGGTACCGCCGCCCCGGGAACCATTTATTGGATAACCAACACCTCTGTCATAGATCACCCCATGTGGTTCGCTACGTTTGGTGACGCAGGGATGCCCGGATACATGTTGTGAGGTTTGTCCGGGTCTTGGCGGCAGTTACGCCAGCCTAGCTACTGCGTGGCGGGTCGGATCGGGAGGGACTGGATAAGGGAGACCTTTCGATCTCTCCAGCAAAACTCTCTGGGAAATTGCCTTACACCGCAGTGGGAGTTACTCCTGAACACACTGACCCAAAGATTCCTACCTACTCCTCCCACCTTTTTCTTTTCCAGAACTTCATCTCCTTCCTTTCCTAAAAAGACCCTCCACACAGCATCTCCAAAGATGACTAGGGGGAATTATTTTCTTCAGAGCCTCCTGTGTGGAGCAAATGTAAAAAAAAATGGCCCAATTAGGTATGCCGCTTACCGGACAAGTCAGAATGAAACCAATTCAGAAACACTAAAGTAAAGTCATTTAAAGTGATGAAAAAAAATTGATAAATAGGTTGTGTTAGATTAGCGTTATTGGCTATTTTTAACAGCTTTTAATGACTTTTCAAAAATATGTTGAGTTGACTTTATTCTCAGTTGGCATGGAACCAGGTATGCCAGTCTCACAGGCTCCAGAAACTTGGGAGCAGTTTGGGACTCTTGTGCAGTACTCGCACAATAGAGAGTTGGTTTAGATCTAGGGACTCGGTGTTCAGCCGAGTCTGTTGGCCGATTAGGATTTTGACAGGTCGCTAACAGCTGATCGATATGGCGCGCTTTACGGCACACAGCCCGGCGTAGCACGTGGCCGGGAGTCGTCGACCGGCGCTACAAGGATACCCTGCAGCTGTGTGCGTGGGGGGCGGGGAGCGAACACACCGGGGGAGGAAGCAGGGTGACGAAAGATTGAACTAATTGTACGTTGCAGGAATACAACAAACTTTTGTACACAATCCATTGACCATCACCACCTGAGATATTATCAGAAAAAAGCGCTATAAATATGAAATATTAAAAAATAAAATTAAATAAACAAATATAAAAATCTGTTTGTACACCGTACAAGGGTCCTGAGATAGTATCACAAAAAGCGTTATACATCGATCGTCCAGTTGATTAGTCAGACATCTCCAAATACTAAGTTTTGAGATAACGAGGAAAACAATATTCGAATGCTCACCATAAATAAAATATTAATTACACGTGTCTGTGTTTTATATATCAAACTAGCTGGGTTATCCGGCTTCGCTCAGGACAACATTCGAGAGTGTTCTGGAATGTTCCACAATTTATTTTATTTATTTGTAGCGGACCCGACAGACGTTGTCCTGTACACAACTGTCGGGACAAACTAAAATTAAAATAGAATAATATTGAATATTCGGTACTGCGATGGTAGCGCAATCTGCCGGATCCAATGTAAAACATTCCAAAATCAACAACTCCTTAGAAATAAAAAAAATAATTAAAAGAACTTTTTCCAGTGGACCAAATTGTGAATCTAAACCATTCTCGAATCCCCTTGAACCCACACAAAAAAATTCGTCAAAATCGGTCCAGCTGTTTAGGAGGAGTTCAGTGACATACACACGGACAGAAGAAATATATATATTTAGATATGCTATAAAATAACACCGCAAGTCATAACAGTCCGGAACATTAGTATAAGATTTTGAAATATCCTAATAGTGACCCAGAAAACATCAAACATTTGTTTAATTCACTACAAGTTTTTTCTGAAGTATAATTGATTTGGTGGCGTTTATGAGTAATCTGAGTATTGTACCAGATAGAGGGTACACTTTTACATATAGCTGTAAATTTCGATTTTTGGAAGATGGCCAACTAATCAACTGGATGAGGTGTATGAAATAATTTTTAAAAATCTACTTATTATAAATTAAAGTCCCCGGCGCGTCTTTTTCTGTCTGCCTGTTCGCGATAAACTCAAAAAACTACCGAACGGATTTTCAGGCGGTTTTCACCAATAGATACGAGTGATCCATGAGGAAGGTTTAGGTATATAATTTGTCAAGGTTTTGTGTAAATTGGTTGAAATATATAAGAATGTCTGTGAGCGGGCTGGCAAGCGGGCGGTGTGAATTTGATTTGCATGCAAATTAACAGATGGTGTGGGGAAGGGGAGGAAATGGAAAAGAAGGAGCTTAAAAAGTACATGGCTACTCAGATCTAGTCACTAAACATGGCTAAAACCATTTGAAGAAATGTTTCGATTCTGAATAGCGGCCTTTTACTAGGTCGTCTAGGGCGATACAGAGTACCTCAAACTCCACTAAATCAAATGAAACCCTGATTCCCCTAAGACAGTAAAAACGCAGATGTTAAAAATGAATTATGTCAATTTAATTAGCGTTATTTTATTTGGCACAACCCTGTTTGCAAATGCAGCGGTATGCGCCGGCACATACACCAGTGTATCGCCGCCGGGCCGGTATCTGTAGCTGGCGCCCAGGGGTGGGCCAAGGGTGGCCAGATCGAATTAACGATTATACAATTATACAGCGGATGGCACGGAGGGAGGTGCAACCCTTGACGCGGGCCTTATTGGGACACGTAGTTTCATAATATGTGGGCTGGATTGTGTCACCGGATCAATCGTACAGGCTTATCTGTGCAGTATGGAGTGATGTTATTGATGCCATCGATTTTATTTTATCGTTTATTTAGCAATTAAAATTTTAAATATTATACTATGTAGTAAGTATATATTTATTCTAAAACTAATAAAATAAAATTCTATTACCTGTGCACTAAAATATGGACTTCACAACATTGAGACATAATCCACGAAAAACTGCAAGACTTTTAGCTTCATTAACATTTACATTGAGTTCAATGAACATTTTAAAATTAATAAAATCGATGGTTAAATAAAACTAGTGTAAACCCGTGAGAAATCACGGGATTTTGTAATTGTACGATAAGCTGTAAATATTTATAAAATGTTTGCCTCGGGATCCATTGCCTCAAAAAAAATATTGTCTTTATAATGTATACAGGGTGTTAACGGACGTACTTGAGTTACTTTAACCAGTGATTCCTGACATTATTTTAAGTAAAAAATGTAAATGAAATTTTGATCTCCGGTGACTTTTTTTTCAAATTTTTTTTCTTCAAAATCAAACAAATAAAAATTTCTTCCGCATGTCGTCACTGGTCACTCCGCCGAGTAGCCGACTCGTCCCTTACCCCGCCTCCAACTGTTCAACACCTACCATTTTTTTATGTTTTTGTAGAAAAAAAAAAAAAGCATCAAAAATGTCACCGGAGACCAAATTTTTTTACTCCAAATAATGTCAGGAATCACTGGTTAAAGTAAATCAAGTACGTCCCTTAACACCCTGTAAATTTTTTAATAATAAAAGAGACAACCAGAATTATCTTTCCAATGAACACCGTTAGTAAGCTTTAGTGATTCAGATTTAGATTAGTCAAGCATTTAAACACAAGAAATACACAAGTTTTCAAATAAATAATTATTAATACTTAAATAGTGGAATAACTAATCGAGAAAAGTCTCAAATTTTTTTTATTTTTTTTTTTTATTGAATATAATGGTACAGAGTTTACATGGTTTTTTATAAATTAAATAAAGTTTTTCTTTTAAAAATACATTAATTAATAAGTATTACACCTTTTTTTTAGCAGAGCTCGTGTGAAAAAGGTGGAGAAAACGAATGTAAAGTACAATTTAACAAAGAAAAAAAATAGTATTTTTATTTTATGTGTAAAACAAAAGAAAGGAGAAAAATAAAAAGAGAAAAAGGATATCCGTTACTACAATTGTGATGAGAAGTATAGTATTATAAGATGTAGTCATAATAATGTGTTTTTTATTGATTTTTTGAATTTTTTATAATTAGTTTCCAATCTTAGATTAACTGGTAACTGGTTAAACCATTTCACTCCAATATATTTATAGAATTGTTGGGCTGTGGTAGTGTTACAACGCGGGACAGTCACAGAGCCAAGTATATTTGTTCTAATGCTGTTTGAAAAATGAGTAAGGTTCTCATTATTGAAGCAATCTTTGTGTATTTGTAAAACTGTAATTTTTTTATAAATAATGTGAAGTGAAGGTACTTTAAAATCTTGAAATAGTTTAATGGTGGGGTAATCATATGACTTTTTTAAAATTATTTTTATTATTGTTTTTTTAATGATTTCCAAAGGTAAAAGAGAAGTTTTGAAGGCACCACCCCAACCAACAATTCCATATTGTAGCACTGATTGAATTAAGGAAAAATAAATGGTTCTTAACATCGTAATATTTAAAATGTTTCGAATTTTAATGAAAATGAACATTAATTTTCTTATTCTCTCAACTGTTGAACTGATTTGTAATTTACACTTTATGTTGCTATCTATAATTACACCCAGGTATTTAACGTTGGTTTTAACAGTAAGTGTAGAACAATCAGGTTTACATGGATATGAATTTGAATTACAATCATATGAGTGGATACATATGTTTACATTCTCAGGGATAGCATTTTTATTCAAAGTGAATGGTATAACAAAGGTTTTATCAGTATTTAGGGATAGTAAATTTTGATCAAACCATTTTTTTATTATATTTATATCTAATTCCGCCGTTTTTTTAGTTTCAGTACAGGTTAATCCCTCAGTTAAAATTGCTGTGTCATCAGCATATGATATTAGTTTGGACTTTATGGTGAGTTTAAAAATATCATTCACATAAATGATAAAAAGTATTGGACCCAGTACCGTTCCCTGCGGGATTCCAAATTTACTGATCTGGGAATCACTCAGAAAGCCATTTAACTAAATTGAAATATTAATTGTTGAAGATAATAGAAAGTGAAATAGAAAAATCAGTAAAAGATTTTTTTTAACTTATCTCCATACAGGAGGCCCTGAGGAAAATAAATTCCCTCGGGGCCTATATGATTTTTGGATCCTGTGGAGGATCCTTTGTGGAAAGGAAGGAGTTACCCTGGGTCTTGAAAAGACAGAGGCCGGCAAATTGTTCTACAGCCGAGCTGTTAAATTCAAGAACGAGTCGTAGAAACAACCCGTTCTTATGTGACAAATGTCAACTGTGTACGAATGTTGAGCGCGCGTTTGGCGTGTTTCCCGACGGTGCCCTAGGAATCAATGACGATGGTACCTCGGAGTTTTTTCCATTGAAAAACATTGAGATTTTTAAAACCAGATAAAATTATCTTTCATTTTTGTATTTGAATTAAACATTCAATTAAATAATAATATTTTAATAACAAACATGAAAATGTTAACAAAAAAAACTTTTCGACACATTTTGACTCGAAACGTCCATAATTTTGAAAGAATTCGATTTTTAGAAAACACATAGCTTTTGTGCAAGGAAGTAAGGATTAGCAAGAAAATTGTCTCTTCACTTTAAGCCGTTTATACATTAAGAAAGTTAAAATAATTAAAAAAAAACTTTCAACAGTCAATGAAAAAATCCCGCCAATTTGTAATTATACATTTTGATAATTTTTTGGATTTTATCCACGAAATCAAGTATAAATATTTGGACAAACTGAGAGAATAATTATTTCATTAAAGAAGATAATAACAATAATCTAAACGAAAATATGAAAGAGAAGAAGACACAGAAAAATATAAAAAGATAATGGTCGCAACCGGGACTTGAACACGAACCTCTCGTCTAACCGGGACGTGCGCGTTTATCATTTCCGCCATTGTCATCTTCTGTCAAACCGTCATATTTGTCAATCTTATATATTTTTTTTTTGAATTAACAATATTATCTTAAACTCCTTTTTTTAAATAAATAATCTTTATATCGTTTATCGTTGCCTATAATATGAAAAAAATAGTTCAAAATTAATAAAAGATAAAACTTTTAATTCTAAAAATCTGAAATATGAGATTCACAAATATGACGGTTTGATAGAAGGTGGCAATGGCTGAATTGCTAAACGCGAAAGTCCCAGTTGGACGAGAGGCTCTAGATTCAAGTCCCAGTTACGACCATTATCTTTTTATATTTTTCTGTCTCTTGTTCTCTTTCATATTTTCGTTAAGCTTATTATTGTTATCTACTTCTTCAATGATATATTACATTTATGGGAATAACCTCTAAAAAATTAAATAATTATTTCTCTTACTAACGCGGAAAAATCACAAATTTCCGCATTAAGAAAAAAAAATTTAAAAACTTTTATAAAGTATGGACGCCCCGGTCAGATCTGGCTTTCAGAGACTGTAATGGAATATGTGTGTGGCCAGTAATGCAAGGCTTGAGAGGCTTGAGGGGTTAACTTAATCTAATAATAATAAAAGGTTTCCCTACGGTGATCGGTCAAAACGTTTCAACCTACATGCTTTTCTGGTTGCATATTCAGTTCACATTATTAGTTATTCTATTTCTATTTATAACAGCAGTCGGTTACTGGGTTATGATTTTGTTACGACATGCTCGTTCAAACTTTACAACAGAACCAAGAGTATCTACGGCTAAGAGTTTACCCAATAAAGATATTCAAATACACGAGATATGATATGTTGTCCATCCGACTGTCGAAGGGATTGCTTTCAAATGGGAACACTTTGAATACGGAAAGAAGATGATTTTTTTAAGGTGTGCAGTAGTATTGGTTAACAATATCGGCGACACCAGGAAACACAGTCCCGCCGTAGTAAAAACTGCGGATAGCACATCCCTTGTATTTCAATATCATTGCTACCCACAATTCACTTGCTTAGTTCTATATATGAATATTAGTATTAGAAAATTCAACCAAATATTTAAAGATAGATAAACCTTTGTATTTTAAAATATTTATAACAATTAGTTTGAAACAAAGGAAACAAAATATATTTATTAAAATAAAATAAAAAAATTAAAAACATAGCCGATTTTTTCAGATCAACGTTTTAGTGCGTAAAAATTACGTTTCGATGTTTTAGTGCATACAAAATGTTATTTGTTTGTTGTTTTAAATAGTTACTCTTGTCCTAATATAATACATAAATTCCTCAACTGGACAAGAGTCCCAATTGCTCCCAACCGTGCCAGTGAGACTATGGCATCCCCAATTGGGGTATTGGAGTGGAAGATGTGCCTGGCTATTCAGATCTAGTCACCAAACACGATTAAAGCCATTTCAAGTTATATTTCATTTCTAAATTATTATTTTACAACAGGGCGATACTGAGAGTATCTTTCAATCTGAAATAGTATTTTCGAAGGTAGTGAGGAGAGGTTGAGATGGAAAAGTAGCCGGCTATTCAAATGTGGTCACCAAACACGGCTAGAGCTGTATCAAGCAACTTCCAAGCGTTTCAATTCTGAATGGACTATTTAAATTATATATTATACACGTGACAAATATACTTTTTGTAATTATCAATGAATAAATTGAAAAATAACACAGTGCGAACTCCGAATTCGTAGCCAACGATCGCAACCACTCGACAACGTAGACAATTAATAACCGTTTTCTACAATAATAATTTAAACGTTGTCAAAGACAAATAGTTTTTTTTTTTTGAGTCCGCACTTATTTAAAGTGAACAATTTGATGGGTATTTTTAATAGGAACATAACAATATCTTGTCAATGAGTTAAAAAAAAACCATTGGGTGGCACTTTTCAGGCTGCAATATGTACTTCTATTGGTTTTGTGTGCAAGGCATGCCGGTTAGAGGCGCTGTCAGCGAAAAACTCTAACCGCAGAGAAAAGTTTGCAAGTTGTGCAATTCTTTACCCTGCCGGCTACGGCAGTTTCAAGATGCAAGGAAACACGACAGGAACTTAGAAAATAAAATGCTGGATGTTAGAAAGGAATGCTTTCAACTTAGATTGGACTGTTTGAAGATATTTGTAGATACGGCTTTGTTTGTATAACATTCAGATTTTGTATCTCATCTATCAAAGATGAAAAATGTTTTGTGTGAAAATGAGAAGCTGCAAAAACACAAGAATGGTGAGCTCTGGCGTCATGAAATTCGCACTTTTTGTTATTTATGATATTTCTAGGCCAGCACAACTATATTGAACTCGTCAAGTTAATTCCATCATACGTAACTTTGAAAAGCTCATCAACAATTTACCATTTGGGACGCGGGAATGACTACCGCCGCCCCGGGAACCTTTATTGGATAATCAACACCTCTACCACAGGTCACCCCAAGTGGTTCGCTACGTTTGGTGATTTGCAGGGGTGCCCGGGTTCATGGGGTGAGGTTTGTCTAGGTCTTGGATGACCAGGACACACTGAACCCCAGAATCCTACACACCCCTTATACCCTTCTCCTTCCCAGAACTCTCCTTTCCTTAAAAAAAAACCCTCCATAAAACATCACCAAAGACGACATTAAAAAAAACTTTAAAGAATATAAGGCAAAATGGCAGTGTTTTCAATATAAAAAAGTTTTGAATCTTCACTTGGATTAAAAAATGAAGTAATTAACTATTAGAAGTAAGTTTTCTATAAAATTGGATTGTCGATTACGTTCTTAAATTTTGCATATGAATAAATAACTTTGACTTCATTTTCACGTTTTTCAATGATACAATAAGAAAAAAGGATGTTGAAGTAAAGTGACTGGTAGAAAAGCTACTATGCAAATCGTACGCGAAAGCCTTTTATGTGAACAGTTTTAAAATGGTAAAAACTATTATCAAGAATAACTTAAAGAATCACAGACTAAAGTCGGAGAATCAGGCGGAGGATTATATTCCAGATAGGAACTGTCAGACGCATGCAAGGGTAAAATTACACCGATAAATCACCAAGTAACTACCGCGAAAATGGAGAAAAGACCAGAAAACGAAAAGGTTTGCAAGGCTAAAATTGACAAGTGGACGTATTCGAGAGGATCGGAATGCCTTCATAAACAGAGGAAATTCTCGAAACTACCACATAAGTTATTATAAACCCCAACAGGGAAATATTTAAGCGAACAGAAGGCTATTTCAAGAAAAATTATAATAGTTACACCAACTATAAACGTTTTATAAATAATAAATCTACGAAATTGTCTTTAAAAACTTGATTTAAACTGTAGAAATGATTCGGAATAATTTGCACTTCTTTAGCAGGATGGGGGTTGAACTAATTAAAACAACGAATTCAGAAATATATAAGAAAAGTAAGTAATCATTCAGATTTACTTTTGATATAGTGAAGGAAGAATTGCTATTTTTTCGAAGCCGGTCGGCAGTTAAATAAATATCTTTGTTCAATTTAATGTGTGAATGGAAAGTCACTTTCAAACTGGCTTTCAGGAATATGCAGAATGAAGAATCACTTTGTTAAATTTTGAGGATTTGGAAACCGATTTATGAAGGGATGAAAAATTTAAGGATTTCCAAAGCGGTATGCGAAGGGACTCGACGAATTGTGGAAATCATATAATATCGGGAAACTTCGCCAGTAAATTACGTTAAGCCGCTCAAATCCGACAGATGAACCATATAAATTTGAAAAAAGCCTCCGAAAAGCTCGCAGCTTACAAAGAATACCATAAACTCTAGTCATTGCTTTAAAAGAGTCGTATAAAAAACATAGAAAAACCGTAGAAAGATCAGGCGGTTGAACCCACGAACGAATAACTAATACGTGCAGTCAGAAATAACAGAAAATAAATTATTGTAGGGTACTGACCGCGTGCCTCCTGCGACCATGTCTTGCCGCCCGCAGAACTTCTATATACGGGATGAACGTTGTACTGTTTTATACTGAATTGAATTTGAAATTTGTAACATCACTTTGATTTTAGGACTTGGTGAGAGAGTGGAGACTTGGAAGGGAGACCTTCCCTGTCGGCGGCCGGCGGCCGAATGAGTTCAGATCGCGAGGACGGCTTACCCCTGCGGGATGAGCGGGGACAGAGGGGATGGAGGGTGGTCCTGCCTGCCTCCCCCCGGCGGGTGGGGGGTGGCGCTGCGCGAGTGTTGGTGGCGGAGGGTTGTGCTAAATAAAAACAGGGGTGGGAGTTGGGAGGGTTCGTTGGGAAAATTGATAATGCGGCCTGGCGGGAAGCGGAATCATTTCAACGCGATTCATTTTGATTTCATCAAGGAGAGTTGATTGTAATTTCAAAGTATTTTTAAGTGATGCTACTAACACATGAAAACGGCAAGAAAAGAGGTTAGGGTTCAAGAACAACAGATTAATACACATATATAAATGATGACGGGGGCGTCGCTACCGTAGATAATAGTTGTCTAAATGCAGCACAGATAAGTTTGTAGATCTGTAATGCTATAAACTTGCAACATGGCCCAGTTGATACCAATGAAAAATCACGGATTTTCCAAATTCTCGACAAATCAATTACAATTTTCAAAAAAGAAATTAGAATAATTTTCTGTTAAAATATTAATTTATCGCTTGCATGAATTCTTCAAACAAACAATTTCAATTCTGAAAATGACACTAAAATTCAGAGCTCATTGAACCAGAGTAACAGACAGACGCACAACCGAAATAACCATTTTTGATAATATATATCATTAAACCAACATGGATTTAGCGCGGGTAAACGTGTAGATTAGCACATGTATCACAAAAGGGGGCAGTTTATTAGCACCACTACAAAAAAGTACAAAGAGTTACCTCCCAAGTCCTCACACGACACATACCGAAACCTTCACTTTTTCTTATCACTACAGCATCTACCAACATCTTGATCCTAGGCAATACCCCCCCGCCCTGGCTGTGTGGCTGTGTGTCCACCCCCTGCAGGCCCTTGTACCCGTGGAGCGGAGAACCCCCTCGGCTTGTTTTCGTCTTCCTCCCTCCCGACTTCTCTTTTCGACCTCCCCCTCCCCCCTGCCCCTCCCCCTCCCCTGGCCGTAGTTTGGATAGGCGCCGCTAAGGTACTGCGGCTCCCCTCAAGTCACTTTTCGCAGCGGTACTAAGAAGAACGCGCGGATGAAACAACTACAAGGGATGTGTTCTTTTGTTTAGGCGCCGTATCACCGCTCAAAAAGAAGAAGATGGAGAGATATGTAATTACAAATGTTGGAGAGAGCGCGCTAATATTTAAAACGATAAAATTGAAGCGAAAGTTGTGTAAATGTTTCATCACGACCCGTTTAAAATACAGAAAAATATCGTTGGGGTTGACTAAAACAGCATTCAAAGAAACACTGTGAATTTTTTCACACATACCTACAACTTATAAAATAACTTTTTTTTTTTTTTTTATATTAACTCCACACAGGAGGCCCTGAGGGAAATAATTTCCCTCAGGGCCTATGTCATCTTTGGAGATGCTGTGTGGAGGGTGCTGTTGAGGAGAGGAAGGAGTGAACATGGGTCTTGAAGAGACCCATATTGTAGGAGGGAGGAAACACAGAAGCCGGCAAATCGTTCCACAGCCGGGCTGTTGAACTCAAGAACGAGTCGTAGAAACGACCCGTTCTCATGTGACTAATGTCAACCGTGTACAAATGTTGAGCGCGTGTTTGGCGTGTTTCCCGACTATGCACCGGTGCCGGGGGGATCAGTGACGCTAGTTCCTCGGAGCATCTTCCATTGTAATACCGGTAGAACAAGGACAGCATTCCCACCTGACGCCTGTGCTCTAAAGATTGCAGTCCATTTGTTAAGTTAGGAGAATCTACAAACGGACCGCCCGTTTCTGCACAGAGTCGAGGGTTTTTTTCAGGTATTTTGGGACTCCAGACCAGAGGTGGCTGCCAAATTCAACCGTGGGGCGCACTTGCGATTTGTACAGGGTTAGCAGTTGTGTACTATTAAAGTATCTGCGGGCCCTGTACAGTACGCTCAGTTTCTGAGAGGCTAACTTAACTCTGGCCTCGATGGAGCCCCCGTACCTGAGCTGGTCACTTAGAGTTACACCAAGCATATCAATGGAAGGCCTGTTCGGGAGATTGCTTCCGTTGAAGGAGACTAGATTATCATTCCGATCCCTTTTAGACGTAATCAGACATGATTGGGTCTTTGAAACATTAAATTCGACGAGGTTATTCTTACCCCAAGAGAAAACACTCTCGAGGTAACCGTCCATTCTTTGTTTCAAAGCCCTCCGAGCCATTGGGATTTGTGAGCCCTTTGGGGGCTTGTCAAACAAAAAGCTATCATGGACTGTACTGTCATCCGCGTAACAATGAATCGGTGCACATGTCAAGAGGTCATTGATGTGCAACGGAAACAAAGTCGGAGACAGAACCGATCCCTGTGGGACGCCAGCATTTATCGAATGCGAGGAAGAGGTGAAACCATCAGCAACCGCCTGAATCGACCTCTCCCTCAAAAAGTCGGCAATCCACGTACACAAGGAAGCGGGAAGTCCGTAAGAAGGCAGTTTGTTGACAAGCTCTCGGTGCCAAACCCGGTCAAAGGCCTTGGAAATATCCAGTGCAACGGTTTGGGTCTCACCAAAGCGTTCCAGGCACCGCCCCCAAACATGTGTCACATACGCGAGCAGATCACCGCACGAGCGGTTCCGCCGGAATCCGTATTGACGGTCGTTAATAATTTTGTTCTTCTCGAGGTATGTGAGTAGTTTGTCGTTGACCACACGTTCCATCACTTTTGACAGAACAGATGTGATCGCTATGGGGCGGTAGTTGACCGGGTTAGAGCGGTCACCTTTCTTTGGAATAGGGTGAATGATCGCTTTTTTCCAACCAGAGGGCACAGACCCAGACTTCAGGGACATTTTGAAAAGCTTCGTCAAAATTGGAGCTATTTCTGCAGCGCACCTCTTCAATACCAGGGCAGGTATTCCGTCAGGCCCACTAGCTTTATTAACATCAAGCCCTCGTAAGACTTGGAGTACATCCCGATGCCGAATCCTCAGCTTTTTCATACGAAAACCGCAGTGAGGAACCGACGGCGGGATAGCACCTTGGTCATCGAGGGTCGAGTTTTCCGCGAACATTTTGCCTAATAAGTTAGCCTTTTCGGCGGCGGTATTTGCTAGAGAGCCGTCAGGTCTGGTAAGAGGTGGCAGACTGGGTTTGCAGAAATTGCGACCTATAGAGCCCGCAAGCGACCAGAACGCTCTGCTACCATGCGGGCAGGCAGCCAGCTTTCTGCTGA
Organism: Glyphotaelius pellucidus; assembly: GCA_936435175.1. Classification (NCBI taxonomy): domain Eukaryota; kingdom Metazoa; phylum Arthropoda; class Insecta; order Trichoptera; family Limnephilidae; genus Glyphotaelius; species Glyphotaelius pellucidus. The sequence goes on from OW386560.1 coordinate 9,994,441, forward strand.
CCTGCAGGTCGTGCTCGAATTTCGACCTATTGATGATTCTCTTACTTTCCTTTGCAATTTGGTTGTATAATATTCTGTTTTCGGACGTTCGAGATGTGTTGTAGGCTCGGTAAGCCGCGTTTTTTCGTCGCACTGCTTCAGAGCATTGTCGACTGAACCACGGCTTTGAGCCCACACCAGTTTCCTTAATAGTGGATTGGATGAAGCCATCCATCGCGGACGTGATGACTTCACCAATTTCCTGGGCACATCTTGAGGGATCCGAAGTCCGAAAACAGACAGCTGACCACGGGAAAGCATTAAAATGTGCCCGCAGACCGAACCAATCTGCAGACCTATAGTGCCACACTTTTCTTTTCAGCCTCTCGTTTGGCGGTCTGAAGGTTACGGGGATTGATGACGTCACCAGGCAGTGGTCCGACGATCCTAAAGGCGCTGTGACGTCAATCTTGTAACCGTGTGGCACAGTGGTTAAAAACAGGTCTAACAGATTAGAGCGGTGAGACTGGACATCAGGAACCCTTGTAGGCTCCTGAACCATTTGCTCCAGTCCGTGGCAAAGGGCAAAGGACTCCGCTTGTCGTCCAGCCGAGTCTGTTGATCCCGAGAACTTCAACCAAGGTTCGTTATGAACATTGAAGTCCCCCAGGACCACAAACTCTGCCGTAGGGAAGCGGGGCAAGAGGTCATCAATAGTGTTGCTTAAATGTTTGAAGAGCTCGGACGTGTCTGATTCGCTAAGGTTAGGTGAGCGGTATAAACACGCATAAAACCTTACCGTACTGGCAAGATTGACGCGCACCCACATTACGTCGAATCTGGAGATTTCCAGATTCAACAGACGCACACAGTTGACGTCAGCTCGACTGTAGAGACACACACCTCCCTTGGGTCTAAATTTGCCTACGAGGATGAAGCCCGGGCAGTCCAGATAGGAGGCGTCTGGAGGCTCGGCTATCTGCGTTTCGGAGAGGAAGAGAAGGTTAGGACGTTGGGAGAGAAGATAACTGAAACAAACGTGTTTATAATAATTTTCGGAGCACACTTTGCGATTTTTTTCTATCGAGGGAATTTCAAATAATTTGCGTTTCGGCGTGGGGAATGTATAGACATTATCTTCAAAAATAACAATTATTTATTTAAGAGCTTAAAAACTTAAATGTTTAAAGGGGATATGCAAGAAATCGGTAGAAATTCGGGTAGCGGCGGCTTAACGGAAGAAGCTAGTATTCAGCAAAAAAAAACAGAGTACCGCAATTCAGACGCGGTGGAAGTGAAACCTTCAGAAAACTAAAGTAGACGTGGGGAGGCGACGAAGCACCGCACAAAGAGGAGACCGATAGGCTACGAAGAGTAGCATAGAGAGAAGACCGATTATACTATCTCATTCTCTCGCAGGCTAAATCCTATAGATGTATGTATTTGTCTATTTTTAGTGTCGCTATTTTTCATTTCATCCACTTTCAAATAACAACGGTGCCAAAGAAGTTTTCACTTTAAAAAAACAGAATGTGCAATTCACACGCGGTAGAAGTGAAACCTTCAAAAAAACTAAAGTAGACAAGAGTGGGGGGGCTATAAAGCAACGCACAAAGAGAAGATTGATTATACCATCTCATTATCTCGCAGGCTAAATCTTATAGATGTAGGTGTTTGTCTATTTTTAGTGTCGCTATTTTTCGTTTCATCGAGTTTCAAATCACAACGGTGCTAAAGAAGTTTTCACTTTTTAAACAAACGTTAATATTTATACATGGTGTCCGAAAACAAATGGGGCAAGCGATGATGAATCTATCTTGTGGTTGTATAACGTATTTTCTTTTTATCATTGAGATTTATTTTTGAGTAAATCGAACCAGAAGTTTGTAATTTTTATGTCAAATTTGATAAAAATCGATCGCTATGGGGTAAGAATAAGTTGTTTAATCTTTTAACCCTTCAAAAATCGAGGGTATATTGTCAATAGGTAAAAATATTTCCGCTTTGCGATAAAATCCAAATAAATGGAATAGTTGTGATCGTATCTGAAAACTGAAAACTGTTTTCGAAAGATGGTGCATAAGCTTTCATATTTAAGTACAAGAAAAAAATCATGTATTTAAAAAAAAAATACTTTAAAATGTTTTAAAAATGGCTCACCTTACGTTTTTTTTACTAAAATTACTGCTAACGAAAAAAACTTCACTTTTTGGTAAAAATAATTCTTAAAAAATTCACAAAATGTAATTATTTTTTTTCAAATTGCGGTCGGAAACTTTGGCTTCATAAGGGTGAATATTTTAATTATTTTTATGGTTAACTTTTAGATTTTAATATAAAGCGTGTTGTTTTCTTTCTAATATCACTTCTCACTACACAATGATTTCTATAAGACCTACGTGATATGGGGACAAATATGGTCTCATGTGTTTTAACGGGTTAAATGCGTCGAAGTGCAAAGCCGGTCACAAAAGAATTTTTAACACTTCAATTTGCCGAATAAAGGGAATTTTGTTAACATAGGATCAGTTTAAAAAAACAGACGTGTAAAACCTATTACCTTTAGATCCAGGCATAAGGATTCTATTGCTTTGCTACAAAGGTCATCATTTTCATAATTTTCCTGCAATTTCCATCTCTCTATAATCCCAAGAAAAACGATGTTTGGCTCGGCTTAGCTTAGAGCAGCCGTGACTGTATGCGAGCCCATAATATATGAACACGCATTCTACGCATGGGTAGAACGATATGCGCGTGTGTTGGGGAGGGGGAAGGGGGGGGGGGGTGATACTCGCGACAGGGTGTAACCAAGGCGAGTAACCTAACCAACCTAACCTAACCAGTCAGCCAACCAAACAACCTTCCGACCCGATGCTCTACTTACAAGGTGTGATACTGAAGACAAAGATGAAGTGGTGATAGAAACTTTGGCGTTCTAGCCTCGTTTATTTCTAATCTTTATTACTAAATAATGTCCCTCAAGCTCTGTCATTTTTGGAGATGCTGTGTGGGGGTATTTTAAAGGAGAGGAAGTAGAGGAAGTTCTGGGATGGAAAAAGGTATGAGGGGTGGGTAGGAATCTGGGATCCGTGTGTCTAGGAGTGATGGAAGTATGAATCATCCCTTCCACTGCGGTGGTCGAGGTTCTGCTAGAGAGGCCAAATGATCACACTCAGCCAGTCTCTCCCGATGCGGCCTCACCCCATGAACTCGGGCATCCCTGCTTAGTCACCAAACGTAGCGAATAACTTGAGGTGACCTGTGGCAGAGGTGTTGGTTGTCCAATGAATGGTTCCCGAGACGGCGGTACCCATACCCGCCTACCAAATATAATTGAGTCTGGTACAATTTAGCAGCGATTTCATTTTAACAAAATGTTCGTATGCAAACTAACTAACTATCCCGCTTTTTCCCCGCAAGCGTAGGCAGTGAAAACGAACAACCTAACAACTCAGGGGGCACAGCACGGGTAAGCCACCCAGTGAGGCTAACATTATTCAATTATACTTCTTATCTTTGTAAAAGTCCACCAGGGCGTAAATAAATAAATAAACTTGATTCAATTAATTAATAATTAATTTAAAAAATGTTAAATATTGTATCAAAATAAAATAAACTTGGTGTTGGTGTACACTCGTTGCTTCATCCACATTCATAAATTGTCTAATAGATACCCATCCGTTCTGACTCTTGACACAACCTTAATCAAGTATTTGATTATCTTGGTCGTGCCATGTCTTCCTAGGGCATTCCCAGTTTCTTCTAAATGTTCGTATGCTTCATTCTCATTCATACACCATTTCACACATACCCTTCTGTTATTCTGACAATTGACATACCCCGGCTCAAGTAATTGGTTCACTTGATCGTGCCAAGTCTTCTTCGGGCGTCCTCGACTAACACCATGCCAATTTGCAATAAATATTAATTTTTCCTCGCTGAATTGAAGCGAATTCTGTTTTCTAGTTTAAGTTTATAGTTTGTAACAAAGTTCGTCTAGCAGCGATTTCGTACGAATGGCATTAGTTTAAAAAAAAAAATTAATTCCACACAAAGAGGTCCTGTGGGAAATATTTCTTTTAGGGCTTAGGTAGTTGGGGGTTGTGTGTGGAGGGTATTTTTGAGGTGGAGATTACCCGGCTATTCAGATCTGGTCAGAAAACACGGATAAATCCATTTCAAGCGACGTTTCAATTCTGAATGGTGGTCTTACACCACTGCAATACTGACAGTATCTCTCAGTCTGGAACGTGCCGCAAATATACCTCATATTAATTTAAGGCACCAAAAAGATAGATAATATATGAATATCTTTTTTTTAATTTCATTTTCTGAAAGATGCATTTGTTAAGAATGAGAAATTCGTAAAATTGACGGAGATATAGCAATTTAGTGAAACTGTTTGAAACAGTTGTATGATGAATTATATTTCAGCAAAACTTTATTTTTCAAACTGGTTGACAACATAAAATCTATAAATCCGATTTGCATACACCAAGTCTTAAACTGTTCAAAAATTCAGTCTCTAAGTAGGGATTTTTTTATAAAGGGTCCCCTTTCTATTTTTTTTTATAAAAAATAAAATTCGTTGGTCAGCCAATTTTTTTTTAGACATCATAATTCCTCTACGTGGTGCTACAAACCTGTATGTCTAGTTTCTAAGTTAATTTTTATTTTATTTTTCTGATGAACGCGTATGGCTTAATCGCTGTCAACCGCCGAGCAGCAATTTCGTCGTAGTGTCCTGTTGAAAGAGGCGTACACCTCAAACTATATACTTTAGATTCGAGTTCAATTTTTTTTTATACAATCTTCTGTATGTATATATTGACTATGAATGTTAATAAAAAAATTCCATTCATAGTTTGCTTGAAAATAATTACGAAAAATACACCCTTGTACCGCCCACGCACCGTGGTGTGGTGCCTTAAATAAGAAAATATTTTTAGATTTTCTTTGTTGCTGTTATTCCATCGGATTGAAGATTATTGGGAACAATATCTTTCTACAATATGCTTCAATACTCGAACCTGAACTCTGATGGAATTATATGATGTAGAACACGCCAAATTTTAAGACCAACCTGAAAATGGTACATGGGTCGCTTTTCTTTTTAACCTACATAAAGTTTTCTTCACCAGTTAGTTAGTAGAGAAAAATTCAACAGAATTATTATTTTATAATTATTTTTAAATCTATTGTACTAAAGACGTAACGACTGTGTGCGTTTAAAAAAAATATGTGTTTATATTTTTGTAGTAAAAATTACGTGACAGAGTTGTAACTCCTCCTTCAAAAACTTGTCTCCTACCATTTTTATGTCGAACGACAATTCTGTCACGAGGATTTTCATTCGAAATAGGTATACACGCAGCTCGTGTTTGTTACCCCCAATAGGCATTTAAGACCTCCTTCCCCCCTTGCTACAATTTCGCCTCTGAAATCCAGAGAGATTCATTTATATTAAAAACAAAATGTGACGGAGTGGTGGAAATGTGACAGAGTGGTAAAAGTTTTGTAGGTTAAAAAGAAGAACAACCCACATTCCATTCTCCTGCAATTACTGATTATACGATATGAACGTAAGCGACAGAGAAATATAAGCGTAAGCGTAAAAACATACGTGCGACAGAGAAAGGCGTGATAAATAAAGTAAAATTATTTTTTTTGTGTTTTTCATTTCCTCACAAATAATTGCCCAAGTTGCCACTAAAATCTTTAATGGCCTGTATCTTATAATTTAACGCAAAAATAAATAAAGTAGCTCACATCCGTACTAGATATTTGATATACCTTTTTGATTACAAAAATAATTTTTCATTTTGGTTGGGTATTTTGATCTCAAATCCAAATTTAAGATTTGTATGAAACTGGCCAAAATGGGCCGTGCATATGTTCCTCTTAATACCCCCATAATGCCTACATCATTCCTAGACGTGTTATGTTAAATCGCTAATCAAAATATCGATTACATCCAGATTACACTTTCCTATCTCCAATAAATTTGATAAAACGAGATTGTAGGTGCACAACCCCTTCAACAAAAATAAAGCAAAAAGGTTACAGTAGATCATTAATGTCATTGGGTCTTTGCCAGAAATATGTTTAGTAAAATATATGTTTGGTAAAGCACCCGGTAATTATGTTTATAAACCAGAAACGTTAATTAACTTTATTAGTAAAAAGTTATGTATCATTTCTCTAGTATTGCTTCCGTGTGATCGAAGCGAAATTCCTTTTTTTGCTAAGTGCCTAGTAAAAGTCTGGGTAAATATATTATATTATACAACCCGACTATTTGTGTGGAAGTCGATGGAGGGATTAGAGAGGAATGTGGATGGTGATCTGGGAATCAAACAAATCCTCGATGGATGGATTTGGGATAGGACAGGGGTGCATTTGGTAGCGCGTTTATATTCTGGATGATAATTGATGACTTCTTCAATATTTGCAAATTCACTCTGTGGCATCATTACTAATTAAATAGTGGTGTTTTACAAAGTTATTTGTTTTCATTCAATTGATAATTAATGACTTTAAAATATTATAATGATCTAAAAAATGTTAATTCGGTCTTTGTCGGATAAAGATTGAGTTTATTGACAGACATCCAACTTAAAAGGTATTAATTAAGTTAACTACCTCGTTTTCAAGACGAATTTTTCGAACAAAACTTTAAAATCAAAGGATGTCGTAGTTTGTGATTTAAAGCCAGCTGAATGAATAAGGTATTCAAGACGATTCGTATAGATAATGAAGAGAGTGGGACCCATAACAGAACCCTGGGGAACCCCAAAATAAAATAAGGCAGTTCGATGCGGTCCTGTCCCGCCCAACTGGCTAATCCCCGCCCATATGCGAGTAAACGACTCGGCCGAAAAGCTCCGTCTGTAGGGCGGGGGCGGAGTTGGTTGGAAGGAGCGAGGAATCACGATCGGCTGACTTAGTTGCAAGATACAGGGATCGGACCCGCTCTAGAATCGTGTATGAAAATCGCTTTTTTAAGAGTCAAACAGCCCGGAGTCATTGGACACATGGCATCCCCAATTGGAGTGGGTTGTAAGTTTTAAGCAATGAGATGTAGAGGAGTAAGGTTGGTAAGTTCCTGACGATACGGATCCTACCACTAAAAACAGCTGAAAGAAATTTAAAGCAACGCTTCCCTTCTGAATGGTGGTCCTTCACCAGGGTAATACTTAGAATATCTACCAATCTATCTATGCAAATGGTGGAGGCGACCAGCTAATATGATTCTCCCCACCTATGTGGGTAATAGTAATAGTAATAATGATATTAAGCCACATCAGTAATTCTAAGGAATCGGCAGTAAATGAGTAAATCTCACATACAAAAAAATTAAGTATAGGTTTCAGTTTCTACAAAATATCGGCAATATTAATCTGAAATAAATCAGAACTCTCCGGGTTCGGGGAATTATTCAAATTATAACAGCACTTAATATTAATTTTATTTAAATAAAAAATAAAAAAAAAATCACAAGATGAACACAGAGTCGGTGACTCGAGACTTTCCTATTCATGAAAATAATTACTTTGCAAATGTCAGCATCAGAACAATACACTCGTGAAAAAACTTTGCAGTGCGAATTGTTCTAATTAATTTATCAATAAACGATTTAAATTAATTCTGGGCACAATCCCATTGATAAAAGTTTTATCGTCACTTTCGGTTATTTGTTGTTAATACTCCCGACCATATCGGCCAAAGAAACAGCAGTGCAGATCAACCAACTGCTTAATTTAGTCGACGTGCTTGAAATTTAGCTTTTATTCCATGAACAAACAAGTGTGCATGTGGAATAACTCTGATTCAGTCGAAGCGTTGTGATTAGCGAATGCTTTAAATTTAGCTTGTGTTCAATGAACATTTAGTCAACATGATTTTAGTTGAGAGCCAAACCAGCGGCCGAGAATAAATTTCTTCGAACGATGATCTTGCTATCGTACCCTTGCAACTGTACAGGGCGGTTCCGATGAGAAAGATTAATTATTCTCCATACCATCATTTTGACATAATGACTCAATATCGATTTTATTCCATTCCAAATTAGCTTTGATAAATTATAAACAATTAAAATTATGTACTTCATATAATTATTGTTTGAACAAAAATATTTTTAATTTTTCAATAATGTATAAGCAAAATAAGAATGCGATTTTTTAAAATATATTAGTTTGTAAGACCGTAAATAAATAGACAAACTTAAGTATTTTCGTCACGAAACAAGGGCGCAGATCTTTTTTTAATGATTTTATTTGAACTAAAATTAAAATTCTGGAAAGTAGCTTTCCCAAATAATGTATTGATTTATTTTACTGCATGATTATACGATTTGAAATGTATGTTATATAATAGAAAATTTTGTTTGAAAATTTAACAAATCTGCCAATGACGTTCGGTAAAACCTTACTGCACTAAAAATAAACGTATTTTCCGAAAATTAAAAAAATAGTTTCACCAGATAAAAGAACAGTCTTTCGAAATCAATTTATAATTTTTTGTGGAAAAGAGTCAATACATTTAAAAGTTGATTTAATGACATATTTCCGTTTTTTTTCTAGTTATTCCCTCTTATGAAGACAGAGGTATTGGGGCCTCAGATGCTCAAATCAGAAAAGTTAAATGGGCTGTAAACACACTCGAGACTTAGAAAGAATCATTATTACAAAAAAATGGTGACGATTCTATTGCAGAAAGCTAAGTCGACAGAAACAAATCCATAGTAATAACTCAATAATAGGTACATGTAAATAAACATGCGTAAATACATGGTGTCCGGAAACTCGTATTAGGAGTGGGAGAATGGTGAATTTAAATCAAATTTAAAATTGACTTTTTTGATTTGAACTTTCGTTTTAGAGTATCTTTAGTGAGAATTGAAATCGAAGTGAGAATTTTTAAGGTGAAATTTAAAAAAAAAATATTCGTTAGTGTTTAACGTATTTTAAAATGCGTCGAAGCACAGGACACAGTTCCATGGGTTTTTTAATACTTAAGTTGCCGAAAGTAAAGTGAAAAAGTTGTAGAAAAATCGTTTCGGGTCAAATCAGTTAAAATCGGGTATTTTTAAGGAAGGGAAGTTGGGGAAGTTCTGAGGAGGAAAAAGACATGGCGGTGGGTAGGAATCCAGTGGTCAGTATGTCCAAGAGTGGCGGACGTATGAAGCCATCACTCCCGCTGCGGTGCAAGACGGTGGATCGAGAGAGACGAGCTGGAGAGGTCATAGGGTCTTCCCAAACTAGCCTCTCCCAACCGGCTCGCCACGCAGCTGATGGGCGGGCGCATCCGCCGCCAAGACCTAGACAAACCTCACCCAACGATCCTAGGCACCCCTGCTAAGTCACAAAACTTAAAGCTAACCACTTGGGACGACCAAGGCAAGGGTGTCGTTTATCTAATAAATGGTTCTCGGGGCGGCGGTACCCATAAAACTTTGATGCAGATTCTCCATTTCCCACTCATACTACGAGTTTCCCGACACCGTGCACATAATTTCAATTGCTCTTTTATCAAAAATAAGAATGAGAACGCCCAAACGGGGGTGTCTTATTTTCAGGGAGTTGCTTTCGACCGTTTCATCTGCCGATAACCCCCTCCCCCCGGGGGGGAATACTAGGGGGGGAGGAGCTGTAGGTTGGCATCTACTTACCACGTCTTACCTCCCTTCTGTTTCCCACTCACCCATACTGAAAAAAAATCGTGTGCAGATGGATTTCCGTCGAAGTAGAGGAGAGGATTAAGAAGGAAGACGTTTTAACCGCCATTTTAATTTTTAAGAGAATTATAAGAAAAGGGTCTTTTTCTGGAAAAGTCATTTTTTCTGTTTTATAAAATTTTATTTTTGTCCCTAAATAGTAAAGCGATTATCTATGCCTAACGTAAACCGTATTTAAGGTGATCCAAGAGTCCAGGAAAAAATCTAAATCGGAACCCACGCCTATTTCCGAGCGGGATTTAAAAATACTTGACAAGACTTGAGAAAAAGCTTTTGGAAAGGTTGGAAAAGGTATTTGAGAGTTGTTTTCACAGGTTGATTTCGTAAAGGCCCGTAAAAAATATTAACTCCTTTCTCACGCATTGTTTATTGTAATAACAAGGAAATTTAAAATTAATTTAACGGAACCAAGCGACGCAGAGTCTAGGGATGCCTATTCCTCATTGCAGGCGGGGCGGAACTGAAACAAAATGGGTGTGACAAATGATAGTTCTTACGTCGATGGCATAAGGTTCACTTTAGAAATCCAAATTCGTCGAATACCGGCCGTCTTGATTGATGACAAAAATAACAACGCGAAAATGAATATTTTATTTTGTTTTGTGAAATTCAGGCATAAATATAATTTTTTTTGGCGATTATTTAAAAAAAAACTGAATTTGCCACATTATACAATAAAACCATATCCGAAAAAGGGTTTATAAGTAGGAGAGTTTGCACTGGAAAGTGTTTTTTTTATAGACCTAATAGTTTATTTTTTTCTAGGCTTATTAAAAGACTCGATAAAAAATGACCGATATTTTCAAAGGCCAAGATATGTTCTACACGCAGCATTTAATTGAAGCATCTATAATATTTCTAAGCGATCAAGTTATCAAAACAAAAATACATGATTTTGTACGATGTTGCATTATTTCGCATGGCTTTACCTTAAGTTAGATTACTCTCCGCGAGATGTCGCTATTGTATCTTTTCGACGGGACCGCTTGTTCCATCAATCATCATTTGTTTTCGCTGTTCTGTTAAATTTACTTTTTTGATTTACGACACTTTTCGATATAGTATTTCAATTTGAGAGGCGCGTATGGGTACCACCGCCTCGATATTTATTGGATAACCAGCACTTCTGCCTTAGGTCACCCCAAGAGGTTTGCTACGTTTGGTTGAGGTTTATCGGGGCCTTGGACGCGGATGCGTCTGCCCACCTTTCAAACAATTCTGAAAATCGTTTCTGAAAGGTTTTTGAAAAATGGTTGAAAAACCTTTCAAACAATTCTGAAAACCGATTCTGAAAAGTTTTCGAAAAATGGTTGAAAAACCTTTCAAACAATTCTGAAAACCGATTCTAAAAGGTTTTTGAAAAATGGTTTTACCAGAGCGAAACGGAGAGCATCTACCACTCTTGAATCTTATCTATGATAGCGACGCGATCGATAGCAAAGTTTCATTTTCGAGCTGAATTTCCCATTTGCAAATAACAATTTTTTTTTCGCAACCCAACGAGTTATTTATCTAAAAAAATGTCGCATACAGTATTCTTCACCGTAGTTATCACCGCGCATGCGCAGTGCTCGGCGCCAAGATTCCACGTGGTCGTCAAGCCCTCACGTGGGGGTGACCGACCACCCCCAGCTCCCGACCCTCCCCCGCCTCCCCGCGTGGGGAGGTAGAGAGGGAGACGACGGGAGATAAGGCGAGATGTGATAACAGATATTATGTGCGGCATGTAGTCATTATGGTAGAAGATATTATGCAAGTCCATAATCTCTTGTTTTAAATGTAAACATTTAATTTTTACGAAAACATTTTAAACATGGGAAATATGTTTTTTTAATCGTTCATCGGTTTATTTTTACTAATGTAAAAACCACACAGAGGGCCCTAAGAATAATAATTACTTACCATTAGGAATGCCACTCGGAAAAATGATTCTATTACTTAATTACCTGTCCCCTGAAATCGATATTTTTCAACTAAATATTAAAAAATTTCAAAACGCTATTATTACTTTATAAAATAAAATGTATTTTTGTAATTGGTTTTGTAAACTGTAAATGTACATTTAAAATAAAATAAATAAATAAATAGTTCCCCTCAGGGCCTAGATCATATCTAGGAATGCTGTGGGGAGGTTAATTTTAGAAAAGTAAGAAGTGGAAGGAAAAAGATATGAGGGATGAGTAGGAAACTAAGGGTCAGAAGTAACGGACATATGAATCTATCCCTACCACTGCGGTGCAAGGCAATGTTCCGAGAGAGTCCTGTTGGAGAGATCAAAAGGTCTCCCTCAACAAGTCCCCCTTGACCATTTGGGAGGCGGGAATGGGTACCGCCGCCCCGGGAACCTTTATTGGATAACCAACATTTCATAGGTCACCCCAAATGGTTCGCTACGTTTGGTGATTTAGCACGGGTGCCCGGGTTCATGTGGTGAGGTTTGTCTAGGTCTTGAAGGTGGATGACCGGGACACACTGAACCCCAGATTCCTACCCTTTTCCTTCCCAGAACTCTCCTACCTTCATTTCCTTAAAAAAACCCTCCACACAGCATCCCCAAAGATGACATAGACCCTGAGGGAAATTGTTTTTCTCAAGGTCTCCCTGCTCCGGCCTGCCACGCAGTTGGTGGGCAAACGCATCCGCCGACAAGACCCGGACAAACCTCACCCCACGACCTGGGCATCCCTGACGAGTCAACAAACTACTTAGGGTGACCTGTGGCAGAGGTGATGGTTATCCAATAAATGGTTACTGGGGCGGCGGTACCCATACCCGTCTCCCAAAATGAAATATGATTTTTTTTGCACAGTTGAATAGACAACCGATAACTTCTAGAAGTCTTTAATCTATGCTGAATCATTCAATAATCGTCCAAAAACTAATCACGATAATACTCGTACAAAACCTTTGGTCGAGTCTCAAATTATGGTTTAATCTACGTTTTATTATTAGATTTGAATAACTAGGCTACACGGCGTAATAACACAAAAAAACAGGATAACACTTTTAGTCGTGAAAATCTCAGATCATGGCTGTAGCTCCGTTTAATAATCATATCTGAATAATCGGGTAATACCTATTGTTCCCTCTCCACTTTAACCGGATTTAAGACATTCTCTAAATTGGGGATGCCATAGTCCCACTAGCTCTGGGCAATTGAGACTCTTGTGGGGTATAATATGACACTAAAAAAATACAAGTGTGCAGTTACATGCGGTAGAAGTGAAACCTTTAGAAAAATAAAGTAGACCATAGCGGGAACGCCACGAAGCACCGCACAAAGAGGAGACCGATTATCTTATCTCATTATCTCGCAAGCTAAATCCTACAGATTTATGTTTTTTTTACATGAGCTCCACACAGGAGGCCCTGAGGAAAATAATTTCCCTCAATGCCTATGTCATGTTTGGGGATGCTGTGTTGAGGGTTTTCTTAAGGAACGGAAGGGGAGGAGAGTTCTGGGAAGGAAAAGGGTTTAAGGGGTGGGCAGGAATCTGGGGTTCAGTGTGTCCTGGTCATCCGCCTCCAGGACCTAGACAAACCTCACCGCATGAACCCGGGCACCCCTGCTAAATCACCAAACGTAGCGAACCACTTGTGTTTTTCTTTTTAGAGTAGCTTTTTAGTTTCATCGAGTTTCAAATCACAGAGGTTTCACGTCAAAAATATTTAAGATCATGAATTTATTACATCCATTTCAGAAAGTTTCAACTTTTGCCCTCTATAATGATAGCCTACATAAAATGCTTTCAAGTAAACAAATGCACAAAGAAATTCTTACAAACAAACATCAAGTTTGTGCAAAATCAATTCATAATACATATTTAAGGGGGTATTTTAGTCTAGAAAAAAAATTTTTTTTCAAAGTTTCAATATTCAAATATATCTCCTTAAAAAAGGATTTTTCGAAACTCGCATTATTTTAAAAGTTATAACCATTTTAAGTTCGCGGTTTTAGACAGAATCTAACCAAAATCTAAATGGAACAAAATTTTAAACACATTTTTCTCAAAATCACTTTCTTCGAGACGGTTGACACGATATCTCAAGTTCTACTAAACCAAATTACTTGATATTTGGTGTGAGCCTTCTCTATACATTACTTCATCGCATGAACTAGAACCATGACAAAATTTTAATTTTTACTATTCTAAAAAAAACTGGTAAAAAAATGTCTTTTTTTTTAGACAGCCGCTCTTTTGCGAAAAAAAAATTATGACTTCTCCGAGGTTCACGCCATAGCAGTATTTGTTTGGATTAAAAATTAATTAAGTTTCTTTTTTCGGATTACTAGGAGGGTTGCAATCGTGTCAACCAGTATTCTTTAATCTTATATATAAAAATCAATTTTTGTTTGTTTGTTTGTTTGTTCGTATGTTGTGTGCTGCCATACCGTTCATCCGATTGCGATGAAACTTTGGTGATTTGTTGTGCGCATGCCTGTGAAGGTTATAGGCTATATATAATGGTAAGCTCTGGCGTTATGAAATTTGTATAAATGAAAATGAGTTAAAAAATATATTTTAGCGGCAGGAAGGGAAGGCGTGAGGGGAAGGATAATGAAGGAGGTGGGGTTAGGGGAAGGGATGACGAGGGAGGGGAACGCGTGGAAGGTGGAAGGGGAACGTGGGGGGAAGGGGACGCGGGGAGAAACAGTTTATTTTTTTGCATTGTTTAATAAATATTTGGTAAAATAATGGCTACAAAAATATTATTCTTTTTTTTATTGCACCTGAAAAAACACCTACAAGTCATCCTTCTAGACTAGAATACCCCCTTAAACAAGTGTGCATTTGTCATTGCACAATCTTAACTTCTTCATCAAAAAAATCAATCAAAGACTCACCTATTAGAAGAAGAAGAGTCGTTTCGTAGATTCTGGGCGGTACGGCCAAAGAACGATGAACTAAACAATATAGTGTTTTAATATTTACACAGATGTCGTCTGCTTTCAAATTACAAAATTGATTTTTATTGTTTAAATTGGATTATTTAATAAGTTCACTTTTTTACGGTCCACCTCGCGGTGTCAGCAACCTGCGAAAGAAGAAAAATCATTAAATTTATTAATATTTCAAATTTAAACGCTATAATATAATATCCAGGAATAAAACATCTTGGATGGCGTTCATTTTCTACACAGATAATAACTTGCATCCGGAATGATTTTTTTTCTTTATTCATAATATTCATAATTTTTGTTTACGGGCTTTTTGACTACCATAGCAGGTACATGCTCGTATGATGGTAGTCGAAGTTTGTACAAATTATATAAATACTAGCTAACCCGGCCACGCGTTGCTGCAACGTGAAATCGAAACACAACGCCGTCTACTGGATGGTTACCCAACCTAGGCACCCAAGTTTTGTGTCGATAAATTAACTCACACCGCCATCTGTTAGAAACTTATCGAACTTAAATTACAAAGCATCGTCCTATAACAAACATTTAATTCGCAATAATAAATATTGAGGTCGATAATCGAGATAAAAACTACTATCCTTTCTTTTAAGTTGGACCAAATTACACACAGTAAGCCAAATTTCATCAAAATCTGTTAAGTAGTTTCGAAGTTTATCTCGAACAAACATCGTGACGCGAGATTTTCATATATAATAACAGCACAAAAGTTAAAAAAAATCGACACTAAATAAATTCGTTTGATATTCATGTCTTATTATTAAAGGCATTTTTGAAGTCGATTTTAGGTTTGAAATTGATAAATAAAGCACAAAAAATTATAATTTTATATTTATAAATTCGGAGGGCCCGGTCGGTCACCGGCTACATCACGTAGAAAACTCAAAAGAAAATTGTTTTTACTTTGTTTTTTTTTCGGCAACTAAATATACAAAAAAAAAACCTTTGGGGCCTATACTTCGACGCATTATTAAAAAAAATAAACAGCTAATACCTAGCAACCGTATCGAATGATTTTTCGAACCTAACATACAGTTTGTCAAATAAGAAAGGAAAACATAAGAGGGCGCCACTGTTGATCACATGGCAATACTAAACATTTAACTCGTGTTAATTTAAAGCTGCGTAACTTACGTGTTTATAAAACATTAAAAAGTCGTAAAAGTGAAAAAATATTTTTTAATTAAATGAAGACACTATAAGCGAAACTCAATCGAAAATCTGGAAAAAGAAAAATCAGAAAAAGATATTGGCACCTCTGGGACTCGAACCCAGGACCGCTAGCTTTCCGGGCGAAAGAAAACGTAGGTTGGGCAATGAACCAATAACTGATCTACTGACATATTTAATTTAAACTACGATACATTTAAAGCCAAATTAGTCCATCACTTTTTAGATGTAAATGATGAGAAATCATTTTATTTTATTTCGATTTTCTTTTGTTTTTTTTTTTTTTATTCTTCTTATTCTAGAAGCAAATAACGAGTATTTAAGTAAAAATTGATGTGTTTTGATTTTTTTAAACGTTTTCGTTGCTCGTAGGTATATGAATTGTACCTAAGAGTTCTCTAAAGTCATCCATGTGAATTTAGCATTATAAATATTCTTCTTTATTATTTTGAGTTTATGCTTTATTTATATATTTTGTAATCTTTTATATCTTAATATATATATTTCTTCTGTCCGTGTGTATGTCACTGAACTCCTCCTTAATGGCTGGACCGATTTTGATGAAATTTTTGTGTGGGTTCAAGGGGATTCGAGAATGGTTTAGATTCACAATTTGATCCACTGGAAAATGTTCTTTTAATTAATTTTTTTTATTTCTAAGGAGTTGTTGATTTTGGAATGTTTTACATTGGATCCGGCAGACTGCGCTACCATCGCAGTATCGAATATTCAATATTATTCTATTTTAATTTTAGTTTGTCCCGACAGTTGTGTACAGGACAACGTCAGTCGGGTTCGCTATAAATAAATAAAATAAATTGTGGAACATTTTAGAACACTCTCGAATGTTGTCCTGAGCGAAGCCGGGTAACCCAGCTAGTTTATATTATATAAAAGAAAATTCTATTCGATATGTAACAGCCCGGGCGTCAATAAATACATAAATAAATAATCCGAAGGTCACAGGATCGAAATCCCCGTGTGGGCAAATAAATTCTGTTCGATTAATTTGTGTTATTTCACAATTACTTAAATAAAATTAATATATAGTTTCCAGAGTGAAAGCTACTCTTAGTATCGCCATCATCCCCCTGTAGGACCACCATTCAGAATTGAAAGATTGGCCAGATACTTCCCCAACTGCATCTTTCCTATCTCCTCCCCATTCCCACTACCTTCATCCTCACAACATACCCCAATTGGGGACGCCATAGTCTCACTGGGTCCAGACGAGAGCAGTTGGGACTCTTGTGCGGTATTCACAAAAAAAGTTGCAATAACAAATAGTAGAAATAGTTAAAAACATTTGTATAACATAAAATTACAGGTAAGTACCGATTATCGACAGAACCTGCCACAAGATTCAGTTGAGCTTGGACGTCCCCGACTCAACCATTCCCTTATTCATCAATTATTCTATTGACACTCCTTTCTCCGTCCATCCGCTGCAGACAGAACGTGTCCAAACAATATATTATGCGTCTTTTTAAAAATTAATTCGCTTACATCGGATCCCTCCGTTTGATACACAAGGTGTTGTTGATTGTTGATTCGGGATGATAGGATGAGTTTAATGGAAGTCGTTTGGCGCATAAACAGGTACCTCTCAGTAATTTTACAATAGAACGTGATATTATTAAACAAATTGCAATCAATAATGGATGTAACGCCAATATAATTGAAAACATTCTAAATAAAAAATACAAGAACAAATTTCTCAAATCACATATTTACCCTGAACAAAAGGATCAGGAAGAGAAAAAATGGAGGAAATCATGTATTTTAATAATAAAATTTATTATTATTTAACAAAGAATGTACCAAATGAAATCACTCCTGTATTTTACTCAAATAACAAACTTAAAAATTACATTTTTAATAATAAGGAGATAATATATTTAATAACAGATTTTCAAAAATGAAACAATCTGGAATTTATAAATTAAAGTGTAATGAAAAAAATTCTTTTATTTTGGAAAAACTGCGAGAAACTTTGGAATAAGGATTAAAGAACATATGAGATCTTTAAATAAAAACAGTTTTTCAGAGTTCGCCAATCTTTTGTTGGAGACTAGTCACACTTTTGACTTCAATAGTGGAATTGAATTGCTACATTCTAATTTAAATGGCATTCATTCATAGAAGGAGATGAAGTTCTGGGAAGGAAAAAGGTGTGAGGGGTGGGTAAGAATCTGCGCATAAGAAACAACTCAGAAAAATACAAATGTATGACTACTTGTCATAACTTACTAGATAGACTACGTCAGACTACTTCCGAAGGTTTCTCATGATTTCTTTCATTATAAAATTATTCTCAAAATAAATAAAAACCACTTCTGCGCTAAAATCGACCTATCCACATTTCGCGCTGCGGTTGCTTCGTTCCTTTTCCATAATTCGTGGTTCGGCTCGCGTATTTTTTCTTCTGTTTATACGCAGCACAAGGTAGAGACTAAGAATATACACATTTAACATTTAAGCTCGTGTATTCGTCTTAAAATATTATGCAGACCCGTGAAAAATAAAGGCGTTATAGATAAGAAGCGTAAGTAGTAATATTAGTTACACTATTATCATGCGAGTAGCAGTGCGCGGGGACCGGTTTCGATAATTTCCGATCGTTCAACATTAAAGGGTTTGAGTTGAAATTGGACTTATTGAAGATAAAAAAAAGTGTTACCATTTTTTTAAATTCGTGTCTTATTTAAATAAATTAGTACCTACTGTAATGGGGACAGTCTTGAATCTCGAAAAATCAGTTCCAATTTTGAAAATGGTAATTAAAATATATTTTTTGTTAAAAATATTACATTATTGGTAGGTACTTTAAAGCGTATTTGAATTCTCCAAACAAATACTGATTTTGAAAATTAAACTTAAATTCAAAGCAAAAGTTTTATTATTAAAGTTCATCGAACCGTAATTATAGACACAGGATCAAAATAAAAATAGTATTTTTAAGAGGAAACGCGTTCGCCGAGTAATTTGAATGAAATGTATAAATACAAATTATTAATAATAAAAAAATCCAAAATAATCAAATAAAATTTACTTGTACTAGCCAGGATTTAAGCCCGCGACTTCCGGATTCAAAACCAAGACTTGATAAGATTACATACAGTATAAACACAAAGTTATGAAAAAATTTAAATTTCTCAAAACTTATCGAATGTTCTGTATTTATAGAATTTTCCATATGTTTAATTTATTAGTATAAAATGATAATCATCAAAGCATAAAATGATATCGATCGTGCGCCTGTAAATAAGGAGGCTGGATGCTGACGGTGGTGGTGGTGGTGGTAGTGGCGACGCCGGGGCGCCGGTCGTCGCGGCGCCGGGCGGAGGCGTCTGCCGGGCGCCGCTGCTCTCTGGCAGACCAGCCTCCCAACCAACCAACACACACAAACCCACCTACCCACTACCCTGTACAACCTACCTCCCTGTCCGCATACTGTACTGTGGTGTTGGAGATACGTGTCAGGATGTGTGTGAATTTGGAAGTCACAACAATAACTAAGTATTATTTATTATATGCTCACCTTATTTGGACAAGATTCTAATTGACATTTTTTTTAAATTACTTTTGAATACCAAACAACTTATTTTGCTTATTTCTATAATATTTATTATTTCTATATTATTCATAATATTTTGCAGAGAAATATGTGTTATATTTCCGTTGATACACAATTTGGGTGGCGGGTGTGGGTACCGCCGTGCCGGGAACCATTTATTTGATAACCAACTAACTTCTGCCATATTTCAACTCAAGTGGTTCGCTACGTTTTGTGACTTAGCAGGGGTGTCCGGATTAATAGGGTGAGGTTTATCCATGTCTTGCCGGCCAATGCGTCTGCTCACCTGCTGCGTGGCGGGCCCAATTAAGTGGAACGTTTGCGCGGCCTTTTCGGCCCGTTTCATACAAATCTTAAATTTGGATTTGAGATTAAAATACCAAACCAAACTGAAAAATTATTTTTGTAATCAAAAGGTAGATCAAATATCTAGTATGGATGTGAGCTACTTAAGATAAGATATGGGCCATTAAAGATTTTAGTGTTTCATGATTTTAGAGGCAACTTGGGCAATTATTTGTGAGTAAATGAAAAAAAAAAAAAACAATTTTATTTTATAACTCTAACTCCGTGAAAGTTACTTATTCAAGTCAACCTAGAATATTTTCGATTTCTGTATGTTGTCTGTGGTATACTTGATAATGAAAGGTGCATATCTACGGAAAAAGTACGTTATTTTAACCGTAAACAGCTGATCAGAAGTTCTGCAAGAAAAAACTCATTTTAAAATTTATTAACATCGTTCTAAAATGGTCTATGGAGTTCGGATTTGCGACTTCTATGGTCATAATAGATAAAGCATTTTAATAGCTTCGTTTTAAAATAAATGGTTGGCTATGGAAATGTTTTAAATAATTACAATAAATATTTTACGAATGGTGGGAAAATATGGTTCAATTTGTGACCACTATCAATCGCAGAAAAATAAAAGTGGTCCATCTTTCGACAATAATCGCTCCAGTGGTTAAGTATTTTAGTTTAACATGTTGTTTTAAAGAAAATAATTGATTAGAACGTGGCACTATCTTGGAACGGCATGGGGAAATGTAGTTAGAACCTTACGCAATCAATTATCATGCCCTAGCTGGTTGCATATGGTTCTATCTGAACGTTTCAATATTTTTCAAATTAAAACACAAGATTCAACCACAAAATCTGTCTTTTAACAAGGTTTAGATCATATTTCTAACAATGAGAGTAAGAAAGACACAACGATTTCTATGAGCTACATGAGTTGTTACGAAAACCGAACAAATTAGCTTCAGTAGTTAAGAAGGGCAGATTGAGCTATCTTCGGTCACACTGATCCATCAACAACAAGCTTCTATCGGTGAAACTCGTCAAAAGCCGGGCGTATTTCGAAAAACCGCGCGGATTTTACCTTTTTGCTTTCTGGTCAAATATTCATATAAAAACAAAAGAATATTTTTTTTGCGATTGTTTTCTGTTTACCAGATAGTTTATCTTATTATTCATATATATTACATGAAAATATCGATACAAGTTTTCCCGAAATAGCTAATTTTAACAAAAAAAAAATAATCCCATTGTCAAAAAATGCCAAAAAAATATATATTCATACGAAAATAAACTAATTTTATTATTTCTACACAAACCTGAATATACACTTAACATGAAAAAACACAATTTAAAGGAGTTGCAAATAAATAAAGACATTTATACGCATTTGAAAACATAAAGCCACGATTTTTTTCGCCTTCGACAGTTGAAAAATTCGACATACCAAATCATAGATAATTCATTTTAAAATGTTCCTGTGTTGCTAGATGAATGAAACCTTTGGCTACGTCAAGAACTAGAATGGCCCAAGCGATTCTGGCCTTGTCCTTTATACAGTTTCTGTATACACAAGGGTTAAAATCGCATTAAAAAAAAAAAATCTAAAAAAATTTCCGCCGTTGACTGGTTTTAATAAACTACCAGAAAACAGACAAAGTGTCGCTAAGTTGTACGAGAGATCCGTTTTTGAAGTCCTCAACTTATGAATCATAGCCACTAACAATCGTATTCATTAAAAAATAAGTTTTAAAAAATCAAATATAAGATAAGTCAGACGCCGAAGACTTACATAAGTGTCTTTTTGGGTTCTTCATAATAATGATGGTATCTATTTCGGTTCCGATGTTTAGTAGGCGGATGCTACATCACTATTCTCGAGAACGGGGAAGATAAAAGTGCTATTTGTAATTCATCTACACGAAAATACTATTCACTAATGCGGTGTTCGGGAGGCGTGGCACCTTGCGACAGAATTGGGTTAGAGAGGGATTAAGAAAAGCAATGTTAGAATGAATACATATGTATTCAAGGACGTGGACTTTGTAGTAAAGTGCATTCATGTGTTAATGTATATCACAACACAAGACAAAATAGCCATAATCAGTAGTGACCGCCCGAAGATTTAAAGTTCAAAGTTAATCCCTCAGGTCTATTTTGTCGGAAGGTCAAAATATTTACGATTTGCAATACAATCCAAATAAATGGAATGTTTCTGAACGCATCCCAAAACTAAAAACTATTTTTGAAAGGTGATGAAATACGCTGTCAAATTTTTCTTTTTACATGAGCTCCACACAGGAGGCCCTGAGGAAAATAATTTCCCTCAGGGCATATGTCATCTTTGGGGATGCTGTATGGAGGATTTTTTTTAAGGAAAGGGAGGAGAGGAGAGTTCTGGAAAGGAAAAGGGTTTATGGGGTGGGTAGGAATCTGGGGTTCAATGTGTCCTGGTCCGTCTGCAATCCGTCTCCAAGACCTTGACAAACCTTACCCCTGCTAAATCACCAAACGTAGCGAACCACTTGGGGTGACCTGTGGTAGAGGTGTTGGTTATCCAATAAAGGTTCCCGGGGCGGCGGTACCCATTCCCGCTTCCCAAATTGTAAAATATAATTCGAAACGAACAAAAAAATTTTAAAATGCGATTTTAGATTTTCACGCCAAAAGCATTTTCGTTATTTGATGTCCGAAACGTTGGCTAAAGAAGGAGGTAGCGCAACACGGCATAACACCCCAAAAACAAATAACGAAAAATTTTAAAATATTATTTTTTTGATGCAAACATAAGAGAATTTTAAAAGGTGACCGGACAACTCAGAATGAAATCAAGTCAATACCTCCTTTGAAAAGTAAAAAAAAGTTATGAAAAAAATATATAAAAAACGGGTAAATAGGTTTTATTTTTATTTTGTATATTAAGAATGGATCTTAATTTGTCCAGTTTAAATTATATTGTACTAAGAACATGTGAATGTTCTTTCTGCATTGTACTGCGACTGCAATAAAATTTTATATTGAATGTTTTTATTTTTATTTAAATGTGTTTAATGGCAGAAGGGTACCAATAAATCTTTTTTTTTCCTTTCTGAATAGAGTTGTCACCAATCTATATACTTATATATAAATCAAAATTTGCTTGCTTGAGAATATATAGGAACGTATATGAAGTACGAGTTGTCTATGTATTGCTGTATTAAACGTAGGAAAAATTTGAAACTTTCAAAATACCTTCTTTAAACCCCCGCGAATGTTACTAGATTATTACAACCACATGACAATATATTTGAAAAGTTTTTTAATCATTACAAAAATTTTTGCAAATCTATCAAAAATGTCAAAATTTTAGAATGACATATTGCAAAACAATGATAGTTAAATCAGAATTCAATTTTCGAAACTCTTTAAATAAATTTATTTATTTGAATTTTTATTTTAACTTTATAAGTAAAAACCTCAAATTGTAATATTTAATTAAATGAAGACAATATAAGCGACACTCAATCGGAAAACTGGAAACAGAAAAATCAGAAAAATATATTGGCACCTCTGGGACTCGAACCCAGGACCTCTCGCTTTCCGGCATATTAAAGAAAATAGATAAAGATTTATCTAAACACTATCTAGATAGCATTTAGTTCGGGTTTGAATCTTGCAATCGTACAATCTTGCAATGAATGAATCTTGCAATCATACATAAAGTATAAGTATGTAAAAAATTTGATTGATTGTTCTTATAATATATATATAAAAATGAACATTTGTTTTATACATAAAATTTTATAAAAAAAATTGTAATAGGTGGTCGCGAGCTGTTTGAAAACTGCATGTACTGGGACTGAATATATGGAACGCCGGAGGAGGGTTGGCGGGTTGGAGGAGCGGTAGAGGGGTGAGGAAGGAACGCGGGAGGGGAACGGGGACATTATTACTATTTTCATTTTTTACGAAACAATTTTTAAATACTCTGTGAATAATAACTAGGTCGAGAATGTTTTATTTCTATTATACATTACTTTGAGCACTTTGAGAACTTTTAACTTTTTTTTAACCTTAAGTCAAGTATTTAAAACATGGCAAACCATTTAAATAATTTTAATTGTGTGCATAAAATGCCTAAGTCAACAATATTCAGCAAAACTCTTTTTGTCACGGCTCTGACCATTATTGACTATGTGTTATAGTTGAGTTATAAATAGGACGTCTGTTGTAGTAGTACGGTTCGACACATCATGTCAACGCTTTATTTTGGTTTCCGCCAGAGGAGAGTTTCAACACATTATTATATCAGCGCTATTACGGCGCTAGTCCGCTTGCCCTAGGAAAACCGCAACCGTTTACACCATATGTGCTCCTGGTATTTTGGGAAAAAAATGTGTGAGTTTTTAAGGAGAGAAAATAGCGGCAATTTTTTTATGTGAATACCACTCAAGTATCCCAACCGTCTGGAGCCAGTGACTATGGTATCCCCAATTGGATGTTGAACGCTAAAGGAAGGGACGAGGTGAATGAGATGGAAAGAGGAAGGCTGGGAAGTATATAGCTATTCAGATCTGATCACCAAAAACAAGTACAGCCATTTCAAGCAACGTTTCGATTTTGAATAGAGTGGATTTTCACCATGGCGACACTGAGAGCATCTTTTTTACATTGACACCACACAGGCGGCCGTGAGTAAAACAATTTCTCTCAGGGCCTATGTCTTCTACGGGGACGCTATGTGTAGGGTCTAAAAGGAAATGATGTTCTGAGAAGGAAAAGGGTGTAAGGGGTGGGTAGGAATTTGAGGGTCAGTGTGTCCAGGAGTGATGTACGAATGAATCCATCCCTCCACTGCGATGTAAGTTCAGAGGGACTCCCTCAACCGGCCTTTCCTGATCCGGCCTGACAAGCAGTTGGTGGGCAGGCCCACCTGCGGCCAAATCCGAATAAATCTAGCCCATGAAATCGGGAACCTCTGCTAAGCCACCAAACGTAGCGACCTACTTGGGGTAACCTACGGCAAAGGTGTCGGTTATCGGTTAATAAACGGCGGTGGTAAAGTTTACCACTCTGGAAGGAGGGATTACATAATCGTTAAATAGAAGAATTCATAATTGATCGCCGGGTTCTGCAAATGATTAAGATTTTTTTCCAGTTTAGAGGTGGCTGCTAAATTCAACTGCAGGCACTTGCAACTTGTGCATGGTCAGCAATTGTGTTCTATTACAGCATCTGCGAGTTTCGTACCTACAAACCCGCCCAACATACGGACTATTTCAGCTTCAGAGCTACGTGGGCGGACTTTATCATGGAATAATAACAAACAGCGAGAGAAGGAAGCGTTGAGTAACGCCCTGGCGACTGGCGACTGGCGACCAGGCGTGACGTAATATCGAACAGTTGAAGATCGCTGCAGTGACGTCACCACACCTAGACTATGGGCTGCACTTGTGCTAATGCAAATTGGGAGAATGACACCATCTGTCGTCATTTCTCGTAAGTATTGAAATAAACAACATGTTATTATTTTGTTATAAGGTCAAAACGAGTTGCCCGGTAGAAAACCGGAATGGAATTTATTCGTGTGGGACGTATTAGTTAAGTTATTAAATTATGTATTTATTAAATTATTTAGAAGTGTTTCTGCGACAGATGTACTGCCATTTCTACGAGGTTCATCAAACTAAACAAACAACAGCAGCTGTGATAGATACTCTTAGTATCACCCTGTTGAAAGATTCAGAATCGAAACATTGAGTTGCTTTAAATGGCATTAGACGTGTTTGTTGACCAAATATGAAAAGCCTGGTACTTCCCCACATTCCTCTTCCCTTTCCCATGATGATGATGATGATGGGAATTCAGTCTTTGTTCTACCGGTATTTCAGTGGAATATGTTGCGAGGAACAAGCTTCGTTGATCTCTTCGGCATCGATGCACAGTAAAAACACCAAACGCGCGCACAATATTTGTAAACGGTTGACATTTGTTGTCGTATACAGGAGGCCCTGAGGAAAATAATTTCCCTCAGGGCCTATGTCATCTGGGAAGGTGTGTGGAGGGTATTTTTGAGGAGAGGAAGGAATGAACATTGGTCTTGAAGAGACCCATGTTGTAGGAGGGAGGAAACACAGAGGCCGGCAAATCGTTCCATAGCTGATCTGTTGAACTCAAGAACGAGTCGAAAAAACGACCTGTTCTCATGTGACAAACGTCAACCGTGTACACATGTTGGACGCGCTTTTGGCGTGTCTCCCGACCATGCACCGGTGCCGAAGGGATCAATGACGCTAGTTCCTCAGAGCATCTTCCATTGAAATACCGGTAGAACAGGGATAGCATTCCCACCCGACGCCTGTGCTCTAAAGATTGCAATCCGTTCGTTAAGGTGGGAGAATCTATCAAACGGACCGCCCGTTTTTGCACAGTCGAGGGTATATTTCAAGTATTTTGGAGCTCCAGACCGGAGGTGGCTGCCAAATTCAATCGTGGGGCGCACTTGCGATTTGTACAGGGTTAGCAGGTGTGTAGTATTAAAGTATCTGCGGGCCCTGTACAGTACGCCCAGTTTTTGAGAGGCAGCCTCTGTGTTTCCTTCCTCCTAAATTACTTACTTTCTTCAAAAATACCCTCAACATAAACCCCCCTTTTTAATTTTTCTTTATCCATTGCTTTGATGGTTACATAATTTGTAAATTTTTCGACCACCATGCTAGGCACATGGCCGTGTTATGGAGGTCACAAGAAAAAAATTTCGATCCCTGGTATAGAGTCCAGATTTCCAAGCCACACAGGAGAATAACGAAAAGATGCATATAATTTGTAACAACGAAGCATCATACCTTTTAAATTTAGGTCACGGTTACAAGAGTTTTAAATAGTTAAGACATCAGAAGAGCTATTCTCTATCTTTTGTGAGAACGAGATCGTTCTCCCGCGAGATGTCATGTCAGATTTGTGTGATTTTCTACGGCCGTTATTTGCTTTTTCTATCGGCCGACGTCAAAATTTCAGCTGTGAGCTGTCACGTATTTTAAGTTGGGTTGTTTTAAACACGAATTCCTGTAAGTATGCATGATTATTTATTCATTTAACAGCTGTAGAAAATCACAACTGATGACAACTGACAACTCCCGGGAGAACGATCTCGTTCTCACAAAAGATAAAGAATAGCTCTTCTGAATGAAAGCTCTCCTGGTTATCTCAATGAGAACTCTTTTTTTCACGAAATGGATCCCATTTGTCATCGACACATGTATTATTATTATCTTATGAACAGACAGCATTTTGCTGATGCGCTCGTATCTGATTCCACAATAAGTTTAACGGTAATTGTGTTGTTTTAAATTTTAATATAAGTTAATCATTTTTTCTCTCCAAATAAGAATCCGTCGAACACTAAATTGGTTTACATTAGTAGCATCGATGACATGTTGGGAAAGTTTTTCTCATGCATCCACTATTCTATTTGCAAAAAGTGTTTCCTAGGTTTAGATGCAAAAGTGTTTTGTTAAAAATTTTTGAATGTCAAATATTTTTGTCAGAGGTGAAGATTTCTTGGGTGCCAGGGTATCTGTAATGTCCAGATTAAATTTTAAAAGTCTCAATCAAGTCACCCCTTTCTTTTATCACTGGTAATCTTAATTCCTTGACTTTGCCTTCACATTGTCTGTCTTACAATGATGCTCTTGGTATTTTTGTAAATCATATCTGTATTATATCTATTAGATTTAGATCCTTGGTAAAATATAATATTTTTTGGCATAATAATAATATTTGTGTTCAAAATTGTAAATGGTAGAATAGACAGTCCTGATGAATGCTCGTTGAATTTTATGTGCCCACGAGAGCAACTCGTTCCAAAATCCTGTTTAAATGCAACAATAACAGGACTGAATATACGAAACACTCGCTTGTACCTAGGCTGCATGAAGTTAGTAATAGATACGCAAATGTGGCAGATCTATTTAACTGCACGGAAGGTAGGTACAAGAAGGCTACACTCTCAATTTTTTGCAATCAGTATTAATAGTATCTCTGGTGTCATTTCTCAATCAAATGCCACAATTAACTGTTGAACTCTTTTTGATTATTTCTTATTTAACTATGTTTTTGTGATAGGTAATCCGTGTTTATGGTATGTCTATACAGTTGATATTAAATAAATAAATAAAAATACGGACTCATTATTTGGAAAGCATTTTCCAGGAGAGGTCGCACACATAGAAAGACCACCAAAAAGATGTCCGTGTTATGTTATAAAAATTGCATTGACAACTGTGACCAATTGGCTATTGCCAACCCTCAGAACATTTATAAATTTTCAAAAGTACTTAATAACAACGACTCCGGAATTCCCTCTAACATGTATTTAGATAACAAAATGGCCGATAATCCCAAAGAAGTTGTTAATCTTTTTGCCGAATTCTTCAGCAAAGTCTATGAATCAACAAACAACTCCCCATTGTTCAAAGCCACAACATCCAATTATAACCAGATCGACTTCAATCAGTGCAAATTTGAAGAAAGCGACATTAGAACCAAATTAAAATCTCTCGTCCTAAACAAATCGGCTGGCCCTGATAACATTCCTCCAATCTTTTTATCGAAATGCCTATCAGTCTTAACTTATCCTCTTACTAAAATCTTTAACTTGTCCATAAAAACTGGCACCTTTCCGGAAAAGTGGAAAACAAGCTTTTTGTCTCCTATTTTTAAGGAAGGTGATAAATCTGATGTATCTAACTATAGACCCATATGTATTCAGTCGTCAATCCCTAAAATATTCGAATCTGCTCTGCTCTCAAAACTCTCGCCTGAGATTAATAAAGTTATATCACATCTACAACACGGTTTCATAGCAAACAGGTCTACTCTTACGAATCTGATGATCTATCAGGAAAAATTGTTTAATAGTATGCACAATCATCTTCAAAATGACGTAGTATACACCGACTTTAGTAAAGCTTTCGACAAAGTCTCACACAAAATTCTCATACATAAATTAAGATCCTTAGGAATAACGGGGAATATTTTGAAATGGTTTGAAAGTTATCTACACAAAAGAAAAATATCAGTCAAACTAAATTCATACTATTCAAAACAGTTTGAAATATTCACCGGGGTTCCACAGGGGTCACATCTGGGCCCAGTGTTATTTTCCTTATTTATAAATGATATAACTACCATCTTTGAAGGAGTTATGATACTTTTGTTTGCGGATGACCTTAAAATATATAAAACAATTACGAATCTTAACGACTGTTGCATATTACAATCAAATCTAGTGAGGTTACAAAAGTGGTGCGCCCTTAATGAACTTTTCCTCAATATTGAAAAATGCCAAACAATTACTTTTACTCGAATCAAAAGTCCCATTAAATTTCAATACAGCATTGATAACATTTTCCTAAAAAGGGTAGAACAAATCAAGGATCTCGGTATTATTTTTGATAGTAAATTAACTTTTGTTCCTCATATTAATGTCATAACTAATAAGGCAATGAAATGTCTGGGTTTCATTCTGAGGACGGTCAAAGAATTCAAATCAATTAATTCGTTTAAATTGCTGTACACTGGGCTGGTGAGATCTAATTTAGAATATAATTCAACCATTTGGGCTCCATTATATAAGACACACCAACAAAAAATTGAAAGAGTACAGAATAAGTTCTTAAGATTTATTAATTATAAACTCGGAATACCTATCGAAGAACTAAATTATGTATATCTAATGGAATTACTCAATATAAGCGATTTAACGTCAAGGCGTGTAGTGAGCGATTTAGTTTGCCTTTTTAATATTGCGAATGGCAGACTGGACGCCCTCGATTTAACTTGTAAAATTAATTTGAGAGTACCCACGCGTGATACCCGTTCTAATGCACTTTACTTTGTTACCAATTCTACTAATAATTATTTTGAAAACTCTCCAATACAAAGACTTCATATACTCGGAAATAAATATACTTCAATTGACGTTTATCGACATCAATCGATATCTAAATTTAAACTCAGTATATCAGAACATTTAAAATAAAGCTATAAATATCATGCACTATATAGCACCTTTATCGATATATTATTGTAGCTATGTTTCGATAAACACGTACCAAATATGTATAACAAAGATTGCTAATTATAAACATAAATAATGACAATCTTGTCTTATTTCTCTTTATAATTAAAATAACTATCTCACATTAATTTACGTGACCATATATTCTATTTTACCTGCTTTGTGTCATATCTAGTGTTATCTATGTTTTGTTTCTTATATCTTATGTTATCTTTATTTTTTTTCTTACAGTTATATTATGTTTATATTATATTTTGTTATTTACTATACTTTACCAAAAACATGTACTGCACTTTATGTAAAAGCCCTATGGGCGTTTAAATAAATAAATAAATAAATAAAAATAAATAAATATGTTTTGTATATTTTTAAACATCATGTTTTGGGTCAAGGAAGGCTTTCCTGATTAAATATAATATTGACTTTGTTCCCGGTGACCTGCGGTTCCCATTTCAAGTCTTGTGATGTGGTAATTCCTAGGTCTTGCCGAAACGTCACTGCTTTTAGAGGTGTTCCAATAAATTTGTTTGCAAGATTATTAGTATGTATACGTATATGTGGGTTGGCAAAGAATATTGTATCTTCCGCGTAACAGCTGGAGTCTGATATATTACTGACTAGTATTATGGTGTGCAGATCTGCGATGCACAAAATAAACAGAACTGGTACTAGAACTGATCCTTGGGGGACACCACTGGTCACTTTTCGCTCAGTGGACAGTTAGTTGGTTGCCAATTCAAACTTGTAATTTTCTGACAATGAGGAAGAATTATATCCATTCGAAACGTCGACTTTCTTTTTAAAAAATATATACATTTCGCAATAATTTGGTAGCTAGAGTTAAGCACCGTCAACGTAATTAATTAAATATACAAATTTAAATGACGTAATACACCAAACAAGCTTCCGCGGCGAAATTTACTAATGAT
This sequence comes from Glyphotaelius pellucidus, assembly GCA_936435175.1. NCBI lineage: Eukaryota > Metazoa > Arthropoda > Insecta > Trichoptera > Limnephilidae > Glyphotaelius > Glyphotaelius pellucidus. Next base: position 10,025,110 of record OW386560.1, read on the forward strand.
TTGACGGCGGTATTTTTACGATGCGGTAATGGCGTCAATGTCGCAGATCAAATTAAATATACCTGAGCGACAAAATACAACCGAGTTTTATTTTTAATTTGTAATACTTCCGCTAGGTGAGCAAACATCATTCAGCCACTTATAAATTTACTTTTTTTTTTAAATAGACACTTATGTAAGGCAAAGCTTATTGTGAAAACAGTATTTTCAATTAATCTTTATTACAAATCGGTTTATATTATGAATACAAAAGAAAAATGCTTTGGATAAATTGAAGCTTTTTCTATCGTTTCTGTTGAGTAGATTTAAAATAAAATTGTTAATTTCGTTAAAACTAGCGAGTTCCCGGCATGCATGGCAATGCCGCTTGATAAAGAAATTCTTTCTGCGTGTCCTTTCCCACTCGTCCCGTTCCCATTCCGCCTCCCCCTCCACCTTCCCGCTTTCCCTCTCCCCTCACCCGCGCCTCCTTCACGAATCCTTCTCCTGCGTTCCACACCGCTCTCCCGCGTTCCATATATTCAGTCCCGGTACATTCAGTTTTCAAACAACACATGTGTCATCTATTGCAATTTTTTTTTACAAATATTAATTTTTCACATATTACAAATATTGATTTTGTACACTATAAGAACAACAAATCAAATTTGGTACCTAATAGGTTCCTCTTTGAAGTACAAAAAAAATTCTCAAAATGTCATCCTCAGATTGTGACATTTTTGACAGTTTTGGCAGAGTTTTTGTTATGACTAGGTACCTATTTAAAATACCTATAATTCCTGATTAGAGTCAAAGTATTTGATTTTGGTGTACCATAGGTGAGAACACCGATTAAATTCATCAATTTAAAAACTTTATTCGAAAAATTAATTTTTAGAACAATCGATGGTTTAAAAAATGTCTTTCTAAAATTGTGACATTTTTGACAGTGTCGTCAGAGTTTATGTAATGATTATAAAAAAAATTTCAGATGTATTTTCGTGTGGTTGTAATAATCCAGAAACCTTCGCGAGGGTGGAAAGAAGATATTTTTGAAGTTTCAAACATTTCCAATGCAAACATGCAAGCAAGTTAACATTTTTAAAAGTATACACACAAGTAAACATTTTTAAAAGTATACACACAAGCGTTAACTTCATGAATGATCGAATGATTCAAATGCATGATCGCATATAAAATGTAAGATTATCTATTAGGGGGCCATCTATAAATTACGTCACACGAATTAATTTTTTTTTATCCCCCCCCCCCCCCCCTGTCACACATCGTCACATTTGTGAGAAGTATGATAGGGACGGGGACGTCACATATTTTGCAATTTTACATCTAAAAATAATCAAAACAGTAGGTCAAATTTTTTTTAAAGTTTTTCGTTTTCATTTAATCATTTAAATTTTTACATGAGTTATCACAGAGCTGATGACACCCCCCCCCCCCCCATACCCCTTGTCGCACTTCTTTACTTCCCCTCCCCTCAGATTCACTAAATAAAAACCACCTTTGCGCTGAAATCGGCAGTCTCTATACTCCGTTTGCCAAGCGATTATTATGCCTAATTACCTATATGGTTAAATAGGTTACGTTGGGTTAGGGTTATGGGCTATTTAAAAATGACTTTTTTGACAGCTTTTAATGACTTTTCAAGGAGGTGTTGAATTGACTTGATTCTGAGTTTTCATGGAACAAACGTGATGTACGTATATAGTAAATTATTATTAACGATTTTAGGTGTAAAACGTGGTAAGTGGGCTTTGTCATAAGGTCAGAGAGGATAAAACGCCGCAACACATTGTTTAGAAGTTTAGAAAAACATCAAAAGTGCAAACCGTGTAAAAAGTAATTTGGTCGCTTTTATAAATAATTTTAAAACAAAAGGCAGACATTTCACGCTATAATTATAAATTAGCCATACTGATTCATATATGCACAGTGATGTGAATACATCTAGAATGCATCCAGTGTAATTTGAGCACAATCATCTCGGCGAACACTCCTTGCTTCCTTCATGATCATGCATCTTCATCATCATATCTACATAGTCACTCTTCTGTTGTTCATACTTTTGAACGATCTGACTCAAGTATTTGATTCACTTTGTCGTGCCATGTCTTCATCAATATCCTAGCATTAACGTCTTAGGTCATCCGTTCCACTTTTTTTACATTGGCACCAAGTAGGTGACGTTGAAATAATAATAAAATATTTATACAGCGCAGTTTTGTGTCATTTCACTTCAAGTGCGCTTAAGGCGCCATATCCTCGCTCGAAAAGAAGACGATGGAGAGATGTGTATTTACGAATGTTGGAGAGAGCGCGCTAATATTTAAAACGATAAAATTGAAGCGAATATTGTGAAAATGCTTAATAAAAGACGACTCGTTTAGAATAGAGCAAAAATCTCGTGGGGGTTCAAAGAAACACTGAATTTTTTCAAACATATAACTTGTTAAATAATAGAGACAGACATAAAAATAAAAAATTTCGGAGCATACTTTGCGATTTTTTTCTATCGAGGGAATTTCATAAAATTTGAGTTTCGGCGTGGGGAATGTTTAGATATTATCTTCAAAAATAACATATGGGTGATTATACAAAAGTTGGGTAACTTTTGAAGATATTTTGTTTACTATAGTTATGAAATCAAATTTCTACAAATTCGGGTGTATATGATGGCTAATCTAATGAATATATTGTTCCGAATCGGGCAAGTCACTTTGTGAGATATTTAAAATTTTCAGAATTTGACTGCCAGGGGACTGATGAGGGTAACATAGTAATTACATAGTAAAATACACAATTTTGTAAGAATTATAATGAAATTAAATAAAAATTAGTACACAGTAAAATACACAATTTTGTAAGAATTATAATGAAATTAAATAAAAATTAGTACAAATCTCTTAGGATTTAATAATGGCACACGTCTTTTAAGTATTAAAATCACTTAGTAACAATTAAAAATAATAATTATTAATATGTAATACTGGGAGAAAATACTATGTCAGTTTTCAAAACAGCCTTTTGACATTTAACGTAACGATATTCACTTAGGACGGGTTGTTTCAAAAAATTTGATGAGTTTATCAAATATTTGAAGTTAATTTTCAGGTTCTGTGAAAGTTCTTTTCAAGTTCTGTTTTTTTATCATCATAGGCCAGCTACTTCACAAAACTGAAATCATCACAGAACTTGAATAGAACTTACACAGAACGTAAAAATTAACGTCAAATATTTGACGAATTCGTCATTTTTTTTTAAACAACCCATCCTTAACTTTTACTGCTTTGATTTAGTTTTACTTAATATTTCTAAGTTATCAACAAACTATAGAAACAAAAATCTAAAAATATTTATCTTAAAAGTACTAATTATTACAAAAGACTGACGCCAACGGACTGACGAAAAAGACATAATTTGAGTTTATAATCAGAACTAATGTTTTTTTGGTAATTTCGAATATCAACAAACTACATTTTAACAAATCATAGTTAACTACGTACAAATGAAAATAAACCTCAGATTAACAAGAAAATAACTACTCACCACAGGACTGAAATTTTGACTGACTTAGTACGTGTATAGACGACAAACACAATCCAAGCACTGATTCAGTTATGGCGGCCGTCAGTAACTAACTTCATTACCAAAATTCAAACAGGGATTTGACGTTGAGTCAGTGATATTTGGCGCAAATTTCGAATTTAAACAACACACAACAGACTAACGAATAAAACAAACACAAAGTTTCTTATTTTTTTTTTAAATAAAGTGGAGAACATTGCATTATGAAAGTTGTAGTATATATTACTACGTACATCACAGATTGTAGTAAGTTAGTAAGTTTTCTTAAATCAATGATAATGTTTAATAGATAGTCACTTGATTGTTGGTTTTCGGGATTGTGACATGCCAAAGGACTGACGTTTTAAGCATTTTTTTTTTTTTTATTAACTTGAATTAAAAAGAAGAGCTGAAATTGGGTGACCAAATAAAGGACTTTTCATTGTTTTAAAATAAATTGTAATCTCAATAAAATATAATAAGACTTTGTATATATTGGCTGATGACATTGAGTTACCCAATTTTTGTATATTCACCCATATATATTTTTAAGAGCTTAAAAACTTCAAATGTTCAAGGGAGATAGATTTGCAAGAAATCGGTAGAAATTCGGGTAGTGGCGGCTTAAGGAAAATAATTCCCCTCAGAGCCTAACTCTCTTTGGGAATGCAGTGTGGAGGGTCTTTTTAGGAAAGGGAGGAGACGAAGTTCTAGGAAGGAAAAGGGTATGAGGGCTGGGTATGAACCTGGGGGTCAGTGTGTCCAGGAGTGACAGACGTATGAATCCATCCCTCCGATGCGGTGCAAGGCGAGGTTCCGAGAGAGTCAAAGGGACTTCCTTAATTATTCTCTCCCAGCTGGTGATTGGATTGGTTTGCTTTGTTTTGGAACGTAAGAAAAAATCAAAAACAGAAGAAGTCAAATAAACATAAAATGCAGTTTAAGAAACGTTTCGTACATTTTCGCATCTTTGTTTACATACCCATTAATTTTGTAAACAGATTTTTTTTCGCATTTGAGATTAACAACAAAAAAATTAACAGAGATTTATGAATATTCTTTTTAACGTTGCAACAGCTTTATACGCCCACGCTCGAGTATTTCACGTCGAGTACCGTTAAAAATAAACAAAACCATTTTTTGTATGAACAAGTAACAGATTTATTTATTTTAAAATGCACGTCTGGTGAATGTACCGGACCTAATCTTAACCCTCGACCCGTCCCGTGGGGTCTTTAAAAGCCTAGGTTTTACAGAAATGCTTATTATGTACATTTTAAATGTTCCCACTGATTCCTTACTTTAGGTAGCATCCTAAAAGGGACTATACTCGACGCTAGCGCCGCCAACATTCAGTATTCAGTCTGCGCAAGTGCGCTGTGAGATACAGACGTTTGTTTCGGTGTGAGGCTCAACAAAAAACGATTAAAAAACAAGTTTATATTTTTTTTCATTGCATTTTGTTGAATTTTTTTTTATTTAATAGTATATTCAATTTTAAGCGCGATTCAAAGTCCTCTCTGCCTACCTCTGCGGCGAAACGGCGTGATGGTTAGTTAGTTAGTTATGATTCAAAATTAGAAAAAAATGTTCCTTATTGATTTTTAAGCTTTTATATTTTCTATCTATATATCTTCTATATATTAATACGTGAAGCAAAATCTTTGTACCCCTTTTTACGAAAATTGCGCGGACGGTGGAGTATGAAATTTCGCACATTTATAGTTTATACATATAGAGAAGGAGTGCAGAATGCTAATATTTTTTTTTTAATTATGCATAAAATACATTAAATCAATAAATAAAACATTTTTTTTCAGCACGAAACGAAGACAGGGGTGAACAAGGGTCAAAAGGCTGCGCTTTCCTGCCTTACGTCCATAATGTAACAGACAGAATTGCCAGGCTGTTGAGAAAAGAGAACATCAAGACGGTCTTCGGAACGACAACTAAAATCCAAGACCTACTGAGGTCGGCAAAGACTAAGTTTCCTCTGGAAACAGATGGAGTATATAAACTTAGCTGTTCCGGATGTGACAAGGTCTATGTAGGCCAGACAGAGCGAACGATCTCCAAAAGGATTTCCGAACACTTTCGTGCTTGTAAACTTGGCCACCCTGACAAATCGGCAATCGCCGAGCACTTAATCGAAACCGGCCATTACTTTGGATTTGTTCCTGAAGTCCTGGGAAGACCCAAAACTTACAGAGCACGCCTAATTACGGAGGCAATTGAAATCCATAAAAACCCCATCAATATTAACAGAGACGACGGAGCTAAGCTCAATAGTTCTTGGTATCCAGTAATTGACGGCTACACCAAAGCTAAACGCAAAAAACCATGCTGAATGTCTTCTAACACCAGCTCGTAGAGAAATGGAGCTGGCAGCACGGTATCGCTTCGACACACATAAGTAAACACTCTCACCAATATCATTTGGTCATCTGCCCTGATGATGGACACTGTAACGCTGTCCGAAACGTTGGCTAAAGAAGGAGGTAGCAAAACACGGCATAACACAACAATAACAAAAATACTTTTTGGCCGTGAAAACCTAAAAACATACCTAACCAATAAATAAAACATTACAAATTAAATTAATTATGGTCGAGTTTCGACCATTGGGCGACACTAGTTAAAAACAAATATCTAATTTTTAATTATTTCTTTTTATTTCAATGCAACTCCTACCATCTGGGGTCTTATTATGGGGGGGTTTATTTTGGGGTCCTTGGCAACCCCGGGCGACTCGTCGCTTTAAAAAAAGGCGTGACGGGTGGAGGGTTAAGCATAATATGGAAGATGTTTTCGAAAGGAAGGTACTCTCAGTATCGCCCTGTTGAGAAACCGACATTCAGAAATGAAACGTTCTTTGAAATGTGTAAGCTGTGTTTGGTGACCAGATCTAACGAGGGAGATACTTAATTAACTTTTTCTCCCTTCTCCCTCTTAATTCCTTCAATCTAACAGCTTTCCACAAACAGGGATGTTATAGATCCACTGGCTCCGGGTAGTTTTTTTTCAATGTGAAAACCGCACAATGGTCCCAATTGCTCCCATCTGGAGTCAGTGAGACAGTGGCATCCCCAATAATTGGGGTATGTTCTGAGGCTGAAGGTAGTGGGGAGGGGGAGTTGATGAGGGAAGGGGTTGTGGAGAAATTTTCCACTATTAAGATCTGGTCACAAAACACAGCTAAAGCCATTTAAAGCAAAGTTTCAATTTTGATTGGTGGTCTTACATCAAGGCGATACTGAGAGTATCTTTCACTCTGGAACGTGGCGCAAATATTCTATGTATAATTTTTTAATAATTTATTGCGAAATAACACAAAATAATCAAACAAAATTTATTTGCGCGCGTCTGGATTTAATATTCGGATTGCTAGTCAAGAGCCTTACCCCTCGATCACGGAGGCCGGCGTTGAAACTCTTGTGCGGTGTTACGAATTTTTGAACATTCCACAAACAATTATTTAATCTACTCGAGGTACAGGTAAAAAACAAAACACTAATTTCGGTTGTGTGAAGTAAGTCTGTAATCTGTAACTCCGGTTCAATGAACTGTAGAACTCGGATTTGCTCTGAATTTAAGTCATTTTAAAAATTGGATCTAACTACGTAGGTACTGGTTTGAACAAATTTAGGCAAGCGATAAAGTCCTACCTACCTATTCAAATATAATATTTTAACAGATTTTTTAATTGTCCTTTAAAAATTGGAATTATAACATCTCGTGTTTTTTCACATGTTAACGCAGGTATAACATAAAAAAAAAAAATTTAAATTAAAAAAAAACTGAATCACATACCTACCTACATATGTACAGAAAAATCTAATTAAAACGGTATTTTTACTTCCTCATACTATAAAAGGCTACCTAGATCTCTTTTATCGGATAATCTTGACTTATGTGTGTCTACAGAGGCAGACAGATAAGTACAATTTTTGTGTTAATATTATTCATTGTAAATACTTACGTGTGTATTTATTAAAAAAATATCATTTAATTAATAACCACAAATATGGAAGCAACTATGGGTAGGACCCCTACCTATCAATGTTGATATTGATTTATTGCACAGACGGCAAATATTGCAAGAATTTCTAGGTAGGTAGGTAGGTACCTACCTATTTATTCGATAAAGTTTTTTTATTTGCATAAATTGCACACTATGCAAGTACAAGAGCATCTTAGGTAGGTTTATAAAAAATATTGATTATTGACTAGGTACCTAAAATATGCACAGAATGTAAATATGCGATCGTCTGTAGGGGCAAGGTACCTACCTACCAACTACCAATCCATTTTAATATAGTTTTTTTAATTCATGCAAATACGGGAGCATCTTTTTCACTATCTCGCATACACACCTTTTATCTTCGTATTTCACTGATAAAAAAACTTCACTGTTTAGAAATATTTACACAATAATGGTCTTCGTAGATAGTGTATGACTTTGTAAATATGTGTAGGTGCATATTATAATGTATAGTGATACATAGTTTGTTTTCGTATGATGATGAACGTATGATCCGTGCCGAAAGGTGATACCATAGAGTTTTTATTACAGCAGATATTTTGCCAATCGATGCAATATTATTACTGAGAAATTACCATTCGCAATCCGTGAATCAGAACATTTCTATTTAAAAACACTGATGTCAGACCGGACGGACTGTGGCAAGGACAAGCCTCGAAAACAAACTTGTAAATGGTCAAAAGGGCACGAAGGCGAAGCCGAATTGCACAAAAATCAATAAGAGGTTAGTATCTTGTTTTAGAAGTTGAAATCTTAGTAGAATTTGGGATTATTTTCTTATTGGAACGCGATAATCTCCTTGGCCTAGCTAGCTGTCAAGCGTCGTCTTCGGAGGCCTTTTAGCGTCTTGCTAATTTATGGAAGCCCTACATGGGGATGCACGACGATCGATCATGGTGTTAGGATTGCCCTGAGGGAGGAAAATAAAAGGGAGCTTCCTAAATCGATAACATAAAGGCAGAATTTTGCTTAGAATAATTACAAGATGGCTGACACATCCCACTGAAACGGGCAGATGTATCTTTCGGAGTCTCTGGAGAACCAGCCGGCGGGAATAATCACTCGAGAAATTGCACACGAATAGATGACACTAATAATGATATTCACTCACCGTTTGTTTTCGCCATCAGCGAAATATTTGGCGAAAAAACATTTATTCTTTGACACTAGTTCTCACTACACGCCCATTCCTCGGTTACTAACAAAACTGCGCCGGCGGAGACATCTGGCGGGACAACACCGGAAGCTTTTCATCAAGCCCGTATTACACGCTCTAATCTTTTTTGCCGCATAGTATTTGGTAATAAAAAAGTTAATGTATTAAAAATAAGTAATGTATGTGATAGTATTATTTTTCGACAGTGTTTGTTAATTTATTTTCATTATAATTTTGTGTTTAAGGTGAGAATTTCTGGAAAGAATGCAATTTTATTTTATTTTATTTATTAGCGTAAAACAGTATGTGTAAATTCATATATGACAATGATTAGTATATTTATGACAATTAAATAACGACAAATTGAAATTTAGGACCATAATACAAAAATACAACAATACCTATACCTGATATGTATAAACAATTCTGATACAGTGCATCTAATCCAAAATAAAGCCCTACGTAACATTTTTGGCTTGCCTTGGGATACACATATTAAAGATATTTACCGTCATGCACTTGTATTACCATTAAGATGTTCCTAGCTTTGAGATAACAAACACCATCTTAAATATTATTCAGTGCAACACCCACACAAATATAAAACTGAACTATAACAGCGACGTTCACCAATATAATACACGACAACACAACAAACTACATATATCAAAAATACACTCAACAAAGTTCGGACTGAAATCATTAGAATACATTGCGTACGTATATTTAATGAATGTGGGAGAGCAATTTTTTTTCACATTTTATATTCATTTTCGCATTTTAATTTTCTGAACTGTCGAAATACGGGTTTATTTGGAGCTCGAAACATAAGAAAATATTTTATTCTTCAAATTGAAACATAGACATTAATAAAACAAAAACTTGAATAATTTTTTTATACGCATATTACTTGCTGATGATGCGAAACATTCAATATATCGGTTTGACATAATATTTTCTTTTCTCATCAGACATTATTCAATTATTTTATTATTGAAAACATGAACTTTGTGATGAAAGGCAATGATATATTAGACTTTTTTTTAAAAGTAACAGTAAGTATATTTTAACATGAAGAAATTGGGTTTCAATATTAATTTGTTAGCCCGTGTAATACCGGCTGACTCAAATACATGCACGTCCGTTTATCGAAAGGATATTGTGGTGAAAAAATCTTTTTACTATCTCGAAAAAGTGAGGTAATGTCCTGTGACGCCTTGAAAAACGCAATACACTTCCTTTCGGGACATTCTACCATCCGAATGAGACCAAATAGCGGTCGATACAACAGCCATTACCGAATATTTACATATTTTACAATACAGCCCGGCGTGGGCGTAACACCATTGAAGAAGTGACCATTTTAGGCAAGGCGCTTTTAGCGGTTGCACAATATAGCTGTCTGCTCGTCAAATAGCCAATTTGCGACAGTCGGATCAATTAAACAATCAATCTAATGCATTTTAAATGCTATTGACAGTGTAGTCTATTTAAGATGTCGATTCAATCAGTCATCTTTGATAATAATATAGGTATGCCGCATGGAAATGAATGGAAATGGCGCGCACGGAAAATGTTTGAAAAATGGAACGAATTTGTTTTGAAATGTATGTTTTTATGGCTACAAAATTTGCAGTCTACAGTACGTAAATAAAAAAGACGCCCCTTTCAATTGAAATATGTTCCCGGTTAAGTTGTTTGTAGAAAAAATATTATTGTGTTTGGAAAGGGGAGGAAAATGAGGATTGCGCAGTGTTGTGATACTGTTCATCGATTTTTCTTCCTCTTCTTTCGCCTTGTAGAACTCTGACAACTTTACACATTTGAAAAGAAGAGAAATAAAATTGGCAGGGGTATTTATTATTGCCCGACAAACTTTTGAAATAACATTATCATAATAAGAGCATTATTGTTGAGTTTATTTCGATGTAAATTTGGTAACTAGGTTGGTATGTTTTCTACTGTGTGTAGAAGTGTGTTGAAATGTATTTTTTTCGTTTTAATGAAGCTTCCGAAAATTGCCGACAGGTGGATACAATGTCGGAAAAACAGATTTCCCGGAAAATTATTTCTGACAGCATTATAAACACAACATCATTACTAATTTTGACTTGTTCGGATAAATGCTTTGATGTCCGCAATGATTGATTTTATTTTGAAAGTGTGGATTTATACATTTAATCATTTATACATTTACATCTTAATATATAAAAATTAATGTTTCTTTGCCCACTATACGGTCCCTAAACCATGAATCCGATGAAACTTTGGTGAGTTGTTGTGCGCACGCCCGCGATGGTTTCTGTATATAATGGTGAGCTCTGGCGTTATGAAATCATTTCCTGTAATTTTCATCCGATTGCGATGAATCTTTGGTGAGTTGTTGTGCGCACGCCCGCGAACGTTTCTATACATACTAGTGAGCTCTCGCATGATGAAATTTGTATTGAAAAAATTGCACTAGGTGGCACGCAGACTGTTTGAAACTGAATGTACCGGGACTGAATAAATGGAAATCGGGAGTGGGAAGGGGAACGCGCGTGGGGGGAAGAAGACGCGGGAGGGGAGGGGGGAGTGAAAGGGGAACGGGATGAATGGGAAAGGACATGCAGGTATAAACAATTTCTTCATTAAGTGGCATTGCAACGCATGCCGGGAACTCGCTAGTGTAAAATAAATCTAATAATAATAATAATACCACGCGAGTCTACGTAAAAATGATAAAATCTATTTATCATTAGACTTTCATTAAAAATTGAATTATTATGGAAACATTTATAATGATCGACATTTTTTATGGGAACCAAACCAATAAAATAAAAACACATAGGTTACAAATGAATAGGATACAGATCTATAAAACGTGTATAGGCAGGCGACCAAAACAGGAGCTATTTTTGTTGGTAATACGCGTTTTCATCTTGCGATAAAATATCCCCGACAAAACATCCTCCAATGAAATATATAATAAAAATAACCTAACCTAACATTATCCAACCTAACATAACCTAACCTAACAAAAAAATGGGACTAAATTAATATTGCATTTGAAATACAAAATTATTAATTTAAACTATATTTTGTATTTCAAATACACGACTTGAAAATATTTTGTATTACGTATTTTAAATACATGCGAAAAAGTATTTTGTAATTTGTATTTTAATTACAGCAAAGCGTGTATTTTGCCTAGCCCTGGTGGTAGGTTCTCTCAATATTGCCCTGGTGAAATTCCATAATTTAGTATCGAAGTTTTTTAAATGGTTTTAGCCGTATTTATTGACCAGACATGAATACCCAGACACTTCCCGTCCTTCACCTAACCCATCTCCTTTAATTTCCAACTGTCTTTAGCCTCACAACATACAGTGGGACGATAGGGAGCAATAAACATTGTGATTTTTGTGCGGAATTGACATCGAAAAAATCTAAATACATTTTTTATTAAAACTTTGCATCTTTTCAAACTTGATGACGTAAAATTATTTACTGGCGTTTAATTAAATCACTGATTGTATACATATCCAAATGGATTGCAGAACGTTGTACAAAGTTACAATAAATAAGGGGAGTGTGTCCATTACCCTGATTAGGTAGCTACTTTGGTAGGTACAGTATTTCTACTAAAATGTAACAGTTCCTACCCGCTAAGAGGATCTTCAATTCTTCAACTGTATGAGGGCGCCTCTAGCGGAGTTTTCAGTAAACATTTTTTCAAGACGCCGAAGGAGCGAGATAAGTTGATTAGAAAAGCTTTTCAAGTTTTTGATTTTACTAGTATCCAAAAATATGAGATTTTATAAGTAAACAAAACAAAAGTGAGTGGTTTGTGTGTCCACGCTGGTATTGTTGTTATTTAGTAGTGTATTATTATAGTAAACCGGACTTCTCCTCTCCTTCCATGGAGGTCAAGGTGGAATGGTCGGGGTGTGCCTCCGGAGGAATCGGACATTCTTCTACCAATCACTCTGTGATCGAGACATCGTGCTCTGTTGTGAGTTGTGAACCGGACTAATCTATCCATTTTGGAAGAGCTAGGCATTTAATACCGGCAGTCTGACTAAACAGACTGCTGTCAAGTGTAAAACATTTAAAATATTACCTGTTTATTACCTTCAAATTATTGTCTGTCAAATAAGAGTAGAAAATATAAAAAATGGAACTACAAAATTTGTAGGCTGGCAACACCAATTTAACTTTCAAATATTCTTTTAAAGTACAATGACACTGAATGTACAGAGCACAGTAAACCACATTTTAAAAAACATTTGAACAAAATCGAAGAAGCACTGTTGTTAAGGTACCTAATTAATGACAAATTTGTTTAACGAATGAGTTAAATATATTCAGAACTAAAATTAGAAACATGATCTAAAGCCCGTGCAACGCTAGGTAGGACCTTCAGATGGTATTAAATAAATGTGAACAATTTCTAAACTACTTATTATTTTATTACAATATTGTTATTCTTCATTATGTTAACACAAAATTGCAAAGATATAATAATAATATACCTGCATGCAATTCTAATTTTGAGATCAATGGGTATCTATATTGCAATGAAAAAATATTTTTTTCACTTATATGACTTTTTAATTTTTTATAAAAATGTAGGTTACAGAGCTTTACATTAACACCGTGAGTTCAATTTTTAGTTTTGCCATTTGATCAACAATGGCGTCCTCCTATGTTTTCTACTCTTATTTGGCGGACAATATGCCCGAAGTCAGCTCAATTTTTTTTACTTTTGGTGAAAATGATCTCGCCTCCCAAACTGCAAACTCCGTCTGGGACCTAGAAAGGTAATTTTTTCAAATTGGTGTAGAAACCTTTCTAAGGATAATCTGATCAGTGGCTACCACTATTTATTATCCTAGTTACTTAGTAGGGACTCGTTTAAGGGGCGGGCAAGATAACAGTTTGCGAAAATTAAGATAATTTATTAAGTATCCTTTTAGCGTTTGGTCAATTCGGCGTTTATTATTGGAATTACAAATGACTAATGTAATAATTTGAGGGTTCGATCCCTATGCGATTGCTTTTCGGATAAAAATAGCAATTATCTCCTAGATTCGTCATTTTTTTAATATGTTTAGCTCCCACATTTGTTATTTTGCACTTAAAACAAAGCTATTGAAATGCTTTTTCTATTATGACAATGGATGTCGCAAATGCGAACTGTAGGCTATTTGAGATCGAAGTTAAAAATAAATTTTTAAAATATTTTTTTCACGCAGAATTTGTGATCAGCTGTTTACGGTTAAAATTAAGTAATTTTTTCGTAGATTTGCACCTTTGATTATTAAGTTTACTACAAAAAATATACAGAAAGCGAAAATATTCTGTTGACTCGAATAAGTACCTCTCATGGCACTTTCGAAGTAACAGAAACGCAGGATTCGCGCGGTTATAATGTTTTCATATTTTTTTTATAAATCCTACAAATGTGAAATAAACGGTAAAATACAGGTTAATTCATTGACTATATAGCACTATAATAAGTTTTTAGGTTTCCGTGTTAAAATTCGAAATGTGAATTTTTTTAATGTTGGCGAAAAATTTAAAAAATGATCTTCTGAAAATCTTGGGCAAATGGAGAAAAAGTTTTAAAATGCGCTGTCGCTCTAGTGGTTATTTAATACCTAAATCACGAGTGCAGTGGAGTGGCAAACCTTTTTCGAACAAGGGTCCCAACTGCTCGCAACCGTCTGGAGCGAGTGAGACTATGGCATCCCCAATCGGGGTATTATGTTATGAGGCTGAAGGTAATGCGGGGGGGAAGGAGGTGGTTAGAGGAAGGTGGGGAAGTACCTGTTTATTCAGTTCTGGTCACAAAACATAACTTAAGCCATTTCTAGCAACATTTCAGTTCTGATTGGTGGTCTTTCACAATAGCGATACTGAAAATATCTAGCACTATTATAAATTAAAATCCTCCGCCGCTTCCGTCTGTCTGTCTGTTCGCGATAAATTCAAAAACTACTAAACGGGTTTTCATGCGGTTTTCACCAATAGATAGAATGATTCATGAGGAAGGTTTAGGTGTATAATTTGTCAAGGTTTTGTGAAAATTGATTGAAATATGTAAAGGAGAATGTCTGTATGTGGTGAAAGAGCGGGCTGGCAAGCGGCGGTGTGGATTTGATTTGTTTGGGTGGTAGGTGGCGTTGTGTTTCGTTGGCCACGTTATGAAATTAATAACATGAATTAATCAAATTTTAAACCCATACCCGCCGACCGGGAACCATTTATTGGATAACCAACACCCCTGCCATAAGTCACCCCGAGTGATTCGCTACATTTGGCGAATTGGCAGGGGGCCGGGTTGACGGGGTGAAGTATGTGTAGGTCTTGGCGGCCAATGTGTTTGCCCACCTACAGCGTGGCGGGCCCGATCTCGAGAGATTGGTTGCAGGAGACTTAACCTAAACATCTCCAGCCGGAAGTTCTCGACATATCGCCTTGCACCGCAGTGGGAGGGATGGATTCACACGTCCGTTACTTTTGGACACATTGACCTCCAGATTCCTAGCCACACCTCATACCCTTTTCCTTCCCGGAACTTCCTTTCCTTAAAAAGACTCTCCACACAGCATCCCTAAAGATACAAAGGTCCCAAGGGATTTTTTTTTCCTGGGGGCCTCGGAGCTAATGTGAAAAAAAAACAGATTGTGCAATTCACACGCGGTATAAAGGTGAAACCTTCAGAAAACTAAAATAGACAAGAGTGGGGAGGCGACGAAGCACCGCACAAAGAGCAGACCGATAGGCTACGAAGCACCGCACAAAGAGGAGACCGATTAGTCTATCTCATTTCTCGCAGACTAAATTCTATAGATGTACGTTGGTCTCTTTTTAATGTCGCTATTCTTCGTTTCATCGATTTTCAAATCACAACGGTGCTAAAGAAGCTTTCACTTCAAAAATACTTGCGAACGTCGGAGCTTTTAACTCAGGCCTTCGGAGATCTCGCTTATATTATTTTAATCCATATTAAAAACACATTAATAGTAATTTAAATGCCTTTCTTCCACTCCATTTAAATTGGTAACAATAGCCGTTTTCAATAATGGAATCAATTTTAAAAATTATTGTGATTGAAAACAACCCTCTTTGCAACAATACAGAACTAACTTCTTTTTTACACTCTCTTTACACTTTAAAATCATCCCCTGTCGCGAGGGTTAGGTATGGAGAGAGTTAAACGCCCCTTTGACAAACGAACTTTAAAATGACAATTTTGTATTTCATTTTATTTCTACCCTAAAAAAAAATCGTGAGATATTACATTAGTTAATCTAGTTAGTAAATAACGCTTTCTTGAAAACGGAAAAGCGCAAACTCTTTTC
Organism: Glyphotaelius pellucidus; assembly: GCA_936435175.1. NCBI lineage: Eukaryota > Metazoa > Arthropoda > Insecta > Trichoptera > Limnephilidae > Glyphotaelius > Glyphotaelius pellucidus. Next base: position 10,041,218 of record OW386560.1, read on the forward strand.
TTTTCATGGCTTTTCACCCCAAAGGAGTGTTCTAGCCAATGTGTGTTTCAAGTTAATGATTTTGTGAATAATGCGTGTTAAGTGTAATTTTGGGTAATTACAAATTTGGTATTAGTAACAAGAGCCTTTCTAATTAAATTATAATAGTACATTAATAATAATACGCTAAACAATGTAAGATGATTTTATTTACGTTCAACAGGCGGGAGCTACAGGGAACAAATAAATACGTTGATATAATTTAATACGCCTAAAAAATAAAAAGCATACACTAAATTAAAAAAAATGAAACTAAACTTACAGTTGAAAAGTGTTGTTGTTAATATTAAGGAAATTAGCCAAGACTTCATAAACGCGTTTGTCCACGGAAGAACAGGCATGTAATGTTGTAGGGGGGCAATATACCCGAATTGATTAGGTCAGAAAAATCACGAAATCCGACCTTAATTTTTCTTAAAATGAATTCCAAGAAAATTAAATGAAAGAAACACAGAATTAAAATAATTTTTTTGGCAAAAATTTTGGTACCTAATTTACTGCTTGTTTGAATCCTTGATAATTCAATTCCAATTTTAAAGTTATCGTACAAATAAAAACAGATTTCACTTCTGCCGCGTGTGCAATTCACACGCGGTAGAAGTGAAACCTTCAGAAAACTTAAGTGGGGAGACTACGAAGCACCGCACAAATAGACCGATTGTACTATCTCATTCTCTCGCAGGCTAAATCCTTCAGATTTAAATGTTTTTTTTTCTTTTCAGAGTCGCAATTTTTCGTTTCATCGAGTTTCAAGTCAAAGTGTGCTAAAGAAGTTTTCACTTCCAAAATATTTTATTATAGCGGGAACTTTACCGCTTGTCTGAATTTTTGACACAATCAGTTCCAATTTTGAAAATGATACTTAAATTCGTAACAATTCGAGTTAATTGAACCAGGCCTTTCAACAACCCTATCGTTGTTATTTTTTTAAATGAATAACGCACAGGAGTGCCAACTGCTCCCGTCTGGAGCCAGTGAGACTATGGCATCCCCAATTGGGGTATTTTGTGAGGCTGAAGGTAGTGGGGAGGGGAAGGACACGGGAAAGAGGAAGATAGGGAAGTACTTGGCTATTCAGATCTGGTCACCAAACACGGCTAAAGCCATTTCAATCAGCGTTTCAATTCTGAATGGTGGTCTTACACCAGGGCGATACCGAGAGTATCTTCCACTCTGGATCGTGCCGCAAATATACCATCAATTCTTTTAACTGATTTAATTGTGAAATAACACAAACTAATCAAATAAAATTTATTTTCTACGCCGGGATTCGATCCCACGACCTTCGGATTGCGAGTCAATAGCCTTACCGCTATTACCACGCCGGCCGTCATTTTTGTAATATTACTCCGGATTAATTTCAATTACTAAGTTCAACACTGCTTTTTAGTCTTTCAGTTTGTTAGATGTGAATATCTAAAATGGTATTTAAGTCTGTCGTGCACACAGTGACTCTAATATTCATCTCAATATATTGTATTGCGAAGGGGTGTTTCAAGTCACTGCTCTGAAATAAATAATAATATTTATTGATGTCAGTTACTTCGAGATACATTCATACAACTGAGTGCGCCTTCTATAGTACCTATATACAGGGTGTTCTTAATATCAGTTCATTTGGAAATAACAGTAAAATTGGATGAAAACTAAGAAAAACGTGCTTTTTAGAGTGAAAAAATAAAGATAGTTAAAACTGGTGACCGGACAACTCGGAATGAAACCAACTCAGAACCATCTTAGAAAAGTCTTTTAGAGTGATGAAAAAAAAAAGCGTTAGGTTAGGGTTATCGACTATTTTAAATTTTTTTTTTTTCATTACTTTTAATGACTTTTCAATGGGAGTTGACTTTATTCTCAGTTGGCATGGAACCGTTCAAACTAAGTGTTGATTAGTTTTTAAGCGATAAATGTTTTTCATTTCATAATTAGTTGCTTTATCGTTTGTCTGCATTTGAAGAGATTGTTTTTTTTAGAATTTGTGGAAATTTGTTGAAATTGTTTCACACATACTCACAAGGGAAGTGTCACCAGCAGAAATTTGGAATTTTTAAAACATGTGCCCATATCATTGATATAAAAAACAAACAAGAGAGGTCCGAGATGTGATCCTTATGGAATTCCTGATGGTATATTATAAAAACTTGAGGAAAAACCCTTAGCTCTAACTGCTTGACTTCTATTTGTGACACACGATTTGATCCATCTTAGAAGGTCACCATTAATCCTGATTTTCAATAGTATCTACATTTACAAAGCTACTGTCGACCGCCACCCGCAGCGCCTAGCAGCAAAAACCCGAGGAGTGGGTTCTCAACTGCTATTCTAGACTAATATCTTGTTACTGGAAAGGGAAGAAAATATTAAGAGATAAGGTCACTTCGCAATTTTGACCACCTTCGGATCATACGTTGATTTTACCTTCAGGTAAATAAAAATTAAATAAAAAAAAAATATTGCAGTTTATTCAAAGTAAACGTAAAATTATAATAATTACAGTAATCTTATTCTGCCAGAATAGCATCCTGTATATATGTGTTAACCCTATAAAGCATTTGAATATTTTAACAAGGGGTTGGGGCATATTTCGGTTTCATAAATCCACACCATTTAATCTTGGAGATGGCTGCGGCCACATTTCTCCTTGCGCATTTATTTACTGCCAGTGCTGGGCGTTGTGACTGTTTTTCGTTCAATAGCAACTAAACTAGAAAAGAGGCTCCGACGACGTCATAGATAATAGAAACAAGGGAGATAGCCGTGAACATCATACGCGTGTTGTCAACACCATCCTTTTTACTGCAGAACACAGCTTTGCACAGCGGCTCATATCTAACCGGACTAAACTTTCCGTTTTGAATGAGACCGTCCCGTTCATTGAAATTCTGCCTCTTTATCCCAAAGGAAAGCTTCGGGAAACCAAAATGCCAAGTTTTCAGAAATGTTACATCAAATTAAGGGCAAAATATTTATAAAGGAATAAGTACACTAAATCAATTGTATCTCTATGTGGAACTTATCGGCGAAACATACAAAAAGTAATTGATCTTACTACATCTTTATATACAGCCTCTCATATTTTATAAAAAAAATTGCTAATTTTATTAGCAATAAGCTAATATGACGCAAATATTAGTATTCCAACTAAAAAATATTTAATTGCTTTATTTTGCTTAATCATTGAGTTGAATCAAGTTGCACCACCGATATCAAAAAAAAAGTTAAAAAATGGCTAATGGATAACTATAGAAAATAGACGAAAAATAAACGATCTAACCTTTTTATTAAAATTATTAAACTCTAAATTCGATTGTTGTGAACTCCTGCAATTAACAAATCTTCACGTACCTATACGAACGACTAGACAAATGTTAACATTTCATATACATACATCTCATTCCAACTATAGTTTGCATTCTTCAATACAGCGTTTACACAGTCTTGGTAACAAATATTTAAACAATATGGATGTATTTCATAATGAATTAAATTTGTCAAACTTCAAACAACGTATGTGCCAACTATTTATTCCTACTTCTTTACCTCTATTTTTATTTATCTTATATTATATTCTATCTAAAATATAAGAGTTGACACAAAGTAGGTATTTTATGTTACCTATATTTTGTTTCTTATATTTTATGTTATTTCCTGTATTTTGTCAAAAACATGTATTGCGCTATATGTAAAAGCCCTACGGGCTTCGACCAATACGGGCGTTTAAATAATTAAATAAATAAACATTTTGCATTTTTATTGGATTTACCTAAAAAAAATACAGACAGAAAAACTGACTTTTCGTCCTTCAAACATATAGATTTCTGCATGAATACAATTTAAATTCTTGCACGAATTCTACAGCAACGTAATAATGTTTTTTTTTTTACATTAGCTCCACACAGGAGGCCCTGAGAAAAATAATTTCCCTTAAGGCCTATGTCATATTTGGGGATGCTGTGTGGAGGATATTTTTAGCGAAAAGAAGGATAGGAAGTTCTGGGAAGGAAAAGATATGAAGGGTGGGTAGGAATCCGGGGGTCGATGTATCCAGGACTGACGGACGTCTGAATCTATTACTACGGTGCAAGTCGAAGTTCCGAGTTCTGCTGAAGAGGTCAAAACGTCTCCCTCAACCAGTCTCTTCCGTTCTGGCCTGCCACACAGACGGTGGCAGACGCGTCCTTCGTCAAGGCTCGGACAAACCTCACCCCCATGAACCCGGGGGCCAAGCTAAATCACCAAACGTAGCGAACCATTTGGGGTGACCTGTGGCAGAGATGTTGGTCATTCATTAAATTGTTCCTGGGGCGGCGGTATCTACCCTATTTTAAATTTTGAAGTGTAGATTTGGTCTTCCGATATTGTTTTATTCAAGAATCTTAATATTATTTTAGTGAATCCAGCGATCCATAGACACACTCGCACATTATCACGTGACATGCCTACTTTGAAATTTTCTATTTTCTACATTTCGACTTAAAACTTTTCGTTCGCATTAAAATTTATCACCCGCATTAAAAATAATGACTCGGGAATAAAATCCGCCACAAACCGAGCCCCTCGGCCATTCTGCTCGTCTGCCAGACATAAAAACACAAATAACCCCGCGTTAGTGCCGCCATAGCCCGCCCCTAGCAGCCAGCGCCAGCGGAGGATGTGGTGACGTCACTGGCCATAGACAATAAATCAAGATGGCCGATGGGAGATTGCCGAGAATAATAACATACCTATCTATCTTTGTATCTCGTCTGTGGAATGGGGGACTGACAAATGGACTTGTAAACTGCCTTCCAACAATGCAAATGGCTTTTCCTCTTCTCTTGCTCTTGGACATTTTCGTGTTTTTCAAGCTAAGCAGAATAGTAATATTATTATGTTCGTCTATTTTGTTTTAAGTGGGGGTGCGAAATGCTACCCGATAAGCAGAAAGGGCTCTTGGTTAAACGCCCCGTTGGGTTGATTTATTTATTTTATTTGTTATCAAAATACATTAACATTACAAGAAGCTTTTGACTGTCCAACTAGGAAGGACTTCCGTTCTAGGACAGTCAAATTGACAGGTCGCTATTTTTTATATGATTAAATATGAATTCCCAAGTAATTGCGTAGACAGTATGTGAGTACAAGAAATATGCAGAAGGATTACATTTAAGAGTAACATTGCTATGTGGTTAGGTAATTGTAAGATAGAGCGGAGTATTGTAGGATGCCTGTGGTAAAAATAATTAGTAGTGGGATTAACAGTTATGCATGAGCTTGTAGCGTTTTAGTTACATATATATTTTAAGTCTTGTAGAGAGGGACATAAAAAATCTTTTCAAATCACTGTCCTATCCATATGTTACTTTTCTTTTAATGTTACTATTTTTCCGCGTTCCAAGTGCTGAATTCTGCAAGCAAAGCATGTTCACAAAATTCTGCATCATGCAGCCATAGGTACCTACTTACCAGCCACTTGTATGTTTCTTAAATACACCGTCATCTTTGACTCCATATCACCAACACGCTATGAGTAGTTCTTAGGTGATACCTACCTACTGATAATTTTCCGTGTGCGTGACAAATACAGTGCTTGGGTATTCTATCATTTTAGATTTTTACATTCTTATCACAATGAAGATGGGAATTTTTGTTATATTGACCACTGAAACAAAATTTTCCTTGAAAGAAATATCAATATTCATAAAAACTAATCACAGCGAGAGCTCGTACGGACGTCATCGACGTTCGTTCTCTCTTCTCACGCATCTAGTTTGAAAACGAAAAAGACAGAAGATAATAGAACAACGACGTCACGTAAAAAGTAGTACTCCCGAGTCGGTACTAACTATTATTTTTATTATTAATAAACACACAAATTTTCTTGGTTCAACACCCCGTCTGTGGAATGATTTGCCGGCCTCTGTGTTTCCTCCTTTCTACAACATGAGTCTCTTCAAAACCAAGGTTCACTCCTTCCTTTTCACCAAAAGACCCTCCTCACGGCAACTCCAAAAATTACATTATTTTCCCGTTGGAAATCAATTCACTCATGCTCCCTTGTTGGTGCAAGGGTGCGTTAGTGAATTAATTTCCTGCGTATTTCTTCTTACTATTCTTGCCTTTTAACTTTTTTTTATTTTTCACACTTTTATGTTACGTTTTGCACTATTTATTTTTATTTTATAGTTTTTCTATTAGGTATTTTTTTGCCTTTATTGTTTTATTTCAGTTGCCAGTCAGTGGTTGAGTGGGCATCGTGTTTGGGTCCCACCCGGGACCCAAAAACGATGGTCCCTTGATGATTCCTTGTTCGATTCCTCGGCTGGCTTAGTCCTCCATCACAAAACAAGCAACATTTTTGGCTTTCTGTGGTGGTAGTAGGAGATTTTCAAACATTGTTGGGTTATTCGTAGCCCGGGAATGTTTGTCTTTCTTTTAAAAAAAAAATATAATTTTGCTTTTTACCTTTTATTTTTATCTATATAAATGTTATTTAATTCATGGAAATAATAAGAAATATGTTAAAATTCTGCAAGATCAATCAACGTTTAATTTTCAAAATTGAAACTTAATACTTCACAAGACAAGCAATAAAGTAGGAACCGAAATTATTCAATAAATTACCTAATAATTCTTTTTTGAAATGTGTACTTCTAACTTTTGTTTATTTCACAGATGTCATAATTTTTAAAGTTTACTAACATTTGAAAAGTAATTTTCAAGTGTGCTAAAATTTGAAAGGTAATTTTTCAAGTTAACCAACATTTGAAAGGTAATTTTCAAGTTTACTAACATATGAAAGGTAATTTTTCAAGTTAACCAAAATGAAGGGATGATTGTACCTAGATTTTCTAATAAACATGGCCAGCGAACTCTTGAATACATTGTACCGCTTATATTTAATATGCTGCCATACGATTTGAAAAAATATTGCTCGACACCTAAATTTGCCCTATTGTTAAAAAAATGGCTATTGGAATCAGATTTTCTTTATTGACTGACTCCTAGTGCACTTAAAAAAAAAAAAAAAATTTTTTTTTTTTTTTAGACATTCTTATTATTATTATTATTTTTATACTTATTTTTGTTTTTATTATGTATTTTATTAAATTGAAATATTTTTTTCCTGTATTGTATTATACTTAACTGTACTATGTTTCTGTCCACACTGTTCCTGCCGACAAGCTACTTGCAGTAGCTTTGCAGGTATAATGTAAACATGAAAAAAAATCTTTTTTCTGTAATAAAAAAAAAAAAAAAAAAATTAAAAAAAAAAAAAAAAAAAAAAAAAAAAAAAAAAAAAAAAAAAACCAACATTCGAAAAGTAATTTTCAAGTGTACTAACATTTGAAAGGTAATTTTTCAAGTTATCCAACATTCGAAAGGTAATTTTCAAGTTTACTAATATTTGAAAGGTAATTTTTAAAGTTTTCTAACAATTATTCAAGTTAAAGGCAATTTTTCAAGTTAACTAACAATCGAAAGGAATTTTTTTTGTTTCTAACATTCGAAAGGAAAATTTTTTTCTTAATCTGAAAATATTTCGATATTTGATCAATTTCGACAGAAGTAAGGAAAACATCAGGTTATTTTGGTCACATGGACACGCCCATAATATACCTCTAACGGTACATCCCTTCAGTGACAACAGACAGGTTGACTCACAAAATATGAGGCTTTACCTCTGATTAAACAGCATAATAAAAAAATAGATATAATAAAATTTGTAATAAAGGAACATGAAACCAAAAATTACATAAAAACAAAAGATTGTATAAAACTAAAACAAAAACTTAAATTTTTATTACATTAAAATTCATTTATTTATTTAAATTCATTTATTACATTTCAATGTTAGGAAAGGGGGCTTTTCACATATCATCATCATCATCACGTATGTAATATAATATACCATAGACAAGGAAAACAAGAAACCTTGTAAAAGTGAGTGCTATCTGCTACTTTACCCGCAATTGGGCAAAGATTTAATACGCGGCATTTCAGATAAGAGATGAAGCAAATCCCATAGATTGTGTAGTTTCTATTTTAGCGGATATTGTTGGTAAATTATGGGGTGAATTCATAGGGGAAATTTTTCTTTTGGTAGGAAGTGTGGACTTTAGGTAGATATAACAGCTAGGGTTGATTTAAAACTATCTTAAACAACTAACTAACTAACCATCATGCCGTTTCCCCGCAGGGGTAGGTAGAGAGGACAGACAGCCAAACATCTCGGTCTTGGCACACACCCCTTGGCTAATTTACATTGATACATCGTCTATTATTCAGACTCCTGACATGGCACGACTCAAGTATCTGATTCACTTGATCGTGCCATGTCTGCCTCAGGCTTCGACTTCTTCTACCATTCATTTGCGTTATGTATGGTAGAAAATACAGACGAATACAGGTCCAGGGAATTCTCTGCATACTCTGGAGTACCACAGGGGTCAAACCTGGGACCTCTTCTATTTTTAATCTTAATTGATGACTTTGAAGAATGCATCAAACATTCCACTTGCCTGATTTTTGCTGATGATATGAAATTACTTAAGAGGATTTATAACGGGCAAGATTGTAATAAATTTCAAATCGATTTAGATTCAATTTCATCATGGGCTGATGAAAATAAATTATTTTTTAATACAAAAAATGTATACCCGTTAAAAAAACCTAATCAAATTTGATTATAGTTTTAAAAAAGATATATTATCACCATTAAAATCCATTAAGGACTTAGGGGTAGTCTTTGATTCCATACTTATATTTTCAGACCATACAATGCAGTTGGTAACATCATGCTACAAGCTTCTAGAGTTTGTCTTAAGATCGTGCAAACAGTTTTCATATCTTGAAGCAATGATGGCTATGTATAACTGCATGTAAGGTCTAAAATTGAATACGCCTCGGCTGTATGGGTCCCATACCAGAAAAATACATTGAGAAATTGGAACAGATTCAAAAAAAGTTTCTTAGATACCTGTACACGAGAATGCATGGAAAGTACCCACGATTTATGCATCATGAAGATCTGCTCACAAAAACTCGTTGCCAAAGTCTCCAGTCGAGGAGGAGTGCGGTCCTTGCAGTAACGGAGTACAAAATCATCAATAATTTAATAGATAGCCCGTGCCTCCTGGAATGCCATAAGTTGTTTGTGCCGAACAACTACAGCCAGGGACGGTACCACGATCTTCTATGTATCCCACGTAGCAGAACGGACTTACTAGCTCAGCATAGCATGACACGAAGTATGGCGCTGTTAATTAACGCTTCCAAAACTGTTAACATCTTCAACAGTAGCCTTGAGGAATTCAAGAGGCACCCTGCTATAATATCATGTTACTATTTCTTTACCTTATCCGTAGATGTGTAGGTAGTTTGTGTCACATGTGTATTATAAATGGACACACAGTCTGTAATACACAATAAAAAATAAAATAAAAAGTATTCTCCCGCACCTTTCTTCGTTCATTCCACGTCCAAACCATCTGATCGTCACTTTCTTAATTTTACTCATTAAGGGTCCACTATTCGAATTTCGACCGATTTCTTACATATCTCCCATAAACATTTGAAGTTTTTAAGCTCTTAAAAAAATATATGTTATTTTTGAAGATAATATCTAGATACGTTCCACGCCGAAACGCAAATTATATGAAATTCCTTCGATAGAAAAAAAATCGCAAAGTATGCTCTGAAAATTATTAAAAACAAGTCTCTTTCTATTATTTTACACGTTATATTTGTGAAAAAATTCACAATGTTTCTTTAAATGATACTAGATACCTTCAACGAGATTTTTGCTCTATTTTGAACGAGTCATGTTTTATTAAGCTTGGCAATTTTCGCTTCAAATTTGTCACTTAAAATATTAGCGCGCTCTGTCCAACATTCGTAATTACATATCTATCCATCTTCTTCTTTTTGGGCCGGGAAGCGCCGCCTTAAGGCGGTATAATGTCCTAATATTGGGGGTTTGCTCAAGGCTCACATTTTAATAAATTCCAACGAATTCGTAAATAAGATAACTTTTTTTTTCAAACCGCGAAGCGGGGATGTAAGTAGTTATTTATGTAAAAACAATACCTCACCATTAATATATTTTACATAGTACGGTTAAATTTTATTTCCACTTACATAACTATGAATTTAGCGGTGAGCATCAGATTTTATTTTTCTAGACGATGAATTAATAACTTCGTGAGGGATTTGTTTAGAAACATCTTAAATGTTAATAACACGTTCTTCAGAATTAATCAGAGAATGATTAAACTATCTCATTATCTCGCAGGCAAAATCCAATACATGTTTGTGTTTGTCTCTTTTAAGTGTCGCTATTTTTTTTTCATCGAGTTTAAAATCACAACCGTGCTAAAGAAGTTTTCACTTCTCTTTAGAAGTGAAAACTTCTTTAGCACGTAGAAAAATGACATATACTCATTTTTTAAATTTATTATCCTTCATCATTTATTGTCCAATATCGCCATTGTTATGTTTTGGAAATGCAAATGTCAATGTGACAAAAAAAAACTTTTATTGTTCGTCAATCTTTTGGCTCCAACTCAATAAATTATAAAGCACAATGTGAATAAATTATTGTGTATGTTAAGTCGTACGTGTCTCCACTCTAAAACCCGCTGCCAATTTTCCAATCAGCATTTTCCCAAGTGGCGTCTTTTAACTACCAAACCCTTAACCGACTCTTAACAGATAAACAGTTAAGAGTGCGTTAAGGGTTTACTGCTCGGGCGGAGCACCCCGCTAAGTGTTTGGGCGACTAAACGAAGAATAATGACAATAGGGGTGCGCTGCTCGTTGTCGCCCTGCCACGGGGGTTAAAAGGGGGTCGGCAATTTAATTTTTGCAGTAATTAAGAATTATGCTAAATGGGAGCGATCTGATGTTTGGAGTTGGTTGCGCTTTAGATTTTATGGTTGTTAAGGGAGTTGGGATTAAAGTGAGGATTATGATAATGGTGGCAGTCATGTTTATTGCAAAATATCTTGCATTGAAACAAGTAAAATTAAAATAAATAATAACCCCATTCGGGAACTCTGAGGTTCCCTAAGGGCCAATTACGTCATTGGGGGTAGGTACTAAAGTTTCTTTGGCGGCAACCAGGATGACATTGATATTAAATTTACAAAAACATTATGTACTTTATCCGCCTTACTAGACGATGTTTGTAGGCTTTTCAGACGGGTAAAAATAATCGTTAGTACACTTTTGCCGTAGATCACCCCAAGTGGTTCGCTATGTTTGACTTAGACGTGACTTAACAGGGGTTCCAGGTTTTACCGGTTTCATAGTGTTCAGGTCTTGGCAGCGGATGGGTCTGTTCACCAGCTGCGTTGTGGGTCGGATCGGGAGAAGTCGGTTGAAGGAGACCCTTTGACCTCTCCAATCGGTCTTTCTCGACTCATCATCATGCACTGCAGCGTGAAGGATGAATTCATACGTACATCACACACTGATCTCTAGATTCGTACCCACCTCCCAGGACTTCCTTTCCGCCCATTCCTTAAAAATAACCCCCACACATCATCTTCAAAGATAACACAAGTACTGATAGAAATTATTTTTCTTAGGGACTCCTGTGTAGGTTTGACGTGAAAAAAAATACATAAAAATAATTTTAAAAATATCCCGATGGGGATGCCATAGTTCCACTGGCTTCAAACAGTTGGGAGTAGAAGGCAGTCTTATGCGATATTCGCTTGGAAAACAAAACGAAATTATTTTCAAAAGCTGCATCCTTTGTCTGCGTATATAATGTATAGTATGCACATAAGTTAGGAAAAATAATAATAATAAAGTACGCATGTATGTAGTAAAAATAATAATTATAACATACGAATACTTTAAAAATGTACGTTTGCGGTTAAAACAACTTTTTTTAATATACGTATGCGGTACAAATAATATACTTGTGCGGTAAAAATAAACATTAATGTACGTATTCGGTAAAAACAGACCTCGCGTTCATAAGAGTATGTTTCTAATTTTAGCTTATTTAATAAAACAAAACCAAACTTAACTCCGAAATCATAGGTCCTTCTCTTATGGAGAAACTGAAAAAAAAACAGTTGTCAACGCAATCACAATCAAACTCCTGAACAAAATCGATATTTTTTCTGAACTGACATATCGACTGACTACTCGAAAACTTGACAGGTCGTGAGCTGCTACCATGGCAACCTGTCAAAAAGGCAACTGAAACGCGACTGTTTTGTCATGTTTTGACATGTCATATCAGAAAAATATCGATTTTGTTCAGGAGGTTGATTGGGATTGCGTTGACAACTGTTTTTTTTCAGTTTCTTCATGAGTAGATGGCCTTAATGGTTACTTAAACATAGACCATTTATTTTAGGCAATATTTTACACAATTTGTCAAAAGAAACGCCACTATCTCAATGACAATTATTTTCTGAAACTTTCTTTAGGTAGGGAGGTAGGTACCATAATATTGAAAAAAACGAATAAGAAAGTCCAAATGAGAATACAACGATTTCACATTTGAAAAAATAATATTTCCTAAACCATTAACCACTCGAACCCATAAGCTTGTTTTCAAGCTACCTACATCATTGCCAGACGTAATAAAGTATGAGGCGTACCTGACTTATTAAAACGTATTTTTTTGAGTTTTAGTATTTAGTAGAGTTTTGACAATTTGTCAAACAATTCAATTTTTATTCTTTGCCTTCAACTTATCAAATCTGTAGCAAGGAAAAGTTGCAAGTATAATAAAATCAATAATTCGTGGGATTTCAACGCCTGGCCTTCCCTGGGAAGTGCTGTGAATTCTTCCGCATCGGAAGAAGTGTTTTCCGGTTTATATTTTCAATGCATGTTTGGGTTAGTATTTCAATTCAACATTGCCAAATTATTAATATTTTTACACGATTTATTGGCGTTTCGGAATGTGAATTAGTGGAGAGATCCACCAATATTGCCAGCGTATACCGATTTCTTATTTATTCTCTGTCTATATCGGTTCGGCTTTCAACAGTGAAACTGTGCTAGCGATGTCGGTATAAAATCATTTTAAGTTATCCTATCGATCCGATATTGTAAAATTATCGATTTCACCATGCTCCAGGGGCTCTAGCATGGCGAAATCGCTAACTTTACAATATCGGATAGTTAAGAGTAACTTCCGATAATTTTATATGGATATCCCTAGCACAGTTCCCTGTTGATAGCCGAACTAATATTGGTGGGGAATAAATTAGAAATTGATGTACGCTGGCAACACTAGTGGATCTGTCCACAAATTCACATTCAGAAACGTCAAACGCCAGTCAAATACGTAAAAATATGAATAATTTGGCAATGTTGAAATGAAATACAAACCTAAATATGCATTGGCAGTACGCACTTACATTTTAACCACAACACGGGAGTTAATTAGTTAATCAATTCTTTAGTCATACATCAGCCACTTTTTATCAAAATTCGAACGGAATAATTTGGTCGCGTCTTAGTTGAATTATAAAGTCTATGGATCGCTTATACGACTTCTTTCAATACAAAAATCTTCGTTAGTTCAATATATTCTTTAAATAGGCCAGTAATGTTGATTAACGAACGACATTATTCAAATAAATGCATATATTGACAGCTAACTTATCTGATACTATGGAATCCGGGCTAAAATTTGTCAATTGTCGGTTGGAATTTCTCTTACCAATTGTTAACCGTGATCGCAAATATTGCTAACTGACCATAGATGACAGATTTGGGCAATATCGTATTGATATAGGGTTATATCGATCGACCATGTTAGGTACCCTGGTTGACATTAGATCCTAGCTAGTATCCCAGGCAGTTTGCCTGTTCTAAGGAACCAAATGCTCGTGAAAATACCAAATGAACGCCAAGTGAACTAGTTTTTGTTGGCACCAATTGAGTTAGTCCCTAGTCGACAAAATACTTCCATACCCTTTCCCAAGTAAATAATACATTCATAATAGTTATTATGAAGTCCATTATTATTATTGTCGGCGGCCATTAGCTGAACTAACAATGGCGGGCGATGAAGAATGGAGCCCGGAGGAACGAAATGAAGTAGGAATTATTATGAAAATTGTTTTTAGATGTTTTCCTTATTGTCTGCGAGATGAACTTGTGGGAAATGAGATGACTGGGTGAATTCGGTGCTGCTAATGATGTCATTATGCTAAGATAAAGGCACAGGGGTCCTTAAGATTTATGGGTTTTACTCAAAACTCCAACTCAAGTAGAAATTTATTTTATTTATTAAGTTTTAATCCAGTAGGACTGCGAGATAGTGCAATCCCAGTTTTACTGAGATGTAAACAATTATTATTTTAGAGAAAAATAAAAAGAATATGAAAACATTACGAGGGAATAACCAGACAAAACCGGAAATACGTCATTTTTAAATCAAATTTTTGACGTATTGAATGTTTTCCACAAAAAATTATAAATTGATTTCGAAAGACTGTTTTTATTGAGTAAAGTTTTTTATTTAATTTTGAAAAAATAGGTTTATTTTTATTACAATAAGGTTTTACCGTAGGTCGTTGGCAGATTTGTTAAATTTTCAAACAAAATTTTGTATTATACAACATACATTTCAAATCATATAATCATGCAGTAAAATAAATCAGTTCATCATTTGTGAAAGCTACTTTTCAGAATTTTAATTTTAGTTCAAATAAAATCATTAAAAAAGATCCGCGCCCTTGTTTTGTGACGAAAATACTTCAGTTTGTCTATTTATTTACGGTCTTACAAACTAATATATTTAATAAAATTACATTGTTATTTTGCTTAGACATTATTGAAAAATTGTCAATACTTTTGATAAAAAAATAATTACAAAAAGTACATAATTTTAATAGTTTAATCATCACGAATTGAAGCTTTTTGGATGTAGATATTTATCAAAGCAAATTTTGAATGAAATAAAATCGATATTAAGTATTATGTTAAAATGCTGGTATGGAGAACAATTAATCTTTCACATCGGAACCGCCCTGTACAGTTGCAAGGGTACGATCGCAAGATCGGCGTTCGGCGAAATTTAATGACAACTGCTGCTAATTCTGTACAAATCGCAAGTGCGCCTCGCGGTTGACTTTGGTAGCCACCCGTGGTCTGGAGCCCCGAAATACCTGAAAAAAATCCTCGACTTTGTGTAGAAACGGATTGCAATCTTTAGAGCATAGGCGTAGGGTGGGAATGCTGTCTTCGTTCTTGCGGTATTTCAATGAAGAACTAGCGTCATTGATTCCTTCGGCACCGGTGCGCAGCACAGAGGTTGCAAATACTCAATATCGTCTCATAAATCTGTAACTTCTTCGTTCATGTATGTTTTTAGGTTTTCACGGCCAAAAAGTATTTTTGTTATTGTTTTTGGGGTGTTATGCCGTGTTTCGCTACCTCCTTCTTTAGCCAACGTTTCGGACAGCGTTACAGTGTCCATCATCAGGGCAGATGACCTTCTTCGTTCATTATCATAAGTAATTAAAATTTGATGTGCTGATTAAAAACTAAACAATCTTTATGTTTCATATTTTTTTTTAGTGAATTATTATTATTTTGACACTAAGCATGTTATTTCAAAAACAATTTATCCTTTTTTAGTACTGCGAATTTTCTGATAAAAAAAGAGCAGCGCTAAAACCGTTTTGACGCTGTTGCACATTGAAAAAAGTTATTTATATAAAATAGTGTTTTAATATTCACAGGAAAAACCCTGCCACTAGTTGAAAGTTTACCTAAACTTCGTTAAAATCCGGTTTAGGTAGGAAACTTATAAATCATTATTATTTGAAACTTAAATATTTTTAACATCATATTACTAAAGCTTAAAGAACAACCTTTGCGGTCATATATAATAAATTAAATGTAAAGTAGCTCAAACGCTTTAAATTTCTACCACGAAAAATTCCACATTTTGATTCAATTAAATATCTCAGTCCGAAGCGTACTTTGACCCGTATTTTAAATACCTACACAAAACAAAAAAAAAAATAAGATATGAAAATTTATCGTTAATTTATCTTATTAAAACCGCTTTAGGTATTTAAGAATTTTTTTAGATTATAGAAATAGGGTTTAAAATGGATTTAATCGCATTTGGTGACGAGATAGCCAGTATCTACTTCCCAAATTTTCTCTTTCCCATTTTCTTCCCTTCGTCACTACCCACAGCGTCCCAACGTACCTACCACAATTGGGTCTAGATTGGGAGCAGTTGGGACTCTAGTGCGGATTCACATAAAAAAAAACATTTGCGCACGCCGAGCTTTAAATCTCTCCCGAAGAAATCGCCAGTCGCTGTTTGTTCAAGCCGGCATGCAGTAGGTAGGTTAACGAAAGATAAACCGTAGCGAAACCAAAATGGAATACTGCAACTCTAGCATGCCGTAACATCAGTAGTGACATGTCACTCTGTCAAGACATATCTTATTTTCCCGACCGATAAACTTACCCCCTTGTCATAAGTTAAGATGCTAGCATTGGGGAGGGCGTAACTCCGCAAATAAGTACAGTTTTATATCTAAAGTTATATGAATATACATATACATGGTGAAACAGTTTGGAGTACAAAAAGTAGTGTCCGACCGAAACAGGAATTTCTACCGAAACCGAAACCAAATCTTCGGTATCCGGCCGAAACCGAAATCGAAACCAAAACTTTTTTAGTTAATACAGCGTATATTACTCGCATATAATGTAGCTTTATATTGGTGAAAGAATTTTCAAAATCAGTGTAGTGGTTTAGGCGTGAAAGCGTAACAAACAAACACACGCACTTTTGCATTTATAATATACTAGCTTTTCCCCGCGGCTTCCCCCTATCTGGCTATCCCCCCTCCCCCCCACCCCCACCCCCTCCCGCATTCCATACATTCATTCCCTTACATTCAGTTTTTGAACATCTCGCCTGCCACCTAAATTTCATAATGCTATGTATAGCTCAAAGAAAAAAATGAATTACCCATTTTTGTTCATTCGTTCGGAATTTATGCGCTTACAAACATTTCAGATGTTTATTTTTATTTAAATATTTGGAAGTTTGTAAATGGTATAAAAAATACACTATTTATTATTCAGTCTTTATAATCGTTACGAATTATATTTTTAATGTAGGAACTCTCATCTGACATTTATTCCAAAGCGTAAGCTTGTCCAAAAAATACAAAACATATTCTTATATTTGAATTTTCTAGAGCAGCAGCCGACCAGTAGGTAGGTGATTGAGTACCTACCAGCATAGAGCCCACAAATATATCAACATCGTTTCCATGGCAACGATTTGTTTTCTGACATTATTGCAATAACTCGCTTTTGTTAGCGACAGAAAACGTATAACAAATAAAATATATTAATATTTATAATTTCATAACGCCAGAGCTAACAATTATACACAGCCTATAGTCCTCGCATATAATTTAGCTTTCTATTGGTGAAAGAATTTTAAAAATCGGTTTATTGATTTAGGCGTGAAAGCGTAACAAACAAACACACGCACTTTCACATTTATAATATAGATTATTATAATGTAAATTTAAAAAAGGGATCAGAAAGTGTCGATAAAACTTGCAAAATTGAATACAAAATATTCTGATAAATAAATCATCCAATCTTCGATATCTGAACAAGTGTTCCACCGAAGATAATCCTGCTTACTGGAACGACTTGAATAATATCTCCCATCTCCATTAGTTCCACATGAGTCTTGGTATATTCCATATCCCCCATCAGTGAATTCGATACGTCATCGAATAGGGTTGTCTCCTCGGTTTGTTTTAGGGGTGTAAGGCTGTGATCGGAACCGGGGGTGGCTTGTAAGTAGGCGACATCTATCGACATAATTGAATAAGTCCAAAGCTAAAGGATTATAACGGGATTGTTGATTTTCGTGAGTGGATGAGTTTAGTAGTTGGTTATGGAGGAGCTCTGACTATGCATAAGATTGTGTTATTGCAGATATTTGTGGACAGAAGATATTAAATTACGTATATATAATGTACATACTAAGATGCTTATTATTTATGTATTTAGATTATACGCCCATACAGACTTTATTTTTTAATTTTTTTTTTTATTAGCGACTAATAAAGACTTAAATAATTCTTTCACCAATATAAAGCTAAATTATATGCGCAGACTACAGGTTGTATATGATGGTAAGCTCTGGCGTTATGAAATTATAAATATTAATATATTATATTTATTATACGTTTTCTGTCGCTAACAAAAGCGAGTTTTTGCTAACGTCAGAAAAAAATCTTTTCCATGGAAACAATGTTGATATATTTTTGGGCTCTATGCTGGTAGGTACTCAGTCTACTGGTCAGCTACTACTGCAGAAAATTCAAATATTAGAATTAGTTTTTTTTTTGGACAAGCTTAGAATAAATGTCAGATGAGAGTTCCTATATTAAAAATATAATTCGTAACGATTATAAAGACTGAATGATAAATAGAGTATTTTTTTATTATATTAACGAACTTCCAAATATTTAAATAAAAATAAACATCCGAAATGTTTGTAAGCGCATAAATTCTGAACGAATGAACAAAATTGGATAAGTAATTCTTTTTTTCTTTGAGCTATAGCATTATGAAATTTAGGTGGTAGGCGAGATGTTTGAAAACTGAATGTAAGGGAATGAATGTGTGGAATGCGGGAGGGGGTGGGGGTGAGGAGAAGGGGGGATAATTGATAAGTTCAAGCGCTACAGTAATTTCCCGTAATACCATGCGAGCGAAGCCGCGGGGAAAAGCTAGTATAAAATAATTGTACAAACAAAATATAACGATGAATTTAACGTAATAATATTGTATTTCTTGGTCCTCCTCACAAAAAAAAAATCTTTTAGTTTTATGGAACTTTAGGGCAGGTAATTCAATCAGGACTGTCTCAGTTTAATATGTTAATATTCATGTCACTAGCACTAATTAGTTATTGACTTTTTTCTTTTCTTAATAAATATGTGTGTTTAATGTAATCGTGGATCTGTGACAGTTGAGCGAATAATGCATAAAAAAGTCTTTCTTCTGGTATTAACAAATACCTATATGATTGATTCGTAATTTGGAGTGTTCAGTGAATTCGGGTTACAAATTTGGAGGCGGTTATGGGTACCGCCGCCCTGGGAACCATTTATTGGATAACCAACATCCCTGCCACCACTCCAAGTGGTACACCAAGTATGGTGACTTAGCAGGGTAAGTAAGACCTTACTGCGTGGCGGGCCAGATCGGGAGAGATTGGTTGAGGGAGACCTAACCTAGATCTCTCCAGCCGGTCTCTCGAACCATCGGCTTGCATCGAAGTTAGAGGTTTTACATTACACGTCATTACACAAAAATAATATTTATGCGTTCTTCACTCTTCCCACCCTTCGTACCGTTTACTTCCCAGAACATCCTCTCCTTCCGTTCCATAAAAAAGATCCTCCACACAGCATCCCCTAAGATGACATAGGCCCTGAGGGATATTATTTTTCTCAAAGCCTCCTGTGTGGAGCTAATGTAAAAAAGTAGTTCTTGTTAGAGACTGTGAGTTGGTTGTCTATTTAAGTCCGTAGTGAGCAAATATTTTGAAATATAAGAAATGTGCTATCCGCATTTTTGAGTGGGACTGTGTTTTCTGACGCCGATATTATTAACCAATACTACTGCACACCTTCAAAAAATCAACTAAATCAAAGAATTCTTTCGGCATTCAAACTACTATTGTCCAATACAACTGCACACCTTCAAAAAATCAACTAAATAAACGAATTCTTTCCGAATTCAAACTATGCCCATTAGGTAATTAGTCCGCCGACGGTGGGTCGGACACACAATACCTCTTGTATTTTAATATCTTTGGTAGAGAATAAATGGACATAAACACTCCTTAATTGTGTTTGACAGTTTAATATATTAATATTCATGTCGCCAGCACTAATTCCTGTTGACTTTTTTTCTTCTTAGATAGACAGATGAAAAAATTCCTACAAACAAAAATCTCTGTTTTTATTATTAGATCTGTTGGTACTTAACAAGTGAGAAAATTGCTGTTATGGATAATTTTCTTATAATTTTTTATTGCCTTAGCAAAAATTAATGAGGCATCAGTAGTTATATTCCGCAATATTATTATTACTATAATTATTATCTTCCATGACTGCCCTCTCTCCTTGTCCTTAACGCGCACTAAATCCAATCCCCCTCTCTTATTCTTATCCATTATCCGGTGCGCAGTCTCCCGTTTGACCTTTGCAGTGAGATGAACCGGATGGGGAAGAAGAGAGAAGTGAATTAGTCAGAAACAACGATGAAAGAATTTACATCGATGTGTCACTTCAAATAATAAATTTTTAAGGCGAATAGTACTCCAGTCCAATTTTTTTTAATGAATAATGACCTTCTAACTTAAATAACTGCATATTTATTTTGATAGTTAGTTTTAATAGTTGAAATAAATGCCAAAGTTTTAATATTTTAAAATCCCCCAAAAACCACCGTATCTAGTGTGAATCGTGTGACGTCATCATGACCAAAAGTTTTAGTTATTTTTAACAGGTGTTGCATTTTGTATGGAAAATCTAGAATGAACTAAATTGGTATATAATAGGAAAAAAATAATAAAATAAAATAAAAAATATCAAAATAAAATCAATTCTATGAAGGGCGTGGTCTGGGCGAGCTCGGGCCCAGCGCTCACTCAGGAGTGGGGTTTGGTGCTGGAACGCTGCGGTCACCACTGCATTGTCGGAAGCCATTAGCCGCATCTTGGCTCTAGTGACCCGATGTCTCATCAGACCGGCGAATCCGTGCAATCCTAGTTCAGTGAACATTGTCGATGCACTGCTATATCTTCTGAATCCAAATATAATTCTACATGCATCATTATATTGGATCCGGAGTCGTTCCATCGAGGTGGTTCGTTAGTTACACCATGCTTCACAAGAATATAGATTAGTGCAAAATGCATTGAAAAATGTTTTTTTTTACATGGTTACTGCATTGGAAAAATCTTCGGGCAATCATATTGGACAATACACTGATACTTCTCCTCTGTCGTTCAATATCACCATCATCCGAGAGGTCTTCAGTGATGATGTGAGCAAGTATTTTATATTCGTTGATGTGCTTATGTTTTCCTCATTGATTGTACGGGGAGCATCTTTTCGAGATTTTTTCCATGATGGAATGCGATTAGTTCCGTCTTCTTGGGGGTCGTACGCCGGGGCCAACTGTCGGTAGATCAACTTCGTGGAATCGAATAAATGTACCTATTATACGTAAATGTCTTAATTAAATATGTTTTTTATAAATAAAAAATATAATAAGTGATTTTTTTAGATTTATTTGGTACTAGCTTTTCCCCGCGGCTTCGCTCGCATGGTATTACTGTAGAAACTGGGAAATTACTGTAGCGCTTGCACTTATCAATTATCTCCCCCCCTACCCCACCCCCATCCCCTCCCGCATTCCATATATTCATTCCCTTACATTCAGTTTTCAAACATCTCGCCTACCACCTAAATTTCATAATGCTATAGCTCAAAGAAAAAAAGAATTACTTATCCAATTTTGTTCATTCGTTCAGAATTTATGCGCTTACAAACATTTCGGATGTTTATTTCTATTTAAATATTTGGAAGTTCGTTAATATAATAAAAAAATACTCTATTTATCATTCAGTCTTTATAATCGTTACGAATTATATTTTAAATATAGGAACTCTCATCTGACATTTATTCCAAGCTTGTCCAAGAAAAAAAACGAATTCTAATATTTGAATTTTCTGCAGTAGTAGCTGACCAGTAGACTGAGTACCTACCAGCATAGAGCCCAAAAATATATCAACATTGTTTCCATGGAAAAGATTTTTTTCTGACGTTAGCAAAAACTCGCTTTTGTTAGCGACAGAAAACGTATAATAAATATAATATATTAATATTTATAATTTCATAACGCCAGAGCTTACCATCATATACAACCTGTAGTCTGCGCATATAATTTAGCTTTATATTGGTGAAAGAATTGTTAATGTCTTTATATTGTGTTATGGGTGAAAAGGTCATAAACAAACTCGAGCAGTTTCGCATTTATAATATTAGTATGGATGTAGGAACTACGATTTTACGAACTGATTGAAACTGACGGCTGGCACGCAATAAGCTCAGAGATTTTCGTTCAGCGGCGTGAACGTTTTGAACTCGTGCGCCAGTGTTGCCATAGATTAAGTGTTTACCGTATTGAAAAATCATTATTTACATCGTAGTTCCTACTTTTCATTGAGTCGATTCCTCTACCGTTCAGTGATCTGCAGTGAGGGTAGAGGCAATGTCATCCATCATCGGAACAAATGTCATGGAGACAGATACATTTTAATCCCTCCCCTGTTTTTATATAAATATATACGCAAGGCGCTTCTAGTATCGCCCCGGCGCTATTTCGTGGGGTGCTTTCGGTAAAGGAATTGCGTACTTTGTTTTATTGCCGCTGTATCTTGTCAAGGTAGATATCTACACAGAAGCAATAAAATATCGTGACAATGGAATTACATTGTGGCGGTTTTTAAAGCTAAAAAACATGAAAGTTTGAAATTCTCAGTTAAATGTAGAAGGTGTTATAATTTGCGTTGTAATGTGGTGGGTGTTTAATAGTTGTATAAATCACCATTCGGAGTCGAAATGTTGCTTGAAATTACTTGCCGTGATTAGAACGATGTAATGTAAATCTTTATATATATTAATCTCGCGTCACGATGTTTGTTCGAGATAAACTCCGAAACTACTTAACCGATTTTGATGAAATTTAGCTTATTGTGTGTAATTTGGTCCAACTTAAAAGATAGGATAGTTTTTATCTCGATTACTAACCTCAATATTTATTACTGCGAATTAAATGTTCAAGATATGTTTGTTAGGACAATGCTTTGTTATTATTTGTAAATTCCTTAAGTTTCTAACAGATGGGGTGTGAGTTAATTTATCGACATAACAATAGGTTATCTAGGTTGGGTTAGGTTAGGTTGGGTTGTGTTTCGATTTCACGTCACAGCAACGCTTGGTCGGTCAGCTAGTATAAATATAATTTCCCCAAGGTCAGAATTTTTTTCAAAATAAGGTTAACTGCTATCTTATTTTATTTTGATGAACGTGACATGTACATATTGTTCTTTTTACAATAACTCCATACAGGAGTCATCTTTGGGAATGCTGTGTAGATGGTCTTTTCAGGTAACTGAAGGAAAAGAAGTTCTGGGAAGGAAAAAGGTACGGGGTGTGGGTAGGAATCTGGGGGTCAAGGAGGTATGTAGGAGCGATGCACGTTTGAATCCATTCCTACCACTGCGGTGTAAGGCGTTGGGCCAGTAGAGTTCAACTGGAGAGATCTAGGTTAGGTCTTCCTCAACTAGTCTCTCCCAAACGTAAACGCATTCGCCACAAAGATCTAGACAAACCCCACCCCATGAACCTGGATGCACCTCTTCTAAGATACCAAACGTAGCGAACCACTTGGGGTAACCTACGGCAAGGTGTTGGTTATTCAATAAATAGTTTTCGGGCGGCGGTACTCATACTCGCCTCCCAGTTAAAAGTTTCGCGAATATTCCCGGTTAGTGATCAGATTTGAAGAGTCAGGCACTTCCCAATAGTTCTCTTATCACTCAATTCAACCTCACAACATGGGGATGACATGGTTCCACTAGCTCCAGACAATTGGTACAAATATATAGATATTTTTACTCAAATTTACAATCAATGTATTATTCATCAAGTTTCTGGTAATAGTTTGGTTTCGGTTACCTCCTTACTGTGTTTTTATACCAGAATCTTTCTTATTTCTAAACGTAAACTGCCTCCTGTTCTACATTATATTTAACTTTTAATGATTCTTGTTTAAGGACACCGTTTTTGTTTATCATTATCTATTGTCCTGTGCCAAAACAACACCGTTGTTGTTAATTTTGCTCTCTTGGCATTGCTTTGTATATACTGTATATTCTTTGTTTTAAATATTTTTATCAATTTTTGTAAGGACTCGTAAGGAACACTATAGGATTACTCTTAAGTTTATTATAGCTAAGCGCACTTGAAGTGAAATAACACAAAACTGCGCTATATAAATACTACGCATATCATATTATTATTATTAAAACAATCATTGAAAATGGAATAATCGCATCCCCATGCGATAGCTGATAGCACCTGCACCTGGGGAGGTGCAACACTTTCAGCTATCGCATGCCCAGGTGCAACACTATCAGCTATCACCTCCGCAGGTGCAACACTATCAGCTATAGATTCATTATCGAAGGCACAACAATTAATTATGAAAGTTATTCTTAAAGTTCCCATAATAACAAGTACTGTAGATATATTCAACAAATTCTGTGCATTAGATATTCGACAAATTTACACAAAAGCTATCTTAACTCATCATCTGTTTAAAAATAAAACACATACATTTTATGAAAATACCCAAAATATTGTAAACACTCGGCACAAAACCAAAAAACTCATACAAACACCTAAAACAAACACAATATTCGGTCAAAGAAATTTCAAATACATTGCGTCTAAAATATACAATAACCTACCTGACAAAACAAGACAATCGAATAATATTAACAAATACAAAATCCTGATCAAACAATGGATCATCGACAACACAGGCACCTCACCCAAATATAATCCTTTATCTCATTATTGTTACCACTTGAAAAAATAATTTATTTAAAATTTATAAAATATTTGTAAACTAGTCTGTCTCGACACAGGATTTCCTAGTGAGACAGGAAAGGCCAAAAAATGTATGTAAACCTTTTTATATAGATGCACATAATAAATAAATAAAATATATTGATATACCTACTCTGTTTCCACATCAATAATTCTTAATAAAGTAGTTGATATGTCAACTGTCAACTGTCATTGCATTTCTAAGAAGAATTACATTTAAGCTGACAACCCCTAAAACTCGCAAACATTCTAACAAACTTTTCTATGTCACAGTAATTAAGTTAAGAATACACTTAATCTAAATTTTGCATTTCCGAATAATGAACAGCGAAATTTCTCGGCGTATTCAAAATAGTTTTTAAGCCACCCCATCGATCTGGGAGGTAGTACATCCCAACAATAAAGCGTTTCCACTTTGCCAAGCGCACCAATTCTATGTCTTTTGTAATAAAAACTTATGATTTATCGTTGTAAACAACCCCTACCATCTTCCCCGTTAGACTTCTTCCCTTAGATTATATTTTTTGAAGGGATATCATCTGTATATATGCGCGATAACGATCTTGCAAAACTGCGAGATTTAATGTCTAGGAAACAGAGAAAACATAAAATATTTTATATTTATGGGAAGTACGCATGTAGGTGCGTATTTAGGGGCTGTGTTCTGTTTGGATTTTTAGATTTTTTGTATAAATCTGCCACAGGTCCTGATGGATTTTATAGAAAATAATAATAGTAATAAATATTTAATTATCTTCCTTAAAGAGGAAAATAAACGCTAGAAATATTTCGATTGTCATGCCTACAAAATTTAAAATCGCGCGTCGTATTTGCACGAGGCAAGTAAGCGAAAAAGTGCTTTTTTATTTTGTGCGTAATTTTATAAGAATTAAAAAAAGTTAGAACATACAAAACTACAAAAATAATCTTAGCCATAAAAGGGTATTTTTAAAAAATTGTTTCTTATATTATGTAATTCATTAAAGTTGGACTAATATTATTTTAGATTATGTGTGTCAATTATTTTAAACTCTTTATTATGTTTGCATTGTAATTGACTTCATAGTTAAGTCATGAAAAACATTTTTTTAGTGGTTTACGCTTATATTTTGTTATGTAAAAATTAATTTTATTGTAATTCCAATACATAGAAAAGCTAGTAAAAGCTTCAATTTATCGGTAGCATATTTTTTGAAGTTCATAATGTAAACCGATTCGTCGTAAAGATGAATCTAAATAGTATCTAAATAGGATTTCACGTATAACTTCATCTTAACAAATCCATGGTCGTGGGGCAACCATCTCTGTGATCCGAAGATCGCGGGTTCAAACCCTGCGTGCGCAGATAAATTTTATTTGATTGACTTGTGTTTTCACAATTAATCATTTAAGAATATAAGGTATATTTGCGGCACGTTCCAGAGTTCTCAGTATCGCGCTGGCGTAAGACAATCGTTCAGAATCAAAACGTTGCTTGAAATGGCTTTAGCCGTGTTTGGTGACTAGATCTGAATAGTCAGGTACTTTTCCAGCTTCTTCTCCCCAATCTAATTTCCCTCACCACTTTCCTTCAGCCTCACAAAATACCGAAATTGGCAATAGTCTCGTATTGCCTTGGTCCCACTGGCTTCAGACGGGAGCGGTTGGGAATCTTGCGAGGTATTCATATAAAAAAATTCAGAGATGATATCTTCACTGAGATCTCCCCTGATGAGAATTTCATTTACATATTAAAATTTATTAGTTTGAATAAAATGAAGTAGGTATATTTAAATAAATGATGTGGTAGTTTTTCTGAAAGCCTTGTGGTGTGTAGGATATATTTAGTGTTATTTTTTTCCGAATATATTTAGTGGTGTTTTTTTTTTAAAGATTTTTAGTGTATAGTATGTATTTAGTAGTATTTTTTCTGAAAGATTTGTAGTGCATGGAATATATTTCGTGGTATTTTTTCTAAAAGATATGTAGTGTATGGAATATATTTACTAGTATTTTTTCTGAAAGATTTGCAGTGTAAAGGATATATATTTATTGGTATTTTTTCTGAAAGATGCGTAGTGTATAGAATATATATTTAGTCGCGTATTTTCTGTTAAAAATTTGTAGTACCTTTTTTATCTTAATGGGTTCTACCAGTTTTAAAAGCCAGTATCAGTTAACCCACAAATAGGTTTAGGTAATAGGTATAGGCAACTACAAAAATCTGCTCAGTCAAAGGGTACACACAAAATTTATAAAACCTTAAACAAATGAAAAATAATAAAAAGAGAGGTAAAATACACAAGAGACACAAAGAGAGGCACAAGTGATATATGTAGTATAATTTGTCCAATATGTATTTTTAGCAATAGCAGAACATTTTTCTGAATCCGAATAAATCATCGACGAAAATGTCTACTTCAGCACTTTATATATCTTATTGTATAGTTGACGCATTTGGGTCAGAGGGCTGAAATAGGCGAAATTATTTTTAAGGGGGTATTCTAGTCTAGAAAGAAAAAAAAAAATTTTTTTCTTCATATTTACAAAGTTTAAATATTCAAGAATATCTCAGAATCACACAGAATCGAACCAAAATCTAAGTGGGACAAAATTTTAAAAACCTTTTTCTCAAAACCACTTTTTTCGTGACGGTTGACACGATATCTCAAGTTCTACTGAACCAATTTACTTGAAATTTGGTGTAAGCCTTTCTACACATTACTTTATGGCAAGAACCAGAATTATAACAAAATTTTAATTTTTACTATACTAAAAAAATTCGGAAAGTCAAAAAAACTGGTAAAAAAATGATTTTTTTTTTCAGAAAGTCGCCATTTTGCGAAAAAAAAAATTATAACTTCTCCGAGGTTCATGCTATATAAGCATTTGTTTGAATTAAAAATAATATATTTTTTTTTTTTGGATAACTAGGAGGATTGCAATCGTGTCAACCAAGGCGCGCCATATTTTTGAGACCCCCTACCTCAACACCCTGTAACTTTTAAATGTCTTAATTTTTTATTTAATTTTTCATTATGTGATCTTCAATGTTCAATAAATATTTGGTAAAATAATGGCTTCAAAAATATAATTGTTTTTTTTATTGCACCTGAAAATACACCTACAATTCATGCTTCTAGACTAGAATACCCCCTTAATGTATTTAGGAGAAACTTGCCGAGTTCTTGATAACATTTTTTATAAGCTTCAACAAGATAATTCTAATAAATTTAATTTTCATTTTAGATTTAAAGAAATGATAAAAGAAATTCCATTACAGCCCTTATTATAGCTATATTTTATCTACATTACACAATCACAATCAATATCAGTTCCCGTCTGCTAAAGCCTCAATTACAATAAGCTAGTTTTTTGAATTTTTGTAATTCACTCATACCGTGAAATGTCACGGCAATTGTAAAAGCGCTGTTTCTGTGGTATTTCTTTGCATTTAAAATAAAGTTCTTCTTAAAAATTAAAATTACCTTCTGTCGTGAACAAGCTAATTAAAATAAATAAATATATTCCTCGCAGTCAAATACATCAGCCATCTCTAAGCATGTACGTACGATTGCATTCAATCTACGTACAGACGAGCATATAAATGACCATAACATCAGCCATCTCTAAGCATGTACGTACGACTGCATTCAATCTACGTACAGACGAGCATATAAATGACCATAACATCAGCCATCTCTAAGCATGTACGTACGACTGCATTCAATCTACGTACAGACGAGCATATAAATGACCATAACATCAGCCATCTCTAAGCATGTACGTACGACTGCATTCAATCTACGTACAGACGAGCATATAAATGACCATAACATCAGCCATCTCTAAGCATGTACGTACGACTGCATTCAATCTACGTACAGACGAGCATATAAATGACCATAACATCAGCCATCTCTAAGCATGTACGTACGACTGCATTCAATCTACGTACAGACGAGCATATAAATGCATACAAATACATCAGCCATCTCTAAGCATGTACGTACGACTGCATTCAATCTACGTACAGACGAGCATATAAATGCATACAAATACATCAGCCATCTCTAAGCATGTACGTACGACTGCATTCAATCTACGTACAGACGAGCATATAAATGACCATAACATCAGCCATCTCTAAGCATGTACGTACGACTGCATTCAATCTACGTACAGACGAGCATATAAATGACCATAACCTTCGACTGCCGATATTGCAGTCAGAATATTGACACGACTGCTTTCTGGCTGTCGCTATAATGGCGGACACGGGGTTCCACTTCCGGCGGAAAGGCGGGAGAATCGCACTTCCTGCCCGGAACCTGACGCATATCCGCCAAAGCTGAACATGCGCAAAACTCATTTTTCACTTGTCTCTTTTCCATTGGTCTGGTGATGTTCTTAGATGCTTACTAATCGACTTTTCCTAATCGATCGTACACTAGTAGTTCTGTGAACTTAGATATAGTATGTTTCTACAAATTTCTACAAACGGTCGATTTTAAACTCGATAACACGAAGAAGCGACATTAAAAAGGATTTAGCCTGCAAGAGAATAAGACAGAAAAATCGGTCTCCTGTTTGTGCAGTGCTTAGTAACCTATCTACTTTAGTTTTATGAAGATTTCACTTCTACCGCGTGTGAACTATACACAAATTTTTGAAGTGAAAACTTTTTTAGCACCGTTGTGATTTGAAACGAGCGACACTAAAAAGAGAGAAACACATACATCTGCAGGATTTAGCCTGCGAGAGAATGAGATAGATTAATCGGTATCCTCTTTGTGCGGTGCTACGTAGCCTCCCAGCCCCCTGTTTGTGCGGTGCTTTGTAGAATAAAATGTAAAATAATTTTTAAACTTGGCAACAATATTGCGAATCAAGAGCTTACCCCTCGACCACAGAGGCTGTCATAGTAACGTTTCGATTCTGAATGATAGTCTCAAACCAGGGCAATATTGAAACTTCTCAACACAATTGTAGTAACGGATATCCTTTTTCTTTCTTTATTTTTCTCCTTTCTTTTTTGTTACCTCCTCAACTTCATTTCTGTTATACTCATATATGCATATTTTTATATACGTATGTGTACACATATGCATATGTTATTATGTATGTACACATAGCGATAACATTTTGTATATGTATGTAAAGAAAAAGTATTGTTGTGGTGTCGGTTAGATTGAGAATTGTCACTTGTTTTGTTATTATATGATTTTATTGTTAAGTGTCAGTTTGTTAGAAGAAACCATAAAAAGAAAGTGATATAATAAACATAAATGCCGTTTCTTCGTTACACAACTTAGCAACACAAGTGTTTTATTTATCAATTAAATTAAGGAATCAAACATCTACATTATATGTATATATATGTAGGTATGTGTGTATATCTACGTGTGTGTATGTGTATACTTACATATATGAATTTTTTTTCTTATATCACTGTTAAATACCTATCTTTTGTTTTACACGTAAAAAATACTATTTTTTCTTTGTTAAATTGTGCTTTACATTCGTTTTCTCCGCCTTTTTTACTCGAGCTCTGCTCTAAAAAAGGTGTAATACTTATTAATTAATGTGTTTTTTAAAAGAAAAACTGTATTTAATTTATAAAAACGTGTAACCTCTGTACCATTATATTCAATAAAAAAATAAAAAATAAGATAACGTTCACTAAATAGTATCTCCAATCTTTTCCTGTATCTAAAAATCCTAATTAAATGTACCACTAATTGAGATTTGCTAATCCGAAATCTCAATTAACAACAATTATTCTCCACGGGGTACTCTCGACTTCGCTCATTTCCCGGCCACCCTAATACTCTTGGATCGGGCAATAAATATACAATTAAGCAGTTTTACAGCATAACTTGGCAGGGGAGGTTCATCCCTTGCACTAAAGTCGATTTACAGCCTCTCCCCAACCCATTAAGCCATACAGCGATATCTCCCATCTACTGCACATAATAGTGTACGTACAGCCTATCCACTGGGGTCATCGGATGATGCCAAAATCGGCGAAACCAGTCATGCGAGACCGGTAATAAAATGTTTTTTTATGGAAATGAAGCAGTCTCTTTTGGATATGAAGAAAGTTTATACATAACATTATATCTAGTTGCTACAGAGAATATAAATATTTTTCACATAAATATTATTCATGTATGCGTTATCACACACTTGCAACTATAATGGCGTAAGTCGAGCATCGAGTCCAAGGAATTCCTCGTAGGCTACGAGGAATTGCTTGGAGGTTAGGACTTGAAAGAGGCGAGTACTCATATGATGAAATTGAACAAACTTTAAACATTTCTTCTTTATGGGATGGTCCGACGCTCTGTAGGAAACCCGCTTGCACAGCGCGGGTGTAAACTGTGCGACCTAAAGTTTAAGTTTATACTTACGGAATTCAATACTTCGTTTGTGTGAAAGCACTATGAAACCATACATGATTTTACTTCAATGGCAAGCCAGAGAAAAACGTATAAAGGACACTGATCTAATTTGCATATTCAAAATTATCAACAGTATTACTGACACACCTGCTTTGTTACAACTCGTCCAGTTTAACATCCCTTCCCGTAATAAATAATGAATTGCTGTTCCTCAATCAACATTCTATTAATTATGAATATCATTCTCTTTTATCCAGAATGTCGAGACTTGTCAACGCAAATCAAAGCATTGAATTTTTTTGGTGTAAGCCTAAATGACTTTCGGCAGTCGATACGCAATGTGTAATTTTTAAAGCCTTTTGAATTCATCTTCAAGCTACTTATCTTCTATGTATACTTTTATATTATATGTATTGTCAATGCTCTTCATTTATATGTACTCTCCTTTCATGGTCATCTCTTTTTTTATTCGTGTTATTGTTATGTTGTTAATGGACTATTTGTCCGTAAATAAAATAAAATAAAATAAAAATAAAATAAAATAAAACAAAATAAAATAAAATAAAATAAAATAAAATAAAATAAAATATAAGTCAAAATAGTCGTATTATGTCAAACTGAGAAAACGGATTTTGAACTTTTGCGCACCTTCGCTTTCCAATCATTTGAAAAGGTACATGTTTTAAGTATTTGTGCAATCCATAAATAAAAGTTTAATCCCTCAGGCCTCTGGCCTATTTTGTCAAAATATTTCCTCTTTGCAATAAAATCCAAATAAATAGAATATTTCTGAACGTATCCAAAAACGAAAAACTTTTTTTAAAAGGAGATAAAATAAGCTTTAAAATTTTATAAATCGAAATAAATATATCCTTTTTAAAATATTTTTTTTTAAACATAAAAAGTTCTAAAAATAGCTCAAATTACTGATAACTACAAAAATTAAAAACATATTTTATTAGGCAAATGTATTTCAAAAGTAATTATCAACTCCCTTTTTTGTCGTTTCATGTAAAAATAATTAATAAAAAATTCACAAATTTTCATAATTTTTTTTCGAATTGCGGTCGGAAACTTTGGTTTCGTAATAGAGAACATTTAAATTTTTTGGGGTTAATTTTTAGATTTGCATATAAAGCATTGTTTTTCTCTTTCTAACACCGTTTTGATCATATTTCTAAACAGGATGTAAGGGTGAGACAACGATTTTTATGAGTTGTTTCGAAAAGCGAAAAAATTTTCCTGGTTTTTGAATTAGGGGGGTTTTCGAATTAGTTTGGAGCACTGTCTTTCAAAAGAAAAAAATTACCTTTCTAGGACATTAAACATTTTTATTTGTTTATTAATTTTCAACGCTTAGAAGAACTTTTTCATAACTATGATACAGAGACACAACTATGTTGACTCGAATAAGTACCTCTCACGGAGTTTCAAAGTAACAAAGACGCAGGATTCGCGCGGTTATAAACTTTAAATTTTTTTTATATTTTTTTATAAATCTTACAAATATGAGATAAACGGTAAAATACAGGTTAATTCATTGGCTATAAAGCATTATAATAAGTTTTTGTCTCCTTGTTAAAATTCGAAGGTATGTTTTTTTTAATATTGGCGAAAAATTTCAAAAATGATCTTTTCGAAATCTCGAGCAATCGAGGCAAATTTATTTATTTCGCGTGATCGCTCCAGTGGATTTATCGGCCACAGCATGGGAAACTTATGGCACGGACTGCGCCAATCGCAGAATACCATAATTAATGCCTTGGTTTAAATTTTTTGCACAACAAGGTATCTTTTTTGGGAAGAATTCGGCAAAAACTTTCCAGAAAAACTGCAGTCACTATTTATAATTCAATTTTTGCTCCACACTTTAACTACTGCTCAACTATCCCTTTTCTGTGTAACGAACGAGAACAAAATAAGTTTCAAATTCTCCAAAACAGGGCAATGAGAATAATACTTCGGCGAAATAGATTTTCAAAAGTAAATAAAATGTTAAAGTAACTAAATTGGCTAACCGTGAAACAGATGTTGACCCTGCACACGATGATATTTATCCATAATATAGTGAACAACATGTTACCAAAATACTTCTCAAACAAAATCTTATACAACAAGGACATTCACAGACACAACACAAGGACTTGCAAGGAAATCAGACTACAAAAAAAGGACAAAACGAATACGCAGAACAGCTTACTGCACAAAGGGATGAAGTTATACAACACTCTACCAGAAACTGGCCGCACAATTGGAAAGTTCAAAATGTATTGTAGGAGCTATAAAAAACAAGAAAAATATAGTTTGCAATGTGATATGTTATAATTCATTAGGAAATTGTAAACTTAAATGTGCAATTTACTAAAATAAAACTACTAAATTAAACAACTTAGATAATGAGTAAAGGCTCTATTTGTAAAATTTAAACATTGAGTACAATATTGGCGATTCCTAGTCAAAAAATTAAACAGAAAAAGATACTGTCTGAGCTAATTCGATCCAATCCCCTTCGGTCATATTTAACTCTGTCATACTTTGACTAAGAACTACGAACATTTTCTTCATTTTCTTAACGCGTATTTTTACTGGCTGCTATCTTCATGATTGATCGCAAGATTCTTCCCGAACTAAATTCAATCTAGATAGCGTCTTGAATAAATACATAATTTTTTATTTAATGTGCGACAACTATTGACTATTGACTATTCTGCAAGTCAAGGCTGAATATTTGCTTATTTTTGGAATAACTTAAATGAGTAAAAACTCAAATTGTAATAATATGTAATATTGAAGACTGCATTAGCGTATCTGAATCGAAAATTTAAAACAGAAAATCTGAAAAAGATACGGTTGCATCCAGGAAATGAACCCAGGACCTTAGCTTTGCCGGGGCTCTGTTCTACCATTGATCTAATTCGACAATAATTTTTTTTACTTTTTTATTTTTTTACTTCTTCTCTGTTTTTATTCTACGCATATGTTGACGCAAATATACATACCTTTCATTATATATACCTGTTTGCGCCAATCAATGTTCTTTTGTTTGATTTAGTACCTACTGGAAAACTGCTTTACCCAAGTACCTACCCATCCCACGCCAAGACAAAACCCAATAAAACGTTCGATTGTTTCATTCACTTGTTTTTTATTTGACTTGTGGAAAAACGCACCCGCTTCGAGTTCGGAGAAATTTGTGCATTTTACTTAATTGAAAAGTAACGCCCTAAGTTTAATTTGCGAACTTATCGACCACACCGCCGCGGTTGCAGAAGTAACCGTGTTTACGTATATATATGTGTACAAGTGAACTATTATAAAGACAAGGGAGAATTAAAAGGACCACAGAACCAGCGGCAAATGTCGAGTGAACTCGGTGAGTTTTGGCAATATCTATCCTTTTCCTTTTCCTTTGAGTAGTTTTCCAGTGATTGTTGTTTTAGAATCACACCGCACCCGCCTACGAACGAATTGATTTGCATTCCTACCAATTCTATCTACCCACCTAAACCTTTTCCCGAGCTGACAACAATTCTCGGACTAGTGAAATGACAATAATAATTTCTGTCAGTCTTAAGTCGGTTATGTGCTTTGCAAGGTGCATGTGCAGGTGTTATGTGCTTGCAATGATCTACATTGATCTCTTGGTGCATTCAACATCAATTGTCAATGAAGTCAATTGTTAATTGCTGTGCTGTGACCTTGCTTCATCAGTTCTTAATTATATCGACCAGGAAACTTGTGCAGGAATTCTCTTGTTTCTCAAATGCGTGTGCAGTGATAACCGCTAGTGGTGTCCCTCGTACCGCAAGATCGACCAAGACGAAGGATATATGTTCCCAGAGAGCAACGTTTGGTGAGTCAGATCCTGCCCAATTCTATATTACTATTCCATATACTTTGTGTCAGCATCAAAGCCTACAAAATAAATTTAAATACAATCAATCCACTCTTTGAATCGCAGTACATCTAGATTATTTGTTGTTATGCTGTTATTTTGTTTAATTTAATTTAATTATTTTCACTATCCCTACGTACATTCAGGAATAAACTATTATTATTATTAATAATACGTTAATTATATTACTTTATCTATAACTTAATCTATGTATCCAGTCTCTCCCAGCGTTTTCATAGAGTTGATGAGTGTTTTTATGCAGCAATTTTCTTGGCAAAATAAAGTCCGTGCACCCCTCTCCGGAAGTGAGTGCTAACAAATGGTGAGTTCCGGCAGATTTTGGAGGGAAAAGAATCTGGAAAGAATGAAGGATATTATATTATATTGTATATATTATTATTATATACGGAAGTGTTTCCGCCAGCAGAATGTTTATAGTTTTGTTGCCCCCAACATAATGCAATGGTTCGTTAGTCTGGTTAAAGTAGTTATGTTATTTAATATTTTTTGTGTTTGATCTTAACCTTTGGAGCGACAGCGCATTTTTAAACTTTTTTCTCCGTTTGCTCGAGATTTTCAGAAGATAATTTGTTAAATTTTTCGCCAACATTAAAAAAAAATCATATCTTCGAATTTTAACACGGAGACCTAAAAGTTTATTATAGTGCTATATGGCCAATTAATTAACCTGTATTTTACTTGCGTTATTTGTTTTATGGGTGTTACGCCGTGTTGCGCTATCTCCCTCTTTAGCCAACGTTTCAGACAGCGTAACAGTGTCCATCATCAGGGCAGATGTGGCAGATGGACACTGTAACGCTGTCCGAAACGTTGACT
Organism: Glyphotaelius pellucidus; assembly: GCA_936435175.1. Classification (NCBI taxonomy): domain Eukaryota; kingdom Metazoa; phylum Arthropoda; class Insecta; order Trichoptera; family Limnephilidae; genus Glyphotaelius; species Glyphotaelius pellucidus. The sequence continues at coordinate 10,077,088 of OW386560.1, forward strand.
AAAGAAGGAGGTAGCGCAACACAGCATAAAACCCCCAAAACAAATAACGATAATACTTTTGGTCGTAAAAATCTAAAATATACCCGTATTTTATTGTTTATCTCATATTCGCAAGATTTATAAATATATATATATATATAAAAAGTTGTAAAGTTTATAACCGCGCGAATCCTATGTGTTTGTTACTTTGAAACTACCGTAAGTGGTCGAGTCAACATATAATATTTTCGAATTCTGTGTATTGTCTGTGGTATGCCTGATAATGAAATCTGCTTATCTATGGAAAAAGGACTTTAACCGTAAACAGCTGATCAGAAATTCTGCATGAAAAAAATATTTAAAAAAAAATTATTTTTAACATCGTTATAAAACAGTCTACGATGTTCGGATTTGCGACATTTATGATCATAATAGATAACGCATTTCAATAGCATTGTTGTAAGTCCAAAATAATAAACGTGGGAGTTACAAATATATATTTTTTTCAATTTTGCCGATTCAAGGAAATAATGCCTTTTTTATCCGAAAAGTAATGGGAGACATCTAAAATGGCACCATTATATGGCAAAAATCGCTCCAATGGTTAAATTAATCCAATCAGCTTTGCAACTAACTGCACCTTCAATCCATAGATCGAATCAGAAAGGTGCATTTTATCATACCCTTTCTTCTATAACGGTAAATAGAGATATCCAACTCGCTGTCATCAGTCCAACTATGACAATTTGTATGAATTTTGTTATGTGATAATGTATTATGAAATTCTTATTCCTCTTTATGTGTCAACTCTATTTAAATTACATGCTAAAAAGCGTATTGAGTTGGGTAGCTTGTTAACAAGAAATTAATATATTGTAATTAGTTTTAAGAACCATATTGTTTACCTTTAAATCTGTTATATGTATGTATTCTAAAAAAAAAAAAACTCAAATCTTCAAAACATCAGTTTGTTGACATGTCTTGTTTAATAAAATATTCCGTATTAATTGTTAAACTTATTATTTTTAAATAGTCTGTAATATATTTTATAGCATGTTTTATTTTATTTTATTTGGAAAACCAACAGTTACAATGTGTAATTTTATTGTGGCAATAATTGCCCAAGTTGCCTCTAAAAACAAAGTATATCTTATAATTTAAAGCAAAAATAAATAAAGTAGCCCACATCCGTACTAGATATTTAATATACCTTTTGATTACAAAAATAGTTTTTCAGTTTGTTTTGGTATTTTGATCTCAAATCCAAATTTAAGATTTATACGAAACGGGCTGAAAAGGGCCGCGCAAACGTGTTCCACTTACGGCTTTCGCTCACGGAGAAATGAAACCAGTTGTCAACGCACCAGCAATTTTGCTTGTGTGGCAGTTGCTTTTCAGTTGCCTTGTTAAAAGGTTGCCATGGTAGCGCTCACGAATTTCGAATTGCGTTAACAACTGGTTTCATTTCAGTTTCTCAGTGAGCGAAGGCCTCAAGTCTCACTGGCTCCAAATGGTTGTGAACAGTTGGGACTAGCGTGCGGTATTCAAACATAAAATAAAGAAATTTGGCTATTGAGTTGAGGTTGAGTTGGCATCGCACGTGTGTCTCACCCAGGCGTCGCGTGTTCGATTGCGACATAAGGGGCCATCCATAAATTACGTCACACGAATTTCATGATTTTTTTACCCCCCCTCCCGTCCCTGTCACACATCGTCACATTTGTGAGACGCCCTCCCCCTAGTGTGACGTCGCATATTTTGCGTTTTAATAATTTAGATTTTTAAATGTGATGTCACAGAACTGATGACCCCCCCATACCCCTCATCACACAATGTCACACTTCTCTAATCCCCCCCCCCCTTTTAATGTGTGACGTAATTTATGGATGGCCCCTAAGCAACATTTTCCGCCAACTGAGGTTGTTCGAGCAATTTTATATGGGATTGGTTGGGTATTGCATTCGCGGACTTGATGGGTAGATATGTCAAAATCCTGAATTTATCCCACCTACCTAATCTTTCCCTCCTAAATGTCACCATAAAAATTGTTGCAAAAAGTACCAAACTTTGGAGAGGTGACAGTGTGATTTGCTGCTCAGTACAAAATAACATCTCAGACAGGGCGCATGTATTGTAACCTCTTGTTATAAGATTATTGCAAATTTTTAAACAGTGAGAAGTGTACACCAAAACTGGAGATCAGCGAGGCCCCATCTGCAACGGTGAGTCCTATTTTCCTTATTCCAATCTGGGCTTATCTAATTTTCCAAAAGCCCAGATCTGAACTATCGACTGACTATCCATCGGGTTTTGCGAGTGTATGCTATCTAATCGTCCCGTATAACTTAGCGATTTCACGTAGTATCGGGACTGGTCCTTCGAGGGCTGCATAGGCTTTTCTTTGCAGCATTTACCGCCAAGTAACAGTGGAGTCGCAGTTTCGCGACACCATTTTTGGTCCTTCGAGCCGGATTACCAACGGGGTATTTAAAATTAATATATTTAACCTGCAAATAATTATTATTTGCTTTTCATACTTTGTTAAGTCATTTGTACTGACATACTTTTGTAATTATTGTTGCATTAAAATTCCTACATAGAATTAATCATGTCGACGAGTGATGGTACTCAGGCTCAGGATCTAGTTAAAATCAAATTACTAGAATCTAAGATTAATTTGATGCATAATCGTCTCAATGATTTATATGAGAAAGCGAAAATTATTGCAGATAGGGAGACAAGGAGTTCGGAGGAGTTCGTTAGACAAACGGTTAATTTGGCTACATATTATTCACAATTTAACACGTATTGTGATGAATTTCTTTTACTTCAATTGAAAAAGGATCCAAACTATAATATAAATTTAGATTTATGGAATAAATTCGAAAATAAGTACTGCTTTGTAGTTAGTATACGCGAAAGTATTGTGGCGAAGCAAGATTTAGGTGGTACGCAGAAATTAAATAAGTCCCAATTTATTAAGCTTCCAGCGATTGATATGCCATCGTTCGATGGAAATCAAGAGAATTGGTCGGTATTTTATGAAGCATTTAAATTAAACATCCACTCTAATGAAAATTTGAATACGTCGCAAAAGATGCAATATTTGATAGGAAAACTTCAAGGAAAGGCATTATCGGTGTTTGCCGGAGTACTGCCGAATGAAAAAAATTATTTTGTAATCTGGAATGCTCTCGAAAAGAAATATCAAGACAAGCGCGTGCTAGGCACCTTTTATCTGAACAATATTTTGAATTTAAAATTATTGGCACCTTCTAACTCAAATGAGTTAAATAATTTTATTGAACGGTTTGCGTCTTCCATGTCTGCGCTCAAAGAATTAGGTATTGATGACCTAACCGACTTTATAATTTTACATATTGCACTGAAAAAATTAGATATGCAATTGGTGCAAAATTTCGAAATGTCCATACGGGAGAAAGATATACCTACATATACCGATTTAATAGAATATATTCGTTCGCATGTTAAAATTCTTGAACGAACCGGAGCAGAAAGTAAAGTTAATAATAATAAAAATAAGGTTTCGCATTCTTTCGCTGTGGTTGAACCGAAGTCGTTTGATAATAATCGTAGTAATAATAATAAATGCCGGAAATGCAATCGAAGCGATCATGTTGAATTGTTTAAATGTGAACAATTTAATGAGTTGAGGCCAAAGGCTCGCTTTCAGTTTGTAAAATTAAATAACTTATGTGTAAACTGTTTAAGCGATAAACACAAGACGGTAAAATGTTCATCTAAATCGGATTGTAGAATTTGTAAAAAACGTCACCATACTGCTTTGCATTTTGAGGGTACGGTGAACAACGAAAGTCATTCGAAAAACGAAGCTGTCACATTAATAACAAGGAATAAACATCATAATAATTTTACGGCGGGTAATTTAGCTACGAATGTACTATTGTCAACCGCGCAGTTATTCGCTTACGACATTAAAAATAATCAAGTAACCGTCAGGTGTTTAATTGATTGCGCCTCGCAACAAAATTTGATTAGTTTAAATACTTGTAATGAATTGAATCTTAAAATAATTCCTTTAAATAATTCAGTTATTAAAAGTGTTGGTTCAGTGGAGACACCAATTTTGGGGCATGTTGCATTAACAATTAAATCCCGTGTTTCAGAAGATAAATATAAAATAAGCCTATTAGTGGTCGAAAAAATCACGGACAAGCTCCCTACACAGTATGTTGACACAAAGTCATGTGAGCATTTACTTGGTTTAAATCTAGCCGATGAAAATTGGAACGTTCCATCCGATGTCGATATTTTATTAGGTGCTCAGTTATTTCCATATATTATGCTAGGAAATAAGGTTTTATCTAAACATAATACGAATGCACCACCCGCTATACAAACGGTATTCGGATATATTGTAATGGGTGAAATACCTAAGTGTACGCCGGACGTTTCGTGGACATTCGGCCCCATAACCAACGTGGATTTATGCAATGCGTTAACCAAATTTTGGACAATGGAAGACATGCCTATTAAGTCATTGATGAGTGCTGAAGACGCGGAATGTGAGAAAATGTACGTCGAGTCCGTCCAACGGGATGACTCGGGAAGGTATATTGTGTCTTTACCTTTTAAGATAGATCCTAATAATTTAGGAAATTCGCTCAGTGTCGCGCAACGCAGATATAAATATTTAGAACGGAAATTTAATACGTCACCAGAAATGCATCGGAGTTATAATGAAGTAATTTCTGAATATCTGGAAAAGGGATATATAAGGTATGAAGTTCCGTCTTCATCTAATTTTGATGAGGGATATTTCATTCCTCACCATGCAGTAATTCGTAAAGATAAAGCAACAACTAAAACTCGTGTTGTATTGGACACCATTTTTGGTCCTTCGAGCCGGATAATTGATATACAAAATATCATTAAGTGACAACCCGAACAGTTCAGGGTTGTCACTTAATGATATTTTGTATACTGGTCCAAACTTGCAATCTAATTTATTTACACTTTTAATTAAATTTCGCTTATTCGCTATAGCATTGACCGCAGATGTTAAACAAATGTATTTACGTATAATGGTAACGGAAAGCCATTGTAAATATCAAAAAATTCTTTATAGATTTCACGAAGATGAAGAAATTGGAGTTTATCAATTTAATTCGCTAGCTTTTGGGTTAAATTGTTCACCGTTCCTTGCGATGCGAACTTTAAGACAGCTAGCGAGCGATGAAAGATATCGTCACCCGAAAGCCGCAGAAGTTGCAATTAATGATTTATATATGGACGATTTTGTATATTCTGTAAATACTATAAGTGAAGCCGTCACTTTGTCTACAGAATTAATGGCGATGTTCAAGTCTGGAGGATTTGAATTAGTTAAATGGTCGAGTAATTCTGCTCATTTGCTCGCTCAATTACCAGAGTCGCACCGTGCAACGATGGATTTCTCAGATAATTGTAGCATTTTAGGACTAAAATGGGATCCGATATCTGATTGTTTTCATTTTATGATATGTCCCACGGAGGAGAAAACTATATGTAAAAGATCAATTCTTTCCACAATAGCACGTTTATTTGATGTATTAGGTTTGGTTGCTCCGGTAATTTTATATGCCAAATTACTTTTACAAGAGCTGTGGTTAGAGAAAGTAGGATGGGATGAAGAACTACCCCAAAGTATTGTCAAACGATATGTCAAATTCAAGGAAGAATTACCGATGCTTTCTAATTTAAATTTACCTCGAGATTTGGGAGTAAAAGAGGACTGCACGATAAATATTATCGCTTTTGCAGACGCGAGTACGAAAGCATACGGGTGCGTAGTATATCTTCATGTCACAGATAAGAGTGGCAACGCTACTATGAATTTGATATGTTCGAAATCCAAGGTAGCCCCTTTAAAAATAGTTTCGCTCGCTCGATTGGAATTATGTGCTGCGCTTATTTTATCTAGACTTGTTAAATCTATTATAGATACTTATAAAAATCGCGTTTTTATAAACGATATATTTGCTTTTTCAGATTCAAAAATAGCACTTTCTTGGATTCACTCATCCCCGCACAGATGGCAAACTTTTGTAGCTAATCAAGTTAGTGAAATTCAGGAAAATTTACCTGCGAAACATTTTTATCATATAGATGGAGTTACCAATCCTAGTGATTGTTTACCACGTGGACTATTGCCCGCTCAGCTAATTGATCATCCTCTTTGGTGGCACGGTCCACCCTGGGCTGCGAACCCAGTGTCCGAGTGGCCTGTCAAAAGCTTTTCCCCCTCAGCGCAGGAGGAGAATACTTTGGAATTGAAAAAGTCGCATACGTTCACGATAACGTCAATAGAGAATAATTTTCCAATATATAATCTTGCTTTAAAAATTTCTTCATGGCCAAAACTGCTAAGAATTGTCGTATATATTTTACGATTTACGCGGAAGTTATCGTGTTCAACAGTTATAAATTCCACGGAATTAAATATTGCTGAAATAAATGTATTAAAAGCTCTACAGAAAAAGTATTTTTATGCCGATATACAATTAATACAGAGGAAAAAATTATGTTCATCTTCGATTCGAAAATTAAACCCGTTCGTCAATCATAATGGATTGTTACGCATAGGTGGTAGATTAACAAACGCGAATATACCTTATGAAAACAAACATCCAGTACTTCTGCCAAGACAGGATCATATTGTCGATATAATTATAGATTTTTACCATCGTGTGAATTGTCACACTGGTGCTCATCTCCTTATGTCTATAATTAGACAGCGTTATTGGATCTTATCGGGAAGAAACTTAATACGCAAACGAGTACATGCATGTAATTTCTGTTTTAAAACCGCACCTTCTAATATTATACCGCCAATGGCTGATTTACCTACAGCTAGAGTTCAAGAAGCAAAAGCATTTACATATACTGGTGTAGATTTTGCCGGACCGATAAAGATAACCCTTTCTAGGCGTCGTGGAGTAAAAAGTCAAAAGGCATATATATGTCTATTTATTTGTTTAACGACGAAGGCTATACATATAGAATTGGTATCAGATCTAAGTACGGACAATTTTTTAAACGCATTTAAACGTTTTCTATCCAGACGCGGACCCGTTTCGTGTATGTACAGTGACAATGCGACAAACTTCATAGGCGCGAAGAATTGTCTTGATGACTTATATAAATTTTTGGAGGCAAATTCAACTAATGAAGTCCTTTGCAATGAATTTAACATTCGGAGAATTGAGTGGAAGACGATTCCACCTCGCGCTCCTCACTTTGGAGGATTATGGGAATCAAATATTAAATCCATTAAATCGCATCTGTATAGGGTTGTGGGTACTCAACTTTTATGTTATGAAGAGCTTCTCACAGTTCTGACGCAAATAGAGGCTTTACTTAATTCACGGCCGTTATGTTTATTAAGCAGTTGTCATTATCCAGAAGCTCTTACTCCGGCTCATTTTCTAATGTCTTCTCCGATTCAGCATTTGCCCGCTTATGATATGACTAAGGAACGCATTAGTCTGCTGAAAAGGAAAGAGCTTTTGGACCACCTCGTTCAATCTTATTGGAAGAAGTGGCATATAGAGTATCTTCACTCTCTGCAGATGAGACAAAAATGGAATAGTCCCGTCAATAACATTCTTGTAGGTACTGTAGTATTGGTGCATCAAGAAGATGCGTCTCCACTTTATTGGCCGGTGGGGGTTGTTGAGGAAATATTTCCGGGTAAAGACGGAGTGGTTCGGGTGGCACTCGTAAGAACCCCTTCTGGGAACTTTAAACGACCAGTCGTGAAATTGTGTCCCCTGCCTACACAATAATAATTATTTTTCTTTATCTCTATTTATTTCTTTTATTTTTATTTTTTCTTAACTATCTAATATCAATCGCTTATATATATATTTAAATTTAACATTTTTATTTTTCACTATAATTCTTTACTTTATTTTGAAAGTACCTTCAGTTTCGGTAGGTACTTCCAAGGCCGGGAGAATGTTCGAGCAATTTTATATGGGATTGGTTGGGTATTGCATTCGCGGACTTGATGGGTAGATATGTCAAAATCCTGAATTTATCCCACCTACCTAATCTTTCCCTCCTAAATGTCACCATAAAAATTGTTGCAAAAAGTACCAAACTTTGGAGAGGTGACAGTGTGATTTGCTGCTCAGTACAAAATAACATCTCAGACAGGGCGCATGTATTGTAACCTCTTGTTATAAGATTATTGCAAATTTTTAAACAGTGAGAAGTGTACACCAAAACTGGAGATCAGCGAGGCCCCATCTGCAACGGTGAGTCCTATTTTCCTTATTCCAATCTGGGCTTATCTAATTTTCCAAAAGCCCAGATCTGAACTATCGACTGACTATCCATCGGGTTTTGCGAGTGTATGCTATCTAATCGTCCCGTATAACTTAGCGATTTCACGTAGTATCGGGACTGGTCCTTCGAGGGCTGCATAGGCTTTTCTTTGCAGCATTTACCGCCAAGTAACAGTGGAGTCGCAGTTTCGCGACACCAGAGGTGGTAGTAGGAGATTATCAAATAATTTCAGAATTCAGAATATTCGTAACCCGGGAATGTTGATCTTTTGTTTTAATTTAATTTAATCAAACCTACCTTTAAAATGGACAAAGTATTAAAAATTATCTTATGACAGGGAAGTCACGAGACCAATTGTCACTTTTGTTTCAATTTAATTTAAAAGAGAAAGAATGAACGCTATTTTGGGCGCATGTTGTAAAAATATTTGCAATTGGGGATCTCGTAGTTTCACAGGCTACAGATGGTTTTTTAATTTTTTAAAATTATTATTTATTGAGTTAGTTACTACATTAATATAAACTAATCAGCACGGTGTTACATTTCATTTGATAAATTTTAATATTTTTACAGTAAGCATAACATTTATTTTTAAATACATTCATTCTTCATACTTTCAAGCATTTCATCATACATCTCCTCTACATATTAGGCAGTTCTGTTATTTTGATTTTTTCATATGTGGCAATCTAACTGTTTATATTTCTTGTTAATTATGTAACTCTCTATTAAAAATAATTTCATCCAGTATTTTGGCATTTGGTTTTTCATTACTTTATGCACAAAAATTAATACTTTAAACAGCAGTTTTTTTATTGGAATCCAATTTAGCTTCTATCTCATTTGGTTAACCCTTGCGTATTTGCCTTTCGCCGGTATACATCTCGTAGCTCTGTTCTGTATAACTTCTAGCTTATTCGAATTTCTTCATTGGCCAAATATAACATTGTAGAGCAGTAATCAAAATGTTGAGCAACTATAGTTTTATAAATGAGCTCTGTAGTGTTTCTGTTTAATTTATTTCTTAGTCTTCTAGGTACCTACCTTCTTTAGCACATATTCAAAATTTACCGCGAACGTTAGTTTTGAATCGAGTTTTACACCCAGGTATTTGATGTCATTGGGAGTAGTTTAGAATCTTGTGCGGTTCTCATATAAATAAGAAAGATAAGCAGAACGTTATTTATTTCAGATCACAAAGATACGTTTTAACTTATTGAAGCATTCAAAGTTTAAACAATGTCCCTCGTAGATATGTACTAAAAAAATCCAATTCTCCCAAATATCTCCGAATAGAATGACTACCGTTATCTCTCTTCTATCCCCTTTCATACCGACGAACAAAACACTCCAAATAATCATATTTCAGAACTAACTTTCTGTTGTTTGCCCCAAAAGCATCCGAAAAGTATTAAAGTACCTACCCGGGTTCTCCCCATCTCTGCGCCATTTTCTTTCTGGCAGCACTTTGTAGGTACTTTATCTATGGCAAGACGTAAAAAAATATCGCTGGCGCCACTTGCCTCACACCACGGAAATTTATTGTACTCGCGCAACTACACGCGGGAAAATCCGCCATGACACTTTGTAGAAAGAGCTGACGCAATCAGTATACAAGGATATGAAAATATGTTTAAAAAAATGGATATTTCGAGAATGAGACGGTGGGAGACAACACTTTACCAAAAAATGGGATTTTAAAATCTGTCAGTTAAGAATCCACAGTATTAAGACTTTCTTACTAATAAAAAAAGATTAGCTAATTACCTACTATTTTGATTAGCTAAAACTGTGTATTTTTTTTATTATTTTCAGTCAGCAACAAAATTTTCATCTTTAGCTTTACATACAAAGATTGAAGAAGACAGTCTTTGGCGGCATTGAAGAAGACAGTCTGTGGCGGCGTGAGGGCGGCTTAGTTTTTTATTTTCAAAATGTTGAGTTTTTTTAATGAATTCTTGCACACTTCACCTTCAAAACAAGAGAAAGTTGACTGTATACATGAGACTCTAATTAATATTTACCACCCTTAAAGCAGAATTTAAACACTTCTTGATGAAATTTTGAAAATTTTTTAAAGTTTCCAATAAGAAAAATTTTGCCTATTTCTAACTAACTAAACCAACTAACCGCCACGCCGTTTCTCCGCCCTAGCACACACTCCTTGCCTCACTCACATTCATACATCGTCTCATGCATACTCTTCTATTACCCTGACTCTTGACATGGCCCGATTCAAATATCTGACTCTCTTGATCATGCCATGTCTTCGTAGGGCGTCGTATATTTGTTGAGCCTGAAGTTGAATTGAACCAAAACATAAAAAATAAAATAACAAAAACGTTAACAAAATTGTATTCAATCACTCGGACCCATAAGCTTGTTTTCACAATAATATAACATTACCAGATATATGTATGACGTATGGGGCATTCCTGACTTCTCAGTGGGCTAGTCAAGTCTGGTTCTCACCAACGCATTTTGAATTTTAAGCTTTTTGATATAAGACCTTGTCACAATTACTAGAATAATTGTTTTACTAATTAGAGATTATTTCATTTGTTCACAATTCTAATAAGTTGTTACATTAAGGGGGGAGTCTTGACTAGCCGAGTGTTTTTTTCAAAGCGTTTTTTTTTCAAATATAAAATTTATTTTCGTGCACGTAACTTTTGTTAAACGTAAAGGTACATTTGACAAACCAGAAAACGACGCTATTGAAAATTTGATTTGAATATCTATATTCTCTTCTACACAGTGTCCATCATCAGGCTCATCAATCAGGGCAGATGAGCTGTAACGCTGTCCGAAACGTTGGCTAAAGAAGGAGGTAGCGCAACACGGCATAACACCCCAAAAATAAATAACAAAAATACTTTTGGCCGTGAAAACCTAAAATCATACCTGATCTATATACTCGTATATATACAGATACAGTGGCCGCAAACAGAGGGTCTGACCGAATCGGTTAGAGTCCTGGAGTCCTTGGAAATTATTGGAAATTGAAATTTAAAAAAAAAATCGTAAAAGTATGAATGTAGAATGCGCGTTAACCACAGTTTGCAAAAAAAGTAGCTGGTTGCAAAAATCGCGGACATAAAATGAAAATTGACGAAAAAAAATCGGTCTTAATTTTGCAATTATTACTTTATCCTATAATTATAATTTTTCATATGTCGAGGTTCAAAGGCATTTAAATTAATAATTCTTTAATTTAAACTTTGAATGACAATTCAATGACCTACAATTCCAACCAGTTTAAAAATGTGGTTGTGAGAAATCACGTTTAAAGTTTTCACTTGTAACCGGGTCGCCCCTTTCTCCGTTCTACCGGCTTGGCACACTGCGCTCCCAACAAGGTTGAATTTGGTGCTACAACTTTGGGAATGTATTCTCCACACTTATGAGGAGATTTTTATGCAAAAAAGTCGAATAATCGGATCGGCTGAACCAGACCCTTAAACAAGTATTATTATTTAATTAAAAAATCCCTTTTTACAATCGGCGCAGATTCCCTTAGTTTTTGTCCCGGCGCCAATCCGAATAACAGCAAACGTCAGACGTATGAAAAATAGTTGCCTTGGCGCATTAAATAAAGTAACAAATAGGTACTGTCTCCACATCTCCACATCCCTACTTCCGTACATCCCTCCTCCCCAAACTCTGCAGAGTTCCCTGTTACCCGTTCCAGGATGGCGGTGGGTCCCCGACACTAGCTAGAGTAATTCCGTTCTCTACACCGACCGGTGAATATTGTTTTGATAAAACTAATAATACTTAAATATGTACGTCAGATTTTCTCTTTATATGTTACTAGCTTTTCCCCGCGGCTTCGCTCGCATGGTATTACGAGAAATTACTGTAACGCTTGCACTTATCAATTATCTCTCCCCCACCCCACCCCCATCCCCTCCCGCATTCCATATATTCATTCCCTTACATTCAGTTTTTAAACATCTCGCCTACCACCTAAATTTCATAATGCTATAATAGCTCAAAGAAAAAAAGAATAACTTATCCAATTTTGTTCATTCGTTCGGAATGTATGCGCTTACAAAAATTTCGGTTGTTTATTTTTATTTAAATATTTGGAAGTTCGTTAATATAATAAAAAAAATACTCTATTTATCATTCAGTCTTTATAATCGTTATGAATTATATTTTTAATATAGGAACTCTCATCTGACATTTATTCCAAGCTTGTCCAAAAAAAAACGAATTCTAATATTTGAATTTTCTGCAGTAGTAGCTGACCAGTAGACTGAGTACCTACCAGCATAGAGCCCAAAAATATATCAACATTGTTTCCATGGAAAAGATTTTTTTCTGACGTTAGCAAAAACTCGCTTTTGTTAGCGACAAAAAACGTATAACAAATATAATATATTAATATTTATAATTTCATAACGCCAGAGCTTACCATCATATACAACCTGTAGTCTGCGCATATAATTTAGCTTTATATTGGTGTAAGAATTATTAAAGTCTTTATATTGTGTTATGCGTGAAAAGGTCATAAACAAACTCGAGCAGTTTCGCATTTATAATATTAGTATGGATATGGATGTGGATAATATGTTATAAGTTATAATCGATGATTATAATAAACTTTTTCTATGTTATAAAAACCTACACACTACGCTGCGCTTGTTCCAATGTGACAAAAATTTAATCTAATTTTAATAGGTTAAGAAAATGAGAAGAAAAATTAAATGAGAAATTTAAATAGATAATATGAAAGAAATAAATAAAAAGAAAAGAAACGGGGTAAATAGAAAAGAAAGAATTAAAAATAAATACGAAGAAAAGAGAAAAATACAGGCGTGGAGTATTTTGTAATAATATATATATATTTTTTTTATTTATTTATTTATTTAAACGCCCATAGGGCTTTTACACATAGTGCAGTACATGTTTTTGGAAAAATATAAGAAATAACATAATGTATTATAAACGTAATATAAATATAAGAAACAAAATAAACATAACATAAGATATAAGATATACAAAATATAGATAACACCAAATATAATAGTTGACACAAAGCAGGTAACATAGAATATATGGTAAGTAAATTAATGTGAGATTGTTATTTTAATTATAGAGGGAAATACGATAGGATTGTCAATATTTATGTTTGTAATTAGCAAACTTTTTTAAAGTATTTATTACGTGTTTATCGAAACATAGCTACCATAATATTTCGATTAAGGTGCTATATAGTGCATGATATTAACAGATTTATTTTAATTGTTCTAATACACTGAGTTTAAATTTTGACATCGATTGATGACGATAAACGTCTATAGAGGAATATTTATTTCCGAGTATATGAAGTCTTTGCAGAGGAGAGTAAACAAAATAATTACTAGCAGAATTAGTTACAAGGTATTGTAGAAGTTGTTTGATTTTTTTTGTTTTTACTAGGTCTTGGCGCATGGAGGGCCGGATCGAGAGAGATTGGTTGCGGGAGACCAAATCTAGACCTCTCCAGTCGGTCTCTCTCGACCCCGACCATCGCTTTGCACCGCAGTTGGAGGGATTGACTCATAAGTCCGTAATTCCTAGACCCATTGACCCCCAGATTCCTACCCACCCCTCATATCCTTTTCCTTCCCAGAATGTCTTCTTATTTCTTTCCCTGTAAAGTCCCACCGCACAGCATCTCCAAAGAAGACATAGGCCCTGAGAGAAATTATTTTCCTCAGGGTCTCCTATGTGGAGCCAATGTAAAAAAAATAAATATCGTTTTATAGGACAACTGCAGATCGCTAACTTACAAATAACAGTTGACGTCGAATATATTGGTCATTGTGAACTGTTACTTATAAGTTGGCGATCTGTAGTCATGCTAGGGGACGATGAGAAGTTACCGAAAATTATCCTAATAATCCTTATCGATCAGGACGACCAATTATTAAAAAGAGAACTTACTTATCAGATTGATCTGAAAAGTTTATCAATTTGAAAACCGAAAAAATACATTGATGTAATAAAATTTTGTCTGTCAGCAATGTAGCTATCTATAGTACGGGATCCCAGATCCATCCATGGGCAGCCCCAGACCTCTGGCGCCGCAGCTCTATGGATTTACCGCCCCGCCCTACCTCCACCCGCCCTACTTCCGCCCGCCTACCCCTCTGCAGACTGCAGCCTCCGAGGAGCCCATCACATTCACACACACACACTCACACTCACACACACACACATATGCCATACACTCTCTAAAATGGGAATCACAAACACTGATACATTGGAATCTGTTCAGTCATTTTTTAAATAAATTTTTTTTAGCGTAGAACGGTTTAATTCAATTTATAATAAAATGCTCAAAAAGCAGTTTTACTAGCGAAACTTCTGATTTTATTTATTTATTTTTTTACAATAGTTCCACTCAGGAGGCACGTAGGAAAATATTTTTTTCAGGACCTTTGTCATCTTTGGGGAGGCTGTGTGGAGGGTCTTTTAAAGGAAAGGAAAGGAAGGAGAGGAAGTTCTGGGAAGGGAAACGGTATAACCGGGTAGAAATCTGGGGTCATTGGGTCCAAGAGTGACGAACGTACGAATCCACCCCTCCCACGGCAGTGTAAGTCGATGGGAGAGAGTCTTGCTGGACAGGTTAAATGGTCTTCATCAATCAGTCTCTCCCGATCCGGCCCGCCACTCACCCATGAACCCGTGCACCCCTGCTAAGTCACCTAACGGAGCTAAACACTTAGGGTGACCTATGGTAGAGGTATTGATTATCCAATAAATGGTTGCCTCGCCTCACCTCAATTGAACTAACATAAACTTTTCAAAGGTTTTCAAGTTTCAAGTTTTTTTTTATTTTTTATATAGGCAAATCATTTTAAAAAGAACTTCGTTGAATGTATTATTTGTGCACACCAACAGAATCGAAAGTTTTTCGATCTAGTTTGCATTTCATACGTTTGCCCATCTTTTGCGATTGGCAGGATCGTGAGATCCTGGTTGAAAGAGGCCTTTTATTCTCTCTAGCCGGACTCGACCCATCCCCTTGCACCGCTGTTAGAGGATTGGATTAATTCGTCCGTTACTCCTAGACACACTGACCCCCAGATTCATTCTTAGAACATGTAAAAATGATTGACGGCCGGCGTAGTCCAGCGGTAAGGCTCTTGACTGGCAATCCGGAGGTCGCGGGATCGAATCCCGGCGTGGCAAATAAATTTTATTTGATTAATTTGTGTTATTTCACAATTTATTAATAAAAATTATATATAGTATATTTGCGGCACGTTCCAGAGTGGAAGATACTATCAGTATCGCCCTGGTGTAAGACCACCATTCAGAATTGAAACGCTGCTTGAAATGGCTTCAGCCGTGTTTAGTGATCAGATCTGAATAGCCAGGTATTTTTCCACCTTCCTCTCCCCTATCTCCTTCCCCTCCCCACTACCTTCAGCCTCACAATAAACCCCAATTTGGGATGCCATAGTCTCACTGGCTCCAGACGGGAGCAGTTGGGACTCTTGTGTGGTATTCATATAAAACAAAATTCAATAACTTTAGAACAATGAAAATCCAATGTTTTGCTAATGTTCGCAGCTTACTAGAATATGCATCTCAAGTTTGGAACCCGCAATACAAATCATATGTGGACAATTTCAATACAGGCGAACCATAGTGGGGTTAATAATTACATGCTAAAAATGAATTTAAATTGTGAAGAAGCAATAAATAAATAAATAAATTTGGAACGTGTTCAAAATCGTTTTCTACGAAATCTAAATTTCCTTATCGCCCTCACTTAAATCATCAAGAATCAGCCGCGTATTTCAATATACTATCATTGGAAGATCGAAGAAGCTCGGCCGATGTACGCATTCTACAAAAAAAAATAGATCTGTCGTAGATTGCCCAGAACTCCTACAACGAATCCAGCTACGAGTTCCCAACAAACGAACCAGATCTGACATAATTCTTAGCCTCCCTCTGTGCAATTCTAAGCAGAACTCCTTCATATATCGTGCATCACACATTTTCAATACACACTATACACGATTTGACATTTTTAATTCTGCACCACACTCCATAAAATCACACTCCTTAAAATCACACAGGCGGTCTCTCGATAATTTACAATAACTATAGATATCCACTTAATTCTTTTTCTTTGTCTTTTTAAAAAACTTTTTTAAACTTTTTATTGTGCATATTTTAATTGTTATATCTTAAATAAACCGATCCTCGCCATCCAACCGCCCCCCATCCTTCCTCACCCTTTTCCAACCTAAATAACTTGTTTCTTGCAATGTAATTTTTCATTCTTCATCTCTTAAATCACTTCACTTACATATAATAAATGGTTCCATGCCAACTGAGAATAAATTCAACTCAACACCTCCTTGAAAAGTCATAAGCTATGAAAAAAATAATTTCAAATTAGCCGATAACCCTAAACTAACATAACTTATTTTACCAATTTTTTAAATATATTTTTTGATCACTCTAAATGACTTTTCTGCGATGGTTCTGAGTTGGTTTCATTCCGAGTTGTCCGGTCACCATAATAAATACCCTGTAAATGGTACAATTGTATCATCATCACCATCCCATCAACATAAGCCAATGTAACTCTTCTATATTCACTATTAATACAACATCAGTGAAAACCTATTATTGTTTAAATAACTTACACATATTTAACCAAACATTATAAATTATTGTAACTGTTGGTTTTCCAAATAAAAAAAATAAATAAAAATTGAAGTTTGTTGAGAAAGGGAATTTTCAATTAGAGAAGCTATCTAACTAAAAAATCTCGCTAAATTACTCCTCATCTGATTAGAGCTTTCGTGGAATGTCTAAAATACACCTAAACTCTGCGCAGCCAATAGCAGGAAGTTTCTCTCCAACACAGATTTACAGATCAAAAGGCAACTTCTCACCTCCCAGTTCACAGGCGCTAGGCAACGCGACCTGGAAACGCCTACCACCCACGCCCTCCTCCCTCTCACCCTCCAACCCCCTACCCGGCCCAACACCCGTTTTAACAGACTTGTTTTGCAGGAAACACGGCACCTACGTTATATAATGTTATATAAAGGAACCTAGGCTTTTTAGACACGTGTCACGTGTATTTTGAAAAGAAAGCTATATAGGAATCGTTCATTTTTTCTATTTATAAGTGTGCGGCAGCAAAACTTCCTTTTTTAAATGCGCGCCATTCAGTCGGTTGATGTCGTAGCAAAGCACTAGTGATATAGTTCGAGAGGCGAAACTATAAAGTTTTTCCCGACACAGTTTAGTAGCCATCATGCGTTGGAACAGTGAGGAGTGTGCGTTTGCCGTTGAGGCCTACTTTTTGAACGGATGTTTTGTGATCGCAACCCAGCGCGCCTTTAGGGTGCGGCAGCAAAGCAACTTCCTTTTTTCAAAACTTAATAAAACCCATTGTATAAATCAGAAATTGTTTATTGTTTTTTTATAATGTAGGCGTATATCCAAAGTTTTGTTTTACTTAATTTTTGAAGATCAAATCAGGTAGGTGACGTCCTAGGCGCGCTGGGTTGCGATCACAGGACATCCATTCGAAAAGTAGGCCTCAACGGCAACTCAACGCACGCTCCTCACTATACGCTACGCATAATGGCAACTAGATTGTGTTTGAACAAAAATTTATAGTTCCGCCTCTCGAACGAGACCACTAGCGCTCCGCTACGACATTAACCGACTGAATGGCGCGCTTTTAAAAAAAGGAAGTTACTTTTCCGCACCCTGTATAACCAAGGTGTTAGGAACGTACTTGACTTACTTTAACCAGTGATTTCTGACAGTATCTGGAGAAAAAAAATTTGATGAAATTTTGGTCTCCGGAGATATTTTTGATGACTTTTTTTCAACTTAACGTGATGGGTTGAGCAGTTTCTCGGCTAAATGACCAGTGACAGCATGTGGAAGATTTTTTAAAAATTTTATTTGAAGAATTTTATTTTTAAAGTCACCGCATTGGAGGTTATCCACTACTTACCCGCCCTGATATAAGTAACAGATGGTTACTCCTTCAAGGCTCTATTTTTTTTGCTAAGAGAAGCTACATTTATTTATTTTGAACGAATCTAGACCTCCAGTGTCCCTGCATACGTTGTTAGAAAGCAGTATGCAAGTTCTTAACAGGAAAAAAACATAATTCAGCAAATCGGGTTAGTAATGCAAGCAAAAGTAATAGTTAAAGCAAAATAAAACTCGTTCAAGAAGCTGGTGAGGCAGCATTGCATCATGTGAAAAACCCTGTAAGCACCTGTATAAATAGAGAACATACGATAAATTTCATTAATTAAAATAAATTAATTTTTATTCCAAATAATGTCGAAAATCCCTGATTATAATCCCTGTAAGTCAAGTACGTCCCTTAATACCCGGTAGTATCAAAAAGAAGAAGAAAGGGAGATATGTTAATACGAGTGTAAGATGGAGCACGCTAATATTAAAACAACTACCTATTATAATTAAGCGAAAATAGTGAAAATATTTAACAAAACACGACTTGTTTAAAATAGAGCAAAATCTGTCGACAAATACTTAAGGGTCAACTATTCGTATTTCGACCGATTTCTTACATATCTCCCTTAAACATTTGAAGTTTTTAAGCTCTTAAAAAAATATATGTTATTTTTTAAGATAATATCTAGATAAGTTCCATGCCGAAACGCAAATTATATGAAATTCCCTCGATAGAAAAAAATCGAAAAGTATGCTCCGAAAATTATTAAAAACAAGTCTATTTCTATTATTTTACAAGTTACATTTGTGGAAAAATTTACAATGTTTCTTTAAATGATACTTAAGATACGTTCCACGAGTTTTTTGCTCTATTTTAAACGAGTCATGTTTTATTAAGCTTTTTCGCAATTTTCGCTGCTATTCTACGACTAACCATATTAGCGCGCTCTGTCCAACACTCGTAATTACATATCTCTCCATCTTCTTCTTTTTCAGCGTTGTGTTCACGAATAGTAGACCCTTAAGTTGCATGATACATTGTGAATTTTTTCATGGCTTTTTTTTATTTCTTTTTTACACGTTAAATAACCTTCGACCAAGTTCGGTCGTTGTTAAATAACAGAAAAAATGTGTTTTTGGTGATTTTCGGAGCCTACTTCGTGATTTTTTTTCTATCGAAGGAATTTCATATAATTACCATTTCGGCTCTACAAATTAGATATTATCCACTGGAGCGACCACGCGAAATAAATAAATTTGCCTCGATTCCTCGAGATTTCCAAAAGATCATTTTAAAAATTTTTCGCCAACATTAAAAAAAATCATACCTTGGAATTTTAACATGGAGACATAAAAACGTATTACTGTGCTATATAGCCAATGAATGAACCTATACTTTACCGTTTATCGCATATTTGTAGGATTTATAAAAAAAAATCGTTAAGTTTATAACCGCGTGAATCCTGCTGTTTCGTGTTTGTTACTTTCCGTGAGAGATACTTATTCGAGTCAACATAGAACATTTTCAATTTCTCTATGTTGTCTTTGGTATACTTGATAATAAAAGGTGCATATCTATGAAAAAAGGACTTAATTTTTACCGTGAACAGACCAGAAATTCTGCGTCAAAAAAATATTTTCAAAATTATTTTTTAACATCGTTCTAATATAGTCTACGAAGTTCGAATTTGCGACATAATTGGTCATCCATACTAATATTATAAATGCGAAACTGCTCGAATTTGTTTATGACCTTTTCACGCATAACACAATATAAAGACTTTAATAATTCTTTCACCAATATAAAGCTAAATTATATGCGCAGACTACAGGTTGTATATGATGGTAAGCTCTGGCGTTATGAAATTATAAATATTAATATATTATATTTGTTATACGTTTTCTGTCGCTAACAAAAGCGAGTTTTTGCTAACGTCAGAAAAAAATCTTTTCCATGGAAACAATGTTGATATATTTTTGGGCTCTATGCTGGTAAGTACTCAGTCTACTGGTCAGCTACTACTGCAGAAAATTTAAATATTAGAATTCGTTTTTTTTTTTGGACAAGCTTGGAATAAATGTCAGATTTGAGTTCCTGTATTAAAAATATAATTCGTAAGGATTATAAAGACTGAATGATAAATAGAGTATTTTTTAATTATATTAACGAACTTCCAAATATTTAAATAAAAATAAACATCCGAAATGTTTGTAAGCGCATAAATTCCGAACGAATGAACAAAATTGGATAAGTAATTCTTTTTTTCTTTGAGCTTATAGCATTATGAAATTTAGGTGGTAGGCGAGATGTTTGAAAACTGAATGTAAGGGAATGAATATATGGAATGCGGGAGGGAATGGGGGTGGGGTGGGGGGGGGAGATAATTGATAAGTGCAAGCGCTACAGTAATTTCCCGTAATACCATGCGAGCGAAGCCGCGGGGAAAAGCTAGTAATAGATAAAGCATTTCAATAGCTTCAGTTTAAAATAAATGGCGGGCCATGGAAATGTTTTAAATAATTACAATAAATGATTTACGAATGGTTGGAAAATGTGGTCTAATTTTGGACCGCTATCAATCGCAGAAAAACAAAAGTAGTCTGTTTTTCGACCATAATCGCTCCAATGGTTTAACTGAAAGTGTTGAACAGAAATAAATATGTTAAAACTCGGTAGACGGTTGCATGAAAGCATCACGATTCATTAACTTTTTTAGTACTTTTTTAGCACATTTTTAGTACAGTTTAGTACTTTTTTAGTACTTTTTTAGTACATTTTTTAAAAATTTAATGTCGTTTTTAAATGAATTTTCGACGCTTCACTGCGCTTGCACAATATAATTAGAGATAGAACAATTTTCACATGTCGTATTTAGTGATTCTTACTCAGCCACACAGATAGAAACGTTTGGACTTTTATTAGCGAAGATAGATGGATATATTGAAGTGTCCGATCAGAGCAGTGGAGCGTGGCACCCCACCTTACTGCAAATGTTGGGGGTGGGAGACAGGGCAAAGTACCCCTCACTTACATCTGACAAGAGATAAAATAATAAATTGTTTGCGGTGACAAAAATATTTTGCTTTTAGTGATTTAAAAATACATTTTTTTAGGGTTTTGATAAACAACCCCCGCGGGATTGAACCCAGAGATCGCAGATGCATGTAATTTCACTTACTGAATTTTTTAAAAGTAACTAGAGCAGACCCGTGAAAAATCACGGAACATTATATTTTAATTTTGAAAACAGCAATTAAAATAGATGAGATTTTAGATTTTCACGGCCATGGTTATTTATTTTTGACAAAGTTTCTGACAGCGTTACGGTTTCCATCGTCAGACACATGATAAGACCACAGACCACACATCTGCCCTGACGATGGACACTGTAAAGCTGTCCGAAACGATGGCTAAAGAAAGAGGTAGCGCTACACGGCATAACAAAAATAAATAACGAAAAAACAATTAAAAATAATCTTACATTATTAAAAGGTACCAATTTTATCGCTTGTCTCATTTTTCGCACAAGTTTCAATTTTGTAAATGACAATTAAATTCAAAGCAAATATGAGTTGACGACATCAGATTTCACACAAAAATAAGTAACTCACATCACTGTAGTGGGATTGCCAGTATTGCCCTGGTGAGATTCCCGTACAGAATGAAGACGTCGTTTGAAATGCCTTTAGCTGAATTTTGTAATGTTAGGCTCATCCCAGGTTTCCTTTTCTACTTTTCCACTTTCTTTAGCTTCACAACTCTCAAAAATTTCCTAAATGGGGACGCCATTGTCTCACTAACTCCGGAAAGTTGTAATTAAATAGTATCACATAATAAATAAAAATAAAACAATTTTTTATGAGAAAAACTCTCTTTTTATAACTTTTGAAGGTTATTCCCATCAACGTAATGATTGTTTCCAATAAAAAGAGTAGTTGCCTATAATATGGAAAAAAGAACTAGTTGAAGATAATATTAATGATTCTAAATATTTGAAATATGAGATTGACAAATATGACGGTTTGCCAGAAGGTGGCAATAGCGAAATTGGAAAACGCGCCGTCCCGGTTAGACGAGAGGTCTGGGTTCGAGTCCCAGTCGCGACCATTGTTTTTTTTTCTGTTTTTCTGTGTCTTGTTTTCTTTCATATTTTCATTTAGATTATAAGTGTTATCTTCTTCTTCAATGAAAAATAAAACATATTAGCCAACCAGATTTCCACCGAAGTTTATTTTTTTGAAATTTTATCTCCACTTAGGAGGCCCGAAGAAAAAAATTCACTCAAGGCCAATGTCATCTTTGGGGATGCTGTGTGGAGGGTCTTTTAAAGGAATGGAAGGGTAGAAAGTTCTAGGAAAGAAAAATGTATGAGGAGTGAGGATGTCAATGTGTCCAGGAGTGACGTACGTAAGAACCCTTCAACTGTGATGTAAGGCGATTTTTTATTGTTTTTATTTATGTGTGCAATTGAGACTACGGCATTCCCAATTGGGTTATGTTGTGATGTTAAAGGTAGTGGGGTGAGGATGGTAAGGAAGTGGGGAAGAGAATGGTGGGGAAGTACTGGGCCAATCATATCTGGTCACCAAACATTGCTAAATCCATTTCAAGCAACGGATGATGGCCGGCGTGGTCGAGCGGTAAGGCTCTTGACTCGCAATCCGAAGGTCACGGGATCGAATCCCGGCGTGGCAAATGAATTTTATTCGATTTTTTTTTTTCCCTTTATTTTTCCCAAATTTTACATTAGATGTATACAATGTCGTGAAATAATAAGAATAATGGGAACCCACTTAGGCGCAGCCTGTGCGTGGGTAATATAGCTTAATATATTTTATTATTGTACCTAGAAAGAACAAACAATGGGCATATAAAGCAAAAACTTGATTAAAAATTGTCTAAACAGCTGTGCACAAAATGAACATACAACAGTGCAATAGTGAGTGTATAGTGTAATATTAAGTGTAATAGTAAGTGTATATTAAGTGTAGTAGGTAGTGTTATAATAAAGGTATATTATAATTATAAGTACATAGTGTAATAATAAGTGTATTGTTTAAACATTTTTGAAACATTGAAACATAAAGTGATAGAAATTAAACAAACAACGTTTCAATATCTACATTGTCAAGCCACGACTTCAACTCCTTTATGTATTGCAGAAGTTTAGTTGTCACTTGAATATTTTTCGGTAAAAGATTGAATGTACGAGGTCCAATGAAACTGCTGTGAGTTTGCATTTGTTTGGTATTCGTTTGGGGGGTATAAAAAACATTATTATTTCTAAAAATTAATTTTTTGTTATTTAACAATTTATTAATTTAAAATTATATATAGTATTTTTGTGGCACGTTCCAGAGTGGTAAATACCATCAGTATCGCCCTGATGCAAGACCACCATTCAGAACTGAAACGTTGCTTGAAATGGCTTTGGCCGTATTTGGTGACCAGATCTGAATAGCCAGGTACTTCCCCACCTTCATCTTTCCTATCCCCCTCCCTTCCCCACTACCTTCAGCCTCACAACATACCCCAATTGGGGATCCCATAGTCTCACTGGCTCCAGACGGAAACAGTTGGGACTCTTGTGCGGTATTCATATAAAAAAGCGAAGTTTCGGATCTGGATGGTGGTCTTTCGCCAGGGCTGTACTGGAAGTTTCTTCCACTCCGTGCCGCAAATATTGGAACTACCCATGAACTATATTTGATTATTACATCGTGAAATCGACTTGAACCCGCTACCTTCGGATTCATAGCCGAAGAACTTAACCACTCAATTGTGGAGGTCACCGTGATATTTTTATTTATTTCTATTTATTTGATTGGCGCTATAACTAACCCTTTCCATAAAATCAGCCCTAAATCTGCAGAAATAATGCAATAATATAATGCAGATAATATATTATTGTGATTAACTGTGTTTTCGGATCGGGGAAAATAACGCCCTCTGCAATAACTTTTCTGTTAGGGCATCTGTCCACCGCCGCCGTCACCGAGAAACGAGAATTATTTCGGACCGAGTTCGGAACGACGTGACGGCGATCGTGTTTCCATCGCGACCGATCTCAGAGCAGTCTTGCTCGCACCGTCGAGCATCCATATTTTACTTTCCACAAGTGTATACACATCGTTAGTTTTACTAAAGTTTCAACGTATATTTTATTTATATTTTTTTAAGGTTTTTCCAGCAGGACTGGGATGGGTGTGCAATCCCAGTCTGCCATATTCCATGATAACTATAATAATACAATAACATAGAGAGTATATTAAAAGATCTAAAAAAAGAAAAAAGAAATATAATTTGATAACTTATTAGGTACCTACCTAATTAAAACATAAAATGGAGACGAGATTCATCACATAAATAACAAAAAAATAAAACAAAATAAAGCAATAAAAATTAAGCATAAAATTAAAATTCAATTAAGCAAAAATTAAACAGAATAAAAAATAAAAAAAATATTTTGGGATCGTCCATCAGGAAAGTCGCCTCGTCGCCTCATCGTCTGCATCCATCGCTCATAGGGGGGGAACTAGGCCACTCGGATGCAGCCACGACAATGATGTTGTTGTATAACCAACACAAGACGAAAAACCGTGCACGGCGCCTACAACCTCGGGTGTAGTGGATAAGTTCAGACGAGTTTGTAATTTAAGAATTTTTCCTCATAAAGCATGATAATGTAACGTAAAATCTGTCAATTAAATACAAACATCATAGTAATAAGGTCAAATGAGCGGCAGTACTAGTCAGCTAGAAACATGAAAGCGTATTATTATAAGCCCTAGGTAGTTAGATTACGAAAGAATTCATAAAATAAAATTTCCAGCAGTTCGGCCCACAATGATCTTGGGCCGAGTTCTAGCGGTAGCGCCGAACTTATATAACTAGTGGAACGCTCGAATGACGGACGTGCGATCGGTACTCGGCCATATTAATTTATGTATCGCTACTTCGTCAACGTCGTCTCATTCTAATTGACGACTGCGGTGGACAAACTCTCCTTCTGTTCTGATTTACTCAGTTAATATAATTTATTATATAATAATAAAATAACATTTGCACAGCCCTGTTACGTTATTTCAATTCGTGTGCGCAACACTATAATAAACTTAAAAATAATGAAACTGCTCCCTCCGGGTTCATTTCGGAGTTAACTGTTAACTACCGAACATTTTCTCCATTTAGAGGCCCTGAGGAAAATAATTTCCCCTCAGGGCTTGTGACTTCTTAAGGGATGCTTTGTGGACGGCCTTTTTAAGGAAGGGATGGGGAGGAAGTTCTGTGAAAAAAATAGGTATGAGATGTGGGTGGGTTGAAATCTGGAGGTCAGTGTGTCCAGAACTAATGGACCAACTTTCCCACTGCGTGCATATCGATGTGTCGAGAGTGTCCTGCTGGATAGTTCGAAAGACCCAAATCATTCTCTATCGATCCAGCCCGCCATGCAGTAAGTGAGCGCACGCATCCGCCGCCAAGACCTAGACAAACCTCACCCCAAATCCCACCAAATCTAAAAATACCAAACCTGAAACCAAAGTTTCCAGCTGCAATTTGAGAAAAATTTATGAAAGTTTGTGAATTTTTTATTAAATTTTTTTTGATCTACGACACTTTTGCGATAATTATGTGAGAAATAGATATTAGTTCTACTTATAAGAGTGTTTCATCATAAACAAATAAAATTTAGTCCGCACTGGCAGAAAAATTCAATAAATAAATAATATGTTTTTATATTTAACTAGCGAGTTCCCGGCATGCATTTCTAAGCCAATTAATAAAGATATTGTTTCTCCCTGCGTGTCCTTTCCCATTCTTTCTCCTTCCGCCTTCTCTTCTCCTTCCGCCCCGCTTCCCCAGTCCCGCGTACCCCCCTCCCAAGTTCCCTCCCCCCTCCCGCATTCCATACGTTCAGTCCCGGTACATTCAGTTATTGCAATTTTTTATGCAAATTTCATAATGCCAGAGCTCACCAGTATATATAGAAACCTTCTTGCACGTGCTCAAAACAACTCACCAAAGTTTCGTAGCATTCGGATGAACGGTTAAGCAATGGATAATTTCATGATGCCAGAGCTCACTTTTGTATACAGAAACCATCGCGGGCATGCTTACATCAAATCCCCAAAGTTTCATCATAATCGGATGAATGGTTTAGCTACGCATTGGCATCCCGTATATGTATATACGAACCCAGAACTTTTTTTGACATTTTGTAGTTTATACATTTCACCTTCAACTACTGTATTTCTTGCCTTTTTACTTTATACTTTTAACTTATTACTTTATAAATTTTACTTTCCACTTACGCTATTACATTCTTTATGTTATTGTACTATTCATAAGTTAATTTAATTATTTTAAGGCGATCCAATAGTTCAGGGAAAAATTGAAATCGGAATTCACGCCCCTTTATGGGAGGAGTTTAAAAATAATAGAAGAAAAAGCTTTTGGAAAGCTTGGAAAAGGTATTTGAGATTTTTTTATTACAGGTTGATTTCGTAAAGGCCTTAAAAAAATATTAACTACTTTTTTTATGCATTGTTTATTATAATAAAACGGAAATTTAAAATTGATTTCACGGAACCAAGCGACGCGGAGCATGAAGTCCATTCCTCGCTCCGGCCGAGGACGGACTGACATAAAATGGATGGGGCAAGTCAGTAGTTTTTCGGTAGACGGCGTAGAGTTTACTTTGTAAAAATTCAAATTCGTCGACTGCCGGCCATACTGTGAAATAACAACGTGAAAATGCATGTTATGTTATTTTGTGAAGTTCGGACGTAAATATCAATTCTTTTGCGATTATTATAAAAGAAACTGAATTTGCCACATTATACAATAAAACCATATCCGAAAAGGGGTTTTTAAGTACGAGAGTTTGCACGTGAAAGTGTTTTTTATGGACCTAATACTTTTATTTTTTTCTAGGCTTATTAAAACACTTATTAAAAAAATGACCGAAATTTTTAAGGGCCAAGATATGTTATATACCCAGTATCAAAATCCTCCCAGTAAGAGCAATTCTGTGGTATAAAATTATATTTCAGCATATGAATAGCTCTATATACATTAATAAACTGGACCACACTTACAATACTCGTTTTATGTTAAATGAAGGACTAATTGTACCTAAGCATTTAAACAAATACGGACAAAGAACGCTGGACTACATGATACCTAATTGCTTAAATATGTTACCTGCCGAAATTAAAAAATGTACAAATGGTAAATTAAATATTATGTTGAAGAGTTGGCTCGCCGAAAGAAATAATTTGTATTAGACTGACACAAAAATTGTAACTGCATAACAAAGTAAAATAAGTTTATATCTTCAAAGTAAAAGTACCCATGTCGATGTCCCTTTTTTCTGTATATTTTTTTTTTATTTCTTGTTGTAATAATGTATTACTTTGTATTTATAATAAATAAATAAATAAAAATTTCATTGAAGCATCTATAATACTTCTAAGCGATCAAATTGTCAAAACAAAAATCTTGCGTTATTTAGTACGTCTTCATTTTAGTGACACATGTTGTGCCGTGTGCATGGAAATAAATAAATAAATACAGCCAATAAAAAAGTCTCACAACTTTCGTCGATCGTTAACATTCCAGCCTTTTCCCAGTTTCCCCGTCGCCATTTTGAATTGGCGCCATCTTGGTGGAAATGAAGGGGGTGGCGGGAGGAAGGGTTGGGGCGTTTCCCGCCGAGTCAGGCCCCTCCCCATTTTCCCAGGATTTTCATTTGTCCTGGAAAATGTTCGCAGCGCATGGCAGAATTATGTCCTTGGTATACAACGATTACATCATCCAGCCTATGGACCCTACATATATAAGTATTATGTACAACTTAACTAGTTGTTCTGTGAACAGTACAACTAATAGCGCCCATAACGTATCTACGTCTCTAATTTTCTGTTATTTAATAAATCGGAGCCACAATCAATTCCTCTAAATCATCACATATATAAAAGTTCCTGGTAAAATTGTATAAGCCCACCTCACGGATAATTCGGAACGTTCGTGTTGTTCAAATTCGATACATGAATAATACGGAATATTCATTTTTTTCTAATAGACAATCAAATACTTCGATTTATTCCTGGGTAGAGATTATGCTGCGAAAGCTGGATGTCATCATAATTTAGATATACATCCCAGGTTTTGAATGGTTTGTTTGGCAAAGCAGGGTTTGTCTAACGGGTATGTGTAATTATTTTAATACCTTTGTTTCCATGTTCTTCTGTTAAAAATAGAGGTTCAAGCTTGTCAATAATGCATTCACTTCATAACCCGAATAAAGTATTGTTTTATATGGCAATAATAATTTTCCTATGATTGGCAGCATTGATTGATTGTCTATGAAATGTAAACCGAAAAATGATGAAAATACGAATGGTGTATGATAATACGTCGTAATAATTATAATAATAACGTAATAATTTTAACCAAATTTAAATGTAACATGCATAATTTATGCGAAGTTTTTCGTCTCCCCCGACGTCAATACTCACTTTTCGTGATAATAAAGCTAAATCTAATTGGGTATGTTTTTAGGTTTTCACGGCCAAACAAAACAAAACAAAAATACTAAATCTAATTGTTTGAATAAGAAATATTGCGTTTTAACCAGTAAGCGGAGTAAGACATAAATAATAAGTCCCTAATTATTCCTCAAACTTCGCAAATTCACTTTGTGGCGTCATTGTTAATTAATGAAAACAAATAACTTTGTGTACACCACTATTTAATAAACAATATAGACATGTTTCAAAAACATGTTTTCTTTGTCAGGATAATAAGTTAATAAAAAATAACAAAAGACAAACAAGTATAGACAAATTAGAACATAGACAAAATATTAGAAAGGAGAGGTGATTAATTACAATATCATAAAAAACAATTACATAAAATAAAATATGAAAATTATTTTAGTGTGGGTAAAAAATTACATTTACATAATAAAAACAGGAAGTCTAAATAACAAAATAAATTATTATAAATGTAAGTATTTATGCGAAAATAAATTTAAAAGATGGCTATTTTTAAAAAACGTTTCGTTATTTATTTCTAATATTTTGTCTATGTTCTAATTTGTCTATACTTGTTTGTCTTTTGTTTTTTTTTATTAACTTATTATCCTGACGAAGAAAACATAGTTTTTGAAACATGTCGATATTGTTAATTAAATAGTGGTGTACACGAAGTTATTTGTTTTCATTAAAAAAATCCTAATTATTCATTTAATTAATTTTATTTTTTATTTTTAATAATATGTTTTACATGGTACATAATGATAATTTTACACTTAGGTTTTTACTACTCTTCCATTGAAGCATTTGCTTGTTTATGGAAGGGGAGTGTACATCAATGTTGTTATTAGTTAGTACTTAAATAATTCATTGTACATGAATATATATGTGTGCTGTAGTATTTATTTTGATAATAGTACGTATTTAAAAAAGAAACAATGTTATGGAAAACAGAGGATATTTGTAAGATTAATTAAATGGCAGTAGTTTTTTTCTTAAGAATATTTTTAAAAAGTTTCTTGACAGAGAGCAATATTTGGGTTTTATCATTAATGCTTCTGATTTCTTCCGGTAGACGATTGACAAAAGTTCTTCCCTGGTAAGTGATGTTGTGCAAAAGAGGTATTTAGTTTTGGGCATAGAAAAACATGTTTAAGTCGAGATCGGTTTTCAGTTAAAAATTGATATTTATCTTTTTCTTTTTAATTTGAATTAATGAAAGTTTAATTTATAAATCTTTAAATGTAGGTACTTGAAATTCTTCAAACAGGCGTTCTGTTGGGTAGTCCAAGGATTTTTATAATATAATTGTTCTTTGTACAATTTCCATTGGAAGAAGGTTACATTTATACGCGGATCCCCAAATAATAATACCGTATTGTAGAGTGGATTGAACTAAGGCATAGTAGATTAAATAAAGATTTTTATGGAAAGAAAATTTCTAATTCTTAAAAATACGTATAATAATTTCCTTTTTTTTTTTACTCCTTGACACATTTATAAATCATTTATTTTGTGTACCGATATTAACTTATTTTTTTTTTTAAATTTCAAATAAGGAATTTTACTATTATTGTATGAATTATTATAGGAATGCACTATCTCAACGACAGTCCTTTTCTAAACTACCTTCGGTCCGGTTGGTAGTAGGTAGGTGTAATGAATGTAGATCCAAGTTTAAATAGGAAAAAAAGAATAATGTTTGCGTTTCTTTGTTTGGACATGTATCAAGGCTATAAAAGGAAAATGTCTTGTATGAAAGCCCTCTTCACTCGTTTACCATCACGCGATAAACATTACTTGTATAGAGTCTATTATTATACAAGTTATATCAAACCATTTAACGGTCCCGAATGTATAAAGGCAGCTCGGTAGTTGAAAAAAAATTCAAAAATAGAAGAAACGTGCAGCATTTTTTTTACTTGTTCGAGAGATTTAGTTTTGGAAAACTAAAAATCATGTCGCGTGGTACGCATCAGTTGCGAAAGGTCAATCTGAATTACCGAATTAGTAGAAGTTAAAGAGATAAAGGAGGGATTTAAGATTTAAAGAGGGTCAACAAAAAGGAAGCAGCAGATCTGAGAACGGTCAGATCAGGAAAGACGACACCAGGCTAGAGAAAAAGGAACAGGACCAAGGGAGGCTTGCAGTTGATTTTGGGAAGGCGAAATCAATTCCTATGGTAGGAGACAGGGTCAGTTTTATTAGTGAGCTGCCACCAAATGTCATTTCTTTGTACTGGATCTGTCAACTTGACAGCTGTGATAGAAGCGATTACGGCGTATAACTTTGAGCTTCGAGCACATCATCTGCTTAGATGTGACAAGTCTGTATGGGATTGTAATGTCTCATTGTGCGTGCGATGATCTTTTATCTTTGCGTGTGACTCGTGCATAAAACGATTTCACTTGCATTTGGGCAAGCAGAATATAAGAGCCACGACTCACTTCGTTGCGCCTCACTCGAGCTCTTTACATGGGAGTGCGCAAGATGGAAGCCCAGTCGTGTTTTCACATCGAAGGTGTTGTGTCAGCGGTAACTTGGCGTGAAAGAGTTCTCGACTAAATAATATTTTTTTTGTCGATAATTATTTATTTATTAATTTGTGAACGAACCGCCGGTTTTTTAATAGGCACAGATTTTGAAAAATGTTCTTTTCAAAAACGCGTGCTCGTTCTTTATTTTCGTTCATCTGTCTTTTATTTTGCAATAACACATACCCGTTAGACAAACCCTGCTTGCCGTACAAACCATTCAAAACCTGGGATATGTATATCTTACTGAAAAGAAGAGCGCGTGCGCGTTTTTTTTATTTTCGTTCATCTGTCTTTTATTTTGCAATAACACATACCCGTCAGACAAACCCTGCTTGCTGTACAAACCATTCAAATCCTGGTATGTATATCTTATTGAAAAGTAAAAATTACTTTTTTTTATTTATTTTCGTTATTATCTTATTTAAAAAAAAAATAGGCGTAATGATTTTTGCGATATCGCAATCTTTTTTAATATCTAACAATTGGTACCCCGGAAAATGTTCGATTTGTGAAGGAATTCAACAAGAAATGTCAGTCGTTAACGAAAAATTGCGGCGGTTATTTCGCACTTTACCATTTATTTTTTTATTAAGTATGTTCGATTTTTTTATACATAATTTTGATTTTTAAACAGGGCCTCGGGCGGCCCGGTACCATTTGAACCACAGACCGGGGGTTGGGGACCACTGATATAGACCATAGGTTCTCAACGTGGGCGTTAACGCCCCCTTATGGGCGTTTGAGACTTTCAGGGGGGGCAGTAGAAGACCCAGAAAAAAATAGGTGGCGTTGAGATGGCACAGTGAGGGCGTGTGCAGGTAAATATACTAACACTTTATAACACTTATAAAGTCTCAAATCTGTGAGCTTTATACGTTATATTTTTCCATCAAATAATAAATGACAACAGATGCAACAAGTACGAATATTTTTCAATTTTTATTTTTATTTTAATTCATCATTTTACATTTCATAGTACAATCCGATGGTGGTCTGAAGTCTGGATAATAATATGTTGAATATGTAACTATATACGTATAGTTGAAGTCAGCTCTTATTTAAATATTTCATCGCTACTGTGCTGCTGATGCCGTTCTGCTGAATATCGGTACAGCCGCCTGGAGCGATCAGAGTACAATACTGCAAATATATAAACAAAATATGAACATCTGTTTGTTTATCATTGGAGATGAAGATAACACTAATAATCTAAACGAAAATATGAAAGAGAACAAGACACAGAAAAAAAGGACGGTCACAACTGGGACTCGAAATCATAACCTCTCGTCTTTCCGGGACAAACGACTCACCAATTTGGCTCTGCCACCTCTTTTTTAATTTCAATTTATTTTATATATTAAATAACATTATAATTTAATTTATGAACATGTTTTGCTGTGTAATTATTATAACGCTTCACGCCGCTTATCAAACAGTATAATGAAGTAAACCAGGACTTCCCAACCAGGGGGGCATGCCCCCCTAGGGGGGCGTAGAGAATTGTCAGGGGGGGCGTAATAGGTACGTTTGCATTTCCGAAAAAAAAATCTATTTAACGCGTAGATAAATTAACTGTTCCAAATTGACATTCAATCGCTGCTATGATGTCTTACGATTACCTGAAGAAGAAGTTCAAAAGAATTTCTAAAAATGAAGGCTGACTCGACCATGAAAGACGACTTTCATCTCTTGACATTAGAGAAATTTTGGATCAAACGATTCCTTGTTAATCCGAAAGTTGCTTCTCTTGCTTTGAAAATACTTATTCCATTTTATTATGCGAGACAGGTTTTCCAGCTCAAGTTTTGATAAAAACTAAACAGCGAAAGCCTTGCCGTCCATAGCGATTTAACCATAGCTCTAAAGACTGAACCCAGAATCGACCAACTGGTACAGAGCATGCAAGCGCAAGTATCTCAATAGTACTATTTTTTATTTGTTCTAAAATTACTCTGAAACTTGTTAGACATTATCTAATTATAAAAATATAATTTAAATAAATTAAAAATAATAATAGAATAATATATGTAAGTAGAAAAAAACTAAGAAATGTAAAAGTAATTAATGATTAAAAGTGTACCTACTCTTCTATTAAAGATCCATAATAAATAAATATATTGTATCTGTAATGTACCTATTTGCAATTCAAATAGATAATTTAGTTAATTTAAAAAAAAAATGTGTTTCTTTTTTTTTGTTGAAACTTAATTAAGGGGGCATGAAATTTTTTTTTTGGTTCGGGGAGGCTCGGCGAAATAAAGGTTGGGAAACCCTGAACTAAACGATAACGCCTTCAGAAAGCAAAACAGCTGTAACGCTTAATAACAATGACATAGTTTTTATTTTTTTTATTCTGGTAAAAAGAAAATTACATTTTCCCTCATTTAACCAGGAATAATTAAATAAATTAAACCAAACTAAACACCATAATACATCGCTACTCCATTTCATGACTCTGTTTATCAAGTTGTTATAATAGTTTCTGTCCAGAAACAATGTTTAAAAAAAAAAAAAAATTGTTTGGGTTGTGTTTGGTTAGGTGTTATAATGCAAAATTTAAGTTTCAAAAAAGCTTAATAAAACATGACTCGTTTAAAATAGAGCAAAAATCTCGTGGAACGTATCTTAAGTATCATTTAAAGAAACATTGTGAATTTTTTCTCAAATATAACTTGTAAAATAATAGAAATAGACTTGTTTTAAATAATTTTCGGAGCATACTTTGCGATTTTTTTCTACCGAGGGAATTTCATATAATTTGCGTTTCGGCGTAGAACGTATCTAGATATTATCTTCAAAAATAACATATATTAAGTAATCAGTGATACCTTTTATATTTGGTAAATTTATATTATCTTCAATTTTTGTCTCCTAAGAGCATTTCTTACTCTTTACTTGTTACACTTTTTTTTAATATTTATAACTTTACACTTTTTATTTCCTACCTTTAAACTTTCTATCTCAATCTGCAACTTTTCATTATACTTTATATTTTATAATTTTATGCTTTTACTTTATACTTTCATTTATCTATCTTACTTTTTACTTACTGCTTACTACCTCAACTCCTTTTTTTACCTTTAGTTTTTATATTTAACTTCAATTTATGTTGTTACTTTCGTTTTGTTATTGTTTTATAATACATATATAATATAATTTATGTTAATGGCACATGTTGTGCCGTATGTTTTTGAAATAAATAAATATTAAGAGCTTAAAAACTTCAAATGTTTAAGGGAGATATGTAAGAAATCGTTCGAAATTCGAATAGCGGCGGCTTAAACCAAACTAAACATCGTAATACATCGCTACTCCATTTCATTACTCTGTTTATCAAGTTGTGATAATAGTTTCTTTCCAGAAACAAAGTTTAAAAAAAATTGTTTTTTGTTTGGGTTATGTTTGGTTAGGTGTTATAATGTTTTGATTAGTGAATTCCTTGTTTTTGATCTAGGCTGTATTTTGTTTTTTGTGGATAATTGAAGATATATTTGTAGTAAGTAATTGTTTCAGTGTGGTGGTATACATGTCCACTGGCAGTTCGAATGTACTTTGAACAAATATCTGAATTTAACGAATGACATTAATCAAAAACTTATTTTGCCTGTTGACAATTAACCGAAGCTTATCCAAATGGCCTAGAACCTAAACGGCTGATGGAATTTTTTATTTTTACATTAGCTCCACACAGGAGGCCCTGAAAAAAAAAATCTCTCAGGGCCTACGTCATCTTTGAGGATGCTGTGTGGATGGTCTTTTTAGGGAAAGGAAGGAGAGGGAATTCTGGCTAGGAAAAAGGTATAAGGAGTGGGTAGGAATCTGGTGATCAATGTGTCTAGGAGTGACGGACGTATGAATCCATCCCTTGCACTGCGGAGCAAGGCGATAGGTCGAGAGAGAGAGGCTGGAGAGGTCTAGGTTAGGTGTCCGTCAACCGATCTCTCCCGATCCGGCCCACCATGCAGTAGAAAGAGGGAGAGGCGTAATACTATTTGCGTTACGTGAAGATAATTATAATCTGTATTTTATAAACTAAAACATAAATTTAAAAAAAAAATAGATATATTTAAAATATATAACTTACGCGATAACCAATCGATAGGTTGAACTCGTATCCTTCTTCGCAATAAAAGGATTGATAAGTTCCACGACTGCAATGATAGTACTTAGTGCAGTCGTACTGGTCCGGGTAGACCTGAGTTTCTGCATGATTATTGGGGCATTTAAACGGTGTTGGGGTGGTGGGCGCCACAGTGGTGGAGACTGTACTTGGATAAAAGGTGGGGTCAGCAGTAGTGGTGTACCACGGATCTTCTGTCGTACTAGTATAATCGTTGGTTCCAGAAGTGGTGGTATACCACGGGTCTTCTGTCGTACTAGTATAATCGTTGGTTCCAGAAGTGGCGGTATTCCACGGGTCTTCTGTCGTACTAGTATAATCGTTGGTTCCAGAAGTGGTGGTATACCACGGGTCTTCTGTCGTACTAGTATAATCGGTGGTTCCAGAAGTGGTGGTATACCACGGGTCTTCTGTCGTACTAGTATAATCGTTGGTTCCAGAAGTGGTGGTATTCCACGGGTCTTTTGTCGTACTAGTATAATCGTTGGTTCCAGAAGTGGTGGTATACCACGGGTCTTCTGTCGTTCTAGTATAATCGTTGGTTCCAGAAGTGGTGGTATTCCACGGGTCTTCTGTAGTACTAGTATAATCGTTGGTTCCAGAAGTGGTGGCATTCCACGGGTCTTCTGTCGTTCTAGTATAATCAATGGTTCCAGAAGAGGTGGTATACCACGGGTCTTCTGTCGTACTAGTATAATCGTTGGTTCCAGAAGAGGTGGTATACCACGGGTCTTCTGTCGTACTAGTATAATCGTTGGTTCCAGAAGTGGTGGTATACCACGGGTCTTCTGTCGTACTATTATAATCAGTGGTTCCAGAAGTGGTGTTATACGTGGTCCACTGAGAAGTTGTTCCATCAGCGTTGCAGTTCGAATTCGACACCACGCAAATCTGAAAAAAAATTACCATTGGTCTAAAAAACATGGTGAACACTCAAACAAACTTATTTATTTACTTTCTAATACTTACCAAATACTTTTCACTGAATTCGTAGCCCGGGTCACAGAAGAGTGTGAAGTCCACCCCACCAAAGCACATGTGGAACTTGCCACAGTTGCGTCTGTCAGGGAATATGGTGATAGACACGGTGTTATTTGATGGACAACTGAACACGGGAGGTTCACCAGTGGTTGGTGGTGGAAGAGTGGTTTTAGAAACAGTGCACCCGTTTGCTGAGATACGGGAACATCCCTGAAAAAAAAATTTCCCGTCAGTAACTGAGTTGGCATCGCGTCTCGGTTCCCACCCACGTGTCGTGAGGTGAAGAAGCTGATGTTGTCTAAATCCTCGATCACGATACAAGCAACATTTTCCGCTTACTTGATGATAAGTATTATTATAAGTGATTATTTCCATAGTAATACCTAGATTTTTAATAATTTAATTTGTTTTTTAACATCTTGGTTACGCTTTGATTATTTGAGTTATTTTTATAAAAGTTTTAATATATTATTACCTATCCTATAAATGAAAATATGTTTGCTTTTGTCTATGTATATATTATGTATGTATGCTATGCGTTGCTAAACCATTCAACCGATTGCAATGAAACTTTGGGAGTTTGATGTGCGCATGCCCGCGATTCTTACTTGTATACAATAGTGAGTTCTGGCATCATGAAATTATGCGTTGCTAACAGTTCATCCGATTGCGATGAAACTTTGGGAATTTGATGTGTGCCTGCCAGCAGTGGTTTCTATGTATACTGGTGATCTCTGGTATTATGAAATTTGTATTAAAAAATTGCAATATTTCACGCGAGCTGTTTGAAAACTGAATGTATCGGGAATGAATGTATGGAATGCAGGAGGGGGGAGGGGAAACTGGGAGGGAGGGGAGAACTCGGGAGGGGGGAGGGGAACTTGGGAAGGAGATTCACGGGAGGGGGGAGGGAGGAGCAGAACTTATGTGTTAATTCATTGGCTGAATACAAAAAGACTAACCTGAATATTTGCATCAAATTCAAATCCATATTCACAAAAGTGTGCTGTAGCAATTCCTCTAAAGCAAACGTAGAAAACTGCGCACTCCTCCTCGTGGGGATAGACTCTGATGGATGACTGATTGTTTGGACATGTCCACAATAGTGCTTTTTGAGATTTTGAATCGATTATTTCACGTTTAGACCTCGATCCCTGAAAAAAAAAACTATTGTAAAGATCATTTTTTTAAGGTACACAACAAAAATATTTCATAGCTTTGTACTGATTTCCTCAGTACTGAAATGATCAATGATTACCAGATTCTGAATATGTGAAATAAAGATATATTGATCCACCATCAATGATTACCAGATTCTGAATATGTGAAATAAATATATATTGATCCACCATCAATGATTACCAGATTCTCAATGTGTGAAATAAAGATACAAGTATATTGATCTATCATCAACGATTACTAGATTCTGAATATGTAAAATAAAAGTATATTGATCTACCATCAATGATTACCAGATTCTGAATATGTAAAATAAAGGAATATGGATTTACCATCAATGATTACCAGATTCTCAATGTGTGAAATAAAGATGTATTGCTCTACCATCAATGATTACCAGATTTTCAATGTGAAATATACTCAAAATAATGTCAGGAATCATTGTTTAAAGTACCTCCCTCCTGTACACATATAAAAAATCTGATTGCTATTTATTGTTGGGGTATTATGCCGTGTTGTGCAATCTCCTACTTTAGTCAACATTTCGGTCAGCATTACAGTTTCCATCTTCAGGGCAGATGTGTGAAAAGAAACAAAATTAATCACAATAATACTTTTGGCCGTGAAAATCTAAAATAATATCCAAATAAATAAAATAAAAAATACATGCAATCCGCCTCGGAACAGCAAACTCTAGTGAGGAGGACCGTGAATAAACTACTTTACGTTGTATTAAATACCTCATTAGGGAAAAGACTGTCCGATAGAATAAAAATTGCAACCATTAAGCAACAAACAAGAACAAAAGATGTCATAAAAACAATAAAAAAGCTTAAGTGGAAATGGTTAGGCCACACAATCAGAGGAAGTGAAAAATTGTCAAAATTTGTCATGAAGAGAAAACGAGGTAGACCATTTAGACGGTGGGTTGACAACATCAAAGCCGTAGCAGGTGGTACATGGACAAGAGTAGCTAATGATAGAAAGAAATAGCGACATTTGGAGGAGGTCTTTGTCAACTAGTGACATACAGACAGGGAGTCGATGCATGATAAGTGTTATATATACAATATGATAAATGTTATTTATATGCTGAAAAAAGGCTATCATTATTATTATTAAGTACTTCATTAATATATACCAAATTATGATTAATACCAAAACCAAAAATTCTAAAATTGTAAAGTGCGCAGGGTTTTCAGTTTATGTCGATTCCTTGCCTTCACCTACCCAATGGGAGGAAGGCTAAATTTAAAAAAAAAACTAATATACATATTTGAAATCAGTTGACGTTTGCTACCTTATTTTTCACCAAACATCCCGGAACCGCTCAACAGCTATTGTGAGGAGCAAGAAAAACATAAATATAAATGACTATTTCTGTCTTACTCCGCTTACAGGTTAATACCCAATATTTCTTATTCTAACAATTAAGGTATTAGAATAATTAGAAACAAAGGTATTAGAATAATTACTCATACCCGTTAGACAAACCCTGTTTTGCCAAACAAACCAATTAAAACCCGGGATGTTTATCTAAATTATGATGACATCCAGCTTTCGCAGCTTAATCTCTACCCAGGAATAAATCGAAGTAGGTACTTTTCTGTTTTTATTTGGAGGAGAATTTATTTTATAAGGTTGGTACTGCCGACAAATGTCATATTTGATTGTCTATTAGGAAAAAGGACTATTCTGTATTATCCATGTATCGAATTTGAAAAACACGAACGTTCCGTATTATCCGTGAGGTGGGCTTATACAATTTTACTCATAAATGTTATAAACACTGTTTATCATTTTGTTAACAAATATTTATTAGATCGATGTTATGTTTATTCCATCAATGTTCTTATTCTCTATTTATTAAGCTATTTTACTAACGATCTTTGAGAATAATTTGTTCCTTGCAGATTTGTTATCCACCACCGCTTTGGAGTTAGGTTCATCTGTGGACATCGACCAGATTAAATTTGTCTTTTGGGATGCCGTACAGCCTGTTGAAGAAATCAGTACGCATTCCTGGAATATTAACATTTACAAAATCATTAGTAAATTCGTGAAAAATGTTTTTTATTAATACATGTACACTTATTAATAATGTACCTAAAACAAAAATTAGCTCAACTTAATAGTTTGTTAAGGCCCCCGTAGTATCCGCTGAAAAAAAGAAGAAGGAGAGATATATAAATTCGAAAGTTAGAGAGAGTGCGCCAATATTAAAAACAATAATATGCCAAAATTGAAAAAACGTTTTATAAAAAACAACTCGCTTAAAATCGCAAGAATTATAGATATTTTAAATAGGTACTTGTATTAGGTACCAAATTCGATTGATTGTTCTTATAATATGCAAAGATGAATATTTGTAATACATCAAAAATAAAAATTTTAACAAAAAAATTTTTAATAGGTGCACGCGAGCTGTTTGAAAACTGAATGTACTGGGACTGAATATATGGAACGCGGGAGGCGGGTTGGCGGGATGGTGGAGTGGGAAAGGGGAAAGGAAGGGGACGCGGGAGAGGATCGGGGACGCACGGGAAAGAATAAACAGAGAGAAACAATTTATTTTTTTGAATATGGCCGTGCAACGCATGCCGGGAACCAGCTAGTAAAAAATAAAATAAAAAATTAGACATCGTAGAAAATGCGCTTTTTTGTAGTAATTTTAATTTATGTACAACAAAATGCTTTCTCTTAATAATTTTTATTTTCATACTATTTCTTCATTTTTTTACATTTCATCATTTTAAATAAATATAGTAAAATATATGTTTTTTAATGTTTATTTTTTACTCACAAATAATTGCCCAAGTTGCGTCTAAAATAATGAAATCTTTAATTCTTCAGTGGACTATATTTTATAATTTAAAATACAAATAAATAAAACATCACATAGATATTTGGTATACCTTTTGATGACAAAGATAATTTTTCAGTTTGGATGGGCGTTTTGGCCTCAAATCCAAAATTAAGTTTTCTATGAAACCTTAAGATGATCCACTAGTCCTTGAAAAATTCGAAATCTAAATCCCGCCTCTTTTTGAGAGGGATTTAAAAATACTTAAAAATATTTTTGGAAAGGTTGGAGAAGGTATTTGGGAGATGTTTCTTACAAGTTGATTTCGGAAAAGCCTGTAAAAAACAACATTAACTCCTTTCTTATTCATTGTTTATTTGTTGCAAGGAAATTTAAAATCGATTTTACGGAACAAAGCGACGTAGAGAATCGGGCGTTAACTGATACAAAATGCACATAGCATAAGGTTTAATTCTTA
Source organism: Glyphotaelius pellucidus (assembly GCA_936435175.1). Taxonomy (NCBI): domain Eukaryota; kingdom Metazoa; phylum Arthropoda; class Insecta; order Trichoptera; family Limnephilidae; genus Glyphotaelius; species Glyphotaelius pellucidus. The sequence continues at coordinate 10,117,983 of OW386560.1, forward strand.
ATTCGAAATTCGTTGAACGCCGCCAATTTTTCATTCATGCCAAACAAAATAGGCAGAAATTGCAATATTTTGTGAAATTCTTGCACATATTAAAATAATGCTTTCCAATGCTTCCAATGCCAATATTCATAACTTTTAATTATATAAATAAAATGTCTTACCCGCATTTCGGGATCAAATTCCTCCCCACTGTTGCACTGTTGCTCTGACCAGTAACCGCCGAAGCAGATGTAGAATATGGAGCATTCGGTTTGGCTCGGGATCAGGGAGATGACACTGGTTGTGGTCTTTAGGCAGGGCGAGAAAGTGTCCACTGCCACTGGGGTGGTATACCACGACTCTAGTTCCAACTCTCCCAAATCAGAGTGGTAGCCATGGCAGACGGCGAGCAGACAAAGCTCAATTATTATTGCTTCTAAAAAAATACACACAATCACAACCGGTATGAATTTTTATTTAAACAAGAGACATTATAAAGCAGGGTTTCTTAAAGTGGGGTCCATGACATGAGTGTCAGGGGTCCATAGAACCCACAGTTTACCTGCAGTAACCATCGTGAATGCGACTGATCGCTTGAGAGGTTTTTTTTTTATGTAAGCCACCTCTTTGGAAAAGGAGACTAGAAGCAGGTAAAACTACAAATTTTTCTAAGTTGGAAGAGTTGCTGACGCAGGGTGAAGACAGCACTATGAAAAGTATATAAACCCTTTTCTATATTGATAGATGCAACACCAATTCCAATCAAAATGAATTTATGCAAAGGACATGTAACTACTATAACAATAAATTTGCAAATATAGATTCACGTGCCGACATATTTACTGCTGGTTACTGTCGCTACAGAACTTCATTGTATAACATTCTAGATGCGAATAACACGTATTCATGACGATTAAATTAATTGTATCTAATATTTTTATATTACTTACGAGGCAACTTTCCCTTAACTGTCCCTTTTCCCTCTCCTCCCCTTACCCTTCCCAACCCAAATACCTATTTTGCATTTTTGTTATTGTTTTTGGGGTGTTATGCCGTGTTTCGCTACCTCCTTCTTTAGCCAACGTTTCGGACAGCGTTACAGTGTCCATCATCAGGGCAGATGAGTAAATGATATTGGTGAGAGTGTTTACTTATGTGTGTCGAAGCGATACCGTGCTGCCAGCTCCATTTCTCTACGAGCTGGTGTTAGAAAACATTCAGCATGGTTTTTTGCGTTTAGCTTTGGTGTAGCCGTCAATTACTGGATACCAAGAACTATTGAGCTTAGCTCCGTCGTCTCTGTTAATATTGATGGGGTTTTTATGGATTTCAATTGCCTGCGTAATTAGGCGTGCTCTGTAAGTTTTGGGTCTTCCCAGGACTTCAAGAACAAATCCAAAGTAATGGCCGGTTTCTATTAAGTGCTCTGGCAGCACGGTATCGCTTCGACACACATAAGTAAACACTCTCACCAATATCATTTACTCATCTGCCCTGATGATGGACACTGTAACGCTGTCCGAAACGTTGGCTAAAGAAGGAGGTAGCGAAACATGGCATAACACCCCAAAAACAATAACAAAAATACTTTTTGGCCGTGAAAACCTAAAAACATACCTATTTTGCAGTCTATTACAGTTATAATCATACTTATTTTATTGTTGTGTATTGGTTTATCATTTGTTGAATTTAGATTTGTACTATTATTATTTTTTTATTTGCTGCTTAGTTCTGTTTTTTTTCATTTTTCTTAAATATTCTAGTTTACATTCAGTTAGTCTTGTTTCTAAATACCTATCTATGAAGATTAATAATTGGCCTGTTATTTTATCATCCTCTTATGTATGTTATATTACTAAGACTGTTTATGTTCCTTCAATTAATTAAAAAAAAAATACAAAAAGATATGTAAAAGTATAACATTGGAAACATTGTGGAATTCTTTTGAAGGTTACCTTAGCCCAGATCTCGATAAAGAAACTTGGGTGCGAATTCCATTTTCAAATCATATTGATAATATCAGTGATTAAAATTTGTCGACTTCGAATTGTTATTATTTAGTGCTGACGTGGGCGTCTGTCAGACGACATGCATGCATTTAATCGTATATTTCCGCCTCAAGTTATTTAGGATTTCCAGATAAACATTTTGAAAAGATTTTATCATGTTTGTACAAAATTTTCATTGATTTTTACAGAACAAATAATCCAATATTTAATCCATTGATTGATAAACGTTTAAATGGCGTTAGTGAAATTATTGACCTAGGTATAATGTTTGATAAGCAAACTAACATTTGTTTGCCATATTATTAATAATATTATCAATAAGGACTTTAAACTCTTGGATTTGTTTTGAGAACTGCAAAAGACTTCAATAATTTAGGCATATTTATCATATTATGTAAAACCCTTGTCAGATGCCAACTTGAGTATAACTCTACATTATGGTCTTCATTTTAAAATATTTATTCCGAGAGCATTGAAAAGATTCAACGTAAGTTTCTGAGGTTTATAAACTGTTAATTGCATATTCGTGTGCAAAATATTAATTATAATTACCTACCGGATAAAATATCTCTATTAAAACTTTCAGAAAGAAGAATTAACACAGATTTAATATTATTACATAAAACACTGCATTACAAAATTGACTGTCCTGAATAACTTCAATTAATCAACATCCATATTCCCAAAAGATTTTGCCGACACTTTTACTTTAACAACACCAGGACACTTTCTTAACAAAATTCCCCAATTCCGAGACTTCACAATCTCGGAAATAAATATTCAGATCTAGGAGATATATTTCACCTTAAGAATAACCAGTATAAACATTGTTTATTCCAACTCTTTTATACATCTAGACACAAATAGTCGTGGATAGATTCTGCAATTTTTGTTTTGTAATCCTTTTATGTGAGACTTCTTAATATTTTTACCAATGTATTTTATTTTATATTATATGCTTATCACCCTTCAACCCGCGTCAACAGTTATTAAGGGTTAAGATGACCTCATTGACGTGAGATCCAAGGAAATATTGCGAGCTGAAATGTATACAAATGGTCTTGGCTAGTTTCGATGTCCTTTGGAACAAGCTTACCATCTCCTTGTCAAACAAACCATGTCTACTAGCGACCTCTCCATAGAGAAAAAATGCCTTATTTTTAAACGCCAAAAGTTGCGTATGGTCTGTGGCTATTCGAAAACGAAAAATAAATTAATTGGTTTTCACTAGCTAAAATGGCCGGAAGTTTTAAAAGCAAATGGATTTCCTGATTTGGGGGAAAAAAGGGTCCATATTTTATACTTTGTAGCGAAATTAATTTATATTCCATAAAAATTAATTAACACATTGAGACATATGTGTTTGTTAAAAATATAAAATGGAAAAATAACCCTTTTTCTGGATAGCATCGTATGCTTGTAGACTTGGAAATAAATCCCGTTTCGATGATATTTTCACACTTTATTTCGTTAAATTTAAATCATCACTTTTTTACATTTTGTACGACTATATACTTTACTGGTCAATGGTTGAGTTGCGTCGATATTCGATGCTCTTAGCATCACTTTTGGATCCCACCCAGGCGTCTTGAGTTTAAAGGGTATTTTAGTCTAGAAGCATGAATTGTAGTTATTTTTTCAGGTGCAATAAAAAAAAACCATAATATTTTTACAAGCCATTGTTTTAAGAAATATTGACTAAACATTAAAGAATACATTAAAAAAAATCAAACGAAAAAATTCAACATTCAAAAAGTTACAGGGTGTTGAAGTGGGGGTCTCAAAAAAATGGCGCGCCCTGGTTGACACAATTGCAACCCTCCTAGTAATCTAAAAAAAAAACGAAATAATTCTTAATCCAAATAAATGCGGCTATGGCCGGAACTAGGGAAAAAAAATTTTTTTTCGCAAAATGGCGGCTGATTCAAACAAAAGACATCTTTTTACTAGTTTTTTTGACTTTCCACATTTTAAAAAAATAGTAATAATTTAAATTTTTTTATAGTTTTAGTTCCCGCCATAGAGTAATGTATAGAGAAGGCTCACACCAAATTTCTAGAAAATTGTTTCGAGAAATTGATTTTGAGAAAAAAATTTGTTCTATTCACATTTTGGTTAGATTTCGTCTAAACCGTGACATTAAAATGGTTACAACTTTTAAAATAAGGCGAATTTCTATAAATCCTTTAAGGAAATATTTTTGAATATTTAAACTTTGAAAATATGAAAAAAAATACTTTTTTTTCCAGACTAGAATACTGCCTTAAGGCAATACTATAAAAATATTATAATCTAAAAGAATAAAATATATTATGAATATAATACAGTGCCATTACAAAACACATTTAATTCTTTGTATACAACCCTGCCTCGTAATATTTGCTGATTTCTTTTTTCTTTTATTTTATTATTTCTTATCTTTTATTGAAATTCATCAAATTCCCCATTTTACAATTCTCATGACTCAGCACGGGCTAAATACCCTTTGAGGCCTCATTCAATCAGAATTTGGCTAGGTTGGTAGCGTGGCTGTTTCCGGTCCGTGGGAAGTCAGGTTCAATGCCCAGTCAAACCATTTTTTTAGTTTTAGTTTTAAAAGACTTTGGAAATAGATCTTCACTTAGTCCAACTTTCAAAATTAAATATCTTGGTGTATACATAGATCAATATTTTAAATGGAAAACATATATACCTATGTGAACTTGTCAAAAGATTTACGAAATGTATTTATATATTTATTTGACTTAGAAAACTTTGATTAGAAAACCTTAAATTAGCAGCCTGTGTAATTGTTCAATCTATATTACAAGACGGTATTATAGGCTGGGGAGGAACATATGACTTTATTTTAAATCCTCTCAGAATAGTTCAAAGATTGATAATAAGGGTAATCCTGAAAAAACCATCAACATTTTCTACTGAAAGAATCTTTTCAATATTCACGGTACCTACAAGAGACTATAATATTATATATTTAAAAAAATATTGAGTAGGTACTGCAAACTTTCAAAGAAAAATAGCCAAATAACTTACATTACACTATATCCGCAAGATATCAGAATAATACTAAAATCCCAAAATTTAATTCAAGCACATTCAAAATACCTATCTGTATCTAGGTAAAACTTATTTAAACAGTCCCCCGTTAAATCTTAAAACTATCGAAAATAATCATGAATTCCAACTTAAATTGAAAAATTACCTGGGAAGAGGGGGGAGGGTGGGGAGTAACAAATTCACACACAAATAATTGCAAACAAAATAAGAAAAACCACGCACTTTTTCAGAACGATACAAAACTTTCTCGACGTACAACACTTAAAAATGATTTATTTTGCAGTCTGCCAATCTGTTATTGAGAACGGTGTATTAGCATGGGGAGGTGGCACTCCATCTGCACTAGACCTAACAGAAAATTATTATAAAAATTATCCTTAAGCTACCTCTAATTACCGACTCAAACTTAATATTTAATGTTGTGAATGTGTTTGGCGTTCGGCAGATATATGCAAAAACAATCCTCACTCATCTATACACAAACATACATAAATACTATCAAAAAAGATTTAATACTCACTTAAATACTCGAAACAAAAATAAAGACTTGCTACAAATTCCCATAATGCGTACTACTTTTGGTCAACGAAACTTTAGATACCTTGCAATAAAACTTTACAACATTCTTCCAGACTTAATAAAAAAATTCGACTCACAAAAAAATTTCAAAGAAAACATAAAAATTTGGATTAAAAGTAATGATAGGGCCTTTACCGGTGCACTTACCAAATCCGCAATTACTAAAGATACAAATGTATTGGTTGGTACTATTAGAGCTTATCATTAAAGTAACCATCATATTATTAATACAAATGTAGGTATGTTAGTAAGTATTTTAGATTGATGTACAAAATGACTGCCTCAACACAGGCTAGCCTAGTGAGGCAGGTTATAAGAATCTTCTACTATATAACTAACTACACATTAGTATTCTTTAATTTACCCTTAACCAACTGTTCATATGTATACTACTTTCTACTTGTAAACTTTTTGTACTGATATAATCTATTGTAAACTACAATGATTATGTATTTTCTTAGTTATAATGTTCCAAATTTCACTGAATAAAGATATTATTATTTTTATTATTGATAAGTGAAAGCGCTACAGTAATTTCCAATACCATGCGAGCGAAGCCGCGGGTAAAAGCTAGTACATAATACAAATAAAAATGGTAGGTTTGTGCGCTGATTTCTCCACTAAAGATATCCTTGTCAAGCTGTACATCAATATATACTGAGAAACTGAACACTTAAAAATTGAATGCAGTTATAACGTAAACAAATAGTTTTATTTATTTTATTTTTATTTATTTATTAAAAGAAGTTTATACAATGAACAAAAAATTGTGTTAATTCATCCGCCATGCTAGGGATGTCCCTGTGTTATGGCGGATGAAGTTTACAGATTGTGTAGGTACAGTGTACAGCTATTAACTTATGCAATTCATTTAAGTAGTTTAAGTAACATATTTAGTAACAAATTAAGTTAGTAATTTAATTAACACATTAAATTAATTTATGTTACAAGTTGTATCAATTATATTACAATTCAATTAAAATAGCAAATTTTTACTCATCATCGTTACTGAATGTAAGGATCCATTTTGATAATTTTTTTTTAAAGATATGGGGTTGGGTTTCGGATTTTAGGTTCTCGGGGAGAAGGTTAAACATTTTAGGAGCTAGGTACATGAAATGTCTTTGAGCTGATGTGGTGCGTAGTGTAGGAACATTGTAGTGTCGTTTGGTTATTGTTCTGGTGGTGTAACTGTGATGTAAAAGAGTTTTTTTCTTGTATTTGAACATGAAATGTGTTAGTGTAAATTTTAGATGAAGTTGCCGTATGTTTAAGACATTATATTCTGTGAAGAGTCTATTGGAGGAATATCTTGTTGGTCGCTTGTTGATAGCACGTAAAATCGTTTTTTGGGCTTTTTGCAGAGGATCAATAAAATTAAGAGCACAGCCGCCCCAAATTATGATGCCATATGCTAACTGGGATTGGCAGAGAGCATAGTAAACCGTTTTTAGTGTTATAGGAGTAAGTATATTTCTTAGAGTTCGAAAAACATAAGAGAGCTTGCGAATTCGGGGAGTTAGACTGGCTAAGTGCTGATCCCAACGAAGATGGTGATCAATTAGGACCCCCAGGTATTTTATATGAGATACTTTTTCCAAATTTGGGCAAGTACAGGAAGAGTAGGGACTTGGACAGGAGTGAATTGTTATTTTCTGATTGATAGAAGGTTGGGTTGCAGCAGATAGACTGAAGGTTAAGAATTTAGTTTTACCAGCATTGAGGGTGAGGAGATTATCATCTAACCAATTCTTTACCAGACCTATGTCATATTGAGCTATGTCGAATGCTCCTTTCCAATTTTTATGTCGAGCTATAAGCACAGTGTCATCTGCAAAGGATATTATTTTTCCGGTTATGGGTAGGTTACAGAGTTTATTGATGTATATGAGGAACAAAATAGGGCCTAGACACTTCCTTGTGGAACTCCAAATTGGATTGGTAAAGGGTTGCTTAAAGCTATGTTGTTAATTTTCACGGTTTGTGATCTTCCAGTTAGGTATGAGGAGAACCAGTTAAGAGTTGAATCCCGGATGCCTATTTGAGATAGTCTTTCCAGAAGAATGGGATGGGAAACCGTGTCGAATGCTTTGGCTAAGTCTAGGAATATGGCTAGGCAGGAATCGCCTTCATTCAGGCTGTTGGTGATGTTCTCAGTCAAGTCTAAGATTGCAGATTCTGTACTCATTTTTTTTTGGAAGCCAAACTGATTGGGCGAGAGAATCTTCTGGGTTTCCAAATGTGAGATAAGTCTACTTTTAACAACTTTTTCAATGATTTTTGATAAGACAGCAAAGAAATGGGTCTGTAGTTTTCGATATTTGTTTTGTCGCCACTCTTATAGATTGGAATCACCGTTGCATGTTTTAGTTGATTAGGGAAGGAACCGCTTTTGAAACTTAGATTTACAATATGTTTTAACGGTGTGGAAATAAAGTGAGCTATGTGTTTTAGTATGTAAGGTGAGATTTTATCAATACCTGCAGCACTATTTGTTTTTATGGAGAGTATTGTGTCAACAATTTCTTTAGTGGATGTGGGGGCTAGGATAAGGGTGGGATGAAGAGAGTTCTGCTGTTTTACCCGTGAAGTTAGAAGATTTTCGGTTTTATTTGTGGTTTTAAGAATTTTTTTGGCTAAGTTCATGCTGATGTTACTGAAGTAATGGTTGGCGTGATCGGCTAAGGTTTTTGGGTCTTCGTGGACTTGGATATTTTTACCATTAATGAGTAGTGATTGAATGTTGAGTGAGGTTTTTTTATTTTCTGAGATGTCGTTGACTACGTTCCAGATTACTTTACTGTCATATCCTGAATCTTCAATTTTTTTTTATAGTATTTTTGTTTGGTTATTATTATCAGGTTATTGCAGATGTTACGATACTTTTTATAGAAACGTAAGACTTGGGGGTCTGGATTATTAAGTGCTTGTTTATGTAGTCTGTCTCTTTTACGTATGCAGAAGATAAGGCCATTCGTAATCCAAGGTTTCAGTTTCTTTTTTTTATTGGAGGCTGTTTTGGTGGGGAAAGACGCTTGGTTAATGTGGGCAGTTAGTGATGCAGAAAAAATTTCAAGAGCTGTGTTGACATTTTCAGAAAGCAGGGTAGACTCCCATTTTTCTTGTTCTACAGACTTTATCAGATAATCCATGTTTACAATGTTATGAGAGGGATTGCTGGACTTAGGGGGAGTAGATTTTGAGTTGTGTAATTCTAGGATGGTTGAGTAGTGGTCTGTTACGGTAGATTCAAATACAATTGATTTAGCGGTTCGCTTAGTTCTGACCATGATGTGATCTATGCATGTCTTAGTAGTGAGTGTAACTCGGGTAGGTATGTTGATGTATGGTATAAGGCCATGCAGACCCATGAGGTTTAGGTATTTTGTAGTATGAGGGCTGGCTTCGTTTAGGATGTCTATGTTGATGTCACCGATTATGATGAGATCCTTAGTGGTGTCATCGATTTTTTTTTCGAGCGAGTAGAGAAAAGGGGAGACGTTATTGGACTTAGGGGAGCGATATATGGCAAAGATATTTAAGTTGTCAATAGAGACTTTGAGGCAATTTGCATGGTCAACTGAAGTTTCAGACACTATATGATTTAAGTGAGATTTTACATAAACTATGACCCCGTCGGATTGGGACCAGTGCCGAGTTGTATTATACACAGAGTAGTTGTTAATTATTTTCGGGATATAATTTGCATTAATCCAGCACTCTGACAGAACAATTATATCAAATTCATTTCCTAAGTCAGTTAGGAGTACAAGTAAATTGTCGAAGTTTTTATTGAGGCTACGGATGTTCATGGCAAACATTTTTAGTGCTTTAGGTTTGGAGATCATTTTTTTATACGCATTTGTATCATTTGTCGTTTGAACAGTGATGTTAAGAAAATTATCGATAGAGTTAGTTGGATCCATTATGAGCGTCTGTGTTTGGTGGGGGTTCGAATTTAGCAGAGATTTTATTAGTTGTGTGGATGTATAAGTAGTAGCAATTAATATTTAATGAATTTTTTTGCAGATGTTTAGTTACTCTAGAGCTTAGGAGAGTCACAGATATAAAGCGAGTACGTACACTTAAAGGAACTACGATCATTGGGTTAATTAAATGTATTGAAAGTATGAGATTAAGGAGTTTTGTAAGGATGGAATGAATAATAGGAAGAACAATAGGAAGAATGTGATTAAGGATAAACATTGAGTAATTTAAAATCACCGAAATATAAAAAACTTTGAAAATAAAAGACATGAGGACAATTAGAAGAATGTGAGTAAAAATAGAAATAGAATAATTTAAAATCATTGAAAAATAAAAGACATTGAGAATAAAAGACATTGGAAGAATAGGAAGAATATAAGTAAAAATAAAAATAGAATAATTTAAAATCATTGAATAATAAAAAACATTGAGAATAAAAGACATTAGGACAATGGGGAGAATGTGAGTAGAAATAAAAATATAATAATTTAAAGTCATCAAAAAATAAAAGACATTGAAAATAAAAATCATCAGAACAAAGGGAAGAATGTGAGTAAAAATAAAAGTAAAATAATTTAAAATCATTGAAAAATTAAAGACATTGAAAATAAAGGTCATTAGAACAAAGGGAAGAATGTGAGAAAAAATAAAAGTAAAATAATTTAAAATCATTGAAAAATTAAAGACATTGAAAATAAAAGTCATTAGAACAAAGGGAAGAATGTGAGCAAAAATAAAAGTAAAATAATTTAAAATCATTGAAAAATTAAAGACATTGAAAATAAAAGTCATTAGAACAAAGGGAAGAATGTGAGCAAAAATAAAAGTAAAATAATTTAAAATCATTGAAAAATTAAAGACATTGAAAATAAAAGTCATTAGAACAAAGGGAAGAATGTGAGCAAAAATAAAAGTAAAATAATTTAAAATAATTGAAAAATTAAAGACATTGAAAATAAAAGTCATTAGAACAAAGGGAAGAATGTGAGCAAAAATAAAAGTAAAATAATTTAAAATCATTGAAAAATTAAAGACATTGAAAATAAACGACGTTAGACCAATATGAAGAATGTGAGTATGAATGAAAATAGAATAAATTAAAATTATCGAAAAATAAAAGACTTTGAAAATAAAAGAAATTACAACAATAGGAGGGATGTTAGTAAAAATGAAAATTAAATAATTTAAAATCATCGAAAAATAAAAGACATTGAAAATAAAATAAATTAGTACCATAGAAAGAATTGGAGTAAACATGGAATAATTTAAAATCATTGAAAAATAAAAGATATTGGGATAATCAAAATAATTACAACAGATTGTATGATTTAAGTTGTTAAAGTATTGGAAATGGTTCAAACCATTGTTATAATAATAGTTCAGGCGATTAAGATAGTAAAGTGAATTAGAGAAGAATTTAATTGTATGGAGAAGTAAAGGGATTAAAATTAAGTGTATAATAATTACTGAGCGACGTAAGAGAATTAATAAAATTACCATGTTTAGGAGATTTAACAAAATTAAACTTATTAAGATTAGTAAAAAAAGTGCAAGAAAAATAACAATAAAAAAAAAACAACCAAATACAATATCTACAATCAATGAGATAGAGGGAATCAAGTGGTTAGATATTAAGAAATGTGATAAAATATATGGATTTAATTTTTGAATATCATTATTTAGAGATGATAAGTGAGGTAATTGATTTAAAATTAATAATTTTATTTGATGACTTGTAAGTTTTGTTGAGATGCTTACATACTTTGAAACAATCGAATGTATAACACATATCAAATTAGTAAAGATAGTTAAGCAATTAAATATAATTAAGTCAATTGAGTTAATTAAGATAATTTGATATATTAAAATTGTGGAAATATATGAATAAATGGTAACAGTTATGTATGATGGAGCATTTGGATAATTTAAAATAATTAGATAAATGGGAATTATGAAGTAGGTTAAGATAAATATTTGAGGTAGGTTGATATAGTTAATAATAATAATAATAAGTTGATTTATAATGTGAGCAAAAGTGTCTGCAGAAAAAATAAAAATGAAAATTAGTAAATTAATATAGGTAAGCATAAATGAAAAGCAGTATAAGCGGAGAGCGGTATAAATGAAAATTAGTAAATTAATATAGGTAAGTAGATTTAGTGATGGAATTTTTTTGTTGACCTCAAGTCACATTTTTTTGATGTCCGATTCATATGAGATTCTAAGGATTTTAGAGTCCTCAGACTGGCGTACATAAACCTGACCTTCTTTCGACCACGTGTATTTGTATTTTTTTATTTTCGCCTGTTGTTTGGTTTGGGCCAGGAGAAATTTTTTTCTTGGTGTCAGGTGGTCGGAAACATAAATAGGAGAACCATGAGCCATCTGAGCGTGTTGTAGTCCTAGTGAAGAAGTTGTTATTCGGCCTTTGATTCTAATATGTTCTTTTAGTTTGGCCAAGAACAGAGTAGTATTTTAGATTATTTCTTCAAAATAGGCATATTTACTTTGGGGTGTCATCATTAATTTAATACACATCATTAATTATTGACTTATTATCCTGACGAAGAAAACATAGTTTTCGAAACATGTTGATATAGTTAATAAAATAGTGGTGTTATACAAAGGTATTTGTTTTTCATTAAATTAAAAAAAAAGTATTTTAGATGTTCAACTTACTCAGCATTTTGTTAACTTATTTTCCAACAATGTTTTATACCAGTTCTGCCTCACGCGAATAACAACTGATTATCGAATGATACAATTAATACGAGTTTAACGCTTTTATAAACAACTGTTAAGATATATTCTTGGAAAAAATGACTGAGCGGATGCATTAATCCATCACGATTAATCATAATTGATTAATTGATTTGATAAGAGAAAAAAATAACACTATTTTTTATTAGAACAACCTCTCTTTTTACAACTTTTGAAAGTTATTCGCAGAAAAAAAAACACTCGGAAGATAATATTGTTAATTCCGAAATTTGAATTTGCAAATATGACGTTCAAATAAGGGGTGGCAGTAGCCGAATTGATAAGGCGTTTGTCCCGGTAAGATGAGAGGTTCTGGGTTCGTGTCCAAGTTGCGACCGATATCTTTTACGATGTCTTCACAGTGGGCCCAATTCCCTCATTTTCATACAAAAAACAAAAAAAATAATTCAATCTTACAAAGTCGCGTTATATGTTGTCAGATACCCCTTTAGTTACTGCATACATACTGTACACAGCAAGTAAACGCAATTGACCTTATCTTTCTACCTGTAAAGAACCCCCGTTAAGTGTTTTTTTTAATTTTTTATATGAAATACCGCACAAGAGTCCCAACTGCTCCCGTATGGAGCCAGTGAGACTATGGCATCCCCAATCGGGGTATGTTGTGAGGCTGAAGGTAGTGGGGAGGAGAAGGAGATGGGGAAGAGGAAGGTAAGGAAGCACCTGGCTATTCAGATCTGGTCACTAAACACGGCTAAAGCCATTTCAAGCAACGTTTCAATTCTGAATGGTGGTCTTACACCAGGGCGATACTGATAGTATCTTCCACTCTGGAACGTGCCGCAAATATAATATATATTATTTTAAATGAATAAATTGTGAAATAACACAAATTAATCAAATAAAATTTATTTGCGCACGCCGGGTTCGAACCCGCGACCTTCGGATTGTGAGTCGAGAGTCTTGCCTCGGGACCGCGGAGGCCGTCAAGTCAAATCAAAGCGGTGCCCGCTCATCACTCAATTTTACATATTTATTTCGGAAGATACCTAATACAAACCCCAAAAGTGATTATGTAACCATCATGTTTAAGTAGTTAACTTATTTTTTTATATTATATTTTTAAATAATTAGTTATATTGATGAGTAAACGTGTATATCAATTAAATACAAAAATGTGATCTTGATTTATAAAAATTTCAGATTCATTTAGAGATATACTTAGTTCCAGGCACCTCCGGGCTATTTTTTGATCATTTTTTATGTCTATAACTATTTTTATTTATGAATCACTTCTTAACTTTTGCCACTTTTTAATTAATTAACCCCACTAGTCTCGGGTGATTTTATCACAATTCGCCGCTTTGCGATTAAATACAAATAAATGGACTATTTCCGAATGTATCCGAAAACAAAAAAAACTGTTTTTGAAAAAGTTTTAAAAATAGCTCACCTAACTTCTTTTTCTAACCAAAATTACTGTTAAAAAAAACTAAAAACACATATTTTTTTTTTTTTTTAAAAAGAAAGACAAACATTCCCGGGTTACGAATAACCCAACAATGTTTGAAAATCTCCTACTACCACCACAGAAAGCCGAAAATGTTGCTTTTGTTGTGATGGAGGACTTAGCCAGCCGAGGAATCGAACACGGGACGCCCGGGTGGGACTCAAGCGCGATGCCCACTCAACCACTGACTGGTCAAAACACAACAATACATACAACATAAAACACATACATTTTATTAAACAAATGTATTGTTAACGTTACTGTAATCTCATTTTTTAATCGTTTCATGTAAAAATAATTAATAAAAAATTAATAAATTTTTCTCAAATTGCATTCGGAAACTTTGATTTTATATACGTGCACATTTTAATTTTAAATGGAACATTTCTGATCGTACCTGAAAAAAAAACTGTTTTTGAAAGGTGATGAACTATTCTTTAAAATTTTACTATTAGAACCACACAAATAATTTTTGAAATGTATTTTTTTTAATGCAAACGTAAAAAAGTTTTAAAAATGGCTCACACTTTTTGCTTACCAACAAAAATTACTGATATTAAAAAAAACTAAAAACATATACATATCATATTAGGCAAATGTATCAATAACGTTTTTATTACCTTAATTATTTGTTGTTTCATGTAAAAATAATTAATAAAAAATTCATGAAGCTTTAAAAAGTTTTCTCAAATTGCAATCGAAAACTTTGTTTTTATAGTTTTTTAAAATGTATCTATAAAACTTTGTTTTCATCCATTTTTAATCCGTTTTTGTTAATTATTAATTAAAAATTTTGTTAATAAAAATTCTACCACTTTTTTGCACTCGTAAATTAATTAACAGAAATTTATATACAAAATTAACTACAGGTGGTGCGCGAGTTGTTTGAAAAATGTATGTATTATATATAGTTTAGCGGCAGGGAGGGAAGAAAGGAGGGGGAGGGGGATATGGGAGGGGGGAGGGGAACTAAGGAAGTGGTTCACGGGAGTGAAATGCATGGAGGAGGCGGGTTAATGGGACGGGGGATGCGGGAGACGAGGGGAACGGAGGTGAAACGGGGACGCATGGGAATGGACACGCAAACAATTTATTTTTTATGCGAAATTGCAATGCATGCCGGGTATTCGCTAGTGTATTATTAACGTGTGAATTAAAACTAAAAAATACATATATGTGACACTGAATATATTGATAAGAAGTGTAAGATCTACACAAAGGAAGGACAACTGATTGACCAACTTCTTTCGACTCCTAGGCATAAACGGGCTAGTGAAATTGATCATCTGTGCAAGAAAAAAATTCGATTTTTTAGAGAGCGTTTGACCAATTTCACAAGAACTTAAGAAAAATTGTAAGCTTACTTTGAGCACGCGGACACGCCCACATTACCTTCCGCTTATTATGATGCTGGTAGGAGATTTTCTAATTGTCAGGTTATTCGTTAACCGGGAATATGAATTATGAATCGTTTTCTTTTAAATAAATTAGTACCCAATAAATAGACAAGCCTCACCCCATGAACCCTGTTAAGTCACCAAACGTAAGGAACTACTTGGGTGATATATGACAGGGGTATTGGTTATCCAATGAAGGTTTCCGGGGCAGCGATAGTCGCCTTCCAAATTGATATCTCATCCCATTAACCCTGGCACCTCCTAAGTCACCAAAAAAAACGAACTACTTGGGTGACCTACGACAGGGGTGTCGGTTATCCAACAAATGTCTCTAAAATAGATAAGAGAAATTAAAGAGAAACAATGATAATAGTAATTCCGTTAAAATCATATAGCTTTGTTTTGTGAACGTTCATCTCAACACCTTGTATATTAATCTTAGAAACCCTAATTGGGGATGTCATAGTCTCACTGGCTCCAGACGGGAGCAGTTGGGACTCTTGTGCGGTATTCATATAAAAAATATATATATAAAAAAGTGCACATTACACTATATAGGTAACCTAACGTAATACATTGACAAAATAACAGATATTTTCGTCAGGTATGTTTTTAGGTTTTCACAGCCAAAAAGTATTTTTGTTTTTGTTTTTGGGGTGTTATGCCGTGTTTCGCTACCTCCTTCTTTAGCCAACGTTTCGGACAGCGTTACAATGTCCATCATCAGGTGCTCATCTGCCCTGATGATGGACACTGTAACGCTGTCCGAAATGTTGGCTAAAGAAGGAGGTAGCGAAACACGGCATAACACCCCAAAAACAAAAACAAAAAAACAGATATTTTCGTATAAATATTATGTATATTATAAAATTGTGGCATCCCTACCTGTAAGACAGTCTAGCGGCCAGACGCGGACCCTTCGATCAAGGATGTAGTAGGGTACTAGGCAAGTATTATTATTTCCGTTGAGTCGATGATTAGCTAAGTTTCAAACCAGGGTTTGATTTTAATAATAGGTACCCGCGCGTTTTAAATACACCTCCTATGATCAGTTACAGAAATCACATTTATGTAATGCTCTAAATCGAAATTTTTCGTGCGGATAGCGGGGTCTTATTTATGTGTTCACTGGATTTTATTGTTAATTGTTCATTTACGTATTCACTGGATTTTATTGTAAACCGTTCATTTATGTATACATTGAATAGATAATCCTGATGCTTCGTATAAGCAGGTAGATATTATTATAATTAGGCGCGAAACGCCGCTTGCGGTTGCTTCATTGTAGCGGCAATAACTACCCCTTTACACGCAGTATTATGCCGCGTATACATTTAGGAACTAAGCGTATACAATTAGCGAATCAAAACACAAACGAAGAAAGGAAGGAACGATGCAACCGCAAACGGTGCTATGCGCCGCTTGTGGTTGCTTTGCTTTGTTCTTTTCACACAATTCGTGGTTCAGCTCGCCTATGTATACTTAGAAGTGTAATATCAATTTAAACGGCGCTATACAAGTTATCGAATTATTATTAATAGTACTAACTTCTGTTCTATGAACTATAGATAGATCTCGGATTGAATTTGAGTGTAAGTGTCATTTTCAAAATTGAACTGATGAACGAATTCAAACAAGCGATAAAGTACCTACCTCTATATAATATTGTATGTTTATGAGTAATTTTCTGTCTTAAAAACATTCAAGTATACCCACGAACTGGCGATGCCTATGTGGGATTTTTTTCGTTAATCTGCTAATCTATTTGTATTATTCTCTACTTTTTTAAAACTGTTTACATAAAAAGTTTGTATTACAAAATTTTACCAATTGTACCAAAAAATTGTTAATAAATAAATAAAAAAATTAAAAAAAAGAAAATTATTTAAAAAAAATTTGAATTATGAAATGCCGTGATTTTTCACGAATCTGCACTAGTTTTTTTTATTAATAATTATTGAAAATAGGAATATAATGGTCACAGCCGGAACTCAAACTCAGATCCTCTAGTCTTACCGGGACCAACACTGTACCAATTGAGTGAGACCTAATTTAATTAATTTAATTAAGTCTGAGACACTGTAAGATAAGCTGGAGGTCCCAATCCATGGAGGCGCAAGATGTCGCTCTTTAGGGGCCATCCATAAAAGGCGGAAACATACTTACGTGTCGTGGCGTGTCGTGACGCGCCAGAAGCACATCGGTTTCATACGTTTATTATGGTTAGAGACATATTTGTAGGTCGTGGCGTGTCGTGGCGCGTTCTGTCGTGTCGCCGACTGCTCGCCGCCGATTGCGCCAGGGCGGTGGTGGGGGGTATGACGCGACACGACAAGACATGTAAGTGTGTTTCTATTCCGCGTGGCTCGTACAACTAGCGGGCGCTTGTTTGCAGCGTTTTTATGAAAAAAATAACATTTGAATGCAATGTTTTAACATTTTCATGCAATGTTTTAACATTTTAACATAAAATGTTTAATTTTATGTTTTAAAATTTAACGCAATGTTTTAACATTTTAACATAAAATGTTAAATGTTTAATTTTATGTTTTACCATTTTATGTTAAATTAAAATTTATATTTTTTTCCCTCAAGAAGTTTCATTGCTAAAATTATATTAAAATAAATTTAACATCTTCATCAAAATCAATATCCGAATCAGAAGAAAACATTATGCACATTTAAATGCTGCAAAGGTTTGATATCTACTGTTCAGAAATAACGCCAGAGCACGCCACGACACGACACATTAGTGTGCACACTCACCGTCACGACAGTAGGCACCACGACACGCCACGACACGTAAGTATGTTTCCGCCTTAAATTACGTCACACTTTAAGGGGAGGGGGGAGGGGGTAGTAAAGAAGTGCGACATTGTTTGACAAGAGGTATGGGGGGGTCATCAGCTCTGTGACGTCACATGTAAAAAATCTAAATGATTAAAACGCAAAAATTTTATAGATGTAAAATTGAAAAATATGTGACGTCACACTAGGGGGGAGGGGGTCTCACAAATGTGACGATGTGTGACAGGGACGGGGGGGGGTAAAAATGATGAAATTTGTGTGACTTAATTTATGGATGGCCCCTTTCATCAAGTAGAGAGTTGTAGTCGACGCAAGCGTTACCAGGTGAACTGACTTGAAAAAGGATTTGTAGCCCATATTTATAGAGATTTGATAACGGTAGCACTCTACCGTTACAATTCCTGAAATCCAGTGAAAGCCGGCTGCGATCACGGCCGTCCGCTTTCTCTTTTTCAATCTCTCTTAGCTTGCTCGCTCTACCCCCACTCTGACGTTTATTTATTTAAGGCGCCGTATCCTCGCTCGGAAAAAAGAAGATGGAGAGGTATGTAAGCACGAATGAATGAACGAGCGCGCTAATATTTAAAACTATGAATTTGAAGTGAAAATTGGGAAATTTAGAATAGAGCAAAAATCTCGTAGGGTTTGTCTAAAACAGTGATTCCCAAAGTGGTTCAGGTTGACCCCCAGGGGTCCACGGAAAACTCGACGGGAGTCCACATAGGCGTGATAAAAAATGGGGGTCCACAAGTTGTAAGTGAGGGTTTCCGAAAATTTATCTGGTTTCGATAGTAAAGAACAAAAATGTTGGCTTGGTTTTACCTTGACGGCCGGCCTAGTCCAGCGGTAAAGCTCTTGATCTCTTGGGATCGAATCCCGGCTTTGCAAAAATATTTTATTTGGTTAATTTGTGTTATTTCACAATTTATTCATTTAAAGTAATATACAGTAAATTTTGCGGCACGTTCCAGAGTGGAAGATACTATCAGTATCGCCCTGGCGTAAGACCACCATTCAGAATTGAAACGTCGCTTGAAATGACTTTAGCCGTATTCGGTGACCAGATCTGAATAACCAGGCATTTCCCCACTTCTTCTTCCCTATCTCCTTCCCTCCCCACTACCTTCAGCCTCACAATATACCCCAATTGGTGATGCCATAGTCTCACTGGCTCGGCAGACGGGAGCAGTTGGGACTCTTGTGCGGTATTCATATAAAAAAATAAAAAAAACCTGAAAAATGGTCATATTGAGACCCATCCCGGGCCCATATCCCATCCGGCCCCCCGTCTCATATCAAATTACCCCCCCCCCCGTTGTGACAGACCACAACTCCAGCGGTATATTCGATATTCAGTACAACGCATGTCGAGTTTTGGGAATTTGGTAGAAATGTTACAGCAGGGGGTCCACCGAAACCAGTAAAATTTTGAAAGTGGTCCACAAGGAAAAAAAGTTTGGGAACCTCTGCTCTAAAACAACATACAAAGAAACACTGTGAATTTTTTTGTACACATAACTTGTTAAAAAATAGAGACAGACCTGAAAATAAAAAATTTCAGAGCATACTTTGCGATTTTTTCTATCGAAGGAATTTATATAATTTGCGTTTCGGCGTGGGGATTGTACAGAAATTATCTTAAAAAGTAACATATTTTTTTAAGAGCTTAAAAACTTTAAACGTTCAAGGGAGATATGCAAGAATTCGGTAGAAATTCGGGTAGCGGTGGCGTACAACATTAACACAGTTTTATATAGTCACAAAACATCTTTGGGAGAGATCACAACAGTCGCGCCCCGGGCTCGAATTATTTCGTGTGACCACCTCACACGGCAGTTCAGGTTCTCTGCAGGGCATCCGTCACAATTCATTTTTATCGGTCTCGTTCATCGATCAGTAATATTTGAATTGTAAGAATTACTTACATTATCCTCAATTATTTTTACAGATTTTTCTATGGGCTTTTCATTGGAATGAAAGTTCTTAATACTGTTTGGTTTGAAATGAGATGCTTGGTTTCTGCCTTAGGTTTGTAGAAAATGTATTTAATCTATCCCTAACAATCATTTTCATGCAAAACTATTTGAAATTTGGAAAAAATAGGGTAACTGCCGCACTTATATAAGGCACAGATTTTGGAGGTTACACTTATGCTTCAACTTAAGGCAGTAAAAAAAAAACCTTTTTTTTTCTTCATATATCCAAAGTTTAAATATTCAAAAATATCTCCTTAGAAGGATTTTTCGAAATTCCCATTGTTTTAAAAGTTCACCAGTTTAGACGGAATCTAACCAGAATCTAAATAGAACAACATTTTAAACGCATTTTTCTCAAAAGTACTGTAGAATGGCTAGTGCGAACTCACTTTGAAGCCATAAATTCCTTTTTTTACTAAGGTATCCCTGATCAAAACGCAGCCCGGCAACTGTCATCCGTAGACATTTTGAAACCATTCGTTTCTCCATGTTCGGGCTAGTCGCATCGCTGCTAACCATCTATTGAAGGGTTTATGTAAGATGGTTAGCGACTAGCCCGAACATGGAGAAACGAATGGTTTCAAAATGTCTACGGATGCAGTTGCCGGGCCGCGTTTTGATCAGGGATACCATAGTAAAAAAAAAGGGCCAACGTGGGCGTTAACGCCCCCTTATGGGCGTTTGAGACTTTCAGGGGGGGCAGTAGAAGACCCAGAGAAAATTAGGGGGCGTTGAGATGGTACAGCGAGGGCGTGTGCAGGTAAAAATACTAATACTTTATAACATTTATAAAGTTTAAAATCTGAGAGCTTTAATACGTTATATTTTTCCATCAAATAATAAATTACAACAGAAACAAGTACGAATTTTTTTTTCAATTTTTATTTTTATTTTAATTCATCATTTTACATTTCATAGTACAATCCGATAGTGGTCTGGAGTCTGGATAATAATATGTTGAATATGTAACTATATAAGTATAGTTGTAGTCAGCCCTTAATATTTCATCGCTACTGTGCTGCTGATGCCGTTCTGCTGAATATCGGTACAGCCGCCTGGAGCGATGGGAAAACAATACTGCAAAGAGGTAAACAAAATATGAACATTTGCTTGTTTATCATTGGAGAAGAAGATAACACTAATAATCTAAACGAAAATATGAAAGAGAACAAGACACAGAAAACAAAGGATGGTTGCAACTGGGACTCGAAATCAGAACCTCTCGTCTCACCAGGATAAACACCTTACCAATTTGGCTCTGCCACCTCTTTTTAAATTTTAATTCTTATTTATTTTATAAATTAAATAACATTATTATTTAATTTATTATTATTATTATTATTATTTAATTTATGAACAAGTTTTGCTGTGTAATTATTATAATGTTTGACGCCGCCTATCAAACAGTTTTTTTTTTTCAAAATTACACCTTACAGTACCCGAGATGGATATCAAATTACGCGTCATGAACTAAACGATAACGCCTTCAGAAAGCAAAACAGCTGTAACGCTTAATAATAATGACATAGCTTTTATTTTATTTTTTTTATTCTAGTAAAAAGAAAATTACATTTTCCCTCATTTAAACATGAATAATTAAATACATTAAGGCCCCGTACTCGAGCACGAAAAGAAGAAGATGGAGAGATATTTAATTACGAATGTTGGAGAGAGCGCGTTAATAATTCAAACGATAAAAGTGAAGTGAAAATTGCAAAAAAGCTTAATAAACATGACTCGTTTAAAATAGAGCAAAAATCTCGTGGAACATATCTTAAGTATCATTTAAAGAAACATTGTGAATTTTTTCTGAAATATAACTTGTAAAATAATAGAAATAGACTTGTTTTAAATAATTTTCGGAGCATACTTTGCGATTTTTTTCTACCGAGGGAATTTCATATAATTTGCGTTTCGGCGTAGAACGTATCTAGATATTATCTTCAAAAATAACATATATTTTTTTAAGAGCTTAAAAACTTCAAATGTTTAAGGGAGATATGTAAGAAATCGTTCGAAATTCGAATAGCGGCGGCTTAAACCAAACTAAACATCGTAATACATCGCTACTCCATTTCGTTACTCTGTTTATCAAGTTGTGATAATAGTTTCTTTCCAGAAACAAAGTTTAAAAAAAAAATTTTTTGTTTGGGTTATGTTTGGTTAGGTGTTATAATGTTTTGATTAGTGAATTCCTTGTTTTTGATCTAGGCTGTATTTTGTTTTTTGTGGATAATTGAAGATATATTTGTAGTTAGTAATTGTTTCAGTGTGGTGGTATACATGTCCACTGGCAGTTCGAATGTACTTTGAACAACTATCTGAATTTGACGAATGACATTAATCAAAAACTTATTTTGCCTGTTGACAATTAACCGAAGCTTATCCAAATGGCCTAGAACCTAAACGGCCGATGGAATTTTTTATTTTTACATTAGCTCCACACAGGAGGCCCTGAAGAATAAAAATCTCTCAGGGCCTACGTCATCTTTGAAGATGCTATGTGGATGGTCTTTTTAGGGAAAGGAAGGAGAGGGAATTCTGGCTAGGAAAAAGGTATAACAGGTGGGTAGAAATCTGAGGATCGATGTGTCTAGAAGTGACGGACGTATGAATCCATCCCTTGTACTGCGGAGCAAGGCGATAGGTCGAGAGAGAGAGGCTGGAGAGATCTAGGTTAGGTTTCCGTCAACAGATCTCTCCCGATCAGGCCCACCATGCAGTAGAAAGGGGGGGGGCGTGATACTATTTGCGTTACGTGCAGATAATTATAATCTGTATTTTATAAACTAAAACATAAATTAAAAAAGAAATCAAATAAATATATTTAAAATATAAAACTTACCGGATAACCAATCGATGGGTAGAACTCGTATCCTTCTAAGCAATAATTGGATTGATAAGATCCACCACTGCAATAATAGAACTTAGTGCAGTCGTACTGGTCCGGGTAGATCTGAGTTTCTGCATGATTATTGGGGCATTTAAACGGTGTTGGGGTGGTGGGCGCCACAGTGGTGGAGACTGTACTTGGATAAAAGGTGGGGTCAGCAGTAGTGGTATACCACGGGTCTTCTGTCGTACTAGTATAATCAGTGGGTCCAGAAGTGGTGGTATACCACGGGTCTTCTGTCGTACTAGTATAATCGTTGGTTCCAGAAGTGGTGGTATACCACGGGTCTTCTGTCGTACTAGTATAATCGTTGGTTCCAGAAGAGGTGGTATACCACGGGTCTTCTGTCGTTCTAGTATAATCAATGGTTCCAGAAGAGGTGGTATACCACGGGTCTTCTGTCGTACTAGTATAATCGTTGGTTCCAGAAGAGGTGGGATACCACGGGTCTTCTGTCGTACTAGTATAATCGTTGGTTCCAGAAGTGGTGGTATACCACGGGTCTTCTGTCGTACTAGTATAATCGTTGGTTCCAGAAGAGGTGGTATACCACGGGTCTTCTGTCGTACTAGTATAATCGTTGGTTCCAGAAGTGGTGGTATACCACGGGTCTTCTGTCGTTCTAGTATAATCAATGGTTCCAGAAGAGGTGGTATACCACGGGTCTTCTGTACTACTATAATCGTTGGTTCCAGAAGAGGTGGGATACCACGGGTCTTCTGTCGTACTAGTATAATCGTTGGTTCCAGAAGAGGTGGTATACCACGGGTCTTCTGTCGTACTAGTATAATCGTTGGTTCCAGAAGTGGTGGTATACCACGGGTCTTCTGTCGTTCTAGTATAATCAATGGTTCCAGAAGTGGTGGTATACGTGGTCCACTGAGAAGTTGTTCCATCAGCATTGCAGTTCGAATTTGACACCACGCAAATCTGAAAAAAAATTACCATTGGTCTAAAAAAACATGGTGAACACTCAAACAAACTTATTTATTTACTTTCTAATACTTACCAAATACTTTTCACTGAATTCGTAGCCCGGGTCACAGAAGAGCGTGAAGTCCACCCCACCAAAGCACATGTGGAACTTGCCACAGTTGCGTCTGTCAGGGAATACGGTGATAGACACGGTGTTATTTGATGGACAACTGAACACGGGAGGTTCACCAGTGGTTGGTGGTGGAAGAGTGGTTTTAGAAACAGTGCACCCGTTTGCTGAGATACGGGAACATCCCTGAAAAAAATGTCCCATCAGTAACTGAGTTGGCATCGCGTCTCGGTTCCCACCCATGCGTCGTGAGGTGAAGACGCTGATGTTGGCTAAATCCTCGATCACGATACAAGCAACATTTTCCGCTTACTTGATGATAAGTGATATTCAGATTTTGCCTGGTTATTAAGTTATTGTTGGTAAGCCGGGAATGTTTGTCTTTCCTTAATTTTTTTCTTAAACTTAAAATCATTTTTTGTTTTTTTTTAGATCAACTCCACAAAGGAGGCCCTGGGGAAGTAGTGCACCTCACACCCTACGTCATATTTGAGGAAGCTGTGTGGAGGATATCAACTCAATCTCAATAGTGTCTATGGATCTTGATGTGGGGAGAGGGAAGGCGGAGAAGGGGGAGTGGGAACGCGAGAGGGGAAGGGGGCGCGGGAGAGGAAGGGGAGGCGGAAGGGGAATGGGACGAATGGGAAAGGATACGCAGGGAGGAACAATTTCTTTATTAAGTGGCACAGCAACGCTTGCCGGGAACTCGCTACTTTTAAAATAATTTATTATTTTATACAAATGTTTTTTTTTATGATATCTTCAATTAGTTTATCACCACTCTATAATTATTGTTTATTCATGTTAGTCTATTAATATTTTTTTCAATTTTCAATTTGACGAAGGAACCTTGGTTTCGAAACATGTTGATAATTTTAATTAAATGAGTGGTGTAGGTATACAAAATGATTTCTTCCTTTCTTTTTTCTCTTTCTCTGCAGGGTATTATATTTGACGCTACTATGTTTTATATTTCATTTTGATTATCATTATTTCTGTTACAACTACAAGCATTTCTTTCTAGTAACAATGAAACATTGATTACATGCTGTGAACATTTCTAATTGGAGTGTTAATATCTACATACATCTCAACGGAAGAAATGGTTTCTTATACCAAATAAGTATTACCTCAATAATTTGGGTGTATTAACCCGTTTAACCACCGGAGACTAAATTTGTCCCAGCTCACGTAGGTCTCATATATTACGTTGCATCTCCCTTACTGTCATGGTGAGAAATATGATCTAAGCGTTGTTAGAAAGAGAAAGCTCCACGCTTTGTATATAAAATTTAACTATAGAAAAAAATAAATGTGTGCCTCTATGAAACCAAAGTTTCCGGGAGCAACTCGGTAAAAACGTATAAAATTTCGAGAATTTTTTATTCATTTTTTTTACAAAAACTTGACTTGATAATATCGTATATACATTTGCTTAATAAAACATGTGTGTCTTTTTCTTTTTTCGTTATCAGTAATTTTAGATAGAACAAAACGTAAGGTGAGCCATTTTTAAAACTTTTTTTTTATTTGTATTAAAAATTTAATACAATCATAAAAATTATTAAATTTGAAATTGCATTTCATCACCTTTCAAAAACAGTTTTAAGTTTTCAAATGCATTTAGAAATATTTCATTTGGATTTTATTGCAAAGCGGAAATATTTTGAAATTTTTAATTCCTGAAAGGAAGAAGCAAGCGGAGAAAGAAAAATTTACCTGGAGCAGTAATGGAGAAAGGAATGTGTTAATTCGTTGGCTGAATACAAAAAGACCTACCTGAATATTTGCATCAAATTCAAATCCATATTCACAAAAGTGTGCTGTAGCGATTCCTCCAAAGCAAACGTAGAAAACTGCGCACTCCTCCTCGTGGGGATAGACTCTGATGGTTGACTGATTGTTTGGACAGGTCCACAATAGTGCTTTTTGAGATTTTGACTCGATTATTTCACGTTTGGACCGCGATCCCTGAAAAAAAACTGTTGTAAAGATCATTTTTTTTTATGGTACACAACAAAAATATTTCATAGCTTCTGTATTGAGCATTATTTCATAGCTTTTGTACCATCAATGCTTACCAGATTCTGAATAGGTGAAATAAAGATATATTGATCTAACATCAATGATTACCAGATTCTGAATATGTGAAATAAAGGTATATTGATCTACCATCAATGATTACCAGATTCTCAATATGTGAAATAAAGATGTATTGTTCTACCATCAATGATTACCAGATTCTCAATATGTGAAATATACTCAAAATAATGTCAGGAATCATTGTTTAAAGTACCTCCCTCCTGTACACATAAAAAATCTGATTGTTATTTATTATTGGGGTATTATGCCGTGTTGTGCAACCTCCTATTTTAGTCAACATTTCGGTCAGCGTTACAGTGTCCATCTTCAGGGCAGATGTGTGAAAAGAAACAAAATTAATCACAATAATACTTTTGGCCGTGAACATCTAAAATCATATCCAAATAAAAATAATAAAAAAATACATGCAATCCGCCTCGGAACAGCAAACTCTAGTGAGGAGGACCGTGAATAAACTACTTTACGTTGTATTAAATACGTCATTAGGGAAAAGACTGTCCGACAGAATAAAAATTGCAGCCATTAAGAAACAAACAAGAACAAAAGATGTCGTAAAAACAATAAAAAAGCTTAAGTGGAAGTGGTCAGGCCACACAATCAGAGGAAGTGAAAAATTGTCAAAATTAGTCATGAATTGATTCATAAGTGACATGAAGAGAAAACTAGGTAGACCATTTAGACGGTGGGTTGACGACATCAAAGCCATAGCAGGTAGTACATGGACAAGAGTAGCTAATGATAGAGAGAAATGGCGACAGTTGGAGGAGGTCTTTGTCAACTAGTGACATACAGACAGGGAGTCGATGCATGATAAGTGTTATATATACAATATGATAAATGTTATTTATATGCTGAAAAAAGGCTATCATTATTATTATTAAGTACTTCATTAATATATACCAAATTATGATTAATACCAAAACCAAAAATTCTAAAATTGTAAAGTGCGCAGGGTTTTCAGTTTATGTCGATTCCTTGCCTTCACCTACCCAATGGGAGGAAGGCTAAATTTAAAAAAAAAACTAATATACATATTTGAAATCAGTTGACGTTTGCTACCTTATTTTTCACCAAACATCCCGGAACCGCTCAACAGCTATTGTGATGAACAAGAAAAACATAAATGATTATTTCTGTCTTACTCCGCTTACAGATTAATACGCAATATTTCTTATTCAAACAATTAGGTTTAGCTTTATTATTACGAAAAGTGGGTATTTACATCGGGGGAGACGAAAAACTTTGCATAAATTATACATGTTACATTTAAATTTTGTTAAAATTATTTCACTCGCACGGCTTCTTTTCATCATTTTTCGCATAAATATACCAAACCACCCACATTTTTCGGTTTACATTTCATTTCATATTTACATTTCATCAATCAATGCTGCCAATCATAGAAAAATTATTATTGCCATATAAAACAATACTTTATTCAGGTTATGAAGTGAATGCATTATTGACAAGCTTGAACCCGTATTTTTAATAGAAGAACATGGAAACAAACATATTAGAATAATTACACATACCCGTTAGACAAACCCTGCTTTGCCAAACAAACCATTCAAAACCTGGGATGTATATCTAAATTATGATGACATCCAGCTTTCACAGTTTAAATCTCAACCCAGGAATAATACGAAGTAGGCAACAAAGGTATTAGAATAATTACACATACCCGTTAGTCAAACCCTGTTTTGCCAAACAAACCATTCAAAACCTGGAATGTACATCTAAATTATGATGACATCCAGCTTTTGCAGCTTAATCTCTACCCAGGAATAAATCGAAGTAGGTACTTTTCTGTTTTTATTTTGAGGAGAATTTATTTTATAAGGTTGGTACTTCCGACAAATGTCATATTTGATTGTCTATTAGAAAAAAGGACTATTCCTAAGTATTATCCATGTATCGAATTTGAAAAACACGAACGTTCCGTATTATCCGTGAGGTGGGCTTATACAATTTTACCCATAAATGTTATAAACACTGTTTATAATCTTGTTGTAGATCGATGTTATGTTTATTCCGTCAATGTTCTTATTCTCTATTTATTAATGCCATTTTACTAACGATCTTTGAGAATAATTTTTTTCTTGCAGATTTGTTATCCACCACCGCCTTGGAGTTAGATTTGTCCGTGGACATCGACCAGATTAAATTTTTCCTTTGGGATGCCGTACAGCCTGTTGAAGAAATCAGTACGCATTCCTGGAATATTAACATTTACAAAATCATTAGTAAATTCGTGAAAAAAGTGTTTTATTAATATATGTGCACCTATTTATAATGTACCTAATACAAAAATTAGCCCAACTTAAAAGTTTGTTAAGGCCCGGTAGTATCCGTTTAAGAAAAGAAGAAGGAGAGATATGTTAATGCGAATGTTAGAGGGAGCGCGCTAATATTAAAAACGATATTATTTAAGCCGCCGCTTATCCCAATTAGACGGAATGGTGTCCCAAATAATCTAAGTGACTTAGTAATAGTTTCTTTATTTGGTTTCTATTCCGTGGGTTATGTCCCGAAAACCGGCTGTCCCGAAAAACCGGTACCAATTAAGCAGAATCGACTGTACTTCTATTGGAAAGAAGATATATTATAGTGAAAACGCTTCTCAATTTCGTACGAAAAAGCATCCAAGTACGGAATCCTATTACTATAAAAACATTAAAAAACTCACCTTAATTTCAATATCGAATTCGTAGCCAGGATGGCACACCCCCATGTGTGAAAAAGTTCCATCAGAGCAAATGTAGTACATATTGCAATGGGTTGGATGCGGTACGTTTGATGTTCCTTGCCCCGTACAAAAATGATCTTCGGGAGTGGGCTCAGTTGGGACGATAGTTGTGGAAGTTTTGGATGCCGTGCAGCCTGAATCAGAGATAAGTACGCATCCCTGGAAAATTGATATTATGAAAAAAATCATTAATAAATTCCTGCAAAGGTTATCAATATTTGTATTACGAATGGACAATGGATTCTGTGATCTAACAAGCAGTGAAAATAATCAACTGGACAAAACAATCATGAAAATATTTATATGTACACCCCAAACTAGCTAGAAAAATAATTATTTGGCATTAAAAAGGGAGCAAATGAGATCAGGTATTTAAACATTTTTAGGGTCTCACAGTCAATCCACAGACATCCGCTCATGGAGAAACTGAAAAAAAAACCCAGTTGGCGTCGCAATCGCAATCAACCTCCTGAACAAAACCGAAATTTTTCTGATCTGACATATCGCAGATTACTCGAAAACTTGACAGGTCGTGAGCCGCTACCACGGCGACCTGTCAACAAGGCAACTTAAACGCGACAGCAACTTAAGGCGACCAGCACTGCTAGCTCACGGCCTGTGTGCGGATTGCCAATGAAATTCACAAGTTCCTTTCCTGTGGATAGCGATTGCGTCGCCAACTGGTTTTTTTCAGTTTCTGCTAGAGCAGATGGCCTAATTATTGTAGATCTAAAAACTCTGGCCAATTTAGTGGATTCCAAAACGTGGATTGTTGAAACAGGAAGTTTGAACCAATCAGAAATTAATCATCTTTCTTTCCACCATCTACTATTATATCTTTTTATAACCTTTAGCGTGACAATTTTATTTTCAATCATTTTATATGTAAATAATTCTTGTGAAGTATTTTCTTGATTTACAATTGATTGTTTTCAATATTTCTTTTTTTGAAACTGATAATTCATGGTGGAATTCCATTACAATATATTATAATAAAACAAATATAAAAACTGTATCCATTCAAAAAGCAATAAAAAAATCCCATGCATCATAAATATAATAACGATTTGACAATACAATTAGGTCATTAATAATTCATATTGCTTGTAAGGTTTTTCCCTGAACAATGTTGAAGTGAGCTACAAACCCATGGTTATTAGCCTACTGGAATTACCAAAATATTTAGAAATTCAACAGTCTAAAACGACTTAGTAACAAATGTAATTAATATAATTGATTAAAATCATTTAGACCACCCCGCTTCCCCTCCCTCATTTGTAGTGTATATAAACCGTAGACTAAGAATAATTTGTACCAGTCTGAAGATGGCTCTAGCGAGCTGAAACCGGTTACGGTCAATAAAATTTAACGTCGAAAAAGTTTTATATTTGTTTAATTATAATATATTATGATTGTTTTCATTATAAAACACCCAACACAATTTACAATGACCTTAAAACGGGATACCGCAGTAAAGAGACATTTTCTCTTTTCTTTCATTTTGTAATAAATTAATTAATGTAACTAGTATTTCTGTTAAAGTAGTCCTTGCATCCAAAAGAATGAGAATCTAAATTTCTTTCATTTAAAAAATCAAAACCAACGTTTTCTCTAAAATCGTAAGATTTGTAAGCAGGTTCAAAAATACCAACCATGTAATATTTTTTGTAGGCAAATAAGGAATTGAAGAAAAAAAAGTCATTAGTTCAATGACAATTCTGTTTTCAAGCTTTCTTCAGGCAGATAACATACCATAATATTGAAAAGATCAGTCAAAGTTAGCCACGTAGTCAAGGTCTAGTCTAGTCAAAGTAAGGCTTGCTTGTATAAGCAGCAGATTTTCAAAACAGTAAATTTAACATACAAAAAAAAATTACACACCGATGAAATGCTAAGCACTTGAGTTAAAACAGAACTTTATAACACTCCGTCAATTATTAAAAAAACTTACCCCAACTGAACTATCGAATTCGTCATCATCGGAGCATTCCGTCAAGGTTGGTACTCCATCCCAGCAAATGTAGAACTTTGCGCAATCTGTTGGATGGGGAATAAGCGTTAGTGTCCCGTTGGCTGGACATTTTATGGGAGGGTCTGTGGGTGTAGGATCAGTTGGACTCTCCGTAGTAATCCCAGGTGTGGCTTCAGTGGCCTCAGTGGCCTCAGTGGCCTCAGTGGCCTCAGTGGCGTCAGTGACCTCAGTGGCTTCAGTGGCTTCAGTTGCTTCAGTGGCTTCAGTGGCTTCAGTGGTTTCAGTTGCTTCAGTGGCCTCAGTTGCTTCAGTGGCCTCAGTTGCTTCAGTGGCCTCAGTAGCTTCAGTGGCTTCAGTAGCTTCAGTGGCTTCAGTGGCTTCAGTGGCTTCAGTGGCTTCAGTGGCTTCAGTGGCTTCAGTGGCTTCAGTTGCTTCAGTGGCCTCAGTTGCTTCAGTGGCTTCAGTTGCTTCAGTTGCTTCAGTGGCCTCAGTTGCTTCAGTGGCTTCAGTTGCTTCAGTGGCTTCAGTGGCTTCAGTGCCATCAGTAGGTTCAGTGGGTTCAGGTTCGCTTTCAGTAGTGGACTCAGTAGTTGGGGGTGGTGCTGTTGTATGGGCAAAGCATCCGTTTGGAGATGGCCAATCGCACGCCTGGAATAACAATAAGAAAAATATTAATAAAATTTAAATAAACTCTTGGTAAAACGTTTTTATGTACAGGAATTGTAGCGGTCCAAATCCAGCGGAACTATGGCGAACTCATTTGTGGATTGTTATTAGTCTGTTAGAAATGAGGTAGAGGAAAGAAAGAGAAAAAAAGAAAAAACCCTGGGAAGTGGTTGTTTTCTTCTTTTTTCTGGTTTTTCAGGTTAGTTTCTCCAACCCGAAAAACCAGAAAACCTGTTCCATCAATTATTGGAACAGGCTCTTATTAATTACATGTTTGATAATTCGCACCACACCGAAATCACACATTGCCGACTCTTTAGAGCCCCGATTACATTGAGCTAGTTTACAAGCCACTAGCCGGCAAGTTTAAAAGCGGGCGAATCGGCGACTGGGATAGTGATTTTTTTTTTTTTTACATGAGCTTCACCCAGGAGGCCCTGAGGAAAATAATCTCCCTTGGGGCCTATGTCATCTTTGGGGATGCTGTGTGGAGGGTTTTTTTTTTTAAGAAAGGAAGTGGGGGAGAATTCTGGGAAGGAAAAGGGTTTAGGGGGTGGGTAGGAATCTGGGGTTCAGTGTGTCCTGGTCATCCGCCTCCAAGACCTAGACAAACCTCACCCCATGAACCCGGGCACCCTTGCTAAATCACCAAACGTAGCGAACCACTTGGGGTGATGATACACAAAACTTTCCACTCGCTCAGTAGCAAACTAGCTAGCGAGTTGAAACGAACTAATTCTGTCGATATTTTGTAGAAAACTGAGATACTTGCAGTTGATTTACTAGCAACTATGATGACACAAGTATAGTATTCTAACTAACAAGCCCACACGTTAGCGAGTAGCGAGCAAAGTAGCCCCCTTTCAACTTTTTTCATAGATTTTTCACAATCTGCAAGTTAGCTAGTAAATATGGTTGCACTGAGCGAGTTTACTATCAGATAGTAAATTTGCAGGCAAGTAGCTTGTAAACTCGCTCAATGTAATCGAGGCTTAAGGTCTCACCTTTGAGATCATACAGGCACTGCGGTTGTGAGAGCTTATTTATGTATAATATTTGTTGATGGAAGATCAGAATTTACGAGAAAGTGAAAAGAAAACCCTGGCAGTCTCTCAGTGGGGTCAGATAATAGGAGATTGCTGGCTTGTGATCCTGGCGATATTACTAACCCGAACGTCCTGGTTGTATTCGAGGCCTTCGGGACAAGTCTCCATGTTGGTGACACCATAGGCGCACGTGTAAAACGCGGAGCAGGAAGTCTCGTGCGGGAAGTACACGGTTTCCTTCTGGTCGTATGGGCACGTGGGGATTCGACCCGACCAAGAGCGGGACGACTCGCATCTCTGCAAATCAATCATAAACATGTTAACTGGGACAAAAATGGACATTACATTCTTAACATTAAAAACTTTGTCAATTCTTAAACTTAACACGGTGATTTAAATGAATAATAACTTCGTTCAATGAAAAAACAATGCATTTCTGATGGAGATTAACATTTTATTTTCAGAGATTCACTGTCTGGCCTGATCCTGATGTGGAAGGGATTTATCAAAAATACAATCACTCTATTATAAAATCTATTGACTAATTGGATTTACTGCTTGGATCATGACTCGTGGATAGATGGCGCAAGTAGGTCCATTTTACAAATTAAACATCTGATGGTATTAATACGTTAGCGTCTGCGTGGTCGAAATTTAAGAACCCGGCTTCGAGTGCTTGTCGCCGTACGCCCTGCACCATATAAACATCAAGATACCATTGTAATTCATATGAAAAAAATGTAAATTCTGTAAAAGTGGTACAAAAACTAATTATTAAAGTAATTTTGAAAAAAACAACCAACATTTCCTTCAGCATCATTATTCAAAATTTTCGAAGTACCAAAAATTGAAGAACTCTATAAAAAAGATTCAATATTACAAATATTCAAAGAAAATGTAATCAAAAAATTTAAACTTAACTCACCATTAAGGCATAAATTTAACATCCATATTCCTTTATTTTCAACACAACAAATGCACAGTAATTATATT
This sequence comes from Glyphotaelius pellucidus, assembly GCA_936435175.1. NCBI lineage: Eukaryota > Metazoa > Arthropoda > Insecta > Trichoptera > Limnephilidae > Glyphotaelius > Glyphotaelius pellucidus. Next base: position 10,151,470 of record OW386560.1, read on the forward strand.
TACAAAGGCATAAAATATTTTAATAGTCTTCCCGAAGAAGTAAATAAAATAACATATTTCGTATCATTCAAGAATAAGGTCAAATTAATCTTTAAAAAATTAACAACCAAAACATCACCAATCAGAATGTTATAACTTCATTTCATGCCATATTAAAAAATAACGTCACTAGTACTTCAGTTTATATTTATTATATACTCTATGTAAAATTATGTTATAATAATTAAATAATTATGAAGTAACTCCTACGCCAAGCTCAAGAGCTAGCACTCTTAATTGGCGTAGAAAGTCATTGAATTATGTATTTCACTATTTTGTTTTGCCTACTATTATGTTCAATGCTGTAACAAATTAAACAACAAAAAATATTTAAAAAATCGGTTTTGAATTCAAGAATTCGTCAAAGGATGGCGCCACTTCCGTTAGCAGATTGCATGAAAACGTGCCCCCCTAGGTATAAGTACTACAATTTTGTTAATTTGAGTATCTCTCCCGGTATTGAAAGATTGACAGTAATACTTAGTTGTATCACGCGGCTATATATTACATATGACGTCGTTGTCTGTCCCGGTGACTAGCTATCACTGGATCACACTGGATCCGAGGAACGGGCTATTTTTGGAACCAGTTCTTATCGGATTTACAAAATGGTCACCAACACTCTAACTGGGCGAAGCCGAACCAAAAACCGCCCGCAGGGCCTAGCAGCAAAAACCTTCTGAGCGGGTTTTTAACTGCTAGTAATATTATAATTAGGATATGCAATCCCGCCAGATTTCTGCAATATTAATTAATTAATTTTTATATTATTATCCCACCCAATGTTTAAGTGAAAACTTCTTTACTGTTGTGATTTGAAACTCGATGAAAAGGAAGTGAGTAACACTAAAAAGAGACAACACACATACATCTATAGGACTTAGCCAGCGAGAGAATGAGATACCAATAAAATATTTATTTATTTCACGGGCACTCGGTTCCAATTTAATACGATAAATCCATGGTCCCACGTATGTCTCCTTTGGTCTAGTATAAAGCGCCTGACGAACCTTAGCGGCCAGACAATCAGCAGACCAATGATCGAATCCAACAAAAAAAAAAAAATTTTAATCTTTGTAAAATCAATATCCAATCTTCAAACCACTCCAAAATGAACAGTCAAAGAAAACCCTAAAGAAAGTGACATCTATCGACTCTGAAGAAGAAAACACAAATTCTAATAAGATGACCAAATGTATAGGAAAAGGTGCACTGGAATTCGATGACAGAAGTATGGAAACAATGATCCTTCTCTTTCTCACTATCTATGTCTATCTTAGATCTTAGTTTTCGGAAGGTTTCACTTCTACCGCGTGTGAATTGTACAATCTGATTTTTTTTTAAATAAACTACCTTTTTTAAATTACTACTAGTAAATGTAAAAACAACCATCTGGATTATTACCTTTGACAGGGGATTGTAAGCAGTCCCGTCATCGCAACTCAGAATCAGCTCCCTCCCTTCTCGGCAGACTATGTACATAGTGGCGCTTCCTTCGTGGGGCATCACGAGGTCTCCTGTCGGGGGACATGCCGCTCTGGTGCTCCCCAGGAGGGACACCACCAGGAAAAGAATTATGCTTTCTGCAAGAAAGAAACAATAGATAAGTTAACTGTATACATGAACCTGAAAATCATAAAAAGCTTTGGACAGAACATTAACTATTTAAAATACAACGTGCAGTGAACTATCGAAAGACCCTACGAGGACAGTATCCTCAAAGCTGAACCCTATACCACATAATTTGACAATGCTGAATTGAAATACACACCTTAATTTGCATTGGCAGTCCGCATTTACTTTTTGACACTACACGGAAGTTAATTAGTTAATCATTTCTTTAGTCGTATTTCAGCCACTTGAATTTATCAAAATTCGAATGAAATAATTTAGTCGCGTCTTAGTTGAATTATAAAGTCTATGGATCGCATACCTATACAACTTTTTTCAATACAAAAATCTTTGTTAGTTCAATACGTTCATTAAATAAGCCAGTAATGTTGATTAACAAATGACATAATTCAAATAAATGCGTATATTGCCAGCTAACCGAAACTTATCTGACACTATGGAATCCGGGCTAAAATTTGTCAATCGTCGGTTGGAATTTCTCTTACCAATTGTTGACCGTGATCGCAAATATTGCCAACTGACCATAGATGACGGATTTGGGCAATATCATATTGATATAGGGCAGCGGTCGGGGAACTTTTTTAACCATTACCCCAAAATATTTTTGCGTAAGTCGATATTACCCCTTCCCCCCATTTTGAAAAGAAGACAATCAGTGTATATTTAAATAAAAATTATTTATTGAATTAATTTACACGGAAAATTAAAAAAAGTCACATGAAAATAGTAAGTATGTAATAGACAAACAAAATAAAATTCTCAAATTGGATCAAACAAAAATTCAGATTCTCAGGTTTTCTTTTTAGTTTTTGGAGAAATGATGTTGCTTCATGTTTGATACAATTACTTCAAAATTGGGACTTTTTGATTTAAGAGCAATTTGAATACAGTCTTCTGCGTTTAATCGATTTCTGTTCTTCGTTTTTATGTTCATTAGAATGGAAAAGCCTTGTTCACAAATATAGGTTGTTGCAATTGGCAGCAACTTTTTTACCGCCTCCTCATGTGCAATTTTGAAAGCCTTCGTAGCTTTTGACATCCAAAAAGACGACAGATTGGCTTTGCTCTCAATTAGATCAAAGTTCAAGTATTGTTTCTGCCAAACCCCGAGGTTCTTCTGGTATGTTGGCAAGTTCACATTTAAAAGGATCTACAACCCAATTGAAAGTAGAAAGTAAAGAAACAACAATACGCAAGCACGCACACACACAACGCGCGTCTCTTACTTCTCACGCACACACCTGAATTGATTAAGTTTGTAAAAATACTAACACGTCTATGAAAGAGCAAACTAGAAAAATTTCCTTATTACCCAAAAAAAAACATTTTTACCCCATTTGGGGTAATTTACTCCGGTTCCCCGACCGCTGATATAGGGTTATATCGATCAACCATGCTAGGGACCCTGGAGGGTGTAGAGTTGTAGAAGGAAGATGCTAGTCCTATATTTTGTAGCCCCATTTTTCCAGTCGATGCCTCCTTGCGTAAATTCACTTTAGGGAAACATTGATAACTAAGCAGGATGGCTTCTGACACTTGTGGACCCAATCTTTTTTGCCAAGAGTGCCATTGGTTGGATTCTACGATGTTCCTTGCCTCATTCACATTTATACATCGTCTTATAATGTATTACTCTTCCATTTTTGTGAAAAACACATACAATCGTTTGAAAAAATTTGTGTTATTTCCGCTTCGCAATTAAAGCTCAATAAATTAAATACTAAAAACTGTTTTTGAAATGTTAAGAAATAATAAGCTTTCAAATTGTATTATTACAAATAAATATTTACATTTGTAAATATTAAAATTTAGAATGCAAACATAAAAAAATGTTAAAATTACTCATGCGATGTTTTTATGTGAAAACGGTACTAAAATCACGGATTAAGAAAAACACTTATTTTGTCGTACAAATGTATAATAAACAATTTTGTCATCTCACTTTTTTACCATTTCATTCAAAAATATTTAATAAAAAAATTAACACTGTCGGCGCGTATGCGATTTGGCGGGTGAAAATTGTTTCTATAAAATAAGTATTTTTTACCCATGTCTATGGACAACGTTGAATAGAGATATGTAGCGTGTTTTATTACATATTATACATACATTACAGATCAGAAAAAAAGGCTAAAACTATGATAATTAGTTAATTTGTGCTTTTTGGTGCTTGGTTTTGGTGCAGTAATCTAGCACCGCTATTTTCCGTACATTAATGATATCAGTTGTGTAATTTTTTAAAATTTTCTTTATTCATTGCTTTGATGGTTACATAGTTTATGGATTTTTTGACCACCATGCTAGGCCCATGTTATGGTGGTTTAGGGGTTGATTTTAGGGGTTCCATGCTAACTGAGAATAAAGTCAACTCAATACCTCTTTGATAAGTTATTAAAAAAAGTGATGAAAAAAATCATTTTTAAATAGCCCATAACCCTAACCTAACCTAACCTATTCAAACTTTTTTTATATTTTTTTTTCATCACTTTTAATGACTTTACCGAGATTGTTCTGAGTTGATTTCATTCCCAGTAGTCCGGTCACCAATTTTAGGTATAGGGCGTTAACATTTTAGAAGCAATAATATAAGAGAACGTAAAAAAGATTATAAAATAATATCAAAGAATATAAAATAACACAGAATTAAAAAAAAAAATGAGTAAAAAATAATATAATAAGAGTATGAAAGAGATAAAATAATATAAAAAGCATATTATATGAAGGAATATAAAAGTATGCATTTTAAAAATATATAAAAACATTATTTATATATAACAAATATATAGAAATATTATGTTTAAAAAACATTTATTAGTAAGGCCCATGGTGAATTAGTATAATAATGACCGGTCAGTGGCTGAGTGGGCATCGCGTTTGGGTCCCACCCGGGATCGCGTTCGATTCCTCGGCTGGTTAAGTCCTCCATCACTACACAAGCCAGAGTGGAAGATATTCTCAGTATCGCCCTGGTATAAGACCACCATTCAGAGTTGAAATGTTGCTTGAATTGGCTTTAGCCGTGTTTGGTTACCGAACCTGAATAGCCAGGTACTTCCCCACCTTCCTATCCCCCGTCTCCTTCCCCTTCCCACTACTTTCAGCCTCACAACATACCCCTGTCGGGGATGCCATAGTCTCACTGGCTCCAGACGGGAGCAGTTGGGACTCTTGTGCGGTATTCATATAAAAAATAAAAAAAGCAACATTTTCCTCTTAGTGCGGTGGTAGTAGGAGATTTTCAAAGGTTAAAAAAAAAAACTTAAATTGGGAAATTTATTATTGATTTCTCAGATAAATTAATTGCATATGTACAACCACATTGTGAAATGTTGATTTCCCCAAAAGAAAATACATTTAGTCACGAAACATGTGATTTTTTTTGCATACTTGATAAATGATGTTTTCCTTTGAACACTTACATCAATCACTTCCTACGATGATCGTTGTTTGAATGTTAAGAGGTTATATACTGTTAGAGTTTTCAAGAAATCGATTTTTCAAAATTTAATTTTCGTAATGCACATATATTTAAGTACACACAGAAAATTTCTAGTCAATCCGGTGATTATTTTCGAAGTTACACGCATATTTGTAAAACCGTGTCAGAGCATTTGAAAGTAGGAGGCAAACGCGGTTTTCTCAAAACTGTGTTTTTAAAGTCAATGACCAAGATGTTTCGGAAACGGCTTAACCAATCAGTCTCAAATTTGAACACAAGCTTTGCAAGTATATTTTTTAGTTATTTATCGAAGGTCAGTTCTCACCGATATCTTTTTTTTATAAACAATTTAAGGCCAAAATTTTGGTCAAAATTCTTTTTTGAATAGCCGCCATTTTGTCTTTTCAAAAAAAGATTGTTTTGCTTCGTCCTTCGATTAATTAGAAAATTATACATTATTTTAACGAAATCCGTTTGGTTTTTTTTCATTTTAAATGATCCAGTTTAGAGGTATAGTGGTCATCGCAAGATGCCTTTTTTGAGAGGAGCTTTTGGAGATCAGCTATAGCACTTTCAGAATTATTATTTTTACAAATACAAAAATGTTACAAATACAAAAGAGTTACCATAATACGTGTACAAAATTTTACATTAATAAATATAAATGTACTAGCTGGGTTACCCGGCTTCGCTCAGGACAACATTTGAGAGTGTTCTGAAATGTTCCACAATTTATTTTATTTATTTATAGCGGACCCGACAGACGTTGTCCTGTACACAACTGTCGGGACAAACTAAAATTAAAATAGAATAATATTGAATATTCGATACTGCAATGGTAGCGCAGTCTGCCGGATCCAATGTAAAAAATTCCAAAATCAACAACTCCTTAGAAATAAAAAAAATTAATTAAAAGAACATATTCCAGTGGACCAAATTGTGAATCTAAACCATTCTCGAATCCCCTTGAACCCACACAAAAAATTTCATCAAAATCGGTCCAGCCGTTTAGGAGGAGTTCAGTGACATACACACGGACAGAAGAAATATATATATTAAGATTCTCAGAAAAAAATCTTGAAAAATCAGGTGTTTTATGCCTCCTAACTGTATACGCCTTAAAACGTGATTCATAAGGCAGACGCCATCAGATAATTCATAGAGATAACTATCACATTTGATTGAGCGCTTATATAACTGTAATTGTTTTTATTAGATTTGATATGCGATTAAATAGGCATAAATGACGTACATAGCTAAGCTGATAAAACCAATGTGTGCACGACTTTGTGCTTGAATTTTTGACATAATTAACAGGGCACAATTTTTGACATAACTAACAGGGCACAATTTTTGATATAATTAACAGGGCACAATTTTTGACATAATTAACAGGGCACAATTTTTGACATAATTAATTATTGATTCTCCAATAACCGTCAAATGTTAAGCCTCGATTACATTGAGCGAGTTTACAAGCTACTGGCCGGTAAGTTTAAAAGCGGATGAATCGGCGAGTGAGATTGTCATGATGACACACAAAACTGTCTACTCGCTCAGTAGCAACAGTAGCAGCTAAAATAACGACTCTCATGCGAACCAATTCGGTCGACATTTTGTAAAAAATTTGAGCTCGTAGCTTGCACCACACGCTAACCAGTAGCGAGAATTACGGCTCCCACGCGAACTAATTTTGACAATTACGAAATCAGCTGTTGGTGGGCCGCCATCTTGAGCGAGTAGCGAGTAAAGTTGACCACCTCTAACTTTTTTAGTAGATTGTCCACAATCCAGTAGATTGTCCACAGCTTGTACACTCGCTCAATGTCATCGAGGCTTTACTTGTTACGCGCTAGCTACGAATGAAAAATTACTCGTCGTTCCGACGAACTTTGTCGAATGTTTTATTTTTACGTATTCTTCAACGTCGAAGGGTTGAAGAGAGGATTATATTGGTAGCCCTGTGATTATTGTCAATGTTTCTGATGTTATTGACGTTTCTGTGGTGTGAATTTGAAATTACAAGCGCACTTTCTTCAAAATGGCTGTCGGGTACATCCAATAACAGCTGGTAAACACCGCGGAAAAGAAATTTAATGCTGCTAACATATGCAAAACGACAGTAAGTAAAACAGATTAAAATGTTAATTTTATGTGAGTTTAAGTGAAAACTATCTATCTTTACAGGCTATTTGTAATGGTAGGCTCTAGCGTTATGAAATTTGTATAAATTAAAATGTGTGTATTTCATATATTTTTGCGGCAGAGAGGAAAGGCAGGAGGGGGAGGGGAAAGAGGGATGTGGGGTTTCGGATCTTTTTTTTAAGATTTTATTTAGAACTAAAATGAAAATTCTGAAAAGTGGGTTTCCCAAAAAATTAATTGATTTATTTTACTGCATGATTATATGATTTGAAATGTATTTGAACATTTAACAAATCTGCCAATGACCTACGGTAAAACCTTATTGTACTAAAAATAAACATATTTTCTCAAAATTTAAATAATAGCTTCACTAGATATAAGAACAGTCTTTCGAAATCAATCTATAATTTTTTTGTGGAAAAGAGTCAATAAGTCTAAAAGTTGATTTAAAAATGACATAGTTATTCCCTCGTAACGGCAGAATTGAATGGACTTTTTTAATTTCATCCGAATGACAACCAGATGATCCGAAAAAACCACCATTCAGAATTAAAAAGTTCCTTGAAACGCCGTTATCTGTATTGTGTGACCAGATCTAAATATACAGGTAGGCACTTCCCAACCATCCTCCCCATTTTCTTTACTTCTCACTCTCATTAAACAATATATCCCCATTGGGGATGCGATAGTCCCGCTAGCTCCAGACAGTTGGGACTCTTGCGCGGTATTCGCATAAAATAAAAGATTATCACCAAAGTAAACAGCAAGTATTTAAAATAAATTAGTTGTACTTACTCAGCATTTCGTTGTATTTGAAGACACTATTAGCAATTAATTAATGATTATTTTAGTGACACCTGAATGATATAGATTGTATTAGGCACCACCTTTATATGCACTTTTACACTTAATCACATAAAGCAAGATATATTGTTTGATAAGATTATAAAAACAGGATGTACCATTCATAATTAATAAATATTTTGCATTAATTCTCAAGCCATAAATCACCTTACTTAGACCCCCCCCCCTTCCCTTGGTTAGATTAAGTGATATTTGGTGAGCCCCCCCTACGATTATACGAGACTTATATTACACTTATTAAATTCCTATATTTACTTTCATAAAGATAATAGCCATTAGATTTTTTTCAGCCGGCAGAATGGGACATTTCAAAAGAAGTGAAGCAATTTAATTTTTGATTTGGTGAGATTTTACTGGACACCCCCCTCCCATTTTGAACTCGAGAGGAGGAAAATAATTCTTTTCAGGGCCTATATCATCTTTGAGAATGTGGAGGGTCTTTTTATCTTTTTTTTTACATTAACTCCACACAGGAAGCCTTGAGGAAAATAATTCCCCTCAGGGTCTACGTCATCTTTGGGGATGCCGTGTGAAGGGTATTTTTAGGAAAGGAAGGAGAGGAATTTCTGGGAAAGAAAAGAGTATTAGGGGTGTGTAGGAATCTGGGGGTTAGTGTGTCCTTCCACTGCGTTCCAATGTTCCGAGAGAAGAGAGAAGTCAAAGGGATTCCCTCAACCATTCTCTCCTGATCCAGCCAGCCGTGCAGCTGGTGGGCAGACGCATCCGCCGCCAAGACCCGGACAAGCCTGACAACATGAACCCATGATTTTTGGGGAAAGGAAGTGGAGAAAGTCCTGGGAAGGAAAAAGATATAAGAGTGGGGATCCCACTGCGTTGGAAGGCAATGAGTCCGACTGGAGAGGTCTAGGTTAGGTGGTTAGGTCTCCCGCAACCAATCTCTCCCAATCCGGCATGCCACGCAATAGATAGACAAACGCATTGGCCGTCAAGACCCAGGCAAACCTTACCCGGTACCCTACTACCCCATCAATAAAGGTGAATTATTTTTATGATTTTTTTTAGTTTTTAAAATCACTTTTGGTCACAATAAAGATATTTGTTAAATCAATAAATATGTTTCTAACTTTAACTGTGCAAGATAAGGTATATGACTGAATAAAAAATAACTAGTTCTTAACTAATCAAAATAAGGAGGAAATTGCGATAATAATCTCATTTTTCACTTTTAATAACAACTTCAAGAAATAACTGATAAAGGTAACATAACGCTTAACACGTTCACGGACAGTGAGTCACCCTACTTTGGCACTATTTTTTTGTATTAGATTTTTGCGATTGCTCTAGCATTTCCATCATGATACATACCAACCAACACCATCAAGTGCGACGCGAATGCTCTAGCAGACGACTTCTTATAGATCTCAATACATTTGACGCATGCTATAGCATACGCCACTACGCGGGGTACGCCGGGCGAGCTGTAGGGGAAGGGGTAAACACTGTTTTATCTTTGTGTGCAGAAAAGGTCTCATGTGACAGTAAGCGATCTGTGGTTGTGTCAGCAGTGACAGTAAGAAATAGACTACCTATATTTTATAGGGATAAAGCAACTGCTCAAGCATATCTGACAAAAAAACTCAATAAACTTCGAATGCTATAGCAACTGCGACATAATTAAGCTATCCAATGCGAATGCTATAGCATGCTCGTCCGGGAACGTGTTAAGATGAAGCTATACGTGATATCCTATTTAGATTAATCTTTACGATGAATCGGTTTACATTATGAACATCAAAAAATATGCTACGGATAAATTGAAGCTTTTAATAGCTTTTTTATGTATTGGAAATACAAAAAAAATATTATTTACATAACAAAAAATATAAGCGTAAACCACAAAAAAAAATGTTTTTTCATGTCTTAACTATGAAGTAATATAAGAAACAATTTAAAAAAAATACCCCTTTATGGCTAAGATTATTTTTAGGTTTTGTATGTTCTAACTTTGTTTCAGTCTTATAAATTTATGCACAAAATAAATAAAAACCACTTTTTTGCTTACTTGCCTCGTGCAAATAAGATGCTCGATTTTAAATTTTGAAGGCATGAGAATCGAAATATTTCTAGCATTTATATTCCTCTTAATAAGAAAATAAATATTTTAAATATTATAACTTTCAAAAAGCAAGCGAAAAATAAACGACCCAACTGTTTTATTAAAATTGTTAACTCCTGAAATTAATCAATCTTTTTTTTGATGGAAAAAAAATCCCTCAGGGCCGATGCCATCTTTGGGGATGCTGTTCATCAATTTGGGAGGTGGGAAAGGGTATCGCCCAGGAACCATTTATTTATTATACAAAACCAATACCATAAGTGGTTCTTAACCAATACCATAGTGGTGGATTTCATTGGAGGATTGTCTAGGTCTTGGCGGCAGATACTTTTGCCCATCTATTGCGTGGTGGGCCGAATCGGGAGAGATTGGTTGAGGGAGACCTTTCGACCTCTCCAGCCGCACCACAGTGAGAGGGATGGATTCATACGTCCGTCACTTCTGAACACATTGATCCTAGATTCCTACTCTCCCTCCTACCCTTTTCCTTCCAAGAAATTCCTCTCCTCCATTTCCCTAAAAAGACTCTCCACCAGCATCCCTAAAGAAAACGTAGGCCCTGAGGGAATTTTTCATAGACCATTCTAGGAATGTACTATGTTATACAGGGTGTACTTGATTTACTCCTCACATTACTTGGAGTAAAAAATGTTAACAAAATTTTAGTCACCACTGACGTTTAAAGTTTTTTTTTAAACTGAAAACTTAATACAAAAGTACTTATTGGATTATTAGGGGCGGGGTACTTCTACGGCTGAGTGACCAGTGATGACATGTGGACTTAAAAAAGTCACGCAAGCTTCGTTAACATTCTTTTCTCCAAGTAACGTCAGAAAACACTGATTAAAGTAAGTCAAGAACCTACGTCCTTTAAATCCTTTTATAAAAAAAATTTCTTATGAAAAAAAGAAAACATTTATTTTATGAAGCTTGTTCTGATCCAATTGAAGATAGTACGGGGACTATCCGTAAAATAAGGTCTCCAAGGTGCTGAGGTTGCGAGGAACAATTTTACAAGAGTTCCGACAACAATGGCTTGTAGTCTGGTTCCCCTACGCCAAATCCCCACCACGCTGCACTCTCTGAGACACTTAGTCTCGGCGTGGCAGTCGTTCGCGATGGAACAACCTCTCGCCGCCCCGCCAGGGGTGAATTGCGCTTAATTAGTTTTTTACAAAACCCCGCCTAGGCATACATTCTCACCGAAGATCAAAAACCACGGGTTGAAGCAGCCCGCGAATTCCTTGAGTGCTACGACAACGATGACAATGACAACAAAGGAACAATCCCGTCAGTGGCATCATTCAGATTCGGTGAAGCAAAGTTTAAAATTGAATTACAGAACATAACCTGGCGGGTGCGGCAAAGCTCCATCGCGAACGGTTGCCATGCCGAGACTAAGCGTCATAAAGGGTGCAGCGTGGTGGGGATTTGGCAAGGGGAAACCAGGCTACACACCAGTGTTTGCCACACGTAAAATCTTTCCTCGCGACCACAGAACCTTGGAGACCCTATTTTACCCTGTGTGATCTTTGGGGATGCTGTGTGGAGAGTATTTTTAGGAAAGGAAGGAGAGGAAGTTCTGGGAAGTAAAAGGGTATGAGGAGTGGGTAGGAATTTGGGGGTCAGTGTGTCAAAGAGTGACGAATGTATGAATCCATCCCTCCCATTGCGGTGCAAGGCAATGTTCTGAGAGAGAATGGCTGGAGAGTCGAAGGGACTCCCTCAACCATTCTCTCCCGATCCAGCCTTTTTTTTATTCTTTTTTTTTACATTAACTCCACACAGGAGGCCTTGAGGAAAATAATTTCCCTCAGGGCCTATGTCGTCTGGGATGCTGTGTGGAGGGTCTTTTTGAGGAGAGGAAGGAATGAACATTGGTCTTGAAGAGACCCATGTTGTGGGAGGGAGGAAACACAGATGCCGGCAAATCGTTCCATAGCCGAGCTGTTGAACTCAAGAACGAGTCGAAAAAACGACCCGTTCTCATGTGACAAATGTCAACCGTGTACATATGTTGGGCGCGCGTTTGGCGTGTCTCCCGACTATGCACCGGTGCCGAAGGGATCAATGACGCTAGTTCCTCAGAGCATCTTCCATTGAAATACCGGCCTGGTAGGCTGGTGGGTAGACGCATCCGCCGCCAAGACCCGGACAAACCTCACCCCATGCACCCGGGCAACCCTTCTAAGTCACCAAACGTAGCGAACCACTTGGCTATACCTATGGCAGAGGTGTTGGTTATCCAATAAATGGTTTTACCATACCCGCCTCCCAACGTCCGCAACGTCCTCTTGGTCCGCAACGTTATTCCACCATTTTTAAAACTGATTTTTGGCCAATCAATTTATCTTTTTCGTTTCCACAAAAATTATATTCGGTTCTTCCGGCTTATAAAATATTTAAAACATTTTTTTAAATCGCTATGGTTTCAAAAATATGATTAAAAAAATAATGCAACGTGTGTTAGAATTTTTGCTTGAACTGATTTCTTTAATGTGACGCACATGGCACGTTCTGAGATAAATCACAGATACACAGACACACATGGCATGTTCATAAACATAGATACGGAAAATACGTGAACTACGTACCTACTGACTTATTTTTGTGTTTCAGGTTGACAAAGTTCGAATATTGCACTTGTAGATACGTGAAATGGCGTTGTACCAGTCATACAAGAAAAGGAATTAATTTGATTTCTAATACGGATAAGATTAGTAAACTAGATAAAAGAAACCTTTTAATTTCAATTAAAACTTTGATTTAAAAATGAGATATTTTTTATCTTCGGATTCTGCGCAAGAGGAGAAGATGCCGCGCCTTTTTTACTTTGCGGCTTAAATAGATTTTCTCATACACATTCCTAATCTCCAATAACATAAAATAGTCACCCACGATCAATCTTGCCCGAGATTGGGAACTTTTCAATGTCAATTTTGTATTTTTTTCTTTTATACGAGCTCCACACAGGAGGTCCTGAGGGAAATTATTTTCCATCTTTGGAGATGCTGTGTGGAGGGTTTTTTAAGGAAAGGAAGGGAAGGAGAGTTCTGGGAAGGAAAAGGGTTTGAGGGAACCAACTCCGCGTGTCGACGGAGACGGAGAGAGAAATGAAAGGCATCCGTGTTGGTTGCGAGTCCAGTCGTTTATTGTATCATGAGCTACGTAACTGAGGTCAGTCGGTGTAACATGAAGATGTAGGAGTGCCGTAGAGTGAGGCGTTGCGGGTGCACGGTCATGATGAGTGATGCAGGTCGGAGATGCTGTGGTGGAGCAGGCCACGGGCCTGCAGGTCACCAGAGTGTTGCTCGACGCTCGTTGCGGAGAGGACCTGATCGTCCAGGCCGTTGCTCGACGCGCCTTGCGGAGATGAAACGGCGGTGTCTCGGTGAGTGGAGCCACCGGCAGATAGTCCTGGTGATGTCCACGTAGGAAGCTGCCCTGGAGTGATGAACGGCGGTGACTCGGTGAGTGGAGTCACCAGCGTGATGCTCGACTCCGTGGCGGTGGAGGATGACCTCTTCTTCCAGGCCGCTGCTCGACGCGCGTTGCGGAGATGAGCGGCGGTGACTCAGTGAGTGGAGCCACCGGCAGATAGTCCTTGTGACGTCCACGAAGGAAGCTGCCCTGGAAGAGAGCTGGTGCACGGGGCACTCGGAGTTACACGATGGTTCGCTGTAGAGAGGCGAGACTTGAACTGAACTGAACAAGTTTATTGTTTAGTGCGCCGAGCGGCCGAGTAACTTTCCACTCGCTGGCAATACGTGCGCTGGAAGGTGCTAGAACTAACTCGTCACTGTAGTCGTGAATGCACGCTTGAGTCTCGACCTTTCGCGATGGTGGCGAAATTATTATTCACCCGAGAAGGTACCTCGTACTGATAGCAGCATACCGGCGTAGGTAAATAAGTAGGTACTGCGCTCAGTGTGAATTGCAAGTACTGGCGGCTGTAGTTCTTTCTCGCAATTTCTTTGAGTGGCGGAATAATAATGTATGAACGCCACAGGTTTAAGGGGTGGGTAGGAATCTGGGGTTCAGTGTGTCCTGGTCACCCCCCTCCAAGACCTAGACAAACCTTACCCCATAAACCTGAGCACCCCTGCTAAATCACCAATCGAGAACTCGGCACCCCTGCTAAATCACCAAACGAGAACCTGGCATCCCTGCTAAATCACCACCAATATAATCCGAAAAAATAGCTAAACTGTAAAAAAAGGCTTGGCGCGCTGAATCCATTGATAATAATTAGTGACAATATCTTTATCTTTGCTCAGTTCCAATGGTTGAAGTACGTGAACCAACTCAATCCATACTAATATTATAAATGCGAAACTGCTCGAGTTTGTTTATGACGCTTTCACGCGTAAAACTATAAAACGATTTGAAAAATTCTTTCATCAATAGAAAGCTAAATTATATGCGATGACTATAGGCTGTATATGATGGTAAGCTCTGGCGTTATGAAATTGTAAATATTAATTTATTATATTGGTTATACGTTTTCTGTCGCTAACAAAAGTGGGTTTTTGCTAACGTCAGAAAAAAATCGTTTCCATGGAAACGATGTTGATATATTTGTGGGCTCTAAGCTGGTAGGTAACTCAGCCCCCTGGTCGGCTACTGCTCCAGAAAATTCAAATATTAGAATATGTTTTGTTGTTTTTGGACAAGCTTCTGTTTTGGAATAAATGTCAGATGAGAGTTCCTACATTAAAAATATAATTCGTAACAATTATAAAGATTGAATAATAAAGAGTGTAATTTTTATTATATTTACAAACTTCCAAATATTTAAATAAAAATAAACATCAGAAATGTTTGTTAGCGCATATATTCCGAACGAATGAACTAAATTGGATAATTCTTTTTTTCTTTGAGCTTTAGCATTATGAATTTTAGGTGGCAGGTGAGATGTTTGAAAACTGAATGTAAGGGAATGAATGTATGGAATGCAGGAGGAGGTGGGGATGTGGGGGAGGGGGGATAATTGATAAGTGCAAGCGCTACAGTAATTTCCTGTAATACCATGTGAGCGAAGCTGCGGGGAAAAGCTAGTATGTAATATATGTAAGTTTAATGCTCTGTAGGCACTTTTTAGACTGCTTTGGAGGTGTCATGCTATTTTGGCTTGTAACTCTGAAGGATTGGAGAGCCATGAAGTGGCTGCAACCAAGAAGCTCAGCTCCCATCAGTAGACGGAAGCAGATGAAGCGGCGCGGCAGCCTCCCTGAGGGACGATCCAATAAGTCTTTTTTAATGTCATTTAATTTTACTTACATGATTAATTTTATTTTTATTTAATCATTACATAACCTACCTAACATGTTATCTCGTTAACCGGGCAACTCAGAATTACGCAACTTCAACACCTCATTTGAAAAGTCATTTAAAGTGATGAAAAAATAACATTAAAAAGTGGTTAAATAGGTTACGTTAGGTTAGGTTATGAGCTGTTTTTTTAATTTATTTTTTTAATTTATTTTTTCATAACTTTTCAAAGGGGTGTTGAAATTGCGTGATTCTGACTTGTCATGTAAGCATTTTCTCATTTTATTTATTTTTTTAATAATTTTGATTTTTCTCTATAACCGCTGGAGCGACAGCGCAATTTAAAACTTTTTTCTCCGATTGCTCGACATTTTTTGGGGATCATTTTAAATATTTTCCGCCCAAATAAAAAAAAAACATAACTCCGAATTTTAATATGGAGAACTACAAACTGATTATAGACCTATATAGCCAATGAATTCACACATCTTTTGTCGATTATTACATAATCATAGGATTTAAAAAAAAAATATTATAAAATCGTAACTTCTACTAAATTACTTACAAATAAGGGAAAATATGCCAAAATTGGCAGCAAAGCAATCCGAGGTATTTTAAATAGTGCCATATTGTGGCAAAAAGCGCTCCACTGGGTATAATAGTTGTGTATATGTAATACGGCAGACTCCCAGTCTACTACTGTTCTTACTAAATGTTATCTATAATCCATCGTACTATACCAAACCAAAGAGTCCACCAAATACTCATGTGGCGCTCAACAGATATTGTGAGGAGTGATATAAACATATATACTACAAACACTGCTTGTCATCTTGTTAAAACGTATTTATTAGACCAATATTATGTTTGTTCAGTCAATATTCTTATTCTTCAATACAAACGCCATCTTGCTAACGATCTTTGAGAACAGTGTATTTCTTGCAGACTTGTTACTACCAACGCCTTGGGACATCTGCGACGGGTGAGCTGTCGTCTGAGATGGACGAACTTGATTCTGTGGACGTCGACCAGACTAAAGTGGTTGTTTTGGATGCCGTGCATCCTGTAGAAGAAATCGGTTGGCATTTCTGGAATTATTAACATTTAAAAAATCATTAGTAAATTCGTGAAAAAATATCATTATTTTTGTACCTATCTAATTGTAACGTACCTACTGAAATAATTAGCTCAATTTAAAAGTTTTTTAAAAAGGGGTCGTTACTTGAAGTTTTTGTGTCAATTATTATTCAGGAATCCAAACAAATTGATTTTAGGGTGGTACAGAACCTTTAATATTATGTAAATAGGTAACAAATTTCTCTTTGGAAATAAAGCTCAAATATACGGCTAATTATATAAACTTATAATGAAACTCAATATATTGTAAAAGCTTTTGATAAATTAATCTTCAAACCAGTCATAATAAATCTTGCAACATTGGTATAAAGGGTAAATTCTTAGAATGGATAAAGACCTACCAAACCAACAGAATAAATAATTCTAATCTATCTTACAAATTCGTGGCTACAAGCTACAAGTAACAAGCGGTGTACCTCAAGGGTCCCGATTAGGTCCAATATTGTTTTCACTCTTTACAAATCATATCGTTCCTGTATTTAATAATATATGGTATATTTGCGACATGTTCCAGAGTGGGAAATACTCTCAGTATCGCCCTGAATAGCGATTTCCTATCTTTTATGGGATCGTTATTGAGATAACGGACGTGATCTCTTGTCAGATATGTGTGATTTTTACATATTTACTGTAACATATTTTAGTTTAGATCGTTTTAAACATGAATTCCTGCAAGTATGCATGATTATTTATTCATTTAATGTATGTCGTACATAGAAAAAGCAAACAAATCACATAAGTCTGACAGGAGATCATGTCCGTTATCTCGATAACGATCCCACAAAAGATAGAGAATTGCTCTTCTGGTGTAATACCACCATTCAGAATTGAAATGTTGTTTGAAATGGCTTTAGCCGTGTTTGGTGATCAGATCTAAATAGCCAGGTACTTCCTCACCTTCCTCTTCTCTATATCTTTTCAACTCAGCCCAATTGGGGATGCCATATTCTCACTGGCTTCAGACGGAAGCAGTTGGGGCTCTTGAAAGGTATTCACATAAAAAAAATGTAACTTTTTTTTTAACTAAAATTATTCAAACATATTAATACTAAAGAATACTGTAATCACATTCAAATAAACTTTAATAAATTACAAGAGGTAAACTTAACAAACTTTTTCTAAACATTAGTAAATGCTGCAATAAGCCATTTACTTTTTTTTTTGGGTCCGCTGTGAGGCTGAAGATAGTAGGGAGGGGAAGGAGGTGGGGAAGAGGAAGGTGGGGAAGTGGCTACCTGGCTATTCAGATCTGGTCACTAAACACGGCTAAAGTCATTTCAAGCAACGTTTCAATTCTGAATGGTTTACTGTCGATATAAAAAATTAACAATTCTTCCCTCGTCTCTGTTGATGAAATAATTTTCCATTCCAAATGTTATTATTTTTAACACACCAATATGATAAAAAAATTAAAACTTAGAACTACATTTAATTTTAAATTTTTTTTTTTTTTTTTATTTAAATTAAATTTAATACTGTTTTTATAGATAGTTTTAAAATGGCCTTATAAGCCGAAACAGCTGTCACAATAATAAAAATAAAAATAACTAAATAAAAACTTAAAAATGATATTTTTTAAATTTAATTTAAATTATGCTTGGATTCATTCTCTGAAATTATTAAAATATTCTAAGAATATTTAAATATTAAAAATCTTATTTATTTTATAACCCTGATTTATTTAGCCTAGTTGCCTTTCATATGACAAACAAAACTACCCAACGCAAAATTCAATTTTTGTAACACTAATAACATGACTGAGTCATTTGGATCCTCGCTTGTACCTACATAGATTTAAGGCAATTGACGCAGAAATAGTAGATGTCTTCAACTGCGCGAAATGTAGTTAGTTACAAGAAGGTTATTACAGCATACCAATTCAACATAATATACTAATGAAATAAAAAAGAAAATTTTATAAACACACCCCAGTTGCAACATCGAATTCGTAATCATAAATACACGAAATACTGGTCGCCGTTCCTCCCCAGCAAACGTAGTACACTTGGCAATTGGTGGGATGCGGAATAATTGTTATTTCTAAAGTGTCGGGGTCACATTTCGGAGTGAATGTGGGAGTGAGACCAGCTGGGGTTACTAGTTCCGTGTTTCGGACGGTAGTTTTGGATGCCGTGCAGCCAGAACCAGAGATAAGCACGCAATCCTGGAAAATTAACGTTTAAAAAATCGTTAGTAAATTCGTGAAAAAAATATCAATATTTGTGTTATGAAAGAAAAAAGGATTTCGTGATCCACAAAGTATTTTGCAAACTGAAAGGCTACTCTCTAAAATTTGTGGTAAGAGATTGTTCTCCCGCGAGAAGTGCTGTCAGATTTGTGTGATTTTCTACGGCTGTTATTTGCTTTTTCTATCGGCCGATGTCAAAATTTCAGCTGTGAGCTGTCACGTATTTTAGTTTGGGTCGTTTTAAACACGAATTCCTGCAAGTTTGCATGATTATTTATTCATTTAACAGCTGTAGAAAATCACACAAATCTGACAGCACTTCTTGTGGGAGAACAATCTCTTGTCACAAATTTTAGGGAATAGCCTTTCTATTATTGTCACTGTTTGAGGGAGATCTCCAGCAGGACTACGCACCATTGCCTTGCACCGCAGTGGAAAGGATGGATTCATTCGTCCGTTACTCCTGGACACACTGACCATCAGATTCAACCCACCCTTCATATCTTTTTCTTTCCCAGAGCTTCCTCTCCTTCCTTCCCCTAAAATTACCCTCCACACAGGATCCCCAAAGATGACATAGGCCCTGGGTGGAATTATTTTCCTCAGGGCCTCCTGTTTGGAGCTAATATAAAAAAAAAATATATCAAAAAAACAAAACGTACCGACAAGCTAGTGGACGATATCTATGTTACTTTATTAAAAAAATATTTGCAGTAAGTAAAGTCAAAATCACGAGAAAGAATTAAAATAAATACATTTTGGATAAAACGATTATTATTTTATGTAACTTATTATTTTGTCAACAGCATTTAAAAAATTGTAGAAAATATTAACCCAGAGTGAAAATTATTAAATTATTAATTAAAAATTAACTATGAAATAAAAAAGTTTTTGTTGGTTCAGTTGATTCCGCTTAATTGAGACATAGCGAGACCCAAACATTATGTCCCAAGTAAGTGGCTGACCCAAATAAGCAAAGTTTACGGGAGGTAAAAAATATAATAAAACATTTATTCGAGAACTTCCGAACGTGTTTTAAAACTGGTATGTTTTTAGGTTTTCACGGCCAAAAAGTATTTTTGTTATTGTTTTTGGGGTGTTATGCCGTGGTCATCTGCCCTGATGATGGACACTGTAACGCTGTCCGAAACGTTGGCTAAAGAAGGAGGTAGCGAAACACGGCATAACACCCCAAAAACAATAACAAAAAAAAAAAAAAAATTGTTTTAAAACTTTTTGAAAAGTATATTTCATTACCGAAAAATAATTATGTAGTAATTTTTGGTTCAAGTATCGGCGCTGGGTCCGTAATACCTCCAATGTGAAAAAAAACATTATCTTTACAAACGAGTGAAAATATGTTTTTTAATAGGAACATGAAGGAAGACCTCCATTTATGTTTACCGCCACTTTGGAGGGCAATCTTCATTTTACTGCTCCAAAATTGGTTTTTTCACTCAACTTTAAAATGTATTTCTTGCATTATTAATTACTTGTAACCCAATTTTTCCAGAGGATGCCTATGGAAAAATTGGCATCCTCTCTCCTCGCCGCACACCGTCTTTAACTAAAATTCGTAAACTGAGCATTTGCATTGGCTTCAAATCGGAATGTGTCCCACTTAAAGCGAATGGTGTCCCAGACAACCAAAATAACTTAGTATTAGTTTACTTAATTGGTTTCTTTTTCTTGGGTTTTGTCCCAAGTAACCGCTGTACAAATTAAGCAACAGCGACTGTATTTTTCTTTGTGAAAACGCTTCTAAATTTTGTACAAAAACGCATCCAAAGTACGAAATCTTATTATATTATGAAAATATTGAAAAACTCACCTTAACTTCAAGATCGAATTCGTAGCCAGGGTTGCACACCCCAATATATGCTAATTCTCCATCATAGCAAATTAAGTAGATTTGGCAATTGGTTTCATGCGGCACATATGATATTCCTGGCCCAGAGCACGTGGGAGGAGGCTCAGTTGGGGTGACAGTTGTGGATTCTGTCGTAATTTCAGTTGTGGAAGTTTTGGATGCCGTGCAACCTGAATCAGAGATAAGTACACATCCCTGGAATGTTAAAATTTTAATAAAATCATTAGTAAATTAATGAAAAAATTACATATTTGTGTTATGAACGGACGATGAATTCACTGAATCAGAAACAAGCGGTGAAAATAAATACCTAACTGGACAAAGCAATCATGATAACATAAATACCCCAAACTTGCCATAATATTATGTGTGTAGGTAAATAATTATTTGGATGTTTTTTACAATACTCCACACAGGAAACCCCGAGGAAAAAAAATCCCTCATGGAGTCTGTCAGAAGAGATTCTGTTTTAGGAGTGGGTGCAGGAAACACAGAGGCTGGCATATCGTTCCACAGCGAACGAACCGTTTGCACTTGACAAATTAAACCGTGTAAAATGTTCAGCGCATTTGGAGTGTTTCCCGACTATACACCGGTGCCAAAGGGATCAATGACGCTAGTTCCTTAGAGATTTGGGTTGAAATACCTGTAGAACAAGAACACCATTCCTGCCTGCATTCTAAAGAATGTAATCGGTTTGTTGATAGCTTATCAAAGCTATCAAAGGTCATGGTTTAATGATAGGTTAAGTGTTGAGGTTCCAGACCAGAGATGGCTACAAAATTATACTTTAGTGGTACGCAATTGCGATTTGTACAGGTTCAGTAGTTGTGTACTATTGAAGTATCTATGGATCATGTGCATCGCCCCCAGCTTCTGAGAGGTTTACTTGACTCTGGTTTCCATGAGCTGGTCACTTAGAATTACACCAAGCAAATCAACGGAAGACATGTTGGGAAGATTGCCTCCGATGAAAAGTTGAACAACTTAAAAATTGAAAAACTCACCCCAAGTGCAACATCGAATTCGTAATCAAATTCGCATTCCACCACATACGGATGTCCATACCAGCATATGTAGAACGTGTCACACTTTGTTGGATGTGGAAGGAGTGTTATATCTGTCACATTGAGTGGACATTTTACTGGAGGGTCTGTTGGCGTGGAATCAGTTGGGCTCTCCGAAGTAATCTCAGTTATGCTTTCAGTTGTAGATTCTGTTATGATCTCAGTTGTACTTTCAGTTTCAGAATCAGTTGGGCTCTCCGAAGTAATCTCAGGTGTTGTTTCAGTTGTGGGATCAGTTATGATCTCGGTTGTACCCTTAGTTGTGGTTTCGGTTGTACCCTCGGTTGTGGTTTTGGTGGTACCCTTAGTTGTGGTTTCAGTTGTACCCCTAGTTGTGGTTTTGGTTGTACCCTTAGTTGTGGTTTCCGTTGTGCCCCTAGTTGTGGTTTTGGTTGTACCCATAGTTGTGGGTTTGGTTGTACCCTTAGTTGTGGGTTTGGTTGTACCCTTAGTTGTGGGTTTGGTTGTACCCTTAGTTGTGGTTTTGGTTGTGGACTCAGTCGAGGGTGGAGTTGTTGTGTGGGCAAAGCATCCGTTTGGAGATGGCCAATCGCAGTGCTGCAATAATAATTATGAAATTTAAATAAAATCTTAAACAACGTTTTCATAGTAGGTACACAAGAGCTTTAGCGACCTGAAACCAGCGGAATTATGGCATCACTATTTAATGATTGTTGTAAGTTTGACAGAAGTGGAGTAGGAAGGATTTGAATGAAAAACCACGGAAAGTACTTGGTTATTCTTTTTCTTCTTTTGTATGGATCAGGGGAGAACAAGTCAAGGGCTTGAGACCCTGTAGACTTCAATCGCTGGAGAATGAACGGAGCAGGCATTAGTTGCCTGCATGTTAACACAGCACCGCACTCACACATTGGGGACCCTCCTCTGTAAACCATATATATTAGAGATGAAACGGATAGTTGTTTTGCCGGATATTGGATACCGGATATCCGACCAACCTTGAAACCGGATAGCCGGATATCCGGTCGCCGGATATCCGGATGAACATAGCCGATTGGCGATTCATTACACGAGCGAACTGCACGAACAATCGGGTGGACTCGGGTGAGTTCGGGCCCTTTCATTACGAAAAAACGTGCTGTTGTAGGTGATTTTATTATTTAACTGTTTGAGGTGATTTTATTATTGTTTCTTTCTATAAATTCAAAGAGATTCAGTTACCGAAGAAAAATGTTTTTGAAAAAAAAAGATCGCCTTTATGGAAATATTTTGATATAAAAATTGACAATCAAAAATTTGCTATTTGTTCTTTGTGTAATGTCAAAATTTCTGGTGGTGGGAAGGAAAAAAGGCAGGTATGTACCAAACGAAAATAGCTTACCTCCTTTCTTATGTTTTCAATTACTTAATGGATTTATCGCTGAAAGAACGATTTATCTATTGAATTTTATGGTTAGATAAGTAAGTGTAACTGGTGTTAAGTTCAATACACGAAGAGAAATCAATTTTGGCCTGCACGAAAAAATGACTTGTCTTCTTAATAAAACATCCATTTCACGATGTTTTATCGAATTGCTTCAATAATATATCATGTTGTTAAAAATAAAAAACATTTTAATATCGTTATATACTTTTAAAAGTAGATTACTAATAATTTATTCCTACACTTTACTAACAAGTTACACGTCAAAAATCAAAATATTTAATTTTATTCTAATACTCTGTTATTTAACATTATCCGGTATCCGGACGGATACTCATTTATTATCTGGTATCCGGCCGGATTTTAAATTTAGGCCGGATAGGCCAGATACCGGATATCCGTTTCATCTCTAATATATATATATACACAGCTATTATTGGAGCTTATTTAATTATATCTATTGATGGATTACCAGAATTCAGGCAAGTGATAACCCAGGCTGTCTCTCAGTGGGCTTCGAGTTGCTCCAGAATGAAGTAAGGTAGGTACTAACAATAACTACTAACCCTAAATTCCGGATAGTATTCGAGGCCTTCGGGACAATACATCAGGTTGGTGATACCATAGGCACACGTGTAAAACATGGAGCATGAAGTCTCATGCTCGAAGAACAAGGTTACCGTCTGGCTGGGTGAGCACGTGGGGGCTCGCTCCAATCCATAGCGGGACGACTCGCATACCTGAAAATCATTTAAACATGTTAATTAGAACAAAAAAATATATATTACATTCAGTACCTTTTATACCAGCTTTAACACCATATAACTCCCTTGAACGTTCCAGGACTGTTTATGAGTTTTTGCGGCATGCATATTATTGTAAACTTTCTTTTATTTTATACTATGCGGCTTTGCTCGCATGGTATCAGGGGGAAATTACTGTAGCACTTGCATTTAGCAATTATCCCCCCCCCCCATCCCCCCTCCCCAATCCCGCATTCCATACATTAATTACCGGTACATTCATTTTACAAAAGCTTGAGATCCACCTAAATTTCATAATGCCAGAGCTCAAAGATAAAAGAATTATCCAATTAACCGTATATTTAAACACCACAAATAAAAGTTTTTGTTTGTAAAGAACTATACGTAATTACTTTAATATTAATAACAAAAAGTTTAAATACTTCTCAAACTATTTACTTAAAACTGTTTGGCACCACTGTCTACTACCACTATGTGTCCTTAAAGTAACAGATTCTACGGTGCCTACAAGTACCATGTACTCTGTCCAATGAGCCCACTGCCTACACGCACTGTGTCCAATAATGTAGCAATAATAATTTACTCTAGTGTCCAGTGTAATTTCGTCGGACTTGAAACATGAATTCTAAAATTTATTTGTACAAAAAATTGGTGTAAAATAATTTACCTACCAATATAACCACGCACTTACAGATTTCCACCGTAACAAAAACCTTTAATTATTTGCTTATTTGATACTTGATATATATTTTATAATCACCCACTTTTTTATATTCTTTCTAGTATATATATGTTTTTTATGTTCTACACTTTTAGTACTATATTATTTTATATTCTTCTTAACTCTTTTATAATTACTCTACAGCAATTTACATCATTTTATATTCTTTTCTATTCTATAATATTTCTTTATTATTATTTTATTTTATATCTTTTATTTTCTCGCACATTTTTTTTATTGCTTATATGTTAATGTAATATATAGAAAATCGACCACCACAACACGGGCATGTGCCTAGCATGGTGGTCGAAAAATTCTAAAATTTATGTAACAAACAATTCAATGAATAAAGAAAACTTAAAAACTTAAAAAAAAAATTTTGGTGCATTAGTTCCGAAGTTATGCGCTTGCAAACATTTCGGAGATTCATTTTTATTTAAACACTAGCTTTTCCCCGCGGCTTCGCTCGCATGGTATTAGGGGAAATTACTGTAGCGCTTGCACTTATCAATTATCCCCCTCCCCCCCTCCCTCCCGCATTCCATACATTTATTTCAGGTACATTCAGTTTTCAAACAGCTCGCGTGCCACCTAAATTTCATAATGCTAGAGCTCAAAGAAAAAAGAATTATCCAATTTGGTGCAGTCAACATTTACAAACATTTCGGAGATTTATTTTTATTTAAATATGTGGAAGTTTGTAATTATAATTAAAAAAAACACTATTATACAGTCGGAATCTGACATTTATTCCAAAACATAAGCTTGTCCAAAAAAACAAAGCATATTCTAATATTTGAATTTTCTGGAGCAGCAACCGACCAGTAGGCCGAGTACCTACCAGCATAGAGCCCACAAATATATCAACATCGTTTCCACGGCAACGATTCGTTTTCTGACATAAGCAATAACTCGTTTTTGTTAGTGACAGAAAACATATAAGAAATATAATATATAAATATTTATAATTTCATAACGCCAGCGCTTACAATCATGTATAGCCTACAGTCTTCGCATATAATTTAGCTTTCTATTGGTGAAAGAATTTTTAAAAACGTTATATTGTGTTATGCGTGGAAGCGTCATAAACAAACTTGAGCAGTTTCGCATTTATAATATTAGTATGGATATCAACATCGTTTCCACGGCAGCGATTTGTTTTCTGACGTTACCAATAACTCGCTTTTGTTAGCGACAGAAAACATATAATAAATAAAATATATTGATATTTATATTTTCATAAAGCTAGAGCTTATAAATATATACAGCTTATATTACTTGCATATAATGTAGCTTTCTATTGGTGAAAGAATTTTTAAAATCAGTTTATTGGTTTTTGCGTGAAAGCGCAACAAACAAACACACGCAGTTTCGCATTTATAATATTAAAGTATAGATTGAACAAAAACTTTATTGGTTGCTAAACTTTACTTGTTGAATAAAAATAAATAATAACTTTGTCCAATGAAGAACCAATACATTTTTGAATGTTTGTGAAACAACAAAATAGAAGAAATTATTAATAAAATATACACTATTATATACAAATTGTTTAAGGAATCTACTTATGACACTAATAGCCCATTACTGGTATGGCCAAATTCACTTCGAGATTAACTCACCAGATTTGGAGAATATTTGACGAAAACACAATAACTCTTTTAAGAAACATGACACTTTAATATGAGGGCCTGTTGCACGGTTTTTATTTTAGTGTTTCTGCCGGTTATGAGAGTCCTGTCAGATTTTGGATCCGTTGCCTTAGATATGTTTGTTTTAATAAAATGTGAAATCCGAGGTGATTAAAACCTTTGTCAGGGGATTGTAGGTAGTCTCGTCATCGCAACTCAGAATCAGCTCCGTCCCTTCTCGGCAGACTACATACTTAGTGGCGTCTCCTTCGTGGGGTACCACGAGGTCTCCTGTTGGGGGACATACTGCATTGGAGCACCCCAGGAGGGATACCACCAGGAAAAGAGTTATGCTTTCTGCAAGAAAAGGTACATAATAAATTAATTAACTTGAACACGTCCAAATAATTTTAATGTAATATGCCCTTGCCCGGAAGAATGTTGTATCCAACAAATTCTTGTTTCCAGAAAAATTGAAAAAATGAAAAGAGTTATGTTTTATAACATTTTATATTTAAAATACATAAAACATACATTTCGAGTGCGTAATTAATTACGTAGACATCAAACGTCGAGTTTTGATGTGAAATTTAGCGATAAGATTGTAGACGAAGTATCAAGAAGAACACACAGATTTCAAGTAAGACCTTACTACCTACCTCGAATTTTTATTAGGTATTTATTTATCATGAATTAAGAACACAATACCGATTTTAATTGGTCAATTTCTTCGGTGTCTCTGAAACCGATCTATAAATTAATAGACTTTATTTGCAAGGGAGTTCACAAAAGAAACAATCATCCATTACGACAGTATTTATTTACAATTTATAGTCATAGTTATTAGGCTCATGTGGTTGACATAACCCCAAATCTCATTCGATTTATTCTCCGTTACGCTAAAAATCTCTCGAATACATTAAAAAAAATCAAACGAAAAAATTCAAAAAGTTACAAGGTGTTGAAGTGGGAACAGGGAATGCTATCCCTGTTCTACCGGTATTTCAATGGAAGATGCTCTGAGGAACTAGCGTCATTGATCCCTTCGGCACCGGTGCATAGTCGAAGACACGCCAAACACGCGCCCAACATATGTACACGGTTGACATTTGTCTATGGAATGATTTGCCGGCCTCTGCGTTTCCTCCCTCCTACAACATGGGTCCCTTCAAGACCAATGTTCATTCCTTCCTCTCCTCAAAAAGACCCTCCACACAGCATCCCAGATGATACAGGTCCTGAGGGAAATTATTTTCCTCAGGGCCTCCTGTGTGGAGTTAGTGTAAAAAAAAGAAACTAAAATGCTTATGACTTTTAAAATTATGCGAATTTCGAAAAATCCTTAGGAGATATTTTTGAATATCTGAACTATGGAAAAATGTGTTTTTTTTCTAGACTAGAATAAATAGAAAATTAAAATTTTAAATAAATAAATAAAATTAAACATAAAAATTTGGAGTTCTGATTTAGAACGCTTTAAAATTTCCAAGAGCTCAAAGATGAAATTGATTACATGGGGGAACGCTCCCGTGGATAAGACCAATTTATTTATGAACCAAAGTGATTTTTTTTTTGCATTTTTGAATTAGTCAACAATGTGCGCCTTTGAAAACTTACATCGGTGCCTTCGATGAGTTTTTTGAAGTTAAAACATGGCACATAAAGCATTCATGATCAGATAATGCATACAGATAATTACCAAATCTCTGATTGAGCATTTTAATAACTGTAATTTAATTTTTTGATTAGATTTACGATTAAACAAACATAATTGACGTATGCTGATAAAAATGATCTCCCAATCAAATACCGATTTGAAAGAAAACGGTTGATGTCAACTAACGTAAGACTTTTTGACCCAAATGCCTCTGAAATTGATCACCTATATGTTTTTAAAAAATTCTGTAATCTTTTCTTGCTAACCGTATCTAAAATTCAATATCTACTTCATTTCTTCTAAGTCTGAACTCAACTCCAATCTTCCATATCGATCACAGAATTTTGAATTGCTATAAAGGACAATAAATCCAAAAATGAGTTTAATGTGTCATTATTCTGCGGCGTCTTTTACAACGATAGTCAATGTAAGTCGATGATAGTCAATGATTTTGACTATCATTGACTATCTGCGTGGAAGATCTTTTAAAGGAAAGGGAGGAGAGGAAGTCCTGAGAAGGATAAGGTATGAAAGGTGGCAATCTGAAGGTCAGTGGGTCCAGGAGGGATGGACGTACCATCCTGCGGTGCAAGGCGATGTTGCAAAAGAGTTCTGCTTGAGAGGTCACAAGGTCTCCCTCAACCAGTGTCTCCCTGGTGGGCAGACACATCCGCCACCAAGACCCGGATAAACCTCACCCCATGAATCCGGGCACCTCTACTAAACCACCAAACGTAGCGAACCACTTGGGGTACCCTGTTAGTACTGTAATAATATAGGCGGTTTTGATGAATGCGGATATCTGCATAGTTCTCACTACGACTCATCAGAAATCAGCCGTGTCGAGTGACCAGATCTAAAAAAAAGTTACTTCAGGGGCAGTTACTTCCCAACTATCATCTTTCCACTCCCTTTAGCCTCACAATACACCCCATTAGTCCCATAGACCCCAGACAGTTGGGACTCTTGTGCGGTAATTGCATAAAAAGGGTTTATCGCCAGTGCAAAACTGTGCGAATTCAAAAGAAATTATTGGTTGTACTTACTCAGCATTTCGTTGTATTTGTAGACAATGGTCGTCAGCAAATTGACGATTATTTTTAGTGACACCTGAATGAAAAAGATTATTACATTTAATTATGACATTTCGGTTCCTATTAATCGCCGATTCTAAATCTGTTTTAGCTTTTGAACAAATTGTGATCAGCAGTAAAGCACACCTGTCCGGTTGTTATTCTTAGCCGATCACAAAACCAAAATATAACTAAAATCGATGTATAACGGGGACCTTATAAATGTAAAAAAAAAAAACAAAAAGTGCTCTAATTAGCCATGTGAAGAGAATTTTACATTAAAATTTCTGCCGAGCCGATCAGTTAATTTAATATTTTGTTTGTTTGAAACTTTCAATGATTTTCTTTCTCTCGGACCGACATTCTTTGGTTAAAGAAGCTCGTTTCTAAAGTGCGAGTATTTTAAATTTACATGAAAAGGATAAAAATTAAAATACATATTGCATTTAAATAAATATTTTGGATAATATTAATAGTTTTTTACTATCACTATTTTTAAATTAATAAATA
The DNA here is from genome assembly GCA_936435175.1 of Glyphotaelius pellucidus. Lineage (NCBI taxonomy): Eukaryota > Metazoa > Arthropoda > Insecta > Trichoptera > Limnephilidae > Glyphotaelius > Glyphotaelius pellucidus. Next base: position 10,180,939 of record OW386560.1, read on the forward strand.
TAATAACCTTCACTGTGCAAGACAAAGTATGTAACTGAATAGTTTTTAACTAATCACGTAATGTGTAAATTGTGATGATAATCTAACTTTTCACTTCCAATAACAAATGTATCATGATACAATTGATAAATGTAGATATATCTAATCACTTAACGATTCATAAACTCTTAAAATAACAACCCTTTAGATTCAGAGTACATAAATTATTAAACTTAATTTTCATTCAGAGCACATAAATTATAAATCAACAATTCTTTAGGGTTTAGAGTACACAAATTATTAAACTTAATGTCGCTTCAGAGTTCATAAATTATTAAACTTAACAATCCTTTAGAGTTTAGAGTACACAAATTATTAAACTTAATGTCGCTTCAGAGTACAAACATTATTAAACTTAACAATTCTTTAGAGCTTAGAGTACACAAATTATTAAACTTAATATCCATTCAGGGCACATACATTATTAAAATTAACAATCCCTTAGAGTTAGAGTTTAGAGTACACAAATTATTAAACTTAATGTCGCTTCAGAGTACATAAATTATTAAACTTAACAATCCTTTAGAGTTTAGAGCACACAAATTATTAAACTTAATGTCGCTTCAGAGTACAAACATTATTAAACTTAACAATTCTTTAGAGTTTAGAGTACACAAATTATTAAACTTAATATCCATTCAGGGCACATAAATTATTAAAATTAACAATCCCTTAGAGTTAGAGTTTAGAGTACACAAATTACTAAACTTAATGTCGCTTCAGAGTTCATAAATTATTAAACTTAACAATCCTTTAGAGTTTAGAGTACACAAATTATTAAACTTAATGTCGCTTCAGAGTACAAAAATTATTAAACTTAACAATTCTTTAGAGTTTAGAGTACACAAATTATTAAACTTAATATCCATTCAGGGCACATAAATTATTAAAATTAACAATCCTTTAGAGTTTAGAGTACAAAAATTATTAAACTTAATGTCGCTTCAGAGTACAAACATTATTAAACTTAACAATTCTTTAGAGTTTAGATAGAGTACACAAATTATTAAACTTAATATCCATTCAGGGCACATACATTATTAAAATTAACAATCCCTTAGAGTTAGAGTTTAGAGTACACAAATTATTAAACTTAACAATTCTTTAGAGTTTAGAGTACACAAATTATTAAACTTTATATCCATTCAGGGCACATAAATTATTAAAATTAACAATCCCTTAGATTTAGAGTTTAGAGTACACAAATTACTAAACTTAATGTCGCTTCAGAGTTCATAAATTATTAAACTTAACAATCCTTTAGAGTTTAGAGTACACAAATTATTAAACTTAATGTCGCTTCAGAGTACAAACATTATTAAACTTAACAATTCTTTAGAGTTTAGAGTACACAAATTATTAAACTTAATATCCATTCAGGGCACATAAATTATTAAAATTAACAATCCTTTAGAGTTTAGAGTACAAAAATTATTAAACTTAATGTCGCTTCAGAGTACAAACATTATTAAACTTAACAATTCTTTAGAGTTTAGATAGAGTACACAAATTATTAAACTTAATATCCAATCAGGGCACATACATTATTAAAATTAACAATCCCTTAGAGTTAGAGTTTAGAGTACACAAATTATTAAACTTAATGTCGCTTCAGAGTACATAAATTATTAAACTTAACAATCCTTTAGAGTTTAGAGCACACAAATTATTAAACTTAATGTCGCTTCAGAGTACAAACATTATTAAACTTAACAATTCTTTAGAGTTTAGAGTACACAAATTATTAAACTTAATATCCATTCAAGGCACATAAATTATTAAAATTAACAATCCCTTAGAGTTAGAGTTTAGAGTACACAAATTACTAAACTTAATGTCGCTTCAGAGTTCATAAATTATTAAACTTAACAATCCTTTAGAGTTTAGAGTACACAAATTATTAAACTTAATGTCGCTTCAAAGTACAAACATTATTAAACTTAACAATTCTTTAGAGTTTAGAGTACACAAATTATTAAACTTAATATCCATTCAGGGCACATAAATTATTAAAATTAACAATCCTTTAGAGTTTAGAGTACAAAAATTATTAAACTTAATGTCGCTTCAGAGTACAAACATTATTAAACTTTACAATTCTTTAGAGTTTAGAGTACACAAATTATTAAACTTAATATCCATTCAGGGCGCATAAATTATTAAAATTAACAATCCCTTAGAGTTAGAGTTTATAGTACACAAATTATTAAACTTAATGTCGCTTCAGAGTACATAATTTATTAAACTTAACAATCCTTTAGAGTTTAGAGTACACAAATTATTAAACTAAATGTCGCTTCAGAGTACAAACATTATTAAACTTAACAATTCTTTAGAGTTTAGAGTACACAAATTATTAAACTTAATATCCATTCAGGGCACATACATTATTAAAATTAACAATCCCTTAGAGTTAGAGTTTAGAGTACACAAATTATTAAACTTAATGTCGCTTCAGAGTACATAAATTATTAAACTTAACAATCCTTTAGAGTTTAGAGCACACAAATTATTAAACTTAATGTCGCTTCAGAGTACAAACATTATTAAACTTAACAATTCTTTAGAGTTTAGAGTACACAAATTATTAAACTTAATATCCATTCAAGGCACATAAATTATTAAAATTAACAATCCCTTAGAGTTAGAGTTTAGAGTACACAAATTACTAAACTTAATGTCGCTTCAGAGTTCATAAATTATTAAACTTAACAATCCTTTAGAGTTTAGAGTACACAAATTATTAAACTTAATGTCGCTTCAAAGTACAAACATTATTAAACTTAACAATTCTTTAGAGTTTAGAGTACACAAATTATTAAACTTAATATCCATTCAGGGCACATAAATTATTAAAATTAACAATCCTTTAGAGTTTAGAGTACAAAAATTATTAAACTTAATGTCGCTTCAGAGTACAAACATTATTAAACTTAACAATTCTTTAGAGTTTAGAGTACACAAATTATTAAACTTAATATCCATTCAGGGCGCATAAATTATTAAAATTAACAATCCCTTAGAGTTAGAGTTTATAGTACACAAATTATTAAACTTAATGTCGCTTCAGAGTACATAATTTATTAAACTTAACAATCCTTTAGAGTTTAGAGTACACAAATTATTAAACTTAATGTCGCTTCAGAGTACAAACATTATTAAACTTAACAATTCTTTAGAGTTTAGAGTACACAAATGATTAAACTTTATATTTTTTCAGGGTACATACATTATTAAATTTAACAATCCTTTAGAGACATACATTATTTAACTTAACAATCCTTTAGAGTTTAGAATTCATAAATTATTAAACTTAACATCTATTTAGAGTTTAGGGAGGAGAAGAGATGAGATTGAATGAGAAGGAAATGGAGGGTCTTAAGCATTGATGAAACGTGGAACCACATAAAGGTGAGTCTTTTTGAATCTGCTAGAGATGTGTTGGCTTAAGTACGCAAGGTAGGAAGAAAGGTGACGCATATATCACACCTAAACTAACGACAAGATCAATAATGATCAACTTTAAATTAACATTGTTAATCTATATTCATAATTGTGAATTATTCTAACATCTATATTCGATTGTTGTGAACTCCTGCATTTAACCCATTGACACCTAAAAGAACGACTATATCAGTGATGCTCTACTTTTTAAAATAACATAGTTATAATTAAGTTTTTAAGTTATGTAAAAAAATACTTACATTGTTTTTCATGTGTCTGTGAATATGCAAATGTGACTACTGCAGACCCATTAGTCTAGGGATATTTATATTTGTATCTTAATTTGTTTTACATCAAACAAAATAATGTTCTGTAAATATCCTGTTTGTGTCTCAAATAAATAAATTATCTAAATTCGATTGTTCTGAATTCCTTCATTTAACCCATTGAAACAAACACCTAAACGACCGGCTTGATCAGTGATGATCAACTTTTTAAATTAACATTTCATGCACTCCTGCATGCATTTTATAATGTCCGGTGTACTTTCAGCCCAGGGATCAGCTCATCATCTCATGACTATCGAAGCCTACTGCGCTTCATTGCCATTGAAACACGCTCTGCCTCACAAGGACTACCTGCAGATGGCTCAACTCATTGAGTCATCGCCTTTCACATAAGCTACTTACGCGTCGAGCGACGGCCTGGAAGATCAGGTCATTCTCCACCGTCACAGTGTTGAGAAACGCACCGCAGCATCACGGACCTTCACCACATCATCACCTCCGTTAACCTGCAACACTTCACATACATTCTACATACATTCTGTTACCTCTTAACCGACCTTCGCTACGTAGCCAAATCAACGACACCACTCACCACACCGACTGCTCGCCTTTTATTTCTTCTCCCGTCTCTGACGCTCGCTACCATCTGCTCCCTCACCTTCAAAGGTTATTCTTAGAAAACTAAATACCTTTTAATTTCAAATAATATATTTGATTTCAAATTAAGATAGTTTTTTTTATCTTCTGGACTGCGCTAGAGGACGGTGGGAGGGGGAGTGCTGCACTTTTTTAAATAAAATATTTATTACCATTTTTCCCACACACATTCCTAATCTCCGATAGTATAAATAGTCACCCACAATCAATCACATCCGAGATTGGGAACTTTTCAATATCCACTTAGTGATTGTCAAATCCAAAAATAAATAGCTAAATTGGAAAAAAGGCGCAGCAGGCCCCTTTGAACTGAATCGAATGATAATTAATGATGTTATCTTTATCTTTCATCAATTTTTTTTGCTAATTGAAAATAAATTATGTTTTTATCTAAATATGACAATCTTCATCAGAAATCAAGTGATTAATTACGAGTGTATATGGCCGATGCAACGTCATGTACAAACATTTATAAACAAAAGCGATAATATTGTTTATTCTGAATTTAAAATATGAGATCGACAAAAATTACTTAAAATAAGTAGGTCCCGATCGATGGCCGAGATGGTTAAGACGATTATCCCGTAAAACAAAAGATCTCGATCCCTAGTTGCGACTGTTAACTTTGTTATTTTTCTGTGTCTTTTTCATATTTCGTTTGTCGTTTGTCAATCTGCTAAAAATTTCACATTTCAAAGGAGTGTTTGTTTAGCCACGACAGAGCGTGACAAAACGGTATCTGTAGATTTGTGATCATGACCGATTTTCTCGTGTTTTTTTTGTAGTCTTTTATTAACAAAAATTAAGTGCAATTTTTTATTGCGCCTGAATTGGAAATGAAAAGGTGAATTCATGGATTCCATCTCATGTAGGAATACGTGGTTTTGAAGTGAAACTTCTTTAGCACCCTTGTGGCACTAAAAAAAGACAAACACATACATCAATTTATTACACCTAATTTTAAAACAACTCAAATGCAAAATCATTATATTTACCAAGCCATAAAAAACTACAATAACCTCCCTTTTGAATTGCGCTGTATCATCAACCAATCAGAGCAAATAAATTAAATTAAGCAATTTAAAAAAAAAAACTTACAATAAAAGTAAATATTTTATACAAACATGCTATAACTTACAACATAATTAAGAATCGTGGCTCCCCTATCAGGCACAAGAGCTCCTCTTTTCTGATGGGGTATAACATGACCAAAAACGACCTCTATTAAGTGTTTTGTAAAATGTATGTGTATATATATATAGATACACAACCAGGGCAATAAACCAAAATACTCTAGCTACAGCCAGTTTGAAAACATCTTTTGGACAAAGAAATATGAAATTCAATGCGACAAAACTATACAACGCTCTACCAACTCAAACAAAAAAAATAACAGAAATAAATAATTTTAAAACAAAAGTAAAAATATGGTTGAGAGAACAAAGTGAAAATGAACTATCAAACATACTGAAGACCATGTAAAGACAACTGGATACTAAATACAAATGTGGAAAAACTACAGGCCGCCTCAGAACAGGGAACCCTAGTGAGGAGGACTGTGAAAAAAAAACAACTTTATAATACCTTAATATAATACAATTTATAAATACATTATGTACAAATTTTGCTATAGATACTAATAAAAACAAAAAAAACAAAAAAAATATGTAACCCATGTTTTTTATATTACAATAAAAAAATAAAAAATCTATAGGATTCAGCCTGTGAGAGAATGAGATAGAATAAAACCTTATTTACTTTCAGTACCTACGCTGCGCTCACTGGTCGTTTTGATTATGATTTCACTTTTCAAGGCTCCTATTGGTTGAGATTGTTTTAGTGAAGTTTCGCTTCTACCGCGTGTGAACTGAACTCGATTTTTTTTAAAGATCCATACTTTTAAGTTCTGGCCATTTATTCCCAATCCTACCTGTTCATGAAAGTCCCCCCTGAAATGATTTAAGCCGCGATTAAGCGAACCGCCCTAGGTAAAAGTCCAAGGAACGACGGTATAGATAGTGAGCACATACGCAGAAGATCAGTTCTATAGTATTCCAGCCTCCTAAGACACGCACATACGCCAATGGACTTGAGTCACACTGTCATCATAGGAATCCTGACATCCAATCAACTGGATGCATCGATATTAGGAAATTACCGACCAATTTCCTAGGTGACAATAATTTCAAGACTATTTGAAGAAAATCTTATTCGCGCTACTAACAGAAAAAATATTGACCCTGGATAACCAATTCAGCTTCAAGAGTGCCTCGTCAACCAATGTGGCAATTTATGGAGCAATTACAATCGCAATAGCCTACCACAAAAAAAAACATTTACGGGTGTTTTCTTGACCTAAGCAAAGCTTTTGATTGTGTTTCCCATCACTTGTTATGGGAAGAACTCATGAAAGATGTCCCAGAAGCAGTTGTCAATATGCTGGCTATTTAGTATGGAAAATAGAAAAATCACACTCATTGGGCAAGAACTTCTTTAAGATCTTCAACCCTTTTAAGCGGAGTTAGACAAAAGGGCAATATGTCTCCCACTCTATTTAATGTGTTCATCTTAGCGTAGGGAGTGTGGCGAACCCATCGCTCAGGGAGTGGAAACACAAACCTGCAATAGCCATCCCAAGCCAAGGTGTGAGCTACCGTGCTCAGGCTGAATGTCCTGGGGAACAGTGTCAAGAACGGTGCCTCCGAGAAACAAGGTCGCATCTCGGAGTATTTAGACCTTACTCCAACTGGTCACTCGTGGGACAAAAAAATTGGACCATTCGAAAACTAGGGGCCTTTTGGGAACCTAGGAGTACTGAGGCCACCTCTGTGGACTTTCTTCCTGGGGCCCTTAGGAGGAACCAAGAGGAGAAGCCATGGAGAGGAGAGCTGAGGCCACCTCCATGAACCCTTCCCTTGTGGGGCCTTCACGGAACCAAGGGGAAGTGGAGAGATGATGTCCTCTTCCCATGTGGGGCCTTCAGGGAACCATGTAGGAGTGAAGAGGAGAAATGAGGCCATCTCCGTGAACTCTTTCTTATGGGGCCTTTAGGGAACCAAGGAAGAGTGAAGAGGAGAGATAAGTCCTCTTCCCTCCTGGGGCCCTCGGGGAGCCAAGGTGGAGTGGGCTCTTCTCTTGTGGGGCCTTTAGGGAACCAAGGGGAGGTGGACTCTCCATCGTGGAGCCTTCAGGGAACTAAGGAGTGGAGAGGAGAGATGAAGCCCTCTTCCCTCATGGGGCCTTCAGGGAACCGCGGAGGAGTGAAGAGGAGAAATGAGACCTGGGAAGACACATTGTCGAACCAGAAGATATAGCTTCATTTCCAATGACAATCCTGATGAACTTTGTAAAAGGGACTGGATTACTGTCAAAGGAATGAGGTAAAATGGGAGATAGCACAATGGGTCTATGGCCTAGGTGCTCACGGGAACTTTATTTATGTAAACCGTCTCCGCTCTTGAAAAAAAAAAAAAAAAAATAATGTGTTCATTAATGACCTCCTACAAGAGTTGAACCAAACTTATTGGTTGCCATATCTGCGGACAAGGTAAAAACAACATTAACGATGTGGATAACATGGTGTTCTTGCACCTTCGACAATGAGACGTGACTTGTGCAAATTTTTTATATTGACTCCACACAGGAGGCTGTGAGGAATATAATTACCCGCAGGGCCTATGTCATCTGAGATGCTGTGTGGAGGGTTTGAGGAGAGGAAGGAATGAACATTAGCCTTGAAGAAACCCATGTTGTAGGAAGGAGGAAACACAAAGGCCGGTAAATCATTCCACAGCCGAGCTGTGAACTCAAGAACGAGTCGAAGAAGCGACTCATTCTCATGTATAGCGAAGAGTGAAATATGCGAAGAGTACGTAAACTCACATCTTGTTGTACAATTCTAAAAAGTCAGTCATCGTCGTTTGCAAACACAACAAAGAGCCACTAAGTATTCCTCCAATCTGTCTAGAAGGAAATGAACTGCTTAGGCCTCACAGGTTAAATAACTGGGATATATCCTAACCGAAGATATGAATGATATTAGTTTACCACTGTAGCAATGCTATCAGAAAATTACTCTAAGACATACTATACTATCCTGTACACTTCTGAGTTGAGGACCCAACACCCAGCGGCACTATGGGCAAGCTGAGTGTACTACAACAATATATACAGGCAACTTATGCAACTACTAAAGTTTTGCAGTGCCTCCATGATGTTCACTGAAGGGAGGGTGCACTCATTCCCCGCCTTACTTCACCATCGACTAGCCAGTCTCTGAGACAGGACACGGAAGTCAACCAACCAACCTCATCGTTGTGACTGCATCCGAGTGGCTCAGCTCCCCACCAAATGAGCAATGGAACAGATGAAGCGGCGACCTCCCTGGTGGACGATCCAATAAGTTACTAATTTTACTTATTTCTCAGACTCTTAGAATCATGCGACTTCAACACCTCCTTTACAGATATAGATGTTATATATAGATGTTATCAATGACTTTTCAAAGGAGTTTTGAAATTGCATGATTCTGAGTTGTCAGAATTGTTGTTATTGTCATGCTGCAGACTGGGAGTCTACCATATTACATGTATTATAACATGTACTACTATCCTCCCAGTCCTGGTGGAATAAAAACTTATATAAAAATAAAATATAAATAAAATATCTTTGGTCCACCTTAGAGCAGGAATCTCTAGTAAGGAGGACTGAAAATAAACTACCTTACTTTGAATTAAAAAAAAGTTGTTAAAAAAAATAATTAAAAATACTTATTATCCATCATACTACACCGTATCTTATCGTTCACCAAATACCGTGAAAAGCTGTGTGCGGTGAAAAGCTATAATTGTGAGGAGTGAGATAAACATAAATAACACAATTGTACACATTTTTAATATTTACAGTTATCTTGAAATATTATGTTATTTTTTTTTTTTTTTTTTTTTTTTTGTTTTAGGCAATTCACCCTGGAGAGAGTGCTTTGTGCCGGTAATATTTATAATGGATAAGAAATTTCGGTTAATCTAATGGGAAAATAATAAAACAAATTAAATATTGGACTCATTTAGATCACTAAAACAAATTAAATATTGAATTCATTCAGGTTAATAAACTTACATAAAGCTGTATGAACACGTGAATTGTTAAGAGATAAAAGGTATGAAATGTTAAGGGGGGACTGGTGTGTGATTTTAATAAGCCGGCGGTATATGTTCTTGAAAGATGAATGGTTTTTACAGTTAAAGAAAACGTGGTCGAGGGTTTCCTCTTCCACACCGCACTGGCAGAACGGATCATCTAAAACTCTAATTCTAGACAAGTGAGATGCAATTGAACAGTGGCCAATTCTCATTCTCGAGATACATGAAATGAATCGTTTTGAAAGTTTTTTACCGTGAAACCATGGCTTAGCAGGGATATGGTTTTGAATTCCCGCATAGAAAGATCCAGTTCTTATTTTGGAGACTGCCCAATTTTCTTCCCAGGCACGAGTCATATTAGATTTAAGAATCGGAAAGACATCGGATATAGGAATTCTAAAATTTAGTGGGATAGTTCCGGAATCTGAACCAGATTTGGCGAGAAAATCGGCCATCTCATTACCCTCGATACCCAAATGGGCAGGGACCCAGGCCAATATCGTCTCAAACCCAGATTCACTAAGAGAATTGAGAAGATTTTTTATTTTACATATAATATTGTCTTCCGGATAACGTAAAATATTTGACCTAATTTTAGTTAGAGCACTTAGCGAATCAGTACATAATAAGGCTCGATGAATGTTGAGAACCTGGATTTGATTTAGCGCTTGTTCAATTGCAAAGCATTCGGCTGTAAATATGGAAGCTTCTTTCGGTAATTTATAAGTGAGATTGATGTTGAATTCTGGACTATATATAGATGCTCCACATCTTTTATTTTCAAATTTGGAACCATCCGTGAAAAGGATGGAAAATCCAGGGAATTTCGAAGCCACTATGCTTTTAAAACAATCATCCACCTTTTGAAATTTATTTGGGGAAGATAAAATATTCTTCCGAAAGACTGATGTTATTGTGTTCGGCATAAAAGTGATTGCCTTAAATGGAATATTGTATATAGGAAGATTGGGAACTTCTTGAAGATATTGGAGGGAAGATGATAGAGAATTATAGAGATGAAAACTTTTAATTAAGAGAGGAAAACATTGTTTTTCTCTCAATCTTTTGTTAGAATTCAAATTAACACTTAACCTATTAAGACTTTGTTTAATAGGATGATGTGATAACGATAAAGCCTTGAAAATATATTTATTGGCAAGGAATTGCCTTCTGAAATATAATGGAGGCTCCACACATTCCACCTGAAGAGCATTAATTGGAGAAGACTTCATAGCTCCAATAATCATTCTGAGGGCTTTTGATTGAATTCTTTCCATTTTCTTATCTAGATATTTAGGGAGTGGGTCAAAAAGGAATGAGCCATAATCCAAGTGGCTCCGAACTAGGGAATTATACATTAATTTAAGAGTGGTAGGGTGAGATCCCCACCATACTCTGGAAACTGCTCGCATCATATTAAGTCCCTTTTCACACTTTGTAGAAATTATCTGAATGTGTGGAAGCCAGGAAAGTTTATGGTTCAAAAGAAGACCAAGGAATTTGATTTGAGTAGCGGTTTGTAGAGGCACATTATCAAAAGAAATTGAGAATTGGGGAATTTTTCTTTTGCGCGTGAAAGCCACGACCCTTGTTTTAGATGCCGCCAGATTCATCCCATTTATTGACAACCAGCTTTTAATATATTGTAAAGCCAAATTCATTTCCTTAGCTGCAAGAATAATATTTTTATGTAACAAATATATAAGGATATCATCCGCAAAGTAAAGACGCTTGATAGAAAAAGGAATTACTGAGTCTAGGTCGCTTATATAAATATTAAACAACAGAGGACTAATAACAGAACCCTGGGGCAAACCTCTCCATAGTTTGCGCCTTAAGCATTTAGAGGAAGACTCAATAATAATGGACCTATCTGAGAGCAAATTAATAATAAATTGGACTAATTTCGGGGGGATTTGTTTTTAATTAGCTTTTCTTTCAAAACATTCAGTAAAACATCATCGTAAGCTGATGAAAGGTCAAGGAATGTGGCCAATGTATAAGAATTTAGGGATTGGGAAACTCGGATATCAGTTGTGAACAAACTTAAATTATCCATTGTAGATTTCTTTTTCCGAAAACCATACTGATTTGGTGAGATAATATCTTGACTTTCAACAAACCACTCTAATCTGTTCTTCATCAAACGCTCCGCTACTTTCATCAAACATGATGAAAGAGCAATAGGCCGATAAGACGAAATTTCAGATGGATTTTTTCCAGGTTTTAAAATGGGAATGATTTTTTGAGTTTTCCAATCATCCGGAATTAGTCCTGTTTCAAACATATTATTAATAAGAGATAAGAAATATTCAACCGCCATATCAGAAAATGATTTAATGAAACTATTAAGTATTCCATCGGGACCCGGAGCAGAGTCAGAAAGGGTTCTTATTACTAGTTTCATCTCATCAATGGAGAAAGGAGCATCTAGCCAGTTAGAGTGAGATGGATATGGCTTAATAGAAGGCATTTCTTCACATCCGGCCACTGATGGGGGGGCTATTTTATCCGCAAATCCTATAAGAATTTCTTCTGATATATGCTTGGTACTCGGCGGAGAATACGATGATCCGAATTTTTTTAAGCTAGACCAAACTGAAGATTGGGGAGTTTCCGGAGACAGGTTCTCACAGAACTTCCGCCATCCAGCGCGTTTTTTATTTTTCAAAATTCGTTTGGTTTCTGCCTGGGCTTTTTTAACTGATAAAAAATTTTCTAGTGTCATACACTTACGAAAAGAGGAAATTGCTTTTTTACGAGAGTTGACGGAGCGAGTGCATTCCTCGTCCCACCACGGATTAGAGTGTTTTATTTTAATGTTCGCATTGCGTTTCGGGATGGATTTTTCTGCTGCATTTATAACCATAGAGGGAAACGTCTCACATTGCAATCTGATGTCTCCCGGGGACGATTTTTTTTTTAAAATTAATAAGGTTATCTAGTTCAGAAGAGAAAGTGCTCCAATTCGCATCATTTATTCTAAATTTGAGATTATTTTTAACTGGTGGAGGATAAGTGTTAGATTGATGTTGGAATCGGATTATAATTGGAAAATGATCACTAGAGAGGGGATCGTTTAGGATGTCCCAAGAGCATTTAGATGCTAACGAATATGAACAAAGAGATAAATCAACAGCACTTTTCCGTTGATGAGGGGGGGTGAATCTGGTTGGAGATCCGTCATTTAAAAAACATAGGTTATGGGTATCAATAAAATCTAAAAGATTGCGGCCAGAACGATTTGTTATTTTGCTACCCCAAGAAGGGGAATGTGCATTAAAATCTCCAAGGATCATAAAAGGGGAACAAATCTGGGTTAAGATTGGTGCCCATTCATTTTCAATAAAAGTGGTAGAGGGAGGAATATATATTGATAATATTGTGATATCAGATAAGACAGCTGCTATTATCTGGATATCGTCGGAGGGAGTATGTATATTAATTTGTTTAAACGGGATAGAATTATGGATTATCAGAGCCGTGCCGCCTTTACCATCCGGTCTGTCGTGTCTGAGACAATAATAACCCGGAATTCTTAAGTGAAAGGAGGGTTTTAACCACGTTTCAGAAATGGCGGCCACTGAAACGTCGTGTTCGTCGAGTAATTGAATTAGGTCAGATTTGTTAGCGAAGAGGCTTCTACTGTTCCACTGAAGAATTTTGTTCAGTTTCGAAGTCATTGGGGAGGCAAGATAATAAAGATTTAATGTAATCGGCAGCGTTGGACGGTACAGTATTGTTGTTTGTAAGGATAGAAATTAAAAGGGTAATTAAAGTTTGTATAAAAGAATTATTATTCAATATTTCGGGGAGAGCAGGAGGGGATGTATTACTATTAATGGCACACCCATTGGGGGTCCGAGATTTGGCATTCCCATTCGGGCTGGTCAAAATATTATTCAATTGTTTTTTATCAAGGTAAGGAGTATATTTTGGGTTGGGTTTGACTGGCTTGAGAATGGTTTCTCTGTGAGAAGATGACGTTGAATTTAAAAAGGTGGTTGATTGGAAAGGAGCTGAGGACGATGTCATCTCTGCGAAAGATTTTTTCGCAGGAGAGAATAACTTTGAGGCCTGGAAGTACGAAATGTTGTCGGTAGCCATTTTATGTTTTATGTTCCTCTGTCTTGTCAATTCCGGACAGGCTAGACTGACCGCGGTATGTGCACCCGAACAGTTAATGCAAATGGGATTATTGGAAGATTTTGGACATTGATCAAATGGGTGACCTTCTCCGCAAAAGTAACAACGTGGAGGGGAGCGGCATACGGATTTTGTATGTCCAAACCGGCAGCAATTGAAGCATTGAACAGTTGGAAATTTATAAACTTCGACGGGAAGCGAGGTATAATAAATAAACACACGAGACGGAAGGGATTGTCCCTCAAATGTAACAACAACAGATTGGGAAGGTTTCCAGATCGTGTTTCCATCAGTAGAATCCTTGTAGTTCAGTCGACGTGCTTTTATTACTTTCGGGGTTCCTTGGGAATTATTCAAAGCATCAACAATTTCAGCCTCTGGGATATCCGTGGGAATTCCTCGAACAAGACCCATTCTCGTAAGGTTAAATGACGGGATGAACGATTTATATTTATGTTTTGAGAGCGAGTCAATTTTTTTTACAAATCCATTTGCGGAAGCGGCAGTATTAAACTCGATAGATAATTTATATCGCCCTTCCGGTTTAATTGAACCATTAACAATACCAAGGTTATTATTTTTTGAGTCAAATAAGAATTTTCCAAAATCTAAAGGATGAATAAGTTTTCCTTGTTCAGTTCTCTGAACAATTACGATAAAAGGACCGGAAGCGGAAGCAGGATAAAGTAAGTCAGTACTTTTTGTATTATCGCTAGCTAAAGTACTTGTCTGGGTGTTACTATTGGGGTTGAGGTCGTTAGAGGTCGAGGTTTGTTGAATCGGCGGTATAGATTTAACTTTGGATGGGATGTAAAGGCTATGCGATGGTCGTCGTTTACGAGATGGAAGCGTAATAGAAGCCTGGCTAGTGTTAGATTCCGAATCAGAAAAATCTAATATCGATCCTGGGTCGGGAGGTCTATCTTCGTCTTCCTCCATTATATAAAAAAAAAACTTAACTTTTAAAAATTAAACTGAAAAAATAATACGCAGTCTATTTCATTGACTGTACAAACAAAAACGGATTAGCCGTAAGTAGGAATGCAAACAAATAAGTATACGATAAACAGAATTAAATAAAATGTAACAATAATCTCTTATCTGTATGAGGCACGGGAACGGGCGAACGGCACTAAGCAATAGGTAAGGTACACACAACCACTGTTGACCGCGGCTCGAATCGGACTCTATGTTATTTTTGCTATTTAATTGTATCTAATGTAATGTAATAAATAAATAAAAATAAACAAAAATAAAACAAAGACTCCTTGTCATCTTGTTAACAAATATTTATTAGATCAATGTTATGTTTGTCCAGTCAATTTTCTTATTCTCTGTTCACAAATGCCATCATGCTAATGATCTTTGAGAACAATACGTTTCTTGTAGACTTAACTACCAATCGTCACCTCATTTGGATAGGGTTCTAACTGCACCTTGCAATGGAAAGGATTTTGATACCCAAGAACGTGTGCTTAGGTGTCAAAGTCCTTATAGTGGTAAGGCGTAGTTAGAACCTTATCCAACTAAGGTGACGCAATGCCTTGGAGTCAAGTTCATCTCTGACGGGTGAGTTGTTGTCTATCATGGACAAACTTGATTCTGTGGACGTCGACCAGACTAAAGAGGTTGTTTTGGATGCCGTGCATCCTGTAGAAGAAATCAGTACGCATTTCTGGAATATTAACATTTAAAAAATCATTAGTAAATTCATGAAAAAATATCAATATTTGTATACGTCAGGATAAATTCTTAAACCTAACCTAACCAATAGAATAAGCAATTCAAAATTTTCGCACAAATTCATGGCCACAAGCAGTGTACCTCAAGGGTCCCGTTTAGGTTCAATATTGTTTGCTTTAATTTTAATTTTAACTTTTTTTTTTAATAAGGCAATTCACCCTAAAAAGAGTGCTATGTGTAATTTTAACTTTATGAGTAAAACCTCAAATCGAAATATACAAATTATTTACATATGGAGTAAAACCACACTTTTTTGTTATTGTTTTTGGGGTGTTATGCCGTGTTTCGCTATCTCCTTCTTTAGCCAACGTTTCGGACAGCGTTACAGTGTCCATCATCAGGGCAGATGAGTAAATGATATTGGTGAGAGTGTTTACTTATGTGTGTTGAAGCGATACCGTGCTGCCAGCTCCATTTCTCTACGAGCTGGTGTTAGAAAAAATTCAGCATGCTTTTTTTTTTTGCGTTTAGCTTTGGTGTAGCCGTCAATTACTGGATACCAAGAACTATTGAGCTTAGCTCCGTCGTCTCTGTTAATATTGATGGGGTTTTTATGGATTTCAATTGCCTCCGTAATTAGGCGTGCTCTGTAAGTTTTGGGTCTTCACAGGACTTCAGGAACAAATCCAAAGTAATGGCCGGTTTCGATTAAGTGCTCGGCGATTGCCGATTTGTCAGGGTGGCCAAGTTTACAAGCACGAAAGTGTTCCGAAATCCTTTTGGACAATCAACAATCTCGATAGGTACCTATCGAGATTGTTGCAGATGCAAACTGGGAAAACTGAATCTTGGATTAAGGATTCCACAGATCTAATCAGTAAGCTCAAGAAGGTAAAGACTGATGAAAGAGATATCCTAGTCAGTTTTGATGTAGTGTCTCTTTTTACAAATGTTCCTCTAGAAGACTCCATGACTTTGCTCAGGGAGATTTATGAGGATGACATCTGCAAACTTTTTGAACACTGCCTCAAAACAGGTTATTTTGTTTTTCAGGGTGAACTTTTCGAGCAAGTGGAGGGAGTTGCGATGGGCAGTCCATTGTCGCCAGTTCTAGCCAACTTTTTTATGGAGAAGTTTGAAGAAGTGGCACTCGACACAGCTTCGGCTGTTCCTAAAGTATGGTGGCGCTATGTCGATGATGTCTTCGCCATCTGGCCTCACGGAACAGAGAAACTGAACGAATTCCTGGACCATCTCAACTCACTACACAGCAAAATTAAATTCACGATGGAGCTGGAAAATAACCAAAAAGTCCTGCCTTTTCTGGATGTGGAGGTGATGCGAAAAGAGGATGGTACCCTAGGACATACAGTTTATAGGAAACCAACACATACAAATAGATATCTCCACGCTGATTCGCATCATCACCCCGCTCAGAAGAGAGGTCTCATCCATACTTTGGTAACCCGAGCGACCAGAATATGTGAGGAGCCAAAACTCGGATTGGAACTGACCAAACTCACCGATGCACTGGAGCGTAATGGCTACCCAGCAAGGTAGACAAGGCAAATCATAAGAGCCAAATCAGCACGAAACGAAGACAGGGGTGAACAAGAGTCAAAAGGCTGCGCTTTCCTGCCTTACGTCCATAATGTAACAGACAGAATTGCCAGGCTGTTGAGAAAAGAGAACATCAAGACGGTCTTCGGAACCACAACGAAAATCCAAGACCTACTGAGGTCGGCAAAGACTAAGTTTCCTTTGGAAACAGATGGAGTATATAAACTCAGCTGTTCCGGATGTGACAAGGTCTATGTAGGCCAGACAGAGCGGACGATCTCCAAAAAGATTTCGGAACACTTTCGTGCTTGTAAACTTGGCCACCCTGACAAATCGGCAATCGCCGAGCACTTAATCGAAACCGGCCATTACTTTGGATTTGTTCCTGAAGTCCTGTGAAGACCCAAAACTTACAGAGCACGCCTAATTACGGAGGCAATTGAAATCCATAAAAACCCCATCAATATTAACAGAGACGACGGAGCTAAGCTCAATAGTTCTTGGTATCCAGTAATTGACGGCTACACCAAAGCTAAACGCAAAAAAAAAAAAACATGCTGAATTTTTTCTAACACCAGCTCGTAGAGAAATGGAGCTGGCAGCACGGTATCGCTTCAACACACATAAGTAAACACTCTCACCAATATCATTTACTCATCTGCCCTGATGATGGACACTGTAACGCTGTCTGAAACGTTGGCTAAAGAAGGAGATAGCGAAACACAATAACAAAAATACTTTTTGGCCGTGAAAACCTTAAAACATACCTAAAACCACACTTTTTAGCGAAAATTTTCTCAATCGAAAATTTTAAAAACTCAGAAAAAGAAAAGGTCACATCTTGAAATTGAATCCAGGACTTTAGCCTTACTGAGGTAATGTTCTAGCACTGAGCTATTGGGATTCTCCCTTCTGGTTTCTCATGCCCCTCCCGCTTTCCCTACCTGCCGCTAAACCATATGAAATACACACATTTCTCGTATGCCACCGAGTGTACATTTTTAAACGAATTTCATAATAATAAGACATTATAAGAAAGGAAGATGGAATGGAAAAGCGGGGTAGGTGATAGAGGAACAGGGCAGAGGGGAGGGGTTGGCAATGCATGCCGGGTATTTGCTAGTAAATAAATAAATATTGATAAACTCACTCCAGATGCAACATCAAATTCATAATCGTAAATGCACGAAATACTGGTTGCTATTCCTGCCCAGCAAACGTAATACACTTGGCAATTGGTTGGATGCGGAATGAGTGTTATCTCTAAAGTGTCGGGGTCACATTCCGGAGTGAATGTGGGAGTGAGACCAGCTGAGGTTACTAGTTCTGTGTTTTGGATGGTAGTTTTGGATGCCGTGCAGCCAGAATCGGAGATAAGTACGCATCCCTGGAAAATAAACATTAGTAAATTTATAAAAACTTATCAATATTTGTGTCATGAACAAACTATAGATTCTGTATTTTTGTTATTATTTTTGGGGTGTTATGCCGTGTTTCGCTACCTCCTTCTTTAGCCAATGTTTCGGACAGCGTTACAGTGTCCGAAACGTTGGCTAAAGAAGGAGGTAGCGAAACACGGCATAACACCCCAAAAATAATAACAAAAATACTTTTTGGCCGTGAAAACCTAAAAACATACCATAGATTCTGTGGTTTTTTTACATTAGATATGATATATGTACATTGTACATTCATATATTTTTTTAAATAAGCTTCACACAGCAAGAGAAAAAATCGTTAAGGATTTTAATATAATCTTTAATGCGTGGAGGATCATTTTAGGAAAAGGAAGGAGAGAAAATTCTGGAAAGGAAAAAGGTATGAGGGGTGGGTAGGAATCTGTGGTAATATATGTCCAGGAGTGAAGGACCTCGATTTAAGGCGATGCAATAGGTCAAGGGGTCAGAATTTGCGGCCCGCAAGCCGCATGTGGCTCTTTGCATAGGCGTCTGCGGCTCTTCGGCTCTTCAGAGACCAATCGCAATTTCAGCTCTACTCAACCAGCCTTATGAGATGAAGCCCCCGAATGATTATTTTTTTGCATTCCAAAACTGGTTTTGATTTAATAAGGAATCTATGCGCGAGTCTGTTTATAGAAACATTTAAGCAAGCAGAAGGGTGATATTACAGTAAGAATGTAGATAACACAAAGCAAATCATAATTATCATTCCACCACATAATATGGCTCTCTGATATATTTGCTATCCTGTTTCTTTGACAAATTGGCTCTTCTCACATGACAAACTGCCGATCCCTGCGATAGGTCAACAGAGTCTGGCTGGAGAGGTCAAAAGGTTTCCCTGTGTTTTTTTTTCACATGAGATATTATATATGTATATATCGCATTTGCAATTTGGGAGGCGGGTATGGGTACCACCACTCCGGGAACCATTTATTGGCTAACCAACACCTCTGCCATAGATCACCACAAGTGGTTCGCTACGTTAGGTGACTTAACAGGGGTGCCCGGGTTCATAGGGTGAGGTTTGTCCGGATCTTGGCAGTGGATCATCTGCCTACGCCTGGCAGGCCAGATCGAGAGAGCATGGTTGAGGGAGTCCCTTTGACTTCTACAGCCGTACTCTCTCGGAACATCGCCGTGCACCGCAGTGGGAGGGTTGGATTCATACATCCGTCACTCCTGGACACACTGACCCTCAGATTCCTACCCACCCCTCATACCCTTTTCCTTCCCTAAAAAGACTCTCCACACAGCATCCCCAAAATGACATAGGCCCTGAGGGGAATTATTCTCCTCAGGGCCTATATATATATTTTTTATTTTTCATTAGCTCCACACAGGAGGTCTTTAGGAGAAAAAAATCCCTAAAGGCCAGTTTAATCTTGGGTTTTATATGAAAAAACAGCATATTTGGAAAAATAATAATTTTTAAGGACGTAATGAAAGGCTTGCTTTGGGTTCAACTTTAAAAGCCGTTTTCTCAAACTTAGTGTTGTCGAACCGAATGAAATTTTTGGATTCAAACTTACAACTATAACTGTCATAGAAATCAATCCAAAAATCTGCAAAAGCAGCATTTTTGGAAAAATCATCATTTTTAAAGGCGCAATAAAAGGCTTGGGGTCAAACTTGAAAAGTAGTTTTCTGAAGCCCTATCACCCCAAAATTTTGGATTTTTACTAAAAACTTTGGCCTTTGGAGGAATCAATTCAAAAGCAGCACAAAATTATAACAAGACCACATATAATATGTCCAATATTATTAATAACATGTTCTAACTAAGTTGATATTTACATGACAATACCACGTGTAACGTGGGCTAGTAAAAACAAGTTTTCCTGTTCTTTCCTTTTCTAATCTACATTTACAAAAAAAAAGACCAATTAGACCAATAAAAAGAGTAATTATTGAAAAACTTACCCCAGCTTGAATGTCGAATTCGTAACCAAAGTAGCATTCCATCAGAGTTGGTATTCCCTCCCAGCAAATGTAGAATGTGTCGCATTTGGTTGGATGCGGTATCATTGTTATTGTCCCGCTTGGTGGACATTTTACTGGAGGGTCTACGGGAGTTGGATCAGTAGACGTTGCAGTTGTGGATTCAGTTGTGATATCGGTTGTGAATTCCGTTGTGATATCGGTCGTGAATTCAGTTGTGACATCGGTCGTGGAAGTTTTGGATGCCGTGCATCCTGAATCAGAGATAAGTACGCAACCCTGGAATGTTAATTTTTTTATAAAATCATTGGTAAATTCATGAAAAAATTGTACATTTGTGTAATGAATGATATTCTCTGAACCAGAAACAAGCGGTGAAAATAAGTACCTAACTGAATAAAGCAATCATGATAATATAACCACCTCAAACTCGCCATAATATTATGTGTATAGGTAAACAATTATTTGGATTTTTTTACCTTACTCCACACAGGAAGCCCTGAGGAAAACAAAATCCGTCAGAGGATCTGTCCGAGAAGAGTCGGTTTTAAAAATAGGATGAAGGAAACACAGATGCCGACAAATCATTCTAGAGCCAAAGATTGTATTCCATGTGTTGATTAGTTTATGTGGTGTATGTGTGAGTGTGTATGAGAGCAAGCGAGATGGTATGCTTGCGAGAGGCTATAAAAGGCGATGTGTGACAGTAGTAGTCCTCTTTTGCTACAAGCAGCTCCCTAATAAATACCAGTACATAATTACGTTTTATCCATTATTGAGTACTACCCGACACAACATTACACACGGACACGCATACATTACATTTGGCGCAGTCATTGCATTTGGCGCGTACACTACAGTTTATCAAAGGTTTAATAATAGGTTAAGGGTTTTGAGGGCTAGACTGCCTTTTGACTGCCAAATTCAACAGTGGGGTGCACTTGCAATTTGTACAGATTCAGCAGTACTATTAAAATATCTGCGGACCCTGTACAGTTTACGCCTAGCTTCTGGTTTCGATGGAGCCCCCGTGCCTAAGCTGGTCACTTACACCAAGCAAATCAATGGAAGACTGATAAAGAAGTTGAAATATTAAAAACTCACCCCAGCTGCAACATCGAATTCGTAATCAAAGTAGCATTCCATCAAAGTTGGTATTCCATACCAGCATATGTAGAATGTGTCACACTTTGTTGGATGTGGAATAAGTGTTATATCTGTCCCATTGAGTGGACAATTTACTGGAGGATCTGTGGGTGTGGAATCAGTTGGGCTCTCTGAAGTAATCTCAGTTGTGGTTTCAGTTATGATCTCGGTTGTGCTTTCAGTTGTGGGATCAGTTATGATCCCGGTCGTGCTTTCAGTTGTGGGATCAGTTATGATCTCGGTTGTGCTTTCAGTTGTGGGATCAGTTATGATCTCGGTTGTGCTTTCAGTTGTGGGATCAGTTATGATCTCAGTTGTACTTTCAGTTGTGGGATCAGTTATGATCTCGGTTGTACTTTCAGTTGTGATCTCGGTTGTGGACTCAGTTGGGGGAGGAGTTGTTGTCTGGGCAAAGCATCCATTTGGAGATGGCCAATCGCAGGACTGGAATAATAATTATGAAAACTCAAACTCTCTCAAACAAAACGTTTTCATAGTGCCCAAGATATTTAATGATTATTGTGAGTCTGATAGAAGTGGGATAGGAAGAAATTTAAATGAAAAACCATGGAAAGTACTTGGTTATTCTTCATCTTATGGATTCCTGGGCCTGAGGTTTCCCCTGTAGAATGAATGGAGCAGGCATTAGTTGACTGTATATTTAGCGGTTTGCATAGCACCGCATTCACACATTGACGACCCTCCTCTATAAATCATATAGGCACAGCGATTGTGAGAGCTTATATATTTATCTTTTAATGGAACCTCAGAATTTACGAGGCAGAATAACCCAGGCTGTCTCTCAGAGGGGTCAGGCATGAGATTAACATTTATCACGATAGTCGGTTGCTAACTTAAAGTTGGTCTAGGGCAGGGGGAGGTGACCTAAAAATTCGTAACCAGACTATAAATTTAGAATGAGAAAGCGAGAATAATTTCGGTTGAATTTTGTCAAAGTTGTTTGCGTCATGAATTTTTACATTACGTTTAGAAGCCAAGACTAGTTTTAACTTAAGAGTGAATCTGCATAAGAGTCAATGTTTTTCCTCAGATTTTGCAGCATGTGTGTGCAACTTGAATTTAAAGCTTATCTCGAAACTGGTTTGAATTTTATTTTCATTCTGTTTGCGGGAACTTGCTGTAAAAATAAACTACAACCACAACATGAAAATGGTTTTCCTCTGATTCTGGCAGTCTGCAACTAGAATTTCATGATGGCTGAATTTATATTATGTACAACATAACAATATATATAATTTAATAATAATAATACATAAATAATATCTGCAATTATGCACTCATAACACGCGAATGGCTTTCCTTCGCAGAAAATATACAACTAGAAATTTACACTTCACTCAGAACATAAGAACGGTTTCTTTCGAAATTTGTCAGTCGGATGAAGTCGTAACAAAAATTTTAATGTGTATTTTGTCACTGGTTTCACCTTAAGTATGCGAAGTTTAACTTATGGTTTCATACAAGCAAGTGGTTTTAGTCAGAATTTTGTAGCATTACAATTTTAGACTCCACTCCGACCTCGTCGAGAAATTTATCAGGCATTCGAAAAACGAAACTAGCTTTAAGATTAAAACTGTGTGCGTTTCCCCTAGTTCAAAGCTAAGCCCAAAACTTGAAAATGAGTTTCCTCAGATTATCGCAGCCCAAAGTTCACAAATTGAATTCTATAACAGCACTTGGAACACGAAAATGATTCCTTCGAAATGCGTCAGCACACGAATCCGCAACTAGAATTTTTTTTAAATTCTGAACACTAAACTGGTTTTAATTTAAGAATGAATCTGCATACGAGTTCACCAGTCCACCAGTATAAATAAAATTGTACTTCTACGGCTTCTTTTAAAATTGCACAAGTAACACGAAGACGGTTTTTGAAAGTTTTATTGATGTTTGCAGGTTTACAGCATTCAACAAAGATTTTCCTATACATACATAACACAATGTTCGTACATTGAATTAGTTATATTGTGTAATTTATTTATCTATTTTTAAAGTAATTTTAAAAAAATCTGACATACTGTGACCGAAAACCATTTTTGGGTTCTAAATGAATTTCTGATTATTTCAGCACAATCGAAAGTGCTCATGGACCGCACCAAAAAGTTTCACGGGCCGCAGCTTCCCACCCCTGCTCTAGAGTGAAGTGAGGTACTAACATTAACTACTAACCCGAAGGTCCTGGTTGTATTCGAGGCCTTCGGGACATGTCTCCAGGCTGGTGACACCGTAGGCACACGAGTAAAACATGGAGCAGGAAGTCTCATGAGGGAAGTACACTGTTTCTGTTTGGTTGAATAAGCATGTGGGGGCTCGCTCCGACCAATCGCGGGACAAATCGCATCTCTGCAAATTATAAATAAACATGTTAAATAGAACAAAATATGTACATTACATTCAGTTTCTTTATTATTTTATTATGGTGACTAAAATCAAAATGAAAAAATAATTTCTGAAGGTTCGGGGGAAACAACAAAATAGAAGAAATTACTAATAACAAACCAACTATATTTTTATTAAAGAAATTAAGTTATTTGTATCAAAAATAGCCAGTTACTGACATGACCAAATTCACTCCGATAGTTATTCACTACCCAGATTTAGAGAATATTTTACGAAAACACAATCTGCTGCCATATTGTATTTACTTTTTTTTATATATGAATACCTCACAAGAGTCCCAGCTGCTCCCATCTGGAGCCAGTGAAACTATGACTTCCCCAATTGGGGTATGTTGTGAGGCTGAAGGTAGTGGGGAGGGGAAGGAGTCGGGGAAGAGGAAGGTGGGGAAGTTCCTGGCTATTCAGATCTGGTCACCAAACACAGTTAAAGCCATTTCAAGCAACGTTTCAACTCTGAATGGTGGTCTTACACCAGGGCGATACTGAGAGTATCTTCCATTCTGGAACATGCCGCAAATATACTACGTATTATTTTAAATGATTTAATTGTGAAAGAACACAAATTAATCAAATAAAATTTATTTGCCACGCCGGGATTCGATCCCGCGACCTTCGGATTGCGAGTCAAGAGCCTTACCGCTAGACCACGCCGGTCGTCACTGCTTGGATTTCGTGTGTAAATTAAAACAATGTCACGATACACTGTAATGTGTTTTATTGGTATCCTGCCAGTTAGGTCTTGTGTCCTTCAAGTTAGGATTTTTTTAAATGATCTGTCTTTCTGGTGTAATGTAAAATTAAAAATCCGTCAGGATTACAACCTTTGTCAGGGGATTGTAGGCAGTCCCGTCATCGCAACTCAGAGTCAGCTCCCTCCCTTCTCGGCAGAAGACGTACTTAGTGGTATCCCCTTCGTGTGGCATCATGAGGTCTCCTGTCGGGGGACATGCCGCCCTGGTGCACCCCAGGAGGGACACCACCAGGAAAAGAGTTACCTTTTCTGGAATAAGAGAATAGTAATAAATTAGTTGAGGCAAAGGTTAACCTGAAATCACTATTTTATATAAATCTTTTCGCTTGAGAAGTATTAAAATAAAATTGTTAATTCTTTATAAAAAAAATAAACTAAAAAGTAAATTTTTAAAAATAATTTTTTTCATTAGAAATGTAAGAATGCATGTAAAGGTCTTATAAACAACTTTATACAGTACAATTTCATAGATAAGATTATCTGTGACTGTATAGGATCAGGCACTGTAGTGGCAAGCCGCACAGACGATGAAGTGGGAGGGGGCTGGCTGGCCGCTTCGACGTTTAGGGAGAAATGGGGAAAACGAGGGAAAATGTGAGGAAAGGTAGAAATGGGGTAAATGAGGGAAAAATAGGAAAAAATGTGGGGTAATGGAAAAATAGGGAATAAGGTCGAAGAAGGGTTGTGGCAAGGGGAGGAAGGGAGGTAGAGGGGACACCTGCGCCTTGAAAAATGCAATCAAACAATTGTAATTTGTTTCTTCAGTTGAGCAGGTTGGCCAGAGGAAAGAAGAAGAAGTGCAAGTGCA
Source organism: Glyphotaelius pellucidus (assembly GCA_936435175.1). Classification (NCBI taxonomy): domain Eukaryota; kingdom Metazoa; phylum Arthropoda; class Insecta; order Trichoptera; family Limnephilidae; genus Glyphotaelius; species Glyphotaelius pellucidus. The sequence continues at coordinate 10,206,422 of OW386560.1, forward strand.
GTTGTAGACCGGAGAAGGCAGAGAAGTGCAGGTGGAGATGATGGTTTCTGGATATCTGCCGTTTACAGGATTTGGATTCTGTATTTAAAGGACCCAGTGGCCGGCTAAAATCTTGTCTGGCCTGTCCGGCCTGTCCTTTGTCTCAGTCCAATTCTGAGGATTCGGATGAAATTCTCAGAACTAGAGGATGACCGGACTAGAGGCTGTGAACGCTCTGGCGGAATGTTGCGCCGGGCATTGCCGCCATATGGGATCATCTCTACTTGGGTCTCCGCGCTTCTCCAATATTTTTATTTGTCATTTGTAAGTTTGTACAAGTTGAGACATACGAGAATGGTTTACAAAGGTAAAAGGGGTGTGTAGGTACGTACACAAAGCTAATGAGGTGGGGTCAAGCTTTGTTTTTTGTCCATATTAACTGCTTGACCCCGTGAATTACTTTATTTCCTTAATTTTAAATTACACAGAAATTACAGAATTTTTCATAAATAAAAAACGTCCGATACAGGGACAGTTTTCTATAATCAACGTTTTTTTCTTTCTTACGAATTTAATCACAAAATAGATGAAAACCACTACATAATACTATTATATAAGCACATCTACGAATGTAAAATACTTGGGGCACATCATCACTGAAGGATGATGGTGATATTGAACGACAAAGAAGTGTCAGTGTTTTGTCAAATATGATTGCCCGAAGATTCTTCCAATGTTGAAAAAAACATTGTTCAATGCATTTTACACTAGTCTATATACGTGTGAAACATGGTGTCAATACAGAGTAAGCTCGATGGAACGTCTCCGGATCCAATATAATAATGCATACAGAATCGTATTTGGATACAAAAGTGCATCAACAATGTTTATGGAATTGGACGCCAGCCTGATGAGACACCGGGTCACTGGAGCCAGTATGCGGCTAATTGCCTCAGACAACACGGTGGTGACCGCAGCATTCCAGCACCAAGCGCCACTCCTGAGTGAGGGTTGGGCCCGAGCTCATTCAAGACCCCGCCCTGCATAGTAATGGATTTGTGGCGTTCATACAATTATTTTTCTGCCACTCAACGAACACACGAGAAAGATCTGCAAGTCGCAAGGCACTTGCAATTCGACAGCACTGTCTAGCTACTCACCTACTTATGCACGTATCGGCGGCAATGTACTCGCTGGGCCTGCCGGCTGATAAATAATAATTTCACCACCTTCGCGAAAGGTCGAGACTCGAGCGTGCATCCACGAACACAGTGACGAGTAAATACTAGCACCTTCCAGCGCACATATTGCCAGCGAACGGAAAGTTACTTGGCCGGTCGCTCCTATATAAGGCGGCGCACTTAACTACAGATTAGTCAGTCTCTGTCAGTCTCTATCCGACGGTCGCATTTACAATCGCCTCTCTACAGCGAACCAGTGTGTAACATCAGTGCCCGGTGCATCCGCTCTCTTCCAGGGCAGCTTCCTTCGTGGACATCACAAGGACTACCTGCCGGTGTCTCCACTCACCGAGTCACCGCCGTTCATCTCCGCAACGAGCGTCGAGCAGCGGCCTGGAAGACGAGGTCATCCTCCACCGCCACGGTGTCGAGCATCACGCTGGTGGCTCCACTCACCGAGTCACCGCCGTTCATCACTCCAGGGCAGCTTCCTTCGTGGACATCACAAGGACTACCTGCCGGTGGCTCCACTCACCGAGTCACCGCCGTTCATCTCCGCAACGAGCGTTGAGCAACGGCCTGGACGATCAGGTCATCTCCGCAACGAGCGTCGAGCAACACCCTGGTGACCTGCAGGCCGTGGCCTGCTCCACCACAGCATCACCGACCTGCATCACTCATCATGACCGTGCACCCGCCTCACTCTACGGCACTTCGACATCTTCATGTTACATCGCACCGACCTCAGCTACGTAGCTCAAACTTCAATAAACGGCTGGACTCGCAACCAACTCGGATGCCTTTTATTTCTCCCTCCGTCTCTGTCGACACCCGGAGTCCGTTCCCTCAGATTATTTATTTTTGTTATTATGAATTTTGTTATGTTTTCTATTTATGTTATTGTTTCTTTACTGTGTAAATACATATATAAAAATGTATAACTATATGACATGTGGGATTGCACCATCCTACCCATATCCTGGAATAAAGAATTATTATTATCGTTATATATCACGCTAATATCGAGCATTTCTAGACTCCATTTGCAAAGCGATTTTTTGCCTATTACCTACATTCTTGGCAAATAAGGCATATTAAGAATGTACACATTTTTGACTTGTGTATTCCTCTTAACTAGTAGTTCTGTGAACAGAAGACCTCACTTCCAAAAAGGTGAGCGAACAAGATCAGATAATTAATGGAGATAACTATCACACGTCTGATTGAGCATTTCAATAACTCTAATTTAATTTCTTCGATTAGATTTACGATTAAACAAACATAAATGACGTATGGTGATAAGAATGATCTCCTTATCAAATACCGTTTGAAAGAAAACAGTTGATGTCATTTTATGTAAGACTTTTCGACCCAAATGCCCCTAAAAAAAATATTGGTACTCTTTTTTTATTGCCTTATCTAAAATGGCTTCCCTTCCTTTAACACTTCATCTCTTCTAAGTCAACTTGACTCAACTCCAATCTTCCATATCGGTCACGAAATTTGAAATGCTGTAAAGCAGTGTATATAGATATTAAATCACCATATTATTGTGTCCAACCTGGGGGGGGGGGGGAAATATAAAAAATGGTTAAAAAGGTTTTTTTTTTGCATAACTTTTGATGACTTTTCAACGGGGGGTTTAAATCAAGTCATGGAACCGATTTAAACCAATATTCCGCTAAAGTAATTTTCAACCCTTCTCTTGCCCATCTTACTATATATATCTTATTCTTGTCCTCACTTCCTACAACCTTCCTACAACCTCTCTACAACCTTCTCGGTTCGGGGATTCCACAAGCATCACAAAAAGAGTTTTCACCAGTGACACCAGTGCAAAACTGCGCTAATTTAAAAGAAATTATTGGTACTTACTCAGCATTTAGTTGTATTTGTAGACAATGGTCGTCAGCAAATCACCTGAATGACAAAAATTATGAAATTTTAATGGTTCCTTTAATTGCTTATTCTAAGTCGGTTTCACCTTTCGAACAATTTGTGATCAATAGAAAAGCACACCTGTCAAGTTGTTATTCTTGTCAGCTGATCAAGAGTTGATATAAAACTAAAACATACCTAAAATCCCCTTCCCTTTAATCACTGATTCTAATTCGTTTTCAGCTTTCGAACAACTTGTGATCAATAGAAAAACACACCTCTCATGCTGTTGTTTTTGTCAGATAATCACAAGTTGGTATAAAACTATGTAAAACATACCTAAAATCCCCTTCCCTTTAATCACTGATTCTAATTCGGTTTCAGCTTTCGAACAACTTGTGATCAATAGAAAAGCACACCTCTCATGCTGTTGTTTTTGTCAGATAATCACAAGTTGGTATAAAACTATGTAAAACATACCTAAAATCCCCTTCCCTTTAATCACTGATTCTAATTCGGTTTCAGCTTTCGAACAACTTGTGATCAATAGAAAAGCACACCTCTCATGCTGTTGTTTTTGTCAGATAATCACAAGTTGGTATAAAACTATGTAAAACATACCTAAAATCCCCTTCCCTTTAATCACTGATTCTAATTCGGTTTCAGCTTTCGAACAACTTGTGATCAATAGAAAAGCACACCTCTCATGTTGTTGTTTTTGTCAGATAATCACAAGTTGGTATAAAACTATGTAAAACATACCTAAAATCCCCTTCCCTTTAATCACTGATTCTAAATCGGTTTCAGCTTTCGAACAACTTGTGATCAATAGAAAAGCACACCTCTCATGCTGTTGTTTTTGTCAGATAATCACAAGTTGGTATAAAACTATGTAAAACATACCTAAAATCCCCTTCCCTTTAATCACTGATTCTAATTCGGTTTCAGCTTTCGAACAACTTGTGATCAATAGAAAAGCACACCTCTCATGCTGTTGTTTTTGTCAGATAATCACAAGTTGGTATAAAACTATGTAAAACATACCTAAAATTCCCTTCCCTTTAATCACTGATTCTAATTCAGTTTCAGCTTTCGAACAACTTGTGAACAATAGAAAAGCACACCTCTCATGTTGTTGTTTTTGTCAGATAATCACAAGTTGGTATAAAACTATGTAAAACATACCTAAAATCCCCTTCCTTTAATCGCTGATTCTAATTCGGTTTCAGCTTTTGAACAAATTGTGATCAAGAGAAAAGCACACCTGTCATGTTGTTATTTTTGTCAGCTGATCAAAAGTTGGTAAAAAACTAAAAAATACCTAAAACGGGTGTATAACGGAGACCTTTCAAATGTTAAAAAAAAAAACAAATTACGCTAATTAGCCATTTGTTGAGAATTTTACATTAAAATTTCTACCAAACCGATAAGTTAATTTAATATTTTAAGAACTTATTTTGTTTGTTTGAAAGCTTTCAATGGTTTCTTTCTCTCGGACCGACATTATTTGATTAAAAAAAGCTCGTTTTATAAAGTGTGAGTGGTCAAAAATTATATAAAAAGGTTTAATAGCAAAATACACATATTTTCATAATTTTTTCGGATAATATTAATTTTTTTATAGTTTTTTTACTATCACTTTTTTAAATAAATAAATATAATAACCTTAACTGTGCAAGACAAAGTATATAACTGAATAAATAATACTTAGTTTTAACGATCTATATAGATAATCTAACTTTTCACTTTCAATAACAATTTTATCATGATATAACAGATAAAGGTAATATCTAATCACATAACGCTACATATTTTTTAGCATATTTTCCTTAAGATTCAGAGTCCATGAATTATTAAACTTAACAATCCTTTTGAGTTTACAGTACATACATTGTTAAAGTAAACATCCCTTTAGAGCAGGGGGGGGGGAACCTACGGCCCGGAATCACTTTTGGTACGTCCTGCTGAAGGAATCGCTAAAAAGTGCATATAGAACGCGAGATTGGTTTTCTTTCACGGTATGCCTGATATATTTTTAAAATTAGATAAATTATGCAAAACGATGAATTCAAGGCAATTCGAACATCAATAAAATATTGTAAAATCGCATCATGTTCATTGCGCAATTTTAAATAAGAAGAACCATTATAATATAAGTTGGTGGACTGATGGGCTCCTTTGCAGATTCATTTATAAGTTAAAACCTGTCTTGTGTTCATTTTAAAGTTAAAACCAGTTTTATTTTCTGAATGCTGGATGAAATTCGAAACCATTCTGAAGTTCCAAGTGGAGTCTAAAATTCAAATTTGCTGCAAAATTCTGAAGAAAAGCATTCGCTCGTTTCGCATGTAACTGTAATTTTAGGACGGGTTGTTTCAAAATATTTGATGGATTCATCAAATATTTGAAGTTAATTTTCACGTTCTGTGTAAGTTATACTCAAGTTCTATGATTGTTTCAGTTTTAAGAAGCAACTGGTCTATAATGTTGTAAAAACAGAACTTGAATAAAACTTACAGAACGTGAAAATTAACTTCAAATATTTGATGGATCCTTCAAATTTTTTGAAACAACCCATCCTAAGTTTCGCAAACTTAAGTTAAAAATACTTTTGTGTTCAGAATGATATAACATAATGATAATATTCCTGTTGTAGGTTCATCTGCTGACAAATTTAGAAGGAAATTGGTGAGTTCAAAGTGAAAGATATGAAATTCGAGTTACAGACTACGCGCAGTAAAGGTAGGAGGAAAACCATTTTCGTGTACTGCGTGCATTAATTAATTTAAGATTCTGTCAAATTAAAACCTTTTTTTTTTTCAATATGGGAAGCGGGTGTGGGTACCGCCGCCTCGGGAAACGTTGATTAGATAACTAACACCTCTGCTTTAGGTCATGTCAAGTGGTTTGCTATGTTTGGTGATTTAGCATTTTTTTTAATAAAACCTTTCTTTTTCGAATTTCCCATACACATTCTTAATCTCCGATTAATAGTCACCTACAATCAATCTTGTCAATATAATGGCAATATCTTTATCTTTAATCATTTTTATTAAATTGAATAAATTATACTGTTATCTAAGTTTGCTAATCATTTTCAGAAATCAAATGACTAATAACGATATGTTTGGCTGGTGCAACGTAATACACAAAAATCTAGATACAATGCTAACAATACTGTCAATTTGCAAAAATCACATTTCAAAGGTGGAGTATCTACCCATGATAGACTACCTATCTATTTTGTTATGTTTCTTTTTCCCCATCTGGGGGTGCGCTAGACCTTGTCTCTGCATCGACAGGAGTCGTTCGACGACAGCACGGTGCCCTCTAAAATCATTTGCGCCACTCCCAGCAACATGTGCAGGCTTGAGATTTGGTTGGGCGACCTCGGCTCTCCTTCGCCTAGCCTCCGGCTACTCGACGCTGAATTCTCTAGGGTCGTCGGGCATTTTCCCCCAATCTCCCATTTACTTTTCTTTGAGGCATCACCGAGGAACCGTCTAAGGGGCGCGGAAGCTGAGTGTGGTTTACGGCTAGACCGAACGTCTTGTGCATTCTTGCTGGAACTGCCAATCGATTGGAGAGGACTCCCACCCGTTTGCCATGCCCTTATTATTTGTGTACTGTGTCTTCCTCCCATACAGGTGCTTGTAGGATATGCTGGATACAATCACCCAGCGCTTGTCGCCTCGTGGACTGTCACCAACCTGTCCCATTGTCTTGTCTATATCTTATCATACTAACACATATTGTATCTTGTATTTCCCGTTTAGCACTTGCATACTGCTTACTAACAACGTATGCAGGAACACTGGAGGTCTAGATTCGTTATAAATTAAATGTAGCTTGGTTCTTTCAAAAAAATTAGAGTCCTTGCGAGAGCCCTGAAGGAGTAACCATCTGTCACTTATACCAGGGCGGGTATGTGGTGGATAACCTCCAATACCCATGATAGAGCAGAATTTGTAGATTTGTGACCATGCCTGATTTTCCCACGTCTTTTTGTAGACTTTCAATAATAATCAATTGATATTTTTATTGCGCCTGAATTGGAAAAGGTAAGATGAATTTATGGATTCTATCTCATGTTGGAATACATGTGTTGCGGCATTTTGTGGTTTGTAATTGAATTGCATTCACCTTTGAACATAGAATTGGAAGCGACTTTCTCCAAAGACTGTTGAGAACTCTCCACCTCCACTACTGAGTTTATATCACCGGGAAGGTAATTGTTAGTTTGGTAAAGGATAAGGGAGGGTTACACATATTTATTAGATCAATGTTACGTTTTTTCAGTCAATATTTTTAATCTTTTTTCCTTAAAGCCATTTTACTAACAATCTTTGAGAACAATGTGTTTCTTGCAGACTTGTTAACGCCAATGCCCTACGCCTTGGAGTCAGGTTCATCTGAGGCGGGTGAGCTGTCGTCTGTGAAGGACGAACTTGATTCTGTAGACATCAACCAGATTAAAGTGGAAGTTTTTAATGCCGTGCAGCCTGAATCAGAAATAGGTACGCAATCCTGGAATAACATAAAAAGATATGTTAGTAAATATGGAAGAAAATATTTTATTAATATTTGTGTACCAAATAATTTTTTAAACCAGTTAATTTTCGAATTTTTCCGATAACATTCATGCCAATTGAATCATCTGTAACTTTTGGAAAATTCTCGCCTAATTCGTAGGCTGCTACGCCATCGGCCATCGTAGTGGTAGAACCGAATGTAAGCAAAACCTCCTAGATCAATGGCCAGGACACTGAATCCAATCGGCCTTCTAACTTGTAAGAGAACCTCCAAAATTTTTATTATTTTTTTTTTAAATAACTAAAATATGTATTTTCAAATAATTTAATAAATCAGAATAAACAGAAAAAATAATGTAAAATGAGAATTTTTGTTGGATCCCATACAAGTTAGGAGACTGATTTGAATGAGTGTCTGGCAATGAGGTTATGGTGTAAGCAGAGTACAAGCCGGAAACTGGAAGGGTTGGATTTGATGCATTACTGCTGGACACACTAACCCCAAGATTCTTACCCAACCTTCATACCTCTTTCCTTCCCAGAACTTCCTTTTCTTTCTTTTCTAAGAAGACCCTTCACACGGTGACCGGACAACTCGGAATGAAACCAACTCAGCATTATCTCAAATAAGTCATTTGTTACTTTAGGTTAGGGTTATCGGCTAATTAAAAATTATTTTTTTCATAGCTTTTAATGACTTTTCAAGGAGGTGTTGAGTTGACTTCATTCCCAGTTGGCATGGAACCCCTTCACACAACATCATCAAAGATGGCACAGGCCCTAAGAGGAATTATTTTCCTCTGTGTGGCGATAATTAAAAAATTTAAAAAATCATACAATTTATTTTATACTATAGTACGAAATCGACTGTAACTCAACTGCATTCATTCATGGGAATTTTCATAGACATTATTTAATATCTTAAAAAATAGTTATGGATAATTTTTGAACCCATTATTAGATCGATTACGGAATAGTTTTTTATGTGATATAAAAAAAACCAATTAGACATTGCGAAAAATCTCGTTTGGGGAAAGTGTATTACCCCCTTCGGTAAAGGGCTGTTAATACTCTTCCTTTCTGTTCACTCAGTCCTTTATTATGTATGCATTTAATTTTTTCTCTTTTTTACCTACAGAATTCTTATGAAATATTTTCGTGATTCACAATAAATATTGATAGTTTTAATTGTTAAGGATTCTTCTTATTCCTCCTCTCAACCTTTGGCATAAAAACTATATTGTCAAAGAATGCGTGTATTGACAAACTTCAAACGAGACACAACCTTATGAGATCATTTCTATCATTTGAATAGCTTCAGTTTAATTGAACTATTTTTTGGTTTAACTATGAGATTTGGGATGTGTGTTTAATTGAAAACTGGCTAAAAGCTGAATATACTGAGCGCTCTGATCAAAGAATAAAGACCAAAGAAAAAGATGGTGCTTCCACCCTCCTGCTGAAACTTATGTTAATATCCACCGTTTTGTGTCCTCCAAATCCTGTTTATCTCTAACGTTAATTACATGTACTAATTAAATTGATTATTGTATTTTAACATCACAATTATTAATAACATGCACTGTACATCAACTTTTTTCCTTATTGTAATCTGTAAACAAAAAATAAAATAATGTGCCTAGGAACTGAAAAACTCACCCCAACTTCAACATCGAATTCGTCACCGAAGTCGCATTCCAATTTAACCGGTATACCCACAAAGCACATGTAGAACATATTGCATATGGTTGGGTGTGGTAAGAATGTTACCCCTGTTCCGCTGGTTGGACAATTTACTGTGGGAGTGGGATCAGTGGTGGTGTCAGGTTCATCTGTGGTGGGTGAGCTGTCGTCTGTGAAGGACGAACTTGATTCTGTAGACGTCGACCAGATTAATGTGGAAGTTTTGGAAGCCGTGCAGCCTGAATCAGAGATAAGTACGCATTCCTGGAATAATAAAAATAAAAAATTAATAAATAAATTCAAAATAAAAAATAAATAAAAAAATTCAAAATTAATAAATAAAATATTATACATAAATTCTTGAAAAAAATATCAACATTTATTGTTATTTTTATTTTAGTTATTATTGCAGCATGACTGGGATGTTAGTGCAATTCCAGGATACCATATTACATGAGATATAATTTTTGTAATGAACGTATGATAGATTCTGTCAATCAGAAACAAGCAGTAAAGATAATTAACTAGAAAAAAAAATCTAGTGCAGTTCACAACCGTTAGAAGTGAAACTTCACCCACACAATCTCAACCAATAGGAGCCTTGAAAAGTGAGCTCATAATCAAAGCGGCCAATGTGGTCAGTGTGACGATTCGTAGGTACTGTTCATAGGTAAGATTTCATTCTTTTGGAAGGGATTTTTTCGCGGATTTTATCATTGACATTTAATCAGCTGGCCACTGGAGCGCTTTTTGCCCCAATATGTCACTATTTAAAATACCTCAGATTGCTTTGCTACCAATTTTGACAATTCCCTTATTTGTAAGTAATTAAGTAGAAGTTTACGATTTTATAATATTTTTTTTATAAATCCTGCGAATGTGTGATAATCGACAAAAGATAGGTGAATTCATTGGCTATATAGAACTATAATCAATTTGTATGACTCCATATTAATATTCTGAGGTATGATTTTTTTAAATTTGGGTGGAAAATATTCAACGTGATCACCAAAAAATATCGAACAATCGGAGAAAAAAGTTTTAAATTGCGCTGTCGCTCCAGTGGATATACAAATTTTAAAAATATACATAAACCTTATAAATAGCGTCAAAGCGGCGCGCATATTGCAACAATACTTCTGTAATAAAATGAACGATCTTCGCTAATTTCGCATATGTTTTGAGAAGCTTGTGTAAGAAGTTTATATTATTAATTTCTCTTAGGTGGTGTTATTTTTAGATTTAAATTAGACATGAGGCGGCTAATTTGTCGTTACCATGTATCGGTTAATAGTCAAATATGGCCTTAGAATGGGGACTCCAGTAAGGAGATATATTTTCTTACTAACTAAATAAATAAATTATGTTGATGTTGAAAAACTTACCCCTGTTGCAATATCAAATTCATAATCAAAATAACATTCCATCAAGGTTGGTTTTCCTTCCCAGCAAATGTAGAACTTTGCGCAATCGGTTGGATGCGGAATAAATGGTAATTCTGTCCCGTTGACTAAACATTTTACTGGAGGGTCTGTGGGTGTGGGATCAGTTGGACTATCCGTGGGTTCAGTTGGACTATCCGTGGGTTCAGTTGGACTATCCGTGGGTTCAGTTATGCTTTCAGTAGTGGGTTCAGTTGGGGGTGGAGTTGTTGTGTGGGCAAAGCATCCGTTTGGAGATGGCCAATCGCACGCCTGGTAAAACAATTATTAAAAACATTTATAAAATTTAAATAAATACTCGCCAATTTTTTTTTAATATACAGGAATTCTAGTGCCCCAGACCAGCGGACTTTGGCATCCTCATTTGTGGATTGTTGTTGGTCTGTTAGAAGTGGGGCAGAGAATTTTCATTTTGGGAGGCGGGTTTGGGTACCGCCATTGGGAACCATTTATTGGATACTCAACACCTCTGCCGGTCACCCCGAGTGTTTCGCTACGTTTGATGACTTAGCAGGACTGCCCGGATTCATGGGGTGAGGTTTATCCGTATCTTGGCAGCCAATGCGTCTGCCCACCTACTGATAGAGAGAGAGACTGGTTGAGGAGGTCTTTCGACCTCTCTAGCCAGAACCCCACGACTCATCGCCTTGCACTGCGGTTGGAGGGTTGGATTCATACGTCCGTCAGTCCTGGACATACTGCCTCCCAGATTCCTACCTATTTCCTTCCCAGAACTTCCTCTCCTTCCTTTCCTAAAAAAAAACACCTTCCCACAGCATCCCCTAAGGTGACATAGGCCCTGAGGGAAGTTATTTTCCTGGAGCTAATGGAAGAAAAAGGAGGAAGAAATTTGGTAGAAAACCATGGAATATTTTTTTTTTTTTTCAAATCCACTGGAGCGAAAAATTGACCACTTTTATTTTTTTGCGATTGATAGCGCTCCAAAATTCGATCACATTTTCCTACCATTCGTAAAACATTTATTGTAATTATTTAAAACATTTCCATGGCCAGCCATTTATTTAAACGAAGCTATTGAAATGCTTTATCTATTATGACCATGGATATTGCAAATCCGAACTTCGTGGACTGTTTTAAAATGATGTTAAAAATAAATTTTTTAAATATTTTTTTTCACCCAGAATTTCTGACTGCGAGCTACTTACCTCACGCCCCTCCTTTGCTCGCTTCCCCCACAGGAGCGACATAATACCCCCACCCAGTATATCTATTGATGGGATACCAGGATTTGCGAGGCAGTGAAAACCCAGACTGTCTCTCAGTAGGGCATTGAAATAAGCATTTATCACATTAATCGCTTGCTGACTTCAACTAAAGTTGCTCTAGGGTGAGGTGAGGTACTGACTACAACTACTAACCCAAATATCCGGGTTGTATTCGAGGCCTTCAGGACATGTCTCTATGTTGGTGACACCATGGGCACACGTATAAAACATGGAGCAGGAAGTCTCATGCGGGAAGTACAAGGTTTCCGTCTGGTTGAATAAGCACGTGGGGGCTCGCTCCGACCAATAGCGGGACGTCTCGCATCTCTGCAAATCATTAAAAATATGTAAAATTGAACAGAAATGTACATTACATTCAGACCATTTATTATTATACTGTTCAAAAACTTCATTGGTTGCTAAACTTTCCTTTGTCCAATGAAAAAATAAAATACATTTCTGAAGGTTACTGAAAAAACAAAATGGAAGAAATTTATATTAGAATAAACACTATTATATTTTTTTTTTATTAATAAATTTTATACATACACCAATGGCATGGCCAAATTCACTTCGAGATTTACTCACTAACCAGATTTGGAGAATGCTGCCATGTTGTATTTACTGCTTTGGTATCATGTAGATAGCGCTACTAACATTTAACAAATTATGAAAGCGTTATGAATGAAACATGACACCAATATGGGGGCCGGTTCTGCAACTTTTCATCCCGCAACAAAATATCCTTGACAAATATCCTACGGACAAAATATCCCCCAATAAAATATCTACTAAAACGTAACCTAACCTAACCTAACAAAAAAATGGAACAAAAATAATGCAGGCATCCTGTAAAGACAATAAACTTGGGGCCATCCATAGATTACGTCACACCTTAAGGGGGGGGGGGAGGGGAGTAGAGAAGTTTGACATTGTGGGACAAGGGGTATGGGGGGGTCATCAGCTCTGTGACGTCACATGTAAAAATCTAAATTATTAAAATGCTAAAAAATTTTTGATGCAAAATATGTGACATCACACTAGGGGGGAGGGGGTCTCACAAATGTGACAATATGTGACGGGGACGGGGGTGAAAAAATCATGAAATTCGTACGACGTGATTTATGGATGGCCCCTTATTGTTATCTGTATTATTTTTGTTGAATTTTACTATTTTTGAACAATAATTTATTGTGTTTATAGGGTGTCTGAATTATTTTTATCCCATTTTTTGTTAGGATAGGTTAGGTTAAGTTTTAGTTGATATTTTGTTGAGGGGTGTTCTGTCCGTAGGATATTTTGTTGGGTGAAAACGCGCATTACCGTGAGGGCCTATAACACCGTTATAATTTAACTAGTTATAGGAGCACTGTCAGGCTTTGGGTCCGTCACCTTATGTAGGTACGTTTTATTTATTTTAACTCTTTGTTCTGCTGTAATGTTAAATGTAAAATCCGGGGGGACTATTACCTTTATCAGGGGATTGTAGGTAGTTCCATCGTCACAACTCAGAATCCGCTCCGTTCCTTCTCGGCAGACGACGTCTTTAGTGGTGTCCCCTTCGTGGGGCACCACGAGGTCTCCTGTCAAAGGACATGCCGCTCTGGTGCACCCCAGGAGAGACACCACCAGGAAAAGGATTGTGCTTTCTGCAAGAAAGAGAACATAACAAATTAGTAAACTTGAATGCGTCCAAATAGTATGTTCTGTTTGTAAAATAAACCAAAATTTCTTGGGAAATCATACTATTTGTTAGTAGGTACTTAAATAACTACTGACTCAAGTAAAAGCCATGAATTTAACGTAATTTTACAATTTGTCCAAAGAAACGTCATTATCTCAATGACAATTCCTTTTTTCAAACTTTTTTCAGGCAGGTAGGTACTATAATATTGAAAAAGGTGTGAAGAAGGTAGTTTAAATAATCACGACGATTTCATCCACTATGGAATGTGCCGAAAGCATACCATATATTATTTCAAAATAATAAAATGCGAAATAACACAAATTTATAAATTGCAATTTACTTCCACTCGCCGGGATATGAACCGCGACCTCCGGATTGCGAGTCGAGAGCCTCAGAAATAATTCGCTTCTGTTTAATGATTTTTATTGATCTACAATGTAGATGTAATGACGTTTCTAGTAATATTTAAAAGTACCTAATATGTTGGTGGAATAAATCGTGAAGCAGTTTTTAGAAATTTTCAGAAAGAGAAAAATGCAAATACATTATTTTGTAAATTTATCGATTAGATGAGATTAGCAGTTCATTGAAATAATCTAACAAAATCATGGCACTTATATTAAAGTGTACACATATTGTAAAGAAAAGAAAAGCTAAAATTATTTAAGGCGCGGTAAACTCCCTCAAAAAGAAGTTGGAGAAATATGTGATACAAATGTTGGAGAGAGCACGCTAATGTTAAAATTGATAATATTTAAGCGAAAATTGTGAAAATGTTTAATAAAACACAATTCGTTTAAATTGGAGCAAAAATCTCGTGGGGGTTGTCTAAAACAGCATTTAAAGAAACACTGAATTTTTTTTCATACGTATAACTTGTAAAACGTGTTTATAATAATTTTCGGAGCATACTTTACGCTTTTTTTCGATTTCATATAATTGCCGTTACGGCGTGGGGAATGTATAGATATTATCTTCAAGAATAACATATATTTTTTTTAAGAGCAAGTGTACATATATGTAATAAATCTGTAGAAATGGAGTACGCTGTGGCTTAACCCATCAGGCTAATTTGTTCGCTTTTCAGACCAACTCATATAGGTCTCAAATCATGTATCTCCCTCACTATTAAAGTGAGAAATAAGATATAAATGATATTAGAACCACGATTTGTCCTCAAAAAAGTTAACCACAAAATAAGTAAAAAGTAGACCTTTATGAAACCAAAGTTTCGGATGGTATTTTGAAAAAAATTTAAGAAACTTTGGGAATTTTTAATTAATTATTTTTAAATGAATCGACAAAAAGTGAGGTGAAAATAATGTGTATAATATGTTTGTTTAATAAAATATGTATGTGTTTTTATTTTTAGTTAGAAAAAACATAGAGTAAAAAGGTGAGCCATTCTTTTATTTTTGAATGCAAAATTTTTATATTTCAAAATTATATGTTTATTTCGATTTATAAAATTTGAAAGCATATTTAATCACATTTATCACATTCACAAAATCAGTTTTAAGTTTTCGAATAAGTTCAGAAATATTCTCTATTTTAATTTTATTGTAAAGCGGAAATATTTTGACCCTCTGACAAAATATGGTCGAGGCCTGAGGGGTTAAAGTTACATTTCAATACAATTAGTGACAGACACTCTCATTATCGCCCTGGTGAAAAATCACCATTCAGAATCGAAACATAGTTTGAAATGTCTTTGCCGTGGGGTGAACAAATCTGAATATTTATGTAGATACTTCCCATCTTCTCATTCCGTTTAGACTCAAAAAATACCCTCCATTGGGGATACCAAAGTCCCACTGACTCCAAACAGATGGGACTCTTTCAAAACCGCGAGTAGGTATTTAAAAGAATTTATTAGTACTTACTCAGCATTTCGTCGTATTTGAAGACACTATCAGCAATTAATTGATGATTATTTTTTAGTGGCACCTAAATGATAAAGATTATATTACTGGGCACCACCTTTATATGCACTTTTACACGTAATCACACAAAGCAAGATGTCCTTTTTGATTAGATCATAATAACAATTAATTAACCAGTTTTAATAATTTGATCAATATCTCGCATAAATTTTATCTTCCAAATTTACTCTCAAATAACAAAGAGATTATTATGATTCTCTGAATTATAAACTAAAGAGTTTCAATTTTGAAAATGAAAATAAAATTATTTTATTTTTAAAATATAAAAGATATTATAGACAGGGAGGCGGTGGGGGCAGTCCGCACCGGGTGCCACCCAACCGTGAAAACATAACTTAAAAGGTAGAATATTGCCACAAAAATATTTTCACACGAACACTGTCTGTTATTTATATTTTTATAGCTCTATGGCTCAGTCGGTCGGGAATTTCCCAAAAATTCTGTTGTTTTATTTTCATTCCTATCACTATTTTTATTGCTCTGTTTGGGATTCTCCTTAAATATTCCTTGCCTTTTTTATTTGAATAAGAGGCCATCCTTGCATTACTTGTGCCGCCAATCAGAAAACCTAAATTATTTTCTTCAATATTAGGTACGACATTATCCAAAATTTATAGTTTGAGGATTACAAATTTTTGGGGTGACACCACGTTATACGCACTGGGTACCACCCATGCTAGCTATGCCACTGGTTATAGGTAAATCCCTTTTCTGAAATCTCCAAGCAAACACTTCAAATTTTAAATGATGGCTCCGTAGTAAGCGTTCAAAAATAAGTAGAAGATGGTTTGAAAGGGAGATATGTAATTACGAATATTAGAGGGAGCACTATAATATTAAAAACGATTTTAATTAAGCAAATATTTAATGGAACACGACTCGTTCGAAATAGAGCAAAAATCTCTCAGCAAATGTCTAAAGCCGCATTTACAGATACACTGTGAATTTTTTCGTACATGTAACATATTAAATAATAGAAAAAAATGTGTTTTTAATAATTTGAATTATTATTACGCTAACGTCTGTACGGTAGAAATTTAAGAATCCGGCTAAGAATGCAACTCTGATGCCACGCTGTGGACAAAACCATCATTGTACTTGAAGTTTGTTAAAAAGCTACTTTTGTAATTCGGTTTCAAATACAAGCAAGTAGCCGATAATGCCAAAGGATTGCGCCACTTACGTTAACGGATCACATGAGAACCTGTCACTGGCAGTTATAAATACTATGGATTTGTAAATTTGAGTATCTCTCCTGCCGGTTTATTCTATATCTTTTGTGGGATCTATTTTGTGAGATCTCCTATCATATCTGTGTGATTTTCTATTTTCTATGGCGGCCCATAGAAAAAAACCATAAAAAATCACACAGTATGACAGGAGATCTCACAAAAAAAATCCCACAAAAGATACAGAATAAGCCGGCTGATATGGAGAGATTTACGGTAATAATAAGATTATTATAGAATAAAATTATTCACGCCAAACACTTCAATTATCTCAACCAAACGTATGTTGACAAACTTTCGTCAAACAAATGGTTGAGTATTGGAGAATTGAGCGCAGAAATAGAAGGATTTATGCTTGCCATTCAGGATAGAGTCATTAATACTAAAAATTATAGGAAGTATGTAATCAAAGATAGAAATCAAATTGATGATTTATGTAGAAAATGTTTGGCTTTTCCCGAAACTATAGAACATATTATATCGGGATGTTCTATATTAGCGCCTTCCGAATATACTTTTAGACACAATCAGGTTTTAAAAATAATTCATCAAAGTTTGGTAATTAAACATAAATTGATTGACTGCCGTAATGTAGTACCATATTATGAATACGAACCAAATTCGTTTTTAGAAAATGAATTTTATAAAATATATTATGATAAAACTATACTATTAGACAGAACGATTCGTCATAATAGACCCGATATAGTTTTATATGACAAAATTAAAAAAATAACTTATGTCATTGATGTCGCTATTCCAAATTCCTGTAATATTCAAAAATCTGTTTCTGAAAAAATTAGAAAATATACAGATTTAGGAAATGAGATTAAAAGAATTTGGCATTCTCGAACTATAAAAATATTACCATTTGTTATTTCGGCTACTGGCATTATACCTAGCTCTTTAATTAAAAATTTAGGCTTATTAGATTTATCAAAGAATCTTTATATAAAGATGCAAAAATCAGTCATATTAAACACAGTAGGATGCAGTGTAATTTTACTGTGGTAAAGGGGGCGATTCTTTCAATGCATTTAAGAAACACTGCTTCAGATGTGTATGTTTGTCTCTTTTTAGTGTCGCTTTTTTGTTTCATCGAGTTTCAAATCACAATGTGCTACAGAATTTTCACAACCGCTAAAATGTATAAACTTAAGGTAATGTTTAATTTTGTGTTTGTTTATATGTCGACAGATGTCTCTGAAATTCTATTTAATTTTTAAATATCAGCAGATTCCTGTTTTACCATCTCCAACTAAGGTAACAGTTGTGTTCTGCACTTTTAAATACTCCAACACTTAGCTTGTGGAGGAGAATCAGTAGATTCCTATGACAATCTGGTTTATTGATATTTACGTATTTACAATAAGAAGGCTACAGACTAGCCAACCTGAGTGGGAAGGAGAAAGATTAGATATACCAGTCGACCGCCTAGTTTGCAGAGGCAACCCCAGCGCCTGTGTTGGTCACGTAGAGAAGTACTTACCTGCTGACATCTTGCGGAATAGTTTGAAAGCTTATACAATACATTACAGTAACCATTTTTTCTTCACACAATAGAACCATTTTCTGTAGATTCCTGTTTTATCATCTCCACTATAGTTCCTTTGCTGCTCATCTCACTAGGGCTGTGTCGAGATGGGCAGCTTTATAATTACAGAAATTTAAAAAAAACGTGTAAACTTAATAAGTACTTAATGTTTAATTTTGTGGTTCTTTATATGTCAATAGTTGTCTCTGTAATTCTATTTAATTTTTCAATTTTAGCAGATTCCTGTTTTACCATCTCTTTACCATTCATTACCATGGTAACCATTTTTCCTTCATACAATAGAGGCATTTTCTGTAGATTCCTGTTTTATCATCTCCACTATAGTTCCTTTGTTCATACTAAATTTTCTCTCTTCAAATTTGCAAATCATTGACATTGGCAGTTTGTGACCGAAGCGTCCTACAGTCTTATATAATTATAAAAGTTATGGATTGAATAAAGCGTGTGATTGAAACACAAAACAGTGCCCTTTATTTAGAGGTAACCGGACAACTCAGAATGAAATCAACTCAGAACCTCCTTTGAAAAGTCAGTAAGAGTAAGAGTGATGAAAAAAAATATATAAAAAATTGGTTAAATAGGTTACATTATGTTAAGGGCTATTTTAAAATAATTTTTTTCATAGATTTTAATGACTTTTCAGATAGGTGTTGAGCTGAATTGATTCTGAGTTGGCATGCAACCTATATAACAGTAATATTAAAACTATACATTTGTTATTATTATTACAAAAGAAACACTAAATACATTTATTCAAACTAAAATTACAGCTAGGCACTGCGTGATGTGTGGACAAATCTGCCCTGTACAACAGAGTAACGCTGTCCAAAATGTTGGCTAAAGAAGGGAGTAGCGCAACATGGTATTACACCCCAAAAATAAATCACGATCATTATTTTTTTTTACATTAGCTCCACACAGGAGGCCCTGAGGCAAATAATTCCCCCCAGGGCCTATGTCATCTTTGGGGATGCTGTGTGAAAGGTCTTTCTAGGAAAGGAAGGAGACACGTATGTTGGGCGCATGTTTCCCGGCCATGCACCGGTGCCGATAGGATCAATGACGCTAGTTCCTCAGAGCATCTTCCATTGTAATACCGGTAGAATCACTACACTAAAGGGGACTTGCGTCGGACCGTGGATTTATCGTATTATATTGGAACTGAGTCCCTGTAAATAAAATACATAATTTATTGCTATCTCATTCTCTCGCAGGCTTAACCCATTCATGACGAAGGTGCCATATGGATCTCAAAAAAGTATTGGCACTCATTTAGTTACATCAAACCGATATGTTGAAATAGCGGTGTCAAATACAGTTTTATATAGTCTACAGGCATGTACGAGCACGTTTGTCTTGGTTGCGTTCAGTTCGTTTGTGTGTGCCGACGTGGACAGATGCGTCTTTACTGAGTTAGGTTAGGTCAAAACAAGTGAAGTTAGAAATTCATTAAATTTATGTAGAATATTGGATTTTTTTCCCCAAAACGGTATATGATTTGTAGAGAATGAAATTCTCTGCCTATTTACATACATTTTGTTACAAAAATAATCACTAGTGTATCAAAACGAGTACTGTGAATTGAAGGTTTTGATTTTTGGCTCCATATGGATCTTTCGACAGATCTCACTACACAAAAAATGTAATTTTTAAAATATTTCATTGTCTTTCGTGCTTTTTAGGGGTTTGACTGTTGAAGAGTGATGTTACTGCTTGAAGAACAATCGGATACAAATTTGGATGATGATGAAGTAGTAGGTGTGTATGGCGAGCCGCCAAATGAGAGTGATTTGTCCGGAGCAGTTTCAGCTTATGAAGATGACGGCAGAATAATTGCCAATATCCCTTGAGCACTATTATTTTCTAATTACCAAATTGTTAGGCTTCGTTGACACAAAACGGGAAAAGGTATGTCAGATTCTGATTGAGATCCAGAGAACCCCGATCTAGAGCATTTAGGAGATGTGCACTGGACTCTGCTTGCAGTGACCTCGTAGGGAGTGTGGAGCGTAGGGAGTGTGGTAAACCCATCGCTCAGGGAGTGGAAACATATAGCTGCAATAGCCATCCCAAGCCAAGGTATGAGCTACCGTGCTCAAGCTGGATTTCAGTGTCACGAACGGTGCCTCCGAGAAACAGGGTCGCATCTCGGAGATTTAGACCTTACTCCAGCACTCGGGCTTCTATTTCCCTGGTCACTCGTGGGACAAAAAATTGGACCATTCAAAACTAGGGGCCTTTGGGGAACCTAGAAGTGCTGAGTCCACCTCTCTGGACTTCCTTTGTGGGGCCTGCAGAAGGAACCAAGAGGAGAAGCCATGGGGAAGTGCACTCTTCCAGCGTGGGGCCTTCGGGGAACCAAGAAAGAGTGAAGTGGAGAGATGATATCCTCTTCCCATGTGGGGCTTTCAGGAAACCATGTAAGAGTGAAGAGGAGAAATGAGGCCATCTCTGTGAACTCTTCCTGTGTGGGGCCTTTAGGGAACCACGGAGGAGTGAAGAGGAGAGATGAAGTCCTCTTCCCTCCTGGGGCCCTCGAGGAACCAAGGTGGAGTGGACTCTCCCCTTGTGGGGCCTTTAGGGACAAAACGTAGGAGAACTCTCCGTCTTGGAGCCTTCGGGGAACTAAGGAGTGGAGAGGAGAGATGAAGCTTTCTTCCCTCGTGGGGCCTTCAGGGAACCAAAGAACCTTCTTTTGGGCGGAACTGGTAGAATGGACCAAATCGTTGCATGTTATCGCATTACTGTTCGTCAATAGAAATGGTGGTGGTCCATTTTTACCTGGGTCATCGATGTAACAATTCAGAATAGCTGGCTTTTGAAGCGCAAAGCCATGGGTAATTTAACAGTTAGAAATCCATGAAGAGATATCAAAGCAATATTGCGACGAACTCACCAAAATAGTTCAAAAGGCGATACAGTATGATACCTCCGTCCCGCATTATCCTGGACCAATTCCAATTCTGAAACTAACAAGTGTGGAAAAATGTCTTGTGTATCTTGTAAAAGCAAGCAGCGTATCCGTTGCATCACGTGTTAGGTTGAAATTTGCGAAAATGTTGTTGAAAATTTTACTAATTTTACTTTAAACTTTACTTTTTACTGTACAATAAAGTTGAAAAAAATAAATTTTTGACTAGTTATTTGCCGAAAGTGCCGTATAGATCTCACCGTTCTCCAGCTTCTTGGGTGAGGTGAAGAGACGGTTTTTTTAAATTCTGAAAAAAAAGTCCGTTTTCTACCTCCAAAACCAACCTTCCTGTGAAATTTCAGCACGAAATTCGAGAAAAAGTTAGTTCGTCATGAATGGGTTAATCCTGTAGTTGTATGTGTTTGTTTCTTTTTAGTGTAGCTCGTTTCAGTTTCTTTGGGTTTCAAATCACAACAGTGAGAGAAGTTTTCACTTAAAAAAAAACTTTGTTATTAGGTACCTTTTTAATTTTTAGATTTCATGAAAGTGTCTGTACTAGGAGCCTAATAAAATGTTTATTAATAAAATTGTGTTTTATTTCTGTCCTCTCTAGCAATATTATTTCACAGATACTGATTAAGAGGAGGTAAATGAAAACCGTTAAGTATAATCGTCTCAGTATCGCCCTGGTGAAAGACCATCATACAGAATAGAAACTCCACAAATCACCTCCACACAGGAAGCCATGAGAATAATAATTTGTCATTAATTTTTGGGGATGCTGCGTAGAGATGGGTGAGTTCTGCATTTTGCCAGAGGCCTCCAGAGAGTGTTTCATTTTAAAAGTATCCGAGTTCTAGGAGCAGGTTCCCGGTCCGAGTTCTTGGGTTACTGGGTGCTGTTGCGGCCATCGGGACCTCAGAGTCGGACCTCGGAGCCGGACCCGGATAGTGTCGGACAAGGAGTAAAAGGACTAGGAGTTCGATCTGTTTTCCGTAAAGAACCATAGTTTATCCACTCCAGCTGAACCTCATTCAATTCATCGCTAGTATTGTGTGGAGGGTCCTTTTGAGGAGAAAAGAGGTGAACATGACTATGACATTTCAGGACAATGTGTCAGTGCTGAAAGGATCAAAGATGCTAGTTCCTAAGAACATCTTCCATCAAAATACTGGTAAAACAAGGACAGTTTTCCATCTGACACCTGTGCTCTAAGAAGGGTGAATCTATCAAACGGACCGCCCGTTTTTGCAGAGAGTCAAAGTATTTTGGGGGTCCAGACTAGAGGTGGCTGCCAAATTCAACAGTGAGGTGCACTTGCGATTTGTACAGGGTCAGCAGATGTGTACTATTAAATTATCTGCAGGCCCTATACAGTATGCCCAGCTTCTGAGAGGCTAATTCGATTCTGGCTTTGATGGCGCCCACGTGCCTGAGCTGATCACTTAAGCCGGGTCTCCAGCAACAATATTACCACAAACATTGATTCGAATGTTTGTGCAAACATGAAACTTTGCGGCATTAAAACTTTGGCATGTTTGAAAGTCGCTGGAGTTACTTTAGCCCGTTCAGACCTGAATTATTGTTGAGTGAAAAAAAAAAATTTATGAGTGGATTAGGCTTCATTGGGGTTTTAATAAAACAAAAATATTTTTTTTTTTTTTGTATGGTTTATTAGGAAATTGAACATGTGCATAATTATGCCCAATAGGTCTCAACGTACGCAGACGACTGAAATGAGAATGTCTCGACTGAAATGAGAATGTTGTTAAAATAGGTTGTTAATTGGTTTTTAATAGGTTTTTTATACAAAATTTTCCACAATTATTAATAAAATATGTAAATTCTTATGAACAGTGGCGAACATAAATATTTAAAATTATTTTTAAGTATTTCTATGATATGCTACAAAGCAATTTCTGTCCTTTTTTATGTATAAATGAATTTTACATTTGTCACAAAAAAATTATTTTTTTTTATTGCAAGACTTTTTTTTGCATCGCTTTCCGTTTTTATTTTGGTCAAGATGTACAAAAGTCGTACATTTGTCCTGAGGCACCACACAATACAATTATGTTGACTCGCCAGGGAGTTGGTTTACCTTTCATGTACTGTTTGATTGCTAATTTCCCTCTGAAAGGCACCATTTGTTCATCAATACACAAATTTTCATCTGGCTTTAATTCCAGGCAACGTTTTTTTTTTTACATTAACTCCTCACAGGCCCTGAGGAAAATAATTTCCCTCAGGGCCTATGTCATCTTTGAAGATGCTGTGTGGAGGATGTTTTTGAGGAGAGGAAGGAGTGAACATGGGTCTTGAAGAGACCCATGTTCATTCGTTTTCCACATCAAAGTTATCATCGTCACTCAGGTCTGCGTCAGAATCATTCTCCAACAATCCCAAAATCACCTCCAAGTCTTCTTTATTCACAGGATTATACATTTTTCCTAAAATAAACCCTGCAAAATAAGTTTTCCAAATCATAAACAAAGATGTACTACATTTAGTGTATATCGTGGAAAGGTGCCACTGAGACTGATTGTGCACAATTCTGCACATCAAAATTCATACGCTTATTTATTTCACTGTTTACATCTTCAATTCATACATTATAGTTATTAACATTTTAAAATTGCATCTGCGTACTCCTTTTGTTAAAAATTTATGAAATTTTAATAAAAGCAATGAAAACAGAATGTTCTTACCAGCACTCTTGTCAAACGGTTCAATCACACTTGATCGCACTATTTGAAAGAACCAATATATATAACTTTCACAGGTACAAGTCTCCACTAGTCATATTTTTAGGCAATAATAATGTTGCTAGTCTAATATAAAAAGGGGAAATATTTAAAAAAACTTTTTTTTTTTTTTTCAAGAGCGGTTTACATAAATAAAGTTCCCGTGAGCACTTAGGCCATAGGCCCATTGTGCTATCTCCCATTTACCTCATTTCTTTGACAGTAATCCAGTCCCTTTTACAAAGTTCACCAGGATTGTCATTGGAAATGAAGCTATATCTTCTGGTTCGACAATGTGTCTTCCCAGGTCTCATTTCTCCTCCACTCCTCAGCGGTTTCCTGAAGGCCCCACGAGGGAAGAGGGCTTCATCTCTCCTCTCCACTCCTTAGTTCCCTGTAGGCTCCACGACGGAAAGTCCACCTCCCTTTGGTTCCCTAAAGGCCCCACAAGAGAAGAGCCCACTCCACCTTGGCTCCCCGAGGGCCCCAGGAGGGAAGAGGACTTATCTCTCCTCTTCACTCCTCCTTGGTTCCCTAAAGGCCCCATAAGAAAGAGTTCACGGAGATGGCCTCATTTCTCCTCTTCACTCCTACATGGTTCCCTGAAGGCCCCACACGGGAAGAGGACATCATCTCTCCACTTCACTCCTCCTTGGTTCCCCAAAGGCCCCGTGCCGGAAGAGTGCCCTTCCCCTTGGTTCCGTGAAGGCCCCACAAGGGAAGGGTTCATGGAGGTGGCCTCAGCTCTCCTCTCCACGGCTTCTCCTCTTGGTTCCTCCTAAGGGCCCCAGGAAGAAAATCCACGGAGGTGGCCTCAGCACTCCTAGGTTCCCAAAAGGCCCCTAGTTTTCGAATGGTCCAATTTTTTTGTCCCACGGGTGACCAAGGAAATAGAAGGTCCACTCCAGCAGAGCCCCGAATGTTGGAGTAAGGTCTAAATACTCCGAGATGCGATCTTGTTTCTCAGAGGCACCGTTCTTGACACTGTTCCCCAGGACATTCAGCCTGAGCACGGTAGCTTACACCTTGGCTTGGGATGGCTATTGCAGGTTTGTGTTTCCACTCCCTGAGCGATAGGTTCGCCACACTCCCTACGCTAATAAAAAAAACATAAAATTATACCTTATATTATGCTTTGAAAGTTGTGTGCATAATTATGCTCAAGGGGTCTGAATGAGTTAGAGTTACTCCTTCAGCCTTACAACGTATCAAAAATGGGGACGCCATAATAATAATAATTTTTGGATAATTTCTATAGCGCCATTTTTGTGAGAAAATCACCTCAAGGGCGCTTTAAGTCATAGCCATAGTCCCAATAATGGCTCCAAGCAGTTGGGACTACTGTGCGGAATTCGCATAACCTTTTTACTATTTCATAAAATAATAATCATCAATTATTGAGTACCCCTGACTGCAAATCATTCGAATTTGGGTACAGTTCCTAAATTCGTAAATTATAATACTTTTCATATTAATTGATAATAAAAAACATGATCAATGGCCATTCCGTGTCACTGAACCATTAAATAACAATGTGTTACAATATTATTTACACAACATTTCAAATTTCAATGCCAATAAAAACAAGAATAATTTAAACCAGTTACCCACTACGGTACCTACTTAATGCATCATAATATCAATAAAATTAACTTTCTAGGTAGGTACCTTACCAATAATTATCATTATCATGGCAATTAATTATGTCATATAGCACTTTGTCAAAAGGTTTCAGCATATTTATAGAAGTATTTTTAGTTCAATGGCTTTTGCAGTACATTTTTTACGTATATCTTTAATTTGCCAGCTTTTTCGTTTGACGCTTCCACGACGAGCAGGGTTGTCAGAGAAAAGTTATTGAGTAAAAATTATTTTATCATAAGTTAAGTAAATGTACATTTTTTAATTTCATCATTTTAAAGAGCGGATCGTAATATTTAAAAGTTAGACCTTGGGTGGGAGTGTTCTGATGGCGTGAATAAAGGGTGTATCAAGACTTAACCAAAAAACATTCCAGTATTTATTTGGAGTAAAATATTTAGGTGTTTAGATTTCTGATTAATTTGATTTAGATTGAATCCAGTTTTTTTTTAACAGAACACAAAAAAAATCATTGGAGATCAAAATACCATTTATTTACATGTTTTACTCCAAATAAGCTCAGGAATCACCGGATAAAGTTTGTCAGTTACGTGCGGATGAACTCTGTAAAAAATAGTTAAATATCCAGAATACTGGTAGCCGTTTGACCACAAAAAACAACTATTTCAGTCACCCGAAATTGAAAATAATTAATTTGATTCATTGGGTATGTTTTTAGGTTTTCACGGCCAAAAAGTATTTTTGTTATTGTTTTTGGGGTGTTATTATTACACGGCATAACACCCCAAAAACAATTACAAAAAAAAAATTGATTCATTGTTTCGTTAAAATAAAAAATCATTTTTCACTTGGCGGCCATTGTCAATGATCTAAAGTTTTAATGTTAATTTTATTTTTTATAAAACCAAACTAAGATCCTAAATGGGTTCTCAGGTTCTTAGTTTGGGTTAGATAAACTAATATTGCTGAATTGCAGTTAAAATAACGGTAAAGTTGTCGAAGTCCGCTTCTCTTCATTCTCTTGTTCAAGCAGTATTTATTTATTTATTTATTTATTTATTTATTAAAAGAAGTTTATACAATGAACAAAAAATTGTGTTAATTCATCCGCCATGCTAGGGATGTCCCTGTATAATATGAACCATGGCGTCAAACACTTTATACATCACGCATTAGAATTAATTTTAATAAAATGAAAAGGCATATTGTTTTCTTTATTTATTGCTATCAAGTTTAATTTGTAGAACTCCATTTGAATTTTTATTTCTTATAAATTCATTGTTATTATTATTTAATTTATAAAAACAGTGTATTTGTAAACAAGTTCTGCTATGTAATTATTATTACGCGTGACAGCTATTTCGATTTCTGAAGGCAGTCCGACAGTTTGATAAGGGGCCATCCGTAAATTACGTCACACGAATTTCATGACTTTTTGACCCCCCCCCCCCCCCCCTGTCACATTGTGAGACCCCCTCCCCCCTAGAATTTCATGATTTTTGACCCCTCATACTCCTTGTCCCACTTCTCTACTCCCCCCCCCCCCCTTAAGGTGTGACGTAATTTATGGATGGCCCCTAATGCCTTCGGAAGGGGAAACAGCTGTCACGCATAATAATAGTTACATAGCAGACTTGTTGAAAGATGAACTATTTGTATAAACTAAATAATAATATTATTGAAAATACAAATGAAATAAAATATATTTTTTGGTCTCCTCTATATAAATACTCACTTTTCGCAATAATAACGCCAAATCTAACGATTTAAATAAAAAAAATATTCCGTGAATTGAAGTTTACCAAAATAATATGCACTAGGCATATTACGCAAATAAATTGATGTCGAGCAATAACTAATTTTTCAAAATTTCTTCAGTATTGTCAACCCTAAATTATTACGCCATTGTTTCACGTAGTTTAATTCAAAACGCCGCGCCGCAACACCAAGTGACAAGTGACCCGTGTCCCGTGTGGCCCATGTGTTTACTTTTAGATACATTCCATTCTAATTGATCTCCAGTGGATTTATTTACAATTATTAAATTATAATACTTAATTAATATTTTAAAAAAATCACTCGTAATTTATAGCAAGATTGTAGGAATAATCGATTTTTCGTTGGTTCTTATGTCAGTGCTTTCGAATTTGACAGCTGTCAACTGAAAATATTATGAGCAAGTGTTGTTGCCTGTTTTGTGAAATATTGTGAATATTTGTGAAGTGAAACATGGATTATTCTATTTTTCCATAACACGGTGATCTCCAACAGAGCAAAATGACGACAAAAGAGTTGTACACGGAGGTTTGTAAATCCCACAATGAAATTAACAAAATTCCGCTTCCAGGTTTGATGACGGAAGAAATTGTTGACCCATTGCCGCTTTCATTCAATGAATCCGCTTAAATAATGTTTAATTAGTTATTAAACAGAATCTAGAACCTGATTTTGTCTAAGAAAGGTTTAATGAACAATTTTAAAAGGCCAGATGATGATGTGATCATCAAATACCTACCTTTCTTTTGATATTATGCATTAGGTAGGTATTTATTTTTCTCACGGTAGCATCGTGAATACGCTTATCAGAGCAGCTTTGCAAAGGTACCATTGACGTGTCATTTGACCTTTTAAAATGCATGTCGGCATTTTAAAATACGAGTTTAATAAAGGAAGTTATATTAAAAACCTTTTTTTAGGGTTTTTGCAATTAGTTGAATGACAGCACAAAATAATCAATCTCAACAACAAAACAGAGCTGTTCCTTACATTTTCAGTTTTTTTTTAATTTATTTATTGTGATTTAAAGAATATAAGTTACATTTATGCATAAATGGTCTTTCATGAAGTGCTTCCTATCTTTAAATTTAAATAAAACAAAGTGTGTGTGAGCTATCATCGAAATTATCAGTCGAAAATATACCAGTCTTTCCAAAATGTCATTATTTTTATTTATTTATTTAAATATGTTTGAACATTATAACATTAAAAAATTAACAAAACACAACATAAAAATACCAAAGGTTGGGGATGGTCTTTTTAACCCTTGGTTTACCTGGTGACTTCATACATACACAATTTACCTGGTGGAGTCCCCAGGACTCCCGGAAATAAAACAGTAAATTTAACATAAAATAAACACTTTTTAAAATGATAGGACCGCTAACATTATATTTATTCATTATATATTTGGTTTTAAAATGGCATAGGGTTTTACTTAAAATTATAGAATCACAGCCTTTTAACAAAATTTAACAAAACTTTTAACAAAATTACGAGACCAAACTTCTAGTCTCAACATTTCAATAACAAAACAATTTTTCAAAGTAATTTTTAAAGAAATATAACAAAAACATGATCAATTCTCATGAAAAGCAAAAAAAAGAACAAAATTATTTTTAATTCTGTACGCAGATTCATTCTAAGTGCAGTTGTCTCTTTTGCTCAGTATTTGGGCAACAGTGACAATTTTTTTAGCGATCGAGTTTCCTGTTAAGAATATAAATTAAACAAACATTTCATATCAGATATGCCCTTAATTATATAACTTTATGAGTAAAATTCACAAAATTTTAAGAAACCCCCGACACAAAAAAAGGCTGATAACCTTGAAACGCCTGAACAGATTTTCATCAATTGTAGCTAAGAACCATCTTTATCACGTCAGCTTTCAAACAAAAGAAACTGCATCACAATCGGTCCATTCGTTTAGGAGCTACGATGCCACAGACAGACAGACAGACAGACAGACACACACGTCAAACTTATAACACCGCTCCTTGCGTCGGGGGTTAACAAACTGTATTCTTCTATAAAGACAGAATTGTGTCAACATTCCATCCTCTTTGTTCACCACTCTAGTAAATATAGTTTTGGTTAGTTATTCTGTGTATAAGTAATGTTTTGCAATACAATGAATCACAATAAATTTTACATGATTTTTTTTTTCTTATCAAAATAAACATAAAGTATTGATAAGCATTTAATTGACTCATCATTTTGTAAACGTATTAGATAGTGAACACAGGAGTGTCTAAAATGTTTTGGCATGACCAAGCGGAACTAATCTTTCCTGTGTGATAACAGACTTCAATATTTCATTTGATTGTATATATATATATATATATATATATATATACTAGCTGACCCGGCCACGCGTTTCAACGCCGTGTACTGGATGGTTACCCAACCTAGATAGTCAAGTGTTGAATCGATAAATTAACTTTCACCGCCATCTGTTATAAACTTATGGAACTTACAAATAATTACAAAGCATTGTCCTATAACAAACATTTAATTCGCAATAATATTATTTTAAATTTTTCCTATTCTATTTACCTATTTAGTTCATTATTTAAAAAAAAAAAAGTCTGTTGTATTCAAATATGTATAATTATATAAATATGTACAATCATAAGGGACGTGTGGGATTGCACTATCCTCCCCACATCCTGGAATAAAAACATTATTATTATTTTTTTTTTTTTATTTGAGGGGTAAGGCTCTCGACCAGCGATCCGGAGGACGCAAGTTCGAATCCCGGCATGCGCAAATTAATTTTATTTGTTTGATTTGTCAGATTTCACAATTTAATCATTTAAAAGTAATATAAGGTATATTTGCTGCCTGTTTCACAGTGGAAGACACCCTCAGTATCGTCCTGGTATGAGACCACCATTTAGAATTGAAACGATGCTTGAAATGGCATCCGTGTTTGGTGACCAGATTTGAATAGGCAGGTCCTTCCCCACCTTCCTCTTCCCCATCTCCTTCCCCTTCCCATCATCTACAATCTCTCAACATTTCCCAATTGAGTATGCCATAGTCTCACTGTCTCCAGGAGGTTGAGAGCAGTTGGGACTCTTGTGCGGTATTAACATAATGGTGGAAGCAGGAGGAACTAAAAATATTGTCAGAGTAGTACGCAGAGTACCAACGATAATCTCAAAGGATACACAAAGTTCGAAACGCTTGTTTTATTGCGTTTTAACTTTACTACAATAAATATCTACAATAGTCACAGATAACTGACCTATACTGCCCTTCGAATGGCTCTGCCCGCTACTGGCCGGCGGATTGATTAACATGCTAGAGCTCGGGGCACTCTTAGGCTATAAACCGAACAAGCACCATCTTTCTAATGCATCAATGTTACATTTTCTATACATCCCTCCAACTGCAGTGCAAGGTGACGATGGATGCAAGGAGACGATGCAAGGTTCGAGAAAGTCCGGTTGCAAAGTTGCGACCGTTATCTTTTTATTTACTAAGTCTGTCTGCTTCCAATTTGGGAGGCAGGTATGAGTACCATCGTCCCGGTAACCATTTATTAGTTACCTCTGTCGTAGGTCATTTCAAGTGGTTTGCTACATTTGTTAACTTAACAGGGGTGCCCGAGTTCATGGGGTGTGGTTTGTCCAAGTCTTCACGGCGGATGCATCTGGCCACATACTGCGTGGCGAGCTGGACCGGTAGAGACTGGTTGAGTGAGACCTCTTGATCTCTTCAGCCCACCGCTTTGTACCGCAGTGGGAGGAATGGATTCATACGTCGGTCACTCCTGGACACACTGCCCCTTTCCTATCCACCTCTCGTACCTTTTTCCTTCCTAGAACTTCCTCTCCTTCCTTTCCTAAAATGACCCTCCACAAGGAATTATTTTCCTCTATGTGGAGCTAATATATATAAAAAAAAAAATTTATACATATATTTTCATCAATAAATGCTTTGCATTGCTAAACCATTCATCCGATTGCGATGAAACTTTGGGGATTTGATGTACGCATGTCCGCAATTCTTACTACATACAATGGTGAGTCCTGGCATCATGAAATTGTGCGTTGTTAACAGTTCATCCAATTGCGATGAAACTTTGGGGATTTGATGTGTGCCTGCCAGCGATGGTTTCTACACTGGTGAGCTCTGGCATTATGAAATTTGTATAAAAAATTGCATCATCCGACTGCGATGAAACTTTGGGGATTTTAGTGGAAGGGGATGCGGGAGAGGCGAAAGGGAAATGTGACGAATGGGAAAGGACACGCAGGGAGAAACAATTTCTTTATTAAGTGGAATAGCAACACATGCCGGGAACTCGCTAGTTTGTAAATATCTATTTATTTGTAATCCTGGAATGTTTATCTCTTTTTAAACTTGACTGGCAGAGGATCGAACATCATTGGGAACCCAAACTTTTGACCACTCGTCTAATAACCGGCCTATATGTTATCATTCAATAGCCAGTAATAAACACGGCAGCTAGCCGAATGCAGCTAATCTTTCTTGGTACAAATCCATAAGCCATAAAATTTTGCCGTCCGTTCAATCTTGATACCGCTCGTTAATATTTCCAATTGTCGCAAACGATAACAACTTCTTTGGAGTGGTGGTAAAATATTGGCTTTGTAGTTTTTTATTGCCGTATTGAAATGTAAACTTTACGAGAGTCTCGGCTGTATGAATGCCTTTTGATTAGCTTATCATATTCAGTAGCTGCATAATATATGTACAGATATAAGAAAATTAATTAAATTATTAATTAATTAAACTTTATTGTCATATAGTTATCGCTTCCAGAGTTGATTCGAACATAGTTGGTATCCCACAGATGCATTGTAGCTTGTTTAAAACTTGTTTTTGAACTGCAGGAAAGAAAATTCCAGTTAAAATTATATGAAGTTCATTTTTAAAATGATAAAAGAACTAACACCCTAGGTCAAGTGGTCACCCCAAATAGTGTCGATATTACCATTCTGTTGAGGAGTCACTTTAGGAGCAGAAATAATGACGATATTGCCGATCTGTTGAGGAGTCACTTTGGGAGCAGAAATAGTGTCGATATTGCCTTTTTGTTGAGGAGTCACTCTAGAAGCAGAAATAGTGTCGATATTGTCGTTCTTTTGAGGTGCCACTTCAGGAGTAGAAATGGTGTCGATATTGCCATTCTGTTGAGGAGATTTTAGGAGAAGTAGTGTCGATATTACCATTCTGCAGAAATAGTGTCAATATTGCCATTCTGTTGAGGAGTCACTTTAGGAGCAAAAATAGTGTCGGTATTGTCGTTCTGTTGCAGAAATAGTGTCGATATTGCCGTTCTGTTGAGGAGTCACTTTAGGAGCAGAAATGGTGTCGATATTGCCTTTCTGTTGAGGAGCCGCTTTAGGAGCAGAAATAGTGTCGATATTACCATTCTGTTGAGGAGTCACTTTAGGAGCAGAAATAGTGTCGATATTGACATTCTGTTGAGGAGTCACTTTAGGAGCAGAAATAGTGTTGATATTGCCTTTCCGTTGAGGAGTCACTTTAGGAGCAGAAATAGTGTCGACATTGCTGTTCTGTTGAGGAGTCCCTTTAGGAGCAGAAATAGTGTCAATATTGCCGTTCTGTTGAGGAGCTTTAGGAGCAGAAATAGTGTTGATATTGCCATTCTGTTGAGGAGTCACTTTAGGAGCAGAAATAGTGTCAATATTGCCGTTCTGTTGAGGAGCTTTAGGAGCAGAAATAGTGTTGATATTGCCATTCTGTTGAGGAGTCACTTTAGGAGCAGAAATAGTGTCAATATTGCCGTTCTGTTGAGGAGCTTTAGGAGCAGAAATAGTGTTGATATTGCCATTCTGTTGAGGAGTCACTTTAGGAGCGGAAATAGTGTCAATATTGCCGTTCTGTTGAGGAGCTTTAGGAGCAGAAATAGTGTTGATATTGCCATTCTGTTGAGGAGTCACTTTAGGAGCAGAAATAGTGTCAATATTGCCATTCAGTTGAGGAGCCACTTTAGGAGCAGAAATAATCTCGATATTGCCATTCTGTTGAGGAGCCTCTTTAGAAACAGAAATAGTGTTGAATTTGCCATTCTGCTGTGAAGTTGAGATACGTTTGGTGATTTAGCAGGGGGTGCCTGGATTCATGGGGTGAGGTTTATCTGGATCTTGCCCACCAATTGCGTGGCAGGCCGGCTCAGAAGAGACTGCTTGAGGGAGACCTTTTGACCTCTCCAGCAGGACCGCCTTGCACCGCAGTAAGAGGGATAGATTCATGATAATAATAATATTTGGCTGATTTATATAGCGCCGTTTTTGTGAAAAATCATCTCAAGGGCGCTTATGCGTCCGTCACTCCTGATGAAGGTTTCTATATTTAATAATGAGCTAGGGGAAGGGGAATCCGTGATGGGAGAGGGGTACGCAAGAGAGGAAGGGGATGGACATGCAGGAACAAACACTTTCTTTGAGTGACGTTGCAATGCATGCTAGTCTAGAATAAAAAAATCAATTTATTGAAGAATATGTCATGATTCGAATTGTGAATAATAACAATAGAATATTGAGTGTCGATAGGTTGAAGAATAATCGTGTGGGAATTTTAATGCCTACAAACAAAGTTTTTTTTTTTTTATAAACATGCGTTCAATGTATGTTATAACATTGTCGTTTAGTAGTAGATAATGTCGTGTCGACGAACGATGCACAAACTATTGATCAGTTGTGCACCAATTAAAAACAAGATCAACAAGGTACAAAAATATGTTGCTTAATAAGGGTTAATCGGTGAATAAGGCACAAATTCGTTTTGATTAACTGTGGATAATCATGTATCACTTAACATGGTTTGAATACATGTCGATTAACATTGGAAATTTGTGTTAAATTAACTTGGCTTAAATGTGCATTAATTAACTGGGTTATGTTAATTAAATTTGTGTTGCAATTAATTAATCAATTCGTGGTTTGAATGTCTGTCAATTAGTAATAGAAATTCATATGTTAATGGTTTAAATGTGTGTTGGTTAAAAGTGTGCATCATAATGTATTTATTTGTTGATTAACGTGTGTCGATAAATAAGGCACAAAAATTCGTTGATTAACGGTGGATAATCATGTATCAGTTAACATGGTATGAATGTGTGTTGATTCATTGTATACATAATGTATTTATTTCTTTATTAGTACGGGATAATTGTGGTAGTTTAAATGTGTGTTGATTAACTGTGAATAAATACGTGATGATTGATTGATATCGATAGTTGTGTATCAGTTAACATAGTAATATGGTATGAATGTGTGTTGATTCATCGTACACATAAAGTATTATTTCCTTATTAGTATGGGATAATTGTGGTAGTTTAAATGTGTGTTGATTAACTGTGAATAAATACATGATGATTGATTAATATCGATAGTTGTGTATCAGTTAACATAGTAATATGGTATGAATGTGTGTTGATTCATCGTACACATAAAGTATTATTTCCTTAATTAGTATGGGATAATTGTGGTAGTTTAAATGTGTGTTGATTAACTGTGAATAAATACATAATGATTGATTAATATCGATAGTTGTGTATCAGTTAACATAGTAATATGGTATGAATGTGTGTTGATTCATCGTACACATAAAGTATTATTTCCTTATTAGTATGGGATAATTGTGGTAGTTTAAATGTGTGTTGATTAACTGTGAATAAATACATGATGATTGATTAATATCGATAGTTGTGTATCAGTTAACATAGTAATATGGTATGAATGTGTGTTGATTCATCGTACACATAAAGTATTATTTCCTTAATTAGTATGGGATAATTGTGGTAGTTTAAATGTGTGTTGATTAACTGTGAATAAATACACAATGATTGATTAATGGTGGATAGTCATATCAGTTAACATGGCATGAATATGTGTTGATTCATTCTACACGTAATATATTTATTTCTTTATTAGTACGGGATAATAGAGAACTCCAGTCCAATTTGTTTATTTTTTTTATGAATAATGACCTTCTAACTTAAATAACTGCATATTTATTTTTATTTTTGTAGTTAGTTTTAATAGTTAAAATAAATGTCAAAGTTTTAATTTTTCAAGATCCCCCGAAAACCACCGAATCTAGTGTGACGTCATCATGACCAACCGAAGTATGAATTTTGTAGGGAACTGGAATCAGCTGTTCGACTCCCGCCATTTTGAATTTCAGAATTGGAGCGTTTTACTGGGCATTATGATAGTTTTTTTGTACAGTTAGAGTTTTTGAATATTTTAAATAATATAGATAAACTAATAGAGATACTTTATTTTTGATAATGAATTATTTAGGCCTAAATAATGTTTCAATAAAAACAAAAACTATTATATGTCCAAATCTCTATAAACCAATAACACGGAATGTCGAATGGCTTGCGTCTTACATTTCTATTGATTTCTATACAACTTTGACCCAGGTGACGCGGCGCGGTGACGTCACGCCGCCAAAATCCAGCAATACCAACTTGACAGGGTGTTTTAATGACACGTTTTAAAATGGACTTTTTAATATTTTTTTAAATACTCTACGTTAAATATTGTTTAATAAAACTTATATATTCAGAATCAGCGTATATTGGTCTATATGAACATATTTTTTTAAAGCCATAATATTTTTCACTGGAATTCCTTATTGTGGCGGTTTAAAAGGGTTGATTAACTGTGAATAAATACATGATGATTGATTAACAATGGATAACATATGTCAGTTAACAAGGTATGAATGTGTGTTGATTCATTGTATATATTTATTTGTCGATTAGCAGGGGTTAATTATGTGTCGATTAAGGCGGTTTAAATGTGTGTTAGTTAACTATGAATATATCATCGCAGTAAAGCAATACTGCTGTAACCGCCACTACCTATGAAAATGCTCTTTATACACCATTTTATAGAGTTTTTTTTCTGCATCGATCTATCTGGGTCCCGTGACTCTACAACGATAAATAAGAAGTGTACAATGTTGGAAAAACTAGCCGTTTTGTCAATAATACATGTACTCACCTCAAAATCAACAATTGAACAATTTGGTTTTTGGCTGTTACAGCAGTATTGATTTCTTGCGACAATATGTTAATGATGATTGACATGGAATAGTCATGCATTGATAAAAAAAGGCACCGGTGTGTGCAAATTCACTGAATTTGAAGTGTTGCAAATCTAAAAATAAGTCATACCGGACAGGAACTTTTATATTTCATAACAATAGTATCATTTTTACGGTAAAATTATTAACGAATAATGAAGTATCTTATTAATGCTAAATGTCTACTTTATCCTGGGCGAATTTTATTACCATGGTGTGTGTTTTATGAAATAAAGCATTTATTTTTTTAGACATTCAACATTCTTCTTCTATCTTTTTCGTTTTCATACAAGACGTGTGAGAAGGAAGATTTTTATGAACGGCTTTTAAACAATCGTCGATGACGTGCTTACAATATCTCCGTGGGACTAGTATACTTCATAATTTTAATGATTTCCTCATCTTCATGTTTGTTGACCTTATCTTCTTGTTTGTTGACCATAGGTTTTGTTCATAATTTTTATGATTTCTTCATCTTCACATTTGTCAACCTCATCTTCTTGTTTGTTGACTGTAGGTTTTGTTCATAGTTTTTATGATTTCCTCATCTTAATGTTTGTTGACCTCATCTTCCTGTTTGTTGACTGGGTTTTATCATAGTTTATATGATTTCCTCATCTTCATGTTTGTCGACTTCATCTTCTTGTTTGTTGACTGTAATTTTTGTTCATACTTTTTATGATTTCCTCATCTTCGTCTTTACTTAGCCTTATTTTGCTATTGTCTTTAAACTTGTTTATCTGCGTGGTTTTTTTAATATCATTTGTAAGGGCATCATATAATTTTATGGAATTTATGGTTTTTCTGATCGAAAGATGTATTTAATTTTAGGATGGGTAGTAGAACTCTACTTTTTCTAATTTAATCTGCGTGTATTCCAGGGTGCGCGGGTATGGGTCCCGTCCGCCGCTACCGTGTGGGAGGGCGCCGAGGTGTTGTCGGACTGGGACGGCGCGGCGCTGCTCACCGTGCGGTTGGATGCCAGTGGCGAAACGAGACAGCTGAAGGTGGCGAGCCCCGACGATCTGCCGCCTCTGCGCAATCCCAGCATCCTCATCGGCGAGAACGATCTCACTTCGCTGAGTTATCTCCACGAACCGGCCGTGCTTCATAACCTCAAAGTCAGGTGAGAAGAAATTTTTTTAATCGACTTCAGATACATTATGTTTGGATTTCGAGCTCATTCAACATTGTTCCTGGTGCTTTTTTTTTTAGTCCATTTTTTATTTTTTTAAATGTGCATACCGCACAAGAGTTCCAGCTGCTCTCGACTGTGAGACTATGACATCCCTAATTGGGGTACATTGCGAGGCTGAAAAGACTGGGAAAAGGAAGGAGATCCTGTAAGGGAAACGTTAGGAAGTACTGGCTATTCAGATCTGGTCATCAAACTCTGCTAAAGCCATTTCGGCAACATTTCTATTTTGACTGGTGGTCCTTCACCAGGGCGTTACTGAGAGTATCTACTATTATTGTCTGGTGCGGTATTGTTTACAATTTTGGAGGCGGACATGGGTACTGCCACCCTGGGAACCATTTATTGGATAACCAGCACCCCTGCCGTAGTTCACCCCAAGTGGTTTGCTACGTTTGGTGATTTAGCAGGGGACAATGCGTTTGCCCACCTACAACATGGCGGACCAGATCAGGAGAGACTGGTTTAGGGAGACCTAATCTAGGCCTCTCCAACCGGACTCTCTCGACCCATTGGCTTGCACTGCGGTGCAGGGATGGACTCCATCCCTCCCACTGCGGTGAAAGGGATGGATTCGCACAATTTGGGAGACGGTAATGGGTACCGCCGCCTCGGAAACCATTTATTGGTTAACCAACACCTCTACTATAGGTCACCCCAAATGGTTTGCTATGTTTGGTGATTTAGCCGGGGTGCCCGGGTTCACGGGGTGAGGTTTGTCTAGGTCTTGGCGGCGGATGACCTGGACACAGTTAACCCCAGATTCCTACCCAGCCCTCAACCTTTTTTCCTTCCCAGAACTCTCCTATCCTTCCTTTCCTTAAAAAAAAGAAAAAACTATCCACACAGCATCCCCAAAGATGACAGGCCTTGAGTGAAATTATTTTCCTCAGGGCCTCCTGCGGGGAGCTCATATAAAAAATACATCTGTCACTCCTGGACACTTTGACCCCCAGATTCCTACCCATCCCTCAAACCTTTTTCTTTCCCTAAGCTTCCTCTCCTTCTTTTCATTAAAAAAGACCCACCACACAGCATCCCCAAAGATGACGTAGACACCGAGGGAAATTGTTTTCCTCAGTGCCTCCTGTGTAGAGCTAATGTAAAAAAAAAAACAAAGTATTAATTATTAAGTACACCACACGTATTAGAGATCGCATTTTTACAGTATTTTATCTACTGAACCAAATTATGTAGGTATGTAGAACAGCTTCAGATATTTAACACATGACACAAAAGAAAGTTTAAAACAGGGTATTTGCTGACATTTCGAATAAGTACCTACCTTTTGAGTGCTATGTGCTTCTAACCTTTAGGCTATAAAATTTTATCATAAAGGTGATCTAAGCCAGTACCTACTACTTTTTCTTGTTTTTATAACCAGTTCTTGTTTACATTTTAAAATTATGCATGCAAGGACCAAAGTTATAATTTTAACCCTTCGAATAATGAGAAAATAATATTTATGTCAATAACTTTTGCCTGTCAAGATGCAAAGATTCAAAGTCAAGACAAAATTCCCGGTTCTTTCCATGCATTTTAAATGTTCCTTTTTGTTGGTTATTTTTTAACTTTTTTGCAAAAACAAAAATTGTTCTAAAATTTAGATAAAATAATCTTTTCAATGTGTTTATTAGGAATCAACATTTTTGTTTTTAAATATTAAAATTTTGATATTGAAAATGTAAATTGGCTTAAAAGTACGTATCTGGGGATTCCTCAAAAAGTACGTAAAATAAAATAAACTGAAAATTTTAAATACATTCCCAGATTCCTTTTTTTAAGAAAATTTGTAATAAAACTGTCACCTCACTTTTTATGACATTTATACAATTTTATTTTTAAATTAAGTATTTGTTACGTCACAAATTCGCGCAAAATAAAATCGTCACTTATGATCGGGTTTGTTAAATATCTAACCAATACAGCTCGTGTATTTCTAAAGCAATAAGAAGCATCATTTCTTTTGCTTTCTAACGTAAAAATAATCACAAATGTTTGTATGACAGAAAGAGAGATATCTAACTTTTAATAATGCACGGTCACTCTGGGACAATCTGGGTCTCCTGTTATTATAACGGCATATGATGTTTTGGGATAACTTGGGTCTCCTGTGATTAGGCGGGCTAATGTCAGAAATTATTAAATCAATATTTGTTTAATTACAATAAAATAATTTTTTAAATTAAAATAATTATTATCATAACAGATGATGACCATGTTGTAAAACAGCGTTCCATCATGCATATTGTCACGCTAAAAGGATTGAAAACCACAGGTGTTTGCATAGGCCACTGAATTTTTGTTATGTGGTGGATTTTACAAAAGAACAGATGTACAATTGTAACACTGTAACACCTTGGTTAGCCAAGCCTAACAACAAATAAATAAATAAATACTTTGTGACACTTGTACCAATATTAGGGACCCAAACAGATGTTTTGAAAATTAATGTGTAGGTACTTGTTAAAATGCGCGCATTATTTGATGAAAATGGATTTCAATTATATTGGTGTATTGTATATTTGATTTGAATTCATCATTAATCAGAATCGAAATGTTACTTGAAATGGTTTTATAACCATGTTTAGTGACTAGTCATGATTAGTTATTATGATTTTGTAGTTTTGATTTGTTTGGTATTTCTTGACCCTTGGGCAAAAATAGAGAAGAAAAGAAGACTTCCACGTCCCCATTCCACCTTCCAGCCTTCTCTCCTCCCTCTCACGTCCTATCCCCGCCCGCATTCCAATCCCCCATCCAACGTTCCCCTTTCATTTTCACCGCCTTCCCCTTCGTCAGAGCACATCATTATATGTAGAAAACTTTGCGGGCGTGCGCACAACAAATAACCAAAGTTTCATCGCAATTGAATGAATACTTTATGAATGCATAACAAAGAAACATTCATTTTTATATATGAAGATGGTTTAGAGGCAGGGAGGGAAGTAGGGAGGGAGATGTGGACGAAAGAGATGGGGTTTGCGGGAGGGTGAACAAGGGAGAAGGAAGGCGGGGAGGTGTAAGGGGAATGCGGGAGGGGAAGATGGATAGATAGCAGGGGAGGGTTTGCAGGATGGGAAGATGCGGGAGAAGGAAGGGACGGGGAAGGTAGAAGGGGAAAGTGGGAGGGAAAGAATCAACATTAGAAATAATAATGTTTTTTATACCCCCAAACGAATACCAAACAAATGCAAACTCACAGCAGTTTCATTGGACCTCGTACATTCAATCTTTTACCGAAAAATATTCAAGTGACAACTAAACTTCTGCAATACATAAAGGAGTTGAAGTCGTGGCTTGACAATGTAGATATTGAAACATTGTTTGTTTAATTTGTATCACTTTATTGTTTTTTCACAAACAGTACACTTATTATTACATTATGCACTTATTGTTACACTATACCATTATTGTTACACTACTTCACTTAATATACAATTACTATTACACTTAATATTACACTATACACTCACTATTGCACTGTTGTATGTTCATTTTGTGCACAGCTGTTTAGACAAATTTTAATCATGTTTTTGCTTTATATCCCCATTGTTTGTTTTTTCTAGGTACAATAATAAAATATATTCAACTATATTACCCACGCACAGGCTGCGCCTTAGTGCGTTCCCATTATTCTTATTATTTTAAATATTGTATGCATCAAATGTAAATTTTGGGAAAAATAAAGGAAAAAAAAAAAAAAAAGCCGCCCTTCATATGGCTCTTTTACATTTCTTGACTTGGATAGACAAAAGGCATTGCATTTGGTTCTTGAATTGTTGCCTCTTAGGAACAGATTCAAAAAGCAAGATACTTTTTATGAACTTTTTTATTTCATACATATTAACCCTAGAATACTAAACTATCGTAATCACTAAACTTTCGTAAATTTTATGACACTCTTCATGTGAGCCAACACACAAGTGGCACACTGACGGAAAAAAAATTAGGAAGAGCCAGGAACGATGCGAACATTGTTTTTTCCAGTAATCATCATTTTGCCGTCGTAATTTTTACAATAGTTTAGTATTCTAGGATCAAGCTCGGCTAAATTTCATCATTGCTAAGCAGATTGCAAATGTTTTCTTATCATCAAAAAAGGTTTGCTGCGATCTTATGAAGTTTAGAAACCCCCACTTTAGGTAATTGATTTCCTATTTCTATTTCTTCTCCCCTCCCCACAGTAACAATATGCATGATACATGTATATACTCTGTCGTTAATCCCCACAAATGGCTTCTCCGTCCGTATCCGATTTCCTCACTGCCATCTGTCTGTGCGCTTATGCTGCTTACTGGTGATTACTTGCGTATTCTTTTATTGCCAGATTTACTAAAGTACCTCCCCTCAGTGCGAGGTTGACTTCTTGTCAAGTGCTTAGCATAATAATTGACATTGGGCGCGGAGGCTCTATTTCCTTCCAAGTTACTTATTTACTTAGCTGTATATCAATTTGTGAATGTTCATCACACTTCAATTGAAAACCTTTGGGAAAAAACCTCGAATGTCAGAAATATATTATTTTTCAGGATAGGCATTTAAACTGAAAACCGTATTTCTACTGATTTTTTTTTAAAATCATGGATTCACCTTTTAAGTACAAATTTTTGATTGATTTGTGTTTTTCACAATTTAATCACTTAAAAATAACAAATCCCGGCACGTGCAAGTAAATTTTATTTGATTGATTTGTGTTACTTCACAATTTAATAATTTAAAAATAATAAAAATGATATAAACACTGGAGCGATTATGGTCGAAAAATGGACCACTTTTATTTTTCTGCGATTGATAGCGGTCCAAAATTGGACCACATTTTCCTACCATTTGTAAAACATTTATTGTAATTATTTAAAACATTTCATGCAAATACAAACAAATTGGATAATTTTTTTTTGTGTTTGTTATTTTGTGTAGA
Source organism: Glyphotaelius pellucidus (assembly GCA_936435175.1). NCBI lineage: Eukaryota > Metazoa > Arthropoda > Insecta > Trichoptera > Limnephilidae > Glyphotaelius > Glyphotaelius pellucidus. The sequence continues at coordinate 10,249,008 of OW386560.1, forward strand.
ACTACTGGTGAGCTCTGGCATTATGAAATTTGCAATAGGTGGCACGCAAGCTGTTTGAAAACTGAAAGTACCAGGAATGAATGTATGGAATGTGGGAGGGGGAGGAGAAGGGGGGAGTGGAGTGGGGAGAGGGAAAATGGAGGAAGCGGAGTGGGAACATGAGAGGGGAAGGGGATGCAGGAGAGGAAGGGGAGGCAGAAGGGGAACGGGACTAATGGGAAAGGACACGCAAGGAGAAACAATGTCTTTATTAAATGGCATAGCAACGCATGTCGGGTACCAGCTAGTATAGAATAATTCTAATACAACCGAATGTGAAATTCCAACACTTTCTCTTAGCCCCAAATCACTTGCATCTTCAAATTTATAGACCATTAAAACAATAATTTTTTGAACGGATTTTAATTTTTACTAAGAAATCATATTTATTACACGCACATTGTAATAATCATGATGTCTGGACACATTATTTTAAATTTATAGCAATAATAACAATTGTATTCTAAAAAAACAGTTCCGATGCGTTAAACACCATTCAGTAGGTAGCAGTTTTACTTTTGTATGAATATTTATATAGTTGATTGTTAATATAAACAAACATTGTACGAGTATGAATATTTATTAACACTGAATTTTTAATGGTTATATTATGCAGCTGGTTTGTAAGAAGTCATTATTAATAATTCACTCTCATTCTTGATGAAAACTTTATTTTTAATGTGAATTCTGCATAAAACGGATTTATTTTTTCAAAAGGTATCTTGAACAAATTCAATTAATTGGCCATCGGACTAACCAGACATTAATCAACACTAACTCTAATCAAAACATGTATATAGCTTTTGAACGAATACAAAATAAATTCTTACATTTTCTATGTTTTAAAACGGGAATTCTAGTAATTTTGTTTGATTCCATCACGTAATGCTACAAGTCGGGATTTATTTCAGTGCAGATATTCTGGGACTAACTACAATATGTATTCCTCTTTGCCCAGAATACTAATGGAGGGAAATAATTATACCGAGTCAATGGACACCTTCAATTTACCACTAAACAAATACAAAAGTTGTTACTGAGGCAGTTTTAACTAACTAACTAACTAACTAACCATCACGCCGTTTTCCGCAAGGGTAGGCAGAGAGGACGGACCGCCAAACAACTCGATCTTGGCACACACTCCTTGCTTCGTTCACATTCATGCATCGTCTCATGCATGCTCTTCTATTATTCTGACTCTTGACATCGCCCGACTCAAGTATCTGATTCACTTGGTCGTGCCATGTCTTCCTCGGGCGTCCCCGACTTCGTCTACCATTCACATTTGCGTCATATGTTCTCCTTACATTCCTTTCCTTATTCATTCGCTCTACATGCCCAAACCATCCGAGCGTCCCTTTCTTAATCTTATTCATTACGCTTACATTAGCCTTGCATTCTTTGCGGATCTCCACATTTCTCACACGATCATACATGGTTTTACCACACATACGTTTCAGGGATCTCAGGGATCTCAGGGAGGCAGTTCAGATATGTTTAATAAATATTGTATAATTTTTACTTTTCATGTGTAAAATAAATAAATAGATGCATTGATAATACCACTCAAGGGATGTCAAGGAGTGTCATAGATAATAACACTTGAGTGAGCATAAATAATACCACTCAGAGATGTCAAATATCTCAGGAGGCGTGACGCCACTCGCTCCACCTTCACACTTTCCATGCCGATCTGGGAGCATAGGTTTTGCTTTGTGTGTGACAAGTACGCATATATCTAAAGCATGTATTTCTGTACAAGTTGTATGGATTGTAATTAGTTAGTAAGTCAGCCCAATGTGTTCTTGCCTTAAATCCTTATTGGCTTCAACGACAAAGATTTATCTTAGGATTTTTCTCTAAAAAATATCCAAAACCATTTATCTGTTTTTATGAGGCTAAAAATGTTCGTATTCTAATTTTAAATGATTTCGAAAATAGTTATTAATGTTTATTTTTATTTTTCCAGGTTCTGTGACCTGAATGCCATCTACACATACTGCGGTATAGTCCTGGTGGCCATCAATCCCTACGATGAACTTCCCATTTACGGTAAACCATGATTTCTTTGTTGCTGTGTTTTGTGTGTTTCTATAATATTTATAATGACAAAATTAGATGTAAAAAGTCGACATGATAGGCTAAAAAATGCAAGAATTAGAAAAAAACGGCAAAAATAACTGCATATTTCAAGATTGGTGAGTATTGACAAGAATGACTAAATACTGGAAGAATGTCAAATTTGAATGTTAACAATAAGTAGTTAGTAAGATTAAGAAAGGGACCCTCAGATGGTTTGGGCATGTAGAGCGAATGAACTAAGAAAGTAGTGTAAGAAGAATATATGAAGCAAATGTGAATGGTAGAAGAAGTCGGGGACGCCCGAGGAAGACATGGCACGATCAAATGAATCAGATACTTGAGTCGGGCCATGTCAAAAGTCAGAATAATAGAAGATTATGTATGAGACGATGTATGAATGTGAGTGAAGCAAAGAGTGTGTGCCAGGACCGAGTTGTTTGGCGGTCCGTCCTCTCTGCCAACCCCTGCGGGGAAACGGCGTGATGGTTAGTTAACAATAAGCTATACTAATATTATAAATGCGAAAGTGAGTGTGTTTGTTTGTTACGCTTTAACGCCTAAACCACTAAACCGATTTTAAAAACTCTTTCACCAATAGAAAGTTGCATTATCAGCGAGCAACACAGGATTGGTATATAATTTTAAGCTCTGGCGTTATGAAATTAGTATAAATGAAAATGTGTGTATTTCATATATTTAGCGGCAGGGAGGAAAGGCAGTTCGGGAGAGGGTTTGGGTTTATGGAGAGGGAAGAGACGAGGAGGGAGAAGGCGGGGAAGTTGGAAGGGAACGGAGACACACGGGAAAGGACATGCAGGGAGAATAAATTTATTTCTTTGAATGGTATTGCAACGCAAGCCGGGGACCAGCTATAAGTGATAATTAATAAGTGCAAGCGCTACAGTGATTTCTCCCTAATACCATGCGAGCAAAGCCGCAGGTAAAAGCTAGTGCATAAATAAATGCTGACATAAACTGCATGATTGACAAAAGTGGACAAGAAAGACTAAAATGCATGATAAATCAAGTCAACAAGTATAGCTGATCATTCTTGTTAAGTTCTTGACAACTGACTTAAAATCCGAAAATTTGACATGAATGACGGTACATGTGATCTACAACTTTTGCTATGACTCTGATTTATATATTCAAACGTTTTCTTATCACTCTTTTACCATGTTTTTACCAGGCGAGGAGACCATCCTGGCGTACCGGGGGCAAGCCATGGGCGACCTGGATCCTCACATTTTTGCCGTGGCGGAAGAGGCCTATACCAAGCTGGAGCGGGAGCACAAGGACCAGAGCATCATAGGTAATCTACCCATTCTCATTACATTTCATTTTACTGTCATCCTATATAATCATAATTTTTATCTTATTTCATTATATTTTATCCTTCATTATTAATTATTTTTCATTATTCATCAACCTTCTTATTAATTTTGCTTCTTATTTATTATCTTTTGTTTTTCATTCTCATTCATTATTCATTAACTTTTATTATTCATTATCTTTCATTGTTCATTATTTTTTGTCATTCATTATTCATTCTCTTTCATTTTTAATTATCTTTCATTATTCATTGTCCTTCATTATTCATTGTCCTTCGTTATTTATTCTCTTTCATTATTCATTGTCCTTCTTTATTCCTATTTGTCCTATTATCATTATTCCTATTTGTCCTACAAAATTTCACAGCATTGACATTTTTAGTAAAAACCTAAAGAAATATCGATATGAAGTAACGCGTACAATCGATTATTAATATGAGAGTATGGAATGTATCGGGAGCATCTCCTATCCTTTTCCTATATTTCTCTTCCTCTCTCCTTTCTATTACCCAAAATTAATTTTAAGATATTAAAACTTCATTTCCAATGAACTTTAGCATAAGAAACTTCTGTGGCTTGACTTCAATTCACTTGTATTATCACTCTATATTATGTAAAAGCTGTTTGTTTCTTACAAATATATATTTTTTTTTTCAAGAGCGGAGACAGTTTACATAAATAAAATTCCCGTGAGCGCTTAGGCCTTAGGCCCATTGTGCTATCTCCCATTTTACCTCATTCCTTTGACAGTAATCCAGTCCCTTTTATAAAGTTCACCAGGATTGTCATTGGAAATGAAGCTATATCTTCTGGTTCGACAATGTGTCTTCCCAGGTCTCATTTCTCCTCCTCATTCCTCCGCGGTTCCCTGAAGGCCCCACGAGGGAAGAGGGCTTCATCTCTCCTCTCCACTCCTTAGTTCCCTGAAGGCTCCACGATGGAGAGTTCACCTCCCCTTGGTTCCCTAAAGGCCCCACAAGAGAAGAGCCCACTCCACCTTGGCTCCCCGAGGGCCCCAGGAGGGAAGAGGACTTATCTCTCCTCTTCACTCCTCCTTGGTTCCCTAAAGGCCCCATAAGGAAGAGTTCACGGAGATGGCCTCATTTCTCCTCTTCACTCCTACATGGTTCCCTGAAGGCCCCACATGGGAAGAGGACATCATCTCTCCACTTCACTCCTCCTTGGTTCCCCAAAGGCCCCGTGCCGGAAGAGTGCCCTTCCCCTTGGTTCCGTGAAGGCCCCACAAGGGAAGGGTTCATGGAGGTGGCCTCAGCTCTCCTCTCCACGGCTTCTCCTCTTGGTTCCTCCTAAGGGCCCCGAGAAGAAAGTTCACAGAGGTGGCCTCAGCACTCCTAGGTTCCCAAAAGGCCCCTAGTTTTCGAATGGTCCAATTTTTTTGTCCCACGAGTGACCATGGAAATAGAAGGTCCACTCCAGCAGAGCCCCAAATTTTGGAGTAAGGTCTAAATACTCCGAGGTGCGACCTTGTTTCTCGGAGGCACCGTTCTTGACTTGTTCCCCAGGACATTCAGCCTGAGCACGGTAGCTCACACCTTGGCTTGGGATGGCTTTTGCAGGTTTGTGTTTCCACTCCCTGAGCGATGGGTTCGCCACACTCCCTATGCTATTCTTACAAATAAATAAATTATTCATTCTCCTTCATCATTCATTGTCTTTCATTATTCATTATCTTTCATTATTCATTGTCCTTCATTATTTATTATCTTTAATTATTCACTGTCCTCCATTATTCATTCTCCTTCATTATTCATTATCTTTCATTATTCATTGTCCTACCTTTTTCATTCTCCTTCATTATTCATTATCTTTCATTATTCATTGTCCTTCATTATTCATTCTCCTTCATTATTCATTATATTTCATTATTCATTGTCCTTCATTATTCATTATCTTTCATTATTCATTGCCCTTCATGATTCACTCTCCTTCAGTATTCATTATCGTTTATTATTCATTCTCTTTCATTATTCATTCTCCTTCATTATTCATTGTCCCTCATTATTCATTGTCATCTTCATTATTTTATCATCCTTCATAACTCATCATCTTCAATTATTTCATCGTCCTTCAATATTCATCATTCTTCCACAAGTGCACGAAAAACAGTCAACTGGTTAAACATTGTATTCTTTCACACTTATAGTGAGCGGCGAATCAGGAGCAGGAAAGACCGTATCCGCGAAATACGCAATGCGATACTTCGCCACGGTGGGCGGCAGCTCTTCAGAGACGCAGGTGGAGCGCAAAGTACTGGCCTCTAGTCCCATCATGGAGGTGAGTTACTTCTAGAGCCCCTGATATTTTGCAAGTGAACTATCAAAATGCTGATTGCGCAGGAAATATTTTTACGTTGCTTTTGATTTCGGATGAATTTGCTGATTTTGGACAATAAATTTTTTTTTTTACTATATTTATCATAGAAATATAATGAAATATAAAATAAAAAATAAAAATTAAAAAAATAAATCATTTTGATAGGTGTAAATTTATAATACAAATCATCTTTTTATGGCGGAACAAAAATTTGTCGTTTATACATTAAAATTACTACCCAAAAAAATGCATTTTTAACAATGTTTTAATTTTAATTTTATTTTTCATTGTATTTTTAAAATATACACAGTAAAATTATTTTTTTAATGTTTTTCATTTACTCACAAATAATTGCTAAAGTTGCCTCTAAAATCATGAAACACTAAAATCTTTAATGGCCTGAATCTTATAATTTAAAGCAAAAATAAATAAAGTAGCTCACGTTCGTACTAGATATTTGATACCTTTTGATTACAAAAATAATTTTTCAGTTTGGTTGGGTATTTTGATTTTAAATCCAAATTTAAGATTTTTATGAAACTGGCCGAAATGGGCCGCGCATACGTTCCTCTTAACTCCACAAAGGAGTGTACCATTTTTTCATTTTATGTTAAAAAAGAAAAAGACTTTACAAAAAATAAATTATGTGAATGCTGCATAAGAGTCCCAACTGCTCCCAATCACCTGGATCAAGTGAGACTATAGCGTCTCCAATTGGGGTGTGTTGTGAGGCTGAAGATAGTGGGGGGAAGTAGATGGGTTAGGGGAAGTACCTGGCTACTCAGATCTGGTCACCAAACACAGCTAAAGCTATTTCACGCAACGTTTCAATCCTGAATGGTGGTCTTACACCGGGGTGATACTAAAAGTATCTTTTTAAGAGATTATTGAAACTCAGGTTATCTGTTGAGTAGTGCTTCAATTTGATAACTCTGAAAACTTCATTTACTTTAATTGTGGCCTTTATTTCAATATATTCTTCGTTTTTATAATATATGTATTTAATCTGACATTGAGCATATTGCATTCAAAGCCAACGTTGCCGTATGAATGCAGTAACAACTCAAGTCAAAATTTGACATTTTTCGATAAAAAATTAAATATCATCAGCTTTATTCTTTCTTCCTCTTGAAAAATGCACAAAAAATTATTCATAATCAATTTATTTTGGTTTTTATTTTTTGCTGCTTACGACCGTCCTAACCCTTCCCATCCAAAGTAATTTTGGTCAAAACTGACCACGGCAATGGAATAAATTTTTGTGCAAACTTGTCTTGAATTTATTTTTAATAACTTTTTGTTTTGTATATATATTTTACACAAATATATTTTTGAAGTAAAACTTCTTTAGCACAGTTGTGATGCGAAACTCGATGAAATGAAAAGAAGCGACACTAAAAAGAGACAAACACATCTATAGGATTTAGCTTGCGAGAGCATGAGATAGTATAATCGGTCTCCTCTTTGTGCGGTGCTTCGTAGCTTCCCCACTCTTGTCTACTTTAGTTTTCTGAAGGTTTCACTTCTACTGCGTGTGAATTGCGTACTCTGTTTTTTTTATTATAAAAAGTTTAAAGTAATTTTTTAAAAAAAGCAACTTCAGATGGCAATGCATTGTACTATTTAGGTAAAAATAAACATTTTGTCGAGAGGCATGTCAAAGAAAGAAGGCCTTCTAAGAGAGCAGCCCTAAATTGAGGCAGTTCAAAGGGCATGGGTTAAGCCATTTGGATCGTCTTAAACCATAGTGAACTATCTCTCTTTTTGCAGTTTCTGAGTTAAAGCTTGAAATTAGGGCTCCAAATCATAATCTAGCTCTGCCAGAGAGAACCAATCAGAGAAATACTGTCTTGACCAATCATAGATAGTTTTTCTCTGATTGGTTCTTCCTTCTGGCAGAGCTAGATTATGATTTGGAGCCCTCAATTCAAGCTCTAACTCAAAAATTGCAATGTGAGTTAGTTCACTATGGTTTAAGACGATCCATTTGGACTATGGCTTCCCCAATTGCGGGTATGTTGTGAGCTTGAGGGAGTGGAGAGGGAAAAGAGATGAGGAACAATAAGGTTGGGAAGTATCTGGCTATTCCGATTTGGTCACTAAACTTGGCTAAAGCCATTTCAAGTAATGTTCCATTTCTGAATGGTGGCTTTCACCAGGATGATACTTGAGTATTTATTACTCTAGAAAGTGCTAAAATCTACTGATTGCTCCTTGTAAAGTTTTACTCATTCTTGTAAAATTGAGTTTACATTGTTCGAATTATTATTCAATGTTGTTTTTCCCAAAACTTTATATTTTGAAGTTTGAATTATTATTCACTGTTCTTTTTCCCAAAACTTCATATTTTGAAGTTCAAACTATTATTCAATGTTCTTTTTCCCAAAACTTCATATTTTGAAGTTTGAATTATTATTCAATGTTGTTTTTCCCAAAACTTTATATTTTGAAGTTTGAATTATTATTCACTGTTCTTTTTCCCAAAACTTCATATTTTGAAGTTCAAACTATTATTCAATGTTCTTTTTCCCAAAACTTCATATTTTGAAGTTTGAATTATTATTCAATGTTCTTTTTCCCAAAACTTCATATTTTGAAGTATGGTAGTCTTGCCTTCAAACAGCGACGTATTCGTGAATATACAACAATTAAACCAACAAGCCGGTAACACTTGTTGAAGATCCAAGTCTTTTGTAATCGAAAATTTTGCTTTATCAACAAGTTGTTGAATTTTCTCAATTAAAACCTTTGTTTTAACTTGGAAACTGCCAGTAACCATGTTTTATATGGTTACCATTAAGTTTACTCAAAGGAGTACTAGGAGTGCAAAGAAATCCATTGAAATGGAGTTTTGGATATTTTTTTATTTATTTATAAATAAACGCCCTTTTTCGGGGCTTTTACATTTATAGCATAGAAAAAACATTTTATTGTACATAACTGAACTGCCTCAATAACAATATTTTAAATTTATTCAAAGATAAATTGAAGATGTCCACTGACTTGGTATAATTGTTTCCCTCCATTAGTATTCTGGGCAAAGAGGAATACATATGGTAGTTAGTCCCAGAATTTCTGCACTGAAATAAATCCTGACTTCTAGTATTACGAAGTGGAATTCGGAAGCTTATCAATTCAAGTAATACCGGACTATCAACTAAATCATTTAGAATTTTATATAAAAATACCAAGTCAGTGAAAATTCTTCTGTCTGACAATTTAAGCATATTCATATCGTTTAAAAGTGTGTTGTAGTTTAACATATTTGCTGAAATACCCATTTTAAAATTTAGAAAACGTAAGAATTTGTTTTGTATTCTTTCAACAGCTTGTACGTGCATATTATAATAAGGATTCCAGACAGGAGAATTGTACTCAAGTTGGCTTCTAACATAACATTTAGGTTATGGTACAAAATATTTTGATTGTGTAGTAATGAAATATTTTAATGTTCAGGCCATCGGAAACGCAAAGACTACAAGGAACGACAACAGCTCCCGCTTCGGAAAGTTCATCGAGATCCACCTCAGTCGTAATTTCCACATTGTTGGAGCTTCTATGAGAACCTATCTCCTGGAGAAATCCAGGGTCGTCTTCCAAGCCAGGGGGGAGAGGAACTACCACATCTTCTATCAGATATGCGCCGCCAGAGAGCAGTTGCCGCATCTACTTTTGGGTATGTTGATCTTTAATCACTGCTTTATCTTTGGGTTACTGTAATGTTTGGTTTTATTCACAATCAAACACTATTCAAACACACTCAATAACTTTAGATTCTTAATAACAAACTGGTTTATTATGAGTTAACATATTTACAATAATAATGCTACAAGTCACATGACCTGTCTGTACTAGTGGCTAATTGAATCTGGTCGATAGGCTGGCCAGAGCCAGTCTCGGCGGCTCTCATCTACTCGGGTACCCCTGTCATGCACCCTGCACATTCCCATTAGGGTTCATGGGGTGAGGTTTGTCTAGGTATTGGAGGCGGAAGTCCAGGACTCACTGAACTCCAGATTACTACCCACCCCTTAAACCCTTTTCCTTCCCGGAACTTTCCTCTCCTCCCTTTCCTTAAAAAAAACCCTACACACAGCATCCCCAAAGATGACATAGGCCCTGAGGGAAATTATTTTCCTCAGGGCCTCCTATGTGGAGCTCATGTAAAAAAAAAATTAATTCTTATTTTTATTGGTTCCTATCTTTATGTATGATTGCAAAATTTTTCCTAAACAAAATGCTATCTAGATAGTGCCTTGGATAAATTTATCAATTTTTTATTTATTTAATGTGCAATTTAACCCTTGGGGTGTTTTTGTGCCTTTTAGTACACAGTAGATCGATAGCGGTAAAGTATTTTTGTGTATTTATGGCACAAACTGAGAATTCTCAATATGGCACAAATTATCAATACATTAAATGTGTCTCCCAGCTGTGCATCGGTGCCGAAGGTGCACTAGTTAGAGCAGATTTCATTAAAATACCGGTAGAACACATACAGCATTCCCTAATTGATATCCAATCTTTTTGGCAATCATAACTATTTTTTTTTTAACTGAAAGGCTATTCCCTAAAATTTGTGATAAGAGATCGTTCTCCCACGAGAAGTGCTGTCAGATTTGTGTGATTTTCTACAGCTGTTAAATGAATAAATAATCATGCATGCTTGCAGGAATTCGTGTTTAAAACGATCCAAACTAAAATACTTGACAGCTCACAGCTGAAATTTTGACATCGGCCGATAGAAAAAGCAAATAACAGCCGTAGAAAATCACACAAATCTGACAGCACTTCTCGTGGGAGAACGATCTCTTATCACAAATTTTAGAGAATAGCCTTTCTCATGTAACTCTCTTATTTCTCGAGAGATTTATGGATTGCTTATCTTTAAAAGTTTGTTAATTCCGCTGTATTGTTTTGCATAAATAAACAGTGAGGCAACCAAAAATATGTCTCCTAAGCGTTGCTCACACACACCACCTGTTTACGTAATATAATGTATGTGAATGTAGCGATGTATACATTAATTTGTCTTTACTGAATTTTCTCTATTCTTGTGTTTACATTCTGATTGCATCACCTTTGCACTCTTACAATCTCACTCTTACAGCCTTACTAAAAAGCATTGCGAATATTTTATTCAATTGATAAACAAGCGTTTATGTGAAGACTTTACTAATTAGAAACTGACAAAAAATAGTTCATGGAAAGATATGTACATATATTGCTAATCCAGCCAAAGAGGGTTGTTTATCTGTTGTATACACTGACATTAAAAATAATTCATCAATGAATTTCGGAATTTTTCCAAGGTATTTTAAATATCGTAAATATTTCTTATTTTTGAAGATGTCATAAAAACAAGTACCATCTTAGAAACTAGATGAAATTACCTAATAGATTTTTATATTTGTAATATACTTTAGCATTTAAAAATTGCCATATTTTAAGCTTCAAACACGAAAAAAAATTGAAAAAAAAAGTTTACCACAAACGAAAAATTAATTAAAAATTAAAAAAAAAACACAGTCCCTTTATGCAAGGAATTTGCAAGGAAACTGTCACTTCACTTTTCCTCATTCATACGACCAAAAAATATGAAGTTGTTTTTAATTCCCAAACCTAAAAAAAACTGACATTTTCGAACAGATTGCTTGCATATCTAAAAAAGTTATTTTCTTTGAAGTGTTTAACAACAAATGTATTGACATTTATATTATAAAAAACATCACTTTCAAGAAATACCTAATAAATAGACCATAAAATTTAAAATTGAATATTGATGTAATGGTGTTTCCCCACTTTTTGACAGCTTGAATGTTCAATTTAAAACATGCAATTAATGTATAATTTCTTGACTAAAAGTAACGAAAAATAACACAAGTAAGTTGTAAATGTATTGTACTACGCAAATATAATAATAAATTGACTTTTATGAAATAAAAACACGATTCACAAAGAGATTACGAACATAAACATTTATAAAGGTTACCTTGTCCGAATTTTGATGAGCCTCACCAGTAAAGCTCTTAATTATGATTCCTTGGGGCTTAGCGACTTATTGGTTGAAACACAAACGCGCGAAGGTACCCTGCATACGCAGCACCCGCATGTTCGATCGACACTGGTGTGGTTCCCAAAAACAGATTTATTTGCTGTCAAGATTTTTTTGAAGACAAACTCACGATCATATGAAGCCGGTCGGAAAGGGTTAACGCTTTGGAATTGATTTTATTTTTTAGTAAGGCTGTTAATGTTTATTGATGATTTTCAAATACGTCATAAAATGCAATGAAAATAAAAATAGTCTAATTGACCGTTGATAAATAACAATTAAATAAGACAATCTTTCAGAACACGTTGCACAAACTTTTAGCAAGAATCAAACTTATATCTAACCCAACAGTAGGGCATAATTGGCTTTGTTAGTTGTTCATCCTTTCACCGTCAATTAGCCACTATAAAATGACATGTTTTGCAGACCACCAGGATACCTTCCGCTTCCTGAACCAAGGGGACGACCCCTTCATCGATGGAGTGGATGACCTCAAAGCTTTCAAGGACACCAAAGAGGTAAATTAATCTAACTCACTTTTTATGGCAATATGCTATACATGTCTTTCTCATTGACACATTGTTTCTTATGATTTTCATATTTGTGGTGTATGTGCGAATGTGTATGAGAGCAAGCGAGATGGTATGCTTGCGAGAGGCCATAAAAGGTGATGCGTGTCAGTAGAGAGCCTCTTATGCAACAAGCAGCTCCCCAATAAATGCCAGTACATAACGTATATTCATTATTGAGTACTACCTGACACAACACCAACTGCCGACACCCAGTACATTACATTTGGCGCGGCCATTACATTTGGCACGTACATTACAGTATTGGACATATCTTAACATTTTTTGCTGCTTTTTTTGGCAATGAGAAATCTCATTTCATCTTCTTCGCCTTGTCCTATTCAGGTTGGGTACCCATTGCCACGACAGGGTACCTCCAGACGTCGCTGCCTCTTAATTTTTCAATTTAATTCATTTCTTTGTTGCTAACGCATGTATTGACATTTATGTTATAAAAAAACATTACTTTCAAGAAATACTGTAATAAATAGACCATAACATTCAAAATTGAATATTGATATAATGGTATTTCCCCACTTTTTGACAGCTTGAACATTCAATTTACAACATGCAATTAAGGGGACCCGGGTGGTCTAGCCCCCATATTTTCGACGAGTTTTTAGGATTTTTTTTTTAAATGAAAACAGCGAACAATGCCATTCAAACTTTATAGATACATTAAATGACTTTAATAGTATACAAAAATATTGTTACTAAAATAAATTAAAATTCTAAGTAGTTAAGGAACTGCGCTGAAGTTACCCTCCTCATTAATACGGACCTTGGTGGTGTGTCCGGTTTTGGCTCTTTCACTTATCCGTAAACAAAAACAGAAAAATATTTATGATCAGTATGAGTGTAGTTATCGCAGGAACTAAAATAAAAAATAAATAAAAAAAATTGACAAAATGGCGCATTGTTGAAATTTAAATTGACTGTTTTTTCATAATATTTTGTACGTAAAAAATAGAAGTATTCAATGTAAAAACTTTGTTCAAAAAAAGTTTCTGTAAAAATCCCAAACAGAAAGCATTGTTTTCAGATTATCACTCGAGTATGCTGGCGCTCAATAGGTCCAAATTTTTCTTATCCAAAGGCGCTTGAGAAGTTAAGCCCTGCTTCGTTGATGTTAAGCATTTCAATATCTGAAATGATTCTATTTAACAAGATACACAGCTCTCCCCACCGGCACGACCATTGGAAAGTTAGTCCTGCAGGCCCTGAGATAAAACAGTCTATGCTGTCGGAGACGGAGATAACCATCAGGAACGTAGGAATTATTGTTCTCCACGATTTTCGAGTTTTCGAACTGCATTCTTTGAAGTGAACTCTTTCGGGCAGTTCTGCATTAACTATGCCAATGAGAATTCCCAGCAGAAGCTCAACTCCCATGTCTTTAAACTGAAGCAAGAGGAGTACCTCAGGGTACGCTATTTGGACCACATTTATATTATTTATTTAGTATTGAAGCTTATACAACTGAACTTCTTCTCTCTGGAATTGCGCTCAATATTTCAGTGGAATTCGGTCTTCTGAGATTCTTAGTATGTGATCAATTCACCTCATTTGTGATTTTTCTCTGAAGCGTAGCAGGGGTTCGATGTTAAGGCCATCTGGGATCATTGAGCTTCTTATTTGATCCCATTCTGTAACCCCTGCCACTCTCGAAAATCTCTTTTCAGTAGCTTGGACTTTAGGTATGGTGATCCATTGATCCATCCATGATCCATCCATGATTCCATCCTGTGATATGATAAATCTTGATTAATTGATTCCAGGCCTTGGTGACACTGGGCTTCAGTGATAAAGAGCAAAAGGACATGTTCATCGTGCTGGCAGCTGTGTTGCACCTGGGCAATATCACCATATCGCCTGGGCCCGTAGAGGAAGGAGGCAACGACACTAGCGGGGACACCAGCCAGATACAGGTGATTCATCGTTCATCACTCATCTCAATACGCATCAGAACACTCATCACTCCTCACTCATCACTCCGCACTCATAATTCCTCACCCATCACTCATCAGTAACAACTTTCAATTATTGTTTTCGTTTAGGGTATTATTCAGGTTATGTAGAAATAATAAAATCAGTTACGTATTTGTATGAACAATTTTTTTTAACAGTATATAGTTGTCTCCAAAGTGGGAGTTTTTTTTTAAGATAAACTGAACTTTTATAAGCAGAAAGCAAAAAAATCATAATTTTTATTCATATATTTGAGTAAAACTCATCAAGGTAATTTTGGCACAGCTCGGCACATTTTCTTCCGGCAATCGAATGTTCTGAAGATTTTCTGCTCGGGTTTTCAACTATGAATTGTCACTTATCACTATCCACTTATCTAATTCCAGGCCGACGACCGCCATCTGTTCGCCTTCTGCCAGCTGACAGGCATCTCGCCAGCGCGGTTATCGCAGCGCCTCACGCACCGCTCGCTGGTGTCTCGCTCGGAGACTATCGAGTCACCACTGAGCGCGGGGGCGGCGCGGGGGGCTAGGGATGCTCTGGCCAAGCACCTGTACGCCAGCCTGTTCTCCTGGCTGGTGGAGGGGGCCAACAGGGCGCTCAGGTGCGAGCAGCCCACGCAACATAGGATAGGCAAGTAATTTTTCTCAATCCTACACCAACCTACACTTAACCTAACCTAATCTACACTTGAACTAACATAACCTAACCTAATTAACAGGTCGCGTGCCGTTGGCGCGCCGGTGCGCGCCCTATAGCCGAATAAAAAATAAAAAAATATATTTTTTGATATGCAATTTTAAACCTTATGTATGAAGAACAAGGTCAGAATCGCTTGGGGCATTCTTGTTCTTGACGTAACAGATATAAGGAACACTTCTAGCCACTCAAATAATTGTCTATGGACATTTCAATGACTTTGGAAATGAGCATTTCTACCACGATTCGAACTGTCAAACTTTGAGCGTCGCGTGTCATAAAAAGATCGATAAACCTATCAATTTGTCAAATAAACACAAGTAAGAGTGTTTGTAGGTGTAGTTCGTTGTTCAAGGAACGTATTTCGGTAAATATTATATACCATAGCATAAAATTAACCTACAAAATTTACGTCAAAAGTCAAAACATCGCGAAATTTTCGAGTTTCATCCGTAAAACCCCGAGGCATTCAACCGGTTAATGTAAACTTACTTTCGACCACCTCCATGGCAGAGTTTTTAGCTCCTTGGTTCTGGATTTGAATTCTGGATTTATGGAACAGTATGTGTTTAACTAGGCTTCTGAAGTTTTTCCCAAATCTCGCAAGGACCTGAAGAGCTATTCTCTATCTTTTGTGAGAACGAAATTGTTCTCCCGCGAGAAGTCCTGTCAGATTTGTGTGATTTTCTACGGCTGCTATTTACTTTTTCTATCGGCCGATGTCAAAATTTCAGCTGTGAGCTGTCACGTATTTTAGTTTGGGTCGTTTTAAACAGGAATTCCTGCAAGTTTGCATGATTTTTTATTCATTTAACAGCTGTAGAAAATCACACAAATCTGACAGGACATCTCGCGGGGAGAACGATCCCGTTCTTACAAAAGATAGAGAATAGCTCCTCTGGGACCACTTTTGTTTAATTTTTTTTTATGTTTTTAACTCATCACTCATTCTAACTGAATAAATTTAGGTATGTATTCGGTTTGTTGGTCGTTTCTATGTGAAATTGACTCCAACGCAAACTGGTTGGAATGAACTTCTGAGCTTCTGTACACACAAATCAAGCAAAGTTTGACAATTTCCCCTCCCCACTTTCTTCATAGTTCCACCGACTCGATTATTAACTTGATTATTTAAAATTGTATCATCTGGTTTATTCAACCAATCCCTACTCTTGTCTTAAACCAATTTCTCCTTTCAGGTGTTCTCGATATATATGGCTTTGAGACCTTTGAAGTTAACTCTTTCGAGCAGTTCTGCATCAACTACGCCAATGAGAAACTCCAGCAACAGTTCAACTCCCATGTCTTTAAACTGGAGCAAGAAGAGTACCTCAGGGTACGCTATTTGGACCACATTAATACTACATATTTATTTACTAATTAGTGTTGAAGCTTACACAAATAGATAATTTAATGGCGCAAGAGCAAAGTGGGATTAGGCAAAAATTCAAAATGGCACTAATTGCTGATTTGATGACAATATCAAATGTTACGAAAATCTATTGCTACAAATATTGTTAATCATTGATTTGATTGTCAATCAAATGTGACAGTCATTGTAATACCCCAACAGACTGTTGGTTTAAATCCCATCACATTCCACATTCTTATCTCATCTTCCCCTTATCCTATTCGGTTTGACGTTCCTTCGCCTTGACAAGGTGTCTACAGACCTCCCTATCCTGCATTACTTCAGCGTCCTCTGTCCATAGCAGGCCCAGCCTCTCCTCGCACAGCCTTTTGAGTAGTTTCTCTCACCTTTGCCTGAGGCGGCCCACTGGACATCTTCCCTCTGGAATTGCAATCAGAGTTTTCAGCATAATCTTCTGACATTACAAGGCTTGGGCATCTCCTCAATGCGAATTTTCTAGAATCTAATGTTTTATGGAATTGTTTGCAGGAAGACATAACCTGGACCATGATCCACTTCTACGACAACCAGCCATGCATAGAGCTGATCGAGGCGAGGCTTGGAGTGCTAGACTTGCTGGATGAGGAGTGCCGTGTGCCGCAAGGCAGCGACGCTAGCTGGGCTGCCAAGCTGCACCGAGGGTGCGCTGCGTCCAAACATTTTGTCACGCCAAGATTTCACGCGCAGGGTATGTAAAATGAATATTATTTGTTTTTAAGTAATGCGTGTAAAAGTAATGGAGACCAGAGATGCTGGGATTGAGGTCTTTACGATGTTTTGAGCCATGCTCGCTTTCTCAGGTGATTTTCAAGTTTCCTTGTGACTAAGGTACCACTTGGTCACAAGGTTTCATCTTGTTGTGAGGATTCTTTGTCACAACTTACGAGTGACATCTGCAACAATAAGTCATGGAACAATCAGTATATTAAAGGAGCCCGTGAACTGACATGCTACTCTCAGTGAATTTAAATAACTATACAATTTGTCACCCAGAGGAGAGGCCTATCTTAACTCATTCCGTGCCGAGCACGCGCCGGCACGTGCCAAATTAAACTCTAAAAAATATTTTTTGAAATGCGATTTTAAACCTTAATTATAAAGAAAACTTATGAAGGATAAGGTCAGAATCGCTTGGGGCAATCTTGTTCTTAAGGTATAGAATACCTTGAACACATCTATGGAAGCGGAATAATTTCTTCTGGAATTATCTGTGATCTCTGGTGGAGTTTTTTCGCAGCATTTGAGCTGTCAGGTTCGGTTGCGTCGTTCTCGTGAAAAAGATCATAAAACATATAAATTCATCAAATAAACGCAAGTAACGATATTTTTAGGCATAGTTTATTGTTCAAGGAATGTGTTTCGGTAAATATTACACACAATAGCATAAAATAAACCCACAAAATATTACATCAAAGTCAAAACATCGCAAAATTTACCAGTTTCCTCCAGTGGCACGTCACGAGTTTTAAATAATGAATTAGTCCTTAGGAAATAGATGACAGATGGGAATACTCTGCTTACATTGTAATGGTACGTGCTCCAAAGAGCTACCTTCACTGATCAATTTCATCACTGATACACATAGTTGAGAGATGTCAAACGCGTCCCTAACATTTGTAAAGGTTGAAATTTGCCACACGAGGACGGGTAATTTTTACAACTTAATCGTTCTGTGGAATAATAA
The DNA here is from genome assembly GCA_936435175.1 of Glyphotaelius pellucidus. NCBI lineage: Eukaryota > Metazoa > Arthropoda > Insecta > Trichoptera > Limnephilidae > Glyphotaelius > Glyphotaelius pellucidus. Next base: position 10,267,180 of record OW386560.1, read on the forward strand.
TAATAGTTTATTCCGGAATGATTTCTTGGTATTACATTCCTCCTGAAACGCGAGTCTCTTCAAGACCCAGCATTCCAAAGAACAAGATTTCTCGACTCAACAAAAGTTAGTACCCCGATGTTTGTCTCACCAATGTTCTAGTCCATGACCAATGATCCAGTCCATTTATATACGAAGGCATCCGTGGTCGAGGGTCGAGGGTCGAGGGGTGAGGCTCTCCATCAGAAATTCTAGTCGCTTGTTAAATTCACAATTAATTAATTAAAAATAATATTCAGTACATTTGCAGCATGTTCCAGAGTGCAAGATATCGTCAGTAACACCCCAGTGTGAGACCACCATTTAGAATTGAAACATTGCTTGAAATGGCTTTAACCATTTTTGGTGACCAGATCTGAATAGCCAGGTACTTCCCCACCTTCCTTTTCTCCATATCCTTCCCCTCCCCACTTACATTCAGCCTCACAGCATATCTCAAATGAGATGCCGTAGTCTCTTGTGCTGTATTCACATTAAAGAAAAAAAAATATGTATATTACGTTTATTTGTACAATTTCCAGCGTTCGTGATAAAGCACTTTGCCGATGACGTAACGTATATGGCGGCCGGCTTCCTGGACAAGAACCGCGACACCGTGCTGGAGGAGCAGGTGCAGCTGGCGAGGGCCAGCTCCTGCACCCTGCTGGTGACCCTATGCGAGCCCGCCCGTGAGAGCCAGCTCAAGGTGCCGGGGCCCGTGCCCTCCGTCAGGGTGAAGATATCCGCCAGCAGCATAGGCAGCGTGAGTAGATAGTCTTCTCTAACTAGATAGTCTTTCATCTTATTATTCTTATTCCTTAAAATTTGCTCTCTCCTTACAATTCATATATGCGTGCTATAGTACCCCTGCTGTGCACTACCCGGATCTTCAACAGCTGTCAAAGCGACAAAACATCTTTATCAAGACATTTTAATAGTCATGTGTACCGGCGCTTATTATTTACAGTTTTTGTGCAGGCCTACAGGTCTTGTACAGTGGTCTTTGTTAAGGGGGGCGATACATATAACCGCCTGAATTTTGACCATATTTCAGAGGCTTATTTAAAAGGGAAGAAATAAATTAATCGTTTTCAAATTCAGCATGTTTATTTATTATATATTTAAATACAAGAATCAGATTTTTTTTTTTTTTCAAAATGGCCGCCGTAGTAACTAATCTCCTGAAACCCTCGTGGCGAAAGGCATCAATTGGCCGGATTTTCAGCTGTTTTTACAGCTATCTGAAATCTAAAATTTTGGTTTGAGCGTGTTCATAAAACATGTATCTTCTAGTTGAACCAACAAACAAACAAAAAAAGTCTAAAAATCGTTAATTGGCAGCTATGAAAAAAATAATTTTAAGTATCCCATAACTCTAACCTATTTAACCAATTTTTTATATATTTTTTTTTCATCACTTTTAATGACTTTTCAAAGTAGGTTCAGAATTGGTTTCATTTTGAGTTGTTCGGTCACCGTGCCATTATTACCTACATGTGACATTTGGAACAATAACTCCGAGGAATAACCAATTGAAGTAACCAGTGCGATGATCATCCTTTATTGATCTCTCAGTTCATTGATATCGACTGTGCAATGATCTAGTGATCTCTCAGTGTGTTTGATTGGTGTCTATTGAAGTAACCCATGCAATTAGCACCTCCTATGATATTTCGGTGACTTTAATATCGATATGGAAACTTGTTCAGTGCTCAACCTCCTCAGTGCCGTAATATCGAACCTCACAATAACGTGCTCTGTAAAATTGATGTAAGTCAGATTTCTTCCCATTGTCCACTGTTCACCAAGTTATTCCCATTAGTTGTGTCACTTTGAAAACCCATAATTTAACCCATAATGTATGTACTACAATGCGTGTGTTTTAGAAGAACTTCACGAATTACAATATAAGGGACATACTTGTTTGGGGATAGCAACCGTTGATGTGATATAACCGCGTAGATAAGTCTAAAATAAAGAAAACATGTATTTCAGTCGGCCCCCAGCTCCATGAGCAAGCAACACAAGCAGACGGTGGGAGCGCAGTTCCGCTCCTCTCTGCAGGCACTGATGACTTCGCTGAACTCCACCACCCCGCATTACGTGCGCTGCATCAAACCCAATGACGACAAGCGTCCGTTTGGATATGACCCGGCCCGCGCTGTTCAACAACTCAGGTAAATTAGATTGTACAGTCAATTCTGTTTTTAGTATGGTCGATCGATAAAATCCTATATCAATGTGATATTGACCAAATCCGTCGTCTATGGTCAGATATCAATATTTTGTTAGCACGGTCTATGATTGTTAAGAGATATTACGACTGACGAATTACGAAATATTATTTTAGCGCGGCCTCCATAGTATCAGATAAGTTTCGGTTAACTATCAATATACACAAATTTTTTTAATTATGTCGTTTGTTATGCAAAATTTCTGGCTTATTTAATGAATGTATTGAACTAATGAAGCTCTTAGAAATGAAAGAAGTCATATACGCAATCCATAGGCTTGAATGATGAATCTAAGACCCAATCAATTTATTCCGTTCGATCTTTGAGAAACTAAAGTGACTAAAGCCTTGTTAACTAATTAACTGTGAAATATGAATAAAGATCTCATTAACTAATTAACTGCCGTTTAGTGTCAAAAAGTAATTGCGGACTGTCAATGCATATTTAGGTTAGTATTTCAATTCTACATTGCCAGTTGTAACATAATTGTTTACATAATTGCTTGGCGTTTAACGTTTTGAAGTGTTGAAATACCTATAGTGTTGCCAGCGTATATTGATTTCTTATTTATTTCCTGTCAATATTGGTCCGGCTGTTAACGTGCTAGAGACATTGATATAAAATCACGGGAAGTTACGCCTATCGATCTGATATTGTAAAGTTATCGATTTCACCGTGCTATAGCTCCTGCTCTTATTTTTTTTTCAATTATTTCTGGCTTTCACCCTTCAAGGGTGTTCGCCATCATTTAAAATTATAAAGAAAGACAACCAAAAAAACGTGATCTAAAGTTCAAAATCCTAGATTTTTCCCAACCCTGTGCATACACTACTCAATAATAAATGCAAATTTACGAAAGATCGATTGCAATATTTGTTTGTTTTTACTGATTTAATTTTTAGCATTGTTTGTGCGTGTATGTACACTATAATATTTCACAAATTGGACACTAGCCCGGTTCTGGGGTGATGAATTTGTAAGGTAGTACTGAATTGACTAAATATTTTTTTTTTCAGAATCTCCATGAATTGCAACAATTTTAATTACTTACATTATTGTTTTTCAGGGCTTGCGGTGTTCTGGAGACAATCAGGATTTCTGCTGCTGGCTTCCCTTCACGCTGGCTCTACTCTGAATTCTTCCTCAGGTAACAATATTAACATTGAAAATGTAAATTATGTTAAATCAATTTCTCAGTATGGAGAATCGCTTTGGAGAATTCCATGATCTCTGTGGTATTTCTCTGGGGGAAACTTCAGGGCCCAAACACTGTGAAAGGGAATAATGTGGCTAGTTCTTCGGAGAAATACTGGCAGAATACACAAAGCATTCTCACATGATGTCATGTTATAAAGAAATATTTGATTTTTATCAAGGTGATTCAATAGTCCAGAAAAAAATCGAAATCGGAATTCATGCCCCTTTTTGGGAGGAGTTTAAAAATACTTGAGAAAAAGCTTTTGGAAAGGTTGGAAAAGGTATTTGAGAATTTTTTTCACAGGTTGATTTCATAAATCCTGTTTAGATTCAATCTTTACGACAAATCGGTTTACATTATGCACATCAAAAAATTTGCTATGGATAAAGTGAAGCTTTTACTAGCTTTTCTATGTATTGGAATTACAATAAAATTATTATTTACATAACTAAAAATATAAGCGTAAACCACTAAAAAAGTATGTTTTTTCATGACTTCTATGAAGTAATATAAGAAACATTTTTTTTTTTTAAATACCCCTTTATGGCTAAGACTATTTTTGAGGTTTTATATGTTCTAACTTTTTTATCATTCTTATAAAATTATGCAAAAATTAAATAAAAACCACTTTTTCACTTACTTGCCTCTTGCAAAAACGACGCGCGATTTAAAATTTTGTAGGCATGAGAATCTAAATATTTCTAGCGTTTATATTCCTCTTAAATTCAAAGCAAAAGTACTAGAGTTCATTGATAAGTAGTTACGGACAGAGGCCCAAACGAAATTAGTATTTTTAATGCAGGAGGTCTACTGTTTCCTAAACTTTGCTGACATCGAGGCGACTGTCGTTTTTGGCCATCACTAACTCATCAAATTCCATCATAAAAGACCATTGGCTTGACTTGTTTTTGTTATTTAGATACCGAGTGCTCTGCCACTCCAAGGCCATTAATCGACACGATTACAAGGCCACCTGCTCCAACATCATCCACAACTGCATCAAGGACGAGGACAAGTACCGCTTCGGCAAGACCAAGATCTTCTTCAGGGCGGGACAGGTACGGGAAAATGTGTAATTCTGTTTTTAGACGGTGAATAAGTTCCACAGAATACCGTGTAATCAAAAGACAGAACATTATGCATAGGAAATAGGTTCTATTGGGAACCATGGGAATTTACTTAGAATATCTGATATTTACAGACCAGCGGCAGCGGTAATCGGCTACAAAATTACGAGTTAACGAGAATTAAAATTTTTTTTACATTAGGCATAAAATACATTTTTCAAATGAGGCCGTGAGGAAAATATATTTTATCTTTGCGAGATGCTGTGTGGAGTATATTTTTGAGAAAAGAAAGGAGTGAAAGAGACCCATGTTGTAGTAGGGAGGAAACACAAGACGGCAAATCGTTCCACAGCCGAGCTGTTGAATTCAAGAACGAGTCTTAGAAACGGCCTGTTCTCTTGTGACAAACATAAATGTGTTTTACCGAAGCCAAAAGGATCAATGACACTACTTCTTTGGAGCATTTTCTCACGAAATACCAGTAGAACAAGGTATTCTCACTGTGCTCTAAAAATTGGAATTCGTTGAATTATTACTATTATATATAAATAAACAAAGAATTGTTAGAAATTTATTTACAAAATCTGAAATTGGCCGGCTAACCGTGCCGCTAATTGGCTGCAAAATTTATATTTAAACGTGAATATCTCTTATTGTTGATTGACATTCCAGGTAGCCTACCTGGAGAAGCTGAGAGCGGAGCATCTGAGGCGGTGCTGCATCATCATGCAGTCTCAGCTCCGAGCCTTTGTGGCCCGCAAGACCTACCTGCGGCTGCGGGCGGCCGTGTGCGGCCTGCAGCGATATGCTCGCGGATACCTGGCCAGAAGGTTATTACTGCTAACATTACAAAAGCTCATCCATCAGAATTTAATTTTTTCTGCTCTCTATCTATAATTTTTAAATCCGCGTTGATCAGGTTAAGATGGATCATTTCAATCACTTATCCATCTCTCCTATTTCTAGACTGGCGCAAGAACTGCGTCGAAAGCGTGCTGCCATCGTGATACAAGCGACAGTGCGTGGCTGGTTGCAGCGCGTCCGCTATCAGCGCCTCCGACGCACAGCACTCGGACTGCAGGCACGCGGCCGGGGCGTGCTGGCTAGGAGGGCTTACCAGCGCATGCGCAGAAACAGGGCTGTGAGTATAACTGACCGTAAATAGTGCAAATACAACCTAATACCTGACCGTATTTTGTGGAAATACTGCTGTCATATTTAACCCTTGTCATAATGCCTTATTCGATAAAGAACTGCATAATAAATACAACAATGTTTTTCTTTAAGGCCATCATCATTCAGAAGACGGTGCGTGGCTGGCTAGCCCGCCGCCGCTATGCAAAGATGAGGAAGCAGGTCATCATTTGCCAGGCTGCCGTGAGTCCTTTTCTTTCCCTTACTTGACATACAAGCAGCCAAAAAACACAGTGATCAGATTTATGTGTTTTACAACAATTTTTGGTTTCCTCCAAGGGTCTAACACGGGACCGCTTTTATTTTGTTTTTTTATAAAAAATTATAACATCTACTGGTAATTAGATTCTTACACACCGGTGCGTTGTTGGTATGGTAAAGCCAGCCTTATGGCCATTTTATCCAAACAAACGCCTTGGTAATCATTCAAGTTTTTTTCCGTTCTTAGCTTGCGTAACGAATTATATTTACAGTTTGTCAAATAAGAGTAGAAAACATAGGAGGGCGCCACTGTTGTTCAAATGGCAATACTAAAAATATAATCATGGTGGTAATCTAAAGTTGTGTAACCTACATTTTTATATACTTTTGCAATTTTGTAATTAAACATAATGAAGAAAGACGATATTGTCATAAAATATAAAGCACAGTTTAGAAATTGTTCACATTTATTTAATATTAGCTTAAGTACCTAGCGGTGCCCGGGCTTTAGATTTTGTCTCTAATTTTAGATCTCAGTATATTTAACTCATTCAGATTTAAAAGTAGTGTAACTAAACTCATCATTAATGATTCTTCCTTTCCTACTGTTAAATTAAATGAAAGCCAATCTCTTTGTAAAACATAATTTAATCAAATTTATGTCATTGAGTAGGTACCTTAACAACAGTGCTTCTTCGATTTAATTTTTTTTTTAAGAACCAAAAAATGTTTTCTTTTTATTGTATATACAGTGTTCTATATTTTCAGTGTCATTGCACTTTTAAAGAATATTTGACAGGTAAATTGGTGTTGCCAGCCTACAAATTTTGTAGTTCCATTTTTTTTATATTTTGTACTCTTATTTGACAGACAATAAACACTGTGTTTATAAGTAAGGGGGCTAGTAGTTACTACCTGACTATGCCTAATGAACAATATGGCATCTTATGCTTAAATAGATATTTCAAAGCTCGTAATGAAAATTACCTTGCAAGCCAAAGAGCTATGTTGATATAAATTTTTCAGACAGAAAAAAGTTCATGACGCCAGAGCTTACATTTTGATAGTTTTTACTACTTTGTGCATACAGGTTTTCTGTTTAATGATAATTCTTTTCATGTTAGTAAGAGATAAACTTTTTTTAAAAATCTTATTTACCCATCTAGTTTCATTGTCTTTTAAAATTATGATTGTCGTAGCACTTCCCAGGGTGACATTTGGCCTCCATAAATGTTTTCAACTGGATGTTTTTTTCTCCTCAACTTAACCTCAAATTTGTTTGTCAGGTGAGGCGATTCCTAGCTCGCCGCAAGTTCAGAAAGCTGAAGGCGGAAGCCCGCAGCGTCGAGCATGTGAAGCAGCTCAACAAGGGGTTGGAGAACAAGATCATCTCCCTCCAGCAGCGGCTGGGCGACCTTCAACAGGACAACAAACAGATTGTACACCTGCAGAAGGATGTGGAGGACCTCAGGTAAAGGAGACTTCTCTTTCTAAAGTTGTTATTTCATTGTTGAGAATCGTGACCCCCACTCCAAAGGCTCTGCATCAGGACAGCCAGATTGTACACCTGCAGAAGGATCACACATAATGGAATCTTATCTTTCTTTATGGGATGTGTGGGATTGCACTCCCCTCCCCACATCCTGGAATAAAGACCTTATTATTATTATTATTATTTAGTCCTTCTTTAATTGCTGAGGATTGTGTCCCTTATTACAATTGCCCTTTAGCAGGTGCTGGGCAACCTGCAGCAGGATAATAATCAAAATATTTAGTCTTAACCTCTGGTTTGCCGATTGCGCGCCCGGGACGCGCCATAAAAAAATAAAAAACTTTTTGATATGCAATTTTAAACCTTATGTATAAAGAAAATGTATGAAGGACAAGGTCAGAATCGCTTGGGGCATTCTTGTTCTTGACGTAACAGATATAAGGAGCAAACCTAGCCTCTCAAATAATCACCTTTGCACATATCTATGACTTTCGAAATGACATTTCTCCCGCGATTCGAGCTGTCAAACTTTGAGCGTCGCGTGTCATGAAAAGATCGATAAATCTATCAATTTGTCAAATAAACGCAAGTAATATTGTTTGTAAGCATAGTTTATTGTTCAGGTAACGTGTTTCGGTAAATATTATACATGATAGCATAAAATAAATCCGCAAAATATTACGTCAAAGTCAAAACATAGCGAAATTTTCGAGTTTCCTCCCGTGGCATTTAAGAGGTTAACGGATACAATGGTATCATTTATGTAAAATGTTACATTGTATACCGGTTAATAGCTGAGTGAACAAATGCATTACGTATAAATATATATGAGGCATATCGTTGTCAATTTTTCTGCTAGGTCAGTCTTTCATCATTGCACAATTCTTTCCGCTTAAAAAATGGTGGTAGGGGGAATTCAAATACTGCTAGATTGTCTTTCTTTTAGAAAGATAAAGTAAAGTATAAATACATAATAAAAAAAGAAAGGAACTCTTGTGATGAAAAAGTTGGAATTTGATAAGATTTTAGCTATGCAGTATCATGCTTTAGCTATATGTGCATCTTTAGCTATGCATACTGTACAGGGCATGGAAGATGCTCCGAGAAACTAGCGTCATTGATCCCCTCGGCATCGTCGCATAGTCGGGAAACAAGCCAAATGGCACCCAACGTATGCATACGGCTGACATTTGTCACATGAGAACGGGTCTCTTCTTCGACTCATTCTTGAGTTCGACAGTTCGGCTGTGAATCGATTTGCTGGCCTCTGTGTTTCCTCCTTCCTACAACATGGGTCTCTCCAAGACCAATGTTCATTCCTTCTTCTCCTCAAAAAGACATAGACCCTGAAGGAATTTATTTTCCTCAAGGCCTCCCGTGTGGAGTTAATGTAAAAAAAAACAACCTTTTTTGACAAATGATCCTCTGCTTTCTTTGCCTTCCACTTTGTCATTTAAAAAAAAGCATACACAGCCTTATTAATAAACGTTGTGAATATTTTATACAATAATTGATAAACAACAGTGTATGTGAAAACCTTCCTTACGGAAGTGAAAAATAGCTGACATTTAACAGCCATAAAATAGTTCCTGGAAATATATACGATGTTTATACAGTCAAGAGGATTGTTTTTATGTTATATAAACTGTTAATAATAATAATTTCTCATTGAATTTTGAAATTTTTCCTTTATATTTCAACACAAGTGAAGACTACCTAATTAAAGTCCGTGGTTGTGATGCATCTAATTTATTATAATATGAACAAAAAAATTGATACTGCCAATAAGTAATGTAATCATCCTTATCATTTGTAAAAATCGGTAATCTTTATAGAAAGAGATTTTTTATTAGAAATTAACATTTTTAGGAACTGAGTAATGAGAATAAATTATTCAAACCTTTGTGATGTTGTTAATTAAAATGACAATGAAAATGTCAGTTTGATTTTGAATCGTCAATGAAAAGACACTCTTCTTTATTATTTTTGATTCCACATATATCTATTATAAACGGTTTTATACTATTTTATAATTAAACTACGAAAAATCAGTCTTCACCGTCAACGCCGTCCACCGAACTTAACCTTTTTTTTTAAGTTTCCTGAGTTAAAATCCTATAATTAGCTTAAAGTTTGTTAATATTATAGTGAAGTGTTGTTCGTAATTCTATATGTATATGAACTGTTACATAAGAAGTTTTATTTTGAAAAGACAGACAGACCAAAATAAAAGTTGTGTATTATCAATGACTAAATAAAATACCCTAAGAGAGGACTTCTGGCAAAAAATGTCTGTTAACTCGTTGGGTGCTGAATACGTGCCTAGCGTGTATTAAGTAATTTTGCCTAGTGCTGAGAATGCGCCTAGCACGTACGGATATAGCGAAGCCGGACAGCTTGCCACGTAATTTTTGCAAATGTTTATCAACATCTGCAATGTGTACTAACAAATTGTAAGCATTTTTGTCTGTATTTAAATTAGTTGTAATTTGCAGCAACCAGTGAGAATGTTTTAGAAAATACGTCGCAGTGAATGTGTTAACCGTTTGGACAGAATGTTCGGTACGTATTTGGATCGGTATGCCAAGTCCTTCTCTTAGGTCTTTTGTTTGGTCATTGTTTACTACTAACTATACTTACATTTTTGTTTTATTAATATTCTTTTGTTCATTTGTTGCTTAGCTGTTGTATTAAAGTGTATTATGTTAGTTATTAATTTTAATATTCATATGTTACGATATGTTACTGCGATGTTATAAAACTAGTCGGCATAATACGATATTAGAAAAAATGATTATAAGGAGGGCATCATTTTTAACCCCTTAAATGCCGGGCGTATTTCGAAAAACCGTGCTGAATTTACCTTGTTACTTTCTGGTCAGTTATCCATATAAAAACAAAGGAATTGCTTTTTTTGCGATTGTTTTCTATTTACCAGATAATGTATCTTATTATTCATACATGATAATATAGTAAGAGGTTTTTTCAGAATAGCTAACTAACTAAAAAAACATATTAAAAATCTCCCATTTTGCAAATAATTATCAAAAAATATAATCACACAAATATTAACTGATTTTATTATTTCTACACAAATCTGAATACATACTCAACATAAAAAAACACAATCCAAAGAAGTTTGCTAATAAATAAAAACATTTTTATGCATTTGAAAACGTAAAACTTATTTAAAAAAAAAAAGATATAATATTAGGGTTAGAAAGATTTACAAAAATTTATTAAAAGCTAGCTAGCTAAACCTATGAAAAATAGCAGAATTTGACTTGTTTTGAAAGTGAAAATGAGAAAAAAAATTCTACAGGATCAGAAAGAATTAGGCACACAGTTTCTACATAACGGTGAAAAATCAAGAGAAACAAAAATTTTCAGTTTCTCGATTTATATTTCTCAAGGAGTTGATTGCAGTGAATTGTTTTTTGATGTGGAAAAGCATGTTGCCAATGAATGTTTAAAAATTTCATAACTTGCTCACCCGAGTACAAAAACAGTTTATAAAAATGCTTACATTGTTCTGTTTTCTTCTTTAGGACAAAACTGGAGCCGCTAAAATCCCTGGAAGCTCTCGTCAAAGAGCTTAAAGCCACTGTGAGAGAGAGGGATAACCGCATACTGGCCATGGACGAGCAGTTGTCACTGGAGAGAGGCAACAATATCGAACTGTTGGAGGAGAAGCAGAAAATGGCCAAGGAGTATGCGGAGCACAAGAGCAAGTGGGAACTGGCGAAGGTAGAGGCGGAGAGAGAGATGGCTAAACTGACTCAGGACACAGTCACCACTCATAAAGGTAAACTGCTTATGGTAGAAAAAAAATCATACTGCTACATCTATTTCATTTCAATTTCGTTTTTATTTAATTTCAACTTAATTTTTATTTATTTTCGATTTAATTTTGATTTAATCTCTCTTTAATTTTTATTTATATTCAATTTAATTTGTATTCATTTTCAATTTAATGTTTATTTAATTTAAAATTAACCTACACTAAAATTTTTATTTAATTTCCAATTATTAACTTACATTGAATTTTTTATTCAATTTCAATATACCTACAATTAATTTCAATTTCCCTTCAATTAATTTCAATTTACCTTAATTTAAAAAAAAATTTAATTTCAAATTAATTTTTACTTCTGTTCAATTTAATTTTTATTTCATTTGAGTATACTTAATTTCAATTTTATTATAATTTAATTTCTATTTCAATTCAATGTATTTAAATTTATTTCTTTTTGACTAATTCTTGGTAAATTATTTATTATTTCCAGATTCGGAGCAGAAAATGCGATCACAGTTCGAGCTGGAGAAGAGGGAGCTGCTTTCAGAGCTGGACCAAGAGAAGACCGCCTACCAGAAGCTGCTGACAGACCAATACAGGCTCACCGCACGACTCGAGGAGATACAGGCGTGAGTACAATACTAATCTACATTTCCTCGCTGTTCTCACTCAATATTTAAATTCAAAATAATGTATTAATTAAATAAAAATAATAAAGTGCTCTAAAATAGTTATACAGTTTCTGTCATCCCCTTAAAAACATAATATTTTTATAGATACAAGTTGAGTCAGAATAACAGAATCTGTATTTTAACAAGAATCTCTTTAAAATTGTCGTACTTTATACTTTTTTTTATACAGGCAGAAAAAATATAGCTCCCCACAAAGCTCTCCTGAAATAACCTTTTAATATGCCCAATTTAAATTCTTTTACAGCAAGCAATCTGGACTGAAGTCACATCAACGCTCTCTCTCCAACGCAAGTTCAGCATCCCAACAAGAGGAGGTAAGCAATTGGTTTTCATGTCTATTCGGTTTATTAACCTCTCAGACTAACTTGTTCGCTTTTGGGAACAACTCATATAGGTCTCATAGAAATAGTTGTATCTCCTTTACTTTCATAGTGAGAAACATGATCTAAACGGTATTAGAAAGAGAAAACAATACGCTTTATATTCAAATATAAAATTTTACAACAAAATAATTAAAATGTACACCTTTATGAAACCAAATTTTCAGAAATTTTGGGAATTTTCAATGAATTATTTTCACATAAAACGTCAAAAAAGTAAAGTGACTATAAAGTTTATTATACATTTGTCTAATAAAAGGTGCTTGGGTTTTTTTTTTCATTATTGGTAATTTTAGTTAGAAAAAACATAAGGTGGGCAATTTTTTAAACTTTTTTATGTTTGCATTCAAAAATTTTATGTATCAAAAATTGTAAGTTTATTTCGAATTTAAAATTTGAAAGGTTTTTTTATCTTTGGAGATAAACTCCGAAACTGCTTAACAGATTTTGATGAAATTTGGTTTACTGGTAATTTGTTCCAACTTAAAGATAGGATAGTTTTTATCTCGATTATTGGCCTCAATATTTATTATTGCAAATTAAATTTTCATTAAATGTTTGTTACAGGACAATGCTTCATAACTATTTGTAAGTTCCATAAGTTTCTAACAGATGGCGGTCTGAGTTAATTTATCGACAACACTTGGTTACCTAGGTTGGCTAACCATCCAGTACATGGCGTTGTGTTTGAGAGGTTTATTTCGGTCCCTTGGAAAACTTCTTAAGAGGCTGCAATACTTTTGGCCTTTTTGATTTCTAAAATCATACCTACATGTTTTATGTTTGTCTACAGGATAACGGTTATGGTTCAGTGCGCTCCGTACAGTCTGGAGCCACCCGATCGACGCTGGACAACATTGAGTGGTCCAAAGCACAGGAGATCCAAGTACCATCCAAGGTCAGAGAAGGAGGATTTATGGTTGATGATTTTTATTAACATTGGAATCTTATTTAACATGAACATGTCTTGATGGCGCCATTCCACATCAAACTAAAAGAAAAATTGCACTTAATAATTAAATGCAGCAATATTCTCAGTAGTCTCTTTGAATCAGACGGTTCCAGGTTCGATTGGCATTTAGTGCAAAATTATATTAACTTGTATCCGGATTCTTGGATTCCTTGGATTCAGGCGTCGTGAATTCAATTCCTTTGCTAGCTAAGCTCTCCATCATTGCACAAGCAATATTTTCCATTTAACCCCTCGGGCTATTTTGTTCACTTTTGGGAACAGCTCGGAAAAGACACGCAGGGAGAAATATGGCATTGCAATGCATGCCGTGAACACCCTAGCTAAATATAAAAGTTTTCACCATAGAAGAATTAAAATGTACACCTATAGGAAGCCAAATTTTTTGACTGCAATAAGAAAAAAAAAATTGAAATTTTATGAATTTTTCATAAATTATTTTTTATAAAACTACAAAAAAATGAGGTGACGTACATTTATAAAACATTTGTGTAATAAAATATGTGGGTGCTTTTAATTTTTTTCTTTATCAGTAATTTAATTAAAAAAAAAAAGTAAGGTGATCCATTTTTTAAACTTTTTATGCCTGCATACAAGATTTTTGTATCTCAAAAAGTATATGTTTTTTTCTATGAATTATAAAATTTGAAAAGGTAGTTCATCACCAACCAAACAGCTTTTAGTTTTCAGTTGCGTTTTATTTGATGCGAAAATTTTAATTTCCCAGGAGGACGCTGGTCTAGTTCTCCGCCTGCAGGCGCGCACCCAACGCGTGTCGGAGGAGCGCGACAAACTGCGCGCGCGTATCGCCGGCTTGGAAGGTGCGGGGGCGCTCAAGGCTAGCGCCGCCCCCGGCAGTGCGGAGGACCAGCACCGCATCACCGAGCTGGAGATCGAGAACACTCGGCTGCTGGCGGACCTCACCCGACTGCGGAATAGCGTGGCGCGAGACGGGGACGTCAGCTCAAGGGAACTTGCGGGTAAGTTGAATTAAAGATTGGTGGGGGAAAATTTAATTAATAAATAATTATTTTAAAGTACCTACATTAACTCCATACAAGAGGAAATAATTTATTCCAGAGCCTGTGTGATCTTTTTATGTATTTTGGAGAAAAGGAAGGAGTGAAGAGCCATTGTTGTAGGAGGGAGGAAACACAGGGGCTATCAACATAAGAACAATTCGTAGAAGAGATCCGTTGACTAATGTCACATGAGACAAACAACAAACATAACATATTGCATATTTGATATGTTTGCGGACTGTGCACCAGTGCCGAAGGAATCAATGTTTTTATACTAATAGTATCGCCCTGGTGTAAGACCACCATTCAGAATTGAAACGTTGCTTGAAATGGCTTTAGCCGTGTTTAGTGACCAGATCTGAATAGCCAGGTACTTCCCCACCTACCTCTTCCCTATCTCCTTCCCCCCCCCACTACCTTCAGCCTCACAACATACCCCAATTGGGGATGCCATAGTCTCACTGGCTCCAGACGGGAGCAGTTTGGACTCTTGTGCGGTATTTCATGTAAAAAAAAAAATAAAAAAAATATTCATTGAAATACTGTTAGACCAAAGACAACATTCCTACCTCATCTGTGTTCCAAAGGTTGCAATCCTTTTTTTAGGATACCGGATTCTACCAAACATGGCCATTTCCGTACAGAGTCGAGGGTTTTTTTAGATATTTTGAAGCTCCAGACCATGAACTTGAGAGGCTGAGCTAAAAATAGTAATAACATGATAAAACGTACCTACATACATAAAATGTATATATTTCTGGATACTGTTGCAACTCCAAGTTGTCTCACAAACTCTTTTCTTTATCGTTTAAATAACAACTATGGTTTTGGAAAAAAATATGGGGATAAATATCTTCATATAACCAAAGGAAAACGCTTAAATAACTTAGAAGCCTTGGAAATAAAAAATCCCTTAAAAATAATGAGTCCATTATCAATAAATAAAAAATATTATCTTATAACCCGATCTTGAATATGTTCCCATTCCTCCACCCACTCTTCATTGATCCCTAGCCATGCCCCCACCCCTAACACAACACTTAGTAATAATACATTGTTCCCACCCACAGTTTTGTAATTATCAAGTCATTATACGTTTGCCCTGAGGAAGGAACGGTCGTTCCGAAGCCCGTTGACGTATATAAAAAATACATAAGTGGTTCTAACAAAGTTATATTGTTTCATTTATCTAAATAATATCCCGGGGTCACCAAAACACTTTTTACTTTTATTGGTGATAGATCAATAATGAGCTCGTATGGCTTTATTAGCAAGCGGTAGGAATTATTCTGGGACTAGACCTTGGGCTTGCGATAGTATTTATCTAAGTCTCAATCCCTGCATTATCGACAGTTTTATTGTAACCAGTGCCATCTATGAGTAACCTCTGAAACTACTATCCAGGATACAACAAATAAGTGCCATTTTGTTTTCAGAACAATTCTCCGCACTCCAGGAAGAGTTGGAAAGAAGAAGAGAGGAATGCATTCAGCTCAGGAGCGTCCTTGCCAATCAGGTCAGTGACAATACTCATTCAATCATCATCATCATCAGTCGGGAAAAGGAATCTTTCCATACTTACAGAATTAACCTTATCTACACAACTGTCCCGCATACGATCCACGAAGTTCCACTAAAACATGTATTTGCCATGTGATGTGATACATTGCATTAAAAAGGCCAGCATTGTAAAGGTTAAATTCAATTCCCTGAAAGCTAATTTTGCTACATTTGATGACCCTTAAAACTTAAAGGAGAAATCATTCTAACATTTTTAATGCTATAATTTTTGCAAATGTATTTTTAAGTGCTATAAGCCTAACCTAACCCCATCTTATATTCATAGTACAAGTTGCTTATGCCTACTTATACTTATGGTCGCTTGCACTAATCACTTCTGAGCGAAGGCTAAGCTTAGCAATAATTTGGCCTTAGCGAAAAACTACTCAGGATTACTCATTTCACCATTTTTGCCTGTCTATTAAGACATCAAATTGTTCATGAGCATTAATAAAATCCTACTTTACTGGGGTACTCCAAACATTTTCTGTATTTTACATATTGGATTTTAGATGTGTATAAGAGGTTTGTTCAAAAACTATCGCGAATTTTGCGTTTTTTCAAAAATTATTTGTTTATTCATGAATATCTATTTTGTCCCCTTCAAAGTAATCCCCACCAGATATTATATACTTGTGCCAACGTGTTTTCCAATCCTCGAAGCACTTCAAAAAATCATTTTCTGTGATCTTGTTCAGCTCCTCCTTCGATGCCATCTTTATCTCTTCAATCGTAGCATAGCGTCGTCCATTCATGGGCCTCTTCAGTTTCGGGAACAAAAAAAAGTCCGGTGGCTGCGGCATTATTAGTGTGTTATTTTGCCAAAAACTCGCGCACAAGCAACTATGTGTGAGCAGGGGCGTTATCACGATGCAAAAACCAATTTTTGTTCTTCCACAAATCCGGGTGTTTCTGGCGGATTGCTTTGCGCAAATTGCTCATAACTTGCAGGTAATATTCCTTATTGACCGTTCTACCCTGTGGCAAGAACTCATGATGCACCACGCACCTGCAATCGAAGAAAACTGTAAGCCAAACCTTGATCCATTTTTTGGAATAGGCAGAAATCGAAGAAGAGCCAAAGCATGTGGCAAAGCAGCTGTAAAAAATTAACAGAACATTCAAAATGGCCGAACTTGTCGGCATAAGTGAGAGACGAGTACCAACATAACGCCATAAAAAAATCGAAAATCGAATATACATAACCCCGGAAATTCAAAATTCACGATAGTTTTGAACAAACCTCGTAAATCAACCTAACTTCACCTAACTTTTTATTGCACTTGTAAATGAAGTTATAATTTTGTCCTGTGTAAAACCATATCTCTTTAACAGGTCAACGTTAAATGTAGCAGAGGCTAATAATTATTTATGTAAAAAAGATTTCTCAACTTTATTCAAATTAAATTATTTAAGTTGAACTCAGTCACATTGGTGACACAGAGATTATGCATTTAAGTTATATTTAATCGCTCAGTTTGACTGGTAAAAGTGTCCATTAATATTACAACTGAGCTTTTTAGTGCTTTTTCATTTTGTAACTTATTTATATTCAAGTAACATCCCGGATATCTTGCTTTCTTTTCCCGATATCTTTGATTTCTTCAAATCTCCATTGCAAATCTATCAATCATTGGCATTATTTTATGAATACCTAACCGATGATAAATTATTATGTCCTATGCTGACAGAAACCTTGGTTCCAAGCACTCAAAGATGTTGTAAGTATCCAATATTGACTGCTTGCTCTAGTCAACTATACAACATTGAATGTTCATACTTCCTTCCAACTTCTATCCTACAAATTCTTCTGTAGTTTGTTGTTGTGTGAAAAAACTCATGTCTGATACGTATTCTATGTTCATACAACAAATTCAATTTGGTTTTTATACCCCGTATTCAATAGAAACAATGCTATGTTCGTACAACATTTCATATGCTGTGTTCATAAATCATCTTCTTTGCTATGTTCATCCAACAAATTCAATGTAGTTTTCATTCAACATCTTCACTCCCTCTATCAATGTTATGTTCATACAACACTCCTGTGCTATGTTCGTCCAACATTTCCATTCCCCGTATCGAATATAATATTACTTTGTACATAAAATGATATATTCTATGCTGTGTTTGTCCAACAAATTCGATGTGGTTTTCATTCAACATCTTCACTACCTCTATCAATGCTACTTTCATACATCACTCCTGTGCTATGTTCATCCGACATTTCCATTCCCCGTATCGAATATAATATTACTATGTACATAAAATGATATATTCTATGCAATGTTTATCCAAAAAAATCAAAGTGGTTTTCATTCAACTTCTTCACTCTCTCTATCAATGTTACATTCATACATCACTCCTGTGTTATGTTCGTCCGACATTTCCATTCCCCGTATTGAATATAATATTGCTATGTACATAAAATGACATATTCTATGCTGTGTTTGTCCAACAAATTCAATGTGGTTTTCATTCAACATCTTCATTCCCTCTACCAAAATTATGTTCATACAACACTCCTGTGCTAGGTTCATCCAACATTTCCAATCTCTTAATATCTAATAGAAACAATGCTTTTTTTAATGTGTATATAAAATGACATGCTTTGTTTGTCCAACAAATTCAATGTGGTTTTCATTCAACATCTTCACTCTCTCTATCAAAGTTATCTTAATACAACACTCCTGTGCTATGTTCATTCAACATTTCCATTCCCCATATCTAATAGAAACAAAGCCTTGTTAATATATATGTAAAACAATTTCTCTATGTTATGTTTGTCCAACAAATTCAATGTGGTTTTCATTCAACATCTTCATTATCCAGAGCCATCAGATATAATTCTATATGTTCATCCAGTGTCTCCTATGCTATGCTCATATTACATTATCTTTGCTATGTTCGTCCAATGAATTCATTGTGGATTTCATTCAATATCTTTATTCTTCAGAGCCATCCTGAGCCATGAACATCTCATATTCTATGCTAAATTATATAATCTTCTTTGCTGTGTTCATTCAACGAATTCAATGTGATTTTCATTCAACATCTTCATTCCCTATAGCAAAGTAGCCACAATGCTACCTTCCTCCAACATCTTCTATTCTAATGTTCATTAACATAATATTTAATGTGTTTTTGTTCAACATCTTCATTTCTTATATCCAACTAGCGAGTTCCCAGCATGCGTTGCAATGCCACTTAAGAGGAATATAAACGCTAGAAATATTTCGATTCTCATGCCTTCAAAATTTAAAATCGAGCGTCTTATTTGCACGAGGCAAGTAAGCGAAAAAGTGGTTTTTATTTATTTTGTGAATAATTTTATAAGAATGAAAAAAGTTAGAACATACAAAACCTCAAAAATAGTCTTAGCCTTAAAAGGGTACAATTTTTAAATAAATTTTTCTTAAATTACTTCAAAGTTAAGTCATGCAAAAATATTTTTTTTAGTGGTTGTTCAAAATCTATGTTCTATTTATATTTTCAGCATATTTCATTCATTGTGCAACCAACATCTTCAGCGCCATGTTCAATTCACATTACAATAGGTTATTCATTTTAAAACCCTGAATGCAATAGACCTTCTGCTGACCCTATGTTTAGGAAAATCAGTTTATAAAAAGCAATTTTTATTATAACTGTGACAATTCAAGATTACGGTACAGTAACGGCATAAAAAAAGCATAGTACATATTTTATTTATACTAATAATGCTGCAGCTCTTTCAAAAGAAGAGATGCACCATGTACGTAGGTTCAGTTTCCTCTAAAGGAAAAAGGTAATAATTTTCTTGCATCTCTCTCACACACTGCACCATGACGTCTCCGTGGACCCGTACAATACTTCTAGCCAAGACGATAATTTTGAAAGTATGGAATATAGTTATAAGGAAGTATAGAACTGTGAGTGAATTTCGAAAATTCAAAAACGTCAAACGTCAACGCGCTGATGGTTTTGCTTTTGTTCTTAAACTTTTAATGCTGCAGCTCTTTCTTACACACTAAATAACTGCAGTCGAAAATGAGACAAAGGGTAAAAGTATGTCTGCATCTCCCCAAAAGAAACACAAAATCATTATCACACATCTCCCTTTCACCTTTAAAGAAAATGAAACGCAATTCCCGTCACCGTAGCTGAGACGTAAAAAGATCTGTTTCCTCTAAAGGAAAAAAGTGGTACTTTGGAAGAAACAGACACACTTATTGTGTCTCATCTTTTGTCTCACCATTATTTAATATGTAAGAAAGAGCTGCAGCATTATTAGGATAAAGAATGTACGTTTAATGCTTTTTTTATGCCATCACGGTACCGTAATCGTGAATCATCACGGTAATAATAAAATCGCTCATTATTAGAATTGACGTAACTGGTTTCTGAAGCAGTTTAACCCGGCGAGAGTGCGGTGAAAAAATGTAACAAGAAGTATGTGACAGGGTATGACATACCCGTTTACAAATTTGACTGTAAAACTTGATTCTTAAGAAATAGCATTATAATAATTATTTTTTATTACAGCAAGACTATATTATAACTTGTTGGAAATAAAACATTTGCACCATTTTAACAATTTTTTATATTTTGCTTAAATGGAAACAAGTCATGAAAGTCAAACAAACATGAATTTTTAACAAAAATTTTCGCTCTCAAATAAAAAACTACAAAGGAACTAAAGGAAACAAATTTTATGAAAAAAAAAACTTATGATAGAACATGAAACGAGTAACTATATAAAAAAAAAAAATAACTGGAGCTCAAATCTTGCGAATCAGTTCAGTTTTTACTTAGAAAATACTTCTTCCAGCATTGACCGAAGTCGGGTTTCTTCAATTTCAACATTAATTTTCTATTAAAATCTACAATGCAACAAAGAAATTAAGTTTAAATAGCATACAAAGTAATGTTAATTTTTGTCACAAAATATATACACCAGCTATGTGGCAGGGTATCACATACCCGGACACAGTTTGCAAACGTATAACTCGAGCGCAGGCTGCCGCAACCCTGTAATTATGCCACTATCCCCTCCCGCACCCCTTTAACTCCAGCTACTCAAAGCAACAACAGGTTTGAAGGTTACAAACAAAAAATGCACCCAAGAGTAACATGGTGGGTATGACATAGCCTGCCACACTCTTGCCGGGTTAAATAAATGTTGTAATTTTCATAAATTTAATCTAAATAGAAGTTCTAGAAAATTCTTCTTAAAATTTTCCTTAAAAAAATTTTCTTAAAATCTTATCCTCGACAATAAATATTGATTTAATGAAATTACTTAGGAATATTAATTTGATGGTTTTTTTCATTCTCATCCAATTAAAAAATTTCATTGTAATTTTTTTTAATCTTACTTCACTTCTGTTTATTTTAATCTGATTATCTTTAGTCGATTTAATCTGACTATTATTATTTTTAAATATCTTATCTTTTAAATTCCCTGTAGATAAAGAAAAACTCTTTCATACCCAATAACTTATAAAACGTTTTACGTTCAAAATAATGTAAAAATTTCAATCAATTACCAATTTCGACTTTTTATGTTCTTATCCCTCTACCATAAAAACACCATAGTATAATTTCAGAATTTTAAATAATATACATATCATACTTTTAGCAATATTGATATTTTATAGTACAATTTGCATTCTGTAAAACTTTTTAAATGTTCTAATTCGAATTACATTTACATTAAACTTGTTGTTCCCTTTTCGCTAAGTCAATAAGTAGGCGAAAGCAAGACAAAGGCTGTTTCCCAGTGGCGTTCTTCAAAGACATCGCCGACGAAAGTGTTTATATCGATCGTTCAGTTGATTAGTCAGACATCTCCAAATATTAAGTTTTGAGATAATGAGGAAAGCTATGTATTTTACATTAACTCCACACAGTAGGCCTTAAGGAAAATAATTTCCCTCAGGGCTATGGGTCTTGAAGAGACCCATGTTGTAGGAAGGAGGAAACACAAAGGCCGGCAAATCGTTCCACAGCCTGTTAAACTCAAGAACGAGTCGTAGAAACGACCCATTCTCATGTGACTAATTTCAACCGTGTTTGGCGTGTTTCCTGACTATGCACCGGCACCGAGGGGATAAATGACGCTAGTTCCTCGGAGCATCTTCCATTGTAATACCGGTAGAACAAGGACAGCATTCCCACCTGACGCCTGTGCTCTAAAGATTACATTATTATTAAATCAAACAGACCGCCCGTTTCTGCACATAGTCAAGGGTTTTTTTAGGTATTTTGTAGCTCCAGACCAGAGGTGGCTGCCAAATTCAACCGATTTGTGCAGTTGTGCACTATTAAAGTATCTGCGGGCCCTGTAACTGAGAGGCTAACTTAACTCTGGCTATATTCGAATTCTCATCATAAATCAATATTATTTACATGTGTCTGTGTTTTACATATTAAATATGCTATGAAATAACACCGGGAACCGTGACGGTCTGGTACATTACTGTGACCTTTTGAAATATCCTACTAGTAACCCATAAAACATAAACTTTTCATTTATTTCACTCCGACTGCTGGTGTGGTCGGGCGTAGGGCTCTTGACTCGCAATCCGAAGGTCGCGGGATCGAATCCCGGCGTGGACAAATAAATTTTATTTGATTGATTTGTGTTATTTCACAATTAATTAATTTAAAAAAATATAATATAATATAATTAATTAATTTATAAAAATATTAATTTATATAAATATAATATAATTAATTAATTTATAAAAATATTCTTGCGGCACGTTCCAGAGTGAATGATACTCACAGTATCGCATGGTGTAAGACCACCATTCAGAATTGAAACGTTGCTTGAAATGGCTTTAGCCGTATTTGGTGAGCAGATCCAAATAGCCAGGTACTTCCCCACCTTCCTCTTCCCCATCTCCTTCCCCTCCCCACTACCTTCAGCCTCACAACATACCCCAATTGGGGATGCCATAGTCTCACTGGCTCCAGATGGCAGCAGCTGGGACTCTTGTGAGGTATTCACATTAAAAAAACTGCTTGTTTTTCTGCATTATAATTGATTTGGTGGTGTTTATGAGAAATCTGAGTATTGTACCAGGTAGAGGGGACACTTTTACGTATAACTGCATACTCAAACTCAAATTTTGAATTTTTGGAGACATCTGACTAACCAACTGGACTATCGACATATGCACCATAACACACAATACTTAGTATGTGTTGTTTGCGTCAACTCTAATTGGGAGACCTATAATAATTGCTAATTTGAAACATTTGCACATAATTTATCAATAATTTTAAAATTTCTCTTGGGTCTGGAAAGGGTTAAAACTTCTTAAGATTTTCACATCTTGTGTAATTTTTCATCACTTTATTTATTTTGAATGTTGTATGGTTTGTTTTTGCATTAGTATGCGTTTTATAGTGGTTGTGCGTGAATTTATAATAAAATGGTAGTGTACTAGTGCGTGTGTGAAATGTCAAAATGTTAGCGAGGTGGAAGTCTTACTACTACGGTGGTAACAATGCCAAAAGTGACAATGTGAGTACTTTTGAAAATGGCCTTATGTCAACATTGTAACCAGTGGGGATGAATGGAAGAAAGATTTGCCAATACGAAATATATATATTTTTTTATATTTAAAGTAAATCAAATATATTTATAATGTCATTATTAGGTTCTGCAAGTATTTTAGTTTTTATTTTTTATTATTTTTGTGACAGCTGTTTCGGTGTTAATAAAAAATTAAAGAAACATTATCTATTCTCCTCTCCGCGTTTGGTAACAACTCATATAGGTCTCATAAAAATTTGTTGTATCCCTTACTATCATAGCGAAAAATATGATCTGAACGGTGTTGGAAAGAGAAATCACTACGCTTTATATTCAAATCTAACAGTTTACCACAATAATAATTAAAATGTACACCTTTATGAAAACAAAGTTTCCATAAATGTACACCTTTATGAAAACAAATTTTTCAACTGCGATTGAAAAAAAATGCTGATTTTTCACAGCACAAAAAAAAAACAATAAAGTAATGGCTTACCAAAATTCCCTGATTCCCAGACTTCACATTCACAGTCTTGATCTAATCGATCTGATCTGGGAGACACATTTCATCTTAAAACTAATTAATATCAATGTCTTTTTTTTTTAAACTTTGTAAATATACTTTGTGGCCTAATTATTGATTTAACGAAAACAAATAACTTTGTAAACACCACTATTTTATTAACATTATCGACATGTTTCAAAAACAATGTTTTCTTTGTTAGTTAATAATCTGTTATTGTCGTTGGCAGATTTGTTAATTTTTAACAAAATGTTGTATTATAAACACACATTTCAAATCATATAACTACAATAAAATTTTTAAAAAAAATTCGAAAAAAGCTACATTTCAGAATTTTAACTTTATTTCAAATAAAATCATAAAAAAAAACAGCACACGTGTTTTGTGACGAAAATACTTTGTCTATTTATTTACGATCTTACAAACTAATATATTTGAAATTTTTTTACACACTTATTTTGCTTAGCCATTATTGACAAATTATAAATACATCAGATCAAAAAAATAATTTCATAAAGTACATAATTTTATCACCACACCTTAGTTCATTTTTATTACCAACTTGAATGTAGAGGTATATATTAAAGCAAATTTTGAATGAAATAAAATCGATACTCGGTTACTTGTCAAAAATGCTGGTACGAAGAATAATCAACCTTTCTCATCGGAACCGCCCTGCACAGTTAGTTACTAGGGTACTATCGCAAGACCATCTTTCGACAAAATTTAAATCCTCGGCTGCTGGTTAATGAACCTTAAAACAACAAGCAATAATAAAAACTTTTTTTTCCACCTAACTAAGCAGGTTTTTTCAATTTTCTCCGGCTCTACGGGTCCAAATAAAATGAAATTTCGAGTTTGGTCTTTATCTAATCCTGTGTGTATTTTGCAGACTGTGAACTTGAAATCACTTGCTACCTCCAACTATGGGTCTGACGTGGATGTCATCAATGAAGATGGGGAGTTGGTGCAAGCGTTCGAGGCACAGAAACGGATCACCAAGTAAGTAATCCTTCCCTCTTCCACATTTGATTAACCCTAAATATCTAACATTCGTCAAAATGTCGAGCATTAAACGCAAATCTAATTGTTGTATGTCAAACTAGACCGCTAGACTCATGCGCTTGGTGGTAAATTCTTTTGTTTTTGATGTTTTACATGAACTTCACACAGGAGGCCCTAACCACTGGAGCGCTTTTTGCCACAATATGGCACTATTTAAAATACCTCGGATTGCTTTGCTGCCAATTTTGGCAAATTTTCTCTTATTTGTAAGTAATTAAATAGAAGTTTACGATTTTATAATATTTTTTTATAAATCGTACGAATATGTGATAATCGACAAAAGATAGGTGAAATCATTGGCTATATAGAACTATAATCAGTTTGTATGTCTCGACATTAAAATTCGGACGTATGATTTTTTTAATTTGGGCGGAAAATATTCAAAATGAACACCAAAAAATGCCAAGCAATCGGAGAAAAAAGTTTTAAATTGCACTGTCGTTCCAGTGGCTAAGGAGTCCCTCAGGGCCTACGTAATATTTGGGGATGCTGTGTGGAGGGTCTTTTAATGGAAAGGAAGGAGAGGAAGTTCTGGGAAGGAAAAAGGTACGAGGGTTGGGTAGGAATCTGGGGTCAATGTATCTAGGATATGTAGATCCATCCCTCGCACTGCAGTGCAAGGTGATGGGTCGGCTGGAGAGATCAAAAGGTCCCCCTCAACAAGTCTCTCCCGATCAGACTTACTACGCACAAGGTGGATAAACGCAACCGCCACCAAGACCTAGACAAACCTCACTCCATGATCCTGGGCACCCCTGCTAAGTCACCGAACATAGTGAACCACTTGGGACAAACTTACAGCAGGGGTGTTGGTTATCCAATAAATGGTACCTGGGGCAGCAGTACCCATACCCACCTCCCAAAAGATAAAAACGCCTTAAAAAATAAAATTTGAATTGAATTTTATTAGATTCTCCAATTCGTGAATCATTTTAATTCCATATTTTTCATATTCTAGTTTAGAAAGTTTGCTAAAAATTGTTCGTCTTCATTTTGTTTATTCTTTTGTGTAATGTTGCAATTTTCGTGACTTCTATTCCAGGCAACTTGAAGAGGAATTGCGTGTGGAGCGACAACGTCACGGAGACACGGTCACAGAGCTGGCGGCCGAGTGCGAGCGCCTGTGCGAGGAGAACGAGCACCAGCACAAGTCAGTAACGTCCATTCTTTCCGACATCATTATTCATATTTATTCTTGACCTATCAATATGCAGGATGCAGAGGGTAAAATGCACGTACTTCGAGAGGTGATTCTAGCATTGGACCATGGATTAGTTTGATAAGTTAGCCTCTCAGAAACTGGGCATACTGTACAGGGCCCGCAGATTCTTTAATAGTACACTACTGCTAACCCTGTACAATTCGCAAGTGGGCCCCGCGGTTTAATTTGGCAGCCACCTCTGGTCTGGAGCCCCAAAATACCAAAAAAAAACCCTCGACTCTGTGCAGAAATGGGCGGTCCGTTTGATAAATTCTCCTAACTTAACAAACTGATTGCAATCTTTAAAGCATAGGCGTCAGGTGGGAATGCTGTCCTTGTTCTACCGGTATTACAATGAAAGGAACTAGCGTCATTGATCCCCTCGGCATCGGTGCATAGTCGGGAAACACGCCAAACGCGCGCTCAACATTTGTACACGGTTGACATTAGTCACATGAGAACGGGTCGTTTCTACGACTCGTTCTTGAGTTCAACAGCTCAGCTGTAGATCGATTTGCCGGCCTCTGTGTTTCCTCCCTCCTACAATATGGGTCTCTTCAAGACCCATGTCCACTCCTTCCTCTCCTCAAAAACACCCTCCACACAGCATCTTCAAAGATGACATAGGCCCTGAGGGAAATTATTTTCATCAGGGCCTCCTGTATGGAGTTAATGTAAAAAAAAAAAGGAGATGTACGATTATGTTTAATTTATTTTTCATGGTTGACTGATGAAGTGACTGTCTTGTGAAGTATTTAAGGCACAATGTGTGAACGCTTTTATTACATTATCTCTACACAAGAGACCCTGAGGAAAAGAATTCCCTCAAGGCCTTTGTCATCTTTGGGGATGCTGTGTGGATGGTCTTTTTGGGGAAAAGAAGGCGAGAAAGTTCTGGGAAGGATAAAGATATAATAGGAGGGTGGGTCGAGAGCTGGCTGGAGAGATCAAAAGGTCTTCCTAAATACCAGATACCAGTGTATGCCGATCCGGTCCGCCACATAGTAAGTAGGCAAAAGCATCCGCCGCTGAGATCTAGACAAATCTCCCCCTATGAAGAGCTCCATTAATGAAGCAATAATAGTAGGATAAACTTAGTTACCAACATTAAATGTCAGTGTTAATTGATGTCCCGAGTCTGAATTGTGATCAATGAAGAATTCCAGGAAAAAAAAGCGCCACAATGGTAAAATTTTTTGGATGTCAAAATTATATTGACGGTGGCTAACGAACCATTCTTCTTTCCGCCACCGATACATATCCATTCCCTTAGCTTCTCAAGCACCAAAAGTACCCGTTGGATATCTGCATATATTGGATGAGCAACAGCATATCCATTTGGAAAATTGACGTTAATACATTTTGTTTGTGGGATTTTTACCCACACAGAACGTCCTGAGGAAACATTTTCCCTCGGAGCATATGTCATCTTTGGGGCTGCTGTGTGGAGGGTCTTATTAGGGAAAGAAAGAGAGGAAGTTCTTAGAAGAAAAAAAGGTGTGAGGGGTGGGTAGGAGTCCAGGGGTCAATGTATGCAGGAGTGAAGGCTGCATGATTCCATCCCTCCCATTACCGTACAAGGCGGGCAGTTCGAGAGTTTGGCTAGAGAGGTAAAATGTCTCCATCAACAAGTCTCTCCTGATCTGGCCCTCCACGCAACATGTAGGAAAACGCATGTGCCACCAAGACCCAGACAAACCTCTCCCCATGAACCCCTTGCACCCCTGCTAACACAAAACATGGCGAATCACTTGAGGTAGCCTAAGGCAGTGGTGTTGGTTATCCATTAAATGGTTCCCGGGGCGGCGGTGCCCATACCCGCCTCCCAAATTGAAAATAGGTTTAATAGTAAAATTTTTTGTTTCTCAGGTTGTTGACATCAGGTGGAGCTGGCGGAGACCAGTACATGCAACAAGAGGTGGCGAGACTTGCTTCGCACAATCTGTCACTTCAGGAGCGCCTGGAAGCACTGCAGGAGCGATGCGACGCACTGGAGGAGCGATGCGAAGGCTTTAGACGACGACTGCAGGGGCTGAACCTGACCCTCGAAGATGGCAATGATGGTAAATATGCTTTTGATCTTTTTTAAGAGAGTTTTATGAATATTTCAGGGTCACGAATCATCACTATCATCACAGCAAGGGATCGAAATGACGACCTTTCAACGGAAACAATTTTCTCAACATTCCTTCCATTGATATGCTTGGTGTAACACTAAGTGACCAGCTCAGGCAACATTTTACATTTCATAGTATGATTGAATAATGTTGGCCTCACTGGGTGGCTTACCCGTGCTGAGGCCCCCATTTGCCGGAAGCCGCTGGCGACTACGAAATTTTTTTTGTTTTTTTTTTTTTAAATGCGATTTTAACCCTTATTATAAAGAAACTGTATGAAGGACAAGGTCAGAATCACTTGCGCCAATATCATTCTTTACGTAACCGATGGTTTCATTAATCTAGCTACTCTAGAATATTTTTAAATGAATTTTCTATGACTTGGCTGGTCAGTTTTTGCAACTGTCAAAGGCGAAAAATCGAAGTTTTACGTTTTCAAATGCTTATAAAGGTCTTTATTTATTTGTAAATTCATTTGAATTGTATTTTTTCATGTTGGGTATGTATTCAGATTTGTGTAAAAATAATAAAATCAGTTTATATTTGTGTGATTATGTTTTTTGACAAATATTTCCAAAATGGGAGATTTTGCTAATCTGCTTTTCTGGAAAAACTTCTTACGATATTATCACGTAATATACATAAATAATAAGATATATTATCTGGTAAACAGAAAACAATCGCAAAAAAAGCAATTCCTTTGTTTCAAGTTATCCTTGTTCTATCGGTATTACAATAGATGATGCTCATCTGATCAGATCAGATGAGAGGATCTGGCCTCATTGATCCCCATAACCCCTCAGGCCTCTGACATATTGACTATTATGTTTCTTAAAGACGCTGTCAGAAGTTTGGAGAATTTGCATGTATTTCCACTTTGCGGATTAAATAAAATCAATATAAATGGAATATTTCTAAATAAATCTGAAAACTAAAAACTGTTTTTGAAAGGCGATTAAAAACGCTTAAAAATTTGATTAATAGAAATAAACAAAAAATTAAATATTCGATAATGCAAACAAAAAAGTTTGAAAACTACTCACCTGAAGTTTTTTAGTCTAAATAGGGAACTAAATTTACTGATAAGGGAAAACATAAAAGTTTTATTAGACTGATGTATTGTAAACATTATGTCACCTCACTTTTTTGTCGTTTCATATAAAAATAATTCATAAAAAATTCCCAAGGTTTCATTATTTTTTTTCAAATTGTGGTTGGGAAAGTTGGTTTTATTAAGTTAATATTTTAATTATTTTGAAGTTAAATTTTAGATTTGAGTATAAACCGTGGTGTCTTCTCTTTCTAACATCGTTTAGAGCATATTTCCCACCAAGACAGTAAGGGAGACAGCGATTCTATGAGACTGTATGAGCGTTCCCGAAAGCGAACAAAGTGACTCTATCGGGGTGATATTTGTTTGCAAAACCATAAAAATTAGTCCGAGAGCTTAATATCAGTTGTGTTAGATATTTTCATTTAATAATTATGTTTTGTTGTTTCAGCCACGACCAAAGACACGTCTTCGATGATAGTAGCGAAGGACAGGGACACGAGTCTACTTCCGGTAGTGAAGAAGAAAGACCGAGACTTCATGGGCATGTTTGAGTACAAGGCGGGAACTGAGAACACCATTGTGCAAAGGCTTGTATCCGGTAAGAACACTTTGCTTATTGTACTTAATCACTGGAGCGATTAAGGTCGAAAAATGAACCACTTTTATTTTTCTGCGATTGATAGCGGTCCGAAATTGGACCACATTTTCCTACCATTCATAAAACATTTATTGTAATTATTTAAAATATTTCCGTGACCAGCCATTTATTTTAAAACGAAGCTATTGAAATGCTTTATCTATTATGACTATAGATGTCGCAAATCCGAACTTCGTAGACTATTTTAGAACGATGTTAAAAATCAATTTAAAAAAAAAAAAATTTCACGCAGAATTTCTGATCAGCTGTTTACGGGTTAAAATTAAGTTTCTTTTCCATAGATATGCGCTTTTCATTATCAATTATACCACAGACAACATACAGAAATCGAAAATATTCAATGTTGTCTCGAATAAGTACCTCTCACAGAGTTTCAAAGTAACAAATACAGGATTCACGCAGTTATAAACTTTACGATTTTTTGTATTTTTCTTATAAATCCTACAAATATGAGATAACGGTAAAATACAGGTTAATTCATTGGCTATATAGCACTATAATAAGTTTTTATGTCTCCATGTTAAAATTCAAAGATATGATTTTTTTAATGCTGGCGAAAAATTTAAACAATGATTTTCTGGAAATCTCTAGCAATCGAGGCAAATTTATTTACAGTCACTCCAGTGGTTAACAGAAACTTTTGTCTTGTTTACACCATATTATTTTACAGCACGTAATTGAATAGTTCCACAGTTTCAGAGTATTTGGACTCTTGTACTCTATCTGTAATTAACTCTTCTTCCGAAATTAAATATCTCGGTGTGATCATTGATCAAAACCTGAAGTGGAAGTCACATTTCAGAGCTAGTGAAGAGAATAAGGAAATGTATATATTTGTTAGATTAAGAAATATTTTAAATGTAAAAATAATTGAAAATGTATACTATGCCCTCGTTCATTTTTTACTTATCTACGGAATTACAGGTTGGGGAGGATCTTACAAAAACAATCTAAACTCAGTAAAAGTTTCGCAAAGTAATATTAAAGTAATATTTTTTTAAAAATCTACCTTCTCAACAGAATCACTTTTTAAATTGTTTCCAGTACCAAATGTCGATGACATATTCAAGCAAGCTTCCATTATAAAAATGTGTAAAGAAAAAAATAACAAAGAATATCAAGAATTTTACAAACTAATAAGAAATGGAAACCAATTTATTACACCAAATTTTAAAACAACTCAAATGCAAAATAATTATATTTACCAAGCCATAAAAAACTACAATAACCTCCCTTCTGAATTGCGCTGTATCAGCAACCAATCAGAAAACATAAATAAAATTAAACAATTAACAAAAAAACTTACAGTAAAAACTAAATATTTTATATAAAACATATTATAACTTACAACCTTATTAAGAATCGTGGCTCCCTTATCAGGCACAAGAGCCCCTCTTTTCTGATAAGGTATACATGACCAAAAACGACCTTTAATATAATATTTTGTAAAATGTATATGTATATATGTGACCTATATTTTTTATATTACAAAAAAAAATCTATCACAAACAATTCATTTGTACAACTTGAAAAAATGAGGAAGGCAGTGTCAAACAAAATACGAAAATTAGTCAAATTTGAGGTTTGGGCAGATTATTTGTAATGACTATGAGTTTCTCCAAGTTTGAGTTCTCAGTTTGGCGAACGAATAACGCAAAGTATCTTAGAATATGTTAAACGCAGATAGTTGAAAAGCCTATTGTGAATGCCTAGCTCTTCCAGAATGGGTAATTTTTTCCTGTAATCAATGTATAATTTAAAAAAACTTCAATTAAACAACATTTCTGTTTTAGAACTCTCTCCCCGCACCGCTGTTACCCTATTACCAGGACTGCCTGCGTACGTGTTGTTCATGTGCATTCGATACACGGACTATGTGAACGACGATGACAAGGTACGCGTGCTGCTGCGTGTCTTCATCAACGGCGTCAAGAAGGTGGTCAAGAAGAGGGGCGATAAGATGGAAGTATCCATCATGTGGCTCGCCAACACTCTGCGGTATGTATTTTTGTTGTTATTTTTATGATATTTGCACTGTAGCAACCACTTTCTATTTTTACATGCCCGGCTCTTGAAAAATTCATCGCGCCGTCACTGGTTTCAGAAGGAACATACGAGATGGCCGCCTACCTAGGTACATTATCATAGCGTCGTACATTAGTACCTAGGCCTGGTGCCGCTGGCCCGCTAGTAATTATTTCGCCACCTACCGGAAAGGTCTAGAGTCACTATCAACAATTCACAGTACCGCGCCGAACTTTTGGGAAGGTACGCGTGTACATATTGCTTGGCTTTCTAGTAGCTACTAAACAGATCGGCTGTGCTATTTAAAGGGGTCTGCGATCGGTCAGTCAGTCGGTCAGTCGATTAGTCAGTAGTCAAGTCTAATCAGTGCAAGCGATAACTTTTTTTTAATTTTTATTTATTTAATATATATATAAGTGTACAGTGGTGTTATATAAATTACATATTGGTACAGAATTTATTTAAAATTGCAATCTCACCAAATAAGAAGCTAGTTCTTGTGCTTGATGAGCAAGTTACACTAATTTTAACGGAAATAGAATAACATTATGCAGTAGGTAGGTATAGGAACAATTGAAACTTCTGGATCATCTATATGCGAAGGTGTACATAAATAGGATTCGGTTACATACTAAAATATTGAGCACTTAAGAGAAATTAGAAAAATCTAAATAAAATAGAGATGAATATAGTAATACTGATAATAAATATAAAGAAAGAAAAAAACAGGAAATTATTTAGTTAATTTTTCCTGATGAAGTATAACTTCAGTTTCAGTTTATTGATATCTTTAGTTTTTTTTACTTCAATCGGAAGGTTGTTGAAATACTTTATTCCTAAATAGATATAATTGTTTTGCATTAGTTTGGTATTAAATTTGAATAACTTAATAATTAATAATTTCAGACAGCCTTGAAGAGTTCATTATCGGGGCAGATGTTTGTGCGGTTGTTTATTTGTAGCATCCTCGGCTAATGCTTTTAAAATCGAGTTAGGGTTTGATTCTTAATTTACTGACGAATTGTGAGTTTTTGCGCTTTCGAAAATTTAAGGCAAAACAGAATTGATTCGTTGAGTTC
The DNA here is from genome assembly GCA_936435175.1 of Glyphotaelius pellucidus. Taxonomy (NCBI): domain Eukaryota; kingdom Metazoa; phylum Arthropoda; class Insecta; order Trichoptera; family Limnephilidae; genus Glyphotaelius; species Glyphotaelius pellucidus. The sequence continues at coordinate 10,300,251 of OW386560.1, forward strand.
CAATACCCTCCCTAATGAATTTTGGTCAAAAATTAGATGTGAATACCATCTTATGTGGTTTCTCACAAGAAATGCTATGCCGTTGTTATTATTGCAATACGGAGAACATATGAAGCACTTGTCCCCTGCATTTTGGAATAAAGCTCCATTATTTGGGCTCCCTCTGAACAAAACCGTATCCTAGAAATAGAAAGAGTTCAAAAAAGGTTTATGCGTTACCTGTATATGAGGGAATATACATACTACCCATTCCTGTATCCATCGTTGTTTTTATCAGGAATGCTCGATCTTAACACATTAGAAGCCCGCCGAAAAATATTTTTGGGTTAGCACTTTTTTAAGCTAATCTCCGGCATTATACTGAATCCGCCCATGTTGAAGGAGATTAACTTATATGTACCCAACGCGTACACTCGTGGGAGATCCCATGCACTTTTTTATGCTCCGAAAGCGAGAACTTCTTCCTATCAAAATGCGCCATTAAACAGAGCAATTCAACTGCTAAATGAATATGTATTAAACATCGACATCTTCAATGTCACCTACAGAGAATTCAGTAATTATCTTCTGACATATGTCACAAGATAGCGAAACTGCCCTCATACATTTTTTTTTCTTTAAATTTTGTAATCTTCCCCATAATATTCTGGTGTATAACTGTTTTATGGAGAACCTGATAAAATAAATAAATAAATTTCCAAAAATCTTCTAGTTTCTTTATAAATCGTTTTTACATATGGACCTGAGTTCCAAAATACTCCGTAATCGAAACAGCCAATCAAAAGTCAGCTTTTTGAAAAAAATCACAATGGCAAATCACAAAACACTGTTTGTTATTTGCAGGCTCCTGCATTGTCTGAAGCAGTACAGCGGGGACCGCAGCTACCAGGCTGAGAACACGCCAGCACAGAACGAGCAGTGTCTGAGAAACTTTGATCTTTCAGAGTACCGGCAGGTTCTGTCTGATATAGCCGTATGGATCTACCAAGGTAAGCAAGGCTCACATAAATTACTTTTTTTATTTATTACTTTCTATTGCAAAGTTTGTAATTGATGTAAGCATATAGCACATTATAAGAGTAATGTCACAAATAAATAAATTTTACATATTCTTTAACGCCTACTGTGCCAGGTGTGCTACGGTAAAACAGAAATCTACTAACATTTCAAATTAAATGGAACCACAAAGACATCTGTTGACAATATTAATCATAAATATTAATAATAATAGCCTTTATTCAGACAGTAAATTACATAACATAATTAATAATAAACTTTTCACATATATATTCACTTATCATGCATCGACTCCCTGTCTGTATGTCACTAGTTGACAAAGGCCTCTTCCAACTGTCGCCATTTCTCTCTATCATCAGCTACTCTTGTCCATGTACCACCTGGTACTATTGAGTTGCTGGTATTATTGAGGAAAATCGGGATATTATAATAATTATTAATGCAAATAATAATTATTATAACATTTATTTAATTGAAAATATTCTTAACAAAAAGTACAAGAATAAATTTCTTAAATCCTTTCAGTATTTATCCTGTACAAAAAGATCAGGAAGAGAACAAATGGGGGAAAATCAATGATGTTAAGCATTTAAATAGACACGCCATAGTCTCACAAACTCAAAATTTAATGCGGCAATTTAGCAACACTCAACAGCGATTTTCAATAATTTCTCAATTCAAAAGTTTTTAATTTACGATAGAGATAGACGTTTAAAGAATACGTGCATATGAACGAAACAAAAGATAGCACACTGGCGGCATTTTCGTATTCAAAATTCAAAAGTTCCGTCGAATACTGTCTCAAGGTCGACTAAAGCCTGGGCACCAGTCGAATTTTGAAGTGTCAAGTTTTCAAGCTATAATGAACAACGATAGTTTGCTAATGGCGTTGATTGTTACTGTATTCTTTTACTGCTGATTTGTATGTTGTTTTATCCCAATCATATAAGTATTATAAGATTATTAACAGTAAATTTTACTTAGCGACGGCACTGACTTTGTAATTTGGCTGTTGTGAGTCCAGACCCTTTACTTTAGTAGGCCTTATATTTCTCTAATGACGCATAAAACGGCGGGCGGGAAACATGAAAATTAATTGCAATATTTATAATAATCTATAAATAATAAGTAATTTATGTGTACTTACGCACAAAATGTTATTCCTTCGCTCTTACTACTATTTGCCGTGATATTAAAACATTTTCGCATCATACAGGAGGGCATTTTGGCACTTTTTAAAATGCAATTTACTTACTGGTAATTGTTGGTAAGACACGACCTTACTCGACGCATAGTAGTTTAGTACTGAAGTACTAGAAATCGAGACTAGTACAGTTAGTTACCTTACTTTTGGCTTCACGTTTTGAGATTTCTACCCCGCGTCTACAGTATATATATAACGTCATTGGGGAAAATAATGTTTTGAATTAACCTGTTGACTATTGGGCGTATTTTGAAAAACCATGCAGATTTTACCTTGTTGCTTTCTGGTCGATTATCCATATAAAAATAAAGGAATTCCTTTTTTTGCGATTGTTTTCTGTTTACCGGATAATATATCTTATTATCTATGTGATAATATCATAAGAGATTTTTCCAGAATAGCTAACTAACTAAAAAAAAAGATTAAAAAATCTCCCATTTTGAATATAATTGTCAAAAAATATAATCACACAAATTGATATAAACTGATTTTATTATTTCTACACAAATCTAAATACATACCCAACATGAAAAAATACAATTTAAAGGAGTTTGCATACACATAAATAAAGACCTTTATAGGCATTTGAAAACGTAAAACTTCGATTTTTCGCCTTTGACAGTTATAAAAAATGACCCGCCAAGTCATAGAAAATTCATTTAAAAATATTGTAGAGTAGCTAGATTAAAGAAACCATCAGTTACGTAAATAATGATATTGGCTCAAGCGATTCGGACCTTGTCCTTCATAGTTTCTTTTTACATAGGGTAAAAATCGAATTTAAAAAAAAAAAAAAGGAAAAAAAGTTTCTTGGCCGCTGGCGGCCTTCCGGCAAATTTTAAATTGTAAAATTAAATTTATAATTCATTTTATTTTATTTTATAAAAATCACCTTTCTAAATTTGAATAGCTTTTGCTCGAGTGGTTGAATAGAAACTAATCCATTAATCTATTCCAGGCCTTATCACCTCCCTGGAGCAACAGCTGCACCCCCTCATCGTCCCTGCGCTGCTCGAATTTGAGGAGATATCGGGCGTATCGGGGAGGGCCCCTCGAGGCAGGGCCCCATCGCAGGACGGGCCGCCGCCCCCCTCCCCGCTGCCCCCCCGCTCCCCGCATCACCTCACCAAGGAGCTGGCGCACATACGCAGTAGTCTCTACTACCACGGAGTGGATCCAGACTTGATTGTGCAGATATTCAGACAGGTAAAACATAATAATTTCGGCTGTCTGTGTGTGGGTGATTTGAAATTGTGTTCCTGCGTAATGTGTAAAATTAGTATAAATCATATCAGACAAGCGATAAAGTAGGCAGTATAAAAATTATTTTATTAATTAATAATTCTTTATTTGAAATGTATATTTCTTTTATTTAAATGTTTGACAGATCTAAATCTGAATCACTGATGGTTTTTTGAGTTTACTATTCGAAAGATAATTCTGGTCGCCTCTCTAAATTATTTGTCAACAAAAAAAAAATTATAAGAAAATTGACAACATTTATTTTTGACCAAGATAATGTTTGTAGTTCTTAGTCAAAGTATGATACAGTTAAAAGTGACCGAATCGGATAGAAACACCTTTGCTCAGTTGGTAGAGCTGTGGCCCGGAAAGCCGAAGGCCCTGGGTTCGAGTCCCAGAGGTGCCAATATCTTTTTCTGATTTTTCTGTCTCCAGATTGAGTCTTGTTAAAGGGATATGATACCCTTCATTCAATTCGTAAACTGCAAGAATTGCTTTATGATTACTTCGATAGATGGCAGTAGAGATACCTTCTTGAATTTGAAATATTGAAAATTGTACGCGCGTCGCTACACAAATTTCGTCCTAAACTCCGTCGACGAAAAAAGTTATTGGCAGCTAGTGGAGGGAGGGTGATCTACAGAGAAGGGCCGGACTGTTAATGGGCTTAACATTATTTTATTTATTTCATAATAAAAATATGTTTAGTTCAGTTTTTTCATATTTTATCGACAAAATATAATTACGCATTATTTGCTGAACGAATTTCTTTTTCAAAATTAATAGATTACTTAGTTAGTTCCCGGCATACGTTGAAATGCCACTAATAAAAAAATTGTTTCTCCCTGCGTGTCTTTTCCCATTCGTTCCGTTCGCCTTTCGTCCCCATTCCCCCTCCCATGTCCCCTTCCCCTCACGTTATTATTAGATTTATACATCAAAGTATTATTTACGCGAAATGTATCGTAATTTTACGAATTTTCTTCGAATATCTAAATTTGAAGAGCCGGTTGCATCAGAAATCGGCAACGAAATTTCGATTTACGCGGTAATATATCACATTTTTATGAGTTTAACAAGATGGCCGCGACGGTCGCGGCCGTGAAAATTTGATTTATGCGGAATATTTTACGGAAAATATCGTATTTTTATGAATTTACTTCGAATACATTGGGCGACTTACATGGGAATAAGTCGTATTATTACGAATTTATTCCGAAGAACCTACCCGTATTTGAATTTGCAACCGAGGAACTCAATTTTCGGCGATTTTTTTTCGTTAAATTTCCAATTACGTGGGAATTCGTCAATTCAAAATTTTACTTTGATGTCCCGTGGATTTCGAATTGACGGGTACTACTGTATATACAGAAACACCTATGACACATGTAAATCACAAGTTTGTACATGATCAATATAAAAATAAAGATTTGTTGGTAAATTTTAATTATTATAAATTAAGTTGACTGATTCGGCCCATTGCCTTGCCGATTTGCCGTTTGGAATCTCGTGGTTCACATTTGTAGTCGATTTTATGGTGTTTTTTTTTTTAAATTTAACTTCTAAATATTCAGCCGTTTATTGTCTTTAAACTATATTTTCTAGAATAGATATCATAGATATATATCATATCATAAAATATCTTTGATTTGACAACGTGTTAATGGTTACGTGTTTATACGCAGAAAGGCGATATTATTGTTAATTTTTCCTTTAAAAGTTTTTTTTTGTCTGTTTCTCTATGTACAAACTTTATTGACTTCATTTGAAATTTTAAAGATAAAAATAAAAAAAAAACTTGTTTGCAATAAACTTGTTTACTCCTTATGCTAATACCCCTTACCGTGTAAGGTCGGAACAGTGGAAAACTTGACTTATTATCACTTAAAACCATAAAATGCGTATTTGCCGTTGTAATTAATAACATGGCGTCCTTGAAAAAAAAATGACATTTCGCATTCTTTAAGTTAACAAAATAACCATTAAAATGCATTATTTCCAATTTCCGGTTACTGAATCAATTAGTTCTAGTTAAAATCTACCTACAAATTTTTTTAAAGTGTACATTAAGCGTGTTCCTATATTGATAATGGCCGCCAAGTGAATAATCGATTTTAATTTTAACGAAATAACTATTAAAATTCATTACTTTCCAATTGCGGAAACTGGAATACTTACTTCCCATTATTATCTATCTGATATTAAGTTTTTTTTTTAAATAAAAAGTGCATATTAAGCACGTCCCTATTTAGTAAATATTTACCTAAGAATCTAATTACGAGACGGTAATTTTTGGTTTTATTACCAAACACCGCGTACGTAAAAAACGTTCACTCAGAAAGACAAATTCTCGCACATACTTGCAAAACGAGCGCGCTGGTCAACAACACGCGTGAAGTTGCAAACAGAACGCATGTTGGATGTTGTTTTTTTACGCGTCTGTCAGTTGAAAACATATAATGCGGTAAAGTTACATAAAAAAAGAGAATTTGTGAGTACTAACTGTTATTGTAGCTTCCTTAGATTATCGCATTACTTGAAGTGAATTGGTATTGTAGTATTTGACTCATTTATGGAACATTTTGATGGCGTTTTAGACATATATTGGCTATGAAATATGGAGCGTATAGTTTCACCACCATTCAACGGGGGCTCCTCTCCCGGAATGGTAAAAAACTTTGAAATGTGTTAAAATTTCGTGCAAAATTAAGTATTTATTTAATTGTTGATATCCACAGATATCATAACGATAATAAGAGGCCGTACTTCTACAGATGTGTGTATTGTTTACATGTTTCAATTTAAAAATATAATGTAAAATCATTATTAATGCGACAATCATAGATCGAAGTTTTAAAAGTGGGTTGTATGGTGTATCAATGTTTTTATTTTTTATGGTCGAATGCCTACATCAATTAAAAAAATAAATAAGCAGATTGAAAAATAATAGTCCATTATTTAGTAACAAAAAATATCAAGTCTGGGAATGACACACAAAATGTAGTATTAAGCCGTTTTAGACAGCCGTTTTCCAGCAAAATACCATTCTGCCATATAACACACTCTTAAGAATATTTCTCAATTGCATTGAATTCTGTAGCTTTAGGAGCAACAAAAAAAAAAAAACAATAATATTTTTACCAACTATTATTTTATCAAATATTTATTAATTATAAAAGAATCCATTAAAAAAAGAGTCGAACGAAAAAATTCAAAATTCAAAAAGTTGCGAGGTGTTGAAGTGGGGGGTCTCAAAAAAATGGCGCACCCTGGTTGACACAATTGCAACCCTCCCAGTAATCTAAAAAAAATAAAAAAATAATTATTAATCCAAACAAATGCGGCTATAGCCCGTGAGGAAAAGTAAAAAAAATTTTTTTTGCAAAATGGCGGCTGTCTGAAATAAAAAAGATGTTTTTGTAACAGTTTTTTTAACTTTCCAAATTTTTTAAAAATAGTTACAATTTAAATTTTGTTATAGCTCTAGTTCCCGCTATAGAGGAATGTATAGAGAAGGCTCACACCAAATTTCAAGTAAATTGGTTTAGTGGAACTTGAGATATTGTGTCAACGGTCTCGAAAAAAATGGTTTGGAGAAAAATGGGTTTGAAATTTTGTTCTATTTAGATTTTGGTTAGATTCCATCTAAACCACGACATTAAAATGGTTATAACTTTTAAAATAATGCGAATTTCGAAAAATCCTTAACGAGATATTTTTGAATATTTAAACTTTGGAAATATGGAGAAAAAAAAAAGTTTTTTTTTCTAGACTAGAATACTGCCTTAAAGTACAATTATCGTTACTGAAGCAGATTTTGCCTTCAGTCCAAGGGTTTCCGGAATGTGAGACGGAAAATAATGTTGTCTGATATTGTAGATGAATCTAATTTGTTTTCTGTTGTTGTTTGCAGCTCTACTACTTTGTGTGCGCCTGCTGTCTTAACCAGCTGCTGCTGCGCAAGGACCTGTGCCGCTGGTCCAAGGGCATGCAGATCCGCTACAACCTGTCCTCGCTGGAGGTGTGGGCCAAGGAGCAACTGCCGGCCGAGGCTTCGGTCTCCGTGCTGGCTACGCTGCAGCCCATCATTCAGGCAGTCTACCTCATGCAGGCGCGCAAGGTATGCTTAAAGCAAGCAAGCATTCTGCTGAAAGCATCCATTGGACATCTGTGCTGATCTTCAAGTTTCAAAACAGCCTAGAAATATATACGAGTTTAACACATACGCTCCTGTAGAGTATTTGCTATAAATTGATTGCATATTCGGCACAGTCGTCTGCTAACGTGGTTCGAGGACGTCAGTAATCGTCCCTAATTGATTACATATTATATAGGTGCCCGGGTTCATGGGGTGAAGTTTGTCAAGGTATTGGCGGCCAATACGTCTGGCAACCTGCTGTGTGGTGGGCCGGATCGGATTTTGTTGAGGAGGCCTTTGAGGAACCCCTCGACCCATCGCCTTGCACCAAAGTTGAAGGGATGGATTCATATGTCCATCGCTCCTGGACACACTGACCCCCAGATTCCTACCCACCCCTCATACCTATTTCCTTCCCAGAACTTCCTCTTCTTCCTTTCCTTAAAAAAAACCTACACAGCATCCTCTAAGATGACAAAGGCCTCCTGTGTGGAGCTAATATTAAAAAAATAAAAAAATATCTTACAATTTTTTATTAGAACTCTTTTAATAATAACTAAAATATGAAGAAAAAAATAGTAGATAATATTGTTAATTCTGAAATTTGAAATATGAAATGACAAAAATGACTTAAAATTAAGAGATCTCAGTAGCCGAATTGATAAGGCGTTCATCCCGGTAATTCGAGAGATACTGGGTTGAAGTCCCAGTTGCGACCGTTATCTTTTTATTTTTCTACTACTTGTTCTTTTTTATATTTTGTTTAGTTTTTTAGTGTTATCTCCTTCTTCAATAACATATCTTACAGCTTATTGACAATATGAAAAGTGTTTCTCATTTGGTATTTAGTGCACCGAGAGCTAGTATCGTGGAACCCGTCCTGGTAATTTATTGATTGCCTGACATACATATTATGTTATTGATGTTTAAAAGTGTCAGTCAGTAACTATGTTATTGATGTATAAAAGTGTCAGTCGGTAAAACTAATGGATTGCTTGCCTGACATACATATTATGTTATTGATGTTTAAAAGTGTCAGTCGGTAACTAATGGATTGCTTCTTCCACAGTCGGCCGCTGACGTGCAGTCTACGTGCGACATGTGCCCCGACCTGACTTCCATGCAGATCTGCAAGATCCTCAACCTGTACACTCCCGCTGAGGAGTTTGAGCCCAAGATCACGCAAGACTTCATCCGGCAGATTCAGGCCTGTCTGCAGACCAGGGATAAGGAGAGAGATTTTTCCGATCAAGTGAGTTCATTCTTTTTGTATCTTGTATTATTAACGTGCCAAAACCCATGTTATGGAGCTTTAACCCCTCAGGCCCCGATGATATTTTGTCAGAGGGTCAAAATATTTCCGCTTGCCAATAAAATCCATGTGAATTGAATAATTCTGAACTTAACTTATTTTCGGAGGGGAAATTGTCTTTGCAAACATATCTCAAAACAAGATAAAGTGAAGCTAGAATCCTATCCAAACGAGGTGATGATATGTTAACTCGTCCCGTGCCGCTGGAGGAAGCTTGTAAATTTCGCGATGTTTTGACTTTGAAATAATATTTTGTGGGTATATTTTATGCTATCTTATGTAATATTTACCGAAACACATTCCTTGAACCATGAACTATGGCTAAAAACAACATTACTTGTGTTTATTTGACGAATTCATATATTTTACAATATTTTTTACGAGAATGATGCAACCGAACTGACAGCTCCGAAAAAAACTCGGCCAAAGATCCACAAAGAATTCATAGAAATTATTCCGGTTCCATTGATGTGTTCAAAGCATTAAGCACCTTAAGAACAAGAATGCCCCAAGCGATTCTGACCTTATCCTTCATACATTTTCTTTATAATTAAGGTTTAAAATCGCATGTCAAAAAATATTTTTTAGAGTTTAATTTGGCGCACGCCGGCGCATACTCGGCAAGCAACGAGTTAAAGGGAGATGCATGTAGTTGCGTCAATACACTAAATTATTTGCAGATGTGTTTGTTTGCTTTGGTGTTGAGAAATTACTTGGCAATCCAACAACGAGCTGATTACAGGTTATTAGGTCTGATAATTACAAGGTTTGTGATAATTATTATAAATCCAATTGTTTTTTCTTTTTCAGGTGATGATGGACTCCAAGTTCAACTTCCCAGTGAAATTCCCTTTCAGTCCTTCCACCATTCGTCTGGAGCATGTAGAACTAGCGGAAGCCCTCAATCTTGCCACCTTGCTCACCAAGCTGTAGGCAACTCAACGCCGCCGCGAGTTTCTTCAAACTAGCTTAACACAATCAGGAGTAACCTAGCCTAACCTCTTAAAAGTATTGCTGCTAGCCAAGCTGCAGATGCTTGAGTTGAGAGGTTTCCTCAAACTTATTTAATGAAACCTGGAGTAACCTAACCTAACATAATCATGTATCATCATTTTACAAAAAAAATTAAAGCTGGCTTATCATAATCCAACATACCATGCATCAACTTCGTCCAACAAGTATCGCATCGGCTGCAAACTAACTTTTTGGAATCTGGAGTAACCTAACCTAACTTCCTAACTTCCTAACCTAAATTCTTTCAACAAGTATTGCTAATAGCAATGAATGCTTTAGTTACAATGTTTCTCCAAACTAACTTAACGGAATCTGGAACAACCTAACCTAAATTCTTCCAACAAGTGTAGTTAAAAGCACTGGATGCTTTAGCTACAAGGTTTCTCCAAACTAACTTACTGGAATCTGGAGTAACCTAACCAAAATTCCTTTAACAAGTGTAGCTTAAAACAATGGATGCTTTTGCTACAAGGTTTCTCCTTACTAACTTATTGGAATCTGGAGTAACCTAACCGAAATTCTTTCAACAAGTATTGCTAATAGCAATGAATGTTTTAGTTACAATGTTTCTCCAAACTAACTTAACGGAATCTGGAACAACCTAACCTAAATTCTTCCAACAAGTATAGCTAGTAGCACTGGATGCTTTAGCTACAAGGTTTCTCCAAACTAACTTACTGAAATCTGGAGTAACCTAACCAAAATTCCTTTAACAAGTGTAGCTTAAAATAATGAATGCTTTTGCTGAAGGTTTCTCCTTACTAACTTATTGGAATCTGGAGTAACCTAACCTAAATTCTTTCAACAGGTATTGCAAATTGAATGCTTTAGTTACAATGTTTCTCCAAACTGACTTAACGGAATCTGGAGCAACCTAACCTAAATTCTTCCAACAAATATAGCTAATAGCACTGGATGCTTTAGCTACAAGGTTTCTCCAAACTAACTTATTGAAATCTGGAGTAATCTAACCTAAATTATTCCAACAAGTATAGCTAATATCAATGGATGCTTTAGCTATAAGGTTACTCCTGATTAACTTATTGGAATCTGGAGTAACCTAACCTAAATTCCTTTAACAAGTGTAGCTAACAATGGATGCTTTAGCTACAAGGTTTCTCCAAACTAACTTATTGGAATCTGGAGTAACCTAAACTTACTTCTTCCAACAAATATAACTAATAGCAATGGATACTTTAGCTACAATGTTTCCCAAAACTAACTTAATGGAATCTGGAGTAACACTCCGTGAATCAACTTCTTCCAACTAGTATCATTGATAGCAATAGACGCTTTACACACTGACTTTAATAAAAAATCAGACTAACCCAACCTAGCAATTATTTAATATTTATTTTTTACGACTTAGTGTAATTAAATTTTTCATTTACAAAAACGATTTTGTGATTTAAAGTGATTTTTAAAGTAGTGCCAACGTTTTATTAAAATAAAATAGGATTATAGCTATTTGTGATTCCTCAATATATATTTTTTTTTCTAATGTTATCTCCTGAGAGCTCCGCTGCCTTTGTTTCTCTGTTACATTTGTTTTATACAAGAAAGAGGAAGAAGTCATATCGGAACCGAGTCATAGGTCTGCTTCACAGGTTTGTGACGCAGACCTCCGCTAAAGTGTCAGCATCCAGGCAATAATAATGTGTAAAAAGTCAATTATTTGCATCATCATCATCTTCTTCCACTTATCCTATTCGGGTCAGGAACCCACTGCATCGACAAGGCGCCTCCATGCGTCTCTGTCTTGCGCTGATTGTGCGGCCTCCGTCCATGGCAATCCCATCCTCTCCTCCCACAGTTTCTGGAGTTGCCTCACCCAACTATGTCTGGGGCGGCCCACTGGACATCTACCCTCTGGAATCGCACTCAGTATTTTCCTAGGAATTATTTCCATCATGTTATTTATTGTGACTATGATCTTGTCTGTCAGTGGGAATTACCTTCAACATGCATCTTGACTAGACTGACAATAATTTTGCATATTTTTTTTTATCAAAGAAATAAAAAATCATTTCCATTGTTTTTTTGATTACCCATTTCATAAACTGGGTGACGATTTCCCCCTAACCTAACCTAACCATGATTTTTTAAAATCATTTTTCTTTTCCATGAGGTAACCGATTTTTACTGCCATCAATAATTTTACCCAAATAGATAATTGTAATATTTTTTTTAAAGTATTCACTGTGAAAAATAATGTTAATTATTTTCTTGTCTTGGCCATATTAAAGCATTTTATTTCACAGTATCAGCTTACAAATAAATTAAAAGTATGGCCAGCATGTATTATTAGTACATTTAAAAGTATTTTTTAAAAGTATAATTTTTTTGCAAAACTATTTTGCATAGTACTACTAAAAAGATGTATAAATACAACATATTATAATACAATATGTAGAATAATAATGTATCCTTAGAGTTATATAACAATTATTTGTTTTTAAATTATTCATGTTTTTGTGCAGACAATAACCGGCAACACGTCTAATCACCGAGTACCTACGGCTCGAAACTGACTTGTGTATTTAAGATTTATAAATATTCTTTTGTCGGTTGTTATTAGTTTTGCAACCATGGCAACTATGCAAAATTTTGAGGATGGCAAGCATGCTCTGAAATGTTCAAGAACTGCTCATTAAGCTCACGCATTTATGAAGTTATGAATGTGAATAATTCAAAGTGGAATATTTTTATATGAGCAATTATACTTTGTAGTTTTAATTTTATATCATTTATGTTTTTAAGTTATTATGGCGACTTGAACATCGTTGCATTTTATAACACTTTGTCAGAACTTGGAAGGCGTATAACCTATAAGAACCCGATTATTTTAATAATGTGATTTTATTGTTACGGCAACAAAAAAGTTTATTAGAGTTTAGCCCATAAATGAAATGCTTGTTTAGCATTATTTATATCCACCATTAGTATTGTATGTACTTTATATTCTATATATATATAAAAATCAAACTACTTGCTTGGGATGTATATATGAGATGTCTATGTATTGCTTTATTAAGCATAGGAAATTATTGAAACATTCAAAATACCTTCTTTAAACTACCGCGAAGATTTCTGGATTATTACAACTACATGTCAACACATCTGAAAAGTTTTTTAATCATTACAAAAACTCTTGCGAAACTGTCAAAAATGTCAAAATTTGAGAATGACATTTTGCAAAACAATGATTGCAAACAGTGAAATCAAAATTCAATTTTCGAAACTCTTTAATTTAATTAATTTATTTGAAGTACTCGCTTAATACTTTGAGACGAATTAAGAATTATAAATATTTTAAATAGGTACCTATGTTAGATACCAAATTTGAATGATTGTTCTTATAATATACAAAAATGAATATTTGTATTATATGAAAAATGAAAATTTGAATAAAAAAATTGTAAGATGTGGTATGCGAGCTGATTGAAAACTGAATGTACTGGGCCTGAATATATGGAAGCAGGAAGGGGGTTGGTGGGACGGGGGTGCGGGAGAGGGGAGAGGGAAGGTGGGAAAGATGGAAAAGGGATGCGGGAGGGGAACGGGGACGCACGGGAAAGGACATGCAGAAAGAAACAAATTATTTATTTGAATTACGCATGCCGGGAACCAGCTGGTTAGTTATAAATATGTTTTTATGTCGATATCCCATTTTCACACTGATATTTCCATTTTAAGAGGTTAAATTGCATTTATATTTAAATTTAACGAAGATTGGAAAGAATGAATTAAAATTAATTGCATAGAGTTTGAAATTAATTGAGCGGTGTTTAAAATGAAATTTAATTAATTGTACTGAGTTTGAAATGAATTGATTGGTGTTTAGAATGAATACAAATTAACTAGTTTGAAATTAGAATGCTTTGAAATGAACTAGTTTAACATCGGAATGCTTTGAAATGAACTAGATTGAATTTTACAAAAAAATTATGTTGAGTCAATCATTTTAAACTGCGCTAAATGTAATAAATTATAATCCTTTAATGTTCATTCTCAAAAATTTAATGCATTTTTATTGCATCACCTATCACATAATTATTTATAAATAGGTATTTAGAACTCATCAATTCCACGGTATAATTATTTACCTAGATAATTCCATTATTAATTATTAAAGATGCCATTTACGTATCGATCAAGTACTTACTTAATATTAAGTGCATGAAATGTTTTGTGTTCAGACTGCGATTCTACCAATATTGGGAAAGTGAATTATGCGTAGTATTACTCTCTTGGCCAATAAGTTAAATTAAATTATTAAATTACCTTTAGGATAAATTAATTTATTTTTAAAGCAAATTGTACACTGTTAATCGACATTCCCAAATTTCTCAATTAATCACCAGTTTATATTTACAAAGTTTACTCTCGGAGCACATTCCATTGAAATACCAGTAAAAGAGACAAAAAACAAGGTGCTGTATTTTTTCAGTCTATAAAATAAAAAAAACAATTTAGTGCAACCTAACCTAACTCCGATTTAAAAAAATTTTACTAATATGTTGAAAAATCGTTTTTTTTTGCTCATAAAAATTCAGAAACAGTGAGCGATAGCCTCCTCAGAGCACCTTCCAATGAAATACCAGTAAAACAGACAAAAAATTATTAAGTTTTCCAGTCTAACGTTAAAAAAATATATATGTATATATTCTGTGCCCTTGAGGTGATTTTTCAAAAAAACAGCACTATACAATTCATCCAAATATTATTTTTATTTACTTGTGCAACATAACCTAACCTTGGTTTGAATTCCGTAAGTCTAAACTTAAACTTTAGGTCTTAACTGTTAAGTTGAAAAATCTAATTGTTTATCTCACTAAAAGCTTGGGAATGGTGAACCTGTGAGGAATCATGCAATTTGCACACCTTTTTTTCCGACTTGTTGTCATCATTCCATCATAAGCTGTGGAGGTTTGAAATATCCTTTGACCTGTGAAAAATAAGGTGATTTTCCATTCTGTTTGTTTCATATTGTTTTTATTGTTCAATAAGAGTAAAACACCACTAATTAATCGATTTACATTGAATTCATTTGACAACACATATTTATTTTAACAGTATTTATTAGAATCAATAATAATGAATGTCCACCATTGGCATATGACTGTATAAACAAAACTAAATTCTATAAATTGTTATTGGCTTAAATATATATCTAGAAAAATATTAAACTAGTATCCTTTATAATATATTTTATTTGATTATAGTCTATTTAAAATGTTACAAAAACAGTGTGTTAAGGGACGTACTTGACTTACTTTAACCAGTGATTCCTGACATTATTTGGATTAAAAAATGTTAATTAAATTTTGGTCTCCAGTGACTTTGAAAATTTTGAAAGTTGAAAAAAAAATCAAACAAATAAAAATTCTCGTTGTCACCAACCCCTTAACCAACGTCTCAAACATTTTTTTATGTTTTTGTAGAAAAAAAAAACATAAAAGATATCACAGGAGACCAAAATTTCAAATACATTTTTTACAATCACTGGTTAAAGTAAGTCAAGTGCTTCCCTTAACACCATGTATATATATATATTTATATTAAACTGGGTCCACCAACAATTTGTAAATGGTCGGTTTCAAAACTATTTGACTTTAAAATCAAATTTAGTATCGTTTTAGTGATTTCCTTGCAAAACTTCACTGAGATAGCCTGGTTTAAATTGATAATGCCATTGATAGGTAGGTACTGTTATTTTACAGCCTATGGGTAGGAACTTAAAGCCATAGATAAGTATTATTTGGTTATTTTAATATTTTTCAGTAATTGAAATTCGAAATTCAAATTGTTCTATAACAAAAGAAGCTTGCTTTTACTTGATTTAGAAAAATTGTGTTCCATTCAAAATACCAAGCCAGATTGTAATAATTTTGGATGTAAATGAAGAAAAATATAAAGTATGATAAGATAAAGGCAAAACATGTTTAATTTGCAAAAGTGAGTAGCAAAGAAAATCTCCATCTGCAAGGAAAACACAAGGTGTCACCTAAAAAGCGCCATATGGTCCTTCGAGCCGGATTTCTGGCTGGATGAGCTGGTTTTGGTAAAATAAAATAAATCAACTTAATTCCTATTAAATTGATTTATGACCTTTTTACGCAGAGAGTGACCCAGCCAAACATGCATAATGTCTGCGATAATCATCCCAATTGTGGTAAACCCTTTCAGGGACGCCCAATATTATACAAATGTGACAAAATACTTTAAATACAAATTTTTGTATTAGTACTTACGTTATTAGGTAAGTACCCGCTGAGGTATTCAAACCAGCCCGTAAGCATGCTACGTTCCTCCCACCAGGATATGAACCACCTAGTTTTGAAAATGTACCACCTACAACCTAAATAATCCAAACACATGTTTTTTTTACTGAAAAATATTTTTTGGAATAACTTTAATGAATAAAACCTCAAATCGTAATACATATTTAATCATTGAAGACAATTTTAGCGACTCAAACGAAAATTTGAAACAGAAAAATCAGAAAAGGATATGGTCGCATCTAGGAATTGAACCCAGGACTTTAGTCTTGCTGGGGTTCTACTCTAACCAATGAGCTAATAGGTCTCTTTAACTGTATCATATTTCAACTAAGGACTACCAACATTATCTTCATTTTCTTAATGCTTATTTTTATGGTTCCATGCCAACTCAGAATCAACTCAACACCTCTTTGAAAAGTCATTAAAAGTTATAAATTTTTTTTTAAATAGCCCGTAACCTACATAACCTATTTTACCAATTTTTTACATCACTTTTATTAATTTTTCTGAGTTGATTTCATTCCAGAGTCCAGTCACCATTTTTATTACCATCATACATAAAGATAGTAGCCAATAAAAATATGCCTTAAGAAAATGAAAATAATGCATTCAGGAGCTTTATTTTAAAGGTTTTATAATGTTTAATTTTATTATTCGTCAACGTCCTTATGGGCTTTTACATAGTAACATTGGTAGCTCTTAGTCAAAGTATGATGCAGTTAAATATGACCGAAGGGGATAGAGTCGAATTAGCTCAAAGAGCAGAGGCTCTGCAAGACATGAATGTCTTGGGTTCAATTCCTAGATGCAACTGTTTCTTTTTCTGATTTTTCTGTTTCTAATTTTCATTTGAGAGTTGCTAATATTTTCTTTAATGATTGAAAAACATTCCTTATTCATTCATATACCAGGTTTTTCATGATATTTGATATTTAAATATTATTCTAATACATATTATATATTACTGTAATGGATGTGCTGCTGAAGTCTTGTATGAGAAATAATATGATTGGATTATGAAGGTTGCATTATAATTTTGTTTTTGTTAAACAAAATCCATGTGAATGACCAGCTAAATTATAGTGTAGGGAAGAATTTTTGTGATAGTATTGTATAGAATTCAGTTCCTTTTGATCCGGCTGCATAATTTTTGTGCATAATTTTTTTAAAGGTGTTATAATATTATTTATAAGTTTTGTCTTAAATAATACATATTATAATGTATCGTTTAAAACAAAACTAATAAAGTACAATATCTGGACTGAACTATCATGAACCTTCATAGCTTAGCAGTTAGCACACTTGACTTAGAGTCTGGAGGTTGCATTTTTAAAGTGCAAAACAATGTTTTTTCGAAACCTTAAAAAATTCTAAATTTTTTTGACGATGGCTAATTACTTACTTGTTGCAATAATTGCTTAATAAATTAATTCCTCTTAGTATTAATATTTAATATTCAACCTATAAATGCACTTTGTATTTAACAAATTAACAGATCATTAACGAATATACAATTCTTTTGAAATCATTTTACTAACCATAGAATATTTCTGAGACACTTCCACTCTCATATCGATTAGTATTTTAAAATCCTTTTTTATTTTCAAAAGGTTGTCCAATGAACATTTTATGTTTTCATTTAGATTTAGTGATTTTAATTCAATTTTTACTTTAAATCCATAACGCTTGACGTTTCGATTCTATGAGCCCCTGATATGTGTTGATATTGATATGTGTTCCCCTTTCATTGATATGTGTTCGCAAGGCATACAACCGCAACTTGTTAGTTTATATTGTAACATTTGATATAATAATATGTACTTAATAGGCTGTTTATAATTATTATTATTTGACGTAGGTTCGTGGAATATATATATAAATTTAAGACTCAAATCATGTTTTACATTCCTAAGTTAATTCAGTTGTAAAAAAATGTCAACAGATGTCACTCCTCTACAAGTGTTTTTGAAATCTGCTTTACTGCAATGGGAGAATGGCAGGTAATGGAAAGCTTGTAGCAGATGGCGCTGGTGTGGTTGGATGTCATTTACACAATATGACAGCTGTGGTTGGAGTATCGACGAGCTATTGGAAAATGTATCGAGAAATATAAATATAAAATTTATTGAGTTTCACCATAATAAGATCCTCGGGTATAGGATGGTTCATATTAACTTCCTATAGTTTTGGTCTTTTTACTTATATAATTGTATTGTAACACACGATTGCAAAGTCATACCAGAGCTGTCGATGGTAGAATAGTTTCACCATTATAAGATCCTCGGGTATAGGATGGTTCGTATTAACTTCCTATAGTTTTGGTCAAAATGTGTTCGTTTGGACAAGATTTGAATAATTGGAAAGACGAAAATTCATACACTTGCGTACGGGTGACACAACCTCTGTAAAAGCATTAGTTGAGGATCTTATAATCTATCTTTTCTTCTGCAATTAATTGAAAAGAAAAATCTTATTCTTTGACTGATTGATCATTTTATTTTTTCAACAACTGATTATTATTTTATTTTTAAATGCTTCGAGTAGGTACTTACATTTAATTGTAGACAGCCATGTATGTAAAATAATTGTATTTTTTTTACTGGCAACACTTTTTTACACTACTATTTATGGCACTAACACAGTTAAATTTGAAGTCGGTAGTGTTGCTGGTAAATTTTGCAGGTACAAAAAAAATCTATGCATTAGTTTTTAATTACCTCTTTGGCCGCCTAAAAAGTTCATCGTGTTAACTTTCCTTTTTTTTCTTCAAATATTATGTTCTATTTAAATAAATAAATAAATGAAGTTACAAACTTATCTTGACATTTGGAGTGTCCTACATAATGTAGAGAGTGTGTATAAATAGTTTGTTCATTAGTTCCTATTTTGGCCATCTGCAAAGATAAATTTTTATGACAGTTATATATTTGTAAATGATATTCAGTTGTAATTTGTAAAATTGTAGAATTTTTTATCTAAGTTTTTTTTTTGTTTAAAGTTTAGGTTGGTACCTACATTGTTTTGTAAACTGCTTACTGTGAAAGTGTTTATTTAGAAAAAATAATAACTAAACATTATTTTGCTGAAGGTGTTTCATAATATTAAAAGACTTGTATTCAAATTGTATGATATAATTTAATACTAAATTGTACTTAGTTCTAGCAAAGAATTGAATAAATATATATATACATAATATATGTTCCGTTACAACTAAAAAGATTGTTTAATTGAAATGTTAAATCGCCTTCCCGGGAACCATTTGTTGGATAACTCAACACCTCTGCCATTGGTCATCCAAAGTGGATCCCTTTTATTGACTTAGCAGGAGTGTCAGGGGCAATGGAGTTGCAGTTTGTTATGCACGTGCCCACCGATGTGTGGCGAGTCGGATCGGAAGAGGCCGATTGAAGGAGGCCCTTCGAGCTGGACTCTCTCGACTCATTGCCTTGCTCCGCAGTGGGAGTGATGGTTTCAAACACTTGTCACTTCAGGACACACTGACCCCCAGATTATCCTTAAACTATCCCTCAACCATCACGGGCATGCACACACACATCAAATTCCCAAAGTTTCATCGCAATTGAATTAATGGTTTAGCAACGCATAGCATATATACATGTATTTATATATGCAAACCTAGAAAAAAACATATTTTGGTTTTTATATATTTAGATAGATATTGATTATGATGATTTCTTAATAATTTTTACTCCATGTAAAAATTACAATGCCAGGAGCCACAATTGGGATTATGATGCTCAATTAAGGAATGCTGTGATGCGGAATAAAATTAGGAGGGGCAAAAAAGATAAAGGCCGGGAAGCATTGACGCTATATATAATATATAGAGACGCGTGATAGAAATCTCAAAACGGTAAGCCAAAAACAACGCAAATGCATTTCATAGTTTTAGAACTATGAAATCGATTTCTACAGCGCCATTTTCGTGAGAAAATCACCAAGGGTGCATTACATGGCAAACAGTAGTAAAAGCCGAGGAATAACATTTCATTCGTAAATACACGCAAATTATTTATTATTTTACAAAATACAATTATTTCTATTGTTTCCCGAAGATTTTTAGCGTCATTGGAGAAAGTTAGATAGCAAACGTAACAAAAATTAAGTATAAGGACAACCTGGGACAGTAGGCCGTCTCATACAGCATTCCGTATTGGTCTTAGAGTAAGCGAGTAAGCGTATCTTGACATCTCAGTCACACCCGTGATGAAGAATGTAGTATTTGGCGCAAATAAAACGCCGCCTGGTCCTCTATCTATGTCATTAGTACCCTTTACACACAGATTTCGGAGCGGGACGTGCCCCGCGCCACTTCAGGCCGCCGAGCAGAAAATTAAAGACCGCAAATAAGAAAACGGTTTTCAGCGCAGTTCACTGTGAGACTTTTCTGCGCGGCGGCCTGAAGTGGCGCGGGGCACGTCCCGCTCTAAACTCTGTGTGTAAAGGGTACTATTCATGCACACACATTCTTTGAATGTCTGTTTTTATCAATCACAAATAACTTTTGAATTAACCCTTAAGTACCGACGTGTGGTCTGACAGACACCTCGAGCTTTTGAAAAGTCTAGTTACCTATGTTAGCGTAGTAGTATTACCCTGTACTTCTCTTTAACCCCCGAGTAGTTGCCCAACAGCGTTCGTGGAGAATGGCAGTATCGGCGCGTGCGATTTCGGTAAAATCGGATAAATTTGGCTGTTGTAAAATCGCGAGTGTCAGACCACACCTCGGTACTTATGTAACTTTTTTGGATATGACTTTTTTCAGATTATATGGGTTTCATGTTTTATTTTTATTCAAATGTTACAATGAATCATCCAAGCTTTTCGGGCATGAAACGGGCAACCTCAATTGAAAATGACAGTGTTCCTGTCACTAGGAAGAAATATGAAACACTGCCTCATTCCAATGAATTACGCTCGTCGATAAAAAGAGTTCTTTGGTCAGATGAGCCGGAAAAGTAAGGGAAGAAAATGTAATGGAGGGTTACTAACCTAGAAAACTCTGTCATCTCTGTCCTCAAAACTAAAATGTAAGAATGCTTTCAAATGTGACATTTCCACGAAACATGTGTGTCTTTGATGCAGCGAGCCTGTGTCTAAAGACTGTTTGTAATATTTGATAGTTCCTACAACTTGATGCCTTGTGGTTTTTTATAAAACTGCCGATGTTTTATGTTTTCAAAGTTTACCTAGCTATTTAACTTTAAGAATAATTTATTGATTAATATACACATAATAAGATTAAGGTAAAAGTCAGTGCTTATAATTATTAATAAATGTGTAAATTTTTGTATTTTATTTTACGCAATTAGAGATATATAAACAATATTTAGAGCAATGTTTTTAGAAAAATACATAATTTTTTATATTAAAACTATGGTGGTCTGGCAGACCTCACGTCGGCACTTAAAGGTTAAGAAGTTGCTGAAAACATGCTGTAGGTATATGTATAAAACATTTACTTGCCACAGTTTGTGAGACAATGGTGAGTCAATATTATATATAAGGTCATGACCGGCTTGACTATTCGAATATATTTAGGTAGTAAACACAGCATGCGCAATTTTACACTGGTCTTTCAGGGCAGTACAAATGTTGTTGCAGTTCATTCATTTGCATGTTTATAGTGAACTTATTATTACTTGGGGCCGGTATTTCAGCTGCTTTTAAGCATTTTTCCAAATTTATACCCGATATCAACTTGATGAAGGTAAATATCGCTTAGGGCCGGTATATCAAAAAATACATAAATACCAGGCTTTAGTTGGCTTATTTTCAAAAGAAAAGTGGGTAGATAAAATAACAATTAACAAAAAATAACACCGTGAATAGCCATGAAAACGAAGACGAAATTAATATAACGCAATAGAGAGCAATAGC
Organism: Glyphotaelius pellucidus; assembly: GCA_936435175.1. Classification (NCBI taxonomy): domain Eukaryota; kingdom Metazoa; phylum Arthropoda; class Insecta; order Trichoptera; family Limnephilidae; genus Glyphotaelius; species Glyphotaelius pellucidus. The sequence goes on from OW386560.1 coordinate 10,322,363, forward strand.
AGCCGTTAGGTTAGAGCAGAATTTAGCTATTTATTGTGGTTATTTGAGTCTATGGTCCAGTTGTCATGAAAACTCAAAACACGCATTTTATCGATAAAACAGGCGACTGCAAAAAAAGCATTAACTGTCAAAAGTGACAGCGAGACGGGTTCGTGGCGAAATTATATTATTTTATCGCTAAAATCACCGTAAATTCAACGAGTTTCGTTCGCTTTCTACCATTTTCTGTTGATTTCAATGAAATTTCACATCTCTGAGACATGTAAGTAAAGACCATTGACATACATTGTATTTCGGCGACGTATTTGGGTGAAAACATTTTTCTAAAGTTCATGTGAAAAGGCAGAGCGATACGGAATCAAATTATCATTATACATTTAAAAGAAAGATCAGTTAAGGTGATTTGGACTTGCTTAAATAGTGAAGAAACGAATGGCGAGATAATAAATGAGGGACACACGCAATATAACAGAAAATAGACAACTAATTACGCAAAACACACCGACCGGTTATTTGGCTAGCCAATAACATAAAATGCTCTGTAGTTGTTATAATATTGTAAGAATAGGCTATATTTACTGTTGTAAGAACTGTAATAGTGTACTCATTGTTTCTTAAAAAATTACGAACCTTATTCAAAAACATTGCTCATTTCAATGATAAACTCAGACGTATTGAAAAAAGATTGAGAATTGTTATACTCAACTTCTGACTGATAATATCACACACACACACACCTACAACTACACTGCCGCTAATAATATAACAAACTGATAATGGACTCAAATTTTGCATTTTCACTATTTTATAATATCGACTGTGTTTTTGTAAATCTCTTCAAACCACAATTTTTGGGATCTCACTTTTTAATTGTTTCATATAGAGAATTCTTCGAGGAACAATCTGATAAAACAATTTGGGCTGCTAAATGCTTTTTCAATGCTAAAAACTGTTTTGGTAAAAATGTATAAGCCCACCTCACGGATAACACGGAACGTTCATGTTGTCGAAGTTCGATACACAAATAATACGGAATATTCCTTTTTTAATTAAAAGACAATCAAATATGACATTTGTCGAAAGTACCAACTTTATAAAATAAATTCTCATCAAAATAAAAACAAAAAAGTATCTACTTCGAATTATTCCTGGGTTGAGATTCAAGCTGCGAAAGCTGGATGTCACTATCGTTTAGATATTCATCCCAGGTTTTGAATGGTGTGATTGGCAAAGCAGGGTTTGTCTAACGGGTAAGTGTGATTATTCTTATACCTTTCTTTCCATGTTCTGTTAAAAATTCGAGTTCAAACTTGTCGATAATGCATTCACTTCATAAAATAAATAAATTATTGGTTTATTTGGCAGTAATAATTTTTCTGATTGGCAGCATTGATTGATGATGGATTGTCTATGAAATGTAATACAAAAAATGATGAAAATGAAGATGGCGTATACCGCTCAAGTGAAATAATTTTAACAAAATTAAAATGTAGCATGCATATTTTTAGCATATTTTTTCATCTCCCCCGACATAAATATTCACTTTTCGTGATAATATAGCTAAATCTAACTGAATAAGAAATATTGCGTATTAACCAGTAGAAGGCCTCCGTGGTCCCGAGGCAAGACTCTCGACTCACAATCCGAAGGTCGCGGGTTTGAACCCGGCATGCGCAAATAAATTTTATTTGATTAATTTGTGTTATTCCACAATTTATTCATTTAAAATAATATATAGTATATTTGCGGCACGTTCCAGAGTGGAAGATACTATCAGTATCGCCCTGGTGTAAGACCACCATTCAGAATTGAAACGTTGCTTGAAATGGCTTTAGCCGTGTTTAGTGATCAGATTTGAATAGCCAGGTACTTCCCCACCTTCCTCTTCCCTATCTCCTTCCCCTCCCTACTACCTTCAGCCTCACAACATATCCCGATTGGGGATGCCATAGTCTCACTGGCTCCAGACGGGAGCAGTTGGGACTCAAACAATACTGTTTTTTTTTTTTTGGTTTGGTGAAAAAGCAAACAGGTAAAATGAATCTACCCATACACATGCATTCATTATAACTTTGCTTATTTCAATCCAGTTTGGTCAAATAGCTCAAACCGCCCAACTGCTCCTAAAAACCTTCAGCTAAAAACGTGGAAGAGTTATTTTTTTCAGTCGGTAATGGTGCGAAACAAACAGACCCTTCAAGCAACATTGTAACAGTTTTGACATTTTGCACTCGAGCTGCCGAAAACCTTCTTCTTCTTCTAATCCTGCTAAGTTACTAAGTGCGCCCCATTGCTGGCCATGTATTTGGCATTACACTCCCTTTATTTCTGTTGTCTATGGGTGGCAACGCATGTAAGACTGTTTCTTTTGGTTTCAGAATCACGATGGGCAGTGGGGTGAGTCACCTCTCCCAGCTGGAGGACTCGGAATTGCTGGCCGAGCTTGCTGGGAAGGATCATCTTCCGGCCGCTGGGATTTTCTGGCCACGGTTACTCTCCTTCCATCTCACACCGCCTTCTAATGTGTTTGTATTACTTTTTACTTTCATTCCCTTGAATAAACTAAGGAATCTCATCCTCAATTTTAGGAATTTATTTTTATTTTATCTCCTACCCCTCCCAAAAAAAATATATGTAAATATTTGGGCATCGTGCCTGTCTTATGTACTGAAAAAAAAATCCCGGCAAGTAAATTTCATTTCATTTTTGAGTTATTTAACAATTTATTAATTAAAAATTATATAATTGCGGCACATTCCAAAGTCATCGATACTTTCAGTATGATCGCCCCGGTGTTAGACTACCATTGAGAATCCTTAAAACTATAAATGTATTTACAAATATTTTCTTAGATATTATATTAAGAATGTTTAAATTGTTAGAACCTGCAGACAAGCTGCCATATGACAGCTTTGTGGGTCTACTCTAATTCTTGTACAAAATGTTCTCTGTAATTTTAATAAATAAAAAAATAAAATCGAAAAGTTGCTTGAAAATGCTTTCATACCGTCCTCTACCCAATCTCCTTCGCCTCTCCGCTACTAATTTAATACTGCACTTTTAATAATATGCCACATATCTTCTAGCGAGGAACAGCTCACTTTGGATCGAATAACAGACACTTTCCTGGACAAGCTGCTGACCAACAACCATCAGTCGGGAAACATTGCTTCCCTGGTGCAAGTCTTCATAACCCGGGCTACCGACTTGTTGGCGTCTCCTGACTCTGAGAAGTAAGTATTACACTGAACTTTTTATATATTTCATCTATTACTTTTGAAGGGATATATTGAAAAAAAAAACTATGAATATGATTTGGTAGCATTTATGAGTAATCTGGGTATTGTACCAGATAGAGGATACACTTTTACATACAACTGCATATTCAACTCAAATATCGATTTTTGAAGATGTGTGACCAATCAACGATGGATCGAATGAACGATTGGTATATCACATTAAAGTATGTATTGCGAAGTCTATTATTCAATCAAAGATTTAAGTTAGAATTCGCCAAAACAACGATAATACATAACATTAATATTTTTCTATCGATTTGTATTTGCTAATTAGGGGTCGTCCATAAATTACGTCACACATTAAAGGAGGAGGGAGGGGGGTAGAGAAGCGTGACATTGTGTGACAAGGAGTATGGGGGAGTCATCAGCTTTGCGACAGCAGTGGATTTGTCACAAAAATATTTTCCATATCCCATCCCGCCCCATACTATCCCATTACGCCCCCCCCCACCATTGTGTTAAATATTACAATAGTTACTCAAATGTCCATGAAAAACTTGCCGACTCTACTGTTTTGATTATTTTTAGATGTAAAATTGCAAAATATGTGATGTCACTCTGGGGAGAGGGGGTCTCACAAATGTGACGATGTGTGACAGGGAAGGGGGGGGGGGGGGGGTCAAAAAATCATGAAATTCGTGTGACGTAATTTATGGATAGCCCCTTACCTAAAAGATAGAGGGTCGCCGAGATAAGAGACAAATGCCTTGGCTGCGAAATGTACAAGAGTGGACCGGTATTAGAAGTGTGGAGGAGCTATTCCGGGCAGCGCAAGTTAAAGATACATTTTCCAGAGTGATCGCCAACGTTGGGGGAACCTGATAGGGCACACAAAAAAGAAGAATTACCTAGCAATGAATATCTTAATTTTGTGAGATGTTTATTATAAGGTATTGAGTGAAACTAAACAGTGTTTTCATTTTTTACTCACGCAACTGAAGGATATATTGTACCTAAGCTAATGGTTTATTTTTTTCTTGTTTTTCTAGCGTTATTCTATCATGGCAGACGCTGAATGCATTATTTGTGGTACGCTGCGTGACTAAATATCTCGTAGAGAATGTGGATGAGTCCACTCTGCGGCAGCACATGTATTCCTGCTGGGAGCCGGAGCACAATCACGGAGTTAGTACATTATTACGTTTATATATTTAAACATTTATTTTTTCATTTAATGAAAACAAATAACTTTGTGTACACCACTATTTAATTAACAATATCAACATGTTTCGAAAACTATGTTTTCTTCGTCAGGATAATAAGTTAATAAAAAATAACAAAAGACAAACAAGTATAGACTAATTAGAACATAGACAAAATATTAGAAAGGAGAGGTGATTAATTACTTAAAATATCATAAAAAACAATTATATAAAATAAAACATAAAAATTATTTTAGGATGGGTAAAAAATTTATTTTTTCATTTTTGAAACAGTTTGACCACCGAACTAACAACCCGATATAAGTATTTTATTGGTGTGAGTGGTGTGCCTGAATTAAGTTAATTTTTCCCCTACTTCAGATGAAATGATTGAGATTACTTGAAATACGTTCGGAAAAACTCTAGTAATCATCGAGGTTCGTCGTGATTACAAGTTGCTTTAATTACGTTATCGCAAGGTTTGTAATGAATATTTAACTAAACCAAACGCCTATTCTATTGGATGCTCTAAGGAATTATGAAGCCTAACTAATTGAGATCCCGATAACTGCGGGAGCCCAGCTATCATTGGTTATTTTCATAACTGTTCTTGCAATAGACACAACGACGATAGTCGCCACTCTTCTAAAGTATTACTTAACTGACATCTGTTGAGACACCTCAAACTACATCTAACTATCAAAACTACATATGTCGACATCTGTTAAATCCTTTATGTGATTTATAATCCTATAAATCACATAAAGGTAAAAATTTTCATTGGCTTATCTGGGGCTTGGAGTCCAGTATATATATACATCTTCTTACCCTTGTCCAACTCGGATTAGGAGCCATGACAAAACTGATGAAAAAATAATCAGGCCTCAATAGCTTAGTTAGAGCGTTGTCCCGTCAAGATAGAAGTCCTGGGTTCGATCCCCAGTTGCGACCATTAACTTTTTATTTTCTGTGTCTTTTTCTGTGTCATATTTCATTCAGAATTATTGCAATATTTTCTTCTTCAATAATCAAATAATTTTTGTAGTGCCGTTTTGTGAAAAATTTCCTTAAATAATTTTTAATAAATAAATTCATGTTGTCATATCGTCGCAAGGAAGGAAGCAATACTCCTGTAACAGCCAAAAAACAAATTGTTCAATTGTTGATTTTGAGGTGTGTACATTAGTTTAAAAACGTATTATTGATAAAGAGGCTAGTTTTTCCAATGTCGTACAGTTCTTATTTATCGTTCTACAGTCACGGGACCCAGATAGATCGACGCAGAAAAAAAAACCTATGCAAAATGGTGTATAAAAAGTATTTTCATAGGTAGTGGCGGTAACAGCAGTATTGCTTTTTTGTGACATTATTTCTATTCTATTAGATAACTGGCACAGAATAGTGACAAAACAGAACACAATAATACAAATATGTTTGGTTAGGTTATTTCAATTTATATGAGATTTTTTTTCACTTTTCATCAATGTTCCTTTCTTGTATATCCTTTCTCATAACCAGGCCCTGCCAAAATTAAACGCCTCCGATCATGCCAACGGCAACCCCAGTACCGTGCCATCATCTATCTCTAACCACGAGGCTTCGGAGCCGTCCGAGGGTAGTCATGATCAGGTACAGAATGGTGACGCCTCCGCAGCCGAGGATGGGCAATCCCAGACCGCCGGCAAGTACCAGAACGGACCAGTGGAGATGCTAATTGATGCGCTACTTGGTGTCATCATTGATGTTCCCGTCACGTGAGTTTTTAAAATAATTTTTCTTTAATGTTTTCACGAAATCAGCTGTGCAAACGTGACTGGAAACCTCCCGCCCCGCGTCCGACGTTTCTCCAGATCCCCGACTTGGTCTACATAGCACGGACGTTTGTCAAATTAACCGGCTCTCCCAACGCTTGGCATGGCCCAACATGGCGGCCGTGATCCTTTTGTTTGTGAATTCTTGGAGAACTATCCACGAAGGCAGCCCGCCATCGTGCGCTGGCCTGAACCGTCCACCACCTCCGCAGTAAGCACCTCGTTCCTCACCTATTTTGTGCCTCATTCTTTAAATTCTTGCGATTGCCTTTGGGAGAGAGAGACCCCTTGTTAGTTTAGGATAATTATGTTTTGATATCGCAATAAACTATGGTCAAATGTATTCTTCAGTGATTATTGGATAAAACTGACGTCCGCTTCCCTACGTGCCCTAAGATTGCGATCGACCTGCCTCTTGAGTGAAATGACCTGCTGAGCTAGCGATACTGGTTGCCATTCGGCAATCCAGATCTGTGGGTACACTCCGGCTTATAACAGCGCCTGCCGCCCGGCATTTACGCTGGCGCTGGCTGCTCCATTTCAATGGCGCCTTGCACTCCTCAACTGACGCCTTGTGCACCTCAGCTTAACACAGACACCTCAACACTGGTGCCTTTTGCATTACACTGACGCCTTTCTCTTTACCTCGCCTTACCCTGGCGCCTGGCGCACCAACTCCGCACTGGTACTCCAACCGCAACAGTAAAGTGTGTAGTGCAAACTGTTGCATTACTTTAGGGAACTTTAGTCTACTTTAAAGAAGTTGAAGAATTTAGTGAATTTGAAAGAGGGTGGGTCTATCCATTCAGTTAAATTTCTTGTGCAGTAATCAATGTGTTTTTGTAATATTGTTTTACGTTTCCAGTGACAGCACATATTATCTACACCTCGAAGCTATCAACACTCTTCTTATCCTTCTCTCGGTTCATCTATTCTCTCCCTCACATGGACCTGTGTCCAGTGTTGAGAACTCTCAGATATACAGGTACGAAACATGCTATATAACTCGGTATTCTAAGTAAACCCTACGTTACATAATATTATAAAGTATAATAAAGACGCCGGAAAGCTGTGACCTTAAAGATGAACTTACACAATATTCTATATTGTTTTTTTGTGCTCGTCTTCATCAAATCAAGTTTTCTAGAGTTCTCCAGAACACGTGGTAAACTCTAGAAAACTTGATTTAACAGGTCGCCTGCCGTTGCGCGCCGGTGCGCGCCCTATAGCCGAATAAAAAATAAAAAAAACTTTTTTTTATTTTTTTTTTTATTTATTAAATTACAGAAAAACATTTTGTACAAGAATTTGTATACCCACAAAGCTGTCATATAGCAGCTTGTCTGCAGGTTCTAACAATTTAAACATTCATAATAAGATATCTAAGAAAAAATTTGTAAATACATTTAAAGTTTTAAGGAAACATTAGAATAGATAGTAATATTAGATAATTTAACTTACAACTATAAATATATAAGATATTTCAATATACCTACCTAATAAAAGATATGTAGGCAGCTATATTAAGATATACAAAGATACATGGAGTTTTCGTTCATTAACCATAGTTTTATCATTTTAGGACTTAGTCTCTCATTTTTTTCAAATTTTATGTTATTATTGATTTTATTGAAAATCACTGGTATTAGATATTCAAGAGTACGGCTTCCATATTTATTTAATATTCGAGGAGTTTTTAGGCCCTTTCCTTCTCTAAATCTTGTGGTATGTTTGTGTACAAGTAGGTGTTTGTAAGGGCTTTCCCCCATATTATCCATAATAGTAGTGAACCAGTGGAGACCTTTTATTGTAAGTAGGCTCTCTGAGCCATACAGTAATTTTAAGTTATGTCTCTGTTTGTAAATCTTAGTTGTGACAATTTTTTTTATTATGGCGGTTTGTAAATTTTCAATATATTTAATGTAAGTAGTGCTTGCATGACCCCAAGTTCGAATACCATATCTAAGGATGGATTCGACCATAGAAAAATATATGAGTTTAAGAGTACAATGAGGCAAAATAAATTTTAATTTGTAAAAGTTACTAGCTAAGGATCTGAGCTGGTTACAAATTTTAGCCACTTGTTTATCCCACTTAAAATTGTTATCAACAATTATTCCCAGATAAGTATATTCATTTGTGAAATCTATTTTTTCACAGTCACAAACATTAACAATTCCTCTATGTATACAGTTAAAGCTATGAGCGGTTATTTTAGGAACATTCCACATTTTCAAACTTGGAGATTTTATGTACATGCATTTGGTTTTTTTAACATTAATAATTAATCCTACATCATGAGCCCATTTGAGAAGCTCGTTAAAATCTCTTTGCAATTCTTGTATAGCAATTTCAGGATTTTCATTTGATACAACAAGAGCAGTATCATCAGCAAAAATGAATCGACGAGCTTTTTTGAAAATCTTACACATAGCAATTACATATATAATATATAATTTTGGACCTAGAATTGACCCTTGCGGTACTCCTGATTTGATGTATCTTGATTTACTAATTATATTTAAAATCTTCACACTCATTTTTCTATTTGACAAATAGCTTTTAAAGAATAAGAGGAGTTTACCCCGGATCCCTATAAATTCAAGTACTTTAATTATTTGTATATGGCTAAGTGTGTCGAAGGCTTTTGAGAAATCAATAAATAGAACCAATACATGTTGTTTACAGTTTAGTTGTGAATTTATATGATTAGAAAATTTTTCGAGCAATTTATCGCAACTTTTATTTTTTTGAAAGCCATACTGGCATTCATCAATAATACTCAGCTTATTTAAGTATTTATCTAGATTTATTGATATATATTTTTCTAAGATTTTTTCTAATGCAGGAAGTAAGGAAATCGGCCTGTAATTGTTTATTAAAGAGTGATTTCCATTTTTAAAGATAGGCCTTACAATGCTATATTTTAGTTCATCGGGAATATGGCCCGTATCAATTATTCTGTTAATTAAGTGGGCGATTATAGGACTAAGTAATTTCACATGTTTTTTCAAATCATACATACGAATTAAATCTATGCCTGGAGTCTTGGAATTTTTCATACCTCCGATAATTGATTCGATTTGCTTTGTATATGCTCGTGGTAGATACATTGTGTGGTTTAAATATTCCGGCGTGTATTCTGACGCTCGGACATCACATATATGTAATAACTTATTTACCCCCTCATCAAAAAAGTCTGCAAAATTTTCTGCCACTGCATCTTTAGATTTGGATTTTAAGAAATATTTTGATATGACTTCATCACAACCGGATTTATCTTTCCTTCCTAAAGTTTTATTAATTTCATTCCATGTTTTTTTAATGTCTTTGAAACAGTGATTAAATTTATAGTTATAGTATAATTTTTTTGTGTTTATTATTTGTTTATTTAATTTATTTCTGTATTTTTTGAAATCGATTTCATATTTTTTGTTGTTTGGCGAGTTTTTCCATTTCCTCCAAAGAGTATCTCGTGTATGTATATTTTCAATGAGGCTATCATTCATCCAAGTTTTTTGATAATTGCGATATTTTTTATTAAATTTTGTGATGTTACTTAGTTCATAAATATTTTTAAATTTCGATTTCATTTCTTCGTACAATACATTTGGTTCAGATAATTTTAGCATTTCATTCCAATCAGTGATTGAAATAAATAGATTAACTTTTTTTTTCAGAGAGTGCAGTATAGTACTCAGTGTGCGATTTGTCTGAAATGTGTTTGTCGAAGTTAGAGAAATAAATCGTCGTTGCAATTAGGTAGTGGTCAGCTATTATTGTTTCACATACGCACGAACTGATTTCTATGGTCTCCCTCTCTCTTATATAAATATGGTCTAGGCAAGTAGCCGTTATATAGTTCGACAATACTGCTTCTCGTGTCACATCGAAAATAGTTTTGACCAATCCAATTTGATATGTGATTTTAAACCTTATGTATAAAGAAAATGTATGAAGAACAAGGTCAGAATCGCTTGGGGCATTCTTGTTCTTGACTAACAGATAGAAGAAACACACTTAGCCACTCAAATAATTGTCTTTGGACATTTCTCTGACTTGGGAAAAGGCATTTCTGCCGCGATTCGAACTGTCAAACTTTGAGCGTCGCGTGTCATGAAAAGATCGATAAACCTATCAATTTGGCTAATAAACGCAAGTAAAGTTGTTTGTAAGCGTAGTTTGTTATCTCGTTCAAGACCCCACTGAGAGACAGCCTGGGTTCTCATTGTCTCGCAAACTCAGGTTCGCCATCAATAGGATAAGATGCTCCCATAGCAGTCGTGCTCATACGATGTGTAGATAGAGCCTAAAAGAGTCGGCGATGTTTGAATGCGGTGCGGTGCAAACCACCGAACACGTGGTCAACGAATGCCCGCTCCATTCATTCTCCGGCTGGGTTGGTGACTTCCACAGTGCAACTGGCTCGCAGACCTAGATGTCCCCCTCTAACCCCCCACCATACGAAAGAAGAAGAAGAATCTGCTGTTTGGCCCTTTAGCCATTTTTCCTTTCCATCATATGTACATAAATATTAGTTTTTGATAGTACGAAGACAATATAAAATACATAAATTAATTTTCTTTCTAATTATGGTATATTTTCTTATTCTAGGACAATATTTGGCGGTAGATATTCGCTGCACTCCGCACTGCTCATCCGGGCACTTCTCCGGGACGTGGCGGCCATGACACCACCCCCTCCTCCGCCTGTCACCGGCAGTATAGTACTGGGTCTTGCTTGTTAGTATTCCAGTTTTTTTCTTGAAGTTGTAGTATTCTATTCTGTTCTACTTTAGTATCCCATTCAATTGTGGTATACTGTTTGAATAATTTTGAATGTTTTTTGTGTGGATCCAGCCAGCATATGGTCGCTGATGTCGGGGTCATCATGGCGTGCCGAACCTGCCGATATGACGACGCTGCGCGCCACCCGGCCCATGGCGAGCCAGGCCTGTCTGCTTATCCTCGTGCTGGCGAACCACGCGCCCAGCTCCAACTTGTACAGAGAGGCGCTGTTTTCATGCCAGGGTGAGTTTTTTTATGGTGTATTTATTTATTTTAGGCATTTTCTATGTAATCTCTTTGCACATTCTGTGCTCTGGTGGATTGAGGATCTCTTTACATATTCTGTGCTCCTATTAGATTGAATGATCTCTTTACATATTCTGTATTCCTGTGATTGAATGATCTCTTTACATATTTTGTGCTCCTGGTAGATTAAATGTGATATCTTTACATGTTCTGTGCTCCTGGTAGATTAAATGTGGTCTCTTTATATATTCCGTGCCCCTGGTAATTTAAATGTGATCTCTGTACATATTCTGTGCTCCTGTTAGATTGAATGATCTCTTTAAATATTCTGTATTCCTGTGATTGAATGATCTCTTTACATATTTTGTGCTCCTGGTAGATTAAATGTGGTCTCTTTATATATTCCGTGCCCCTGGTAATTTAAATGTGATCTCTGTACATATTCTGTGCTCCTGTTAGATTGAATGATCTCTTTACATATTCTGTATCCCTGTGATTGAATGATCTCTTTACATATTTTGTGCTCCTGGTAGATTAAATGTAATATCTTTACATGCCATTGTTAGTACCATTAAACTCCATGTACCGACAAGGAATACTAGACAAAATATTACATTCTTTTGCAACACATACACAACCAACTATCAATCACACTCACTTACCAATAGGATGCATGATTTAGGCAACAAGTTTGGTGATATTGTAGATATATTCGCTGATTCCCTTTATAATCTAAAATGCATTTTAAACCAACACTTTGTGGAATCCTACAAATTATTGTAACGTGGGTGTAATATATTTAACGATTTGATGTGTTATTGTAATGTTTTATATTGTATTTTATTCTATGTTATTGTCAAATGTTATATTGTTTCAAATATTTCACGGTTTTACGCTATAATCTTCAAAAACTACCTTTATATTTTTTAAATGTTTTCATTTTTATAACTTTTGATTTAAATTCTATTTATGTATAATCCTCGATATCTTAAATATTATTGTATAATCTACGTAAAAGCCCATATGGGCGTATAACAACAATAAATAAATAAATAAATAAACGTGTTCTGTGCTCCTGGTAGATTAAATGTGGTCTCTTTATATATTCCGTGCCCCTGGTAATTTAAATGTGATCTCTTTACGTATTCTGTGCTCCTATTGTAAATGTGATCTCTTTACATATTCTGTGCTCTTATTGTAAACGTGAGATCTTTAATATTCTGAGCTTAGATTAAATGTGATCTCTTTAATATTCTGTGCTCCTGGTAGATTAAATGTGATCTCTTTACGTATTCTGGGCTCCTGGTAGATTAAATGTGGAAATAAAATAAGAAGTTGAAATGTCCTGTACTCAGATTAAATTTATAAATTTCCAGATGTCCAGCAGGCCGGAGCCCTGGGGGTGGAATTTGGGGCTCTGTACCTGGCCACGGGGAAGGCAGCCGATGCAGAGCACGTGACGCTGCTGCTCTACCTGCTGCTGCACAGGAACCTGCATTTCCGGGGGTACCTGCTGGCCAGACCTGATCTGCAGACCCTGGTGAGTGGCAATTGTGGAATTGAAATAACGAAGTGTGAATACTGAGATCTTTCACTTAAGAGTTTTACAGTATTTTGATAATTTTTTTTATCTCAGGTTGTGCCCATAATGAAGACATTGTATGACGCGCCCAGCAGTAGCTCTCACCACATATACATGTCTCTCATAGTGCTGTTAATACTATCAGAAGATGATAATTTCAACAAGGGCATACATGAAACGGTAAGTTTTATTTTCATATCATGAACATGTGCGTGACAATTTTTACAACCGTCGGTGCTCACACTCATGTGTGCACGATAATATCATCATTGATGGAATTTTTTGCAATGTAATTTTAACCTTAATGCTTTAAAAAAATGTAAGAAGAAAATTAGAATCGCTTTCTTTTTTTTTCACATTTACATCTTTAATCCTCTATAAATTCATAATTACAGACAGTTCTGTGATTTTGGTTTTTTATATGTGGCAATCTAACTCTATTTATATTTCTTGTTTTGTAATTATGTACATCTCCATTAAAAACAATTTCATCCTTAGAGTATTTTGGCATTTGGTTTTTCATAACTTTAAGCACAAAATTTAATACATTCAACAGCAGTCTCTTTTTTATTGGAATTCAATTTAGCTCCTCTCTCATTTGATTAACCCTTGCGTATTTGCCTTTCCCCAGTATACATCTCGTAGCTCTGTTCTGTATAACTTCTAGCTTATTAAAATTTCCTTCATTGGCCAAATATAACATTGTAGAGCAGTAATCTAAACTTTGACATTTAAATTATTTTAGATCCTCAAGAACATAACCTGGTATACTGAACGTTCCATCCCCGAGATCACAGTCGGTGGTCTCCTGATCCTGGTCATCGTGAGGACCATCCAGTTCAACATGCTGCGCTCGCGAGACAAGTACCTCCACACCAACTGTCTGGCCGCACTGGCTAACATGAGTAGTGAGTAATACATATCTTTTTTTCTGGTATTCGTGGGACATTTTTAACTTTTAACACTTTTGCAACAATCTTCTTAGGGTCATCCATAAATTACGTCACACGAATATCATGATTTTTTTACCAGAGCTGATGACCCCCCCATACCGCTTGTCACACAATGTCACACTTCTCTACTCCCCTCCCCCCTCTTAAGGTGTGACATAATTTATGGATGGCCCCTTAAATATAAAAATCAATATTTGTTGGTTTGTTATTTCATATATTTTAGCGGCAGGGATGGAAGGAAAGAGGGGGTGTAACGAAGGAGGTGGGGTTCATGGGAGGGGTGACGAGGGAGGGAGAAGGCAGGGAAGGTGGAAAGAGAATGCAGGAGGGGAAGGGGAATGCATGTGAAAGAAAATGAAGGGAGAAAAAATGATTTATTTGAATGACATTGCAACGCATGCCAGGTACCAGCTAGTATATTATAAAATCTTTTCTTTTATCACAGCAAAAGCTATCCAGAATGGCAGATATTCTCAATATGAATAAATAAGCGCCATTCAGAATTTAAATGTTGCTTGAAATGGCTTTAGGCATGTTTTGTGAACAGACCCAATCTTTCTCTTTCCCATCTCCTTCCCTTCCCATTCCCATCATCCTGACAATATACCCCAAATGGGGATACTTTAGTCCCAGTGGCTCCAGACAGTCGGAAACAGCTGAAATTCTTTGTAGTATTTACATAAAATAAAGTCTCTTCCTTCGTGAGCTACGAAGCTTGGAAATATTCAATAAGCTGTCATAAAATAAGACACAATGCTTATTGTTTGTTTGCTATTTTTTGCATTTGTTCAATGAGAAAAAATAGTGTTCAAATCTCTGGCAAAGTCGGGTTGTAAAGTTAGTCTAATATAAGTTAAGTTATAATTCCTAACCTTTATGTTAACCTTTAACTACACAACAAAGGGCGCCGTAGATCTACTGGCTTTCGACTATAGACCTCTCTTATTTTATCATAAATCTATCAAAACCTGTTGATCCTCCATCATCATCTATAATACAGAGAGTCCTATTCGCCTCAACTCCTATCGATATTTTGCTGTCTTCCTCTCTAGTTCCTTTTGCACCCAAGGATTTTGTGTTCATCTCCCCTCCGTCCAGTCACCTAACTTTGAGTCTAACAACACTCCTTCATCCTGCAGATTTACAAGGAAACTATAATTTTTATTATAAAGAAACCTCTTTTGGCTATTGTTCCGCTATCTCCATCAACCAAATGTTATTTTGACAGGGCGTGTGAACCTTAAAATTAAAACCAAAACTAAACTATTGGTTTAAGAAAACACGTTTTCAAAATAAAGTGCATTATTTTGCATTCGAAATATCAGAAGAAGCATTGCTTTTTACCTTTTGTTAGTCTGCAAGGAACAAAATTTGTCTTCAAGCAAGTTTGTTTCAACGCTCATTAGACTAGCTGTGAAGATCATTTTTCAAACACAAATTTGAGGCAGTTACAAATATTTTGGGTAGGGGCTCATGTGCACTTTATTATTAAGAATTTAAATATTAAAAAATATATGTTCCTTATAAATAGTTTCGAGGCGGCGTATTGAATATAGATTAAAGTAACAATGTTTATAAATCTTACATTTATTTCTAGCAAAACAACTATTACACAACACTTTGTCACAAAATGAATGTTCTTTACTAGTTTTGTGTACATTTTTAGAATAAGTTAACATCAAGTTGGGGAGTTGTATTGTGAAATTATTCTTTAGATGAAGCCATGCGAAATAATGCAAAATCATACAAAATCATGTATTTTTGTTTTGAAAATTTGATCGCTAAGAAATATTATAGATGCTTCAATTAAATTCTGCAAGTAGAACATATCTTGGCCCTTAAAAATATTGTTAATTTTTTTTTACAAGTCTTTTAATAATTCTAGAAAAAAATAAAGTATTAGGTCTATAAAAAAACACTTTCAAGTGCAAACTCTCCTTGTATAGTATAAACCCCTTTTCGGAAATGGTTTTCTTGTTTAACGTGGCAAATTCAGTTTCTTTAATAATAATCGCAAAAAAATTATATTTACGCCCAAACTTCACAAAGTAAAATAAAATATGCATTTTTTCGTTGTTATTTTTGACTACGACCCCCACTCTACGAATTTGGATTTTTAAAGTGAACCTAATGCCATCGGCACAAGAACCATGCACTTAGCACACCCATTTCGTTTGTTACGCCCTGCCTGCAAAGGGGAATAGACGTCCTAGACTCTGCATCGCTTGGTTTCGTGAAATCAATTTTAAATTTCCTTGTTATTACAACAAACAATGGGTAAAAAATGAGTTAATGTTTTTTTACAGGCCTTTATGAAATTAACTTGTAAAAAAATTTTCTCAAATACCTTTTCCAACCTTTCCAAAAACTTTTTCTCAAGTATTTTTAAACTCCTCCCAAAAAGGGGCGTGCAATTTCGATTTTTTCCTGGACTGCTGGATCACTTTAAGTCGGTTATTTTTAGCTTGAAATTAGGGATGAGTGGGATCCATTAGGTTCATTATATGTATATCGATGGCTATCTCTCTTCCGTTCATAGTTCTGCTAAGTGTAAGAGTCCTATTTTTATGATTCGTGTTTTTGATGGTTCTTCATTGTGCTATTTTCTGTTATTCAACTTGCGCATATTTCCAGGTGAGTTTAGAAATCTTCATCCCTACGTGGCCCAACGGATAGTGTCACTATTCGAGACACTGTCCAAGAAGCACACTCGCCTGGTGGTCAGGGTTCACCGACCGCAGGCTTCTCCTTCCACGACCACCGTTATAGAAGCTGACCAAGAGGTGGCCCTCGATATGGAGCCAGAGGAAGTGCTTACTGAAGAAATTACTGAGGAACTGGTGAGTTACGAACAATATATGCCTCTTTGCATATTCTGTGCTCCTAGTAGATTCGTGTATAATATCTAATTAAATATTACAATTTGAGGTTTTACTTCGGATTTGAATCTTGAAATCATACATAATTTGCATAAAGATAGTAGCCAATAAAAATATGCGAAGATAATGAAAATGAAGATAATGTTGGTAATAAATTATTCCAAATTCCTGTAATATTAAAAAATCTGAAAAAATTAGAAAATATACAGATTTAGGAAATGAGATTAAAAGAATTTGGCATTCTCGGACTATAAAAATATTACCATTTGTTATTTCGGCTACTTAGCTCTCTAATTCAAAAATTTAGGCTTATTAGATTTGTCAAAGAATCTTTATATAAAAATGCAAAAATCGGTCATATTAAACACATTTATTTATTTATTTATATATATAAGTTGTACATTTTATTTATAACAATTACAGGCAATATAGCCTAAGACGTTATAATTGTACCATTTGTGCAGTGTATATGCAATGCCAAAAATCTTACAAATGCGCTATAGGACACAAAGAATAAATCTATTTTTTTATCCACCGCATTCAAAAAGCACGTAGCTCTCCCCAGGGGTGAGTTCATAAATAAATTAGTGCGGCTTGCTCTACTATATAGGAGGTTGTGATGACGTCCTCGAGAGTGAGACTCTGGTACAAAAAAATTTAATTGGGCCAGTATCTCATTATTAGTTAGATAAGTGAGCGTTCATTAATTGAAAAAAATATTTAAGCAAAGCAATACCTCTACGTGTCTCTAGGGAGTGGTAATTGGTCATGCCTAATATATAAATGGATGGGTAAAGCCACGTCCATAGAGCCGCGAGAATAAAAACCTTAAAAATTTCTTATGGACTCTTTCAACGCGTAAAGTGTATGTTAATTCGTGTGGGGCCCAGATGATCGAATTTGACTCAAGTACACTCAGGACTAGTGTGTTATATAATAACGTCAGTGTTTTTGTGTTACGAAACGGATATGAGTTTCTAATTACGAAGCCGAGAAGCCTGTATGCTCTGCTTATTAAATCATCGATGTGTTGAATCATCATAAATAACTCCTAGATCTTTGATTTGGTTTAGGTGTTGGAGAATAATTTCATTAATTGTATATTCCAATACATGCAGTTTTTTTGATCTTGTATAAGAGACGATATTGCACTTGGGTGTACTGAAGTTCAAGCCATTTATTTTGGCCCAGTTTGAGATGCATTCAATGTCACGTTGCAGGAGAATACAGTCAAGAATATTTTTTATTGAGCGATATAGTTTCAAGTCATCTGCAAATAGTAAATACAGCGAATGTGTGATGACTGAACCAATATCGTTAATAAAAATCAAAAACAGAAGTGGTCCAAGGATAGACCCCTGAGGAACTCCAGAAAAAACTACAAATTCAAAAGAACTGGAACCCTTATAATCTACATGTAGGATTACGAAAGATTTTTTAAATATTTATATTGAGGGATCAGTAGGATTTATCGGTCCAGTTAGGAGTTCTATCGAGCCGAACCCTCTGATATGAAAATATCTGGAGTCGTTGAAGTATTTTCCCATTTGGTCTCTGGCAGGTTGACGTGTTGTTCTTGTATAGTTTTGTATTTATTATACTTATACAATGCAATTACTTCGCATGGATTGACTAGATGATCATTTGTGGAAAAGTGTGTGGAAGGGTTAAGTTTTTCCTGTGGGAAGATTTAACCGGGACATAAAGTCTAGAGAACAATTAAAATAATAATTGGACAATTTGTAGAGTGCCGTTTTTGTGAAAAATCACCTCAAGGGCGCAAGTTCTACTATTATATTACATTCCATTACATTCTATCTATTGCTTCTCGAATTGGGTGAATTTGTGAATAGTGTGGCAGTAAGGCGTGTATATCTTGTCTGGTTTATTCAAACCCCTCACACATTTTAGGCTCTGTAAAACTCACACATCCATGATTTTTTTCTACAGCTGCAGGACATAGCCGTGGTGGAGGAGGTCCTGCGCATGGTGCTGGAGATCATCAACAGCTGCGTCAGCTGCCAGCTGCGCTCCAACATCCACCTGGTGTACTCGCTGCTCCACAAGAGGGCGCTGTTTCAGAGGTATCGCGGCCACCAGCACCTCAACGACCTCATTCAGAATATTGAAATGGTGAGACTTTTTGATTAACAGCGTATTGACTTTTCTTGAATCTTTTGCATTATTTTAGTGAGTAAATTCTTGATATCGTAGCTGCATTCCTTTTTTACCGAAATCATTTGTACAGATGTTTTAAAATTCAACAATCTTTGTTATAAATTTTTCATTCTCTTGTACAAAAGGTGGTGGGCTACTTCTCAGCACGCCTACAGCGTGCCCAGGAACAGAAGGGTGCTTTAGGAGCGGCAGAGGTTCTGGCTGTCATCACACGTGCCGCTGACCACTGGTCCAACGACCGCTTGAGGGTTAGTATCCATCTGATATTTTATTTTATTTGATTTTTGTGTTCACTTATTATTACATATTATTAACCTGTTGAAAGTTGGATGGTATTTCGAAAAACCGCATGAAAATTTTCTTGGTAAGTTCTGAAAAGCTATTCTCTAAGAGATCTCGTTCTCCCGCGAGAAGTGCTGACAGATTTGTGTGATTTTCTACGGCTGTTATTTGCTTTTTCTATCGGTCGATGTCAAAATTTCAGCTGTGAGATGTCACATATTTTATTTTGGGTCGTTTTAAACACGAATTCCTGCAAGTGTGCATGATTATTTATTTATTTATTTTATTTTTATTTTTTTTTAATTGTACAACAGATAAATAATCCAATTACCGTACAATTTTCTCATTTTGACAATCTTAACACCTAAGAAGATGATCATTATACAAAAAAATCTTAACCCCTAACGTGCCAGGCAAAAACAAAAAAACTTCAACTTTAACGTAATATTTTGCAGGTTAATTTTATGCTATCTAATGTAATTTTTACTGAAACACATTCCTTGAATACTAAACTATACATAAGAACAATATTACTTGCGTTTATTCAATGAATTTATACTTTTTACTGCGTTTCAAATAACACGGAAAAAACGAAAAAATTTCGCGATGTTTTGACTTTTACGTAATATTTTGCAGGTTAATTTTATGCTATCTTATGTAATCTTTACTGAAACACATTCCTTGAATACTAAACTATACATAAGAACAATATTACTTGCGTTTATTCGATGAATTTATACGTTTTACGATCATTTCGTCGCCCGCGACGCGAGACCTGACAGCCGCCATTTTGTCAGCCGAGCGGTGCGAAAAAGTTCCAGGCCGTGTCATAAACAATTTCAAAGAAATTATATCGCTGCTCTAGGTGGGTTCACGGTATCTTATACCTTATGAGCAAGAATGCCCCAAGCGATTCTGACCTTCTGCTTCACACGTTTTCTTTATTTATAAGGGTTAAAATCGCATAACAAAATTATTTTTTAGTGATTATTTTGGCTTGCGCCGATGGTACGCCGGCGGACGAACGGCAAGGGGCAGGTTAAGGCTATCTAAAGAAGAGTTGTATACATCTAGTGTTTTTGATATTTCGTTCAACAGTACCATTCCTCTTGTTATGCTATGCTATGCTAGAACATCTGTTCTGCCGTATGGTATTTTGAACAAGTCTTGTCGACGATTACGACTGAAGTTTTCAGGCACGTATAAACCGTAGCATTCCAAGAGGAATGGGCTGTCAATATAGTTATGGATTATGTTAAAACTAAGAATTGCAAGATTTGCATAACGTCTAGTTTCCAAACTAAATCTATTTGTTGCCTCAAGTAACTCCATATGGTGCATGAACCTCAGATAAGTTCCGTGCATTCGCATATAGACGTACCTAAGGAATTTTTTCTGGATTTGTTCCAGCATATTAATATATTTAGTCTGGTGCAGAGTCCACACACCACTAGCATACTCCAGCTTACTTCTTATGACGCCATCGAACATGGCTATCATTGCATCTGGGTCATCAAATTGCTTACATATTCTGATGACAAAACCCAGGAGTTTGTAGCATGCTGGAGTGAGCCGTGATATGTGATCGGAAAATGTCAGTTTGGGATCAAAGACGATACCAAGATCTTAGCTATTGACTCGACATAACGTTTTCCCTTTAATGGTGTACTCAAATACTACGGGCTTCTGGGAGCGGGTATATGTCATTGTTACACATTTTTTAATATTGAATTCTAATTTGTTTTTATCTGACCATTCTGCTATAGCATCAAGGTCAGATTGCATTTTTAACCGCTTCTCTGCCATAAGCGCGTTTACGCGCTCTGTATAGCCGTGTTCGCAAGGCCGGCCATACAAAATCAGCGCGTAAATGCGCTGTTTTATAATCCATTTTTTCCCGCCAAAGTCAAATCTTTGGAGCAATCTAAAATATGGAACACACAGAGCCATCTATTGTTAGGGTGTTGAGATACTATGACACGACAGTTTACAGATATTATCGATTTCACAGTGATCTAAAAAAAGCTTTGTGTGACGTTCAATATGTGCCGCTAACGCAGGGTTGACACATACTCAAGTACATACACAAAATCTGTGGAATATTTTCGGCGCGCTCCGCGTGACGTATTGCTGATTTACTTATTTCGCCGTTTGAATAAGCAAATTTTTGAATATTTCATTTCTGTGTGACACGATTGTTATTACTTTTGCAAATAAGTAATTGTTTTTAGTTTGTACTGTGTTTTCTGTGTTTTTATAAGATTTTAGAGTGTGTGGTTTATGAGTTCTTTTATTCCTGTGGTAGAATTTCTGTATTCTTTCGACCCACAATGGAAGGTGGACAAAGTACGTCTGGTCATGACCAACTGGTCGAAGATTTGATGGATGAAACTGGCCGTACTGCTGAATCGGATGACAGTGATCTTGAATTCGATATTGATGATGAAGAACAAGATCTCCCTGACTTTACTACTACTGACGAATCGATGCCTGTTTTCAAATGGGAAACTGATGATTTTGTTCCCAAAATAAACTTGTTCGATGGTTCTAGGTCAGGAGCTAATATTGAAAATGTTGGAAACAGGGAAGTTGATTTCTTCAAACTTTTTATGGGCAGTACTTTGATGGCTTTTATTACAAATGAAACAAATAAGCAGTACCAGTTTGTCAAAAATCAAAGCAATGAATTGAGTTGGAGACTGAAACAATGGAAGGATACAACAGAGGAAGAATTATACCTTTTCCTGGCTTTGTGTCTCTTGATGGCCTGTAATTCAAGGAATAAGATACAAGATCACTGGTCTACAGATATCCTACTACATTCACCTATATATTCAGATACAATGTCACGAAATAGGTTTCAAATGATTCTTCGTATGCTTCACTTTTGTGACAATACTCAACAAATAGGGGGGGTAAGATGTTCAAAATTAGATTCGTTGTTGACTATTTCAAAATCAAATTTGGAGAATACATGTATCCTTACATGAATATATGTATTGATGAAAGTTTGCTGCTGTTCAAAGGAAGACTGTCATTTCGTCAATACATTCCATCGAAAGCTAGCCGCTTTGGAATTAAATTTTTTGTGATTTGTGACTGTGCTACAGGACATGTTCAGAATTTTATTGTTTATACTGGACAAACGACAGAATATGTTACACACCCACATGTGGGCATTTCAGGAAGCTTAGTTATGACACTCATGGAGTCATATTTAGATCGGGGACATACATTGTTCATTGATAATTGGTATACTAGTCCACTGTTATTTCAAAAGCTCCATGACCGAAAAACAAATGCATGCGGTACTGTAAGAAGAAACCGAAAAGAGATGCCAAAACTAACCATCAAACTAAAGAAAGGGGAAATGAAAGCCTATCATACAGACACTATCTCTACACAAATGTGGAAGGATAAAAGGGAGGTATTTATGCTAACAACTCTTCATCCAGCTCTTCTAACTGATACTGGAAAAGTTACTTACCGAAATGAACCAATTATAAAACCTGAATGTATTCAGGATTACAATAAAAACATGGGCGCAGTTGACCAATCCGATATGGTTTTGTCGAGTGTACACTCATCGCGGAAGACAATGAGGTGGTACAAAAAAATGTTCTTTCACCTAATGGACCTTTCGCTACTGAATGCCCATATACTATACCGTCAAAAATCCGGAAAACGTGTGCCCCTAGCACAGTTTCTGTTGGAGGTGATTCGCCAACTGATAAATGAACATAAACGTGATGTACCCCCAAAATGTTCATCGAGGAAAAGGCATGTGGAATTGCCATCACGTCTCACAGAAAGGCATTTCATGGAAAAATTACCTCCAACTGGGAAAAAAGCTGTAGCAATGGCGAGATGTGTGGTGTGTTTATCAAAAAAACAAAGAAAAGAATCGAGGTATTGGTACAAACAGTGCAAAGTGGCTCTCTGCATTGAACCGTGTTTTGAAAACTACCACACGGAAGAAGACTATAATTTTATATAATATTCATTTTAAATTCTTTTCTTATAATAAATAATATTTTCGTGATTTCCATACTTAAATTATTTTTCCAAATATTAATTCCCGTAACATTATAATAATATGATAAGTTGTGACAACCCTGACATTCTGTAAAAAATTAATTTGAGTTTTTCTGAGTAAATGGCGGCACTAACAACACGCAGTGTACATATTTGGTAAGTCTTCATAAAATCCTTTGAATATGTTTGAAAAAAATGTAATTTTATTAATTTTTAAATTTGCGAAAAAAATCGTGGCCTGCCATGTACAGCCATACAAATACCTTCCGGCATATAAAGGGTTAAGCAGTCCTGGTGACAGATTATTTCCATCAAAAGTTTGAGGTCATCCGCAAATAGAAGACATTTGCAATATTTTATACATACCTGAATGTCATCTATAAATATAAGGAACAACAGAGGACTAAGGTTTGACCCTTGGGGAATACCTGATAATGCCTGGAATTGTTTGGACTCATGTCCATTCATTTAACAGCTGTAGAAAATCACACAAATCTGACAGGACATCTCGCGGGAGAACGAGATCTCTTAGAGAATAGCTCTTCTGGTCAAATATTGAAATAAAAACAAAGCGATTGTTTTCTGTTTACCAGATAATGTATCTTATTATTCATATATATTACATGATAATATTGTTAGAAGTTTTCCCAGAATAACTAATTTTAACTAAAAAAAAAAAAATTCTCCCATTCGGCAAACGAATATCAAAAAAATGTATTCGTACAAATATAAACTGATTTTACTATTACTAAACGAACCTGAATACACACCCTTTATAAAAAAACAATTCAAAGAAATAATGACATTGATTCTTTTTTGAAAACGTAAAATATTGTTATTTTCGCTACTGACAGCTGCTAAAAGTGACGCACTAATATTTAACATGTCATTGCCGGAAGCCCGCCCGCGGCCACGAAAAAAATTTTGCTTTTTTTTTTTTTAAATGCGATTTTAACCCTTATGTATAAAGAAACTGTATGAAGGACAAGGTCACAATCGCTTGCGCCAATATCATTATTGGCGTAACTAATGGTTTCATTAATCTAGCTATTCTAAAATATTGTTAAATGAATTTTCTATGACTTTGCAGGTCAATTTTTGTAACAGTCAAAGGCGAAAAAAGCGAAGATTTACGTTTTCAAATGCGTATAAAGGTCTTTATTTATTTGCAAACTATTTTGAATTGTGTTTTATCATGTTGGGTATGTGTTCAGATTTGTGTAGAAATAATAAAATCAGTTTATATTTGTGTGATTATATTTTTTGACAATTATTTCCAAAATTTTTTTTTAGTTAGTTAGCTATTCCGGAAAAACCTCTTACGATATTATCACGTAACATTCACAAATAATAAGATACATTATATGGTAAACAGAAAACAATTGCAAAAAAGCAATTCCTTTGTTTTTATATGGATATTTGACCGGAAAGCAACAAGGTAAAAAACGTGCTGTTTTTCAAAATATGCCCGGCATTCAACAGGTTAGGTTAGGTAGAATGAATGGGTAATTGTTTTTCACCTAAAATGTATTTTAAAAGATATGAATAATATTTTCACAATTTCAGTAATTGATTGTTCCTTTTTATGTTAATTGCAGAAATTCCCTGACCTAAAGTTCCGCTACGTCGAAGAAGATCAACCAGAAGAATTCTTCACTCCGTACGTGTGGTCTCTGGTCTGCGTTCACGGCTCCATCCGGTGGTCAATAGACCCCAGCCTCATGCCCGACCTGTCCTGCTGATTGCCTGGCCGCGGTCAGCCAGATCATTGGCTAGGCGATGTTCAGAATAATGATCGCCTAGCCAATGTTTAGCAGTAGAATAAGTGGCCAACAGTGGTTAGGCCATTTCAATAATATATCATTAATCTTGCAGGTTAATTCACCAGGCAATGTTTTAACTGACTAGGCAACTTATAAGTCATGTCATCAGACTTCAAATGGAATTGGTCTGGCAATGGTTAGGTCTTTTTTATCATATCGTCAATCATGAATTTTTGCCAAGGTAATGTTTAGAACAATGATTGCCTAACCAATGTCTGAGGATGATTGACTAAATACAGGGTTTTCCAATAAGAGGTGTTATTTTAAATAGCCCGCTATTTCGGTAGATGTCACTTTTGAAGCTGTCATTTTTTGACATTTGACAAGTAGAAATTACGCCATTAATAAAAATGGAACGATACACGCTTCAACAACGCATTGAAATTATTTGAGTATCAAAATAACACCTCTTATTGGAAAACTCTGTATGTTACACAGGGTTATCCAATAAGAGATGTTATTTTGAATAGCCCGCTATTTCGGTAATGTCACTTTTGAAGCTGTATTTTTTTGTCATTTGACAAGTAGAACTTACGCCATTAATAAAAATGGAACGATACACGCTTCAACAACACATTGAAATTATTTGAATATCAAAATAACACCTCTTATTGGAAAACCCTGTAGAATAGATAATGATTGCTTGTTCAATGCCAGGGGAGATTATTGGCTAGGCAATATGAGTAGTTGAATATCAAAACGTACTTACCTCCATGAATCAAATTTTTGGCAAAAGCAAGAAAATTGTTTCATAACATTTAAGTACAATAAAGTCAAATTAAATTAAATTTTAAATGCATATTTGAAATATAAATCTGATAGATAATTAATTAGTTATTTAATATTTAAAAATGGACTTGGATGCATTTTGATATTGAACCATGGATTTAGATACATTTTGAAAGTGAAGTCTTTGGATTTGGTCATATTTTGAAACTCATAGACTGTGTTTGATAATACTTTTCTGCCAGAGGTGTAGTGAAAAAATTACATCATTTATATATTTATATATCTCACAAAAATCAAGATCACATCAATTTCAAAACATGTGTTTCTTGTAATGGTATCCATTGCACAGAAAGTAGCTCATTGATTGGTTAAAAAACCAAAATGGCTGCCAATTCCTTGGCCCTTATTAGTTGTTGGAGTTGAGTATGTTTTGAAAACTAATGATTTTGGATTTAAGTACGTTTTGAAATTGAAGACGATTTTTAACAAGCTAACTAAGGATTTAACCATGTTTTGGCACTGAAATAATATTTCAATCATAGCTATGATCCAAGAGAACGTGTTGGCATTCAAATCTCAAAAAAAGCTAAAATGGTGATACCTTTTTATTTTCAATTACTCAATTATGCAATGATTAGATTTATGATTGCCTTGCCAATGTCAGAGGAGGTTATTGACTAGGCAATGTTTAGAAGAATAGTTGCTTGACCAATGTGTAAATCATCAATATGTATTGACTAAAATAATTGACCAGACAACGTTCATATCATTTTAAAATATGTCACCAATCTTCCATAATCCAATATCAGGAAACTTGGCTGGGCATTATTTAGAATGAAAATGAATGCCTGTCAGTGTTGCCGTAGATTTTATTAAACAATGTTTAGTCAGAGATCGGAATGGCAAACCTTTTTCATTAAATCTATCAAATAAAATGACAAATATGATGTTTTTACAAAATTTAAATAAATTTTTTTTATTGCCTGAGCAATATTTAATTTTTGATTGCCCATCTAAATTTGTTATTAATTATTACTGCCTTTTCGTTAGTTGAAATTAATTATTATTGCTTGGGCAATATTTTCACTAATTATTATCGCCTTGCCAATATTTTCATTAATTGCCTGGTCAATCATGCATTACCCATTGCCTGGCCAGAAATAAACCATCACGCATCACTTAAATTATTGTACCGATAAGTATCAGATGAATATACATTATTAGAATTAATACCTTTTTATATTCAACCGAATGCTTCGTACGGCTTTCTCTAGATTTCATTTAATCTCGGTCACAAAATGTCATCTGCACATTTGTCTAAGTGACAACAAAACCAGCTTTCTACATCCAGCTTCAAAAATAACTAAACAGTTCTTCTGCTGCAACAAAATTTAGTTGCATTCTTTTAATTTCGCAGCCATCTGTGCTAATAAAAAAAATTTGACTCTCTTTTTTAAAAATTAATATAAAACTACATCAAAAAAAATCCCTTTCGCTTAACTTGTTTTAAAATTTTTACTTTTTTACTTTCGGTACTCGCTATGGTTTTTGGAACGAGCCTCCGCAAATGCTTGTGCAATATTTTTTCTGATTCGTATATGTATATTTTGACTTTTTATACAAATATCCCATTCTTGACTACTTTTATTATGCTTCTAAAGCCTCGATTACATTGAGCGAGTTTACAAGCTACTAGCCTGCAAGTTTAAAAGCGGCGACTCAGCGAGTGAGATTGTCATGATGACACACATAACTGTCCTGTCCATGCGTTGCTATCTTTTCTGGGTGTTCTAGCATTAAAAATGAAGTGGAACATAAATCATATTTGTTTTGCTTTCCTTTTTAACTCCTCTTTGATAACATGAGCTAAAATAACGACTCCCGCGTGAACTAATTCTGTCGACATTTTATGGAAAACTGAGCTCCACTGAGCTCGCAGCTAGCGCCTCACTTTAGCAAGTAGCGAGAACTAATGACTCCCGTGTGAACTAATTCTGTTAGTTATGAAATCAGCTGTTGGTGGGCCGCCATCTTGTGGCACAAGCTAGCAAGTAGCAAGCAAAGTTGACCCCCTTTCAATTTTTTTCGTAGATTGTTCACAATCTGCTTGTTAGCTAGTAATACGATTACACTGAGCGAGTTTACTAGCAAATAGTGAATTTGCCGGATAGTAGCTTGTAAACTCGCTCAATGTCATTGAGGCTTAACTCAAAATTATAGCTATCTACCTTATAACTCCATTTTCCAAACAATAATTTTAACCTAGTTTTTGAAGTGGCTATCTTACTTGATTTATATTACCAGTTTATTTTTGAAAATGTCTAACTGCAATTTCTTCTACATTTGTTTCATTGTGGGACTCTGCAATTTCTTCTACATTTGTTTCATTGTGGGACTCTGCTATTTCTTCTACATTTGTTTCATTGTGGGACTCTGCTATTTCTTCTACATTTGTTTCATTGTGGGACTCTGCAATTTCTTCTACATTTGTTTCATTGAAGACCTTCTCTGACTACAGTTTGTAATACTAAATGCAAACCATAAGCATTTAACATGCTTTACGATGCTGTTCCTTTGAAGGCTGATATAGCTACGCGGGTGCCTTTATCGCCTAAGTTACGAAATCAACTCTTGACTGCTAATAAGTAAAATTGCCGATAATGAATAATTATCGCACTCTTCATAAATTTATAGCGCTACATCGTATCTTCTCCCAGCAGCGTGATGATTTTTAATTTGTACGCAATGTAAAAAAATCCTAAGCTATTAACTCTACAATGGAGCTCATTGGGACATATTTTTGATAGTGTTTAAAACTCAAATGAGATCTCTTTCTTTAATATATCGTTGTTCGGCGTGCAAAACAGTTAGTAACTGAGTGAGCAAATGCATCAGATTACATCCAGGCGTTGTGGGTCCAATTCCTCTGCTAGCAAGACTAGTCCTTCATCATTATACAAGCACCGATAATAATTTAGGTTATTACATAGTACCGTGGGAATATGTCTGTTATAAAATTTAAAAATACACGCCGCATAAGCGACATGCAACAAATGGTTTATTGGAAGAAAAAAAAACCACAACACATTAATATGCGCCATTGTCATTGGATGCGGTGTTATATATTATATTGTCTATAAAAACTTGCGTTTAACCTCTCAGGCCTCAGGCACATTCTATCAGAAGGTCAGAATATTTCCGCTTTGCAATAAAATTCAAATAAATGGAATATTTCTGTGTGTATTCGAAAACTAAAAACTATTTTTGAAATATGATGAAATAAGCTTTCAAAATTTTATTATTTTTAATAAATGTAAGTATAATTATTTAAATTTTACAATTTTGAAAGCAAACATAAAAATATTTTTAAAATGGCTGATCTCACGTTTCTTCTAGCTAAAAATTACTGATACAGGCTTATGTCACCTTTAAGATGCTGTGTGAAGGACTTTGGTCCCAAAGAGACCAGCCCAAATCTAGTGGGGGGCAAACCGGAGCGCTTGCCCCTGGCGGCAATTTAAGGGGGCGCCAAAATCGTGATTTATATTTATATGTTTGATTGGGAAAAAAAAGCTTGATTCACAAAGCTACTGGCGTCCAGTGCACTTTGTTCTATCGATTATTCATTTGATTTTAAAACGGCCATTTGGTTTTTTAACACATCCTAAATTAATTTATGAACATTCGATTTTGAATGCACGTATAGTGTATGTGATGTCTCTGCCAGGAGAATCCCCGTCGCATCCAGAACTAGGGGCTACACGAGCTGAGCCGAATAAACCCGAGCGAAGCAAGCAAAGCGACGATCATTACCTAAAATAACCTCGCATCAAATTTCTGCCCCGGTTTTATAAAGTCGTAGATCGGGGCCGTGAAAGAGACCATGTTGTAGAAAGGAGGAAGCGTAGAGGGCCGGCAAATCATTCCACAGCCGAGTTAATGCTAACAAGAATGAGATTTAGAACTAACCCACGCTTCATTGCCCGCTGAATGACGTGTTATTATTTGTTGTCCTATAAATTTGTTGTACGAATGAATTTGACAGCTTATTTATTTAATCATTTTAGTATTAGCAATTTACCAAATAAATCACATCTTGTTTTCATTGTAATATTATTACTGAATTATTTCACAAATATAACAATTTTATTATCGTTTTAATTATTATTTTGTGATTTAAATGACTCATGTACCTTTGTATAAGATAAAATTTGTTTGAATAAATAAAATATGAATTAATTTTTTTAAGGGTTTCATAATAAACAGTTCTGAAATGTCCACTACCAGTCAACTCGAAATGTTACGTCATAATTTTATTTTTATGAATAAAAATTTAATCAACTGTATATTTGAATAAATTATATGTGTAATAAGAAAAATGTGTTTTTTCTTTGGTAATTTTTTTTTAAGTGAAAACTTTTTAGCTCCGTTGTGATTTGAAACTGAATGAAACGAAAAAGCAACACTAAAAAGGGACAAATACATACATCTATAGGATTTGGCCTGCAAGATAATGAGATAGAACACTTTATAGAGTGTTTCCTATTGCCTCAGTCTCCTCTTTGTGTGGTGCTTCATGCCTCCCCACTCTTGTCTACTTTAGTTTTCTGAAGGTTTCACTTCTGCGTGCGAAGTGTACAAACATATTTTTGTTTACATTGGCTCCGCAGGAGGCTCTGAGGATAACAATTTCCACAAAAAATGACGGTACCCATACCCGCCTCCCAAATTGTAAATGATACGGAAAGAAGGAAGGATTATGGGAGGCTGAAGGAAGAGGGTAGGGTTATAGGACCTGGCTGTTCACCAAACATGGTTATGATGAAGCCATGCGAAATAATGCAAAATCATTTATTTTTGTTTTGAAAATTTGACCGGTTAGAAGTATTATAGATGCTTCAATTAAATACTGCGTGTAAAACACATATCTTGGCCTTTGAAAAAATTGTTAATTTTTTTTATAAGTCTTAATAAGCCTAGAAAAAAATAAACTTTTAGGTCTATAAAAAAATACTTTCAACTGTAAACTCTCCTACTTATAAACCCTTTTTCGGATAAAGTTTTATTGTCTAATGTGAAAAATTCAGGTTTTTTTAATAATAATCACAAAAAAATTGATATTTATGCCTGAACTTAACAAAATAAAATAAAATATGCATTTTCGCGTTGTTATTTTCGATTTCAATCAAGATGGTCGGTACTCGACGAATTTGGATTTCTAAAGTGAACCTTGTGCCATCGACGTAAGAACTATCATTTGTCACATCCATTTTGTTTCAGTTCCACCCCCCTGCGATGGGGAATAGACGTCCCTAGACTCCGCGTTGCTTGGTTCCTTGAAATCAATTTTAAATTTCCTTGTTATTACAATAAAGAATGCGTAAGAAAGGAGTTAATGTTTTTTATGGGCCTTTACGAAATCAACCTGTAAAAAACAACTTTTCCAACCTTCCGAATTTAAATTTTTTCCTGGACTATTGAATAACCGTAAGACTCCAAAGTAAGTGTTCAAAAAGAAGGAGAAGGTGGTTTGAAAAGGAGATAAGTAAATATGAATATTAGAGGGTGCGCGCTAACATTAAAAAATTAAGTAAATATCTTAAGTAGCATTTAAATAACACTGAAAATTTTTTCGTACCCATAACATGTTAAATAATCAGTAAAAAAAAAAAGTTTTTTATTTTTGGGATGTTATGCCGTGTTGCGCTACTTCCTTCTTTAGCCAGCGTTTTGGACAGCATTACAGTGTCCATCATGTGTGCACACATCTTCCTTGACACTGTAAAGCTGTCCGAAACGTTGGCTAAATGAGGAGGAAGCGCAACACGGTATAAAACCCCGTAAATAAATAACAAAAATAGTTTTGGCCGTGAAAATCTACAAACATTTCAAATAAAAATGTGTTTTTTATTAATTTTCGGAAATAACTTAGCGATTTTTTTCTATCGAGGGAATTTTGTATAATTACCGTTTCGGCTCAGTAAATGTATGGACATTACCTTAAAAAATAACATAATTTTTTAAGATCTTAAAAACCACAAAGTGTTTAAGGAAAATATATTGTAAATCGGCAGAAATTCGGAATGCCGGGTCTTGAGAGCTCATAATCTCAAAAAGGTTAGTAGTTACCTTTCACCACCTCTGAAGGGACACCTGCATCGATCATAATCTGTTGAGAACTGTTGTCAAACAATACCAAAAAAGTGTTACTATGTCCATCTGCTCACGGGGCAACTGAAAAAAAACAATTAGTAACTCAAGTCGCTATCCGCAGGAGAGTGATTTGCGAATTTCAATGGCGGTCCGCACACAAGCAACTTCTCAAAGGCCAGTTGTCAACGTCGACGCAACCAATCACTCACAACTCGCCGTGCTAGCCGGCGCGTTTCAGTTGCCAGGTTGCCATGGTTGCTCCTCACGAGCTCTGAGTTTTCGAGTAATTTGCGATATGTCAGAGCAGGAAATAATCGATTTTTTTCAGGAAGTTGATAAATTATTATTTAGGTTATAATTGATAATTCATTAGGTTGAGAATTAATAAATTATATTTTCGTTGAGTTGCGCCGTGAGAGAAGCTTTTTTAAGTTGCCAACCAGTTTTAATTTGGTTTCTCCATGAGCGAAGGGCCTTACTCTGACCATCAAACCACTTCAAATAGAAAAGCTCGAATCTAGCAATACAAATTTATCCTGTAAACAGTATGTATATTTTTTTTCGTTATTTAAATATGGAAATTAACATTATTATTCCCAAATATCAAATGTCAATGGGATTCACAAAATTTTGTTTTGCGAGCGACTGGTTGGGAACACTTGGTTCCGATTTTGATTCTGGATAGGCGGTCTCTTAACCTCTTAAACGCCAGGTATCCATACAGATAGGTTCAAAACATCTGTATGGTTGTTAGCTATCATTCCATTCGACGAAAGCAAATTTTCATGAAGAAACTCAAAAAAAAACAGTTGGCGATTCAAATCGCTATCCACAGGAAAGGAACTTGTGAATTTCTTTGGCGTCCGCACACACTTGTTAAAGACTAGTTGTCAAGGGCGACGCGGTGACTAGCAGTGCTGTCGCGTTTCAGTTGCTGAAGGTTGCAGGTTGCCATGGTAGCGGCTCACAACCTGTCAAATTTTTGAGTAATTTGCGATATGTCAGATCAGAATAACATTGATTTTATTCAGGAGGTTGATAAATTGAGTTGTGCCTTGAACTGAGTTGCCAACCAGTTTTCGATTTCTCTATGAACGAAGGCCTTTAATTGAAATTTTATATGCAGTATTTTCGATCACCCCGAGTGCAAATAGTTGTCTTTTATAGTAATTAAGGTGAATCAAAAAGTTTTTTTCAGAAAATATTTGTATTAAGCACGCCCAGTCATCCTGAAAGTTTTCCAAAAAAATCATTTCTCTGAATATAACTAGCTATTCTGGGAAAACTACATAACGGTGAATTTTGTATTATTTTTATAAATATATAAACACATTATCTGGTAAGATGGAAAAATTTACAAAATGTCGTTTTGCAAAAAAACTAGCAAGTTTTTAGAAAAATAGAATCAGATGGCGCACGACGAAAATTTTGTGAAAAATATAATCAATCTGATGTAAATAATAAATTGTGGTAAGCAGAGGTCCAAAGAAACTTTCTAATAAATTTTTCAATTCCCCCCCCCCCCTCATTTCTCCCTTGCCCACCCAGTATCGAATTCCCCCCCCCCCTCCCCCCCGGTGTGAATGCTATAGCTACGCCACTGCATTTTGTGGCAGGAGAACTTGCTTTACCAGGATGATTCTGATATTATCTTCCACTTGGGAAGGAAATGCAAATCTTATGTATAAAAATCAATATCTGTTTGTTCATATTTTATGCGGTTCATCCGATTGCTTTGAAACTTTGGTGATTTGTTGTGCGCCGGTCCATGAAGGTTTCTATGTATAATGGTGAGCCCTGGCAATATGAAATTTGTATAAATGAAAATTTATTCTATATATTTTAGCGGCAGGGAGAGAAGGCAAGTAAGGTTCGCGGGAGGGGTGATGAGGGTGGGGGAAGGCGGGGAAGGTGGAAGGGAATACGGGAGGGGAAGGGGGACGAACAGTATTGAATAGCATTGCAACTTATGCCGGGTACCCGCTAGTTTAATATAAAATATTTTTTGATTACATAATTTCTTCAGTGAAAAAAAACGTAAAATGATTTGCAGGGATCTCAATATTTGATTCAAAGTGATAGGATTTGTTTGAAAACTTTGTGGATGGAAAATGTTTGAAAACTTTGACACCAGATGGCAGTAATTGTATCAAAATTAGCAAATTAATGTTTCTTTTATTTTTATTCTTTCTTCAACCCGTGAATTGCAGCTACACTGCAAGGGTTCTCTAAACACTATATCAATAAAACATATTTTATGTGAATACCAATTTGGGACGGGTATAGGTACCGCCGCCCCGGAAAGCGTTTATTGGATAACCAGCAACTCTAGGTCACCCTAAGTGGTTTGCTACGTTTCCTGACTAGCACGCTACAGTGACTTAGCAGGAGTGCCCGGGTTCATCAGGCGAGGTGTTTTCAGGTCTTGGCGCCTCTGCCCGGACTAGACCGGGAGGGCAATTTGGGAGGCGGGAATGGGTACCGCCGCCCCGGGAACCTTTATCCTATAACCAACACCTCTGCCATAGGTCACCCAAAGGTTCGCTACGTTTGGTGATTTAGCAGGGGTGCCCGGGTTCATGGAGTGAGGTTTGTCTACGTCTTGGAGGCGGGTGACCAGGACACACTGAACCCCAGATTCCTACTCAACCCTTAAACCCTTTTCTTCCCAGAACTCTCCTCTCTTTCCTTTCCTTAAAAAAACCCTCCACACAGCATCTCCCCAGAGATGACATAGGCCCTGAGGGAAATTGTTTTCTCAGAGCCTCCTGTGTGAGGTTTGTGAAAAAAAAAACGAATCCAGTTCACGCGGTAGAAGCGAAACTTCACCAAAACAATCTCAACCAATAAGAGCCTTGAAAAGTGAGGTCATAATCAATGCGGCCAAAGAGCGCAGTTTGACGTTTCGTCAGTAATGCGTCATTTCCGTTCCATATCTCAATCAATAGGAGCCTTGAAAAGTGACATCATAATCAAAGCGGCCAATGCTTTGTAGGTGCTGTAATGCGTCATTTCCGTTTCATCCGAATTTCAAATCACAACGGGGCTAAAGAAGTTTCACTTCAAAAAATGTTTCAACTGCCCGGAGCCTGTGGGACTATGGCAGCCCCAATTGGGATATGTTGTGAGATTCAAGGGAGTGGAAGGAGGAATGGAACAGTTTGGGAAGTTTCTGGCTATTCAGATCTGTTCACCAAACACTAAAGTTAAAGCTACTATTCGACTCTGATTCTTCACCAGGGCTGAGAGTGAGAGTATCTACTGAGAGTATCTACTACGAACTTGCCGCAAATATCCCTAATTATGTTATATTATTTTGAATATGGGTAGGTATATTAATATGTTATATTATTTTGAATATGGGTATTAGGAACATAGGTATGTGAAAATATTATCTAAGCAAAATAAAATTTCGAATTTGAAATTTTTTTTTTTAATTCCTCTTTTAGTCCAGTCATGTTAAACATGAAAAAGGCCTCGTGCTCACAAAAGGCCGGGTCGTTCTGAATTTTTTATAAGTTGTTAGAATTTAAACCAATATTAAAAAAACAGACGTGTGAACAGTTTATTTGCATTTCCCCCCAAAACCCACTTATGACTGTTTTTGGTTATCTGCCGTTTATGAGAGAACCGCTGGGCCTACAGGTACCAATTTGATCTTAAATAAAAGCTATTTAAATTACTATAACTTCGTTTCATAAAATATTTGACGTGGGATGCGTAGTTTAGAAGATATTTTACAAAATAACTGACCATTTCGAAAAAAAATCACTTTTTGGAAAAATGGCCTATTTTTAAAGAACTGTATTTTGGAAACCAATGGCTATATAGACCTCGTCTGTTCTCAAATTGTAGCAAATTTGGTTTTCTTTAAAATACATGAAGTAATTGTACCAGTTAGACCCTTTCTTCACTGAGATATTGAGCAAAAAGTGAAAAAAGTCCGAAAATTCATGGTTTTTTGGCTACGTCGCCGCTCGCACAGCACTTTGGAAATTGCAAATCCGTTTTTTTATTATTGGTTTAGGTCCTAACAACATATAAAAAAATTCAGAACGACCTGAACTTTTGCAAGCACGGGTGTACATCTTGACTGGAATATTTCCCCCGAGCATTGCCGGGTGCTACTGACTTGTTAGTAGGTACTTTTATGATATTATACTATCTTAATAAAATGAAATAAAACACCGTTCCCAATTATTTCACAGCGGAAGTTTATCAACTGTGTCAACAAGGAGATTAAATCACAATTATAAAAATATTAAATGCTGTCAGTATAGGACTTGCATTATATAACTGTGGAGCTTCAACATTACGATGAAAGTCTGTCAAAAATACTAGAAAGTAATCCAAAATGGCGGCTAGAGAGCTTCGATAAAAAACCGTCAACTGTTACATAGAAATTCGAAGGGTTAGGTACTCCTAGAAGTTTTTTATTGTGTTCGATTGTGGCGTCCCAAATTGAGGGTATTTTCCAATCTTCCTTTTCAAGACGATTGACAAATTTTAGCCCGGATTCCATGGTATCAGATAAGTCTCGGTTAGCTGTCAATATATGCATTTATTTGAATTATGTCGTTCGTTAGTAAACATTACTGGCTCATTTAATGAACGTATTGAACTAACGAAGATTTTTGTATTGAAAGAAGTCATATACATACGCGATCCATAGACTTCATAACTAAAGTGGCTGAAATACGACTAAAGAAATGATTAACTAATTAACTCCCGTGTAGTGTCAAAAAGTAAATGCGGACTGCCAATGCATATTAAGGTTTGTATTTCAATTCAACATTGCCAAATTATTAATATTTTTACCATTTGACTGGCTTTTGATGTTTCTGAATGTGAATTTATGGAGAGATCCGCCAGTGTTGCCAGCGTATATCGATTTCTAATTTATTCCCCACCAATATCGGTTCGGCTATCAACAGTGAAACTGTGCTAGGATATTAATATAAAATCTTCGGAAACTACGCCTAACGATCCGATATTGTAAAGTTATCGATTTCACCATGCTAGAGCCCCAGGAGCTCTAAGCTCAGTGAAATCGATAACTTTATAATATCGGATCCTTTATTCTGATTATTTTATATCAATTTACCGAGCACGGTGTTACCGTTGACAGCCGAACCGATATTGCTAGGTAATTAATTAGAAATC
This sequence comes from Glyphotaelius pellucidus, assembly GCA_936435175.1. Taxonomy (NCBI): domain Eukaryota; kingdom Metazoa; phylum Arthropoda; class Insecta; order Trichoptera; family Limnephilidae; genus Glyphotaelius; species Glyphotaelius pellucidus. The sequence continues at coordinate 10,359,425 of OW386560.1, forward strand.
GATGTACGTTGGCAACACTGCAGGTATTTTCTTTGAATTGACACTCCGAAATGTCAAACGCCTAGCAATTACGTAAAGAAGTTAATACATTGACAATGTTGAATCGAAATCCTAACTTAAATATGAATTGGCAGTCCGCATTTACTTTTTGACACTAAACAGGAGTTAATTAGTTAATGAAGTATTTAGTCATACTTCAATCACTTTCGATTCTCAAAGATTGGACGTAATAAATTGGTCGCGTCTTAGTTATATTATTTCAGTCCATGATTGTGTACAACGACTTTTTTCAATTCTAAGAGCTCCGTTAGTGCTTTTATCCATTCTCTACAACTCTTCCATCGCCAGTATCTGACGAGCATCTAATTGGAAAAGGCCTTTAATAATTACGTGCGAAGAATCATAAACATTATCATCATTTTATTTAAAACACCGCCGAGGAAACCTGAAACCGGTTTGCACCGCGTTAAAATATTGTTTTCGCGAAGATTTTATCAGGGTGTAAGATCAGATATACGTGAAAAAGTGAGAGGAGAACTCTTAGAATTTTTTCTTTTTTTCTGGTGACTTTTCCTACCGGAGCTTGGCTATCATCAGGAAAATCTTCACAGTGGAGATTGGAGCCCGCTCTGCGGATCCTCACTCGTACCACGTAGATTTGAGGCTATGTCTTCTAATCATCTCTTGACTTATATATGACGAAAGTATTACGGTTTTCTTATTTTTTATAGCTAGTGCAATTTAACAATAATTTTTGGTTATTTGATGAAAATGTTCTAAATTACTACCTTCCCAAATTATCCAAGGTATTTTCAGTTAGCTAAATTCGTAGCCAAATCAATATTCATCAATTTCAATATATTTTTTAACAGGTACCTATCTACCTACATCATTATTATAGTCTTCTTCTTTATTCTTTCGTATGTTTGATGAGTTTGGTGGCTACATGGGACACTCTTAAGATGAAGCTATGCGAAATAATGCAAAATCTTGGTAAAAATTTAAAAATATCGGTCATTTTTTTATAAGTCATTAAAGGGAAAACGTTATGTCGAGTCAATAGCTTTAAAGATCTTGGTATCGTCTTTGATCCCAAACTGACATTTTCCGATCACATATCATGGCTCACTCCAGCATGCTACAAACTCCTGGGTTTTGTCATCAGAATATGTAAGCAATTTGATGACCCAGATGCAATGATAGCCATGTTCGATGGCGTCATAAGAAGTAAGCTGAAGTATGCTAGTGGTGTGTGGACTCCGCACCAGACTAAATATATTAATATGCTGGAACAAATCCAGAAAAAATCCTTAGGTACGTCTATATGCGAATGCACGGAACTTATCCGAGGTTCATGCACCATATGGAGTTACTTGAGGCAACAAATAGATTTAGTTTGGAAACTAGACGTTATGCAAATCTTGCAATTCTTAGTTTTAACATAATCCATAACTATATTGACAGCCCATTCCTCTTGGAATGCTACGGTTTATACGTGCCTGAAAACTTCAGTCGTAGTCGTCGACACGACTTGTTCAAAATACCATACGGCAGAACAGATGTTCTAGCACAGCATAGCATAACAAGAGGAATGGTACTGTTGAACGAAATATCAAAAACACTAGATGTATACAACTCTTCTTTAGATAGCCTTAAGATTTTTTTGTATAATGATCATCTTCTTAGGTGTTAAGCTTGTCTAAATGAGAAAATTGTACGGTAATTGGATTATTTATCTGTTGTACAATTAAAAAAAAAAAAGTCTTTATAAGCCAAAAAAAAAGTATTAGGTCTATAAAAAAACACTTTAAAATGCAAACTCTCCTACTTGTAAATCCCTTTTTGGATATGGTTTTATTGTTTAATGTGGCAAATTAAGTTTCTTTTATAATAATCGCAAAAAAGTTATATCCACGCCCAAACTTCACAAAATAAAATAAAATATGCATTTTCTCGTTGTTATTTTGGACATCAACAATACGGCCTGCACTCCGAATTTGGATTTTTAAAGTGAACCTTAAGCCTTCGGCACACGAACCATGCACTTGGCACACCCATTTCGTATCAGTTACGCCCCGCCTGCGAAGGGTAATAGATGTCCTGGGCTCCACGTCGCTTGGTTACGTAAAGTCAATTTTAAATTTCCTTGTTATTACAATCAACAATGCGTTAAAAAGGAGTTAATGTTTTTTACAGGCCTTTACAAAATCAACATGTAAAAAAAAATCTCAAAAACCTTTTCCAACCTTTCCAAAAGCTTTTTCTCAAGAATTTTTAAACTCCTCCCAAAAAGAGGCGTGGATTCCGATTTCGATTTTTTCCTGGACTATTGGATCACATTCAACATTCTCTGTTGTTACAACATGTCCCTGATTCACACAATGCACAGATTGCAGTTCCCAAGTCTCCATCATACGTTTTGTGTGAGTGCCTTGATTTATTTAAGCGTTTTATTTTTACGTAGATTAGGTATTTACAGTACCTATCAATTATTTGTAGGTACTTATATGCTGGTACATACAGTTCATAGACAAGTAGTTTTATCCTTGGTGCATTTGAATTAAAAAATGTTTTATAATTTGTTTATCGGCGAAAGATCCCCTCTGCACTTCCCTTCGGGACATTTTGTTAAATTTCGTGTAAGTAGGAATACCTTATTTTTACTAAACCGACTGCTTACTGTATGCCGGGGGGGCCAACTGTTGGGGTATCAACTGTCATGGAACCGCAAAAATTGTAGGTACCACTTTGTGTAGATATGTTTGAAGCTTCGTATCATCTACATTGTAAAAAAATATAGCGTCGTTTTGATATTTTGTTACATCAGTTGAACAAGATTATAACTGACTTTTTTTCAAAAATGACCTTTTAATGCAAAACCATTTCATTTGCTCATTTCTACACCCTGAACAAATATCAGAACCATGTATTTCTGTGGATACGATGAAGTTCTAAGTTGTAACGTCAAGTTTTTAAAGCTTCCATTTCTTTTATAAGGTTCTAACATTACTTTGAACCTTTTGCATTAACTATTTTGTTTGTATCTGACATTTGATAGTTTTTACTTTAGTTGAATATGGTTTTAACTTCCCATGTTCTGAGGGTCAAAGTTTGCGGAGATGAATTTTCATAATCTATTTAACATTTTCTGATTTTGAGGTTCAATGTTGTGTAATGTATTTTAGTTTAACATATTTTAAAAGACAATATTTAATTAAAACGTGGCCTTACCTTAGAATGGCATTAGGGAAATGTAGTTAGAACCTTATGCAATGAATTATTATGCCCTAACTCCTAACTGATTGCATATCGTTCATCTGCCCATTTAGACATTTATCCCACGCACAGGCTTCGCCTTTGTGGGATCTTTTTTTGCTACTTTTTTATATTTTTTTGTTATTATGTATGTACCTTTTCCGATGTATCAAAAAAAAATCGCTAATAAAAAAAAATAAAAAAAAATAAAAAAAAATCACATTTATCCGAATCAACATTTTTCTTAGAGAATTCAACTTACGACACTTAATTGTTGATTTTTATATAAAACTGATTAAATTCACAAAAAATGAACAAAAAAAGTCTAAAATTTTAATAAAAAAAACAAATTAAAATTTAAAAAAAAGACATATTCTAAAATGGTAAGTAAACGTCCTCTTAAATATAAATATTTTCCATTAAAATATTTTTTCCAATACAACACTTTTTTCAAAATCAGAAATCGATAAACAGGTAATGAGAAATCGGCTTTGCAAAAATTGATTCCTCATATCTCATCGGAATAAGATGACGATTTTTCAGAATGCAAAGTTACAGTTTGTCAAATAAGAATAGAAAACATAGGAGGACGCCTCAGTTGTTCAAATGGCAATACCGAAAATATAATCATGGTGGTAATCTGTGACGCAGATTCTGTGTAACCTACATTTTTATTAAAAATTAAATAGACATAAAAGTGAAAAAAATATTTTTTCATTGCAATATATGTAGATACTCACTGATCTCAAAATTATAATTGCATATAGGTATATTATTATTAAACCTTTGCAATTTAGTGTTAACATAATGAAGAATAACGATATTGTTATAAAATATAGCACACTTAAGAAATTGCTCACATTTATTTAATATTAGCACCTAGTGTTGCCCGGGCTTTAGATTATGTCTCTAATTTAACAAAAATGTTTTTTTTTTAATACTTGTACCCAGTGTTCTGTTTTTTTTAGTGTCATTGCACTTTAAAATAATATTTCTCAGGTAAATTGGTGTTGCCAGCCTAAAAATGTTGTAGTTCCATTTTGTATATTTTCTACTCTTATTTGACAGACAATACCAATAAATTGAATATCCGACACTGTTCCATGGGATAGTCGACTGATATACGCCTTACCAAGGTAAATAATAACATTAAAACAAAGTTACTAGCAATATTGTATTTTATCGTACCAGATTACCTTCGTCTGGGAAACTCTTGGAAGACTACACAATTCTTGGTAGGGATTCTTCTCTACATTCTGTGAACAGACCTTCTTTCTTTTTCCCGCTAGATACCTATAATATTCTTTATAACCGTTCGCCATAAATCTTCATCTCTGCCTACCCCTTCTTGCATCTGTCAAGCGCAGTAGCGGCCAGTGCGGGCAGTAAGGCCAGTCAAGTCAGAGTAATAACACAGCGCAGGCTGTAATTATAAATTGTAAATTATAATCATTTCGGCATGTTGATGATACAAAACGGCCCGGCCCGAATTACACAAATCTCCAGGAAAAAAACAAAGTGTTTGAAGAACCGTTATTAATAAAAACTTGGCCAATTTTAAGCTAGCTTTACAGTCTTAAGGGTCCACTATTCGAATTTCGACTGATTTCTTACATATCTCCCTTAAACATTTGAAGTTTTTAAGCTCTTAAAAAATATATATATATTATTTTTTAAAATAATATCTAGATACTTTCCACGCCGAAACGCTAATTATATGAAATTCCCTCGATAGAAAAAAATCGCAAAGTATGCTCTGAAAATTATTTAAAACAAGTCTATTTTTATTATTTTACAAGTTATGTTTGTGAAAAAATTCACAATGTTTCTTTAAATGATACCTACTTAACATACGTTCCACGAGATTTTTGCTCTATTTTAAACGAGTCTTAGCGCGCTCTGTCGTGTTACGACAGAGAGACAAAAAAATTACGAAGAATATTGCCACAAAAATATTGAACAGACCCTGTTCAATATTTTTGTGGCAATATTCTTCGTAATTTTTTTTCCACGGTCAGGTGTCACCCCCATCGGGTGGCACCCGGGGCGGACCGCTCCCCCGCCCCCCCCTGGCTACGCCACTGGCTACGAAGCACCGCACAAAGAGGAGACCGATTAGTCTAGCTCATTCTTTTATCGTTAATCGTTTCTCTCTTTTTAGTGACGCTTTTTCATTTCATCGAGTTTCAAAACATAACAGTGCTAAAGAAGTTTTCACTTCAACAATTTTAATAATCTTCAGTATTTTTATAAAAATGCAGTGAAACAATATACGACACATATAATTTTAGATTTTCACGGTATTGTCGTGATTTATTTTTGAGTTAATATCTACCTATCAATCATTAGAGAAGGTCGATTGTGGTGAAGTGTGTGCTTATGTATATAATACTAGTATTACGGGAAATTACTGTAGCGCTTGCACTTATCAATTATCTCCCCCCCACCCACCCCCATCCCCTCCCGCATTCCATATATTCATTCCCTTACATTCAGTTTTCAAACATCTCGCCTACCACCTAAATTTCATAATGCTATAGCTCAAAGAAAAAAAGAATTACTTATCCAATTTTGTTCATTCGTTCGGAATTTATGCACTTACAAACATTTCGGATGCTTATTTTTATTTAAATATTTGGAAGTTCGTTAATATAATAAAAAATACTCTATTTATCATTCAGTCTTTATAATCGTTACGAATTATATTTTTAATATAGGAACTCTCATCTGACATTTATTTCAAGCTTGTCCAAAAAAAAAAAGAATTCTAATATTTGAATTTTCTGCAGTAGTAGCTGACCAGTAGACTGAGTACCTACCAGCATAGAGCCCAAAAATATATCAACATTGTTTCCATGGAAAAGATTTTTTTCTGACGTTAGCAAAAACTCTCTTTTGTTAGCGACAGAAAACGTATAACAAATATAATATATTAATATTTATAATTTCATAAAGCCAAAACTTACCATCATATACAACCTGTAGTCTGCGCATATAATTTAGCTTTATATTGGTGAAAGAATTATTAATGTCTTTATATTGTGTTATGCGTGAAAAGGTCATAAACAAACTGGAGCAGTTTCGCATTTATAATATTAGTATGGATAGAGGTTTAATTCCTTAATTTAACTGTCTTTTTATGGTTTCTTCTAACAAACGACACTTTACAAATAAAATCGTAGAATAACAAAACAAGTGACAATTCTCATTCTAACCGGCACCACAACAATACTTTTTCTTTACATGTATGTAGATGGAAATAAGTATTTCTACTTACCATGTTTTATTTCATAAGTAGGTAATAAAATGTGTTAATAAAACATTGTACAACAACCAAAAGCCTCCGTTCTGCAGTACGGTTTTGTAAATTGGTCCTTCGAGCCGGATTTTGTTTAGTGCGCAGACGTGGTGCGCTTTACAAACCGACATTTGGACGGTGTGATAAACAATAAGACCATCTGAGGGAACAAAGAAGCGGATCTAATCGCTTGTCTTATTGATACACGCTGAGGAAGAAGGTATCTAAAGAATGACTTCTTCATGACCTCCGTAGAAGTCGCAAAATCCTGGCGTGGGGTCTACTATAATGCAGACTATATTAATGTTTTTTTAAACATATTTTTGTGAAACTTTATCTCATTGATGCTTATAAATGGTGAAAAAGAGGTCGCAGGTTTGAAACCCGGTGTGCGCATATTTATATTTGTTATTATTTCAAATGTTGTATATGTATTGAAACAATACGTCAGTATTAATAATTTTTTAAAGGCCGCGGCGACAGCCTGAATTGAGAAAACTACTGCGAAGTGACAAAGTCCGTCCTTTGAAACGAGTCTCGCTTAGGTCTCAATAGCTCGATTGGTAGAGTGTTGGTCCTGTAAGACTTGAAGATGTGGGTTCCAGTCCATTTCCATTTCCAGAGTTTATGTTCCTGTGAAATAAAACTCTTCACAACAAAATATCAATAAATTGTTACATAATTAATGCCCAAGAATCACAAAAAAGAAATTAATGAAAAGGTATACCTAAGATAAAGAAAAAATGGAATGTGTTTTTATTTTTTTAATGTTTTTGTTGCTCGTAGGTATGTGAATTTCATTGTTTTCAATGATTAATTTTAAATAGTTTTTTAACCAAATTTCCCAGGCTTTCTTTTCCGCTCCTCCCGAATTACATTCACCGCACAACATTCCCAAAAAACAGGATGCAACAGATTCATCATGCCGTTCAACAGACTCATGTCATGTGCGGTTACGTGTACACAAAAAATATTAAAAAGCCATTAAAATGCCTCTTCTTATCGACGGGTTGATCGCATCGGCCAATGGCTTCCACCTTCCTCGTCACTCTCCAAACTTTAAATATTCAAAAAAGGCTATACAAAGTATTTTAATGGTCAATAAATTAACAGGACAACAGTGGCGCACAGCTTCTTTTTTAAAGATTTTAACAGAAACATTATTAAAGCTAAATTATACCGACTGGTATCCATGAGAGTCGCTCTCCGGTCCAGTGCACGATATTGCAAATTTATTCCGGTTTCCGCGTTCGCCTAGTTCGGCTGCTTTACATTCCCTCCCGTGTCATTCTAGTTTTCACGATTTTAATTTTGTATCAAGTTTATTATAAAATATAACGTTACTTAAAGAAAGCATTTGGCAGCATTTCCCATGAAAAACTTTCTTTAAAATTAAAAGAAAACGGCATTGACTGCATAACCCACAAATGGATAGTAAGCTACCTAACAGAAAGACCTCAAATAGTAAAATTAAACCAATCATTTAGGACACATCTCACAATTAAATTGGGCATCCCTCAAGGTACCGTTCTCGGACCATTATTATTTCTAATATATGTGAATGACATTTTCCAACAGGAAATTGAAGGTGATTAATCTCTTACGCTGATGACACTGTATTGTTAATAAAAGTTCAAACATGGGAACTAGTTAACAAATTGGCAATGCCTCGGCCAATGGCTACCACCTTCCTCGTCAGTCTCCAAACTTTAAATATTCAAAAAAGGCCGTACAAAGTAGTTTAATGGCCAATAAATTAACAGGACTACAGTGGCGCACAGCGTATTTTTTAAAGGTTTTATGGATGAACAACCTTAAAACATTATTAAAACTAAATTTTAAAGTTAAAATCCCTGAGAGTCGCTTTCTGGTCCAGTGCATGATATTGCAAATTAATCCGGTTCCCGCGTTCGCCTAGTTCGGCTGCTTTACATTCCCTCCCGTGTCACTCTGAGTTACGATTTTAATTTTGTATTAAGTTTATTATGAAATATAACGTTACTTGTAAATATGTTTGACCGCATAATTAAGGGTTCTTATTGGCAAATTTTCCCTACGAATGTTTGCGCGGCCCTTTTCGGCCCGTTTCATACAAATCTTAAATATGGATTTGAGATCAAATTACCCAACCAAACTGAAAAATTATTTTTGTAATCAAAAGGTATATCAAATATCTAGTACGCATGTGAGCTACTTTATTTATTTTTGCTTTAAATTATAATACATAGGCCATTAAAGATTTTATTGTTTCGTGATTTTAATGGCAACATTGCAAGCCTTGCTTTGTGCAGGATTTCATCAATCTCGGAATAAAATTGTAGATTTGTATAAAAAACAAAGCCACGCCGCCACACACACGCTTTATTACACACGGTGTCCGGAAACTCGCAGTACAAGATGAAAACTAGTGAATCTACATCACATTTGGAGTGATTTTTGTGGCTTAACTTTTTTTTTAAATTTTAGTTTTATTTTTCGAAGTTGGAATGTTTTTGGTCAAATTTAAAACAAATTCATATCCATCCCCCTCACCTTTTTATTTCCTAGAACTTCCTCCCCTTCCTTTCCCTAAAAAGACCCTCCACACAGCATCCCCAAAGATGACGTAGGCCCTGAAACTGTTTTCCTCAAGGCCTGCTGCATTGAGCTAACGTTAAAAAAGAGTTACAACGATTGAAATGTTAAGTTAGGTTTAGTGAAGGTGAAAAACCAAAACACTTATATTTTTATTATCAAAAAGTAATTAGGTATCTAAACATACTTATTCAACTTTGAAAAATTACTGCACGCCCCTGTGCGTAGAAGCCCTCTATAGTATCCAGGTGAGTACATCCAGCGATCGCCTTTCATATCACGTAGTCGAGGGTTCCGTTTAAAACAAGAAAAAAAATTGGCAGGTGTAAATAAACTCTGGTGTTATGAAACGATTACCTATATGCTTTATTGGAGGAGAGCATTATTTGCAAACTACTTAGAAATATACTCTTGTTACGTAATAATAACATGTTTTGAACCCAAAATCACCACTGCATTGTTTACACTACTTTTCCAATATAATATACTATAACAAACATATTAAATAATTTGTTAATCATCATATTTTTATTTGTCCTCAAAATACAAGATTGGGTCTGAACAGGTCTTACAATCGCACAACGACATATGAAATGGGGAGGTGAGGGTTGAGCCCTTTACCCCTCCCCCATTACATATAGACCTTGTTTAAAGAAATATATTTATTTTTTTATTGTTTGAAACATTTACAGAGTGTTAACAATTATTATAGTTATAAAATTGCCATTGGGATGTACGTAGGTATTAACACTCCAATTATAAATGTTCACAGCATGCGTAATCAATGTTTAGTTGTTACTACAAAATGAAATATAAAACATAGTGGTGTCAAATATAAAACATAACCTGCAGATAATGAAAAGAAACATAATACAAATAAAATGATAATAGAGCAATCACATAATTGTTCTCAATGACATTTCATGGTAGAAGATTGTTAATTTGTTTTTTGAAATATGTGAGACTGAGATAGGGTTGCCATCTCTAAAATTTTGCAACCAGGACAAGACGCGTGAAAACCCCGGATTTTAGAGCCCAGAACCTGGACATGTAAACGGGTTTTTTAAAACATAGTCAGTGTAATGTAAAACAGTTGAAAATGTCATAAATCACCTTTTTTATTTATTTTCGGACCTTTAAATTAAATTTAGTCATCTTTTATCATCATTTTAAATGTACCTAACAAAACAGAATCTTATTATATTTTGTTTCAAGTTCCTTTCAGTTTTAAATTTTTAAACCCGGACTACAAATGAATGCCCTCTAAACAAGGACAAATCCGGGGAAACCCGGACGGATGGCAACCCTAGACTGAGATATATATCATCCCAGTAAGAGCAATTCTGTGGTATAAAATTATATTTCAGCATATGAATAGCTCTATATACATTAATAAACTGGACCACACTTACAATACTCGTCTTATGTTAAATGAAGGACTAATTGTACCTAAGCATTTAAACAAATACGGACAAAGAACGCTGGACTACATGATACCTAATTGCTTAAATATGTTACCTGCCGAAATTAAAAAATGTACAAGTGGTAAATTAAATATTATGTTGAAGAATTGGCTCGCCGAAAGAAATAATTTGTATTAGACTGACACAAAAATTGTAACTGCATAACAAAGTAAAATAAGTTTATATCTTCAAAGTAAAAGTACCCATCGACAAACTGCTTAAAAGTAGTTTATTGGGACTTTTCTTTTTTCTGTAAATTTTTTTATTTCTTGTTGTAATAATGTATTACTTTGTATTTATAATAAATAAATAAAAAAATAAAAAATTATAGATAATATAGCAGCACCACACAGGAGAAAAAATCCTCAGGTCATTTTCGGAGCTGCTGCGTGGATGATCTTTTTAGGGAAGGAAGGAGAGAAGGTTCTGGGAAGATAAAGATATGATAGGTAGGAATCTGGGGATCAGTTTGTGCAGAAGCAATAGATGTAAGAATCTATCCCTCCCACTGCGGTGCAAGGGATGGAGGGAGGGAGAATCCGGTTGAAGAGTTCAAAAGGTCCCCTTAACCGGTCTCTCCCGATCCGGCCCGCCACGAAGTAGGCAATCAAAAGTTTCCGCCTCAAAGACCTAGACAAACCTCAACCCATGATCCCGGGCACCACCAGGGGAAAAAAAAGAGGAAGTTCTGGGAAGGAAAAGGGTATGAGATTTGGCATACGTTCCTCCCACTGCGGTGTGAGGCGATGAGACGAGAGAGTCCAAAAGAGTCCTGGAGACTTCAAAAGGTCTCCTTCAACCAGTCTCTCCAGATCCGGCCCGCCACGCAGTAGTTGAGCAAATGATACCGCCTCCAAGACCTAGACGAACCTCACTACATGAACCCGGGAGCCCCTGCTAAGTCACCAAACATAGCGAACCACTTGGGGTAACTTATGGCAGGAATGTTGGTTATTCAATAAATGGTTTACTCAAAATTTGCGCTAGCGATGACACCAGCTACAAAGATAAGTGTGTCGATCTGTAGTTAGGGAGCTAGATAGTTGTTAGGTAGGTACCTCAAAGTACCTACCCACTAAATACTTACCGCTCACGCACGGCGCATCTCAGCCTACCGCGCCGGGTAGCCCGCGGGTAGTGAGCAATGAGAACAAAACAAACGATAAAAACAAAAGCAAAACGAAAACGCACGCTAAGATGGCGGCGCGGCGGACGAAAGAGGCGGGAAACAGAATAAGACAGAACAGAAGAAGAAGATGGATGTGTTGCGTGATAAAGTAGGTACCTACTCTTACGTACTTTGAAATAGATAGTTGGCAATCAACGGCAATATGTTAGAAGCAGGTATAAACAGTGATTCCATTCAACAGTTTTACCATTCGGAATGCAAAATCATGTGTTTTTGTTTTGTTATTTATTAATAACCAGCGAGTTCCCGGCGTGCGTTGCAATGTCTCCTAAATAATACAAATGGTTTCTCCCTGCGTGTCCTTTCCCATTCGTCCCCGTTACCCTTCCTCTCCCTCTCCCTCCTATCCGCCATGCCGCTAAACTATATAAATCACACCCATTTTTCAATGAACTTAGGGGCCATCCATAAATTACGTCACACCTTAAAGGGGGGGGGGGGGGGGGAGAAGTGTGACATTGTGTGACAAGGGGTATGGGGGGTGGTCATCTGCTCTGTGACGTCACATGTAAAAATCTAAGTTATTAAAACGCAAAAAATTTTTAGATATACAATTGCAAAATATGTGATGTCACACTAGGGAGGAGGGGGTCTCTTAAATGTGACGATGTGTGACAGAGACGGCGGGGGGTCAAAAATCATGAAATTCGTGTGACATAATTTATGGATGGCCACTTATTGCAAAATTTTTAACCAAATTTAATAACGCAGGCAGTTGTGCCCACAACAACTCACCAAAGTTTCATAGCGATCGGATAAATAGTACAGGAAATAATTTCATAACGCCAGAGCTCACTTCTATATTGTGTATATAGAAACCTTGGCAGTTGTGCCCACAACAACTCACCAAAGTTTCATCGCGATCGGATAAATAGTACAAGAAATAATTTCATAGCGCCAGAGCTCACTTCTATATTGTATACATAGAAACCTTGGCAGTTGTGCCCACAACAACTCACCAAAGTTTCATCGCGATCGGATAAATAGTACAGGAGATAATTTCATAACGCCATAGCTCACGATTACATACAGAAACCATCGCGGGCATGCGCACATCAAATCCCCAAAGTTTCAATGCAAGCGGATGAATGGTTTAGTAACGCACAAGGGACAAACAAAGTACATTTTTAAAATTTTGTTCGGTTTTTTTTTCATTGAGCCGCACGCCGTTGGTACTTTCTGAAACGTTGAAAAAATACAAAAAAGAAAAGTTGTACAAATTTCACGACGTCGATGCTAACCGTTGAAGATGAAATCATTTGATTAAGAAAGAAGCAGATTTCTACAGTGAAATAAAATTAGGATACATTTAAGAAAACAATAATATCGTTGAAATGTTCCCCAGGAAAACTGCATAGATTTCAATTTTACACAAAATCTTGACTAGTTTCTCTGTTTTTTCTGTTTTCAACGTTTTATTACATTAATGAAACTGTTTTCACTATGTAAATTAGCCGCTCATAAATGCGCGGGTAGCTTGGGCTGATGATGATTGTGTGTTTTCCTTCGGAGCGATTCTGGTTTTGTCCTCGGGCGTCGTCAGACCGGCATTCCGAGACGGTAATAATTAGCTGCTAGAAGTTCTAACCGGACTGGTATGCGCCACAGTTACTTTTGATGAATTAGGTAATCTCCTGTTGGATAACTGTGCACTTCTAGATCTGATTAATGAGAATTACACATGAACTCTTATTTGATAAGACATGATTTTTTTTCCCTTTTTTCTCTGTAGATTCAAACTTGTGTCTACATATTTTTGTTATTGTTTTTGGGGTGTTATGCCGTGTTTCGCTACCTCCTTCTTTAGCCAACGTTTCACACTTTAGACAGCGTTACAGTGTCCATCATCAGGTCATCTGCCCTGTTGATGGACACTGTAACGCTGTCCGAAACGTTGGCTAAAGAAGGAGGTAGCGAAACACGGCATAACACCCCAAAAACAATAACAAAAATACTTTTTGGCCGTGAAAACCTAAAAACATACCTTGTGTCTACATACATTATCGGAGGTAGAACCCTTGTTTTCTCTAGCAGCAAAAATGGTTTTATTTTGGGATTTTCGTTTTGGGAGGTGGGATTGGGTAGGTACTGCCGCCCAGGGAACCTTTTATTGGATAACCAACACCTCTGCCATAGGTCACAGGGTGACCTGTGGTGCCAGAGTCCATGGGGTGAGGTTTGTCTAGCTCTTAGCGGTGAATGCATTTGCGTGGCAGGTCAGATCGGGAGATACTGGTTGATGGCGACCTTTTGACCTCTTAAGCAGGATTCTCTCGGAACATCGCTTTGCACCGCAGTTGGAGAGGTGGATTCATACTTTCTCTCCTTCCCTTCCTAAAAATATCCTTCACACATCCAAAGATGACAGGCCTTAAGGGATTTATTTTCCTTAGAGTCTCCTGTATGGTGCTAATGTAAAAAAAAACTTTAGCAGCAGATAAACAAATCTTAACAAACATTTTTTTATATACATTTGAAGATTACCACTGGAGCGACAGCGCAATTTAAAACCCTTTTCTCCGATTGCTCGAGATTTTTGGTGATCATTTTGAATATTTTTCGCCCAAAAAAAAAAAAAAATCATACCTACGAATTTTAATATGCAGACATACAAACTGATTATAGATCTGTACAGCCAATGAATTCACCTTTATTTTTTTGATTATGACATATTAGTAGAATTTATAAAAAAAATATTATAAAATGTAAACTTCTACTTAATTTCTTACAAATAAGGGAAAATTTGCCAAAATTGGCAGCAAAGCAATCCGAGGTATTTTAAATAGTGCCATATTGTGCCAAAAAGCACTCCAGTGGTTAGTAAAAAAAATCTGAGTGTTCAATTCACACGCGGTAGAAGTGAAATCTTGATAAAAATAAAGTTCACTTTTTTTATTAATGTGAACTACGAGTTTTTCCGTATTTTTGTCGTCGAATTCCAGTAGACCTCTTCCTGTAGATATATTTGGTTATCTTATTAGTACTTGTGTTTTCTTCTTGAGAGTTGCTAGATGTCGCTTTCTTTTATGTTTTCTTTGCTTAACAAATATAAAAATATTTATTTTTTTGGATTTCTTAACATTCGATCCTTGGTCAGCTGAATGTCTTGCCGCTAAGATTCTTCTTTATACTACTGTGATTTTAAACTTTAGACCGTGGATTTATCGTATTATATTGGAACCGAGTACCTTCTCGTGAAATACATAAATATTTTATTGCTATCTCATTCGCAGGCTAAATTCTACAGATGGTTTGTCTATTTTTAGTGTCGCCGAGTTTCAAATCACAACGGTGCTAAAGAAGTTTTCACTTCAAAAAGTAAATATGAGAAAAAGTGCAAAGGATCAACTAAACGTTTTCATATAATTTATTAGAAAAGTTCAAAGGGAAAGGGTTGTTTAATAAAACGTAGTTTTACACAGAGAAAAGAGAGAAAGCAAATTAAATTGCACTCACCATAGAATAAAGAATAGTGTTTTTCTAATAACACTATTTTATATTCTATTTTACACACCAACCCCCCCTTTTACATTTACTTTGATGTGAATACCGCACACGGGTCACAACTGCCTAGACACAGTGAAACGAAGACATTCCCAATTATCGAGAATTGCAGAGTAAGTGGTGAAGTTAAAATAAGTGGGGAGGGAAAGGACATATTATTTATTTATTTATACCGGGTTTTTACAGATGTTCTCGCTCACATGAGGACAATCCAGTTAATGCACAAATAGGTTAAAAATCAATCAAACAAATTATACAATTGTAAATTTTAAAATTGTTTAGTTAAAAATTAAATAACAAAAAAATTAGAAATAGAAAATTCTAAAAATACAATACAAAGAGACATAATTAGAGATACAAATGTTTCGTAATATTCGTAATTAGCATATTTTTTAAATAAGCTCTATACTCTGTTTAAGGTGATCCAATAGTTCAGAAAAAAATCGAAATCGGAATTCACGCCCCTTTTTGGGAGGGGTTCAAAAATACTTGAGAAAAAGCTTTTGGAAAGCTTGGAAGGTATTTGAGAATTTTTTTTTACAGGTTGATTTCGTAAAGGCCAGTAAAAAACGTTAACTCCTTTTTACGCATTGTTTATTTCAATAACAAGGAAATTTAAAATTGATTTCACGGAACCAAGCAACGCGGAGTCTATTCCCTTGGCAGGCGGGGCGTAACTGATACGAAATGGGTGTGCCAAGTGCATGGTTCTTGTACCGATGGCATAAGATTCACTTTACAGATCCAAATTCGTAGAGTGCGGGGCGTATTGATTGATGTCCAAAATAACAACGAGAAATGCATATTTTATTTTGTTTTGTGAAGTTCGGGCATAAATATTGATTTTGCGATTATTATAAAAGAAACTGAATTCACCACATTAAAAAATAAAACCGTATTCGAAAAAGGGGTTTATAAGTAGGAGAGTTTGCACTTAAAAGTGTTTTTTTATAGACGTAATCCTTTATTTTTTTCTAGGCTTATTAAAAGACTTATAAAAAAAATGACAAATGTTTTTAAGGGCCAAGATATGTTCTACACGCAGTATTTAATTGAAACATCTATAATACTTCTAAGCGATCAAAATTTAAAACAAAAATACATGATTTTGCAATATTTCGAATGGCTTCATCTTAAGGAGTTCAACGTTACAAAATTTATAAAACTGGGGAGACTTCAGTGGCTGAGTCATGTGGAGAGAATGACCAAGTATCAAGCACCAAAGTCCCTGCTGAACTCAAGACCGATAGGGCGAATGAGCCTGGGAAGGCCAAGATTAAGATGGAGCGACAACGTCCTCAAAGATATATCTACCTTCTAAACTGGAGAGAGCTGGCACAAAACAAAGATGGAAGAAGGATGGATGGAGGAAGATTCTTGAGGAGGCCAAGACCCACCAGAGGTTGTAGAGCCAAGAGTGATAATGATGATGATTTTTTAGCAATCGCAGAACGGTTTTTTTGAACCCATATAGATGTCTACTTCAGCACACTCTGTCTAATTAAAATATGGTTATATATTAGTAAGAGATTGTTGGAAAGTACCTGCCTATTAAGTTCTGATAATCATAACTCAAACTTTTTGTTTGATAACAACAATCATTGACCAATCACATAAACACATAAATCTTCTGCTACGCAGATTTTGCCCAGTTCAAGTTTTTGATTCTCTTGATCGTGCCACGTCTTCCTCACCCGAACCTACCTCACTGAGCAGACAACCACCATATTATTTTGAACAAGTAGTGCTTTGTGACCCACAACACCGTAAGTGGTGACTGACCTTGATTTTGAAAATGTAAAATCCCTGTTATAAAGGCAAGGTAATCTCCCCACTTAATTCAGGCCGATTACTCCAGTAATGGCCGCCGATTATTTTTTTTCATTCCCCGCTCGAATCGTCTTATCTACTAGTTATACTGTTAAATATGGCGTCGAGGCGATTATGGCCTCGAATTACCGGGTAATTTTGTTGTTATTATTTTTGTAATAATATTCTAAAATACTACCGCGGGTTGGGGAATTTTCGATTTTAGTTTCACGGGCACTGCGGCGAGAAGAGCTACTCGTTTGCGATTCGCGCTCTTTTTTCTGAAAATGTGATAGCGTCCATTTTGGATTCTAAACCTCTGTTTTGTTTTTGATCTCAATCATGAATGAAGAATCACTCGGTGTAAACGAAATAATAATAATGATAAGCCTGTAGGTTTGTTGTCATAATTTTGATTTTGGAAACGTTCTGATTTTTAATCTAGTTTCAATGTGACAACGTCCATTTTGGATTCCAAATCTCTCTTTTTGTTTTTGTTCTCAATAATGAATAAAGAATCACTCGGTTTAAACGAAATACTAATCATAAGACTTGTAAGTTTGTTGTCATAGTTTTGTATTTGGAAACGTTCTGATTTTTAATTTAGTTTCATCGTATACCCGTTCAACCCTTTCGGAAAATGTGACAACCTCCGTTTTGGATTGTAAAATTCTTGTTCTATTTTTGATTTCGATCATGGATGTAAATGAAATAATACACTCGGTGTAAATGAAATAATAATAATAGTTGGTTTGTTGTTCCAATTTCGAATTTGAAAACGTTCTGATTTTGTACCTAGTTTCAACAAGTACCCTGTTCAAACGTAGAAACAGATGTGTAAATGAAATATATCATTGATAAAATATAAATCAAGTTCCTGGGCCAACAATTATACCCTTCTAATATAGTTGTGTAAATTAAATTTGTTGCTTTTATTTTGAATTTGGAATGGCTCTATTTTTTTTAAATTTTATTCCCAGGCCAATAATTATTACTCGGTTCAAAGATGTAAGCAGTTTTGTAAATGAAATAAAATGCCATTCCAATTTTAAATTTCTATTAGAAAAAATTAAAATTTACATTACGTAGATCGTAGATTATTGGTGTAAATGTAATTAATTGCTCCAAATTCAAATTCAGAAAGTATATCAATCTTATATGTAATTCTATGACGTCAATACCTATCTTTTTTGGATTCTGAGAAACAATTTTAACTGGTTCAAACATAGAAACGGTTGTGTACAAAGGACAATTCTGATTTTGAATTAATGAAATATATTACGTTCTAAATTTTTTCTAATTTTGAATCTACGCATTTTACCATAGTTCAAATTCAAAAACCAAGGTGTACTTAATGGTGGAAATTGTGACAAGCAAACATTTTGGTTTCCAGAGGGTCGTGATGTTGAATTTTGTGTACAGTTTGATATGGATGACTCTGCAGTAGGTGGCGTCGCCAGTGTGAATTTTGAGGATATTCAAAATTGAATTTAATTTTTTTTTGGTTCGTTTGTTCTCCATCTGACCGCCTACAATTTTATCACTGTCAAACTTTAAGGGAGTGATTCGCATCAATTTTGAATTCGGAAAATTTGACAGCAAGTATTTTGATTTCTGTTTTTCTTATTTTGAATCTAATTCCTGGGCCAGCAAAGCTACCGGCTTAAGGGTCTACTATTCGTATTTCGACCGATTTCTTACATATCTCCCTTAAACATTTGAAGTTTTTAAGCTCTTAAAAAAATATATGTTATTTTTTAAGATAATATCAAGATACGTTCCACGCCGAAACGCAAATTATATGAAATTCCCTCGATAGAAAAAAATCGCAAAGTATGCTCCGAAAATTATTTTATACAAGTCTATTTCTTTTATTTTACAAGTTATATTTGTGAAAAAATTCACAATGTTTATTTGAACGATACTTAAGATACGTTCCATGAGATTTTTGCTCTATTTTAAACGAGTCATGTTTTATTAAGCTTTTTCGCAATTTTCGCTGCTATTCTACGACTAACCATATTAGCGCGCTCTGTCCAACACTCGTAATTACATATCTCTCCATCTTCTTCTTTTTCAGCGCTGTGTTCACGAATAGTAGACCCTTAAACATAGAAATTATGGTGAAGTAAAGTGTAAAAAGTGTTCCACCTAAATAATCATAAATCACTCAGAACCAAGATTTAAGGTTCATTTTTCTGATTCTGATCTTCACACTAAAAACGGAAAATTTTAATACATATTTTCATTTTATTGATTTTGGAACAGTTCCAACTGGCTACAACGTCATTATGACGTAGAAAGCCGGCTTTGGTAAGACGGATGTCACCAACGTTGCCCGGTGTGACGTCAACGCCGCCGAATTCACAAATAAAAACGAAAATGTCTTTTTTGCGTCACATCGAAAATGGCACATTTTAAATCGTTTTAGAAAATGTATTCGTCAAAATAAAAATAAAATAAAAATACGTACATTATTATAATTTTTTTTTTTTGACAGTTATAAAAAACAGTGCAGACACCCTATTTTTTATTGTTTTCTTGTAATTTTCATTTAGGCTTTTCAATGTCTGATTTTTCCTTGTTATATGCCCAGTTGTTTCGCATGAATTCAAACATTGTTTTCAAATGGCCATTTAGCGCCATTTTGTTTTTTGACATTTGAAAGGTCCCCGTTAAACGTTAAACGTCGATTCTAGGCTTCGTTACAGCTTCTATCAAATTGTAACCAGCTGACAAGCTTAGCAACATGACAGTAGTCCTTTTCCACAGATCACAATTAATTCAAAAGCTAAAACGGACTTACAATCGGCATCTAAACAAAATGGCGCTGTATGGCCATTTGACGACTGTCACACATGAATTTCTGCGAAACAACCGGGTCTTACTTATTCATTTGGGTTTGCTGAGTACCTACTTACCTTTAAGAAATATTTAGTAGGTATTTTATTACCTACTAAATATTAATAGGTACCTACTCACCCTACATATAAATATACGTATAAATTTTTTAAATTTATCTAAATTCATACCATTATACATATAAAAATCTCATGTCATGACGTTTGTTCGAGATAAACTCCAAAACTACTGAACCGATTTTGATGAAATTTGGCTTTCTGTGTGTAATTTGGTCAAACTTAAAAGAGAATAGTTTTTGTCTTGATTGTTGCCCTCAACATTTATCATTGCGAATTAAATGTTCATTTGACTGGAATATGAACGCCAGAAATATTTCGATTCTCATGTTGTACAAAATTTAAAATTGCGCGTCGTATTTGCACGAGGCAAGTAGGCGAAAAAGTGTTTTTTAAAATTTATTTTATAAGAATGAAAAAAAGTTGGAACATACAAAACCTTAAAAATGGTCTTAGCCAAAAGGGGTACTTTTCAAAAATTGTTTCATAGTTAAGACATGAAAAAACATTTTTTTAGTGGTTTACTTTTATATTTTTTGTTATGTAAATCATTATTTTATAGTAATTCCAATACAACGAATAGCTAGTAAAAGCTCCAATTTATCCGTATTATATTTTTAATGTTCATATTGTAAACCGATTCGTCGTAAAGATGAATCTTAAATAGTATCTAAATAGGATTTCACGTATAGCTTCATCTTAAATGTTCATTTACTTGAAATTTAACTTTCTGTATTTAATTTAGCCAAACTTAAAAGATGAGATAGTTTTTATCTCGATTATTGGCCTGAATATTTATTTTTGCGAATTTAATATTTTTTGTAGGACAATGCTTTGTAATTATTTTTAAATTCCATAAGTTTCTGACAGATGGCGGTGAGAGTTTATTTGGTTATCTATGTTAGGTAACCATCCAGTAGATGGCGTTCTGTTTCGATTTCACGTCACAGCAACGCGTGGCCGGGACAGTTAGTATATATCTATGGCGTCATGATGTTTGTTCAAGATAAACTCCAAAACTACTGGACCGATTTTGATGAAATTTGGCTTACTGTGTGTAATTTTGTCAAACTTAAAAGGTAGGATAGTTTTATCTCGATTTTTGACCTCAATATTTATTATTGCGAATTAAATGTTAATTAAATATTTGTTTTAGGACAATGCTTTTATGGGCATCACTTACATTTATTTTTACGTGTGGTATCATTGCCACCTCTCCAAAAAATATCTCAGCACCGCTCCGAGAATGACCGTGCAAATCATTCCGTTCCGAGCACTCGATCCAACCGCCCGTTCGCGTTTTGTACCTCTCTACCCGTTTCATACGTGAACACTAATTGTGTAAGTTATTAAAATCTTAAATAAATGTTAAATCACTCAAATAAGAGTACAGTGTTATCAATCATCATCCAGTATAATTTTTGAACACAGGGCGCGGCCTGAAAGTACCGCGACCCCCAGGAGCCTGACTATTCCTCATAGTTAAATATTAATATACACTCGTCTGATGAGAAGACGGAGCACAGGTCAAACACCCTCCACCAGCTCCTCAGCCTCTGGAACCAATTCCTTCAACCTTGGTAATCCCGACGCTCAAAAAACTACTTTCCACACTTTGTTATTATTTGAAAACTCCATAATTTTTTGACAGATGGCAGTGTGAGTTAATTTATCGACACAACACTTGGTTATCTAGGTTGGGTAACCATCCAGATACAAAAAAAAATCTGAAAAAATGCGTGTTCACAAAATTGCCTACCAGAAGGCGCAAGTGAAATCGAAATATTTCTTGTGTTTTTTTTTGCCCTGACTACTTGATTCAATGTTACCTTCGGGGAGCAAAAACCTGTGATCGAATAATAAGAAATAATTATATTTGTGGTCTGCGGTTTTGGATGAAAAGGTTCTGTAGAAAAACACACCCAAACTCTCTGCTTGTAGTTACCAATTATTCATGTTTCTGGAATTTTTATGAGTTCACCAAAACAGATTTTGTTTTATTTTTCGATTAAGGCGCGGTATACCCGCCTAAAAAGAAGCAGTTGGAGAGATATGTAAATACAAATGTTAGCGAGAGCGCGCTAATGTCAAAAACGATAATATTTAAGCGTAAATTGTGAAAATGTTTAATAAAACACGACTCGTTTAAAATAGAGCAAAAATCTCGTGGGGATTGTCTAAAACAGTATTTATTGAAACACTGTGAAATTTTTCATACACATGACTTGTAAAAGAACTGAAGCAAACGTGTTTATAATAATTTTCGGAGCATACTTTGCGATTTTTTTCTATCGAGGGAATTTCAATTGATTAGCGTTTCAGCGTGGGAAATGTAAAGATATTATTTATTTATTTATTAACGCCCTTTTTGGGGGCTTTAACACATGAATAATAAGAAATTTATTGTACATAATTGAATTGCCTCAGTAACAATATTTTATATTTGTTTAAAGATAAATTGAAGATTTCCACTGACTTGGTATAATTATTTCCCCCCATTAGTATTCTGGACAAAGAGGCATACATATGGTAGTTAGTCTCATAATTTCTGCACTGAAATAAATCCTGACTTCTGGTATTACGTTGTGGTATCCGGAAGCTTATCAGTTCAAGCAATACCGGACTATCAATTAAATCATTTAGAATTTTTTTCTAAAAATACCAAGTCAGTGAAAATTCTTCAGTCTGACAATTTGAGCATATTCATATCATTTAACAGAGTGTTATAGTTCAACATAATTGCTGGAATACCCATTTTAAAATTAAGAAAAGGTAAGAATTTGTTTTGTATTCTTTCAACAGCTTGTACATGAGTATTATAATGTGGATTCCAGACGGGAGAATGTACTCAAGCTGACTTCTAACATAAGCAAAATATAACAGTTTAATACATTTTATATTGTTAAAATTTCTAGTTAGCCTAGTTATAAATCCCAACATTTTTAAGCCCTTATTACAGATTTCTGTTATGTGGTTGACAAATGAAAGATTTGGTTGAAAAGTGATGCCTAGGACATTAATTTGTAAATGTCTCTAGAGCATTGTTATCAATGTTGTAATTAAAGATCACTGGATGTTTTATTCTAGAAAATTTAACTATCTGAAATTTAGAAATATTTAAGTAAAGTCGTTTGGCATTGCCCAAATTAACAATTTGTTGATATTATCTTGAAGAATGTTGCAGTGGTAAATATTTTGAATAATTCTAAAAAATTTGAGGTCATCAGCAAAGAGTAAGATAGATACATCATAAAATATTTTTGTAAGATCATGTTTAAACAAGATAAATAAGATTGGGCCAGAAGAATAACAAATATTTTTTAGAGCTTCAAAGCTTCGCTGCTGAGTACCATGCTGGCTTAGTAAGGAGTAACTTCGACGTGAATTGTGTTTCCATTTATAACACCTTTTTATCATAGTCTCTACAACATAGCCTTTATATCTGCCCCGGGGAAGACAAAGTTGTATTCTAAACTAGCTTGCTACTGCTGCAATCTGTATACATACATAAAAATCTAAATATTCTTGCTACAAATATATATATATAAATGAGTTGTCTGTGTATTGCTATATTAAGAATAGGAAATGTTTGAAATTTTCAAAATATCCTCTTTTCACCCCCGCGAAGGTTTCTGGATTATTAATACTACATGACGATACATTTGAAAAGTTTTTCAATCATTACAAAAACTCTTGCAAAACTGTCAAAAATGTAACAATTTGAGAATGATATTTTGCAAACCATCGATTGTTTAATCAAAATTCAATTTTCGAATAAACTCTTTAAATTTATGAATTTACTTGAAGTACTAAGTAAGAATTAAAGGCATTTGAAATAGTTACCTGTGTTAGATACCAAATTTCATTGATTGTTCTTATATTATACAAAAATGAATATTTGTTATACATGAAATTTTTTTAAATTTTAATATAAAAATTGTAATAGGCGGCACGCGAGCTGTTTGAAAACTGAATGTACTGGGACTGATTATATGGAACACGGGAGGGGGGTTGGCAGGACGGGGGAGCAGGAGAGAGCAGAGGGAAGGCGTGGAAGGGGATGGGGAACGCGTGAGGGGAAGGGGACATGGGAGTGGAAGGGGCAGTGGAAGGGGCAGTGGAAGGGGAACGGGACGAGAGGGAAAAGAATAACATAAAGTACGGAAGAACATAAAGTACGGAAGAACATAAAAATAAAAATAAATTATTTTTTTACAGATTAACAATTTTCCGGCATGCGTTGCAATGTCACTTAATAAAAAAATTGTTTCTCCCTACATGTCAATTCTCACGCGTCCCCGTTCCCCCGCGTCCCCTTCCACTCCTTCCACACTTCCGCCGAACCCCACCTCCGTCGTTACCCCCCCCCCCCTCCTGCCTTCCTTCCCTGCCGCAAAAAAATATGAAAAACAATCATTTTCAATCCACTCGCGCACCACCTGTAGTAATTTTTTTATACAAATTTCATACCGCCAGAGCTTACCATCACATATAGAAACACTCTTCTACTAAAATTCAATGTTCTGTAAAATTTTTGAGTCAATCCATCGATTACTTTCCGAGATTTGGAGACATAAACATAAGGAATCTAAATTTTATACATATTGATAGATGCACTCGCATTTCATTGTAGATACATTTTTTGTTCACAGCTCAAATTTTAGAATTTTATAAAAGCAAAAAGGAATCGATTCCAAAAATAGTTGAAACCTTGGTAACGAAGCAGGACCCCATATACTGTATATATCTGCCTGTCCTTACGGTACCAAGGCAACGCTTATCACATAACTTATTCATACAATCGCCGTAGTGGATTTGTGTAGTTATAAATTAAAAACAACTCGGCCATATGCCGAGCAGCGAGCAGGTAATATTGAATATTTAACGGTTCCGTTTTAACATATAAATTGATCGTGGCCAGATCTGGGGAAGGCATTTTGTACGTAGATTATATTATATATTACACCGCCTTTATTATTATTTATAAGTTGTTGTCAGTCACAGCGCGATTTCAATGGTGAAAGAAACAAAAGAGGTGTGTATTTTTTATTTGCAGAAGGCGCGAAATTTGCTGTTTGAAACTATAAATTAAATATTACAAAAACAGTGACGGGGGGGGGGGGGGGGGGGGAGTAAGTAAGAGAGAAGGGCAAGGAAGTGGGGAAGAAGAATACATTTTTTTGGTAGTTCAAATTATTATTTCGTCTTACACAATTGATTGCTACATGTGAAATTTTATTTTGTCTTAATAAATAAAAACTAATGTTTCTTTGGATATGTTTTCCTGGCGACAGATTTTTTGCGCCGTGGACGACGTGATACGCTGAGCGTTTCACGACGCCAACTCTTTCCAAGAAACTAAATGTGTTTTCCTGGACAACGCATCACGTCGGTGTGGAACGTTTTGCGCTACGCGATAGACCCGACTCCTCCCGAAGAAGTCTGTTGCATTGTACGCAGCGTTTTTGCCCACTTTTGTTTCATTGTTTGGTGGAGGGGAATGAAGGTGTGATATGGGGTTGGCGGGAAGGGGACAAGGGAGGGTGGAAAATGGTGAAGGCGAATAGAAACGCAAAAAAGGGAGGGTTGTCAAGAGGGGGGAGGAGGGGAAGGTGGAAAGAAGACACGCGGGGTGGGGAAGGGTACGCGGGAGGGGAATGGGGGCGGGAACGGGGTCGCATGGGAAACGACAAGCAGAGGAAGGGTGAAGGAATGGTGGGAGACGAGGGAGGGGCAGATGGAGGAATTTCAAAGGAGATATAGTAGCGGTAGAGGATTTGAAAAATCCATTCTTCTCGGACGGATAGTTGCGGGAAGGAGGAAAAGAGGGTGGAGGAGGGAAATATGGTGCCTAAACAGAATTAAAACTCAGAAACACCCTTTCTTTGAATGGCATTGCAACGCATGCCGGGCACTCGCTAGTCTTCATATAAATGAATGTTCTTTTGTATGTCCCGTATGCGTTTCCATACCATTCATCCGATATGGATTTCACTTTGGTGAGTTGTTGTGAGCACGCCCGTGAATGATTCTACTCATAATGGTGAGCTCTGGCGTTATGACATCTGGCATTTCTTTGCAATACATATCTTCAACTAGGGATGTGGTCGTTTAGCCGTGCTAGGTGTCTCTACAGTTACACAATCGGAGGTTTTATTCCAGTTATTTACGAGGTCTATCGGCACTCCATCATGTTGAAGTAAGACACTATTCGGCGGACATTTTTCATTATTATTTTGTGCTTTTCCCCCGACATTTGACGGGAATTTATCGCCGAGTATGCTTTATGCTTTATTTTATACACCAGCGTGGGTTTGTGATATTTTGGAGTTACCTTCAATGCTTTCAAACATGCATACCTGTAATAAACTACGGCCCGGTATATCAGTTGATTTTAAGCTCGGCTTTGTTAGAATCGTTACATAATCCGTTTATAGGTCGCAAGCCTAGATATCACCAGCATTATACGGATTGTTTATGATTTTAAAATATGGAAATGTTTTTTTCTTTGGAAAACCAAACCACTGTCTACGTGAGTGCTATATCTATGATTTACTTATAATCTCATAGGGAGATAGCGATCTTTGAAAATTTTAACCACGGCAGATTATTTCATGAACCAAAAATATTCAGGCGAGTTGATTTTGTTAAACTTCCCCACTTCATTCAGCGTGATGCCATATGCGATGATACTAATTGAAATAGTATTTGTTTGCCAAAGTCGTCCATTACTCATAAAATTATACGCTTTAAAACATAGTCTCCTGACGTTGAAACTTTTAAAATCCCTTATCAGACTATTTTAGATTGATTATCAATTAATAAAATACATAGCTCGAATGAAAAGGAAAATAATTTTCCATTTTTATAAGAAAAACTCTCTTTTTATAACTTTTGAAAGTTATTCCCATCAATGTAATAAATCATTGAAGAAGATAACAATAATAATCTAAACGAAAACATGAATGAGAACAAGACACAGAAAAACAGAAAAGATAATGGTCGCAACTGCGACTCGAACCCAGAACTTCTCGTCTAACCGGGGCGTGCGCGTTTATCAATTCCGCCATTGCCACCTACCAACAAACTACATTTTAATTATGACCCATCGGTCAAAAATTAACTCGGTATGTGTTACAGTAAAACGAAACGTTTACAAAAGTCGGAATAACAGAAAAAAATATTACATGAGACGATGTATGAATGTGGATGAGGTCAGGAGTATTTGTCAAGACAGAGTTGTGTGGCGGTCTCTCCTCCTTTTCTACCCCCAACAAGGAAACATCTCATCAGCTATTTTTTTTTTAAAAAGAAAGACAAACATTCCCGGTTTACGAATAAACCAACAATATTTGAAAATCTCTTACTACCACCACAGAAAGCCGAAAATGTTGCTTGTGTTGTGATGGAGGACTTAGCCAGCCAAGGAATCGGGAGCAAACGGGACG
The DNA here is from genome assembly GCA_936435175.1 of Glyphotaelius pellucidus. Classification (NCBI taxonomy): domain Eukaryota; kingdom Metazoa; phylum Arthropoda; class Insecta; order Trichoptera; family Limnephilidae; genus Glyphotaelius; species Glyphotaelius pellucidus. Next base: position 10,386,883 of record OW386560.1, read on the forward strand.
CCCGGGTGGAACCCAAACGCGATGCCCACTTAACCACTGGCCGGTCTTATTAGTTTCGTAAACGCAACACTTTCGATTTTTCGTGAAAGATTTAAACCATTAGAAATTAGAATAGGTAAACAGGCAGACAAATTAGGTAATGTGATAGTGTAATTTAACTATTTTTTAATTACCGAAAAACTAAGAAAAAAATTACGATCCTGAAGGTATTTTTATTTTATTTTTACAATGTCGAATAAATTTTCTATAACGATTTAAAATGTGACGTAATCGATTTGCCGCCAAAACGGCATGTTTGTTTTTAATTGTGTATTTGACGTCGTTGACGTCACGCCGGGCAACGTCGGTGACAGCCGTCTTACCCATAGAGTGACGTTTTCCATGCCTTAGTGACGTTGTAGCCAGTTGGCATCGTATCGGTAAGTGCTGTTTCTCAAATCAGTAATTATGTATGAAAGTATTAAAATTACGCATTTTTGGTACAATGATCTGAAACCAAGAAATTGGGCCTCTTGATTGATTTTAAATAAAAATCATGAGATTCAATCAATATGCTTGGTGTAACTCTAAGTGACCAGCTCAGAAATGGAGGCTCCATCGAAGCCAGAGTTAGGTTAGCCTTTTAAAAACTGGTCGTACTGTCCAGGGCCCGCAGATACTTTAATAGTACACAACTGCTAACCCTGTACAAATCGCAAGTGCGCCCCACGGTTGAATTTGGCAGCCACCTCTGGTCTAGAGCTCCAAAATACCTGAAAAATACATTCGACTCTGTGCAGAAACGAGCGGTCTGTTTGATAGATTCTCCCAACTTAACAAACGGATTGCAATATTTAGAGCACAGGCGTCGGGTGGGAATGCTATCCTTGTTCTACCTGTATTTCAATGGAAGATGCTCTGAGGAACTAGCGTCACTGATTCCTTCGGCACCGGTGCACAGTCGAAAAACATGCCAAACGCGAGACCAACATATGTACACGGTTGATATTTGTCACATGAGAACGGGTCGTTTCTACGACTTGTTCTTGAGTTCAACAGCTCGGCTGTGGAACGATTTGCCGGCCTTTGTGTTTACTCCTTCCTACAACATGAATCTCTTCAAAACCAATGTTCATTCCTTCCTCTCCTCAAAAAGACCCTCCACACAGCATCCCAGATGACATAGGCCCTGAGGGAAATTATTTTCCTCAAGACCTCCTGTGTGGAGTTAATATCCATAAAAAAAATCCACCCCATCACCTTTTTTTTGAGTGAATTGTGACAAAGCCTATTATCGTGCGCACAGATCATTTTACCCGGAGACAGAAAAATAAACTTTAAATCTTCCACACATTTTTAACGGAAATCATAGTTTGTGAAATTACCCCATTCTTTGTCCAGGGGTAATTTTTTTTAGGAGATCTAACAAATTACATTTGAAAATAACAAATAACTTCCAACAAACGCAAATGTCTTTCCAAAGCAAAGTTACGTTACCAGAATTTCTTTATTTTCAAAGTGTTTTTGCTGGTTTCACCACAGCAGACTTCCAAGGGCGTAATTACTGCCCGGCGGGCCCCCCAAAGGTAGAATTCGACATAATTATAGCCCCCGTGCGATGCGCCCATGGGTAGGTAACAAGGTAACTACCTTCTATCTAAGTACCTACCAGCGCGTAAGGGTGACCTGACAACTCGGAATGAAACCAACTCAGAACCATCTCAGATAAGCCATTTAGAGTGATAAAAAATATATATAAAAAATTGGTTGAAAAGGTTATGTTAGGCTAGGGTTATCGGATAATTTAAAATTATTTTTTTCATAGCTTTTAATGACTTTACAAGGAGGTGTTGAGTTAACTTTATTCTCAGTTGGCATGAAACCCGCGTAAGGTACCTTCTATTCAATGCAACTTCTGGGTATATTCTCGAGCATTGGTGTACAGACCTATTCAGATATTAGCGATATTCGTTGCTGTTGTGGGCGAAAAACAACAAGCGGTATTCCGCTGAGTATTTGTATGAGCTTTCGCGGCTAGCGCGAAACTAGAATCCCGCCAATTCCGCCATGCCGCCTGAATAGTAGCGATGTGTAGGTTCAGCCGGAGTGAGTTCTAAAACCCGAGTCCTTTGTGGGAAGCGGATCCTACTCCTAGTCCTTTTTCAAATCAATTGTGGTACTGATACACATGCTCATTACAAGCCGGCGTATGAGCATGCTCATTAATGAGCAGGCTTGGTTTGAACTTTTTCATGAACGAGCATGCTCAAAGCTACAATTGAATACACATGCTCTTTAATGAGCATGCTCATGTCAAATAAATGTCAAATGGAGTTAGTTCCATTCGCCCAGAACAAAACAAAATAATTTTATAGCTTGCAACGCAATTATTAAAGAAATCTTAAAGATGAAAGAAATAAAACGGTTGATTCGGATCCAAGATGTCAACAAATACGAAAATGACTAAATAATAAAAATTAAATGCTAATTTCAATAGAATGTGGTTTTATTTTGGAGGGAAAGGAACTTTTGAGGATTTGGAAATCTATTGTGGGTATTTTAGTGACCTTGTGTTCCAAATACATTCGTGAGATAATTTTATATTTTGCAAATAATGCGTAGGCGCGAACTGAGATCGGATCGAAATGAGCACGCTCATAAGCCATCCTGTTCACACATGCTTAGAGGCTTCCCCTTCCACCTGATAATCCAATAAGCATGCTCATAAATCAAACGGCTGTTGATTTGTGAGCATGCTCATATGGCTTCAAATGAGCATGCCCAATACTAGTAACGTCACTGACACATGCTACTAGGTCTAGATAGCATGCTCTTTGGTTTCAAATGAGCAAGTGTGTCCGTAGCGTAACTCCAGATAACTCGTACCCGAATGCCTCTTATCTACTCCCAGTGAATCGGACCCGAATGCCTCTACCCAACGCTCGGCAGGTCACTTCCCGTCGGCCGTGTCCCCCCGCGTTCTGCGCGAGATCTCGGTGAGTTCTCACGTTGGTTTTTGTTTACGTATCTGTTGATTCTATTTATAGAGTTTACTGTGAGTGAAAGATTTGACTATCGTTCAACAGCATTGCAGTTATATGCTATTGTGGGTTAAAAAAAATTCGGTGTCAGTTAATATTTTATTATATTAGTTTCTAAACTCTGGGGAATATAATGAATGTAGCTGTATTTTGTATATATTTTTAAATTAAAAAAATAGATTAATAAAAAATAAATAAATAAATTAGGTGCGTAAAACAGAATCCCTGGGGACGAGGACCAGGTCTGGGCTCGGGTCTGAGTTTGGAGCCGAAGCCATGTGTCCTGGCACCTGCCATAGCACTCAGTACTCAATTCGTACAAAAGAACTCAGAACCCGAAACGCGCTTCTACAACTCGAGTTCTTTTAAAAGACTTGGGTTCTTTTCTCGACAACTTCTCGGAGGCTTCCGGCAAAATGCAGAGCCTACTCATCTTTACTGGGTACGCGGTATCTTTTCGCATGTTTTGCGAAACGTATGCTATCGCTAATAATTTTAATAACAAGGTGCTATGACATGGAGTTCTGCCGACTGTCGCCGAGCTACGACCAATCTGCACGCACTCTGTGTAACGATAATAAATAACAATGGTTCATGACCCATCTCCCTTACTTATAATATATATTAAGAGGAATACATTATTTTTTTTTAATATTTAACTAAAATTAAATTTGATAGTTTTATTATCAAGTTCTGCAAATATTTTAGTATGTATTTTTGTTACAGCTGGTCTTGTAAACCGAAACAGCTGTAACAAAAATACATACTAAAATACTTACCCAACTTGATAATAAAACTATCAAATTTAATTTTAATTTAATATTAAAAAAAAATTAAATGGAATTCCATGAATTAAACAAAAAAAAACAATTAATATACAGGAATACACTAGCTAAAAATGTGTATATTGTTAGCGGTCTGATCCCGAATTTTACTCGACGTGGTGCATCAGTGCAAGTGTTTTAATAATATCCAATACTAGGAGGACAGTAGTCGCCTTGTTGCATGATGCCACTATCTACTTTTGTGGGGATTTCTTTGAATTTAGCATCGGACGGCAAGGGAGATGGGAGAGGGGAGATAAACAAAATAAACACCTAGTTGGGACTGAAAAGGCCCGCGGCCGGGGTGCGAACACGCAACCCATCAAACACGAGAGACCCGTGGCCTAGAGGTAAGGATGCAATGGTGCAACCGAACCAGACATGGTGATAGTACTTTGAAATACGAAGTTTAAAAGTTTTTATTGTACTTTAGTTTCACACAGGAGGCTCTGGGGAAAATAATTTCTATCAGGGCCTATTTCATTTTAGGGGTTGGGTGTGGAGGGTCTTTTAAAAGATAGGAAGGAGTTGAAGTGCTGGGAAGGAAAAATGTATGAGGGGTGGGTAGAAATCTGTGGAACAGTGGGTCCAGGAGTTTTGGACGTATGAATCCATCCCTCCAACTGCAGGTCAAAGTTCGACTGGAGAGGTCAAAAGGCCTCTCTCAACCTGGCTCTCTCGTTCTGGACCGCCACGCAGGTAGGCAGACGCAACCGCCGCCCCAACCCATGAACTCGGGCACCCTTGCTAAGTCAAACATAGCGAACAACTTGGGTGACCTATGGCAGAGGTGTTGGTTACTCAATAAATGTTTCCCGGGGTGGCGGTATCCATACCCACCAATAAGACTGAAGTATGTATTTAGATAAGTCAAAAGGATATTTTCAGGGGTTTTTTATCTCGAAAAAATTAAGATAATGATGGTATTTCTATTTGATTTTACGTTGACGAATAAATTTTCTATAACGATTTAAAATGTGTCATTTTCGATTTGCCGCGAAACGCCATGTTCGTTTTTATTCGAGAATTTAGCGGCAATGACGTCACTCCGGACAACTTTGGTGGCAGCCGTCTTACCAGCAAGTGGCGTTTTCTATGTCATAATGACGTTGTATCCAATTGGAACCGTTTCGGAATGTGCAGTTTTTCAAATCAATAGTTATGAGTGATAATATTAAAATTACACATTTTGAGTACAATGATCAGAATCAGAAAAATAAACTGTAATATTTCATACGTTTTTAAAGGTTTTCATACATAGTTAGTGAAAATACCAAATTGCAATAAATATGTTTATTAGTTGTCTAGTAAAACGCCTTAAACTCGTGAAATAATATCACAAGGCGTAACTGTGAGAGTAGTTTTGGATTTCACCTAACTACAAATTTGTTTGTTACGTTCCAGTTCCGGTTCAAGATGGCGGCCTTGTTGGAAATTTCCTTTTTATGTCGACAGAGCTCGCACAGTAGTGGTCCTACTGCGAGCTGTCAAATCGGAATAATCAATATTATTATGGTACCAACCTGCCTGAAGAAAGTTTGTAAAAAAATTGCCAAAGAAATTATATGAAAAAAATCTTTATTTGAATTTTTTTTAAATGTTAGGTAAAATATTTATCTTGTATGTATAAAAAAAATTTAAAAATGCTTGCTTATAATGTATGTATTGAAGTTGTTTATATACTGCTAAATTAAGCATAGGAAATGTTAGAAACTTTCAAAATACCTTCTCTCAATCCTCGTGAAGATTTCTGGATTATTATAACCACATGACAATACATCTGAAAAGTTATTTAATCATTACAAAAACTCTTACGAAACTGTCAAAAATGTAACAATTTGAGAATGAAATTTTGCAAACCATCATTCAATCAAAATTCAATTTTATTTATTTATTTATTTATTTATAAATAAACGCCCTTTTTCGGGGCTTTTACATATATAGCATAGAAAAAACATTTTATTGTACATAACTGAACTGCCTCAATAACAATATTTTATATTTATTCAAAGATAAATTGAAGATGTCCACTGACTTGGTATAATTGTTTCCCTCCATTAGTATTCTGGGCAAAGAGGAATACATATGGTAGTTAGTCCCAGAATTTCTGCACTGAAACAAATCCTGACTTCTAGTATTACGAAGTGGAATTCGGAAGCTTATCAATTCAAGTAATACCGGACTATCAACTAAATCATTTAGAATTTTATATAAAAATACCAAGTCAGTGAAAATTCTTCTGTCTGACAATTTAAGCATATTCATATCGTTTAAAATAGTGTTGTAGTTTAACATATTTGCTGGAATACCCATTTTAAAATTTAGAAAACGTAAGAATTTGTTTTGTATTCTTTCAACAGCTTATACGTGCATATTATCCTCTGACATTTTGATAGTACATTTTCAATTCGTTTTGTTTTATTTTAGAGTTTTTTATTGGCATAAAAAATCAATTTTCTTTTTTTCAGCTTCAATTTTTCTCAAATGTACCGAGCATTCATTACTCCAAGCATAATGGTCAGTTGGTAATTGTAATTTTAGTTTCTCATTAATTTTTTTACAGTTTATGCATTGAATAACGTTTTGACAGTTTTCATAGTCATGTGCTTCAGAACATCGAGTGCAAGCTTTTTCACTTCTGCAGTCTTGTGCTTTGTGCATATAACCATTGCACTTGTAACATTTTAGAAGTGAGATGTTGTCGAAAACCCTACATATATCCCATCCAATATTAACTTTACCTTCATGTAACATTCTGTCGTATGTTTTTCCATCAACTTCCATGAAAATGGTGTAGTTAACATCCCCTCGTTTGGTTTTCACTTCTTTTATACATTTTATCTCAATTTTAGATTCAACTGTTTCCAGGTAATCATTTTGCATCTTAATTTTTGAAACAATTTCTTCTGGCGTATATTTATCAGATAAACCAATAATTTTTAATTTGGGAAACTTAGGTTTTGGGGTATTCACATCGTATTTTTTTCCCATCTTTGAAATTATTTGTTCTTCCATTTTTTTCGTTGCAGCTACATTCTTGCATTCTACTATTACCGCCCCTTGTTTAAAGTTTCTAATTCCGGTAACACCAAAATTAACAGGATCTATATTTTGTTTTATTTCATCTTTTGTAACTGTGTTTTTTTGATCCTTGTCTTTAGGTTTTATGATGACGATAGGTTCATGTTTTTTAATTTTTATTATTTCTTCGTTGATTTTACCAATTTTCGTAATTTCGGCATAAGATTTAGATTCCATATTTGTTTTTAGTAATTCAATATTTTTATCTATTTTAGATATCGATTGGTATAATCTGTTGAGTTTTGAGTTATTTTCAAATAAACTCTTTAAATTAATGAATTTACTCGAAGTACTAAGTAACGATTATAGGTTTCTTAAATAGGTGCCTATGTTAGGTACCAAATTTGATTGATTTTTCTTATAATATACAAAAATAAAATAATTGTAATAATATATGAAAATTTTTAATTTATGATAGGTGGCACGCGAGCTGTTTGAAAACTGAATGTACTGGGACTGAATATATGGAATGCGGGAGGCGGCATGGCGGGACGGCGGAACGCGTGAGGCGAAGGGGATATGGGAGGGGAAGGGGTGGCGGAACGGAACGGAACGGGACGAATGGGAAAAGACACGCAGGGAGAAACAATTTCCTTAACGCATGGCGGGAAATCGCTAGTGCTTTATAATTAAGTAGGATGGTATTTAATTACAAACCTACTTATAAATCTTATGATTTCAAAGGAAATTTTGGTTTTTATTTATTAAATAAGAGAAAATTAGAAAGAAATATGGATGCGAGGTTTTTTGTTGATTGTTTTTGATTGGAATCGTTATATTTTGTTTTAATCAAACATAACTTAACCTTGTAGGTATAATTACGTTCCAGTGGCGTGTGCCTTCTTTTTACTTTCCCACCAAGGCTAGCTAAGTCCTCCATCAATGCACAAACAACATTTAGGCTTATAATTATGAAATCAGAAGGTTTTCAGATTATTCGTAACCCGAGAATATTTGTCTACCTTTTAATGAAGATAAAAATATTTTGGCGCCACCGAATCGAAGCGACCATTTCACCAAGTTATTTGACGTTTGACATCCGGTGTCCAATTATTTGGCGGTAAATCTATCCAGGATCCGAACCTTAAAAAAGGCCGACGGTCATAGAAGATAACGTGTTATTATTACTCGCTAATTATTGTGTAGGTTTTTGGTTTTTACCTGAAAATCTGGCGAATTTCTGCCCGCTTTTAGAGCCTCGGGGGTATTAATGAATGAAAAGGGGTCGACAACCAACATTTAAACAAGATCTGTTACCAACTTTATTAATTTTTGCTGACTTTTAAACCGGAACTATTGAATTTTCGTTTTTATGTGTTTTTTTACATACGTTACATTTATAGATCATTGATTAACTAACTAACTAATCATCATGCCGTTTCCTCGCAGGTTTAGGCAGAGAGAACGAACCGCCAAACAACTCGGTCTTGGCACACACTCTTTGTCTCATTCACATTCATACAGCGTCTCACACATACTCTCCTATTATTCTGACTTTTGACATGGTCCGACTCAAGTATCTGATTCACTTGATCGTGCCACGTCTTCTTCGGGCCTCCCCGACTTCTTCTACCATTCACATTTGCGTCTTTTTACACTACTTTCTTCGTCCCTTTCTTAACCTTACTCATTATGCTTACATCAGTCTTATATTCTTTGCGGATATCCATTCAGTTTACTTTCATCCTTCCCCTGCCAGTCTCATGCCTTACGGCCATACATCAGGGTAAATACCAGGACTCCATTATGGACTGCTAGTTTCGCTTCTTTTGCCAGTTTTTATATTAGCAGCATTCAGCCTTCCATTAATGAAGCTACCTGCATTTACCATTCTTTCAATATCTCTATCAGCCTTCCCATCTCTCTTAAACACACTACCCAGATACACATCATCACTCATCCACCTGCTCCAAGTATTCATTATTCACAACTGTATTGCACACTGTTTTCGTATTTTTTTCTTTCAAACACCATGACTTAAGACTTACTTACATTCATTATTCTTCATACATACTTCGTTCATCCTAACATAAACACGAGAGACTGCAGATCCTCCATAGTGTTAGAAAAATCAGCACCGTGTCATCAGCATACAACAGGCAACATACTTTCAGATTAATTAATTTTGCGCCCATTCCCACCTCATTTATAGATATATATTATAAAACAAGCTTTTTATAAACAGTACATAATGAAAAAAATAGCAACAATGGATTATTCCAGAATGTACCCGTATGCATGGATAGTGCAATGCAATATATTCCATATTAGAGTAAAAAAAATGACAAATAATAAAAAAACAATTAAGAGAAAATAAAAATAAAAATAATATTTGGAAAAATAACAATACGGAAAAAAACGCGGAAAAGAAGTGAAAAATGCAAAGAGTGCACTCGTCTCATTTAACATTTCCGAAGCGCCGCAGTATCTCGGTAGGTGAAAGAGCAGGCGGTAAGCATTATTATAAGCGACTTTTAGTTTATGCCGTTGCAATGAAGTGTAATTTACCTACAGTTTTGAGGTATACTTTGATGTGCAGAATGCATTGATAGTATCATTTTGACATTTACCGACGTGTACTGCCACCCCGAGAACCATTTTTGAATAACCAACACCTCTGGCGTAGGTCACCCCAAATGGTTTGCTACTCTTGGTAGGAGTGCCCGGTTTCATCGGGTGAGGTATTTTTCAGGTCTTTGCGGCGGATGCGATTGCCCACCAGTTGCGTGGCGGGACGAATCGGGAGAGGCCGGTTTGGGGCGACCCTTTGACCTTTCCAGCTGGTCTCTCTCGACTGCACCGCTGACACCTAGATCCAACTCACCCCTCATACTTACCAGAACTGCTTCTCCTTTCTTTCCCTAAAAAGACCCTCCAAACAGAATCCCCAAAATAATGCCATATTCTGGAGCTTTTAGGAAGGTAGATATCTAGCTAGCCACATCACGTTTTTTTTTTCAAAACTCAGATGAAACCGGTTAATAACGGTAGCAAGTATCCAAAACATACTTAACAGAGACAAAATCACGATTTACTAGAATGACCTTTAAATAATGAGATCAATTATTGTATATTTTTAAGCTTTTTTCGACATCGGTAAATCAGTATCAGGAGTCGAAACTAGTATTTAATTAATTAATAATTTTGGAAATATGATTATTTCACACGCAACTTCGTTTCACAATTTGTTTGTTGTCGACCCCTACCTAAAATCAATGCTGCAAATAATGCAAAGAAGAAAACCGTTCTTTTTTATGAGATGGAACTGTTGCGGCGGAACCTGTTATTAGGCCGCTCCTAATTGGGCTTGCCATCCCTAGTGCTTATTTTATTATTCCTTATGGTTGGCGCTATCAACGTCTAGGGCCGTCTACGTAAAGCAGGAAATACTTATATAAATAAATTACTAATTAAAAACACTGTTTTATTTAGCTGTCATAAATAAAGGAATCAGTTGCTAACGAAAAGATCGGTTACTTTTAACCTCTCAGGTCTCGGGCCTATTTTGTCGGAAGGTCAAAATATTTCCGCTTTGCAATAAAATCCAAATAAATAGAATATTTCTGAACGCATCTGAAAACTAAAAATTGTTTTTGAGAGGTGATGAAATATGCTTTAAAATTTTGTAATTTGAAATAAACATATACATTTTGAAATATTATTTTTTTTAATGCAAACATAAAAAGTTTTAAAAATGGCTTAAGTTGTTTCTAACTAAAATTACTGATAACAACAAAAAAAAATCTATAAAACACGCACATATTTTATTACGGCGAATGTATTATAGACGTTAAGGTCAACTCACTTTTCTATGGTTCAATGTAAAAATAATTAATTAACTTAATAATTAATTAACTTAAACATAATTAACTCTCAAAATTTATTTTTTTTTTTCAAATTGTGGTCGGAATTTTATTTTCATAAATATGGTGTTACTAGCTTTTCCCCGCGGCCTCGCTCGCATGGTATTAGGGGAAATTACTGTAGCGCTTGCACTTATCAATTATCCCCCCTCCCCCCTCTCGCTTCTATACATTCATTACCGGTACATTCAGTTTTCAAACAGCTCGCGTGCCACCTAAATTTCATAATGCTAGAGCTCGAAAATCCAATTTGGTGCAGTCGTTCGGAATTTATGCGCTTACAAACATTTCGGAGATTTATTTTTATTTAAATATGTGGAAGTTTGTAAATATAATAAAAAATAACACAGTCTTTATAATCTTTACAAATTATGTTTTTAATGCAGGAACTCTCATCTGACTTTTTTTCAAAACATAAGCTTGTCCAAAAAAAAAACAAATATATTCTAATATTCGAATTTCCTGGAGCAGCAGCCGACCAGTAGGTAGGGGGCCGAGTGCCTACCACTATATAGCCCACAAATATGTCAAATTCGTTTCCACGGCAATGATTGGTTTTCTGACGTTATCAGTAACTCGCTTTTGTTAGCGACAGAAAACGTATAACAAAAAATATAATATATTAATATTTATAATTTCATAACGCTAGAGCTTACCATTATATATAGTCTATAGTCCTCGCATGTAATGTAGCTTTTATTGGTGAAAGAATTTTTAAAATCTTTTTATTGGTTAATGCGTGAAAGCGTAACAAACAAACTCGAGCAGTTTCGCATTTATAATATTAGTATAGAAGTATAGATAGTATTTTGAGGTTAACTTTTAGATTTGAATACAAGGCGTGGTATTTTCACTTTCTAACACCGTTGACACAACGATCTCAGATCACACAGCATCTCAGATGACATAGGCCCTGAGGGAAATTGTTTTCTTCAGGGCCTCCTGTGTGGAGTTAATGTAAAAAAAAAATAAAAAAAATTCGAGTGTGCTTTAGTTTAGACCACACGACTGAAGTAAAACTTCTATCAGAGGAAGAGAGAAAGAAAATGTGCGCGTGCACTGCTCTCTCTCTTGCTCCTACAGTGTGATACAGACTAGGCCTGCACTGTGTATTAGATTACGATACGTAACTGGTTATGAGAGAAAAAGAGAAAAAATGTGTGCTCGCACCTCTCTCTTGCCCCTACAGTAATATACGAAACGTAACTCTCTCTCTTTCTATCTTCACTAACTTATATCTCCCTCTCAACTTCCGTTCGCCTCGCCCGATTACACTTTTCGTAAAGCTCTCGTCACGCATTCACCAGCTTACTCCCCAAGTCAAGCGTGCGTAAAGAAGTTTTACTTCAAAAATTTTGAGATATCTGACTAATCAACTGGGCGATCGACATATGTGGCAATTTAGTGCATTTTTTTAAGTATCGGCGTCTAAACTACTGCGTTCGTAATAAGGAACTCCACTGAAAAATATTATGGCTTTTAAAAAATAAATAAACGCTGATTCTGAATATATAAGTTTTATTAAATAATATTTAACGTAGAGTTCTTAAAAAAATATTAAAAAGTTCATTTTAAAACAGTTCATTAAAACACCCTGTCAAGTTGGTATTATTGAATTTGTGAGGCGTGACGTTACCGCTTCCATAAAACGCTCCAATGCTGAAATTCAAAATGGCGGACGTCGAACAGCTGATTCCAGTTCCCTACAAAATTCATACTTCGGTTTCCTTAACATTGATTTCGATTCGTAAAGCTAAAAAAATAATAATTTCAAACAATTTTTATACCAATCTCCCGTAATAATATTGAAAAATATAATAATAAAATAAATAAAAAAATAATTACACCTAAATAACGTTTTACTTATTGAATAGTTTCATCACTTCTTCCATACAAAATGACAACATCTGTTGAAAATAACTAAAACTTTTGGGCAGATGACGTCACAGGGCCAGATGACGTCACGGTGGTTTTCGGGGGATCTTGAAAAATTAAAACTTTGACATTTATTTTAACTATTAAAACTAACTTTAAAAATAGAAATAAATATGCAGTTATTTAAGTTAGAAGGTCATTATTCATAAAAAAAAATAAAAAAATTGGTTTGGAGTTCTCTATTAATTAATTACACGGCGACTAAAACCGTTGATTGTACGGTGAGTTAGCCGTACATAATATTAACGATCAAATAGTTCCGCCCAGGGTCTGAACCCGGGACCATTCCGTAAAAGCAAAACGCGTGCCAACACGCCACTGGAACGTGCTAAAACAACCTATCATTATAAATGTATTAAATAATAAATGTAAAAAATTATTTTTAAAAATCTGTAACCTCGGGTTATGTTTTAATAAATAAAATGAAACGTCTTTGATGTGAATTCGCTAATGGATAAAAAAATATTACAGACACTTTCTTGATTCTGTGCAGAAACGGACGGTTCGTTAAATATTATATATCCCTTAAATTACAGACTTACACAACACAAATGTCAGGTTGGTATGTTCTTGTCCTACCGGTATTTCAATGGAAGACGTTTATAACTTGCATTATTTAAGCCGCCGCATCCCGAATTTCTACCGATTTCTTACGTATCTCCCAACTTTTTTTTTACATTTTTTTTTTTTTTAAAAGAAAGACAAACATTCCCGGGTTACGAATAACCCAACAATGTTTGAAAATCTTCTACTACCACCACAGAAAGCCGAAAATGTTGCTTGTGTTGTGATGGAGGGCTTAGCCAGCCGAGGAATCGAACACGGGACGCCCGGGTGAGACCCAAACGCGATGCCCACTCAACCACTGACCAGTCAAACTAAACTTAACTCCACACTGGAGGCCCCGACGAAAATAATTTCCCTCAGGGCCTGTATCATCTTTGAAGATGCTGACTGGATGGTCTTTTTGAGGAGAGGAAGGAGTGAACATGAGTCTTGAAGAGACCCATGTTGTAGGAGGGAGGAAACAGCGGCCGGCAAATCATTCCACACCCAAGCTGTTGAACTCAAGAACGAGTCGTAGAAACGACCCGCTCTCATGTGACCAATGTCAACCGTGTAAAAACGTTGGGCGCGTGTTTGGCGTGTTTCCCGACTACGAACCGGCGCCGAGGGGATAAATGACGCTAGTTCCTCGGAGCATCTTCCATTGTAATACCGGTAGAACAAAGATAGCATTCCCACATAACGCCTGTGCTCTAAAGATTGCAATCCGTTTGTTAGGTTAAGGAGAATCTATCAAACGGACCGCCCGTTTCTGCACAGAGCTTTTTTTTTTAGGTATTTTGGAGTTCCAGACCAGAGGTGGCTGCCAAATTCAACCGTGGGGAGCACTTGCGATTTGTACAAGGTTAGCAGTTGTGTACTATTAAAGTATCTGCGGGCCCTGTACTGTACAGTACGCCCAGTTTCTGAGAGGCTAACTTAACTCTGGCTTCGATGGAGCCCCCGTACCTGAGTCACTTAAGAGTTTGTTACAAACATTTGAAGTTTTTAAGCTCTTAAAAAAAATGTTATTTTTTAAGGTAATATCTAGACTCTAGACTCTAGACGTTCCCCACGCCGAAACGCAAATTATATGAAATTCCCTCGAAAGAAAAAAAACGCAAAGTATGCGCTAAAAATTATTAAAAACACTTTAATTTCACTTATTTTAGAAGTTATATTATGTATGAAAAATTTCACAGTGCTTCTAATGCTATTGAAGATGTTCCTCATGAAATTTTTGCTCTATTTTAAACGAGTCGTATTTTATTAAACATTTTCACAATATTCGTAATTATATATCTCTCCATCTTCTTTTTGGGCGGGTATACGGCGCCTTTTAACACCGCTGCGCATTTGGGAAACACGTCAAAAGCGGGCCTATCATTTTTATAAGGTTAACATTTCGCTTGCTGAGGTTTAGTTTGTACTCCTGTATTTCTAGTTTTTTTTTAAAGCTGTGAATTGAAGTATATTTTAGTTGGTTCAAAATTCAACCAAATATGTTGTTCTTTTAACTATAGATAGATTAACCCTTGTATTTAAAAACATATTAATAACAATTAGTTTGAAATAAAGGAAACAAAAAAGTAATTTTTTGAAACTCAAAAACTTTTATTTTTCAATACGAGTTTTTGTGGACACAGTACAAACCAATATCCTCAGCAAGCGGTTTGTCACATGAGAACGGGTCGCTTTTATGAGTCGTTCTTGTGTTTAACAGCTCAGTTGTTCGTGTTGTGCTTCCTCACTTCTACGATAAAGGTCTCTTCAAGACGTAGGTTCAATTCTTCCTTTCCTCAAAAAGACCCTCCACATAGCATTCCCAAAGATTTATTGAGTTAATATTATAATTTTTTTAAGAGAAGCGGAAAATGCTTGATGTTAATCCAGAATAATTAATTTCTGGTTAAATTACTTTGGATAATGAATATTGACTGACTCGTATCATGACGGCGACCTTGACAAACGTTGGCTTCTGTGCTTCCTCCCTCCTACAAAGTTGGTTCATTTAAACTCAGTTTCACACCTTATTATTTTAAAAACAATATTTCAAACGCCACACCACAAACATGAAATGACCTTAGGTTTTCAAAATAGGACACGCAATTAGGAGAGCGCAAACCAAACAATTCACAGGTTCTTGAGGTTGTGTATTTGTGCATATGTCCATCGTCATTAGTCAGACTTCTCCAAATACTAAGTTTTGAGATAATGAGGAATGCAATATTCGAAGGCTCACAAAAAATCAAATATGGTTTACGCGTGTCTGTATTTTACATACGAAATATGCTATAAAATAAAATCTGGAAGCACGTCCATTAGAACGACATTTTGAAATATTCTACTAGTGACCCAGATAACTCCAATACTTTGTTTAATTCACTACAAGTTTTTGTGCATTATAATTGATTTGGTGGCGTTTACGAGTGATCTGAGTATTGTACCAGATAGAGGGTACACTTTTACATTTTAACTGCATTCATTTTCAATTTGGATAACCAACACCTCTGCCAAATGGTTCGCCACGTTTGGTGATTTAGCAGGGGTGCCCGGGTTCATGGGGTGAGGCTTGTCTAGGTCTTGGAGGCGGGTGACCAGGACACTGAATCCCAGATTCCCACCCACCCCTTAAACCCTTTTCCTGCCCAGAATTCTCCTCCATTTCCTTTCCTTAAGAAAACCTCTACACAGCATCCCCAAAGATGACATAGGCCCTGAGGGAGATTATTTTCCTCAGGGCCTCCTGTGTGGAGCTCATGCAAAAAAAAAACTCAACTCAAATTTCGATTTTTCACTTCTGACAGTGATGTGTCTATTTGCCAAACGTCACTGAGAAATAGCCTTTTGTATTATTGTTTTCGCCGACTTATTATTTTTTTTGCGAAAAATGGACGTCGAATGTTCCCAAACATTGTAAAAAAATATTAAAATTTTTAAAAGGTTTAAGATTGTTGATACAAGCAATGAATCTGTTCGACTTTTGAATAACAATATATCTATGCTTTTACTGTTCGAAATTTTGACAGCGTGAGGTTAAGGGCAGGAGCTTTTTGGATCTTATGAGTGATGACGTCATAATACCCCTCAGCTATCTGCCTAACCCGTGCGTGATTGTGAATACATTAAAGCCGACTTTTATCGTCTTTGCGTGTTACACAGATACATGGGACATTGGAGGAGATGGAAGAAATGAAGAAGATACGGTACATGGTTCAACATAAGAGCTGGTTCACACAGCTATCAAATATAAAAGATCATAGCACGCCAAATAACGCTCTCCATACAATCCCTTCAGACCGTTCACACCTAAGCGTTTTTAAGCGCAGATCAATCATAGACAATACACATCTCAGAAGTAATCGCTCCAGATGCGATATCCCAGAAGATAACTCTCCCCTTCTCCGACTAATTACGGAGCTGCATAGACCCGAGGATGACAGATGTCAAGTTGACAGATTTCAGTACAAAAAATATGCGTTCCGTTGCCGCTCCCTAATTTGACTGACCCCCTCTCCTACCACGGGAAGAAATATTTGATAGCCTCGTGCGAAAGGACAAAAGATAAGCGCTCGCGAATCAACAGATATCTGCTCGCAGAAATATAGCTCAGTGTGAACTAAGCATAAAGCAACCGTACCTACCTACGTCTTTTCTTCCATACCAGTTCTTTTCATCACTTTTCAAAGGAGTGATGAAGTTGTACATTGTTGAGTTGTCCGGTCACCTGAGATTGTGATATTTCTTTTGACAAATTGTGTAATTTCTTATAACTTAATTTATAAAAATTAATGTTTCTTTGTTTGTTACGCGTTCCTAAACCGTTCATCCCATTGCGATTAAACTTTGGCGATTTGTTGTGGGCATGCCCGCGAATGTTTCTATGCATAATGGAGAGCTATTGCGATATGAAATTATTTCCTATACCATTTAAACGATTGAGATGAAAATTTGGTGAGTTGTTGTGCACAAATAAATAAATAATGCACAAAAATTATCTGTATATATAAAAATCAAAATATGTTTGTTTTTATATATGTGAGTAAAAATGAGTGAGTGTGCGAGTGTGTGAGTGAGTGAGTGAGTAAGTGTGTGAGTGAGTAGGTGAGTGTGTGAGTGAATGTATGGGTGAGTGAGTAGGTGAGTGAGTGAGTAAGTGTGTGATTGAGTGTGTGAGTGAGTGAGTGAGTGAGTGAGTGAGTGAGTGAGTGGGCGGGTGAGTAGGTCAGTGAGTGAGTGAGTGTGTGGTTGAGTGAGTAGGTGAGTGAGTAGGTGAGTGAGTGAGTGAGTGTATAGATGAGTGTGTAGGTGAGTGTGTGAGTGAGTGTTTAGGTGAGTGAGGAGGTGAGTGTGTGAGTGAGTTTGTGGGTGAGTGAGTAGGTAAGTGAGTAGGTGAGTGAGTTAGTGAGTGAGTAGGTGAGTGTGTGAATGAGTGTGTGGGTGAGTGAGTAGGTGAGTGAGTGAGTGAGCGAGTTAGTGAGTGTGTGAGTGAGTGAGTTAGTGCGTGAGTGAGTGAGTGTGGGTGGGTGAGTAGGTGAGTGAGTGAGTGAATGAACGAGTGAATCTGTGAATGAATGAAAGCATGAATTATTGAATCAGTGGGATTTCCACTTAATACCATGCGAGCGAAGCCGCGGGTAAAAGCTAGTAATGTTATAATTTCGGAGGGTCAACTGTCGCCGGGGGATCAACTGTTGGTTGGGTCACAGGCAAATTTCATCACAATGTGTCATCTTTCACAGTTTTGTAATATCACTATGCCTAACACATAGAAAGTGTAATATTATGATTAGAGTTGATTCCATCAGTATATTAAAAAGGTGTGGCCGCGAAGCACCAACCTTGCCAAGGGGAGATAAAAAATTAAACTTATGTACCTACATAAGTAGGTTCCTACGTAAAAAAATTATATCTGTGTTAGGGGTTGTTTTGACGTTTATTTCGTTCCAAAAATGGTAGCCAGTTTAATATGTTGTAGGGAGTGAATTTTGGGTGGTGTGTTGGACATGTAAATAAAGTAGATATGAGGAAAATAGGTCTTGAACCATTACAGATAAAATGAACCGCGCTGCGATTTGTATCTACGTAAATTTGCGTGCCCCGCCTATGTTTATTTCTACAGCTAAATAACTTCCTATTAATTGAAATAAAAGAATAACTTTGTTTGTAATCACGATTTTTTTTAATACCGACCGGTTTCGCTTAACACAAGCATTTTCTGGGTATAAATTTAAACTGATAATCAGTTATAAGCGAAACCGGTCGGTGTTAAAAAAAGTTACAAACAAAGTTGTTATTTTATTTCAATTAATATTATGTCAAACCACAAAGTGACTTTTTTATATAAATACCGCACAAGAGTCCCCAACTGCTCCCTTCTGGAGCCAGCAAGACTACGGGGGTATGTTGTGAGGCTGAAGGTAGTGGGTAGGGAAAGGAGATGTGGAAAGGGAAGATGGGGAAGTGCCCGGCTATTCAGATCTGGTCACCAAATACGGCTAAAGCCATTTCAAGCAACATTTCAATTCTGAGAGTGTCTTCCAATCTGGAACGTGCCCAAATATATTATGTATTATTTTTAATTAATTAATTGTGAAATAACACAAATTAAATTTATTTGCCACGCTGGAATTCGATCCCGTGACCTTCGGATTGCGGGTCGAGAACCTTACCGCTAGACCACGCCGGCCGTCAATGATTCCCTGATTTGATGAATAAAATTCAATCCATCTCGTATTTCGCTTAAGTTCTTCAAGCAAAAACGTTCTTCATATGCACCGTTTGTCTTTTTCTTGTCATTCGTCGTATTGTTTCGAAATAAAGGGAAAGGAAAAGGATGCGGAAGGTAGGAAGGAATAGGAAGGTAGGTAAGGAGGTACCCATGTCTATAAGGATGTGTGCATCGTCCCTGGATATTATATTCGTACTAATTGGTGCTAATTGCTTCCCTCTGATTCTTCTTGCCGTGTTTATTAACAGGGTGAGCGTAAATAGATATATTTATTTAATATTTTAACTATAAGGAAAATCAGCTGTCTGTTTTTTCTAAAGTAGTTTAACTACCTAACGGTGAGCTCTGGCGATTCGCCATTTGTCCAAAATCCATTTGTCTGGAATATTTTTCAGCCCGCAAGAGAGTGGGGAAGATACTCTCAGTATCGCTTCGGTGTAAGACCACCATTCAGAATTGAAAAATTTAGCCGTGTTTGGTGACCAGATCTGAATAGCCAGGTACTTTCCCACATTCGTCTTCTCCGAGTCCTTCCGCCATTTCCTTCAGCCTTACAATGTACCCCGAATTGGGGATGTCTCGTGAGGCGGGTAACAATATGTGAGACGGGTAATTATACCTAAAAATGAAAATATTATTAAAAAAAAATAAGTACACAAAATTTATACAAAATAATCATGAAAATACAATTTTTTTAATTGAGAGTAAAAAAAGTATATCTATAAGTACTAATATTATAAATGCAAAACTGGGTGTGTTTGTTTGTTACGCTTTCACGAATAAACCACTGAACCGACTTTAAAGATATATGCCATGATGGCTGGCTGACTTTCGGCGGACTACGGTCTAATAGTCCTAGTTCGAATACGGAAATTAGTTGAATTTTTTAAGGTGTGCAGTAGTATTGGTTAACAATATAGTTTGACTACGGAAAGAATTCCTTCATTTAGTTGATTTTTTGAAGGTTTGCGGTAGTATTGGTTTATAATATCGGCGACATCAGGAAACACAGTCCAACCCAGTAAAAATTGCCGATAGCACATCCCTTATATTTAAATATGTTTGGTTAATACATAATTTCATAATAACAAAAAATTGACCCAAAAAGTTACTTTTCTTAAAAAAAATACATGAGATGCACGTAAAACATTTAAAATATTAACATAACAATCTAAATAAACATACAAAATTTCGTAAAATAAATAAACAGTATTAAAAAGAAAAAATAAATCTCTTTGCATTTAAACATAATAGACAAGAAAGCTTCATTATACGAGTAATATAGGTTGTATATAATGGCAAGCTCTGGCGTTATGAAATTATAAATATTAATAGATTATATATATTATACGTTTTCTGTCCCTAATAAAAGCGAGTTATTGCTAACGTCAGAAGAAAAGCAAAACAAATCGTTGCCGTGCAAACGATGTTGATATATTTGCGGAAAATTTTATTTCAGGCGTCGTAGTTAATATCTATCTACATAAATAAAAATGAATCTCCGAAATATTTGTACGCACTAATGCATTTAGATTTTATGAGAATTAGCGATTAGGAAAAGATTGCTAAAAATTTCCAGTCCCAGAGAGCTCTAAATTCACTAGTCTTTCAAAATAAATACTAATTCAATTTTGGCATTAATCTTCTTATAAATGTAAAAGCAACAGCGATGGGGGTAGCAAAGGTAAATTCATGCAATGTCCAGTGTTTTCAATATAATGTCCTCCACGTGCAAAGTCGTATCATCCCCAAGCATAAACTTTCTAAAAAAGTGTGTTTATCGGAAGTGACCTGCCAGGTAAGTATAGCTCTGTATCTTTTTGTAAATAATAAAATTAGATAGATTCTAAGAATATAAAAAAAAAATAAACAAATAAATAAATAAAAAAAAAACTGTAAAGCGCCCTTGAGGTGATTTTTCACAAAAACGGCGCTCTACAAATTGTCCAATTATTATTATTATTATTGGTGATGCTTGTCTTTTTTATGTTGTAACCGCGTATTGAAATTTTTGTATGAAAATTTAATTTTTTTTGAGTGACATAATAATTGGTTTCTTTCAGGAAGGTGTTGAAATTTACAATAGAAAAATAAAACATGTACAATTCCATTAAATCAAAAGAATTGTACACATTATCAGAAACTCCCTGTAGATCTTTTTTTATCAAGGGTTTGTTTTCGCCTCGGGTCATTTTGGACGCCCCTGCCTCTCCAATTTGACCTTGTTCCTCAAAACCTAAAACCCCAACATTTGCCCGTTTGGAACGCAAAGGCCCCGGCAAATATAATTGTTTAATTGCACCTGAACCTACCGAGAAACTATAATAAAAACAATAAATAATAATAAAATTCTAACAAATCATAACGAGTTACAGAAGAGTAAAAATATTTTCGCGGCGTATCATCATTTGAACACAGAACGAAATGGTTTAATTGGAAAATAATTGTAGAAAAGGTTCAACTTGTAATTAGGTGTTTTATTTATTGAATTAAAAATATTGGAAAGGGGTTATTTTAATTATTGGGGGTTGTAAAATAAGTGTTTGAAAATATTTTTGAAAAATAATTATTGATTAATAATATACATTTTTCTATTATTAGTCGTAAATCTGTTCAAATTTCTTAAAACACTTTTTAATGGCCTAGACATTATTTATTATTTATCTTCTATTTAAACGCCCAAAGGGCTCTTTTTTTTTACAGTTAATACCGCACAAGAGTCCCAACTGCTCCCGTTTGGAGCCAGTGAGACTATGGCATCCCCAATCGGGGTATGTTGTGAGGCTGAAGGTAGTTGGGAGGGGAAGGAGATAGGGAAGAGGAAGGTGGGAAAGTACCTGGCTATTCAGATCTGGTCACTAAACACGGCTAAAGCCATTTCAAGCAACGTTTCAATTCTTAATGGTGGTCTTACACCAGGGCGATACTGATATTATCTTCCACTCTGGAACGTGCCGCAAATATACTATATATTATTTTAAATGAATAAATTGTGAAATAACACAAATTAATCAAATAAAATTTATTTGCGCACGCCGGGTTCGAACCCGCGACCTTCGGATTGTGAGTCGAGAGTTTTGCCTCGGGACCACGGAGGTCGTGATCGTAAAGAACTTTATTATGATGTACCTACTTTACAATATTTCCAGCTCTCCCATTTCAAATATCAATGTTTTTAAACCAACTCTATGTACTTTTCACCTACCTAATAATCAAATGCAATAATTTTATTTTTATTTCTGCTAAATATCTGTACCTGTTTTATCTATATTGTATGTTTAATTTTAGTAACTCTTATTTTATTCGTGTTGGCCATTCGTGTTTTACCATGTGGACTGGTTATCATGTATATAAGTTTAATTTTTTTCTAATTTAATTACTTATAATAACATAATTTCTGTACCTATTTTACAATGGCACTACTCCAAAATTCAAACACGCGAAATTCTTTCTCTATTGAATAGGGTAGCAAGAAATTAATTCTATATTGTTGTTAGTTTTTAGAACCATATTGTTTTTTTTTAAATCTGTTATATGTATGTATTTTAAATAAATTAAAAATATTGAAAAATTATAATTTATGTAATGAATTAACAAAATATACTTAGATAAGAGTGAGATAGTCTTTTCAGTGACATGCAATCACCGATCGGGAGAGGACGGTTGAGAAATATCCTTTGACCTCTCCAGTCGGATCCATTGCCTGGCACCGCAGTGGGAGGGATTGATTCGTGTATCCATCACTCCTGGACACCATGCCCCTAGATTCCTACCCTTCCCTCATATCTTTTTCCTTCCCAGAATTTGCTTTCCACAAAAAGACTCTCCACGCAGCATCCACAAAGATGACTTTTTACATAAACTCCACACCGGAGTCTCCAAAGAAAATAATTTCTTCCAGAACCTGTCACCTTTGGAGATATTGTGTGGTGGGTCTTTTTATAAAAGAAAGGAGAAGAATTTCAGGGAAGAAAAAATGAGTTGTGGGTAGGAATCTGGTGGGTCAGTGCGTCCAGGAGTGACTGATTTGTCTGGCGGATGAATCTATCTCTCCCACTGCGGCGCAAGGTGATCTTTCAAGAGAGTCCTGCTGGAGAGGTCAAAACCCTCAACCACCCTCCCCCGATCCGGCCTGCCAGACAGTTGGTGAGCATCTGCCGTCAAAATCTGGACAAACCTCACCCCATGAACCCCGGCATCCCTGTTGAGTCACAAAACGTAGCGAACCACTTCGGGTGACTTATGGCAGAGATGTTGATTATTCAAACTGTGGGGCAATTTGTGATAGTCGAAGGAATCAAAATATCGGATTATCGAAATATCTATCTTTAAAAAAATGCAGTTCACTCACGGGAGAAATGAAACTTTACCAAAACAATCTCAAGCCTTGAAAAGTGAAGTCATAATCAAAGCAGCCAATGAGCGCAGACCTAGGACCTAGCGTCATTTCCATTTTATATGTCAACCAATAGGAGCCTTTAAAAGTGACATCATAATCAAATCGGCCAATGAGCGCAGTGTGATGCTTCGCAGGTGCTAATGCGTAATTTCCGTTTCATCCAAATTCCGAATCACTAACGCCGCTTAAGCCTCCACTACCCGAATTTCTACCGATTTCTTGCATGTCCCCCTTGAACATTTGAAGTTTTTAAGCTCTTAAAAATATATATGTTATTTTCGAAGATAATATCTTTACAACCCCCACGCCCAAACGCAATTTATATGAAATTCCCTCGATAGAAAAAAATCGCAAAGTATGCTCCGAAATTTTTTATTTTCAAGCCTGTCGCTATTATTTAACAAGTTATGTGTATGAAAAAATTCACAGTGTTTCTTTAAACGTTGTTTTAGACGGTGACCGGACAACTCGGAATGAAATCAACTCAGAACCATCTCAGATAAGTCATTTAGAGTGATAAAAAAATACATATAAAAAATTGGTTAAATAGGTTACGTTAGGTTAGGGTTATCGGCTAATTTAAAACTATTTTTTTCATAGCTCTTAATGACTTTTCAAGGAGCTGTTGAGTTGACTTTATTCTCAGTTGGCATGGAACCGTTTTAGACAACCCCACGAGATTTTTGCTCTATTTTAAACGAGTCATGTTTTATTAAACATTTTCACAATTTTTGCTTCAATTTTGAAAATATTACTCGCTCTGTCCAACATTCGTAATTATATATCTCTCCATTTTCTTCTTTTTGAGCCGGGATGCATCGCTTTAAGAAGTTTAGGGAAATAACCCTTTTTATCCGTCTTAAGGCCTTCAATCACAAGAACCTTCGTGACAACACAACCCCGCACAGTAACACTTTAAGCCCAAGTACTTAGGCCACACTGATTATTATTCTTCTACGGCTTTTAACGCTTGACGGTATGTTCAAAGTAAATTAATTACACTGATAACAATCACAGCGCTGTAATTAAACATGTAAATCAGTTGCATAATAATGTATCGCCATTATTTCATTAAATGCAACATTGGAAAATTTATGTGAAATCTTATTGCAAGTTTCTACGACTTCTTGGAAATGTTTCACAGGACAGGCGCGACCATGACAGAAGGTAATGTATATTATCCGACTGACAACATTGTCACAAACAAAGATAATATAAAAATAATACAAGTGTGCAGTTCACACGCGGTAGAAGAGAAACCTTCAGAAAACTAAACTAGACAAGAGTGGGGAGGCTACGCAGCGCCGCACAGAGGGGAGACCGATTATTCTATCTTATTCTCTCGCCGGCTAAATCCTGTAGATGTAGGGGAGGGCGGGGGAAGATGGGTTAGTCAACGTTTAAATAAAGCATTGTTCGTCAAATTCTACAAAATCTACATTTTATGCAAACAAACTTTGGTCATGTAGCTGTAAAATTCCATAGAATAAAATGCTAAAAGATATTTTAAAAAGCTATAAAAAAGTGAAATAAAATAAAACTATCATTTGTCCCACCAGGGGGGTAAAACGGGATAGACTGCCAGAAACGGGGATAAGGTTCACTTGGGCAAACAAGTATTGACTTGTTTGCCTTCATTAGTCTTCGTCTTCAATACCTGCACAGGAACACTGAGCCCACTCTTGGCACATTTGGCAGGCAGTCCATCCTCCTAATGACTCCAAATACCTCCCCCTACAATAAAGGCAACATGTATTTTTTGTGTCTTCAGAAATAAATAAATAAAATAATCGTAAGGAAGGGAGGGAGTGCATGGCGGCGTTACCCCGTCATGCCCCCAGGCGTGATTTTTTAAAACATTGTATGTATATAAGTTTACAACTTCAGCCAAATTTAAAAATCTTACTTTAAGGACAATAAGTAGTCAATTCCGATACCAGCCATCCAGTCTAATCAATCAAATAACCTTCAATATATCATGCTCGAAGTGCATTGGATAAAGCAATATAGCAAAAACTCCATCTTGCCCCCCACCCCATCTTGCCCCGCCTACCCCTATGTGTTGTCTCTTTTTAGTGTCGCTTTTTCGATTCATCGAGTTTCAAATCACAACGATGCTAAAGAAGTTTTCACTTCGAAAATGGGAGTTGGACCTCTTTTTATTTTTTAATATTAACTCCACACAGGATATCCCTAAATTATTTTCCTCGAAGCTCATGTCATCTTCGGGGATGCTGTGCAGGTTATTTTTAAATGAAGGGAGGAGAGTTCTGGGAAAGAGGAAAGTAAGGGGGGCGGGGTATCCAGGAGTGACGTGTGAATCCTTCCCTCTCAATACGTTGCAAGGCGTTGGATCAATTATTTTTTTTTTTATAAGAACAACTCTCTTTTTATAACTTTTGAAGGGAAGAAGAAGATAACACTAATAATCTAAACGAAAATATGAAAGAGAACAAGACACAGAAAAATAGAAAAGATAATGGTCGTAACTGGGGCACGAACCCAGAACCTCCCGTCTAACCGGACGTGCGCCTTTACCAATTCAGTCATTGCCGCCTTTCATCACACCGTCATAATTGTCAATCTCATATTAACAATTTTTTAGAATTAACAATATTATCTTAGACTAATTCGAAATAGTCCCAGTTGCGAACCATTATCTTTTTCTATTTTTCTGTGAATTGTTCTCTTTCATATTTTAATTATGGTTATTAGTGTTATCTTCTTCAATGATCAATTAATTCATTCTAAAAAACGTTAACATTTAAAAAAAAATTACATGTCAATTCGTATTTAAAAGATGCATAAAGAAAACAATAAGTGCCTTGCTGAAAAATGCGCTCCTAACACTACACAACTGACAAGCAACCATCATCAAATCGCGCAAAAGCAGATTTTATACTGGCAGCAACAAAGCTTGTCGTCTAAATTCTGCTTCATTGGTGTTAAATATACCAATATCCGAAGTGATTCTATTTTACAACAAGATAGCTCTCCCCACCGACATGACCATTGGCAATTTAGTTCTGCAGGCCGGGAGACAAAACAGTCTATGCTGTCGGTGACAGCGATCTGGAACACAGAAGATAATGCTTTCCATCGTAGTCGAGTTTAACCATAATCCATCGTCGAGAGTAACCATCCAATCTGAAGAAATGTGATACAATATGTCCATCCCTTCTGATCCATAGATGGTTGATGATCCAAGCATCTAAAGCATGCCCAAGAGAAAAGTAGGTATTAGTAGGGTAGGATAGAGTTAACCATACTCCCTCAGGTAGAGGAATTGCATGAAATTTCTTCTGAACCTTCCAACTTGGTGGAATACTTCCCCTGGCGCGGGCTCCAAGCCATCAACCCACTATCAAGCCTACTCCTAACAAATGCATTGTACATTACTGTGAGAAACCGAGTTTCTCTGAAATTCCTTGCAGTGGTCTAAACCCAGCATTTTCAGTAAAGTACCACAAGTCATTTCGATATATGCATGAAACGCTGTCATGCACGATGCAAAGATCTTTCATAGTGGAGAC
Source organism: Glyphotaelius pellucidus (assembly GCA_936435175.1). Taxonomy (NCBI): domain Eukaryota; kingdom Metazoa; phylum Arthropoda; class Insecta; order Trichoptera; family Limnephilidae; genus Glyphotaelius; species Glyphotaelius pellucidus. The sequence continues at coordinate 10,413,815 of OW386560.1, forward strand.
ACGTTTTAAACTTTGGGCGTTCATACTAAACCATTAAAACCAAATGTTATACACCCTTGTAAAAGAAAAAAATAAAACATTTAAAGGCATTTAATTCAATATGATTCCGTTTACTCCTGTCAACAATTCTAACAACGTTCATTTGGAGTCGAACGCACGTCTTCTAATGTTTGTGTTTCGAAGAATAGTTTTAGGTCATCAGCGAAAAGAAGTGACCTGAAATGCAGAATAATTTCTGTTATATCATTAATAAAAATCGAAAAGAAGAGCGGTCCTAAATTAGAGCCCCGAAGAACCCCTACGAGCACCAGAAATGATTTTGACAAAAATATTCCATGTGATAAAATTGTTTTCTCCCAGCAAAATAGCTGTCAAAGAATATGGGAAACCGCAAAGAAAAATCTACCCTTCTTCACACAAGATCCGAAATAGGTATTTTTTGATTGCATCAACTTTAATTTTATTGTGCAACCCATAATAATAATAATAAGTATTATTTGATGAATTCTCGTTCGTACAAGGTGTAGGTAGTATGAAAAAAACAGTTGTTATAAAACCTAGCACGATTTTAATGACATAAAATATCCACGTAATGGTATAAAATATGCATATAATGATATGACATTAGAGAAGGGTAGGTTCAAAGGGCGGATGTGCCGGGGTAGCTAGGGGAAGGAACCTGCCTCGAAAGCAGCTTTCCGGGTTCAAAACCGCAGTGGGGACAAGAAATAGAAAAAAATAATACCTACGTATCACTTGATTATAAAAATAAGAACGATTTTGTTGTAAGTTCGAATAGGTGTAAGGGGGAATCGAAATTTTTTTTGGAAATCAAAATTTCAAGTTGATAAAAATTCATCTCTACGAATTACAAAAAATGGCCCGGTTGATAAACATTTGAGTCTCCCGGAAGACGTCTAAAATTTATAATTTTCTAAAATAAAACTTGTAAATAATAAATGGGATTTCGCGAGAATCTGAAAAATTGGTTTTAAGTATAAGTTTTCACTTTAAAAAAACACCGCCAATTTGTCTATTTATTCATTCGACATAGTTCGCTGCGACAGTCGATAACGTTATATTTTGGTGTCGGAAAATTCAACACTTTATTATTTGGTCTTTCCATTACCTACTTCTACTACCAAGTCTGGGAATTATATTCGAAAGGTAGCACAATGTTATTAGTAGCTAATATTTATTAATTAAACGCCCTAATGGGCTTTTATATTCATCCTTATAAGTTGTTTATTTTAAGTACTTAAAAATTAAAACACTAATCATAATCATAAAACAAAATACATAGGCAAAAATGTGAACAGATTCCTTACACAAGTAAATATTCAATATAACAAAAATAATAGGAAATATATACGTACATTTGTGTCTAGAAAAATAAAAGTATTGTAATAAACATAATTTATATTTAATAAATTAAAACAAATAACTTTGTGTTCACCACTATTTAATTAAATATTGGTTGGTGTTCACAACGTTATTTGTTTTCATTTATTAATAATGACGCCACAAAGCGAATTTTCAAATTTCCGAGACAGTGAAGTCTCCTTTCTTTCTTTCCGAGACTTCACTATCTCGGAATCGAAGAATATTGATAAGCCAGTGTCCTTGAGTTGTTAGCAAAGGGGTAATAAATGTCGGCAAGATCTTTTAAGTATGTGAATGTTGATTAATTGAAGCAATACAGTGCAGTCAATTTTGTAATGCAGTATTTTATGTAACTCTGAAAGTTTCAATAGGGACATTTTACCCAAGATCTTATTATCAATGTTTTGTGCAGGAGAATGCAATTTATAGTTTATATAGCTGAGGAACTTATGAATTATTTATGACCTTAAAATGTGATTATGTCCTAAACCAAATCTGCACCATTTGCCTGTATCTACAGGTTTTATAAATGGCTTAGGTTATTCTAAATTGGGAGTTTGCAAAACTGGGAAAAGATGATATAATAATGATTGTATTTTAGTAAAATAGACATCTTTATAAACAGCATCGTGTATTTAAAAAAAAACATGTGCTAATTTTATTCGCTACAAGCAATACGACGTTATGGAAAATGGTTGGAAGATAGAATTTTAATTAAAAATTATGTTTCTTCAAACTTCGCAAATTCACTTTGTGGCGTCATTATTAATTTAATGAAAACAAATGACTTTGTATACACCACTATTTAAATGGGTGCACAAAGTTATTTGTTTTCATTAAATTAAAAATTCTGTAATTGTTTTATTGTTAAATGTTTTAACAATAAATCACAGGAACACAATTTAGAAAAAAAAAAGATTTTTTATTAGATATTACAGATTGTAGGGGTTAATTAAGGGTACAAAATATTATTATCCAATACAGGGACTAAATTTTGATTTTTAAATTGTTCAGATACCAATGTTTCTGTTATACTAATTTTGTTTTTGGATAATAGTGTATTGTACCACCTTAATATAAATAGTGGTGTTGAGCCGTTGTCGTTCTAATATAGAAATGGCTATTAAGCCATTAGTTTTAAATCTATTGCTTTTATGCTATCTGAGGGGTGAATTTTTTGGATAAAATATTCTTTATCATATTTGATATAATGCGTTTCTCTTATACAATTCTGTGATAGATGGTACATTAAATTCCCGAAATATCTCTAAAATAGGGAACTCGTGTGGTTTCCTAAGGATGATTTTCATAATTATTCTTTGATTTGTAATTATGGGCTGTAAGGAAATCTTAAAGGCCCCTCCCCAACCAATAATGCCGCACTGTAATAAGGACTGAATTAATGCATAATAGACAATTTTGATAGTTTTCTTGTTTAAAATGCTTCGCATGTTATAGAAAACATAGATGAGTTTTCTTATTCTTTCCGCAGTGAGATTGATATGATCTTTCAATTTAACATTTTTATCTATTAAGATTCCTAGATATTTTACATTAGATTTATGATTTAGCTTAGCGCAGTCCGTATTACATGTACCGTCATTTGCACAATTTTTGGAATGGATTGTTGTGTTAATTAAATTAATTGGCACATCTTCTTGAAGAGAGATTATTATAGACAAACGTATTATAAACATTAATGTGACCTTATTTATTGCCTTTGCTTCTGAAAATAATTAAAAAAAAAATCATATACTTTTCTTTTTTTTTCAAATTGGCATCCGAAATTTTGGTTTCATAAAAGGATACATTTTACTTCTTTGTGATTAACATTTAAATTTGAATATAAAACGTGGTGTTTTCTCTTTCTAACACCGTTAAGGGGATCCAATAGTCCAGGGAAAAATCGAAGTTGGAATTCACGCCCATTGTGGGAGGAGTTTAAAAATATTTGAGAAAAAGCTTTTGGAACGGTTGAAAAAGGTATTTGAGAATTTTTTTTTACAGGTTGATTTCGTAAAGACCTAAAAAAAACATTAACTCCTTTTTTACACATTGTTTATTGTAATAACAAGGAAATTTAAAATTGATTTCACGGAACCGAGCGACGTGGAGTCACACGTCCGCTCCCTGCTCCGGCCAGGGGAGTTTTGAAAGAAAATAGGGTGTGGCAAGCCAGTAGTCCTTCGGTGAACGACATAAGGGTCAATTTGAAAACCCGCATTCGTCGGCTGCCAGCCGTATTGTGAAATAACAACGCAAATATGCATATTTTATTTTATTTTGTGAATATCGGGCGTAAATATCATATTTTTTTTGCAATTATCATAAAAGAAACTAAATTTGCTACAATAAGCAATAAAACCATATCCGAAAAGATGTTCGTAAGTAGGAGAGTTTGCACTTGAAAGTGTTTTTTTAAAGACCTGTTACTTTATTTTTTTCTAGGCTTATTAAAAGACTTATAAAAAAAATGACCGATATTTTTAAGGGCCAAGATATGTTCTACACGCAGTATTTAATTGAAGCATTTATAATATTTCTAAGCGATCAAATTTTCAAAACAAAAACACATGATTTTGTGTGATTTTGCATTATTTACTATGGCTTCATCTTAATATCATATTTCTCACTATAATGTAAGGGAGATACAACTATTTCTACGAGATCTCTGTGAGTTGTTCCGAAAAGCGAACGATTAGCATGATCTACACACATCCTTAATAATTGTTAGCACTTTGTAAATGGTTTCACACAATAATTAAATTCTTTCTTTCGTGTTTCTGACACTAGGTATGTAAGAATTCACCCGTTGCAGTCGAACATTTAGTTATTATTATTTTCCGGTTCTACGACATATTATTACAAGTAATGAGTGTTGCCAGTTGTCCGACAAGGCCAACTTTACCACACCTTTCCGCATCAATATAAACATAAATTGAATGCTGCCAGCACGAAAATCTGGCTACACGTTCTGTTAAAACATAGGTAGATGGGTAGGTAGAATCGAAGGTGATACTCATGTAGAAGTTGTAATTTTTTATTAGTGGCAATATATTGCGCGATTCAACCTGGAACAGTCGTACTTACAGCAATTTATATATATATATACAAATTTAGGTTCCGTATGTTTGCGCTCGCAAATCTCGCAAAGTAATCAGTAGATTGACTTAAAAATTTTAAAGAACATTGCATTTTAGCAGAAGGGTGCTTCTTTATATAATTATAAGCTCTGGCGTTGTGAAATTTGTATATAACGATCTGTATATCAAAAATCGCATTAGTGCTGAAAAAATTAAGTTTTTAAATTAAACCCTGAATACCTACATCACAAAACTAAAGTTAAATTGACACATTAATAACCATTATACAAAGAAAACGTAAAATTTTGCCGGACACATTCGGATACATTTTTAAAAGTCTCGATGAATTCTAAACTTAAAGAAAAAATACGTTTTGAAAAATCGTTTTTTCAATATTTTTTATCACACTAAAACACAAGTTAAATAGTTATGATAATCGCCTGATTTCCTAGATTACATCATAAAGATTCAGAAAAACACAGTAGTTATAGTTGAATTATTTATTTATTTATTTTATTTTAGGGAAATCAACAGTTTACAACTTGATTAATTTATACACGTTTGATTTACCTATCTGAAAAACCAATTATAGATTTCCTCATTATACTATTACATTATGTATCTATAAAATAAAAAAGTAATCTTACAATAGCAAAGAGAAATTCCATTATTACAATAAGAGGCAGTACATAATATAAGTCGTTCCATAATATATCATACAGTTTTGTACTCATTTAATACATTTTCAATAGATTTTTTATATTTATTTTCATCACAATTGAAGATATCTGTTTCAGAGAGAATATTATTATACGTTGAACACAGTCTTATAAAGCAAGCGTTTTTATTTGAATTTGTATTGCAGTGTTTTTCTTTAAAAATATTACATGAACGTGTGTGCCGTGTAGGTACTTTGAAATCAATTCTGTTCAATAATTCAGGACAGTCTGTAATATTGTTAACGATTTTAAATAGCAACATTGTATCTGAGAATTGTCCACGTACACTCAATGTATCAATTTTGAAAAATTTTGTTGCATCCAAATAATTATTAAATCGATTATCACGATGACGTGCACACGTCGACCCGCGGAGAGTCCAAACTCGACAGACATAAAATTACTCGTTCGCGTTTCGAGATGGTGAGAATTTGCGATGGTACCATACGTCGCAAGCAACTAAAATGTTTTTTTTTTACATCCTAAAAAGATAAGACATTTAGGTACCAAATTAAAATAAAATGAAATTCAGAAAGAAACCTTGGGTTTTATAATAAAGTTACGCTAAATACCTCAAATTATTAACTGTGCGGCGGTGGCGGGAACGACTCGCGACATCTCATGACACATGACAAATGATCACTTTTCTTGTCTCTCCCTCACTCGTGCTAAAAAATGGCGCGAGCCATTACCGTCGTCGTGCCGTTTCCGCGAGAATCATTAAATCAGTCACTCTCTTGTAAAATTGTGCTAGGACATTAGTAAATAAATAAATAAAACCCCAAAAAGCAGAAAATAATGGCCGTCCCAAGAGACTCAACTAAACCTTAATTTCTCGTATTTTAAAATGCAGACAGTATCTCCTGTTCTCACGTGCATCAATAAATAACGCGCGATGTCTTGTGAGTTTGTCCGTGTGTTAGTTTGTCGGTTTGCCTGTTACAATACACGTAAAACTACCTGTAAGAGGTAGAAGTGTTGCAGTAGTATCGGTGAAGGGAGCGGTCATCTTTAAACACTCCCACTGATATACTGCCGATGTCTGTTGTAAATGTAACTGTACGGTGGTGTTGGGACTGTTGTATAAGCAGTACCTACCTGTGTATGCATAATATAACATGTGAGGTGCGTTTTCAATGTTGGATGTGCGCACGCAACAGGAGTGTCAATCTTAAGGGTCGCTTTGGATGACGCAATTATTTTATTTATGAAATTTAAATCTGTATTTGAGAGCCAGGATATCACAAATTCAAGAATTTCATTTTACAGGATATGCATTTCAAAAATTTCTTCCTTGTTTTTTAACCGCTCAGGCCTCAAGCATGTTCTTATCATGTCAGATGGTCAAAATATTTCCGTTTTGCAATAAAAACCAAATAAATGCGATATTTCTGAACGCTCCGAAAATTAAAAACTGTTTTTGAAAGGCGATGAAATACGCTTTGTGATTTGGAATTCGAATGAAACAGAAATGACGCACACAGCACCTGCGAAGCATCAAACTCCTATCAAGGCTCTTATTGGTTGAGATATAAAACTGAAATGACACTAGGTCTGCGCTTATTGGCCGCTTTGATTATGACCTCACTTTTAAAGGCTCCTTTGTTCTTCATTGGTTGAGATTGTTTTGGTAAAGTTTCGCTTCTATCGCGTGTTAACTGCACTCGATTTTTTTTTTAAATATTTGCTTAATGTAAATATAACAAAGTTTTAAAAATATTTCACCACATGTTTTTTCTAAACTAAAATTGCAGATAATGAAATAATAAAAGCACACATATATCGTTATTGTCAACTAATTTTTTTGTCGTTTCAAGTAAAAATAATTCTTTAAAAATTCCAGGTTTAATAAAAAAAGTTCAAATTTTTCTAGGACTAGTGGATCACCTTATTTGCTTTAATTTCTTCGAATTTCAGAAAATGCGTGTATGTCCACTTGTGTGTGCGTAATTGCCAATTGCCACCAAAAGAATGCATGGTCATCGACTACAAGCCTATGTGGAACATGGACTTCAACTACGTCACGAAATTTTAGCCAATCACCGCCCTACCCCATCGATGAGCTAACCTTGCTAAGGTAATCCAATAGTCCAGGAAAAAACCGAAATCAGAATCCACTCCTCTTTTTGGTCGGGTTTTAAAAATACTTGACAAGACTTGAGAAAAGGCTTTTGGAAAGGTTGGAAAAGGTATTTGAGAGTTTTTTTTCTACGTGCTGATTTCGTAAAAGCCCGTAAAAAGCATTAAATTCTTTCTTACGCATTGTAATAACAAGGAAATTCGAATTGATTTCACGGAATCTTGCATTGCAATCAAAACTTTGCATTGTGGATCATCAAAAGTATTGGATATAAATGTATTGGATACCCCTGCATTGGGTAGAAATGTTTTCTCCCTTCCCACATATGAATCGAATACAATAGTCGTATATCTGCACGCTATGCGACACACGTAGGTGTGCGTGATGCCGAGGGTGGTCTAAGACACTCCCATAAGCATGGCGAAGGTCGGTGCTAAAGGAAGGCATGAATAAATGTCGTGTGCAGGTACCTACTTGTGTACATACCTTCATAAATTATTTCTTTTAAAAAATATTTCCTTTTGTAAATCCACAAGAACCAACACAACGCCGTTGTTCAATTTTGCAAATTTTATTTTCTTCTGAATTCTAAATTCTTATCTAAACGTCACTACATACAAACCCATTTATCAGATTTTAAGAAGATAAAAACAAATTTATTGTTTATTTTTCCATGTTGGAGGCGGGTATGGGTACCGCCACGCCGGAAACTATTCATTGGATAACCAACACCACTGCCATAGGTCACTCCAAGTGGTTGGCTGCGTTTGGTGACTTAGCAGGGGTACCCGGTTTTTTGGGGTGAGGTTTGTCTGTTTCTTGGCGGCGAATGCTTTTGCCCACCTACCACCTATCAGGAGAGACTGGTTAAAGTCTCGATTACATTGAGCGAGTTTACAAGCTACTGGCCGGCGGATTCACTATCTTCTAGTAAACTTGTTCAGTGCAAAATCTACTAGTTAGCTAGTATATATGATTTGATGATGATGGCTTGTAGCTTGTAAACTCGCTTAATGTAATCGAGGCTTAAGGAAGACATTTTGACCTCTCCAGCCGAAGTCTCTCAATCCATCGCCTTGCACCGCAGTGAGAGGAATGCATTCATACTTTCGACCTTCCTACCCACCCCTCATACCATTTCCTCCCAAGAATCTTCTCCTTTCCCTAAAAATACCCTCCACATAGCATTCCCAAAGACGACACAGCCTCTGAGATTTTTTTCTGCAGCGTCTCCTACGTGAAGATAATGTTAAAATTGTGTTCTACTGCACGAAATATAATTATAAGAAGGCTATAATAACATATCTACCTCAATAATAATAATCAATGTTAGTTATAATATGCATGGGTTCTATATCACATATTTGTAAAAGCCCGTACGGGCGCCTGCTAATATAGGGTGTAACGACACGTACCCGCGGGATTTTTACCAGCGATTCCTGTGCATATTTGGAGCACAAAATGTAGATGTCATTTTGCTGTCCGACGACATATTTTTTTCTATTATATTATAGTAAAATTAAATCACAATTTTGGAGGCGGGTATGGGTACCGCCACCCAGTAAACGTTTAACGGATAACCCACACCACTGCCATAGGTCACCCCAAGTGGTCCGCTATGTTTGGTGACTTAGCAGGAGTGCCCGGGTTCAAAGGTTTTTTTTAAATATATATCTTTTTTTATATGAATATCGCACAAGAGTTCCAGCTGCTCCCGTCTGGAGCCAGTAAGTCTATGGTATCTCCAACTGGGGTATGTTATGAGGCTGAAGGTATTGTGGAGGGGAAGGAGATGGGGAAGAGGAAGGTGGGAAGTACCTGGCTATTCAGATCTGGTCACCAAACACGGCTAAAACCATTTCAAACAACATTTCAAATCTTGTGGTCTTACACCAAGGTGATACTGAGAGTATCTTCCACTCTAGAACGTGTCGCAAATATACTATATATTATTTTCAATTAATTAATTGTGAAATAACACAAATCAATCAAATAAAATTTATATGCCACGCTGGGATTCGATCCCGCGTCTTTCGGATTGCCAGTCAAGAGCCTAACCGCTAGACCACGCCGGCCGTCAAAAATGAGGTTTGTCTACGTCTTGGCGGCCGATGCGTCCGCCCACCTACCATATGGTGGGCAGGATCGAGAGAGCTGGTTGAGGTCTTTTATCCTTTCCAACAGAAATCTCTCGGCCCATCGCCTTGGAGGGATGGATTCATACGTCCGTCACTCCTGGACAGACTGACCCCCAGATTCCTACCTATTTCCTTCCCAGAACTTCCTCTTCTTATTTTCCTAGCCTCTTCAAACCCTCCACACAGCATCCCCTAAGATGACATTGGCTGTAAGGGAAATTATTTTCCTCCGGCCCTCCGGTGTGGAGCTAATGTAAAAAAAAGTATATTTTTCAATCACACGTCCAATGGGTTTGAGTGATACACTCGCTGACTCGTGTATTAACCTGTTGCAAGAAAGAGACGCAACGCCTAGATACGCTAGACCAGGGGTCGGCAGTTTGTCAAGTGAGAAGAGCCAAAAGATGTGTTATTTACATCCTTACTGCAATATCACACTTCTGCCCGTTTAAATGTTTCTATAAACAGACTCTATGCTCAGGATTCGGTGGTTAAAATCCCTCGGGTGCGAGCTGTTAACCCTGTACTAATAAATATCATTTCAGAAATTATCATTATGTCCTGGCGGGGGGAGCTTCGATTCCTGGACCCCCAATCTGCCCCCCGGGACACACCACTGACTTATGCAAAAGTGAAGAATCTGTGAACCCAATAGGCGCAACAAATAACGAAGATGCCCACTGAAAAGCGAATGAACACAAGAAGTTCCCCGTCCAAATATTTCTAATTACTACCTAACTGATAGTGATAGTAATATGTTCTCCGACACGTGGGACCAGACACGTGTGCTTCAATGTGCCATTATAAATTGGTACATTATTTATTATCTTACCACAGGGACAGGTATCAACACGCCATGTCATGGTGGGAGGAAGCAGAGAATAATTTACTTAAAATTCATGAATTATACCTACCTACCTATCTAAAATACGGTTCCATGCCAGCTGAGAATAAAGTCAACTCAACACCTCCTTAAACAGTCATTAAAAGCTATGAAAAAACAATTTGAAATTAGCCGATAACCCTAACCTAACGTAACCTATTTAACCAATTTTTTTATATATTTTTTTATCACTCTAAATGACTTATCTGAGATGGTTCTAAGTTGATTTCATTCCGAGTTGTCCGGTCACCCTAAAATACATAGGGGTATTGCACCTCTTGGTAGCTGCCATTATTATAAATAAATACTATCAGGAGATAGCAAGGGAGATAGCAAGTTGGTATGTCCTCTAGTGACCTGTAATTTGAGAGGCGGGTATGGGTACCGCCGCCCCTGGAACCATTTGTTGGATAACCAACACCTTTGCAATTCTCGGTCATCCCAAGTGTTTCGCTACGTTTGGCGACTTATCAGGGATGCCTGGATTCATGGGTGTCCGGTTCTTGACGGTGGGCGCATCTGCCATAGAGACTGGTTGAGAGAGATCTTTCGACCTCTCCTACAGGAATCGTCTTGCACCGCAGTGGAAGGGATGGATTCATACGTCCGTTGCTCCTGGAGACACTGACTCCCAAAACCACCCATTGATCCACTGAACTTCATCTCCTTCCTTTCCTCATAAGACCCGCCACACAGCATCCCCAAAGATGACATATAAAACAAGTGAGATAGTTTTGTGTGTTTGTATTTGTGATGCACTGGTAAGTCCTAATTAGCAAAACAATTCTGATTGTACATTCATTTTTCGTTATTTATTTTTGGGGCTTTATGCCTTATTGCGCTACCTCCTTCTTTAGCCAACGTTGCGCAAAGCGTTACAGTGTCCATCATTAGGGCAAATGTGTCCGAAACGTTGGCTAAAGAAGGAGCTAGCGCAACACGGCACATAACCCTAAAAATAAATAACGAAAATGCTTTTGGCCGTGAAAATTTAAAATCATATCAATCAACTGGAAGATCGAAAAGTCTTTATCGCTAAACTAGTCAGGGTGCCAAAACCACCACATAACTTGACCGTACCAAAATTTTCTTCCAATAATTTATAGAGTTGTTTTTTTTCATTTCAGACGCAGACACGCAGCAAACTCATCATCTTTCAACTGACTACCATCAATCACACCTACATTTCCTCATCGAAGTTTAGCTATGCGACAAGGGTACCTAGCATGGTCGATCGTTTTAACCCTATATCAATACGATATTGCCCAAATCCGTCATCTGTGGTCAGTTAGCAATATTTGCCATCACGGTCAACAATTGGTAAGAGAAATTCCAACCGACGATTAACAAATTTTAGCCCGGATTCCATAGTGTCAGATAAGTTTCTGTTAGCTGCCAATATATGCATTTATTTGAAGAATGTCGTTCGTTAATCAAAATTACTGGCTTATTTAATGAACGTATTGAACTAACGAAGATTTTTGTATTGAAAGAAGTCATATAAGCGGTCCATAGACTTTATAATTCAACTAAGACGCGACCAAATTATTCCGTTCGAATTTTGATAAACTAAAGTGGCTGAAATATGACTAAAGAAATTATTAACTAATTAATTCCTGTGAAGTGTCAAAAAGTAAATACAGACTGTCAATGCATATTTGGGTTTGTATTTCAATTCAACATTGCCAAATTATTCATATTTTTACCTATTTGACTGGTGTTTGACGTTTCTGAATGTGACTTTAGTTCTAATTTTAATATCGAGTTCTAATTTTTTCCCCACCAATATCGGTTCGGCTATCAACAGTGAAACTGTGCTAGGTATATCGATATAAAATCATCGGAAGCAACTCCTAATGATCCGATATTGTAAAGTTATCGATTTCACCATGCTAGAGCCCCAGTTCTGGATGGCCAAGTACTTCCCAATGATCCTCTTACCCTTATCCATTTCCTTCATCTTCACAACATACTCCTATTGGCGGTGCCATAGTGCCTCTGGATCCCGACACTTGGGAACAGCTGGGTCTCTTGTGCGGTACAAACATAAAAATAAACTTCTTATTCAGTATCTATAACAAAGTAATCAACTAAGAATTTAATGTGCATATTACCTAGTGCAAGAATCGAAGGCCGACCCGAGTCGTGCAATACTTGCAATGAACCAAAAATGATAAATTCCAATATTATCTTTCTTGCTGAGAGTTAAACTCAAACTATCGGTTGTTTATTAACAGTTGGTAGAAAGGAAGAATCACTAATGGTGAGTTTAGTTACACCACTTTTAGATCTGAATGAGTTAAATACATTCAGATCCAAAATTAGAGACATGATCTAAAGCCCGGGCAACAATAGGTTTAAGCTAGTATTTAATACATAAATGTGAGCAATTTCTAAATTGTGCTTTATATTTTATTACAATATCACTATTCTTCTTTATGTTAACAACAAATTGCAAAAAATACGCATTTCCAAGTTTGAGATCAGTGGGTTTCTATATTGCAATGAAATTTTTTTTCACTTTTATGCCTTTTGAATTTAAAAAAAAATGTAGGTTACACAGCTTTACATTTCCACCAAGCGTTATATTTTAAGTATTGCCATTTGAACGACAGTGGCGCTCTTCTATTTTTTCTACTCTTATTTGACAAACTGTACCATTCCGCTTGATTTTGAATTTGTACTGAGAGGCACAAGTTTTTATTTTAAATTTAAGCAAAGAATGGTCCGACTTTTGGATCATGAAAAACGCCCACGTTGCATTTCTTGTGTTTTCATTATTATATTGTTATACTTATAACTAACGGTTAAGGGGATCCAATAGTCCAGGGAAAAATCAAAGTCGGAATTCACGCCCATTGAGGGAGGAGTTTAAAAATATTTGAGAAAAAGCTTGTGGAACGGTTGAAAAAGGTATTTGAGAAATTTTTTTTACAGGTTGATTTCGTAAAGACCTAAAAAAAACATTAACTCCTGTTTTACACATTATGTTTATTGAAACAACAAGGAAATTTAAAATTAATTTCACGGAACCGAGCGACGTGGAGTCACACGTCTGTTCCCTGCTCCGGCCAGGGCGTTTCTGAATGGAAGTGGGGTGTGGCAAGCCAGTAGTCCTTCGGTGAACGACATAAAGGTCACTTTGAAAATCCACATTCGTATTGTGAAATAACAACGCAAATATGCATATTTTATTTTATTTTGTAAATATCGGGTGTAAATATCAATTTTTTTTGCGATTATCATAAAATAAACTAAATTTGCTACAATAAGCAATAAAATCATATCCGAAAAGATGTTTATAAGTAGGAGAGTTTGCACTTGAAAGTGTTTTTTTAAAGACCGGTTACTTTATTTTTTTCTAGGCTTATTAAAAGACTTATAAAAAAAATGACCGATATTTTTAAGGGCCAAGATATGTTCTACACGCATTATTTAATTGAAGCATCTACAAAATTTCTAAGCGATCAAATTTTCAAAACAAAAACACATGATTTTGTGTGATTTTGCATTATTTACTATGGCTTCATCTTAAAGGTAAACTTGGTTTGCTTAACTGGGACTTTTGATCGTGATATTGAAGTTGGTTGGTATGTAGTCACTGTGTTTGTTGTTAGAAATAATTATGGATTATTGATTTGTTTTACTGGAAAGCTTGTTCTAAGTATTGCAAGTAATTATTTTAGCCATTTACCATTACGAGAGGTACAGTTTTAAGTCTGAAACATAACTGATAATAAACAACCAACAATAAGAGAAGACAGTATAAGAACTGTGCCTGTTTTTTTTTATGTCAATGCTACAGAAGATAAAGGCTGATGGTTTCACCTCTTCCTCGCATTCGATAAATGATGGCGTCCCACAGGGATCGGTTCGGTCTCCGACTTTGTTTTTGTTGCACATCAATGACCTCTGTCATGTGCACCGATTCATTGTTACGCGGATGACAGTGCAGTCCATGATAGCTTTTTTTGATAAGCCCCCAAAGGGCACACAAACACCAATGGCTCGGAGGGCTCTGAAGCAAAGAATGGACGATTACCTCGAGAGTAAGAATAACCTCGTCGAATTTAATGTTTCAAAGACCCAATCATGTCCGATTACGTCTAAAAGGGATCGAAATGAAAATCCAGTCTCCTTCATGGGAAGCAATCTCCCGAACAGGCGTCGGAACAATCTTCCATTGATATAATAGTACACAACTGCTATCCCTGTACAAATCTCAAGTGCGCCCCACGGTTGAACTTGGCAGCCACCTCTGGTCTGGAGTCCCAAAATACCTAAAAAAAACCCTCGCCACTGTGCAGAAACGGGCGGTCCATTTGATAGATTCTCCTAACTTAACAAACGGATTGCAATCTTTAGAGCACAGGCGTCAGGTGGGAATGCTGTCCTTGTTCTACCGGTATTACAATGGAAGATGCTCCGAGGAACCAGCCTCATTGATCCCCTCGCCACCGGTGCATAGTCGGAAAAACACGCCAAACACGCGCCCAACATTTGTACACGGTTAACATTAGTCACATGAGAACGGGTCGTTTCAACGACTCGTTCTTGAGTTCAACAGCTCGGCTGTGGAACGATTTGCCGGCCTCTGTGTTTCCTCCCTCCTACTACATGGTCTCTTCAAGACCCATGTTCACTCCTTCCTCTCCTCAAAAACAACCTCCACACATCATCTTCTAAGATGACAGAGGCCCTGAGGGAAATTATTTTCCTCAGGGCCTCCTGTGTGGAGTTAATGTAAAAAAAAAGAGCTTCAACTGCCCTCAGCTGTTCAGAGTGTTATCAACTTTTGGTTGCGCGACTTTATATCCTGCGATAAAATAGCTCCGATAAAATATCCTCCGACAAAACATCCCCCAACAAAATATCTACTAAAACATAACCTAACAAAAAATGGAACAAAAATAATACAGACATCCTGAAAACACACTAAATTATTGTTATCCGTAATATTTTTGTCCCATTTAACTATTTTTGAACAATAATTTATAGTCTTTACAGGATGACTGTATTATTTTTGTCCCATTATTTTTTTTTATGAAGCTAACTTATGAAGCTTAGCTAAGTTTTGTTACTTTATCTAATTTTTTTATCTTATTATTTGTCTAATTTTTTTTTTATTATTCCAAAATATGCAATGTATTCCATTACAACCCATGCATACATTCTAGAATAAACTATTTATTGTTCTCTAGACTTTATGTTCGAGTTAAATCTTCCCCACAGGAAAAACTTAACCCTTCCACACACTTTTCCACAAATGATCATCTAGTCAATCCACGCGGTAATTGCATTGTATAAGTGTAATAAATACAAAAGTATACAAGAACAACACGTCAACCTACCAGAGACCAAATGGGAAAATACTTCACCGACTCCAGATATTTTCATATCAGAGGGTTCGGCTCGATAGAACTCGATAGAATCTTTCGTAATCCTACATGTATTTAATATGACTGATTTTTGCATTTTTATATAAAGATTCTTTGACAAATCTAATCAGCCTAAATTTTGAATTTGAGAGCTAGGTATAATGCCAGTAGTCAAAATAACAAATGGTAATATTTTTATAGTCCGAGAATGCCAAATTCTTTTAATCTCATTTCCTAAATCTGTTTTTCAGAAACAGATTTTTGAATATTACAGGAATTTGGAATAGCGACATCAATGATATAAGTTATTTTGTCATGTAAAACTATATCGGGTCTATTATGACGAATCGTTCTGTCTATTAGTATAGTTTTATCATAATATATTTTATAAAATTCATTTTCTAAAAATGAATTTGGTTCGTACTCATAATATGGTACTACATTACGGCAGTCAATCAAGTTATGTTTAATTACCAAACTTTGGTGAATTATTTTTAAAACCTGAATGTGCCTAAATGTATACTCGGAAGGCGCTAATATAGAACATCCCGATATAATATGTTCTATAGTTTCCGGAAAAGCCAAACATTTTCTGCATAAAATCATCAATTTTATTTGTATTCTTGTACTTACCATAATTTTTTGTATTAATGACTCTATCATGAATGGCAAGCATGAATCCTTTTATTTTTGCGCTCAATTCTCCAATACTCAACCATTTTTTTGACGAAAGTTTGTCAACATACGTTTGGTTGAGATAATTGAAGTGTTTGGCGTGAATAATTTTATTTGACCAGGAATCTAATAATTCCTGGTTGGTATTTAAAAGAATGTTGGCATTCTCGTCTTATAAATTTAAAGGTGTAATATTTCTATCTGCCTTGCAAATTATTTTGTGCATTTCTGAAGCTTTCATTATTATTAGTATTTTAGTATTATTATTATTATTATTATTTACCAATGTTTTTTCAGGTTTGTGAGACTGTGAGCAAGAATGCCGTAGAAAAGTGCTTCACCGCCATGGCTGACGTTATGGCTGACGCCTTCGGCAGCAAATCGCGTGACATAACTAATTACACAATACCTTCGTTTTCTCAATTTATACAGATGTATTGATATTCAGAAATTCGTGCGGCTGTTTTGCATACGAAGGTATTTATTGGCAGCTACAGTCGCGATCAAACATAACAGAACGTGAACAAAGAAGTTGGCCTGAAACGATTCGGTTTTAGGATCAGCTCAAAAAAATGTGCACCACACTTTAAATGTAAAATGTAATGCAAAAAAAAGCAATGCTACAAATATAAAATGTCTACGAAACGCATACTTAGGGTGATCCAATAATACAGTGAAAAACCAAAATCAGAATCCACGCCTCTTTTTGGCGGGATTTAAAAATACTTGACAAGACTTGAGAAAAGGCTTTTGGAAAGGTTGAAAAAGGTGTTTGAGAGTTGTTTTTTACAGGTTCATTTCGTAAAGGCTAGTAAATGACATTAACTCCTTTCTTAATAAGGCCTTTTCTGTACATTACACCATTGCGCTAACTAAAACTATAACAATTTTTACTATTTTTAAAAAATTTGGAAAGTCAAAAAAATTGGTAAAAAATGTCTTTTTTTATTTCAAACAGCCGTCATTTTGCGAAAAAATTTTTTTTTTACTTTTTCTTAGATCGGGCCGCATTTGTTTGGATTAAGAATTAATTGTTTTTTTTTTAGATTACTAGAAGGGTTGCAATCGTATCAACCAGGGCTCGCCAATTTTTTGAGACCCTCCACTTCAGCACCCTAGCAATTTTTTGAATTTAGAATTTTGTCGTTGTTTTTTTTTATGTATTCTTTAATGTTTAATCAATATTTGGTACAATAATGGCTTGTAAATATATTATTTATGTTTTTTAATTGCATCTGAAAAAATACCTACAATTCATGCTTTTAGACTAGAATACCCCCTCAAGGTGTGGGGAAAGGAAAAGTGGACAGTTTTTCCCAATCCCAAAAAGACAGTCTTTTTATTGTTTTAAAAGTCAAGTGTGCAAGATTTCGTTATTCTCGGAATAAAACTGAAGATTTGGTATGAAAAACAAAGCCAAGTGCCACACACATTCTTTTTCGTAACAACTGTGTACTATAAGATGGATGATATATTGATATTTCATAATGTTTTTGCACAAATTTGGGCACTAGTCCGGAGGGCTGCAAAGAAGATATAATTTTCATATTTTTATCTTGCTAACCCTGTACTCTTCTACACGTGTATCCAGCCTACTTACGGAGTTATTAGTAATAAATGCCATTACAAAATACAAATTATTATTATTGTTCTTTACCTAATTAGGTTGGTACTTACGTAATTAGTTACTACCACCAGGATTGGATACAAGTAGGTACTTAAAGTAATACGCATAATAATTTAAAGTCGTCTACCGATGTAGATAATTTATTACCTATGTAGTGCCTATCTACCTAATTCCAAGTATAAATATTATTCGAGTGCCTAACCACAATCGTAATTATTGTAGTAAAAGCTGTTATCTTCGAATCTACGAATAAAAAAATGTGATTTTAGTCTAATAGTTATCGATATATCGATAATGGAAATTTTAAATGCTGTAAAGGACAAAATTAAAATTTTTCAGAAGAGCGAAAAAAGTTTTGTTTTTTTTTTCGAAAAATCATTTCTCATATTTTTATATACCTATAATTATGACTTTTTATTATAAAACTGGTGATTTCCCGGCGTGCGTTGCGATGCTTCTTAGGGCGCGGTAAACCCGCTCAAAAATAAGATGAAGAGATATTTAAATACGAATGTTAGAGAGAGCGCGCTAATGTTAATATCGATAATATTTTAATAAAACACGACTCATTTAAAAAAGAGCAAAAATCTCGCCTGCTTTGTCTAAAACAGCATTTAAAGAAACACTGTGAATTTTTGCATACATATAACTTGTAAAATAACTGAAACAAATGTGTATTTATAATAATTTTCGGAGCAAACTTTAAGATTTTTTTCTATCGAGAGAATTTCATATAATTTGTATTTCGGCGGAGAGAACGTGTAGATATTATCTTCAAGAATAACATATATTTTTTTAAGAGCTTTGAAACATAAAGTGTGGAGCATATGTAAAAAATCGATAAAAATGGGGTATGCCGCGGCTTAAATAAAGAAACGGTTTCTCCCTGCGTGTCCTTTCCCATTCGTCCCCCTTCCCTTTCCTCTTCCGCCTGCACTTCCCCTCCCCGCCCTCTTTCTCTCCTTGCTAAACTATATGAAATACAACCACCTATTGCAATATTTTTATACAAATTTCATAACCAGAGCTATATATATCTATTTATATATATGAGCTCTGGCGTTTCTATATGGATATATACAGACACCTTCGCGTGCGTGCGCACAACAGGTCACCAGAGTTTCATAGCGATCAGATGAATAGTATGGGAAAAAAATTCATAACACCAGAGCTCACTAATATATAGAAACCATCCCGGAAATGCGCTCATCAAATCCCCAAAAAATCATCGCAATCGGATGGATGGTTTAGGAACGCATAGCGGACAAACAAAGAAACGTTTATTTTTACATATAACATGGAACATTTATTTTTACCTATAAATATAACATGATCTTTCAGAATACTTAACATTTTTTGTAAATTTCTAATACCAGGATTTATCTAATTTATTTTTAATTTTTGAGAAAAAAATCCTCTTAAAATACCCGTCGTAAAACACTCACTTATTTTTCTAAAAATACTTCTATGACGCAGGTCAAAAGAGAAAAAACTTTAGGCTAAAGAAGGAGGTAGCGAAACACGGCATAACACCCCAAAAATAAATAACAATAATACTTTTGGCCGTGAAAACCTAAAAACATACATATTTTTTAATGAAATAATTAAAAACACTTTGTTTTTACCACAATAAACTTTATTTAAAAGTCAACATGTTTCAAGAACGATGTTCTCTTCATCAGGACATAAAATGTACTGAAGTACATTTGTAGTACATTTTATGTCCTGATGAAGAGAACATCGTTCTTGAAACATGTTGACTTTTAAATAAAGTTTATTGTGGTAAAAACAAAGTGTTTTTAATTATTTCATTAATAAAATGGTGCCACAAAGTGAATTTGCAAAATTTGAAGAAGAACATATTATTTAACTCATTTTCGGATTTATTGTAGGTACTGTATATTATATCAAATTTCCCCTAACGACGTAACGGGAGTATTAACATGATATCATGGTACCTAATTATTAAAATTGTTATTATAATAAAAAAAATAAATATTTTAAAAAATCTGTATGTTTTCTTTTCATTCTTCCTAATAATCCTAAGATAGAAAAAAATATCAATTCTTTTGTTATTCGTTAGAAAAAGTTTTTTAATGATCCTAATTATCATATTCAACGAGCCAAAATTCTAGAATGGCGAATTCTGGCGTCAGTGATATTCCACAGCATTTCCTAGGTTAATTTTCAATTGTTCAAAAAGAATTTAGAAACTGCACAATGAAGTCGCACAGTATAAACCTTTGTGGAACATAAAAGGGAACCACTCATTGACCATCGATGGAACCACTTTGGATAAACTATCTAAGCAAAATATTTTCTGCCCATAAAATTAATTTTGAGAAAGAACACGTCTAACAAAATGACAATGTAAAACAACAAAACGTATAATTTCCCGTCTGAAGACGCCATTTTGTTACTTAACTGTCAGATCGAAAAGGCGCGGGAAACACCAGCCGTAGATAAATAAGTAATGTTGCCAGCGTATAATTTAATGGCTGGATATATCACTGGCCGTGTGGGCGTGCGGCAGGTACCCCTCGTAGCTCTCTGTGCCTTTATAGGTGGGTAAGAACCGTATGTATTTGAATATTCATAACCTATTCGTTTATGTGTCTCTCTCCATATTAAAATATTAATTTATGTCTTCGGATGGATGTATTTATGTAGATGTATGAAATAGAATAAAGAGGGAGTGGATGAAAAGACATTTTAAGAATAATATTATCGTGCTGATGCCTATTTTAAAACAGTTGTCTCCTTTGAGGACGCTTTCACACCATGGCCGTTTGACATTTTGAAATGTTTAACAAAGCTTTCAATGATTTTCATTGAATTGAAAAATTCTCTTTACCGTACAGTGTACACTCCTGTCAAACAGAAGAGTGCTTTCATTTTTCCAATCAAGAGATAAACTGTCTGCATGAAGTTGGAAAATTTTTTCCTCACTAGATAATTGAGAAGTTTATTAACCATTTTTTAAATTCTTTTTTTTTTTATGTGAATACCGTACAAGAGTCCCAACTGCTCACAATCGTCTGGATCCAGTGAGACTATGGCATCTCCAAATCGGGGCATGTTTCGAGTCTGAAGGTAGTGGGGAAGGGAGAGAGATGAGGAGGAAGAAGATGCTGAAGTACCTGGTTATTCAGATCCGATCACTAAACACGGCTAAAGCCATTTTCAGCAGCATACCGAATTCTGAATGGTAGTCTTACACCAGAGCGATGCTGAGAGTATCTTCCACTGTGAAGGAAGGGAGATGGGGAAGAGGAAGGTAAGGAATTATTCTGATCTGGTCAAACTAAACACGACAAAAGCCATTTCAAGCAGCATACCGAATTCTGAAAGGTAGTCTTACACCAGAGCGATGCTGAGAGTATCTTTCACTCTGAAGGAAGGGAGATGGGGAAGAGGAAGGTGGGGAAGTACCCGGCTATTCAGATCTGGTCACTAAACACGAACAAAGCCATTTCAAGCAGTGTTTGGATTCTGAATGGTAGTCTTACACCTGAGCGTACCTTCAACTGTGTCGCAAATAAAATTATTATGCGAATAAATTGTGAAAAAACATAAATTAAACAAATAAAATCTACTTACCTACGCCGGGATTTTCACTCGCGACCTCTGAATTGCTAGTCTAGAGCCTAGTCGAGAACATATTATCAATTTTATTAGCCTGACTGGGGCCTAGCAATCTAAAGGCATTCAAATGAAATCAATTACATTTATTTGGATTAGGGGCCATTGGGGGTATTTAATAAATTACGTCACACGAATTTCATGACTTTTTTACCCCCCCCCCCCCCGTCACATTTGTGAGACCCCCTCCCCTCTAAAATTTCATGACTTTTTGACCCCTCCATACCCCTTGTCACACTTCTCTACTCCCCCCCCCCCCTTAAGGTGTGACGTAATTTATGGATGGCCCCTTATCTGTTTATAACATATTTTATTTTATTTAACAAATGTGTTTTTTCAAATTTATATATAAATTATTGCATATATGCGAAAAAAAAAAAATAATAAAATAGCTTTCCTCACCAAAAAGAGACAAGGCTCTTTTATTGAGCAAGGGAATTCATGCTCAAATAATATATGTAATTACTTAATACACATTAGACATATAAAGTAATATAATAATTTAAATAATAATAACAAAGAATTACAAAATAAAAAGAAAGAACAGCGCAAGTATCGATTTCAGGAAAATAACAAGAATATTTTTTCTAAATAACAAATATGGGCTCGTGAGTTTTTTCACAAAAATTCAAATGTAACATTGTCATCAATTGATTATTCAACGCCATTTTGCTTATTTTGTTTTTTTTCTGCTGACCAGTACCTACAATCTAAATTCCTCAGTCATTTCGGGCGCCTACATCAGAATGAATTTTACACTGTTGATAAATTAAAAAAAAAAAATGGCGATGCTGATATAATTATTTATGTTATAATCGGTAAGTAAATACAGGATTCTTTTGACAGCCAGACATACAAATGTGTCAATCATGGAAGAGCTAGACATCCACGATAGGCTTTCACAATATGCCTACAAGGTATCTTAACATCAGTGGCGGACTTAAATCGTCAGAGGCCGGGGCATATAACAAATGCATCTTTCAGAAAATGAAATAACAAAAAAATTACAATTTTTTTTTGCAGTGTCCTGGTACCTTTAAGCCTTGTTTAGAACATGGAAGCGTTTGGAGGCCCCCCGGGACCAGAGGCCCGTGTGAACTGAATAAAAAGTTTGTAAAATTGAGGGCCCGGGCCCCTGACGGGCTGAGTTCGCCACTGATCTTAAGATACCTTTTAGGCATATTGTTGAAAGCCTATCGTGGATGTCTAGCTCTTCCATGATTGACATTTGTACGTCTAGCTGTCCATGGAATCCTGTATTTACTTGATTATTACATAAAAAATTATTCCAAATTCGCCATTTTTTTTTTAATTAAATTTAAATTTTAAAAAAATTGGCAACTTTTATTTTATTTAATAAATGTGTTTTTTTCAAATTAATATACAAATTATCACATGATACACTGCAATAAAGAAATAATAATAAAAAAGCTTTTCCTCAACAAAATGAGAAGGCTCTTTTATTTAGCGAGGGAATTGACGAGGCGAGCGAAAAAAATTACAATTTTTATTTTTTAGTGTCCCGGTGTCTTAAGGGGGTATTCTAGTCTAGAAAAAAAAACATTTTTTTTTTCTTCATGTTTCCAAAGTTTAAATATTCAAAAATATCTCCTTAAAAGGATTTTTCAAAATTCGCATTATTTTAAAAGTTATAACGATTTTAATGTCGCGGTTTAGACGGAATCTAACCAAAATCTGAATATAACAAAATTTTAAACCCGTTTTTCTCCAAACCACTTTTTTCGAGGCGGTTGACACGATATTTCAAGTTCTACCAAACCAATTTACTTGAAAATTGGTGTGAGCCTTCTCTATACATTACTCTATGGCGGGAACTAGAATTATAACAAAATTTTAATTTTTAATATTTTTAAAAAATTTGGAAAGTCAAAAAAACTGGTACCAAAACGTCTTTCTTTTTCAGACAGCCGCCATCTTGCGAAAACATTTTTTTTTCTTTTCCTTAGTTCGGGCCATAGCCGCATTTGTTTGGATTAAGAATTAATATTTTTTTTTAGATTACTGGGAGGGTTGCAATTGGGTCAACCAGGGCGCGCCATTTTTTTGAGACCCCCCACTTCAACACCCTGTAACTTTCTGAATTTAAAATTTTTTAGTTCGATTCTTTTTTAATGGATTCTTTAATGCTTAATAAATATTTCATTAAATAGAAGTACGTAAAAATATTATTGTTTTTTTTTTGTTGCACCTGAAAAAACACCTACAATTCATGCCTCTAGACTAGAATACCCCCTTAATGCCTTTTTTAGGATCAGGGGTCCGGGCGGGCTGCCACCACTGACCAGATGCACATTTATGACCATCATGGAAGAGCTAGGCATCCACGATCCACACTAGACTTTCAACAATATGCCTGCAATGTATCTTAATGTAAATGTATTTTAAGATACTTAAGATAGCATACTGAGGATTCCAACTTGTCACTGTCACTGGCAAAGTAGAAGGCAGAAGAAGCAGAGGATCACACGTCACCAATGTGCTGGAGTGAGTGCATCTGGTGCATCGGTTTCCTCAGCTCTCCACGCAGCGTAGGACCGCGAGAAGTGTAGGAGCCTTGTCCACCATGGAAATTAGTAGTGATCATGATCCTCAGCAATTAGGAACCGACTCGAGAAGAAGTAAAGCTATCTACCTGACAGCAACTACTTAAATTTTTTATTTTTTTTTTATTTATTAAATTACAGAAAAACATTTTGTACAAGAATTTGTATACCCACAAAGCTGTCATATAGCAGCTTGTCTGCAGGTTCTAACAATTTAAACATTCATAATAAGATATCTAAGAAAAAATTTGTAAATACATTTAAAGTTTTAAGGAAACATTAGAATAGATAGTAATATTAGATAATTTAACTTACAACTATAAATATATAAGATATTTCAATATACCTACCTAATAAAAGATATGTAGGCAGCTATATTAAGATATACAAAGATACATGGAGTTTTCGTTCATTAACCATAGTTTTATCATTTTAGGACTTAGTCTCTCATTTTTTTCAAATTTTATGTTATTATTGATTTTATTGAAAATCACTGGTATTAGATATTCAAGAGTACGGCTTCCATATTTATTTAATATTCGAGGAGTTTTTAGGCCCTTTCCTTCTCTAAATCTTGTGGTATGTTTGTGTACAAGTAGGTGTTTGTAAGGGCTTTCCCCCATATTATCCATAATAGTAGTGAACCAGTGGAGACCTTTTATTGTAAGTAGGCTCTCTGAGCCATACAGTAATTTTAAGTTATGTCTCTGTTTGTAAATCTTAGTTGTGACAATTTTTTTTTATTATGAGGTATGAAGTTGGTATGCTTGCCATAAACCCCGAAACAAAGGAATAAATCAAATTGTGAATGTATCTACAGCGTATTTCGAACACGAATACATAATATTACTATAAATTATCATGAGATGGGAATACTCGTACCATCGCTTCCTTTTATGGAAACATCTACAAAGCTGATATAGTACCTACGGTATCAGGTGTCGTATGAAGAAAATACGGCATGTAAAAATAGCCTTATTGTTTTTGCTGCTTCAGCCAATCCGATTTGTGCTTTTGATTGTTAGGTGTAAGGTGATCCACTAGTCCTGGAGAAATTCGACAACAAAATCCACGCCCCTTTTTACAAATATTAACCATTTACCTTTATTTATGGATCTTCACACAAACAAATAAAAAATAATAAACTCTTTTCATGATTTTTTTCCTCTCACAACGTTGACAATACAGCACATGACGGCCGGCGTAGTCCAGCAGTAAGGCTCTTGACTCGCATTCCGAAGGTCGCGGGATCGAATCCCGGCGTGGAAAATAAATTTTATTTGATTAATTTGGGTTATTTCACAATTTATTCATTAAAAATAATATATAGTATATTTGCGGCACGTTCCAGAGTGGAACATACTCTCAGTATCGCCCTGGTGTAAGACCACCATCCAGAATTGAAACGTTGCTTGAAATGGCTTTAGCCGTATTTAGTGACCAGATCTGAATAGCCAGGTACCTTCACCTTCCTCTTCCCCTTCTCCTTCCCCCTTCCACTACCTTTAGCCTTACAACATACCCCAAATGGGGATGCCATAGTCTCACTGGCTCCAGACGGGAGCAGTTGGGACTCTTGTGCGGTACTCATAAAAAAAAATTTAAAAAACATCATAACAATGTTATTTATACATTTTCAAAATTTACGAATGCAAAACCTGCAGAAATATTTATCACGTATTCACACTTTTCTTTGGTTTTACCATTTGTAAGGCTTGACATCAAAAACAAAGTACAAGAAAATGATGGCGATAAAAATTCTGGCCATCTGCAAATATGTCATTATAAAACTGTATAAGCACAAAAGGCTTGTAGATACCTAACTACCTACCTAATATTATTTTTATTGGGCCGCCATTTCAACTTATAAATCACATTTTTTATTCTCCGCTTCATAAAACCCCGATAAAAATTATGACTATTAAAGTCGCGTACATTTATAAAGAAAATACAATCATTTATCATCCTGGCAATACTGTTTCCAAGATGGCAGCCAGTGGGCGGGAAACAGTTGAAGTAAATCTCTAAATTCGAATCATGAAAAAGGAATACATTATTTTTTGTCGTTTTGTACTCGCCCGTACGCCATACGTCACATTGATGGCAGGTGTGTTTGTAGTGTAGGTACCTGCCACTAAATCTATGGCGTCGGATGGACTATCATTAGTTTTATGTTAATAATGATGGTCTGAAGAGGTTTCAGCGAAAAAATATTTCAAAGGTAACATTTTGTGACAAAGTCATCGAAACGTTGACAAATAATAATTGCGATTTTTGATTTGTGTTCTATAATGAAAATGCCGTTTACCAGGCTCTGTGGAATCTAATAACCTGAAATTTTGAATTTTTGCTAAGAATGGCAAATCAAAAATAAAATTTTACAAAAAAATCGTTAAATTTACTGGCAAAATGTGATTACTCGTGTTGAGAATGATAAGAAACCGTTCTCTGCGGGACCGAATGGACCAAACTTTTGTGTTAATAAAAGATTAAAATGCATTAAATTTACGAGCAATTTAATTAATTAAATTGCGAGCCTTGGAGTAAAAAAATAAAAGCCTTTTATTTTATGGGCCGGTGAGGTGATGAGCTGGTAAGATGAGATGTTTTGGCACTACAACATGAGCTGGTAAGATGAGGTGTTGTGTATTGGCACTACAGTACTATATTTCATGTATGCGATATTTAATGACCCCCCCCCCCCCTCCCAGGTTACGAAAACATTTTGGCTGTGTAAGATTTTAGCTCTTTTTTGTCTCTTTCAAACCTCTCACCTCACCTCATTTGAGGTGAGACACCTTCACACCTCATTTCAGTATCTGAGTACCTACATACCTTATATAAACACATTCTGAAATCAAGTCAAACCAAACACAATTTTTTATTTTTTTTTTGTTTTTTTTCCAGGGTCTTGTTATCTTTGGAGACGCTGTATGGAGGGTCTTTTTAAGGAAAGAAAGGAGGGAAGAAAAATGTATGAGGGGTGGGTAGTAATCTGGGGGTCAGTGTGTCTTGGAGTGACGGACATATGAATCCATCTCTCCCACTGCGGTCCAAGAGATTCCGGCTAGAGCTCTAAAGATTTGTCTCAACCAGTCTCTCTCGATCCGGCCCTAGACAAATCTCACCCCATGAACCCTCGCTAAGTCACCAAACGTAGCCACTTGGGTTGACCTATGTTAAAGATGGTTATAAGCCAACTCAAAATTAAGTCAACTCTTTGAAAAATCATTAAAAGCTATGAAAAAAATAATTTTAAAATAGCCCATAACCCTTCTTAATTTAACCTATTTATCCATTTTTTTTTAAATCACTTTTGATGAATTTTCAAAGGAGGTTCTGAGTTGATTTCATTCTGAGTTGTCCGGTCACCGTCAGAGGTGTTGTTTATCCAAAAAATGGTTCCCACACCCGCCTCCCAAATTATTCAGGCTTTCGGAAAATTTTAATTTAGGATTTGTAGAGCATACTAGTGACTTCTTCCAAAGTTGTAGATATCCCCCTTTGTTAAAGACTCAATATCCTTCCCCTCTCCACTTTTTTCAGCATCTGAACGTACCCCGAATGGGAATGCATAGACCCAATGGCTCCAGGCAGTTGAAACTCTAATAAAAAAATAAACAGAACGCATTCCGTCAAATTGAAGAACATTGAAGACATTGCGTGTTTTGCAAACGATTTTCAAGTCCATCACGCACCAAGTTCCTTTTGGTTGTACCTATCGACGGTTTTGTATTGTTGGGTTGTGTCTACCCAGAGATAGATGGCGTTGCATGGTTGTGTTATTAGGAGTGCCTCGCCGGGATTCGAACCCGGCATCAGGATTTGATTGATCGCTGCAAGAATCATCGGACAGGAAGATTATCGACCGAGATACAGAGATCAGTGTTAGGATGGGATAAAAGAGGTAGAAAACCGTTGAAATTTTACAAATCAGTATCGTTTTGATGAATTTTAATAGGGTTGAAGCTAATTTCTAACTTTTAAGTTTTGTTTTTAAAGAAATAAGTCGAAGAGTGAATGTCAGAAGACAGCATGCCAAAATTATGACTGTGTGTATGCCCCAGGGGACAGTGGCGGATACAAAAAAAACTCAAGGGGAGGGGCGCTAAAGATATCTTGAGCTACCTTTACTTTTATCGTAATAAAAAAAACAATCAATGTGACTTGATTTCAAAGTTTAAGACTTTCTCGTAGGTTAGCTATCTATGTGTCAGACAGAAAGTATAAAATGCGATGACGCGGACGCGCGCGCGTGCTACACAAGAAAGTATAACTACTCGATAACTCGACTCAAGAGTCGAATGACGAAGGAAACGAACGAATAGCGTGCGGGCTGGCGGCCTCGCAAGGTGCACTGGAATTCGACGACAAAAATATGGAATAAATAATCCTTCACATTGATAAAAAAAAAGCTTCGTAGTCTCCCCATTATATATATTTAAAAAAATGTTATATTGTATAAATAAATCAAAATATGCTTGGGGATATGAGATGTGTCTGTAGTGCTATAAGTATAGGAAATGTTTGATATTTTCAAAATACCTTCTTCAAACCCCGCGAAGGTTTCTGGATTATTTCAACCACATGACAATACATTGTTAGCGTCGGCGTGGGTGCTGACGCTATCGGCAGGGTTGGAGAAAGCTCCCACATATTTAATACAATTAGATGCTGGATCTGCCCCAAATAAAAACTAGCTCTGGTTCGGTGCAAGTATGGTTTCTCTTAACCTCAAGGCGAGTGCCTGTGGTTCGGAACTTCACGCTTCTCCATCCTCCCAGGGCCTCTTTCGACAAGCAAAACACGGTAGGTTATCACATAAATAGTTTATTCAATTCTAGGAGTCACAATAGTACATAAGAGGAACGATCCTAGCTGAAAGTTAGTTTGAACGTCAATCTCTGCTCTCTACACGCGTGGTTAGGGCTTCAAAACATTAATTGCACACAAAGGGTAACATGGTATTGACTCACGTTTGGTTTATGGGCCAACAGCGGCTTTACGCGCTTGTTCTGCGGGTCCCAGCAGCGTCCACACCGGACACCGGAAGTGCGCAACCGGCGAAACTGAACTCGTCTCGCACATGTTCACGAGGGACGTGGGATCGGGAAGCTCGCTGGCTGAAGACTGGCGAGCTTGCCGACCGAGATGCTAGCGACAGCTCGGTTTGTCGCTCGCGGGAGGGGGTAATGCGCGCGCCTCTATATTGGCGGTTTATTCTTGAATCCGCGAAGGGGTCTATTCTCGAATACGCCACGTGACAATTTGTAACGTAACAACATCTGAAAAGTTTTTTAATCATTCCAAAAATTTGAGAATGACTTTTTGCAAAACAATGACTGTTAAATTAAAATTCAATTTAAGAAACTCTTTAAATTAGTGAATTTATTTTAAGTATCTACTTTCCTCATACTTGACTCAAATCAAGAATTATACATATTTTAAATAGGTAGGTAACTACGATAGGTTGTTGTCTATGATTGTTCTGAAAATACAAAAAATAATATTTGTAATACGTGAAAAATTAAAATTTGAATAAATAAATTGCAATATTTAATTAAATGAAGACATTATGGGCGAAACTCAATCGAAAATCTGGAAACAGAAAAATCAGAAAAAGATATTGGCACCTCTGGCTCTGACTCGAGTCCCAGAGGTGCCAATATCTTTTTCTGATTTTTCTGTTTCCAGATTTTCGATTGAGTTTCGCTCATAATGTTTTCATTTAATTAAATATTACAGTTTGAGGTTTTACTCATAAAGTTAAAATAATAAATAAAATAAATTGCAATTGCTACCACGCGAGCTGTTTGAAAACTGAGGGATCTGTTTGAAAACTGAGCTGCTAGAAAACTGAAAAATTTGCGAAAAATTCTGGAGGCGGGAACGGGTACCGCGGAACCTTTATTGTATAACCAACACCTCTGCCATAGGTTACCCCAGTGGTTCGCTACGTTTGGTGATTTAGCAGAGGTGCCCGGATTCATGGGGTGAGGTTTGTCTGCGGATGGAGGCGGATGACCAGGACACACTGAACCCCAGATTCCTACCCACCCCTTATACCCTTTTCCTTCCCAGAATTCTCCTCCATTTCTTTTCCTTGAAATAACCCTCTACACAGCATCCCCAAAGATGACGTAGGCTCTGAGGGGAAATTATTTTCCTCAGGGTATCCTGTGTGGAACTCATGTAAAAAAAACGAATGTACTGGGACTGAATATATAGAATGCGGGAGGGGGTTGGCAGGATGGGAGAGCGGGAGACGGGAGAGGGAATACGGGGAAGGTGGAAGGGAAACGGGGACGTACGGGAAAGGACACGCAGGGAGAAACAATGTATTTCTTTGAATTTGGCATGCCGTGAACCAGATAGTGGATTATAAAATTTGAAATACCAAAGGTTTACAATTCCTGATTAAAATCCACAGTTTTGATACGTTCTCGCCGATCTCACTGCAGCGTATTTTAACGAAAACCCTTTGATTTCGAATCCTTCAGCCCGCGGGCCGGACAATAAATAACACCGGTCTGAAGGATTCACATAAAGCATTCCGGCATACCATCGCCTCGTCTCCCCGTGGGGATAGGCAGATATACCACACATTCCTGGCGGAGCCAACAAGATGATTAGTGACCTATCGAAGCAATCAATTTTCTGACACGCGTCAAACAATCTTCTTTTTTTTAACCTTGTATGTAGGTTAGATACCCAATATGGAGAGTGGTTAACGGCCCTCCTCACCACCGACCAAATTCTTGTTTTTTTTTTTTTAATATGAATACCGCACAAGAGTCCCAACTGCTCCCGTCTGGAGCCAGTGAGACTATGGCATCCCCGATTGAGGTATGTTGAGGCTGAAGGTAGTGGGGAGGGGAAAGAGATGGGGAAGAGGAAGGTAGGAAGTACCTGGCTAGATCTGGTCACCAAACACGGCCAAAGCAATTTCAAGCAACTTTTCAATTCTGAATGGTGGTCTTACACCAGGGCGATACCGAGAGTATCTTCCACTCTGGAACGTGCCGCAAATGTACTATATATTATTTTTAATGATTAAATTGTGAAATAACACAAATTAATCAAATAAAATTTATTTGCCACGCCGGGATTTGCCATACCTAGGTATTGCACAATATTTTTTACCAAGGGTGACAAAATGGTGGAAAAATTATATATTTTTTATAGAATTCTATTTTTCATCATCATCATCTTCTTCCCTTGTCTTATTCGGATCGGCGACCCACTGCATCGTCAAGGCGCCTCCATATGTCCCTGTCTTGTGCTGATTGTTCGGCCTCCGTCCATGGCAGTCCTATCCTCTCCCTACACAGTTTCTGGAGTTGTCTCAACTGTGTCCGGCGCGGCTCACTGGACGTCTACCCTCTGGAATCGCACTCAGTATTTTCCTAGGAATACAGTCATCAGACATTCTTAGTACGTGCCCAAGCCACCTCAGTTGCGATTATGAAGAGTAACAGTGGTTCAATGTTTAGATCGTCTCGAATCGTTCAGTTGCGATTCCAGTTCTCTAGGATAACAGTGAAAAAGTCGTTAATTGTAAGGTTAAAGACAATTTTCCTAATCCTTAAGTAGAACCGGTTTCGTCCCTCAGGTAAAAAGTGTTTATGAAGCGCAAAAATGGATTGAAAAAGTCGGGAATGCCCCAGAGACTTTATATAATCCGTAATCAATAAAATAATCGAAGACTATCATTAAATTATGTATCTACGCATACAAAACCAATAGATTGTCAAGTCACTACTATTTTTAAAAGTTGGGCGAAGCGGGGTAGTATTTTTTTTTTACATTAGCTCCACACGGAAGGTCCTAAGGAAAATGATTTCCATAACGGCCTATGTCATCTTAGGGGATGTTGTATGGAGGGTCTTTTTTAGGAAAGGGAGGAGAAGAAATTCCGGGAATGAAAAAGGTTTGAGGGGTAGTTAGGAATCTGGCGGTCATTGTGTCCGGGAGTGATGGACATATGAATCCATCTCTCAAAATGCGATGTAAAGTGATAGGTCGAAAAGTCTCCTCCAACCAGTCTCTCTCCGGCATGAATCCGATCATCCCTACTAAGTCATCAAACGTAGCGAACCTTGAAGTGACCTATGGCAGAGGTGTTGGTTATCCAATAAATGGTTCTCAGGGCGGCGGTACCCATATCCGCCTCGAAAATTGAGTATAACTCTTATCCCACATAACTTGTATATAAACAAAAGGTACCTACCTAAATATTGAAAATATACTTCATTTTTTAGTAGGTCGAAGAATGATACAATTAAATATGACTGAATCGGATAGGGACACATTAGCTTAGTTGGTAGAGCACTGACCCGGCAAGTCATAGATCCCAGATGTGACCGTATCTTTTTCTGATTTTTCTGTTTCAGATTTTGTCTTCCTTAATTTTACTCCCTAAGTAAAAATTAAAATAAATATTTATTCTAGACTTGCAGAAAAGTCAATAGATGTCGCTTATTGAATAAAAAATACATAAATTTATCCAAGACACTATTTAGATAGCATTTAGTTCTGGTTGAATCTTGCAATCATACTTAAAGATAACAGCCAATAAAAATAAGCGTTAAGAGTTGGTAGTTCTTGATCTTACAGTTGAATATGACCGAATCGGTTGGGGACACATTAGCTCAGTTGGTAGAACACTGACCCGGCAAGTCATAGGTCCTGGGTTCTTTCCCAGATGTGACATCATAACATAATAATATTGTCTTAATTAATTAAATACTACAATTTGAGATTTTACTCATTAAATAAAAAAAATAAAAATTATAATTGTTAGAATTTCATATATACCTGCGTTATAGGCTGACACCAACACCCCAGCGATCCATACAGTCAAAAAGTAATAGAAACATTAAAAATAAAAACCTTGAATTTCACACAAAGCCATAATAAATCGTTAGCCATAAAATAAAAACAAAACCGAGGATTTTATACTTACCTACGAGTAAAATATTAAATATGTTATGAGTTTGATAAACCCATTTTTCGAAACCATTTATTTGAAACAATAATTCAAAATGTACGATAATTAATCAAGAAATATTTTTATATGTTTTTTTTTAACATTCAGAATTTTATCAGGGGAGAAAAGTTATTATTTATAATACTTTTTTAGATATAGGTACCTACAGTCATGTTGTATTGAGTCAAATCCTTTAAATATAGGGTGGTTAGGAGATAAGTGGCTTTAAATTTTTTAATGTCTTAATTTTTGGAATTCATTAAGTATAAAGCAGCCACCTCTGGTCTGGAGCCCCAAAATACCTTAAAAAAACCCTCGACTCTCCTAACTTAACAAACGGATTGAAATCTTTAGAGCACAGGCGTCAGGTGGGAACGCTGTCCTTGTTCTACCGGTATTACAATGGAAGGTGCTCCGAGGAACTAGCGTCATTGATCCCCTCGCCACCGGTGCATAGTCGGGAAACCCGCCAACATTTGTACACGGTTGACATTAGTCACATGAGAACGGGTCGTTTCTACGACCAGCTCGGCTGTGGAACGATTTGCAGGCCTCTGTGTTTCCTCCCTCCTACACTTCTTCCTCTCCTCAAAAACACCCTCCACACAGCATCTTCAAATATGACATAGGCCCTGAGGGAAATTATTTTCCTCAGGGCCTCGATTTTGCGAAATTCATGCAACAATATTAAAATGTTTTCCGAATATTTTGTAAAGATCTTAATTTGCCACATTGTATTAGAAACTGAACTTGAAAAATGGACTCATTAGTAGGAGATTTTGGTACTTGAAAGAATTTTCAATAGGCCAGATTTTTTATTTTTTTCCACTTACAAAAGGACATTTCAAAAAAATACTCGATTATTTCCAAGGCATCTATAATATTCCTAAGCGATAAAATTTTCAATTCAAAAACACATGATTTTGTATGTTTTGCATTATTTGCAGAAGCAACTGATGTATACATGTAATAGTCATGTCTCGTGTAGAGGACATGACTGAACAACGAATACCTCAGCACCTCTTCCGTCTTTTAAATTATGTCACTTGCGAACTAATTAGGATATGTGGACCATTTTGTATAGCGCCGTTTTAATGCTCTTTTATCCGTGAATCAAATAAAACATAAGAAAATCGTCTACAATTTTTATAACGCTGTGAACTTCAATATCCCCCTGTTTTTTTTTTCTTTTCTGTAGAGTAATATTTTCGGCTCGCCCTTACAACGTATAATCAAGGAATTATAAATTGGTACGGATAATATATTTTTGAGTTCGTACCGCAATACCGGGCAGCCCGGCAGAGCTGGAAATGATTAATGTGCCCGTAAATCTAATTGCCCGACCATTTAAATCTGACCCACACGGTACCTTAGTACTATTTATTATTTATGGTCAATTCAACGATACAGACGGGGAAAAGTTCTGTACACAGAACAAAAATATTCAGCTATCTTTGTTAAATAAATTAATAACTGTGTAGCTGGAAATCTGCGCATACTCGTGTATCCATTTAAAAATGTGCTTGAAGAAATTAGTTACCCATTCTGCGGCAAATGGCTTATTGTTTCAACCTATACACCAAACGCTAAATTTTTCATTGCATAATCGCTTTGTTAGATAGTCCGTGCAATTTGATTGTAAGTCCGTGTAGTTTGATGGAAAGTCCCTGCAGTTTGGTGGAAAGTTCGAGCAGTTTAGTCGTAAGACCGTGCAGTTTGGTAGAAAGTCCGCGAAGTTTGGTTGAAAGTTCGTGCGGTTTGGTTGAAAGTTCGTGCAGTTTGGTGGAAAGTTCGAGCAGTTTAGTCCTAAGTCCGTGTAGTTTGGTGGAAAGTCCACGCAGTGTGGTGGAAATTCCGTGAGTTTTATGAAAAGTATATGCAGTTTGGTGGAAAGTCCCTGCAGTTTTGTGGAAAATCCGTGCAGTTTGGTGGAAAGCCCGTGGAGTTTGATGGAGAGTTCGAGCAGTTTAGTCGTAAGTCCGTGCAATTTGGTGGAAGGTTTGTGCAGTTTAGTCGTAAGACCGTGCAGTTTGGTGGAAAGTCCCTGCAGTTTGGTGGAGAGTTCGTGCATTTTAGTCGTAAGTCAACAGATAAGACGATTTGGCCATTGTTCCTGTTTTATTTTTCAAATTTTCAACTAGGAAAAATAAATAAAAAGTGTATGAAACTTTTTTCTCCGTCGAATTTACGTGTCCAAACTCTAAACTAATTCGGGTAGCGGCGGCTTAACCTTGCTAGTTACACGCCAGCGTTAATTTATTTTTAAATTTCCTTTAACCAATTTGAATAAAACCTCAGAACAGGTTCTGCTAACGAGGTGTTCGAGATAAATGTGTAAAGTACAAATCATTTACATTAGGTACCTACCTCTCCATATTTTTTTTATATTAGCTCAACACAGGAGGCCATGAGGAAAACAATTTCCCTCAGGTTTCCCTTGGGGTAGCTATGTGAACAGTCTTTTTAGGAAGAGGAAGGAGAAGAAATTCGGGGAAGGCAAAATCTATCAGGGGCGGGTAGGAATCTGAGGGTCAGCGTGACCAGGATTGACGGACATATGAATTCAATCCTCCGATTGTGATGCAAGGCAATGGGTCGAGAGATTGCGGCTCAAACAGTCTCTGTAGGTGGGCAAACAGATTCACTGCCAAGAGCTAGACAAACCTCACCCCACAAACCCGGGCACCCCCGCTAAATCATCAAACGTAGCGAATCACTTGGAGTGACCTACGTGAATACCACGTAACACTATTTGTATGAAATGTAACAACTTTGTAGATGCAGATATAACTTATTAGTTTTGTTATCTTTGTTCTAGTTCGACTCTTCTGTGAACATAATAGAAACCAGCTACAAAATTAAATTACATTGGTTAGAAATGACTTCTTGCCTTCCTGTATGTTTTATGGATGTTCACAATTTGTACATAAAATATAAAACTGTTGGTGTGTGCACATACGAGTTGTAGTGGGTAGGAACTGCATATTATAATACATAGCTATGTATTGTTTCCGGAAATCTAAACAGTCACATTTTGAATAGATGGATATTTACAAAATACTTGAAATTAGTCCACGCCATTTGGGAAATGACGTCTATACATATTAATAATAGGTACACATGTTTTTCTAATAAATGAAGCAATTACTAAATATATTTCTATGCTCGTACATACTACAGTTTACAGGTAAATACATTGATTTATTTATTAACGCCTGGAAGGCTTACGTCAAAGATATTGGAATATAAGAGATGTGCTTTCTGCGGTTTT
This sequence comes from Glyphotaelius pellucidus, assembly GCA_936435175.1. NCBI lineage: Eukaryota > Metazoa > Arthropoda > Insecta > Trichoptera > Limnephilidae > Glyphotaelius > Glyphotaelius pellucidus. The sequence continues at coordinate 10,450,247 of OW386560.1, forward strand.
TATTTATTTTTATTTATTTATTTGCAAAACAGCACAAAACCAATACATTGCAAAAGCGGTAAGAAAAGATACATTATAATTACATTTACAGTTAAAGTAATACATTTAGTTAAAACATTAAGTGCTATTTCGCGCTTAAAATCATTGCAGGAAATGTGGATATTTTCCTAGTTAATTAACCTAATGAGTCTTCCCAGGAGCATCACCATTGGTAAATTAGTTCTGCACCTGGGAAGAATCAAAAGCCTGTGTTGGCGACCTCGCGTGAAATTATCCGGGACACGTTTTAGAATCCTATTTCAGCCAGAATATCTGGTACCGATATAAAACCATTTAGAAGCTTGTAAGCCATCAGCAGAAATGCGACATCTCTCCTGGAACTAAGACTGCAGATACCCTGCATTCCCGGGTGGGACTGTGTCACAGATATTGTTAACCAATACTACTGCACACCTTCAAAAAATCAATTACTTTCCGTATTCAAACTACTCCCATTCGGAAGTAATCCCGCCGACAGTCGGGCGGACACCATAGCGTATCTCTTGTTTTTGAATATCTTTGGCTTACATGTACATGTCGCAGGCCAATCGTAAAATCAGGCACATCATGAAGCGTCTCGCTACATCATGATCTGCCGCCATTCCACCATGTGGCAGATCATGACGTGGTGGAGCGCACCATGATCTGGCTGATTTTACGATTGGTTTACGACACATACACTGTTGTAGGTAAGTTTTTGAGGAGTACAATACTAAGTGTATGTTACTATCATAATAAACTGAATATAAAAGTTGAGAATAATAATGACCACAACATGATGTACAACCCCAAGAAGACGGAACTAATCGCATTCCACCATGGAAAAAATCTCGAGAAGATGCTCCCGTACAACTCAATGAGGAAAACATAAGTCACATCATCACTGAAAACCTCTCGGATAGTGGTGATATTGAACGACAGAGGAGAAGTATCAGTGTATTGTCCAATATGATTGCCCGAAGATTCTTCCAATGCAGTAAACGTGCAAAACCTTGTTCAATGCATTTTGCGCTAGTCTATATACATGTGAAACATTGTGTAACTATCGAACCACCTCGATGGAACGACTCCGGATCCAATATAATGATGCAAGCAGAATTATATTTGGATTCAGCGTACAGCAGTGCCTCAACAATGTTTACGGAATTAGGATTACACGGATTCGCCGGTCTAACGAGACATCGGGTCACTGGAGCCAGGATGCGGCTAATGGATTCCGACAATACAGTGGTGACCGCAGCGTTCCAGCACCAAACGCCACTCCTGAGTGAGCGCTGAGCCCGAGCTCACCCCAGACATAGTTCTTTATTTTTAAAATCTGTTGTGTAAATATGTATAACTATATGGGACGTGTGGGGTTGCACTATCCTCCCTACATCCTGGAATAAAAACATTATAAGTAGGTACAATACAAGTAGGCAGTTTTATTATTTATGTATAAGTAAAGTTGTACAAAGGAGTTAAATAAGATTAAGAGAGTTTTCACCATCCTCCTCTTAGATTATCCATACGATAAGGTACATTTTCGATTAATTAAACACGATGTATTTATTTAAAAAACCTGAGTTTACTATTCGGTACTTGAATCTTTAAATAGTGGCTGTATCTAGGATAAGTTAGCCGAGTGTTTTACCTGTTGCCAGAATTATTCGTTTATTTATTAATATTCGTTATCGTATAAATAAACTATCAGGAGTATGGTGAAATACTCCCTTAGTATAATAAGAATTAAAAAGAAGCACTTGGAAGTAGTTACAGAGCAAAGTTACAATGTTATTATTTACTTTAATGTTAGTGTTACTTTGTTAATGTTATTATACACATAAACATTAATAGTCTGCTGTAAAGCAAATTTGTAATTGTAATTAGTAAACTTTTATTATACCATATTGGATGTTTTACAGAAGTTTATCGGTTCAAAACACGTTCCATAAAACTTGTGGTCAATTGTAAAATAATGGTAAAATACAGTAACTGTACGCATGTAGACCCACTGGAGCGACAGCGGATTTTAAAACTTTTTCTCCGTTTGCTCGAGATTTTCAGAATATAATTTTTTAAATTTTTCGCCAACATTAAAAATATCACACCTTCGAATTTTAACATGGAGACTTAAAAAAATTTTATAGTGCTGTATAGCCAATAAATCAACCTGCATTTTACCGTTTTTTTCATATTTGCAGGATTTATAAAAAAAATATAAAAAAATCGTAAAGTTTTTCGCGAATCCTACGTGTTTCTTATTTTGAAACTTCCGTGAGAGGTAATTATTCGAGTCAACATAGAATATTTTCGATTTCTGTTTATTTTCTGTGGTGTATCTATGGAAAAAGGAATTAATTTTAACAATGGTCATAATAGATAAAGCATTTCAATAGCTTCGTTTAAGTCCAAAATAACAAACGTGGAATGTACAAATATATTTTTTAAATTTTTTTAACGAATCAAGGAGATAATTGCCTTTTTTATACGAAAAGCAATCGGAGACATTTAAAATGCCGCCAATATATGGCAAAAATCTCTCCAGTGCACTTCAAACGCGGTAGAAGCGAAACTTCACGAGAACAATCTCAACCAATAGGAGCCTTGAAAAGTGATGACATAATCAAAGCTGCCAGTGAGCGCAGTTTGACGCTTCGTAGGTAATGTATTGCGTCATTTCCGTTTCATAACTCAACCAATAGGAGACTTGAAAAGTGATATCAAAGCGGCCAATGAGCGCAGTTTGACGCTTCGTAGGTACCTACCTACTGGAATGCGTCATTTCCGTTTCATAACTCAACCAATAGGAGCTTCGAAAAGTGATATCATAATAAAAACGGCCAATGAGCGCAGTTTGACGCTTCGTACGTACTGAAATGCGTCATTTCCGTTTCGTACGGTTAATAATAAAATCTATATATAGTTATTAATAAAACTCAAATATGCTTGTTGGAAATATATACCTAGGTACGCAAAGCTATTGGAATATAAAAAGATGTGCTATCGGCAGTTTTTACTGGGTGGGAATGTGCCTCCTGGTGTCGCCGATATTTTTAATCAATTCCTTCAAAAACTCAACTAAATGAACGAATTCTTTCCGTATTCAAACTATATTGTTAACCAATACTACTGAACACCTTTGAAAATTCAACTAAATTCCGTATTTCAACTAGCACCATTAGATCGTAATACGCCAACAGTCGGGCGGACATCATAGCATATCTTAATATTTCAATATCTTTGTAGGTACCTACGTATATGAGTTACGAGTTATATATGTATTGCTATATTAAGCTTAGGAAATGTTTGAAACTTTCAAAATACCTTCTTTAAACTCCCGCGAAGGTTTCTGGATCATTACAACCACATGACAATACATTTGAATTTTTTTTAATCATTGCAAAAACTCTTGTGAAACTGTCAAAAATGACAAAATTTGAGAACGACATTTTGAAAAACAATGATTGTCAAATCAAAATTCAATTTTCGAAACTCTTTAAATTAATGAATTTATTTGAAGAACTCGCCTAATGCTTTAAATCGTATCAAGAATTATAGATATTTTAAATAGGTGCCTATGTTAGGTAGGTATCAAATTTGATTGATTGGTCTAATAATATACAAAAATAATTATTTGTTATACATAAAAAATGAAAAATTGAATAAAAAAATTGTAATAGGTGGATCGTCAGAAAAAAACTGAATGTATTGAACACGGGAGGGGGGTTGGCTGGATGGGGGAACGGGAGAGGGGAGAGGAAGGGAACGCGGGAGGAGAACGGGACGCACGGGAAAAGACACACAGGAAGAAGCAATTTTTTTTAATATGGATTGCAACGCATGTCGGGAACCAGCAAATTAATAAAAAACCGAAATTTGCTACATAATTTAATTGCATGTTTTACGTTACCTACCTGCATCCCACGAGGAGAAATTGTAGATTTTCTAATTGACAAGTACGATATTATTCACTTCTCCTATCTAAGGTTTGACAGCATCGAAGCTATATTTGCTGTAGATATACTAAGAAGAGCAGCTGAAAACCGCATTACCTACTGAGTACATCAGCTAAAACATGCAGCGTTTACCGGCTTTTTTCATTCATTTTTACCTCAAATAAAGTTTTAAATTACATTTGATCGCTTTGTATTAAAGCTAAAACGTGTTATTAATTTAAATTACTAACGAATAATTTAATCAAATTCCAAACAATCATTTTTGATTGATTTATATGTTTTACCTGGTGTGCGTCTTCGCTAATTTCCAAGCATCAGCTTCGCTACTCGCCACTAGATGTCGGTATGAAGGTTAATTGTATAAACGGCTAATGACGCATTTATACCACGCGGACGGATGAACCTCATTTCAAAGAGTAGTGATTTAGTAGTGAAGTAAATAAAATAATTTATAATTCCTATGATCATCGCAAAATTAGGAGATATTTTTTAAGTTAGGTTTTTGTTCTATTTTACGAAGATATAATAATTTATTGTTACAAAAATAGTTTGGTAGGTACCTAATTGATTTTTTGCGGTGTTAATATTTCAAACATTTTTAAACTGTGTTAATGCATTCATTATTTGGAGTTCACTCATTTTTAATGACATTTAATATTAAAATACGACAATTCTGTGGCACCTGGTTGTAAATACCTAGGATACCGTTTTAGAGCATACGGTTTATTTTTTTTTTAAATTTTGGTTAACGGTTTATTTTTTCAATAGGTTTGTGTTAATTTTTGTTAAAAACTCATTGTATATATGCACAAATATAATAATAAAATAGGTACCTACCTCCTTATACTGGTGTAGACCTTTATTTAGAATAATAATAATCGTGTTTGGTGACCAGATACGAATAGCCAGGTAATTCCCAACCTTGCTCCTCTCCATCTACTCCCCCCCTCACTCTCTTCAGCCTAACAACTTATTCAAATTGTTTTTTTTTTAAATAAATATACCGCAAAAGAGTTCCAACTGCTCCCAACCGCCTGGAGTCAGTGAGACTATGGCATGGCATCCACAATTCGGGTATGTTGTGAGGCTGAAGGTAATGGGAAGAGGAAGGAGATGGAGAAAATGAAAGTGGGGAAGGACCTGGCCATTCAGATCTAGTCACAAAACACGCATTTTTTCACATGAGCGTAGGAGGCCCTGAGGAAAATAATTTTTCTCAAGACCTATGTCATCTTTGAGAATGCTGTATGGAGGATTTTTTAAAGGAAAATGATGAGAGAAAAGTTCTGGAAAAGAAAAGGGTTTAAGGGGTGGGTAGGAATCTGGGGTTCAGTGTGTCCTGGTCATCCGCCACCAAGACCTAGACAAACCTTACCCCATGAACCCGGACTAAATCATCAAACATAGCGAACCACTTGGGGTGACCTATGGCAGAGGTGTTGGTTATCCAATAAAGGTTCCCGGGGCGGCGGTACCCATTCCCGCCTCCTAATTTGCCACACCTAAAGCCATTTCATGCATCTTTTCAAATCTGAATGGTGATCTTACACCAGGGCGATACTGAGGGTATCTTCCACTCTAGAACGTCACGCTAATATACCTAATATTATTTTTAAAAGGTTAAATTGTGAAATAACACAAAACCATCAAATAAAATTTACTTGCGTTCGCCGGGAATTGAACCCGCAATCGTTAGTCAAGAGCCTTTACCCACATTAAATAATTAAATTTTGAAATAATACACATAATTCAAAAAATGCCATATTCTCTCTGGCTCCAGACAGGTGAAAGTAGATATTGTGCGGTATTCACATTAAAAAAATCCGTAAGCATTATTTAAAAAATATATTTGTAACATTATCTATGCGGTTCTTTTTTATGAATCAAGCAGTGAATCAAAAACAGACAACAAACGGAATCAAACGAAGTGTGGCCTAACACTTTAATACGTTCATTCATCGCCCCGTGCACCGGGGGCATGAGGGGGGCGATATACTAGGGGACATCAGCGCCTCATTGTGCGGCGCCGTGTTTATGAGAACGACTACATTTTGTTAGCATTTTTTGTCTACTATTTTTTATTTGGTAAGGTTAGGTTAGGTTACGTTTTAGTAGATCTTTTGTTGGGGGATGTTTTGTAGATATAAATAATAATATATATAACCATGTAGATCTTGCCACCAAACACAGTTAAAACTATTTCAAGCAACAACCTTTCGATTGTCTTTCGCCAGGATACAACCACTTGGGCTATTGTACTTACATTTATCAAACAGACTACAGAAATACTCTTCAACACTAAAATAAAAACAAAAAAATTAAATCAGAACGTTCCAGTTCCCGAACCTAAAAACAGCAGTCGTCACAACTAGACCACCGAGCCCTACCTAAACGTCTAAACCTAAACCAACATAAAGAATCATCTTTAAGATGAAGCCATAGTAAATAATGCAAAATCACACAAAATCATGTGTTTTTGTTTTGAAAATTTGATCGCTTAGAAATATTATAGATGCTTCAATTAAATACTGCGTGTAGAACATATCTTGGTCCTTTAAAATATCGGTCATTTTTTTTTTGTAAGTCTTTTAATAAGCCTAGAAAAAAATAAAGTAACAGGTCTATGAAAAAACACTTTCAAGTGCAAACTCTCCTACTTATGAACATCTTTTCGAATATAATTTTATTGCTTATTGTAGCAAATTTAGTTTCTTTTATGATAATCGCAAAAAAAATGATATTTACGCCCGATATTCACAAAATAAAATAAAATATGCATATTTGCGTTGTTATTTCACAATACGGCTTGCAGCCGACGAATGTGGATTTTCAAAGTGACCTTTATGTCGTTCGCCGAAGGACTACTGGCTTGCCACACCCCACTTCCATTCAGAAACGCCCTGGCCGGAGCAGGGAACAGACGTGTGACTCCACATCGCTCGGTTCCGTGAAATTAATTTTAAATTTCCTTGTTGTTACAATAAACAATGTGTAAAAGAGGAGTTAATGTTTTTTTTTAGGTCTTTACGAAATCAACCTGTAAAAAATATTCTCAAATACCTTTTTCAACCGTTCCAAAAGCTTTTTCTCAAATATTTTTAAACTCCTCCCACAATGGGCGTGAATTCCGACTTCGATTTTTCCCTGGACTATTGGATCCCCTTAAAACTATTTCAAGCAACAACCTTTCGATTTTCTTTCGCCAGGATACAACCACTTGGGCTATCGTATTTACATTTATCAAACAGACTACAGAAATACTCTTCAACACTAGAATAAAAACGAAAAAATTAAATCAGAACGTTCCAGTTCCCAAACCTAAAACCAGCAGTCGTCACAACTAGACCACCGAGCCCTACCTAAACGTCTAAACCTAAACCAACATAAAGAATCATCTTTAATCCAATAATCACCTCCGTCACAACACGCGTTTCGATCTTCACACCTCGCTAAACAAGTGCCCCTTTCTTAATCGCGTTCGTTTGTCCTTTGTAACCGGAATGCACAGTGACAATACGTCTGTAACAAAATATCAATGTATTTAATGCTAATGAAGAACGGCTAATTTAGGCACGTGTCAAACACGTGGCTTGTTAGCTCTGAGCAACTAGATTTGGGAGCAAACTGCTCATCTGGAGATAATCACATTAGGGCGTGTGAACTTATATAACTTGCGATCTAATGGGGTGACATTTTTAATGTCAGGTACATCCTAACCTTCATCTCCTCACATCGTCAGTGTAACAATGAATTTGGTAACCATCTCTGGTCTGGAGCCCTAAGGTACTTAAATCCTTGACTCCGTGCAGAAACGGGCTGTCCTTTTGATAGATTCTACGATCTTGACAAACGGACTCCAATCTTTAGAGCACAGGCGTCAGTTTTTTTTACATTAACTCCACACAGGAGGCCCTGAGGAAAATTATTTTCCCTCACGGCCTATGTCATCTGAGATGCTGTGTGGAGGGTCTTTTTGAGGAGAGGAAGGAATTAACATTGGTCATGTTGTAGGAAGGAGGAAACACAGAGACCGGCAAATCGTTCCATAGCCGAGCTGTTGAACAACAAGAACGAGTCGAAGAAGTGACCCATTCTCATGTAACAAATGTCAAACGTGCCTACATATGTTGGGCACGCGTTTGGCGTGTTTTCCGATTATGCACTGGTGTCGAAGGAATCAATGACGTGTGATCAATGAGCGAATCTATGAAACGACCGCCTGTTTCTGCGCAGAGTCGAGGGAGTTTTCAGACATTTCGTGGCTCCAGTCCAGAGGTGGCTGCCAAATTCAACCGTGGATTGCACTTTCATTTTGCACAGGTAAGCAGTTGTGTACTGTTAAAGTATCTGCGGGCCCTGCATCGTACGCTCAGCTTCTGAGAGGCTAACTTAAATCTGTCTTCAATGGAACCCCTATACCTGAGCTGGTCACTTAGAGTTACACCAAGCCATCAATGGAAGACCTGTTGGGAGTACTGCTTCCATTGTGGGAGACTAGATACTACCAATCACTTACTTTCTTGCCAATCTTACATTCCTTTCTCTGTTTATCCGCTTCACATGTCCAAACCATCTAAGCCTCCCTTTCTTAATACTTTTCACTATGCTTTCTTCAGCTGCATCTCCCGCATCAGTAGCACGGTCAACCATGGCTTTGCACCGCGTGCAGCACGTAATAAATTGATTGTCATAACAGTTTTTAGAAAAGTTCGACTTTGTCCAACCGCAACGAGCCATCATCGTGTTTGCGCGACTCACCTGCTCAATAATTGCACTAAGTCATCTTATCCTGTATTATTTCTTGTGTTCCCTTCTTCCGACACCCTGTCGCCTGTGCTACCCACCCTCGCCGACTAGGCCCGAGGACTAGGGCCGGATAATTGGGTCCCCCGGGTTCTAATGACAGGCTCGGCCCTGTAATTTGTCGCAATCTGACGACGAGACGTCTCTACAAGACCCAGACGTCCCGATGTGTCCTAAGGCCCTAGGCCCTTAGAATATGATGCAGATGTTGGATTTTTATATTATTAAGTCTACAGGAAGGAAGCGGCATTTTTTAAGGACTAAAATTGAAATTGATTTGATTTTTTTTTCTTTGTGCTTGTGGGTAGATCTGACTTATGATGTGTCTACCTGTCTTAGTTTTGTGAAAGGATTCTTGCAATCCCATGATCAATATTTCTGTGGAACTTTGCGCGGCCCTTTTCGGCCCATTTCAAACAAATCTTAATTCTGGATTTGAGATCAAAATCCCAATCAAACTGAAAAATTATTTTTGTTTTCCAAAGGTATGTCAAATAATATCTAGTACGGATGTGAACTACTTTCTATATTTTTGTTTTAAATTATAAGATATAGGTCATTAAGATTTTAATGTTTCATGATTTCAGAGGCAATTTGGGCAAATATTTGTGAGTAAATGAAAACAATAAAAAAAAATTTACAATATTTATTTTAGAAATACAATGAAAAATGAAATAAAAAATAAAACACAGTGAAAAATGCATTTTTGGGTAGTAAATTAAATGTATAAACGACAAATTTTTGTTCCACCGTAAATAGGTAATTTTTATTTTAAATTTCCATCAAAATGTTTTTTTTTCTTAATTTTTATTTTATATTTCATCATATTTATACGGTAAATATAGTAAAATTATTTTTTTATTGTTTTTCATTTCCTCGCAAATAATTGAACGCTTTGCCTCTAAAATCATGAAACATTAAAATCTTTAATGGCCTATATCTTACAATTTAAAGCAAAAATAAATAAAATAGCTCACATCCGTACTAGATATTTGATATGCTTTTTGATTATAAAAATATTTTTTCAGTTTGGTTGAGTATTTTGATCTCAAATCCAAATTTAAGATTTCTATGAAACTACTCAAGTTTCCACCTATCTTCAGGGGTGAGACGTAATCAGATGAGCTTCTCTCCTTCTATCCAGAAGGGTTTTCGGGACTTCAAGCGGCATGCCGGATGAGAGACAGTCTGGGTCCTTAGTCTGGTCTAGGTCTCTATCGTCGTGCAAACGTCTCCTTAGTGTTGCAATCACCCGCCGTGTTGCAATCTCTCGCCTGATATTTGTCTGGGTTATATTTGCAAGTACGGGGAGCGAAGGGAGAGGAGTGGATTTCAAAGTCCTGCTGATGGTTCGCAGCTGAACATCGACCTAATACATTGAGTTCCATTCCATGAATTGATTGGCTAATTTATTCACAGCAGAATATAATAGGATGTAAGGTAGGGACGCACAGACCGCGGCTCGCATTCAATGCAAACTAAAAATGGTTTGCCGATTTTAAAATGATCCAACCCGTTAATAAAATAATAATGATGGTTGCGCAAATCAATTCACTTTCGTTCGCAGGCGGGTGCGGTGCAAATCTCAAACAACAATTTTACTGAAAACTGCCCAAAGGAAAGGAAGGATATGGATAAGGATATAGCCAAGACTTACCGAGTTCACTTTCGAATGGACATTTGCCGCTGGTTCTTTTAACAATTCAATAGTTCCCTTTTGTCTTTATAATGGTTCAATAGTTCACTTATAACAGTAGTCTTTATAGCAGTTCAAAACACACTGGCGGTAAAATGCCGTTGGTCACACATTGACTAGCAATAGAGAACTCCAGTCCAATTTTTTTTATTTTTTCAAAGGCAAGTAGGCAAGTAGGCAAGTAGGCAAGGATTTTTAAAAACAGGCAGGATCAAATCAATGTGGGATTTTTAAAATAGTAATATAAAAAAAATTTCTCATTTTCCTAATTTTATAAGAAAATAAACAATAAATTAATGTTGCTCATTTTTCTGTGCAAATAATACATTTTTTAAATTTATTTTTTGTCCTTTTTAAATTTATCTAATAAAAATTTATAAATGCTTTATAAAGCTGCACATGTTTGTTAATCTGTGAAAAACGGTTATAATGCCGGTGAATTCTACAGGTAATGTTTTATATTGTTTTGTTAATTATTAATTACTATGTATTATCTATGTTTTATCATTAAATAAAAAAATATATATTTAAAGAAAGGGAGATCCCAAAATAACAATAGTCAGAGAGTTCCAACTGCTCCTAACCATCTTGAGCCAGTGAGCATGGCATCCCCAATATTAGATGTTGTGAGGTGGTGGGCAGGGGAAGGAGACGGGGATTTGGAAGGTCTGTTCGATCAGGGTGCTCTTTCCCATGAGCGATACTGAGAATATACGAACCTACTTATCGACCACTCGGAAAATAATGCTAGCACTTTGATGTGAAAAGATCCTGTAAGTTATAGCGAGACTCAGCCCTTTTACATCTACATAATGTACCCGCCATGACAGCCGTCTTGCAGGACTGTTATTATTTATTACATTTCAAAGGTAAGTGGGAAGTTCACCACCGATCGGGACACTAGCTGCCATCTGTCGCCGCGCATCAAACTAATAACATGAAATAATAAAATTAACGACTGCTGTGCCGGCTGAAGTATGAATTACGCCTGAAAACGAGCGGTTATTACACCGCGAAGCATGAATGTCCGTGAAGCTCGCTTTTCACTGCTTGTCATTGTCACGCGGCTAGTAGACACGGTTATGTTCATTCGTCGTGTTCGTCGAATTCAGTCGGTTTGTGATCAAACAGAACAGCGATAAAATAGAAAAGTGAAGAAAAGTGACCATGAAAGTATGAATGTCCGTGAAGCTCGCTTTTCACTGCTTGTCATTGTTATGCGGCGAGTAGACTCGGTTATGTGTATTCGTCGTGTTCGTCGGATTCAGTTGGTTTTGTGATCAAACAGAATAGTGATAAAATAGAATATTGAAGGAAAGTGACCGTGAAGTTCGCTTTTCACTGCTTGTCAATGTCACGCGTCGAGTAGACTCGGTTATGTGCATTCGTCGTGTTCGTCGGATTCAGTTGGTTTTGTGATCAACAGAACAGTAATAAAATGGAATATTGAAGGAAAGTGATCATGAATGAATGTACGAGAAGTTCGCTTTTCACTGCTTGTCATTGTCATGCGGCTAGTAAACTCGATTATATGCATTCGTCGTGTTCGTCGGATTCAGTTGGTTTTGTGATCAAACAGAACAGTGATAACAGAATGTCCGTGAAGCTCGCTTTTCACTGCTTGTCATTGTCATGCGGCCGGTACACTAGTTCTGATTTGCTTTATTCGTGCAGTTAGTGCCTACTTTCAGTTAGCTACAAGACTAAACGGAACAGTTACAAAACAAAACAATAAAGAAAGGTGACTACGAAGAATATCTTCATGCGGCTGATAGCTCGATCGTGCGTATTCGTTAGTGACTTTGGTTTCAACTGGTTTCATGGCGATATAGAAGAGTAACAAAACAGATCAGTGTCTAAATAGAACAGTGACATAAAATAACTGCGATTTAACAGTACAATGTCGAAACAGAACATTGAAGTAAAGTGCAGAAAAAGAACAACAAAAAACAACAAACCCTAAACCTAACCTAATCTAGACAAATCTATAATTTTACCATTTCTTTTAATCTTATTACCATTTCTATTATAGAGCACTGGGTCGATTTCAGACAAGTGTAGAGCAACACGATCGTATTTGAAAACCCATTGTTTTTTTCCAGTCTTATTTGATCTTCTAGCCTATCTAAATACGAAGGGTACTGTACCTCTTAGGTAAGATTTTTAGTTACTAAATTTAATTGCTTTCCTTATTGAGGGCTTGACGCCCTAGCAACCCCTTAAAAAATCTGGAAATTCTTTTACGCTGTTGGTTCGTTGGACTGTTATTTACGGCTTCGTACTGTGGTACATCCTCTCTGCTTACATCTGCAGACACGTGTAAGAATCATTGGTTACCCGCAACAAAAGGTTCGCACAGGTATGAGTATTCGTTAAATCATTATCAATGTCTCGAAAAATACTGCAGAATGTCAGAAACTTGTTGTTCCTATATCTAGCGCTCTTGACTCGTTGGTATGCATCTGACATTGCAGGTAAGGAGATCTATTCTCTCTGACTACCTCTGCAAAAATCAGCTGTGGTATAATAATATATAATATCAGTGGTGCCCTAGCAATAATAATATGCTCTTCATGTTCACAATAAAAACAAAATTTAATACTTATGTATACAAAGATTACCTTAGTACTTACCTTTTTATCCTCTCTCTCTTTTGTTTTAATATTATCTTGTACTTTTTGTACCATAATTTGTACTATTTTTTACTTTTTTACTATCACACTATACACTTGTTGAACTCATCTGTATAACTTTTCAAGATATTACAACTCATGTATTTTTTATTTATTTTCTTCTATGTGTAGGTACTATTTATCGCTGCGTTAATTTTGCTGAATTCTTGAAAAACTTGCTTTCGAACAATTTATTCATGATCAAGTTAATAATAAAATCAACATAGTAAATACCGACACGTTCCTCAATAACTACTTTTAAAATATCTTAAGCACTCTTCTGTTTTACCATTATTACACTATGTAAAATTTTTAACTCCTTTGTACAATTTTAATGATAACGAAACTACATACCTATGTACATATTAAACCTGTTTGTATCCTTAAAGTACAGTTTATAATGTTATATACTTCAAGCTTACAATTATACTCCTGAATAACATTTGTAACTTAAATAATGTGATTCTGTAAAAGCCTTCAAGGCGTGTACGAATGAATAAATAAATAAATAATGAAATGTAATAAAATAACCTATAGCTGTACTTGCGGAAGGTATACATAGTCGTTACCTACTCGTTATAGACCAATCGTATTTGACCGCTTTTTGTATCCGACAACTTTTTTTTTTTTTTTTTTTTTTTTATATGAATACCGCACAAGAGTCCCAACTGCTCCCGTCTGGAGCCAGTGAGACTATGGCATCCCCAATTGGGGTATGTTGTGAGGCTGAAGGTAGTGGGGAGGGGAAGGAGATAGGGAAGAGGAAGGTGAGGAAGTACCTGGCTATTCAGATCTGGTCACTAAACACGGCTAAAGCCATTTCAAGCAACGTTTCAATTCTGAATGGTGGTCTTGCACCAGGGCGATACTGATAGTATCTTCCACTCTGGAACGTGCCGCAAATATACTATATATTATTTAAAATGAATAAATTGTGAAATAACACAAATTAATCAAATAAAATTTATTTGCGTACGCCGGGTTCGAACCCGCGACCTTCGGATTGTGAGTCGAGAGTCTTGCCTCGGGACCACGGAGGCCGTCAACTAGACCTAATATAAGACTAATACTAGACGAAACTATATGAGAAACGGATAGGTACCGTATACCTACATGAAACTTTCGGTATGGTATAGGTAACGGGTAGGTACCACATGCCTACATGAAACTGTATAGGAAACGGATAGGTACCGTTTTTTAATTTTTTTTTTATGTGAATACCTCACAAGAGTCGCAAATGCTCCTGTCTGGAGCCATTGAGAGTACAGCACACCCCAATTGGCGTATGTTGTGAGGCTGAAGGTAAGTGGGGATGGAAAGGAGATGGCGGAAGATGAAGGTGGGGAATTACCTGGCTATTCAGATCTAGTCACCAAACACGGCTAAAGCCAATTCAAGCAAAGTTTCAATTGTGAATGGTAGTCTCAGGGCGATATTGAGAATATCTTCCATTGTGGAACGTGCCGCAAATATACCTCATATTATTTAAAAATATTATATTGTGAAAATACAAATCAATCATATTAAATTTATCTGCGTGTCGGGATTTGAACCCGCGACCTCCGGAATGCTATTCGAGAAGCTTTTCCTTCGCCCACGGAGGCTTTCAGAGACTTACATGAAACTTTCGGTATAGGAAAAGGTTAGGTACCACATACCTACATGAAACTATATAGGAAACGGATAGGTATAGCATCATATAGGAAATGGGTAGGTACCGTATACCTATATGAAACGGGTAGTAGGTACCACATACCTACATACGGATAGTCACCATATACCTACTTTCATGAAACTATAAAGGAAACGGGTAGGCACCGTGTAACTATAGGGTACCTACCTATCGGTTATCTGTCCCTCCAAACTTCAGAATAAAGGTAGTGTAGGCGGGTGAACCGTATTTCCAATATAAACGAAGGCGTAGAGTACATACTTAGTATGTAATATAGATGTACCTTATGCCTGGGTTACATAATGTACTATATTCTGAAAAGATATATACAAATATAAGAAATACCAATAGACGTCATACTGAAGCGCCTCGGTGTCTTTTTACAGCGGTTCTTGAACTGTGGGAAATAATTGTTGTATTGTCGAGTTCAAAAAATTTTGTAAGTGAAATAATGTCGTGAAAGCAATAATCATTCCAATAACCTGAAAATATTGGAAATCCTTCCACTAGTAGGAGTTCCACGAGGAAACCTACGAAGCCTGCATTGAATTTGACGTATATTATTCCTCTCACCTTCTAACTCTTTCAATAGGTTTTGTAACAATGTATTGTCATATTACTAATGTTATGTGTTGCACATCACTAGTGATTATGGTGTTGTTATCTATGGTCTCTCTCTAAAAGATGTCTAATAAATGTCAAAGTCTGAATTAGTAAAGTCATTAGTATAAGAGTTACCAGTGTTTCCTATAACTCGTCCACAATAAGTGATAAACGAAACTTGGTGAGAGAAGTGAGATATTAATAAGAAAATCATAATGCATTAAAAATATTATTAGTAACACAAGATGTCGAAGAATAACGTCATTACCTAATTTGCAAACATTGACGAATGATGGTCAGTGGAAAAAATGAAGTTAATATTTTGAAATACATATATCCAGTGGCGTCAAGTCTGGACGAAGCTATTTTGGGAGTGCACTTGGTATCTTTTCGACTTACAGTGATGGTGGTGCTGTTATCTATGGTCTCTCTCTAAAAGATATCGAATAGCAAAGCCTGAATTAATAAATTTATTATTATAAAATAGTGTTTCCTATAAGCCATCCACAATACATAAAAAACGAAACATGCGTCAGTATTTTTGGAATAGTTTTTTAGGTTAATTCACACTTACTTAAAAAAAATGGATTCCGATATGTTGGGAACTGAGCACCCTGTACACTCACAAAAATTATACAATGTATTATTTAGGGGATATTGACATGATAGTAATAAAGATAAATAACTGTAACTATGGTAATATGATTGCAATTTTAATAAAAATTTACAACAATATTATTTTTTTAATAAAACTTATCATGATAACAATTTCAATAAAAAATATCAATATGGTTATAATTATAATTAAATTTTAAATTAATTTTAAAGAAATTGTCAATTCTTTTGAAACGTTTGAGAATCCCTTTCCATTGCCTCGGTTTGGGGGTAGTAATTTGCATGTAAAATGTGTCGTGAATCCTGTGGGGCTGAAACCGGCGCACCGAGCGGAGGGGGTGGGGGCACATGGCGGTGTGGAAGGAGGTAAGGGATGGGTGGGGAGAGGGAGGGGGCACGGGGAAAGATGAATCACTAGGGGAATGGAAATAGATTAATACCTGTGATTGTTTGATTTCACTGTCACTAATAGTTTAATTTTTTTATTGTGAATCTTTAATATTCTCACAATCGCCCCAGTGAAAGATCACTATTAGAAAACTAAACATGGCGATGCTTGGTACGACAAAAACTATTGGTATTATCTTGGCCTGTCTTTTGAGATTTATTTAAATGCTCACGGTGGAAATGACGTTGTGAGCTGAAAATAGTCGATTTACCTTTACAGCTGTGCACTCTTGATTAGTCAGCCTACCTAAAAAACATAAACTGGTAGAAAATTTCAATAATTTAAATGTTTTTAATAAATCAACTTTAGACGCCGGAAATTCAAAGTTAAGATGAAGCCATGCGAAATAATGCCAAATCAAAAAATATCATTTACCAATAAACTGCTAAAAAGTAGTTTATTGGGACTTTTCTTTTTTCTGTATAATATTTTTCGGAAATAGTTTTATTTCATAATGTGGCAAATTCAGTTTTTTTTAATAATATTTATAAAAAAAAATTATATTTATGCCTGAACTTCACAAAATAAAATAAAATATGCATTTTGCGTTGATATTTTGCCAACAATCAAGACGGCTGGTACTCGACGAATTTGGATTTTTAAAGTGAACCTTATGCTATCGACGTACGAACTATCATTTGTCAAACTAGTTTTAATTCAGCTCGGCCCCACCTGCGATGGGGAATAGACATCCCTAGACTCCGTATCGCTTGGTTCCGTGAAATCAATTTTAAATTTCCTTGTTATTGCAATAAACAAAGCGTAAGAAAAGAGTTCTCAACACAGAAAACAACTCTCAAATGCGTTTTCCAACCTTTCTAAAAGCTTTTTCTCAAGTCTTGTCAAGTATTTTTAAATCCCGCCCAGAAATAGGCGTGGATTCCGATTTAGATTTTTCCTTGGACTATTGGATCACCCTAAAGTCGTTAATGATGATGTTCAAACCGCGACACTGATGAATTTTTTTTTAGTTTTCTCGTGGGTATGTATCCCTTAAAATTTGACAAAAGATCATGTATTTTTGTATTGCAGTTTCCCCATTTGTCAGTAAATACTTAAATGTAGGTAGGTACCCATTGTGAACGCCGTTCGTGACATTGCAATAGTAAATTAACTCCGGGTGAAGAAATTCCTCACATAATGAGCGCAGCCTGAACCTTGGATAGGACAGTTTCTCGTGACTTGTTCGACCGTCGATTGTGTGTTTAAAATTCTACATACGTACCTACTAGTAACATAGATAGGATTTTTAAATAAGGAATTCTAGTGAAAAATATCATGGCTTTTAAAAAATATGTTTGTATAGATTATAGATCAACAAACGCTAATTCTGAAAGTTTTGTAATAAAATATTTTTTTAGGTTATTATTTTAATTTATAAATCGTCATTTAAAAACGAATAAAACTCTATGACATAAAAATACAATGTTTTGTTGGTACGGTTGAGTCTGCTGATTCTGGCGACATGGGTCTCGGAATCAATCCACAAGTCGACATTTCATTTTGGTTTTGTATTTATTTATTACACGCCCTAATGGGCTTTTACATTCTTTGTTTAAAAGTTAAGTATCACTGATATTTTAAATATTTTAAAAGTAAAACAATAAAGCAAATATAATATAATGAAAAAAAATGTAACAATAAAAGCATATATACTAATATAAAATTAAATACATTAATAATTATAATCAATATTTTGTACAATAATATGCAATTTATAGTTTATAAACCTCAGGAACTTATGTAAAATCTTTTTAATGCTGTCGAAATGAGTATTGTAAAATGGAGACCATAACGTAGAGTTATACTCTAGTTGGCATCTGACAAGGATTTTATATAATATGATACATGTGCCTACATTATTAAAGTCTTTTGCAGCTCTCAAAACAAATCCAAAAGTTTTAAGGGCCTTATTGATGATATTTATTAAATATTTTGTATGAATATTGAGCCAATGAAACTCAAATTTTGTTTATATTTAAAAGATTTTATTGTGATTTCACATTGTTGACGGAACTGAAACATAATTTTGGTCCTCAATTATTAAAATCCGAACGGAAAATGACTAATGAAAATGAAAATGACCTTTACTGACATTGAATGACATTGGTTAAATTCCGATGATATTCTCATACCATCAGTTGAGAAATTGAGAAGGTGATGTTTATTTTATTCTAGTCTGACAACGTAAGTACCTACAGAAATTCGTGGAATAAAAACTTCTAAGAAAGAAAATCATCTTATTACTTGTTACATCATAGCAACGCTGTAAAAATACATGTATAATATGTTAATAGTGTACGGCAGTTTTCAGATTGTTTGAAGTTATGATCTTGTCACATTGACATTTTCTTTACGATAATATCGATTGTATTTTTTGGTTTTAGCACCAAGCTGGGGTACCCGGCTTTGCTCAGGGAGTTGATATGAGATTGAACTGACGTTCAAACCCACGGCGGATCTTGCTTTATTTACCCCTACCAACGGGTAGCCCCACCCATACAAAAAAAGCTTCGAATGATTCACATTGTTCCAACATTCGAGTGTTCTGGAATATTCGACAATGATCTGGGATGTTCCGGGATGTTCTCGAACATTCCAGACTATTCCGGAATATTCCACAACATTCCAGAATGTTTCGGGATGTTCTGGAATGTTGTGGAATGCTCTAGAATACTCTCGAATGTTCTGGATTGTTCTAGAAATTTCTATAGGGCGAAACTTCCAGCCCTTATATCTTCAAAAGCACGCCCTTCAGGTAAAAGCGGAAACCTTCTTCATGGATGGGGGTAAAGGGCTACCACACCATATAACTCCCTTGATTGTACTGGGACTCGTTTCTGAGTTTTGGCGGCGAGCACACTTTCTTACACTTTATTTTTTTAAATACATTGATTATGCATAATTTATAAGATAATTATTAGGTATGTTAGATCTTGCAGACATTAGGCAACGCCATGGAAGAAAATTTTATAAGATAATAATAAAATTTGGGAGGCAGATCTGGTTATTGCCATCCCGGGAACCATTTATTGGATAACCATTGCCTCTGCTGTAGCAGTTCACGCCTAATGGTTCGTTGTCTGGGTCTTGGCGGCCTATGCGTCTGACCACCTTCAGTGTGGCGGGTCTAATCGGGAGGGGCCGATTTGGGAACACCTTTGACCGTTCTAGTTGGTTTCTCTTGACCCATCCCCTTGCACCGCAATTGGAGGGATGGATTGGACACACTGACCCCTAGATTCCTAACCCTTATACCCTTTTCCTTCCCGAAACTTACTCTCCTCCTTTCCTTAAAAATACCCTCCAAAGATGACAAAGACCCTGGAAGAAATATTTTTTTCAGGGTCTCCTGTTAATATTAAGGTTAATATTGAAAAAATTAATTTCAAGGTTGATATTTAAAAAAATACATAAAATATTAGATAGTATGTGTGAGAATGTGTTTGTTGCTTTCTTGAACACTAAGGTACTAGAGCGAGACGGCAGATGCCGTAGGATATAAAAAGCATTGTCATCATAGCACTCGCTCTCTCTCAAGCTAGCTCTTAGTACCTCACACGTATTGTCTATCTCGTTGTAAATATAATCTGTTATTCGATCACGGGCTTTATCATTTCAAGGGAACATTACCACCCCAAGATCTCCTCCCCAAAGTAATATAACAGTATGAGTAAATCAATTGAACAGTCATTAAGAAACGTCTTAGTAAAAAATTGATAAGGTGATAATATACAAGAAAAGCAGTAGAATTCTTCCGGGTTCCCCTGTAGTTGTGGTGTTTCTCGACTGAATGTTTCCCCGTCTCCCCACAGATGTCACTCCGTGTCCTCGAAGAGACTTTTCACTTTACAGCCCCATCTTGTGGAAATTACAATCCATTTTTGTGCTTTTTACTTAAAAGGATTTTACTTAGAAGATTTTCCTGCTCAGCGAAATGTCTTTCGCTGACATGAAATTAAAATATATCTAGAATAGGTAGGTACCTAGTTTTTTAATGTACAATTCATTCAGCCAACCAGCGACCTCGACACTATCTGCCTTACTTATTAGGTTTATAGTTAGGACGGGTTGTTTCAAAAAATTTGATGGATTCATCAAATATTTGAGGTTAATTTTCACGTTCTGTGTAAGTTCTATTCAAGTTCTGTGATTATTTCAGTTTTGTGAAGCAGCTGTTCTATCACGATATAATAACAGAACTTGAATAGAACCTACACAGAACGTGAAAATCAACTTCAAATATTTGATGAATCCATCAAATTTTTTGAAACAACCCATCCTTAATGTCTAATGGGATATTTCACCAGCTCCTTAGTAAATTTTCCATTAGCGCTGCTCGTTCAGTAAGATTGGTATGTTTTATCTGTTTCACCGCCGTACAATATATGTTAAGATGAAGCCATGCGAAATAATGCAAAATCATGTGTTTTTGTTTTGAAAATTTGATCGCTTAGAAGTATTTTAGATGCTTTAATTAAATACTGCGAGTTAAATAAGAACACATCTTTGCCTTAGAAAATATCGATCATTCAAGTCTATAAAAAAATATAGTATGAGATCTATAAAAAAACACTTTCAAGTGCAAACTCTCCTACTTATAAACCCCTTTTCGGATATGGTTTTATTGTCTAATGTGGAAAATTCAGTTATTTTATAATAATCGCAAAAAAATTACATTTATGCCTGAACTTCACAAAATGAAATAAAATATGCATTTTCGCGTAGTTATTTTTGACATCAGTCAAGACGGCTCGCACTCGAAGAATTTGGATCTATAAAGTGAACCTTTCGCCGTTGACGTAAGAACTATGCACTTGTCACACCCATTTTGTAAAAGTTCCGCCCCTTCTGCGGTGGTGAATAGACGTCCCTAGACTCTGCGTCGTTTGGTTCCGTGAAATCAATTTTAAATTTCCTTGTTATTACAATAAACAATGCGTAAGAAAAGAGTTCATGTTTTTACGGGCCTTTACGAAATCAACCTGTAAAAACAATTCTCAAATACCTTTTCCAAGCTTTCCAAAAGCTTTTTCACAAAAATTTTTAAATCCCGCCCAAAAAGAGGCGTGGATTCCGATTTTGATTTTTTCCTGGACTATTGGATCACCAAAACTTCCCAGCACTAAATCCAACGAAATTAATTGGGAGCTACTTGACTGTGACGGAACGGTCGTAGAATTACTGAAATGTTAATCCTAAGATTACAATTGCTTACATGACTTGAAAGTTTACTTGAAGGTGGTGAATTATCCAAGGTTTATACAAATGGTTTATTTTTTAAATTTATTTGTTGGTACGTCAATTCCGCTCAGTGCCTGTTCGGAGCCTGTTGGCCAATGTTGTGAGTAATTGGCGTATGTTGTGAGGTTGAATGGAGTAGGGAGGGGAAGTAGATGGGGGAATAGAGGGTTGGAAAGTGTCTGACCATGTAGATCTAGTCACCAAACGTGGCTAACGCCATTTCAAGCAACGCTTTGAATCTGAATGGCGCTCTTTCACAAGACAATGTTGGTATCTACCACTCCGGAACATAATTTCGGAAAAAAAAAAATCCTCAAGGCCTATGTCATCTTTGAGGATGCTGTGTGGAGGGTCTTTTTAAGGAAAAGAAGGAGAGGATATCTTGGGAAGAAAAAAGTATTAAAGGTGGGTAGGTATCTTGGGATCAATGTGGCCAGGTCACTCACCACCAAGACTTAGACAAAACTCACTCGATGAACCCCCGCTAATTTACCAAACGTAGTGAACCACCTGGCGTGACCCATTACAGAGGTGTTAATAAGCAACTACCTTCATTCATCTATTTATTAATTAGTATATTTACAAAAGCTAAAAAATACAACGCACTTAAATGAGGCATAGTGCTTAGTGCTTGCATAGGTAACACTTAGTTGGGGAAACAGATTCCGAACCCCACATAGTACACTCTCAATTAGTGTATCAGCAAATTGGTTTAACCGGTAATAAATCAATATAGACACCTTCAAAAATTGACATTTAAAATTCTATAAATAAGTCGCCTAACAGTGGTTTTAACCACAGTTTGAAAATGGTCTTGTAAACCGAAACAGCTGTAACAAAAATACTTGCAGAACTTGATAATAAAACTATCAAATTTAATTTTAATTAAATATAAAAAAAATTAAATGGAGTTCTACAAATTAAGCACAAAAACAATTAATAATAAATAATTAATATGTTAAGATCCATTTTCTAAACCTATTGTTATTTTTCCATTCCTTGTCTACAGACAAGTAGTTTTTTCCTTGAAAATGTTATATACTTTTGTTATTCGGCGGTACATCGTCTCTGCTCACCCCTTCAGGGACACTTATATTTTGTGCAAGTAGGTAGGATCTTTGTATACAAGTATACTGGGGGCCATCTGTCGCGGAATCGAGTACATATATTTTACACGAAGATGGTGTCGGTAAACACAATTGAATTTAATTTAATATGGAAGGCGTAGGTAGCTACTTCTACGGCGCGCTACTACTCTATTACTCCTTAAAAAGTATAAATTTCCAGAATACACCACTGCATTGTGCATTTCCTAGTGCAGGCTGCACTTGATTTCCGCAAACCAAGAGGACTGCATTACCGCGGCCTGAGAGCACTCAACACAATGGTAACAATACTCCCCGGGAATTCAAAACCATATCCCTGCTAAGCCATGGTTTCACGGTAAAAAACTTTCAAAACGATTCATTTCATGTATCTCGAGAATGAGAATTGGCCACTGTTCAATTGCATCTCACTTGTCTAGAATTAGAGTTTTAGATGATCCGTTCTGCCAGTGTGGTGTGGAAGAGGAAACCCTCGACCACGTTTTCTTTAACTGTAAAAACCATTCATCTTTCAAGAACATATACCGCCGGCTTATTAAAATCACACACCAGTCCCCCCTTAATATTTCATACCTTTTATCTCTTAACAATTCTCGTGTTCATACAGCTTTATGTAAGTTTATTAACCTGAATGAATTCAATATTTAATTTGTTTTAGTGATCTAAATGAGTCCAATATTTAATTTGTTTTATTATTTTCCCATTAGATTAACCGAAATTTCTTATCCATTTTAAATATTACCGGCACAAAGCACTCTCTCCAGGGTGAATTGCCTAAAACAAAAAAAAAAAAAAAAACAATACTCCCCTGGAATATTGTTGCATTGTGCCACACGGGTGCATTTTATCCCTCTGCACATTTTTATTGAAACAATGTGAATAAAATTGCAATATTAATTAGAATAAAGTACAGAAAAGTTAAAAGATTTATTCCATATTTAGTTCCATGCCAACTGAGAATAAAGTCAACTCAACACCTCCTTGAAAAGTCATTAAAAGCTATGAAAAAAATAATTTTAAATTAGCCGATAACCCTAACCTAACGTAACCTATTTAAACAATTTCTTATACATTTTTTTAATCACTCTAAATGACATCTGAGATGGTTCTGAGTTGGTTTCATTCCGAGTTGTCCGGTCTCCATCTGTAAGATATGTCAATTTGGGAGGTGGAAAACCATTTATTGGAGAACCAAAGTGATCACTGCTTTGGTGACTTAGCAGGAAAGGTTGATGGGGTGAGGTTTGTCTAGGTCCTGGCAACACACGTGGTTGCCCACTGACTAAGTGGCGGGCCGGATCGGATCGGGTTGAGCGAGTCGTTTTGAACTCTCCAACTAGACTATCGACCCACCGCCTTGCACCGCAGTGGGACCATTGACCCTCAGATTACTACCCACTCCTCATACCTTTTTCGTTCCCAGAACTTTCTTTCCCTAAAAAGACCCTCCATACAGCATTACCAAAGATGATATAGGACTTGATGGAATTGTTTTCCTCAGAGCCTCTTCGTAGCTATCTACGTAATCTCAGAGTGGTTGATACTCCCAGTATTGTCCTAGTAAAAGACCTTTCAGAATTGAAATCAGTTGCTGGAAATGGCTGGGTTTTGAAACCAAATCTGACTAGCAAGATGATTCCCAAACTTACTCCTCCCTATTTCCTTCCCATATTCACTACCTTAAGTCTTAAAATAGTGAACAGGGAAATGAGATGGAAAGAGGAAGGTGAGGAAGTACCTGGCTATTCAGATGTGCTCACTAAACAGCCGTTTCAAGCAACGTTTTAATTCTAAATGGTGGTTTTCATCAGGGAGATACTGAGAGTATCTTCCACTCTACAGCATGACGCACATACTTTTAGGTACTATAGTCATCTATGGATAGATACTTAAATATTATTACTAATTTAAAAATTAATTTATTATGAAAAAATCCGAGACTCGATTTTGGAAAATCAAAGATATAAATTTTGGCGGGTTAGTAGCCGATTGGACAAAGCGCTGATTCCCACTCGGGTGTCGTGGGTTCAATTGCCCTTGCATTACACAATACGAAGGGGAAGGGGAACGGGACAAATGGGAAAACACACGCAGGGAGAAACAATTTCTTTATTACTAGCATTGCATTGCATGCCGGGAACTCCCTAATAAAAAATAAAAATAAATTTTCTTCTTGTCGTAGGTATAATAATATTGAAAAAATGCGAATGAGGAGCCATTAAAACAGCGAACATCTTGAAACGACAACGGAACGTACAAACAAATTTACTGATAGACGAATTGCAAAACGGAGTTTGATATAAAACAGGCTTCGATACACGCTCAGTCAAATTTTAACAAAGGAAATGTTGTTGCGGGTTATTGTTGTTTGCAGAAATGAATTATTTCAGATTACTTGTAAGGAAAACCTTTAAGGTTTACTACTTTTGAGGGTGGAATTTTCATGAGCCGTGCACAGTGCTTAGATCCTGGCTGTATTGTGTTTCTATTTCGGGGATGAAAACCTTTGAAGTGGAGCCTCACCGTGGGGTGGAAGGGGAGGAGGGAGTGATAGATCGTTGTACCCATGGCAACGCATCCCCTTGTAGTTACTAACAGCTTCGGAATCTCAACACGTCCATGGATTGTGGCGCTGTCAAAATAGAAGTTTTTTACGATTGAATTAGAAATAATTTCAGGAGCTGCTCGAAAACAGTACCTTAACAGATGCATTGCTTTCATATTCCCTCCACACAGCATCCTAGATGACATAGGCCCTGAGGGGAATTTTTTTCCTCAAGGCCTCCTGTGTGGAGTTAATGTAAAAAAAAAAAAAAAATATAGCGTGTAAAAATTGCAGGACAGTAAACATAATTATCCCCTTTTCGCTAACGACAACAAGTTGGCGTAAAAAAGAACAAAGGCTGTTTCTCAGTGACTTTTCGCAAGGATGTCACTGTTGGAAGTGTTTATCTTCCAACTTATATATACACAATCTTAAGGATGTGTTATTCGCCTTAATAATTAGGGAGGCAGGGGTGAGTACCGCCGCCCTGGGAATAATTTATTGGATAACCAACACCTCTGCCATAGGTCATTCCAGTAGTTCGCCGAGTATTTCGTGATTTAGCAGGAGTGCTGGGAGTTCGTGAGAGGTTTTTCCACGTCTTGGTGGCGGATACGTTTACCAATCTACTGTGTGGCGGGCCGGATCGGGAGAGATTCGTTGAGGGAGGCTCTTTGACTTCTCCAGCCTCCCTCTTGATCCATCTTCCATACCCACTGCAGATGGATTTATAGGTCCTTTACTCCTGGACTCACTGACCCCATATTCACCATTCATACGCTATTCCTTCCCAGAAATTCCGCTCTTTCCTTTCCTTAAAAATACATCAACACAGCATTCCTATATGAAAAAGGCCCCGAGGGACATTATTTTCCACAGGGCCTCCTGGGTGGAGTTAATATTTTAAAAAATCTAATTGTTGCCACTTACAAATTACACATAATTTGTGGTTTTCACTGTTAAACCTTTAGCTCTGTTTAAGAGAAATATAAACGCGAGAAATATTTCGATTCTCATGTCTTCAAAATTTAAAATCGCGCTTCGTATTTGCATGAAGCAAGTAAGCGAAAAAGTGGTTTTTATTTATTTTGTGCATAATTTTATAAGAATGAAAAAAAGTTAGAACATACAAAACCTCAAAAATAGTCCTAGCCATAAATGGGTATATTTTTTAAATTGTTCCTTATATTAAAAGTCGTGAAAAAACATAGTTAAAAATCATGAAAAAAAATATTTTTTAGTGGTTTACGCTTATATTTTTTGTTATGTAAATAATTATTTTATTTTTATTCCAATACAAAGAAAAGCTAGTTTAGCTTCAATTTATCCGTTGGTAGCATATTTTTTGATGTTCATACTGTAAACCGATTCGTCGTAAAGATGAATCTTAATAGGATTTCACGTATAGCTTCATCTTAACATGTGGAGCAGATGGATATAAATGGATGAAGGGTGAAGTTGTCAGGAAAAAAATAGAAGTCGAGGACTTCCCAGGACGTGGCACTGCATTGGTAGGGACCTACCTGCATTACAGCGCCCTTTAGGTGATTTTTCGCGAAAATCACGCTGTAAAATTATCCGACTATCCGGAGTCGGAATAATTTAGGAAATAAGGAATGCACTCATATGGATATAATATTTATGTATTGATTTTATCAGGTTCTCCATAAAACAGTTACACCAGAATATTATGGAGAAGATTACAAAATTTAAAGAAAAAAGTGTATGGGGGCAGTTTCACTACCTTGTGACGTATGTCAGAAGATAGTTACTGAATTATCTGTAGGTGACATTGAAGATGTCGATGCTCAATACAGATTTATTTAGCAGTTGAATTGCTCTGTTTAATGGCGCATTTTGATAGGAAGAAGTAAATTTTGATAGGAAGAAGTTCTCGCTTTCGAAGCACAAAAAAGTGCCTGGGATCTCCCACGAGTGTACGCGTTAGGGACATATAAGTCTCCTTCAACATGGGCGGATTCAGTATAATGCCGGAGATCAGCTTAAAAAAGTGTTAACTCAAAAAATATCACTTCATATGGATGACGCGAGAGGTATAATTACGTCAGAGCAGAGTTGTGTAGCGTTCTATTCTCCCCGCATACCCCTACGGGCACTCCAATACATTTTCAAAAGTTATTTTACTACAAAGACACGCCTAAAGCATGTCGTCACCATAAAATCATATATCTTGGGGAGTACCTGTATAATTTAATGTAACCTATATTTTCCCTTTTTTATACATAACCTCTCATTCAAAATTCCATACCGCACATAATCTGAAGAAATTTAAATTCTAAATAATAATTTTCATATGTGATTTTAAGACTACCCCCCTTTCATTCAAACGCATTAAAATTTCGTTGTACGAAGAGGGACAGAGGTATTAAAATGTACATGCACTTTTAAGCATGGATAATCTAAAAACACGATTACTTCTCTCTCTCTCATTATATATAAAATTGAATTAAAATGAAAGAGATGAAAACATTCGATAAAAGTTTAATGCTCCTTTTTTTATTTTTATCAAAACACTATTATGTGTGTAAAAAGAAGGCACGAATGTATCTCGCGTCTCTTTTTATCTTACGAGAATTGAACGGAAGATAGTGAAACGGAACACTTTTCGTTGTACTCTTTGATATTAAGCGTGAATCAAGGAAAGTTGATTGTTGCCATCTCTTTTTGTGATATGAAAAGTGGTGATCAAAAGTGAGACAAAACAGATCCCTTGTATCGTTTGTTGCCTCGAATTGAAATACGTCGTGTGTCGGTGTCTCTTTTTGATAAGGCATTAGAAAATACGCGAGAGTGAAACATAATACTTGAAACGTACGTTTGACGTTTCACGATCATGTATTTTAATGTTTTTCAAATACGATAGGGTGGTTGTGAAGTATTATTTTGATGACAAGTTTTTTTTTATTATCATGACTTTTTAAGACGGGTGTTCAAATGTCTCAATCTGGCTTCTGCTGTGGGCAGATAAATTTTATTTGATTGATTTGCGTTTTCAAAATTTATTATTTAAAGTAATATTAGGTATATTTGCGGCAAGTTGCAGAGCTGAAGATACTCTCAGTATCGCCCTGGTGTAAGACCATTCAGATTTGAAACGTTGCTTGAAATGGCTTTAGCCGTGTTTGGTGGCTAGATCTGAATAGCCAGGTACCTCCTCACTTTTCTCTTCCTCATTTCCTTCCCCTTTCCACTCGCTGCAGGAGGGGCGTTCTTGTTCACAATAAAAAGTAGATATGTGAGATTTTTAACGTATATAAATACAGTTAGTACGTAAATAGGTACTATGACTTTTGAAAAACGGACTCGAGGCATTTAACATGGAATTTGCGACACTCTTTTTTGACAGGTAAGTTAAGGTTTTTTACAGATAATTTTTTTGACGGATAAGGTTTTTGACAGATAAGTTTTTTGACAGATAAGGTTTTTTGACAGAAAAGGTTTAATTTTTCTACCAATAAAGATTTTCAGGAGTGAGGAATTATTTCTATAATAATTAATTATTGGTTTTGTCTTGAAAGTCTCCGGTCACCTGAAGAAACCCATCCTAGGAATAAAAAAACATTTTTTTTTTTTTTTTTTGTTCATATGAAGCAGATACTTTGTGATGTGACATTATAATTTAAAATAAAACAATAACTTTGTAAACACCACTTTTTATTTTTTATGTACTTAATGCCGACCGGGTTTCGCTACCACCGTAGCTTCTTCAACCTTCTTTGCAAACCACCTGATAGAAACCAACCATAATTTCGATAAAAACTCAGGCGTCACCCTTATTCATAAAAACACTATAGGTATCAGATTGGATAATTTAGAAGCCCTAGAATTAAGAAAAGCCAAAAATATTAATAGCAAGGTAATTAACAATCAAATAAATCTAAATAATAGTCCAATACTGAAGTTGTTCCCTATTGACAAAAAACATTCCCTTTCCTTACCCAATGCTCCATCTACACTTATCCCTACTTCCTCCTCCACTTGAGTAGTCCGGCCGATTTTGTTTTTAACCCATATGTATATTATCTATAACACATGTAACTTAATTTTAGTAGAGTTCTGTACTGCCCTGAAGAAGCTACGGTGGTAGCGAAACCCGGTCGGCATTAAGTACATAAAAAATAAAAAGTGGTGTTTACAAAGTTATATTTTTTTTTAATAGCAAAACAGAAAATTTAAAGTTAAAACAAAAATATATAATAAAGTTAAGAAAATCTAGAATTAAAATGTAAATATTTGAAGAAAATTTTCCGGAAAAACTTTCCAAACACAAAATGTAAATTTCAAAATATAAAATGCATGTTTATTTCAGTAATAAAACATATATTTACTATTACTATTACTATTTTTTAACTTTAAAAAATATATTTAAAAAAATATGTAACTAATGTTATATTACTAACATTTAAAAAAAATGCTGTTCTTCGTTGCAGATTAGGTATTAAAGTGTTAGTCCTACTAAGACAAACGGGCAACTTTAGTAGCACGCAACAGTTTCTTCCAACAAAATCCGTTAAGGTTTTTTTTTTATATGTATGGATTTTTAAATGGTTGCCAACTGTTAACGCTACTAAAGTTGCTCGTGTGTCTTTCATAAAATTTATTCATCGTTTTCGTGCTTATTCTGTTAATTCTTTTATTATTTATAAATTTTTTAAATGTTCTCTTTATGTCCGGGTTAAAACTTCCCCACAGGAAAAATTTAACCCTTCCACACACTTTTCCACAAATGATCGTCTAGTCAATCCACGCGATGTAATTGCATTGTATAAGTATAATAAATTCAAAACTATACAAGAACAACACGTCAACTTACCAGAGACCATATGGGAAAATCAGAGGGTTCGGCTCAATAGAACTCTTAACTGGACCGATAAATCCTACTGATCCCTCAATATAAATATTTAAAAAAACTTTCGTAATCCTACATGTGTTTAATATGACTGATTTTTGCATCTTTAAATAAAGATTCTTTGATAAATCTAATAAGCCTAAATTTTTAATTAGAAAGCTAGGTACAATGCCAGTAGCCGAAATAACAAAAGGTAATATTTTTATAGTCCGAGAAATGAGAAATAAATTATTTATATAATTATTATTATTTGTTTATTACTAATACTGGGTTTTTAGGAGTGCTCTCACTTCAATACAGTTATAAAACTCTTTTTTTTTTGTTATTGTTTTTGGGGTGTTATGCCGTGTTTCGCTACCTCCTTCTTTTGCCAACGTTTCGGACAGCGTTACAGTGTCCATCATCAGGGCAGATGAGTAAAGGATATTGGTGAGAGTGTTTACTTATGTGTGTCGAAGCGATACCGTGCTGCCAGCTCCATTTCTCTACGAGCTGGTGTTGGAAAAAATTCAGCATGGTTTTTTGCGTTTAGCTTTGGTGTAGCCGTCAATTACTGGATACCAAGAACTATTGAGCTTAGCTCCGTCGTCTCTGTTAAATGGAGCTGGGAGCACGGTATCGCTTCGACACACATAAGTAAACACTCTCACCAATATCATTTACTCATCTGCCCTGATGATGGACACTGTAACGCTGTCCGAAACGTTGGCTAAAGAAGGAGGTAGCGAAACACGGCATAACACCCCAAAAACAATAACTAAAATACTTTTTGGCCGTGAAAACCTAAAAACAGTTATAAAACTCAATTATTACACAAATAAGTACACAAAATCACGCAAACCTACACTGTCAAAAAAAATATAATATCTACATAAAATTACAAAATTTTATAAAAACTTACTCAAGTGATAGATAATACAAAAAGAGATAATAAACACAAGTGTTACTTTTGACTTCTGATATACTGGCATACAGAGCTCCGGGCCCAAAAGGTCCCCTTCTCTTTCATAACGAGTTTACATACTGCATACAGCATCCCCTGAGTTGAGACAAGCCCTGAGGGAAATTATTTTCCTCAGGGCTTGTCTTTTTAAATAATTCGAATTTACTTCCAAAAATTAAGCAGTTGAGAGTTTTTTTTCATCCAGGTACAACTACACAAAGAAATAAAATAATTTATTGATTAACCTAGGTAATAATTCGTTCAGTGTTGAATATTTTTATGTTTGATTTGAGATTTTCACATAATGCTGTATTGCGTTACCTCCTTCTTTAGCCAACTTCAAACCAGTTTCCGACAGTTACAGTGTCCATCATCAGGGCAGATGTGTATTTTTTTTTTTTTTACAGTTAATACCGCACAAGAGTCCCAACTGCTCCCGTCTGGAGCCAGTGAGACTATGGCATCCCCAATTGGGGTATGTTGTGAGGCTGAAGGTAGTGGGGAGGGGAAGGAGATAGGGAAGAGGAAGGTGGGGAAGTACCTGGCTATTCAGATCTGGTCACTAAACACGGCTAAAGCCATTTCAAGCAACGTTTCAATTCTGAATGGTGGTCTTACACCAGGGCGATACTGATAGTATCTTCCACTCTGGAACGTGCCGCAAATATACTATATATTATTTTAAATGAATAAATTGTGAAATAACACAAATTAATCAAATAAAATTTATTTGCGCACGCCGGGTTCGAACCCGCGACCTTCGGATTGTGAGTCGAGAGTCTTGCCTCGGGACCACGGAGGCCGTCGTATTATTACATAACTGATGGTGGACACAGTAACGTTGTCCGAAACGATGGCTTAAGTATGTGGAAACGTGTGGTTTACTGTTCTTTTTATCTGGTGAACAATACAGCTTTGATTATCAGGAGTTTCAATGATACTTTGATTCGTCAAGTTACGAATCGTGTTTATTATGGTCTTATTTACAATTAATCTTAAATGGGATGTTCTGACTTGCTCTGCGGCAGTAAAAGTGTCACTGAAGATGCCCACCTGTAGATCGGATATCACCGGTTGTCTTCGTAACACTTCGGGTATTAAACCCAAACAAGTTGACTCTCTCATACTGTACGACTTTACCAACCTCTGTTAAGACGTATCAAATATGTCTGTCAAATACATGCATATCGTTAAGATGATGCCTTGCGACATAATGCAAAATCATACAAAATCGTGTATTTTTGTTTTGAAAATTTAATCGCTTAAAAGTATTTTAGATGCTTCAATTAAACACTGCGTGTAGAACATATCTTTGCCCTTAAAAATATCGGTCATTTTTTTATAAGTCTTTTAATAAGCCTAAAAAAAAATAAAGTATAAGGTCTATAAAAAAACACTTTCAAGTGCAAACTCTCCTACTTGTAAACCCCTCTTTGTATTTAATTTTATTGCATAATGTGGCAAATTTAGTTTCTTTTATGATAATCGCGAAAAAAGTCGATATTTATGCATGAACTTCCCGAAATAAAATAAAATGTGCATTTTCGCGTTGTTATTTTTGACATCAATCAAGACCGCCGGCATTCGACGAAAATGTTATTTCAAAGTGAACCTTATGCCATGGACGTAAGAACCACACAATCGTCACCGCCTTTTTGTCGCATTCTCCACCCAACAGTTGTGGTGGACGGACGTCCTTGGCGTCCGTGACTCTCTGCGCCGTAAAATGTTATTCGAGTTTACGTACTATCGATTTTAAAATTTCCTAGTTATATACGTAGATGTTTGAATATACCGGTTAACCACTTTATAATTTACTTTATTTATATAATAATACTCGTATTTGAAAAAAAATATATAATTCTGTTGCCAAATGTCGTTTGAAGTAGGCAATAACTTTGCCAATGATTTGACATTTACAATTTTAAATCTGGCGCGCTTTTGAGTATTAAACAGTGACAACAGTACCGCACAGTGAGCAAATTTCAATATATCGTTAACAATTTAATATTTATAAATTCGTTTCATTTTCCGTATAAAGCGACTTCCTTGAAGTACTCGATTCACATTTTGAAAAAGTTATATTATTTTTATTTAAAAAAACACGATTTTTTAAATTCCGCCGTAACATTAACGAACTTAATTATTTTTACGTTGTTAACACTGGCATAAATCTAACTATGCACATGAAATCTCCGTAGAAGAGAAACATATTAGCTTTAATTAATTAACTTTTATTGCCAAGTTCTTACTTTTGGGGAATGATTAAATATATTTTTTTTGTTTATTAATACCTAAATTACAGTCCGAAGCTTTCCCTTTCAGTTGTTAACCGCCAAGCTGTTGGTGAATATTTTTGTTGAAAATTGTTATTTCCAATATTTTTATTTTTAAATAAATGCAAATTGTCCAAAAGAATTTTAAACAATCTAATTTATTAGCAGTTCAAATATAATTGTAGGCCTCCTGGTCAAATGTATTTGACGGCCTCCGTGTTTGAGGGGAAAGTCGATCCGATGGTCGCGGGTTCAAATAATTAAATATAATTTATTATGGTATATTTGTGGCATGTTCCGGAATGGAAGATACTCTCAGTATCGCCCTGGTGTAAGACCAAAATTAGAAATTTAAACGTTGCTTAGTGACCAGATCTGAATAGTCGGGTACTTCCCCACCTTCCTCTTCCCCATCTCTTTCGCTTCCTCTCTACCTTCAGCCTCACAACATACCCCAATTGGGGATGCCATAGTCTCACTGACTCCAAATAGCAGTAGTTGAGATTCTTGTGTGGTATTCACATAAAAAAAAATAAAAAAGGTACTAGAAAATAAGATAAATTTTCTTGATAGAAACAACGCCATAATTTTGTTAACTGTTAATTAAAGTTTAGTCGGTATTATATAAAACAGATTCCCAAGAATGAAGATTTTTTTTTATCCACTTAAAATTTGGAGTTCACCACTCTCAGTCAATTACTTAACTGTAAACTAAATGTTTGCATTAATGTACCCTCCTCCACACAGAGCAAATGATTCCTTCATATATTCCGTCATCTTCAAAATTCGCGTTAATACATCCCTTCTTACAGATCCTCTTTAAGCCGCCCCACAACGCTGCCCAACTGGTTGCTTGAAAATAAAAACTTTTCAATAGAATTCTAAAGAAATGTGAACTGCAAGAGTGTATAGAAGAGTTAAATAAATCGTATGATAAAATAACTGTAAATTGCATATTAATAACTACCTATAAAGTTATATTATAAAAAATAATTTAAAAATTCAAAATTATTAAACATTTTTTATTAATAAACTATACAAATCTTAAGTTCAAATGTTTTATAAACAAATGTTTTATAAACGTTCAAATGTTTTATAAACCTAGTCTATTCCGTGCGAAGGAGAGCGGTTCATCTTGGTTCATGAGTTTAAAAAACAGTCTTTACTGCCTCCTGTAAAATTTGATAAATAAAAGTTACTTGTTCTACAAATTAGGCCCATAATATGTTAATTTTACCATGTATTTTGATAATCATAAATAAGTATTTAATATAATTATTATGTTCATATTTTTCACAATTTTTACCACAGTGTATTTGAGGGCGGAACTCGGGATTTATGAGCCTGACGCCTCTCGTCTATTATTGGTTGTCAAGTTTTCTCAAGTATTTTATAATCCCTCGCAAAACAGACGATTTCGAATTTTTCAAGGACTATGGGATCACCTTAAGTGTTGTGTCGCTACTACCATTTTTGCCTGTCATTTTATTTTTAGATTCTTCTTGATTCATTTCCGTCGTTGGACTCTTACTTTCAATTTAACGTCTGTGTCGTATTTTCCTTAAATATTCTAGTACAAATTTGTCTTTGTATCATTTTGTTGGGAAAGTGTCAAGTCACGAAACCTCGTACCATTTCTAAAAGTCTAGCAGCCAGCATCAAGAATATTTTCAAGTTATTGCTAGTTTATCTGAACTTTTCTACACGATCAACAATATACCAGTAATTTAATATAAGTGTGTTATTCAGAGTATAATAAATAAATCGATGAACGCCGGCTGCACTCACGAAAAAGCGTGACTCACTGTCACGTTCCACCTGAGCCGAGCGTGCAAGCGAGAGCGCGGAACAAGCGTTCGGCGCTCTCGCGTGACGCATCTATCTTTCATTCACTCCTTCGTTATTATATGATGTTATCACGTAAAATTATCGTCCGTAAACCGATTTTACAACCAATTTTTTTTTTAAAGAAAGACAAATATTCCCGGGTTGGTTACGAATAACCCAACAATTCGATGCTTGAAAATCTCCTACTTTCACCAAAGTAAGCGAAAAATGTTGCTTGTGTTGTGATGGAGGACTTAGCCAGCCGAGGAATCTAACACGCGACGCCCTGGTGGGACCCGCGATGCCCACTCAGCCATAAAAGAAGTCATACAAGGAGCCTTACAACCGACTCCAGCCCTCCAGAGACAAACAAGAGGCTCCCTATAATATAACATAACTACCTATAATTTTTTTTTTTTTTTTTTTTTTATTTCTTGCCAGGGCAATCCCGATGAGTTACAGAACTCATTTTAGGACAGGAGGAACATACAATTCATAGGTGAGAGGAAATAACAATTTTACATAGGAGCTTACATATAAAAAATATAAATTTCATATATAATGTAGACGAAAAATAAAAGACAGGTTAAGTAGAACAAACAAACAATAGAAAACAATTAAAGAAAAAAGGAACAAGTTTATACAAATATGGATGATTACAACTAAATTAAAAAGAAAAGAAGAGAAAGGGAAACAAGACATAATCGAACATGACAAAAAAATTACATAGTTTCATCTTTAAACCTATTTAAAAAATATTCTTTTAAAGCATTACTCTGAATTTTTTTATTTTGCTGGATTCCCTTGTACATATCGGGAAGCGAATTATAAAGAGTATTGGCAATGTAGTTCAGAGATTTTATCCAATGTTTTGTAGTATGTATTTGAGGTACGCGGATTTTATTGCTATTTCGAATATTGTGAGGGTTAATGTCTTGATTTTAAAGTGGCTTGATGTTAGTGTGAGTTGATTGTTGAGTAATTTGTAGGATGGTGCTTGTGATTTCATGTTTAGGAAGGATTATTATTGGAAGAATACCGGAAACCGAATAGATATCTCTGACAAGGGTATCCCATGGAAGTCCAAAAACATTTCTGAGAGCACGATTTTGAACCACCTAATAAAGATATCTATTGAAAGATACCGAAACTACATAAATAATCATATATACTGCACAAGGCAACATGGCATAATATCCCAAAAAACAAATCACAAAAATAAATCACGATGATTTTTCCAGGCCTCCAGAGACTATGGGACCGAACACATAATTACTTATAAAAACGATATCTGTTGAAAGATATTGAAACTACATACATATTACTACAGCTACTATACAGCGCAACACGGCATAATATCCCAAAAATAAATTATGATAATTTCTAAAGCATGTTTTAAAAACAAATCTAACGCATATTCCTGATCACCGTGCACCTAATGTCATGGCGGCCGGATCACCATTTTGAATACATTTCCTCCGACACACGCCCCGCCACAACAGGACCGGGCCGTTGCCATATGCATACCTACTTACTATACCCCACACTGTATCATACTATACCAGGCATTGCTATACCTAGCATAGAGGCAGGTATAACAAACTCGCGACTACTCGGGTAGGTACCTACAGAGTCAGTACCTTCCAGAGAAAAGTTTCCAGTTGTAATGACTATCAAATATACATAGGTAAGTAAGAACCGCACATCTTTATTCTAAATCACACATTTATTTTTTTTAAACTTAGGCATATTTTGTCAGGTTAGAAAATTTCTCAAATTGCCATCGGAAAGTTTGGTATCATAGCCGATTTGAATATAAAGCGTAGAGCTTTCTCTTTCTAACGCTGTTTTAGAGATCTTAGGTTACCGGGTTGCTACCTCCTTCCTTCTTGATGTAGTGTAAATTATTAATAATAATAAGTAAGACAATAATATAATTACTAGGGATCAGTAGGATTTATCGGTCCAGTTAGGAGTTCTATCGAGCCGAACCCTCTGATATGAAAATATCTGGAGTCGGTGAATTATTTTCCCATTTGGTCTCTGGTAGGTTGACATGTTGTTCTTATATTGTTTTGTATTTATTATACTTATATAGTGCACTTGAATAGCGTGAATTTAAAAAGTGTGTGGAAGGGTTAAGTTTTTCCTGTGGGGAAGTTTTAACCTGGACATAAAGTGGAAAATAAAAAAATAATCTATATATATAAAATCAAAATATGTTTGCTTGGGAATGTATGAGTTAGGAAATGTCTATTAATAGTCTATGTATTGCTATATTAAGCATATGAAATGTTTGAAACTTTCAAAATATCTTCTTTCCGTCCTCGCGAAGAACTCTGGATTATTACAACCACATGACAATATATCTGAAAAGTTTTTTAACCGATACAAAAACTCTTACGAAACTGTCAAAAATGTCACAATTTAAGAATGACATTTTGCAAACCATCAATAGTTAATTCATAATTCAATTTTCGAAACTCTTTAAATTAATGAATTTATTATTATTATTTGAAGTATGGTACTAACCAAAATCAAATGCTTTGAATTTAATCAAAAATTATATTTATTTTAAATATTTACCAAATTTGATTGATTGCTCTTATAATATACAAAAATGAATGTTTGTAATAGAAAATTTGTTAAAAAATGGCAAAAGGTGGCACGCGAACTGTTTGAAAAGCTGAGTATACCGGGACTGAATATATTGAACGTAGAGGAGAGGAGATCGCAGGAGGAGTGAGGGAAGGCGGGGGTGAGGGGAAGGGGTCATGGGAGGGAAAGGGGAACGGAACGAATAGAAAAATACACGCAGGGAGAAACAATTTCTTTACTTTTGGCATTGCAACGCATGCCGGGATGCGTATTTCCAAAACCTATACCGGTTCAGTCGCTGCAGCGGCAATTTACAATTTAAATACACCTTTATATTGGTTATTTTTTATCACTTTGCAAAAAAAAAATTGTTCTAAGATCTTGATAAAATAATCTTTCCAACGTGTATATTAGAAATCAAAATTTTTATTTCTTAATATTTAAATTTTGACATTGAAAACGTAAATTGTCGGTAGCGCGACAGAATCGGTATTGGGTTTGGAAATACGCTGCCGGGATCTCGCTAATAAAAATAAAAAAAAAATATTTTCAATTTAATGCAGATCTTGGAAAGTAAAGGGATCTTTCAATTTGTAGCAAAAAATCATTGATTGTACCCAACATTTCAAATATTGAATAAAAATAATTGTGTTGTACAATATTTTATTGGTGGTACTCGTTGGTAACTTTTGTAACTATATAATTTTTTTACCAGAGTAAAAGTTGTCCCATAAAAACGGGTAAAAAACCAATGCTCGTTTTGAATTGAAGGCAATGTCTGTTTTGTCGGGTGACCCACAAAAACCCACCACATTTGATTAGTTCCAATTCCAACACAACGCAGGGTGACGTAAAAATGAATATTTTCCTGACCGCAAGTGCCTACCCAAGTAGGTGCGGGTACTAGTCTATAAAGTGAAATGTTCAAATGATTTGGAGCTATGCTATCCAAAAAAGACTACCTTCATTTTAGAATGAAAAAAATATTTTAAAAATTCACTAGATACTAAGGTCGATTGGTACCTACCTACTTATATTTACATATTAATATGTAACCCCTACTATTAGTTATTGACTAACTTTAAGTGAGTTTTACCACAATTTTTAATAAAACCTTTTTTTTCCTTACTGAGAAACAATATGGCGACCAAAGTTATTTGAATTTTTCTCTGTAAACTTGTCGGCTGGTAAATTTATTGTTTTTACAGGATGTCTGTATTTTTTCCTCTTATTTCAAAACTGTTTCATAGTTACGACCAAATAACTAAATAATTCGAGGATCGAGGTGTAAAGACAAATCAATTAAAAGTATCTATAAGAAAATCCATTTTGCAAATTTTGTTCATTGTCGAGTTTCCGCTCAGGTGTCGCGGCTTGGGACTAATTCGTTTGCTGGCTAAATCCTCTTAATTCTTATCCTTAATCCTTATCCCTAATCCTTATCCTTAATCCTTATTCTTAATCCTTATCCTCAATCCTTATCCTTAATCCTTACCCTTAATCCTTATCCTTAATCCTTATACTTAATCCTTATCCTTATACTTAATCCTTATCCTTAATCCTTAATCCTTATCCTTAATCCTTAATCCTTATCCTTAATCCTTATCCTTAATCCTTATCCTTAATCCTTATCCTTAATCCTTATCCTTAATCCTTATCCTTAATCCTTATCCTTAATCCTTATCCTTAATCCTTATCCTTAATCCTTATCCTTAATCCTTTTCCTTAATCCTTATTATTAATCCTTATCCTTAATCCTTATCCTTAATTCTTCTCCTTGATCCTTATTTCCAAAAAGTCTATATCGTTTTTCAAACAAATCGATCAAGTAAGTGATACACATGTTGAATAATAAGAAAAACCTTCTGATTCCTTATCGATTTCACATGCTCATCTGTTTTAACGATCATAATATTGTATATAACTGATGTAATTATAAAGCGACAATATTATAACTGTTTTAAAAGTTATCATTACCTATTACTTGATCAGTTTATTGCTACGGCAGTTGTAATCACCTTTGATAGCCACTGCAAAACAATTTCCAATAAGGCAATGGATAAGGACTTTTAACAACATTGTGCCAATGAAACTACTTTACTGCTCTCTTGTGAGATCGCAGCTAGAATAAGCATCTCTGGTATGGTCTCATATACGAGCAACTTTTCACGCTTACAATGATGGTAGTTAGAAGGAGTGTTTTTTTAAATATTGACAAGTTATTCATGTCCCGGGAATATTTGTACATCTTTAACGAATTATATTGAAAGTTATCCTATCAATACTTATCGATCGGCCATGTTAGGACCCCTGGTGTTGTTTACGGGCAACTATCCAATCGTTTCTACCAGATAATATAATGAATCACCACGACATTTCACGATTTTTTACTTAAGGTGATCCAATAGTCCAGGGAAAAATCGAAAACGGAATTCACGCCCCTTTGTGGGAGGAATTTAAAAATACTTGAGAAAATGCTTTTGGAAAGGTTGGAAAAGGTATTTGAGAATTTTTTTACAGGTTTATTTCGTAAAGGCCTGTAAAAAACATTAACTCCTTTTTTACGCATTGTTTATACTAATAAAACGCAAATTTAAAATTGATTTCACGGAACCAAGCGACGTGGAGCCTACACGTCTGTTCCCCGCTCCGTTCGGGGCAGAAGTGAAAGAAAGTGGGGTGTGGCAAGCCAGTAGTCCTTCGGTGATCGATATAAGGGTCACTTTGAAAATCCAAATTCGTCGGCTGCCGGCCGTATTGTGAAATAACAACGCGAATGCACATTTTATTTTATTTTGTGAATATCGGGCGTAAATATAATTTTTTTTTGCGATTATCATAAAATAAACTAAATTTGCTACAATAAACAATAAAACCATATCCGAAAAAATGTTCATAAGTAGGAGAGTTTGCACTTGAAAGTGTTTTTTTATAGACCTAATACTTTATTTTTTTCTAGGCTTATTAAAAGACTTATAAAAAAAATTACTGATATTTTTAAGGGCCAAGATATGTTCTACACGCAGTATTTAATTGATGCATCTATAATACTTCCAAGAGATCAAATTTTCAAAACAAAAATACATGATTTTGTATGATTTTACATTATTTCGTAAGTATCTTAAGTATAACATAATAAACTTCAAGTAAAACTAGAAAGTAGGTACTATAAAATGAAAATTACATCAATGTTTTGACTCGGGTCGTTATAGCACCTGTCGCTTCAAGCTTATTCATAAGAAATAACCGCAACACACATTGAACGGAACAAAAGTGCAGTTAATGTTCTAGTAATGTATGTTATTTGGTATTTTAATGTGGCATTACACATAGCGGTCATGCGAGGTGTCGTTACAGGCCTGATGGAACTACATATTAATGGTTATGCTAAAACCAAATTTTACGCACTTTAAAAATGAAAAGAAATGGGTTTAACTTGTAGAAAGCATAATAAAAATATTCAGACGAATTAGAAAAATATAAGGATTAGGCTTCGATCGAGACTCGGTACATCTCGGGAACCTGCAGTACACCTTGGGGTGATTTTCTCAGAAAAATGGCTCTATAAAAATCATCCAACAATTATTACATCATATCCGAGGGGGTTCCGCGCGTTTTCATCGCGCGACAAAATATCTCCGAAAATATATCCCCGACAAAATATCATCGACAAAATATCCCCGACAAAATATTTCCGACATAATATCCCCGACAAAATATCTCCGATAAAATATCTCCGACAAAATAT
The DNA here is from genome assembly GCA_936435175.1 of Glyphotaelius pellucidus. Classification (NCBI taxonomy): domain Eukaryota; kingdom Metazoa; phylum Arthropoda; class Insecta; order Trichoptera; family Limnephilidae; genus Glyphotaelius; species Glyphotaelius pellucidus. Next base: position 10,491,890 of record OW386560.1, read on the forward strand.
CCTCGACAAAATATCGCTGACAAAATATCCCCGACAAAATATTTCCGACATAATATCCCCGACAAAATATCACCGACAAAATATCCCCGACAAAATATCCCAGACAAAATATCCCTGACAAAATATCCCCGACAAAATATCCCCGGTAAAATATCCCAGACAAAATATCCCCGACAAAATATCCCCGACAAAATATCTACGACAAAATATCCCCGACAAAATATCCCCGACAAAATATCCCCGACAAAATATCCCCGACAAAATATCTTCGACAAAATATCCCCGACAAAATATCTACGACAAAATATCCCCGACAAAATATCGCTGACAAAATATCCCCAACAAAATATCCTACGAATAAAACATCCCCCAATAAAATATCTACTAAAACCTAACCTAACCTAACCTAAACCAAAGAAAAAATGTAGGACAAAAATAATACAGACAACAAAAATTTATTGTCTTTACAAGATGTCTGTATTATTTTTGTCCTTCAACATCCTCCATATAAAAAAAAATATCTATTAAAACTTTACCTAACCTAACCTTACAAAAATTGGGACAAAAATAATACAGATATCCTGTAAAGACAATAAATTATTGTTCAAAAAGAGTAAAATGACGAATGACCAGGACACACTGAACCACAGATTCCTACCCACCCCTTAAACCCCTTTCCTTCCCAGAACTCTCCTCTCCTTCCTTTCCTTAAAAAACCCTCCACACAGCATCCCCAAAGATGACATAGGCCCAGAGGGAAATTATGTTCCTCAGGGCCTCCTGTGTGGAACTCATGTAAAAAAAAAAATTTAAAAATGGGACAAAAATAATACAAACTACAAACATTTATTGTCTTTCAAAGATGTCTATATTATTTTTGTCCTATTTTACTATTTTTAAACAATAATTTATTGTCTTTACAGGATGTCTGTATTATTTTTGGCATTGCAATGCATGCCGGGAACTCGCTATTGTATTAATATAATTAAATAAATACTCGTGCCACGTATTCTTGGAACGTCCCCGACTTCTTCTGACATTCACGTTCGCGTCATATATTTATTTATATATATAATTTACGCCTATACGAACTTTCGTTTGTTGGACTTATTCATAAAGTAAAATATGAACCCACGCAGAAGAAAAGCAGTAGGTATTATGCTAACCTTGATTATTATTATTGAGGTATGTTATTATAGCCTTCTAATCACTACATTCCATGCAGCTGAACACATCTACTAATACTTCTGAGAAAGTATTGCCAACTGCATGCAATCTAGATACAAGCGAGTATCTAAATGACTCAGTCCTGATATTGTTGCAATTAAAAAGAATTAATATTATTATACTCCTTTCTTCGATTATTCGCTCTACATACACAAACCATCTAAGCGTTCTTTTCTTAATCTCAATCATTACGCTTTCATCAGCCCTGCATTTTTTGCGAATCTCTATAAATCTCACCACCACACATGCGCCTAAAGAATCTTATTTCTACAGCATTCATCCTTCATCCTGGTTTCATCCTTCCTCTGCTAGCTCCTTGCCTCACCGCCATATATAAGGGTTGGTATCGGCACTCTATTGTGGACTGCTAAACGTGAAAAATCACGGGTCGTAGAGGCACTAGCTATTGCGTACTTATATCTCGTTGAAACTTGTTCCATTATTAATATGCGAGTAGCAGTGAGCGGGGACTGGATTCGGTAGTTTGGCAGCGTTTGAAGTCAAACTGGACTAATTGGAGGTAAAAAGTGGAAGCAATTATTTCGTTTCGCGTCTCACCTAAAAATAATAAATACATCAATGGGGATAGAGTTCCGTAGTAATTCTGTACAAAGCAGTTCCAATTTTTAAAATTGCAATTAAAATAAATTTCTGTTAAAAATATTATACTAAAAAATAGGAAGGTAAAATAGGTAGGCTTGCCTGGATTTTTCAAACGAACATTTCCAATTTTGAAAATGAAACTGCAATTCGATGGAAAAGTTTTTGAGGTCATTGAACCTTTGTTACAGAGAGAATCCATCGAAGCCAGAGTTAAATTAGCCTCCCTGTACAATACTGGGCGTATTGTACAGGGCCCGCAGATACTTTAATAGTACACAACTGCTAACCCTGTACAAATCGCAAGTGCGACCCACGGTTGAATTTGGCACCTCTGGTCTGGAGCTCCAAAATACTTGAAAAATACCCTCGACTCAGTGCAGAAACGGGCGATCCGTTTGATAGATTCTCCCACTTTAACCAACGGATTGCAATCTTTAGAGCACAGGCGTCGGGTGGGAATGCCACCCCAGTTCTACCGGTATTTCAATGTAAATCCTCTGAGGACGTGAGGTGCATAGTCGGGAGACACTCCAAACGCACGCCCAACATATGTATACGGTTGACATTTGTCACATGAGAACGGTTCGTTTCCAGGACTCGCTGTTCAGTTCAACAGCTCGGCTGTGGAACGATTTATCGGCAAGATTCATCTACAACATGAGTCTCTTCCAGACCAATGTTCATTCCTTCCTCTCCTCAAAAAGACCCTCCACACGGCATCCCAGATGACATAGGGCCTGAGGGAAATTATTTTCCTCAGGGCCTCCTGTGTGGAGTTAATGTAAAAAAAGACACATTTTAAATAAATATTTTTAATTACCACCTATCTCTTGACACTTGTCTACACAAAATTAGCAGATATAAGATTTCTCTAGAATTTTTTTCATTTTCCATCGAGATAGTTGAACCTTTTCACATTTCGATAGGACGCTTTTTCCAAAACACGAATGACCGGCAAGAAGAAATGATTTTGATAAATCCAAAACTGAAACGATAAAGCAATTTTCCTTTTAATGTCACTGAACTGGAAAACTGTAGGGTGGCGCGAATCACTAGGCAATGGGGTCCTTCTTACTTCGTATAGGGTGACAACATTACATACGATTTTATTCAGAAATAAAATGTATTTAAAAATCACTGAAGAGATTCAAAGTTTGTTGTGAGAGTGTCAGTGTACCAGAAGTAATTGGTTTTTCTTACTTCTGGTAAAATTGATATTCTTAAAAATTATCTTAACAAATCTATGTGGAATTTTCAGCAATACCTATATTATGTTACTAAACGTGATGCTTTTGAAAAAACGATTCATAGAGCTCCAGAATGAGCTGGATATTGAATATATTTTATAATACTTGCATTCATTGAACTGCAAAATTATATATTTTTTTATATAAAGAATATGGGTTACATTGGTACAAACATATTTTACAAAATATTATATTTAGAGTCATCATCATTGGTAATACATCTATCTATATATTATATAAAAATCAAAATATGTTTGTTTCTGGGTTTGTACATACATATATATGTGCTACGCGTTGCTAAACCATTCATCCGATTGCAATGAAACATTGGGAATTTTATTTGTTCGCGGGAGAAGGGAGGGGTAACTTGGAAGGGGGTTCACGGGACGGGGGAAGCGGGCGAGCGGAGTGGGGAGAGGGAAGAATGAATGAATGAATGAACGATTGAGTTATTGAACGAATTAATGAATAAATGAATGAAACAATGAATGATTAAATGAATGAATGATGACTCAATGAATGATGAATTAATGAAAGATGAATTAATGAATGATGAATGAATGAATGAATGATGAATGAATGAATGATGAATGAATGAATGATGAATGAATGAATGATGAATGAATGAATGAATGAATGATTTTTTTTTTATTAAGTTGCATAGTAACGCATGCCGGGAACTCGCTATTGTATAAATAAACCATCGCGGGCATGCACACATCAAATTCAGTCATACATATCTTATAAAAAAAGATATAATTATCTTATCAATTACAATAATATTTTTTTACATTCGCTCCACACAAGAGGCCCCGAGGAAAACAATTTCGAAAGGAAGGGGGGGGAAGTTGTGAGAAGGAAAAGGAATGGGAAGTGGATAAAAATCTAGGGGAAGTGTCTAGGAGGGACTGACGTATGAATCTATCCGTCCGGCTGAAAAGGTCAAAAGTCTCCCTCCACCAGTCTCTCCCACCAAGACCTATAAAAACGTCCATGAATCCGGGCACCCCTGCCATGTCACCAAACATAGCGAACCACTTGGGGTGACCATGCAGGGATGTTGGTTTCGAAACCCGCCTCCCAAATAGTAAAATTCATTTCTCATTTCTTTTGAAATCAACAAAACACTCTCACCCTAAACGCAAGTGCATAAAATCTCCGGATACAGAGACGCAGCGCCATAATGTAACCCTCCAGTATTAGGAACTTGTCAATTACCGCGCCATTGTGCTGCCTGCCCCCTCGGGGAGCCGGGGATGGGGAATGAAGAGGGTGCTTGAGATGATTTTTTTGTTCGCGGACGCAAGGGGTTGAGGTACCACTACCCCCGCAGCCGGGCTTGTGTCTACGAATGTGGTGGTTTTTATTTCCCTTAGAATATGTGTGGTGTGAAATGTTTATCAAATCTGATGAATCGCCTTAACAAAAACATTATTATTTTAAGTGAAAAAGTATTAATTGCATGCACATAATAAACTGATTTTTTCATTTATCTCAATTTGTATCGTACTTCGACTGAGAACTACTTTCTCAACGCATATTTTTATGGCCTGCTATCTTTGTGTATGATTGCAAGATTCAAACCCGAACTTAATGCTGTACAGGTAGTGTCTTGGATAAATTTATCCATTTTTATTTATTATGCGACATCTATTGACTTTTCTACAAATCTAGGATAAATATCTGGAAAGCAGTGTCGTTACATTTAGAAGATCCAAAGATACAATTTTATTTCCATACCACATTAATAAAAAAAATTAACAACTAAAACGAGATTTGATACCTTGGCGTGATTTTTGAAGCAAATTTCTCTTTCAAACCCATATACGAGTATATGACATTGTCTCCCGCGCCAACAAAATGCAAGGATTTGTTCTTCGTAATGCTAGATCATTTACTAATGGAATTGCAATACGGAGAACATGAAGCAATTGTCCGCAGCATCCTAGAATATGGCTCCATTATTTGGGCCCCTTCTGAACAAAACCATATCCTAGAAATAGAAGTACAAAAAGGTTTATGCGTTACCTGTATATGAGGGAATATACATATTACCCATTCCTGTATCCATCGTTGATCTTAACAATGATGCTCGACCTTAATACCTTAGAAGCCTACCGAAAAATATTTTTAGGTAAACATTTTTTTAAGCTAATCTCCGGTACCTAAATCCGTCTATGTTTTAATAGATTAACTTATATGTCTCTAACGCGTGTACTCGTGGGAAATCCCACGCACTAGATGTAGTTGTTTATTTCTTCAGTGCTGAAATTGTACCATAATATTCTGTACTCCTCATTGCCCAGAGTACTTAATGGAGAATGCTAACTATGCTGATTCAGTTAACATCTTCAATTGATTACAATAAATAAATAAAAAAGCAGGTGGGGGAGTTAAGTTATATTTATTTATTGACGCCCTATCGAGCTTCTACATATCAAATTCAAATTTCATTTATAACAACAGCATAACATAAATAAAAATGATTGACATCTAAAAAGTGGTGGATTAATTTGATTTTAAATGTGTCGAAGTTAAAAATAAATATGTCAGCGACATCAGTTAGTTCATTGCCCAACCTATGTATTCTTTCTAACACAGAATTCGTAGCGAAGTTATTGTTGTAGAATAAAATATTCCGCCTGATATATATATTAATGTAAGTATATGAGTTGTCTATGTATTGCAATATTAAGCATAGGAAATGTTTGAAACTTTCAAAATACGTTCTTTCCACCCCCGCAAAGGTTTCTGGATTATTATAACCACATGACAATATATCTGAAAAGTTTTTACCCGTTATGTAGGCTATGTTGCTATTTAGTGCTTACTTTCAAGTGTCTAGGACGTTCTAAACAAGTTTTTCCTATAACTGGATAAATAATGAACATTTAAATTTAAAAGACAGAATTACAACCCGATCAGAACAACAGCGATAGCAATAACAACAACGGCATGTTATCGATTAGGCAGACTTTTAATGCGAGCCACGACAGTTAATCGAAAACGAAAACCACTCATTATGTAATTTACATTATAAATCGCCGTCCCAAAATATTTTCGAAGAGATTAAATAATGCTATATTACAGGGTCCCTATGCCAGTCATTATGGCCGCGATGTTTTACATAACCTGGTCAGGAGATGATATTATATTAAAGAAATCTTCACTCTACAGATTGCCGCCCAGCGGCGTCCAAACTTTGACACTAAGCAGCTGTTTTATTATTTAACCAAATTAAGAGATTTAACAAGAAAGCCAGAAGCTAAAAATGTATGTATTCTTAGTGTGCCTTATGTCGCCACGGATATAGATAATAGGCGTAAAAATTGCCTGGCAAACGGAGTCTCGAAACAGTCGATTTCAAGTGCAAAATTGTTTTTGTATTTATTCTGTAAAAAATTTCACAAAAAAGTTTAACAGTGAATCAATGGAAACTGTCACAACTAATTTGAGCCAAAAAATTTTGTTTTTAAAAAGTTTTTTTCTTATATGCGTTCATACATTTTTAATGAAAAAATACATTTTTAGTAGTTTACGCCTATATATTCTAGAAAAAATTAACGGTAGAAAAATCTACAATTTATCCAAAGTACTTTTTTTAATTGTGTTTAAAATCCGCATCCGCCGCCAAGACCTAGACAAATCTCACCCTACGAACCCGGACACCCCTGCTGAGTCACCAAACGTGGCGAACCAATTGAGGTGACCTATGGCAGGGGTCTTCGTTATCCAATAAATGGGGCGGCAGTACCCATACCCGCCTCCCAAATTGAATAAATTATTAATTTATTTTCCTGAGAAAAACACCTCCTCTGTGGAGCTATAGTAAAAAAATTTGAAAAAATTTTTTAAAAAAATACCCTCGGGTCAGGATAAAGCAGAACAATAACGAAATGGAATATGAAAAAAATGGTTAGGTTAGGTTATGCTTTTTAAGTGTTTAAACTTTTCCTTAACTTTTTGAGTAATTGTACTTTTCCTTCACTTTTTGTGTGTTTATACTTTTCCTTCAATTTTTGTGTGTTTATTATTATTTTATGTGTTTTTCCTTCACTTTTTCTGTGTTTATACTTTTCCTTCACTTTTTGTGTGTTTATACTTTTCTTTCACTTTTTGTGTGTTTGTACTTTTCCTTCACTTTTTGTGTGTTTGTACATTTCCTTCACTTTTTGTGTGTTTGTACATTTCCTTCACTTTTTGTGTGATTGTACTTTTTCTTCACTTTTTGTGTGTTTGTACGTTTCCTTCACTTTTTGTGCGTTTATACTTTTCCTTCACTTTTTGTGTTTGTACTTTACCTTCACTTTTTGTGTGTTTATACTTTTCCTTCACTTTTTGTGTGTTTATACTTTTCCTTCACTTTTTGTGTGTTTATACTTTCCCTCACTTTTTGTATGTTTGTACATTTCCTTCACTTTTTGTATGTTTGTGCTTTTCCTTCACCTTTTGTGTCACTATTCTATATTGTGATGGAACCGATAAATCTGTGTGAAAACATTTGAGTACCTTCCTCGTGGCTAGATCCGTCCAGGTCGCTGTAGCTGCTAATGCTGGTAATCCCGACCAGCCTAAATACATATTATATCAAATAACAATCGTTAGGTCCGCGGGGTAATTGCAGTGTCGTAGACAGCAGTAATTTGGTCTCGGGTTCACTACACGGCGAGGCTACACGGTCAAGTGGAAAGACATCGCCGACTGCTTGGCGATAGGCGGGTTAAGAAAATGAAACAAGTTGAACTATCATCCATTTCTAAAATCTTTGTTACCTACCTTACTAGTTATTCTGTGAACAGTGGACCTTGCATCCAAAAAAGTATGTTTTTATTTTCAATGTTTAAATAAATCAAAACAAAAATTTCCTTTGAAGTCGTAAGATTTGTACTTACCTAAGTATATAGGTACTTAAGGCCACGTTTCCCGGCGCAAAAAGAAGAAGATGGAGAGATATGTAATTACGAATGTTGGACAGAGCGCGCTAATATTTTCAATAATAAAATTGAAGCGAAAATTATGAAAATGCTTAATAAAACATGACTCGTTTAAAATAGAGCAAAAATCTCGTGGAAGGTATCTTAAGTATCATTTAAAGAATTATTGTAATTTTTTTCACAAATATAACTTGTAAAACAATCGAAATAGACTTGTTTTAAATAATTTTCGGAGCATACTTTGCTATTTTTTTTCTACCGAGGGAATTTCATATAATTTGCATTTCGGCGTGGAACGTATCTAGATGTTATCTTCAAAAATGAAAAATATTTTTTTAAGAGCACTTCAAATGTTTAAGGGAGATATGTAAGAAATCGGTAGAAATTCTGATAGCGGCGACTTAAATACTCGTAACTACCGATTATTTTTAATTATATACTATACATAATACTTTGTTTAAAACACTTGATGAAGCCGTGCGAAATAATGCAAAATCATACAAAATCATGTGTTTTTGGTTTGAAAATTGGATTGCTTACATATATTATGGATGCTTCAATTAAAAACTGTGCGTAGAACACATTTTGGCCTTGGAAAATATCGAGTAATTTTTAATAAGTCCTTTAGTAAGTCTGGAAAAAAATGAAGAATTATAATCTATTAAAAAAACTTTTGACTGTCCAACTAGGAGATTTCCCGTTTTAGGACAGTCAAATTTCCTAGTTTAGTTCACATTAGGTAGTTGTTGTTTTTTGTAGAACTTAATATTAAATGATGTTTACATTTGTAATTGTTAGATACAAATGTAAACATCATTTCATTTACAAGGTTATAAAGGCCGTAAAGCAGTTAAATATAGTAATAGTTGTAAAAGTTACTGAGAAAAGTTACAAAGTTTAAAATAATAAAATTATAATATATTAAAGCTATAAAGAAAACAAAATATATAAACTCATTGGTTTGTGAACAGAAAATAAAAACTAAATCTTAAAAATAAAACCTAAATCTTTCATCGATATATTTCCTATCCGAATGTTCGAATAGGAAATAAATCGATTTTTTTTTTAAATTGTTTTTAAGAAAATATACGATAGGTTTGAGTAGAGGCAATCTCATTCTTTTTATTTATTAGATAATTTCATGATCTATCTTATATTTTCATAAAAAAAATGTATATTTATAAAAATAAAATTAATTTAAGCAAGTAAAGTGAATGAGAGATATCAAAGAGTTCTTCTCCGTAAATGAAAATTGAGAAAGATTATAAGTCTGATAGTACTGGTAATATAATTCTAATAGGAATATATAGTTCTATAATTCTCACAGTATTTATTACATTGGAATCTCATAATATATAGTTTCATAATGTGATTAATTAAGTTATTTACAAAATAATCGGAAAACATTTTAATATTTGTGCCTGAATTTCACAAAATAAAATATAACACGTGAATTTTGGCGATATTTTTTCCAATGCATAAAGAGGCGTTACCCAACTGCAAATTTTATCCCTATGCCATCTGCAGAAGGGCCGAAAGCATGTCGATTATTCGTACTTGTAGTATCCTCCCAGATTCGGGGATGTGTGGACATCTTTGGACTCCGCGTCTAAAACATAAAATCATCAAAATAAATACAATGCCTAGTTTGTATACTGAACGTCTGTTGATGGCGTTCAAACTAGGCATTTTTAACGATTTTTGGAGGATCGTAAATCCTACAAGAAGTTACTTCAAATCAAAAAAGCAAAATGCATCGTACCTATCTATCCTTTAAGTATGACTGTGAAAATCGGACTTGTGCACTTTTGCCAATGGATTCAAAACTGTCGTTTTACTCTGCAAAAGATTTTAGACAATCTGTTGCTAAATATTATGATTTAAACCTTACCGAGAAGTATTATAATTTTGAGGAAAATGTGTGTGTTTATAATATCTATTGTGAATTGTGACCATAAAAATGATAATGACAGCGTGGACGAACCCTTGGGTGTTGCAAGCTGAATTCATTATAATGGAACCCAGAGCATCTAATATTCATAGTGGAACATTATCCAAGAAGGTCGTTAGAGGTCTAGGCGTCTGACTTTGATCCTAAAGGAAATGGGTTTCGTTCCTTTGCAACCCAAACGTGTCTCGTAACATGGTCGCGCCGATCTGTTATTTTGTAATTGGTGTTTTAGCGGACTGTCGTTACAATTAAAAATTTCTTCCTAACTAAAAATGCTTATGAACATTTTTTCATTAAATACTAGCGAGATCCTGGCTTGCATTGCAATGCTACTTGAACAAGAAATTGTTTCTGCATGCGTGTCCTTTCCCATTCGTCCCATTCTGCTTCTGCCTTACCTTCCTCTCCCATGTCCCCAACGCCTCAAGCGTTCCTCCACCACCTTCCCCGCCTTCCTCTCCCGCGAATACCCCTCCCGCGTTCTCTCCGCTCTCCCACGTTCCATATATTCCCGGTACATTCAGTTTTCAAACAGCTCGCTTGACACCTATTAGTAATTTTTTTGTACAAATTTCATTTTTCACAGATTAAAAACATTAATTCTTATATTTTATTTAGAAAAATGAATCAAATTTGATATCTAACATAGGTACCTAATTAAAATACCTGTAATTCTTGATTAGATTCAAAATTTTCGATTTGGGTGAATATCATAAGTAAGTACTTCATTTAAATTCATTGATTTAAAGAGAATTCTAAAATTGAATTCTGATTGAATCAAAATTTCAGTCACAGTCTCAGACGTGTTTGACAGTTTCGTAGTCAATGATTAAAAATCTTTTCAGATGTATTTTCATGTGGCTGTAATAATCCAGAAACCTTCGCGAGGGTGAAAAGAAGATATTTTGAAACATAAAACATTTCCTACGCTTAATATAGCAGTGCATAAACAACAAACAAACAAGCAAGCAGCAAGCAACCAAGCAAGCAAACATACATTCCTTTTTATATATACCGGAGACAATTCAAAAAATTTTAATAAAAATCATCTTAAAAAAGCCCTTCTACTACCCAACAATAAATGTTTTGGTAATTTTTTGGGATTGGTGGCCACGGCTATTACGAATAATTTTTGAAAAAAACTTTAGATTTGCCTTAATCACTATAAAAGGAAACTTATTGCATCACGGCTGGCGGAAAATAATGCATTTTAATTTTCAATATCGTTAAATAAAATTTCACTTCGCGAATCGATCTACGACAGCCCGCCATTCTGTCAACTGTTGTGTTGTTGGTATCCTTGACTTCACACAAACGATTGTAGTCGACTTCGCGGGATAAATAATAAGGCGCGTAGGTACTGGAAGCGCGTAGGTACTGGAATGGAGACAAACCATTCAAATCCTGGGATGTTTTTTAAAATAAAGATAATATACACAAGCCCGCTACACAAACCCTGCGTAGCCAAATAAACCATTTAAAAACGTAGGCTGTTTTTTAAAGTAAAGATAACATACACAAGCCCGCTACACAAACTTTGCGTACTCAAACAAACCATTCAAAAACGTAGGCTGTTTTTTAAAGTAAAGATAACATACACAAGCCCGCTACACAAACCCTGCGTAGCCAAACAAACCATTCAAAAACGTAGGCTGTTTTTTAAAGTAAAGATAACATACACAAGCCCGCTACACAAACTTTGCGTAGCCAAACAAACCATTCAAAAACGTAGGCTGTTTTTTAAAGTAAAGATAACATACACAAGCCCGCTACACAAACCCTGCGTAGCCAAACAAACCATTCAAAAACGTAGGCTGTTTTTTAAAGTAAAGATAACATACACAAGCCCGCTACACAAACCCTGCGTAGCCAAACAAACCATTCAAAAACGTTTTTGTATCACGCGAAGTTGCCTACAATCGTATTTAGTTGTGAGGTCAGGGATACCAACAATGACAAAATGGCGGGCGGCAACCGGCAACGGGAGGGCTGTCGTAGATCGATTCGCGAAGTGAAATTTTATTTAACGATATTGAAAATTAAAATGCATTATTTTCCGCCAGCCGTGATGCAATAAGTTTCCTTTTATAGTGATTAAGGCGAATCTAAAGTTTTTTTCTAAAAAATTATTCATAATTGCCGTGGCCACCAATCCCAAAAATTTACCAATGTTTTTCAAGATTTCGCGGTTCCCCCACTTACAAAAATTTACGACAAAATTGCATTAATTAAATATTAGCAAAAGAATAATATCTATTGGAGGACTAACCATACCGCTAGTACGAACCACAACAGCACAGCATCACTGTATATTCAAGGGTATAAAATTATTCAATAAATTACCCTTAGATATAAGATCGGAAGAAAACTAGGACAAATATAAAAAAAAAAATAATTAAAATACTCTAGTACCACCTCATAACTTTACTTATTGTTTAAATTGGTCTTTGATTTATCTCTTGTATCCTTTGTAAAATTACTAATGGTCTTTGTAAAAATATTTAGTTGTCCTCTCCTAAACACAGCATCTGCTTTATTAGGAGAGTAATTGAAATATTCATATTATATTATGTTGTAAAATTGTAACCATAATAAATGTTTAGATAAATTTTTATTTATTTTTTTAATATAGATAATGGTTTCCAAATCTGCCTACAGAATCATGAAAATTCGATATCTTATTGCCTGTATCTGCCTGTATATTTTCTGCCTGTACAATACATTTTTACAGCAGCATCGCGTTCATTGGTCAAATCATTGTACATATAGTTTCGTATCGGTGATCGATGAGCCGGTGGATGCAATTTTTAGCCATAAATTGTTATAAAGATTTGTCTAATTTCTAGTTAGACGAAAGATTGTAGAAATGTATTATAAGTTTAGCGCCCTTGAGGTGATTTCTCACAAAAACAGCGCTATACAAGTCATCCAAATATTATTATTATTATTATTAACCACAGGGAGTTAAGAGACGTTCCTGATTTTTAAAACCACTGACTCTTAAGCTTGTTCGAAGTAAAATGTATTTTGTTTTTTTAAATTTTTATTTCAGCAGTACTGGAAGTATAGTGCAATCCCAGTCTACCATATTATTACAAATATATTATACAACAATTACAATAAATAAATAAGTGAAATTAAAGATGAAATTAAAATTAAATTAAAATGTATAGGGAGGTTGTCGCATCATCTACATCCATCACTCATTTAGTGGGGAGCTGAGCCACTCGAATGCCGCCAAAACAATGATGTTGGGTGACTTCCTTGTCCTGCCCCAGAAGCAGGTGGCTTTAGACAGCTTTTTCGTCTCGGTGGCCTTTTGTTTGTTTGTCAATTTTTTCACCTAAAAAATTTAATAAATATAAAACCAGTAGGTATTGAATAGATAAGGTCTGGGCGGCGAAAATTTTATTTTTTTAAACCAAAATGTATTTCAACGGAGAACAAAATGTCATTAACCCTTTTTCTTTTAATTAAAGTCAGGAATCAGTGGTCAGAGTTTATCAGGTACGGTCCTTAACGTCCTGTGTTTTATAATTAAAAATAGAAGTACAAAAATAACTCTAGGGTCGTTAAAGGACTAAGTTTGATTTTAAGTCAGCAACGAAACATTTGGCTTTTCATTCTCCCCAATCGAATGCGTGGAAGACCAAAGGTGTCAGGAGCCAGAACATTTGACGAATTAATATTATTTTTAATGAGGTTATCACTGAATAAATATCTTGGTTATGATAAAAACGGACACTGGCGTAAAAAATCGCGTGTTTCAACAGAAATGGAGGTATGTTGAAATAACAGATACGGATTATATAAATATTAAAGAACATTTTGGAATGTTTTTAATATTTTATTTGTTTATTTGAATCACTAACAGCTAAGCTTTTACATAATATAACTTAAAGCATTATACATAGTAGAGAAATGATCATTCTTAAGTAATAAAAAAAATATAATAAAAACTATCTACTGAGAGAGGAGCTAAATTGGATTCCAATAAAAAAAGACTGCTATTTAATGCGTTAATTTTTGTGCATAAAGTTATGAAAAACCAAATTGCCAAAATTCAGGGGTGAAATAGTTTTTAATAGAGATGTCCATAATTACGAAACAAGAAATATGAATATAGAGTTAGATTGCCACACATGAAAAAATCAAAATCACAGAACAGCCTACTGTTTAGATAAATGTATGATGAAATGCCTGAAAGTATGAAAAATGAAGAAAGAATTAATGTATTTAAAAATAAATGTTAAGCTTATATAAAAATGTTTTAATTTATTACATAAAATGTTATATTGAACTTATTACTTTATATTCATGTAGTATTTTTTTTACATGAGCTCCACACAGGAGGCCCTGAGAAAAATAATCCCCCTCAGGGCCTATGTCATCTTTGGGGATGCTGTGTGGAGGGTTTTTTTTAGGGAAAGTAAATTGAGGAGGGTGTAGAATCATAGAATAAGGGGTGGGTAGAATCTGGGGTTTAGTGTGTCCTGGTCATCCACTTCCAAGACCTAGACAAACCTCACCCCATGAACCCGGGCACCCCTGCTAAATCACCAAACGTGGCGAACCACTAGTACAAACTAACTCAATAAATAATAAATAATTCATTCTACCTGCTACCTACTTAGATTTTTATTGTAGGTAGGAGCTATGTTAGTAAAGTGATGATTTTGACTTCAATGTCGAAGATGATTTTTTATTATAGAAATAACAAAATTCAAAAATAGCATATTTTACGTTCTAACGTAATGTAATTATAACTGTCAATGAAATCTGTTAATTTCTTTGTTAAAGTCCTTCTATTGACACAACAACAAATAATTTTCTTGCGAAATTCGCCCCTGTAGGAATAAGCATTCTCACTGTAAATGCATTTTTAAACGCCACCGAAATGCACGCTATGCATTTAATGGACTCATTATTTAAAAACCAACAAATTGTTGAAAACTGAAAATACTTTCCTTTTTTTAATGTAAGCACCAGCTTAGGTACCTACCTAGATATATATTATAATAAGGTAATTATATTATACAACAATAACTTCAACATGTCTGAATTTTTATTACATATTTAGCTACATTTGTACTCTAGACCTACCTAAAATGAATCTTTTAAAAGGCTATCTTATAGGTAGAGACCCAAACATTTTCTTTTACAGTAATGTATAGTATTTGTTATTTATTTATTTGTAAGAAACACACAGCTTTTACATAATATACTTTAATAAATATACAAGTGAATTGAAGTCAAGCCATAGAAGTTTCGTTGATTGAAAATGAAGTTTTAATATTTTAATCTCTTAATCTCTTTTGATTGTCACTTCATCTTTACCGGAAATCATAATTAAATATTATAATTACCTACTCATTAATTTAAAATATATATATATATATATTTATTTATATTTAAACAAATGATATAGGTATTATTAACGTAATAATTTCGATGTTTTAAAAATACTTAAACAATTTTTTTATGTCAACATATAATTGTTCTTTTGACTTTAAGTCCGGGTTAAATCTTCCCCACACTTTTCCACAAATGATCATCTAGTCAATCCACGCTATGCAATTGCACTGTATAAGTATAATAAATACAAAACAATACAAGAACAACATGTCAACCTACCAGAGACCAAATGGGAAAATAATTCACCGACTCCAGATATTTTCATATCAGAAGGTTCGGCTCGATAGAACTCCTAACCGGATCGATAAATCCTACTGATGCCTCAATATAAATATTTAAAAAATCTTTCGTAATCCTACATATATTTAATATGACTGATTTTTGCATTTTTATGTAAAGATTCTTTGAAAAATCTAATAAGCCTAAATTTTGAATGAGTTAGGTATAATTCCAGTAGCCAAAATAACAAATGCTAATATTTTTATAGTCTGAGAATGCCAAATTCTTTTAATCTCATTTGCTAAAGCTGTAATTTTTTATAATTTTTTCAGAAAAAAGATTTTTGAATATTACAGGAATTTAGAATAGCGACATCAACGATATAAGTTATTTTTTAATTTTGTCATGTAAAACTATATCGGGTATATTTTGACTAATTGTTATGTCTGTTAGTATAGTTTTATCATAATATATTTTATAAAATTCATTTTCTAAAAATGAATTTGGTTCGTATTCATAATATGGTACTACATTATGGTAGTCAATCAAGTTATGTTTAATTACCAAACTATGGTGAATTATTTTTAAAACCTGATTGTGCCTAAATGCATACTCGGACGGCGCTAATACCAAACATCCCGATATAATATGTTCTACAGTTTCCGGAAAAGCCAAACATTTTCTACATAAATCATCAATTTGAATTGTATCTTTTATTATATACTTTCTATAATTTTAGTATTAATGACTCTACTCTATCTTGAATGGCAAAAATAAATCCTTCTATTTCTGCTCTCAATTCTCCAATACTCAACCATTTGTTTGACAATAGTTTCTCAACATACGTTTGGTTGAGATAATTGAAGTGTTTGGCGGGAATAATTTTATTTGACCATGAATCTAATGATTCCTGGCTGGCATTTAAAAGAATGTTGGCATTCTCGTCGTATAAATTTAAAAGAGTAATGTTTCTATCTGCCTTGCAAATTATTTTGTGTATTTCTGAACTATTAGCTTTCCTATGGAAAAAAGTTCTTAGCATTTCTACCTGATTGTGTTTCAAAGAAGTTATGTTGACTATACCTCTATCTCCTAAATTTCTAGGTAAATTAACTGATAATAACTGATAACAGTTTTAATATTATTACTATTTTTCTTAAAAATTTTAACCAATTAAAATAACTGTAATATAAGAAATCATTTTTGTAATTTATGTTTTATTATTTACTGCTAAAAAATAGTGTTAAAGCCCCATGAGCGTATAAAAGAGTAAATTAATTAATTAAAAAACATAATAATTGTAACCATTTACATACAGTTATGATTATTTTAATCTCTACTGCTTTAGGAACTTTTTTATTACTTTCACTTATCAACTGTTTCCCTATAATTGTATGTATTTCCCTGTATTTCCCTGTATGTAAGTACGAGCATAGAAATATGTATATAAATAAAAATAACAAATTAATAAAATCCTCGTTGTGAAAGGTTCATTGTCATCTCGTCAGGTGCCTTCAATGCTTGCAGGTGGGTGAGCTGCCTCCCAGATCTTAAATTACTTCACGCATGTAATTGTTCTTATATAAGTTTTTTTTCTTTTTGAATGAGAACATGTAAGAACTAATATATTTATAAGTATAATATAACCCATTGTCGTATGCCGTGTAAAGTGGAATGAATTTATTGAAAACATGGAAACATGAAGTTGTTATTATCTCTTGACATTGAGCAGATCGATGGAGAAAAACAAATAAAGGATATGTCATTACGAAAAACTTAATAATCTCTGAATAAGATTAATATTTAATGCGAATACGTACCGCACAACAGTCCCAACTGCTCCTCCTGGCCGAAACTAGTGGGACCAATGGCATCCCCAATAGGGACATGTTGTGGGGCTGAATGAAATGAGGAAGAAAAGATAATGGGGTAGAGAAATGTTGGAAAATAGATACCTGGCTATTCAGATCTGGTCACTAAGCACGGTTTTATATGAATACCGCACAAGAGTCCCAACTGCTCACGTCTAGAGCCAAAGAGCATGGCATCCCAAATTGGGGTATGTTGTGAGGCTGAAGGTGAGCGGGGTGGGGAAGGAGATGGGGAAGAATAAGGTGGGGAAATACCTGGCTATTCAGATCGGGTCACCAAACACGGCTAAAGCCGTTTCAAGCAACGTTTCAATTCTGAATGGTGGTCTTACGGTTAAAGGTACTATATAATTCGCTTCCAGATGTGTACAAAGGAATCCAGCAAAATAAAAAATTCATAGTACCTAATTCTAAGGGAATTGATGGACTATCTTGTAACACTTTAAAAAAATAAAACAACATATTTTAACTCCTTTGCAACATATTTTTAATATGTGCCTTAAAGAGGGTCATTTTCCAAAACAGTTTAAAACCTCCACCATCATACCAATTTATAAATCTGGTGAATCACATAAATTAGACAATTATAGACCAATCTCTCTTGTTTCAAATCTATCAAAAATATTAGAAAAATGCATCAAAAATAGAATCATGGAACACTTAGAAAAATATAATATTCTATCCCACAACCAATATGGTTTTCGTAAAGATCTGAGTACTGAAGATGCAATATATGATTTAACAAAAAATATATACACATCTATCGATAAAAATAAGAAATGTCTAGCAATATTCTTGGACTTAAGAAAAGCTTTCGACACTGTAAATCATAACTTACTCGTTAAAAAAATAAATCAATTAGGTTTCAAAAAAGACAAAAAAAAAATAAAATAAAAAAATAAATAAAAATAAAAAAATAAAAAATGCTTTAAAAGAATATTTTTTAAGTACGTTTAGGATGAAACTATGTAATTTTCTTGTCATGTTCAATTATGTCTTGTTTCCTTTTCTCTTATTTTCTTTTTAATTTAGTTTTAATCATCCACAATGAATAAACCTGTTCCTGTTTTCTATTGTTGTTTGTTCTACTTTACCTGTCTTTATTTTTCGTCTATATTTTAAGTGAAATTTATATTTTTTTATATGTAAGTTCCCATGTAAAATTGTTATTTCCTCCCACCTATGAATTGTATGTTCCTCCTGTCCTGAAATGAGTTCTGTAACTCATCGGAATTGCCCCGGCAAGAAATAAAAACAATAAAAAAAGCCGTTTCAAGCATTCGCCGCCAAGAACCGGACAAACCTCACCCCACGAACCTCTCTGTCAAGTCACCAAACGTAGCGAACCACTTGGGGTGACCTACGGCAGAGGTGTTGGTTATCCAATAAATGGTTCCCAGGGCGGCGGTACCCATACCAACCTCCCAAATTAATAAAGCTGAAATCTGAGTATTTCGTGGTTCTACTCATAACTTCCACACCCTTCAGGTACGTCCTCCGCATGTGGCTACCTCACAAATAAGGTTGCGTGCGGCAGGCTGTATTGCAGATTGCAGCGGACACAGCCTGCGGGGTTCTCCTCTTATTGTGAATTATATTATTACACTCCTTTATTGGCGAGATATGCACGTATACCTATCTCGGTAACTTCTCTTAGCATTCCGTCACGCCATGATGAATACTGGGTGGCGTCAGAGGAGTGAGGTATCTTATGCAGATCCATGATACAAGACGATGAAAGCGTAGACAAAATGACACAAAGACATCTCTGTCGTATAAAAATGAAGATAAAAGAGTCCGTAGACAGAAATGAATAGAGATGAATTTAAATTTAAAATGACAGGTAGAAAAAGAAGTTATATTTAACAAATAGGACGACCCAACACTCAACATCAACAACATTCTTCCATACTACTGCAAATTGCATTTTCTCACTGGCGATGGCGATGTTACAGGCTGGACGTTAGGTAATCTGTTTCAGTACAATAGCACGTAGATATAAGGAAGGGGTTATTGTGACCGGTTCCATGCCAACTAAGAATAAAGTCAACTTAACACCTCCTTGAAAAGTCATTAAAAGCTATGAAAAAAATTATTTTAAATTAGCCGATAACCCTAACCTAACGTAATCTATTTAACCAATTTTTATATATATTTTTTTAACATTACTCTAAATGACCTATCTGAAAGGCTATTCCCTAAAATTTGTGATAAGAGATCGTTCTCCCTCGAGAAGTGCTGTCAGATTTGTGTGATTTTCTACGGCTCTTACTTATTTGCTTTTCCTATCGGCCGATGTCAAAATTTCAGCTGAGCTGTCACGTATTTTAGTTTGGGTCGTTTTAAACACGAATTCCTACAAGTATGCACGATTATTTATTCATTTAACAGCTGTAGAAAATCACACAAATCTGACAGCACTTCTCGCGGGAGAACGATCTCTTATCACAAATTTTAGGGAATAGCCTTTCTGAGATGGTTCTGAGTTGGTTTCTTTCCGAGTTTTTCGGTCACCTTTGTGACCATAGTTATGACGTTATGAGGAAACCCGGTCGCCAAAAAATGTGAACAATTGGTATTTTACCAAACTGTTGCTGTGACTGTCAAACTTTGTTGTTTAAAAAAATAAGATAAAATGTGACATAGACGTGAAATTGAAAGCAAAGGAGTCCATAGACGGAAATGACTCGAGATGAATTTAAATATAAAATGACAGAAAAATAAATTATATAAATAGCAACTAGGACGACTCAACATTCAACATCACCAACATCGTACGACTACTCTAGATACTTTATACCCACCTACCTACTACGACTACTACCACAACTGCAAGGAATCGAAATGAAAATCTAGTCTCCTTTAACGGAAGCAATCTTCCGAACAGGACCTCCATCGATACGCTTGGTGTAAGTATAAGAGACCAGCTCACGTATGGGGGCTCCATCGAAGTCAGAGTTAAGTTAGCCTCTCAGAAACTGGGCGTACTGTACAGGGCCCGCAGATACTTTAATAGTACACAACTGCTAACCCTGTACAAATCGCAAGTGCGCCCCACGGTTCAATTTGGTAGCTACCTCTGGTCTGGAGCCCCAAAATACCTAAAAAAAACCCTCGACTCTGTGCAGAAACGGGCGGTCCGATTGATAGACTCTCCTAAATTAACAAACGGATTGCAATCTTTAGAGTTTAGAGCAAAGGCGTCAGGTGGGAATGCTGTCCTTGTTCTGCCGGTATTACAATGGAAGATGCTCCGAGGAACTAGCGTCACTGATCCCCTCGGCACCGGTGCATAGGCGGGAAACGCGCCAAACACGCGCTCAACATTTGTACACGGTTGACAAGGCGATGGGAAGAGAGATTCTAGCTGGAGAGGTAAAAAGACTTCCTCAGCAGGTGAGTAGACACAACGGTCGCCAAGACCTTGACAAACCTCCCACATGTCCGTCACTCCTGACCAAACTGACCCACAGATTCCTACCTGTCCCTCATACCTTTTTACTTTCCAGAAATTCCTCTCCATCATTTCGTTAAGAGGAATATAAACGCTAGAAATATTTCGATTCTCACGCCTACAAAATTTAAAATCGCGCGTCGTATTTGCACGAGGCAAGAAAGCGAAAAAGCGGTTTTTATTTATTTTGTGCTAAATTTTATAAGAATGAAAAAAAGTTAGAACATACAAAACCTCAAAAATAGTCTTAGCCATAAAGGGGTATTTTTTTAAAAATTGTTTCTCATAGTTAAGTCATGAAAAAAAAATTTTAGTTGTCTACGCTTAAAGTTTTTGTTTTGTAATTTATGATTTTATTGTAATTCCAATACATAGAAAAGCTAGTAAAAGCTTCAATTATCCGTAGCATATTTTTTGATGTTCATAATGCAAACCGATTCGTCGTAAAGATGAATCTAAATATTATCTAAATGGGATTTCACGTATAACTTAATCTTAAGCCGCCGCTATCCGAATTTCGACCGATTTCTTACATATCTCCCTTAAAAATTTGAAGTTTTTAAGCTTATAAAAAAATATTTTTTATTTTGAAGATGATATCTAGATACGTTCCACGCCGAAACGCAAATTATATGAAATTCCCTCGATAGAAAAAAATCGAAAAGTATGCTCCGAAAATTATTAAAAACAAGTCTATTTCTATTATTTTACAAGTTACATTTGTGAAAAAATTCACAATGTTTCTTTAAATGATACTTAAGATACGTTCCACGAGTTTTTTGCTCTATTTTAAACGAATCATGTTTTATTAAGCTTTTTCACAATTTTCGCTGTAATTTTATCACTTATAATATTAGCGCGCTCTGTCCAACATTCGTAATTACATATCTCTCCATCTTCTTCTTTTTCAGCCGGGAAGCGCCGCCTTAAGAAGACCATCCGCCCAGCATGCCAAAAGTTGACATAGGCCGCAAGGGAAATTATTGCAGCCTTTAATTAGATAAAACTAACAAAGAATCGAACTGATGACCTCCAGATTAGAATGCCACATCTTCAGCACTGCGTCCGAAGGCCAGCCAGTATGCAAGTATCGGGTATCGATTAGAATAAAAAACAATTCCCAAGATGTGCTTGTCAAATGCCCGCATAATGACATGCAAATCGATCATAAATTATTGATAAGCTTCTCGGACCTGAGGCTAGTCGCTACCGTGTCACGCATAAGTAGCCGACTTACTGCTACCAACTTACAACTTCCAGTGTGTTTTATTATACAAAATATAACCATCATTATGATGGCAAGCCTTGTGGACAAGTGGTAAGAAGCTCTGCCTAAAATAGTTTTGGGTCGAGCGGTTAAAATCGAAGACATAGACAATTAATCCAGTGGGAGCCTTGGGCATATTTTTCCAGTTTTTTTCAGAAAATTTCCGCTTTGCTGTAAAATCCAAATAAATGGAATATTTCTATAAACTGTTTTTGAAAGGTGATGAAATAAGCTTTCAAATTTTATAATTAGGAATAAACATACATTTTTTAAATATAATTTTTTTTAATGCAAACATAAAAAGTTTTAAAAATGGCTCACTAACTTTTTTCTAAGTGAAATTACTTATAACGGAAAAATTAAAACACCAATTTATTTTATTAGACAAATGTATTTCAAACGTTTTCGTAACGTCACTTTTTTGTTATTTCACATAAAAATAACAAAAAAACTCTTGTTGCTAATTTTGCTCAAATTGCGGTCGGAAACTCTGGCTTCTTAAAGGTGTATATTTTAATTCTTCAAGCACATAAAGCAGGAACAAATATTGAAATATTGATAATCTGAAATAACCATCTAGAGACATATATTTATGTAGCGAATAATAATAAAAATGAAAATAAAACCGTTTGGGATACATATTTCTTTTTGTGAAAAACTCCTCGATTCCAGTTCTCTCGGATGACAGCAGAATTTTCCTTGAATAGAACCGGTTTCGCCCCTCTGGGGTAGTGGATTCGACTCCCTTCGACAACGTACCCCAATTGGGGATTTTTTTTTTTTATATGAAATACCGCACAAGAGTCCCAACTGCTCCCGTCTGGAGCCAGTGAGACTATGGCATCCCCAATTGGGGTATGTTGTGAGGCTGAAGGTAGTGGGGAGGGGAAGGAGATAGGGAAGAGGAAGGTGGGGAAGTACCTGGCTATTCAGGGGATGCCATAGTTCCGCAGGCTCCGGGCAGTTGGGGACAGATAGGATTGTCCTTGTGATGTTTATATGCTGTTTACAAATGAGTGAATCATTTTTAGGAGGCCTCATTAAAATAGCCTGGTGAAAGAAAAAACTATGAACATAATTCCTTAAGGGGGGGGGGGGGGTAAGGTTTTAAAACTCATGTTTAAATTATTTTTTTCTAAATGTACAACAAGTCGAGAGTATTGTGTCAAAATTTCAAGTAAATCGGAGCAAAACTAACGAAGATACAGCGTTTCAAGCGACCGGCCCTCTTGCTCGATTCAAGTATATTTCAAGTATAAAAAAACTGTAAATCGATTTTCTCGCTAACAAATTTTTAAAGTTCGTGAACAACAACTCAAAATCTACTAAACCGATCCTTTTGAAATTTTGTACACTATTTTTATATATAAAACACCTAGAATCAAACCCAATATTTTTTATTTAATAAATTTTACAAGTTACAGTTAGTTAATATAATGTAAATCAATGTATAAAATATCGAAATATTAAACAAAATATATGAAGGTTAACAGAGGTTCATTGTACCCTAATAGCGGTAACATTTTTTAAAATATGGTTTACGTGTATAGAGAAAATTGTCAGGAGCACAGCGCGTCGCCTTAGTTCTTAATTGTCCAAACGACGATTAGAAAATTTTACAGGAGAAAGTTTTCTTTCATTGAAACATTATGACAGGTGTTTAAGATAAAGCTATTTCCTTAAAGGTAAAAGTCTCATGGGTTTAAATAATTCTTAGTTAAGTGAACTATCATTTTTATACTTTATTTTTAATTTTAATTGAACTAAACTAAATAGTCGTTTGGACAATTAAGAACTAAGACGACGAGCAAGGAGCAGAGACAAAATATTATGGAAATATAAATGGTAGGTACCGTCATGGATATTTTGCATCAGAAAACATTGGTGTACTACCTGATAGGTACTGCAGGTAAGTACTTTAGGTAGGTACTGAATGTTTTTCTTTACACATTCAATTATGGAACCGTACAGTACCCGAGATGGCTATCAATTTAGGGAAATAATGTTTCAGGTTATGTTACTCTTTGATTTTGAAACCAAAAAAGGCTCAATTTCAATATTTGTGTCGTTCTTCGCCGAAAAATTTGCCATTCATAATTTTTTTCTTAACCCCTCGGCCACAGACGAGGAGCAGTGAAACAAATGAATTCAAAACTTTCACTCATCCTAATTCATCATCAACGAAAGCGAGTGGGTGCATAAATTCTTCTAAGGTGACATAGAAGCATAATTATTTTTGCCTGATGACAATTTAAATTCCGTATTCGAAGTGTGCTGTGTATGACGAGCAGGCATCATTTTAAAGAGGTCACGTTTGAATGTAGGATTCACCATTCCATCGGTGAAAGTTTAGTAAAAAGGTTTTTGGACTACTTTAAAATACCTGTAGTCCCTTCGCACCCCGCAAATGATATGTTTCTATGGGTGTGCTTGGAGTAACTGTAAGTGACCTTCTTAAATGGAACGTTTGCTCGGCCTTTTTCGGCCCGTTTCATACAAATCTTAAATTTGGATTTGAGATCAAAATACCCAACCAAACTGTAAAATTATTTCTGTAATCAAAAGGTATATCAATTGCGTAGTACGAATGTGTGTTAATTTATTTATTTTTGCTTTAATTTTAAAATATAGGCCATTAAAGATTTTAGTGTTTCATGATTTTAGAGGCAACTTGGGCAATTATTTGTGAGTAAATTAAAAACAACCAAAAAATAAATTTACAATTTTTATCATAGAAACATAATGAAAAATAAAATAAAAAATAAGTGGAAAGGAAAAAGCATGAGCGGTAGGTGGGAATCTGGCGATCAGTGTGTTCAGGGGTGAATCCATCCCTCCCGGACGTTTGAATCCATCCCTCCCACTACGGTGCAAGGTCGAGGGAATCCGAGGTCAGGAATCAGAGGTCTAGGTTATCTCTCAACTAGTCTCTCCCGATAAGGCCCGCCACGCAGTAGGTTGGCAAATGCATTTGCCGTTAAGACTTGGCACTTAGGCAAATCACACCCATGAACTTGAACTGAACACTTAGATAAACCTCACCCATGAACTCGGGCACCTGCCAAGTCACCAAACGTAGTGAACGGATATCCTATGGCGAGGGTGTTGGTTATCCAATAAATAGTTTTCCGGGCAGCATATCCGCCTCCATATCTGCCTCCCAAATCGAACAATAATTTGTGAAACAAAATTTACTTGCGCACATCGGAATTTGAACTCGACACCTCCAGATTCGTAGGATCGTAACCACCAAATCTGCCCTGTTTTTATTCCTTCTACTTCCATATAAAACATATATACATGCGAAACATGGTGTAACTACCGAACCACCTCGATGGAACGACTCCGGATCCAATATAATGATGCATGTAGAATTATATTTGGATTCAGAAGATAAAGCAGTGCATCGAAAATGTTCACTGAACTAGGACTGCACGGATTCGCCGGTCTAAAGAGACATCGGGTCACTGGAGCCAGGATGCGGCTAATGGCTTCCGACAATGCAGTGGTGACCGCAGCGTTCCAGCACAAAACCCCACTCCTGAGTGAGCGCTGGGCCCGAGCTTGAAGAATAGAATTGATTACTCATTTATTTTTTTAATTTTTATATTTAATTTTTATATATATTTTTTTTATTTAGTTTTTTTCCTATTCTATGTTCTAAAAAAAAAAATCTGTTGTTTTAAAATATGTTATAAAATATATTATAAAAATAAGTACAATCATATGGGACGTGTGGGATTGCACTATCCTTCCCACATCTTGGAATAAAACAATATAAAAAAAGATGAAGCTATACGTAAAATCCTATTTAGATTCATCTTTACGACGAATCGGTTTACATTATGAACATAAAAAAATATGCTACGGATAAATTGAAGCTTTTACTAGCTTTTCTATGTATTGGAATTACAATAAAATTATATTATTATTTACATAACAAAAAAGATAAGCGTAAACCACTAAAAAAATGTTTTTGCATGACTTAACTATGGAATAAAATAAGAAACATCTTTCTTTTAAATACCCCTTTATGGCTAAAACTATTTTTGAGGTTTTGTATGTTCTATTTTTTTTTTCATTCTTATAAAATTATGCACAAAATAAATAATAACCACTTTTTCGCTTAGTTGCCTCGTGCAAATTAGACGCTAGATTTTAAATATTGAAGGCATGAGAATCGAAATATTTGTAGCGTTTATATTCCTCTTAATAATAATTTATAATTGAAGAATCTCTGGTGCGGTTTGACGGGTCCTCTCCTGCAGTACGCCAATTAGGGGGCTCCTCTCCCATCAACCTCATGAGCCCCATCAGTCGCCATCAGTCGCCATCAGTCCCATCGGTGGCATCAGTCCCCCATTAGTTTCGTATATTCGGGACCCACGAGTGTGGAAGGGAACACGTTGATAATTGTATGCTAATGTGCCGGCCGCCGAATTATGTTAAAAAGCATCGAGAAAACTACCTTTTTGGAAGGATTTTGTGTTTTTTGTTCGTCCTTTGGAAGCAATTATTGTTTCCATGGTATTAAAAAACGCTTAATTTTTTTAACAAATTAAAAAATCATGACCTTCTTGGAGAAGTATTCCTTGGTTCTGAAGGTTGAAGCTAGCACACTTGTCGAATGTCTAAAATTTAATATAATATTAATAATTCTTTATTCCAGGATGTGGGGATGATAGTGCAATCTCACACGTGCCATATAGTTATACATATTTAATAATTAAACAGTAATTACACAGTAAGGAAACAAGAACATTAATAGAAAAAAAGGGCGTGGTCTTGAATGAGCTCGGGCCCAACGCTCACTCAGGAGTGGTGCTGGAAGGCTGCAGTCACCATCGTGTTGTCGGAGGTCATTAGCCGCATCCTGGTTCCAGTGACCCGGTATCTCATCAGGTTGGCGAATCCATGGAGTCCTAATTCCGTAAACATTATTGATGCGCTGCTATACCTTCTGAATTCAAATATGATTCTGCATGCATCATTATATTGGATCCGGAGAAGTTCCATCGAGCTTACTCGGTATTGACACGTGTTTCACACGTATACAGGCTAGTGCAGAATGCATTGAACAATGATTTTTTAACATTATTGCTGCAATGGAAGAATCTTCGGGCAATCATATTTGACAGAACACTGATACTTCTCCTCTGTCGTTCAATATCACCATCATCCGAAAGATCTTCAGTGATGATGTGCCCCAAGTATTTTACACTCGTAGATGTGCGTGTGTTTTCCTCGTTAATTTGTACATAATATGTGTCTAGACGTTCACATTGACTAAAGAGATTTGTAGCCCAGTTTGGAAAAAATAACTAAAAAAAAAGAAAACATTAAGGATGCACTTCACCATCCTCTTAATAGCTTATAAGTACTTACAATAAAGTATTTTTATTTTTTTTTATATTAAGGGTCATCCATAAATTACGTCAAACCTTAAGGGAGGGGGGGGAAAGAGAAGTGATATTGTGTTATAAGGGGTATAGGGGGGTCATCAGCTTTGTGACGTCACATGCAAAAATCTAAATTATTAAAACGCAAAACTTAAATGTAAGGGAAAAATATTAGTAAAATTACAAAATGTGTGACGTCACACTAGGTGGAAGGGGGTCTTACAAATGTGACGATGTTTGACACGGACGGGGAGGGGTCAAAATATCGTGAAATTCGTGTGTTATGGATGGCCGCTTAGCTCCACACAGTAGGTCCTGGGGAAAATAATTCCCCTCAGGGCTGTGTTATCTTTGGGGATGCTGTGTGGAGGGTCTTTTTAGGAAAGGAAGGAGAGAAATTTCTGGAAAGGAAAAGGGTATGGGGGTGGACAGGAATCCTGGTGTGTCCAAGAGTGACGGACTTATGAATTCATCCCTCCAATCGTGGTGCAAGATGATGTTCTGAGAGAGTCCTGCTGGAGAGATCAAAAGGTCTCCCTCAACCAGTATCTCCCAAACCAAATCGAATACTTTAAATCTAATCAAGAATTGTAGGTATTGTTAATAGGTAGGTACCTATGTTAGGTACCAAATTTGATTGATTTCTTGTTATCAAAGGAATTTATACATAGTGTCGATTTTTTTATACTTATGCGCTGGTATATACAATAAATAGAGAAGCAGATTTTTTCTAATACATTTGAATGAAAATATGTTTTATTCTTTTGTTATTCGGCGGTACATCCTCTCTGCACATCCTTACGGGGTCACTTAGTTATATCTTGTGTAATTAGGTTTAACGTATTTCCCCTAAAACTACTGCAAATTGTGTATAAGTACGCCGGGTGATCAATTGTCGGCGGATCAACTATCATGAAGCCACAAGAATAGTTAAGTTTGTTTTCACCTAAGAAATCTGACTAGTAAACTTTCTGAGCAGATTCTACCCTGAGGCCAATCTGTAATGAGTCGATTCATAGTCTATGAATATTATAATATTAAATTAGCATTCTTACCCCGAATTACACAGGAAATGGTCCATTACGCACCCTGATCATGTTATGATAATATTATTAAGGATAATGCGAGCAAATCTTCGTGAGAAACTCTTCGAAGAATATTATTAATTTGTAATAAATTATTTATAGTTTAGGCGCCATCTTAGAGGACTGTGAATTCACTTTCTTTATAAAAAATATTATGGAAAAACGATGACTGAATTTCACGCACGATCCGATTACACACTACAAGAATTATTTAATTATACCAGCTGGGTTACCCGGCTTCACTCAGGACAACATTCAAGAGTGTTCTGGAATGTTGCACAATTTATTTTATTTATTTACAGCCGACCCGACAGACGCTGTCCTGTACACAACTGTCGGAACAAACTAAAATTAAAATAGAATAATATTGAATATTCGATACTGCGATGGTAGCGCAGTCTGCCGGATCCAATGTAAAACATTCCAAAATCAACAACTCCTTAGAAATAAAAAATTAATTAAAAAAACATTTTCCACTGGACCAAATTGTGAATCTAAACCATTCTCGAATCCCCTTGAACCCACACAAAAAACCCACCCAATCAAAATCGGTCCAGCCGTTTAGGAGGAGTTCAGTGACATACACACGGACAGAAGAAATATATATATTAAGATATGTACCTACACGTAGACGAAATTGCACGTACCGACCTTATCCTATTAAAAAAACTACTTTGCCAATCTTTTGTCAGGTGGCACAACACATAAAATTATATATTTTTAAATTTTTTTTATTTTCATCTTTATCAATAAAGCTTCAAATTGTAATATTTAATTAAATGAAGACAATATTAGCGAAACTCAATCGAAAATATGGAAACAGAAAATATAAGAATAAGATATGGGCACCTCTGGGACTCGCACCGTAGTGGTTAGCGCAGTGGCCCGGAGAGCCGAAGGTCCTGGGTTCGAGTCCCAGAGGTGCAATATATTTTTCTGATTTTTCTGTTTCCAGATTTTTGATTGAGTATTGCTCAATTTTTTATAAGAAAACCTGAAAATATTCATATAAATAATTGAAATTTCGAAAAAAAAAAATTTTTTCAGCTATAACAACATCAATAACGTCGTATTTTTCAATCTTAGCTCTCTAGCTCACTGAAAACTCACGGACCGCCATTGACACATATCGCTTGCTAAAGATTGGTTTGTACTCCTGTATTTTTGGTTTTGTTTAAACGTGTGAATGCAGTATTTATTTATTTATTTATATTTATTTATTTATTGGACAATGAAATAATACATTAATACATAAACTGCACATCTCACTAGGGCATCCTGTATCGAGATGCGCAATGTTAGTTCGTTCAAAATTAAACCAAATATATTGTTATTTTACTCATATAGATATATCCTCGTATTTTTTTAATATTTATAACAATAAGATTGAAATAGTGGAAACAAAGATACATATATATTTTTTTTTAATTTCAAAACATTTATTTCTCAATATGAGTTTTTGTGGACATAGTACAAACCAATCCCCAGCAAGCGATATGTGCATTGTTTTTCTCATTTCTCTGTATAACACAATTTTTGTTTTATTTTTTTTTTTTTGAACTTTTCTAAAAAAAATATTTGTAAAAGTTTTTTCTGAGTTGTGTAATTTTTTCTCAGTTTTTAATCTTACAATTTTTTAATTTATTACTTTTCCTTTCTCATTTATGTAAAAAATATTTAAAGATTGTTCAATGTTAATATGTTGGAAATAGTTGGGGTGCCACTGGACCTAGTTTAGTGAAACCAAGTGTCTCAGTAATGTATCTTCACTACAGAGTCATCAAAACATCTGTCAAGCCTTTGAACAAAAGAAATAAGCATTTCGTATAAACAATTTTGATACTTATTTGTGTCGATTCTCTGGTATGGTAAATAGTTCCAAATTTGATAACTAAAAGTTCATTGAACTTGAGTTCGCAGTTACATTTCATATTACTTAGACAATGCATCAAAATGCATTAATAACTGAATTAGAATGTTTGATATCACCTTTGTTCATACCGAAGTTGCTTTTAATTTTCCTAATACCTGAGACGTCACCGACTTATTTAATCACCTCACCCTATTGATATTGTTCAACCTTCGCCACGCGGAATAGTTCCTACCTAACTACAAGCATTAAAACAAATGCTCCAGAATCAAGACGGCAAAAAACAAAAAGGGCCCATCCCAATTATTATTATCATATTACATTTTAGTCGTTGTCGTAGGGTCCTTTTCGACCCAGACGGCCAGTGAATGCAACATAAAAACAATATAAAAAGGTTTTGATTGTCTCTCGAAATTATACGTCTGACATCTGTCGGCTTAAAATAACACTATAAAAAATCTGCGTCATGTTTTGGAAACGACCTGAATTTTTAATGATTGAATGTTTAAAAAAATGTAGCTATAATAGAACACTTGTTTTATGTGAATACTGCAAAAGACGATTTACTGCTGAAGACAGTGAGATTAAGGCATCCCCAGTTGGGGTTGGTTCTGAGGCTAAAGATAAGATGAAGAAATCTGTAAACTATGTCTACTGATTAACAAAGCCAAAGCAAAACTAATGGTGATCGACAGGGCAAACATCTTTCTAAGAACAAATAATAACAGACTTAAAAACGGTGAACCACTTAATATACATAGGCTCGTCTATAAGTGACCAAGGAGGTTGTAAAACAGAAGTGAAAAAAAGAATTTGCGTGACAAAAGACGCCATGAGTAAATAGATAGAGTGACAGAGGCATAACGAAGACCAACAGGGTGAGATTGGCCAGCGAAAGAAAGCGGGTAGCGGTGTTGGAAAATAGAAAATTGCTGAGGATTCCAAGGATAGTCAGTCTGAAATTTTTCAAGGACTAGGGGATCACCTTAAAGTCATTTCAAGAAAAAAAAGTCATTTCTATTCCGAGCGGTGGTCTTTCACTAGTGCGATGCTCAGAGATAGGGGTATCCACCACTTTTTAATGTCTTTACGTTATCAAACATAATATCCATTTATTTCGGTTGAGGGTGGGTCTCTGTAAGTAATTGTAACTCTGGTTCAATGAACTTCGATTTTTGATTCAAGTGTCATTTTCAAAATTTGAAAAATTCAGACAATCGATATACTATTATATTTAATAAAGTGTATTTGCAGAGTTTGAAGAAGATATAAACTATCTTCCAATACAGTAAATCGTAGGCGATGCACTACTAAATAATTCAAAATCACATATTTTTGGTTTGAAAATTTTGGTTTGAAAATTAGACCTGTAAAAACTAATTTAAAGTTCAAAATCTCCTACTAACGAACCCCTTTTTGGTTATGGTTTTATTGTATAATGTGGAAAATTAAAACATTTGCACCAGAGCTTCAAAAAATAAAACAAAACACGTTTTGGCGATGTTTTTTTCGTGAATAAATCAAATCAGTCGGCTGGTGTTAAACGGGAGCTTAAACCTCACAGTCATCTATGTAAGAAGTGTTGTTGTTAGGGGCCTGATTATGAATTTTACACATACATCGCTTTAGTTGTCGTTTTCAAAATGTGACGACGTGTGATAGGGACGGGGGGGGGGGGGTGGTCAAAAAATCATGAAATTCGTTTGACGTAATTTATGTATCACCAACTATCAGAAAAAAAATAATCATAAAATATTTGGAATTATTGCAGTGCTTTTGAAAAAAATGCGAACCCAGTAGACGTAAGTGGAAAATGTCGATATCTACATCCCGCGCAAAGTTCCTCTGCACCTATAATTTTTTTTTTACCGTTGGTCAACATATATTTTATTTTAAATTTAAAAAATTCGCGAACCCAGTGGACATTTGTAAAAAAAAATCAATACCTTCATAATGTTTATCTGTAGGTATGCATTGTTTTTTTTATCGCTGGACATAATAAATATTATTTTAATGCAAACCCAGTGGACGTGCGTGAACAGTGTCGATGGTACCTAAAAGAAGGTTGGTTTTGTGTCAAATCATTTTTAAAAATGCGAACCCAGTGGACTTACTGTGTGAAAATTTTCAATACGTTGGTACATAAATACCATCTACTTATGGTGTATGATTTAACGACACTCGAAAAAAGCGAACCCAGTAGATATTTGTCAAGAAACGCTTACGTTAACAAAATGCCCACTGGGTTTGGCGACCAATGTAAGCAACCGGCACGAGAACGTATTGAAAAGGTTCATTTACAGTGAATAAGTGGGGGTCTAGAGCCGGCTGGGAGGTACCCGGCTAGTACCTAATACCTACCCAGTCTATATTTAAGATCCGAAATCGGATACTGTGAAAGTTCTATGCGAAAATAAATAAAATTACAAGTTTGATAAAGTCCGCGATTGCTTTTATAAGAATTATGGCCATTTGTCGTGACAAAATGTGAATAATTTTATTATAGCGTTATTTAAGTGTTTCAAGTTTTTTTTTATGTTATATCGCACAAGATTTTCAACTGCTCGGAGCCGGTGGAACTATTACACCCCCATTTGGGAAATGATGTGAGACTGATAGGCAAAAGGGGAATGTGAAAATTTTTGATTCACTTGGTCGTGATACGTTTTACTGGAGCGTCCTCGACTTCATTTCTCCACTTGCGAGGCGTATATTTGAAATAAGCACCGCATTTTTAGTATTTATGGGAACCTACAACTAGTGTCGGGTAAATTCCGGGAAATTCGGGGGAATTTATTTTTGGTGAAAATTGCGGGAATTTTTATCTAAATGGTGAAATTCCCTTTTGGTTTATTTAATTTTTTTTGTTCCACCCAGGAGGAGGGTACTGTGTGGAGGGTCTTTTTAAGAAAATGAAGGAGAGTAAGTTCTGCGAAGGAAAAAGAATAAAGGGTGGGTAGAAATATTGGTTCAGTGTCTTCAGGATGGATTGTCGATTGAATCCATTCTTCCAACTGCGGTGAAAGGCGATAGGTCGAGAGCGTTCGGTTGTAGAGGCCAAAGGGCCACCCTCAACCGATCCGGCCCGCCATGCAGCGGGTGGGCATTCGCCAACAAGACCCGTACAAACCTCACACTATGAACCCCGTTGCTGTTTTGTTGTGAGGATAAATTTTTCAATAATTTATGTTTCGAAATTTATTAAGCAGGTTATTAGTTTATATTTGTGTTCTTACATCTTCTTTATCCTTTATTTAATACTAGCTAGTACCCGGCATGCTTTGCTACGCCATTTAGTAATGAAATTGTTTCTCCCTATAAAATTTCCTGCAAAAATATCAACGTCGTTTCCACGGTAACGATTTGTTTTGCTTAGCAATAACTCGCTTTTCTTAGGGACAGAAGGCACATGATAAATATAATATATTCATATTTATAACTTCATAACGTCCGAGCTTACCGTTATATATAGCCTATAGTACTCGCATATAATTTAACTTTCTATTGGTGAAAGAATTTTTAAAATCGTTTAATTGTTTTATGTGTGAAAGCGTAACAAACAAACACACGCAGCTTCACGATTATATTATTAGTTTAGATTTACAGTGTTGTATTTTTGTAAATATGTTATCCCTCGGGTACAGGACCCTTACTTTTTTTATTATAATTTTCAGTTATGTGAAAACCTATATTGGATTTTGATGTGT
The DNA here is from genome assembly GCA_936435175.1 of Glyphotaelius pellucidus. NCBI lineage: Eukaryota > Metazoa > Arthropoda > Insecta > Trichoptera > Limnephilidae > Glyphotaelius > Glyphotaelius pellucidus. Next base: position 10,526,139 of record OW386560.1, read on the forward strand.
GTTATTAATTTTATTGTACTTAATATAAATATTCAGTTAAACTAAGAGATTTAATTTATGTTATTTATTTGAAACATTTACAGAGTGTTAACAATTATTACAATAATAGAATTGCCGTTGGTATATTATATAGATATTAATACTCCAATTAGAAATGTTCACAGCACGAGTACTCAATGTTAAGTTGTTACTAGACGGAAATGCTTGTAGTGCTAAGAGAAATAATGATAATCAAAATGAAATATAAAACATAGTAGCGTCAAATATAATACATAACCTGCAGAGAAAGAGAAAAAAGAAAGAAAGAAAGGGCATGACAATAAAGCAGCTACATAACTGTTTTTTTAAATATATGAGCTTGTTTGCACAGATATCTATATTTTTTTTACATTAACTCCACACAGGAGGCCCTGAGGAGGGCCTATGTCATCTGGGATGCTGTGTGGAAGGTTTTTTTGAGGAGAGGAAGAAATGAACATTGTTGAAGAGACCCATTTTGTAGGAGTGAGGAAACACAGAAACCGACAAATCGTTTCATAGCCGAGCTGTTGAACTCAAGAATGAGTCGAAAAATCGACCTTGTGACAAATGTCAACCGTGTACATATATATGTTGGACGCGCGTTTGGCTTGTCTCCCGACTATGCGCCGGTGCCGAAGGTTGACGCTAGTTCATCAGAGCATCTTCCATTGAAATACCGGTAGAACATGGATAACACTCCCACCCGACGCCTGCGCTCTAAAGATTGCAATCCGTTCGTTAAGGTGGGAGAATCTATCAAACGGACCGCCCGATTCTGCACAGAGTCGAGGGTATTTTTCAAGTATTTTGGAGCTCCAGACCAGAGGTAGCTGCCAAATTCAATCGCGGCGCACTTGCGATTTGTACAGGGCTAGCAGTTGTGTACTATTAAAGTATCTGCGGGCCCTGTACAGTACGCCCAGTTTTTGAGAGGCTAACTTAACTCTGGCTTCGATGGAGCCCCCATACCTGAGCTGGTCACTTATAGTTACACCAAGCATTTCACATTATGGTCACATTCAATGGTATTATATAGACGACACATTCGAGACAGTGGATTGAAGAGTGAAGATTGAAGAAGACAGATGCCAAACAGTCATTTCTGGGGACCATCTGTCGCGGTATCAACTGTAGGGTCATCATGATCTATTTTGTCATGGATCCGAAAACACAAAGTTCTCGTAAAATCTATTCAACATCTACGTCTTACAGAGAGAGAGATCGTACGTGATGTCTACGTTCTAGCCCTTTGAATGGCAGGAGACCATATTTATCCCAGCTCACATACGTCGCGTATAAATCGCTGTATCTCCATTACTATTAGAGTGAGAATTATACTCTAAACAATGTTAAAAAGGCAAAATATCACGCTTTGTAGTCAAATCTAAAAAATAATGACGAAAAAAGTAAAATGTACACCTATATGAAACCAAACTTTTGAATTGCAAGTTGATAAAAAAAATTAAAATTTGAAATTTTTTTATTCATTATTTTTGTGTGAAAAGACAAAAAAGTGAGATGATAATAACGTTTATAATACATTTGTCCAATAAAATATATGTGTTTTTTTTCTTTATTAGAAATGTAAGTTAGAAAAAGCGTGAGGTGAGCCATTTTTAAAACTTATTTATGTCATGACGGCCTCCGTGGTCCCGAGGCAAGACTCTCGACTAACAATCCGAAGGTCGCGGGTTCGAACCCGGCGTGCGCAAATAAATTTTATTTGAATAATTTGTGTTATTTCACAATTTATTCATTTAAAATAATATATAGTATATTTGCGACACGTTCCAGAGTGGAAGATCCTATCAGTATCGCCCTGGTGTAAGACCACCATTCAGAATTGAAACGTTGCTTAAAATGGCTTTAGCCGTGTTTAGTGACCAGATCTGAATAGCCAGGTACTTCCCAACCTTCCTCTTCCCTATCTCCTTCCCCTCCCCACTACCTTCTGCCTCACAACATACCCCGATTGGGGATGCCATATTCTCACTGGCTCCAGACGGGAGCAGTTGGGACTCTTGTGCGTTATTAACTGTAAAAAAAAAAAAAATGTTTGGATGGAAAATTTTTATATTTCAAAAATCATATATTTATTTTGAATTACAAAATTTGAAAGCGTATTTCATCACCTTTCTAAAACAGTTTTCAGTTTTGGGATATGTTCAGAAATATTCCATTTATTTGCATTTTATTGTAAAGCCTATTTGATTTTCATACAAGATGTGTGAGAAGAGAGGTTTTTCGTCGAAAATATTCCAACGTACGTCCTCTCCAGGGATCACATTATTACACATTATTGTAGGTACACTATTATTTGATGCAGAACTTCTATTGGAGTCGAGCTCCTAACTTTAAAAATAAAATATAAATATTTCTTTCGAGCACAATCATAATTACAATTATTTTTGTTTTCCGCTTTGTGTTAACTTTTTTCAACCCTTTCGGGCCGGGCGGTGGCGGTGGCGGTGCGCTTGAGAAATAAAATAATAAAAAAAAGCCATTGGAGCCGGCGCAGACCAACCGACTGCTTGTATTCCTCGTTGTGTATTTCTTTTTGTTTCAGCCCCGTAATAAGCAGTTTCAATACGCCGATATTATGGCGGCCATAACGTGTAGCTACGTTATAACGCCGTACTCGCGTAGTGTACAGTCAGCTTCATCAAACAACGAACAACAAAATTATTATTTTTATATATATATTTATCAACATTTTCAATTTGGGGGGCGGTACGTGTACCGACATTGGATATTGGATAACCAACACCTCTGTCATAGTCACCCCATAGTCGTACATGAGCACACATTTCACGACTAGCAATTACACATCTGCCCTGATGATGGACACTGTAACGCTGTCTGAAACACTGGCTAAAGAAAGAGGTATAAACCCAAAAACAAATAACGAAAAAACCTCTGCCACCCATAGGTCGCTGCTTTTGGTCACTTGGTTCATGGGGTGAGGTTTGTCTAGGTCTTGGAGGCAAATGCTTTTGCCCACCGATTGCATGGCGGGCCGGTTCGGGAGAGAGACGATTAAGGAAGAACTAACCTAGACTTCTCCGGGGGGTATGGATTCATACGTTAGTCACTCCCTGACACATTGGCCAACAGATTCCAACCCACCTTTTTCCTTCCCAGAACTTCCTTTCCTTAAAAAACCTTCCAAACTGCATCCCCAAAGATGATGAAAACCTTGAGGGAATTTTTTTCCTCATGGCTTATTTGTGGAACTGACGTAAAAAAAAGTTATTACTAGTTTTACTATCCGAATTAGCTTACTTGATTAGGAAATTTGAATGTATTAATGACATCGCTCTTTTTAATTTTTATTTTCTTGGGTCTTCTTAAGGAAAGGGAGGGGTATGGGGGTTGGGTAGGAACCTAGGGATCAGTGTGTTTAGGAGTGACGGACGTATGAATCCTTCCGACACACTGCGCAGCAAAGCGATGGATCGTGAGAATCCAGCAGTCTCTCCCTATCCAACCCGCCATGCAGTTGATGGATATACGCATTTTCCTAGACAAACCTCACCTCATGAACCTGGATACCCCAGAACGTAACGAACCACTTGAGATGACCTAGCTATGCAGAGGTATAAATTGTTTTTGTGTTTAATTCATGGAACTCCATTTATTTTTTTAATTTATATTAATGTACGCCTGTACGAGCATAATTAGTAAATATTATGTTTAAATTGATTTATTAAAGTTTGTATTTATAGCCTGTTGTATTAGAAACGCGAATGCTTAGATGGTCGGTAGGAGTATCACGAAAAGAAAGAATTAAAAGTTCACGCATTCGTGGTAGCCTGGATTTCACGGACATAAATAGTAATCTGGAGGAACGACAGTATACAGAGATGGTATGGACACATAAGACGGAGACCACCAGACCACACAGTGAAGAAGGCAATGTCTATGGAGCTTCTTCGACAGTCATCCAGAGGAAGATCAAAGAACTCCTGGATGACTCGATGCTGTACAGTACTGCAGAGATACCAACAGCCTACCTAGGTAATGAGTTGGGACAATGCAAGGAAGAAGAAGATGTTTAGCTTGTTTCTAACTATATTCCGTGAACTTGAACACATCTACTACTTCCGAGAAAGCATTAAAGCGGCGCACTTTGGCTGAAAAAGAAGAAGATGGAGAGATATGTAATTACGAATGTTGGACAGAGTGCGCTAATATTTTAAGTGATAAAATAGCAGCGTAAATTGCGAAAAAGCTTAAAAAAAACATGACTCGTTTAAAATAGAACAAAAATCTCGTGGAACGTATCTTAAGTATCATTTAAAGAAACATTGTGAATTTTTCACAAATATAACTTGTAAAATAAAAGAAATAGACTTGTTTTAAATAATTTTCGGAGCATACTTTGAGATTTTTTTCTATCGAGGGAATTTCATATAATTTGCGTTTCGGCGTGGAACGCATCTAGATATTATCTTCAAAAATAACATATATTTTTTTAAGAGCTTAAAAACTTCAAATGCTTAAGGGAGATATGTAAGAAATCGCCCGAAATTCGAATAATGGACCCTTAATGTGAATCAAATGATGTGATTAAGTTCAGCAAGATTTTAAGTTTTTTATTATTATTATTGTGACAGCTGTTTCAGCTTTCCATCGCACAGGTGTTGGATATACAATAAATGGATCCAGATGCAGCGGACAACATAACGAATCCCATTTTTAATTTTTTTTTTACGTTTTAATATTTAATTCGTTTTTGTATATCCATTCACATGATTCGCGTTGATCGAATTATGAAGCTGACTGCATTTACAAGTTCTTGTAGATATTGTATCTACATGTTGATGTATACATTAAGAAGTGTACCTCCGCCAGACATGAAATGGTGTAGGTATACGTATATCTGTGTACCAAAGGTATGAAGTATGTACCGTTCCACCAACAAAAGATGCAGACGTCAGCTGTGCTCAAATGTTTTTGTATTTGGCATTATTTGATTTGTTTTCAGAGGATATAAGAACCGTGACACAAGTCTACATTTTCCCCCTTTCTAACCAAAATTGAAATTATAATAAATATTATTAAAGATAGTTAGATGTAAAGACAGTGTATACAAAAAGAAAAGAAAGAGCCTTTACTCAGAGGCACGCACTCATGGTCTGTTTCATACTATTCGGGAGGCGGGTATGGGTACAGCCGCCATGGGAACCATTTATTAGATAACCAACACTCCTGCCATAGGTCACCCTAAGTGGTTCGTTAAATTTGGTGACTTAGTAGGAGTTCTCGTTTCCAAGGGGTGAGGTTTCTCTGGGTTTTGGCTGCGAATGCGGTTGCTCCCCTACCTGGACTTCTCCTTCCTTTCCCTAAAAATACCCTCCACCCAGCATCTCCAAAGATGACACTGGCCCTGAGGATTTTTTCCTTAAGGGTCTTGTTTGATTTTTAAATTGAAGTCTCATCCAACACATTTGTTTTGGATTTACGACTAAAATGATATTTTTCATCAAATGACACCCACTTGGAGAACTACACTTCTTCTTCCTTTCCCCAAAAAGACCCTCCACCCAGCATCCCCAAAGATGACCCAGGCCCTGAGGATTTTTTTCCCTTAAGGTCTTGTTTGACTTTTAAGTCTCACGCTATACATTTTTTTTTATTTTTATTTTATTCATGTTGGAGATACTTTAATAGTACATAATTGCTAACCCTATTCAAATCGCAAGTGTGCCCCACAATTGAATTTAGCAGCCACCTCTTGTCTGCAGCCTCAAAATACCTAAAAAACTCACTTGCAGAAACTTGCTGTCCCTTTGATAGATTCTACTACCTTAACAATATTTGCAATATTTGGAACACAGGCATCGGATGGGAATACTACCCTTATTCTACCGGTATTTCAACGGAAGATGCTCTGAGGAACCGGCAGCACCGGTACACAGTAGGAAAACAAGTAAAACGCGCGTCCAACAGTTGTATTCAGTTGACATTTGTCACATGAGAAGGGGTCGTTTCTTGTATTCTTGAACAATTTGTGTTTCTTCCCTTCTACAACATGGGCAAAAAATCAAGTAAATTCACACGCGGTAAAAGTGAAACCTTCAGAAAACTTAAGTAGATAAGAATGAGGAGGCTACGAAGCAGCGCACAAAGAGGAGACCGATTATACTATCTCATTCATGTATGTGTTTGTCTCTTTTTAGTGTCGCTATTTTTCGTTTCATAGAGTTTCAAATCGGTGCTAAAGAAGTTTCACTTAAAAAAAAATACTAGTGTGCTTAAGACCACACGACTGAAATAAAACGAGAGAAAGAAAATGTGCGCGCGCACTGCTCTCTTGCTCCTACAGTGTGATACAGACAATATGCATGCACTGTGTCTTAGATATACGAAACGTAACTGGCTATAAGAGAAAGAGAGAAAGAAAATGTGTGCTCGCACCTCTCTCTCTTGCCCCTACAGTAATACACGAAACGTAACTCTCTCTCTTTCTATCTTCAATAACTTATATCTTTCTCCCTCTCAACTTCCGTTCGCCTCGCCCAACGCTTTTCGTAACGCTCTCGTCACGCTTTCACCAGCTTACTCCCCGAGTCAAGCGTGCGTAAAGGAGTTTTACTTTAAAAAAATAATAATAATTTTTTTTCGTTGAGTCAGTTTAATTAATATTAAGTTCATTTTTTGATAAGCCCTGTAACAACATTGTATGGTGCATTTAATGTCCGTGTTAGTCACAGTACTACACAGGTTTATGTTTAAAGCATACCTACCTACATCTGCCTGTAGGTACCTGCTAACGCTGGAACTGCTGGTCTGAACTAACGGGTATATTTTATAGAGCGCCATACTTACTTGTGTACGTTTCCTGTGATTTCGCATGACTAATAAATAAATCGTTCATTCCAATCCAATATTAGTTATCTGCCTTTGTCAACAAACTTAAATAGCTAGTGGATTTTTGAAGTGAAACTTCTTTAGCACCGTTGTGATTTAAAACTCGAGCAAACGGAAAAGACACTAAAAAGAGGCAAACACATATATATATATAGGATTTTGCCTGCGAAAGAATGAGGTAGAGTGAATCCTTACCGCATTAGCCACTTTTCAAGGCTCCTATTGGTTGAGATTATGTGGCGAAGGTTTCAAGCCCACCGCGTGTGAATTGCATTCGATTTTCGAAGTGAAACTTCTGTAGCACCGTTGTCATTTGGAACCCGATGAAACGCAAACGACACTAAAAAGAGACAAACTCATTTATCTATAAGATTTAGCCTGCGTGATAGAATGAAACCTTACCGCATTGGCTGCTTTGATTATGAGCTCACTTTTCAAGGCTCCTATTGGTTGATTGTGATTGTGTGGGCGAAGGTTTCACTCTACCGCGTGTAAACTGCGTTCGATTTTTGAAATGAAACTTCTTTAGCACCGTTGTGATTTGGAACTCGATGAAGCGGAAACGAAACTAAAAAGAGACAACCACATACATCTGTAGGATTTAGCCTGCGAGAGATTGAGATAGAATAAAACCTTACCGCATTGGCCGCTTTGATTATGAGCTCACTTTTCAAATAATCGACTATCTTTGACTAATTTTTCCATATAATACCGATGAATTACATTTATGAGAAAAACCTTCAAAAGCTATAAAAGGAGAGTTGTTCAGATAAAAAGAAAAAAAAATGATCCTTCAATACACAATTTATTCACAGTTGTACTGACTGTTTCTAGTTCTATTAATTTAGAACAGTCAAATTAACAGTCAATTCGTTTTATTAAGTGCATTCCGCCTCCCAATTCCGCCTCCCATTCCGCCTCCAATCGCGGAATGGGTACCGCCGCCCCGGGAACGATTATTGGATAACCAACACTTCTGCCATAGGTCACCCCAAGTGGTTCGCTACGTTTGGTGATTTAGCAGGGGTGCGCGAGTTCATGGGGTGAGGTTTGTCTAGGTCTGGTCTGGAGGCGGATGACCAGGACACACTGAACCCGCGAAAACCTCGGAAAATTACCTTAGGGGGCGTCCATTAATTATGGAAGCTGTTTTTTTTTTTCAATTTAGACCCCCCCCCTCTCCTCGGTGAGATTAAGTGATATTTGGTAGGACCCCCCTACCCCTCACGTGAGGTTTTCGCTACACTTATTAAATTACTATATTTGTTTTCATAAGTAATGAATGGACGACCCCTCACAGTTGTAGGAGGGATAAATTCATTCACCCCGCTCAAATCGTCACACCTGGACACATTGACCCCAGACCCACCCCTGATACCTTTTCCCCAGAACTTCCTCTCCTTCCTTTCGTAAAAATACCTTCCACACAGCACCCCCAAAGATTACATAGGCCCTTATGTGAAAACAAAATGTGAAGTACCATGTGACCTTTTTAACAGTGGAGATGTTTTAGATATTGCTCAAATAATGATTACCTATTCAATTACGGAACTAACTAATCATCTAGCTAACTATTACACCGTTTCTCCAGGGGAGTAGGCAGAGAGGATAGACCACCACACAACTCTGTCTTAGCGTACACCTTTATTTATTTTTGTTTTTATTATTATTTTTTTTTTAAATGCACATTTACAGTTAATAACCAATAACAAACATACATTTTATATTAATGATAGCGTTTTTCAATTTTTGAATATTTTGTTGAAAAATATCTATTTCAGGGGACAGGTAATTTAGTAACAGAATCATTTTTCCGAGCGGCATTACTAATAGTAAGTTAGTTCTGCATCTCGGAACAACAAAAGTTCTGTGTCTGCGCGCTCTTGTGAAGTTGTCGGGAACATAAAACTCAAATTTTTGTATTATATCGGGAATACAGATGTTACCGTTTAGAAGTTTATATGCTGTTGTCAGCAAAGTAGTTTTCCTTCTATCGGCGAGGCTATTAATACCCAGCATGCCGGACAAAAAGGCTGATGGATATAATCAGGGATAATATCCGAAGTCTCTAAGATATAAATATCTCAGAAACCTCTTTTGTACTTTTCCTATCATTTGAGAGTAAGTTAAATCCATTGGTCCCCATATTACTGAACCACTTTCCAAAATGCTACGTACTAAACTATAGTAGAGCACGCGAATCGCGGCCGAGCTGCAAAAATGTCTGGAGTTGCTTAGCATAAATCCTAGCATTCTTAAAGCTTTGCTGCAAATCGTTTCTATGTGGACGTGAAATGTTAAGTGCGTATCAAATGTGATTCCCAAATCTCTCGAAAAATTAATGTGCTGAAGAGATGAATAAGACATTTTGTAGTTGTAATAAATCGTTTTGTTTGCCTTGGTGTAGCATATAATGGAACATTTCATTCATTCATGCATCGTCTCATTCATACTCTTTTATTATTACGACATTTGACAACATCATTGGTCATGTATACCTTATCAGAATAAAGGGCTCTTGTGCCTAACAAGGGAGCCACGATTCTTACTTAAGTTACGATATGTTTTGTATTTACTTTTTACAAAAAGTTTTTTGATAAATTATTTAATTTTATTTATTTGTTCTGATTGGTTGATGATACAGCGCAATTCAAAAGTGAGGTTATTATAGTTTTTTTATGGCTTAGTAAATATAAGGGTTAAGTTGTTTTAAAATATATGTAATAAATTGGTTTCCATTTCTCATTACTCTCATTAGTTTGTAAATTTTTTTATATATTTTTATCAGTTTTGCTTGATGAGAGTTGAAATCAACAATGATGCATCACCTCAAAATTTGTCGATCTTTTTAAAATATATTTTTAATTTTTTTCCTGATGGCTATTTAAGTTCATGTAATTATCCACCTTAAAACATAATAGAAAAATCGTGGGTAGGTACCAGCCTACTGAGAAATAATTTAATTTCCTCGCGCTGGCCACACCGACCTCTGAAGGCGTTCGATTTTTAAAATCCATTCCACGGACGGATCGGGCCCGCCCCGACCGCATTTGGGCAAAGAAATATATTACCAAAACAATTTTTAATATCTGGCCGTGATCTGACCTGAAAATATAAAGCATACAGGGCTTTTGGTATTCCGTGGTCAATATATTTTGACCACGGATTACCACCAGCGAAAAATAAAGTAAAAAGATTTTAGGTTATTTAGAAGAACATAACAGAAAAATCAAAATACATCTGTAATTGTATGTAATTCTGGGGATTTTTTGGGAATATTCTAGAAACGGGGAGTATTGCGGGAGTTATTCTCTATATGAGAACGAGAAAACCACAGCCGAGCTGTTGAACTTAAGAACGAATCGTAGAAGCGACCCGTTCTCATGTGACAAATATGTTTACCGTGTACGTATGTTGGGCGCGCGTTTGGCGTGTTTCCCGACTACACACCATGACGCTAGTTCCTCGGAGCATCTTCCATTGTAATACCGGTAGAACAAAGAAAGCACATCTCCCTGACGCCAGTGCTCTAAAGATTGCGATCCGCTTGTTAAGATCTGTCAAACAGACCACACGTTTCTGCACGGAGACAAATGTTTTTCCGGGTATTTTGGGGCTCCAGACCAGAGGTGGCTGTCAAATTCAACAGTGAAAATATCCTACGGATAAAACATCCTCCGATAAAATATCCACTAAAACCTAACCTTACCTTATTTACTATTTTTTAACAACAGTTTATTCTCTTTACAGAATGTCTGTATTATTTTTGTCCCATTTTTGTTAGGTTAGGTTAGGTTAATTTTAAATTTTAGTTGATATTTTGTCACGGGATGAAAATTCGCAAAACCAGTCAATTTAGGCCCCTTTAAAATTGAAATTTAGAATCCCATACATAAGTCGTCTCAAAGTGGTTTAACCAAAGTGGTTTGAAAATGGCCTTGTAAGCTGTCACAATAATAAAAAACTTAATAATAACATTATTAAACTTAATTTGAATTAAATTTAAAAAAAAATAAAAACCATTAATACAAATATTAAATTTCTATTATCTTAATTTACTTATTTAATAATTTACAAATACCAATCGTTATGTACGATAAACCTGCAAACATACCATTCTCGCGGCGGTCGACCCATGTAAGGAGAAAATATGTAATTTTTCCCGCCTCTTTCGTTATCGGGGTTTCGAAAAAGGAACGCGGCGACGCCATGTTTCCAAGATGGCGGCCGCCGGTGCCGCCTTGTCGCTTATCGCCTGTCAAACTGAACTTGTAAATCTAGGTGTATATTTATTTATTTATTATTCTTATAACGGCCCGAAAAGCAGTAAATGATAATTTAGAAATTGTTTATTTAAAGGTATTTATCAGGTATTGATTTTGGAGGCAAATAAAACACCAATTTAGGTTACCAAATAAGTAGAAAGTGGATGGAAAAATGAGTCGTAGGCGGCCAGAGTAAAAGTTGTAATTTGTGTTATTAGACGCCTAAGGTCTGTGATGTTGACAATGATTCAGAATTGAAAAATTGCTTGAAATGGCTTTAGCCGTGTTTGGTGACCAGATCTGAATAGCCAGGAACCTACTTCCCAATCAAGTAAACCTCGGAGTTCCCCAAGGATCTGTTTTGGAACCGCTCCTATTTATTATATATATATCAATGACATAGTGAAGTGTCTAAAGTACGGTTCCATCAAACTTTTAGCAGATGACACACTTTTATACATTATAGCAAATAATATCAAAGATGCCCTATCAAAAATACAAAGCGAATTCATGAAATATCTAAATGGTCAAACAGAAATAAACTGAAATTAAATGTAACTAAAAGTAAATTCATGGTATTAAGGAAGAAAATAAACGAAATTACTACCCTACATTTGATTGTCTATATCAAAATATTGAAGAAGTAGAAGGAATTAAATACTTGGGAATCATTATCGATAATAACTTAAAACATAACACTAACTTTGAAGTGTTAAACAAAAATTGCAAAAAAGGTTCATTTCTTAAGTAGGATAAAGGGAATGTAAGTAAATAGTTAGTAAATAATGTTATAGTAGTTTTAGAAAAGAATATATTAGATATAAGATGTAAACATTATATAACATTATATAATATGTTTTATTTAGTTATAAAATTTAAAAATTTTTAAATTTAAAATTTTTAAAATTTTCATTAAAATAAAACATACTTTAAAAAAAAAATCACACCCCAATTGGGGATGCCGAAATTCCACTGGTTTTAGACAATTGGGGGCAGTTTTTTTTTACATTTCCTCCACACATGAGGCCCTGTGTATGTGCCTATGTCATCTTTGGGGATGCTGAGTGGGGGGTCATTTTAAGGAAAGAAAGGAGGGGAAGAGAAAGGAAAAATGTATGAGGGTAGGATTCTGGGGTCAAGTGTCCAGGAGTGACGGACGCATGAATCCATCCCTCCCATTGCGGTTCAAGGCGATGCATCAGCTGGAGAGAGAGAAAAAGAGAGAGAAAGAGAGTCCGGCTGGAGAGGTCTAGATTAGGTCTCCCTCAATCAATCTCTCTCGATAGTATGTGGGCAAATGCATTGGCCGTCAGGACCTAAGCAAACCTCACTTCATGAACCCCCTGCTAAGACACAAAAATTTGCGTCTCCCCAGTTGAGCCTCTTTTGCGATATTCTCTTAAAAATGTTAGATGATATCTGTACATATAATTTAGTAGGACCATACCTCGAGAAGCGCGAGAATACGGAGATAGGAAGAAGGAAGATTGGCTACTCAGATCTGGTCATCAAACACGGCAAGCCATTTTAAACGATGTTTCTCTATGATATGTGACCAAAATATTATTATCTGCATTCAAGTTTTCCTACATACAATACATCAAAATTTGAACACAACTATCATTCGGAATACTCGTAAATTTACGTGAACACAACATTACAAACATTTTATCTTAATGCGTAATCAAACACGATTAAAACAACAATAATTAATATCGTAATTGCACACGCAGTTTATTTTGTTTTAAACCGACCGCGTATTTTAAAGCAGCGATTTAATCACAAGTCTGACATTCAAAAAACTAATCTCTTGTTGGTAAATGAACCATTCTGCATTATTCACTAAACGGCGCACGTTTCAGTCTGGTGGGTTTGACTGAATCTGATGCAGAGGTCGACAACTGTAAACGCATGAATTGCCTGGATTTTATTACGGAATATAATATTATCTACTCCTCCATATCTCAGAATGATCTCCGATCAGCATCACCAGAGATCATTTTGAGAGCTTGATATCTGTTCCCGAACCGAAACGTTTCGCGTAACGGAGTTAAGGTAAAAAAAGCGATTTAAAACAAGGTGATCCACTAGTCCTGGAGAAATTTTAAATCCGAAACCACGCCTCTTTTTGGGTGCGTTAAAAATACTTGATAATATGAAGTTTTTAGGAAAGATTGAAGAAGTTGTTTGAGAGTTGTTTTTCATACGTTGATTTCGCAAAGGCCTGTAAAAAACATTAACAATTAACAATTTGGGAGGCGGGAATGGGTATCGCCACCCTGGGAACTTTTATTGGATAACCAACATCTCTGCCATAAGTCACGCTAAAGTGGTTCGCTACGTTTGGTGATTTAGCTGGGGTGTCCGGGTTCATGGGATGAGTTTTGTTTAGGTCTTGGAAGTGGATGACCAGGACACTGAACCCCATCCTCCACTCACTCTTACTCACCCCTTATACCCTTTTCCTTCCCAGAACTCTCCTCTCCTTCCTTTCCTAAAAAACCTTTTCACACAGCATCCCCAAATATGACATAGGCCCTGAGGGAAATTATTTTCCTCAGGGCCTCCTATGTGGAGCTCATGTAAAAAAAAATTAACTCCTTTTTTACGCATTTTTTATTATAATAACAAGGAAATTTAAAATCGATAGAACGGAATCAAGCGACATGAAGTCCAGAGACGTCCACACACCCCCGTGTCGGGGCGGTAACTATTACAAAATGCACATATAGTCTTTATGCGGTCGGCATTAGGTTTAATTCTCAAATCCAAATTCGTTGAACGCCGCCCATTTTGGTTCATTCCGAAAGAAACAGTGCGAAATTGCAATGTTTTGTTTAATTTTGTGAAATTCAGGCACAAATATTAAAATGTTTTTCGATTATTTTGTAAAGAACTTAATTTGCCACACTAATATAATGAAATTTTATCCGATAATGGATTCATTAGTAGGCGATTTTGGCACTTGAAAGCATTTTTTATAGGCCTGATTATTTTTTTCCAGACTTACAAAATGACGTAACAAAAGATTACTCGATTTTTTGCAACACCAAGATGTGTTCTACTTGCAGTATTTAATTGAAGCCTATTTAATATTTCTAAGCGATCAAATTTTCAAACCCAAAACATGTGATTTTGTACGGTTTTGCATTAATTCGCATGGCTTCAATTCTAAAAGTCTCATTCATTAGTCATTAGCATTATTTTAAATGAGCATACGATTGTTGTCGACCACTTTATCGATGCATTGTTAAGTTTGTTGGTAGGTTTTCTTGTTTTCATTTATTTACTCTCAAACCTGTAATAGCATTTGGGAATAAGTCAGTCACCTCTGGGCTGGACCTTCAACCGGCAACTGATGTACATTAATTTATTTGTCAATTTTCGTTAAGACAACTGTGAAGATAATTTACTGCCACTAGATATCTGTTAACAACTGTGTTATTTTTTAGATGAGTAGGATGTGGATATACAGATGGTATTAAACTTAAGGGGATCCAATAGTCCAGGGAAAAATCGACTTCGGAATTTACGCCCTTTGTGGGAGGAGTTTAAAAATATTTGAGAAAAAGCTCTTGGAATGGTTGAAAAAGGTATTTGAGAATTTTTTTTTACAGGTTGATTTCGTAAAGGCCTAAAAAAAACATTAACTCCTTTTTTACACAATGTTTATTGTAATAACAAGGAAATTTAAAATTGATTTCACGGAACCGAGCGACGTGGAGTCAGACGTCTGTTCCCTGCTCCGACCAGGGCGGTTCTGAAAGAAAGTAGGGTGTGGCAAGCCAGTAGTCCTTCGGTGAACGACATAAGGGTCACTTTGAAAATCCTAATTCGTCGGCTGCCGGCCATATTGTAAAATAACGACGCAAAAAATCATATTTTATTTTATTTTGTGAATATCGGGCTTAAATATCAATTTATTTTGCGATTATCATAAAATAAACTAAATTTGCTACAATAAACAATAAAACCATTTCCGAAAAGATTTTCATAAGTAGGAGAGTTTGCACTTGAAAGTGTTTTTTTATAGACCTATTACTTTATTTTTTTCTAGGCTTATTAAAAGACTTATAAAAAAAATGACCGATATTTTTAAGGGCCAAGATATGTTCTACACGCAGTATTTAATTGAAACATCTATAATATTTCTAAGTGATCAAATTTTCAAAACAAAAACACATGATTTTGTGTGATTTTGCATTATTTACTATGGCTTCATCTAAGAGTTACTTAACTCAAGCTCGACACGCACTGAGTGGAAGATACTCTCAGTGTCTCAGTAAGACTATTTAGGATTGAAACGTTGCTTGAAGTTGTTTCAGCCGAGTTTGGTAACCAGATCTGCAGAGCCAGATATTTTCCCCATCTTCCTTTTCTTCATCTACTTCCCCTCACCACTGCCTTCATCCTCACAACATACCCTAATTGGGAATTTCATAGTTTCACTGACTTCACACGGGAGCAGTTAGAGCTCTTGTGAGGTATTCACGTAAAAAAAAAACTAGCTTCATTTAAAGTCCTGCATGGGTTCCGTTTTTCTCTATTTTGACATGGCGCGGCTCAATTACATGGGTATTTCATCTACTTGATTCTGCCATGCGTCTTCTTTGTGTGTCCCTTAGCCTACTTTCTTCGTTCAACCGCTCTATATGTCCAAACCATCTAACAGCGGGATCAGACGTTTCAATTTTTGTTAATCAATTCTACACTGACAAAATGTGAATCTTCTTTCAACAAAGTTAAACAAGTATTTTCGAACAATTTTCGTCGAATCCTCTAAACGTCTGAACCCATTACAAGCGTCACTTTCTTCACCTTATTCATCAGTCTTGCATTCTTTCAGAATCTCCACATTTGTAATAGGCTACAGGAGGCAGGTATGGGTACCGCCGCCCCGGGAACCATTTATTGGATAACCAACATCTCTGCCTTTGGTCGGCCCAGGTGGTTCGCTACGTTTGGTGGCTTAGCAGGAGTGCCCGGGTTCATGGGGTGAGGTTTGTCCGGGTCACCAGCTGCATGGCAGGCCGGATCGAGAGAGGATAGTTGAGGGAGTTCCTTTGACCCCTATCTAGTTTCTATCAGTCCCTTTATTCCGAGAGAGTACCTGCTTACACATATTACTTAAGAGGAACGTATGCGCGGCCCTTTTCGGCCCGTTTCATACAAATCTTAAATTTTGATTTAAGATCAAACTGAAAAATTATTTTTGTAATCAAAAGTTATATCAAATATATAGTACGGATATGAGTTACTTTATTTATTTTTGCTTTAAATTATAAAATATAGGCTATTAAAGATTTTAATTTTTATGATTTTAGAGGCAATCTGGGCAATTATTTGTGAGTAAATGAAAAACAATAAAAAAAATAATTTTACTTTATTCATCATAGAAATATAAAATAAAAAAATTAAAATTAACAAAAAAATCATATTGATGGGTGTAAATTTAAAGTACAAATTACCAATTTACGGCGGAACAAAATTTTGTCGTATATATTAAAATTACTACCCAATAAATTCATTTCTAACAATGTTTAATCTTTTATTTTATTTTTCATTGAATTTTTAGTGAGTTTAGTCGAATTTGGTATACCTACTTACATAAGTCTATGTAGTAATAGGTATAAGTAATACATATTATCTAGGTAGGTAAGTAGGTACCTTACCAAATAGCTTCCCCCTATGTATGTGTGTAGGTTGAAATATAAGCTTTTCCATTTTATTTATTAAAATTCTACGTGGTTCGTATCTGGCGTTCGAGCTCGGGACCCAGGGCGAACACGCCCAGCCGTGCCCCTAATTATATGGCCGGTGGGTGCCCGCCTATATGGATGTGCTGCGCCCCCCGGGCCCCCTTGCAGTACCCCGGGCTCCCTGCCCTGTGCCCGGGCTCGGGCTTGTGCCCACCTGTTTTGTGGGCCCGTTTCATACTATAGGCGGCGGGAAACTTGCCTGGGTTGCCAACTGACGAGGAACATAAAGGATTTGTCGATAACTAACTTAGGTCCCCGGCGTTGCCCCGGCTTAACAAGATGTTGAAAGAAGGCATGATCTAGCGGTAAGGTCCTTGATTCACAATACGAAGGTCACGGGATCGAATAATTTGTGTTATTTCACAATTAAGTCATTTAAAATAGTGTATAGTATATTTACGGCACGTTCCAGAGTGGAAGATACTCTCGGTATCGCCCTGGTGTAAGACCACCATTCAGAATTGAAACGTTGCTTGAAATAGCTTTAGCCGTGTTTGGTGACCAGATTTAAATAGCCAGATACTTCCCCATCTCCTTCCCCTCCTCACTACTTTCAGCCTCACAACATACCCCAATTGCGGATGCCATAGTCTCACTGGCTTCAGATGTGAGCAGTTGGGACTCTTGTGCGGTATTCATAAAAAAAGGATAAAAATTAACGTTTTATTTTAAAAGTCATGTGTGCAAAATTGCATCACTCTGTTTAAAGGGTTGAGAAGAAAGGATTGGGATGGTTTTAGAAAATCTCATACAGAAGGTTAACTTCCTCTCGTTTTGAATGTCAAGGATGCAAAATTTCATCAGTATCGTAATAAAACTAGATTTGTATAAAAATCAAATTCATGCCGCCCGCCCGGTGCCCGCCCGCCTGCCACAGACGCTCTTCTTCATCAAAATAGTGACCCGACAGTTAATCCGCCGAAAGTCTGCCCCCCAAAATGATATTTACTATAAAATTATAATTTTTTGTGCATTTTACCAATTTCAAAAGTAAAATCGACTTCAAAAATACTGTTAGCGTCAGCGTGCGTGCTGATGCTATCGGCAGGGTTGGAGAAAGCTCCCACATATTTAATACAAATTAGTTGCTGTATCTGCCCCAAATAAAAACTAGCTCAGGTTCGGTGCAAGCAGGGTTTCTCTTAACCTCAAGGCTAGTGCTTGTGGTTCGGAACTTCACGCTTCTCCATCCCCCCAGGGCCTCTCTCGACAAGCAAAACACGGTAGGTTATCACATAAATAGTTTATTCAATTCTAGGAGACACAATAATACATAAGAGGAACGATCCTAGCTGAAAGTTAGTTTGAACGTCAGTCTCTGCTCTCTACACGCGTGGTTAGGGCTTCAAAACATTTAATTGCACACAAAGGGTAACATGGTAATTGACTCACGTTTGGTTTATGGGCCAACAGCGGCTTTACGCGCTTGTTCTCCCGGTCTCAGCAGCGTCCATGCGCGGACACCGGAAGTGCACAACCGGCGAAACTGAACTTGTGTCGCACATGTTCGCGCGGGACGTGGGCCCGGGAAGCTCGCTTGCTGAAGACTGGTTTGAATGGCCGTGTGCGGCGCGTCTCCTGATCCGTGGGTCGCGGGAGGGGTGATGCGCCTGCGCATTACCGTCCCGCGGTGCAACAGTATTTTAGGGCTCGATTCGCTGACTGTCGAAACATGACGGTACTTAAGACTCGATTCCTTATTCTTGTAACGTAACACTTCCCCCCTCGCCGCAATAAAAGCGACGTGGCAATGGAGCTGTAGGGCTAATAAATCCTCTTACCCTTTCAGCACTTGTGCCAAAAACATTTAAGAGAAACGAGGAGAGAGAGAGAGAGAAATTCCTAGCTGGAGAATAGTTATGAACAGAACACAAAAGAGATGATACATGGTGTAACAAGGAATTGTCAATAAATGTATATAAAGGCAGTGGCATACATAAATACAGTTGCAAAGAACAAGGATCTGTTGAAGAAAGGTACAAGGGTTATGCAGTGATAGAAAAAAAAAACTCTAAAATTGTATCATTGGTCTGTGAGCTAATGTTTGCGAACGTGGTTTGCGTAGGATGTCTGGGGTGGTTGAACGTTTCACTGAAGTTACAAGGTTACTTTGTCACAGTAACCTGGCCCATTTGAGATTACACTCAAGGGACACTAGGGCCTTTAAGAAAATACGAGGAAGAGAACACATGATGAGGCTTCTAGGTGGTGTGGAGAGTTCTACCTGTCACAGAGGTCGAAAGGGTAACTGCTTCCGGATCCTGTGGGTGAGCCAGTACGAAACCATTGAAGTATTGGAGAGTGGAATCGTAATTGGTGGTTGGTACACTGGTTTTTGTATGTAGTGGGATTGTTTTGTGAACAATCGTTGGTATTGTTATTTGCGCAAGGGCACAGGAGCATCAGCACAATGGCAGTAGGGCATTTGCATTATGCAGCAGGAACATTTGCATAATGGCAGCAGAAACATTTGCACAAGGGCAACAGGAACATTTGTATTATGCAGCAGGAATATTTGCATAATGGCAGCAGAGCATTTGCATTATGCAGCAGGAACATTTGCATAATGGCAGCAGGAACATTTGCACAAGGGCAACAGGAACATTTGTATTATGCAGCAGGAATATTTGCATAATGGCAGCAGAGCATTTGCATTATGCAGCAGGAACATTTGTATTATGCAGCAGGAATATTTGCATAATGGCAGCAGAGCATTTGCATTATGCAGCAGGAACATTTGCATAATGGCAGCAGGAACATTTGCACAAGGGCAACAGGAACATGAACCAACCTAGAGCTGGCGTGCTCGGGTTTGTTTTGAGTGTCGGTTCTTTGTGGTGATACAATTCGCAACTACACGCACGACTCACACTAGGTTATGTTAGATGCGGTCGGGTGCTTTTGGTACGCAGGGATTGAAGGCAAGGGACCTCCGTGACGGTAGCGAGGGCAGCATGAAGAGGCGCAGATGTAGATAGGGTGCAGAGCTGCTGGTTTTTTTTTTTTAAAATCCGGCAAAAATTATTATTAGAACAAAATTCTTGAAGTTTACCTGCCTAGTAGACCAATGATGAAAAAAGTTTGGAGAGAAACAAGTGTGCATGTTGAGAAAAAGTTGGATTTGTTTGGCGTGTAGAGAGAGAGACGGAGAGAGAGCTAACTAAATGTGGCTAATGCCTAATACATGTTACAAAGGTACGTATTCAAGGACAGGTTCTGTGTAACCCCTTTTGGTTTTTTTTCTTTACCAAATACATTTCCAAGAATACGTGGTTGAGGGATTGTACGTATAACAAAATTCCCCATTCGAAAGAAGTTGGTCTTCCATGACCTATGCTCACGTCTATACGGTAGCATTTTTTCTACTTTCGAAAAACAAAACATTGCGTACAAGATTAGTTATAACAAAGTGGGAAAGGAGTAGGAAGTTGAAAGGATCCGCGTATGAAGATTGTCCCATTTGACAAACGAAACGCCAAGTGCGTAACGCATATATCCCCATTCACGGATAATTTCGAGGAAGGGGGAGGGTGATAATTGGGAACATTTGAACGAAGAAAACTGCTGGGGACTCGGCTATTTCCGAAATTCGACCTCTGGGTGGAGGTGAAACAAGGTCTACAGCAGTCATCCTGGCACATTACAATAATGACAACTGGGAAAGGAGTAGGAAGTTGAAAGGATCCGCGTATGAAGATTGTCCCATTTGACAAACGAAACGCCAAGTGCGTAACGCATATATCCCCATTCACGGATAATTTCGAGGAAGGGGAGGGGTGATAGTTGGGAACATTTGAACGAAGAAAACTGCTGGGGACTCGGCTATTTCCGAAATTCGACCTCTGGGTGGAGGTGAAACAAGGTCTACAGCAGTCATCCTGGCACATTACAATAATGTTTGGTAGTGTTGGACAAAAGAATACACTGACATAAAAGTCTAATCCTCTACGTGTATTGGGCAGAAGATTAGGGGTCGTTTTATTCTCCTACTTGTTTGCGAGAAATGACAGACCCTTGCTCAAATCTCACAAACCTGGGGATTTTCTTTGTTCGTCTCCCAGACAACGAGTTAGGTGTTTTTTTGTGTCCATCAACTTAACTCCCACGACACGATGCCCCATAATCATGAGTGAAGCGTATGATTAGTCCTTTTGAGATAGTAAATAGTTCCTGGGTTCTTGTGACAGGAAGTCCACGGGCATATTAATGATTACAAAAAAGGGGTGTGGACTACATTGAGTAGTTCACACATAAAGGTTTGATATTATTTCGTTCGCACGATTCATGGTGAGTATTATAACGTCTTCACGTATAGCGTACAAGATTGCAAAATCAAAAGATTTGCAAGTAAGTTTTATAACGTCTTCACGGATAACAATGAACGAATTACAACTGGGTTGCCCAGTATTGAAGGGAGGTGCAAAAGACTAGGTATTTATGACATTTCTGACAAAAACCCACAGAGTAATTATAACGGGCTCCCCGTATCGCATTTAGTAGATATTCTGAGATTCCCATCTATGACGGCAGATTTTATAAGGTTCCCACCTATGATGGCAACAAAGGTTAACGTTCATATAAAGGTACCTATTCAATACAGACGGCGAGACATACTGATGTACTTAGTACAACAATACCGTAGCATAATAAATCCATATTAGCGTACGTTAAAGACTTGCACAAAGGCAAAAACATATTTGAAGATCTGGCCAAGATTTTATACTTCAACAATTAAGGGACAAAAAAATTTGGCGTGCTGATGGAATGTGAATTTCATCTAAGCTTACCGCAAAAGAGATCCTTTGTGGTACAACCCTTTTGGTTACGCACAGAGTATCGTATCGTGATGGTACAACTTTTGTTGTACTTACACGTACGATGGTAGCAACAATACAAGACATGCGCTTATCGTTGTTTGACAAGGAAAATTATTTACATTGGTCCGATTTGAGTGTTTAAGACCTTCTAGGTTTTACTTACTTAAACAGACTGCGATGGACACACCTTGGTGTTATGAAAATTATAATAATGGGATGGGTTGTTCACAGGGTGGTTCACTTGGAGACCTGGCTTCTTGTTGTGACCTCGTACTTTGCACGTGATAAGTCACAACAAGGCAACCCCAAAATTTCAGTTTGAGCAGTTGAGACCCAGGGTGACTCAATGTTGCTGAAATGTTGTAAAAAAATTTATCGTTAATGAAGAGGCACGTTGAAAGTTGTCCCTTTTATAACGATACTTTCCAGACTCCACATCCAGTTCTGGGGAGAGCTAGAGCAATTTGGGTTATTTATTGAGCGCCATTCTATTTTCTTAAAAAACAGAAAAAAAACTTAGAACGGGTAGCAAACATCTGATACCGCCGTGGGTTTACACAGGTTTGCTTACCTAATTTAACTACATATGACATAAGGGTTAGATGCACTTTGGCGAGGACCCGATATTTAATGTACAAAAAAATTTTTCTAACATTTAGAAAGGGGTGACGAGGTATGACATGATGATGTGAAAATATGATGCTGCTAGTTGTGACGATGCACAAAACCTTGGGCACGTAGTCTCTGACTACTTGCAGTAAGCCACAGGGAATTCCTTTCTCCGAAGTGATCAATTTCAGGTAGAGGTGTGCATGCTTAGAAAAAACGATGTTTCCAAGGTTTGACACCTGGGGCAGCAATTAGAGGCGAATGACTGATGATGACGAGATATTTATACAAACAAAAATAAAATAAAATGAAACGAAACCACAAGGGAGAATTATAATTTCTTCCATGACTTTGGCTACAGTTGACACCACTGTGCCAGAGCTAGAAAGGTTTCGTTTGAGTGTCCTAATGAGTGACAATCGTTTACGAGAGGCCGCTCATTAGTGACGAAACAAAAGGGTTGACTTCCATAGTGATCCATGTCACGGTGTAGACGAATGGTTGCTAGGAGTCAAGGAATAACCGTTGGGGTTATACGGGCGTGGCAATGGAGTTTGTTTCCATGTTACCACTTTTTACAATGTCCTTTATATGGTAGTTACCTATGTGTTTACCAGAGATGTCGGACAATCGGTAAACCAGGTCTGAGATTTTCTTTAGGACTTTCGTCTTTACAAAACGGGGTGCCAATTTGGCAGAGAAGTACAGCGCACCTTGTGACAGAGTGTTGTTTCTCCTCCAGACGATGTCTTCTTCCTTGAATGTGACGTGCCTCCTGCGAAGGTTATACCTGTCGGCGCTCTTTTGGTGGGCCAATAGTAGAGCGTCTGTTACTTCACTATAGATAGCGGAGAGTTCCTCCAAGCGGTGGGCGTAATTTGCTGCGGGGTCTGCTGTGGAGGAAGGGACGGGTGGAAGGCAATTGTCAGGGTGTAGTGAACCGTGAACTACTTGTTCCATGCCGTGTTTGAGAAAAAATGGTGTATAGCCTGTAGCGAGGTTCACCGTGTTGTTCATGGCTGCTTGTATTTTGTCTAATTTTTTGCACCATGTGCGTTGGTCTTTGCCAACCAAAATTGCCAGGGCCGTGTTTATGGTTTGGTTGTATCGTTCAACGGTGTTGTTCTGTGGGGTGTAAAGGGTGTTATAGAATACATCCTTTATACCATATTTAGACAAAAACTCTTTAAATTCCAGAGCTATAAATTGTTTACCATTGTCGCATATTATAGTACGAGGGGTACCGTAGGGTATGAAAATATGTTTTTCCAATAGATTGGTTATTGCTGCTGCAGTTGCCCTTTTCAGAGGAAACAACCAGCAGTATTTGGAAAAGATGTCCACTACGCTGAGTATATGCATGTAACCGGCGTAGCTTCTAGGGAAGGGTCCAATGAGGTCCATAGAAAAGGATTGAAGTGGTCTATCGGCACGCTTGGGGTTGCCCATTAGACCAGACGGTGGTGCCGTACTGTGCTTGTATGCCTTACAGATGTCGCACTTGGAGATGTATAAACGTACTTGTTTGAATAGACCCGGCCAATAATATCTTAAAGATATTTTTTTGAATGTTTTGAAAGTTCCAGGGTGTATGGAGTCTACGGCACTGTGGTTATCAATAATAACTTGTTCTCTATTTTCGAGAGGGACTACCATTTTCCAGGCATAGTCCTCTAAGATTGACAGTGGAGGCTTGCAGTTGCGATATAGTTGTCCGTTCTTAATTATAAAATTCGGGAACTTTTGTGGGTTGTCACTGCATCCTCTAAAGATTTTTTGATACCATACGTCTTTTGTGGGGAGACTAGAATTGGGTAATTCGGCATTTAATGTTGCTATCTCGATCCTAGAAAGGGCATCCGGGACGATATTATCCGCGCCTTTACGGTGGATGACATCGAAAGTATATTGAGATAGGCGGGACGACCAGCGAGCCAATCTCCCAGAGGGGTTGTCTAGCGAGATCAGCCATTTTAGGCTGCTATGGTCTGTGACGACGGTAAACTTACTGCCCTCAATGTATCCGCGGAAATGTTGAATGGATTCCATGACTGCTAACAATTCTCTCTCGGTAATCCCGTAGTTTTTTTCGTGTTTATTTAGGGTACGAGAGAAGTATGCCACGGGGTGTTCGCCGTCCGTAAAATTTTGAGTGAGGACTCCTCCGATTCCGACGTTTGATGCGTCCGAATGGATCGTAAAGGGAAGATTGAAGTCGGGGCAATTCAGTACTGGGGCTGATTGAAGAGCCTCTTTCAGGGAGTTGAATGCTGACTCAGTCTCTGCAGACCAGGAAAAGTTACTGGTACCTTTACGGATTCCCGTGATTTTGTTGAGCGGCGCCGCGAGAGTTGAGAAGTTTTTTATGAATCTTCTGTAGTAACCGGTGAGTCCGAGGAAGGCTTTTACCTCTTTTGCATTTGTAGGTCGGGGAAAATTTGTCATAGCCGCTACTTTTGTGGGGTCTGTTCTTAGGCCTTCTTCGTCTACTATGAAACCCAAGTATCGTAGGCGGTGCCTGCAGAATTCCGATTTCTTCAGGTTGATAGTCAAACCGGCCTGTTTGAGTTGTTGAAAAACCTTTTCTAGAATAAGTATATGTTTTTCAAAGGTATCGCTAATGATGATCAGGTCATCCAGGTAGCAAAATAAATTGTTATCAAACTCTGGGCCAAACAATTTATCCATGAGTCTTTGTAGTTCTGCTGGGCTGTTTTTTAAACCGAAGGGTAGTCTTTTGAAATGGAACATACCCCTGCCAGGCACCACGAAGGCAGTCTTTTCGCAGGAGCTGGGATCCAAAGGTATCTGCCAGAATGCTTTGCTTAAGTCTATGGATGAGATGTATTTAGCGTTTCGAAGTCTGTCCAGGATGGAGTTGACCAAGGGGAGCGGGTAGGCGTCTGATATTGTACATGCGTTGAGGCGTCTGCTGTCGAGGCAGAAACGGGCTGAGCCGTCTTTCTTTGAAACTAATAAGGTGGGGTTGGTCCATGCACTGCGGCTGGGTACCACCACTCCCAGTCTTAACATATCGTCCAATTCTTTTTCCAGCGTTTTCAATTTTTGTGGAGCTAGGTTGTAATACCTTTGTTTGATTGGGGGGCCTGTTGTTTTTATATGGTGATGTACTAGGTTGGTTAAGCCTAAACCGCACCTTTCGAAGGAGATGGATTCATACTTGTTGATCATTTGATTTAATTGTATTGTTTGTAAGGGGTTCAAGTTTTCGTAGGGTATTACCGTACGGATTTCGTTTACTTGGGGAGTGACGGAGGGGTTGTTAAACAGTTGCGGGGCAATTTTGAAAGCCATCCAAAAATCCACTCCCAAGATGAATTTCTGTGTGATTGTAGGTACAACTAGAAACTTGATCCAAACTGTTTTTTGGTCGCAATTGATCGGTAGGGTTAGAGAACCGATGACGAGTTGTGAAGTGTTGTCTGCCGTGGTAACATGTGAAGAATGTTTTCCCATTTTAAAACCACAGTTTGTGAATAAGGTGTGGGCGTTGTCGCCCAGGCAGCTGACAGAGGCGCCGCTGTCTAGGAGACCTGAAAAAACCACGTTGTTTATGGAAAAATGCGCGAAGGGTCTACCGTCTATTGCCTGTTTGCAGCAAACTGTAGAGAGGGGTAAGGCCTGTTTAAAAAATTTGACGTGTTCCAACCACTCCGACCATTCCTTTGGCCTATGGGAGGGATGGTCCGGGGGGTTGGGGTCTAGTTTTTTGTCTTCCTGGCTGTCCAATTGGGAGGGGGTCTGGAGAAATCCATAGGGGGTTTGATGAATCTGAGATCCGGGATGGACGTTTCGGTATTGTCTTGGCGTGGTCTTTTGCCAAACTTCCTCCCTTCATCTCTTCTTGGAGAACGATCGACGGATCGCCTTTTGTTAGAATGGGTGTCTTTGGAGGATAAAAGTTTTGCTTGTTTAAAGCAGGCGGCTTGGGAGTGACCAATCTTGTGGCAAAAAGAGCAGGATTTCTTTTCGTTGTGCTCCGGTTTTATGCCGGACGAAGTGCTTGGGCGAAAGTTTTCTTTGGGGAATCTTTCGTCTCTCTTCCGATCCTGGTATGCCTCTAGTAGCTGGCAGACATCTTTCAGTTGCTCCAGCGTGGCAATTTTCTGAGAAGTAATGATGTTTTCGTATCTGGGGAGAAGACCGTCGATTAAAACCGGGAGAAGTTCCGCTTCAGGGACAGGTTGGGTGAGCTTTATATTGATGGCCTCTGCCCTCTGTGTGAATCTAGCAACAGGCTCTCCGGAGTGCTGCTTGATAGCGAGTAGGGATAGCCTGACTCTATGTTGGGCCTTTTTTTCTCCGAAACTGGATAAAAGTGCCACCTTGAGTTCCCTCCATGAGTTTGTTTTTCTCTTATGTATCCTGTGCCAGGTAAGCATTTCAGGAGCGATGAGGTCTATGAAGTTCCTGTGTAGAATACTTTCGGGGATTCCTCTGACTTGGGCTGTTTCTTCTATTCTGTTGATGAAATCCTCCACATCCGTGAGTCCGTTGTATTTCGTCTTCCAGGTTGTCAAATCATATATTTTCGTCTGTTCCTGGGCTTGTACCACCAAGGGTTTTGCTTCGGAGACTGTGAGGGAGGTAGAGATGATTTCTGAGGTGTCTTCCTGTTGAAACTGCAACTTCCTGATGTACTTTTTGTTGTAGAAAGAAGCATATTGAATAAGGCATTTTTTGGATTTATTCCTGGGAGAAATCTTTCTACTTCTCAGGGCCTGTAGTAGTTCTTCCTTTTTTGACGTAGAAATGTGGGGGATTATACCCAGCGTGACTTGAGGGACTTCCATAGTGTATAGGGTCGTGTCAGGGTGACCTTACGTTGGGAGAAAAACGAGAACTCGACTCTTTATCCGTAATTGGAAAGAAATTTTTTGCCAGGGATTGACCACTGGGGACGTATATATATTTTTTTTTTACAAAATGCTTCTGCGAAAAAACGCGTATTTGTAAGTGTTTGGGTTATTTGAAAATTTGGGCAGAGGTTTGCCTCTGGCCACGTGCTTTTTAGGAAAAATCCAAGCGTTTTGGAAAAAAAATTTCGAAAATTAAAAAATCGAAAAAAGGAAAAAATCGGAAAAATTTTCAGAGTCCGAAACTGGAGAAAATTTGAGCAGCGATTTTCCTCTGGCCATGCGTTTTTAAGAAAAAATCCAAGCGTTTTGGAAAAAAAAAAAAAAATTTCGAAAATTAAAAAATCGAAAAAAGGAAAAGTCGAAAAAATTTTCACAAGTTTTCGTGGAAGTAATTTGTTTGAGAATTCAACAATATCTTGGGGGCATGGTTTCATTACGCGGCTTCCTATAGCCTGATTTTATACAGCACCAATTTTTTGGTATTTACACGCGAATTCCCTTCGTCTTTTCGACAAGATATTACCTTCTTTGTCAATTGACAAGGTATTATAGTGTCAGATGTCAAGGAATCCACGTCAACGCGAATTTAGTATTTTTTGCATTATTCGAATGTGATTCGGCATGACCCGGTTTCAGCAGACGACAGAGTCAAAAATACTTAATTGTCAAATGACAGAAAGAATTTAAATCCACTTGTTCCCTAGGTGTCAGCAAGTGTCCGTTTAAGAGACGTACCAGCGTGCTGCAATATAGTATATTATTAAAAATATTTAGCACTTTCGAGACCAAGCGGATGATTTGTTTATCATGTACATGATTTTAATTGTTGAATAAATTCTTCTTTAATTTGTGTTTATTTCCACTATTCACTTGTATTGAAAATAGCAATTTTAATCGGCCGACACTTTGTAATCACTGTATTATTCGCAGCGACAACTTCCTAGGTTGGGCACCTTGCGTTGGAATACCGGTAATATTTTGTCGAGTGACGAGTCACAAATGATAAAATCGCGCCCGTAATAATTTAAATTGTGATTCGAAATTTCGTTCGCGCCGAGATTCCTGTTGGAAGTGCTAGACAATTGGGAATAAACAATACATCATAATAACATTTCAGAGTTTACAATTGTTGCTTGGGAACGAGGCCGTGGTGGAACAGAAAAAAATTTAAATGGCCCCACGTTTAGCGCCAGTGTTAGCGTCAGCGTGCGTGCTGATGCTATCGGCAGGGTTGGAGAAAGCTCCCACATATTTAATACAAATTAGTTGCTGTATCTGCCCCAAATAAAAACTAGCTCAGGTTCGGTGCAAGCAGGGTTTCTCTTAACCTCAAGGCTAGTGCTTGTGGTTCGGAACTTCACGCTTCTCCATCCCCCCAGGGCCTCTCTCGACAAGCAAAACACGGTAGGTTATCACATAAATAGTTTATTCAATTCTAGGAGACACAATAATACATAAGAGGAACGATCCTAGCTGAAAGTTAGTTTGAACGTCAGTCTCTGCTCTCTACACGCGTGGTTAGGGCTTCAAAACATTTAATTGCACACAAAGGGTAACATGGTAATTGACTCACGTTTGGTTTATGGGCCAACAGCGGCTTTACGCGCTTGTTCTCCCGGTCTCAGCAGCGTCCATGCGCGGACACCGGAAGTGCACAACCGGCGAAACTGAACTTGTGTCGCACATGTTCGCGCGGGACGTGGGCCCGGGAAGCTCGCTTGCTGAAGACTGGTTTGAATGGCCGTGTGCGGCGCGTCTCCTGATCCGTGGGTCGCGGGAGGGGTGATGCGCCTGCGCATTACCGTCCCGCGGTGCAACAGTATTTTAGGGCTCGATTCGCTGACTGTCGAAACATGACGGTACTTAAGACTCGATTCCTTATTCTTGTAACGTAACAATACCCTTAAGAGGATCCAAAATTCCAGGGAAAAATCGAAGTCGGAATTCACGCCCATCGTGGGAGGAGTTTAAAAATATTTGAGAAAAAGCTTTTGGAACGGTTGAAAAAGGTATTTGAGAATTTTTTTTTACAGGTTGATTTCGTAAAGACCTAAAAAAAACATTAACTCCTTTTTTACACATTGTTTATTGTAACAACAAGGAAATTTAAAATTAATTTCACGGAACCGAGCGACGTGGAGTCACACGACTGTTCCCTGCTCCGGCCAGAGCGTTTCTGAATGGAAGTGGGGTGTAGCAAGCCAGTAGTCCTTCGGTGAACGACATAAAGGTCACTTTGAAAATCCACATTCGTTGGCTGCCAGCCGTATTGTGAAAAAACAACGCAAATGTGCATATTTTATTTTATTTTGTGAATATCGGGCGTAAATATAATTTTTTTTGCGATTATCATAAAAGAAACTAAATTTGCTACAATAAGCAATAAAATTATATTCGAAAAGATGTTCATAAGTAGGAGAGTTTGCACTTGAAAATGTTTTTTTAAAGACCTGTTACTTTATTTTTTTCTAGGCTTATTAAAAGACTTATAAAAAAAATGACCACATTTTTAAGGGCCAAGATATGTTCTACACGCATTATTTAATTGAAGCATCTATAATATTTCTAAGCGATCAAATTTTCAAAACAAAAACACATGATTTTGTGTGATTTCGCATTATTTACTATGGCTTCATCTTAAGTAGAAAATTTAGTTTTTTTATGATAATCGCAAAATAAATTTATATTTACGCCCGATATTCACAAAATAAAATAAAATATGAATTTTTGCTTTGTTATTTTACAATACGGCCGGCAGCCGTCGAATTAGGATTTTTAAAGTGACCCTTATGTCGTTCACCGAAGGACTACGGGCTTGCCACACCCTACTTTCATTCAGAACCGCCCTGGCCGGAGCAGGGAACAGACGTATGACTCCACGTCGCTCGGTTCCGTGAAATCAATTTTAAATTTCCTTGTTATTACAATAAACAATGTGTAAAAAAGGAGTTAATGTTTTTTTTAGGCCTTTACGAAATCAACCTGTTAAAAAAATTCTCAAATAACTTTTTCAACCATTCCAAAAGCTTTTTCTCAAATATTTTTTACTCCTCCCACAAAGGGCGTGAATTCCGACTTCGATTTTTCCCTGGACTATTGGATCCCCTTAATAGTAAGTGGTATGAATATCAAACGGTTCCCTGTCTGGAGCAAGTGAAACTATGGCAGTGCTGATAATGAAATATGTGTGAGGCTGAAAGAAGTGGTAGATCTATTCTGGTGGGTACCAAAGGGGTAGATACTCTCAGTATCGCTCTGGTGAAATACTTACCACCATTCAGAACTACAGGCTGCAACAACTCCTTGTGATGCTGTGTGGAGGATTTTTTTAAGGCAAGGAACGAGAGGAGAGTTCTGGGAAGGAAAAGGGTTTAGGGGGTGGGTAGAAATCTGGGGTTCGGTGTGTCCTGGTCGTCCACCTCCAAGACGTAGACAAACCTCACCCCATGTCCCGGGCACCCCTACTAAATCACCAAACGTAGCGAACCACTTGGGGTGACCTATGGCAGAGATGTTGGATATCCAATAAAGATTCCCGGGGCGGAGGTACCCATTCCCACCTCCCAAATATGTAATAGTGTTCGAGGGATCAAGTGTCCGAGGGATCAAGTGTTCGGGGGATCAAATGTTCGAGGGATCAAATGTTCGAGGATCAAGTGTTCGAGGGATCAAGTGTTCGAGGGATCAACTATCCGGGATATCTATTGTCGGGGGAATCAAGAGTCGGCTTACCAACCGAAAGAGAGGAAAATTTAGAAAGAATTAAATTTTGTGCCAGAATATATTTTTTAATTAATATTAATTTAAAAATAATTAATAAGAATAAAATTGAATTCCCCTGAATACAATCAATACAACATCCTTTAGCGTCATATTAATCGATATATTCAAAGGAACACGACTTTTTACCCAGCCTATACCTAAATACACCCGTCCCTCTCCCCCTCAGGCAACAACTTGCAGACGCACCAAGTGAGAAAGAGATGTAGTTATTAGAAAACGAGGAGTGGCGATTGTGTTTTTCTCCCGCTCGCACGCGCTGTGGGGGTACGTAAGGCGTACGAGCGGAAGGGGGATGAAAGACCCCTTTGAATTGTAATAAAGGGGATCTTAGGAAATATTAGGGGCTTTATGTATTTTTGAAATGGGGATTCCAACTTGTGTTAATATATATTTTTTTAAATTTTAATTTTAGTTTAAATTTAAAACCAATTTTGAATTTACTATTTAATAATGTTTTTACATGTGACAGCTGTTTCGCCATTCTAAGTTATTACCGAACTTTGGCTAAGCAGCGTTATCAATATCCATTATGTAATTTTTTTTCCGAGTGGATTTGAAACGTTGCTTGATACGGCTTTGGTCGTGTTGGTGACCAGATCTGAATAGTTAGGAACTTCCCCACTGTCTGTCTCCTTTCCTTCCCCGCTCCCTTCAGTCTCTCAATATACCCCAATTGGGGATTCCACAGTCTCATTGGTGACCGGACAACTCGGAATGAAACCAACTCGGAAAGAACCATCTCAGATAATTTAGAGAGATAAAAAATTTTAGAGAGATAAAAAAATAATAACAAATAATAAAGATGAAGAGATAAAAAAATACATAAAAAAATTGGTTAAATAGGTTAGGTTAGGGTTATTGGCTAATAATTTATTTTTTTCATAGCTTTTAATGACTTTTCAAGGAGGTGTTGAGTTGACTTTATTCTCAGTTGGTATGGAACCAGTCTCATTGTCTCCGTGCGGTTGGGAGCAGCTGGGACTCTTATACATTATTCACATTTAAAAAAATCAGAGTGTGCAGTTCACATGTGCGGTAGTATGAAACCTTCAGTTAACTAAATAAGACAAGAGTGGGAGGTTACGAAGCACCGCAAAAAGAGGAGACCGATTATACTATCTCATTCTCTAGCAAGCTAAATCCTGTAGATAATTTAGTCTATTTTTAGTGACGCTATTTTTCGTTTCATCGAGTTTCAAACCACGACGGTGCTAAAGAAGATTTCACTTCAAAAAACTCTGAGAGCATGATGGAACGCCACAGAAATGTATCGTGGTTCATATTTCTTGTTTCATCTACATTCATGGGTACATAATTTCACGCCCTGTATAGTACCCCCAGTTCTGTTATTTTGACTACCCGACTAAATCACTTATTTGATTCACCTGATCATGACGTGTCTTTCTAAACAACCTTATCCACTGAAGCGCTTTTTGCCACAATATGACACTATTTGAAATGCCTCGGATTGCTTTGCTGCCATTTTTGGCGAATTTCCCCTTATTTGTTAGAAATTCAGTAGAAGTTTACGATTTTATAATATTTTTTTTTATAAATCCTATGAATATGTGATAATCGACAAAAGATAGATGAATTCATTTACTATATAAAACTATAATCAGTTTGTATGTCTTAAAATTCGGAGGTGTGATTTTTTTAATGTGGGCGGAAAATATTCAAAATGATCATCTCGAGCAATCGGAGGAAAAAGTTTTAACACTGCGCTGTCGCTCCAGTGGGTAAGTAACTTAAGATGAAGCCATAGTAAATAATGCGAAATCACACAAAATCATGTGTTTTTGTTTTAAAAATTTGATCGCTTAGATATATATAGATGCTTCAATTAAATACTGCGTGTAGAACGTATTTTGGCCCTTAAAACTATCGGTCATTTTTTTTATAAGTCTTTAAATAAGCCTAGAAATAAATAAAGTAACAGGTCTATAAAAAACACTTTCAAGTGCAAACTCTCCTACTTATGAACATCTTTTCGGATATAATTTTATTGTTAATTGTAGCAAATTTAGTTTCTTTTATGATAATCGCAAAAAAAATTAATATTTACGCCCGATTTTCACAAAATATGCATTTTTGCTTTGTTATTTCACAATACGGCTGGCAGCCGACGAATGTGGATTTTCAAAGTGACCCTTACGTCGTTCACCGAAGGACTACTGGCTTGCCACACCCCACTTCCTTTCAGAAACACCCTGGCCGGAGCAGGGAACAGACGTGTAGGCTCCACGTCGCTCGGTTCCGTGAAATCAATTTTAAATTTCCTTGTTATTACAATAAACAATGTGTAAAAAATGAGTTAATGTTTTTTTTAGGCCTTTACGAAATCAATCTGTAAATAAAAATTCTCAAATACCTTTTTCAACCGTTCCAAAAGCTTTTTCTCAAATATTTTGAAACTCCTCCCACAAAGGGCGTGAATTCCGATTTCGATTTTTCCCTGGACTATTGGATCCCCTTAACCTGAAGTCATACAAACATATTCAAGTCATATTTCTTTCAAATTTTCATTTAGATTATAAGTGTTATCTTCTTCTTCAATGATATATTATGAAGTTACCCTGTTATTTTTTTTAAGTTCTCCATAAAAATGTTATACACCTAAAAATTATTGAGAAGATTACAAAATTAAAAATAAAGGAAGTGCATGGGGGGCAGTTTCACATCGAAAGATAGTTACTGAACTCTCTGTAGGTAACATTGAAGATGTCGATGCTCAATGCAGAATCGTTAAGCAGTTGAATTGCTCTGTTTAATGACGCAGTTCTCGCTTTCGGAACATAAAAAAGTGCGTGGGATCTCCCACGGGTATATATACGCGTTAGGGACATATAAGTTAATCTCTTTTTTTACATTAGCTTCACATAGAAGGCCCTGAGGAAAATTATTCCCCTCAGGGCCTTGTCATCTTTGGGGCTGCTGGGTGGAGGGTCTTTTTAGGTAAGGAAGTTTTGGGAAGGAAAAGGATATGAGGGGTGGGTAAGAATCTGGGGATCAGTGTATCCAGGAGTGACGGGCGTATGAATCCTTCCCTCCCACTGCAGTGCATGGCGATTTTCCGAGAGAGTACGCTGGAGAAGTTAAAGGGACTCTCTCAGCCATTCTCTCTTGATCTGGCCTGCCATGCAGCTGGTGGGCAGACGCATCCGCCGCCAAGACCCTGAACCCGGGCACCCCTGCAAGGTCACCAAACGTAGCGAACCACTTGGGGTGACCTACGGCAGAGGTGTTGGTTATCCAATAAATGTTTCCCGAGGTGGCGGTACCCATACCCGCTTCCCAAATTGTGTAACCTATTTATGCATAGGCTCTATAATAATTGTATATATGTATATGTACGTGCATGAGTGTGTATGTGTGTGTGTGTGTGTGTGTGTGTGTGTGTGTATATAGGTACATACATGTATTCAAAAATATTATATTTTAGTCCTCTTTTTTAATTTATTATTATTTACTAAATATCTAATATTACTTAATAATAACAAATAAACATCAACGCAACCTGCAGTCAACAAACATGAAGATGTGGGAATGAACAAACACGAAGATGAGGAAATCAACAAATCATCAGATATTAGGACGAGGAAATCACAATGAACTAAGACCAACACAACTTTCTACAGTCCGCTATCAGAACAGGAATCCCTAGTGAGGAGGGCTGTGAATAAACTACTATACTTTGTTTTTAAATAGTCATTAATAAAAATTTATAAAAAAATTAAAAAGTCACTTTAAAAATCCCTCTTTAACATCTCGCTTTCCCTACTACTTACCTCAATTGACGGTGCTTTAGTCTCACTGGCTCCGGGCAGTTGGGACTCTTGGACAGAATCCACTTAAAATAAAATCATCGCAGTGAAAAAAAAAGCGTCTGATCTCCAAGCTGGTCTTTCCAAACCAAATGGAAAAACACTCATCACCAAAAAATACCAACGAAAAACTGTATTTCCAGAAATTGCTCAATTAAATGCAATAGTGACGTTTCCTATGTAATAGTAATTATTAGTGTGAATACCGCAGAAGAGTCCCAACTCCTCCTCACTACCTGGAGCCAGTGATACTATAGCGTCTCCAACAGGGGTATGTTGGGAGGCTGAAGATAGTGGGAAGAGGAAGGAGATAGGGCAGAGGATTGTGGCTATTCAGATCTGGTGACCAAACATAACTAAAGCCATTTCAAGCAACGTTTCAAATGTGAATGGTGGTCTTACCCAAGGGCTATACTGAGAGTATCTTCCACTCTGAATGTGCAGCAAAAATACTTATATTAGGTATTTTAAATTATTAAAATGTGAAATAAACACAGACGCTGAGATTTGAACCCGTGACCTCCGGATTGCTGGTTGAGAGGCTTACCCCTCGACCACGGAGGCCGTCAAGTGTTTAGTTAGTGTTTGGCTGACACGGAAACAAATTCTATTATTTTTCTTCATGCATTTTATTTTTATTCAATTTTTTTGCAAGAAATTTATATGTTTAAAAAAATATTTGTACTTACATAATGGATACAGTGTAATAAATCGTAGATATATGTAGATATTGTAATATTTCATCCCTAGAATTACGTAAATACCTATCTATGTAAGTACTTTTATATATATGTATTTTAATTTATTATATTAAAATATAAATTACAAATATGTTGTTCCGCTAACATAATTCAATTTAGTAGGCGATATGGGTATCACTACCCTTGGAACCATTTATTGGTTAACCAACACCTCTGCCGCGGGTCACCCTAAAGGTTCGCTACGTTTGCTGACTTAGCAGGGGTGCCCGTGTTAATTGGGTGAGGTTTGTCTGAGGCCAGATCGGGAGTCTGGTTGAGGGAGACCATTTGGCCTCTATTACAGGATTTTCTCGACCCATCGTCTAGCACCACAGTGGATGGGAGGGATTCATATGTCCGTCACTCCTGGATACATTGCCCTCGAATTCCTACACACACCTCATACCTTTTTCCTTTCCAGAGCATCCTCTCATTCCTATCCTTTAAAAAACCATTCCCACAGCATCCCCGAAGATGACAAAGGCGCTGAAAGAAATCATTTTGCTGTAAATTATATTATTTTGTGAATAAAAATTTGTTACTGTATATTGCTCGGTGCTTCAAACGGAATTAGTTGAAAAATATTAGGTATTCAATTTTAAAGCGTAAAAAAAATTGGTTTAACAACAAATATACGTTTATATATTTTTAAATAAGTATGTTAATTTTTCTACCCTTATCGAGTAAGCAAGTGTTTTTAAAATATAATGATTTTACAACAGGTATATTTTATACCTAGATAATAGTTAGGTAGGTATACAAAAATATTTAAAAAAAATTAAGTTTGATTTGCATGTAGGTAGGTATTTATTACGTTTACGTGCATTTCATGTCGAAATAAATAAAAATATTTTTTTAATTAAATATTATTCATCAAAAAATACTGTTTTTTGCAGAGTGTATTACGATCCACGCAAGAAGGTCTCAAATATTGTAGAATTAAACAAGTATTTTTTTAAAAATTTGATTTTACATTCAATAATTACATACCTACCTCTTATTGTAGATAAAAATAAAGTTGAAAAATGATCAGTAGACATATAATACCTACCTAATTTAAAATAATGCTTAAAATTATTTTTTTGTTGTAAAAATAATACGTAACAGATAGTAAAATCCATAAAAAGCTTAAATTAATTAACTTCATCAAAATAACGAAAACAAAACAGCATAAAATAAACTGAGAACATTATGTTTTAAAATTTCATACATTATTAATTCTTTCAAGTTTATTAGTTAATCTACTCGCCGCTAGATGTCCATCGTTCACTTTATTTTGCAGCTATATTATTTTGGTCGCTTGCTTTGAAGTTTAATAATAGTGCAATGAATGTTTTATTCACTGTGCTTATCTGATCGTTTTTTTTATTCAGAAGACGAAGATTTAAATTAAATTTACAGGCATTTTTTAAAATTAATTCAACACGTTATTTATTACTTCGAGATACCATACTGATTTAACTAAAATCTTATTATTGGTCCTGATACATTTCTAGATAAGAATTTTGCACAATAGTCCCAACTGACGGCCTCCGTGGTCCCGAGGTAAGACTCTCGACTCACAATCCGAAGGTCGCGGGTTCGAACCCGGCGTGCGCAAATAAATTTTATTTGATTATTTTGTGTTATTTCAAAACTTATTCATTTAAAATAATATATAGTATATTTGCGGCACGTTCCAGAGTGGAAGATACTATCAGTATCGCCCTGGTGTAAGACCATCATTCAGAATTGAAACGTTGCTTGAAATGGCTTTAGCCGTATTTAGTGACCAGATCTGAATAGCCAGGTACTTCCTCACTTTCCTCTTCCCTATCTCCTTCCCCTCCCCACTACACTCAGCCTCACAACATACCCCAATTGGGGTTGCCATAGTCTCACTGGCTCCAGACGGGAGCAGTTGGGACTCTTGTTGGGTATTGCATATAAAAAAATTTAAAAAACTTCTCGGTCCTAATAGAACAATGGCATCCTCAATGATATGAGGCTGAATGAAGTAGGAATGGGAAGCTAATATCAGGTCACCAAACAAGACTAAAACCATTTAATGCAGTGCGGCGTTTCGAATCTGAATGGTGGACTTTATCAAGGCGGTAATCAGAATCATCACTCTTGGCTCTACAACCCTTGGTGGTTCTTGGCCTCGTCAAGAGGCTTCCTCCACTCGTCTCGGTTTTGTGCCAGCTCTCCCCAGTTTAGAAGCTCCAAGGTAGACATGTCTTTGAGGACGTTGTCGCTCCATCTTAATTTGGCCTTTCCAGGCTCCTTCGCCCTATCAGTCTTGAGTTCAGCAGGGACTTTGGTGCTTGATGCTCGGTCATTCTCTCCACATGACCCAGCCACCTCTATTCAAGTTATAGGTACGAAAACGTACATTTACAGTGTTTCTTTAAATGTTATCTCCTTGTCGAAAGAGTAATGCACTATTTTAAATAAATCTTTTTTTTTTTAATATTTTCGCTAACGCCTAATGATTATAAACGTTTTTTTTATATTAGCGCGCTCCCACCAACATTCGTATTTACATAGCTTCCTTTTAAACATCTTCTTCTTCCTTTTTAAGACTTTTACGGAGCCTTAAGGGTCCACTATTCGAATTTCGACCGATTTCTTACATATCTCCCTTAAACATTTGAAGTTTTTAAGCTCTTAAAAAAATATATGTTATTTTTTAAGATAATATCCAGATTAGTTTCCACGCCGAAACGCAAATTATATGAAATTCCTTCGATAGAAAAAATTCGCAAAGTATGCTCCGAAAATTATTTAAAACAAGTCTATTTCTATTATTTTACAAGTTACATTTGTGAAAAAATTCAATGATTCAAAAATTCAATTCATGTTTCTTTAAATGATACTTAAGATACGTTCCACGAGATTTTTGCTCTATTTTAAACGAGTGATGTTTTATTAAGCTTTTTCGTAATTTTCGCTTCAATTTTATCGATTTAAATATAAGCGCGCTCTCTCCAACATTCGTAAATACATATCTCTCCATCTTCTTCTTTTCGAGAGCGGTTACGGAGCCTTCGTAGTTATTTCTTATTGTGAATTCCAATCAGAATAAAATAGATATTAAACAAAGTAGATACCAATATGAATCGACGTTGAAACTATATAAAAAAGTAAAAAATAATTGCTGAAAATTGAAATAAATTTTTTGTCCATTTGTAGGTAAGTACATTATATTTGAAATTTAATTTTATTGGTAATTATTAAAAAGTTCTAATTTTTTGGTTTAGTTTTTCATTGAAGCCTGTTACTAGAACTTTTGTAGTTTGTCAGCAGGTTCATGGAGATAACATATGGTTAACCCTACAGGCCTCAACCATATTCTGTCAGTACCTAGGTCAAAATATTTCCGCTTTCCAATAAAATACAAATAAATTAAATAGTTGTGGACGTATCCGAAAACTAAATGATGTTTTTGAAAGGTGATAAAATAGGCTTTCAAATAAGAAATAAACATAAGTTTTTTTAAATATTAAAATTTTGAATGCATGTAAAAAAAAGTTTTAAAAATGGCTCACCTTACTTTTTTTAACTAAAACTACTGATAAAAAAAAAAACAAAAATATTTTATTAAATCAAAGTACCTATTACAAATTTTATTGTCATTTAAATTTTTTTGTCGTTTCATAAAAAAATAATTAATAAAAAATTAAGATTTTATAAAAATTTTTTCTCGAATTGCGGTGGGAAACTTTGGTTTCATAGAGGGCAGATTATAAAGCGTGGTGTTTTTGCTTTCTAGCACCGTTTAAATCACATATTTTACCATGATAATAAGGGAGATGCAACGATTTCTATGAGACCTACGTAAGCTATTCCGAAAGCTTACAAATTAGCCTGAGGGGTTAAACTAATATAGTACTTACAAGTTTAAATATTTTTAAGCGTTACGTAAAAAACAGATATAAACGAACAGTCACATAAATATATTTTAATATATAAGTTATTATAAAATGTGAGTCAACAATACATCAATATAATTCATCGGTGATGGTTAAAACAATTTTTGGAATATCCTGTAGTCAAAACCCTTTGACATGCATGTATGTAATTGTTTAGATTAAAATAATATAGTATATAGAATAGGTTTAAATGACTATCGACCACACAATATCACAAGTTTGAGTCACAACAACAGCTGATTTGAGAGCCAGTTCTCTCGTTTGATGGATTTTCAAGGGTTTTCGGGAACCCCTTTCAAAAGCCAATTGCTTCTATCAAGGTCAATTTTATGACGCAATGAGCGGAGTGTCAACATGCGTTTATGTGCTGGTAGGTGGAATAAATTGTAAATTGGTTAGTGATTGGCTTCAAGAATTTGAGGGATTTGAGGGCCAATTAATACTTTCCCAAACCAAATCAAAGTATTCTTCAACGGACTACTGCACAATTCAAAATTCTTAAAATAAATCCTGTGTAATTATATCGATCCTCCAGTTGATTAGTTAAACATGTCTGAAAAATCGAAATTTGAATTGAGTTGGTTGTATGTAAAAGCAGATTACTCATAAACACCACCAAATCAATTATAATGCAGAAAAATTTGTAGCGAATTAAACAAAACTAGAAGTTAAAAATGCGCTCCGCAGATTTTTACTGCTAGGCCCTGTAGGCGGCTTTTGGTTCGGCTTCGCCCAGTTAGCGTTGGTGACCATTTTATAAATCCAAAAGGAACTGGTTCCAAAATTAGCCCGTCCCTCGTATCCACTGTCAACCAGTGATGGCTAGTCACTGGGACAAAGTAACCGGGACGGGCAATGACGTCATACGTAATATACAGCCGCTTGATAAAACTGAGTATTACCGTCAATATTTCCGTATCCCGAGAGATACTCCAGATTCACAATTCGTAGAACATACACCTGGAGGGGGCACGTCCCTATGCGTCCTACCGACGGAAGTGGCGACATCTTGTGATGAATTATTGAATTCCAAACCGATTTACAACGGTAGCTTTGTTTGAAATTCCACCAACACAGATGTTATTTGTGGCCCGGCGCGTATGGCGTGGCGTCAGACATGCACTCGAAGCTGGGTTCTTAAATTCAACCACGCAGACGCAAGCCCAATAATACTATTCGGTTCGATTCGATTCGATATTGATGTTTACTGGGTCTTCCAAATGTCATACTAATGTACCGAACCGTTATGCCTCCCGGTGTTATTTTATAGCATATTTCATACGTAAAACACATACAGGTGTAAATAATATTTGATTTATGGTAAGCTTTGGAATTATTCATCATTATCTCAAAACTTAGTATTTGGAGATATCTGACTAATCAACTGACGATCGACATGTTCTAAATCAATACATCTTACTTTACTTTATTTTTCTTTGCAATAAGTTATATTTTTGATCTTTGTAAAACTATGATTTTTTACGAGAGATGGGAAGGCTGGTAAAGATATTGAAAGGATAAATCCGTGTAACTCCATTAATGGAGGACTGAACGCCGTTGCCGCCAACAAAAAACTGTCCATGAAAGCGAAGCTAGCAGTCCATGATTGGGTGCTGGTACCTACCCTGATGTATGGCAGTAAGGCATGGACCTGACAGAGGAAGGATGAAAGCAGACTGAATGCCGTAGAAATGAGATCCCTGAGGCGTTTTATGGTAAAACCTTATATGATCGTGAAAACGTGGAGATCTACAAAAAATGCAAGGCTGATGTCAGCATAATACTCGTAGATAAGGAATGGACACAGATGGTTTGGGCAAGTAGAACTAATGAACGAAGAAAGAAGTTTAAAGAGAATATATGACGCAAATGAGAATGGTAGAAAAAGTCGGGGACGCCCGAGGAAGACAAAGCACGATCAAGTGATTCAGATATTTGTGTCGTACTTTATATTACATTATTTTATTACAGTAGCTACTTCCGACGTGTCATTTATTGTTTACCACGTTATTTTTAGTCATATTCCACTAGTGACATTTTTTTATAATACAAATATACTATATATAGTTTTAAATGAATTAATTGTGAAATAACACAAATTAATCAAATAAAATTTCTCACCCCGATTCGATTCGATCCCGCTACCTTCGGATTGCGAATCTTACACCTCGGCCACGGCGGCTATCATGTATTTTAAATCGTATTATGAATAAATTAAATATGTAATCATCACTCGTCATAACACAAAAGACATCCCTAGCAAGGCCGAAACCAAAACGATGAAGTTAGCTTCCGAAAAACGTACTGTACAGGGCCCGCAGATACTTTAATAGTACACAACTGTTACCCTGTACACAAGCAACCCACAAGCGCGCCCCATGGTTGAATTTGGCAGCCACCTCTTGGTCTGGAGCTCCAAAATACCTGAAAAAAACCCTCGACTCTGTGCAGAAACGAGCGGTCCGTTTAATAGATTCTCCCATGTTAACAGACGGATTGCAATCTTTAGAGCACAGGCGTGGGGTGGGAATGCTATCCTTGTTCTACCGGTATTACAATGAAAGATGCTCCGAGAAACTAGCGTCATTGATCCCTTCGGCACCGGTGCATAGTCGAGAAACACGCCAAACGCGTGCCCAACATATGCACACAGTTGACATTTGTCACGTGTGTTCAACAGCTAGGCTGTGGAACGATTTGCCGGCCACTGTGTTTCCTCTTTCCTACAACATGGGTCTCTTCAAGACCAATGTTTATTCCTTCCTCTCCTCAAAAAGACCCTCCATACAGCATCTCAGATGACATAGGCCCTGAGGGAAATTTTTATCTTTTAATTTTTTCGTGTGGAGTTAATGCAAAAAAAGATGAATTTATTGTAAAAAAATTTTGCACGAATTAAAAAAAAAAATTTTTGCACTCATGAGAGGGTTGAACCTGCGACGCCTGGACGTGAACCCGACGCCTTGGACAGCTCGGTTCGAATCAGTGCTTACGGCGGTACATTTAGGCGGTCGGGAGAACGAGGGGTTAGGTTAGGACAACACTTTCACTGCTTGCTGTGCCCTCGCGGTCAGATTTAAGTTGATTGCTTCTGATTGCCAGAGAGGAAGCGCGCATTAGTCCCAATCATAGGTCATTAAAGAGATCATCTGCACTGTAAGTAGGTACTGGTCTTGTTTGTAGGCACAACATACAAGTCACACACAACACACACGCTTACATCTCATCTTTCAGCTCCCTGTAAGATTAGGCAGTGAAACAATGCATTAAGAGGAATATAAACGCTAGAAATATTTCGATTCCCATGCCATACAAAATTTTAAATCACGCGTCGTATTTGCACGAGGCAAGTAAGCGAAAAAGTGGTTTTTTTTAATCTATTTTGTGCATAATTTTATAAGAACGAAAAAAAGTTAGAACATACAAAACCTCAAAAATAGGCTTAGCCATTAAAGCTGGTTAACACACAGCTATCAAATATAAAAGATCATAGTACGCCAAATAACGCTCTCCATACAATCCCTTCAGACCTTTCACACCTATGCGTTTTTAAGCGCAGATCAATCATAGACAATACACATCTTAGACGTAACCGCTCCAGAGGCGATATGTTCAGAAGATAAGTCTCCCCCTCTCCGACTAAAACAGGAGAGGGGGTCATTGTAATTACGGAGCTGCCTAGACCCATGGATGACAGATGTCAAGTTGACAGATTTTAGTATAAAAAAATGTGCATTTCGTTGCCGCTCCCTAATTCAACTGACCCCCTCTCCTGGATTGGAATCCTGAATTGGAAGATGTGGTGTCGGTCACTCCTATGGGGAGACTGCCAAAGATCGTCCTGTACGACGTGCCTAGGCCACAAAAAGATAAGGAGTTAGATTTTTTCACAGAGATTTTCATGTCAAATTTTTCAGGGAAGGAATGTCTCTCAAAAGAAGACTTCCTACGAACGACGAGACGGGTTTCTTTCTTTGGAAAGCGTGATAGTCCAACCGTCAATATGATCGCCACGGTTCACCCGGAGGCGAGAAGATTACTCTTGGACAGCGGGCTGTGCTTTATTGGCTGGCAAGCGTGCCGCGTGAGAGACTATGTGGGTGCAACACGCTGTTTCAAGTGCCACTTATATGGGCATGTGTCAAAAAATTGTAGCGCCGAAAAAGAGACTTGCAGGCACTGTACTGAATCAGGCCATAACTTTGAGGACTGCCCCAATAAGGCACAGGCCGCTAAATGCGCAACATGTACTAGATTTGGCAAAAAGGCCGACCACCCTACTGGTGATAGGAGCTGCCCAGCCCAGGTTGCAGCCATCACTGCGCAGGTTAAGATGACCGACTATGGCGGACGAAAGTAGTCTCCTCGTGGGCCAAATCAATCTCCAAAGGTCACGCCCCACGACCTTGGAGGTACAACGAGTCATGTCTGAGATGGGAATTCATATTATGCTCTTTCAGGAGCAGTAC
Organism: Glyphotaelius pellucidus; assembly: GCA_936435175.1. NCBI lineage: Eukaryota > Metazoa > Arthropoda > Insecta > Trichoptera > Limnephilidae > Glyphotaelius > Glyphotaelius pellucidus. Next base: position 10,570,093 of record OW386560.1, read on the forward strand.
ACTTGGCAAGGTAGAACTAGGGGTGTTGTGTCTCCTGGGGTGATGCTCGAAAGCGGCCACTCTCCGGGAGCAGGAGTTCTGATCAACACTTCGTTGGTCAGTCCCCTTTTCCTCGAGGGTCTCTCTGACGAATATCAGTCCTGTGTATCCATTAAGTTCGGGAACACTGAAGTTATTGTGATCTCAGTGTATTTTAAGTACGGTAATGATGTAGGATCTCACATACTGCAGCTAACGCGCGCACTACACGCTCTCAAAGGACGTAATGTGATCATAGGCGGTGACTTCAACGCGCGCTCTCCACTCTGGCACGACCACAGAGGAAACAGAACGGAAAGATCGGACGCCGTTGAAGACTTAATTGCGGCACAGGGTCTTGTCATCTTAAATGAACCGGGAGACTTAACCACATTCTCAGGTGCAGGTGGAGAAAGTAACATAGATTTAACTCTATGCTCTGGGTCTATTTGCACCAAAATTAAAAATTGGGAGGTTCATGATGCTGCGGTAGTTAGTGACCATAGACTCATCACCTTTAACCTATGCCTTAGAATTGATGAAATCCCGAGGGAAACTTGGCACTTTAAAACTAAGCAGGCAAACTGGGATTTCTTTGGCAGAATATTACGCGATGAAATCAGGGATTTCTATGCCGTTGCTGCTAGGGAGCCCAATAATTTGGGAAACTTTTTTAACGCGGCGGTGGTCAATGCGGCTAACACGTCTTTGGGAAGATCAAACCCGAAGGCAAAGTTAAAGACGCCATGGTGGTCGCGTGAGCTAACTTCCCTCAAAACTTCCTACAAAAGGTCTTACAGGAATTACGGGGAGGCCAGAAAGGGTGGATGTCCCCCCGAAAGAGAGTCTATCCTTCTGGATGATCTCCGTGCTTCACGTAGGGCGTACCGCTCGGGAATTTGCGAGGCAAAACGAGCTGCGTGGAGGTTGTGGGTGGAAAACGTGGGTAACTCTAATCCCTGGGAAATTCATAGTGCCATCGGGAAAACGGGAAAAGGATCCGAACGTTACCTGACTAGTGTTACACTTGGACCAGGAAGCGGGGATGGTGAGAGTACTTGCGTAGCTAGTACTCTCAACATACTGCTGGGAAGGCTAGTCCCTTTAGAATCAGTAACTGGAGAAAACGACCATCATAGACAGATCAGAGGTCTGTCACGTCTCATACCTAGCGACCTCTCCCAGGAGGCTTGTCGTATACCACCCTTAACGGAGGCAGAGCTGGACTTAATAATCAAGGGTCTTGGCCCCACAAAGGCTCCGGGCTTCGATAAACTTAACGGTGCGATCATAAAACAGGTATGGAAATATGCACGTCAGGAATTGTTCACCCTTATGGGAACCTGTTTGCGAAAGGGGATTTTTCCCCCAGTATGGAAGAGAGGTGTGCTCAAAATCATTCCAAAAGGTAATGACAAGCCAAGGTCGGATCCAGGAGCCTACAGGCCGATAACTCTACTGCCGATTCTTGGAAAAGTCCTTGAAAAAATAATCAGAACCCGCCTAGACTTGACATTATCGCCTCCTTGTGATAGACAGTTTGGCTTTGTTCCAAAAAAGTCTACTGAGCACGCCATTTTGCATGCGCTCGACTGGGTGAAAATTTGCCCGTTGAAGTATGTGGTAGGAATATTTTTAGACATCTCCGGGGCCTTTGACAACGCATGGTGGCCGATGATTCTGTGCAAACTTAAAAATCGCGGGTGCCCCAGTGGCTTATTTAAAATTCTGGCAGATTATTTTTCAGGTCGAACAGTGTCGGTCTCCCATGGAGCTACCGAGGTAAGCAGAGCTGTCAATATGGGATGCCCCCAAGGATCGGTTCTTGGACCCACACTTTGGAACGTACTCTTTGATGACCTTCTCAGGTTGCCCTTACCTGAAGGTTGCACCTTGGTAGCTTACGCGGATGATTTATTTTTGTTAGTCTCGGGGGGCAACCGGACGGATGTCGAAAGAAAAGCTGAAGAGTGTCTGAGACGCATACTGATATGGGGAGAAATGAACAAGCTGGCCTTCGCCCCCCACAAGACTGTTGGTCTCCTGATGAAGGGTTCTCTCAGTCGTACGAGAAACCCCTCAATCCGAATTGGGAGTACTCATATTAAATTCGTTGAACAGTGTAGGTACTTAGGTGTTGTTCTTGATAGATCGTCATCGTTCCTGGCACACGTCAAGAGTATTTCAAGCAAAGCCCAATCCCTATTTCTAAAGCTCAGAAGACTCTCCACATCTGAGTGGGGACTGCGGAGTCCGGCGCTGCGACTGTTATACAGTTGCGTGTATGTGGCTCAAGTCGCATACGCATCTTCTGTGTGGTCGCATCGGTTGGACAACGTGATGATACAACTGGCGCTGAAACGGGGCCAACGCACTCCCCTGCTTGCTCTTACGGGTGCCTACAGGACTGTAGCATCTGACGCACTCCCAGTACTGGCTGGACAGATGCCGATTGATCTTGAAATCAAAGAAATCTTAGCAAGAAAGGATCTCATCAAAGGTAAGGCTGTTGTCCACCTAGGAGCGACTCTTACTCCTGGCGGAGTCATGCGTCTTCCAGCATTATTGAGAGAGATGAGAATGAAAAGCCTCGATGTATGGCAGAGTCGATGGGATAGGTCGATAAGGGGGAGATGGACTCACTCCTTCTTCCCCTCAGTTAAAGCCAGGATGGAAGGGGCCTTCCTCAAGCTGGACCACTATGTGATCCAGATGTTAACAGGACATGGAGAATTCCGGGGAAGACTGTTCAGCCTCAGTCTCTCTCGGAGTGCAGGATGCGCATGTGGTGAGGAAAACCAAACGGCCATGCACATTCTGTGGCACTGTCCGATCATGATGGATGCTCGAGAGGAAATGCTTGAGGGTTTGCAAGGTATTACTACCAGGCCGGTTTGGAACTCCGACCTGGTATCGAACAAGGTGAATTTTGAGTGCCTAAAAAAATTTGTCAATGTATGGGTGGAGAGATGGGATGCGCTTAGAGTCGTTGAACTAGAATAAAATCATTACTTCGTTTCAGGTGCCTGGTGTGCTGCTCCTGCAGGGACTAGTATCCTTGGGAATTAGAAATGTTCTGAATCGTATGCCATGATTTATGCTATGTAACTCTAATTATTATTTTACTTATTTTGCTCTTTTTCTGTTGTCTTAATAACTACATATATATACTGCGTATGAATATTTTTTTTTCTTTGTAGCCATGTACTTATTTTATTGCAGCCATGGTAATATAAAATAGGCTAGAATTTTTTTTTATGAATTTCCTCACTTTTTTATTTATTTTTTTTTTCTTCTAGGAATGATACTGGAATCCTTTAAATATTTTAACCGTTTATAAAACCGGCTAGAATTGTACTGCTTCTTCGTCTGTACTGTTACTCCCTCCCCATAAGGGGGTGGAATAGCCCCCTTGTCCCTGCCTGGCACAGGTGGTGCCCTTAATTTATACTAGCTGCAAGCGCAGTGCTTCCTGCACTGTCACTGCGCCACCCCTGATGTAGCGGTAGCAGTGAGAGGTGGGTTCCTTTCGACCCTGATCTCCAGTTCTCTTGTGGTCCTGTCGGCTGGAGTGAGTTACTTAGTCCCCTGGGTTCTTCAGAAGTCTCTTCTCCACTATCCCACCATCTTCATAGGGGTCACGTCTGGCCACTGTGCTGCCAGGGACGGTGTGAAGGGTTTGAAGGGCCAACTTTCCTTCCACTGCTCACTGTCTATCCTCAGGACTGCCTGTGGCTTGCCAGAAGCTCTAGATGCTGCTCTTGTGCTGTGGCTGCCGTGGGAACATGTTTCAATTGCTTTTTCTTTCTAATTTATATTTCTCTTTAAATGCTGTCTCTCCGCTAGCTTCAAGAACGAGAACAAACTGCCTCGGATGAGAACACTTAAAAAATTTTTTTTTGGTATGTTTAATTGTATGTTGTGCCGTGTAGGGACAGTCGGGGGCTTTTAGAATCATTTCAAAGTAGCTTCGTTTAAAAAATAAATTTAGAGTCTTGATGTGAGAACCGATAGAGGGACCAATCTGGTCCTTAAAACGGTTCGGGAAAGTGGTGGGTGCCCTCGACTGACCCCCTCTCCTACCACAGGAAGAAATATTTGCACAAAAGATAAGCGCTCGCGATTCAACAGATATCTGCTCGCAGATTAATAGCTCTGTGTGAACCAGCTTTTAAGGGGTATTTTTTAAAAATTGTTTCTTATATTATTCATAGTTAAGTCATGGAAAAACATTTTCTTTTTGTGTTTTACGCTTACATTTCTTGTTACGTAAATAATAATTTTATTGTAATTCCAATACATAGACATGCTAGTAAAAGCTTCAATTTATCCTTAGCTTATTTTCTGATGTTCATAATGTAAACCGATTCGTCGTAATGATGAATCTAAATAGTACCTAAATAGGATTTCATGTATAGCCAAATGCCGTAGATTTGTACATGCCTACAGGCCAGTTTATTAATTTATTCTATTTCTCCCCTACAAGCCTCGATGAAATTGAGCGAGTTTACAAGCCACTATCTGGGAAATTCACTATTTGTTAGTTACTAACAGTTAGTAAACTCGCTCAGTGTCATCGTATTACTTGCTAACTAGCAGATTGTGGACAATCTACGTAAAAGTTGAAAGGTGTCAACTTCTCGCTACTCGCTCAAGATAATGGCGGCCTACCAACAGCTGATTTCGTAACTGTAAGAATTAGTTCGCGCGGGAGCCGTAATTCTCGTAATTCTAGCTGCGAGCTCAAGTTTATTACAAAATGTCAACCGAATTGATTCGCGCCAGATTAGTTATTTTATCTGCTACTGTCGCTACTGAGCGAGTAGACAGTTTTGTGTGTCATCATGACAATCTCACTCGCCGATTCAGCCGCTTTTAAACTTACTGGCTAGTAGCTTGTAAACTCGCTCAATGTAATCGAGGCTTTAGCCAAAGTTTCAGACAAGCTTGCAGTGTTCTGCCCTGATGATGCAAGGCTGTCCGAAACGTTGGCTAAAGATGGAAGAAGCGCAACACGGAATTATACCCCAAAAATCAATCACGATAATTTTCTAACTGATCAGTGCATGTCTCTGTAATAATGATAAAGCATACTTTTGGCTGTGAGAATCTTAAATGACATCTGATCACTTAGTTAGATAGTCTAATGCAGAGGTTCCCAAACTTTTTTTTATCGTGGACCACTTTCAAAATTTTACTGGTTTTGGTGGACCAGGGGCTGCAACATTTCAACCATATTCCCAAAACTCGACACGCGTTGTACTGAATATTGAATATAACGCTGGAGTTGTGGTCTGTCACTGTCGGAGGGGGGGGGGGGGAATAAGCATAGAGAATAAGCCTGCAGATAAGTTTTCGTGGATCCCCACCTACAACTTGTGGACCCCCATTTTTTAATCACGTCTACGTGGACCTCCGTCGAGTCTTCCCTGGACCACTTTGGGAATCACTGGTCTAATGCATCGGATTCCCACCCATACGTCACATATTCAATCCTCTGCCAGCTAAGCATGTGCTTCATCATTGCACAAGGAATTTTATAAATTGGGTTTTGATTGTGGTGAATTGTGTATTTAATCTTGCCTTGGATTGACAGTTTGCAGCCTTTCCTATCACTGTAATCTGTGATCATGTGTAAGGAGAATTTTGCCAATCGTGTTAATGCGGTCAAATTTATTTACAATCAAACTTAGTACAAATTAAATTTGTCGCGACTAGAGTACACTGGAGGGAACGTATATAACAGCCGAAGCTGAAGAACGCGAGGAATGGAATGATTTTGCAATCTCATCCACTCGGCCAGGGAGCGACTCCCGGGGATACCAGCCGGTAAAATTTTGTTTTCAATAATTTTAAGGTTGTTCTGCCATACAATGTTTTCCGATCATTGTGAATTTTGATGAGCAATTCAAATATTGTCTGGTTTTTCGTTTCCTGGATTTTGTAAATAAAATATTAATACTGGGGGCATTAGTTTATCAGAGTAACTATCAAATTAACCACACACCATTCCCCGCAGGGGTAGGACAAAGAGGAAGGCCCGCCAAATGACTCAATCTGATTACCGATGCTGATTGTCTTTTATTTTAAATGTAATATTGTGCTTTTATTTGTATTTTAGTTCTAAACTGATTTTATTGTTAATGTTCACATCCTCTACTTACAATTGTATGTTTCAATTGCTGATTGTCTTCTATTTTAAACCTTATGTTGTGCTGTTATTGTATTTTTGTTATAAATTGCGCTTCAAGTATACATGATGATTTTCTTTTATTTTAAACGAAATGTTGTCCTGTTATTTGTTTTTTTGTTACAATATGCGCCTCCACTTACAAGTATACTTGCTGATTGTCTTTTATTTTAAACGTAATGTTGAGCTGTTGTTTGTATTTTTGTTGAAATCTGCGCCTCCATTTACAAGCATACATGCTGATTGTCTTTTATTTTAAACGTAATGTTGTGCTGCTATTTGTATTTTTGTTATAAACTGCGCCTCCACTTACAAGTATACATTTCCTATTGTACGATGCTGATTGTCTTTTATTTTAAACGTAATATTGTGCTGTTATTTGTATTTTTGTTATAACTGCGTCTCCACTTACAAGCAAGTATACATGCCGATTGTCTTTTATTTTAAATGTTGTATTGTGTTTTTATTTGTATTTTTGTTACAATCTGCGCCTCCACTTTCAAGTATACATGCTGATTGTCTTTTATTTTAAACGTTGTATTGTGGTGTTATTTGTATTTTTGTTATAAACTACGCCTCCACTTACAAGTATACATTTCCAATGGTACAATGCTGATTGTCTTTAATTTTAAACATAATTTTGTGTTGTTATTTTTAATATTGTGCTATTATTTTTATTATAAACTGCTCATGTTATAAACCGCGCCTGCTCTCAACGCAGGAGTTCATTGTGAAATAGGCATCGCACACCAATTGCAATAGAATTAATAAAGATGAGTAAAGAAAAAAAAGTGTTGACACCCAGTTGTGCATGTCTTGCTTCAGTTAAATTCATTCATCGTATCTTCTGTTATTTTGATTCTTGACAAAACCCGACTCAAATGCTTGGTTTACTTAATCGTGTCATGTCTTCCCCGAGCGTCCCGACTTCTTCTACCACTCACATTCACGTCTTATATTTTCCTTACACTCTTTTCTTAGTTCAACCGCTATTCGTGCGTAACCATCTCTTAAACTTATTCATAACATTTATACGACAGTCACGCATTCTTTGCGGACCTCCACATCTTTCTTACGGTCATACATAGTTTACCCAACGAATGAATAGAATATTAATTTTACCACATATCCGCTTCAGAGATCTAATTTCCACAGCGTTCACGGCCGTTGTTCCCAACTTTTCGATCCATCAATCTGAGTCTCCGATCAGCTAAGTGATTTGTTTAGTAACGCTCAATTCGCCTGTTGGTCAGAAAGTTGCGTTGAGAAGAGCTTATTTGTGCATTCGAGCTTAGGGTTCGTCCATTAATCACGTGATGTTTTTTAGCAACTTTTTAACCCCCCACCCCCCTGGTGATATGTGGTGATGTTTTAGACTACCCCCTCTCCCCCCATACCCAAAATCACGTGTATTTTTTTTAGTACAAAATATATTGAAATTTTCAGATAATGCAGGTATAATCTGATAAAATTTTGGAAAATTAAGCATCCTGATAAAAATGTCCAGAAAGACATTAAGGTTACAGGTTGTTTTTGATTGGCATAAAAATAATAAAGGAAGTTGTAAAAAAAACAAATATTTTTCTTCTTTTTTTGTGGTATATTTTTGTTTCGCATCAGCCCACAACTCATCAAATTCTTTCTGGGCTACACTAGGTTTTTTCCCTTTTTATACTCTGCAAATAGGTCTTTATACAGAACTCCTAGTTAAGACATTGTTCCATTGTTTTAAGGCAAAACATACGAGGCAACGATTCAAGGTTTTTAAAAAATTTCTGTTTGGGAGGCGGGAATGGGTACCGCCGCCCCGGGAACCTTTATTGTACAACCAACACCTCTGCCATAGGTCACCTCAAGTGGTTTGCTACGTTTGGTGATTTAGCAGGGGTGCCCGGGCTCATGGGGTGAAGTTTGTTTAGGTCTTGGAGGCGGATGACCAGGACACACTGAACCCCAGATTCCTACCCACCCTTTTAACTCCTTCCCTTCCTTTCCTTACAAAACCCTCCACACAGCATCCCCAAAGATGATATAGGCCCTGAGGGAAATTATTTTCCTCAGGGCCTCCTGTAAAGGAGCTGTGTAGAGCTCATGTAAAAAAAAGGACACGCGCCGCTGTTTGGTTTAGAAATCGTGCGTTCAACGAAAAATAAATACAAGTGATATCTCATTATCCCCCCATTATTGGTTTCAGCCCTTCATTGTGAATATTTACACGTATTTACGTGATTATTTAAATAAATAATTTTTATATTCAGAAAAATATTTATAGCGCCACTTATTTCTAAGCAACAAACAACAACAAATATTTTCATAACAAACCCTTTCTCTGAATACAATGCTCCCATCTTTCTTTCTCGGGCCATCAAACGCTGTGGCGGCATTATGGGAACTCTATGGGTTCTATGGACTACCTACATATAATATAATATTCTGGTCGGTGACAACAATGGCTTAATGGTCTCTTAGTTCCCACACTGTTTACTGTTTTGCCGATTTTGGCTATAATCTAAGCACACACGAACAAACACTGCGCCACCGGGTGTTTGGTCAATATGTATAGCATACTAACTAAATATCTTATTGAATTGATACATTTTTCTGGAGTTCTCTGTTGTTTGTTGCTTAATTATATTTCGTAATGCAAAGAATATGTGAATCAAGTTTCTCACCCTTATTGCAAGGTTGTCAATGTGATATTTCCACTTAAGATCCATACTAATATTATAAATGCGAAACTGCTCGAGTTTGTTTATGACCTTTTCACGCATAACACAATATAAAGACTTTAAAAATTCATTCACCAATAGAAAGCTAAATTATATGCGCAGACTACAGGTTGTATATGATGGTAAGCTCTGGCGTTATGAAATTATAAATATTAATATATTATATATAACCAATAACTCCGCCATAACACAGGGACATCCCTAGCATGGCGGATGAATTAACACAATTTTTTGTTCATTGTATAAACTTCTTTTAATAAATAAATAAATATTTGTTATACGTTTTCTGTCGCTAACAAAAGCGAGTTTTTGCTAACGTCAGAAAAAAATCTTTTCCATGGAAACAATGTTGATATATTTTTGGGCTCTATGCTGGTAGGTACTCAGTCTACTGGTCAGCTACTACTGCAGAAAATTCAAATATTAGAATTCGTTTTTTTTTTGGACATGCTTGGTATAAATGTCAGATGAGAGTTCCTATATTAAAAATATAATTCGTAACGATTATAAAGACTGAATGATAAATAGAGTATTTTTTAATTATATTAACGAACTTCCAAATATTTAAATAAAAATAAACATCCGAAATGTTTGTAAGCGCATAAATTCCGAACGAATGAACAAAATTGGATAAGTAATTCTTTTTTTCTTTGAGCTATAGCATTATGAAATTTAGGTGGTAGACGAGATGTTTGAAAACTGAATGTAAGGGAATATGGAATGCGGGAGGGGATGGGGGTGGGGTGGGGGGGGGGAGATAATTGATAAGTGCAAGCGCTACAGTAATTTCCCGTAATACCATGCGAGCGAAGCCGCGGGGAAAAGCTAGTCTATAATAACGCCCAGATATTATATGTTTTTCACACTTTCCAAAGCTTCACAGTTGCAGTCAGAATCTGTATTATCGGAATCACAGTTAGGCCCATGAGTTTTTATTGAGTATGACGTACTAGGTTGTCCTTTTATAGTTGAGCTGAATATTATGTATTGAGTTTTTGCTATATTTGGAGTTAGTAGATTTTGTATCTTGTATGATAGGTTGCAGTATCTATATATGTTATAACAATAGAGTGGCTCTCTCTCATCAAATTTTTCTCTAAAAATTAACACCACTAGAGTAATTTCATAATATAACTCCCTAACTTGATGTACACGTGTTGTGCAAGCTTCTGAAAACATACGCGAAACCAGCGAAGATCGTCCGTTTTGTGGTAAAAGTGTTTATATTTTTTTTATTTATTGATTGACGCCCTATTAGGCTTTACATATCAAATACAAATTTCATTTATAACAACAGCATAACATAAATAAAAAGATTACAAAATATATAAATAAAGCCTAAACTCAATATAATAAATAAGAATATATCTAATGCTAAATCCACATGGATGACTTTAGAGAACTCTTAGGTACAATTCATATACCTACGAGCAACAAAACATTTAAAAAAATCAAAACACTTTAATTTTTACGTGCTCGTTGTTTGCATCTAGAATACGAACAAAAAAAAAACAAACAAAAGAAAATCGAAATAAAATAAAATGATTTCTCATTCATTATTTACATCTAAAAAGTGGTGATCTAATTTGGCTTTAAATGTTCAATTTAAATATGTCAGCTACATCATTGTTGTCGTAATTTTTTTGCGTGTCGTATTTGTTTGCTAGAAATAAATGTAAGATTGTTTATCAATTGTAAATGTAATCGGTACGCCGTGCCGGCGGCGCCTAGAAACTGTCTATTAGGATTAAATATATTTTAACATTCAAATATTTTATTAAGTTGTTAATGATGTCCGCGAAATTACTTACCTAAAATATTTCTAACTACCTCAAATTCGTGTTTGAAAAATGATCTTGACAGCTAGTCTATGAGCTAGCTAGTCTATGAGCTAGTCTATGAGCGTTGCGACGAGACAAATTTGCTCCATGCTGACCAAGAAAAGGTAAAAAGACAGTTTTTTTTTCATTATCGCCTTCATGTATTTTATTAAAATTTATTATTTTAATTTTCATTTTTGTTTTGTAAAATGAGGGCATCAGCACGGATAAGTCACCCAGTGAGACCAACATTATCAAATTATTTTGTAAAATATAAGTTATTGTACCAAAATAAATAAATTTTAAAAAATCAAAAAGTATCTATTATTTTTATAATTAAAATCTAGATATTGAATAATTCTGTTCTTATAGTGTGTTTAAAGTCAATGTTTATTCTTTTAAAAGGGCAAAAATATCAACAATTCAGAAGATATGCTGCCTTTTGAAAATTTTTGAAAAATAAATATTTTTATGTGTAGGTAGGTACTAAGTACCGTAATACCAGACGCAAACGTCCTCCCCAAAACCTTTATCCAATTCCTATATCCATTCACCGTGGCATGTCTGACTGCTTATTATGTCGGGGATTGAGCACGGACAATACGGTCGCCAGCCGGAGCTAATCCCACTGTCCCAGTGTCCTACCGGGCAACCCCGGGGCCTTACATCCATAGGACTCTTGTAATAGAAGTGGGTAGCTTTTCGGAAGTAGAAATGATCTGAAAATGGATTCAAGAAATGATACAAAATGTATCTTTTTTCATTTGGGAAATTGGTGACTTTGTTGTCGAACAATATTAGATATCACAGAAAGGTATCGCATATCATACATTAAAGAGTTGACCCGAATATTATAGTATTCATACAAAAGTATTGTAAATATTGCGTACAAAAAAGATAATGTAGTCACCTTAGGGGTTTCAACTCGGAATGAAACGGAATAAGCTGAAAATTTGTATAAACCATTATTTTAGCATTTTAAATGTTATCTCAAAAGTCTCATTAGGTCACGTATGAGCGTCCTCAGATATTTAAGGTCAAAGGTCGCAAAAATCAGTTTTTTAGATAAATCTCGCTTCCTTTGCCTCGAATTGTATTTGCATTCATTAAAGAGTTGTAAAGTATAAAAGTCTCTACAAATTTTGTCTTTATTTTTTTATACGTTTAACCGTTTTTAAGATAGAGCGCGAAGAGTGCGGAGCGCAAGGTCAATCGCGAATCCCAGTGACTGATCTGCCAGTCCACAGCCGAGCATTTGAACTCAAAAAAGAGTCGTAGAAGCGATTCATTCTCGTGTTACAAATGTTAACCGTGAACATTTGAACGCGCGTTTGGCTGACTGGATCACCGGTGCATAAGGGATCGATGACGCTGGTTCTTCAGAGCATCTTTCATTGTAATACCAGTAGAACAAAAACAGCGTACTTACCTGACGCCTGTGCTCTAAAGATTGCAATCGGCTTCTTAAGATAGGGGAATCTATCAAACGGACCGCATATTTATTCAGGCAAGGGTTTATTCAGATATTTTGGGGCTCCACACCAGAGTTGGCTGCCAAATTGTACGGTGGGGCGCACTTGCAATTTGTACAAGGTCAGCAGTTGAATATCTGCTAACAGTACGGCCATGTACAGTACGGCCAGCTACTGATAGGCTAATTTAGCTCTGACTTCGATGGAGCGAATGTGGAACTCACCAAAGAGATAAATTGACAGAAACGTCTTATAGGCGTGTCCATGGGACCGAAGTAAGCTCAATTTGTCCTGTATTCTGGTGTTATTTATTTAACTCTTTTCAAGTACCTTATGTATTTCTAAAATTGTTAATCAATTCGGTGTAAACATTCTCAAGTCAACGTTTTAAGCATTAAATTGAATCCTAGCAAATGAATTCTCTTAAACCCAACAAATAAAAATATTACCATCCGCCGTTGTTCGGTTTTCTATCTACCCTTTGTACGTTCTTCTAGTTAAAGTTTTTTTTGCATAGAGCATGTACGTGCCCCGAGTACCGCCAATGTGCCCACCGAAGTGTGAAGGATCCTTTCTGTCCTGAAAAGGATAAGCGATTTGTGAAATGACTAATCCATACATCGAAAAGGATTTAAGGATGCTCTTTTGAAAAAAAAATAGTATGGTAACGTACCCTTTTCTTTATTTGGGATATGTATTATATTAGAACCATTTTTATTAGGTAAATAATGCCTTGTATGTAGAATTAGTTGAATTTAATATTTGATTTTGACATAATATGTCGAAAATTTTTTTGCGTGAATCAGAAGAGTTCAAACTGTCTGAAGCTAGTGGGACTATCGCGTCCCTAATTGGGGTGGCAGTTGTGCGGCTGATGGGAGTGGGGAAGGGAAGGAGATGGCCAGAAGGAAGGAATGCCTTCCGATTTATAACAAATTTCCCTTGAACATTTCATGTTTTTAAGTTCCTAAAAAATATATACAATTTTTGTAATGATAATATCTATATATATTTGTAGAGCCGAAAAGGTAATTACATGAAATTCCCTCAATAGAAAAAATAACGAGATTTGCTCCGAAAATTATGAAAAACACATTATGTTCTGCTATTTAGTATGTTTGTTATAGGTACGAAAAAATTCACAGTGTATTTAAATGCATTTTTTAGGCATTTCGTCGCCTTAGTTCTTAATTGTCCAAACGACTATTAGTAAATTTTACAGGAGGAGAATGTTTTCTTTCATTATTTCAATGAAACATTATGATAGGTGTTTAAGATAAAGCTATTTCCGTAAATGTAAAGGTCTCATTAGTTTAAATAATTGTTAGTTAGGTGATTAACTATAATTTTTTATACTTTATTTTTATGTTCAAAGTGGATAATGAACAAAAATCGAAATGATCGTTTGGACAATTAAGAACTAAGGCGACGATTTGTCGAAAGATTGCCACTCTATTTTAAACGAGTCGTATTTTATTAAATATTTTCACCATTTCGCTTCTTTTTTTTCTTATTTTCTTTGCTCCACACAGGAGGCCCTAAGGAAAATAATTCCTCTCCAGCCTTTGATTTCTTCAATGTGATCTTAAAGAACATGAAAAGTCGCATTTAGGACACGAAAATGGTTTTAATCCACTCTTAACAAGGACATGCCTATTCAAACTTGACTTTGTTGAACACGGGGGATGTTGTGTGTAGGGTATTTTTAGGGGAAGGAAAGAGAGGAAGTTCTGGGAAGGAAAAAGGTACAAATCTGGAAGTCAAAATGTCCAGGAGTGTCCGCTGACGTATGAATCCATTCCTCTCACTGTGGTGCAAGACGATGGATCGTGAGAGTCCGGCTTGGTTAGGTCTCCCTCAACCAGTCTCTCCCGATCTGGTGAATGGTTTAGGTTATCCAACGCACCCGCCGCCAATACCTAGACAAACTTCACGCCATGTAAGTCACCAAATATGATGATAAAGGACTTAGCTTGCAGAGAACCCGACGCACTACACCACTCTGCCATTGACTGGCTTCTTTTAAAATCAAAACGTAATCCCAAATGTGCCAACATCCGCCTAATGTGTATCGGATTATGAGACCCCTGCAGTGAAAACATTTTAAATATCCGGTGGCACCTATAGGGTTGATAGTACAATCCCTTGGCGACACGCCCTCAGAAACCTAACCCTCAATGTGCCATTCTCCAAACTAAAAAGGTTATAAAATACAAAACAAAAAAATCGTCCCATTTGACGTGGTGAAAAGGCGCTTGGTTCTTTTTTTCCATTATAAGTTTTTGAATAAAGAACATGTGGGCGTGGCGGTTTTAGAGTTCTCGCTAGGTACCTAGATGTAGTTTTGTTTTTCTTGTACATGTTTGATTTGACAGATGTATAGCCAGTTTCGGAGGAAGAACAAAATTTACACATTTGAAAAATCCAATTTGAAGAAACTGCCATGAAAATTGAAATTACGTTTACCTATTTAGTTAGGTTTTAACGTAACGTCCACTTTCACGGTGAAGCCTAAGAGCCATTAACCAGCGGCTGAGAATTTAAATTTCCTCGAACTATGATCCTCGAACGATTGTATCCTTGCAACGGTACAGGGCGGTTCCGATGAGAAAGATGAATTATTCTCCAAAGCAACATTTTAATATTATGACTCAATATCCATTTTATTTCATTCCAAATTTGCTTTGATAAATACCCACATTCAAAAATGCTCAAACTCGTGATGATAAAACAATTAAAATTATGTACTTTATATAATTATTGTTTGATCATAAGTATTTATAATTTTCCAATAATGTCTAAGCAAAATTAGAATAAATATATATTTTTAATATATTAGTTTGTAAGACCGTAAACAAATAGACAAACTGAAGTATTTTCGTCATAAAACAAGGGCGCGGATCTTTTTTTATGATTTTATTTGAACTAAAATTGAAATTCCAAAAAGTAGGTTTCCAAAATAATTTATTGATTTATTGTACTGCATGATTATATGATTTGAGATGTATAATACAACGTTTTATTTGAAAATTTAACAAATCTGCCGACGACCTACGGTAAAACCTTACTGTACTAAAAATGAACATATTTTCTCAAAATTTAAAAAATAGCTTTACTAGATAAAAAAAAAACATTTTGAAATCAATTTACAATTTTTTTGGAAAAGAGTCAAAACGTCTAAAAGTCGATTTAAAAATAACACATTTCAGGTTTTGTCTGGTTATTCCCTCTTAGGTATTGGCGACTTTATTTTCCTCAGTCTGTTGTGTGGAGTTAACGTAAAAAAACCAAAAAATAATATCAACACAATAATTATTATTTTCGGTGAACGAAGACGCAGTCCAAATGATATAAATAAATTTTTAAAACTTATTTGCAGGTTTCTGTTTAGGTTTTGAATAATGTATAATTGTCTAGTAATCTTCCTAAAAAAGATTCCTAGTATTGTATCCTACTTCTTTTGTATGTCAACTAAATATTTTCAGAGGAGGAAAAGGGTTATGCAGGAGACCTAAATGATATTTTTTTAAAACAGTTAAATATGACAGATGGAAATAGGCTCCCATTAGCCCAGGGGCAGAGCATCGCCCCGGCAATGCTAAGGGTTCAATTCCTGGATGTGTCCGTATCTTGTTTTGATTTTTCTGTTCCAAATTTTAGATTGAGAGGCGTTATTATTGTCTTCAGTAATAAAATATTACAATTTGAGTTTTTACTCAGTTAAAATAAATATTCATCCTAAAATTGCAGAAAAGTTAATAGATGTCGCAGTTGCATATTAAATAAAAACTGTTAAATTTATCCGAGACATAATCTAGGTAGCATTTAGTTCGAGGTGAATCTTGCAATCACACATAAAGTAGCTGCCAGTAAAAATACGCGTTAAGATGAAGCTATACGTAAAATCCTATTTATATTCATCTTTGCGACCAATCGGTTTACAGTATGAACATCAAAAAATAAGTTACGGATAAATTGAGGCTTTTACTAGCTTTTCTATGCACTGGAATCAAAATAAAATTATTATTTACCTAACCAAAAATATAAGGGTAAACCAATAAAAATAATGTTTTGCATCACTTAACTATGAAGTAATTAATATAAGAAACAATTTTTTTAAAATACCACTTAATGGCCAAGACTATTTTTGAGGTTTTATATTTCTTATTTCTTTTTTCATTCTTATAAAATTATGCAAAAAATAAATAAAAACCAACTTTTCGCTTACTTGCCTCGTGCAAATACGACGCGCGATTTTAAATTTTGTAGGCATGATAATCGAAATATTTCTAGCGTTTATATTCCTCTTGAGAAAATAAAGAAAATATTTGTAGTTCTTAGTCGAAGTGTGACACAGTTAAATATGACAAAAGGGAGTAGGGTACCATTAGCTCAATGGAAGAGCATCGCCACGGCAAAGATTCTATTTCTAGATGTGACCGCATCTTGTTTGGATTTTTATGTTTCAAATTTTCGATTGAGAGTCGCTAATATTGTCTTCAGCAATTAAATAATACAAAAATTTTCACCACTATCATCGGCACTTAAATCCTTGGAGAGTCCTTCCGCCTTCATGGAACACTTCCCTTCTCTGCTACTAGATTTATTAAAAGCTATTCAATGATTCCATTACTCGATGTAGTACCTCTTACCTAGCTAAGGGTGCAAAAAATCAAAGTATATCTACTTATATATTTCAAATGCGGCATGAGAGTAACACTACTATTGTGCTAGTTGGGGTTGATGTGTAGTGCACTCTATCCTCTTCAAGTATTCTATTTCACCCCTGGCTTTGGTACAACAATGAGATAATTGAGATGGTTTCTGTTATAAATATTGCAACCCCAAAACTTTTAAATAGGTTTAGTTTTCAAATGTTATAAATGGAATTTTATTATGTGGTGACTTGCTAAAACCACTTATCTGACATAAAACCAATTAATGCATTATTTGGTGGTATTGGTTATTGGTTTGTGTACTTGAATTTGTACAGATGTTACGATTTGGAATTCTGAAGAAATAAAAATAATTTATAATTTCCACCTTGGTATATCGATCGTCCAGTTGATTATTCCGACATCTTCGAAAAATCGAAATTTGAGTTAAGATGAAGCCATGCGGAATAATGCAAAATCACACAAAATCATCTGTTTTTGTTTTGAAAATTTGATCGCCTTGAAGTACTATAGATGCTTCAATTAAATACTGCGTGTAGAACATATCTTGACCCTTAAAAATATCGGTCATTTTTTTTATAAGTCTGTTAATAAGTATAGAAAAAAATAAAGTATTAGGTCTATAAAAAACACTTGTGGACATCAATCTACGTCCCGCACTCTACGAATTTGGATTTTTAAAGTGAACCTTATGCCATCGGCACAAGAACCATGCACTTGGCACATCAGTTGCGTCCCGCCTGCGAAGGGGTGTAGACGTCCTAGACTCCGTGTCGCTTGGTTCCGTGAAATCAATTTTAAAAATGGACTATTGGATCGCCTTAAGTATGCAGTTATACGTAAAAGGGTACCCTCTGTTTGGTACAATACTCAGATTACTCACAAACAACACCAATAAATTTTTAAATTAAAAAAAAATGTTTTCTGGGTCACTAGTAGCATATTTCAAAATGTCAACTAATGTACCGGACCTTTATTCTATAGCATATTTAATATGTAAATCGCAGACACGTGTAAATAATATGAGTTATAGTGGGCATTTGAATATTTGCTTTCTTCATTATATGAAAATGTTATATTTGGAGATGTTCGACGGCCTCCGTGGTCCCGAGGCAAGACTCTCGACTCACAATCCGAAGGTCGCGGGTTCGAACCCGGCGTGCGCAAATAAATTTTATTTGATTAATTTGTGTTATTTCACAATTTATTCATTTAAAATAATATATGATATATTTGCGGCACGTTCCAGAGTGGAAGATACTAATAGTATCGCCCTGGTGTAAGACCACCATTCAGAATTGAAACGTTGCTTGAAATGGCTTTAGCCGTGTTTAGTGACCAGATCTGAATAGCCAGGTACTTCCCCACCTACCTCTTCCTTATCTCCTTCCCCCCCCACTACCTTCAGCCTCACAACATACCCCAATTGGGGATGCCATAGTCTCACTGGCTCCAGACGGGAGCAGTTGGGACTCTTGTGCGGTATTTCATGTAAAAAAAAAAAAAAAAAATCAACTGGACGATCAACGTGTGACGTAAAATGTGGCTAAAATCACTCACTCGCCATATATTCCCATTGGGAATATATGGCGAGCTATATGCTGAAATAGACCAAGCTACATCTTTTATAGCTGGGTGTGAACACGCTCTTAATCGTATATCAATTTGGGAGGTGGGTATGGGTAACTGACACTCTGCCGTAGGTCACCCCAAGTTACTTAGCGGGGGTGCCCAGGTTCGTAGGGGTGAGGTTTGTCCAGGTCTTGCAGCGGATGCGTCTGCCTAACGCGTGGGGAGCCGAATCGGTAGACGTCGTTGAAGGGGCCCCTTTGACCTCTCCTGGACTTTCGATCCAACGCCTTGCACGTTGGAGGTATGGATTCATACGTCACTCCTGGACACGCTGACCCCCAGATTCCAACGCACCCCTCACACATTTTTCTTCAAAACTTCCTCATCTTCCTTTACTTAAAAAGACCCCCCGTACAGCATCTTCAAAGAAGGAAGGCCAAGGATTAAATTTTTTTATACCGCTTATAACTCCGTCGTAACCTCTCTCTGTTCGATTACAACGGATATCTCAATGAAAAGAACGTATGACATTTTAACATTGCCAACAAACTTGAACGTTTTTTGAGTGTGCAAAAATAATGCCATAGCGCAAAATCCCAATAATTAGGAGTTGCGGCAACAAAGCAGCAGGGGTGCGATATAATATTTTATTCGCGCTATATAATTATATTGGCATACGCCGGGCACGCTTTCCAACACAAAACACTGCAAATAACGGTTATTTCCAAAACGACAGATCGAGTTTCATTTTTTGATTTCTAAAAGTAAATAATTATAGAGTGGATGGAAGATTGTATAAAAGGGGACAAGTTTATTTGTTTGGGTATTTCAAGCTGCGTTTTTTATTGGTATACAAGTCACCTGCGGTATTAGTAGAGGTAGACACTCTGTAAAAATACCACTATTCAGAATCAAAACGTTACTCGAACCAGAGTGGAATATATCTCGATATCGCCCTGGTGTAAGACCACCGTTCAGAATTGAAATATTGCTTGAAATGGCTTTAGCCGTGTTTTGTGACCAGATCTGAATAGCCAGGTACTTCCCACCTTCCTCTTCCCCATCTCCTTCCCTCCCCACTACCTTCAGCCTCACAACACACCCCAATTGGGGATGCCACAGTTTCACTGGCTCCAGACGGGAGCAGTTGTGACTCTTGTGCGGTATTCATATAAAAAATAAAAATAAAAAAAACTGACTTACGTTTGGTGACCAAATCGGAAAAGCCAGGTAAGTACGTTCGAACCTTCCTTTTCCTCGTATTCTTCTCTTCTCTATACCCTTTTTCATACGAATACCGGACGAGTCCCAACTGCTCCAACCATTGAAATTATGCATCCTCAATTGGGATATATTGTGAGGCTGAAAATAGGTGTGGAGGGGTAGGAGATGGGAGGAGGAAGGTGGGGAAGACCTGGTTCTTCCGATCTGGTTGCCAAACACGGCTAAAGCCATTTTAAGAATCTCTACCGATTTCTTGCAATTCTCCCTTGAACATTTGGAGTTAAGCTCTTAAAAAAATATATGTTATTTTTTTAAAGTTTATATCTACCCCCACGCCGAAATGCAAATTATATGAAATTCCCTCGATAGAAAAAAATCGCAAAGTATGCTTATTATAAACCTTTTCTATATTGATAGATGCAACACCAATTCCAATCAAAATGAATTTATACAAAGGACATGTAACTACTATAACAACACATTTGCAAATATAGACACACGTGCTGACGTATTTACTGCTAGTTACTGTCGCTACAGAACTTCACTGTATAACATTCTAGGTGCGAATAACACATGAATTAATTGTATCTAATATTTTTATATTACTTGCGTGGCAACTTTCCCTTATCCCTCTCCTCCCCTTACCCTTCCCAACCCAAATCCCTCTTTTGCAGTCTATTTCAGTTATAATCACACTTATTTTAATGTTGTGTATTAGTTTACCATTTGTTGAATTCACATTTGTACTCTTATTATTTTTTTTTTAAATATTCTAGTTTATATTCAGTTAGTCTTGTTTCTAAATACCTATCTGTGAACATTAATAATTGGTCTGTTTTTTTATCATCCTCTTATGTTTATTGTATTACTAAGACTGTCAATGTTCCTTAAATAAATAAATAAATAAATGTTCATTTCATTTATTTTAGATGTTAAATGTATGAAAAAATTCGCAGTGTCTCTTTAAATGCTATTTTAGATGCTCCCCACGAGATTTTTGCTCTATTTTAAACGAGTCGTGTTTTATTAAACGTTTTCACAATTTTCGCTTCAATTTTATCGTTTTAAATATTAGCGCGCTCTCTTCAACATTCGTAATTAAATATCTTTCCAACTTCTTCTTTTCGTGCTCGGGTACGGGGCCTTAAACAACGTTTCAGTTCTGAATGGTGGTTTTACACCAGGGCGATACTTAGAGTATCTTCCACTCTGGAATGTGCCGCTAATATACTATATATCATTTCTAATTAATTAATTGCGTGAACCTTCCTTTTCCTCATGTTCTTCTCTTCTTCACTCCCTTTTTTATATGAATACCTAGCAAGAGTCCCAACTGCTCCCAACCAGTGAAACTATGCATCCTCAATTGGGATATGTTGTGAGGCTAAAGATAAGTGTGGAGGGGAAGAGGGTGGGAGGGAGGAAAGTGGAAAGACCACTATATTCCAATCTGGTCACCAAACAAGGCTAAAGCCATTTCAAGCAATGTTTCAGTTCTGAATGGCGAGGGCGATACTGAGAGTATATTCCATTCTAGAACGTGCCGCAAATATAT
Organism: Glyphotaelius pellucidus; assembly: GCA_936435175.1. Lineage (NCBI taxonomy): Eukaryota > Metazoa > Arthropoda > Insecta > Trichoptera > Limnephilidae > Glyphotaelius > Glyphotaelius pellucidus. The sequence goes on from OW386560.1 coordinate 10,591,349, forward strand.
ATTACTAGCTTTTCCCCGCGGCTTCGCTCGCATGGTATTACGGGAAATTACTGTAGCGGTTGAACTTATCAATTATACCCCCTCCTCCCCACCCCCACCCCCTCCCGAATTCCATACATTCATTCCCTTACATTCAGTTTTCAAACATCTCGCCTGCCACCTAAATTTCATAAAGCTATAGCTCAAAGAAAAAAAGAATTATCCAATTTTGTTCATTCGTTCGGAATTTATGCGCTTACAAACATTTCGGATGTTTATTTTTAATTAAATATTTGAAAGTTTGTGAATATAATAAAAAATTACACTATTTATTCAGTTCATTTATTCAGTCTTTATAATCGTTACGAATTATATTTTTAATGTAGGAACTGACATTTATTCCAAAACAGAAGCTTGTCCAAAAAAATAAAACATATTCTAATATTTGAATTTTCTGAAGCAGTAGCAATCGTTTCCATGGAAACGATTTTTTTCTGACGTTAGCAAAAATTTGCTTTAGTTAGCGACAGAAAACGTATAACAAATATAATATATTAATATTTATAATTTCATTACGCCAGAGTTTACCATCATATACAAAATATAGTCTGCGCATATAATTTAGCTTTCTATTGGTGAATGAATTTTTAAAGTCTTTATATTGTGTTATGCGTGAAAAGGTCATAAACAAACTCGAGCAGTTTCGCATTTATAATATTAGTATGGATATTATTTTAAATGATTAAATTGTGAAAATACAAATCGAATAAAATTGCACACGCTGGGATTTGACGCCCTGCGGATCGCTGATAGATATACGATATAATAATAATAATGCATTACATTGATGGGGATGACTTACAAAAGTTATAATAAAAGAGTGTTATTCAAATAAAAATTAATATTTGTATAGACTTTTAGAAAAAGGTCACCAGGTGTCCTATTAAATAAAATCGGAAATGTTTATCCGATACTCTATTTAGGTTACAAACCATTTCTTCGAACATTTGAAGTGGTTTAAAAAGGTATCTAAAAATATGGGAAAAAAATTAGTCGAAGACAATATTTTTTCTGCGCCCTTGAGATGATTTTTCACAAGAATGGCGCTCTACAAATTGTCCAATTATTATTATTGTTAATTCTGAATTTGAAAGATGAGATTGACAAAAATGACTTAAAAATTAGAGGTCTCAGTGGCTGAATTGGTTAAGGCGCCGTTTACGCGCTCAAAAAAAAGAAGATGGAGAGATATGTTATTGGGAATGTTGGAGAGAGCGCGCTAATATTTAAAACGATAGAATTGAAGCGAAAATTATGAAAATGTTTAATAAAACACGACTCGTTTAAAATAGCGAAAAAATCTCGTGGGGAACATCTAAAATAGCTTTTACAGAAACACTGTGAATTTTTTCATACGTATAACTTCCAAAATAAATTAAATGAACATGTTTATAATGAGCATACTTTGCGATTTTTTTCTCTAGAGGAAATTTCATATAATTTGCATTTCTGCGTGAGGAACGTCTAGATATTATCTTCAAAAATAACATATATTTTTTAAGAGCTTAAAAACTTCAAATGTTTAAGGGACATATGTAAGAAATCGGTAGAAATTCGGGTAGCGACGGCTTGACGCTGGTTCCTGTAAGACGAGAGTTCGAGTCCCAGTTGCGACTTTTTTTTCTGTGTCTTGTTTTTTCACATTTTCGTTTAGATTTATATATCTTCTTATTCAATAATATATTGCATTGATGGGAATAACCTTCAAAAGTTATTTTAAATTAAAAGAGAGTTGTAAAAAAATTATTAATATGTATTTTATTTTATTTTTCCTATATTCAACTTTGATTCTGAACCGAATTCCCAACTTGCTCGTTAAATCATTGCGAAAAATAAATAAATAAAAGTACCTCACATAAACATGAGCGAGAGAGCCGACCTTGTAGGGCGGTGTGAGAGTGAGTGATTTTAAGGGCGCCGTGACTTGTGACAATACTACTAATCATACCGCTCCTAGCGGCCACCTCAGGTCCGGACAAGTAATATAAACGGTAGCACATTATTCTACGCAGATACTCGATCGTTTACCTTTATGCACTGCGTAAACCCGCACATGACCGATCCACATATTTTTTCATAATATTAGTGCGTAATTTTAAAAAAAAATTAAAACACCTCAGTCATAGGTCATCCCAAGTGGTTCGCGACGTTTGGTGATTTAGCAGGGGTGTCCGGCTTCATGGAACGAGGTTTGTCTAGGGCTTGGTCTGCGCGGCGGGCCGGATCGGGAGAGACTGGTTAATGGAGCCCTAACTAGACCTCTCCAGCCGGACTCTCAGCCTAGGCCTTGCAACGCAGTAGGAGGGATGAATTCGTATGTCCGTCACTACTGGACACATTGATCCAGATTCCTATCCACCCCTCGCATATTTTTCCTTTCCAGGACTTCCATTCCTTCCTTTCCCTAAAAATACTCTCAGCATCCCCAAAGAAGACCTGCCCTGAGGCAATTTTTTCTGGGGGCCTCTGGTGTGGAGAGTAATTTTTTTATGATTTTTTAATACGATTTTTTTAAATCCAGGCTATTTCCAATAACCCGATAATATTTGAATTCCTCCGTCTTCCGTCATTATATTAAAAAACAAGAGATATTGAAATACAAGAGATATGTTATGATGGCCGCCCGACCGTCGGCAAAATACTACATAATGGGCATAGTTTGAATACGGAAGGAATTCGTTCATATAGTTGATTTTTTTAAGGTATGCAGTAGTATTGGTTAACAATATCGGCCTCGCGAAGCCAGGAAACATGGTCCCATCCAGTAAGAACTACGGATAGAACATCTTGTATATTTCAAAATCTTTGATATTGGGAAAATATTGCTTGTGCAATGATAGAGGACTTAGCTTTGGAGGAATTAACACCCGACGCCTACGACCCAACGCATTTGTCCACTCGGCTAGTAAGCAGTACGGATTTGTATGGATTAGATAACATAATTTGCCAGTACATAATCAATCCTTACATAATAATACCCACTAATACCTGGATCAGTGATGATGTAAATTCGGCTGCAGGTTTCCCCAAGTGGTTCGCTATGTTTGGTGACTTAGCAGGGGTGGCCGGGTTCATAGGGTCCGGATCCGTAGTTTGTCTGGATCTTGCTTCCTACGGTCAGGTTTGTCTGGATCTTGAAGTTCTTTTGACCTCTCCAGCAGGACTCTCGGAACATCGCCTTGCACCAAATTGGAAAAAGATGGATTCATTCGTTCGTCACTTCTGGACACCCAGATTCCTATCCACCCCTCACACCCTTTTCCTTCCCATAACTTCCTCTCCTTCCTTTCCTTAAAAATACCCACTACACAGCATCCCCAAAGACGACAATTAGAGCCCTGAGCGGAATTATTTTCCTTGGGGCCTCCTGTGTGGAGCTAATGTAAAAAAAAATTCGCGAAACCAAATAATTTCACAAATTTAATGGTGATGTTGGTTTTCTCCTGTCACTTCAGGGTTGCGTTGCACAGTGCGCAGAAAAAACAGTCGCGGGGAATGCTCGGACTGCGCAGGCGCGTACACCCCGCCAATTACTACCCAGTCGGCCCCTTTGACGCATGCGCGCTGGACAAAAACTCGATCCGTACAGGAATCCGAATGGCCAAGTACGCAATACGCGCATAGTGCGCCTGCGCAGACTTACTACTTCTGACGGAATTATTGCTGCCACTGTGACAAAAATACTCATACAAATTATAATGAGAGATATTGGTAACTTTGATGTTTACCTACAATCAAAAATTCATCAGAGTGGTTATGCAAATGAGGCTGTTGGAGTACCGCATTAATATGAGTGTAATTTTGTTTTAAGACGGAGACAAACAGACCACAGAGTGAAGTAGGCAATTTCTATGGAGCTTCATCGATAGTCATCCAGAGGAAGATAAAAGAAATCCTGGATGACTCAATGCTCCAAAATATTGCAAAGAAACGACCTGGATGAAAGCGATACCAAGAACCGAAGCAGATATAGCCTGAGAACGAAAAGAGTTCACCCCAACAGCCTACCTAGGCAATGGGTTGGGACAGTGCAAGGAAGAAGAAGAAAAATGAAGATGATTGTTTACAAATAAGTTTACAAATCCTGAAGCAATGATGGCTATGTATAATTGCATTATAAGATCTAAAATTGAGTACGCCTCTGCTGTATGGGCCCCATACCAGAAAAAATACATTGAAAAATTGGAACAGATCCAAAAAAAGTTTCTGAGATACCTGTATATGAGAATGCATGGAGAGTACCCGCAATTCATGCATCATGAAGATCTGCTCACAGAAACGCATTGCCAAAGTCTCCAGTCGAGGAGGAGTGGGGAACCTTGCAGTAACGGCGTACAAAATAATAAATAATTTAATAGATAGCCCATGCCTCCTGGAATGCTACAAGTTGTTTGTGCCAAGCAACTACAGTCAGGGACGGTACCATAAACTTCTATGTATACCACATAGCAGAACGGACGTACTGTCTCGGCATAGCATGACACGAGGTATGGTGCTATTAAACAACGCTTCCAAAACTATTGATATATTTAACTATTTATCTATAAATGTGTAGTTTGTATCACATGTGTATTGTAAATGGACACAGTCTGTAATACACAAAAAAAAAAAAAAATTGTAATAATCAATAAGCTCACTTACGGCCGTTGTTTCCAAATTTATTGATGAACTGTTGAGCCGAAATTTTTGCTCAACACTCCTAAAATGCTCAATTACGCTCTTCCCAACGCAACTCTTTGACCAACAGGTGAATCGAGTGTTACTAAACAATTCACTCAGCTGATTGGAGACTCAGATTGCTAAGGATCGTGAATCCTACTCCAGTTTCCATGATGGATGCGCTTCCACTCCTCGCGGCTCTGCGCTGCGTGGAGAGCCAAGGACACCAGTGATACTTGGATGTTCAAATTCAAATAGATAATAATCCGATTTTTAAAACCGACCTTTACTTCGTACATCTAGAGCTTTAATTTATTTTAATGTCAGAAATGCTTATATTTGCATGCGATTTTGGGTGATTTCCACTAAAAGTTGAGAGAATGCATTGTCATCGACAGCAAGTCTATTTGCCGAATTACAGCTTGATCGGATGTCGGGAAAAGGGTTAGTTTACACTTTTAAGATTTCGCGGTATTAATTTATTCAACCAAGAAAACAAAAGTGAAATTTGAAGAGATTTATTTAAAAATCAACCATTAAAAAACGACATTTCTTTCTCTAGTGATTTGATTCTTGTATTTTAGTGTGGGAATGGTAGCATAATAAAAATATATGCTTGGTGGTCAGTTTCTTTTCAATTGTTGTGTGCTAATAGAGTTTCCTTAGAATCGCTTCTTCTCTTGGGGGATTGTCCACAAATATTTGGGAGGCGGATATTTTTTGAATAACCAACACCTGCCATAGTAATTTTCTATGTTTCGTAACTTAGCAGTGGTGCCCGGATCGTGGGATGAGGTTTGCCGAGGTCTTGGTGGTGGATACATCTGCCATACATCTGCGCGGCAGTTCAAATCGGGATAGACTGGTTGAGGAAGACTCTCCAGCAGGACTCTGTCGGGACATCGTCTGGCACCGCAGTGGGAGGGATGGTTTCATACATCCGTTACTCCTGGAGACACTGACCCCAGATTTCTACCCACCTCTCAATATTTTTCCTTTCCAAAACTACAAAATGTACACTTCACTCCTTGTTCTTCTCCAGAGACTCTCCACGAAGCATCCCCATCCAAAGACGACATAGGCCCTGAGGGGAATTATTTTCCTCAGGGCCTCATGTGTAGAGCTAACGTAAAATAATAAAAAAATGACGAAATTTCGGTCATACATTCATGTCGGCAGAGTCCTCCCATGAAGAAGGGGGGGGGGGATTTTTGACAAATACATGTTCACAAACTAGGTCAAGTGAGGTATCGCAAATTATGTTTCCATTCGTGAATAAGACCACTCCCAAGTCGATGGGATATTCGGTTAAATAAGACAGGTTTTTAAGAACCTGATCGGCCAGCCAGGTACTTCTCCTCCTTTCTCTACCTCATCTCCATCCTCTCCCCACTTCAGCCTCACAATATATTCCAATTAGGGATGCCATAGTCTCACTGGCTCCAGGCAGCTGGGATTCTTGTGCGTAAACTTAAAAAAGACCATGAAAATAACAGGGGTTGACGTAGAACTACGAACAAACTGCATGAAGTTATTGAACGTTTTGTTTGTACTGTCTGTGGGCACAAACACAGATGAGTTCCGGTAATACAAGTAAAAGGCGTTGGCGACGCTCTTATGCGTACGGTTTCATACCAATAATGATTCCTAGCCCATCTCCCTTGTTTCTATTATCCATGTTTTGGAGTGTTTTGCAGTGTCCATCATCGGGGTTGAACGCTGACTCATATTTCTTTAATTTACTTTCAGTGAGATAATTTACTTTCAGTAGGTACAAACACAGGCGATAGTACGAGTGAAAGATGTTGACGACGCTTTTGTGCGTCCGGTTTCATACTAATAATGATTCCTAACCAATCTCCCTTGTTTCTTTTATCCAAGTTTTGGAGCGTCTTGCAAATTCCTTCATCGGGGTTGAACGCTGACTCATATTTCTTTAATTTACTTTCAGTAAGATATGACAAAATGCAGGGGAACAAAAGTAAAAGAGGTAAAGTATTTTTTGTAAAAGAAAAAACATATGTTATTGAAATATTTCCTTTTATTGTTTATGGCAACTTTTGCATAACTAAATAGAGATCTCTTCAACAAAAATCAAGACAATATTATTTTGTATCTGTTTACAAATTATCACCGGGTTAAAAAGAAAAACAAAACCTTTATAAATTTTTTGGATTTTGGACAAACCAATTCTGAGACGAACACTTTGTTATGTGGCCATTATTTTAAATAGAAAATATTTATAAATGATATAATTTTTTTAAATCATTACAATATTCTAAGATTTCTAAGAAAATTATACATTCGAATACATATTAAACTTAATTCTGTATTTAATACCCATTTTCTATAATAAATCTAGATTCTTAAGCCTAATATTATTTTAGCTTTACAAAAATGTACATAACTATATATAAGAATTAACCTACAAATAAATTTAAATATACCTTTAGTTTTTGACAAAAATGTTTTATTCCATTGCCAGAACATTAAAGAAATTTTAATAAGGATACTGTAGATTTAAATTCAGTCTGTTATTGTTGAAGCCACAAATTTAATTTATTCTTGGTGAACCCATTTTTTTTAACCCCTAACGCTACTACATTTAATACTCAGTTGCTATAAACAATCAATCAAGCAATGGGTGAATCAATCAATCAATCCGTAATTGCCTTCAGGTAGTCCGCACAATACACTTGAGCTTTCCCAACCAGCAAATACATAAGTTAATAAATTTTGGAACCAATGTTCAACAATATAGGAAAACCCGAATGCACTTTTGTAGTAAAAAATGATTTGAAATATTTTATTTTCCCTTTTGATAACTTAATTATTTATTTGCTAGTTGAGAGTGGCTCTCGTGCGTGGTGAGTCACGTCTGACTAATGAATTGCACTTGAACTAACACAAAATTATGCTATACAAACGTTATGATTATTTTTGTTATTGTTTTTGGGGTGTTATGCCGTGTTTCGCTAACTCCTTCTTTAGCCAACGTTTCGGACAGCGTTACAGTGTCCATCATCAGGGCAGATGATGGACACTGTAACGCTGTCCGAAACGTTGGCTAAAGAAGGAGTTAGCGAAACACGGCATAACACCCCAAAAACAATAACAAAAATACTTTTTGGCCGTGAAAACCTAAAAACGTTATGATTATTATTGAAAATGTTATTTTTAGTAGTGAATGAATCAATCAATCAATTAATGAAGCAATAATTAAGGCAATCATCCAATGAGTGAATCAATCAATCAATGTTTGAAACCATCAATCAATTAATGGGCGAATCAATCAATAAATGAGTGAAACCATTCAATCAATCTTTGAGTGAAACCAACAAACAATCAATGAGCTAAAAATCAACGAGTGAATGAATCAATGGGTGAATTAATCAGTCAATCGACAAACTAATCAATCAGTCGTGTGTGAATCAATCGGTGGGTTGGTCAACTAATGATTGAATCATCGTATTAAATCCTTCAGTAAGTGAATTCATTATGGTAATCAATCAATGGGTGAATCAATCAATGAATGAATTGAAAAAAGGGTGAATCAATAAATAATGAATATTTAATTTTCTTTTTTATATTGTTTACATAGCAATATCGTTTATTATTGTTTTCATGCAAAATATCAAAAAATATTAAAAACAAATTTATTAAGTTTTAAAGGTTAACAATTTTAGGCGATGATTTTTAGCAATAAAAGATCATCATTTATTGGGAAGAACATTATTTTAGAAAAGTTATCTTTTTCTGTTAGAGGATGGACAGTTTACAGGGCATAAATATGATTTTTGAGACAAATGAGTAATAGAGTAGACATTTTCGAGCAAAAACATTACATGAATATAGTGTTACATTAATACCCATAACCAGTTCTACTATTGTCAAATGATATCTCATTAGTTGTTAAGAATTTACATAATGTTCAAATCAACTTTTTTGCTTAAATGCCTCCTGTAAAACTTCCTTCAATTTTTTTCCAAAATGGGCTATGACATAATGAATGGAAAAAAAATTATTGATTTGTATGTTCCTGGCAATAGAATTCCATCCCTGAAATAACAAAAATTCCGTCAAGTGCCAGATGGGCATTATAAAACCAACGTTACAACAATCGCAAACGTAGCGAAAATTCACGAAATAGTTTTATCGTTACAATAGTCCCTGTTAAAGCTAAAAACCATTCACAAAACACAAAAACAGACCAAACTGACACTTGAAGGTTAAAACTCTTAGGGGCAATCTTTCGCAAGTGAAATGACGGAATGTGAAAGGTTAAAACTCTTAGAGGCAATCTTTTCACAAGTAAAATGATGGAGTACGAAGAGTTAAAACTTTTGGGAACAATCTTTCACAAGTTAAATGATGGAGTGTGAAAGGTTAAAACTCTTAGAGGCAATCTTTTCACAAGTAAAATGATGGAGTACGAAGAGTTAAAACTTTTGGGAACAATCTTTCACAAGTTAAATGATGGAGTGTGAAAGGTTAAAACTCTTAGAGGCAATCTTTTCACAAGTAAAATGATGGAGTGTGAAAGGTTAAAACTCTTTGGGGCAATATTTTTACAAGTGAAACAATGGAGTGTGAAGGGTTAATACTCTTAGTGGCACTTTATCATGTTTCTTTTTACAAGTAATATGTGAAGAGTTAAACCCTTTGGGGCAATCTTTTCATAAGTAAAATGATGGAGTGCGAAGAGTTAGAACTCTTTGGGGCAATCTTTTCATAAGTGAAATGAATGGAAGATGAAGGTTAAAAACCTTACAGGCAATATTTGAACAAGTACGGGGCTTGGGAACAATGGAGTGTTCGCAAGTAAAGTTAAATATCGAATAATATGATATTTTCACAATGAAATTGACATTGATTACGAAATTTGTCAAGTCCAATAAAATTGAAGTGAAGTTACTAATGGAATGTTACCTTGTGGAATTTCGGAGTTTTGAGGAGTGAATTTGATGAGATTTTTTTGATTCACTAGAGAAAGTGAGTCTCGCGGAAGAAAATTAATTTCGAAGATTTGACAGATCGAGTGAAATAAAAAGATGCCACAAGTCACATGGAATAATTGTGAAATTTTCTCAATAAACAATTACAATGTGGGATAATTTCACAACATTTTCACAAGTGAGGTTGAAACGAATTTCATTGAAATAAATTAATGATTGTCGGTTGAATGTTTTCCAAGTCAATAATGATTATGCAATGCATACTTCCAAGCGAAATAAAATAATTACGAATTATGTGATATTTTTTATATAAATCAAAAAAGCTTTATAATTTTTCAACCGCATGTTAAATAATTCTCACCCAAAAAAAATATAAGTATTTGTTCCCTTTTATTAAAAAAAATCCCAATTCATTAGATTTTTATCTGTGACATGTCATCAAAGGTATATAATTGATTATCTATGTAATATCAATTTTATATACAAAATCATAGTATGTATATTTACATTATAAATTGTTATCAGAAAGACCAGCCAGCATGTTAAGGAAAACTTGTTTATTCTTTCATAATATAAAGAAAATTATTAGTATGTTATTTTCTTTCACATACTTTATCAATGTATTGTTTTTATTAGTTTCACTTGGATAAATTAAAACATTTCACTTTCGGTTTAGTAATCATCCGATTTTGATTGCTTATTTTAAAAAACTAAAATTAACAATTTGCACTTTTTCATTTAGGTAATGTTTTTCAATTTATTTAATATTCATATTAATTTTAGTGAAGATGTTTTAAATTTAATTATTATTATTATTTATATTTTTATCGTAAAACAGCATAAGTCTATATTTTCATGTCGCTTATAAAATCACTATACAACCGTATTGTTTAACTATGTGGAATTATAATATATGTTTCACTTTTGTCCATTCTGTTTTTAATATTATAGGATGTTTTCCTGCTTCCACCATGGCTACACCGCAGGCCATACTCTGTTAAAAGAAAGAAATACAAATATTAGAAATAAATAATAAATTTAGAAATATTCAATTTAAGCAAATCATAAATAACAAAACGAGGCCCAATTAAGAACCTTGAGGTATTCTCGTTTACACCAGAATACCTCAAACTTTGAAAAAACACACTAAACGACACTTCCTAAATAGAATGAATGCATCGAAAATGAGCAAACTTAATGCTGCTCAACCTATGATTACACAAGAAAAGCAAAGAAAAGAAGAAGAAGAGAAAGACAAAGAGGATGATGAAGATGAAGATGAAGAGGAAGGTGAAGAGGAAGATGATCAAGAGAGGTAAGGAGGAAGAGGAACATGAATGGAAAGATCAAGATGAAGAGGAAGATGAAGGAGAAGATAAGGACAAAGGTGAATATGGAGTGGGAGGGGAAGAGGAAGATGAAACGGAAAGTAAAGAAGAAGAGAAAAATGAAGATGAAGAAGAAGATGAAGAGAAAGGTGAAGAGGAAAGGGAAAACTAATAGAAAGATCAAGACGAAGAGAAAGGTGAAGAGGAAGAGGAATATGAATAGTAAGATCAAGATGAAGAGGAAGATGAAAGAAAGGTGAGAAGGAAGGGGAAAACTAATAGAAAGATCAAGACGAAAAGAAAGGTGAAGACGAAAAGGAAAATTAATTAAGATCAAGATGAATAGGAAAATGAAAAGTAAGGTGAAGAGGAAGTGGGAAATGAATCGGAAATCAATATGAAGAGAAAGGTGAAGGAGAAAAGGAAAATAAATAGGAAGAACGAGATGAAGAGGAAGCTAAGAACAAAGGTGAATATAGAGAGGAAGATGAAAATGAAAAGAGGAAGACGAAAATAAGATGGATACGAAGATGGAAAGGTTAAAAAGAAGATAAAATTTTATTTTTATCCGGGTTGACTTACGTTAGTAATCCTGCTGGTCCGGGGTCCGCGGGCTGGTACCACGAGTACTGTGGCACGTACCCGGGATGGTGGGCCGGTTGCGGGGGACCGAGCGGGCCCCCTAAGGGGGGTGCTCCACCCGGGCCTCCACCACCTGTTCCTGGTTTCATGTCCCAAGCGCCCGCTGCTCCGCCCTGGGAAAATGGAAAAATATGGTTAAAAATCATTTTTATTATAAACGAAACCTTGAAAAATAAGCTACTTCGATGGTATCATTTTTACTAAACGAATTCACTAAAACATATGATTCATAATTGTTTAAGTACTCAGTTTGATGCATTCCGATTTTCTATAAAAATTTTCAGAGAATTGCTTTCCTTATTTAATGTGAGTTTCTAGCCGCCAAAAGTATTATAGGGACAGATTTTTGGGGTGTTATGCCGTGTTGCTCTCCTCCTCCTTTAGCCAACGTTTTAGACGCTATATCAGTGTCCATCACATCACAACACATGTGCCCTGATTATGGACGTTGCAAGGCTGTGTGCAACGATGGTTACAGGGGAGAAATTGGAACACTGCATAATACCCCAAAAATCAATCACGATTAAGTACAATTATGAGTACATCGTCAGGATTGTAGGAGATAATTTTGAGTTATCCAGTCATTTTAAAAAGCAACACACATTTGAAAAATAAAACCAGGTTTCTCTCTGCATTGAACATCTTCAAACTGATACGTTTTAAATTTAGACTAAAGAGATGATTAATACAACACAGACATGGTAAAACCGGTTCGGCCCAAAACAAAACAAAAAATAAGCTGTTTTATACAAAATATGAGTTGAATTCTACCACGAATTTACACTTCGTGATGACAAATTTTAACCATGGTAAATATTGACGAACACATTTAAAAAATAGGTGAGTAGGTTAGTAGGTATTATAAAATGTATAAAAGGTAAAACTAACCAAAAAGGAAGGGTAATGCTGATTGTAGGATCCACCAGCAGGCTTAAACATAGAGAAAATACATACGATTAACATATTATTTCATTAAAACATATAGAAAGAGACATTAACAAAAAAACAAACAAAAAGGTTCAGGAAAGGGGCAACCAAGAAGACGGTAACTAAATTAACAGATAGCTAATGTAATAAAACCATTTAAAATTGTAATAAAAGTACACCGGATGGACATGACCCATTTTTTATAGAGAGAAGAAAGAGCAAATAACATGCAGAGGACCATGAAGATGCGATTTTAAAACTTGTCCAAAAATGAAATGCTTGCAAATTTTTTGTACGTGACGTTAAATGGAACACACGCACGTGAAGGTACTACTAACGGGTTATAAATATTATAAGCAATCATGAAAGGGTATTAGAACAATTTCAAAACAGATTTAATCACACAATAATAAAATAAAAACTGATAATTAAAAGTTACCGTGATACAAAACTCAAACGACCGACAATATTAATTAATATTTATATGACTTAATTATTAAATGATATAAATACAGTATTACTCAGAAGCAAGTGATAAGATCACAGCAGTGCGTGACCTAGTCTGGTGTATAAGCCAGTATTTGCATCCATGAATCGTTGTACCAGATGAAATCATTGGTTGCACCTACCGACTGTCCTTGCATTAGCATAGCAAATTGCACAATTTCCTCCTTTTTACTGCGTCAACGTCTCATTTTATGATTTACCTCTGTGAACACGTTTCTACGGTACCCAACTGAGAAATCTATAAACTAGTTTCATTAGAACGGGTATCTAATCTATCATAATGCATCTATCTATATGTATGGAAAACCTAGTTGTTAGTAGACCGCTGTTTTTACAAATATACCCGTAGTCTAGGCTTGATTTAATTGCATAATTTGCTGGATTTTTTACATGCCTTTGCTAGAAGCACTGCATGTATCTGGTTTGAGTGTAATTTGTGGCGTTTAATTATCTCTTCCTGCCCCTATCAGCTACAGCGCTGTTGAACAGTCTGCAATTTCTTGAAATCATTTTAAATATTGTCAAATACAAACTTTTGACTTAAAACATCATATTTGGGATGGGAATCACGATCCCCAGCAATCAATTTAACCACAACCGACTTAAGAAAATCAGTTATTATGAAACGTCCATAAACGTAAAAAATCTCCTATCTAAATCTTTGAATCGGTTGTTTTTTTTGTTCTTATCTTGGAAAAGCTTTTAGTATCTAGAATATTCCATCTTGAATTATTTAATAACAAAATTGCATATTTCAATCCACTGTCTCGAATGTGTCGTCTGTATAATACCATTGAATGTGACCATTTAGATATCTACGCAAACAATCTCACATATATCAAAAAACAAATTATCAAACTCCTACCATGACACATCGTGGAGTACAGTTATGTAGCTGCTTTATTGTCATACCCTTTCTTTCTTTCTTTTTTCTCTTTCTCTGCAGGGTATTACATATCACTACCACGTTTTATATTTCATTTTGATTATCATTATTTCTGTTATCACTACAAGCATTTCCGTCTAGTAATAACTTAACATTGATTACTCATGCTGTGAACATTTCTAATTAATATCTATATAATATACCAACGGCAATTCTATTATTTTAATACTTGTTAACACTCTGTAAATGTTTCAAACAATAAATAAATAAATAGAATCAATGTTGTTAACTATTATAATCATCATTTGTAAATAAAGTATTGATTTAGACCAGCGGATAGATAAATGGGTACTGACTAATTTTGTTTATCAGCTGATTTTGATTTTATTAGTTATCGATAGCCATGACACAGCAGGGCGGGAAAATATTGTCGCATGCGCATGGTAGCTATATGTCTGTAGAGAAATCTCTAGATGTGGGGGGAAACAGAGAGTCCCAAGCACCCACAGAAAGGAATTTTTTTGACAATGGTAGGACGAAATCGGTTTCGACGAAGGTTTTTGAAGAAAAACTTCTTTACGCACGCTTGACTTGGGGAGTAAGCTGGTGAATGCGTGACGAGAGCATTACGAAAAGTGTCGAGCGAGGCGAACGGAAGTTGAGAGGGAGATATAAGTTAGTGAAGATAGAAATAGAGAGAGTTACATTTCGTATATTACTGTAGGGGCAAGAGAGAGAGGTGCGAGCACACATTTTCTTTCTCTCTTTCTCTCATAGCCAGTTAAGTTTCGTATATCTAAGACACAGTGCAGGCATATTGTCTGTATCACACTGTAGGAGCAAGAGAGAGCAGTGCGCGCGCACATTTTCTTTCTCTTTTCCTCTCATAGAAGTTTTACTTCCGTCGTGTGGTCTAAAGCACACTCGTATTTTTTTAACTGAATATTTTATTAAAAATCCACAGAGCTGCAAAAGGGAGAGAGATTTCAGTGGTTTGTTCCAACTTTATGAAATTTGTTTCGCACTACGAATATACAAGCATTTTCAACAAAAAAACGCCTAAAATCTAGGGATTTATTCGAATTTTTTGGGCATTTCTAGGGATTTCAGATATTGCTGCCAGAGGGTTTTCATTTTTTTGACGTGGCAATGCTGGATTGATACCTCAACCTCCCCCAACAGGGGTCGCCTCCCATGCTTCATTTACTTTCAATGTGAATCTAAAAAGCATTTGACAGAGCATTAGTGCGATTTTGTACAAATGACATTGAAGAAATCTGAGGCGAAATTGCCTGAAAGTCTTTTATGACAAACTTATAAAATTAACAATTTTAATTTAATTTTTATATTGTTAGAGTGCTCGTAGACGAGAAAATTAAAAAGGCTTACAATCCATTACGATATATGGAGGTGCATACACGAGTGCCACAACGCAAGGAAGACTTTTTTTCGAAATTGTAAGAATTTTGGAAGAGTTTCCAACTTACTGCCGCCGCGTCTAGTCTCTCGTCTGTGAACACCTATAATGCAATTATAACTCCTAATCAATTACTTTTTATTAATGTTTGTTGAGATACGGAATGGAACATGTCATTAAAAAAAATATTCGTTTTGTTTTTATTTTGAAAAGCTCTGCCCAGGGCTTTCTGGGTTTACGATTTCAACTTATCCGATATTTTTGAGCATGCTTATAGAATGAAGTGGTCAGATCCTTACCTTGACGTCCCACGGCACGGGCGGGGGCCCCTTGACGTCCCAGGGCGCGGGCGGGCTGAGCCCTGGAGACAGCTCGCTGACGGGGGTGGACGAGGGAGTTGGGGAATGGCCCCCGGGCTGACCGCCGGGGGGACCCGAAGAGCCCCCAAGGTACTGGTTGGGGGAGTGTTGCGAACCACTGCTGCTGCCGCCACCTGGACACAAATTAAACATATTACTCGTATTATTATTTAACCAATCATAATATTATATACCATCATTACAGCTTTAAGATGAATCAATGCAAAATAATGAAAAATCATACAAAATCGTGTGTTTTCTTTTTTTGAAAGTTTGATCGCGTAGATGCTTCAATTAAATACTGCAAGAAGAACACATCTTAGCCTTGGAAATAATTAAGTACTTTTTGATAGATCCTTTTGTAAGTCTGGAAAAAAATAAAGTATAAGGCCTACAAAAAATACTTTCAAGTGCCAAAATCTCCTACTGATGAATCCGTTTTCGGATAAAGATTCATTATATAATGTGGAAAATTAAGTACTTATAAAAATAATCGGAAAACGTTTTAATATTTATGCCTGAATGAAAAATATATATATATGAAAAATCATACAAAATCGTGTGTTTTCTTTTTTTGAAAGTTAACCAAAACAAATAAACCAAAACAATGCAATATGACCAATTTCGCGCTGTTGTTTTCGGCAAGAATTAAAATTCAATTAATTTCGATTTGAGAATTAAACCTTACGCCATCGGAGGGAAATTAGGGGTGGGTAATCTGGAGGTCAGTGTGTCCAGGAGTGACGGAATTATGAATCCGTCCCTCCAGTGGAAGACGTGTAAGGCTGGAAAAGTCAAAGCATTGACTTCAACCATTCTCTCCCGATCCGGCCTACTATGCAGCTGGTGGGCAGACTCACCCATGAACCCGAGCATCCGTTCTAAGTCACCAAACGTAGCGAACCACTTGGGGTGACCTATGGCAGAGGTGTTGGTTATCCAATAAATGGTTCCCGGGGCGGCAATACAATGCAAAACATTTGGATGACGAAATACATCCACAAGGCATTTCTTTTTATTATTCGTAATTCTATGTTTCGAAGGTATCAACGACGGGACAAAACTTTATGACAGGTGAAATAATTATTTTATTCCATCTCACTGGGCGACTTTTAGTTAAGATGTATGAATAAATCTCACCGTGCATAATCTGCGTAGAGTTAGGTGAGCCCCCAGGCGCCTGGAGCCCTAGGGGGTGTCCCAGGCCTCCGGGCCCTCCAGCGGGACCCCCGCCGGGCCCCGACTGCGCGGCCTTCATCATTTTCTTGTATTTGCTGCGCCGGTTCTGGAACCAGATCTTCACCTGGAAAGATAAGAAATTTGTTGATTAGTTGACGTTCATTCCTTTCCCATAATTCGTTTTACTTTAAAGCTTTGTAAACAATACAACTGCCCGAAAAGATATTTATGGTGTTTCTGAAATATGCTATCAAATAATCCCTTGTTAAATGTTAATAATTAATATTTAATTATTAAAAACAAATAAAACAAATCGTGGAATAAAACAATAAGTAAATGCATTGGAGATAAATAAAATGTGAAAATAAATATGACATTTATAAATTAGAGTTGTGTCTTTTTGCTGTCAATGATGTCGAACTACGAAGTTTAGGAGTCCATGATATGAAAAGTTACCTGAAATGGCTTTCGACGTATTTTGTAACCAGATCTGAGTAGTCAGCTACTTCCCCACCGTCCTAAACGCCATTTCCTTCTCCTCCCCTTACTTAATAACTTCAGCATCGCAACATCCCAAATGGGGATGTCATAGTCTCACAAGCTCCAGGCATTGTACGGCATTCACATAAAAAAGCAATGGTAGAAAATAGAATGGACTATCTTCACAAAATTAGGCGTCTGTACACGAAACGATTTGGACCTACCCCCGCTGAGAAAATCAACCCTCTGCTTATATTGGAGTTATTATGTCTCATAGGGTAGCTTTGATTCAACATACAATATGCCATGAGTTTTAGACGATGTGTTACGTTAGTACGTTAATCACTGGGAAGTGTTTTTACTTAATTACCCATAGTGTTTTTATTTAATTACCCATTTTTATTTATTTTTTTTTTTATTTATTTTTATATACCCAAAGTGTTTTTATTTAATTACCCATTTTTATTTAATTTACCAATATAGTGACGTTGTCAGCAAATTACTTTGTAAGGCATACTGCACTGCCCTGTACATCTACATCCGTGTTGTGAACACGATATCCAATAGGAAAGCGAAGTGTGTGCCTTCAGGCAACTTATGCAACTTTCAAGGATGCAATTATCGTCTTCAATGAAATAATAAACTAATAAAATAATGGAGTTAATAATGGAAATCTTCTTCCCGGAGTAAATAGAAAAAGTATATACAATAGAGGTGATTTTTTTAAATATGTTTATTCACAAATTTTAAAATCGTTGCTTTTATATTTCTTATACTTTCTGTAACGAATTAAAATAACTTCACTCCAAAAACTGTGTTATATCTACCTAATTGTGTATTTTATGCCTTTGTATTGAAGTTACTTAAAATATCATTTTTCTCTGCGTGGTATCTATTTGTGTGCTACAGTTTATGGTAATATTAATAATATATTAATATTATATTAATATTGTTAAATTGATCAGCTGACAAAATTGTTTTGGCAGTTTAGCGTTTGCTTTTAATGAAGAATAAATTTTTAAAAATATTATAATTTTATTGCCCTTTGGTTTTTTTACATTTTGGAGTTGGGAGAATCAATGTTTGTCTGAGTTTTCTATTATTTTTAAATGGTTTTATTTAGAATATTAACTTTGTAAATTTGTAATATTTTTCATGATAGAAGTATACGTATTAGTTTTCTGACTTTAATTTCTTTAAAAAGAAGTTCTGATTGTATAAATATGTAAATGGATTAAGTATAATTGTTTTTAATATTAATTTTTGTGCTCTGTAAAGCGGTTGTGTGTGTTTTTTATGGGTTCCCCCCCATCCTGTAATGCCGTATTGTATTATTGATTGACATAATATTATAATCTTTGGCGGAAGACAAAGTACGTCATTCTGAGTAAATCTTTTTGATAATCAATGGAGATAAAAATATTAAAATTTTTAAACAGAATACAAATAATTTCATTATTGAATCTTTTCTTCTACAGAAATTATTTGTATCCAAACAAAATAATAATAATTGACAAACAACCCTCATTACGAACAATCAGGAATATTATTATTGAAATCAACCCCAATTGATGGTTTGCTGTGAGAGGGGTAGGTGAGGGGGGGGAGGGGGCACCGCTGTGATAAGAGCTGTGCCTTTAAATAGGGGCTGATCTTGAACATTCTGAAGGGTAGCTTTTCAAATAATAATCTAATTATATTCTACCATCATTTTATTTTGTGGTAGGCCAAGAAATATAAACAAACTAAAAAAAATAATTATCGTATTTTCAAATCATACGCTGAGATTAAATTTTTTTTTTGTTTTGTCTGCCTGCTAGACGTTTTTTTATTTATTGCCAATTTTCTTTTTTTTAAATAAAGATAATTTTATTCAATTTGTGAGGCGGGTATGAGTATCGCCGCCCCGGGAACCATTTATTGGATAACCAACACCCCCGCAGATAACCACTACCCCAAAGTGTTTCGCTACGTTTGGTGATTTTGGAGGTACCCGGGTTCATGAGATGAGGCTTGTTTAGGTCTTGGCGGCGGATGTGTTTGCCCACCTAACGCGTGGCGGTCCGGATCGAGAAAGACTGTTTGAGATAGACCTTACCTCTCCAGTTGGACTCTCTCGACCCATCGCCTTACACCGCAGTCCGTCACTCTCGAACACATTGACCCCCAGATTCCTTTTCCTCCCTTTTCCCTTCCCAGAACTACCTCTCTTTCCTTTCCCTAAAAGACCCTCCACACTGCATCCCAAAAGATGATATAGGCCCCGAGAGAAATTGTTTTCCTCAGGGCCTCCAGATAGCCCTGACCTGGTGAGTATGATTAATTTTCGCGTACTCAATAAATACAACATTAGGCTCCATGCTCCATTTAATGCAGTTGCATATCGCATTAATTCTATGTACAATTGTTGTTCTGAGCCAATGCATCTTGGGGGGAATAAAATTTGCTCTTTTGACATATTTAACTTTAAGAGCATTTGCAATAATCCTTTAACAGTTTGTTATTACTATTAGTTATTATGAATACAATATTATTATAACCATTGCATATCACTACACTACACACACTACATACCACGTCACCTCGAAGACATTTCATGTACCAAGCTCCTAAAATATTTAACCTTCTCCCTGAGAACTTTAAAACCGAAACCCAGCCCCATACTTTAAAAAAACAATTATCACAATGGATCCTTACTCTTAGAAACTATGATATATAAAATTTGTTACTGAATTATAATTTTAATAACTATTATTATAAACCTATTATAGTATAATATTTGGATGATTTAAGTATGTTTGATTATATGCTTCCTATAATTTTTAATGACTCTATGTTGAAGGGCAACCATAAATCCTTCTATTTCTGCGCTCAATTCTCCAATACTCAACCATTTGTTTGACGAAAGTTTGTCAAAGAATATTATTATTACTATATTAAGAATCCATGAATTGTAATTTAATTTAATTTGTGTCATTTAATAACTTATAATTTAATTTATCAACAGAGATCGGAACAAGACTGAGGGCAATTAGCCCGACAGCTGGAATGAAGCAGGACGGCAAACAAGCCGACTATTTCTTTAAACAGCAGTTCGGGGTGATCTACCCCACAAGGGAGGAATGGGACACGGTTCCAGGTCCAACCTCCAAACAGGAACTAATCTGGTTCACAGATGGATCCAAAATGGAGGAAGGAACAGGGGCCGGGATCTGTCTGCAGGGATCCAAGAGGGAACTCAGTATAACTCTAGGAACATACTGTACTGTGTTTCAAGCTGAGATGGAAGCCATCTTGGCCTGCGCATAGGAGAATATACGTATCGGGTACAGGAATAAGAACATAAGCATATGTTCTGATAGCCAGGCTGCCCTAATGGCACTGGAAAGTAACCGATGCGACTCTAGACTGGTGATGGAATGCAGGACTATTCTTACAGAACTTGCTACCATCAATAAAATAACCCTGATCTGGGTACCAGGACATAAAGGTATTGAGGGCAAGCGGGCTGATGAACTAGCAAGGAAAGGTGCAAAAGCACCACTTGTGGGATCCGAGCCGGCTGTAGGAGTAGCAGCTTGCCACACAAAACTACATATTGATAGGTGGGTCGAATCCCAGCACTGCAAAGAATGGGAGAGGGCACCTGGAATGAGACAATCTAAAGTACTCATAAAAGGACCAGACCCTAGACGAACCAGGAAACTACTCAATATGGACAGAAACTCGCTGAGGGAACTGGTAGGACTACTAACGGGACACTGCCATCTCAGGAGACACATGCAGATATTGGGAGTGGAAAACACCAATAGATGCAGGAAATGTGAAGAGGACGAAGAAACTCCAATTCACTTATGGTGCCAATGTCCTGCCCTGGTGGGAACTAGGCTCAGATACCTGGGGAGACACACAGTAGAACCAGAAGACATAGCCACATATCCGGTGACAACCCTGGTGAACTTTATTAAAGGGACTGGGTTGTTACTAAATGATTGAGGTAAAATGGGAGATAGCACAATGGGCCTATGGCCTAAGTGCTCACGGGAACATATACTTGTAAACCGTCTCCGCCTTTTATAAAAAAAAAAAATAATAATAATTTATCAACAATATTATGAATAATTCCAATCAGTAAACTTCACCCGCCATAACACATAAACCCTAGCATAGCGAATGAAATAACACAAAAATCTATGCAATGTACAAAGTTCTCAGAATAAATAAATGAATGAAGGTACTTAAGTTCTTCATAAAAAAGAATTAAACGTAAATTTATAAAAGCGTATAAATAAATAAACACAGAGTCTTTATCGTGACTAATTTTCTGGTTATTATGCCGTGTTGCGCTTGCTTTTTCCTTAGTCAACATTTCGGACAGCGTAGAGTGCGTAGAGTGCGTAAAGCATAAAGCTTTAATTACCAACCCTTAGACAACGGAGCCTAATTTAGATGAAATAATAATTTGTAATGTCAAACTCTTCCTTTTAACCCTCCCGTTCTGCAGGGGTGGAATGCAACACGATGCTCCGTCACAACCCCAAAAGTAATTGGTGACCCCTGCCGGTTTCTATTTAAGGGCTAAGCACGTGCCACCTCTGACTTTATGAAGCTGATTAATAAATCGGAATCAATAAATTATAATTATTTGACCATTTTTTTACGTGAGTATCAGAAATCGGGGTACGTTTTGAGACTGAAGGAAGTTGAAAGAGGGAGGTGATCTGATGAAGGAAAGGTCTGGTCACGAAACAAGGTTAAAGCCATTTCAAGCAACGTTTCGATTCACCATGGTGTGAGTATCAACCACAATGTTCTTTTAAGAATTACGAGAAACCTCAAATAATATTTTTTTCAGTGAATTTTGGTGAAATTTCACCAAAGAGCTTTTTACAGAGCTAAAAAGTAAATGATACGATAACTAACTAAATGTGACGAACGAAGCATATTCGTGAAAATCACGGATAGTCAGATTTCTGAACTTCCAATTTTTAAAATTGCTTAAAAATAATTTTTTATTGGAAATATTGTATTACGGGTACCTTGTCGCTTACCTGAATTCTACAAACACTTTAAATGTTGTAAAATTATGTCACCTAAATTCAAAGCTAAAGTTCTACATTTTTAAGCGTCGAAGACAATATTAGCGACTCACAATCAAAAAATTTTAATTTTTAAAAATCTGAAGAAGTTACGAGTACTTTCAGGAATAATCTACATTTTTGTTCATACGAAGTAGGTGAAATGTTTGAAACTTTAAACTTAAAAGCCCCGCGAAGGTTTCTGGATTATCACAACCACATGACAATACATCTGAAAAGTTTTTTAATCAACACAAAAATTTTTGCGAAACTGTCAAAAATTTGAGAATGAAAAAATTTTGCAACAATGATTGTTAGTCAAAATTCAATTTTCAAAACTCTTTAAATAAATGAATTAATTTGAAGTTCTTACATAATAATTTGAAACGAATCAAGACTTGTAAATATTTTATTTAGGTAGGTACCTATGTTAGGTACCAAATTTGATTGATTGTTTATATAATATTTGATTGTTCTTATAATATACAAAAATGAATATTTGTAATACATGAATGTTTGAAAACTGAATGTACTGGGGCTGAATATATTGAACGCAGGAGGGGAACGGAGACGCATGAGAAAGGACATGCAGGGAGAAACAATTTATTTCTTTTAATATGGCATTGCAGCGCACGCCGGGAATCAGCTAGTGTAAAATAAAACAATCACTTTAGTAAACACCACCTTTTTATATACTAAACTTCAATCCACCCTTGCTCCTACCTCATCTACTGGGGTTAAGCCCATTTTTTTCAACGCATTTATTTTCAATCTACATAACATATTATTAATAACACATGCTTCTAAATTTGTAGATTTTAGTAGAGTATTTTAGAATATAACACTGCCCTGAAGAAGCTACGGTTGTAGCGAAACCCGGTCAACATTAAGTATATAAAATTAAAAGTGGGGTTTACTAAGTTATTTTTTTATTTTAAACTAAAGTTCTTAAGTTCTACAGTTCATTGAACTGGACTTATAGACAGACGTCACAACCGATATAAGTATTTTTGAATTAATTTACCGCAAAGATATTATGTATTCTGAGGACCTTTTCATCCCTTTCATTTACTTATAAAATAGTTACAGATTCATGTGATTACATCCGACTTGATCTGATTTCAAGGAATAGGGTTGCATTCTGGTACTAATTGGTTTCGTATAACAGCTACTGCGGTACCTACCATAGTTAAACCAGTTACAAAGGATTTATTTTATTATTTTCTGATCAAGAATACTTTCTTCGGCTTTATTTAGTTTAGGCAAAATCGAATAACGTCACTAAAATCAAAAAAGACAAAAGGATATTCACGCTTTTAGGAAAGCAATTAATGAAATATTTCAATGTGTATTATAAATTGTAATAAGCTGTCTACTTACCAAAGTAACTAAATACTTAAAGCCATGTAATAACTAAACCAAATAATAGCTAAATTATAAACCATATAATAACTAAAGTAACGTAAAGAAATAATCCGATTTCCATCACAAAAATAAGCTTCTTGCCAACTTTGAAGTAAAAAAACTGTATATTTTTTATTTACATTTACTCCACGCAGGAAGCAGCAAGGAAAATAATTTCCCTCACGGTCTATATCATCTTTGGGAATGCTGTGTGGAGAGTCTTTTTGTGGAAAGGAAGGAGTAAACCTGAGTCTGGAAACTTGGAAAAACATTAAAATATTTGTGCCTGAATTTGGCAAAACATTTAAAATAAAAACGCTTTTTAGTGATGTTTTTTTTTTGTAAGAATGAATACAGGCGGCTGGTGTTAAGCGGAAATTTAAACCTTATCGCCATCTATACAAGGAGTGTCTACGTATGTAAGCATCCTTAAAATTATTTCAAAAACTTTGTAAACTAATTTTATCTATGTACCTACTGTTTGTTTTTAAGATAATATTATAATAATAAATTTAACTATAAAATACATTATTATTACCAGCAAAAAAGTTCACTGCACTCCACGTGAAGCAGTCGAAACGCGAAGGGGTTAAAATAAATAACCCTCACAGACTCATCACTTGTGTTGTAGTTCACGTCTCCTTAACCCTTTGTGTCCCTAATTCGATTAGACAGATTAATCGTTGCGATATAAACTCCGTGGAAACGTTACAATCAAAACTAATTGTAAAAAATGGTGAATGAATCTATATGTCATAAAGTAAAATGCTTTCAATAATAGTTCAACTAACCGAGAATTAATATGTTTGGTTGTAATTTTCAATGTTATTTTTAATTGGGCGTAAGCTTTTTTAATTTGTTTATCTTTGCATGGCTGAATTTACTTAGGAGTCTTTGAAAGCGTGGCGATTTTTGGAGTCCTGATTTTGTATGGACTTATTTGTACTCGTACAGTTTTATCCCTGTGATTTTTCCCAACTTGGCTATAGATTCTATGTTTATAATGTGATCTTGCAGCTAATATCAAATTATGTAAGCAGATACTCTTAGTATCGCCCTGGTAAAAGACCTCAATTTGAAAACGAATCCATTAAATGTGGCTTTAATCTTTGATCTGAAGCCGCGGCATGCCCCATTTCTACCGATTTATATCATATGTAACATAAACACTTTGAGTTTTACAGCTCTTAAAAAAATATAAGTTACTCTTGAAGATAATATCTAGACATTACCCCCCACAGAAAGACAAATTATATGAAATTCCCTCGATATAAAAAAATCGCAAATTATGCTCCGAAAATTATTATAAACACGATTGTTGGAGTTATTTTGTTATATGTACGAAAAAAATACAGTGTTTCTTTAAATGCTGTTTTAGACAACCCCGCGAGATTTTTCTCTATTGTAAACGAGTCGTGTTTTATTAAACATTTTCACAATTTTCGCTTCAATTTTATCGTTTTATACATTGCGCCTTCTCTCCAACATTCGTAATCTCTTCATCTTCTTCTTTTTGAGAGGGGATACGGTGCCTTAACCTTTGATCTGAAAGGCCTGGTACTGTCCCACCTTCCCCTTCCTTATCTCGTTCCATTTCCGACACCCTTCAGACTCACAACGCACCCGATTGGGGTTGCAGTGGACGCACTGGCTCTGGGCAGGTGAGAGCAATTGAATTCACATGAAAAAGCAACCCAATGTCTCATTGCGATACTTAAAAAAATGTATATAATCTAAAGATATACAATTAATTTAGTTTTTTATTAATGTGACAAAATATAGTTTTAGAAATTAAACACATTAAATGTACATTGATCGTCCGGTTGATTAATCAAACATCTCCGAAAAATCGAAATTTGAATCGAGTCTGCGGTTATATGCAAAATGGTCTTTATCTGGTACAATACTCAGATTACTCATAAACACCAACAAATCAATTATAATGCAGAAAAACTTGTAGTGAATTAAACAAACTGTTGATGTTTTTCAAAATTTCATATTAATTTAACCGGACCGTTATGCCTTCTGCATAAAGCATATTAATATGTAAAACACAGTCACGTAAAAAATATTGATTTATGGTGAGTGTTCAAATATTACATTCCTCATTATCTCAAAATTTAGTATTTGGAGATGTCTGACTAATCAACTGGATGATAGATAATTTTAAATCTTCTTTTATATATTTTTGTTACCCCTTCGGATAATCGAGGGTTCGAATGATAGCACAAAGGGCTGTGTGTTTTAACCCTGCAGCTAGTTGATGGGGCGAATTTGACCCTTGCATTCCTAAAAGCGGGGGCGGAATCATATTCTATTTTAACAAGGATAACCTCATTTCATTTTATCCGGAGAGCGATCTCGTGTCATGTTCTCACGTATCAAGTATGCTTTGCTATTTTCAAATAAAGCTCGTATTTTGAAAATGTTTGAGCTTAAAAATCAATAATACATTTTGTGTTAATATCAAATTTAAACTAGTCTCGTCCGGTATGGCGAACGTGTAATAATTAATTTACTAAATAAATGTCTACAATTTAATAAATAACATTTTTATAACAAAAACATTTATTTCTAAAATCAGTAACTATTTTGAAAGAGCAGTCAACGAAATTGATACAAATTTTATAACTTTGAAAATCAATTCGTCGAATTGATATTTTATGAATTAATGTGGTATTTTTACTGTCGTTAAAAATTAAGAAAAAAATACAGAAATAATAGCGATGCGCCATTTTTGGTTTGCCGCCAAAACGAAATGATCGTACGAACCGTATTGGTGACGTCACACCGGCCAACATTTGACGTAGTTAACGCTACTGGGTCCCGGATACCCAGGAGCGTTAACTACGTCACAGCCAAATACAAATACTATTAGAATTTTCGATCTTAGAAAGTATTTAAAATCAATTATAAGGTGTTTAATTAAAGAAAGTATTAATTTTAGTGCGACGCCGATGATCAGAAAGAGAAAAGAACTAAAAATATTAGTTTTTTTAAATTTTATAAAGTGATTACCTCACAAGAGTCCCAACTGCTCCCGTCTAGAATCAATCATACTATGGCATCCGAAATTGGGTGGGAAGGGAAGAGGAAGGTGGGGAAGTAATTGACTATTCAGATCTGGTCACCAAGCATAGTTTAAATTCTGAATGGTGGTCTTACATCAGGGCGATATTGATGGTATCTTCCACTGGAACATGCCGCAAAAACTTGATATATTATGTTTAATTAATTAATGGTGAAATAACACACTAATCAAATAAAATTTATTTGCGAACGCCGGGTTCGAACCCGCGACCTTTGGATTGCGAGTTGAGATGCCTCGACCACGGAGGCTATTCAGATCACCAAACAAGGCTAAAGCCATTTCAAGCAATGCTTCAATTCTGAATGCTGGTTCGAAACTGAGAGTATCC
Source organism: Glyphotaelius pellucidus (assembly GCA_936435175.1). Lineage (NCBI taxonomy): Eukaryota > Metazoa > Arthropoda > Insecta > Trichoptera > Limnephilidae > Glyphotaelius > Glyphotaelius pellucidus. The sequence goes on from OW386560.1 coordinate 10,618,628, forward strand.
TCCACTCTGTAACATGCCGCAAATATACTATATATTATTTTTAATGAAAGAATTGGCAATTAACAGAAACCAATCAAATTAAATTTATTTTTTAACACGCGACCTTCAGATTGCCAGTCGAGAGCCTTACACCTCGACTACGAAGGCGTTTTTTTTAAATAGCCCATTGATCTGATAACCGATAAACACAAATAATTTAAAGATTTTTAGTTCAATTTTTTTCCTCCCAAATGATAAGGAGGAAACGACGTAAATTTCGCAAAGTTTTGACTTTGACGTGATATTATGTGGGTTTATTTTATGCTATCGTATATTATATTTACTGAAACCATTCCTTGAACAATAAACTATGCATAAAAACAACATTACTTGCGTTTATTTGATAAATTTATAGGTTTTTCTATCTTTTTCGCGACCTACGACAGCTCAAATCCGGAGAAAAATGAAGGGTCGATGTCATAGACAAATTTAATAAAAATTATTCCGAGTGGCTAGGTGTATTTAGAATACCTCATACATCAAGAACAAGAACGCCTTAAGCGATTCTGACCTTGTCCTTCATACGTTTTTTTTATACATAAGGGTTAAAATCGCATTTAAAAATAAAAAAAAATGAAAATTTTTGAGACCTGTTTACGACCTGCACCACGTGTGTTGTTCATTTTATTTGTTTATTAAAACCGCCTCATTGTCTCCCGATGGTTATGCGGAGATTACGCTACCTGTCTTCAGCAAGCACTGTCGCAGCAGTGTCCGCTAATGTCTGGTGGTAGCGGGCCCGAGTCTGCGCCCCAAGCGGCCCAACCAACCGCGCAGCGCTTTACGCTCCGCGGCCCTGCTCTATAGAATTATGATTATTGTTGTATGGTATTTCCCTTCACGGCTCTGCGCTCCGGGTTGTCATACGGTCACGCTGCATTGCCCACAAGTGCGATGGGACGCTAGGTGACGAGAAAGAGTCAACTTGCCGCTCAAATTAATATATTTAATCTTAATATTTCGTTGTTGTCGTTGCTGAGGATCCTGACACTCCAATTTCCCTGGTGGACCAGACTCATTCACTGCTCGCGGTCCTGCGCTGCTTATGGAGAGCCAAAGACACTGATGATCAATACGCCTATGATATTGGATCACTCAGACACTTCAGAAGGTCTAACATGAACGATCGATAAAACCCTATATCAAAACGATATTGACGAAATTCGTCATCCATGGTCAGTTACCAATATTTGCGATCACCGTCAACAATATAATTGGTAAGAGATATTCCGACCGACGATGGATAAATTTTAGCCTACGATATGCATTTATTTGAATAGCAAAATTACCGGCTATTATTAATGAACGGAGTTCCACTAATGAAGCTCTTAGATTTGAAAGAACTCGATTAAGCATATCATTGACTTAAATAATTGAACTAGGCGACCAATTTATTAATATTTTTACGTGATTATTAGGCGTTTGACATGCCGAAGTGTCAATTGATAGAGACGGTGACCTTCGAGAGATAGAGATACCTTCAGTGCTGCCAGTCATTACCATATCGATTTCTTATTTATTACCTGTCAACTATCAGCTATCAACGGGAAACCGTTCTCGAGACATCAATATAAGATCTCCCGATATAGTAGATTTAACGATTTTATTGTGCTAGAGTTCCTGGGATCTTTATCAGCTCTTCCTGTCTTCCGCTTTGCCATCAATGACAAAGAGTTTCTCCAGGTTCGAGTTCTCAATTTCCATAATATCTTAAAATACGCTGTAGGCTTATAGGAGAAAATTCTCTCAATTCTCTTAGAAGCACGACGTTGAGCATGGGTTCAAAGCAAAGATATTGAAATATAAAAGATGTACTATCGGCAGTTTTTACTGGGTGGGACTGTGCTTCCTGGTGTTGCCGATATTGTTAACCTATTACTAACCTATATTGTTAAACTATATTGTTAATACTATTGCACACAATAGTTACGTTTGGTTAGTTAGTTTTTTTTAAATCTGAATAGCCAGGCGCTTCCCAATCTTCACCTTCCCATTTTCCATTCCATCCCACACTCCTTTCAACCTCACAACATCCCCCGTAGTCCCACAGACTTCGGGCAATATTAACTCTCTCGCTGTAACATAAAATCATTCAACAATAATTCAAGTTAGAAATGATTTTAAAGGCCAGAAATCAGTAGCCCATCTTAGTATTTTCACAGTTTTACCGGTTGAATCGTTTGAATTGAATGGGCATTTGAATGATATTATTTCACCGTCTTTTATTTATTGTTTCCCTGGCGCATTCCCACGAACTTAATGCTTGGATGGAAACGAAAATAATATTATTATTTTGTCAAATAATAATGCTTCCGCTTAATAAATTCCTAAACCAATAATTGATTTGATAAACAAAAAAGTTTTCACAAATAATCTGGTTTTCCTTCCTATTGTAAATAGCGACACGGAAATTATATTATTTTCCTCCACACATACACACAAGATAGATTTAAACACATTTTTTTTAATCTATTTGTTCGGTTTTCGGAACAACTCATATAGGTCTCATGGAAATCATTGTATCTCTTTTACTATAATAGTGAGAAATATGTTATAAACGGTGTTAAAAAGGAAAAAACTTTGTATTCAAATACAAAAATTTACCTTAAAATAAGTAAATGTACAACTTTATGAAACCAAAATTTTGAATAGCTTTTTGAAATAAATTTATGAAAATTTTGGATTTTTTTTTCATTAAAGAATACAATTTTGCATGATTTTAGAAGCTAGTTGTAGCATTTTTGTCAATTAATTAAAATTACTAAAAAATAATATTGCCCCCACTTATTACCGTAGTAAAAAGACAAATAAAATTATAAATTAAGCATCATAAAAAGGGCGTTTCTTGGGGTAGACATTTTAATTTATAAATGACAAATCTATGTTCCAAATGTTCCAACATAAATCGGTGGTTTGTAAATTGAATTTACACCTTTTTTACAAATAATTTCCAAAATTGCCTTCAAAGTCATGAAAAATTGAAGCAAAATAATAATTAATACATAATAGCGTGCTGTGTATTAAACTACATTATTACATTAAAAAAAACAATTTTGATTGATATTTTGGCCTCAAACACAAATTTAACTTTTGTACTAAAAGGGCCCAGTGAGTTCCACATTATCAAATGATTTAAAATATGTAAACTAATTATATAAAAAAAAAATGTTTATGAAGCTAGGAGAGTGTGCCAAGCAGAGTTGTGTAACGATCTATTATCTCTGCCTGCTCCTTTGGAGAAGCAAAGTGATGCTTAGTTAATTAGTGAAATGTGTGTTGTTAAGAGAGTGAATCTGTTACTCAGTGTGATTATCGAACCCTACCCATCCAATTACTTGTCGGAAGCCTACTAACCAATAAAAACAACCTTCTTATAATGTTTCGTGAACACCTCTCTGAAAATCTTATTCCATTATTCCATTGGAACGATAAGTACATATGTTATTGTAAAGGTAGCCAAAACATTCGATATATCAATCTGTTTATCGTAGTCATTGCAACGGTTTGACAAACATGTTTGACGACATGTCGCGACGTGAATGGTTCATTTTACTCCATACATAACCTCAAATACGGGAGGTAGTGAGTAACACGCACAAGTAGGTTTTTTATAATCCAACGTAGGGGATTTTCACGTTCCAAGCACGTCGACGGAAACGAAAAGGACATTTCATGCTTTTCAAATTTCGAACGCCTGTCGTCAGGGGTAAGTTTGTCAAACATTTTTAAGATGTAGTGATATTATAATACATTTGATTTTTTCTCGTAGAATTTGCTACATTTCAATAAATACAATTTACGTTGCCAAACATTACACATTTATATTTCTATATTATATTAAAGAAAAAAAACATTGTAATAAGATTCTAAATTTCCAAACGTCGTCATTTTCTATTATTGAATATTCATTTTATTGCATAAATATTGTTATAAACATTATAAAAGATCACAAAATAATTAACAAAAACAACATTATTATATTACATTATGTTTTTAACAATAATTTCATAACCACACCTTCAATAACATTTTTTTGTTTACTTAAACATGCATATTACTGTGTACTATATCTCACATTCATAAATATAAAAACAGTTTTTAAAAAAATCTTAAAATATGATAAATATTCTGAAATAACACTAGATGTGAACATACAGTTTATTTTATATTTATTAAGTCTTTATAAAAAAGTATTTGTAGCAATTAGTTCTAGATTCAATCACTTTTATATTGTTAAATATTTAAAATTAAACTCTTCAATCTATAATCACAATACTTCTGTTGTTAAACAAAACCAGAAAATAATCTATTCTCAAGGGCTGAAAACTGCAAAAGATATTAATTATTGTTCAGGTTTCTCAAATGGAGTCATTTTATATTGCTCTCTTTTCATGTTTACTGGACAGATAATAAGAATACGTGTTAATTGTATTATTTATGTACGGGATTTAATGAACCTAATAAAAATATTAAATTTTATTGTTTTACACAAAAATGAAATATATGTAATATTATTTAATGCTAAATGCATGGAAAACCATTTTGTATCAATATATTATACCATCTGCTATTACATTAAGAAAAATAATTGGGGTATCTCTGATAAAAACAAGTATGTAATTATATCAAGTACAAATTTGAACCTCACACTGCATTATATAGATATATTTATTATAGAAATATTTCAATGTGTAAAATCAACCAAACCCGTATTAGAAACTTATTGTATTGCATCAAATTTAACTACGAATTAAATGGCGCAGAATAATTTTTCGTATATTGATAATGATAACGAAATAGAATGTAGTACAGTAAATAATTTAGAAGTTTGGATAAAAAAACAAAGCATAAATGCTTCTGATAATCTTGTTTGTATTCAATTAAATATAAGATCTATACAAAAATATTGGGATGTATTGCATGTATATTTATTAAATAGTTTGAAGCATATTGACATTCTAATGCTATGTGAAACATCTGTTCAAACTGAAAGTACGAGTATGTACAATATTCCCGGATATAATGCATATAACTACTGCAGGACTGATAAGTCAGGAGGAGGTATTATATTGTATATAAGAAACAAATTTGAATTTAGACCAAAATCGTTCCAATCACAACATTTTGAAAATATAACAGGAAAGCTCATACTCCAGGACGAAACTAAAGTTAATATAATAGCCATCTATAGACCTCCTAATCTCAGTAAATCTTCATTTCTAACGGAATTATCAGCACATCTTGATACAATTAATAGTAAGGAAAATATTATCTTACTCGGAGATCTAAATCTAAATTTACTAAATGACCAAGATTATATCATAACTTCGTATGAAAACTTACTTACTAACCATTATTTAACTAAATGCATCAATATAGTAACCAGAGAAGCTGTATTAAATGGACAAATAACTCGCACTTGTATTGACCATATATTTGCTAAATTTAGAGGCAAGAAAATAACTGCTTGCGTCTGCGAAAATAATATTGCTGATCATTTTATCACTGCTATTAATATAAAATCTCATAAACGTCCGATAAACTTTGCAAATAAGTATGTTCAAATCATCTCACAAAAGGCTATTGATAGATATATCAGAGATTATAACTGGAGTAAACTTATAGAGGAGAAGGATTGTATTCTATTATATGAAAAAATAAAATCTTTATTTAAAAATTTTTACAATAGTAGTTCAAAAACGATAGTGCAAAAACCGAAAACACGACCTTATGCAATAAATGAATGGGTAAGCAGTGAATTATTATGTAATATAAATAAAAGGGATAAACTATATAAAAAATGGAAAAGTACACCAACAAACAAAACATATGAAACAGAATACAAAAAAACACGAAACCTTGTCAATAAACTTATAAATAAAGATAAAACTAAATTCTATAATAATAAATTTAAAACCTGTTTTAATGATACAAAAAAAACCTGGGATGAGATAAATAATATTTTAGGACGTAAACCCAAAAACGATTGTGATGAAACTATAATACGATACATGTTAAAAGATAGAACTGAGGATTCTGTGTCAAATGATTTTGTGAATTACTTCTCGGATAGCATCAGCAACATGTTACATAAATGCAATCACAAAGCTTCTAATATAGTACTGGAAGAACTACCTCATAGTTTATATATACCAAGAGCAACTATAACTGATATTGAAAATATCGTTAAAAAAATGAAAAACTCTAAAAGCACAGGTATTGACAATATAAGAATGTTTGATTTAAAAAGAAATATAAAAACTCTTGGGCCAATAATAACTCATTTAATCAATATGATAATAAAGCAAGCAAAAATTCCACAAGAATTTAAATGTAGTATCACTAGACCAATATTTAAAGGTGGAAAACACATTGAACTGGGAAATTATAGGCCAATTAGTATTCTACCAGCATTAGAAAAAATTCTTGAAAAATTTTTATCAAATAAATTAAATAATTACATTGAAAAATTCGCTATCATAGATCCAAATCAATATGGCTTCCAAAGAAAAAAAAACACTGAAAAACTACTGCAAGATTTTTCCAATTATATAAATAATCAGTTAAATAATAAATTACATGTTATTGTTTTATTTATCGACAACTCTAAAGCTTTTGACACAATAAACTCTTTAAAAATGCTAAAAACTCTAGAAAAAATTGGAATAAGAGGAAATTTGTTAAATTTATTTAAAGATTATCTTACAGATAGAAAAATATGTACCAAAATAAATAATACATTTAGTAAAACAAAAAATATATCTGCAGGAGTTCCACAAGGTTCCATATTGGGACCTACACTATATATAATCTATGTAACTATAATGAAAAAACTTTTCTCTTTTGTAAAACATTTTGTATTCGCAGATGATACGGCATTGGTCATATCACACAAAGATCTAAAAATTGCAATTGAACTCTTACAAATTGACTTTAATCAACTCTGTAAATGGTCACATGATGCAGGGCTTTTAATAAATGCTAAAAAAACTAAAGTAATGCATATAAGATCACCAAATGCCAAATTTCAATTTAATCCTAATATTATTTCTCATAACTTTAATTGCATCCACAAAAATATTCAAATTAACTGTAATTGTGAAAGCTTAGAATTAGTTACTGAATATGTGTATCTTGGTGTTACAGTAGATTGTTTTTTTAAATGGGACAAACATATTAAAATAACCTGTAAAAGACTCAGATCAATTGCTAGCAGAATGTACACATTAAATTTTTTCCTATCAATTGATACACTTAAAATAATTTATATGTCACTAGCAGAATCAATAATAAGATATGGGTTAACAATATGGGGAAATACTACTGTAACCAACCTGAAACAGGTACAAGTTGCACAAAACGCAATTGTAAAATTATTAGTTGTCCCTAACATTTTCAAACAAAGACACATTACTCCGTTGCTGTTTCAGAGTGCAAAAATTTTACCTGTGAAGGCAATACTATGGTATAAAATTATAATTCAGCATATATTTACCCCGCAGCATAAAGAGAAACTAGATCATAAATATAGCACTAGATTCACGCGTAACGACGGGTTAATAGTTCCGAAATTCAATAATAAGTACGGACAGAGAACGTTTGAATACAACATACCGAAGATATTTAATTTATTACCTGACAATATAAAGCAACTTAATTCTATGAATAAGGTTAAATATATGCTGAAAAATTGGTTATCGCAAAAAGAATATTTATATTTATGAAAAAATGTATGAAAAAAATGTTGAATCTGTAGAAATAAGATGTTAATTATAACTCTTAAAATATATTTGTAATGGAACCATAAGCACCTGCTGACAAGCCAATGCTATTGGCTTAGCAGGACTTGTTTGTTGATATTTAAAATTAAATTAAATAAATAAATTATAAAAAAAAAAAAAAAAAAAAAAAAAAAAACCATTTTTTGGGGCAAAAATTTATGAATATTGAGAAAAACCGTAGTAATAATTGCAAAACTTATTTTTCAGCTGTCAAGAATGTAAAATAACTGTTTGATATGTTTATGATTGTGTATTTTTTATAAGTTATGTTTTAATAATTAATAATAATATTAATTACATTCTGTAAATAATGCAAGGCTGATGTAAGCGTCATAGGTACGATTAAAAAAGGAACGCTCAGATGGTTTGGGCATGTAGAGCGAATGAACGAAGAAGTTATGTGCGAAACGTAAGTAATTTGTCTTGTGTTATCAATAAATGTAATCTATGGCATTTTGAAAGAAAACCGATGTCACAATTAACACAAAATCTTTCTACTCCTAGGCTACAATAGACCAATGAAATCGATTTTCTATTTACGGTGATCCACTAGTCCTGGAAAAATTTGAAATCGGAATCCCCGCCTCTTTTTGGGAAGGATTTAAAAACTTGATAAGACTTGAGAAGAAGCTTTTGGAATTGTTGGAAAAGGTATTTGAGAGTTGTCTTTTTACAGGTTGATTTCGTAAAGGCCTATTAAACATTAACTCCTTTCTTACGCATTGTTTATTATAATAACAAGGAAATTAAAAATTGATTTCACGGAAACAAGTGACGCAGAGTCTAGGGACGTCTATTCATCACCGCAGACAAAGCGGAACTGATACAAAATGCAAAAAAATCGTTATGCGGATGGCATGAGGTTTAATTCTCAATACCTAATTCGTTGAACGCCGCCCATTTTGATTCCTGCCGATAAAACCAGAGAGAAATTGCATTGTTTTGTTTTATTTTGTAAAATTCAGGCACAAATATAAAAATGTTTTCCGATTATTTTCTAAAGAACTTAATTTGCCACATTATATTATTAAAAAAAATATCCGAAAATGGGTTCGTTAGTAGATTTTCGCATTTGAAAGGATTTTTTTTAGGTCTGATACTTTATTTTTTTCCAGACTTACAAAAAGATTTATTAAAAAAATACTCGATTATTTTCAAGGCCAAGATGTATTCTACTCGCAGTATTTAATTGAAGCATCTGTATTATTTCTAAACGAACAAATTTGCAAACCAAAAACTCATGATCTTTTGATATAAAAATGTTTATTCAATACACAGCCAGGAACTATTTACCTTATTTCCGACACAAAGACAAAACCCAAAACGCTTTTAACGGTTATTTTTTACAGTGGAACTGTAGCAGAAATGCTTAAATAAAGTAATATGTGTTTTTAAATTTAATATAAATCAATTTGTTGGTGAACGGCTACGATTATTTTCATCAAAACCTTTACACTAGCGTTAATCGAAGTTCAACTTCATAAAACTGATTATTATTCCTTACCACCGTTCCCAAACACCTTACCGTTTTCAAATTTGGAATGCTTTCAGTTTTGGGCCAATCGGATGTCTTCACCCCCTCATATTCCCGCCCCACCCTCCGGCCCACACCCTTTCCATCACCCCTTCGCCGTTCCAAGTCACGCAATGGGAAGCTTTGTCTATGCTTTTATAAAGCGATATTTATTAATATTTTTTTCTGTGGCGCGATGAAACGTTATGGGTAGGTACTTTGTTCTAATCAATTTGAAAACGGTGTTCAGAATAATTAGATTAATGTTTTTTTTGGTATGGCGTCAACACTCCATCTTTATTACTTTTGTATATATATAGCTAAAGGCAGCCATATTTGGGTCGTACATGATAGTCGCACTGACGCATATCATGCATACAGCAGGTTTCAATTTTGTTATTTAACTTTTAGATATTAAAATTTAGAGAGACTGAATAAAAAAAAATATGAAATATGCATGAAAAGAATACACTGTAAATTTTTTCGCGTATTTGAATTCAATAAATACTTAAACTTATTTAAAACTAATAACAATACGTACGGGTAAGTAAGACAGAGGGATGTTTATCAGTGACGCTTCGCAAGGACAACTTCAATTTGGGCAGCGGGATTGGGTACAGCCGCCTTGGAACCATTTATTGGATTACCAACATGTATAGGTCACCCAAGTTGATGACTTAGAAGGTTTGCCCGGTTTTACAGGGTGAGGTTTGTAAAGGTGGTGGCAGGCCGGATCGGGAGAGATTGGTTGAAGGCATTTTGATCTTCCCAGCAGGACTTTCTCGGAACGTCGCCTTGCACCGCAGAGGCAGGGATAGATTCGTACGTCCGTCACTCCTGGACACACTGAAGCCCAGATTCCTACAAACCCCTAAAACCTACTTTTACTTCCCAGAACTTCGTCTCCCTCCTTTCCTAAAAAGACCCTCCACACAGAATCCCCAAAGATGACCCTGAGGGGGATTATTTTCCTCAGGACCTCCTATGTGGAACTAATGTTAAAAGGACATATCTGTCGGAATAGTGTACATAATATTCACAGTTGATCCGCCTACAATTGGTCTCCGGCGTACTTATATACAATGTGCAGTCGGTTAAGAGAAAATATGGTACACCTAATTACACAAAATATATCTAAGTGACTCCGAAGGGATGTGCAGAGAATGCACCGCCGAATAACAAAAGTATAAAACATGTTTTCATTCAATTACATCAAGGAAAGATCTGCTTCTTTATTTAAATATACTCCGTGTACCAGCGCATAAATACAAAAAAATCGACACTGTGTACAAATTCATTTGATATTCATAACAACTTATTATTAAGGGTATTTTTGAAATTGATTTTACTTTTGAAATTGGTGAATAAAGCACAAAAAATTGTAACTTTATAGTAAATATATTACCTATAATTGTCGTGTGATCAATTGTTGTGACCTATAATTGTCATGTGATCAATTATTGTGACCTATAATTGTCGTGTGATCAATTGTTGTGACCTATAATTGTGGTGTGATCAATTGTCTTGTGATCAATTGTTGTGACCTATAGTTGTCGTGTGATCAATTGTCACCAATATTCAGTCTAATTGTGCGACGTACAACAATATCTATTAGAACTCAGTCGTGCCACGCGTTGCTCATAATTTATTCAATCCTCTGTCTGAAATGATTCACAACGATGCAAAAAGGTAGAAAAATCAAGAAGCTAGACAGACAGACGTCAAAATTCACGCTCCGCCAAGTTTTGATCAATAATTTATAACGTGAGACTAATTTTTATCGCGCCGTATTTTGAAATACAATAAAAATGATCATGTAAAACGTCCATCAGATTCCAAATCGCGCATGCATAATTGCCCACCCACGATTGTGCATCCAAACATTGCAATTAAAATTGATTAGTGCAACCATTAAAAAAACTAGAATTTATTCTGTTTAGGTCAAAGGGAAAACAGTTAGAAATGAAGATGTTTTACAAGATATGTTTGCCGTGAGTTCATGAATCAAGTTACCTGCTTACCTGTCGGAAAACGCGAATGTAACATTTTAGCTACCTGTATGGGAATCGGCTCTGACAAATACCGTGTGCTAAACTATATGGTGTACAATGCATGAATTGTTTCAGGACAGAAGTCTTACTGCTCATTTGGTAGATGACTATAAATTTACTGTGGATTTCTAATACAGGACAAACTGAATTAAATAATAAAATAAGTGTGCAATCTACATGTGGTAAAATTGAAACCTTCAGAAAACTAAAGTAGGCAAGAGTGGGAAGCTATGAATCGTCGCACAAAGAGGAGACCGATTATGGTATCTCATTCTCTGTCCTATAGATGTATGTATTTGTCTCTTTTTAGTGTCGCTATTTGCCGTTTTATCGATGTTCAAATCACAACTGTGTTGAAGAAGTTTCACTTCAATAAATGTTTTAAAATGTTTCTTCGTGCATCGTGAAATTAATTGTTTCTTTCTTAAAGACAATTCAATTTGGGAGGCGTGCATGGGTACCGTTAAATTGGCAACTATTCATTTGACAAACCTCTGCTATAGGTCGCTCTAAGTGGTTTGCTACATTTAGTAACTTAGCAGAGGTGCCCGGCTTTATGGATGTATCTTGGTCTTGGCGGCGAATGCGTACGCCTACCAACTGCGTTGTGGACCGGATCGTTGAAGAAGAACCTTTGACCTTTCTCGCCGGAGTATCTCGACCCTTCGCCTTGCACCGCAGTGATATGGATGGATAGATACGTTTGTAACTCCTTGACCCATTGACCTCCAGATCCCCCTACCAACCCTTTATATCTTTTTCCTTCACTCTCCTTTCTTTTCTTAAAAAGACAAATGAAAATGCCAACACAGCATCCTCGAAAATGACAGCCTCTCAAAATTTATTCCCTAATAACTGACCCCCAGATTTCTACCCAGTCCTTATACCCTTTTCCTTCCCAAAACTTCCTTTGCTAAAAAGACCCTCCACACGGCATCCCCAAAGATGACATAAGCCCTGAGTAGAATAATTTTCCTCGGGGCTTCTTGTGTGGAGCTAATGTAAAAAAAACAAATATCCAAATAACAGCTTCATTTATGTTTACATAAGTATCCAAATAACAGCTCTATTTATGTATATTGCAAAGCTTGTAACAAATATCCAAATGACAGCCTTATTTATTTGTATTACAAGTCCTATAACAAATATCCAAATTACGGCTTCGTTTATGTTTATTACAAGGCTTGTGAGAAATATCCAAATAACAGTTTCATAAAAAGTTAAAATAAGTATCCAAATAACAGCTCTATTTATATGTATTACAAAGCTTGCAATAAATATCCAAATAACAGCTTCTTTTATGTTTATTACAAGGCTTGTAAGAAATATCCAAATCACAGCTTTATTTATTTGTATTACAAGGCTTGTAACAAATATCCAAATAACAGTTTCACAAAAGGTTAAAATAAGTATCCAAATAACAGCTCTATTTATGAATATTACAAAATTTGTAATAAATATCCAAATACCAGCTTCGTTTATGTGTATTACACGGATTCTAACAAATATCCAAAAGATAGCTTCATTTATTTGTATAACAAGACTTGTAACAAATATCCAAATGACAGCTTTATTTATTTGTATTACAAGGCTTGTAACAAATATCCAATAAAAGCTTCATTTATGAAGCCCAACCAACATCGGCTATATACAAATTCGCTGTTTTTCGTACCGTCTGATTGAATATTCCCTCTTCAACTTCCAATTGGAGAAGGCTCATAAGAAGAAGAATTCAATGCAATTCATGAATGCTTGTTTATTTGAATTAACATTTTTTTAATAGTTGGAACAATTGTGCATCTCAATCTCAATGGGTACAAATGACGTCACGCTCGCCCGATTTTGCGCGCTTTTTCAACGTTTTATTATAAAATACAGATTTTTTATACCCCCATCGTCTTCTTCTTCTTTCTACCGGCGCATTCCCGCCACCGATCCGTACAATCAGTCAGCGGGGCGGCCATGCGTTGAGCGCACCGAGCGGAGCGGAGAGGAAAATGTACCGGCGGAGCGGCGGAAAAATAACACGACTAAAAGGTAAATAAAATAAAATATTTAAGGATATTATTGGCTTCAAATATAGCGTTGGAATCGCATTTTTCATAACTGCGCATTATTTAGCAGGTAACATTAATAAATAAAAAAAATTTAATAAAATCAGTCTTACAACTTTTCGATATTTTATTATTTCAATTTATTGATGCTTTTTTACGACTTACGACAAAAATTAAACAAATTAATAACAGACTATTTTCCACAATACGTCCGCTTTTTTACGTAATACGGCGCAAGAGTCACAATTTTCCGGCGCCAGTAGAGCTATGGCATCCCTATTTGAAGAATTTTGTAAATGAATTGCAATTGTTGCAATAAGTGAAGTTTGGTCAGTACCTGTGTATCCACAACTAGTCACTGAACAAAGCCATAATAGTACCAGTTGAAGCCTTTTCAAACAATGTTTCAATGAACGGTGTTTTTTTCTGCAAATGATAGAATTTAAAAGAGTGCAAATTATTGCTGACTTCTGATTTCAGAGAAATATAAATTTTCATTGTTAAAGAGGTCATCATTTTGCATTTTCTCTGCCGTATCAGCCGTATCAATGATACGGGGCCCCGGGGCTTTTGTTTATTTTGTGAGAAATCTTTACCCTTCATTTGGCCCCCCAACTAATTTTGATACAGGGCCCCTCCAAGGCACGCTACGCCACTGACTTCATCTCAAGTATCTCCTACCCAACCTTTCTCCTCCCCATCTCCCCCCCCCCTTTCCCACTAACTTGAAAGGAATATACAAGGCCAAAAATGTGTACATTCTTATTATACCTTACATGCCACAAGAATGTAGGTAATGGCCATAAAAATTGATTGGCAAACGCAGTCAAGAAACGCTCGATTTTATCACAAATGTTGTTTTAATTTATTTTGTGAACAATTAAATAATTAAATAAAAATTGTGAAAGAAAACTGTCACAAATAATCTGACCTGCAAAATTGTATTTTATAAAGTCGCTTCTTATGTGCATTCGTATGTTTGTAATGAAAAAATACAATTTTTTGTAGTTTATGCTTATAGTTTTTATAAAGAAATTTACAATTTTATATCAATTCTACTCAAGCAAAACGATATAAGGGGTTCAATTTATCTATTTTTTACTGTTCATAATGTAAATCCATTAGTGGTGAAGATTAATTGAAAATAGTTATTTCACTCAAAAAGAAGAAGAAGGAGGGATTTGTATATATGAATGTTAGAGGGAGCGCGCTGATATTAAAAACGATAATATTAATGCGAAAATGTTTAATAAAACCCAACTGGTTTAAAATAGAGCAGAAATCTGGCGGAGAGTGTCTAAAATAGCATTAAAAAAACACTGAATTTTTTCATAAATATAACTTAAAAATAAAAATTAAATGAAAAAACTAGTTAATAATAATTTTTGTTATTGTTTTTGGGGTGTTATGCCGTGTTTCGCTACCTCCTTCTTTAGCCAACGTTTCGGACAGCGTTACAGTACTCATCTGCCCTGATGATGGACACTGTAACGCTGTCCGAAACGTTGGCTAAAGAAGGAGGTAGCGAAACACGGCATAACACCCCAAAAACAATAACAAAAATACTTTTTGGCCGTGAAAACCTAAAAACATACCTAGTTAATAATAATTTTCGGTGCAAAATCAGTTTGTAATAATTTTCGATTTTTTTCTATCGAATGAATAGATTTTTTTTTTTTTTATTCATCATATAACTTTTTATACAGTCTTACAGGTTATTCGACTACTACGCTATGCTCATGCCCTTATTATGATATAGTCGAAAATTATCTTCAAGAATAATGTATATTTTTTATTAAGAGCTTTAAAAGTGTTGGAAAATATGTAATAAATCAGTAGAAATACGGGTCTAAAGACCTACAACATGCCATAATCCCACTGGTTCTGAACAATCGGGCTCCTTTGCGGTATTCACTTTTTTAAAAAGTTAAGCCCGCAACATAACGGTAGGTACTTATATAGTGTCCTCCACACGATTATTCCACGAAACAAGAGAATTGAGAATAACAAAAATAATGATGCCTTATCTTAAGATCGCTGCGACTAAACTACGTGTGGTGTACGTAGTTTTTGCATTGTCTTGTATCCTTGTCACACGATGCAACACGGCAGACAATGCCCTTCATGCGCCACCTACAGCAATGTATGATTTCTCTGTGTATCTCCGTAGGAATATGAAGATAGGTACAAAATTTGCCATGGGGCAATGTTTCCATCCAAACCGAATAAACATCAATACCAATTTTTGCGCGATTTTTTACTGTGCCTTCGTTTGAGAGTTGTAAGAGTTTTTTACATTGCGGTGGGATTGTTTTTTTTGTATATTAACACAGGTCCAAAGTAAGGTCCATGAAGAAAATAATTTCCCCCTTTGTCATATTTTGGGGTTCCATGAAGAGAGTCTTTTTAAGGAAGGAGTGGAATTTCTGGGAATGAAAAAGGTATCAGGGATGGTTAGGTATTTAGGGGTCCGCCACGCAGCTGCTGGACACCACTGCTAAGTCACCAAACGTAACGAAACACTTGGGGCGACCTATGGATGAGGTTTTATTTATTCAATAAATGGTTCCCGTTCCCATACTTGCCTCCCAAATTGGACTGACTTAATATTTGACTTTAAGATTACACGATACTTTGAGGCGGTAAAAACACATATATTAACTATTTCTTTACATATATTAGCTTTTGCTTGTAATATTTTTTAAATTTTTTTATTTATTGATCTTAAAAATGATACATATTATAGTACTTCTGATCTTCCATTAAAAGCATTTGCTTGTGGATGGAAGAAGAATTTACATTTTATATATATATACAATTAAACAGTCACATGTTTCACATATGTAATAGGTACAGTTAATACAATCACATCGCAATCAAGACTCTTTAACTAAAAGACATCCATGTATTCCGTAAGAATAAAAACAAGTTTAATTTTTAGTGTGACATTCGTGTGAAAATGGGGGAATATGTAAGAACAACCTACACTCTGACAATGTTTCACGAATTCGGGATGCCATGTGTGATTGAAATAGCTATAGCTATGTTTAGTGGCTGTATTTGAATAAAAGACACCGTCCTATTTTAATTCTAACTCCTCCCGCCCCCACCCACTTTAGCTTCATAACATTCCCCAAATTGGCGATTCCGTAGTGCCGCTGGCAGTTGGCATCCACAAAACTATATTTGTCGAATTTAATGTAAAACAATCTGCCCTGATGTTCAGTCTTGCCCCACACTCCGCGCCAACAATAAAATTCGAACGCCATAAAAAAAGTCGTGGGAACTGTACGTTTTTCTATGGCGGAGCACACACACAACACAATCACGTCTTTGTTTTACACTGAGAGACGGATAGAGTCGTCGGATTTTTAGATATCTCAAAGGCGCCCGACGCGGGAGGAAGCCGAGAATTGTTCTGAAACGCGCGGAAATGTTCGGAAATGCCACGAAATCGCGGCAAAAACCATAGATTATAAATATTTATATCTACACCTCTGACAAAAACACGACATTTTGATCTCGACCGGTAAAACGCGGGAAACTTTGAACCGCTAATGACAGATGAAGGTTTTTGTCTATGATTTTCTTGATCTGAATGAATCTGTGAGATGAATACACTTCTTATGAGAAATAGGAATCCTTTTATTTCAATTTTATATTGATTTTGATGACCAACGAATGGACGATCAGCTGTTTTGATTTTTTGACATTAAAATGGTCCCTTAAACGATTTTTTCTCCATTTCAGCGTTTGATCAAAAGTACCTAACTACCCAATAAAATTTGACGTTAAAGCCTCGATTACATTGAGCGAGTTACAAGCTAATAGCCGGCGAATTCACCATCTGCTAGTAAACTTGTTCGGTGTAAAATCTGCTAGTTGGCTAGTAAATACGATTACACTGAGCGAGTTTAACAGCAGATAGTGAATTCGCCGGCTAGTAGCTAGTTAATTCGCTCAATGTAATCGAGGCTTTAGATGGATTTTTTTCAATGTCTACTTGTTTTGCTCTATGGTACTTATTATCTAAAAATCAAAATTCTTATTTTTTTATGTTTGTACTGGCAAGATACAATAATGAATCCTAATAATAAAAAAATAAAAAAGAGTTTAGAGAGTTTGTTGGCATGACCAAGTAAAATCAGTGAGTGTTTCACGTGATATAATAATATCGATGTTGAGAAGTGAAATGTTTCACGCTACACTGCACAATAATTACACTGGTCAGAACTGAGAATCTGTGTAACCCGATGTGAAAAAATAGAAATGAGGGAGTACCTGTATTGCGTTTGTCAGCCACCTCTGGACTGGCGTCCCTAGATATCTATACATATATGAAAAAAGTTTAGTTCTGTAAGCAATCCGTTTGACAGGTTTGACGATCAGCAGTTTGCAGTTTTTAAAAAGACGTAAAATCAAAATGCTGTGCTTATTCAACCGGTATTTCGTTGGCACATGCTCTGAAGAACAAGCGCCACTTGTCCCTTCGGCATCATTTGATGTACAGACGCGAGACACGCCAAACGCACGTCCAACATTTGATGTTATCAGATTTACCACATGCAAAGCATTTTCAGCGCCCTTGGGGTCATTTTTGACAAAAACGGCGCTCTACCAATTATCCAACTATAATTATTATTATTAGAACGAATTGTTCATACAACTGGTTTGAGTTTTTAAAAGCTCGGCTGTGGGATGATTTTACAGCTTCTGTGTTTCCTCCTTCCTACAACATGGGTCTCTTCAAGACTCAGGATTACTCCTTCCTTTCCTTAAAAAGACCCATCACACAGCGTCCTCCACCAAGGAGCGAAACTTTACTTGAAATGGCCTTAGGCGTGTTTGTGACCAGATCTTATTGTCTAGGTACTTTCCAACCTTCCTCCAACCCATCTCCTTCATATCCCCACTCCACTCAGATTCACAACACACCCATACTCAGACATTAGGGATGTCATGTCGTAGCCTCATTGGCTCCGAACAGCTGAAAGCATCTGGGACTCTTATGCGGTATTCACATAAAAATAAAATAGGTCGTAAAAATAGCAGATCGTCCACCACGTCTCTTTTGATAGGCCATTTAGAGTGGTGAATTTTGAATTTAATTATTACTGATCACTCTTTAGGATTTATAACTCAAGTCGGTGTTAATCTGGGTGGTCAATCTTTTTTTCAATATAATAATATAAAGTGTATGTAAATTTTTAAAAAAAGCTTTTTAAATATTAATATTGGGCGTATTTATAGTACCATCACAAGCCGAATTACCTTCCGAAATAAAAGGATTTTAGATAGAGAAATTATTTATAATTTTTTTTTTAATTTAGCTGCACACAGAAAGAAAATCATTTTCCTCGTGGTCTATGTCATCTTTGGGGATGCTGTGTGAAGGATCTTTTTAAGGTAAGAAAGTTCTAGGAATGAAAAAGTATCCCATGAGCCGGACACCCCTCGAACGTAGCAAACCACTTGGGGTGACCCATGGCAGAGGTGTTGGTTATCCAATAGATGGTTCCCGGGGCGACGGTACCGCTTTGAGGTGATCCATGGCGTAGGTGTTGGTCATCCAATAAATGGTTGTCCAATATATGGTTATCCAATAAATGGCGAACCACTTGAGGTGATCCATGGCAGAGGTGTTGGTTATCTAATAAATGGTTCCCGGGGCGGCGGTATCGATTCCCGCCTGCCAAATTGAAATGAATGTCCAAATAGGCAAAAAAAAATGTCCAAACGGACAAATGAATGTCCAAATTGACAAAATGATTGTTCAAATGAGCATAATCAGCATACGAATTGGTAAAAATTTATTTTACGCACGAAAATTTTGGTAAAATTTAAATACGCCCAACTTGGCAAAATCAATACACAAATTGACAAAACTGCTTTTTTGATAAGTTTAAGAGTTTTGTAAAGTCATTGTAATCTTTCTAGTTTTTACGTATGTTTGTAATCCCCTAAAGTTTTCGAAAAGCATTAAAAAATCGATTATCAAAATTCTAACATTCATTCTTTCAAATTCGAACTGTTCATTTTTCAACTCATGTAGGTCTCATAGAAATTGTTGTCTCCCTTAATATTATGGTTACAAATATGATGTTAGAAAGAGAAAACACAACCATTTATTTTCGAATCTAAAAGTTAACACACAATAATTAAAATGTACCTACATCTTTATAAAACCAAAGTTTCCGACCGCAATTAAAAAAAAATGATTTCGGGAATTTGTTTATTAATTATTTTTACATGAAATGACATTGACCATAACGTTTATAAAACATTTGCCTAATAAAATACGAGTGTTTATTTTTTTTCGTAATTAGTAATTTTAGTTAAAAAAAACGTTAGTTGAGCCATTTTTAGAATTCAAAAATTATTTGTTTTATTTTTAATTATAAATTTTGAAAGCGTATTTCAACGCCTATCAAAAGCAGTTCTTAGTTTTTGGATGCGTTTAGAAATATTACATTTATTTAGATTTTATTGCAAAGCGGAAATATTTTGACGTTTCGACAAAATTGATCCTCTAATATTGATTGCGGAATTATTCATAGAAAAGGAATAATTCTGCAATTAATATTTGAGGTGCCTACCTACTACCTAATCCAGATCAACAATTAAAAATCTGAGCTACAGAAACTGGTATAGAGTCATTAATACAGCCTTAGAAAAAGCTATAAAAATATTATACTCTTATTGGGGCTATTGCTATAGCCAGAGTTGTAAATAAATGCTTTAAACTTGTTCTCTGATTCGAGTTTAAACATTGTAAATTATGCATTCTTAATTCTCACGAAAATGAAGCCACGTAAGTTATTATACAATTTGAAATACATATTTAAATCTGAAATTATTAACTATTTAGAGGAATATAAACGCTACAAACATTTCGATCCTCATGCCTTCAAAATTTAAAATCGAGCGTCTTATTTGCACGAGGAAAATAAGCGAAAAGGTGTTTTTTTATTTATTTTGTGCATAATTTTATAAGAATGAAAAAAGTTAGAACACAAAAAACCTCAAAAATAGTCATAGCCATAAAGCGGTATTTTTTAAAAATTGTTTCTTATATTATTCTTATTCGTAGTTAAGTTATGCAAAAACATTAAACGCTTATATTTTTTGCTATGTAATTAATTATTTTATTTTAATTCCAATACATAGAAAAGCTAGTAAAAGCTTCAATTTATCCGTAGCATATTTTTGGATGTTCATAATGTAAATCGATTCGTCCTAAAGATTAATCTAAATAGTATCTAAATAGCCCGGTATTAAGCACAAAAAGGAGAAAAATTGGAGATATGTAAATACGAATGTTAGAGAGAGCGCGCTTATATTAAAAACGATAATATTTAAGCGAAAGTTGTGAAAATGTTTAACAAAACACTACGCGTTTAATATAGAGCGAAAATCTCGTGGGAAATGTCTTAAATAGCGTTTAAAGAAATATTGTGAATTTTTTCATACTGAAATTGTAAAATAACAGAAAAAAAGTGTTTGTATAATTTTCCGAGCACACTTTTTTTTTATCGAGGGAATTTTTTACGAAATTTGACGAGTTTTTCTGTTTGGAGTTTCTGGTTCAACGCAACTTCTTTTGACTTACAACATGGTTTCCATTAAGAGCTACGTAGCTTTTAAATGTCATTTTTACTGGAAGTGGAAGAAAAACGAACTCAGGGATGCCCCACAAAGACATGGAAAAAATCAAGGAAGTAAATCCTTTTGTTGGGTTATGTTGATAATCGGAGTAACAGACTTTTTTTGTATGAGACGATATTTTATACAAGTATGCATGTGGATGAAACAAGGAGGCAAGGGTTTCGGAGGTCGCGGGTTCAAATCCCGATGTGCACAAAGAAATTTTATTTTATTGATTTGAACACATTGTTCAAATCCCGATGTGCACAAAGAAATTTTATTTTATTGATTTGAACACATTGTTCACAATTTGAACATTCAAAAAATTAAAAGGTATTTTTGCGGCACGTTCGAGATGGAAGATACTCTCAATATCCCCCTGGTGTAAAACCACAATTCAGAGTTGAAACGTTGCTTGAAATGGCTTTAGCCGTGTTTGGTGACTAGATTTGAATAGCCAGGTACTTTCCCACCTTTCTCTTTTCCATAAACTTCCCCTCCCCACTTGCCTTCAGCCTCACAACATATCCCAATTCGAGATACCTTAGTCTCATTGACTCCAGGCTGTTGGGAGCAATCGAACGCTAGCGCGGTATCCACTGTTTTTTTTTTAAATATGTTACATTGCTCACATGTTCAATAAAAAGGGAGAGATTTCGTTTAAAAGCGAAGCCGGTTAGTTATGAAATATCCATTAACTACTGGAGCGACAGCGCATTTTAAGACTTTTTCTCTGTTTCCTTGAACTTTTTCAGTGACCGTTTTGAATATTTTCCGCTCGCATTAAAAAAATCATACCTCCGAATTTTCATATGGAGGCATACAAACTGATTAAAGTTCTATATAGCCAATGCATTCACCTATCTTTTGTCGAATATCACATATTCGTAGGATTTATTAAAAAAATATTACAAAATCGTAAACTTCTACATAATTAGTTACAAATAAAGGAAAATGTGCCAAAATTGGCAGCAAAGCAATTGGAGGTATTTTAAATAGTGCCATATTGTGGCAAAAAGCGCTCCAGTGGTTAATAAACCAAAAACATTTTTCTCGCATCCCTTCATCTCCAATTTTAATTCCACCTCTTTCTTAAATGTTCCAGCCTCACAATCCCGCGCAGTACTCACATCAATATAGGTCAAACATCGCCGCGAACACGCACCCAGCGCGCTTACACGGTGTACACAGGCACACAGTGTAAACACGTGTCCATACGACACATGCCCCGGTCCGCACAGCATCACCGTCATGAACTTCCTAGGAATAACGAGATATTATTGAAGAGATCTCCACTTTAATTGGCCGGGATGGCCGCGTTAACTCCAATGTAGTCGACGCTACACGAAATGATTCTCTGCTAATAAAACCATATCCTTGAAATAGAAAAGAGTTCAAAAAAGGTTTATGCGTTACCTGTATATGAGGGAATATACATACTACCTAAACCTGTATTCATCGTTGATCTTAACAGGAATGCTCGATCTTAATACATTAGAAGCCCGCCGAAAAATATTTTTGAGTAAACACTTTTTTAAGCTAATCTCCAGTATACTGAATCCGCCCATGTTGAAGGATATTAACTTATATGTCCCTAACGCGTACACTCGTGGGAGATCCCACGCATTTTTTTATTCTCCGAAAGCGAGAACTTCTTCCTATCGGAATACGTTTAATGAAACAGAGCAATTCAACTGCTAAACGAATCTGTATTGAGCATCGACATCTTCAACGTCACCTACAAAGAGTTCTGTCACAACATAGTGAAACTGCCCCCATACATTTTTTTCTTTAAATTTTGGAAATTTCTCTATAATATTCTGGTGTATTTATGGAGAACCTGATAAAATAAATAAATAAATAAACTGTTAAATAATTTAAATCAAATTATTGATCAGCATTGCACTTTGTACGTTTTTTACGCGCATTTTGATGCATTTACTAAATTCACAAGTTCAAGAAGTTCTTCAACTTCTTACCAGGATGTGAAAAATCCATTTATCCTACAAAACTGGACCGATTTTTTAAATTCCTTCTTCCAAAAAATTTTCTGTGGCTGTAGGTTTTGCTTTTTTTAAATACATTGCCTTGTTTGTATACTGAATATCTTTTGATGGCAACAAATGGTCAAAGAAGGCAATTTTAACGAACCTAACTCCTACAAGAAGTAAGTTAGTGTTCGATATCCATATTACATTAAAAAATACTTGCACAAGTGCCAAAATACAGAGAGAAAATTGGGGAATACGTTTGTTTGATCAAAACATCGTATTAATTTATGAAATAACTACCATGGTAACGGTTTTTGATCTATCTTGTACTTTTTGGGATAAGATATGTTTGTATATTGACATAGCGACCATGAATGTATCAGCTTAGGTTAGGTTAGATTTTTTGCCTTTCCTTTTATATTATTATTCTCAAAAATCTACATACTTTTTCAGTCAACATTTTCCAGAAAAATATAAAAAAATTTGTACCTTAGTAGGTACCATGCCTGCCAATTTTTAAGTGTTTTTTTGTTTTTCTAGATTATTCAGTTCAAGAAAGGAGTGTAAGGAAAATGTATGACGCAAATGTGAATAGTAGAAGAATTCGGGAACGCCCGAGGAAGACAGGTCACGATCAAGTGAATCAGTTTTGTGAATAAGTGAATAAGTTCGTAGGTTGAGTAGTGTTCTTGAGTGGTGCGTATCAATAATAGAAGAAATAATAGAAGATCATGTATGAATGTGAATGAAGCAAGGAGAGTGCGCCAAGACCGAGTTGTTTGGCAGTTCATCCTTTATGCATACCCCTACGGGGAAACGGCGTGACGGTTAGTTAGTATAAGATAAAGTTACCAAAGTGACCAATACCAAATGAAAGAAAAGTCAAAATTTAGTAATGAGACACACACCCTAATACTATTACCGTTTTCGTTACTTGTTATTTTATTTCAATATTGCGACTATGTATTTTGATAACAGATTATTTATGATTGTTGAGACGATTATTGTTTCTATGATATCTAATTATTTCTATGATTTTTGACACGAGCACCTTTTCAAGATGACGATGCGTCTCCTGGAGTGGGTGACCAACCCAGTGGCCATAACGAGGAAGTGTCCTTTAAATAGTGGCATCCTTAAGTGACACAGCACGTCCACACACATATCTAGGAGTTACACACTACCATACCCACATACTTCCAACTCTTTAACGTAGGTACCTACTAATAATATTATCATCTGGGTACCTACACGAATAAGACTTCTGGAATAGACAGAGATCTGCAAATTGTAGAAGCTGCTTTGTTATGGGGTGCCTATGGGGTGCCATACAAAAGTTCCAAAAGAAAGTCTCTCAGAGGCTGGATTAATCTGCGTAAGGGTCGGTATATCAGTTGTTCTTTATCCTCGCTTGGTTGTTATGACGTGCTTATAACATTATCCATACATAAATCATACGCGTGGATATCACCAATGTAACACATTTGGAAGATCTATTTAACTGCACGGAAGGTGGGTACAAGAGGGCTATATTATCAAATCTTTTCAATCAATATTAATTTTATTTGTACTATAGATTTTTGTATGTAATTGCATCTCCGGTGTCATTTCTCTTTCAAATGCAACAATGATCTGTTTTACTCTTTATTACTATTTCTAATATGTTTCCTATGATTTTGTGACATGTGTGCCTATGGTGTATTTATACGTTGATATTAAATAAATAAATTTTGTCTATGATTTGTCTATTGGTGGTGAGAGGTAAAGGCTCTGGACTCGCTATCCGAAGGTTGCGGGATCAATCCCGGCGTGTGCATTAAATTTTATTTGATTAATTTGTGATATTTCACGATTAATTAATTAAAAATAATATTTGGTGTATTTGCGGCACGTCCCAGAGTGGAAGACACTCTCAGTATCATCCTGATATAAGTCCACCATTCAGAATTGAAATATTGCTTGAATTGGCTTTAGCCGTGTTTGGTGACCTGATCTGAATAGCCGGGTACTTCCCCACCTTCTTCCATCCCTTCTCCTTACCTTCCTCACTCCTTTCAGCCTCACAAAATATCCCAATTGCGGATGCTGTAGTCCCACTGGCTTCAGACGGTAGCAGTTGGGACTCTAGTGCGGTACACACAAAAAATAAAAAAAAATATCAACAAGATTTTTTTTTATTTGAAGCGTAATTGGCAGTTGATTTTGATAAAGTTTCCCACACCAATCAAAATGTAAATATCATTTGTTCTGCTGGAGTCAATGCACTTTTCATGACATTATGATAGTCTGTAGATGTGTCAATCTTACCAAATCAATACTTCTAGAATCTAGAAGTGCATCACGGGATGTTAAATGATATGATGGATTAATTAAACAGAGATTCACTTTATTTAAAAATTGTTGAAGAACACAATGACATGACCCTAAACTAAATGGAAAGAAAGTGCGGAATGTAATGTGTCAATCAGGTGACTGGCCAGGAGTTTCAAAACGGATTCTCACTTTGGAACATATCCCTCTATACTATTTAGACTGTTTAAGATTGACTAAAATCCTTTTATCAATTAATTTCATCGACATTCCTCATCGTTCGATGAATCATCGAAGTCCATACTGATAAATGTAGGCAATTTCCGTAAATTTTAGCATTACGAAATTATCCAATTATTTACGTAAATGTCAATATTGATATATGGAGGTATGTCTTTACCATCGCTGCAGGGTCTAAAAAGGGAACAAGTTTCAAGCAATCACGTAGCTACTTAGTGAGCATAATGCGCAATTGATATACCGACCCTATATTTGGAAGATAAGCTATGTTTTACGACCCAAGCTAATAATAATTGTGTGCGAACATGGCTAAAGCCTTTTTTTTTTTTTTTTTTTCCAAGCAACGTTTAAATTCTGAATGGTAGTCTTACACCAGGACAATACCTGAGAGTGTCTTCCACCCTGGAACGTAGCGCGAAATAGATTACAATATTTTATATAATTAAAAAGTTAAATACCACAATTCAATCAACCTTCAGATCGCTAGTTGAGAGCCTCACCCCTCGACCACGGAGGTCGTCAAAATCTAAACATTGCTTGTCTGGCTTTAGCCGTATTTTGGTCCGAAGAGCTATTCTCTATCTTTTGTGAGATCGAGATAGATCTCAGGCGAGATCTCCTGTCAGGATTGTGTAATTTTCTACGACTGTGAAATGAATAAATAATCATGCATACTTGCAGGAATTCGTGTTTGAAACGGCCCAAACTAAAATATGTGACAGCTTACAGCTAACATTCTGACGTCGGCCCAGAGAAAAAGCAAATAACAGCCTTAGAAAATCACACAAATCTGACAGGAGACCTTGTCTGGGATCTATCTCAATCTCACTAAGATCTAAGAATAGCCCTTCTGGTCTGTATCTTAGATCTGAATAGCTATCTCCTTCCTCTCCCCTGATCTCCTTCATCACCACAAGACAAGTGAAGTTAAATCTCCTCAATTTTTGTCAATATTTTAATTGCAATACTATCCAGATATGATTATTCCAGATAGACACGTTTTTTTACCGCTCTACCACGTAGCTCGTCAGATTAAGAATGATTGTGCAAAACACAGAATCGCGTAGATAAGTTTGAATCTTATCTGCCTTGCGTTACCGGTATTCGCCGCGATGGTTGCTGGAAGGCTGCTGTTTTTACAATCAGATAAATAGTGGCACGTAATGTCTTCACGGGTCAGATCCGACGTACACCGTACACGTAGACACATGCTAGATGCTGCAGTATGTACGTATTGTGTTATGTAAGTTCTCGGTAATCCTACATCCTATTCTACGTCTTACGTGATGGAAGGATTACGATGTTCTTAACACGTAAATTACCAGAATGGGGTACAAATATAGCTATATAAGCTGTAGAAATGAAACCTTCAGAAAACTTAAGTAAGGGAGGGGAAATATTATTGTCGTTGCATTCCAGTGCACCTTTTTCTATACATTTGGTGATCTTATTAGCATTTGTGTATTTTTCTTTAGATTCGATTTATTTTGTGTTTTCTTTTGCCTGTTCATTTTGGAGTGGTTTGAAGATTGGTTTGAAGTTTTTTTTTTGGATTTCGTAGGATTCGATCCTTGGTCCCCAAAGATATTGAAATACAAGAGACATGTTATGATGGCCGCCTGACTGTCGGCGGACTATGGTCTAATGGTTCTAGCTTGAATTCGGAATTTAGTTGATTTTTTAAGGTGTGCAGTAGTATTGGGTATCAATATAGTTTAAATACGGAAATAATTCGTTCATTTAGTTAATTTTTTGGTGTGCAGTAGTATTGGTTAACAATATCGGTGACACCAGGAAGCACAGTCCCACCCACTAAAAACTACCGATAGCACATCTCTTATATTTAAATATCTTTGTTGGTCCCCTAAATGTCTGCAGAGGTTTGTCAGGCGCTTTATACCAATACTCTAAATCAGACTCGCCGGGGACTGTGAATTTATCGTATTATATTGGAACCAAGTACCCTTAAATTAAATAAATAAATATTTGTTTGCCATCTCATTCTATCACAGGCTAAATCCTATAGATCCTATAGTGTTTGTCTCATTTATTATCGCTCGTTACGGTTTCATAGAGTTTCAAATCAAAACGGAGCTAAAGATGTTTTCCCTTCAATTAGTCTATGATCAGTTCTCACATTATTTTGGTTGTCTAAGAGCTCTTCGGGTCTCATTTCCGAGATGTGCCGAAGGTAACCGAAGGTAGATGTCACTTGTCACAATTAAGTTACTGTGATTCAAAGAATCCATTTTTCAATATGCTCCTGTAGTACTGGAGAATACCAGTTCCAGTACTTACAAATAACTAATGAATCTGAAGAGAAAATTTGAGATAAACACTAACCTAACCTAATATATATAAAATTCTAATCTTACCTATAAATTATGTCTAAATATACAAATATAAACTAACCAAACCCTTATGCAAGTAACTAACTTAACTTATAATGTACATAAATAAACAAAAATATTGCTAACCTAACATAACCCGTGGATTACCAGAATGGGGTACAAATCCACCTTCATTAACACCATACTTTGCGTATTTTATTTTTAAATGTTTTCCGATCAGAAAATAAATATTTGAATTCGCCACGCTGAACAATAAAAGAAACTGTTCGTAAAACCGTAATTTCCGAGTGAGGCACGCAATAGATACCTACGTATAAAAATTTTGACCGGAATTATATCAAAGAATCTAGAACAATGAAGAATTTTTTCGGAGATGACTAAAATATCGATTTTCACAAGACGCCATCCATTTTTCGTAATCTTTCAAGATAAGTAATGGTAGTTTTTGGAAGCTGGTTATTTTTACAGTACTTTTAACATTATAAAATTGATTTTTAAGCCTGAACTTCACAAAATATAAGTATTTTCGCGTTGTTATTTTTTACATCAATCAAGACGGCCGGCACTCGACGAATTTGGATTTTTAAAGTGAACCTTATGCCATCGACGTAAGAAGTATGCACTTGTCACCCCCCTTTGTGACAGTTCCGCCCCGTCTGCGGAGGGGAATAGACGTTCCTAGACTCTGCTTGGTTCCGTGAAATCAACTTTAAATTTCCTTGTTATTACAATAAACAATGCGTAAGAAAGGAGTTAATGATTTTTACGGGCCTTTACGAAATCAACCTGTAAAAAACAACTCCCAAATTCCTTTTCCAACCTTTCCAAAAGCTTCATCTCAAGTCTTGTCAAGCATTTTTAAATCCTGCCAAAAAAAGGCGTGGCTTCCGATTTCGATTTTTTCCTGGACTATTGGATCACCGTAAAAGATATCCATTTTAGCAAGACGTTTTATCAACGGGCGTTTTATACGAATTGCGTTATTTGAGGGTTAAATTGTTAATACATTCAGACATTCATAAGTACACGATACGCGTGCATTGTTGAAGAAACGCTGGCCAAGGTCATCATGTCAGGGCTAATCCTCATCAGATTGAAATAATTCATCAAGCAAATCATAGACTGTGAAGAGTTAGGGCCGGTGTAAGATTGCCATCTGATGGTCATTCAGCTGCATTTTGTTTTTTTGACATTTGAAAGGTCCCCATTAAACGACGATTCCAGGTGGGTTTCAGGTTTCTATCAATTGAAATAGGCTGACAACTTGATGGTTGTCCTCTTTTGCTATCACAATTTGTTCAAAAGCTAAAACGGACTTAGAATCGACATTTACGATGAAGCTATTCGTGAAATCGTATTTAGATACTATTTAGATTAATCTTTACGACTAATCGGTTTATATTATGAACATCAAACATGCTACTGATAAATTGATGCTTTTACTAGCTTTTCTATGTAATGGAATTACAATAAAATTATTAATTACATAACTAAAAATATAAGCGTAAACCACAAAAAAAAATTTGCATGACTTAAATATGAAGTAATTTAAGAAATACTTTTTTTTAAATGCCACTTTATGGCTAAGACTGTTTTTGAAGTTTTGTATGTTCTAACTTTTTTCATTCTTATAAAATTATGCACAAAATAAATAAAAACCACTTTTTCGCTTACTTGCCTCGTGCAAATAAGACGCTCGATTTTAAAATTTTGAAGGCATGAGAATCGAAATATTTCTAGCGTTTATATTCCTCTTAACGGGGACCTTCTAACTGTAAAAATTTAAATCGCGGTGAATTACCTATTGTTACATTTGAATGTCTGTGAAACAACCTGGGTTGATTTTTAGGCTTTTGAAGAAATTGAAGCAGATGCGTTTGCCAACTAATATGTGGCGGGCCGGATCGGAAGAAACATAACCTAGACCTCTCGAGCGGACTCTTTCGACTTGCGCCGCAGTGAGAGGGGTGGATTCATACGTCCGTCACTTTTGGAAATTTTTTTCCCTTAGGTACTTACTCAACCCTTGTACCTTTTTCCTTCCCAGAACTTTCTCTCCTCCTTTTCCCTTAAAAGACCATCCCCAAAGATGACATACGCTTTATGGATTTTGTTCCAAAGGACCTCCTACGTGGAGCTAACGTAATTTTTTTTAAATTTATTTATTTATTTTATAAATCAACAATCCAGTCCCGCTAAGCCAATTGCAATTGGCTTGACAGCAGGTGCTTATAATTACTTACAAATATATTTAAAGTTATAATTTACATCTTTTATCTACAGTTTAAACATTTTTTCATAAATTTTATCAAGTATCAAGTATCAAAATAAATATTCTTTTTCCAATAACCAATTTTTCACCATATATTTAACCTTATTCATAGAATTATGTTGCTTTATATTGTCAGGTAATAAATTAAATATCTTCGGTATGTTGTATTCAAACGTTCTCTGTCCGTACTTATTATTAAATTTCGGAACTATTAACCCGTCGTTACGCGTGAATCTAGTGCTATATTTATGATCTAGTTTCTCTTTATGCTGCGGGGTAAATATATGCTGAATTATAATTTTATACCATAGTATTGCCTTCACAGGTAAAATTTTTGCACTCTGAAACAGCAACGGAGTATTGTGTCTTTGTTTGAAAATGTTAGGGACAACTAATAATTTTACAATTGCGTTTTGTGCAACTTGTACTTACTATTATAAAAGAATGTGGCAGTTCACACGTGGTAGAAGTGAAAACTTCAGAAAACTAAACTTTAAGAGAATGAGACGAATGCTGAGTAACAGGAGTAGGATAATTGTAGTGTTTATTTATTACAATATTGTTATCAAATTCAAAAACTATTTAACCTTTTATTCTGCAAAGCACCGCACAAAGAGGACATTGATTAGCGCATTTCATTCTCACAGGCTAAATCCTATAGATATATGTGTTTGTCTCTTTTTAGTGTGGCGAGTTTCCGTTTGATCGAGTTACGATGCTAAAGAAGTTTTGTCTTCAAAAGGTTAGATTAAGTTAGGTTAGATGAGATTATTTTTTTATTGTTTAATTTATGACATTGTCACAGTATTAATAACAAAGGCAAAATACATATTTGAATGGATTTCTACGCCGATTAAGAGAACTAGCTCTTGAGCTTGGTGTAGGAGTTATTTCATAATTATATACTAGAATGTACAATAATACAATCAAGTACTTGGTTGTTGTGACGTTGAAATTTTAATTTGGCTTGAAATTAAGTTATAGCATTTTATGTTTGTTAATTTTATTAAAGATTAATTTGACCTTTTTCTTGAATTATAAGATATCTTATTATAAGATTTTTTTTTTTACAATAACTCCACACAGGAGGCCCTGAGGAAAATAATTCCCTTCAGGGCCTATGTCATCTGGGATGCTGTGTGGAGGGTCTTTTTGAGGAGAGGAAGGAATGAACATTGATCTTGAAGAGACCCATGTTGTAGGAGGGAGGAAACACAGATGCCGGCAAATCGTTCCATAGCCGAGCTGTTGAACTCAAGAACGAGTCGAAAAAACGACCCGTTCTCATGTGACAAATGTCAACCGTGTACATATGTTGGGCGCGCGTTTGGCGTGTCTCCCGACTATGCACCGGTGCCGAAGGGATCAATGACGCTAGTTCCTCAGAGCATCTTCCATTGAAATACCGGTAGAACATGGATAGCATTCCCACCCGACGCCTGTGCTCTAAAGATTGCAATCCGTTCGTTAAGATGGGAGAATCTATCAAACGGACCGCCCGTTTCTGCACAGTCGAAGGTATTTTTCAAGTATTTTGGAGCTCCAAACCAGAGGTGGCTGTAAATGTAATTATTATGCCTTTGTTGTATTGAAAATAGAGGAATTTGTTTGATAAATTTTTGCCGTAATGACGAGTTAAGTTTAAATTTTTTTTCAGCATTTTCTTTGAATATTTGTAATATTGAATCTTTTAATAAAATAAGGTTAGTTTAGGAAACGTATGGAGAAGTAGAGACCCACAACCTTGATGTATCTTCAGTATTAGGACTGTCGCAATGCTATCATCCGTTTTCAATCTATCAAGGTAGATGGAGCCATAGTATAGGAGTCATAATTACTGCCTGGCTCATGCAAAAACTGCATCGGCACCACCGCATCCGTGGGCTGAGTTCTAGCTGCACTTTTGTCGGTCTGCAAGACTGCACTAGAGTTACCTGCGCTCCGCTATACAGTGTACAGTGTACCTAGACTCCGGTGCTTTGAGCAGACAGGCAGAGGGAACCTTGGCACAGTGAGCGGGCTGTTATGCAACAAGTGTTTGATGTGACCATTCGTTGTCTGCCAATTGCGGGACTGATAAATCGTTGCCTTAGTTCGTTTTTGTCCAACAGACCATTAGAAAATTTTACAAGAGGAGAAGGTTTTCTTTCATTATTTCAATGAAACATTATGATAGGTGTTTAAGATAAAGCTATATGTAAGGTAAAGGTCTCATTAGTTTAAATAATTCTTAGTTAAGTGATTAACTATCATTTTTTATACATTATTTTTAATTTTACAGTGGAGATTGAACAAAAACTAAAATGGTCTGTTGGACAAATAATAACTGAGGCGACGAAATGACAATTAAAGTCAAACTTAGATAAGTTTTACAGCAATCTTTTTTGTGAAATGTCACCACAAAACGAATAATAAAAAAATGTTTTAACCATATTTAATAGTACCTAACCCTAAAACTTGCATTTAACGAAGGTCATGAAATTAATTTGGAACACGCTAATGTAGGTTTTACAATATCTCTTTTTTTCAGCCCGATTCCCTTATAGAGACCAAAGACAAAATTTTTCACTTTACGCGATCGCTATTTCCATCTTTATTTTCATACCTACGATGTCAATTGGCATCACTGCAAACAACACATGAACCATGTTGTTTGCTCTGATGCCGACTGAAATCGTAGAAATGAAAATACAGATGAAAATCGTGATCGCGTAGAGCGAAATATTTTGTCTTTGGTCTCTATTCTGGAATCGAGTAGATAAAAGAGATGGTGTAAAACCTACATTAGAGGTGGATTTTTGGAACAGAAAATTGTTGTAATTCACACCGATTTAAAATAGAACCGATGTCGTTAATTTGCATAAAAACCATTCAAAATAAGAATATATTGTTTTATTGTCAATTCTGCTTAATTGGGGCACATCCGACCCAAACCTTTTTGTCCCAAATAAGCGGCTTTCCCAAATAACCGAAGTTTAAGAGAGGTAAAAAAATATGTTATTTAGGCACAAATATAGTACCCTGATGTAAAAAAAATTAAATTTACAGAAGAGTGCAAAAATAAAATTTTCATCTGGAACATGAAGAGGTGAAATTGCAATTTGGTGAGCAAGAGGTGAGCTGCCAATTCCGACCCTTTCCCTTACCTAACTAAGCTATTAAACCAATTTTTTATAGATTTTTTTAATCACTTTTAATGACTTTTCTGAGGTGGTTCTGGGTTGGTTTCATTCTGAGTTGTCCGGTCACCGTATTATCATTTACTTCATGTTTATAGAGTTAAAACTCGTGCAAAACCGGGTATGTATTTAATTATAATCCTGAAAAGAAGAAATTTTCAACACAACATAAAAACAAAATAAAAACATAATTTTGATACAAATTTTATTTACCTGACTCTTTAAATTTTATATTGGAGAATACGTGGTGCATTTCAAAAGTTGCATGACTTGTTCTCTATTAACGGTGACCGGACAACTCGGAATGAAACCAACTCAGAACCTTTTTTGTTATTGTTTTTTGGGTGTTATGCCGTGTTTCGCTACCTCCTTCTTTAGCCAACGTTTCGGACAGTGTCCATCACATTGTAGATGAGTATGAGGGTCCAGTGTCCATCCATTACAGTGTCCATCATCAGGGTAGATGAGTATGAGGGCTGATGATGGACACTGTAACGCTGTCCGAAACGTTGGCTAAAGAAGGAGGTAGCGAAACACGGCATAACACCCCAAAAACAATAACAAAAATACTTTTTGGCCGTGAAAACCTTAAAACATACCCAACTCAGAACCATCTCAAATAAGTCATTTAGAGTGATAAAAAAATTTGTATAAAAAATTGGTTACGTTAGGTTAGGGTTATCGACTGATTTAAAATAAAAAATTTCATATCTTTCAATGAATTTTCAAGGAGGTGTTGAGTTGACTTTATTCTCAGTTGGCATGGAACCAATTAAAACATGGTATTTTTAACAGCTCAAACTCTTCAACAAAGTAGAAAAAATAATAATAAGGAACTCCAGAGAAAAATATTATGGCTTTAAAAAAATATGTTCATATAGACCAATAAACGCTGATTCTGAATGTATATAAGTTTAATTAAATAGTATAGTTTAGTAGAAGTAGATAGTAGAGTTTTAAAAAAATGATTAGAAAGTCCATTTTAAATTGTGTCATTAAAACACACCGTCAAGTTGGTGTTATTGTATGTTTAGAGTTGACGTCACTGCTCTCCATAATTCTCAGAACACACTGCTCTTTAAACTTGAAAATGGCGGACGTCGAACAGCTGATTCGGCGCTGTATCTTTTCAGTTGCCTACATATAATATTAATAATGCTGATCGTGGAACACTAAAAAACTGTTTATCATATGTATTATTGCACTTTGGTGACGGCCTCCGTGGTCCCGAGGCAAGACTCTCGACTCACAATCCGAAGGTCGCGGGTTCGAACCCGGCGTGCGCAAATAAATTTTATTTGATTAATTTGTGTTATTTCACAATTTATTCATTTAAAATAATATATAGTATATTTGCGGCACGTTCCAGAGTGGAAGATACTATCAGTATCGCCCTGGTGTAAGACCACCATTCAGAATTGAAACGTTGCTTGAAATGGCTTTAGCCGTGTTTAGTGACCAGATCTGAATAGCCAGGTACTTCCCCACCTTCCTCTTCCCTATCTCCTTCCCCTCCCCACTACCTTCAGCCTCACAACATACCCCAATTTGGGGATGCCATAGTCTCACTGGCTCCAGACGGGAGCAGTTGGGACTCTTGTGCGGTATTAACTGTAAAAAAAAAAAAAAAAATACAATAACAGTAGCGATGTTGACATTTTACCTATTGCTTTTTTTATATTTAAAGCAGTTAATCTTGAATAAAAAACGCCTCGACTTCTGATACCTAAAGTCGTTCCTCCATTGATTTTCCATACAAAATGATAACACCTCTCTGGAGTTCCTTATTATTGAGTTTTGTACCAGGATATCATGCTGAAGTGGATGCACCCTGTGGCAGTTAATCTCCCGCGGTACTAACGGAAATGCTTTTTATGGTCGCACCAATAAATTATTCACATTTTATAGTATTACTTTTCAATTTTGCCTAAGAACACATTATACAGCCGCCTGATCTAAACTGCGTGGAAAATGTAAGCGATTTTATAAACACGTTTAATAATACAATCTTTAGAGAAAACACTAACTGATGCAGTCAATAAAGCGATCGAATTATAATATTTATGTATGTACAAGATATATTATGGCATACAAATACCCCCCTTACTAATTAAATTGTTTTAAAATTTACACAATTGGTAAACAACCATTCACCATAAATTAATGATAGTTTATTAGTAAGGCCCATGATAATTAAAGATCTATTAGATCATCACAGCGCTACATCTAAGTAAGCGTTCTATACGATGCTTATTTCATAACAATTTCCATATCGAAAGCTGAAATTTGAAATTCTGTAAAGGACAAAAAATCCAAAAATGAGTTAAATATGTCATTTTTCAATTTTTTTTCTATCAATCTACGTCGTCGAAATATTTCTAATAAAATGAATGCGTCTTTTACGACGTGCATTTTAAGAGGATATTTTTTCAAAACAATTAAAACCAATTATACAGTTAAAATAAATTTATATAAATATGTTAAGTATTCTGAAAAATCTATTCAATTTTGGCATGCGTTGCATATTCAAAGAAAGAAATAAATTGTTTCTCCCTGCATGTCCTTTCCCGTGCGTCGTCGTTCCCCTTCCGCGTCCTCATTTCACCTTCCCAGCGTTCCCTCTCCCCTCTCCCGCTCTCCCGTCCCGCCAACCCGCTTCCCGCGTTTCATATATTCAACCCCAGTACATTCAGTTTTCAAACAACTCGCGTCCCATCTATTACGATTTTTTTAATTCAAATTTTCAATCAACAATCAATCAAATTTTGGTATCTAACATAGGTACCTATTTAAAATATCTAATTATGAATCGATTCAAATCATTTTGCAAGTACTTTAAATTAATTCATTAATTTAAAGAGTTTTGAAAATTGAATTTTGACTTAACAATCATTTTTTTTGCAAAATGTCATTCTCAATTTTTTGACAGTTTCGCAAGAATTTTTGTGATGATTAAAAAACTTTTCAGATGTATTGTCATGTGGTTGTAATAATCCAGAAACCTTTGCAGGGGTATAAAGAAGGTATTTTGAAAGTTTCAAACATTTCCTATGCCAAATATGGCAATAAATAGACATCTCACTAGTAATCCGCAAACACAATTTGATTTTTATATACATATAGGTAGAAATTGTAGGTCTACAAAAACAGTAAATACATTTTATTTTTACTTCATTTTCGCTCTCCTGAACGATTGATTTTCTGTCCTTTACATCGTTTCAAATTTCCGTGATCGATATGAAAACTATATCGCGACCCATGTAAAAAAACTTTTATTTTATAGTTATACCGTAATAATTATTTTTTATCGAAAATATAAATATTTTATATAGAATTATAGTCATTAGAGAAGAAATAATAATTCGGGACAGTACTATTCAGTCGAAAAACGCAACCCTTTGACATAACCATAGAACACACGAGTCTTCCTAACCCCACTCCGAAATTTTTCGGAAATCTGTGGATATCACGAAAAACTGTTTAGAACACTTTTAATATAAAAATAATTACCTTTTATGCCAAATAGCAACACAATTAAACTCTATTATTTTGATATTCGGGGAAAAACATTAATAATTTATTTATTTTCAATTTTTTTAATGTATCTGAAACAGCAGAAATTTCCAGAGTGGATTTTTGTAAGTCGATGAAAACATTTGTCATTTGCTTTGGATGTTGCTGAAATTTATTTATTTTATAATGTAAAAATGCAATCTCTGTACATGAAGTTTGATAAAATGGTTCCATGCCAACTGAGAATAAAGTCAACTGTCAACTCAACACCTTGAAAAGTCATTAAAAGCTAGGAAAAAAATAATTTTAAATTAGCCGATTACACTATGATTACCCGAGTAACCTATTTAACCAATTTTAATACATATTTTTTATCACTCTAAATGACTTAATGAGATGGTTCTGAGTTAGTTTCATTCCGAGTTGTCCGTTCACCTGATAAAATATATCACCCCAAAAACTTTTGTCTCTTTTTTTAAATTGCTCCCAACAGCTGGCCGTGAAAAAAATAATTTCCCTCGGGACTTTGACTGCGTCATCTTTGGGATTTCTGTGTTTAGGGTCTTTTAAATGAAAAGAAAAAGGTATATGGGGTTGGTAGGGATCTGGAGGTCATTGAATCCAGGAGTGGCGAACGTATGCATATATCCCTCGCACTGCGGTGCAAAGCGATGGGTCAAGAGGTCAGATGATCTTCCTCAACTGGTCTCTCACTGTCCGATAAGGCATCGGCTACCAAACCTATAAAAAAAACCTTACCCCATTGACCTGGGCACCCACGCTAAGTTTCAAACGTAGCGAACGATTTGGGGTGACCTATGGTCTATGGTAGAGGTGCTGGTTATCCAATTAACATTACCCCATTCACCTCGTTATAGCTTTTGATCAAATTGTTTATTTGTTTATTGTTTATATTTGTTGATTTTATTTTCAACAAGGTTCTATTGCGCCTGTCGCGAGCCTTTATTTTTTGTTGATATATCCTCTTCACCTTAGGTACTCCATTATTCAAACATCCTGTTATGTGTTATGGAATGAAGTCATTGAAAAACAATATTCATCTATTTTTTAATATGTCGTTTCACGGCGATACGTCGGAAAGCCAAAACGCATGAGCAGTCGTCATTCGTCGCAACTATTATTATTTATTATTATTTTCATTATTGTTGTATAGCTTTGTTGGGCAACGGTAGGTGGCTGGTACGGCGGTCACATGCCGTGACGCGACACTCATCCGTGTTCCTGTTGCTTCTTCGACTAGCACTGGACGGCCGGGTGTTTAATAATAAACAATTAAAAAAAATAAAAATAATTTTTTTTTTTTACATTAGTTCCACACAGGAAGCCCTGAAGTGCCTATGTCATCTTTTGGGATGCTGTGTGGGGTTATTTTTAGAGAAAGGAAGGAGAGGAAGTTCTGGGAAGGAAAAATATGAGGGATAGGTTATTTCGCCTGGGATTGGAACGGTTGTTAATCTTAACTAATGAATAATAAAAAGAAGGTAATTATGTGAGGAGGCAGAGAAATTTGATTCAATGACACCGAATTCAGAATCATGAAATTTCAACATCCCTTTAAAAATGACAAAAAGCTTAAAAAAAACAGAGTGTACAATTCACACGCAGTAGAAGTGAAACCATTAGAAAACTAAAGTAGACAAGAGTGGGGAGGCTGCGAAGCATCACACAGAGGACTATACTATCTTATTCTCTCTCAGACTAAATCCTATAGATGTACGTGTTTGTCTCTTTTTAATGTCGCTATTTTTCGTTTCATCGAGTTTCAAATCACAACGGCGCTGTAGAAGTTTTCACTTAAAAATAAAATTAAAATGTAACCTAACTTATTTAACTTCATCACTTTTAATGATTTTTCAAATGAGGTGTTGAAGTTGAATGATTCTGATCACCAGAAATGTATGTATTGATGTCATGACAAGATATAAATAGAATTCAGATTTTCTTTTCTTTTAATGTTTATATGTACTTTTTTATCACCCTATCTTAATATTACAATGCCTTGGCTACAAAAGAAACGTGTTTTTATGCCGATTCCGACAAATTTTTATTACTTATACAAAATGTTATTTTTATCCCCGCGTTTTTTATGTAATAATAATTTTCCCGACGCGCACCGTTGCCCGCCGACGCACACATGCACAGTCCCGCCCACTTGACGTTTGTCAAAAGTCCCATTGTAACGTCGCGCAGCCTGGCCGCGCGGATCGCCGTGCGTTTGGAATGTGAACCGCGGTGGACACTAAATTTAGTAGCGTGCACTAGTAGGAGTTTTGTGAATGGCGAACGCTAATGTTGCGGACAAAGCGTTAAAGTGACCGCGGAGTAAAATTACCGATTTTTTCATTGAAATGTTTTCCCATTGAAGCGTTTGTCATATTTTATAAAAAAAGCACTTTGTAACATTATGATGTTACATTTTCATTATTTTCAATGTTATGATAAATGCCATAAATTAAAAAAAATAATTGTAAACGTAAAAATTTAATAATTAAGCAAAACACGAAATGAATACAAATAGACACATTTAATTGATCATTCATTGACATCTGAATGCAACAGGAAAACCTTTTAAGTGGTGAGCTCTAGTGTCGTGCAATTTGGTGAGCTGATTTTTAGTCTTGAATTTCCAGGCGAAAGCGTTTATCTTTAGCTCACTTCCATCACGAACTACGGAGCTTTTTAATATTTTCTTACCTGCCAAAATGCTTTTTTTTTCTTTATTTGTTTTTGGGGTGTTATGTCGTATTGCGCTACCTCCTTTTAAGCTAAAATTTCGGATACTGTAATGCTCTCCAAACCATTGGCTAAAGAAGAAGGTAGCGCAACACGGCATAACACCCCAAAAACAAATAAATAAAAAACTTTTGACCGTAAAAAACTAAAATCGTGCCTGCCAAAAATTTTTTTACATTTTTTAACTAACTAACTAACTACCATCACGCCGTTTACCCGCAGGGGTAGGCAGAGAGGACACACCGCCAAACAACTCGATCTTGGCATACACTCCTTGCTTCCTTCACATTCATATATCGTCTCATACATGCTCTTCTATTATTCTGACTCTTGACATCGCCCGACTCAAGTATCTGATTCACTTGGTCGTGCCATGTCTTCCTCGGGCGTCCCCGACTTCGTCTACCATTCACATTTGCGTCATATATTCTCCTTACACTCCTTTCCTCATTCATTCGCTCTACATGCCCAAACCATCTGAGCGTCCCTTTCTTAATCTTACACATAACGCTTACATCAGCCATTTTTTATCTGTGTATATAGTAAGAAAGTGGGAATTGAAATGAAATAATTTGTTTGTAAATGAAACGAAGCATCTAAATCAAATTGCTGAGAAATTATTAAAAATTCAATAAATGCTACCTTATATGTTTTTTTTTTACAAAATTTTTCATTTTTCGGCTTACACGATGAATTTCAGTTACGATAAATCTTCTTTTTTTTAATTTCAAAGAATTTGTCCGCAACTTTTTGTCATTTGAGGTAAAAAATGGAGCCGGCGATGGCTAAATTAAAAACGCATCAATACGGTATGAGTTTAGTCTCGCGTGACGCCTTATTTTGTTAGGGAATGGCGTTTTATTGTTTACAGAAATATTAAATTGATATTATCTACCTTTACGTCTATCAAAACACAGTTTAAAATTAATAATAATTTAAGGGCATCGGCCGATAGATTTTTATTTTTTGATTTTATGAAAATGAAAAATTATTGTGTTTTATGTTTTTAATCATTGTGTAATCGCTGAATAGAAAACCTAAGCTAATCTTCCCCTTTCCCATCCCTTTTTCCTCTGAAAATGGGTGCAATTTTCACGTCATCAGTGTTCACAATTCAGACGGAGTTTTTAGTGAGATATTTTACAGACTGATTTTCGCTTTTAAATCCAATTCCTTCATAAGCCAGTGAATGAGAACCATGCATTGTTCAGGGCAATGTCCAAATGACCTCTGTACTGTAGTGTAATGTACTCTGGAAGTTTTTCCGAAAAGTTATTTCAGCACGTTAAAGTTTACGGTGACCCAACAGTTGATCCCCTGACATTTGGCCCCTTGACAGTTGGCCCCCAACAGTTACCCCCTTCAGTAAGCCCCCGATAGTTGGCCCCTTGACAGTTGGTCCCCCGACAGTTGGCCCTTGGCAGTTAGCCTCCGAAAGTTGGCCCCCAATAAAATCAACTTCAAAAATGCATTTAAGACGACAATATATCCTAAAATATATTCAGAATCTTAATGACGTAAGAAAAGGAGCCGTGTACACAAATTGCGACTCGCGACCCGTGTATTGGACGGACCTACTGTCGAATTTGCTCTATCAAAGAAAAGAAGAAGAAGACAAATAATTTGGGAATCTTGACGTAAGTGAAGAAAGCGTGTAAACAAATATACGCCAGCGGCACGGCGTATTAGACGAACTTACGGTCGAATTTGCCGTAGCGGGCCTGGAGATTCGACCTTTCCGCCGCGTTCATTTTAATTAATACTGAAGAACATGTTACAAATATTTAAGATGTTTCTTTATGAATCCCTCCCGAAGTTATTAATACATCGTCTAGAAAAATAAAATCTGGTGCTCACCGCTAACTTTGTAGTTGAAAATCTTGTTATAAAGTTTTAAAATAGTTGTACGTAAAATATATTAATGGTAAGGTATTGTTTTTATTAATTTTAAATATAAATAACTTACATCCCCAGGGGTCTGTTGGATTAAAAAAGTTATTTTAGTTACAAATTCGCTGGAAACGATTAAAATGTGAGTTTTGAGCAAAGAAAAATTATTAGGGTTGTGTACCGCCTTTTGGTATGAATATCAAACGAATTTATTTACAATATTGACCTTTTGTACTTATACGCTGGTGTACATTATACATACGTTATGTGGACAAGTAGTTTTTTCCTTGATGCATTCGAATGAAAATATATTTTGTACTCTGTTATTCGGCGGTACATCCTCTCTACACAACTACTCAGGGACTGTTAGTTATATTTTATATGTGAGTATATCATATTTTCTCTAAACCGACTACACATTGTATATAAGTATGCCGAGGGGCTAACTGTCATAGAATTAAAATTTACAATATCTCTAAAATCAAACAACATTAATCTCTCGATTGATCAGGCCTTTGTCGGGACAGGGCAAGAAGAATTGCTTACTCATTCTGTAATTGTTATTCAACAATGTAATAATATCATTTACGACATCATTGCAATAAAAAAAACATCTCGTTTACATTTTTTTTTTATAGTGTCGATGCGATGCCAATCAATAGTGCATTATTTATTGCTTGCGGTTAGAACGAAGTACCTTCTTACAGAAATTCCGCAAAACACTTCAATGTCAAATAAAAGAAACATAAGGAATGAGGAATTCCATTATTTTCCAAGTATTTTTAAATCTCTCCGAAAAAGAGGCGGGTATTCCGATTTCAAATTTTTTCAGGACTAGTGGATCGCCTTACGGTTATGCACTACTAAGCAATGCAAAATCGTGAGATTTTGGTTTGAAAATTAGATGGCGTAGAAACATTTTAGATGCTTTAGTTAAATACTGCGAGTATTAAATACAGTACAAACTATAAATCGATTGCATAGAACATATTCAAAACAAATTTATATAAAATCTTATCTTCAAATTCAATAAAAGCTTTGAATATACATTTCAAACTCTGCAACAAAGGTGAGAAGAGGCTGATTTAACTTATTTTTTAAATAATAAAATCCTCTGTATCAAACTTCTATCCCTAATTAATTTTAACACTTGCCCTTTTCCACACGCTTAATTACAAAACAAATGCAGCAACTAATTCGCCAATTAAGAGTAATATAAACGCTAGAAATATTTCGTTTCTCGTACCTACAAAACTTAAAATTGCGCGTCGTATTTGCACGAGGCAAGTAAGCGAAAAGTGGTTTTTATTTATTTTGTGCATAATTTTATAAGAATGAAAAAAAGTTAGAACATACAAAACCTCAAAAATAGTCTTAGCCATAAAGGGGTATTTTTTAAAAACTGCTTCTTATATTATTTCATAGTTAAGTCATGCAAAAACATTTTTTTTAGTGGTTTACGCTTATATTTTTTGTTACGTAAATAATAATTTTATTGTAATTCCAATACATAAAAAAGCTAGTAAAAGCTTAATTATGCGCACGCCCGCGATGGTTTCTATGTCTAATGTCTTCTAACTCTTATGTTATCGTTATGAAATTATTTCATATACCATTAATCCTATTGCGGTGAAATTTTGGTGATTTGTTGTGCGCACGCCCGTGAGAGTTTTTGTGTATATATGAAATTTGTTTACTAAATTTACTATAGGTGACGAGCGAGTTGTTTGAAAACTGTGTATTTAATATAGTTTAGCGGCGAGGAGGGAGGGGGAGGGTAATCCTGGAGGGGGGATGAGAACGAAGGAGGGGGTTTCGCGGGACGGGTGGAAGATGGGAAAGGTGAAAGGGGAAAGCGGGAGGGTAACGAGGACACATGGGAAAGGACACGCAGGAAGAAACGATTTCATTTTTTGAGTAGCATTGCAACGCGTGCCGGGTACTCGCTAGTATAAAATAAATAAATATGAAAATTGCTTAAATACCTAAAAAATAACCCATATGAGCATGGACAATAGAAAATAGATGTCGAACATGTATAAAATAAATTTTACTAGCTGGTACTCGGCATGCGTTGCAATGCCATTCAAATAAATAAATTGATTCTTCCTGCATATCCTTTCGTGTGCGTCCTCTTTCTCTTCCACCTTCCCGCCTTCCCCCTGCGCGAACCCCACCTACCCCCTGCCTTTCCTCCCTGCCGCTAAAATATATGAAATACACACATTTTCATTCATACAAATTTCATAACGTCAGAGCTTACCATTATATACAGCCTACGTTACTCGCTGACAATGTAGCTTTTTATTGGAGAAAGAATTTTTGTAATTGTTTTTGTG
Source organism: Glyphotaelius pellucidus (assembly GCA_936435175.1). NCBI lineage: Eukaryota > Metazoa > Arthropoda > Insecta > Trichoptera > Limnephilidae > Glyphotaelius > Glyphotaelius pellucidus. The sequence continues at coordinate 10,662,549 of OW386560.1, forward strand.
GTTTAGGCGTGTAAGCAACAAACAGACACACTCAGTTTCGCATTTATAATATTAGTATAGTATAGATTATCTGAAAACAAAATTGTTGACCGTTAACGAATGCCAGGCTCTTATGAAATGCCTTTTTTTTATTTGTCCTATGTGTCAGTTGCATCAAGGCATATTAAAATTAATATAAAATTTAATGTTGATTCATATTTTCATATCGCAGCAACGCTGCTACAGGATATTGTCACACTTTACAAGATCTTACAGATATGAATAAAGTTTGTTCTCGATAATTTGTTATTTAACGGGTAATCAATAAATTCATACATTTCATCGTTGCACACTTTTGTGTGGATCAGGAGAGATTGGCACTTGCAATACCAAATATGACCCCAATATAAAATGCCTACAACATTGGCTTCTCGCCATCCGTACAATGCGATCGTTTGTTTGGCTAGGTTTCATTACAAGTGATCCCTGACATACTTTATACAATATGCAGTCAATTTAGGGAAAATGCGGTATACCTACTCACACAAAATATAACTAAGTATCCCTGATGGGGCGTGCAGAGAGGTACCGCCGAATAACAAAAGTATAAAAAGTATTTTCATTCAAATGCATCAAGGATAAAAGTAATTGTTTATATTCTGGACAAACCTGCATAACAGTATATAAATTGACACTGTAAATAAATTCGTTTGTTATATTAAAGGTATTTTTGAAGTCGATTTCAGGTTTGAAGTTGGTAAAATCTCGGGTCAACCGTCGGGTCACCGTTTGACATAAATCATTGACTCCATCAAAACCTTGTTCTGGCTTTAATTTGGCATTACCTTCCATTTAAATTTCATTGCTTTGTAAGTGTGTATGTGTCTACCACCCTTTATGTAATTATTGTACAATGAGTCTTTAACAAATAAAGCAATTATAAAAATACCTGTGGTTATCGAAACATTTATTATTTTTATTAAAGTCAATTTTGACTAAATGCATTGTCATATTACTACGTCTCAAAATATAATTACTTGTTTGAGTTAAGAAAATTTGTCCACGAGACGCGAGCTTTTGTCAATAACCTTTTTTTTATTTGAAACAATATGATTTTAGTACATATGTTGAAGTCATACCTTTACATAGATCGTCTGTTAGTGGTCCCACCACAATTTGATAAAGCCTTCGAAAGGTGAAAAAATTGTTACGCGTAATATTAAGTACACCATTGCAGAACTTGGTAATAAATAAACAATCTTTTTAATAATATAAAATATTTAAAAAAATTAATCGTTCAACCTTTTTTTATATTTTCTAATAAAATTTCTGAAAATATGATAACACTACTGAGGATAAAACATTCCCTATCTTCCGCTATGATAGATGCGACATTATTCTAATTTGCTGTTCTATTAAAAGTCTTATCTGTAGATTTCTATATCACTGGATATATGCGTCAGATTAGATAACAGGTTAATCCTAGCTATCTGCAAGTATAATTTAGTTATAAGATCAAAGTTAGGTCTCGCATACATCATATTCTTATTGACTACAGCCACACAGATATTATGATATGAAACTAGTTTAAGTTATTGCAATTTCCTCTGGCTTGGCTACCAGTGCCACCTCTACGCATAACTCCTTGGGTCAGCGTACAGGGGCCCATTTTAAAGAGGGACAAACACTCGGACAAACAGTCGCATTTAAAAATAGAAAACCACGCAAATAACTGTCCATTTCGTGAAACTTTTGGTTGTAAGAATACTTCTTCTTTCTTCAGAATTGAAATAAATGTTCCCAATTGCTGTTGGGATGCCAAAGCATATTTCACGTGAATAATTTTGATTGCTTTAGCCCTCTCACCCAAATTTGTCGACTATATGTTAAGATAGAGTCTGCTGAAGTAGACATTTTATAAGAAAAAATATCTTTTTGTTGCTCAAAATATGTGACGAATTGTTGGGCTAACCATATAATATTATGTAGATATCACTTGTGTCTCTCTTTGTATTATGTTTCATTTGAGTGAGTTTTTTTTATAAATTTATAATTTTGTAATTTTACATAGATTACGTTACCTTTGTCTGAATAGGTTTTTGCAATTCTTTTGTACCTATTTTAGGTGTAATAAGTATGTTTTTATTACTGGATAAAAGTTGTTTATGTTAATTTAGAGGATCAAAAAAAGTAAGTAGGTTACTTATGTTATTAAAAAATATCTAATTTTGGCAAGCCGCAAGATTCTTGCTTGCAAAGTTGCAACTTACTGAGATCTTTCTAGAGTGGTAGAAACTATCAATAACTCCCTGCTGACACCTCCATTCAGAATCTAAATGTTGCTTGAAATGGCAGTTGTCTAATTTAATGACCAGAAAGGCTATTCCCTAAAATTTGTGATAAGAGATCGTTCTCCTGCGAGAAAAGCTGTCAGATTTGTGTGATTTTCTACGGCTGTTATTTGCTTTTTCTATCGGCCGATGTCAAAATTTCAGCTGTGAGCTGTCACATGTTTTAATTTGGGTCGTTTTAAACACGAATTCCTATTTTTCAAGTATGCATGATTATTTATTCATTTAACAGAGGTAGAAAATCAGACAAATCTGACAGCACTTCTCGCGGGAGAACGATCTCTTATCACAAATTTTAGGGAATAGCCTTTCAGATCGGTATCGATGAATAGCCAGGCGCTTCCCAACCTTCCTTTTTAAATCATGTATAATCATTTGCATGAATACTTCGAAAATAAGCTTTGGCTCTAGCTCCAGAAAGAGTTGATATAAAAACAATTGGTTGGAAGCCCCAAAAGAGTTACTAGGACAATTGGTTCGAGGTCCCAAAAAAGTGAAAATAATAATTGGTTCAAGACCCCAAAAGAATTAAAAGAACAATTGGTTAGAGGTCCCAAAAGAGTTCCTCCATTGATTATTGGTTCGGGGCCCCAATAAAGTAAAACGGCCCTGTGCTGGTGACTGTGACTGTTGAGTGATTAAGTCACGCCGCCAGCGGCTACGTCGTAGGTCACCGTATCTACCTGTTACCCGTTATGCCTATAAATATGCAATTTCGCAGATTTGCATCCTAACGACGTACACCATTCTGATCGAAGCCGAAAGAAACATCAATAAGGAAGCAACTGATAGTTAATCTTTCACTGAATCTTTTGACCAGTGACTTTTTTCAAAAATTTCCAAGATTTTTAAACAGAAGTATTGCCATCGTTGAAGAAGCAGATAATACTCGTAAACAACAGAAAAAAAATAAGGTAACGGTCACAACTGGGCATTTGTCCGGGTAAGACAAGAAATCCTGGGTTTGTGACCCAGTAGAAAATATTAATAAATCTAAACGAAAATATGAAAAGGAACAAAAGACGAAAAAATAAAAAGATAATGGTCGCAACTGGGAGCTTTTCCCAATAAGACAAGAAATCCTGGGTTTGTGTCCCAGTTGCAACCATTACCTTTTTTATGTTTCTGTGTCTTGTTTTTTTTCTTCATATTTTCGTTTAGGTTTATTAGTATTATCTCCTTTTCGATGAAGTATTACATTGATTGATCAAAAGTTTTACTCTACAATTTAGTTATGTACGCTATTGACTCAAATATACCATACAATCCAGCACAGAAGTTCCAACTCAATTCACTCATTGAAACTATTTCAACACCAATTTACGCAATGCTGTTTGACCGACGAAAGTGACGTGAGGAAAGGAGACGAAAGGTGAAAGTTTGGGAAATGCGTGGCTTTTCAGATTAATTAAGCACCCCTAAAGCCATTTAAATCAGCTTTATGAAATTGATTTGCGGTATCTGCCCAAACGCTCTACAAAACACTCGCACGACAAAAATCTTCATTAATAGATTGAATCGTTTTTGTTTGTGTAATAACACTGATTCACACACTCAAACTCCGTGTCAAAGTTAAGAAGCCTATCAGTTTATCTAAAGTAATGCGGGAGCCAGTGCCGTTAATAGCCTTTTAGCGATAAAAGACGGTAAAAAATGGTAAAACACCGTTCAATACGGTTACACACGGTAATAAAACATGGTAAAACAGGGTAAAACACGGTAAATGTACAAACATAAAAAAAAACATGGTTAAATTTTTTTAATTAACTCAATATCTTCTTACGGAAAAATACAATTAAACACGGTAAAACGCCGATAATTGCGGTTACACACGGTAAAAAAACACGGTAAAACATGGTAAAACACGATAATAGACTGTAAAACATGGTAAAACACCGTTCAATACGGTTACACTCTGTAATCTGTCGTTTTCTAAATTTTAAAATGGGTTTTCCAGCAAATATGTTAAACTACAATACAATTTTAAACGATATGAATATGCTTAAATTGTCAGACAGAAGAATTTTCACTGACTTGGTATTTTTATATAAAATTCTAAATGATTTAGTTGATAGTCCGGTATTAATTGAATTGATAAGCTTCCGAATTCCACTTCGTAATACTAGAAGTCAGGATTTATTTCAGTGCAGAAATTCTAGGACTAACTACCATATGTATTCTTTGCTCAGAATACTAATGGAGGGAAACAATTATACCAAGTCAGTGGACATCTTCAATTTATCTTTGAATAAATATGAAATATTGTTATTGAGGCAGTTCAGTTATGTACAATAAAATGTTTTTTCTATGCTATATATGTAAAAGCCCTGAAAAAGGGCGTTTATTTATAAATAAATAAATAAAACATGGTAAAACAGGGTTAAACACGGAAAATCACGGTAAAACACAGTTAAATTTTTTTAATTAACGCAATCTCTTCTTACGGTAAAATACAATTAAACACGGTAAAAAACCGATAATTTCGGTTACACACGGTAAAACACCATTAAATGCAGTTACCCACGGTTAAACACAGTAAAACACGGTAAAACAACGTTCAAAACGGTTACACACGGTAAAACATGGTAAAACAGGGTAAAACACGGTTAAAATTTTTTAATTAACGCAAACTCTTCTTACGGTAAAACATTGTAAACAGGGTAAATCATGGTAAATGACGGCAAAACACGGTTAAAAATTTTTAATTAACGCAATCACTTCTTACGGTAAAATACAATTAAGCACGGTAAAATACCGATAATTGCGGTTACTCACTATAAATCACCTTTAAATATAGTTACCCACGGTTAAACACAGTAAAACATGGTAAAACACCTTTAAATACAGTTACCCACGGTTAAACACAGTAAAATATGGAAAAACACCTTTAAATACGGTTACCCAAGGTTACACGGTAAAACGCGGTAAATCACGGTAAAACACCACACGGTAAAACACCATTAAATACAGTTACCCACGTTTAAACACAGTAAAACACGGTAAAACACCGTTAAATGCGGTTACACAAGGTTAAACACGGTTACACACGGTAATAAAACATAGTAAAACAGGGTAAAACACGGTAAATCACGGTAAAACATCTAAAATATTGTTATTGAGGCAGTTCAGTTATGTACAATAAAATGTTTTTTCTATGCTATATATGTAAAAGCCCCGAAAAAGGGCGTTTATTTATAAATAAATAAATAAAACACGGTTAAAAAATTTTAATTAACGCAATCTCTTTTTACGGTAAAATACAATTAAACACGGTAAAATACCGATCATTGCGGTTACACACGGTAAAACACCATTAAATGCATTTGCCCACAGTACTAATGGAAGGAAACAATTACACCAAGTCCGTTGACATCTTCATTTTATCTTACAAATATAAAATATTGTTACTCAAACAGTTCAGTTATGTTCAATAAATATTGTATTTATTACCATTAATATGTAAAAGCCCTGAAAACGGGCGTTGATCACAGTGTCCATCATCAGGGCCTGATGGACCCTGTAACGCTGTCCGGTAAGCGTATTGAACGGTGTTTTGCCATTTTTTACCGTGTTTTACCTATTTTACCGTGTTTTACCGTGTTTAAGCTTGGGTAACCGTATTTAAAGGTGTTTTACCATATTTTACTGTTTTTATCCGTGGGTAACTGTATTTTAAGGTGTTTTACCATGTTTTAATGTGTTTAACCGTAGGTAAATTATATTTAAAAAAAGTTTTATAGTGAGTAACCGCAATTATCGGTAATTTACCGTGTTTAATTGTTTTTTTTTTTTAAATATGTTTTTTCAGTTTTAATATTACAATATTTTATTTTACAAAAATCTTACGAAACTGATCAATCAGTTTTATTGTAAGTAATCTCTCATTTTTTTCTAATTATTCTTTACTTTTATTACAGTAAACTTTTCAGTTTTACATATATATACTTAATATAATACTTAATATTAAAATACTAATTATTACGACAAACTAATTATTATAATGTTTTAATGTTTATGAATTGCGTTGTAGTAAAAATATTTTACACAGTACAAACATACGGTGAGAAAATAAATACATAGGAACTATTTTATTTGATTTCATGTTCTTCGGAGGTAGAAAGATTTAACTTTTGTTTTGATTTTTGAATAAGATGTCTCATTTTTGATATTTTCAGGTAATGCGTTAAATATTTCCGGAATTTTATGACTTTTTGTTCTATCTCCGTATACATTTTGAGATTTATTGACAATAAACATTTGTGCTTCTCTATGCCTAGTAGGGTAGTTGTGGTTTATAGGTTTTTTGAATTCTGTATTCCAGAATTCATCTAGCGTTAATTGGTAATTACCTTACCTTAATACCTTGCTGTGTATAGAGAGGCCATTACACAAGGAGAACATTTTTTTATAATCACCTTCACATAACTGGACCTTTTGTTTGAATGATATCAATTTTAGGAAACGGATTTGTAATTGTTCTATTTTATTTAAGTATGTTTTGTACGTTAATCAGTAACTATTTATTCCGTATCCTATAATTGATTCTGCTAATGCGTTGTATATACAGTATAATATATTTTTATTAACAAAATTTTTTAGGTGGTAAAATTTAGGTGGTATGTATTTTACCGTAAGAAGAGATTGCGTTAATTAAAAATCTTTAACCGTGTTTTACCGTGATTTCCCGTTTTTTATCTTGTTTTACCATGTTTTACCATGTTTTATTACCGTGTGTAACCGTATTTATTTATTTATTTATAAATAAACGCCCTTTTTCGGGGCTTTTACATATATAGCATAGAAAAAACATTTTATTGTACATAACTGAACTGCCTCAATAACAATATTTTAAATTTATTCAAAGATAAATTGAAGATGTCCACTGACTTGGTATAATTGTTTCCCTCCATTAGTATTCTGGGCAAAGAGGAATACATATGGTAGTTAGTCACACGTGAACGGTGTTTTACCATGTTTTAGCCTGTTTTACCGTGTTTAACCTTGGGTAACCGTATTTAAAGGTGTTTACCATGTTTTACTGTGTTTAACCATTGGTAACTGTATTTAAAGGTGTTTTGTAGTGAGTAACCGCAATTATTGGTATTTTACCGTGCTTAAGATGAAGCCATAGTAAATAATGCAAAATCACACAAAATCATGTGTTTTTGTTTTGAAAATTTGATCGCTTAGAAATATTATAAATGCTTCAATTAAATAATGCGTGTAGAACATACATTGGCCCTTAAAAATATCGGTCATTTTTTTTATAAGTCTTTTAATAAGCCTAGAAAAAAATAAAGTAACAGGTCTTTAAAAAAACACTTTCAAGTGCAAACTCTCCTACTTACGACCATTTTTTCGGATATGGTTTTATTGCTTATTGTAGCAAATTTAGTTTCTTTTATGATAATCGCAAAAAAATATGATATTTACGCCCAATATTCACAAAATAAAATAAAATATGCATATTTGCGTTGTTATTTCACAATACGGCTGGCAGCCGACGAATGCGGATTTTCAAATTGACCCTTATGTCGTTCACCGAAGGACTACTGGCTTGCCACACCCTACTTTCTTTCAAAACTCCCCTGGCCGGAGCAGGGAGCGGACGTGTGACTCCACGTCGCTCGGTTCCGTGAAATCAATTTTAAATTTCCTTGTTATTACAATAAACAATGTGTAAAAAAGGAGTTAATGTTTTTTTTAGGTCTTTACGAAATCAACCTGTAAAAAAAAATTCTCAAATACCTTTTTCAACCGTTCCAAAAGCTTTTTCTCAAATATTTTTAAACTCCTCCCACAATGGGCGTGAATTCCGACATCGATTTTTCCCTGGACTATTGGATCCCCTTAACCGTATTTTACCATAAGAAGAAATGGCGTTTTTTTTTAATTGTTTAACCGTGTTTTGCCGTGATTTACCGCGTTTTACCCTGTTTTACCATATTTTATTACCGTGTGTAACCGTATTGAACGGTGTTTTACCATGTTTTACCGTCTTTTACCGTGTTTTACCGTGTTTAACCTTGGGTAACCGTATTTAAAGGTGTTTTACCATATTTTACTGTGTTTAACCGTGGGTAACTGTATTTAAAGGTGTTTTACCATGTTTTACTGGGTTTAACCATTGGTAACTGTATTTAAAGGTGTTTTATAGTGAGTAACCGCAATTATCGGTATTTTACCGTGCTTAACCGTATTTTACCATAAGAAGAAATGGCGTTTTTTTAAATTGTTTAACCGTGTTTTGCCGTGATTTACCGCGTTTTACCCTGTTTTACCATATTTTATTACCGTGTGTAACCGTATTGAACGGTGTTTTACAATGTTTTACCGTGTTTAACCTTGGGTAACCGTATTTAAAGGTGTTTTACCATATTTTACTGTGTTTAATCGTGGGTAACTGTATTTAAAGGTGTTTTACCGTGTTTTACTTTGTTTAACCGTGGGTAACTGTATATAAAGGTGTTTTATAGCGAGTAACCGCAATTATCGGTATTTTACCGTGCTTAACCGTATTTTACCATAAGAAGAAATGGCGTTTTTTTTAAATTGTTTAACCGTGTTTTGCCGTGATTTACCATGTTTTACTCTGTTTTACCATGTTTTACCGTGTGTAACCGTATTGAACGGTGTTTTACCGTGTTTTACTGTGAGGGAACGGACTCCGGTGTCGATAGAGACGGGTGATAGAAATGAAAGGCATCTGATTGAGTTGTGAGTCGAGTCGTTTATTGAGGAGCTACGTGGCTAAGGTCGGTGCGAGGGTAACAGGATGTATGCAGAAGTGCCGTAAATTGAGGTATTGTAGGTGCACGTAGGTGATGTTGATAGGTGATGTCAGGACGCTGTGGTGGAGCAGGCCACGGCCCTGCAGGTCACCAGCATGTTTTTTGACAACGTGGCGGTGGAGAATGACCTGATTTTCCAGGCCGTTACTCGACGCGATGAGTTGCGGAGGTAACGGCGGTGACTCGATAGGTGGAGCCATCAGCAGGTTATCCTTGTGGGGCGGATGGCGTTCAGTGGCAGCAAGGCGCGATGGGCTTCGACCCTTCGACAGCCATTGAGATGTGGAGCTGCTTCCTGAAGAGAAGGTGCTGCGGATTTGAGTTTTCGAGTTTTATTCGGTGTTTTAGTGAGTGAGACACATAGGCGAAGGGTCCACTTAAAAAAGGCGCAGTTATAGAAGCTCGCACAGGGCGCAGAAAAAAGTGACTAAAGTTCATGAATAAAATCTATGAACTCTGTTCAAATATTTTTACGAACCTCAAAATTTGTGACATCTGTTCTTGATGCGATACGTCTGGCGTGCAATCAAAAATCATAGAGAAGTATTTCGCGGCACGAACCTCGTCTACGACTTGTTTTTGACCTGGAAGCGAGAATATCTATTAACTCGTTTTGAATATATGGCGTAAAATACGTAATTTTGCGTTTATTAAGTGACTCGACGTGCGCTCTAAGTTCAGGATCAAATTTTGAAATCTTATCCACGGCACTTAAGAATACTTCAGATCCTGCTTCTCCAATATGCTCATGAGAGCCTCTGAGAGGTAAATTATTTTCCGCGCAAAATAAAATTATGCTGGTACACACTTTTAATATATGTCTCCACTTTTTATTTCTTGATCAAAATAGCCTTTAGTAAAGATGCATCTATGGTGCTCTTATTTTTGATTTGTTGTTCAAGCATTTTCCACTTAATAAATTTTTCTTTATGACATGCTGAGTTATCGTGTTCAGGTATACGCGGACTTGGAATGGCGCCAATCATTAAAACCTTTCTGTGCATCACCTGATGATACTAGCATGTAGGTACGTATGTGTTGGAATCGAGCACTAGGGGCGCAGCGGGGCCGGGAACTTATCAGGAGCAAAACGAAAAAATAATGGTCCTGCCTAGTCTGGCCATTTTTGCGCCCCCCCAGAGTCTACGCCCTGTGCCTGGGCACCGGTGGCACCGCCCTATTTACGGCACTGGCGGAAGCGAACAATGCAGCTTCTTTTACGACATGTATTATCCTCTGTTGGCAGCTCGTATCAATAGACATTGGCCTTTTAACATCAGCGACGAGACAAGCCGTGCTAAAAATTCTGTTTTCGATTGCCGTCGACGCAACTGCTCGCGAATTGCTCCAGCGTTCGCTTTCCCACCTTCTGATAAGTAATCTCTTGTATAAATATTGTGGTTAAATATTTTTTAATATAAAGTCTTGCTTATTTGATTTTTCATTACAATTATTTCTTTACCCATATTAACATAAATCTAAGAAAGTATCAAGGAAGGATTGTCAAAAATGGTATTGATGTCTAGATGGCCCAACACCAAAAAATTGACTTTTATTTTTATCTGCATAGCCCAACGGGACCATTGAGTACAGTGCGCACTGCTGTCAATTCTTTTGAAGATTGTTTCCTACTTGTGGCGCTCTAATAAAAAAATAATAGTTACTACGAAATACCACAGATGGCGAGCGAGGTTTGGAGAGTGCTCTATAGAAATGTTACAATGTACTTTTTTCAAGTATTTCTTCATGAAATGGAAGAATAGATATAGGTAGCTACAAGGTGCGTGTAATACTGGAACAGTTGTATGAATATACAATAAAATTGTTGTTTATTACCCGGCTTCGCACGAGTTTTCAAGAATTTTTAATTTTTTTTATTGAATAATTTAAATACACGAGATAATTTCACACAAGGGACCCTGAGGAGAACAATTTTCCCTAGAGCCTGCATCTTAGGGAATGCTGTGTGGAGCGTATTTTTAAGGAAAGGAAAGAGAGGGAGTTCTGGGAAGAAAAAAGTTTGAGAAATGGGTAGAATCAGCAGTATGCGAATGAATCCATTCCTCCAACTGCAGTGCAAGTCAAAGCAGCTGTAGTGATCAGAGCCTCCCTAAGCCGACTTCTCCCGATCTGGCCCGCCACGCAGCTGGTGAACAGGCGTATCCGCCGCAAAAAGTAAACCTTACTCACCCAATGAAACCGGGCGCCCGTTTTAACTCACCAAACGTATCAAAACATTTGGAGTAACCTGTGACAGAGATTTTGGTTATCTATAAATGGTTCCCGGGGCGGCAGTACCCATAAGCTTTTAAATCAAAGTAAATAAATATGTAATTAACAAAATCCACAGTACAGAATTTGATTTGGAAGGCCCCTGCTACAAACTTTGTGTTGTTTTGTGTCCTTTCTACATAGTTAGATTCTGTAGTGTCTAAGACGTAACCTAACCTAACAAACCATAGAAATGTTTTGTTAGCGTATTAAACGCAATCATGTCATGATGACCAGTGTTTCCAACTTAGCTCTTTTAAAGCCAGATTTAGCCCTAAAATGAGGCCGTCAGCTCCAAAAAAGTGGATTAGCTTCTTAACTCATTTTTACTATATATTATTTTTAATTAATTAATTGTGAAGTAACACAAATCAATCAAATAAAATTTATTTGGTCGATCCCGCGACCTTCGGATTGCGAGTCAAGAGCCTTATCCCTCGACCATGGACAATCGATAACGGTGAATTCTCGGTCCCAACTTAGGATGTACAAGATTTTAGCTCTTTTTAGCTCCTTTTCCAGTGACGTCTGGCTACATTTTTAAAATTGTGTTGGCAACACTGATGACGACGTAAGGATTAGATTTAGGCAGGTATTTAGTATTGACTTATTAGTACGTAGCTACATTGGTAGCTACCTAGCTTAACAAGCATGTGTATGTATGGATGGAGGCGAATTATTCATGTGTGCGAATGAATGTGGATGTTGGTGTGTTTGACTGTATGTTCACAGGCTACATACTTGGACAACAGGTGGCGAATGCAACAATACTTTCAAATTTAAAAAAAAATCACCAGTAGCGGCCGGAATTTATTTTACTTTCAAATCTTTTTTCAAATATTTTATAGTCACTGAAAAAATTCTCAGAATTATTTTAGATGACAGCTTTTATCAATCATTTTGTGACCTAAGGGATGTAAAATTTCGATCAAATTGAACACGGTAAATTGCGTCCATCATTTTATTTCATAAAATATGCCAACCGGTTTCGGTACATTCACGTTTTACCGTAACCCGTGGTTTCTGCTCCATTTTTCTCAAGACCGTTAAATAAACGAAAATATTTACATAAGGGTTTTAAGGGACATACTTTACTTTAGCCAGTGATTCCTGGCATTATTTGGAGTAAGAAATGTAAATGAAATTTCGACATCAAATACCAGTTTTCTGTCGGACAGCTTAATAATTTTGGTAATGCGCGTTTTCATCCAGAGACAAAAAATCCCCGACAAAATATCCTCCGATAAAATATCCTCCGACAAAATATCTCCGACAAAATATCCTCCGACAAAATATCTTCCGACAAAATATCCTCCGACAAAATATCTTCCGTTAAAATATCTTCCGACAAAATATCCTCGACAAAATATCCTCCGACAAAATATCTTCCTACAAAATATCTTCCTTAAAATATCTTCCGACAAAATAACCTCGACAAAATATCCTCCGACGAAATATCTTCCGTTAAAATATCTTCCGACAAAATATCCTCCGACAAAATATCTTCCGACAAAATATCCTCCGACAAAATATCTTCCAACAAAATATCCCCGACGAAATAACCTCCGACAAAATATCCTCCGACAAAATATCCTCCGACAAAATATCATCCGACAAAATATCCACGAAGAAATATCCTCCGACAAAATATCCTCCGACAAAATATCCTCCGACAAAATATCATCCGACAAAATATCCCCGAAGAAATATCCTCCGACAAAATATCCTCCGACACAATATCTTCCGACAAAATATCCCCCGAAAAAATATCCTCCGACAAAATATCACCGACAAAATAGCCTCCGATAAAATATCTCCGACAAAATATCCTCCGAAAAAATATCCTCCGACAAAATATCCTCCGACAAAATATCATCCGACAAAATATCCACGAAGTAATATCCTCCGACAAAATATCCTCCGACAAAATATCCTCCGACAAAATATCATCCGACAAAATATCCCCGAAGAAATATCCTCCGACAAAATATCCTCCGACACAATATCTTCCGACAAAATATCCCCCGAAAAAATATCCTCCGTAAAATATCTCCGACAAAATATCCTCCGATAAAATATCCTCCGACAAAATATCACCGACAAAATATCCTCCGATAAAATATCTCCGACAAAATATCCTCCGAAAAAATATCCTCCGACAAAATATCTCCGACAAAATATTATCCGATAAAATATCCTCCGACAAAATATCTCCGACAAAATATCCCCCGAAAAAATATCTTCCGACAAAATATCTCCGAAAAAATATCCTCCGATAAAATATCCTCCGACAAAATATCTCCGACAAAATATCCTCCCATAAAATATCCTCCGACAAAATATCTCCGACAAAATATCCTCCGAGAAAATATCTCCCATAAAATAACCTCCGACAAAATATCCTACGGACAAAATATCCTCCGACAAAATATCCTACGGACAAAACATCCTCCAACAAAACATCTACTAAAACCTAACCTAACCTAACCTTATTTTACATTTAACCATTTTTTAATAATATTTTATTGTCTATACAAGATGTTTGCACTATTTTTGTCCCATTTTTTTTAGTTTAGATTAGGTTAGGTTAGGTTATGCTAGATTTTAGTAGCTATTTTGTTGGGGGATGTTTTGTCCGTAGGATACTTGTAGGGGATATTTTGTCGCGGAAAGAAGTCATGGAACCATTAATTAGATTAGAATTTTCATTAGACAGTTGTAGTTTATATTTTCAGTAAGGGTATTTTAATTTCATTTGTATCGATTTTTGTTTTATTCATTGTTACGTCCCTGCGCCGACTTCCGACTTTTTTTATATTCTAAGAGTCCCACTTCAGCATTACGGGTAGGAGTACGATAGGGGCTCTTGAAAACAGTCGCTCAACTCAATTGGTCTCCGGCAGCAAACATTCAACAACTCTTTCAGACCGCGTCACTTCAACTTTCAACATCTGGTGTGCATGTGTTACCTATTATTGAATTTATCCAATAGGGAATACGCAATGTTAGATTCGCATTCGAACTAAACTTAAATTGATACAAATTGGATAAATGTGATATAGAAATAAAAAAAAATTGATGCTAAATAACCTAATTTACAACCCAACCTTCCTCTTTTCAATCGCCTTCCCCTCCCATCTCCGTTAGGCCTCACAAAATATTACATTTGGGGTTGCCGTAGCCCTGTTGATATCGGACAGTTGGATCACGGTTTAAGAAATCACATTAAAGAAATCCTTACTTTATGAGAGACCGTTTTATTGATCTGTTGCATTGACATTAGAATGTGTTATTTCCCAGAATTTGAACAATTCGTCTAATTGCAAGTAAAGGTTCTATTCAAGTTCTGTTAATATATCATTATTGGCCAGTTACAACAGAACTGAAATAGAATAATACACTTTTAAAGCAATATTTTCAATTTACTGTTTACATCACATACTTAGATATCCCTATCCTTAATCCATATCCTTAATCCGTATCATTAATCCTTATCCTTAATCCGTATCTTTAATCCTTATTTTTAATCCTTAGTCGTAATCCTTATCCTTAATCCTTATCCTTAATCTTTATCCTTATATTTAATTCCTATCCTTAATCATTATCCTTAATCCTTATCCTTAATCCTTATCCTGAATCCTTATCCTCAATCCTTATCCTTAATCCTTATCCTTAATCCTTATCCTTAATCCTAATTTCCACATGTTTATTATCGTTTTTCAAACAAAGCGATCAAATATCAAAATCTACACATCGAATTGGAAAAACCAATTCCTTATCGATTTCACAAATTCATCTGTTAAATGATCATAATATTGTACGTGTATAACTGATGTAATAATAAAGCGATAATATTATAACTGTTATAATAAAAAAGTTATCATTACTTTTTATTTGATCAATTTATTACAACTGCCGTAGTAATAAATTGATCGTCACCTTTGATAGTCACTGCAAAACAATTTCCAATAAGGCAATGCAAATTTTAGGTTTTGTAATACTTATCGCAAACTTTTCACAACATTGAGTCAATAAAACTATTTTACTGCTCTCTTGTGAGATCGCAGCTAGAATAAGCATCTCCTGTTCGGTCTCCTATTTATACTTTGAACTTACGCCGCTTAGAGAAAGCACAAAGGAAGTTTCTTAGATATGTTCAATGCAAATTGAGACAACCTGTAAATGATATCTGCTACAATACATTAATGTTTGATCTAAAACTACCACTGCTTTCTTACCGAAGAACTATTAATAATATTCTACTTTTTAAATTACTAAATAACCTCAAAGACTGTTAAATGTTAAGTGTTAAAAATTACCGTGTCCCTGTTAAATCTACTCGACTTCATCATCTTTTGCACTGTGACAACCATAGCACTAAACTATTCATATAATTCACCGCTAAATCGATTTCACCGAACTGCCAATAGATAGATATACAGACCCTTCCGATATTTTTAAAACCACTTCATCCTGCGTTAAAGCAAAAATAATAATTAGTTGTGAATATAACTGATATATTTTATGTATTATTTTTGTAAAATATTAAGTATTTATTGTATCTACTGATGAATTATATGTATGTGCTGGTATGTTTACTTATATTTTCTGTATAATGTTTGTAAATGTTCAATATATATTGTCTGCAAAAGCCTAATGGGCGTTTATTAAATGGATAAGTAAATAATATTGTAACCATTGTAGTGTGGTAATAAGGTGATAATATTATAACAGTTATAGTAATAAAATGATAAAATTATAACTGTTATCGTAATAAAGTGATAATATTACAACTCTTGATGTAATAAAGTGATAATATTATAACTTTTGTAGTAATAAAGTTATAATATTACAGCTGTTGTAGTAATAAAGTGATAATATTATAACTGTTATGGTGACAAAGTGATAATTTTACTGTTTTTGTATATATGTAAGTACTTACGTTTTGTCCTTATTTGTGACGGAAAACGTGAAGGTTATTTATGATGATTTTTACCTGTAACAATAGAAAATAACAATCTTTAGATATAACATTATTAACAGTGTTTGTTTAGCAAAGTGATGATACTCACAGTATCACCCTGGTGTAAAACCACCCGTCTACATTGAAAAGTTGCTGAGAATAACAAAAGCCATGTTTAATTAACACATCTGAATAATCAAAAAAACCAAATTTCCTCATCCAATTCCTCTCTCATTCCCTTCAACGTCAAAACAAAAATCACGGTTTTTATTAAAATGGGGAACTGAACATTTTTGATACGGCATCCATGGGTATATATTTTCTACTTAATATTTAAAAAAGTATTGATTGAATATTTGAGCTTATTTTATTTATTATTTAAAATTAAAGTAATGGTTTTTGAAAGAGAGAGTACGAAAACAATGTGCAACATAGTTGTGAATGATGAATACTTGGAGCAGGATGAGTTTGTGTATTTGGGAAGTATATTTACGAGAGATGGGAAGACTGATAGAGATATTGAAAGGAGGGCAAATGCCGGTAACTCCGTTAATGGGGGACTGAACGCCGTTGGCGCCAACAAAAAACTGTCAAAAGAAGCGAAGCTAGCCGTCCATAATGGAGTGCTGGTATCTACCCTGATGTACGGCAGTGAGGCATGGAGCTGGCAGAGAAAGGATGAAAGTAGACTGAATGCTGTAGAAATGAGATCCCTGCGGCGTATGTGTGGTAAAACCATTTATGATCGTGTGAGAAATGTGGAGATACGCAAAGAATGCAAGGCTGATGTAAGCGTAATGAGTAAGATTAAAAAAAGGACAGTCTGATGGTTTGGGCATGTAAAGGAGTGTAAGGAGAATATATGACGCAAATGTGAATGGTACACGAAGTCGGGGACGCCCGAGGAAGACACGGCACGACCAAGTGAATCAGATACTTGAGTCAGGCGATGTCAAGAGTCAGAATAATAGAAGAGCATGTGTGAGACGATATATGAATGTGAACGAGCCAAGTAGTGTGTGCCAAGATCGAGTTGTTTGGCGATCCGTCCTCTCTGCCTACCTCTTCGGGAAACGGCGCGATGGTTAGTTAGTTAGTTAATTTAAAATATATGATTTTAGGTCTTTTGTAAAAGCGTCACGGAAGTATCGTAAAAATGCATAAAATATAATTATTTGTGAGTACAAAGTACCCAGGTACAAGGTTATTTTATCAAATTTTCTATGTAATACTCTCAGTGGAATGGAAAAAAATGTTCCGTCGGTAGTACTTCGGTATGTTCCATGTCCATTTTTTCGTCTCGTGATTGGACGAAACAAAACCTTCCACCATGACGTCACGCTAGGCCGTTTCGTGTAATTTTTTGTACATTTGGACTTGTCACGCAAGCCGGTGACACGCGAGATACTGGAGACATCTATGTAGTAGGTAGCGAAGGTAGTGAAAAGGTAGCAGCGCTCACACGTTATTAAAAATGCATCAGCGGATGTCGAAATTGTGACGTTGGGGCACTAATATGAACGGTGAACATTCCGGAGCTGAAGCCGGAGGGAATGTGGACATTGGACAAACGATAACTTAATCGATGGATGTAAAATAAAGTTTTATGGCCTCACTAATAAACGCTTCGTAAATTTTACACAACTGATAAATAATCAATAACGCTTGGTAAATGGTTGTTTATCATTTATTTAAAACTTAAAGCACGTTCACTAACTAAGTAAACAAGGGGGTTAATGTATAAAATGGTATTTTTCTATTTTAATAATAAGTTCCTATCTACCTGGAAATGACGAACATAGTAAAAAAAAACGTTACATACAGAAATTACAAGGCGTAATTTTAAAGCCAACTCATCGTTGTCTCGTTCAATCAAGTCAACTCAACACTCTCTGAAAATTCATTAAAAGCTATGAAAAAAATACAGTAGCCCATAACCCTAACCTAACGTAACCTATTTAACCAAAAAAAAATTCATCACTTTTAATGACTTTCAAAGGAGGTTCTGTGTTCATTTCATTCTGAGTTGTCCGGTCACCATTTTCGTACGCACGTACCAATAACACATTACCAGAATCACACACGTACGGAATTATATATGGATAATTAGAACGAGGAATTACGCACGTCAAAAAAATGTTACATCGTATAACCTGACCTGACAAAACTTTTTTTTCTATTTAGCATACGCTTAACGCTCCAAATTTGAAACCTATTGACTGTTGTCTCTGACGTGTATTATAACAGTTGATATTTATTTATTTTTATTTCTTTTTATTGAGGAAACAAACAGTCATACAGAAAAATGATTATAACAATAAAATTCATATGTTGTAGACCAATTAAGTTCCATTATGTTAAAAAATATTGGTTTAGTATTTTTACCTACTCAACTTAAATGACAAAGAAAAAAAATATAAAAGAAAAACATAAAAAGAAGAACATAAAACATAATAAAGAAAAACGTAGAATTATTAACAAACATAGTTATACTATTTACTATGGTTGATAATAATATAATTTTCACAAAAAAGAGAGAAAAAAAAATAATATTTTAAGTTATTAATTTATTAAGCTGCTTTTTATATGATTTCAAGTCATGGTTGAAAATGTCTACATCTCGTAAGGCATTGTAAGTTTCACAGATACGTACTATTACAGAGTTTTGCGCATATTTAGATTTACTGTGTGGTATTCTAAGGATGGGTTGTTTCAAAAAATTTGATGGATTCATCAAATATTTGAAGTTGATTTTCACGTTCTGTGTAAGTTCTTTCCAAGTTCTGTTATTATATAGTTATAGGAAAGTTGCTTCACAATACTGAAATAATCACAGAACTTGAATAGAACTTACACAAAACGTGAAAATCAACTTCAAATATTTAATGAATCCATCAAATTTTTTGAAACAACCCGTCCTAAATAAGTCGTTCGATCTGGTGTTTTGTTTGGGGCAACGAAATGCAATATTTTCTAACAGATATGATGAATCAACAAGGCAGTTCACGATTTTGTGTAAGAATAATGCATCAGAGATAATTCCATTACGTGTTATTTAAGTAGGAGTAATTCTCTTCATGTGTAATTTCGTACATGTGTAATTCTGGCAATTGAACCCGCACGTGACATTTACTTCTGTGTTATTTTGACCTGACACCGTAAAATAATCACATTTATATAGTTCAATTTCTCGCTTCCTTTGATGGTGAGTTGCTTTAGTGTATGTACACCTTGTAAAAATGCACAAAGAGTACAGTGTCAGGAGAATATTTAACGAAAATATGACAAAGTTTACTTAAAAGAACCGAGAGATGCCCAAGGGAAACATGGCACGTGAATCAAATACGTACTTAAACAGATTTGGAATAACCTAAAACTAGTGTCAAAAGAACTAGAAATGTAGATAAAAGTTGATGTATAAATGAGAATGAATGGAAGTGTATATCAATACAGAGTTGTGTGGTAATCTATTCTCTGCTTATCCCTGCAGCAAACGGAATTATAGTTGGTAAGGGTCATGTATCATAATTAGTCTAAGATTAGTGCTCACATTACTTTAGTTGTCCATGGGATCTTCGGGTCACATGGTCTCGTTTCCGAGATGTGCCGATCGTAACCGAAGGTAGACGTTAATCCTCCGAATTATTATAAATTACGGTACGTCAGTAAACCGTCACAGTGATTCAATGATACTAGGTTTTTCAATAGCATCATGTATTAGTGGAGAATACTTGTTCCAGTACTTACAAATAACGAATGTATCTGGAGAGAACATTGGAGATATTACAGAAAGTCAACATTTTAGTTTCAAGTCAAGGGATGTTCCTTAGTGGCGTTTTTCAAGAACGCCACTGTCGGAAGTAAGGTGCCTGTACAAGTGTACAGTCCATATGAAGGTACTGCGCGTTTTCATTCCGCGTCAAAACATCCCCGACAAAATATCCCGTGAACAACACATCCTCCAACAAAACATCTACTAAAACCTAACCTAACCTAACCTTATTTTATTTTTGACCAATAATTTATTGTCTTTACAGAATGTCTGTATTATTTTTGTACCATTTTTTTTATTTGAATACCACACAAGACTCCCAACTGCTCCCGTCTGGAGCCAGTGAGACTATGGCATACCCAATTGGGGTATGTTGTGAGGCTGATGGTGGTGGGGAGGGGAAGGAGATGGGGAAGAGGAAGGTGGGAAGTACCTGGCTATTCAGATCTGGTCAACAACCACGGCTAAAGTATTTTCCATTCTGGAACGTGCCGCAGATGTACTATATATAGTTTTAAAT
This sequence comes from Glyphotaelius pellucidus, assembly GCA_936435175.1. Lineage (NCBI taxonomy): Eukaryota > Metazoa > Arthropoda > Insecta > Trichoptera > Limnephilidae > Glyphotaelius > Glyphotaelius pellucidus. The sequence continues at coordinate 10,683,196 of OW386560.1, forward strand.
TAATTAATTATGAAATAACACGAATTAATCAAATAAAATTTATTTTCCACGCCGGGATTCGATCCCGTGATCTTCGGAACGCGAGTCAAGAGCCTTACCGCTGGACTACGCCGGCCGTCATTTTACTATGTCTGCATTATTTTTGTTAGGTTAGGTTTTAGTAGATATTTTGTTGGGGAATGTTTTGTCAGTAGGATATTTTGCCTGGGATATTTTGTCGCGGGTCGAAAAGTCACAGAACGCTATACAAATGCACAAAATCATTATCATCAATTTACATTTTTGTTTTTACTCTAATAATTGCGCGACCTACAATAACAGGAGCTAAATTTTATACAAATTATTATCGGTTTTCCACAAATATTTCTCTGATGCTTCCATGCAAAAATTTCATCCAAAGTAAAAAGTCTAAGACAAGTCTCTCAGTGCAAGTCAGCCAGTGATCGACTGCACGAACAGTTTGTTAGCTTTCTGTTGTTCCACAGCACGCTGACATTGTTCCTAGGCATTCAATAGTCAGCAGTCACGCTAACCTAACTACCATACTCATAGGAACATTGAATATCTACTGCTGCAGCTATTTACGACGTGAAATAACAGCGACCTTAATATTAAAATATATTATGCCCGAACGGTCTTCATTTGTAGAAGAAAAAATGAATACAAATTTATGAATGAATGAATACAAGAACGAATAAAACAATTTTTTTAAAATAGAGACAACATTGATAATTTTTTGTATTTATTGAGCGTTACCTGTAACAATTTCTAAAAATTTTATTTTGAAGAGTTTTACTTTCATAGGTACAGGTTCATACATTGATAGGTTACGAAAACCTCCTAATCATCGGCATAGTGTCAAACGTATTACCAAATTCCCTCTCTTATTTTTGACAAATTCACTCTCTTATGTCAAAAATAAGAGAGGGAATTTGGGAATGCGAGTATCTTTTATAATAATTTAGATATTGACCATTTGCGTGTCGGTATGTTTTGCTTTTTTTATAAGTTTCTTTTCAAAGCATTAGGACCCTCAAAAAATTGTTAAAATTGACTGATTTGAACGCAACTAATTTAATATGCAAATTAGACAATGTATTTTTAAAAAAGGCAAAACGTACAAGTAAAGAATATTGAAGTGAAACTTGTTGAGTGCCGTTGTGATTTGAAACTCGGATGAAACGGAACTGGCACTAAAAAGAAACAAACACATACATCTATAGGATTTAGCCTGCGAGGGAATGAGATAGAATGAAACCTTACTTACTTACGGTAACTACGCTGCACTCATTGGCTGCTTTGATTATGATCTCACTTTTCAAGGCTCCTATTGGTTGAGATTATTTTGGTGAAGGTTCGCTTTTCCAAGGTTTTTGCTGCTAGGCCCTGCGGGTTGCTTTTGGGCCGATCCGAAATCCGATATGAACTGGTTCCAAAAATAGCCGGTTCATCGGATCCACTGTGACCCAGTTACAACTAGTCACCGGTACAAAGAAACGGCGACAGGCAATGACATCATATGTAATATATAGCCACGTTATTCAAAACTATTACCGTCAACCTTTCCAAATCAGGAAACATACTTAAATTTACAAATTCGTAGTACTTAGCCAGGGACAAATCCTCACGCGATCTGCTAACGTAAGTGGCGCCAACCTTTGACGAATTCTCGAATTCGAAACTGTATTACAACGGTAGCCTTGTTTGAAACTTCGCGTACACAGATGTTGGCACGGCGCGTACGGCGCGGCGTCAGACATGCACTCGAAGCCAGGTTCTCAAATTTCAACCGCGCAGACGCAAGGCTATTATTACTGTTTGATGATGATACATCCGCATTAGTGCTTCAGCTAGAAATAATTAAATGTAAAATACTTGACTAATTAACTAAAAAATAATTAATTTAATGTAATAAATTATTTAATTAATTGCAAAAACTATTTTAAAAAAATTATAAAATGTAATAAATTTAAAACGTTGATTAAAAAAATAGATAAATGTAATAAATTAAAAATAAATAATTAAAAATAATAAATTAATTAAAATTATAAAAATGGTTTCAATTAGAATTGTTTCATAAAATTAAATTGGTTAGATAAAATTAAGCAATATTTCATAACCAGCCGCGGGCCGCCATTTTGATATTCCTGTTTTATCACATTAATGTTTTAATATAAATGAAAAAACTTTTTGAAAGGAATCGAGGAAGTACGAAAGTCTTGAATAAAACATCAAAAACGAAGGTGTGTCCAAAAATGTCGAACAAAACTTACCTTTGTGAGGGAGTTTTTTCAAGTGTAGTACTGGGAGTTTTGTAGGTACTATTTTTGTAAAGTAAATTCTTTTAAGTATTTTTTTATCCGTCACAATGCCACGTTACGCCCCTTCAGCGTGACAAGGGCGGTGCGTGATGCATTATTAATTAATCCTAAAATAAATCAACCGGGATTGGATTTGGTATAGAATGATATTACTAGATAGGTGTGTAAATAAATGTCCACCTTCCTAAAGTTGGGTAGCCATCGCTCGAGTAGTTGTGTAATTAATACATCAATCATTTTGATTTTTAGATTTCGGAATAAAAATGTAATACAATATATATTAATGTAACGAATTTCAAGAAAACAATTGAATTATTGAACGGGTTTCGCTCTTGTCCAAACGTTGATGTAATGTGCTAGTGAAATTTTAATGATTTTGTTTTATTATATTTCAAATCAATAAATTTCTTTGGGAGATTTCAGTGTTAATTGTTTTGACAACATCCATGGGAGAGCGGATAAATCCTTGACCCTGAACCCAAGGTAGAGGGTGAACGGTACCTACTTGACTCCAGCCTCGCCTTTTTATGTGAATACCGCACAAGAGTACCAACTGCTCCCGTCTGAAGGCGGTGAGACTATGGCAGCACGAATTGGGAGAGGAAAATTGAGGCCGAAGGTAGCAAAGAGGGGAAGGAGACCTTCATATCTGATCACCAAACACGAATTAAGCCAAATACCAGGTAACTATTTTCCTATGATTAATATAATACAATAAAAATTTTAGATTTGCATGATTCTTTCTAAAATAGTTTTACGGGTGTATAATAAATTTTAGCCATTTTTGGTGACCAGATCTGAATTGCTATGTGCTTTCCAATCTTCTTCTTATCCATTTCCTTTCCTTCCACATTATTCAGCCTCACAACAGACCCTGATAAGGGATGCCATAATCTTGCTGGCTATTGGTGAACAATTGGTATCAACGTAAGCGTAAGAAGGGAATTGACGTAATGTTTTGAGTTGTTTAATGCAACATGAGTTATGTGGGTTCTAGGTAACAACCTACCAACAACCCTGATTGAAAGTTGACCCGCACGGGAAGTGAACACGGGCCGTATTGTCTGCCAGCAGGAAACGTTGCATTTTTTGCCATTCCTTTGTAGAATTCGCGGTAGCGGTGCTATTCGATTTAAAAAACATATGCAGGACGGAATGCATTTTGATGCAAACGATTTATAACCATGGACTTTTTAATGGAACATCTGTCACTATGACGTCTTTGTTGGAACATTTTTGTGAAATAAAAATATTTCTTTTAACGAATATAACTGAAAAATATCGAAAAAAAAATTTTAAAAATTTACCCATTTTTTTTAAAATATAATTTTTTTTCCGTGATTTTTGTATATTTTAACAACTTCTGTTACTTTCCGTTATTTGTTTTTAAGGTGTTATGCCGTGTTGCGCTACCTCCTTCTTTAGCCAACGTTTCGGACAGCGTTATTGTGTCCGAAACGTTGGCTAAAGAAGGAGGTAGCGCAACACGACATAGCACCCCAAAAACAAATAACGAAAATACTTTTGGCCGTGAAAATTTAAAAACTTATTCAACTTCTGTCACTGATCTTTCATAATTAAAAAAAAATCAATTCGGGAGGCGGGTATGGGTACCGCCACCCCGTTTAATGGATAATCAATACCTCTGCTGTAGGTGACCACCAATTGAACGCTACGTTTGGTAACTTTACATGGGTGCCCGGGTTCATTGTGTGGGGTATGCCTACGTCTTGCGTCAATGCGTTTGCCCGCCTACTGCGTGGCGGGCCGATTCGAGAGAGATAGGTTGAGGGAGACCCAACCTAGAACTCTCCAGCCGGCTTCTTTAGACGCATCGCCTTGCACCGCAATGGGAGGAATGGATTCATACTCCGTCACTCCTAGACAAATTGACCCCTAGATTCCCTCCCACTCCTCATATCTTTTTCCTTTCCAGAACTTATTTTCCTTCCTTTCCCTAAAAAGACTTTCCACACGGCAACCCCAAATATGACACAGGCGCTGAGGGAATTTTATTTCCTCAGGGCCTCTTTTGTACCCAACGTAAAAAAAATTAAGAATAAGATGTTAGCTTTGAGCACACCATGTGTAGAAAATCTTAATGCCTGTATCAGACCATGTTCAAGAAACTGTCAAACTTCCCCTCCCGCACACCTCTTTGTGCCTGACTTGAACACGAATCTCGGAAATTTTGGTAAGGCGTATCACCTCTAGAGAACATCGCTATGGCCAGACCACGCTGTATAAAATGGATATCTCGACATGGCTAAAGCACCCAGTGAGGCCCCATATTATCAAAGTTACTGTATCAAAAAAATAAATGATAATAATTAAAGCTTACAAGAAATAAACCTTAGTTACCTTTGTGTTCAAATTTCTAATATTTTCAATTACATATATCCTTTCGTAGTATCAAAATCCAAAAGAGTATTTAATTTTTTTTTTTTTTACATGAGCTCCACACAGGAGGCCCTGAGGAAAATAATTTCCCACAGGGCCTATGTCATCTTTGGGGATGCTGTGTAGAGGGTTTTTTTAAGGAAGTTTAAGGGTTTTAAGGCTTAAGGAAAGGAGTTTAAGGGGTGGGTAGGAAGGAAAGGGGTTTAAGGGGTGGGTAGGAAGGAAAGGGGTTTAAGGGGTGGGTAGGAATCTGGGGTTCAGTGTGTCCTGGTCATCCACCTTCGAGACCTAGACAAACTTCACCCCATGAACCCGGGCACCCCTGCTAAATCACCAAACGTAGCGAACCACTTGGGGTCATCTGCTTTCAAATCCAGTATTTTAATTTCATTTTGTTTTGAAGAGTTTTATTTAACATGTACATTTGTTACTTAATTTTTATATATCTGCAACCGGTTTTAATACATCCGTGTCATTCACTAGCAATCTTAAAACCGAAATCGAAACTGGTAGCAGACAAACAAAGAATTAGTAACAAATGTACATGTGAAATTATCCTCTTCAAAACAAAATGTCTAGAAATTGTTACGTAGTTAATGCCCAACAAGTAAAAAAAAGTATTTTATTTTATTATAAAAACAGCGAAACCATTTGAAATTAATTAGAAAAGCGATTCTGTATCTTTTGTGGATACGGAATCGATTCCGAACGTAATCTACTGTCAAATTTGTTTGATTGTATATGGCTTGCAATTGCTTTTTTTATGGAGTGATATGTCAGCTGTCGTATTTCGACCAGTTTAAAACACGAAATGCTACAAGTACGCATGATTATTTATTAATTTAATGTACGTTTAAAGTTGTATACCATGATTTGACATTTGCGAAGTTTCGTTTCAATCTAAATACGCATGAATTGCTTAGTTTGCCCAAAATATGAACCTTTTTAAGGCAAAGCTGTTAAGGTAGTATATACGTACAGAATAATTGAATATTTGGGGAATATATACATTAATTATTTCACTAACCGCCGCAATTTTAGGCACGGATTATGGGAATTACACTTAATTTCAACAATTACTACAAGAAACAACTACTTACATGCACAAAATAGTTTATTAGTTTCTTAATTTGGGCAAACTAAGTAATTAATCCTTATTTAGATTGAAACTTCGCAAATATCAAATTCATGATGTACAACTTTAAACGTACATTAAATGAATAAACAATCATGTATTTTTGCAGCTTAAACTAGTTGAAATACGACAGCTGACATATCAGTCCGTAGAAAATGCAATTGCAAGCCATATACAATCACACTAATTTGATTACTTATGGAATCGATTCCGTATCCACACAAAAGTTGCAGAATCGCTTACCGATTGATGTAATACAGAACTGAGTGATTCAGTTATTTCATATAATAAATAATAATTATTATTATGATATAAATTATTTTTATTAGTTATTCAAAAGAGCAATGGAATTAATGCAAATTAAATGCATTTTCGACATATAATAACAATTTATATGTCTGTTTTGTACGACGAAGAATATTTATTGGTTTTAGCAGTGCACAAGACCCCGTAGTATTCAGTTTAATGAGTCAATAGATGCAGTTAGTGCACTGCAATTTATGATGTGCATCAAATGAATTCTGCATTCATTTATTCTCAAGAAGTGCAGTGTTTGCATCGCATCGAGAACAGAATATATGCATGACTTCTATTGAAATGCAGCAACACGCATGTTATATTTTTATTTATAAAACGTATTGGCATTTTCAAACTAGCGTTCAAATTCTTGCATAAAATATTACGAATTCTAGGATTTAATCCAGGAACTAAGCTGCATTTATAGTTCGCAAAATATTGATAAATAACGCGGTTCTGATGCCGAAAATTAATTCTATAGATTTTTAGTGTTAAGTGGAACGTTTTCGCGACCCTTTTTGGCCTGTTTCATACAAATCTTAAATTTAGATTTGAGATCAAAATACTCAACCAAATTGAAAAATTATTTTTGTAATCGAAAGGTATATCAAATATCTAGTACGGATGTGAGCTATTTTATTTATTTTTGGTTTAAAATATAAGATATAGGCCATTAAAGGCTTTCGTGTTTCATGATTTTAGAAGCTACTTGCGCAATTATTTGTGAGGAAATGAAAACCAATAAAAAAATAATTTTACTAAATTTATCATGGAAATACAATGAAATATAAAATAAAAAATAAAAATAAAGAAAAAAAAATCATTTTGAAAGGAGTAAATTCAAAATACAAATTACCTATTTACGGCGGAAAAAAATTTAACGTTTATACATAAATTGCTCTCTCAGGCCCTATTTTGTTCCACATACGTATCAATAATCTCTGTAACCTACTAGCTGGAAAATTAAATCTTTTGCAGATGACGCTGCTTATAACTTGCCAAAAAAAATTAAAAGAAACATTCGGCGTAGCTCAAAACGACAAAATTTCGACCATATGCCTGGTGTGGTAGTCGAAAAGCATGTAAAAACTGCATACAAAACTTATTTTATGTATAAAATATTGTTAGATACGGATGATATGATGGTTAGATATGGATGCTAAACCAACGAACACGCTCTAGAGTACAAGCTGCCGAAATGAGGTACTTGAGAGGAGTAACAAGGGTTACGAAATGGGATCACATAAGAAACCCGACGATCCGAGACGATCTGAGTATTGAACCACTGCTAATCCTCATACACAACTAAGGTGGCTTGGACACTTACTAAGAATGTCTGATGATCGAATTCCGGGGAAAATACTGAGTGCGATTCCAGAGAGTAGACTTCCAGTGTGCCGCCCCAGATACAGTTGGGCGAGGCAACTCCAGAAACTATGTGAGGAGAGGATGGGACTGCCATGGACGGAGGCCGAACAATCAGCACAAGAAAGGGACGTATGGAGGAGCCTTGTAGATGCAATGAGTCCCCGACCCGAAAAGGATAAAGGGAAGAAGAAGAAGAAGAAATATGGTTAGATATAAAACTCCTTATGATCAGTGCTGGAAAAACTAAATTTTTACTTCATCTATCTTTGCAGAATCAATTTAAAATAATGATAAATTTTTAAGGCTCAGTCTGTCTGCTACAAACTCACCTATTAACAATCATATTTACTCTTCTCCAAGAACTGGTTCTTCCTGTAATTGCCCAAATTTCACTAAATCTTTCTTCTATACTCTGTTTGCCAAGCTATTTTTATGCCTAATTTTATTGTTCCTGGTGATACAAGATACATTAAGAATGTACACATTTGGCTTATGGCTTCCGACATCATCTTAAAAGGCAGACAATATGTAATTTATTATTAATATCGAGTCTTCAATATTTTACTGTAATATTTTTGTTATGCCGTACGTAATAATATTGAGGTTTACTTTCGTGGTAAGATCGTAAGACAGGCTATTTTTTTCGTATTAACGAGAAAAAACGCACGTAGCAAGTAGGTTCTATAGCGGCGCAATCACCAGTGTTCGTAAGGCTGTACAACTGATGGGATTTTAATTACTAGTTGCCCCGTGGCCTTGTGGTGCATATCCAGCACGCTAAGTTCTGGGTTCGGAACCCGCCGAGGCTACTACTTGTATATTATTCACTTTCAATACTCGTAACTGTTGGGGTTTTAAGAAAAGGCAAAATTGCAATTGGTAAATATCTACTGTAATGTCTTTGCCTATTTGATAAGGTTTTACTGTGATATTGGGATGCCTTAAAACAAGGTAATTAACTGTTTTAATCACTCTTTTTAAATACCTATTATGAATTGGCAGCTCAAGTGACTGAAAACTGTCTATGAAAATTAATAACTAACTAACCATCACGCCGTTTCCTCACAGGGGTAGGCAGAGAGGACGGACCGACAAACAACTCGATCTTGGCACATACTTCTCCTACATGCTCTTCTATTATTCTGACTCTTGACATCGCCCGACTCAAGTATCTGATTCACTTGGTCGTGCCGTGTCTTCCTCGGGCGTTCCCGACTTCGTCTACCATTCACATTTGCGTCATGTATTCTCATTACACTCCTTTCCTCATTCATTCGCTCTACATGCCCAAACCATCTGAGTGTCCCTTTCTTAATAATAGATATTCAAATCTTAACAATGTAGGTACGATTCTACTTTTTCACGGCCAAAAGTATTTTGTTATTTATTTTATTATTACAGTGTCAATGATCAGTTGGCTAAAGGAGGTAGCGCAATACGGCATAACACCCCAAAAATAAATAACAAAAAAAAATCTTAACAATGTAGTACATTGATATTCCAGTAGTTTAGTCAGACATCTCCGAAAAATCTATATTTGAGTTTAGGTATGCAGTTATATTTGAAATTGTGTCCTCTATCTGGTAAAATATTCAGATTCTCGCGAACACCTCCAAATCAATTATAATGCAGAAAAACTTTTAAGTGAACTAAACAAAATGTTGTTACTGTCTTTGTCACTAGTAGGATATTTCAAATGTCATACTAATGTACCGGACCGTTATGCTTTCCGGTGTTTTTTTTATAGCATATTTAATACGTTAAACAAAGAATCGTGTAAATAATATTTGATTTATAGTGTGCATTAGAATTTTACTTTCTTCATTATCTCTGAACTTAGCATTTGGAGATGTCTGACTAATTAATTGGATGATCGATAAACTTGTTACAGTTTTTTCGCTGAAAACAACAAGTAGGCGTAAGCAAGACAAAAGATCGTTTCTCAGTGATGTTTCGCAAAGACGTTTCCTTTTGTAAACTATCACTTTTTAATCAAAATTATCAACATGTTTCGAAACCGAAGGTTTCTTCGTCAGGATAAGATTTACATGTTGATTAATACATGAAATTAGGCTTCACGATCCACATTCAACAAACTGTAAATAAGGGTATGATTTATATTAAGAACAATTAAAAACTTTGAATCGTTAGAAATCATTAAACTATTATACACATCCCTTGTTAGAAGCCTAATAGAACATAACTCCATAGTCTGGTCGCCCTTCTACAAAATTCATATTCTTAATGTTAAAGGAATTCAAAGAAAATTTCTACGTTTCTTAAATTTTAAACATAACATCCCTTTAGAAAACATAAATTACCCGTCGTTAATAAATATTTTAAATATTCCAACTTTAGAAAACAAACGAAAAATTAACGACCTAACCTTTTTATTAAAATTATTAAATTCTAAATTCGACTGTTGTGAACTCCTGCAATTGATAAATATACATGTACCTACACAAACGACTAGACAAATATTAACATTTTATATACACACATCTTATTCCAACTATAGTTTGCATTCTCCAATACAGCGTTTACACAGTCTTGGTAACAAGTTTTGGAAACTTAACTGTGAGAAGTGTATAGGTACATAGGTACGCACCATCTGTTAGAATATAGATAACAAAATGTGTGAGTGGCGCCATCTATTTACTACGATGTGTAACATCTTCAATAAAAATAAAGTTAGTCTATTACAAAACATCAGCGTGTTTATTAGGTTATGGGCCCAGCACGCAGCGATGTATTTTTAGGGTCAAATCTAATTTCACAACCAACCAATTTGCTCGTGAACCCTAGGTATAAGATTTCGTTTTGTTTCAAAGTGTTCCGTTCTGTTCTATTCCGTTCTGTTCCGTTCCGTGGCGGTTTGACGGATGCACCGCCGAGTGAAAACGGAATTCAGTCAATGAAATTATAGAGACGGCTCCGCCATGGTTCCAAACCGGTTCTGTGCAGGGTTGACCAAGCGCGAACAGTGCTGTTATTAATGTATTCATTTGTGATGGCAAATTACACGTTCTTACGGAGCCAAGTCAGGCGTAGATACTGCTTGGAAAGGAAAACTGGGATATATAAAATATATCTGCTAAACATCGATTTATAATAACAATAGATAAGCCCACTCATATCTCATTTAAATCTAAAAATAACACCGCCCTAACACTGGAGCGACTAAATAAATAAATTTGCATCATTTACTCGAGATTTCCAGAAGATCATTTTTTAAATTTTTCGCCACTTTAACATGGATACATAAAAACTTATTATAGTATTATATAGACAACTATATTTTTTACCCACGGCTTCGCTCGCATGGTATTAGGGGGAAATAGTTGTAACGCTTGCACTTATCAATTATCCCCCCCTTCCCCCCTCCCGCATTCCATACAATCATTCTCGATACTTTCAGTTTTCAAAAAGCTCGCGTGTCACCTAAATTTCATAATGCTAGAGCTCACCAGTAGTAAAAAAAAGAATAATCCAATTTGGTTCAGTCGTTCGGAAATTATGCGCTTACCAATATTTCGAAGATTCATTTTTATTTATATTGTGTACAGATAGATACATATTAACTATGACGCCTGAAAAAAAAAGTATCAACATCGTTTCCACGGCAACGATTTGTTTTCTGACGTTAGCAATAACTCGCCTTTGTTGGCGACAGAAAAGGTATAATAAATATAATATATTAATATTTATAATTTCATGACGCTAGAGCTTACCATTTTATATAGTCTATAGTGCTCGCATATAATGTAACTTTCTATTGGTGAAAGAATTTTTAAGATCTTTTTATTGATTAATGCGTGAAAGCGTAACAAACAAACTCACGTAGTTTCGCATTTATAATATTAGTATAGATGTATTATTAACCTGTATTTCATCGTTTATCTCATATTTGTAGGATTTTGTTTGAAAATGTTTTGTTTATTATTTGTAGGATTTGATGGATATTTCAAAACTCTATAAGTCGTATTGGAATTATCGCTACGAAATGAAAAAAATGCATTAATTATTTAGAAAATCTAGACATTAAAAGACGTGAAATGTTCACGTTACCGGAGCTCAGCAATCTGGAAGTTTGCTGCTACAGAAACATATAAATCGGCTCCCAGCTACATGGTTGAGATATTTTGGCCTTATTTTGGCAACCCTGTTACTACACCTGTAAAATTAGAGTCCGGACCAGTTAACTTTGGTTGTTTTTTCAAGTTTTCTCATTTCGCGCTCTTTTTGTTTTTTACGACTGTTGAGATGAACGTGATTCACCACCGAGCTAGATGCTTTCTCCTTACAAATAGATAAATGATTAATAATTATTACCATTACATTACGTATTGTGTTGTTTCAATGAAACGTAGTCAATGGTTCCGTCCATACGAATCCCGCACAAAGTACTGAGCCGCTCCTATTTTATTTTTTCTTTATATTAGTCTTCACATAGGAGGCCCTGATGAAAATGGTTCTATGCCATATCAGAATCAAGTCAGCTCAACACCTCTTTGAAAAGTCATTAAAACCTATCAAAAAATAGTGGAAAATAGCCCATAACCTAACCTAACATACCCTAACTAACCAATTCAACCAATTTTTTTCATCACTTTTAATGAATTTTCAAAGGAGGTGTTAAGTTGACTTCATTCTGATTTATCTGGTAACCGACATAATTTATATCCCTCAGAGCCTATTTTATCTTTGGGAATGCTGTGTGGAGGGAAAGGAAAAAGGTGCGTAGGGTAGGTACGAATCTGGGGTTCAGTGTGTCCAGGTCATCCGCCTCCAAATCTCAAGTCACCCAAAGTAGCGAACTACTTGGAGCGACCTACGGCAAAGGTTTTGGTTATCCAATAAATGGTTCCCGAGGCGGTAGTACCCATTCTTGACTCTCAAATTGACTACTAGCAAGGTCTACTACTAGTCAACATTTAGCAAAAGTGCAAAATAAGTGTACAGACCTGTGAACGTAGTCGTTCGGACGGAATTATAGGCCAATTCATGCTGTTTACAGACCAAGTGATTCATAAATTGTGTAGGTATCAATGTTGTCCACAGCAACCATAGATTTTTTTTTATTTTTAGTTATTAATATTCAAACCTGCTAAACGACTTATGTGGTTTGTCAGCAGGTACATGTTGACAACATTTTATATCATAACCTGGTGCATTTTTATACGGTATACATGTATAATAATGATAAGGATAAATTAATAAGTAGATCAATAGTTTAAAAATAAATATGTAGATAGCAGTAGGTATGATCATTACATAACCAACAAGCAGAAATGAATCACATCATTAGTTTCATAGGTAGGTGAGAATGGTCTGAGGATGGTATTACAAAATTATAGGTACAGGAAGGACTTCAATATAAATCAACTGTATCTAATATCTATTTCCTTAGATTACATTTGACTTTAGTGGTGTCATTGTAATTGTCATTGGTAGTTTATTTAACATTTTGTGTACAACATAGTTTGGGGTTCTTTCGCCGTGTTTTTTTTGTACATTTCGGAACCACCGATCTTTAATTTTGAGTGGATCTTTTATTATTTTAATGGTGAACTCCTTCCCTATTCAGGGAAGCACTTTGTTGACTTTCAATATTTTAAAATAATAATCCTCCAAGAGGTAAAACGTTCAGAGACCCATATATTAAATAATTGTTATTTTCTATGTGCATTGGTGTGGTATATTTACGGATTAACAATTTTGTAATGTTTGGATGTAACTTATATTAGTTTTATAAGAATTTCCCCAAGATAAAAGATAATTCCATAAAGGATAGTGGATACAGCCAGAAATAATGAGATAAATTTTAAAGTAATTATAGGCACAATTTTTTTTTTTTATAATAAAAAATGTACCCTAAGCCCCTTTGCCATTAGTGCAAAAAATTAACTCGGGGTATGTTAAGGCTTATAATAATTGACTTTTGTGTACAATGGCCTTCAAAGGGATATGTTCGGAATGTAAACATTAAACTGTGTGTTACATTGCAAGTTTAACATTTAAACAGTAAATTAAGTTTAGTAAAAGTAATTTTATCTTTCTAACTGCCTATTATAGCAGTCATGTGAATGGTGGAATATCTCAGCAGTCAGGCAGACAGGTATGGATTCTTGGTTACTGATTCTGGCAGTTCACAATGGAGTTATGATGGCAGCCCTGATGTATGGCATAGATTTAGCAGAAAAATTATTTGTAGAAAAGAGATCCTTGAGGTGTGTGTGTTAAAATCATGTTTGATCGTGTTAATGGCACTGGCAGGAGAATTAAAGAAACAGATAGAAGAGGATGTTTTTTATAAAGGTGGACACCTGAGTCCCAAGAGTCTAGATTGAGTGATCTATGGCATCTGAAAATGAGGAATGTCATGAGGCTGAAGATCTAGAGGAAGAAGTTGGGGGAGAGGAAGGTGGGGAAGTACCCGGCTATTCAGATCACGTCTAAAACCATTTCAAGCAATCTTTCAGTTCTGAAATGTGGTTTTTCAACAGGGCTATACTAAAATTATTTACCTTTCTGAACGTGTCGAAAATATACTTTACATTATTTTAAATGCATGAATTGTGTAATAACACAAATGATTCATATGAAACCTTGAAATATTTATTTTTTTGAAAAATTTAAACTTAATTACGATAATCTATACTTACTAATATTATAAATGCGAATGTGGGTGTGTTTGTTTGTTACGCTTTCACGCCTAAACCACTAAACCGATTTAAAAAATTCTTTCACCAATAGAAAGCTACATGATCAGAAACATAGGCTATATATAATGGTAAGCTCTGGCGTTATGAAATTTCTATAAATAAAAATGTGTGTATTTTTGAAAGCCAGGATGATGGTGGGGTTCGCGGAGAGGGAACAGACGAGGGTGGGGGAAGGCGGGGAAGGTGGAAGGGAACGGGGACACGGGAAAGGACATGCAGAATAAATCAATTTATTTCTTTGAATGGCATTGCAACGCAAGCCGGGGAGCTATAAGTGGTAAGTGCAAGCGCTACAGTAATTTACCCCTAATACCATGCGAGCGAAGCCGCGGGTAAAAGCTAGTTTTTTTTTATAACTGAAAACTGACTTTTTTATATATTGAAAAAATTTATAAAACGAAGCACATTCATTCGTTGTGATATTATCTCAGTAAAATATAAATGTGATACCACCCATACATAATAATTAATTAATTAACTATAAAATAAATAAATCATTTTGAACCCATGCAGAAAACTGGTTTGTATTATGCTAATATTGATTTATTGAGGTATTTTATTATAGCCTATGTGTAACTATATTCCGTGCAGTTGAACACATCTACTACATCTGAGAAAGCATTTCCAACTTCATGCATTCTAGGCACAAGCGAGTGTATTTACAATTAAGTACTTATTTACCTCTTACTCCCTATTACTGATCGAAATATTACTCTCAAGTTGATGAAAATCCCAATTGGACCGAAGAGTTTTATTTGAAATTTCATCAGTTTAATATGCTAGCTAGTCCAGCCCTGGATGGAGTGCAAAATCCTCAGACTGTAAGGCGAAGTAGGCGGGACGTTGTATGACGAGTGGTAGGTACCTATCCCTGGGAGTGATGGAAAATTGCAGGGTTGTCAAATTCCAAAATGAATTATCTACTGCAAAATTAGTTATACCGTTCAAATTTATTCTTAGTACCTTAAAAATACGTGAATTATTCGTAAAAAAACTATTATAACATGACCGGTCGGTGGTGGATTTGGCATCGCATTTGGGTCCCACTCAGGTGTTCCGTGTTCGAAGACTCGGTTAGCTAAATTCTCCATCACGACACAAGCAACATTTTTCATTTACTGTGGTGGTTGTAGGAGATTTTCAAATAATTTTGGATTATTCATAACCCGGGAATGTTTGTCTTTCTTTAAAAGTTTTTAAACCTTTTTTTTACAAAAAACCCTCAGAGCCTGTGTCATCTTTGGAATCTTTGGTTTGATGGTCTTTTTTATGGATAGGAAGGAGAGCAAGTTCTGGGAAGGAAAAAGGTATGAGAGGTGGATATAAATCTAGGGGTTATATGACCAGGAGTGACGGACTAGTATAGAATTTTTCCCTGCAACCGCAGACCAAGGCAAAGGGTTGAGAGAGTTCGGCTAGAGAGGGCAAAAGGTCTCTCTCAACCAGTCTCTCCCGATACAACTCGCCACGCAGTACGTGGGCAAACGCATCCGCCGCCAAAACCTAAACAAAACTCACCCCATGAACCCGTGAACCTCTGCTAAGTCACCAATCATACCGAACCACTTGTACCGACTTATGGCTGGGGTGTTGGTTATATTAGGTGAGGCATCATAGTTCATTAAGAATTTTCCAAATTAAAACGCCTGTGGCGCAATTTTTCGACATTTTCTTAACACATCGACCTATCCCTTGTTGTAGATTCCTTTAAATTTGTGTAGACCCATATGAACACATATAAGATACATTTTTAACTCATTTTTCCTTTAGATTAATATTATTTTTATGGGTGTTTTTCACAACCCTGTTTAATTCGACTAAACATACCACACGTACGAACGATCTCTTCAGGTGCGAAAGGGATGCAAATGCTAAAAATGCATCAAGATGAAAGAGACGACGGCTTCTAGCTATAAATCAAGGCTATCAACATTTTACTCAATGGAAAAGTGCCATTATTTATCCAAAAATTAAGATTTTAATGCAAAATCATAATAAAATATCACTTTTATTGAAATTAATATTTTGATAATACAATGCATGAAATTTTCGATGTTTTATTAGAATGATTAATTATTATTATTTGATTAATTATTATTATTTGATTAATTACGCCTTGCTATCTGATTATTAGAATTATGTGCTCTGAGATTCTTTGGCTTTTTCATATTATAGTCTGATAAACAAATAGCTTATATTCTTTTCAAAGAATACTTCATTAAATTGATAAAATTTTGGAAAGAGGTTGATAAGACGTAAGATTTGGAATGTTGTGATATCAAGCTAGGGTTTGTTAGAAAGGGGTATGAAAAGGGTAATGTTTCAAGTATTTGGCAGATAGATAATGTTGGTAGCTTGTCATCGGTCCCGAGCATGAATAGAATAAGCAAGAATAGACTAAGACTATCAACTAGCAAGACTAATTTTTATTTTATTGATTTGTGTTATTTCAGAATTTATTGATTTAAAATAATACATAGTCTACTTGCGGCATGTTTCAGAGTGGAAGATCCTCTAAATATCGCCCTGAAAAGTTATTCTCTATCTTTTGTGATATCGAGATAGATCTCAGGCGAGATGTCCTGTTAGATTTGTGTGATTTTCTACGGCTGTTATTTGCTTTTTCTAGCCGATGTCAGAATTTCAGCTGTGAGCTGCCACGTATTTTGGTTTAGGTCGTTTTAAACACGAATTCCTGCAAGTATGCATGTTTATTTATTCATTTAACAGCCATAGAAAATCACACAAATCTGACAGGAGATCTCGCCTGAGATGGTGTAAGATCATTATTCAAAATTAAAACGTTAAATCGGCTTTAGCCGTGTTTGTAATCAGATCTGAATAGCCAAGTACTTCCCCACCTCCCTTTTCCACATTTCATTCCTCCTCCAAACCTTCAGTCTCACAACATACCCTAATCAAGAGTACCATAATCTCACTGGCTTCAAACGGTAGCAGTTGGGATTCTTAAAAAGTGATATATTCGCAGTATTCACACAAAAAAAATATGAACCTTCATCTATTAGGTGATGATGAGATTACCGAAGGCATTTTGTCCTCTCTTAGTACGACAGTACATACGACATACGACTTAAACCAAAATTCGGTGTGCCAAAAAGCAACCGGGATTTTCAGCCACGCGCTTTTTCGCGTAGAAAAATTTCCGTTTTTATTTCTGTGAAACCTTATTGTAGGAATGGTCGTTTTGCCTGAGAATTCGGGATGTTTGCTTGAGAATTCCGGATGCGGGTTCGTCGCAAAAAGGCGAGTCCTGATCGCCAGCGCGCCGCCTTGATGGACAAGACAATGGCCCCAGATAGAAAGGTATTTTATTGAGATATCCTTTGTGTTGAATTCGATTGCTTACCTGTGTTCTGGACTGATAAACAGAGGACTTTAAGTCTGTTTTTTTACAATTTTTCAAATAAATGCATATATTAGGAGAATCGTAGTACGTAGAACGGGCGCTCCCAAAAAATTGGAAGAGTTTCAAAAATCGAACAAATTTATTTGTGTGTGTTTTGGTGTGTTGTTATTTTATGTGAATACCGCACAATAATTTCAACTGCTCACAATTGCGTGAAGCCAATATGAATATTCCATCCCTAATTGGGGTATTTTTTTATATGAATACCGCACAAGTCTCAACTGCTCCCGTCTGGAGCCAATTAAACTATGGCATCCCCAATTGCGGTATGTAGTGAGGCTGGGGGTAGTGGGAACGGGAAGGAGATGGAGAAGAGGAAGGTGGGGAAGTGTAAGTTCAGATATGGTCACCAAACACGGCTAAAGCCATTTCAAGCAACGTTTCAATTCTGAATGGTGGTCTTACACCAGGACGACACTGAGAGTATCTTCCACCTTAAATGTATTAATTTTGAAATAACACAAATTATTCAAATGAAATTTATTTGCCACGCCGGGATTCAATCTTGCGACCTTCGGATTGCGATTCAAGAGCCTTACCTCTAGACTACGCCGGTTGACTATGTTGTGAGGTTTAGATAATGAAGAGTGGAAGGAGATGGGAAAACGGAAAGTCATGAAGTATCTGACTAATATCTGGTCATCAAACATATCTAAAGCCATTTCAAGCAACTTTTCTATTCTGAGAGGTTGTCTTGATAGCGAATTTAATATTCCAGATACTTTAGAAGAATATTGAATTGTGGGATGGGGCTAGATTAGGTTAGAAATAAAATGTGTTTATATTCTCGTACGCATACAAAAAAGACGTTAAAAACTTTGAAAACATTTTTTCTCGTAATTAACTGACGTGTTAGCATACGACACGTCTGGTATTTACGAGGCTACTTTAGGCATTTATGGAGCGCCCGAGCGCTGCCGAAATATCCCGAATTACGAAGCTTCGCTAATTCGAACCTGCGACCTCTGGATTTGCAGTCCAGGATCTTAACCGCTGTACACTTGACCATGGAGGTCGCCAAACTTCAACCGTTTCAGAAGTTTTTAGCCCTGTATTATTATAACATGCTCCCCTTTTCTCCTCAGTTAAATGAACCATTTATTGATCCCACACACCCTTCATTAATAAGGCAGGTAGAATTAATAAAAATGTCAGTACCTAACACAATAAAACAGTTTTGTCGCACTGTTTGTATTCGCGAGCGAAATAACAAATCATTAATATTCATGGAGTTAAACCTACCTGCCAGCCAATAATGCATTAACTCTGCAAAACTGGTTTTACGGACTCAATCAATATCGCACTTTTAATGTTTCATAGGTCAGTGATTAAATTTAAACGGAGCGAACAGGAACGCGGTTCCGGTTATTAAAATCCGTTATCCTGCTGTCCCTGTCAACTGTGAGTTAAACTGCCCTAGCTATTTTGGTTTATTTATAAATGTGTGCATACATTTTATTATAACCTTTTTACTTTTTATTAATCTTTAGATCCGACAAGAACGAGGAGTTAAGTTTGAAATATCAAGGCGCCGTATCCTGGCTCGAAAATAAAAAGATGGAAAGATATGTAATTACGAATGTTGGAGAGAGCACGCTTATATTCAAATCGATAAAATTGAAGCGAAAATTGTGAAAAATTGTGTGACTCGTTTATAATAGATTAAAAATCTCGTGGGGGTTGTCTAAAACAACGTTAAAAAAACACTGTGAATTTTTTCATACGTAGAAATTTTCGGAGCATACTTTGCGATTTTTTTCTATCGAAGGAATTTCATATAATTTGCGTACTGGCATGGGGAATGTATGGATAGTATCTTCAAAAATAACACATATTTTTTTAAGAGCTTAAAACTTCAAACGTTCAAGGGAGATACGCAAGAAATCGGTAGAAATTCGGGTAGTGGCGGCTTAAGTGTAAATGTGTATACTAACAAACACTGTGTGTGGGGATACTAAAGAGTCTAGAGTCGATCATAATAGAAATGTAGCTTCATTAATAAAACACAATCTTTTTGTGTACGACGAAGGAGTTAAACAATCAGTTTTCTAGTACAATCGTTGGAAAAGTGGCGGGACCCCTCTAATGTGTCAACAAAAATCTTTAAAAATTGAGCTGAAACGAAGCGCAGTTCATTTTATAAAAAAGGGTAACTTATTACTTAGTATTGGATGCGTAAGTAATGAGTTAGTTATTTACTGTAGCATGAAGGGAATGAAAAAAAAAGAAATTGAAATTTTGAAACCATATCCTCAGAAAAGAAAATCACAGTTCACAACAAGTCATAACTACATGTTTTCGATTATGATAGAACACGCAGTGTATTTTTTAAATTTGCTCCATACAAGAGGCCCTTTAAGGAAATAATTCCCCTCATTTTGGGGATG
Source organism: Glyphotaelius pellucidus (assembly GCA_936435175.1). Lineage (NCBI taxonomy): Eukaryota > Metazoa > Arthropoda > Insecta > Trichoptera > Limnephilidae > Glyphotaelius > Glyphotaelius pellucidus. The sequence continues at coordinate 10,703,256 of OW386560.1, forward strand.
CTGTGTGGAGGGTATTTTGAGGAAAGGTGGGAGGTGAAAGATGGAACAAATAATGTATGAAGGATCAATGTTAGTGACTCAGGAGTGACCGACGTGAATCCATCCCTTCCACTACGATGAGAAGTCAAAAGGTCTCCTTTAACCAGTCTCTCGCGATCTGGCCTGCCAAGAAACTGATTGGCATTTGCATCCATCGCCAATAAAGTTAATAAATTATAAATAAAAGGATAAACCTCACCCCATGAACCCAGGTCCCCTGCTAAGACACCAAGTATAGCTAACCACTTAGGGAGACCTAAAAGCCGCCTCCAAAATTGAAATATATCTTGAGTTATGTTCAAATTAATAGCATCGATCAGATATTTTCAAGTATTTATTAAATTACTTGGTAGTTGAGAACGGCTCGCATTCATTGTGTGAAGTTTGTAAGAAGCCAATAAACCAACCGTTCCGGTTAGAAATATTGTTCTCTTCAAGCACTGTTTTGGCATTAAGACTCAATCTTTTATAAGAATATGTTTTACATGCATACAAGAGCCGGGAATGTTAATTTATCTATAAGAATTAAAATAATGCGATAATTTAGAAGCATAGTAAATCGTTGTGCGTTTATTAAACGGATGCGCCGTTTCTTCATACTTACAACTTAATACTGAACACAATGTAAATGGTAAATTTTGCAACGGTTCCCAAACCTTAAGGAGACGCTTCCGGGCTCAAAAAGGAGAAGATGGAGAGATATGTTATTACGAATGTTAGAGAAGAACAGAGCGCGCTAATATTTTCAATGATAAAATTGACGCAAAAATTGTGAAAATGCTTAATAAAACATGACTCGTTTAAATAGAGCAAAAATCTCGTGGAAGGTATCTTACGTATCATTTAAAGAAACATTGTGAATTTTTTCACAAATACTTGTAAAATAATAGAAATAGAGTTGTTTTAAATAATTTTTGGAGCATACTTTGCGATTTTTTTTATCGAGGGAATTTCATGTAATTTGCGTTTCGGCGTGGAACGTATCTAGATATTATCTTCAAAAATAACATATATTTATTTAAGAGCTTAAAAACTTCAAATGTTTAAGGAGGATATCTAAGAAATCGGTAGAAATTCGGATAGCGGCGGCTTAAAGAGGGTAAGTTGCGAGGCTGAAGGGAGTGTTGAAGTGAAGTAGAAGGTTGGGAGTACCTGCCTGGCTATTCAGAACCGGTCATCAAACAAGACTCTAAAGTCATTTCAAGCAATGTTTCGGTATTGAATTATTGTACTTCACTAAAGCGATTCTCTGAGTATCTAATATTTTTTTTAAATATTAATTAAACGATTTTTGAACCTGCCACCTTAGGATTCGTAGTCGAGAATCTTAATGCTCTATTATATGAGTTCAAAAAGAAGAAGAAGAAGATACCGAAGATGATTTGAACGAAAGATATATTATGTAAATACGAGGAGCGCGCTGAGACCCACCAAGACCCCATGAACCCGTTCCCCCCTGCTAAGTGACCAAACGTAGCGAACGACTTGAGGTGACCTGTGGCAGAGGTGTAGGTTATCCAATAAATGGTACCCCTACCCGCCTCCCAAATTGAAAGCCATGGTGTATGACGACCATTCAGAATTGAAACGTTGCTTGAGATGGCTTTAGCCTTGTCTGGTGAGTTTTTTTTTATATGAATATCGCACAAGAGTCTCAACTGCTCCTATCTGAAGCCAGTGAGACTACGGCATCCCCAATTGGGGTATGTTGTGAGGCTGGAGGTAGTGGGGAGGGGAAGGAGATGGGGAAGAGGAAGGTGGGAAGTACCTGGCTATTCAGATCTGGTCACCAAACACGGCTAAAGCCATTTCAATCAGCGTTTCAATTCTGAATGGTGGTCTTACACCAGGGTGATACTGAGAGTATCTTCAACTCCGGAACGTGCCGCAAATATACTACATATTATTTTAAATCAATAAATTGTGAAATAACACAAATTAATCCCGCGACTTCGATCCCGCGACCCTCGGAATGCGAGTCAAGAGCCTTACCGCTGGATTACGCCGGCCGTCAAAATCTGAAGTCAGGCATTTCCCCACTTTCCTCTTTCCCATCTCCTAGCCCTCACAATGTACACCAATTGGGGATGCCATAGACTTACTGACTCAAGACGGGAACAAATGAGACTCTTATGCAGATTCACATAAAATAAGGAAATTTTGGTTTATTCAGTAACCTGCCCTAGATAAGAAAGTGTTCATATAATCTGTCAGAAACAACTTTAGCGAAAGATAATTTATTTGTTTGTGTTTCAGACCTCAGACACCGGCCATCGCCATTTAGAGTGAACCCTGCTGTCCAGCTCCGGTCTACCCTTCAAAAGGTGCCGGTTTGATTTAGAATGTCACCACTGAATTCTTCAACACTCTAGAATGGTTCTCAAACCTTGGAAGAACATATTTTTAAAATAAAAACATCAATTTTTGTCTTTGTTAATATTATTTATCAACGCAGACTCGCGAAAAATTTGAATATTTTATTATAATTCCAATTTTGAAAACGCTATATTAAAACATTATTTTTAATACCATACCCTCCTACCTTTTTTCTTCCCAGAACTTCCTAGTCTTCCCTTCCTTAAAAATTCCCTCCACACAGCATCCCCTAAGATGACATAGGCCCTGAGAGAAATTATTTTCGTCAGGGCCTCTTGTGTGGAGTTAATCTAATTAAAATGTTATGTTTTGTAGGTAGGTACCTACTTTATCACTTGTCTGAATTCTTCTCGCAACCGATTCCAATTTTGAAAATTATACTTAAATTCAAAGCAAATTTGAGCTCATTGAAAGTAAATAATTTTAAACTTCGCTAACGCACGGACAACCGAAATTAGAATGTTTGACAGGTAGGTAGGTAGGTACTTTATTGCTTTTCCGAATTCTTGTAGAAAAACAATCAGTTCCAATTTCGATAATGAATAAATTCAAAGCAAATTTGAGTTCATTGAACCAAATTTCACAAACGAAATTGGCATATTTGATAGTGGACTTGTTTTTGTGGTCTTTTCTTTACGTAGATAATGGTCGATACTTTCAGTATCACCCTGATGAGAGACTACCTTTCAGAATCAAAGTGTTGCTGAAATAGCCTTGGTCTGATTTGGTGACCAGATCTAAATAATAGATAAGTACCTCCCAACCATCCTCTTATTATCTTCCCCCTTCTTTCAGCCTTAACATAACTCCAATTGAGGGTGTCATTGTCCCCCTGGCTCCGAACAGTGGCCAAAATTTGTCTTTTGACTTTTGATATATTGACGTACAGAGCTCGGGGCCAAAAAGGCCCCTTTCATCATACCAAAACTTGGTGCTATGCTATCTTGCTCCAATGCAGGAGCAGCTCGTTTGCAAATTTAAGGTGATACACTACTAAGCAATGCAAAATCATGTGATATTGGTTAAAAAATTAGATCGCTTAGAAATATTTTAATGTTTTAATTAAATATTGCAAGTAGAGCACATATTTCAATTTAAAATAGCATTTTTATAACCATAAAAAAAATATATAAGGTCTACAAAAACTATTTTAATGTTCAAAATCTCCTACCTACGAACCCCTTTTCGATTATGGTTTTATTGTATAATGTTGGATATTAAATTCTTTAGAAAATGATCGTAAAACATTCAAATATTTGTGTGAGCTTTGCAAAATAAAATAAAACACGCTTTTTGGTGATTTTTTTCGTGAATAAATCAAAACAGGCGGCTTGTTTTAAACGGGAATTTAAACCTTATCGCCATCTACATAAGGTGTGAGATTGTTAGCGGCCTGATTCTGAATTTTACACGATTTGGTGCAACACTTTAAACAATAACTTTCGATCGGAAAAACTTTAAAGATCTGTTTTATTATCAATCTGTCTTGTATTTTCTTCATCTTCGCCCTCTCTGTTTCCGCCGCCCTACGGCAGGCCGCAGCTCCCGTGCGGCATTCTTCACTGCATAACCCGGCGGTGACAAAGGCCGCCGACGGAATGCCCGGCGGGGGTATGCAGCGCGGAATGGCCGCACCAACTACCTACTCGCAATAAGTAAAAAATGCATTTCTTTCGACCGCAAGGACACTCCGGTGCAGACCGCTAAATGCAACGATGTACAAGGCGGATTGTGCATTGTACTGAATGCATTTTGCCTAGTACTAGTTGTGTACTATACCTAACCTATTGTATTATTTTGCCTAGTACCAGATTTGTTTTGTACTTGCTGTTTGCGTTTTGCCGCAACGGGCAGTTATTTTACAGAATTTTAACAGTAAAATTCATCAAATTTCGTGGTTCCGCAAATAATATTGAATAACGGAACTTTTACAGAATTTGAAAACTAACTTTGATGCGTAATTTGATAAATTGTTCAAATTCTGTAAAAATATGATTATATTTCAAACTTGGGAGGCGGGTATGTATACCGTAGCTTCGTAAAGTGGTTCGCAACGTTTAATGATGCAGGGGTGTCCGGATTCATGGAGTGAGTGATTGCCTAGGTCTTGGCGGTGGATGCGTCTTTCCACTTAATATGTGGCAGGTCGGATTTGGAGGGACTGTTGAGAAAGACTTTTTACCTGTCGAGCAGGACTTTCTCGATCCATCGCTTTGCTCCGCAGTGGGAGGGATTGGAATCATACGTCCGTCACTCCTGGACACACTGACCCCACTTCTCATACCCTTTGCCTTCCCACATCCTCCTTCCTTTCCTTAAAAAACCCTCCACACAGCATCCCCAAAGACTGGGAGAAATTATTTTCCTCTTATTTGCCTTCTGTGTGGAGTCAACGTAAAAAAATTTGTGTTTTTATTACAGTACAAGTACTGTGAAACAATCGACCAAAGATGAAATAATAACAGAACTTGAATAAAACTTTTACAACACTTCAATTATAACTTAATTTTTTATGAATTGTTCAAATTCTGTGAAGCAATTCAACCTTGCAGAATGTCAGAAAGACTTTTATTTTAATTTACTTAATGAATTGTTCAAATTCTGAGTTACTATGCCCTAAATTTAATTCATAGTTCAATAGCGTCACAACCTGTTTCCTTCTATATAAGGGTAATTAAAAGGGGTGTTGCACAGTCAGTATATTTTCTGGATACTCACGTTATTTTGATATTATGTAAGTATGCATACATAATTTTGATACTTAAAAAAGTTTAGAATTTATTTTATTGCTAAAATACAGCATCACTATTAACTGGTCTAACCTTCTAAATTATAATGTGGGTGAACTGTACACAGATTTCAATAAAAATGGTTTGGAAAGTACTGGCTAGTTTGGGTTAAGTTATCAAACATTTTTTTTGTTATTTTTTTACTTTCACTGCTTGCAGATGGTATGAGGAATCATTCATAATCTACATCTTGAAGTTACTGAGCTGATAGTGTGTTTAAATACATCCAATAATTCTTGACCGTTGTTCTCAATCCCACTGATCAACTATTGAGCCGAAATTTTTTCTCAATACTCCTCAAATACATAAATAAGCTATTCTCAACGCATCTCTCCGATCAAAAGATGAATCAATCATTACTAAACAAATCACTTAGCTGATCGGAGGCTCAAATTAATCGATAGAAAAGTTGGGAACAACCGTCGTAAGTCTTGTAAATATAAGTGTTTTGGAACGGGTGAACGTTCGATATTTGAATTCTTCCTACTACCACTAGTATTAGTGGAAAATAGTGCTTATGTATTTATTTATATTTATTAATGCCCTAGTGGGCTTTTACATGAATAGACGGAAATTTATATTCACAATATTAATTAAATATGTTACATAATCAAGAAAACAGAATAAATAAGAATGCAATCATCTCGTTAGGTATAGAATATTATAACATAAATTAAAAGAAATGAAATAGTACGAGTTGTACTTACAAAAAAACTAATACAATTCAGCTTTAAATATTTATACATATTATTAATAATAAGACCTGAAATAAAACAAAGTGTAATTTATAAGAGCTAGTTAGTATTAGGGTATAAACAAACAATTATATCTGTTTATTACTACAAATAGAACAGAAAAATATAATAAAATAAGTATTTATTTTACTGGTACAGTTTGGATGTGAAAAGATTTTATGAAAAGAACAAAAAAATAATAAAAGTTAATTATTAGCTGATAAAATCGAGATTAGTTGACTTTTGAAACATTCAAAACTGTCAACACTAAATATATCTATAAATTCGCAGTATTCATTGGCAAGGTTATGGATTCTTGGAATTGGTGAGTAAATATTGTAATTAGTATTGAGTTTATTGTTGCATTTAAAAATATCATTGTTACGAGTTTGTCTGGCAGGTATGTTAATGCAATGTATTGAAGGGAGAGCTAGCAGAGGAGAAAACCCCGTTCGGGTGGGAAACCGAAGCCGACAGAGGCTAGGTCAGATTTAAAAAGGCCTACCCATCATTCAATTGCTTGACCAAATTAAGATTATTTCAAATTTAAAAAGGGTTTTCCAGAGTATGGGACCAATTTTCATTCCACACATTGCAGTAAAACAGAGGATGCATTTTTCTGACAAAACTTAGTTGCGCTTTCGTGCAATGCAAGATGTTACATACAAGATATATTGCACGTTGGATGCCAAGTGGGGATGTGACGTAAGGAGACGGAGTGCCACTGGCACAAGAGCAAAGGCGTTCAGGTGACAGTGACAAACCTGACAGAGGTGACATCAGTGCCACCGGTGACAGCAAATAATAATTGAGGTTGGCCCTGACGGAAAACCAGTCTACAAGAGACCATGATGAAATAAATAAGATAATGCGAATGAAAATTGGACAAAGAAAATCTGAAGACATCAGACAACTGTCTTCTTTCAGTGTTCAAAATATGTTCATTGAATTTCGTGTGAAATCCCTTAAAAACTACTATTTTTGTGTTATTCAGGCATACCAAAAATTGAGATAAAACATCATTGCAGCCATCAATTGTGGCTTTAGACCAAAAATCCCATATCCTACAGATGTCAAAAATATGTGTAATTGAATATTATTGTCTGCAATATAGTTTTTGGACACTTGTGCCTGCTTTTCTTCACCCTTCAGCAAGAATGACTTCTTCATTGACTAGTTCTTACTTTATCGGTCCACGGTGAGATTCTGAAACTATCCTTGAACTAGCTGATGTTACAGACTATGACAGAAAATCGTACAATTGGCAAGAAGGAAGAGAATTCTGTAGAAATGAGATGCTTTTCAAGTGAATAAAGCTAGAAGAGCTAAAAGAGCCCCAACTGCTTCCAATTGTCTTAAACCAGTGAGACTATGGTGACGCTGGAAAGGATAAATGATTATTCTTTATTGATTTACTAGATTCTTATATTCCTTTAAAGAGTGCTGAATTTCAAACTACTGTTCTTTATACAAATAGAACAGCGTCAATTGCGCCTCGCAATTTTTACCTCATGTGGGTATTTAAAATATTACTTGGCTATCATAGACTTAGAGGTCTTGTATTTCATCGGTAGGGAAAAATTGTTATCTAAAAACCCTACTAAAATTGCATGTTTTGCCCAGCATCGACATAAATCTTCATCATCGCGACCAGCAGCCGAAGGCCATATAACATACGTGTTTGTTTGTGTTGTGTTGGTAGTGAGAGGGAGGCGGCTATGTCGTTTATTTTGAGTTTTTCCGCATTTACCTTCGGGAATAAGGAAACCATAAAAAACCTTATCCAGAAAGATTCGACCAGCAGTCAACATGAAACTAAATGGCCTTCAGTTATATCAGTGTATGATTGTGTGCTGTGGGATAAATGACTAAAGCGCCATCTACCCAGAACGGAAAAAATGTCTCAACGCCATACAGCTGTACGGGGCTTCAACCACTCTTCCTTTCCAGCTGCATGGCGCATCAGCCAGTTATCCTTTCCAGCATCAAGGTATCCCCAATTGGAAAGGGGATGGGAAAGTAGATCGGAAAAAGAAAGGCATGGAAATGCCTGGCTTTCCTGGATCTTGTCACCAACATCAGCTATTGTCATTTTAAGTAACGTTCCGATTTCGAAAGGTGGTCTGTGGTCTATCTCCAGGGAACTGTATAATTAGATAATCTCTTTGGTTCCAATTGGCATCTTCTACAGTGTTTTATTCCATGCATCAAGTGAATTGAAGAATTATTAATTACTTTACCCAAGAGTTGAGAACATTAAATCATCTCGGGTAGGTAGGCACCGCATGATATGAATAACTATTGCAACTGAAGTAAATACCTGCATAATAATTATAACTATTTGATGTGAAGGATGACTCCTACCTACACAGCTATCTACAAGCAAGAAACGTGCATTGCAAGCCTCTTGATACCGAGTGGAATTATTTAAAAACATTAATTTTATAGACATGTATTAATGCTACCGAACGAATTGTGGATATTTTATTGTTATTTTCTCAAAAGGACCTAACCCAACTTTGTTAACAATACAGAACTTTTTGATTTATTTTTGTAATTTTTAAAGAAGTGGTCATAGTAGAAATTACAATTTCAGTTGAATATAAAAATTACAGAATTTTAATGCCACGTGAAAACGAGCCCGTCTTGAAGTGGAACCGACTTGAACTGTACGACTTTAAGGCGCCGTATACCCGCTCAAAAAGAAGAAGGTGGAGATATATGTAAATACGAATGTTAGAGAGAGCCCGCTAATATTAAAACCGATAAAATTTAAGCGAAAATTGTTAAAATGTTTAATGAAATACGACTCATTTAAAATAAAGAAAAATCTCGTGGGGAACATCTAAAATAGCATTTAAATAAACACTGTGAATTTTTTCGTACATATAACTTCTGATAAGTGAAAAAACATGTTTATAATAATTTTCGGAGCATACTTTGCGATTTTTTTCTATCAAAGGAATTTCATATAATTTTCGTTTCTGCGTGGGGAATGTCAAAATATTATTTTCTAAAATAAAACATATTTTTTTAAGAGCTTTAAAACTGTTTAAAGTGTTTAAGGAAAATGTGTAATAAATCGGTAGAAATTCGGGATGCGGCGGCTTAAACCGGATGACGTCACGATTCACAATAGTGTTTGTCAATCTCTCAACATTGCTCCGCAGTGGCGATCGATCGGAGTCTAATGACGTCAGACGCGTCTTGACCGGTGTATTAATATTTTTATCGGTTTATTAATTGTAAGAATAACAATAGGTGTACAACAAAAATTGTATTTTGGTAATCGACGAATTTTCGAAATATTTTTAGTACGAGTAATTAGATTTTTGCTCAAATTCGATTTCCTCATTCGTCTTCTTCCTTCTCACAAGTCTTTTTTGAAAACGAAACAGACCTGTGAGCAGGAATGATGGTGTCATGTACGATCTCCCGCTAGGTCTAGAATAGGACCATATTCAGAAGATACATTTCTATTTTAGCGATGAGCCAATTTTGCTTTAAAAGAAGAAAAATTGTTTGAATTCAATTCTTCTTATTCTATGTCTAAGACATTGGCTATTACCGGGAGAACCTTCATTCTGCAGTCCAGAATTACACTAGCATCAGTCACGTAGGTTTCGAAGCTATGAAGTTTATATTTAAGCCGCCGCTACCCGAATTTCTACCGATTTTTTACCAATCTCCCTAAATTTTCCCTTATTTTTGAAGGTACTAGATACGTTCCGTATAACGTAAATTATATGAAATTCCCTCGATAGAAAAAAATCTCAAAGTATGCTCCGAAAATTATTAAAAACAAGTTTATTTCTATTATTTTCAAAGTTATATTTGTGAAAAATTCACAATGTTTCTTTTAATAATACTTAAGATCGCTTCCACGAGATTTTTGCTCTATTTTAAACGAGTCGTGTTTTATTAAACATTTTCACAATTTTCGCTTCAATTTTATCATTTTAAACATTAGCGCGCTCTCTCCAACATTCGTAATTACATATCTCTCCATCTTCTTCTTTTCGAGCGAGGATATGGCGCCTTAAGAGTAGGTACTGTCAAACTGTAAAAAACTGCCAGGAAAGAAACATTGGCTTCAGTCACGTTTGTTGGCCAAATCTGAATACCCAACCTTCATCTTTCTCGTTCCCTTCCCCATTCTATTCAGCCCTACAGCGCACCCCAATTCGCGACAAGTCGTAGTCCCAATGGCTTGGTAGTGTTGGGGGCAGTTGGGACTTTTGTGCGGTGTTTGCGTACAGTAAAAATTCTTTTACTCTTCCTCAACTATGTCTTCAATGTTACTAATGAATGTTTTTTGTTCGTAACGATGATAAAATGCAAACTTATGTAAATTTCTACTATAATCTATTGTTACTGTAAAAATAAGTTTTGTAAACCGGTTTTACCACAGATATGCGAGTTAATGTAATTCAACGAACATTTTTTATTACTTGTTATGCAAAAACAATGTTCATAACAGGGGAAATACCCGGAATGTCTGCAATTCCCGGTAAAGTGCTCATTCCGGGTAAAATACACGTGGCCAGAGAATTGAAAGTCATGATTATGATGGAAATATAAATTGTAGATACTCTTAGAAGATCTAGCATGGACAATAGATAAAACCCTAAATCAATAGTGACTAAATCCGTTGTCTATGATCAGTTATCAATATTTGCGAGCACGGTAAACAATTGATAACAACATTCCGACCGACAGTTGATAAATTTTAGCGCGGTCTCTATAGCATCAGATAAGTTTCATCAGATAACGATCAATATACACATATTTTTAATGACGTCGTTCATTATGCTAAATTACTGGCTTATTTAATGAACGGATTGAACTAATGAAGCTCTCAGAATTAAAAGTAGTCGTACATGCTATCCATTAACTTAAATCAACTTAACAAACGGCCGGCGTTGTCCAGCGATAAGGCTCTTGACTCACATTCCGAAGGTCGCGGGTTCGAATCCCGGCGTAGCAAATAAATTTTATTTGAATAATTTGTGTTATTTCACAATTTATTAATTTAAAATAATATATAGTATATTTGCGGCACAGTTACAGTGTTGAAGATATTCTCAACATCGCCCTGGTGTAAGACCAGCATTCAGAATTGAAACATTGCTTGAGATGGCTTTAGGTGTGTTTGGTGAGCAGATTTGAATAGCCAGGTACTTCCCTTCTTCCTCTTCCCCATCTCCTTCTCCTCCCCGCTACCTCCAGCCTCACAACATACCCCAATCGGGGATGCCATAGTCTCACTGCCTCCAGACGGGAGCAGCTGGGATTCTTGTGCGGTATTCATATAAAAAAAAAAAAAAAAATTCCGTTCGATCTTGGAGAAACAATGTGGTTCAAATATGACTAAATACCTCATTAACTATTTTACTCCGGTTTAGTCTTAAAAAGTAAATGCGAAGTTAAATTTATGATTTATTAGTATTTTTAATTATCACGTAGCGGTTTGACGTTAAGGAATGTAAATCCATAGGCAGAGTTGCCAGCATGCATCGATTTCTTATTTATTCTCTGTCAATATCGTTTCAGCTATCAGCGGTGAAACCGTGCTCGGGATATCAATAAAGTATCATCGGAATATTGCAAAATTATCGATTTCACTGCGTTAGACCTTCTGGTGAAGAATCGCCGTCGTACCTAAACCGATACGAAACATATCAATATTCCAGGAATTTCGGTATGAGTGTTGCTACATCAAATATGAAATTAACTGCAAAATTAAACATAACCAATCTACCTAGCCAACTAAATTTGCAAAAAATGTATTGGGGTCAAAGAAAACACACCACAACCTTCAACACGAAATTATTCCTAGAACAAAATAAGGCCTATTCAAAATGTACAAACAATAAATTTGAATATTAACGATGTCTTTGAATAAATTTCGAAACGTAATTCTCGTTTTCTATTGGTCCAAATCCCGAAAGGAATGAACCAATGAGCGACTTGGTTTTAATGATAAATAAGGTAACGTCTTATTGAAAATGACGCTGCATTTTTTAACAAATGATTTATACAAATAAAAAAAACGTGATTATTTTTAATAAACGCTATTTCGTTTACAGACATTATGTCGTCATTGGTTCAGAAAAGGAACCTACACACGTGAGAGTTTGTGTTTTATTTTTTTTAAACGCCCATAGGGCTTTTACGTAGAATGCAGTACATGTTTTTTTTATTACAGTTAAAATAATTAGTGGAGAAAATACAGGTAATATAATGTATGTTAAAAATAACATACAAGTTATATAAAATATAAGTGTCAACAAAAAAAATATAATAAATTAAATTTAGATTGTATGAAATATAGGAGTTGACACAAAGTAGGCAATGTTTAAAATTGTTGTTCACATTAGTTTATGATATAGGTAGAAATACATAGTTGGCGCATATTCAAATTATTGTCAAATACATCCATACTGTTTAAGTATTTGTTACCAAGACTATGTAAACGTTGTATTGGAGAATGCAATCCCCAATTAATTGTGGTATCTGTCAGACAGAAAAAAAGTGGAAAATGGGAAGAGAAGGGCAAGAGGAAGGTTGGGAAATACCTAGTTATTTGGATCCGATCACCAAACACAGCTAAACCCAAACTAAGCAACGTTTCAATTCCGAATAGTGGTCTTTCACCGGGGGGATACTGAGAGCATCTAAATTCCAATTCCTATCGCCATGCCTTTATAATTAATTAAACAATAATGATTTTAACAATAATATTTTAACACTCTAATTTTAATACTAACCCAGACCCGTGAAAAATCACGGATTTTCTGAATTTTCAACAAATCAGTTTCAATTTTGAAAATCACGACGTATATTTTATTTCAATATTATATTATAGTTAGGTAGGTTTCTACGTTATCACTTGTGTGAATTATACCAAGTCAGTGGACATCTTCAATTCGAGGTTCGTAGAAAATTCTTTTAACAAGGTTAGCTTGTACGGGCCTTTTTCGAAAAAAAACTCGTCGGGCTGCTTTCGAAATTTCGAACACGTGACGTAGCTTGAAGTAAAGCATCACCACTTGTATTGCAGTTAATTCAAATCTCCCAGTGGAACATGGACTCCCAGCTACGTCACGAATTTTTAGCCAATGACCCCTCGATGAGCTAACCTTGTTAAAAGCATTTTCTACCTTAGTCACAACCGAAATTAATATGTTTAATGATTTTTCCTTTGTTCTAAATCCAATACCCTCAATCGTGTCAAGCCTTAACTTTTTAGAAGTATATTAATTTATGTGTCTTATGCGTAACAAAATTTTCTTTGTTAAGTAAGGGGATCGATATCAGCCCAAAGTAGCGGTTCTGTAAATAGTGGGGCCATTACTTACCAAGGGCGGGAACTGTGGCATAAATTTTGACAGAATCGGGGTCACCATGCGACTCAGCTGGGTGGTCCACGATATAAAGTAGCTACTGAGTTTATTTTGAGTTTTAATGAGTATAATACGTTAAATAACAGAGTTAAAAAAAATTTAAGAATGAAGACAATATTGACGAAACTCAAGAAAAATCTGAAAAAGATAGGTCACGTCTGGGACTCGAACCCAAGACCTACGACTTGCCGGGTCAGTGCTCCACCAACTGAGCTAATGTGTCCCTATCCAATTCGGTCATATTTAACTGTATCATTTTTCGACCAACATTACCTTCACTTTCTTAACGCGTATTTTTTATTGGCTGTTATCTTTGTGTATGATTGCCACATTCAGCCAGAACTAAACGCTATCTAGATAGTGTCTTGGCTAAATTTATCGATCTTTTATTTAATTTGCGACATCTATTGACTTTTCTTCGAAGTCTACGATGATTTTTTTTCTGAACTTAATGAGTAAAACCTCAAATTGTAAAATTTAATTAACACACAATATTAGCAAAACTAAATTGAGAATCTTAGTTTTGCTAATATTGTTTAAAAGAAGCAAACCGAAAGGATCTCATTTTTTACCACATTTTTGTATTAATTAGTAATACTTGTTTTTTCAACGTCTAATAAATAAATATTATTCTAATTATGCGTTTTTTCATTTCCTAAATAGTCAATACAAATAAATAATGATAAAAATAATAAATTACACAGAATAAACAATAGATACGAGTGTATTTATTCATGTAGGTAAATTAGACCTATGATTGGGCTTTTTAGATAACAAAATATGATTGGGCTTCTAGTGTGAAAAACCGTCTTCGAAATTATTTAAATTTACGTTATAATAAATTTAAATATTTTAAAACTTTACAGTCACCCCAAATTGGCCCACATAAACAAGAGTCAAGCGATCGGGGACTGATATTTGATCAGGGATGTTTATTAGCCTGGGGGAGGTATTCTATATGGCAGAGTTCGTTTTCACTAAATTCTCACATTTTCATAGTAAAGTAAGCCTCATTTTACAGCCGAAAGCAGGAAACATATTTCACCGGCAGGGCGGAAAACAAATTTGTCGGGAGATGCCTCCTTGTGTACAGTAGGCTCCCGAATTGATGAAAATCACGGTTAAACTAAAATACTGGTTAATCGAAATATAATTTTAAATGCCAAGAGCCAAAATGACAAAAATGTATATATAGAGAGTTGTATGACAAAATGTATAAATAGAGAATTGTGTTTTGTATGACACGTTACACGAACGTGCATTAAGGCGACGCTTCCCGGCTCAAAAAGAAGAAGATGGATGTGTAATTACGAATGTTGGACAGAGCGCGCTAATATTTTCAATGATATATTGAAGCTTATTGTGAAAATGCTTAATAAAACATGACTCGTTTAGAATAGAGCAAAAATCTCGTTGGGGTTGTCTAAAACAACATTCAAAGAAACACTGTGAATTTTTCCATACATATAACTTGTTAAATAATAGAAACCGACGTGAAAATAAAAATTTTCGGAGCATCCTTTGCGATTTTTTTCTATTGAGGGAATTTTCTATAATTTGCGTTTCGGCGTGTGGAATGTGTAGATATTATCTTAAAAAATAACATATATTTTTTAAAGAGCTTAAAAACTTCAAATGTTCAAGGGCGACATGCAAGAAATCGGTACAAATTCGGGTAGCGGTGGCTTAAGCAAGGAGTGTGTGCTGAATTGTGTGGCTATCCACTATGCCTACGTGGTGGGAAACTCGTGATGGTTAAGTTAGGTTAGGTATAGTTAGGCATAGTAGATTAAATATAGATTTTTTATCGACAAAATAGTTTTCCTCCAAACCCAATCACAAAGTGATCACACAACGTAGCTCCAATTTCCAAAGTTGTCAACTTTCATGCCCCTTCATTATTACATCTGCATCATCGTATCGCCGTAGAAAAAAAAGTTGATGAAATTCACAACGTCTTTAATGGCCATGAATAATGCATGGTGGGGCCGCGGCCGGCGCGGGTACGCCATTGGTCGGGACGGTAGCGACTGTGGGTTCGAAGCCCGGGGGCCACGCATATTATTACCTGTGCCCTGTACCACCGACCCGTGTTACTTGGTTACTTCACCGGTAAACCGAAAAAAGTACAAAAATATATTGTCGGTTTAAAATTATGTGATTTTTTTGGTTTATTGTAATTTTATTGCTTCAGTGGTGTGCCGCAAATTTTTTTTAGATTTAAAAGTTTTTTTGATTGAAAACACCTTTTCTTGAAGATGTGACTTTTTGTAGATAACCGTATTTGAATATTGTTGATGAACGATGAACCGTATTGAAAAGCGTCTTTTCCCGCCGTGAAATAAATAAATAAAAAATAGTTGAGGCCATAAATATTTCGTTGTTCTTGCGAAACGTCACTGAGAAACAGCATTTTGTCTGGCTTACGCTTAGTTACTGTTTTATGAGAACACGTTGCTTTTTATGAGTAACTTTGTTTTTTAATTTTTTTTTTACATGAGGAGGCCCCGAGGAAAATAATTTCCCTCAGGGCCTATGTCATCTTTGGGGAAGCTGTGTGGAGGGTTTTTTAAGGAAAGGAAGGAGGAGAGTTCTGCGAAGGAAAATGGTTTAAGGGGTGGGTAGGAATCTGGGGTTCATTGTGTTCTGGTCGTCCGCCTCCAAGACCTAGACAAACTTCACCCCGTGAACTCGGGCACCTCTGCTAAGTCACCAAACGTAGCGTACCACTTGGGGTGACCTCTGGAAGAGGTGTTGTTTATCCAATAAAAGTTCCCGGGCGGCTCCAGGAGACGTGAAAAAATCCCTCAGGGCTTTTGTCATCTCTGTTGATGTTCTACGGAGATTCTTTTGTGGAAAGGAAGAGGAGGAAGGAAAAGGCACGAGGGTTGGATAGGAATCTGGGGATAAACGTATTCAGGAGAGACAGACGTATGAATCCTTCACTACCACTGCGGTGCAAGGCGATGGGTCGACAGGCTGGAGAGGTCAAAAAGACTCTCCCTATCCGGCCCGCCACGTAGTTGGAGGGCAAACGTGTCCACCACGATCTAGTCAAACCTCACCCCATGAATCCATGCTAAGACACCAAACATAATGAACCACTTGGGTGACCTATGACAGGGTAATTGGTACCAAATAAATGATTCCCGGGGCGGCGATAACCATACCGCCTCCCAAATTAATATCTAAACGAAGATTTCAAGTAATTTTTTTTAAATATTTATTATTTAAATGAGAGATTATCACTTTGGGTAGTCCTATACATTATTTCATGAACAAGGATTTGCTACTGGCCAATCGGGTTCCTTGTGAATATTCATGAAACAAGAGTGGAATAGCCCGAAGCCGAAAGTCATGCCCGATCGTAATATAGTCATGTCTGTATTGTGAAAGATATTTAAACTTGTGTTAGGTGTTTTCGGGCGCAATTTAATTTTATA
Organism: Glyphotaelius pellucidus; assembly: GCA_936435175.1. Lineage (NCBI taxonomy): Eukaryota > Metazoa > Arthropoda > Insecta > Trichoptera > Limnephilidae > Glyphotaelius > Glyphotaelius pellucidus. Next base: position 10,720,043 of record OW386560.1, read on the forward strand.
TCCAAGAATTAAAACTACATGGACTTTTACGTTTCAAGTAAATGAGAAGTGCAATAATAATGATATCGGCTTTCGAAAATATGGTAAAACAAAAATTGTTTGAACTAAACCAGGTTGTTGTTCTACAATAATTACTTATTGGCATAGATTGCCTAGAATACTAGGCAATACTACCTTTGTCACAAATATGTGACAAACTTCTACAATTTTTGTCAAAGTTTTTCGTCCCTAAATAATGTACAAAATTTGACATGTTCTACGGTGGTATTACGATGTAAATATGGTTGTTGAAATGTGGGAAAGTACCTACAGTAAATAAATTAAAAAAATTGATCATTTTGTGATTATCTATTAACTACTCGTACATTCTGGAAAATGTATATTAGTATTTCATTAAATACTTAGAAGGTGATCTCTGGGGTCATGAAATTTTAACGCATTGATGTTTCTAATTTTTAGTAACTATTTTCAGTTCACTATGTGATTTCCATATTCTAACAGCATGTGGATCTATGAAATATCTATTTAACTGTCACAAAATAACAAGTGTACTTGTGGGAGATGCCTTGCACTTTCTTATGCTGCGAAAGCGATAACTTTTTCCTATTAGAACGCCCCAATCAACAATTTTGCATTGACCATCGATATTTTCACTTACTGACAATTCAATTCAGCACTGTCTGTTGACGCATGTCATAAGATAGCAAAACTGCCCCCATACCTTATTACTTCCTCAAATTTTTTATCTTCTCCCTTATATGGAGTAGTAGAACCATAAAATTAATTCTTATGTATACCTAGGTAATTATATTATAAATGTAATTATTATTGTTAAAAATAAATAAAAAATAAAATAAATAAAAAAATAAAAATATATTGGTGTATAACCATTTTACGGAGAACGTGAAAAATAAATAAATGTCTATATTGATAATTTCAACAGCTTTCTCACTCACGATCTCTGAATCCAGAACAATAGAACGTACCAATCTACCACGAAGGTCAAAAAATATCAAATAATCTTTGAAATGAATAATTTTACTAAAGATCGACTTGGTTCAGCAGTCTAAAGGACGTCCTTGTTGATAAAAGTAATATCTTAGGACGGGTTGTTTCAAAAAATTTGATATTTCCATCAAATTTTTTGAAACAACCCATCCTAAGAATTACACCATTGTCAGCTTGTTCATAAGCTGGGAAGGTTTGCCTTACTCTATATGAAACAAAGTTTACCTAATCTTAATAATGAATTGCTGTTCCTCAATCAACATTCTACTAATTATGGATATCATTCTCCCTTATCCAGAATTCGAGACTTGTTAACGCAAGTCAAAACATTGAATTTTTTGATATTAGCCTAAATGATTTTCGGTAGTCGATACGAAATGTGTAATTTTTAAAGTCTTTTAAATCCATCTTCAAGCTTTGCCTTGCAGTCTTCTATATGTTCTTTATATTATAATTTGTCAATGCTTTTCATTTATATGTACTTTCCTTTTATTGTCATCTCTTTTTTTATTCGTGTTATTGTTATGTTATTAATGGACTATTTGTCCGTAAATAAATAAATAAATAAATGTATCATAAATTTATCTTCCACTAAGGAGTTTTTTTTTTCAAAATATTACGTTGAGAGGCGCTGGATTGCAAGCAAAGAAATTTCGGTAGCTCCGGCAGCAACCTGCAATTATTGGCCCCAGCTGTGTCAGTTGTTTATTTTGCACACGGCATCACTACCTTACCTCGAATGCCAGAGAATCTTCGACCAAAAAAACTTTTGATAGTGTAAAATTAAAAACTGTTCGATAATTTAATATATGAAGGAAAATTGCAAATTTATCGTTTTTGAAAAGTGTTTTTAATTCGTTATCTATACTAAATCATAAAAAACCTCAGACAATGGATATTAAAAATGTATTAGATATCTCAATTTGACAACACAAAGGTCATATTTTCGTCCGTCTCGCTAAACGTTCGAAACGAAATCACACTTAGCATGTTGCTGTAAATTTCTAGGTTTCGTTTTTTTTGTTTGCAATTTCATATATGTCCTCATCCTTTAATTTTTTTTGGTACAAGGTTGTGCTTACAGCTTTACAGTTATTTATTTACTTATTTTCTGGAAATCGACAGTTTACATTTTTATACTTTGTACTTGTTTGTATAGCCAAAATAAAACCAATTAAGGATTTCCTCTTTGGATTATGATTATTATTTTTATGTTATGATTATTATTTTGGGCCGATTCAAATTATACCACACGAGAGCTTGCTCGTTACTTTTTTTTTACATTAACTCCACACAGGAGGCCCTGAGGAAAATAATTTCCCTCAGAGCCTATGTCATCTGGGATGCGGTGTGGAGGGTCTTTTTGAGGATAGGAAGGAATGAACATTGGTCTTGAAGAGACCCATGTTGTAGGAAGGAGGAAACACAAAGGCCGGTAAATCGTTCCACAGCCGAGCTGTTGAACATAAGAACGAATCGAAGAAGCGACCCGTTCTCATGTGGCAAATTTCAACCGTGTACATATGTTGGACACGCGTTTAGCGTGTTTCCCGATTATGCACCGGTGCCGAAGGGCTCAATGACGCTAGTTCCTCGGAGCATCTTCCATTGAAATACAGGTAGAACAACGATAGCATTCCCACCTGACGCCTGTGCTCTAAAGATTGCAATCCGTCTGTTAAGTAAGGAGAATCTATCAAATGTACTGACCGTTTCTGCACAGTGTCGAGGGTTTTTTTCAGGTATTTTGGGGCTCCAGACCAGAGGTGGCTGCCAAATTCAACTAATCTTAAACGTTTAATACTAACCAATAAGCACTCAGATGTCGTACATGTAGCAAACTTTTTTCAATTAGATATCATACGTGATAGAAAAAAGGTACTCGGTAACCCCCAAGGATCAATAATTGGAGCAAAATATATTTTTTTTTTTAATAGTCTGAAACAAAAATACCGGTGGTAACCCGCAAGGATCAAGGATTGTACCACAACTGAAAATAAATTACACTATGGCCTCAATCAAAACATTTTCAATAACCTCGTAGTCTTCATATAGTCCACCGTTGTTATTCTATACCTCACATGATTTCTAACACTCTTTTTTGTGATATGTAGCACAGTAGTTGCTGCGCTTCTTTCAATGCCAGAGTTCTACCTTCGGTTCCCAACGGGGTACCATTAGTCTTTTGTTACCGCTCTTTTGTTTCGCGCACCTGTTTTTTCTTAGAGGCAAAGCCGGCAATTCGTTCCTAGTCGCTGTAGAACAAATTCGATTAATATATTATTTATTAATGGATGGAAAAAATAGACAGGTCAGCTTCCTCTTCTTCTTTAGTCATGTTGTGAGAATATTGGATTATATATTCGACACGCTGTCTGTTGGTAGATGAGCGTGGTACCGTACAAATACAACAGTATGTTAATAGTCATAGAACACTAAGGTGGTAATCTAAAAAATTATAGATAAATTCTCAGAATGGGTGCATGGTGTGGTGGTTGAGTACATGACTTAAATCCGATCGCTATGTATAGATCCTCCACACAGCATCGCCAAATATGATGTAGGCCCTGAGGGTGAAATTATTTTCCTAAGAGCCTCCTGAGAGGAGTTAATTTTTTAAAAAATGATGTAATATATATGTATAATGAAACGCATACACACATTAAGAACACTGACTTACAATCATGTAACTACGTAGGTAATAATCGACGTTCTTGGATTTTTATTTTCATTTCTTTCGTCTGTAGTACAGTTTGTCAACAAGAGTAGAAAACATAGGAGGGCGCCAATGTTGTTCAAATGGCAATACTGAAAATATAATCATGGTGGTAATCTAAAGCTGTGTAACCTACATTTTTATTGAAATTTAAAAAGGCGTAAAAGCGAAAAAATATATTTTTTCATTGCAATATAGATAACCACTGAACTCAAAATTAGAATTGCATATAGGTATGTTATTATTATACCTTTGCAATTTTGTGTTAAAATTTAACATAATGAAAAATAACAATATTGTAATAAAATATAAAGTATAGTTTAGAAATTGCTCACATTTATTTAATATTAGCTTAGGTACCTAGCGTTGTCTGGGATGGTGTCCGGGTATTTAACTCGTTCAGATCTCAATGATTATTAATGATTCTTCCTTTCTACCTACTGTTAAATTCAAATTTATGTTAAATTAAATGAAAGCCAATCATTTTGGCCAGCCAGAACAAAAAAAAAATTAACGTGTATACAGTGTTCGGTATTTTCAGTGTCATTGCACTTTAAAACAATATTTGACGGGTAAATTGGTGTTGCCAGCTTACCAATATTGTAGTTCCATTTTTTATATTTTCTACTCTTATTTGACAGACAATATTTTTTTAACATGTGTCTGTGTCTAGTATAGTATATTAACTATATATAGTATATAGTACATAGTATATAGTATATTAACCATGGAGGAGTATATTATACCAATAGAGGATCTTAGTTACACCTCTGCCATAGGTCACCCCAAGTGGTTCGCTACGTTTGGTGATTTAGCAGGGGTGCCCGGGTTCATGGGGTGAAGTTTGTCTAGGTCTCGAAGGTGGATGACCAGGACACACTGAACCCCAGATTCCTACCCACCCCTTAAACCCCTTTCCTTCCTACCCACCCCTTAAACCCCTTTCCTTCCTACCCACCCCTTAAACTCCTTTCCTTAAACCTTAAAACCCTTAAACTTCCTTAAAAAAACCCTCCACACAGCATCCCCAAAGATGACATAGGCCCTGTGGGAAATTATTTTCCTCAGGGCCTCCTGTGTGGAGCTCATGTAAAAAAAAAAAAAAAAGTTATCAACAGAAAAAGATTTCCGGCGGAAGAAGTTAATAAATTCTTTGATTTTTAAATTCAAATCAACTATTTTCAATTTGCAACGTTTCGTTTTCAAATACAGATTTAAGGGCAACTTTAAATAATTGATATTAATGAATTCAAATCGATTAAACAGCACTAAATGAATTATTTTCGGTAAAAAACCCATTTTGCATGTTATGCTATAGTAAGATGAATTTATTGCCAATATGAACATGAGTAAATGCACTTATAAAATGATTGTTTATTTCTTTGACTGCTTGATTACAACATAGACAAGATTTAAAGGAATAACTCGGAAAGGAATAATATAATTAAATAATACAAATGACAGGGAAACTTGGTAGCCAAACTTCTATTTTATAATTGCGTTGACCTTATAAATATAACTTTATGTCTTCAAAGGTCTCTTGGTTTAAAATTCCAAGACAATCAGTTGGTACCTATCAAAAAATGCACTACTCCTACAGAAAAGGGAATCAAATTTTGATCTTGTATACCAAAAACTGAACTCAAGCGCTCTACCTCTAGGCTATTGGGCCATTCCCAAACCTTCCACAAGATCTCTTATCACCGCATCGTACTAGTCCAAATTCTAATTTTGTTCGTGGTTTAATATTTAATATTTTTTGTTCTGTTGTAGTGTGTTCTTCGATCCATCGCCGGGTGCTATATAAATTTGAAATTTAATGCGTTTTTTGTACGTTATCTGTTATTTTTTATCTATTTTTTCTCGTCCATTGAAGTAGCCACGAAGAATGACGTCTTGACAGCGGGAACGAATCGCAGCAATGGTGCCAGCGGCGGTCTCATAGGAACAGAAGACAGTCTTCCGCGGTAAGGAGAACAGAACAGTAAAGTGGTAGAAGTGATTAATGATCGGACGCAAAAAAGTGAATCGGTAATGACTGGTCTATGGGAAGCGCAGATGGCGGAGATGGGAAAAATGTCAAGGCGAGTGGATTTGATGGGATTCCGATGGCCGGTAGCAATGTGCTTAGATTGGAGTTTCAGTCTTTGTACAGTCACTTAAACATGCAATTTTGTGAGTCAATTTTTCAGTCACTTAAACATGAGATGATGAAAGAACCTCAGTAGAATGCATTTTACATGAAAAATTGTCACAGAAGTGGAAACTAGTACCTAGTCCACTAAATTAAGAGAGGAAGGATGAAAAATGATTGTTTTTAGAATAATAATGTATGTAGAAGTCGTAAAAGAAAGAATTGATACCCTACATCCCTGATGTATGGCTTATAGTCGTGATCTTGGTAAATAAATTGGCTTTTGATGGAAAGGAAGGTGAAAATGTTCTAGGAAGGAAAAACAAATGAGGAGTGAGTAGGAATCTGGGGGTAAGTGTGTCCAGGAGTGACGGGCGTGTGAATCCATTCTTCCCACTGCTGTGCAAGACGACGGATCGAGTGGTTCCGGCTGGAGAGGTCAAAAGGATTCCTTCAACCAGTCTCTCCTGATCTGACCCGCCATGTGCCATGGTGAGCATACGCAACCGCCACAATGACCTAGACAAACCTCACCCCATGAAGCTGGACATCCCTGCTAAGTCACCAAAGCGAACCACTTGGGGTGATCTGTGATAGGGGTGTTGGATATCCAATAAATGTTTCTTGGGACGACGGTACCCATACCCGCCTACCAAATTATACATTAAATCATTAAGGTGAATGTGAAGTTAAATCCAATACTACCATTTAAAAAAATATACCTAAGTCAAAAGATGGCTGGTACCTACCCTGATGTATGGCAGTGAGGCATGAAATTGCTAGAGGAAGACTGAAAGTAAACTGAATGCTTTTGAAATGAGATCCCTGAGGCGCATGTGTGGCAAAACCGTGTATGATCGTGTGAGAAATGTGGAAATCCGCAAAGAATGCTAGGCTGATATACGCAAAATGAATAAGATTAAGAAAGGGATCATCAGATGGTTTAGACATGGAGAGCGAATAAATGACGAAAGTAGTGTAAGAAGAATATACGACGCAAATGTGAATAATGAAGAAGTCATGGCACGATCAAGTGAATCAGATACTTGAGTCGGGCCATGTCAAAAGTCAGAATAATAGAAGAGTATGTATGAGACGATTTATGAATGTGAGTGAGGCAAAGAGTGTGTGCCAATACCGAGTTGTTTGGCGGTCCGTCCTCTCTGCCTACGGGGAAACGGCGTGATGGTTAGTTAGTTAGTTAGTTAGTTACGTAGGTGTTAAAAACCAAAACGATGTCTTTTTCAAATTTGCAAATAAACAAATCCAGGCTTTTCTTTACATTGTATGATCATATATTTGGATGTACTGCGAGCAATCATTGAAAATCATTCACAAATTCTTTATATCACCAAATAATATCCATAGATGTCTCATTGTTAAGAGGTATGCTCATCATTAAATTGCATTAACTCCTCGGCATGTAATAAGTAATAATGCAGCGTTGTATGTGTCGATCCAGTTATGCTAAGCGATGGTTTAAATTAGTGTAATGAACTCCGTTATAAGTTATATCGTGCGAGTTTGTCGTAAAACACGGGTAATGTCAGGTGCCTCACGCTGCATACCTGTGGCATCCGCCGTTTGTACAAAACTGGTTAGTTTTATGGTTGACTTACTTAAACGATAGCGTTAATTAACTGGTACAGTTAATTATAATTCGACCTTCGTAGTAAGAGACAAAATGTTGCATCGAGCTGTTCGATGTTTGTTTTTTGGCACATCAACAAGAGAGCAGTCGTAATTCTTAATTGCAAGTTCATTTAATTTATATTGGCTATTTAAGTGAAACGGCGGCGCAGTCCTTTTCATACAAATCTTAACCCATTGAATGGCAAGAGACCATATTTGTCCCAGCTCACATGCGTCTCATTTAAATCGCTGTAATTCCCTTATTATCAGAGTGAGAAATATGTGCTTAACGGTTTTAGAAAGGCAAAATACTTCGCTTTATAGTCTAATCTAAAAAAACGATAAAAAAATAGAATGTACACTTTTATAAAACCAAAGTTTTGAATCGCAATTTGAAAAAAAATTTTAACTTTGATAATTTTTTTATTCATTATTTTCATATGAAACGACAAAAAAGTGAGATGACAGTAAATTTTATAATACTTTTTTCTAATAAAATATTTATGCGTTTTTATTTTTTTTCATTATAAGTAATTTTAGTTAGAAAAATGGTGAGGTGAGCCACTTTTAAAACTTTTTTGTGTTTGCCTGCAAAATATTTATATTTTTAAAATTAAATGTTTATTTTGAATTATAAAATTTGAAAGCGTATTTTATCACCTTTCTAAAACAGTTTTTAGTTTTGGGATATGTTCAAAAATATTCCGTTTAATTGCATTTTATTGTAAAGCGGAAATATTTGTACCATCTAAAAAATACGCCAAAATTCTGAAGGGTTTGAGACCAAAATACTTAACCAAACAGAATAACTGTTTTTTTTTTACCAAAATGTATAGCAAATATCTAATACTAGAGGAATTTATGTTTTAAATTGTAAAATATAGGTAATTAAAGAAAACAATTTTTTATGATTATATTGATATTAACTTTGGCTATTATTTGTTAGTTAACGACAATTATTCTTCATTTACAACAAAAATATGATGAAATATATATGTATATGTATTTAATTTTTATGGGGTGAGGTTTGTTTGACTCTGGCGGCGGATGACCTGGATACACTGAACCCTAGATTCCTGCCCACCCCTCTTATCCTTTCCCTTCCCAGAACCTCCTCTTCTTCCTTTCCTTAAAAAGACCCTTCACACAGCATCCCCAAAGATAACGTAGGCCACGAGGAAAATTATTTTTCTCAATGATATATTACGATGATGGGAATTACAAGATTTATTTCAGTGCAGAAATTCTGGAACTAACTACCATATGTATTCCTCTTTGCCCAGATTACTAATGGAGGGAAATAATTATACCAAGTCAGTAGATATCTTCAATTTATCTTTAAGATGAAGTTATTCGTGAAATCCTATTTAGATACAATTTAGATTAATCTTTACGACGAATCGTTTTACATTATTAACTATGCTACGGATAAATTGAAGATTTTACTAGCTTTTCTATGTACTGGAATTACAATAAAATTATTATTTACATAACAAAAAATATAAGCGTAAACAAGTAAAAAAATGTTTTTGCATGATTTAACCATGAAGGAATTAATATAAGAAACAATTTTTTTAAATACCCCTTTATGGCTAAGACTACTTGAGGTTTTGTATGTTCTAACTTTTTTCATTCTTATAAAATTATGCACAAAATAAATTAAAACCACTTTTTCGCTTACTTGCCTCGTGCAAATAAGACGCTCGATTTTAAATTTTGAAGGCGTGAGAATCGAAATATTTCTAGTTTGTATTCCTCTTAAGCAAATATAAAATATTGTTTCTGAGGCTGTTCGATTTTGTACAATAAATACTGTATATTTCTTACTATACACGTATATACACGTTCTACACATCTTACTATACACGTGCCCCGAAAAATGGCGTTAATAAATAAATAAATAAATTACCTTCAAAAGTCATTATAAAAGAGAGTTATTCTAATAAAAAAATTAATTTCTTTCTGAACTGTTGTGGAAATTTGGATCGACTGCATCTTTAGCTTTTAATTTTTTTCTACCTACTTATTCAAATATGATAACGAAAATTTTCAACTGCGTCATATCAACTTTATGCGATTTTCTTTCCTCTCTCCGACATTATTTTATTACGAGTACCACATCTTCGCAATACATCTACTTTAATATGCCATTCATTCATGCATGTTTGTGAAGACGGCATTACAAATCTGTAATTCATATCGTTAGAAATATTCTCTCCTATACCGTTATGAATCGACAAAAATCAACCTGAATAAATCATATTAATAATTACGAATAAAATCAATAATTTGTTTATTCTAAAACCGCGCCGCTCCGTGTTTACGTGCATTATACCAATTAAGGCGAGTCCGTGTGTTTTACCGTTCATTAGAAACCAGCGAGAGTGAAAGAGACATCTAATTCTCAACACCTGTTTATATAATTACCAGGTACAATGATCCAAAAAGAATGATGGATGGCTTTAAAAATATCGTGATAATTACATGTAATTAATTTTGAATTATATTATGACAAAATGAAATCGTGTTTCATGGAATGTATGGCTGCGATAGTGGGGATACGATACCTCGGAGATTGCTAGAACATTTAAGTGAAAATTCTGATAATGGACTATTTTATTTCATATTTTAGAAAACAGTGACATGTTAGGCTAGGTTGTTAGGACACAACAAGATTTGGTAAACACTTTTGTGGAACCAAGAAACAGCCGAATAACATATGACAACCTGATGAGCTTTATTAAAAGGACTGAGCTATCGTCAAGGGCGTAAATTGAACATGAAAGATTAGAAAGATACTTTTGTGGAAAGAGTTAGATGAACACCAAATGACAATCTGGTGAACTTTATTAAAAGGATTCAAAATATCTTTATTAGAAGGTTCATATCAGGGGAACAAGTTGAACACAAGAGATTAGGAAAACACTTTTGTGGAACCAGGAGTTAGCCGAATGCCAAATGACAATCTGGTGAACTTTTTCAAAGGGACTGGGTTACTACAGGGTTTTCCAATAAGAGGTGTTATTTTGATATTCAAATAAAAATGCCATTTTTTAATATAAATGATATGATGTTTATTTCATTATAAAGAGGAAGATATGCCGTTAATAGTGGAAAATAACATTAGGCAAATGACCATCACGGCCAAGCTTACAGGACCATATCCTTTTCATGAAATTTTCCATAACCAAATCGCAAAGTGGCTGCCCTATGTCCTCGATAGCCTCACGAATTCCATCTTTGAGGTCTTGAATTGACGCTGGGCTGTTGGCGTAGACCTTTTCTTTCACGTGGCCCCAAAGGAAGAAGTCGCAAGGTGTTAAATCACAAAATCTCGGTGGCCAATTGTGATCACCTCTTCGAGAGATAACACGGTCCGGAAATTTTTTCCGTAAAAGATCAATGGTTTCGTTGCTTGTGTGGCACGTAGCGCCGTCTTGTTGAAAGTAAACGTTGTCCAGATCAATACCATCCCATTCCGGCAATAAAAAATCATTAATCATCTCTGGATAGCGCAATCCATTCGCGGGCTATTCAAAATAACAGCTCTTATTGGAAAACCCTTTATCAAGGGAAAAAGTTGAACATCGGAAATAAGAATGACACTTTTGTGGAACCAAAAGATATTTAGAATACTTATGACAACCTGATGAACTTTATTAAAAAGTCTGGGCTACTATCAAGGGGATAAGAAATGGTCTTCTGTCAAGGAATAAAGACTGGGCTACTATCAAGGGAATAAGAAACGGTCTTCTGTCAAGGAATAAAGACTGGGCTACTATCAAGGGAATAAGAAATGGTCTTCTGTCAAGGAATAAAGACTGGGCTACTATCAAGGGAATAAGAATGAGCGTGGGAGATTAGGATGACACTTTTATGGAACCAGAAGAGAGCCGAACACCAAATGATATCCCGACTTTATTAATAGGGCTGGGCTACTATCAGAAAAATAAGTTGAACGGTGAGTATTACGATTACGCTTTTGTGGAACTTTTGTTTTTTTTTTCCTGAAAGTATAACATCTTTGCCCCAACTTACCCAACTTATTTTACTTGTACCCCAAATAAATTAATAAATAAAGTCTTTTATGCAAGAAACATTTTTATTTTAACATCCTTGTTTATATTCGTGGGTGTAGCTACTATTCGTTTAAAAGGAAATAAAAAGAAAATATGCAAACGACTTATAAAGAAAATCGTATTTTTTAGTGTTATTAATAAATAAATATATATATGAAACAGAACCATTATTTTTTATTTTAATAGAAAAATTGATTGAATATTGAAATTCTAAGTAGGATTGGAGTTATAAATTGAATATTATTAAAAACACCAACACAAATGAAAATGTTAAGTTATAGTACGTCTTAAATACTTGTTGGCTAAATATTTTGAAAAAACTCTCAGCATCACCCTGGTGAAGGACCACCCTTCAGAATCGAAACTGATCTCGTGTACGCTATAATACCGCGCTCGCGACTTTGATCTTGTGATAAGTATTGTTACATATCGCGTGATGTTAGCTTGTTTTAAAAATATGTAAAGTTTCTCTTAAAAGATTTACCGGCGACCAAATATATTGTTTTCTTTTTGAATCAATAATAATTGACAACAGAAGTCATTCTTCTTGAGTGCCTGTCAATGCTGCATCGTGTTCGCCACTCTAATTGTTTTGATGGGCCAGGTTCCTGTACTCCTCATGGTGTGTCTGATCCATGGATCAGACACAGCCATTCAGGATGCCTTTGATGATACTTGATCATTTCAACCCATCTGTGATCATCCTCTGTTTCTCTTGTTTTCCATTTTACCAATGACTATGACTTTCTTCAGGTTCGAGCATTCAGTTTTGCAAGCAACATGTCCAAAATGGTGAGCGGCCAACTCGGAATGAAACCAACTCAGAACCATCTCAGATAAGTCATTTAGAGTGATAAACATATATGTTTAAAAAAATAGTTAAATAGGTTATGTTAGGTTAGGGTTATCGGCTAATTTAAAATTATTTTTTTCATAGATTTTAATGATTTTTCAAGGAGGTGTTGAGTTGACATTATTCCAAGTTGGCATGGAACCGTCCAAAATATCTTATGATACGTTGTAAGTAGACAGCTGAAAGCCAATTCTGAATATGTGTTTGCTAAACTAAGATTTCGGCCCTGGAGAAATTATGGTCACTGACAAACTGGAAGGTGTGAAAGCAGAGAAAGATAACCTAAGCATTGTCTGATCAAGTATTACAATAATTCTGAATATAGATATCTATGTGTCATTAGCTCTCCATGCACGCAAGACCATGAGGAGTGAAGAAGCCTGGTTCGGCAGGTTATTTGGAGAGGAGGTCACGATTCTTATCAATGAGACAATAACTCCAAAGAAGAAGATATTTTACAATTTTAAATATCCCTATAAAAATATATGTGACAAGTAAACACGAGAGTAGAAAATAAAGTCTCGCCATTGGCGACGCGACAACCAATCAGAAGAGCGATTCTGTATCTTTTGTGGATATGGAATTGATTCCATACGTAATATACTGTCAAATTTCTGTGATTGTATATGGCTTGCAATTGCTTTTTTTATGGACTGATATGTCAGCTGTCGTATTTCAACTATTTTAAAACACGAAATGCTGCAAGTATGCATGATTATTTATTCATGTAATGTAAGTTTAAAGTTGTATACCATGGATTTGACATTTGCGAAGTTTCGTTTCAATCTAAATTCCACATTTGAATTAAATATGCAAAAGTGTAAATTGTAATTATTAACGAGGCATGTAAGTGACCATGTTCTTTATTTGTTACACCTGCGTATAAATTTAAGACATGGTTCTTACCTGAGTCTGCGTAAGTCCCAAGCTGGCAGCCAGCTCGGCCCGTTCGGGTAAGGCCAGATACTGGGTCCTTTGGAATCTCCTGTTGAGCTGCTGCAGTTGCAGGGAGCTGTAGATGGTGCGCGGCTTCCTCATCTTTTTGCCCTTGCCATTTACTCTCAGCGATCCCTCGTCTGTGAGACCGCATTTCTCTGAAAGTAGAGAAGTGCGATTTTAATAAGGTGAACAAGTTAGATAAAATTCCTTAATATGGTGGATACAAGATATATATATTTTGTAAAGAGAAAAAGACAGATTACAACATTTGGCATGAATGAGAAAACGATTTTGATTTCTTAGTACGCCATCAAAAAGAGATACATATTTAAGGAAAGAAACAAAAGAAACCAGATTAGATAAAATTCTTTGATATGAAAGAGAAAAGGAAGTGAAATTAAGGAGGTTTTCTTTAACACGGAACAGAAGAAACCAGAGAAAATTCTTCAATTAGTGGAAAAAAGTGATGGTACGTTTATTGTAATGAGGAAAATAATAGACAAAACTTTAAAAAGAGAGATACAGCCTTTCGTCGTGGGGAGTAAAATGGTACTAATTTTTAATAATAGAGAACCAGACTTTAATGGGAAAGAAAGTAACAAAATGATTAATTTAGAAAAAATAATGGTCAATAATTTTACGCCACCGTATTTTATATTTAAAAAAAGAGTACCTCGAAAAATTAAGCACAATTTTCACCCGCACAACTAAGGGATGACGGACATCGCAAAGCCAAAGGGGGCCTAATATCCACAAATAAAACAAGCGAATACTCTTGACGTTAGGTATCATTAGCATTTTAATGTTTAACATCTATTTTTTTATTAATTGAAGATACAGCGATTGGAACAAACAAAGTGTCCAAAATAGAAAACGCAGACGCCCCAAGGAAGATGACACCATAAAGTTTATCAAATTGAACTCAGTTTGAGCAGTATCATGGGATAACGTACGAAGGTCAAAACATTTGCATGGCGTTCCATCCTCACTTCTTACCCGTTCAATAAGTTAGTTACAGGTGTCTGGATTACAAATTTGATCTTTTACCTCTGGACCTCGAGGCCACCTCCATTTCCAAGCACAGTAGAGTGTCTTATGCACGAAACGAGATACATGTTCGCTATCTACCTTGAATTTTATAATAAGCATCCACATATAAAAGATCTAACGTCGATACTTCCATATAATAACAGACAATGAAGCAGATAATTGCATGTTATTAAATATAACGAATAAGAACATGTACTACGCCAGCGCGATGATGTATGGCTTGTAGGTATTCTTTGAGAGAGATTTATATTATTTGATAAAATGCTACTGTTTCAGTACTTAAGATATAATTATTATTATTTATTGGATGATAACAAACGGTGAAATATGTTCTTGATATTTGTGGATGGCGCGGAATCTTGGACAATAAAATACATGAAATTTGAGAAGTCGTGCAAAAATGTGGTACTGGATTTAACTGGATAGAAAGACAATCATTCTATCTTGAACTCTGGATAAGGAATGATGAACAAAGAGAAAAGGTGGTTCAAGGGAAATAGGAAGCAAGACCTGCCAAAGTCAATAACCTGGAGTCACCAAGTGTATGTGACAATTTTATCAATGGTTGTATTTGGCGTAGAATTTTGGATAATATGTGCAATGTAATGGGATAAGACGTTAAGGATTAATATTCGAGACTCTCTGAACTGAAAGACTGGCCAACAAAGCTATCTTTAAGAAGCTCCAGTAAATATTCTGTTTTTTAATATTTCTGGTACATTGAACGAAGAGAAAAAAGATTTTGAATACCACAATCAGCAGTAAACATTAGACCAGTTGAAGACCAACGGTTGTGATATGTGATGCTTGGCATAGCCATAAATGAATCAAATGTAGGTAAATGACCCAACCCCAGAAAGAGTGGACTAACTGCGTAGAAGAAGGTTGGAGTAAGATGGGAAAGCCGCAAGGCTGGGGAAGAATGCCAAGAAACTGTAGTCGAAGAAGAATATCTGTGGAGGAGTACAGATCCCACCCTGGAATGTAACGCTGTGTTGATGGTGATGAACACTGTTATAACAGGCTTCTCTCTATCTTGTAGGAATATCAGCCTACTCTTTCGGAGCCTTAGCATTAATGTGAGCCAGTGTTTTGGTAACGATATATGAATATTGTTTTAATTTCGCCTGCGGGGGCTTAAAAACTGGGCGGGACCTAACAACATCTAAGTCCCCGAACTTATCTTGGAAATATTCAAAATGTTATTTTGTGAATATTATGTGTTGGTCTCCTACGCCTTTTGGAGAGAGGGGAAAATGTATTAATTCGATATTGTGAATTTTAATAAGGTTAGTTATTGATGTATACAGTGGCAGCTGATGATTTTTTTAAAGTACTTACTTAGATGCCAAAAGAATAAGATTGTGAAAAAAAAAATTATTATAATTTAAGTACTTAAATAGTGAACTTTGCGAAGTAGAGGTCGTTATGTTTGACTTTTAATGCAGAGCTTAAAACAATATTGATTTTGTGGACGTAAAGGTTATACGAATTTTTTTTTCGTTCCTATTAAATAAGTTCCTATAAGTGTTCTGACTTTCCTCGCTCCTATAACACGAGTTTTTTCAAAACCCAGATTCTCCCAAAAAACCATCCAAACAGCTTGCTTTTTCGTGAGTGCAGCCGGCGTTCATCGATTCATAAGACGTTATCGCGTCAAAATGTAGAAACAAACACTATGACGATGTCATGTCTTTGAAAAGTTTAACAGTTAAATAGACATTTCAAATCTTCTCTACTCATGATGGAAATGACCTTTTGTATCAAAGATGAAAAAGTTAAAAATATTAAAAGTTGTTGAAAAAAATTATTTTTTATAAAATAATTAATTTTAAAAATTAACCACTAGACCAAGTACCCAACGTTTGAAATAAGAATGGTGTTCCTTTTTTAAAACATGCGAGCATTGTTTTTGTGGGCGGGACAAGAAGGCATCTCAGCCCGACCCAAAGTTTTGAATTTTTTAACAAACGCGTGTTTATTATATTTTTTTTGGTTTTTAACAAATCTTTCTTTTTTACCAGTTTTTAACAGACCTGCCGACGTACCGTTAAAATGGTTGAATAAATCATTCGATCAAAATCATCAGCTTTGGAATTTCATTAAAAATTTATACCATCAAGTGTTGGGAGAATTTTTTTAATTTTAATTTTATGTGAATGCAAGAGTCCCAACTGTCCGGTGGCAGTGCGACTACGTTTTATTTAGGACCGTCTTTTCAAGGAAAGGAAGGAGAGGAGAAGTTCTGGTAAGGAATAAGGTATGAAGGGTGGGTAAGAAATTGGGGGTTCAATGTGTCCAGGACATATGAATCCATCCCTCCCACTGCGGTGCAAGGTACAATGGGTTGAGAGAGTCTAGCTGGAGAGCTCAAAAGATCTCTCTCAACTAGTCTCTCCTGACCCTGCCTGCCACGCGTTAGGTGGATAAACACATCAATCGAAAAAATAAATTTCATTCAAATGCATCACGGAAAAAATCCACACTGTAAATAATTTCGTTTGATATATCACACCAACTTATTAATATAGGTATTTTTTGAGATGAAATTGATGCTCAAAAAATTGCAATTTTATAATAAACTAGCAAGTTCCCGGCATGCGTTGCTGTGTCACTTAATAAAGAAATTGTTTATCGCTGCGTGTCCTTTCCCATTCGTCCCGTTCCCCTTCAGCCTCCCCCTCCTCTCCCACGTCCCCTTCCCCTCTCGCGTTCCCACTCCGCCTCCCCTCTCCCTCTTCCCCCATTTCGCGAACATCCCTCCCGAGTTCCCCTCCCCCTCCCGCATTCCATACATTCATTCCCGGTACTTTTAGTTTTCAAACAGCTCGCGTGCCACCTATTGCAATTTTTGTACACAA
The DNA here is from genome assembly GCA_936435175.1 of Glyphotaelius pellucidus. Classification (NCBI taxonomy): domain Eukaryota; kingdom Metazoa; phylum Arthropoda; class Insecta; order Trichoptera; family Limnephilidae; genus Glyphotaelius; species Glyphotaelius pellucidus. The sequence goes on from OW386560.1 coordinate 10,737,315, forward strand.
ATTTCATAACGCCAGAGCTCATCAGTTTATGCAGAAACCATCGCTGGCAGGCACACATCAAATCCTCAAAGTTTCATCGCAATCGGATGAATGGTTTAGCAATGCATAGAATACATACATATTTACATAGACAGAAACAAACATATTTTCATTATTATATATATAGATATCATTTCGGGGGGCCAACTGTCAGGGGAACAACTGACAGGTTCCACAAATCTTCAGCCAAATTCGCTCGTGGGAAAAGCCAGCCGGTACCTGAACATGCTGGACGTAAAATTTTCCGTTTTCTTCGAAACTTACAAAGTAGTTTGCAAAGTTGTTAGCAATGCAAACTGTATTAATGGTGCTTTTACAATGAATTAGAAAAGGCCTATGTTAAGTATTTTATCACTGATGAAAAAATTCATCAAAAAATATTAATTTGCCCCCAGTTCATCAGTGACAGAATCTTTGATAATATTATTGTTGTGGAGCGCCGTCAGCACTGCGTGCTCCGGCGGTGACGCGTCACGGCGATGAGTGAAGGACATTACAAACAATGTCCCGTAAATAAAGCGAGATTTATTATTTATTAAGACGATATTATAATATTAAAATGGGCCCCAGACGAGAGCTGTTTGTGGTCGAAGTGCGTTGAAAATATGCTCTAGAAAAATTAAATATTTTTTACTAAATTTAATAAGTGTGGTGATTTCTCAAATTAAGGGTGTTAAATTTTATCGGTAATAATAATAATAACTCGATATTTTTAATGACGCCGTTTTTGTGTGTAATAACCCCAAGCATCTGATATTGTGATAGATAGAGTGTATTTGCACTTCGTTTCAATGTGAAATAATATTTCGTTGGTTATCCTTTTCCTCTCAATCCTTGTTTGAACCGACTTTTTAGTTCATCCTCAAAAATCGTTGTCGTTAAATTTAGTGTATATATTACCATTGTCTCACGTGAGAGACCACCATTGCAGAGAAGCATTGCTTGAAGTAACTTTACCGGGGCTTTGTAAAAAAACAAAAGAATGTATGAAATTAATTGTTGATTTGCTTTTTTATAAATGCGTATGTAATTGCTGGCGCAAAGAATATTATTTAGTATTAAAACAGCTTGGGCTTTCAAGCGGAAATAATAATAACATGATTATAGGAAACTGAGTTATGCCGTCAAAAAGCTAATAAACCTTTGAAGGGAAGGCCCGAAGACACTATTATATTTTATTATACTCTATTTAAACCTTTTGACTGCTTATTTATTTATTTGCTAGTTGGGAGCGGCTCGGTGCGTTGTGCAGGCGTCGTCATCTGGACGTAGCAAAGTATGTGTGTTTCTAAATTAATCTAACACTGAACTAAGAATATACAAGGTTTTCTAACACGTTTTTCATCCAGAAGAAAGTAGAACAATACGACAAATAAATTTGTTTTTGACAAATACAAATATGCAACAACTGTTTAATCGAAGTACAATTTTAAGAAATATTTATATGTTAATAGTTACCTTGATAGATTACAGCACGCCTTGAATATTTGATTTGATACTTGATTTTTTTATAAAAGAGAGAAACATTTACTATTTACGAATTTAACCTGAAAATATTGCAGTAGACGTGCCTAGTGACCTATGCCTAAGACCACTAACTCCTGAACCAGGTTAGGTACTTCTTAATCTACCTCTTCCCCATCTTCTTCTCTTCCCAACTCCCTTATGCCTCACAATTTGTTGCTTACATAGTCCCACTGACACCAGAAAGTTGGGACTCTTGTGCGGTATTCACGTAAAATTAAAATTAACAACAAAAAATAAACAATACTAGATATATATAGCCGAAACCGGTTGGCATTTGTTGAATACAATGTATGTAAATTAAGTGTCATATGATGTAAGTTACGTTTGTGTCAACGTGGAAACTTTAACCAGTGTATCAAGTAAGACAAAAACCATTGTAATATCAAGATAAATAAAGTAGAAAAAAATCATTAACTTCTGTTTCTGGTGTCTTATCCTAAAAGAAACTGGTCATCATCAGGACAATCTTCATCCTGCAAATTGCAGCGCAAGTTAGCTCAACTTTCACAGGATAATAATACCAGCATCGGTCAGCAGCGCGACAGCGTGTGTTCGATTCATCTCTTAGCCAAGTCATCCAACATTATTGCGCAAGTAATTTTACGAGTGTAATGATGGAAGCTAAGAGATTTTTCAATCATTTTTAGTTTGGATATGATTTAGATTTTTACAGACAAAAGTATTATGGTTATTTATTTTAGGGATATTATGCCGTGTTGCGCTACCTCCTTCTTTATCCAAAGTTTCGACGACAGCGTTGCAGTGTCCATCATCAGAGCAGATGTGTGTACCTGCATCAGTGGCAGATGACACATCGGCTCTGATGATGGACACTGTAACGCTGTATGAAACGTTTGCTAAATAATGAGGTAGCACAACACGGCATAATACCCCAAAAACAAATACCGAACATCATCAGGTTATTCATAACTTGATAATATTTGACTTTATTTTTAATGGATATACTTAGGAGATTTTTAAACATTATCAGGTTGGATGTGATTTCAGATTTTCATGGCAAAAAGTATTACGGTTATTTATTTTTGGGGTGTTATGCCGTGTTGCGCTACCTCATTATTTATCCAACATTTTGATGACAGCATTGCACCGTCCATCATCAGTGCATCATTGGCAGATGACACATCTGCACTGTAACGCTGTCCGAAACGTTAGCTAAATAACACGGCGTAATACCCTAAAAATAAATAAATTAAACATGATCTGGCTATTCGTAATATATGATAATGTTTGACTTTTTTTATGAGTGCCTCGTAATAATATATTAATTAACATGCAGAGCACATTTTCGCTTCACGCCGATCTTACAAACATTTACTTTGGGCGTTTTTAAATATGCCTTCTTTAAAATTGTATGAGCCGTGGCCCTTGGGCGGTTGGGCGGTGCGCGCCGGGCATGGCAGGCAGGCTAGCAGGCTGGCGGGCCGAAGAGTCGCGTCGGGCTCGGTCGGGTCCCGCCTACGGTCCGGGCCGGCTCTGCACGACCGCCGACCGAACCCGAAGCGATCCCCTCGCGATAGCTGGGCTTTTTCGGTGTTTTTTTAACGTCTTTCGTTCGCGGTACGAAGGAATTATTCATTGGTTGATGAGTGATTTTTCGGAATTTTTCATGTTGGAGATTTATATAGTGATCTCACTCTGAGCACAATCTTTGTGGCTACTTGATTCAAAGTTTTGAATGACATATTTTCGAGCACATTTCGCAGATAATTGGACACTTTACTAATAAAGGGTCTTCCAACAGGGACTTCCGAACTTTGACAGTTGATAGCTTAGTTTTTTGTGAAAAATCACCTCAAGGAAGATCCGTAAATACACGAGATATAAAATAGAATTAGAGCCTAGATGGAATATATTTTTCACTAAAAACAGCGCTACAAATTATCAAAATATTATTATTATTATTTTGAATGGATTTCACCTGGGCGATACTGAGAGCATATAGTTACCTAAGATTCTGGTCTGGGAGACTGGGAGGATTCTGGGAGAATCGTATTCACGATGGGAGGTAACAGGAATCACTATCAGTGTCGCCTTGCTGACTAATTTGATTCATGATTCAACGAAGTAAAACATTTATAATTTATATCTTATTTTGAAAATTGTACACTCATGTAAATAATGCCGTCGTGATAGCCAACCTCCAGTTGGGCAGAGCACTAGAAGAAGGAGAAGAAGAAAAATAGTGTAACTGTATCGAAATCTAGTCAATATAGTTAAAATGATGTCTATCGAATTTCAATCAAATAAAAATCAAATACAGACCTGATGACTAAACAATCTGAACATTTCTAAAGCCACTTCAAACAATGCTAAAAAGTTTGTACGTATCTCAACAGGGCGATACTGGGAGTATCTTCCACTGTGTAACGAGGTGCAAATACATTACATTTAATTAGGAAATAATTTCCCTTTAGGACTGACTATAGATGACACCTTTGGGGATGCTGTGTGGAATGTATTTTAAAGGAAAGGTGACTGAAGTATGAGTAGGAATCTGGGGGTCAGTGGGTCCAGGAGTGACGGACGTGTGAATCCATCCCTCCCACTGTGGTGCAAGGCGATGGGTCGAGAGAATCCTGCAAGAGAGTTGTTAAATTGTCTCCGTCAACCAGTCCCTTCCAGCCATCACTCAGTAAGTGGGCAGAGGCATCCGCCGCCAAGACCTAGACAAACCTCAACCTATGAACCCGGGCACCAAACTATCAAACGAAGCGAAGCACTTGGAGTGACCTATTGCAGAGGTGTTGGCTGTCTAATAATTGGTTCCTGGGACAGCTGTACCAATACCTTCCTAAAAAAATGGATTACGTGCGGTGAATTAGGTACTTACCATTTTTTAACCACTCCCCTAAACTTGTTTACACGACAATATAACAATAGCAGTCAAGTAGTTACAATAAGCTTGTTTTCAAGCTAACGCGTGTGTTCCTACAGAAATTGTTATAACTCAGTTTTTGTTCTACACGCTACACATCTCTATTCAACGCTGTCCATAGATGTAGGTAAAAAATACTTTAATTATTTTGTAGAAACAGTTTTCACCCGCCAAATCGCATACGCGCCGTTAGACAGTGTTAATTTTTTATTTAATATTTTTGTATGAAATGGTAAAAAAGTGAGGTGACGAAATTATTTATTATACATTTGTAAGATAAAAAAAGTGTTTTTTTTTACATAATCCGTAATTTTAGTACCATTTTCACATAAAAACATCAAATGAGTTATTTCTACAATTTTTTTATGTTTGCATTCTAAATTTTAATATTTGCAAATGTTAATGTTTTTTGTTGTTGTAATAATACAATTTGAAAGCTTATTTCAACCTTTGAAAAACAGTTGTTAGTATTCAGCTATAGTCAGAAATATTTAATTTATTATAATTACAAAATGATTACAATTTTTTTATAAATCTGACAGTTCGTTTAAGACAAAAAAACTTTCACAAAGTCGATAGACCGGAGTGGTTAAATAAGAACCTATCAATGAATATTATTCATATTTTGTACTCTGTCGGGTTTCGAATCTACTACTTTTAAGGTCAGATCCCAGGATCTTACGCTTTCATTACGTATGTTGGATATATATGATTCCACTAAAATTATTCCATCACATTTCTATGAAGTATTTTTTTAATAGAAACTCTTTTCCGGTCTGATTTTGATTCTAAGAAATCTGATGATTTTAAAATGTTAATATTTCAATCCGATGATGCGGTCTTGAGGAGGTGTCTCGAAACGTCGGCGCATGAAATAAAGATTTATTAGATAAGTTTTTCCTGTTGCGAGTTTTATCGGAATGGCCATAGATTGTATCAATTTATTACTAAAACAAAGGTTAAGCTGTTTTAAAAACCTACTTGGAAACGAATCTCGTAGATTAAATCAGAGTATAAAAGATAGTGTGACGAACACCTAGTGCCGATGTATAAAACATTAACAAGATACGTTCCTAAATGATAGATTTTATTAAGAATTAATGTTAGATTTTATTAAGAATTTCAAAAAAAGGGTATAAAAGCACGTTCTTTCATGTGAATACCTCACAAGAGTCCCAGCTGCTCCCGTCTGGAGCCAGTGAGACTATGGCTTTTGTTTTTAACCCGTCAGGCCTCGGGCATATTCTGTCAGGTCAGAATATTTCCATTTTGCAATGAAATCCATATAATTGGAATATTTCTGAATGTATTCAAAAACTAAAAACTGTTTTTAAATGCTGGTGAAATACGCTTTCAGATTTTATTATTAGAAATAAACATGAACATTTTGAAATATTAATTTTTTTAATGTAAAAATAAAGTTTTTAAAATGGCTCACAATATGTTTGTTCTAACTAAACTTACTGACAATATTACGAAAAAAACACACAAATTTTATAAGAAAAATATATTATTCACTTTTTTGTCGTTTTATGTAAAAATAATTTTTAAAAAAATCACAAGGCTTAAAAAATTGCGGTCGGGAACTTTGGTATCAAAAAATTGTGTATTTTGATACTTTTAGATTTGAAAACAAAGCGTGGTGTTTTCTCTTTCTAAGGCCGTTTAGATTATATTTCTCACTGCAATGGTAATGGAGACACTACGATTTCAACGAAACCTATATGAGTTAGTTAAGTTAGTAGAATTAGCTTGAAAGGTTAATAGAAAAAACATATCATCGTCCAGCAAAACTGTGTATACTTTTTGTACTCCAAATAGACTCGAGAGTCACTGGTTACGTACCGTGTTTATTATTTTTATTACAAGTTTTTCAACTTTTTGTATTCTTACTGATGACAGCGTAATTTTTTTAAATATCATCGCTAGCTCTAAGAACGCAAGAAACAGCTTTTCAAAAACGTGTTATTTCATTTTTCAACTTGTCCCATTAATTTACTTTTATCTTCTAAGACAAGTTCATAAATTTTTATTAATTTTATTATGTACGTATGAAAACTGTTGAGCACATAACGAAAAAAATAAACGATTCTTTCCTGTACAGAATAAGCAATAACGCCCGAAGGTTTTGTAGGTGGGAGCAGCCGTATGAACTCAAACGTTAAAATATATTAAGTATTTGAATTATTCATTGCTTGAACAATCGCGGAAGCTTTTATGTTTGGTAGGTGAGCTTTTATGTAGCGAGATTTTTTCGTGTCACACTGTCCAGTAGTACCAGGATAAAGGGATCTATTATTTAATCCAAGCTGACGACGTATATACCTAGATGAGTTTAAGGGAGGTTAAAACATGTAATTGTCTCAATCTAAGTTTGAAACAAAGCAGTTAATTTTTTAAACACTAAAACTTTTGCCGTAATTTTTTTAGAATCGGATCGTAGCTTAAAACATGTGTTATTGACTATATAAGAATAGACAGATACTTCGAGGGAGGAATTGCACACGGTGTGGAAACTCGTGGCACAAACGAGAACACAAACGAGTCCCAAATAACGGTTACAAATAACGAATATCCCAAATTACGATTACAAATAACGAATGCCACATATAACGGTCACAAATAACGAATGTCACATATAAAGGCTACAAATAACGTTTGTCCCAAATAACGAATGTCCCAAATAACGGTTACAAATAACGAATGTCACACATAACGGTTACAAAGAACGAATGTTCCAAATAACGAATGTCACAAATAACGGTTACAAATAATGAGTGTCTCAAATAACGGTTACAAAAACCGAATGTCACATATAAAGGCTACAAATAACGTTTGTCCCAAATAACGAATGTCCCAAATAACGGTTACAAATAACGAATGTCACACATAACGGTTACAAAGAACGAATGTCCCAAATAACGGTTACAAATAACGAATATCCCAAATTACGGTTACAAATAACGAATGTCACAAATAACGGTTACAAATAACGAATGTCACAAATAGCGGTTACAAATAACGAATATCCCAAAGTACGGTTACAAATAACGAATGTCACAAATAACGAGTGTCCCAAATAACGGTTACAAAAACGAATGTCCCAAATAGCGGTCACAAAAAACGAAAGTAACAAATGAAGGTTAAAAAAACGAACTTCCCAAATAACGGTTACAAATAGAGAATGTCCCAAATAACAGTTACAATGAACGAATGAAACAAATAACGGTTACAACTAACGAATATCCCAAATAACGGTTACAAATAACGAAAGTCCCAAATAACGGTAACAAATAACGAATGTCCCAAATAATGGTTACAAATGACGAATGTCCCAAATAACGTTTAAAAATAACGAATATCCCAAATAACGAATTTCTCCGGACCAGAATATTAGGGATCTTACAATAATGAAATAAAAATTGGAATTAAAAAACATGTAGGTATGTATAATATGCATAATCTGATAAAAAAAAATTTAAAAAATAGGTGGCTGCCAGAAAACTATACGAAAGAAAATTAGAATTTTCTCCATTTTGTAAACGGCACCTCGGCACTTTGTTTTGGCATGTGGCCGGCGGCAGTTGTTTATAAATCAATATTTAATCTCATTGGACAAGTGTAATTGTAGACATTGTATTACATTACGCGGCCGGGCAGTGAACGCGGGACCGGCGTGTATAATCTATAATTGCACCGCTCGGCCGTTGGGCGCTACCGAAAAATAACACGTCGAAATAACACATCGGCCCCTGTTCAAAAAAAACATCTAATGTATCCTGTTTGCTAACATAACAAAAGATGTGTAATTTTTTAGGTTATGTGAAAAAAACACTTACAGAATGGCAAATTCGTCGTAATTCGGTCAGTGAATATTTCTTAGTTTTTGGCTCTGAGAAAAATAGTAGTACCCTAAAGACCTATGTCATCTTTGAGGCTGTATGGAAGGTGTTTATATGAAAGGAAGGAGGGGAAGTTGTGGGTGCGGAGGAATCTTGTGGCAATGTGTCCAGGAGAGACGGAGGTATGAATCCATCCCTCCCACTGCGGTGCAAGACTCCTCCCAATCTCCGAGTTCCGAGAAAATCCAGCTGAAGAGATCAAAAGCTTTTGCGAAACATATTGCGAAACACTTTTTTCAGTGAATACCGCGCAAGAGTTCCAACTGTCCCCAATTGGTATACTTTTTTTCATATGAATACCGCACAAGAGTTCCAATTGCTCCCGTCTGGAGCCAGTGGGACTATGGCATCCCCAATTGGGGTATTGTTGTGAGACTGAAGGTAGTAGGGAGGGGAAGGAGATGGGGAAGAGAAAGATGGGAAGTACCTGGCTATTCAGATCTGGTCACCAAACACGGCTAAAGCCATTTCTAGCAACGTCTCAATTCTGAACGGTGGTCTTACACCAGGGCGATACTGAGAGTATCTGCCACTCAGGAACGTGCCGCAAATATACTATGTTATTTTAAATAAATAAATTGTGAAATAACCCAAATTAATCAAATAAAATTTATTTGCTACGCCGGGATTCGATCCCGCGACCTTCCAAATGCGAGTCAACAGCCTTACCACTGGACTACGCCGGCCATCATACGGCTTACTAACAACGTATGCAGGGACATTGGAAGTCTAGATTCGTTCTAAACTAAATGTAACTTCGTTATTTAAAAACAAAAGTGAGGCCTTGCGAGAGGACTACCCAAATTGAGTACGTTGTGATGCTGAAGATAATTGTGAGGGATGAAGAAGGGAAGAGGAAGGCGGGGAAGTACTTGGCTATTCAGATATGATCACCAAACATGCTAAAGCCATTTTAAGCAACTTTTCAAATCTGAATGGTCTTACACCGGGGCGATACTGAGAATATCTTCCACTCTACATCGTGTCGCAAATATTCTTTATATTAATTTTAAAGATTGAGTTGTGAAATAATAACACAAATTAATCAAATAAAATTAAACTTACCCCTCGACCACCGAGGCCGTTAAAATAACATCAAATGAAGCTTTATTATTTATTTAAATAATATAACGATAACATCCATCCCGATTTGACTTGGTCACTCCAGATCTATCCAGAATGAATTCGAATTCACAAAGAACAAACAAAAAATCGTTTTTTTTCTTCTTTTGTATGAAAAAGTATTGAAGATAATGTGTATTTGTAGTGAAACGAATGTATGATTGGTAATTTAATGAATTCAGAATTAAAATCATTTTCTACGGTGCATATTATACAATAAAACATAGCATTCGTATGCAAATCGGCTATGTAGTTCACTGCATACCCATTTGGGGCATCCATTATCTATGTTCCGCGGTACTATCTTAAAACCGGTAGAAAAACATATCAACAGGAGAGAAATTCGCCATGGATATCGCTAGTGTAGACTGACAAAAAAAATCGTACGTAGCTAATCAAACAAATAATGTTGTAAAAACTAACCTAACCAAAGTAAATCAATCGTCCAGTTTTTACTCAAAAATCTCCGAAAAATCTAAATTTGAGTTGAGTATGCAGTTATATGTAAAAGTGTATGATACAAAACTCCATCACTCATTAGAACCACCAAATCATTTATAATGCAGAAAAATTTGTTGTTAATTTTTAACAAATATTGATGTTTTCTTGGTCGACGGCAAGATATTTCGAAATGTAATACTTATGTATCGGAGTAATGTCTCCCGGTGTTTTTTTTAGCATATTTAATATGTAAAACGCAGACATGAAGTAATATTTTATTAATGGAGAACGTTTGAAAAGTGCTTTCTTCATTTTCTCAAAACATAGTATTTGGAGATGTCTGACTAATTGACTGGACGATCGAAATAATGTTTTAAAACTAACCTCATCAAATTGAATACTGCTTTTAAAACTTTTTTTACTTGACTTTACTTGACTTAACAAAATTAAATATTTTTTTGAAATCTAAACTAGCCTAACCTTTGCAAACTAAATTATGAAGTTTTTTTAAACTAACCTTACTCGACTAAGCAATAATTTAAAGCTAAATGGGTGTATAACTAAATAATGTTTTTTAAAACTCACCTAGGCAAACTAAAACTGACCTTACCAAACCAAACTAATAGATGTTTTCAAAAGTATTTTTTCATTTCATAAGGGGTTAGTTGTGCTTTTTAATCTATGCTAAGCTCACCTAACTTAGCCTTGCCTGTCCAAACTAAAATATGTTTTTAAAACTTTTCTTTTATTTGACGAACGAATGGTTGTGAGTATGCAGAAAGTGTGAAGGGGTGAGGGAGATGAGAAAGGTGAAGGTTTGAGTAGCGAAAAATGCTTATAAACTGCCTTGATCTACGGGGTCAATGGAATTCCTACTTTGGGGTAGGTATTTTGCAAGGCTAAAGGAGAAGTTGTGGGGAAGAGGAAGGTTAGAAAGTACCAACCTGGCTATTCAATCTAATCTAAAGATGGTTAATTCATAATTTCGCTTCATCATGTCAAGGCCGCATTGAGAGTATCTTTCAAGGATGAAAATTTTTAGACTTTTTACAATATGTAGGTAAGTACCTGTTTTGATTTTATTTATAACATTTTATACTTTATTTCAACAAAATCTATTTATCTATCTTTGAATCTGTAGCCTGTGAATTTATCGTTATTTCACGAAAGTATTCAAACAGTGCCAATAATGTCGGGCAGCATTTTTACGATTAAAGTTATCCAATCCCGTCGCACATCCCCGATATCTATAATCAACATTCTACATACAACCCACTTAAATGCGCCAAAGTAACTGTACTGAGGTACCTACCTGCCTACTTATACGGAGAGTCGCCGTAGGGGTAAACCTTGCTACCGACTAACGTGTCAGAAATCCCATGGACGAGAAAGCTTCCACGTAATGTCTCGACAGCTATTTGTGGCACACTTAAAATACGGAACTAGATATGCCTAGAGGAAACTGTTTTATCACAAATCACAATTCAAATAAAGTAGATAAACTAGTATATCCTATTATTAACCCTTCAGGTCCATATAAAATATTATCATGTCGTCAAAAAATATTCCTGTTTGACATTCAATTTCAAATGGATTCGCTGTTGTTGAAAGTATCCTAAAATAAAATTCTAGTAGGAGTTATTCCTTCCGTGAGTAGGAAGCGGATCACAGTACGTGACTTTCACTGGTGGGATTTCTTACCGAAATCTTTCACGTAACTGGACACTACAACGTTAGTGAGTTTACGTGTTATCGGGTTCCTGCAGTGCTCGATCCGAAAGGCTATTCCCTAAAATTTGTGATAAGAGATCGTCCTCCCTCGAGAAGTGGTGTCAGATTTGTGATTTTTTACAGCTGTTAAATCAGTGATTCCCAAAGTGGTCCAGGTGGACCCCCAGAGATCCACGGGAGACTCGACGGGGGTCCACGTAGGCGTGATAAAAAAAATGGGGGTCCACGAAAATTTATTTGGTTTCGATAGTCACCATCATCACTCTTGGCTCTACAACCCCTAGCGGGTCTTGGCCTCCTCAAGAGTCTTCCTCCACTCATCTCGGTTTTGGGCCAGTTCTCTCCAGTTTAGAAGCTCCAGGATAGATATATCTTTGAGGACGTTGTTGCTCCATCTTAATCTTGACCTTCCCAGGCTCCTTCGCCCTATTGGTCTTGAGTTCAGCAGGGACGTTGGTGCTTGATGCTCGGTCATTCTCTCCACATGACCCAGGCACCGAAGTCTTCCCAGTTTTATGAATTTTGTCACGTTTAGGAGCTAAACCCTCTTCCCCCCGTTATTACAGACCAAAACTCCAGCGTTATATTCAATATTCAGTACAACGCGTATCGAGTTTTGGGAATATGGTTGAAATGTTGCAGCAGGGGGTCCACCGAAACCAGTAAAATTTTGAAAGTGGTCCACGAGGAAAAAAATTTGGAAACCTCTGTGTTAAATGAATAAATAATCATGCATATTTGCAGGAATTCGTGTTTAAAACGACCAAAACTAAAATACGTGATAGCTCACAGCTGAAATTTTGACATCGGCCGATAGATAAGCAAATAACAGCCGTAGAAAATCACACAAATCTGACAGCACTTCTCGCGTGAGAACGATTTCTTATCACAAATTTTAAGGAATAGCCTTTCTGGTCAGATCTCCCTCTACCACTTAGTGTTGCCAACTCTCAAAAAAACAAAAAAAAACACGGCTCGTTATGATCACAGTACACAGTATTCTCATAAGGGTTTGTCTTATTTTCGTGTGGTTAGGCCCATACACGCACCTACACTTATACACACCTACTCTTACACATACATACTGTCACTGCTTGGGATTTGGTAGTTTCGCCGCACCAGTTGTATTATTGGCTAAGCTGATAATTAAATCTCTATGGGAGTATAACCTCGATTGGGATGATACTCCTCCTGAAATAGTTGTCACACTTTGGCGACAGTTTAAAAAAGAATTGCCATTACTGCAATCTATTCAAGATGGATGAGATATGCGGTTGTGCAGAGTGGAATTGTTATGTCTGTGTATTAAAAATTCACTGGCGAAGGACCTTGATTGTGTTTACTATCACTGCTTGAAAAAATGGTAAAAATAATGGCATGGAAAGGAAAGGACTCACCGAAGAAAGAATTTGTAGGCTGGCCCTCGTCTGCTTTCTCTCCATCTAATATGCACACACAGTGATAGGCGCGAATTATTTTATTTTATAAAACACAGCGGAATTAGTTTAAAGGCGGAGCGGAGCACAAAATGGCTTGTTGTTGCGGCGGGCGTTTTATTACAGACTACTGAAATAAGGATTGACGGGTAGGCAATGGATAGGTAGGAAAAAGGAATTGGCAACAATATTACTACCAAATCCCAAGCAGTGACAGTATGTATGTGTAAGAGTAGGTGTGTATAAGTGTAGGTGCGTGTATGGGCCTAACCATCGTGACTTTTTAAACGTTTTTTTTGTTTTTTCTTTTGCAAGAAAGCCCTTCCAACTTTGAGAATCATCCGCTAGATGTCACTCCATTCCCACAGGCATTAAAATCATTAACCGCCATTTTAATTGGCTCGTAATGGTTTAATTGATTGACACTAACAAATTGGACGCGCGCAAGTTGATGGTGCTCGAACCCTGGACCTCTGGCGGCCCAGGGAGCGTCTTAACCTCTCGGCCAAGCAATTAATCCATGTTGTCCAATTAGGACGATGCCGAAGAGTTTTGCTGGCGCCTTATATTTCGGATTACGGGATTAATATAATTGAAGATTTTATTATATTATTTTATGTGAATATCCTCACAATAACCCCAATTGGGGTATGTCGATTGTGCATTTGGAGCCGTCCACTCCGGGCGCCGACTTGCCAAGGTGCCAAAGACCCAAGGAGCACAGGCGCTGATAATAAAACCTAACACCTTATTGGGTGCTGATTTCAGCGCCCTTTTTTATTGGCGGCATTTGGCGCCAGGCACCGTTTGGCTCAGGGCCGGCTCTGGGCTGAAGTGAGTGGGAAAAGAATGAAATGGAACGAGGAAGGTTTGGTTCTGGTTCGGGGTAAGGTTTTCTACTAAGAATCTGGAAACGCGGGTTTGAATCTCGGTGTGCGCAAGTAAATTTTATTTAAATATATTTTTTTTTTTTTTTTTTTTATTTTTTTTTTTTTTTTGCGTAGGGCGTGTGGCGAACCCATCGCTCAGGGAGTGGAAACACAAACCTGCAATAGCCATCCCAAGCCAAGGTGTGAGCTACCGTGCTCAGGCTGAATGTCCTGGGGAACAGTGTCACAAACGGTGCCTTCGAGAAACAAGGTCGCATCTCGGAATATTTAGACTTTACTCCAGCATTCGGGGCTCTGCTGGAGTGGACCTTCTATTTCCCTGGTAACTCGTGGGACAAAAAAAATTGGACCATTCGAAAACTAGGGGCCTTTTGGGAACCTAGGAGTGCTGAGGCCACCTCTGTGGACTTTCTTCCTGGGGCCCTTAGGAGGAACCAAGAGGAGAAGCCATGGAGAGGAGAGCTGAGGCCACCCCCATGAACCCTTCCCTTGTGGGGCCTTCAGGGAACCAAGGGGAAGGGCACTCTTCCGGCACGGGGCCTTTGGGGAACCAAGGAGGAGTGAAGTGGAAAGATGATGTCCTCTTCCCATGCGGGGCCTTCAGGGAACCATGTAGGAGTGAGGAGGAGAAATAAGGCCATCTCCGTGAACTCTTTCTTATGGGGCCTTTAGGGAACCAAGGAGGAGTGAAGAGGAGAGATAAGTCCTCTTCCCTCCTGGGGCCCTCGGGGAGCCAAGGTGGAGTGGGCTTTTCCCTTTTGGGGCCTTTAGGGAACCAAGGGAGGTGAACTCTCCGTCGTGGAGCCTTCGGGGAACTAAGGAGTGGAGAGGAGAGATGAAGCCCTCTTCCCTCGTGGGGCCTTCAGGGAACCACGGAGGAGTGAAGAGGAGAAATGAGACCTGGGAAGACACATTGTCGAACCAAAAGATATAGCTTCATTTCCAATGACAATCCTGGTGAACTTTGTAAAAGGGACTGGATTACTGTCAAAGGAATGAGGTAAAATGGGAGATAGCACAATGGGCCTACGGCCTAAGTGCTCACGGGAACTTTATTTATGTAAACCGTCTCCGCTCTTGAAAAAAAAAAAAAAATATATATATTTTTTTTTTAATTATTCGTACAATTGAATATGTACGGTGCTTGCGACACGTACCAGAGGGGAAGGTACTATAAAAAACGCCATTCACAATTGTTACGCTTAGCTGTGTTTGGTGACCAGATCTGAATATCCAGGCACTTCCCAAACCTCCTCTTCCCCACCTTTTTTTTATATATGAATACCGCACAAGAGTCCCAACTGCTCCCGTCTGGAGCCAGTGGGACTATGGCATCCCCAATCGGGGTATGTTGTGAGGCTGAAGGTAGTAGGGAGGGGAAGGACATGGGTGAAGAGGAAGGTGGGGAAGTACCTGGCTATTCAGATCTGGTCACCAAACACACCTAAAGCCATTTCAAGTACGTTACAATTCTGAATGGTGGTCTTACACCAGAGTGATACTAATAGTATCTTCCACTCTGGAACGTGCCGCAAAAAAACTATATATAATTTAAAATAAATAAATTGTGAAATAACACAAATTAATCAAATAAAATTTATTTGCCACGCCGGGATTCGATCCCGCGACCTTCGGAATGCTGGTCAAAAGCCTTACCGCTGGACTACGCAGTCTCCTTCTTCCTTCCAAACCCTTTAACCCACAACATGCTACAGTTTACTGACTCCGGTTAGTTAGACTCCGGTTAGCAGTTGGGACTCTTGTGCGGTATTCACATAGTTTTAAGTCATCAAAATTATATAAGAGCAAGTAGCGTCCTTTCCTTTTCCGAACTCATACAACACCGTACTTAGTAAATCTCGTTGCTAGGGTTGAAATTTATGATAAATTTGATGGTCGCGTGAGTAAAATGAATCCAGTCGAATCAGGTCTGGCTGTCCGCGGGGTTAAGGGATGACGCCATTCTATTGGCTGGTGTTATGTATATACCCGGGGTGGGGTTAAAATAACGAACTTACAGATACAGGGGTTGAAACTGCGAAAGGTGTTATTCTTTTCTAGGGGTTGATAGATGAATATTCAATTCGGTTTTCCACGATCATTTCTTGTTTTGTTCTATTTTCTTTTTTGTGTTATTTTCTTCTTTTTCCTATTTTCTTACTATGTTTTACTTTCTCCGTGTGTCCTATTACTTTATTTTGTCTTGTTTTCTTAGTTCCCCTATTTCCCCACTTTTTTTTAATTTCTTCGTTTCTTTTCTTACGTTGCATATTTCCTTACTACGTTTTAATTTATCAGTATGACCTTTTACTGTTGTATTTTGTCTTGTTCCCTTATGATGCCCTATTTCCTTACTATGTTTAAATTTCTCCGTTTGTTCTATTACTTTATTATGTCTTGTTCTCTAATTTTGCCTTTCTTTTCTACGTTTTACTTTCTCCATTTGTTTTATTACTCTATTTATTCCTGCTTTCTTATGTTGTCCTGTTTCTTTATTTTGTAACATTTTCATAATTTGTCTTGTACACTAATTTTATCCTATTTCTTATTTTTTTTATTTGTCCTATACCTTTTTTGTTCTATTACTTTATTATTTAGGCACATTTTCTAATGTTAGTTGTCTTATTTTTTTTTGTTATCCTATTTCTTTAATACATCTCGTTTTCTCTATATTTTGCCCTACACCTTTTTAGTTAAGTTACTTTATTTTGTATTATTTTCTTTAATCGTCCTGGTTCGTTGTTCAGTTAAATATTATTTTGTATATTTTGTGCTGTTTCGTTATTAATCTATTTTCTTCTTTATTTTGTCCAGTGCCTATTTTTCTTAATTTTCCTATTATTCTAAGTTATCCTATTCTCTTCGAGCATCTTCGTTCGCTTATCTTGTCACATTTTCTTGTGTTGTCAAATTCTTTTTCTTTTTTTTTCTTTGGATAATGTATCATTCTCAATCTTGATTTGTTATATGTAGGTATAATGTTTATACACCAAGTAATATATAAATGCCATTTCTTTTATAAGTAAATTGCTTTTGTAAGTGTATTATATTTTCTGGAATGGAAATTGGAGACGTATTACAATCAAATAATAAAATCTAATTTTTGGACTGTTAATTCGTGGTGGGATTCCATTGTATTAGAATTGAACTGACTGAACCAGCCTGAAAATGTCCGTAGTAGAATGAAACCGGTCCTGGTGAAAATAAATAAGTGGAACAAAGTGCAAAAGTGTTTTAATTTGAATTCTAATAAAATCTGTTTTGTAACATCATCCAAACTAGTCATTTTTTTAATGTTTCATTTTCATAATATGTTATGCCCAGGAGAACAAATTAGTATTTTGAATCAGCCGCCAAAAACTACACACGTTTTTGTTCTTCAATATCTAAACCATTTATCACAATTTTGAAAATATCTCCGTTACTTAATTGTTGATATTGCAGGTAATAAAATACTCAATGTTTTGTATTGGATAAATGTTTTAAAATGTATTCAATGTTGGAAAGGATGCTTTATTTGAAAATCTGAATAGAACAATGTTTTAATTTTAAACGGAAAAGAGAGGATCGGCTCAAGATGGCCACAGACGTCCATTGACGACTTTGACAGTGAGGGTATTTGAGAGGAAATTTTTTAGTTCATAAAGATTGCAGTTTGAGTTGGGTAATGGTGTTGTTCAAAATATGCTCATCCCCTATTTATATTATGTTATGTGTTTCCTAGAGTTGTGCCTCGTAATAACTAATGTCAGTTGTTAAGGGTTGTGGGCTGTAAATGTACAAGGGTAAAGTCCACAATATGCTGCTGATTAGAGTTGGTGAGGGGGGTTTATTGGTCGGGAGAAAGGGTGAATTAAACCGTCCGTTATTACATTAGAATCAATGACAATAAGAACGTTTTGTACATTTTCTATTTAAACTAATTATACTATAAACCAATTATATTATATAAAATTATAAATTAAGTAAATATTGTTTTATCTGAAGGGTGTTTCAGAATTTGGACAGAATAAACACTGTACGTGAAATTTCTATAAATCACCACCATCTCCTTTTCCCACCCTTTAAAGCAAAATTTTGACACTTTTCGATGAAATTTTGCATACTTTGCGTTTAAAATGTGTGTGTATATTTACGTGTGTGTATGTGTATATTTTACACATAACGAACAATTTACTATTTTTTCTTTGTTAAATTGTGCTTCACTTTAAATTGCGTTTTCTCCGCCTTTTTAACTCGAGCTCTGCTCTAAAAAAAGGTGTAATACGTATCAATTAATGTTTTTTGAAAGGAAAACTTTATTTAATTTATAAAAACATGTAACCCTTTACCCTTATATTTAATAAATAAAAAAAATGAGAGTTAAATACCGTCTACATCTGATTTAGAAAAATTCTGTGTAATATGTCCGCGCAATGCTGGGATTTTAGATTATTATAAAAAAAACCCCACGGAAATTATAATATCCAAAACTAGTGAGATTATAAAATACTGGTTTATGTTTTCTCAACTTACATTGGTTGGACAAAGCAAACAGGATTGATGAATTGAAGGCAACGTGAAAGTAAAACATCGACCCCTACAGCCTACAGCCGTCTACAGCCTACGAGCTACCCCTGAAGAAACTCCGCATGACGTCGAATGTGGAATAATGGGCTAATTTGTATCGAGTAACGATTGGATCGATCAGTGACCCGACACGCGCTGTGCTGACTACAGGCTGTCTAGTTCCCGTCACAATTAATTATTACATTTGTGTTGGTAATAAGTCAGTACTTGGATATTGTTATTAATTTATCATACTTTTTAGTGAGAATCATTCATAATATAGGATTTTGGATTTCCATCGGCCGCTCCAGACAGTTGTGGAAAGTAACTACAAAGATTGTGAGAGGAGAGCTGAACCTGCAATGGACGGAGGCCAAATATAAAATGACGCCTGGAGGCACCTTGTCGATATGTACCTAACCCAAATAGGACAAAGTGAAGATGATGACGTTGATTTCAAATTTTTAAAAAAGAAAACCCACTCGAGCGATATTTGGCATGCTATGACAAGTTTGCAAAACTACTTGAGCGATCGCTTGCCATAATGTGGCAATTTTATCTAACATTGGTAAACATTATTTTTTAAATTTTCAAGCATTCCCATGATCTATAGTTTGCAATAGTAGAAAGCTGATATAAACTTTCCCTTTTATTCAATAAATATATCAAAACCGCTTCCTTTGGCCGATTCTATACGCGTCTAAATTCCAAAATTGTTTATTCTCAAGTTAACAAAAGTTTATCTTCGAACGCGCGCTTGTTGAAATGTTGTAAGTGTTTATTTTATTCGATTTTTATTGGTATTTTCGGCTCTTACGAATTAAAATTGTGGCTTTTCCTTTTTTTTCTAAACAAAGTGCGAATTTACCGCCTATCTTTTTTTTATGTTCGCCCCAAACACGAAAGGGTAAACAATTTTCGAAGTGAAAACTTCTTTAGAACCGTTGTGATTTGAAACTCGATGACACTGAAAAGAGACAAACACATACATTGATATATCGGAGTATATAATCGGTCTCCTCTTTGTGCAGTGCTTTGTAGCCTCCCCACTTTTGTCTACTTTAGTTTTCTGAAGGTTTCACATCTACAGCGTGTGAATTGCACACAAATTATTATTTAAAAATTGTTTTTTATGTTAATACCGCACAAAAGTCCCAACTGCTCCCGTCTGAAGCCAATGAGACTATGGCATTCCCAATTGGGCTGTGTTGTGAGGCTGAAGTTGTGGGGAAAGGAAGGAGATGGACGGTGAGAATCTGGCTATTCAGATCTGGTCACCAAAACGGCAAACGCCATTTCAAGCAAGATTTCGATTTCACCACTATGGAATGTTTCGCAAATAAACATTGAATTGTGAAAAAATTAATCAAAAGAAGTCAAAGTTTTACCGTAACAAAACCAGAATTACGTAAAGAAAACAAAAATACACAATTTTAAATAGTGCAAAACTTTTCGAGGGATCCAATACTCCACATACATAGAGTAAGAACTACGAAAGGCTAATATCAGGGTAGTTATTATTTTGTTTGCACTTGGCAAATATGGATGGAATCGAGTAATACTTTATAAGGGTGAATGAATAATGCCCCGTGGATAAGTAGCAAGGCTCTAGGTTGAGTTTACATAAATAGAATGGGGATATTGATACCTTATTTTAAATTTACCTACCTATCTATTACGAAGATCTTTTTAAATACATTGTTTGTAATTTGGGTAAAAGAATATTTTTTTATTATTTTATTAGTGATATAAAGAGTTTTTTTTACATATTTTCAATAATTACATGTTACTTGGTTTCTCGACCCGTTAAATGCCACGGGACGAAACTTCGCAAATTTTGCGAAGTTTTGACTTTGTAGATTTATTTTATGCCATTGTTATATACAACGTAATGTACCGAAACACATTCCTTGAACAATAAACTATGCCTAAAACAACATTACTTTTGTTTATTTGATGAATTTATATGTTTTACGATCTTTTTCACGAGAATGCGACGCCACCAAATCTGACAGCTCAAATGGCGAGAAACATCTGTCCGGAGAACATAAAGAATTCCATAGAAATTATTCCGCTTTCCTAGGTGTGTTCACGGTATTTTATACCTTAAGATGATGCCTTGCGACATAATGCAAAATCATACAAAATCGTGTATTTTTGTTTTGAAAATTTAATCGCTTAAAAGTATTTTAGATGCTTCAATTAAATACTGCGTGTAGAACATATCTTTGCCCTTAAAAATATCGGTCATTTTTTTTATAAGTCTTTTAATAAGCCTAGAAAAAAATAAAGTATAAGTTCTATAAAAAAACACTTTCAAGTGCAAACTCTCCTACTTGTAAACCCCTCTTTGTATTTAATTTTATTGCATAATGTGGCAAATTTAGTTTCTTTTATGATAATCGCGAAAAAAGTCGATATTTATGCATGAACTTCACGAAATAAAATAAAATGTGCATTTTCGCGTTGTTATTTTTGACATCAATCAAGACCGCCGGCATTCGACGAAAATGTTATTTCAAAGTGAACCTTATGCCATGGACGTAAGGACCACACAATCGTCACCGCCTTTTTGTCGCATTCTCCACCCAACAGTTGTGGTGGACGGACGTCCTTGACGTCCGTGACTCTCTGTGCCGTAAAATGTTATTCGAGTTTACGTACTATCGATTTTAAAATTTCCTAGTTATATACGTAGATGTTTGAATATACCGGTTAACCACTTTATAATTTACTTTATTTATATAATAAAACTCGTATTTGAAAAAAATATATAATTCTGTTGCCAAATGTCGTTTGAAGTAGGCAATAACTTTGCCTATGATTTGACATTTACAATTTTAAATCTGGCGCGCTTTTGAGTATTAAACAGTGACAACAGTACCGCACAGTGAGCAAATTTCAATATATCGTTAACAATTTAATATTTATAAATTCGTTTCATTTTCCGTATAAAGCGACTTCCTTGAAGTACTCGATTCACATTTTGAAAAAGTTATATTATTTTTATTTAAAAAAACACGATTTTTTAAATTCCGCCGTAACATTAATGAACTTAATTATTTTTACGTTGTTAACACTGGCATAAATCTAACTATGCACATCAAATCTCCGTAGAAGAGAAACGTATTAGCTTTAATTAATTAACTTTTATTGCCAAGTTCTTACTTTTGGGGAATGATTAAATATATTTTTTTTGTTTATTAATACCTAAATTACAGTCCGAAGCTTTCCCTTTCAGTTGTTAACCGCCAAGCTGTTGGTGAATATTTTTGATGAAAATTGTTATTTCCAATATTTTTATTTTTAAATAAATGCAAATTGTCCAAAAGAATTTTAAACAATCTAATTTATTAGCAGTTCAAATATAATTGTAGGCCTCCTGGTCAAATGTATTTGACGGCCTCCGTGTTTGAGGGGAAAGTCGATCCGATGGTCGCGGGTTCAAATAATTAAATATAATTTATTATGGTATATTTGTGGCATGTTCCGGAATGGAAGATACTCTCAGTATCGCCCTGGTGTAAGACCAAAATTCGAAATTTAAACGTTGCTTAGTGACCAGATCTGAATAGTCAGGTACTTCCCCACCTTCCTCTTCCCCATCTCTTTCGCTTCCTCTCTACCTTCAGCCTCACAACATACCCCGATTGGGGATGCCATAGTCTCACTGACTCCAAATAGCAGTAGTTGAGATTCTTGTGTGGTATTCACATAAAAAAAAATAAAAAAGGCACTATAAAATAAGATAAATTTTCTTGATAGAAACAACGCCATAATTTTGTTAACTGTTAATTAAAGTTTAGTCGGTATTATATAAAACAGATTCCCAAGAATGAAGATTTTTTTTTATCCACTTAAAATTTGGAGTTCACCACTCTCAGTCAATTACTTAACTGTAAACTAAATGTTTGCATTAATGTACCCTCCTCCACACAGAGCAAATGATTCCTTCATATATTCCGTCATCGTCAAAATTCGCGTTAATACATCCCTTCTTACAGATCCTCTTTAAGCCGCCCCACAACGCTGCCCAACTGGTTGCTTGAAAATAAAAACTTTTCAATAGAATTCTAAAGAAATGTGAACTGCAAGAGTGTATAGAAGAGTTAAATAAATCGTATGATAAAATAACTGTAAATTGCATATTAATAACTACCTATAAAGTTATATTATAAAAAATAATTTAAAAATTCAAAATTATTAAACATTTTTTATTAATAAACGATACAAATCTTAAGTACGTTCAAATGTTTTATAAACCTAGTCTATTCCGTGCGAAGGAGAGCGGTTCATCTTGGTTCATGAGTTTAAAAAACAGTCTTTACTGCCTCCTGTAAAATTTGATAACTGAAAGTTACTTGTTCTACAAATTAGGCCCATAATATGTTAATTTTACCATGTATTTTGATAATCATAAATAAGTATTTAATATAATTATTATGTTCATATTTTTCACAATTTTTACCACAGTGTATTTGAGGGCGGAACTCGGGATTTATGAGCCTGACGCCTCTCGTCTATTATTGGTTGTCAAGTTTTCTCAAGTATTTTATAATCCCTCGCAAAACAGACGATTTCGAATTTTTCAAGGACTATGGGATCACCTTAAGAACAAGAATGCCCCAAGCGATTCTGACCTTGTTCTTTTTACGTTTTCTCTATACATAAGGGTTAAAATCGCATTCGAAAATTTTAATTTTTTGAACATTTTGGCTCGTGCGCCGGCGCACGACTGGCAACCGGCTGGTCGAACCATCGAAATTTCCGCATAAAATTCTTATTATATTAAAAAAAAACATAGATGATTAAAGAAAACAATGGGGACTTGGTAAAAAAAGAAAAGATTTTTTTTTTAACTCGGATTAAAGTACCTTCACAGGAAAGATAATGAAAAATAAAACCAAGTACCTAAATAAAAATAAAACTTTTTTTTATATTATCATAGGTAATGTTCAAAGATAAACATGATTAAAAAAAAAAAAAACATAATGAGAATGAGAAAATTACACATGTGGGGTAGAGGGTTTAGAATTAACAATTTGTTTTAATTTTTGAGTCCTAAGGACAAATGGAAAAGCAGAATTTTTGTATTTTGTACACGTCCTTCTGAGAAATGAGTATTGTATGTTAGTTAGTTTTTGATTTCAAATTGTACCAAGAAAATTAACGTTTTCCAGAAGATAGTTGTTGTCAACAACGTTGTTTTTGAAAGCCATATATCAAACACGTTAGCGTTTTCTAACATTTATTTAATATTTTCTAACATTGTCTTTAATATTTTATTTTACATTTTAGATTATTCGATGATGAACCAAATCGAACCTGGTGTTTTTTCAAATTATTTTTGTGATCTAATTAATGCTTTCAATTTTGGGTAGCCTATCTAAAACTCGGTGAAAGGACAACTCAACAATGAACAACTTCATCACGTTTTTGAAAAATCATTAAAATTGGTGGGGAAAAAACTTAGTTATATAGGTGTGGGCTATTTTTTATAATTTTTAATGGGTGACCCGACAGTTGATCCGCCGACAATTGCCCCCCCCCCCCTATTTAATATATTTGCCCCCCCCCCCCCATATTATTATTTTTTTGTGAATTATTTACCAATTTCAAACGTAAAGTCGACTTCAAAAATAGTTGTTGGTATGAATATCAAGCGAATTTACACACAGTGTCGATATTTTGTATTTGTGCGCTGGTATACACAATGTATAGACAAGTAGGTTTCCTTGATGCATTTGAATGAAAATATGTTTTATACTTTGTTATTCGGCGGTATATCCTCTCTGCACATTCGGAGTCACTTAATTGTATTTGGTGTAATGCGATATACCGTATTTGCCGTAACCGACTGCATATTGTATATAAGTATGCCGGGAGGCCAACTGCCGGCGGATCAACTGTCATGGCCCTAATATCCTAATAAGAACCCTTTTAATGGCTTTTCAAAGGGGTGTTGAAATGCCACTTTGTTGAGTTGTCAAAGACATATTTTTCAAATTTTTTAATCAACTTTTAAAATATATATTTCACCTGTTTATGACTATCGAGATACTGTCAGACGTACCAATTAAATGTTAGGTTAGGTTAGGTTAACTTAGATTAGGTTGTACGTACTGTATACAAACGTATATCAATTCGAAAAACTAGTGTTTCGGTCAATTGATGTTCGAAAAATATGTTTTCGAAAAATTAAAGTTCGAAAAATTGAATTTAAAATTGGTTTCGAAAAATTGCAATTCTGTCAATTTACCTAGATCCGTTTAGTGTTCTATTCTGAACCGTCAGGTTCTTTATCTTATCTCCTTTCCCTTCTTACTATCTTCAGCCTCACAACACATCAATTTGGGAATTGTTTATTTAAAATAAAATAACTCTTTACAACGTTTCATTACAAACTGGCTACGAACAGTTCGTAGAGTTGGGATTCTTACGCGAAAGGTATTCACATTAAGGCGACGCTTCCCGGCTCAAAAAGAAGAAGATGGAGAGATATGTAATTACAAATGTTTGACAGAGTGCCCTAATATTTTCAATGATAAAATTGAAGCGAAAATTATGAAAATGCTTAATAAAACATGACTCGTTTAAAATAGAGCAAAAATCTCGTGGAAGGTATCTAAGGTATCATTTAAAGAAACGTTGTGATTTTTTTCACAAATATAACTTGTAAAATAATAGAAATAGACTTGTTTTAAATAATTTTCGGAGTATACTTTGCGATTTTTTTCATATAATTTGCGAGGGAATTTCATATAATTTGCGTTTCGGCGTGGAACGTATCTAGATATTATCTTCAAAAATAGCATATATTTTTTTAAGAGCTTAAAAACTTCAAATGTTTAAGGGAGATATGTAAGAAATCGGTCGAAGTTCGGATAGCAGCGGCTTAAAAAAATCATTGCAATATTGTTATTAACGAGCTTATCATTAAAACCAGTCTGTAGATGCCCGTAGTAGAATGAAACCGGCCCGGTCCAAAACAATAAGTAGAACAAACTACATACAGCTTTTTCGCCATGTTATTTTCCTAATTAAGTTTATTTCCTTGGAGTATTGGCGCCAAGCGTCAACTCTGCAACCGTAAGTCAAGTATCCGTGCGGGCAGGCAGATACCTACTACCACTGGACTAGATGTTCTCATCAGATGCCAGCCCAGTCCGCGAAAGACCTTTAATTGAATTAACCGAAATACTTGAAATGGAGGAGGTGCATGAAAAAATAGTCGCGGCCGTCTTTGTCGGTGCGGACAAAGAGAATTCTGGGGCGGTTCGGATTGTATGGTAGCTGTGCTCGTATTGAGATCGACCAGATTTATATGGAAAATAAATATTGATATTTGCAATGTTAGTAGGAAGACAACAGTACAGATTTATATAGATTAGGTTTAATTCTTACTACCTCCAATCACTGAAATCATCTTTATAAAGTAGGTGTAATGATTGATCAATTTAATTATTTTGAATTCCATAGGAAGATACTAAGTGCGATTCCAGAGGGTTGACGTCCAGTGGGCCGCCCCAGACACAGTTGGGCGAGGCAACTCCAGAAACTGTGTGAGGAGAGGATGGGACTGCCATGGACGGAGGCCGAACAGTCAGCACAAGACAGGGACGTATGGAGGAGCCTTGTCGATGCAATGGGTCTCCCATCCGAATAGGATAAGGGAATGAAGATGATGATGATACATTCCATTTGTGACTACTTGAATTTTTCAATTTGAATGGTTCAATTTAGGAGGCGGGTGTTGATAATGCCGCCCTGGGAATCATTACCATCGATTACCAACATTTCTGCCATTGGTCTCCAGAGAGGTTTCCATTAGCAGTCTCTCCTGATCCGGCCCGCCACGCAGCAGGTGAGCAAGCGCATTCGCAGCCGAGACCTAGACAAACCTCATTTCATGCACATGGGCACCCTTGCTAAATCACCAGATAGCAAAATACTTGGGGTAACCTCTGGGAGGGGTGTTGCTTATCCAATAAACGGTTCCTGGGACGGCGGTACCCATGTCCGCCTCTCAAATTAATATATCTAAAACGTCTTTTATTATAATAACTATAGGATTATTTATGCAGTTTCAACATCCTTCAACAGATTTGAGTCGTCTCAACAGATTAAAATTAGTAAAGTAGTAACTTACAAGAGTGTCGACTATCGTCGTTCGTATCTAATGCACGTACGGTTATTGGGATTGAAGGATATCACAACAACTGTGCCTGCTCTCAACACAGGTTTTCCTAGCGAGAAAGGCACAAAACACCACCCTTATAATAATAAAACTTTAGAGAAGAATATTTTTTTTTTAAATTCAAATTCTAAAGAAAAAGAAATTCTAAGTTTAACACAACCATTTTTCCATCATGTAAGTTAATGATATTTGATATAATATATGTTTCAGTGGCGGTCCGTTTTCAGAGCTAGAGTGCTAAGATTGAAAAATACGACGTTATTCATGTTGTTGTGGCTGAAAATGATTTTTTTTTTAAACTTAAATTTTTAATTAAATGAAGACAATATTAGCGAAACTCTGGAATCAGAAAAATCATAAAAAGATATTTGCACCTCTTTTACTCATAAAGTTAAAAAAAAAAAAAAAACAACTGAAAATTTTTGTTCGAAGATTTTTCAGTTTGTGGATGTGGCATATGCCCAAACTGAAAGAATCGTAAAAGTCTTCATAGATACAAAAAGTTGAAATTTTGAAAAAAAAACTACAACAACACCAATAACGATGTATTTTTCAATCTTAGCACTCTAGCTCACTGAAAACGCACGGACCGCCACTGAGATGCATCCCTTTTCTCACAAAAGTAATACAACAACAGGAATAAAACCATTTTGAAACTCGCAAGGCCACGCATTAAAAATTTCAAATTCTTTTAAAATTTTGCTTTACTTGTTCTTCTATCGGATAATGGTTGTCATCAGTGCAATCTAAAAATTGAAGTAATTCAAAATTTGTAAATTGTTTAGCATCAACCAATTTTAATGATTTTAATTTATGAGTTTGTATCGGAACCGCCCGACCGCTCGCAATACAAACATGTCGCACTGTGCAATTCTTGTTAAATAACTTCATCCCGAGCGCGAGCGTTCCTTGGCGGCGCACAGTGGCAAGAAAACCCATCCGCGCGGACATTTAAAACTGTCCAACTTTTTACACCCACACACCATCGTGTCATTGATCCGGCGAGTGTGTTGTGTGGTGTTCCGACTGTCTTGTGTGGTGTGTTGAAAGTCCCGTGTGGCTCTGTGTTGAAACAAGGTCCCGTGTTGCTTTGTTATTACAAAAGCTGTGTTAACCTTTTCGGGCTGTACGTAGATTTGAAAATGTACACAAATTTGCTGAATTTTTTCTCCCTATCTAGAGCGAATAAAAATTGTGGTTTTTGTTTTCCAATTGTGGTGCGATCAGGTGTTTTTGATTTAAAAATTTTCACTTCGAGAAAATTTTGATGCCTTTGAAATAATCGAGCATTTTTTTTAATAAGTCCTTTTATAAAAAATAAATTATAAAGCCTTCAAAAATTACTTTAGATTTTTTGTTTTCCAATTTCAAAAGGTGACATTTAATCAGAACTTTTTTTCTTGACGATTTAAGGCGGCACTATCCGAATTTTTACCGATTTCTTACATAACTCCCTTGAACATTTGAAGTTTTTAAGCTCTTAAAAAAATATCTGTTATTTTTTAAGATAATATCTATACAACCCCCACCCGAAACGCAAATTATATGAAATTCCCTCGATAGAAAAAAAAATCGCAAAGTATGCTCCGAAAATTATTATTTACACGTTTTTTTTTTTTGTTATTTTACATATGAAAAAATTCACAGTGTTTCTTTTAATGTTGTTTTAGACAACCCCCACGAGATTTTTGCTGTATTATAAACGAGTCATGTTTTATTAAACATTTTCATAATTTTCGCTTAAAAATTATCGTTCTTAAAATTAGCGAGCTCACTCCAACATTCGTATTTACAAATCTCTCCATCTTCTTCTTTTTGAATGTCATCTACGTAGGGAGTATTATAGCTAGGAGCCCGATTACGAACGTTTTTTTGTCTGGTTTGAAGCTATATTCTATTGTTTCGGTTTTTTTTAAAATAATATACAGGTTTTTTTTTAAACATTTGACTCACAATTTTCTTTATATTTTTACTGTGTTCAGTCATGTTACATGCCGAAGGGGGTTAAAGCAGAGTTCCTTTTTACCATGTTATTGTATTCGTGCGTACTACGTACCTATGCCGTTAAAAGGGTCTTTATTGGCTTGAAGACAGTGAATTGGGATAGAAAGGGATGTGTCTGATGTATATCAGAAATTCTCATTATGGTTTACCAAATGATTTGTCGATTGCGGCGATATTTGTCGGACAAATGCCTTGGCCAAAAAATACGCTACATAAATTGTTAATTATTCTCATTATGGTTTGCCAAATGATTTGTTAATGATGTTGACATATGTCAACCAGATGCCTTGTGATGAATTTTCATAAAAAGGGCGCTGCGCAAATCGTCAATTATTCTCATTAGGTTCGATTGATGATTATTATCATTTGGGATACTCGTGTACAAATCTCAAGTATGAAGAAGAGTTACATTAAATTTGGTAGCTCTCTACGACGACGATATTTATTTTAACAAAATATGAAGATTGTCAAAAAAAACATAGATTTCACGTAATTAAACTAATACAAATTAGTACACAGCATGTTTTCAGATTGGTTGACACTTTTATTGTGGGTTGGCTTTTCATCTATTTATTTATTTATTAATTAATTTACGCCCTTTTTAGAGGCTTTTACATATTTTATGAATAATAAAATATATACTTACAGTATTTATTGTACATAGTTGAATTGGCTCAGTAACAATGTTTTATATTTGTTTAAAGATACATTGAAGATGTTCACTGACTTGGTATAGTTATTTCCTTCCATTAGTATTCTGAGCAAAGAGGAATACATATGGTAGTTAGTACCAGAATTTCTGCACTGAAATAAATCCATGACTTCTGGTATTACGTTGTGGTATCCGGAAGCTTATCAGTTCAAGCAATACCGGACTATCAATTAAATTGTTTAGAATTTTATATAAAAATACCAAGTCAGTGAAAATTCTTCTGTCTGACAATTTGAGCATATTAATATCATTTAACAAAGTGTTATAGTTCAACATAATTGCTGAGATACCCATTTTAAAATTAAGAAAAACGTAAGAATTTGTTTTGTATTCTTTCAACAGCTTGTACATGAGTATTATAATATGGATTCCAGACGGGAGAATTGTACTCCAGCTGACTTCTAACATAAGCAAAATATAAGATTTTAATACACTTTATATTGTTAAAATTTCTGGTTAGCCTAGTTATAAATCCCAACATTTTTAAGCCCTTTTTACAGATTTCTGTTATGTGGTTAGCAAATCATTATATGAAAATTCAAGGCACGTTACATTCATACTAATCGAGGAAAAATGTAGCTATTCAAAGATTGTGTGTACGAATGAAATAGCTGAATGAACGGCCCGCTAAAGTTTCGACCTAATTCAGCGCGTTAGCTCAGTAACGTATCCTCTATTAATTCATTTAAGCATCTGTCAAACAATTAAACAAAATAAATACACATTAATTGATAAAATAATTTTGTACCTAATTTATCACTTGTCTGATTTGAAATTTATACTTTTCAGTTCCAATTTTGTAAATTAAATCATCATAGAACTTGAAACCATGAAAACTTGAAAATCACGCACCCATGCACCGACAACCTAAATTAATATTTTTAATAATGTCATTATTTAATGGCTCTTTAAGAAAATTTAGTTTTAACAATAAAAGCAAAAGAATCTTACCGTCTTTAGGAGGGCTGGCGCAATGCGGCGCGTATGAACCCAAGTGATAGCCTGGGTACACATTCTGGTGCACGGGGGGGAACGCGTACCCCAACGCCGCCCTGGGGCTCGGGAAGCCCCCGCCATCCCCCTGCCCCCCGAACTGCTGGTGCTGGTAGCCACCCTTGAAGGCCGCGTAGTGCTGCTGCTGGTGCTGGTGCTGCAGCTCGACAAAGGCGGACTTGGAGGGCGGGGGAGGGGGCTCTAGACCCTGGTGCTGGTCCATGTCAGGGGTGCCCGGGGGCGGCTCGCGCCCCCCGCCCCCCGGACCGAAGGGGTCCGAGAAGTTCAGCGTGGCCTGGCCGTGATTAGCCACTTTTAAGGACGAACCGACTGCCGTCGCGAGTGATTCCGGCCTGCTCTGGGAGAGACCGCCCGTATCCCTAATTTTTGGGCAGTTTGGTCAAAAACTCTCAATTATACAAAAGGTTTTGTTTTGGATGAATTATTTTTTAGTTTTTTCTTCACTGTGGTCACTGATATTGTCCTCAAACCAATTGTTATTAGTTAATAAGATTCTTTTCTATGTTCTTTGATAATATAGTCTTAAATCTCCAAAAAGTTTTGGTTTTGAGTGACCTAAAATCTTTTAATTTTCTTTTCTTTTGGAAGTGTAATTGTCTTCAAATTCTTTTTTTGCTTCTGTTGAGCTACGATAAAACTTTTTTGACTGCGAAGCTTTATCAAAACTCTCAATTCCAATAAGATTTTTTTGCATCTGTCTAAAATCTTACAAATTTGAATTTTATTTTTTTATCTTGGAAGAGCTAAAATCTTTTGCTTTTAGTTTAGCCTTTAGTTGCAGTGTTTTTTATATAAGTAATGGCTAGCTAGTGAATTCTCTTCTCAGAATTATTTATGATTTAATTAATTAATCAACGTTACAACACTTTTTGTAGTTAATTTATCACTAGTTTATAATTGAAATAGCAACATTTAGTTTGAATAAAGCTTTTGTGGTTTGGACATGTCATCTTCGTTCACTAATATTAATTTACTTGAAAATCAATGAACTTCTTCAAAAACAAATAGAATAATTGCCACAATAACACGACTGAGAGGTTTTAAACAAAATGATACACTTTTTTAATTTTATTCTTGATTTTCAGAAGATGACGATTTTCTCGGGAATCTGAAAAAAATAAAGATAGTATCAGCACAATGGAAAGTACACAATTTGCAACTTAATAAAAGTTGCAATAAGCCAACCGAGGCATTAAATAAAGAAATAAGAGAACCAGAACCACTCAAATATCATGTTGCTTGTTTTGGACGATATTCTCACTTCACTCAGCAATTTCTACTTTTTCATAAATTTTTCTTTTTTAGATTTTATGTCATTTTTACTTTAACTTCACAAAGGAGACCCCGAGGAAAATAATTGAGGAAAAAAAGGTTGGGAAGGAAAGGAAAAAAGAGTGAAGGGTTTATATCTAGGAGTGATGGACGAATCAATCCATTCTTCCAAATGAGTTTCAAGGCAATGGGTGAAGAGAGCCCTGCTGGAGATGTCAAAGGTCTACCACAACCAGTCCCTCCCGATCTAAATATGCTTTTTATGCCGAATTTTTATGTATTTTACTAAAATTGATTATTATTATTATTGAGGTACGTTATTATAGCATTATTTTAACTAATTCTGTGTCGTTGAACACATCCACATCCATTTCCGAGAAAGTATTGCCAACTGCAACAAATTATTATGAAAAATGTGTTCGTGGTTAAAGTCAATATTTAGAACATTTATACTGAGGATTAGGATGGAGGAATAGTAGTAAAATTACTGCTTTTAACACAATGTATTTGTCGAAGGCAGGGCTGGGTAAAGTACAATTTTTTCTGTAATTAAAATACAAATTACAAAGTACTTTTTCGCGTGTATTTAAAATACAAAATACTTTCACGAACTTTTTAAAATACGAAATACAAAATACATTTAACCATTTTTTTTATTTCAAATACAAAATACATTTGGTTTTGGTAGAACCTTTGGTTGCAATAAATTGTCGTAAGTGCCCTTATCTAAGGGTGCGTTTCCATAGAAGCAAAGCTGAGTAGAGTGAAACAGAGACGTGCAAAAATTGACCAACCATATTGCTCAGAAGACACATCTCAACTCCGCTCCACTTGTAAAGTTTTGTGGTTTTGACGGAATTTGATCATCCATTATCAATCATCAATTAACTCACGTATTCATGAATAAATACCGCGAAACGATGAAAATGACAATAAAGAACTCCAGTCCAATTTTTTTTTTTTTTTATGAATAATGACCTTCTAACTTAAATAACTGCATATTTATTTTTATAGTTAGTGTTAATATGTCAAATTCTTTATTTTTCAAGATCCCCCGAAAACCACCGTGACGTCATCTGGCCCTGTGACGTCATCTGCCCAAAAGTTTTAGTTATTTTCAACAGATGTTGTCATTTTGTATGGAAGAAGTAATGAAACTATTCAATAAGTAAAACGTTATTTAGGTGTAATTATTTATTTATTTTATTGTATTTATTATATTATTATATTTTTCAATATTATTACGGGAGAGTGGTATAAAAATTGCTTGAAATTATTTTTTTTTTGCTTTACGAATCGAAATCAATATTAAGGAAACCGAAGCATGAATTTTGTAGGGAACTGGAATCAGCTGTTCGACGGCCGCCATTTTGAATTTTAGCATTGGAGCGTTTTATGGAAGCGGTGACGTCACGCCTCACAAATTCAATAATACCAACTTGACAAGGTGTTTTAATGAACTGTTTTAAAATGGACTTTTTAATATTTTTTTTAAAGCTCTACGTTAAATATTATTTAATAAAACTTATATATTCAGAATCAGCGTTTATTGGTCTATATGAACATATTTTTTTAAAGCCATAATATTTTTCACTGGAGTTCCTTATTGACAAGGTACTACCTCGAGTAACAGGTGAATAAAAAGATACAAAGGACAACTGATTACATTCTATTATAGTCCTTTTTCCCACTTTAAATAGAATGCTCTGGATTTCGACGCATAAAAAACAGCCACAATAACACATTCTTGCTAATCTCACTAAGATCTTCAATAGTAGTAATTAGACGCTAACTTCTCAGTTAATCTCAAATCCTTTAAAGTTTAAATCATCAAATTACTTAGAACTATATCTGAATCAGTCGGTCAGTCAGTCAGTCAGTCTGTGTGAAAGGTTAAATTCCTGCTAAACCAGAAAAAACGTCTGAGGTCAGGTTAAACCATTCACTTTTAAATAGTTTCTGATACTTAATTGTTTTTGTTCATAGCGCCACGCCTCGGCGTTGGGGGCGAACCCAAACGAATATCTCACAACATCGTAGCTATAACTCCCATGGAACTTTGCCGAAAATATAATCATGGGTTTGACACGTTAAATTAGATACTTAATTAGAAGACGGCGACTTTTTTACCGTTGTTTCGTAGATGGAGATTTGAAGTGGGATGCTGCGGAAATTTTTGTTTCTGCTTATTGTATTTTATTTATTTAAAAAAAGCTGATTTTTTTCACAGTTCATACTGTCCGGCGAGCACTTGCATACTGCTCACTAACAACGTATCCGGGGACTTTGAAGGTCTAGAGTCTTGAATCTGAGTAGAGCCGTTTACAAAATTAGAGTCCTTTGAGGCCTTGAAGCGGTAACCATCTGTTACCTATACCAGGGCGGGAAAGAGGGTGGGTCCTCCAAAATTTATACTGGAAAACAATCACACGATATTTTCTATCATTGAAGAAGATTGTAACACTAATAATCTAAACGAAAATATGAATATAGAAAAATAAAAAGATAACTGGGACTCGAACCTAGAACATCTCGTCTTACCGGGACAAACGTTGATAGTACACAACTGCTAACCTTTTTAAATCGCACGTGCGCCCCATGGTTGGATTCGGCAGCCACCTCTGGTCTGGAGCCCCAAAATACCTAACAAAAAAAACCCTCGACTCTGTGCAGAAACAGGCGGTACGTTTGATAGATTCTCCTAATTCGACAAACGGATTGCAATATTTGAAGCACGTGCGTCAGGTGGGAATGCTATCCTTGTTCTACCGGTATTACAATAGAATATGCTCCGAGGAAGTAGTGTTATTGAACCCCTCGGCATCGGTGAACAGTCGGAAACACGCGCCCAACATATGTACACGGTTTACATTTGTCACATGAGAACGGCTCGTTCTTGAGTTTGACAGCTCGGTTGTGGAACGACGTGCCGGTCTCTGTGTTTCCCCCCTCCTACAACATGATTCTCTTCAAGAGCCAAGTTCACTCCTTCCTCTACTCAAAAATACCACACAGCATCTTCAAAGATGACAGGCTCTGAGGGAAATTATTTTCGTCAGGGCCTCCTGTGTGGAATTAATGTTAAAAAAACGCCTCTACCAATTCGGCTACTGATACCTCGTATTTAAATGTAATTTTTCGTCTTGCGAATTCTTTTTTTTTTATAATAATCGCCAAAAAAATATAAGTATATTTATGCCGGAACTTTACAAAATAAAATAAAATATGCATTTTCGCTTTTTATTTATGACATCAATCAAGACGGCCGGCACTTGACGAATTTGGATTTTTAAAGTGAACCTTATGCCATCGATGTAAGAACTATGCACTTGTCACACCCATTTTGTATCAGTTCCGCCCCGTCTGCGGTGAGGAATAGGTTCCGTGAAATCAATTCTAAATTTCCTTGTTATTTCAATAAACAATGGGTAAGAAAGGAGTTAATGTTTTTTACGGCCTTTACGAAATCAACCAGTAAAAAACAACTCTCAAATACCTTTCCAAAAGCTTTTTCTCAAATCTTGTCAAGTATTTTTAAATGTCGCTCAAAAAGAGGCGTGGATTCCAATTTCAAATTTTCCTTGACTATTGGATCTCTTTAATGCGTTAATTAAAATATTTTTTGAATATAATTGTTTCAGAGACATTAAATTCAATTCAAAACGTAGCCTGTAAACTCTACAAAATTTAACGAATTTAAATGTAATTCAAAAGCTAACTTAGAAAGTCAATCACAATTCCATTAATATTTTCTTGTTATATCAACATTAATTTTTTTTTCAAATCAGCAATTTGTCATACTCCATTCAAGCCAATAAAAAATCTTATCAAACATCGAAGGCCATCAACAAATTTCAAATAAGTCGAAAGAAACACAAATACAACATTTAACGATAATTAAATATTTGGGTTTGTTAATAATGTTGAGTCTTTATTAAAGGATAACTCAAACCCGCCCAGAAGTGATTAAAAATATGTTAACTCGTCGGACGAACGGCCCAAGTCTAATAATCCAAATTATTAATATTTAATTAAAACAAATGATTTGTAACCGTTCACCTATCCATACCTCGCTGCTAATTGAGTTTCAGGCATTGGCTGGCAACCAGGACATAATCAAATTACCGTTGTATTAAATAATAAAAATGATTGAATTTATTTTAAAATTTCATTCCCATTACGAAAAACATGACAATATTTGAACTCCTCCAACTCCCATTATTATAGTGGTAAAATATTGCTTGTGCAATGACGGAGGACTTGGTTTATTTATTTATACAGAAACAAACAGTACATTGGTTATAGTGTTGAGAAAATTTACAGATGTTAAGGTGATCCAATAGTCCAGGAAAAATCGAAATCCAAGCCTCTTTTTGGGAGGAGTTGAAAAACACTTGAGAAAAAGCATTTCGTCCCAAATATTCAATTATTCTGTAGGTATGCTTTGTTTCCACAAAATATACAGAATCGCTCTTCTGGTTGCCAAACACAGCGCAGTCTTGTGAGGTTCTTACCACGTTAAAAGAATTTCACATTTAAACGGTAGATTTTAAGGTGATCCAATAGTCTAGGAAAAAATCGAAATCCACGCTTCTGTTTGGGCGGGATTTAAAAATACTTGATGACTTGAGAAAAAGCTTTTGGAAAGGTTGGAAAGGTATTTGAGAGTTAATTTCATAAAGGCCCGTAAAAAACATTAACTCTTTTCTTACAAACACGAAGCATATTTAAAATTGATTTGACGGAACCAAGCGCCGCGGAGTCTATGGACGTTTATTCCCCACCGCAGACGGGGCGGAGTGCATAGTTCTTACGTCGATGGCATAAGGTTCACTTTAAAAATCCAAATTTAACAAGTGCCGGCCGTCTTGATTGATGTCAAAAATAACAACGCGAAAATGAATATTTTATTTTATTTTGTGAAGTTCGAGCATAAATATAAAAAAAATTTGCAATTATTATTAAAAAAACTAAATTTTTCACATTCTACAAAAAAACCGTATGAAAAGGGGGGTTTATAGGTTGGAGAATTTGCACTTGAAAGTGTTTTTTTTTAGACCTAATAAGTTATTATTTTCTAGGCTTATAAAAAAAAATTATCGATATTTTCTAAAGCCAGTATATGTTCTACTTTCAATATTTAATTGAAGCATCTATAATACTTCTAAACGATCAAATTGTCAAAACAAAAACACATGATTTTATATGATTATGCATTATTTCGCATGGCTTCATCTTAAAGATATTTTTCTCACTTCCTGATTGCTTGTGAAAAAAGGTTCTACATCCCTTTTGTATTTATGAGTTAAGGCTTTATACCATTTGGTTAATTTATAATTACTATTTTCTAAATCAATTTGTTAGTGAGTATTTATCATTGGAATGATTTGGGGTTGTTCTCTATTTAGTTAGTTAATTGAAATTGATGATTTTCTTTAACTTTCTTAACAACTAATGACTTTGTGATACGTCCACTTGATGATACGCAACCAATCATTTTTTTAATATTTTAATTCAATATTGCTATTCGAAAAAGCAACAATTCTACACGATTCAAACAATCAAATTACATTTGTAAAAACTTGATTCAATATAATATTTTATTATCTTTAACTCACTTTTATTTAGATTTTTAATTTTTTTGTTATTTATTTTTGGTGTGTTATTCCGTGTTGCGCTACCTCCTTCTTTAGCCAATGTTTCGGATAGCGTTACAGTGTCCATCATCGGGGCAGATGAGCAAATGATATTGGTGAAAGTGTGTGCTTATGTATGTAGAAGCGATACCATAGATTTTTAATATTTATGTTTTAATGTTGATTATTGCAATATACTGTAGAGGACTAGGGCGAGTTCCCGGCATACATTACGTTGCAATGCCACTAATAATGTTTCTCCCTGCCTGACTTTTCCCATTCGTCCCCTTGCCCTTTCGCCTCCCCTTCCGTGTCACCTCCCCCTCTACCTTCCCCGCCTTCCCTCACCCTTCTCCCCTCTCCCGCGAATCTCTCTGCGTTCAATAAATTCAGTCCCGGTACATTCATATTTTCAAACAGCTCGCGTGCCACCTATTTAGCAAATTTTTATTAACAAATTTTCATTTTTCAAACTATAAAAACATTCATTTTGTATATTATAAAAACATTCAAACAAATTTGGTACCTACCTAACGTAGGTACCTATTTATAATAAATAGAATTTTTTGTTAGTACCATAGGTACTTCGATTAAATCCTTTTATTTAAAGAGTTCAATCGAAAATTGAATTTTGATGTAACAATCGATGGTTTGCAAAATGTCATTCAAAAACATTTTTGACAGTTTCGTAAGAGTTTTTGAAATGATTTAAAAAACTTTTCAGATGTATTGTCATGTTGTTGTAATAAT
The DNA here is from genome assembly GCA_936435175.1 of Glyphotaelius pellucidus. Lineage (NCBI taxonomy): Eukaryota > Metazoa > Arthropoda > Insecta > Trichoptera > Limnephilidae > Glyphotaelius > Glyphotaelius pellucidus. The sequence continues at coordinate 10,775,432 of OW386560.1, forward strand.
CTGGAAACCTTCGCGTAGATGGAAAGGAGGTATTTTGAATGTTTCAAACATTTCCTAAGCTCAATGTAGCAATGCATGGACAATTCACATACATAGAAACGTGTAATGATTTTTATATACACAGATGACGCAAATTTACGAATTTTAACGATATTTATTCTGTTATTTTAAAATAAGAAAGAAAGTGTTTATCCAGTAGATATAGGTACCTACATTCGAAACATTTCTTCGTATATAATCGTTTCGACAAACTTAAATGGCCATAAAATGGAACGTAGCTAACTTCACGTCGAAAACGCTCATTTTTAAATTCCAAAAAAAAACCTACGTATCACTACTTTTTCGCTACAAAATACCAAAAAGTCAAGAAAACATATCGTCACTTTTGTTGCAAAACACCACCACTGAAAAATAACACCTCTTTTGTCAAAAAAGAACGCGAAATTTTCAGATCCCATCTATAGTTGGGTACTTCTACCAAAACAGAAACGTTGATGCATACCTATATAGTCTGTCAAATAAGAGTAGAAAATATTAAAAATTGAACTACAAAATTTGTGGGCTGGCAACACCAATTTAACAGTCAAATATTCTTTGAAAGTGCAATGACACTGAATATTTAGAACACAGTAAACCAAATTTTAAAAAAAAATGTTCTTAAAGAAAAAAAATTGAAATTAAAATGAAATGAAAATTAAGGTATCTACCTAATGACATAAATTTGATTAAATGGTGTTTTACTAAGTGATTTGCTTTCATTTAATTTAACATAAATTTGAATTTAACAGTAGAAAGGAAGAATCACTAATGGTGAGTTTAGTTACACTGATTTTAGATCTAAATGAGTTAAATATATGCAGATCTAAAATTAGAGACATGATCTAAAGCTCGGGCAACGCTAAGTACTTAAGCTAGTATTAAATAAAATGAAGCAATTTCTAAAATGTGCTTTATATTTTACTAGCTTTTCCCCGCGGCTTCGCTCGCATGGTATTACGGGAAATTACTGTAGCGGTTGAACTTATCAATTATATCCCCTGCTCCCCACCCCCACCCCCTCCCGAACTCCATACATTCATTCCCTTACATTCAGTTTTCAAACAACTCGCCTGCCACCTAAATTTCATAAAGCTATAGCTCAAAGAAAAAAAGAATTATCCAATTTTGTTCATTCGTTCGGAATTTATGCGCTTACAAACATTTCGGATGTTTATTTTTAATTAAATATTTGAAAAATTGTGAATATAATAAAAATTTACACTATTTATTCAGTTCTTTTATTCAGTCTTTATAATCGTTACGAATTATATTTTCAATGTAGGAACTGACATTTATTCCAAAACAGAAGCTTGTCCAAAAAAATAAAACATATCTAATATTTGAATTTTCTGAAGCAGTAGCAATAGTTTCCATGGAAACGATTTTTTTCTGACGTTAGCAAAAATTTGCTTTAGTTAGCGACAGAAAACGTATAACAAATATAATATATTAATATTTATAATTTCATTACGCCAGAGCTTACCATCATATACAAAATATAGTCTGCGCGTATAATTTAGCTTTCTATTGGTGAATGAATTTTTAAAGTCTTTATATTGTGTTATGCGTGAAAAGGTCATAAACAAACTCGAGCAGTTTCGCATTTATAATATTAGTATGGATTACAATATCGTTATTCTTCAATATGTTAACACAAAATTGCAAAGGCGTAATAATAATATACCTACATGCAATTCTAATTTTGAGATCAGTGGGTATCTATATTGCAATGAAAATTTTTTTTTTCACATTTATGCCCTTTTAATTTTTTATAAAAATGTAGGTTACACAGCTTTACATTAACACCATGTATGTTTGATATTGCCATTTGGACAACAGTGGCGCGCTCCTATCTTTTCTACTCTTATTTGACAAACTGTACCTGTACGTATTTTACAGTCCGTAGGTACCTAATTACTCAAACTACCAACGTACTTTAACATCTTAGGGTGCATATTCATTATTTACTTCCCAGAAGCGCTTTCACATGCAAATATATCCAGAAAAATATTAATCGCATTCAGATCTTTTGTTAATTTACGAGTTTCACGTGACGTATGTTCAAAGATGGCGCCCTCTCTCTGCGCGCACGCATGCGCAGTGGAGCAACCGCGCTCTGTCGGCTGTCGGCGGAATTAAACTGAATTTAATGAAATATTATACTAATTTTACTGCGTGTAATGAGTGTCCCTACCACGGCCGGGCAAGCTACTGTATAATGACATTAAAAATATCACATTTTTATTGTAATTAATGTGAAACAGGGATAATTGTAAAGTGCAATGTTATTCCGCGTTATTTATAATTTGTTTAAAGAAAGACAAGCCTTGCCAGGTTACAAATTATCTGACAATGTTTTGACAGCCTCCGTGTCAGCCTTCGAGGGGCAAGGCTCTCGACCAGCAAGCCGGAGATCGCGAGTTCCAACCCCGGCGTGTGCATATAAATTTTATTTGATTAATTTATGTTATTTCACAATTTAATCGTTTAAATTAAAATTTAGTAAAGGTATTTGCGGCACATTCCAGAGTGGAAGTTACTTTTAGTATCGCCCTGGTTTACGACCTAGATCGCCCACGTTTGGTGACCATATCTGAATAGCCAGGTATTTTCTCATCTTCCTCTCTCTCTCATCTCCTTCCCCTCCCCAAAACCTTCAGTCTCTCAATATATCCCATTTTGGGATGCCATAGTCTTAACTGGCTCCAGAAGATTGGCAGGAGTTGGGACTCTTGTGCGGTGTTCACATAAAGGAAAAGCCTCCAACTACCATAATTACAGTGGAAAAATGTTGCTTGTGCAATGATGAAGAGCTTTGCAAAGAATTAAACTCTTGATACCTGGGTGGGAACCCGACGCGTGTGTCCATTTGGCTACTAATAGTTCAGAGGAAATGTTCGATTTGGATAAGATACTGCGAAATTTCTTGTGCAAAAAACTGTTTGAAAATTTTATATATGTAGGTTTTTAAGCATAATTTGATAACATTGATTGTAGGTGGAACTGGCAGAGGAAGGATGAAAGTAGACTGAATGCTGTAGAAATGAGATCCCTAAGATGTATGTGTGGTAAAACCATGTATGATAGTGTGAGTAACGTGGAGATCCGCAAATAATAATGTTATGAGTAAGATTAAGAAAACGACACAGATGGTTTTGGCATGTAGAGCAAATAAACAAGGAAAGAAGTGTAAGGAGAATATATGGCGCAAATGTGAATGGTAGAAGAAGTCGGGGACGTCCGAGGAAGACATGGCACGACCAAGTGAATCAGATACTTGAGTCAGGCCATGTTAAGAGTCAGAATAATAGAAGAACATGTATGAGACAATGTTTGTGAACGAGGCAAGGTGTGTGTGTGCCAAGATCGAGTTGTTTGGCGGTCCGTCCTCTCTGCCTACCCCTGCGGAAACGGCGTGATAGTTTGTTAGTTGATTGTAGGTGTTTTCATCTATACCTAATATTTGTGACGAGTGAGCAGATTTTTGCTTGTTTCGAATATCATTTTCAAGATTTTTCAATGGTATGAGTCCTACCTATCTACTTTTGCAAGAATTAAGTCACTTTTGTGGAGGGCCATTAACAACATTAATTCATTGCCCTACCTTCCTCTTTCGCATCTTCTTCCCCTCCCCAATCCCATCAGCCGCACGGCTGCGAGCAATAGGGGCTCTTGTGTAGTATGTATTCACATGGTAAAAAATGGTAATACATATTGAAAAGGTTGTCTATTTTTGGCAACTCTGACACTTTTCTACTACATTATGGGAAATGCATTTTTTGATGATATGATTATGATCATCGACAACTACAACAGCAAGATAGGTAAACATAATTTTTTGCTCGATTGACAAAATTTATTCGCTAGAATGCCATTTTTTTGCAAAGATTGACAACAGCGTAAATATCAATTTTTGACTTTCATTGGCAAGTTTAAAGATTTGGGAACAACATAAAAAGATTGGTTGTCTGTAAAGTCGGTTTACGGTCACGAGCCGAACGCTTTAGCCGAACGCTTAGGCCGATCGTGCCTCTCTATCGCTTGGTCCGCGATCTCGCTGAACGCTTAGGCCGAACGCTTGTTCCGCGCCCTCGCTTGTACGCCCGGCTCAGGCGGAACGTGACATCGTGACACCGTGACAGCGTGACAATGAGTCATGCTTTTTCGTAAATGCGGCCGGCGTTCATCGATTTATAAGACGTTATCACGTCAAAAAACACAATTTGACCTAATTACAGAAATATAACATTATTTTTTTTATCTCTTTATTTTTTTTCTATCAATTCCACTTTAATTTTTTATTTAATCATTTATGTTATTTTTTGTCTACACAGTGTTAAGGGACCTACTTTATTAACAAGTGATTCCTTACATTATTTGGAGTAAGAAATATCAAATCAAATTTTGGTCTCCGATGTTTTTTTTTTCATCTAAAAACATTTAAAAAATCAGTAGGTATTGGACAGTTAGAGTCGGGATGTGGGGTTAGGCGGCTGATTGATTGGTGACGACATGTGAAAGCATTTGTTTTTGTTAAAAAAAATATTAAAAAAAAGTCACCGGAGGCCAAAATTGTGTTAACAATTTTGGCCTCCGGTTTTTTGGAGTACCAAAAAATGTCAGGAATCACAGATTTAAGTAAGTATGCATATTATTCGAAAACTTCACTGGTTCAGGCAACTATTTTTTTTAATAAAATATTTATAATTGTTTGTTTCACAAATAAATTGAAATATAATTTTATATTAAATGACTTGATTGACTCCTCCTGGAATACTAGTGGTCTCCGTGAAATCGTGTCTCCTAGCTTCTACCCCAAGTGTTGTTGCTTTCTCAGATCCCTATCAGATATGATTAGCAGCACGCCATTCATTGTGATATTAGTTTATAGTGTGTTTGGGGAGGAAGAAGAAAAAATAGATAATTCAGGTGTAAAATGGAGTAAACAGGCATCGCAAAGCACTACGTGGATAAAAATATAACTATTTAAAGGCTTTTAACCGTTTTTATGATGGATTCATGTTTTTGGTTAATTCTAAATATAAATGAAAATATTATTGAAAAAGAAGATACTTAATAATAATAATCTTAACGAAAATATGAAAGAGAACAAGACACAGAAAAATAGAAAAAGACAATGGTCGCAACTGGGATTCAAACCCAGACCTTTCGTCTAACCGGGAGGTGCGCGTTAACCAATTTCGCTATTGCCACCTTCTGTCAAACGTCATATTTGTCAACCTCATATTTCAAATTTTAGAATTAACAATTTTATCTTGAACTAATTTTTTTTTCAAAATTATGGGCAACTACTCTTTTTATTGGAAACTATCATTTTAAGAATTGGTTTGTCACCTGGACATCGTCTCGGATAACTGTATCCGAATTTATTCATGTGGAACTATTGACTTTTTTATAAAATTCTAAATAAATATTCAATTTTTTAACGAAATTGGTTAACGCGCACGTCCCGGTTAGAAGAGAGGTCGGGGTTCGTGTCCCAGTTGCGACCATTCTCTTTTTCTGTGTCTTGTTCTCTTTTATATTTTCGTTTAGATTATTATTGTTATCTTCTTCTTCAATGACATATTACATTGATGGGAATAACCTTCAAAAGTTATAAAAAGAGAGTTTTTCTTATAAAAAATTGAATAAGTGAAAATCTTTATAAATCTTTTTCTTATTAATAAATTCTAGTCAGCAAAAGCCGCGCAAATTTCATTGCACTAGATCACGTCGTTCGAGAGTTTTTGGTGCTGTAGATATCGCAAATGTTTTCTGCTTTGTTTTTATTATCTGTTGCAGAACTGATGAAAACCGCAAATAGGTAGGACTAGGTACAGTTTTTTTTTCTTTTCAAAATAACGTGTGCGCGTCAACCTAAGGAAATTTTTCAAGAGTGAAAATAAAGCTTTTAAAAATTACATAGTTTATATACGGTCAATGGCCATTTACACTCATTATGATAGGAACTTACAAGACAAAAATATTCACCTTGCAGTTTGTATTCACCGCGTATTACCAAGAAATTCCCTACTAGCTTGTGTATTACGGTGCATTTTTAATTATTATGTGATGCTTAAATGAGTCGTCAAACTCGTTTTTCCAATTTTATAGTTTGTAATCAAGGGAAAAAAAATAAAATTAGATATTTGTTTTACTTTTCTCTCCTACAAAGGTTTTAAAAGCATACCACCGAAGACTCCATTATAACAGAAAGAGAAATTACAGAGGAGCAGGATAATAATAATAATTGCATTATCGCATCATAAAATGTACAAAGCAGCAAAATTTAACAAGTCAATGAAAATTTCTCCTAAAGAGCAAACGCTAACGGTTGATATTAAAGTATAGAATAATATCTTCTTGGGGTTTTTTTAAGCCTGAGAGAAAGGAAATTTTGAAAGCTTTGGGGTAATAAAATTGTTTGCTATTTTGAAAGACAGACCAAGATCAACAATTGTGATTTTCAACTTTCTTGAATAATCGAGGAAGAAAAAAAAAAAGGATTGATTTGACCGACGGGAATTGAACCCAAAATATATGCCAAAAACATAAACAAACAAAACTTTTCCAATGTTCAAAAAGTCCATTTACTTAAATAGTATGTATGAATGGAAGTTATGCAATAATATATCGACGGCAGTCGATAATGGTTCAACGGTTTGATTGATTATATTGCTAATTGCATTTTTTAATATTCACATACCTAATTGCATAGTTATCAAAATTTTAACTATGAAGACAATGCAACCATTCTATTTTTTTTTATTTGCTGGCGGAATACATCAAGGATCACGTCTGGACCCTTTCCAAAAAACTATTTGTTTAAATATTTAAAAAAAAATTATGTGCGTGATTTGATCAACTCATTTTTCCCATTTTGATAACCGAATGTATTGTTTTTTTAACGTCTTATAAATCGATGAACGCCGGCAGCACTCACGAAAAAGTATGACTCATTGTCACGTTGTCACGTTCCGCCTGAGCCGAGCGTGCAAGAGAGATTGCGGAACAAGCCATAGAGAGGCACTATTGGCCTAAGCGTTCGGCGAGAGCGCGGAACAAGCGATAGAGAGGCACGATCAGCCTAAGCGTTCGGCTTGTCTGTAAGATTCCATGTAAAAGTTATCTTATGACGTTATCACGTAAAATTATCGTTCGTAAACCGACTTTACACACAACCAAATTTTTTTTATAGTTTGAACAACCTTTAAAAAATATAATAGGTGTTCCTCAGGGATCTCATCTATAACCTCCGAAAATATACATTTATTTAATTCTTTAATATGTTTTTTGTCTATTTTTTACCATTCTCAACATGAGAATTTTTTATTTTTTTCATTTTAATGACCGAGGACTTCCATGTTTCAACATTTTCCATTGTCAAACCATTAGGTAACCGCCGTCAGATAAAATTTCAAAATCATCGCAGACACAATCGCTATTAAATTGGCTTCTTCCTCAATTATCCACGGTGGGTACGTACATATGTCATACACATAATACACTTTTTCATATTGTCATTATTAATTCGAGTGTTTGCACAATAAAATACGTAGCTTTTTGTGAGTTCAATAATCGTGGGTAGCAGGAATTTGACATACGAATATTTTTATAATAAATCAAATATTTTGGTTCAACGTTCAAATTAATGAGGAAGTGGCCGTAAAGTCAATCAATTGAGTTGTATCGTCCATTGTACGAAGTATTTTATCACAGATACAATCAGATATTTATATATCATAACGGTGAGTAGGCAAAATGGTAGATTCGCAAGAAATAGATAAAATGATAGGGAAAGAGTACACAAACAATTTTAGAAATGCATTTAGAGGGTTATTTCGTTATGCTAACACAAAAATTTCAGAGCATCATTTCATGTTTCTTTATGTATAAGCATGGACAGATGGAACATAATCTTCCTAATGGCTTTGCGACTAAAGTAACAATTCTACGCAAGATCCATATTAGTTAATTTACACAAAAACAACAAAACATCATACAAAGCAACACAAACAATGCACAATACCCGAGCCAAAAACAAAGAACTTCTCCAAACTCCTTTTTCCAAAACTACCTTTGAACAAAGACACTTCAAATACATAGCTTGCAAACTATACAATACACTACCAGCTACAATCAGACAAACTGAATCCTTGACAAAAATTCAAACAAAATGTAAAGAAATGGATTGTAAGTATTGGACGCCACACTACTGCAAACAAATGTAAAATAAATCACACATAGACAGAAAACAATTTGCATTCGACCTAATCCATGTAAAATAAAATAAAAGATTGAATCATGTCAAATTTAATTCCATAAATAGATTTGACAAGATTTACTATTTACTGTACTTCATCTCTTCCTTCGTTTAACTCTCTTTAAAGTATTTACCCACATTTCCAATCACCTTTCTATTTTTATTGTATTCAAATGAATATGTATGTAACCTTAAATATTCTTATAACTACCAAATACGTTCATTTATGTACCTCTAAGCCTGTCTCGACACAGGTAAATCCTAGTTAGACAGGCCCAATCGAAAAACCCAATGTAAACATACTGCATATAGATTAATAAAATATATATTTTCTTCTGGCTTTTCTCATTTGTGGAGATCTTTATATTTTTTCTTCAGTTACTTCAACATTACTCAGTAAATGAATGCCTCATATTTTATTCCGTGGTAGCTTAAGTAGGTATTGTATTTACTAAGCGTAGAATGTCATGAGAAGAGATATTCAATTGCACATTGTACAATGCCCAGTTCACATGAAAAACCATTGAAAAAAGGAATTCATTTTACGCGAGTATTTTACAAAATTTCCGTGCGAGATGCTGTGATGTTTATTAACTATGTAAAACAATTCAAAGTCGTAACTTATCAAGCATCTGGGGGGTCGTGTAAAGAAGACAATATTCTATATATGATATGTAAATGACGTTGCAGGAAGCATGCACAATCAAGTTAATCGAGTGCTTGAATCAAAGTTAAATTAGAGACTATTAATGGGTAACAGAAAAGAATTTTTTCTTACATATGAGATGGTCTGATAGCCTAAAAATAATTTGCCAGCTTCGGACGGAGAAACGCCAAAATCGGCAACAAGAGACACCTAAGAAAGGCCTATTTACAAAGCTAGATTTCGGAAAGCTCAAGAAGATGATGTGTGAAGTTGTGAAAGGTGTAAGAAGAAAGAAGTATACAAAATATTAATACCTCATATTATTTTTTATAAAACTTCCTTTAAATTGTTGTCCTAATATATGTGTTTGGCTAATATTAATAGTAAAGGGCATATTGCAAAATTTAGCCACATCGGCCTTTTCTTTTAATATCTTGTTTATAATATCTCTATCAGCCTTAAAAAAAAAATTTGCCATTTTTTGTATTAAAATTACTCAAAAGACTTAGGATAATGTCGGTAGGTATATGTTATTTTCTCATCTGTGCATTCACATAGAATTTTCATAATTAGGTGATTTGGCCATAAATAGGTAACCCATGTATTCTCACTTCCTACCATTGAAGGGAATTTGTGTGGTGGCTACATTTAGTCACCAAACGAGCGTGAGCATCCAAGGATGTGATTAGGGACATATTCTCAAGGTCGGAAGTGCAATTACATGACACAATGGGAAAAAATTGTCACTAGCTAACAATAATAATGTGAAAAATGACATGTTAACAACACATTAGGCTGTAGATTCAACAATGTCTATAGTGTGTGAGCACATTGCTTCATATACATAAGTGATTCAGCGTAATTATAGCTCAAGGAAAGATAGACATCATAATGTTGAAGATGGTCAAAATCACGATGAAAACAAAATGTACCTATATGGAAGATGAGAATTCGGAATGCGTAGTACATGAGAATGGGTAGAAATAGTAAGAACTCGAGTAAATCGCTCAGTCAAAGTTACACAAAATCATTATGAGTAAAATCTACGGATGGTGATAAGTTGGAAAACTGAAAATGTAATATATTTATGAGAACGGATATTAAGATCTCAAATAAATATAGATATCATTGGAAGAACTCACGTAAATATAGACACTATGGGGTTGAATACACAAAAAAAATGATGGGGAAATCTATGGATGATTAGAAGTTGGAAGATTAAAAATGCGTAATACTCCTCTGAGAATGGATGGTAAAAACTTAATCAAATATAAAAATCACGGAATTGAAGACACACAAAATCATATTGAGGAAAATTAATGGATGTTGATAAGTTGGAAGACTGAAAATGCGTAATATATTTATGAGAATAGAAATTAAGAACTCAAATAAATATTGATAGACATCATATAGATAAGAGTATATAGCTAGGAGTTGAAGATACACAAAATGATGAGAGGAAATTCTATGGATGAAAAGAAACTGGAAGACTAAAAACGCGAATGAGAACATGTGAGTATGAATAGTAAGAACTCAAATTCATATGGACATCACGGATTGAATACACACAAAATCATGATGGGGAAAATCTATGGATGATTAGAAGTTGGAAGTCTAAAAACGTGTAGTATACCTACGCATAATAACAGACGGTAAGAACTAAATCAAATATAGATATCAAGGAGTTGAAAACACACAAAATCATAATGAGGAAAATCATTGGATGGTGATAAGTTGGAAGACTGAAAACGCGTAATATATCTACATAAAATGATGATGATGAGGAAAATCTATGGATGATAAGAAATTGGAAGACTTAAAATGCGAATAAGAACCTACAATTATAAATAGTAAGAATTCAAGTAAATATAGACATCACGGAGTTGAATACATACAAAATCAAGATGGGTAAAATCTATGGATGATTAGAAGTTGGAAGACTAAAAATGCGTAGTATACCTGTGAGAATGGATGATAAGAACTTAATCAAATACAGATATCATAAAATTGAAGACACACAAAATCATAATGAGGAAAATCAATGGATGATGATAAGTTGGAAGACTGAAAATGCGTAATATATCTAAGAACTCAAAAAAATATAGACATCACCGAATTGAAGATACACAAAATGATGAGATAAAAATTTATGGATGATAAGAAATTGGAAAAACTAAAAACGCAAATGAGAACATATTATGTTTATGAATAGTAAGAACTCAAGTAAATATAGACATCACGGAGTTGAATACACAATCATAATGGGGGAAATCTATGGATGATTAGAGTTGGAAGACGAAAAACGTGTAGTACACATAAGAGAATTACCGTACATACAAGTTCTTCATTCCATGAGGAATCGAAGGCACACAAAATCATAATAAGAAAAATCAATGGATGGTGATAAGTTGGAAGACTGAAAACGCGTAATATATCTAAGAACTCAAATAAATACAGACATCACGGAGTTAAAGATACACAAAATCATTATGAGGAAATCTATGGATGATAAGAAATTGGAAGACTAAAAACGCGAATGAGAACCTATGAAAATGAATAGTAAGAACTCGAGTAAATATAGACATCACGGAGTTGAATACACACAAAATCGTAATGAGGAAAATCTATGGTTGATTAGAAGTTGGAAGACTAAAGACTGAGAATGGATGGTAAGAACTTAATCAAATAGAGATATCACAGGGTTGAATAAACACAAAATCATGATGGGGAAAACCTATAGATGATTAGAAGTTGGAAGACTAAAAACACCTTTGCAATATACCTATGAGAATGTAATATACCTATGAAAATTAATCAAATACAGATCATGGAATTGAAGACACCCAAAAGCATAAAAAGGAAAATCTATGGATGATGAGAAATTGGTAAACAAACGACCCGTAATATACATACCTACGAGATTAAAAAGTAGTAAGCAAAGTCATAATATTTAATCATTGAAGAACATAATATTAACAATTCTCAAAAAATATGAAATAGAAAAAGACACAGAAAATAGGCAATGGTTGCAACTGAGAATCGAACCCAGATACTCTGTCTTCCTGGGATAATACTCTACCAATGAGCTATTAAGACCTAATTTCTTTCCGTCATCATCTCATTTCAAAAAATTTAAGAAATACCAATGTTATCCTCAATTGAATTAGATAAATACGTTTTTTTTATTATGAGGTATTAATCGAATATAAATTAGAATTTAGAACAAAAAAAATGAGAGAAAATTGGTCGTACAATGAAGTTAAAAATATGTGTGATTGCTAATATTCTAACAGCTAAGGTTCCTTTAAACCTTTTACCAATGTGAACGAACACAAATTCTTGTTCTAGTCCATGTTCATAACATTTAGGTTGCAAGTTTGAAATTTTGTGGAATAGTTTGGTTTAATAAATAAATTTTATATTTTGTGAATGCTCGTCAATTACGGAATAATGCATGTAATTTCGAAAGTCATTTCTGTAAAAAAAAAAAAGGACAATTGAATTGGTACGAATGTGTGAAAACTTCAAGTACCTACCCAGGTACGTAGGTTTTTAATAATGATGTGTGACGGATGTTTGTCGGTTTTACATGACTGATTATATTAATGGACCTACTTACCTATGAAAAAATATATATTTAGTACGTAATCGCACTTTGACGTGAAATTTTCACAAAATGGCGCTATAAAAATTAGTCAGGTATGAGCATTATAAGACCTGATTTACACGCACTTGTAAAAATTAATATTTGCTAGTTACAATACTCAAAACCCATTTTTAATAAATAGTGTGGGGTTGAAAAAGGTATAAGAGAATAAGGAGAGCGGGTTAGGGAACACGTGGCTGTTCAGATCTAGTCACTTAATCTGTTCATATTTAAGATATCTTCGATATGGGAACCATTTATTGGATAACCTACACCCCTGCCGTAGGTCACTCCTAGAGGTTCGTTACGTTCGGTGACTTAGCAGGGGAGCGGTCTAGGTCTTGGCGCCGGATGCGTTAGCTCACCACTTGCGTGGCAGCCAGGAGAGATTGGTTGAGGGAGGCCTTTTAACCTCTCCAGCCGGACTCTCTCGACCCATCGCCCTGCACCGCAGTGGGAGGGATGGATTCATAAGTCCATCACACCTGCATACATTGAAACCCAGATTCCAACCAACCAATAATATTTTTTTACTTCTTGAAACTTCCTCTTCTTCGATCCCTAAAAATACCCTCCACACAGCATCCCCAAAGATGACAGATGCCTGATGGAATTTTTTTTCTTCACGGTCTCCTTAGGAAAAAAATGGTTGTCTGTAAAGTCAGTTTACGGACGATAATTTTACGTGATAACGTCATAAAATAACGATGGAGAGGAAGAGAAATGCGTCACAAGCCGAACGCTTAGGTCGAACGCTTGTTCCGCGCTCTCGCTTGCACGCTCGGCTCAGGCGAAACGTGACAATGCGTCATGCTTTTTCGTAAGTGTAGCCGGCGTTCATCGATTTATAAGACGTTATCACGTCAAAAAGTAAAACGATGTTCGATAATGAAGAGGTGTGTACACCGAGAGTTTTTTCAACGTTGAACGGGTTAAAATGTACAGAGATATCCCGGATTACTGGTATTTTCAACATATATCCTTCTAAAACTATATAAAAAAATGCTTTTAAATTGAAAATAATCTTCTTCACTAACCTCCCATCCGATTCGAATTCGAAGCGCGACCCTTTTTTATTCCTTTATCAATAAAAAAAAAACATATGGCATTTTTTAGAGTTCCAATAAATTTTCGATGCGTCAGAATGTCGATATATTAGCATATTATTCTCCCTCCGTTTGATAGTTGTTAAACAAATTGAATTAATTCGATGCTATCGTCCGGGTTATTTATGGCCCGCCGAGTCACGGATCATTGGTCACCCCAGCCGATGCGGGAACAATGCGACAAATTAAATAATCGTTTTGAGGAGACGGTCGTGTGACCATGCGTTGCGCCCGCGATGGGAACGGAATGCATAAATAGATTCTTCATTTGTTCAGAATGTGAAGGAGGAAAAACCAGGAACGTGGGTATGTTAAGAGTGGGTGAATGAAATATTGTGACTTTGGCCAGGCCGTTGAGAAATCCGTAGTTTACTCTTTTAAAGTGAAACTTCTTTAGCCGCGTTGTGAATTGAAATTTGAATGAAACGAAGACGACGCCATTCAGTACATACTCAGTCAAACTGCGCTCATTGGCCGCTTTGATTATGATCTAACTTTTCGAGGCTCCTATTGGTTGAGTTATGAAACGAAAATGACGCATTACAGTTCCTACAAAGTATCAAACTGCGCGCATTGGCTGCTTTGATTATGTCATCACTTTTCAAGGCTCCTATTGATTGAGTTATGAAACGGAAATGACGCATTACGGTACCTACAAAGCGTCAAACTGAGCTCATTGGCTGCTTTGATTATGACATCACTTTTCAAGGCTCCTATTGGTTGAGATTTTTTTCGTGAAGTTTCGCTTCTACCGCGTATGAACTGCACTTGATTTTTTTCGCTGTGGTTATACTTTGTTTGTGAGAAAAGGGGAATCAACAACACTTAACTTACACTTAACATACTTAACTTCTCAGGCTAATCTGTTTGCTTTTCGAAAAAACTCATTTAGGTCTTATAAAAGTTAACCACAAAATAATAAAACTGTACAACTTTATGAAACCAAAGTTTCCGACCGCAATTTGAAAAAAGCTTTACTTTATTTCATTGCTAAAATTCAATGACTAAACAAAATATCTAAGAGAACGACATGGCATACCGGTTCAAATACATACCGAACATTCTGTCCAAACGGTTGAAAAAAATGGCGGCGATTGCTACGGTTATTATTCAGTTTACATGATAAGTAATAAATATTGGTTCCATCTTGGCTGCCATTTTTGTATAACTGTTTGGACAGAAAGTTTTATTGGTGCGCCAAGTCTTCTCTTGGGGTATTTTATTTAGTCATTGGCTAAATTATAATCGAAGAAAGCAATATCTTTGTGTTATTATAATTTAAATGAGTTTTAAAGCACTTTATTTAAAACACTCAATAGTCCACTAGATTCTAGAAACCTTACCAAAACTAGTTGACAATTGTGTGTTACAAATTTAAGTCTAGTAGTTTAAGTCTAAGAAATATTTTATTTAAATTAAATTATAATTATTGAATCGTTTAAAGCTCTAGGTAAGTAAATACTGAAGCAAGTAGGTGAATACTTGGACCAAAATTAATAATTTTAATTGGGTACTTACAAAATTCAAGAAGATATTATGTGACATAGTGTAAAGTAGCATAATAATCTATGATTTAGTTCTTACTTTACTATAGGAGTCTAAGGGCTCTTCGGGTCACATGGTCTCGTTGCCGAGTTGTACCGAAGGTAATGTACGGAGTCATTAAGTTTCAGGAGCTCCGCAGATCAGAACTAGCCTTCAGCCTGGAAGGACGTTTGTCTTCACAAGTATTATTATAATTACAATACTTCAATAAACACTGTGTTATAAAGAACATAATTCTTTTAAAATGTATCCATTTTTAAGTACTGGGGAATACAGATCCCAGTAGTTACACCATATTACAATATTATCTGGAGAAAATAAAAGAGTTCCGTTACACTTAGATAGGGAGGAAGGTACCTGATGAAGGCATCCTGAAGAAGACGTATTATCGATAATGTGGTGCTTAATATTTTAAGGACAAGCCGTTTCCTCTTAAATATCATCCAGCGACGGATGCTGAAGTACCTGGGCTAAGTGTTGAGAGGATCTACATCAAACAAGTGTTTAAACTGGCAAGAACAAGTGGAAATAGTGTTATGTATGAAAAACTGCTGCTGGTTGAAACCCTACAAGGGTTTCAGATCTCTTTTAGGTCTCTTTGTGCATTTTCTAGTAAGATGTCTAAATCTTTACCCTAGTAGAAAATGTCAGTACATAAAAAAAAAATCACGGCTTAAATCTAGTTGTGAAATATCATTGATATAAACTTGGAACAGTAGTGGCCCTAGTATGGATCCCTGAAGAACTCCATAGTTAATGGAAGGCGGTTGGAAAACCGAAAAAAAAAATAATACATTAGTGTTTTTCCAGCTAAACGGGATTTCAGTATTTTGGAAATTAACGTAAAACTTTTCCGAAAGTGGCACAGATCAATAAATGGGTAATGAAGTTGAAAAACTCATTTTCAGAACTAACAAGTCGTGGATTGTTGTCAGAATTTGGAAATTCTTTGCCTTTCATTTCACAATACCAACCAACTTTTGTTCATTTCACATTTTATGCAAAGTGTTAAGGAACGTACTTGACTTACTTTAAACAGTGATCCTGACACTATTTGGAGTAAAACATGTAAGTGAAATTTTGGTCTCTTGTGACATTTTTGATGCTCGACTAAAAACATAAAAAATCGTTAGGTATTGGACACTAAGAGATGGAGGGAGGTGTTGATTGTTACTCGACTGAGTGACCGGTGACGACAAGTGGAAGTTTTTTTGTTTGAAATTTGAAGGAAAAAATTTAAGAAAAAAAATACTTCGAAAAAGTCATCGGAGACCCAAATTTCATTTACG
The DNA here is from genome assembly GCA_936435175.1 of Glyphotaelius pellucidus. Taxonomy (NCBI): domain Eukaryota; kingdom Metazoa; phylum Arthropoda; class Insecta; order Trichoptera; family Limnephilidae; genus Glyphotaelius; species Glyphotaelius pellucidus. The sequence goes on from OW386560.1 coordinate 10,791,969, forward strand.
CTTTTTATTTAAGGCCCAGTAGTACCAGCTCAAAAAGAAAAAGAAGGAGAGACATCTCGTACCTAAATATGAATAGTATTCAAGCAAAATTTGTGAAAAATTTTAATAAAGCATGACCCTTTTAAAATAAAGCAAAAATCTCGCGGGGAATATCCAAAAAAGCATTTAAGGCACTGTAATTTTTTTCATACGTAGGTATAATTTGTAAAATAACTGAAAAAACGTGTTTATTATAAATTTTGGAGCATACTTTGCGATTTTTTTCTATCAAGAGAATTTCATATAATTGCCGTTTTGGCGTGGGGAATGTATGGATATTATCTTCTAGAAAGACTTAAAATTTTTTAAGAGCTTTAAAATCTTAAGTGTTAAGGGAAAATATGTTAAAAACATCGGTAGAAGTGTTGGAAGCAGAGCCTTAATTTCTATCCGTGTATATTGTTTATTTTGTACACTAGATAGCAACCTAGTTGATATTTTAGCTATGCAAATTGCCCTTAGCTTTTTTTACAACAAAAATAACTTATAAAAAACTAGCAAAGTTTTGTGCCGTTAATTAATGAAGAAAGTTTGGAATTTGACACTTTTTTTGAAGCCAAAATCATAAAATATTCACAACTACAATTAACGTACCCTAAAATTCTTTACTCTTTTACTTACCTAAAAGAAGGGCTTTTTATTTAGAGTAGTTTTATGGAGAAATTACAATATTGATATTTTTAAAATTGCGGTTTGTAAAAGGTACAATTCGTTTATAGGATAAGCTGAAAAAAATGTGTAGGTATATATTATTATTCTTATGTCTTTTCTTTATCTCTTTCTTTCTTCTCTTTCTTTATATCTATGTTTTACATTTTATTTATCTTATTATTGTTTCTGTAATTCTGTTATTACACTAGTGGCATCTCCATCTGTAACAACTAAACCTTGATTTAGGCATTCTGTGATCATTTTAAATTGTAGTGTTAATATCTAGGCACATCCCAATGGCCATTTCATTCCTTTTAAATGCCAGGGAGGAAACGACGTAAAATCGCGATGTTTTGACGTTGACGTAATATTTTGTGGGTTTATTTTGTGCTATCGTTTATTATATTTACTGAAAAACATTTCTTGAACAATAAACTATTCATAAAAACAACATTACTTGCGTTTATTTTATGAATTTATATGTTTTACGATATTTTTCACGAGAAGCCAATTTGACAACTCAAATACTGGGAAACATCTCACCCGGACGCTACGGAGAATTTAATACAAATTATTCCGAGTGGCCAGGTGTGTTAATGGTATTTTATACCTTAAGAACAAGAATGCCCCACGCGATTCTGACCTTGTTTTTCATACGTTTTCTTTATACATATGGGTTAAAATCGCATTCCAAAATAAAAAAAATTTGGCGTGTGCGCCGGCGCACAACCGGCAAATGACCTGTTTGGAATAATTTTTAATACTCTGTAAATGTTTCAAACAATAAATTAATAATTAGAGTCATTGATGTCGGAAGATCAAAAATGGCAAAACGAAAATGTTTTATTACAAATTTTCGATGATATAAGGTTGAGGCACGCCTTAAAATTAAGGCTTTCGACGTTGTATTAATGGAAATAACTAAAATAAGAATAAGATAACTGAAGTTCCTACTTCGAGGTTTCTACAACCGGTTGAATGTAGACACATATTAGATAATAATATGTAGGTAGGTACCTATAAATTAGAAAAGGAGTATTTTCAGTATCGCACAGGTAGGTAGCAAAGATAGGCAGTAATTAATATTCAAACGCACACGTTATTCAAGTACGAAGAATGCCTATTATATTATATTATAATACGTGTGAATGTGAATAGAGTCAGGTGCGCGAACATTGTTGTTCAAAATAATCGCTTATCTTGCTGAAGGTTAACGAACTTACTATCACACACTCGGGAATTCGTATGTAATAACAACAGTTAAAAGTTTGCGTAATGAATTGAAAATAAGCAGGTAGGAAAATTCAAGGGGAGGCAGATATGGGTATCGCCTCCCCTGGGATCAACAAAAATGTTGATTTCTAATAAATACAGCGGAAAGATTATTTTATTCAAATTTTAGAATAATTTTTGTTTTTGCGAAAGAGTTCAAAAATAACCAATAAAAAGGAACATTTAAAATGCATGGGAAGAACCAGGAATTTTGCGCACAAGCCTTGATAGGAAAAAGTTTATAGATATTATTTTCTTATTAATCTATCATGGCGACGACATCTATTAAAATAATAGTTCAAACTAAATTTAAAATTTTTTTTGGAAAATCGGAATGATCCTAAAGGCTTCAAAAAACTTTTCAAATTTCGAACTACGTTGTTTGGGTGTATTTTAAAATTAAAATATTTAAAAAATATATATCATTATAAACTTACAAAAAGAATATATATGCTTAGCTAGGTACCTTTTAATTCCGTTTATGTTAGGTATATCAACTTTAGCTTTCTATTAAAATGGCATTAAAACATTTCGCTGTATTTAACGAGTTGTTAAATACTTAATTAAGGTGGCAAATGTATGCAAACTTTAGTATTGGTATGAGAATAATGCAGGCTTTATGGCCCGTGAAGCATTATGTGCTTAACAGCTCGATGTTTATGTTTTGTCGCCATTAAATCCATCATTATTTAATTAATATAATTAATTAAACCGGCAAAGGTGTCATAAACTGACGGGCCAATTTCAAATTACAATGGAGTAACTTTTTACTTTGTCGGTTATTTGATCATAGTAATGATTCAAATAATGTTGTATTTAAAAAGTATATTACAAGAGTGGATCAATTGATTCAACGAAGAGTGCACGGCGGCTGGAATGAAGATGAGTACCTCAAAAACAGAGGTGATGGTTATAGGAAGGGACCAAACTCAGTGCAACACACTCGCTAATGGGACTCAGTTGAAACAGGTGGACAGATTCAAATACCTAGGGGTTGAATTCTCCAGCGATGGACGGCAAGACTGAGAAATCGATCGATTTCTCAGTCTTGTCGTCTTTCTCAGTCCGTCTTCTCAGGGGTTACGAAATGGGATCATATAAGAAACTCGACGATCCGAGACGATCTAAACATTGAACCACTGCTACTCTTCATAGAAAAATCGCAACTGAGGTGGCTTGGGCATGTACTAAGAATTCCTGATGACCGAATTCTGAGAATGATACTAAGTGCAATTCCAGAGGGTAGACGTTCAGTGGGCCACCCCAGACACAGTTGGGCGAGGCATCTCCAGAAACTGTGAAGAATGGGACTGCCATGGACGGAGGCCGAACAGTCAGCACAAGACAGGGACGTATGGAGGAGGCTTGTCGGTGCAATGGGTCCCTGACCTGAATAGGATAAGGGGATGAAGATGATGATGGTGATGAAAACATATATTAAACAATTTTTGTATCATATTGAATGTTTGAAAAAGGTGATTTTTTTTCAATTTTGGGACTAGTAAAAATCACTAAAAACTTCAAAAGCTTCCACAAAAACGCTGATAAAATGTGTGTAAAATTCGGGATCATGAAAAAAAATCATACCGCTAACTACAGCACGTCTTTTATTAAGCGCTTCCTATCTTTAAATTTAAATAAAACAAAGTGTGTGTGAGATATCATCGAAATCTTTTATTCGTTTGAAAGGCCTATCGATGCCATTATGGAATATAACATCTTTCAAATGTCGCGCAACATCAAAAAATATGCTACGAATAAATTGAAGCTTTTACTACCTTTTCTATCTATTACAATTACAATAAAATTATTATTTACATAACAAAAAATAAAAGATTAAACCACTAAAAAAATGTTTTTGCTTAACTTAACTATGAAGTAATATGTGAAAAAAAAAAATTTAAATACCGCTTTTGGCTAAGACTATTTTTGAGGTTTTGTACGTTCTTAACTTTTTTTCATTCTTATAAAATTATGCAAAAAATAAATAAAAACCACTTTTTCGCTTACTTGCCTCGTTCAAATAAGACCCTCGAATTTAAATTTTGAAAGCATAAGAATCGAAATATTTCTAGAGATTGTATTCCTCTTAATGATCAAAAATTTTAAGAACTAAGAAAATAGCAAATGAAAAAGTCGGCCTCCGCAGACGAGGGGGAAGTCTCTAGATTAGCAATCCGGAGGTCGCGGGTTCTTTGTGTCATTTCACAATTTATTAATTTTAAAAAATATATAGTATATTTACGGCATGTTCCAGAGTAGAAGTTACTCTCATTATCGCCCTGGTTTAAGACCATCATTCAGAATTGAAAAGTTGCTTAAAATGGATTTTGGCGTGTTTGGTGACCAGATCCGATTAACCAGGTACTTCCCCACCTTGCTCTTCCACTTTTCTTCCCCTACCCACTACCTTCAGCCTCGCAACATACCCTAACTGGAGATATCATAGTTTCACTGTTTACGTTAAAAAAAAAACAGCAAAAATTCCTGTAAGATTCTCGTTAGAAGTTGATCGCAATGAAACCCAGGGTAAAAAGTGACAAAAATTTGATTCATTTGTTTAATTTTAATCCAATATTAGTATCTAGCAGTTTGATTTTTTCAACATTTTTTTAAGAATTGACATTATTTTTTTCCTCACGGAAATCCGTTTAGCGCTTTAAAATCGTGCTACATTATTTTTCATATTATAGTGAACAGCTTCTCGAATAGTTTAACTTTCACGTGTAAGCTTTCGAACAAGGAGGCTAAATTTGGTATCAAGGTAGGTTAAATAACCCTAACACGATATCAACTACGTTTGTCCTGAATTGAAAATCGATTTACGTTTAAACCAGAATAGTAGAACCTTCATGCGAGATTTCGGAAATTTACAAATAATTTTATGTAGATTCAGAAAACTAATTTATTATTATTTTTAGAGTCTCAACTGCTCCCGTCTGGAGCCAGTGAGAATATGGCATCCCTAATTACGGTATGTTGTGAGGCTGAAGGTAGAGAGGAGAGGAAGATGGAGAAAATGAAGGCGGGAAAGTACCTGGCTATTCAGAACTGGTCATTAAATACAGATAATGCCATTTAAGCCACGTTTCAATTCTGAATAGTGGTCTTATACCAGAGAGTATCTTCCACTCTTAAACGTGCCGCAAAAAGGTTACTTTGTATTAAATTAATAAAATCGTGAAATAATACAAATTAATCATTTTTTTAACCTGGTCCTCAGGATTTCTAATCGAGAACCCTGTCCCTCAACCATGGAGGCGGTTATTATTAATGGGAATGGAAAATAATATAAAATGGGAAATTTAAAAAATTATAAATAAATTCGTGATAGACTTAAATAATAAATGCTTATAATAACTGCATTGACCTAGAAATTTCAGGTTAAAATTAACAATTACAGAAATTTTGCAAATTTCGGCTTTTTGGTTTAAAAATTATAAAAGGAAAGCCTGATTTTGTATATATACCACGAAGTCCAACTGCCTTTGTAGGAAAAAGGAATCTTAAACATCGCTTAGGTGCAATTATCCTTCTAAATACCTACCTAAACCCGAATTAAATTTAATCATTATTGAACGTTTAATTTTGATAATGGCTCTCGACGGGTTAAATACTAAAATTGTGCTGAAGCTCAAAATGTCGTATAATTTTGATAACGGCTCTCGACGAGTTAAACACTAATATTGTACTTAGAGTTAGTTAAACACTAATATTGTCTACGAAATTTCGTAGAATTTCGTTGTTTTTTGGGGAAAAATTCAAAATCTTGTCAGCGGATTCATTCGTGATTTAAACGCGTGGTTTTTGATAAAAGGTCAAGAAAATGGGGCACTTTTGAGACAAATTTTTAAGCATCGAACTCACAATTTATTGATTCGGGCACGACCCAGAGAACTTACACGATCAAGCCAAACTAAACATAAGAGCTAAGATCAATGATGAACCAGTTCAGATGGAGGGGAAACGCATGGATAAGTGAGAAAAAATTACATAGGTACCTAATAGAGGACCATTAGCAATAATGTTTTTAAATAATTCATTTTGACATTTTACAGATATTTTTGTGGTGATTCTCGTTTATCTTTTAAAAAATAAAAATTTTCAAATATTTGGTAAAACTTACATGTAAAAATAATCCTTATTTTCGGAAAAAAACACTTCAGTTTAAATATCACTAAGTCAAAAAATCCACTGATTTGAAAAACACATTGACACAAACGTCTTCCAAGACCAAAATACAAAAAATAAAAAACAGTCACTTAACCAATAAAATTTTGAAAACGAACACGTGTATTTTCTAAAATCGTTTCCAATTTCAAACTATTGCGCGGCAAACTGTCGTGTTCGTAAAATTCCACAGTTTTTAAAAGATCACAGTTCGAAACGCACCACACACAATGAAAATAAAAACGTTTAAAAATCGAATGTCAGGTGGAATTTTTTTTTCAAACTAAAGATGGAGCGCGCTTTCCGTTTGAATTTTCCTGTGTGCGGGAAATTTTTTTTATGTCGACTCGAAAAAGACATTTTCCGCCGAAATGTTGGAGATTTTTCGATAATTTGTCTGCACGCCTCGCCCCATCTTGGCAACACTAATTTTTCTCAGGTTAAGTATACACTTTTCGCCGCGTTTAATATAATGGCGGACAATTTGGGAACGACAACGCGTGTAGTCTAACCGAACGATAACTACATAATGACTAGTTTCGATCCGTTCCCCCTCAATCTGCTCTTCACCGCTGCACTACTCACGCCTGATTGGCTGGAATTCTCCAAACCCCGCCTTCCTCTCTTACCATTGGTTGAAAATCCACCATTCTTTTTTTTAAATCGCGGTGTTGCGGTATCCGATTGGTCCGTTTGAAAGTCAAATGGTGCGCCGGGCGTGGCTTACGCCCTTCGGTCCCGTGTTTGGACCCGGTTTTGGACCCGCTCAGTAGCTTCGAAAGCGTTCCGAGTTATGTTTCAATGCTTTGATTTTTGACAAACACGTTTTTTCTCAAGATGTCGGTGTTGTTTTTTCTGTTTTATGTATTTAAATAATGAATGGATTCAAATTTGAAGACAGTCATCCGAAAATGACTTTAAAAACATGCGAATAAATAGGTACCTAAAACCCTTGCATCTTCGACCTTTCATAGGTATATTTTTTGTTCATCGAGAGATAGGTAGGTACCTGCATACACAGTGTTTTTTATTACCTATTAGTCCTACTCAGGTAGGACTAGGTATTTGAAGAAATTCATAACAGGAAAATTTTATATTGTTTAAAGAGCATTTTCTGGATGACTTGTGATGTGACTTTTTTCTGGATGACTTTATGAATTGTGAGAAATAACTGACTTAGTTTTTTGTGGTTTTGATTGATAGGAAGATAATAAGTTTTATAACCCTGTTTTTGAAAGAAAGACAAACATTCCCGGGTTACTAATAACACGACAATATTTGAAAACCTCTTATTGCCATCACAGTTAGAAGAAAATGCTGTTTGTGTCCTGACAGAGGACTTAGCCAGCCGAGGAATCATACTCACTAGGCCTGGGTGGGAATCAGACAGTTGAATAAATGCACATAGTTAGTATAAACGAAGTATTTTATTTTCCTGCAAGTGTTCAGGTTTTAATGGAAATTGGTTCTTCGCCATATTGTGGGAGGTCACAAAAGCTGACAACGTTTAAATCCTTTCTCACACGTGCCTTGTTTCTTTTTAATAAACGAAAAAAGGTTTAAGAGCTTGCTTGTCATCCTGAGTGTTATTCAACAAGTGACTAGTAGGTGGGTACTTACTCGTATCTAATTAATCTATGAAAATTGTTAAAAAGCATTCCGCCATAACAGAGTGTGGGTGAAAAATACGGTTCCATGCAGTTGATCCCCCGACAGTTGGCCCCCAGCATACTTGTTTACAATATGAAGCCGGTTTAGAGAAAAATTGATCTAAGTTTGAAGTAAACACTAACGTAAAAGTACAAAAAATCGACACCGTCAGTAAATTAGTTTGATATCCATACCAACTTATTACTAAAGGTATTTTGGTGGTCGATTCTAGGTTTGAAATTGGTAAAAAATGCAAAAAATATGATATTTCATAATAATTAAAATTTCGGGGGGCAAACTGTCGGGGATGCCTGCCTAATCATGTTAATTAACATTTGAAAATGATTTTAAAATGTGTGTCTACTTATAAGGTACCTAGAGAGGTATCTACAGGTCATTAATTAATTTTAAAGAGCACATGTTTGAATGTATTTGTGCACTCCGTTGGTGATTTAAACTGGTTCGAAATAATTTGGAAAAAAATAGGTACAAAATGAAAAGTAAAATCAAGGTTCGTAGAAAATGCGTTTAACAGGTTAAAAAATTGTGACGTAACTTGAAGTCCATATTCCACTGGGAGATTTGAATTAACTGCAATACATGTGGCAGTATTTTACTTTACTTTAAGCATGCCTTCGAAATTTCGAAAGCGGCCCGACGAGTTTTTTTTTCGAAAAGGCCCGTATTAGCTAATTTTGTTAAACGCATTGACTATGAACCTTGAAGTAAAATAATACAGTAGTTAGGTATTTTTCGCAAAAATGAAAACACAACATAAACTAGGTAGGTAGGAATTTACCTACTACAATTTTCGGGACTTTTTGTTGGTTTTCCACCCTTTGTAAGTCCAAGAATGACTTTACATTGAGTTCATCACTTTTCACGTGTTTCACCATTTGTAGGGAGGTACAAATTACTTGTCATCAAAACGAAAATAAACAAAAACTTAAAGAGACCCAATTATTAGTAGTACAAAATAGATTTTACGATAGATATAATTAATTATGTGATACTGACGATAAAAACGAAAAAATGGCTTTAGTTCCTATTCTGAGTGTTAAAATAAATGTAAGAAGAGAACAACGCGATAGTTCATGATAAAAGTACCTAGATAGAAGATGAATGTGCCAGAGGCAGACATGGCGCCATCGGTTCCATGTCAACTGAGAATAAAGTCAACCCAACACCTCCTTGAAAAGTCATTAAAAGCTATGAAAAAAATTATTTTAAATTAGCCGATAACCCTAACCTAACGTAACCTATTTAACCATTTTTTATCACTCTAAATGACTTATCTGAGATGTTTCTGAGTTGGTTTCATTCCGAGTAAAGTTGTCCAGTCGCCGGCACGATCAAATGACACAAATATCATGATAACCACAGAAGGGTGGACCTATAGGTACGCTACAAGACGATGCATGAATGTAAATGAAACAAAGAAGGTGTAGTTAATAGGGTGTAATATTATCTATGAATTTTTCCTTTAAATAACAATAATTCATATTGACTGTTCAATTCTAACGATTCTCATTAATTAGCGTTAGTGAATGCAGTAAAACACCGCCAATGAGCATCTAATTGTGTAATTCTCGTGTTGGTTCGACTGTAATGATTTCATTTTTTTGAGCAGTTCACACTCGAGGTGGCTTGACTGTAGCAGTGGCCAGCCACCGTCTCGAAGACTCGAGACTACAATACAGATTCGATAACTTACTTTTTAAAATAACTTAATAGACTTGTAGAAAAGTTAATGGATGTCGCACACTCAAATAAAATAGGATCCATTTATGCAAGACACTATCTAGATTGCGTTAAGTTCGGGTAGAATCTTGCATAAAGATAGCAGCCAATAAAAATATGCACCACTGGAGCGACCACGCGAAATAAATAAATTTGCCTTGTTTGCTGAGATTTCCAGAAGATCATTTTTAAAATTTTTCGCCAGCATAGAAAAAATCATACCTTCGAATTTTAACACGGAGACATAAAAACTTATTATAGTGCTATATAGCCAATGAATTAACCTGTATTTTTCCGTTTATCTCATATTTGTAGTATTTATTTAAAAAGATATTAAAAAATTGTAAAGTTTGTAACCGCGCGAATCCTGCGTGTTTGTTACTTTGAAACTCCGTGAGAGTAGGTATGTTTTTAGGTTTTCACGGCCAAAAGTATTTTTGTTATTTATTTTTGGGGTGTTATGCCGTGTTTTGCTACCTCCTACTTTAGCCAACGTTTTGGACAGCGTTACAGTGTCCATCATCAGGGCAGATGAGCTCATAAGTGAGAGTAACTTATTCGAGTCAACATAGAATATTTTCGATTTCTGTATATTGTCTGTGGTATACTTGATAATGAAAGGTGCATATCTACGGTAAAGGGACTTCATTTTAACCGTAATCAGAAATACTGCGTGAAAAAATTATTTAAAAAAATTATTTTTAACATAGTTCGAAAATAGTCTACAAAGTTCGGATTTGCGACATCTATAGTCATAATAGATAAAGCATTTCAATAGCTTCGTTTTAAAATAAATGGCTGGCCATGCAAATGTTTTAAATAATTACTATAAATGTTTTACGAATGGTAGGAAAATGTGCTACAATTTTGGACCGCTATCAATCGCAGAAAAATAAAAGTGGTCCATTTTTCGACCATAATCGCTCCAGTGGTTAATAAAATATAGATGTTGTTGGTAGTTCTTAGTCTAGTTGGCAGTTCAAGCATGATACAGTTAAATTGGCAGAAGGTCGAATTATTGGTAGTTCTTAGTCTAGTTTTTTTTTTTTTACATGAGCTCCACACAGGAGGCCCTGAGGAAAATAATTTCCCTCAGGGCCTATGTCGTCTTTGGAGATGCTGTGCGGAGGGTTTTTTAAGGAAAATAAGGAGAGGAAGTTCTGGGATGGAAAAATGTATGAAGGGTGGGTAGGAATCAAAGTGTCAGTGTATCCAGAAGAAGTAGTCCGGGCTAAATGGACCTTTTTTCCGTTCCAATTTGCACTTCTAATTTTCTTCTTTATTCTATGGCTGCGTTCCATTTTATGGCTGTTCAGTGTTCAAGCTTGTATAAACGATAGTCAATGAGATATGTTGTAAGTAGGTCTGTATAAAATACAATTTTCTTTTTTTAAATTATCATAAAAATTGAAAAATACGAAAATTCGCGTTATTTGCATGAACGCGTTGTCGCAAAAGCTAAGTTTTTAGGTCTCTAGGTGGCGCGTGCGTGTGTAGATAGATACCGTGAATAGGTATATTGGTACCTAGAAAACTATCAAACGCTACCCAACCTAATCTAACTTAAAGAGAACTCTCTTTAAGTTACCTATCTATGTACTAGGGTGTTTCATAAATGTGTGGTGCTTTTAAATACAAAAAAATAGTTTTTTCTTCAAAATTCGCAAATTTACCTTGTGGCGTCATTATTAATTTAATGAAAAATTTAATAAAAAAAATAAAAAAAAAAAAACTAAAAAAATGTTTTGTTTTAAAAATGTTGTATTGGTTAATACGATATTTTCGAAAAAATAAATGTTCTTCAACACATTTATTTTAAGTACCTAGATACCTAAATATATATTTTTTTTAAATTAATTTTTACAGGTCTGAAACTTTATTTTTACCAGTCTTTAAAATGATCGCAAAAAATCCCAGTTAAAGCAAAGCTCTGAGATTTACTCCTCTCACAGGATTTATTAAATTTAAAATTTCCAGGTGATCAATTTTTAAAACCAAAAACACGTGGTTTCCCACTACTGAGACATTTTGTCTTACGTGTTGATATCTTCAAATTATTGATATCTTCATTTGCAAATTTGACAACTAGTTCCCATGTTGGTCATTTTATTAAAAGTAATCATCTGCATGTAATTACTATTAATAAAATGACCAACATGGTAACTAATAAATTAGTTGTTCACCATTGATATATATTACAATTACAAATGGTCCAAGGACCGTGCCTTGGGGTATTCCAAATTTACTTGTAAATGATTCACTTAATGTTTGGTTTAGTTTTACCATTTGAGGTCTGTCTGTTAAGTGGCTTTCTAGTCATTTAAAGGCTACGTGGTCAAGGCCTTTTTCAAAATGCTATCAAATGCCTTCTTTAAATCAATGAAAATTCCTATTCGTTTATTTTATTTGTCCAAAGAAGGTGCTTTGAATACTAGATGACACGTTTGCAATTATCTATTATTTCATTCTCGGTGATGAAGTTCTCGTGCTAAAAGACTCTTCAGCGAATTAAGGCTTTACTTATGGATTCAGCAGAGAAAGTAGGTTCTGTGCCATCACATTCAGCAAAAGCAAAGCCCCGTCGCCCCTGCACTAGCAAAATGGCCACTAAGCATGATATAGTTGAATATTACCTACTCTACATGGCACGAAAGAATTCACTTAATTAGTCTTGTTCCTTGCTAAAAATGCGATCGCAATGTCATTAATAAATTAACATGTAGGATAAGAAAAATGAAGAATAATTGAAGTCTGGGTAATAGGTTTGCTCACATACTGGAAATATTATGGAATCGTTTGATTAATTTATTCTATCAAGCAGTGGTGTATATCTACTGTACAGTGAACTTCTGAACCTTTTTTTTTAAAGTGAAAACTTGTGATTTGTAACTCAATGAATCGAAAAATGGCGACAGTAAAAAAAAGACACACCCATACATCTATAGGATTTAGAGAAAGGGAGAGAAAATGAGATAGACGGTCTCCTCATTGTGCGGTGCTTCGTATGGTCCACTTTAGTTTTCGGAAGGTTTCACTTCTACTGTGTGTGAACTGCACACTCTGATTTTTTAGATTAATTCCACACAGGTGGCCCTAAGGAAAATAATTTCCCTCAAGGCCTACGAGGGTCTGTGAAGATGCTGTGTGGAGGGTCTTTTTGATGAAAGGAAAGAGTAAACATGGGTCTTGAAGAGATGCATGTTGTAGGAACGAGGAAACACAGAGGCCAGCAAATCGTTCCACAGCCGAGATGTTTAACTCAATAACGAGTCGAAAAAACGACCCGTTCTCATGTGACTAAACGTCAACCGTGTAGATACGTTTGGCATATATATTTAATACATTTCAATATATTTAATATTATATAATAATATATTTACAATACATTTTCAACCAATTTGAACCACTATCGGTATGCACAAATACTTTAAACCTGCGCTCTTTAACCCCTCAGGCCTCGAGGACATTCAGTCAGAAGGTCAGAATATTTCCGCTCTGCAATAAAATCCAAATAAATGTAATATTTCTGACGCAACCCAAAACTAAAAACTGTTACTGAAAAGTGATGAAATACACTTTCAAATTGTATTATTAGAAATAGACTTACTTTTCTTGAAATATATAAGTTTTTTTTTATTGAAATATGAAAAAAGTTTTAAAAATGACTCAATTTACGTTTATCATTTTCCCCTTGTCTTATTCGGGTCGGGGACCCACTGCATCGACAAGGTGACACCCAGACATCCATTTGTCCCTGCCTTGCTCTGATTGTGCGGCCTCCGTCCATGGCATTCCCATCCTCTCCTCTACAGTTTCTGGAGTTGTCTCGCCCACTGGAGTTGGGGCGGCCCACTGGACGTCTACCCTCTGAAATCGTACTCAGTATTTTCCTAGGAATTCGGTCATCAGATATTCTCAGTAGGTGCCCAAGCCACCTCAGTTGGGATTTTTCTATGAAGAGTAACAGTGTGGATCAATGTTTAGATCGCCTCAGATCGTCAGGTTTCTTATTTTCTTTCTTTACGTTTTTTCCAACTAAAATTACTCAGTAGATAACTTTCTGTTTCTGCCAGTAACTTTGGTCTCATAAAGATGTAGGTGTACATAACTTTTACCACTCTGTCACATTTTGTTTTTACTAAAAATGAATTCTCTCTGGATCTCAGGGGGGAAATTGTAGCATGGGGAGAAAGAGGTCTAAAATGCCTATTGGGGATGACAAACACGAGCTGCGTGAATACCTATTTCGAATAATAACTCACGTGACAGAATTAACGTACGACATAAAAGTTGTAGGAGACAAGTTTTTGAGATTTAAAAAAAAAATATTAAACAACAGTAAAAATAATAATCGCTGTTACTTGATAGGTTATACCTTTTGGAGTTTAAAAATAGTTTTATATTTTATGTAGTCGTATCATTTTTTTGTAACATTACAGATATACAAGTATATGTATATAGCAAGTCGAGGTGGCAGAAGACAACTGTGACTTGTATGAAATACACTTCTATCACGAGGAGTTACAACTCTGTAACGTAATTTTTACTATAAAAATATAAACGCATATTTTTTTTAAAACGCACGCAGTCGTTACGTCTTAAAGCAAGTCTTAAAGCAATTAAAGTAATTATAAAATAATAATATTGGTAATTCTATTGAATTTTTCTCCACTAACTGGTGGAGACAACTTTATGTAGGTTAAAAAGAAGAACGACCCACATACATACATACCAAATGCTCGGAGTCTGTATACTTGAAGGGAATGGGGAGCAGAATGATAAAAAATTACACTATTTATTATTCAGTCTTTATAATCGTTACGAATTATATTTTTAATGTAGGAACTCTTTATTGACATTTATTCCAATTATTAATCTGACATTTATTCCAAAACAGAAGCTTGTCCAAAAAAAACAAATCATATTCTAATATTTGAATTTTCTGGAGCAGTAGCTGACCAGGGGGCTGAGTACCTACCAGCTTAGAGCCCACAAATATATCAACATCGTTTCCATGGAAACGATTTTTTTCTGACGTTAGCAAAAACTCGCTTTTGTTAGCGACAGAAAACGTATAACAAATAAAATATATTAATATTTATAATTTCATAACGCCAGAGCTTTCCATCATATACAGACTATAGTCTTCGCATATAATTTAGCTTTCTATTGGTGAATGAATTTTTAAAGTCTTTTTATTGGTTAATGCGTGAAAGCGTCATAAACAAACTCGAGCAGTTTCGCATTTATAATATTAGTATGGATTATTGTGGATTTGGGGTATATTGGCAAATTATCTAATTTTACTTCACTTGGATTCTATGTTACCTACCTTTGGTCAACTCTTAAATTTGTATTATTTAATTGTAATCAAGCATTACAGTATTAACTCTAACAGGCACCTAATAATAAAGAAAGCTTCCGTACATCTGCAAGTAACCGAAATATCGCTGAGCACTCTCCTGTCACTTTTGACGTTCGATTTGCTAACCCAATACGAAATAGATAATAAAAAATAAAAAAAATGTAACATCTTGACTTCTGAACACTCTAAGTCAAATATGGACGCTTTAAAATGGACGCCAAAAAAACACCACACACAGAAGGTTTTGTGGCAGTTCAAAAAAGGCAGATACCTTGGTATAGGTAAGATACTCGGCAGGTTCTGGTGTCTGACGTTTCGAAAACGCTGCGTCATTCTTTTTCGTAATTAATTTAAATCGAAGGTGACTCGTCAGTAATGCACAAAGTAAACAGTAGCCATTGGTCTTTTGTTGAGGAACCTTCTGGATTTTTATTGAGATGAATCGATTCAGTGATGGCGTATCGAAACGGTTTAATCTGAGTATAATTGCTTCTGGGGGTGTAGGAGAATGTTTTGATGTTTGAATGGGTCTGTATTTTGTGTGCATTTATCAATGACGCGCGTAGTTAGGGGATGATAAATGAATTATTCAATTTGAAGAAAATAAGGGTCGTAATTTTTGTTCAACTCCACTCAAACGGTCGTAGAGCTTGCCATTTTTTGAGGTTTTTTTCCCTTTTTTATTTTATTTATTTTACAGTTAAATTATTTAAATTATAATACAAACATGTACACCTATATATCAGATACTTAATTTTATATATAGCACATCCCGTAGAAAAGAGTTGTAAGTCAAAAAAGTAAATTTTATAGGAGAGCGAAAACAAAGGACGAATTCATCCAACAAGCAAATTTATTTTGTGGCATAATTTTAATTCAAATTTAATAGATTTCTTAGTTTGAATGGTGGCCGGACAACTCAGAATGAAACCAATTCAGAATCACCTCAAAAAAGTCATTAAAAGTGATGAAAATAAATAGTTCAATAGGTTACATTAGGTTAGGGTTATTTTAAAATTAGTTTTTTCATAGCTTTTAATGACTTTTCAGGTAGGTGTTGAGTAGAAATTATTCTCAGTTGGCACGGAACCGGGTATTGAAGGGTTATAATTATTAATTAATAAGTTAATTTTTAAAATACAATAGTGTTTCGTAAACAGCTCACTGGGAAAAAGTGGGTTGAGATGTTCATGCATTTTTTATGTAGGTTTTGTTGTGAATTGACTATATTATTACTAGAAACAATATTTTAAATATTTTTAAGCAGCCAAAACCTCTTGTGTGTAAAATAAACATTTAAACAGCCAGGCAGTTTCCAACCTTCGTCCTCCTCTCCTTATTCCCTTCCCCCTTCCCCCCTTCCCCCCTTCCCCCCTTCCCCCCTTCCCCCCTTCCCCCTTCCCCCCTTCCCCCCTTCCTTCAGCCTCACAACATGTCCCACCGATAGTGAGACTCCTGTGCGATTTTATCCATAAAGCATTATTTTAAAATACAACTGCACAGGCAAAACCAACTCCTTGTCAGTAAAATACTAAAATACTTTTATTAAGACGCCACAATACAACTAAGGTTTTATTGACTCTAATAACGCCTGCCAAAGCAAACTCGACTCTAGCCTCCTCGCAAACTTACACCATAGCTCACTGCTTACATTCCTTCATTTTTGGAGGAGGCCAGAATCGTGCATACTTTTGCAGGCGTGGAGATATATTGAAGTGAAAACTTCTTTATCCTCATTGTGATCTGAAAATCGATGAAACGAAAAAAAGCGACACTAAAAAGAGACAAACACATACATCTATAAGATTTAGCCTGCGAAAGAATGAGATAGTATAATTGGTGTTCTCTTTGTGCGGTGCTTCGTAGACTGCCCACTCTTGTCTACTTTAGTTTTCTGAAGGTTTCACTTCTACAGCGTCCTTTAAGATGACATAGGGCCTGATGGAAATTATTTCACTCGAGGCCTCCTGTGTGAAGGTAATATAAAAAAAATAAAAATAATGTAATTAAAATAAATAAGTAGTTAATAAAATAACGAATAAATGTAGGTACCTACATAGACACCATCCTACATAGTCACTAGTCACGGCTAAAACCATTTCAAACAACTTTTCGAATCTAAGTGGTGAAACTGAGAGTAACTACAACTCTGAAAATGGCCTAAGCGCCGAAATAGCTGTCACGCAACTAAAGGTGGACTCTCTACACCCAAACTTGCGGATCTGACTAATAATATTTTATTAGGTACCTACCTATTATTTATAAGTTCTTTTTTAATGTGTAAAGCATCTTAGAGATGATTTTTCTGCAAAGCGCTATAAATATGTAACTACATCTCACTCCAACTATAGTTTTAATTCCCCAATACAACGTTTACTTAGTCTTGGTAACAAATACTTAAGGTGATCCAATAGTCCAGAAAAAATCTAAATCAGAATCCACGCCCCTTTTTGGGAGGAGTTTAAAAATACTTGAGAAAAAGCTTTTGAAAAAAAATGACAGGTTGATTTCGTAAAGGCCTGTAAAAAACATTAACTCCTTTTTCACGCATTGTTTATTTTAATAACAAGGAAATTTAAAATTAATTTCACGGAATCATGCAACGCCTATTCTAGGACGTCTATTCCCCATCGCAGGCGGGGCGTAAGTGATGCTAAATGGTTTTGTCAAGTGCATGGTTCTTGTGTCGATGGCATAATGTTCACTTTAAAAATCCGAATTCGTAGAGTGGGGCCGTATTGATTGATGTCCAAAATAACAACGCGAAAATGCTTATTTAATCTGATTTTGTGAAGCTCAGTCATAAATATCAATTTATTTTGCAATTATTATTAAAAAAACAGAATTTTTCACATTGTGCAATAAAACTACATCCAAAAAGGGGTTTATAAGTAGGAGAATTTGCACTTGAAAGTGTTTTTTTATAGAATTAATACTTAATTATTTTCTAGGCCTATTTCGAATGGCTTCATCTAAATATCCTTTAAAACTATAATACTTTACCCAAGATACAATCTTAAATTCAGAAATCGGTAAATAGATAATGAGAAATCGTCTTTACAAACTTTGACACCTCATATCTCATAACAAGAGTGGATTCCTGTCCAACCAAAGTGACAAAAGTTATTAAGTCTTTTCAGGTTGGTGTTAGTTCCTAACTAGTCAGATTTGAAGGAACTAAACGCTCATGAAAATGCCAAATCAATTCGAATTTATTTCTTTTCATTATTAAATAATCCAGTCAGTGCGCTACTGCCTGTTATTTCTCACATGCACAGAGCGTGGGGATTTGAGAATCGGCTACCTATTTTGATGTTCATTCATAGAGTCAGCCCGTCATATAAAGAGTCTCCATTGTATGGTCGTGTCTTCTCCAGCCCGTCAGGCCGCACGGGCTCACAATGCAGAGGTCATACCGCGCGTAAGCTCCTGTGGAAACAACGCAGACAACTAAAAACAGTCCGGTGAGAATCATTCCTTTTGATCAAAAATATGACGTTAGTGATTTAAGATGAAGCCATGCGAAATAATGCAAAATCAAATAAAGTTTAACATTCAACAGCTATTCCAATAAAATTGGAATATCTCTTAGAAAACGTCAATAAGCATCACATGTAAATAAAATCGGATATGCTTCTCCGAGACGCTATCAAGGTTACAAACAATTTTTTTAGGATTTTGTGATCATTAAAGAAAATAGCAGACAAAAATATGCTAAAAATAAGTCTAAGATCTTATTTCTGAATTTGACTTAAAAACGAGAAGTCCCAGTGGCCGAGTTGGTTAAGCCGTTTGTCCTGGTAAGACAAGAGATCGAGTTCGAGTGCCAGTAACGGCCGCTAGCTTTTTATTTTTCTGTACCTTCTTTTCACATTTTCGTTTAGGGTCCTAATTCTTGATTTTCCCACCTTAACGAACGGATTGCAATCTTTAGAGTACAGGCGTCGGGTGGGAACGCTATCCCTGTTCTACCGGTATTTCAATGGAAGATGCTCTGAGGAACTAGCGTCATTGATCCCTTCGGCACCGGTGCATAGTCGGGAGACATGCCAAACGCGCGCCCAATATATGTACACGGTTGACATTTGTCACATGAGAACGGATCGTTTTTTCGACTCGTTCTTGAGTTTTTTTTTTTTATTTATTTATTAAGGAGAAAATACAGATACAGATGTTAATTGACAAGAATATACAAGACAACAACTAGAGAACTCACCTGCATACAAACTATTTCTCACTAATTGACATTAACAGCAAATAAAAAACAGTTCATTAGCTAGGTCTCTTCAAGACCAATGTTCATTCCTTCCTCTCCTCAAAAATACCCTCCACACAGCATCCCCGGTGACATAGGCCCTTAATTTATTTTCCTCGGGGCCTCCTGTGTGGAGTTAATGTAAAAAAAGCCATTGAGACTATGCCATCCCCAATTGGGGTACGTTGTTAGGCTGAATGAAATGGGGAAGAGGAAGGTAAGAAAGTACCTGGCTTTTTAGATTTCGTCACCAATAACGGCTAAAGCCATTTCAAGCTATGCTTCAATTCTGAATGGTGGTCTTACCACTAGGGCGACACTGAGAGTGTCTTCCACCCTGGAGCGTGGCGCAAATGTATATGTATTATATTATTAAATTGTGAAAAGACAAATGAAGCAAATAAAATTTACTTGCACACATCGGGATTTGAACCAGCGATTTTCTATTATCTTATTCTGCAATAACTATTGATAATTTCGCATTTAAACTTAGTAGAATTTCTACGCTTTTTAACAACAATTCTCCGGTCCTAAATTCAATTGTTTGTTCAAACAAGTGAAATATTAATAGAAAATAAATGATGAACTTAGTTTTTACCACTTTTATTGTTTAAAAACCAACATGTTTCGTGAGCCAAGCTCACTTCTTACTTATTTAAAATAAATATCAACTCTGCTTTTGCCACTAATCTTCACTGATAAATGTAAAGTCAAAAGTTAAGTAATGGATTGTAAAATTGCAATTGTAAAATCACGCAATGTCCTGAGTTTACATTTAGTGTCATTTGCGTGCAAAGTCGTATCTTCTAATAAAAGTGTGTTTATCTGAAGTGACCTGCCAGGAAGTGTGTTTTGGGTATGTTGGTCAATAATAAAATTAGATGGAGCCTGTAATTGTATACCCATTATTCTACAATGCACTTCAGGTGATTTTTCTCAAAAACAGTGCTATAAAAATGAACTACTTAATATTACAATAATAAGACAAATATTTTAGAAAGAAATTATTCTTTTGATATAAACAAAGGGTTAAAATTTTTACAGACACACACACAACGGGTTTACAATTAGATAATTTAGAAATTTTAGAAAATAGAAAAAGTTTTTAATTTATTTTCATATTAAAAGATACTTACATTTATAATAATTTATTTGTTATATAGACTTCATATTATTATTGTTCGTTTGAAAAGTTTTTATTACAAAAATGCAATTTTTTAAACATTCTAAAATAATTTTTATATTTCATTTTACATACCTTATTGTTTTTTATGAAATTTTTAAGTAATTAATCACCTCTCCCTTTAATATTTCGTCTATATTTTTTATTTGTCTATACTTGTTTGTCTTTTGTTATTAATCTTATCCTGACGAATCTTTATTAATCTTATCCTTGGTTTTCAAACATGTTGATAATATTGATTATTTAGCTTCTTACGTCGATGGCATAAGGTTCACTTTAAAAATCCAAATTCGTCGAGTGCCGGCCGTCTTGATTGACGTCAAAAATAACAACGCGAAAATGCATATTTTATTTTATTTTGGGAAGTTCATGCATAAATATATATTTGTTTGCGATTATCATAAAAAAAAACTGAATTTGTCACATTTGTTTGATATGTCATATCATTGATTTTTTTTCTTCAAAGATGTAACACATCGATGGATATAACATCAAAAAATTATTATGCCAAGAGTTATTCCAATTAAAATCGAATTATCAATAGTTGTTAAAAATTTTCACACATTTCTTTATTTACAATGTCACGAACTACGAAAGTGGAAGCTTTCTTACTTTATTGGATAAGACGATCTGAAAAGATGAGTTTTAAGTTTAGCACTAAATTCTATGTAAGAAATCTTAGTGTGAAAATAAATGGCACAATTTCTTACGAATTTGTAGCGACAAGTGGAATGCCTCAAGGCTCCCATCTAGGACCTATTTTGTTTATTAAATTTATAAATGATATTGTTGAAGTAATTACTAACATACACATTTGACTTTATGCTGATGGAAAGAAACTTTATAAAAATAATTTAGAGCTAGACTTAATACTCGTCTTTTCAGATAGTATATTATTTATATGGTATAAACTATGTAGATATGTTTTATCCTCTAAATACTACTGAAATTACTATATCAAAATAAAATCTTTCTGTTGGGTCCAAATCTCTCTTTAAAATACATTGACACACCATTCGTTCGAGATAAAATCAATTGACACGCTTAGTTACATATTTTTTCAGGTCCGAGACATCCGATGAAAAAAGGGCATAAAAACTGACTCAAATGACCATGTAAAATCGCAGTTTCGTACAAATCTACCTGTGGAGGCGCCATCGAAAACGAACCGACAAAGACTCCACTCGCCTTTAAAAAAATCTGTTATTTTTTCAAAGCTCTACCTGACTTATACCCAGGTATCTAAGTAGTTATTTGTACTAATATATTAAGTATAATGGTTCTTACTGATGGGTTCACGGTGTTTGGGTAAAGAATAATCGGTTATGGGGACTCTTTAGGAGATACGATTGTGTTTCTACGGATTGTGATGATACTACTGGCGATAAAGGTGACACTTTTATTAGCTGCTGAATTAGCACTACGGTAGCTTAATGATGTATTCCTAGGGTTTTATAGGGGTGGGCGTTTAACATAAGGAGATAAAGTCAAAATCAGGTAAGATGTGGGGGGTAGACTAGAAAAAAGCACTGTATTATATGCAGGCGTTGATTTTATTAAATAATGAAGCAATGGGTTGAATAAAACTGTCATTTATTAATTTTTAAGTGAATACAGCTCAAGAGATTCAACTGCTGCCGACTACTCGGAGCCAGTGGGACCATCACATTCAAAATGGGGGATGTTGTGAAGCTTAAGGCTCTGTTATGTTTTTTGTTTAGTTTTGAATATCTCACAAGAGTCCCAGCTGCTCCCGTCTGGAGCCAGTGAGACTATGGCATCCTCTATTGGGGTATGTGTGAGGCTGAAGGTAATGGAGAGGGGAAGGAGATAGGGAGGAGTGTGGGGAAGCACCTGATTATTCAGATCTGGTCATTTAATATGGCTAAAGCCTTTTCAAGTAACGGTTCAGTTCTGAATGGCGGTATTACATCAGGGTGATACTGAGAGTATCTTCAACTGTGAAACGTGCCAC
This sequence comes from Glyphotaelius pellucidus, assembly GCA_936435175.1. NCBI lineage: Eukaryota > Metazoa > Arthropoda > Insecta > Trichoptera > Limnephilidae > Glyphotaelius > Glyphotaelius pellucidus. Next base: position 10,814,269 of record OW386560.1, read on the forward strand.
AAACATACTATGTATTATTTAAAATGAATTCATTATGAAATTAATTTCGATTCGATTCCGCAACCTTCCGATTGCGAGTCAAGAACCTTACCTCTAGTCTACGGAGGCCGTCTATGTTTGGTTTGAATGGAGATAGATAAATACGAATGATAAAGGCAGCACGCTTACATTAAAAATAAAAACTATTGTAGTGAATAAGCGTAAACGACTGTTGTGAAAATATAGAAGAAAAAGTTCTCGACATTTGAAAAATAGTTTTTGAATGAAACATTTTGTTTTTTTTTTCGTGCGTATAACATCCATACTAATATTATAAATGCGAAACTGCTCGCGTTTGTTTATGACCTTTTCACGCATAACACAATATAAAGACTTTAATAATTCTTTCACCAATATAAAGCTAAATTATATGCGCAGACTATATTTTGTATATGATGGTAAGCTCTGGCGTTATGAAATTATAAATATTAATATATTATATTTGTTATACGTTTTTGCAAAACGTATAACAAATATAATGCACATGACACTTTGCGATTTTTTTATTGAGAATTTCATGTATTCAATTACTCCGCATCTGAACAGAGAAAAATAACATTATATACGTATAAATTCAAGAGCTTAATACGATACGATACGATTGTACTCCACAGCCAGGAGCACTCCTGTCCCGGTGAGACCGGTACACCGAGGCGCACTGATTTGTTAGGACTGGAACACGTGCTCTGAGGATGGGAAGGAGGTTGGAGTTTAATCGACCGGTATACATGGCAACCTAATAAGCCAATATGGGAATTTAGGATAGGCAGGAATAAGGGAATGGATTGAGCGTTATGATTTTCTTTTTATTTTTCCTTTTCTTTATGCCTTCCTTCTTCTTGCCTCTTCTCAGCTTTTCTTGTCTCTTCTTGCTTCTTCTCGTCTCTTCTGGGATCTTATCGTCTCTTCTTGGATCTTCACGGATCTTCTTGGTTCTTCTCGCCTCTGCTTCGTTCGTCTTGTCTCTTCTTGCCGTTTCTTGAATCTTCTGTCTCTTCTCGGCTCTTGTTGGCTCTTCGTGGCTTTTCTTGTCTCTTCTTACCTTTTCCTGTCTCTTCTGGGATTTAATAGTCTCTTCTTGGCGCTTTTTACTTCTTCTTGGATCTTCTAGACCGCTTTTTGCTTGGTTTGTCTCTTCTTACCTCTTCTTGAATCTTCTCATCTCTTCTCGACTCTTCTTTCATGTATTCAATTACTCGGCATCTGAACAGAGAAAAATAACATTATGTACGTATAAATTCAAGAGCTTAAAAACTTTAAATGTTCAACTTTAAATGTTCATGTTATAATGATATGTCAGTAGAAATTCGGGGTCTGAAGGGACTGGTGAAGATTGGGAAGTAGCTGACTGTTCAAATCTGGTCACCAAGGGTGGCTTTTTTTTTTTTTTTTACATGAAATACCGCACAAGAGTCCCAACTGCTCCCGTCTGGAGCCAGTGAGACTGTGACATCCCCAATTGGGGTATGTTGTGAGGCTGAAGGTAGTGGGGGGGCTAAAGCCATTTCAAGACATGTTTATTATTTATTTATTTATTTCAAAAACATACGGCACAACATGTGCCATTAACATAAATTATATTATATATGTATTATAAAACAATAACAAAACGAAAGTAACAACATAAATTGAAGTTAAATATAAAAACAAAAGGTAAAAAAAGGAGTTGAGGTAGTAGCAGTAAGTAAAAAGTAAGATAGATAAATGAAAGTATAAAGTAAAAGCATAAAATTATAAAATATAAAGTATAATGAAAAGTTACAGATTGAGACAGAAAGTTAAAAGGTAGGAAATAAAAAGTGTAAAGTTATAAATATTAAAAAAAAAGTGTAACAAGTAAAGAGTAAGAAATGCTCTTAGGAGCCAAAAATTGAAGATAATATAAATTAAATTTACCAAATATAAAAGGTATCACTGATTATGATATGTTTCTAGTCATAGATATTGGGAACGCTCATACAATTGCGTATACATACATCTGTTTACAAAGTTAATAATAGCGAGTGCGTACTGGTAGGACTTGATGTTTCGATTTTAAAGGTGGTATTTCACCAAGACGATGCAAATATTTACCAAATAGGAAAGAATTCCACAAATTGCATGGTAACCAATCCTGATTTAGTCTTATTAGGTAGGTACCTTTACAAGATTAATAAAACTTACACATAATTGGGTGATGCTGAGAGGTAAGAGGTTAGAATCTGTGTCGGTGGTTTCGCATTCAATTCCCGAAATCTGCACATGTGTTTCCATTGGCAAATGAACGGAAGTGCCTAAAATCAAGCATGAAAACGCGAGGCCCAATAATTTGTTATTTCGAAATCATTAATTTCACTTAAGATGAAGCCATAGTAAATAATGCAAAATCACACAAAATCATGTGTTTTTGTTTTGAAAATTTGATCGCTTAGAAATATTATAAATGCTTCAATTAAATAATGCGTGTAGAACATATCTTGGCCCTTAAAAATATCGGTCATTTTTTTTATAAGTCTTTTAATAAGCCTAGAAAAAAATAAAGTAACAGGTCTTTAAAAAAACACTTTCAAGTGCAAACTCTCCTACTTACGAACATCTTTTCGGATATGGTTTTATTGCTTATTGTAGCAAATTTAGTTTCTTTTATGATAATCGCAAAAAAATATGATATTTACGCCCGATATTCACAAAATAAAATAAAATATGCATATTTGCGTTGTTATTTCACAATACGGCTGGCAGCCGACGAATGCGGGTTTTCAAATTGACCCTTATGTCGTTCACCGAAGGACTACTGGCTTGCCACACCCTACTTTCTTTCAAAACTCCCCTGGCCGGAGCAGGGAGCGGACGTGTGACTCCACGTCGCTCGGTTCCGTGAAATCAATTTTAAATTTCCTTGTTATTACAATAAACAAAGTGTAAAAAAGGAGTTAATGTTTTTTTTAGGTCTTTACGAAATCAACCTGTAAAAAAAAAATCTCAAATACCTTTTTCAACCGTTCCAAAAGCTTTTTCTCAAATATTTTTAAACTCCTCCCACAATGGGCGTGAATTCCGACTTCGATTTTTCCCTGGACTATTGGATCCCCTTAAGTTTCGCCGACATATAAAACAAACACCTAATTACGAACGTTTCTTTGTCTAATTTGCCAAATATACCTGCTTTATATTATTTGACCGCCGACAGACAAAAAAGGCCTACAATTAAAAGGCGCTAGCGGACTTAACAGGTAAGGCTAGATTGGGTTAGGTTGGAAGAAAGTCCCTTTTAGTTTTAGGTGTTTTTTGGTCCACTTTCCTCGGGGGTGTGTCGAGTGTTTACGTCGTCCTTTGTTCCGAGCCGAATACCCCCGTGCTGGTAGACAGTGACGTTTCCACGGAGCTTACATGTGCCAAATGCCGCTACGCTAAAATTTGAAAGGTAAAAAAATTACCTGTGGACGAAGAAAGTTATTATTATTGGACCGAATTCAAAGCAGTACCTACCTAATATGAGCGCTTCTTTTTAATTTTATTATTTTTTTTTTGAATACCACACAAATTTGTCACATTTTCTTTGACGGCCGGCAGAGTCCAGCGGTAAGGCTCTTGACTCGCATTCCGAAAGTCGCGTGATCGAATCCCTGCGTGGCAAATAAATTTTATTTAATTAATTTGTGTTATTTCATAAATTATTACACCACCATATTTAATAAGATGCCGATGAATTTCAAAATCGAATCCAATTGCCCCACTGATCTCAAAAGAAAAATTAAAAAATGGCTAATGGGTCAAAACTTTTTGTACTGATATTGTTTGTAATCTTATGTATAAATACTATCTATAATTAATTTAATCTATCAGTAATTTACCTGTGTTATATCTGTCTGTCTGTATATTTTATGCTTTTGTATTGTAGGTACTTAAAAGTTATTCTTCTGGAACTATTTTGCTCTTGTGTTTTCTTATAATATTTTATGTTTTAGTGTTTTATTAATATTGTCAAATTGACCTGCTGACAAACTGCCTTGGCAGTTTAGCGGGTGATTAAAATGAAGAATAAAAAAAATAAAAATAAAATAAAAATTCATTTAAAAAAATACAGTATATTTGCGGCACGTTCCAGAGTGGAAGATACTATCAGTATCGCCCTTAAGATCACCATTCAGAATTGAAACGTTGCTTGAAATGGCTTTAGTCGTGTTTAGTGACCAGATCTGAATAGCCACGTACTTCCCCACCTTTCTCTTCCCTATCTGCTTCCCCTCCCCACTACCTTCAGCCTCACAACATACCCCAATTGGGGATGCCATAGTCTCACTGGCTCCAGACGGGAGCAGTTGCCACTTTTGTGCAGTATTCATACGAGTATAATTTTTTTTTAAATTACCTACTTTTGTCTTACATAGATTTACTTATTGCTAACTTTTACATTACTTGTATCTTATATTATGTAAAAAATACTTTTGTGTATAATATGTGAAAGAATAACTTTTGTGTATCTTTATGTGAATGAATAATAATGGGAAAAAATAAAGATTAAAAATAATAAACAAACCTGAATAAAACCATTTCAAGCAACGTTTCGATTCTGAATGGTAGATCAGGGCGATATTGGACGCATCTAACACTCTGAAATTATTCGTCTTGTGCTAGAAACTTCCCCATCTCATTCCCACTCGCAACTTAAACATCTAAGAAATAACAGGCCAAAATTCAATAGAAGATATTTGCAAAACTGCCAGATTTAATCCCTTCTTTTATGTCTCCCTTTTACTTTTGTTTGGCCAACTATGACTGTGATGCACACCTAGTCAATAACTCACAACTTCATCAACAGGATCAAATGAAAGTAGGATCATTAATCATCATCACTTTGCAAGAAGTATGCTTCGTCATCACTTACCCCCATTCTAAAACACTGACAATGCAATAAACGAAACTAATTGTAATAATATTTACTCAGAATAATGACCTTTAGTGAAGTATTGTTGACATAATATCAACTTGGCGAGATTTGTGGATCATATAAAATATTTATTGTAACACTAATCATAAGCAAATCTTCTATTTTTATAGACCTACCTAAACGCTGCAATTTTCAGTTTTTGTTTCTTGTATTTTTATGACTTGAGTGTATTTTTATCTAATGTAATTTTATTTTTATTATGGCCGCTTTTGAAATTTCGAACGTGAGATGTAGCTTGAAATAAAACACTGCCACTTATACTGCACTTACAGCTTGTCAAATAAGAGAAGAAAACATAGGAGGGCGCCACTGATGTACAAATGGCAATACTAAACACATAAATCATGGTGTTAATGTAAAGCTGTGTAACCTAAATTTTTATAAAAAATTAAAAAGGTATAAAGTTTGGCACATATATGTATTATTATTATGCCTTTGCAAATTTTGTGTTAACATAATGAAGAATGACGATATTAATAAAATATAAAGCACAGTTTAGAAATTTCTCACATTTTTTTAATACTAGCTTAAGTACCTAGTGTTGCCCGGGCTTTAGATCATGTCTCTAATTTTATATCTGAATATATTTAACTCATTCAGATCTAAAAGTAGTGTAACTAAACTCACCATTAGTGATTCTTCCTTTCTATCCTACCGTAAAATTCAAATTTATGTTAAATTAAATGAAAGCAAATCACTTTGCAATACACCATTTAATCAAATTTATGTCTTTAAGTAGGTACCTTAACAGTGCTTCTTCGATTTAATTTTTTTTTTCTTTAAGAACAAAATTTTTTTTAAATGTTATTTATTCAGTATCATTGCACTTTAAAAGAATATTTGACAGGTAAATTGGTGTCGCCAGCCTACAAATTGTGTAGTTCCATTTTTAATATTTTCTACTCTTATTTGAGACTATAATTCAAATCTCTCAGTGGAACATGGACTCCAAGCTACGTCACGAATTTTTAATCAATCACCGCTCTACCCCCTCGATGAGCTGACCTTGTTAAACGCATTTTCTATGAATCTTCGTATCAATCACTCGCTTATTTGAACATCGAATAATTTAATCGTGTTATTAATGTAATAAGTTAGATACCTAGTACCTTCTCACACCCAGATAGGGAACCATAATTTATCTGGTAAAACAATACTGTATCTACCCTTTTACACAAAACATCGTTAAATAAAAACGTGTAAAAAATCGCCGACAAGTCAATAAACGAATAAAATGTAATAATGTTTACTCGGAATTATTTAACAAAGGCAGAACTAATTATTATCTCATTTCGTCTTTATTCATTCCTAATCAGGTTTTTTCTAGCTCAGGTTTGCTTTACGATTATTGGTCTTTATATGAAGAGGTAAAGGATGAATTTAGAAACCATTAATTTACTAAAGTTGATGAACAAACTTCATTAAATTTGTAATATTTTGTACTCCTTGTCCTATTCGAGTCGGGGACCTTTCGCCTCGACAAGGCTCCTCCGGGAGATCCTGTCCAGTCTTACATCGGCGCCCTCCGTTCATAGTTGACCTAGTCTAAGGACTTTGCAGTCCAGTCTCTGAAAATGCTTCTCCCAACCCACCAAATAAAAAAATATATATCTTCTTCATGCCGTTACTGGTCACTTAACACATATTGTATCTTGTATTTCTCGCTAAGCACTTGCATGCTGCTTACTAACAACGTATGCAGGGACACTGGAGTCCTTGCGAGAGCCTTTATGGGGTAACCATCTGTTACTTATACCAGGGCAGGAACTGCCCAACTCCTCATTCCGACCCTAACTATCAAATACTTACTGATTTTTTTTTTGGTTTCCGGAGACCAAAGATTTTTTAGAGACCAACATTTCATTTACTCTAAATAAAATAGGGTTCAATCACAGAGATATATACACATATATTTTTTTTTTGTAGAAGAGTCCTGAACTGCTTTTCATCTGGAGTCAGTGAGACTATGGCATCCCCATTTGGGGTATGTTGTCAGGCCGAAGGAAGTGGAAAAGGGAAAGAGATAGAGAAGACGAAGGTGGGGAAGTACCTGGCTATTATTTGAACGAAAGGGAACAATTCGTGTCCTATGGTGAGTTTAACTCTAACACGTATCCTACAAACTCTGGTGCACCGCAGGGATCCAATTTAGGACCCTTATTGTTTTTAATTTTTATAAACAACATTCAGGAAAAAATCAAATTTGTCCGTTTTTTACTTTTTGCAGATGACATTAAACTCTTCTTGAGAATAAGATCCTTAGAAGACTGTAGAAAAATCCAGGAAGATATAAACGCAATTATCGACTGTAGTATCGATAATAAACTCGACTTCAACTTCCAAAAATGTTCAGTTATGAGCTTTACGAGGTCACAAAAGACCATATATTTTAATTATAAAATGAAAGACACGTCATTGAAACACATGGTGACTTGCAAGGACTTAGGAATTGTGTATGACGCTCGCTTAACATTTCACGCTCACATTGAAAAGATTTGTAAATCAGCGACAAAGATGCTGGGTTTTGTCATACACAATTCTAAGGATTTGACCAACCTTACAGTAATAAGGCTGCTTTAATTCAGCTTAGTGCGTAGCATTCTCGAGAGTGGATCTCAGATATGGGGACCTGAGGACATCGTTTATGTACTAATGGTTGAGAAAATACAAAAATTATTTTACGATACCTCTATATGAGAGAGTTCGGTTTTTGCCCATGGCTGTTTCCAACAGCATTTATCTCGGGAATGTTGGGTATCTGCAGCCTTAGTTCCAGAAGAGATGTCGCATTACTGCTGATGGCATATAAGCTTCTAAATGATTTTATATCGGTACCAGATATTCTGGCTGAAATAGGATTCTATGTCCCGGATAATTTCACGCGAGGTCGCCATCACAGGCTTTTGATTCTTCCCAGGTGCAGAAAATTAAATAAATGTTTTAACTGTAAACGTAATGATTATGTATCTTGTACAACCGTTTTTGCAATATATTGGTGTAATGCTGTTTTTGCTAATAAATAAATAAATATTCAGATCTGGTCACCAAACACGGCTAAAGCCATTTCAAGCAACGTTTCAATTCTGAATGGTGATCTCACACAGGGCGACACTGAGAGTATCTTTCACTCTACTATGTATTATTTTTAGTTATTAAATTGTGAAATACCACAAATTAATCAAATAAAATTTATTTGAGCATGCCGGGTTCGAACCGGCGACCTTCGGATTGTGTGTCGAGAGTCTTAGTAATAATAGTCGTAATATAGTAATAATTTCACATATTGTTTTATGTACACCACCTCAATAAAGCTAGGCTTGTGTTTGTGGGTATTTATGTTAATTATTTCTTTATTTACATGTTCAATAGTCAGTTTATAATAAAATGTGAAGTTCAGAATGGTTTCCCAATTCAGTCGTTTCGTCCTTCCCATGGGAATATCGCGATCAACAAATGGTCAGGTGCCTACCCTGTAGAACTGTAGACATAACCATACACTTTTATGATCCATTGATTTTAATTAGTCATTTTCACACTAGCTTATTGGACCGTCCGACCATCGGGGTATCCTAGCACGTGTTGAACCTCATTAACAACGGTCGCCTTTGATAATTTAGACCTTACGGCTTACAACCCAGTTATAATAGTCCGAAACCAGAAAGTTCAGATATCCGCAGTGAAGATAGGCAATGGTTGCGAATACCACTGCGGGGTAATCTCGTACAAAAAAGTGTTTTAATTTCATGTTTAAAACCTATACTTCTATATCTATTTGAGCAGGGGTGTCTGGGTTCATTGGGTGAGTTTAGTCCAGGATTAGGAGGTGAACGCATCTGCCCACCAGCTGCGTGGCAGACCGGATCGGGAGAGACTGATTGAGGGAAACCTTTTGCGCCTCCATACATTGAGCTACTTACAAGCTATTCGAGCCTGATGCGCGTAGCACACGCACCGCTCGTGGGTACCCGCCATACAATTTTGCTGATGTTCGTACACGGCGGTACGCGACGGATGTCGGGTTGAAGTCGGTAGCGCGCTACTGACGGTGCTGGTAGCGCGCCACACGCTGCAGCATTCGGGTCTACTACTTTCGTTTGACATTTGACAGAAATGGCGTCGGAACATGAAAGTAATATTAGATTTGTTCTGAAAGTGGAAAAAGTGCGTGTTTATATAACTACACATTACCAGAATACGTAAGAAAGGATTTAGTGGAGAAGGCATAGATTGATGTTGGAAAAAAAGCCATTTGACATCGTTTGACATCGTGTTAACTCCACGGCTGCACGTGAAAAATGATCAAGTTCCGTATATTTCGGGTATCGCCGTGTACGGAAACCAGCATTAAAAAGTAGTATATCTGCAGGGTACTTGTGGTTGTGTCACAATCACGTAGTTTGTAAGTATCTCCATGAACGGAGGGCCTTAGACTTCTCCAGCAGGACTCTCTCGGAACATCGCTTTACACCGCAAAGGGAGGGATTACCCACCCCTCATATATTTTTTCCTTCCCAGAACTTCATCTACTTTCTTTCCTTGAAAAACCCTCCACGCAGTAACCACCCAAATATGACACAGGTCCTAAGGGGAATTATTTTAATGTGCTCCAGTGGGGAGCTAATGTAAAAAAAAATGCTGAAAAGGCCTTTTGTTAAACTGAAATCTGAAATAAGTCACAACAAATTGTATAAAAATAAACAAACTGTTGTTAACTTCTTCATATTATTGTTAATTTTGTTTCACTTGCCAAAAACAAATTGAATAATTTGATGGTCTTAAACCATAGTGAACTAACTCACTTTTTGCAGTTTCTGAGTTAGAGCTTGAAATTAGAGCATAGTGACCTAACTCACTTTGCAATTTTTGAGTTAGAGTTTGAATTGAGGGCTCCAAATCATAATCTAGTCCTGTCAGAGAGAAACAATCAGAGAAATTCTGTCTTGACCAAACATAGATGGTTTTTCTCTGATTGGTTCTTCTTTCTGGAAGAGCTAGATTATGATTTGGAGCCCTCAATTCAAATACTAACTCAAAAATTTCAAAGTGAGTTTGTTCACTATGGTTTAAGATGATCCAATTGATAGTTGATGATATAATTTTGACGAAAAATGAATTCTTACAAATGTAAATATATGGGGTTTGTGGGATTGCCCTAACCTCGCCCCGAGTTAGTTGTGAGGCAAAGGAGTGGAGAAGGGAAGATGAAATGAGAAGGGAAAGATTGGGAAGTGACTAATTGGATATTTCACCAAATACGGCTAAAGCGATGTTTCGATTCAGAAAGGTGATCTCAAAAGGGCGTTCCTGAAAAGATCTCCATTGTTTTTTCTAAGTAGGTAAGTATTGGAATACTTAGTTTTAACCGTGTTTCATAGGCAGTGCTTTCTACATCAGGGTTTACATAAAGCTAATTACAACAATAGGTATCAATGGATAGGCGGGAGTGGGAAGGGGGTAAAGGGCATAAGTTTTTTACTGCAGTACGCCACGTCTTGAATGTTTATCGAAGTACACAGTGTTCCGAAAACTTTTGTTATCAGACGTATGTGTGAAGTCCTGTAAACTGAAAACGACCTGAAATCTTTTCAAGAAAATGACAAAATACGAGTGAATCCCTGTGTGACACAAGCAAAAACTGATTAAAATGCTTTATATCCTCTCTACCTAATCTTTATGACTCAAACACGTCGAAAAAAATTAAATTCAAAACTAAAGGCGCCCGATTTCCTGGATATCCCAAAGTGTTTCTATCTTCCGACAGGCCGGGAATAACGTTCGCTAGACCTGTGATTTGCGTCATTAGTATAGAAGGGGCACCCACCTAGCCACGCCCAGTCATTGATAAGTCCAGGCGGCGAAATCACTTGGCGCCGACCAGGAAAAAAATCTTTCTTTTTATTATTTGTGTTGTGGTTTATTCATCAAAACCTGTAAAGATATTAAAATGTTATAATAATAAGTCTGGATTTGGAGTTACTCTAATGATGCGAGTGATTCATATTTTTATGAATTGATTATTGTGTGAATGTTATTGTGTAAAAGTCATTAAATTAATTTATGATGATTTATTGAGAATAATAATAATTTATCAATTCATTCAATTCAATCCGGATTGTGGAGAGTTTAGAAAATCCTTTTATTTCCTATGTACATACAGGTAAATGATCTTCTTTTTCTCTCGCGTTGCCTGGAATAGCTCCTCTACATCTAATACTGGTCCACTCTCGTACATTTCGCAGCCAAGGCATTTGTCTCCTACCAGGCCCTCGGCGACCCTCTATCTTGCCTTTTTATTAATTGGAGCAAGTGATACTTCTCCCCTCGAGGTATGTGACCCAGATATGAAATTTTGGTGAGTTTTACAAATGTGAGCAGTTCTCTATCTGCTCTAGCCCGCCTGAAAATTTCTGTGTTGGTGATCATGTCGGTCCATGGGACTTTGAGCATCCTCCGTTGAAGCCAAATGAACATTTGTTATTAATCAAATAATTATTTTGATGTATGTAAAGAAATATTGCTCTTATGTCTGATGATTTCTTTGTAGGCATGTTTGAAATGAATTTGGGAGGCTGGTCCATAACGCGCACCGCCACCCGGTAACCATTTATTAGCACTTCGGCCATAGGTCACCACAAGTGGTTCGCTACGTTTGGTGACTTAGCAGGGGTGCCCGAGTTCATGGGGTGAGGTTTGTCAGGATCTTAGCGGCAGATGCGGCAGATGCGTCAGCCCATCTAGTTCATGGTAGGTCGGATCAGGAGAGACTGTTTGAGGGAGATCTTTTGACCTCTCCAGCAGGACTCTCTCGGAAGGGTAGGAATAGATTGACACACTGACCCCCAGATTCCTACCAATATATATATTTTTTCCTTCCCAGAAATTCCTCTCCTTCCTTTCCCTAAAAAGACCCTCCACACAGCATCCCCAAAGATGACGTGGGTCCTGAGGGGAATTATTTTCATTTGTGGAGTTTTTTTTTTTTTTTTAATTTATTTATTTATTTTATAAATCAACAATCCAGTCCCGCTAAGCCAATTGCAATTGGCTTGACAGCAGGTGCTTATAATTACTTACAAATATATTTAAAGTTATAATTTACATCTTTTATCTACAGTTTAAACATTTTTACATAAATTTTATCATAAGTATCAAAATAAATATTCTTTTTCCAATAACCAATTTTTCACCATATATTTAACCTTATTCATAGGATTATGTTGCTTTATATTGTCATGTAATAAATTAAATATCTTCGGTATGTTGTATTCAAACGTTCTCTGTCCGTACTTATTATTAAATTTCGGAACTATTAACCCGTCGTTACGCGTGAATCTAGTGCTATATTTATGATCTATAAAGTTTCTATTTAACTAGAAATATGAACTACGAGTATCTACCTACATACATTTTCCATTACATTATATTACAATATAACATGTTTTTCACTTTCATTATTTTGTTGATTATGAATAGAAATGATTTTTTTTTTTTTTTAATCTACCCACACTTTTTTAATTTTTAATGTCGTTGGCGAACAATTTTATAAATTGACCCTCCCTCCTCGTATCGTAACCGATAGATTGCTTACCATAGTTAGTACGTACGACGACTGTTTAAAAGTATGCTATCGTGTTGTGTGAAATGTGCGTGATTTGAAATGCTGGAAAGGACAAAATTTTAGTTTTTCAGAAGAGCAAAAAGAAATCGATTTTTTGATTTTCACGGCCTAAAGAATTTTCGTTATTTGTTTTTGGGGTGTTATGCCGTTTTGCGCTACCTCCTTCTTTAGCCAACGTATCGGATAGCGTTACAGTGACCATCATCACATCTGTCCAATTACACATCTGCCCTGATTATGGACACTGTAACGCTGTCCGAAACGTTGGCTAAAGAAGGAGGTAGCGCAACACGGCATAACACCCCAAAAACAAATGACGAAAAGAGCAAAAAAAGTTTTTTATTTTTTCAAAAAATCATTTCTCCCGTTTTTTGAACCTATAATTTTGATTTTTTAATTATAAAATAACATTGAATAGATCTTTCTGAATATTTAATATTTTTTAAATTTCTTCAAAACGGATATAATTTATTCGTAACTATTCAGAAAAAAAACTTCTTAAAGTGCAAAAGACGCAACAATTTTCCTAAAAATATTTCGACAACGCGGATCGAAAGAGAAAAAAAAACTGAGAAAAATTACGAATTTAATTCTTTTTGGAATTATTGTCCCTTACAGCAAATAAAATTTCCAGCGTCAATATTATTAATTCATTATTAAACATAATGGTACAAAAGTTACATGTTTTTATAAATTAAATAAAGTTTTTCTTTAAAAAATACATTAACGAATTACACCTTTTTTTAGAGCAGAGTTCGAATTAAAAAGGCGGAGAAAACGAATATAAAGCACAATTTAACAAAGAAAAAATAGTTTTTTTTTATGTGTAAAACAAAAAATAGATATTTAACAGTGAAACAGAAAAAAGTCATATATGTAAATATACACATACACACACGTAGATGTGTGCTGTTAAGTATATTTAGCAATATTCCTTCCTTTTCACCAAAGAATACAGATATCCCAAAGATGACGAAAGGTACATTTAGAATGCTTTATTGATCTGAGAAGTGAAATCCAGTAGTCCTTTATCCTTATTATCACCCCAGGACTCTGAGAGCCTGAGCTGTAAAACACCGCCTGCTCCGTCAGTAAAAGATAAGATATCTCTGTTCTCGGAAACAATGATACACCGCTATAAAAGTTGGATCCTTCTGCGTAGAAATGGGAGTGAACCGGAGGCTTCGCACGAACGAGGAGCAAACGTAACCGCAGGGCCATGCGGCATTAATAAAAGCATCTTTAATCTTGACTTGATATTTTCAAAGTATGTTAGGTAGGTAGGAACTGTTTTTTCATTTCAAATTTCGTACAAGAATGTTTCATATCCGCTTGTTCATTTTCCCCAAAAATTCTTTACGAATCTTCAATTTATTGTATAGTAATGTACAGGACACGCAATTATTATTTGAGTTGATCCGAACAACACGTTTTATAAATTTTATTACGCAGATGATACAGTTCTGCTAGCACCGTCACTTAGCGCACTGAATAAAGTACTCCTAATATGTGAAGATTTCGCAAAACATCATAACCAAAATCAATTTCGCCTATAAAAGTATAATACATCCAAATCAATGTTTTTGGTTTTCAAGTGTAAAAGCGAACTCTTGCAAAAACCCTCAGTAAGGAAAATGGATGTTAGTCGTAGAATCAAATACCTGGGACATATTATCACACCTGACGGCCTGAAAGACAACGAGGATATGAAAAGACGAAGAAGAGCAATATCCGTCAGAGGCTGTTGCCAAGGCTTTTCCATATTTGCAGTACAAACTTTTCTATGTATTGGAAATACAATAAAATTATTATTTACATTACAAAAAATATAAGCGTAAACCACTAAACAAAATGTTTTTTCATGACTTAACCATGAAGTAACATAAGAAACAATTTTTAAAAAATACCCCTTAATGGCTAAGACTATTTTTGAGGTTTTGTATGCTCTAACTTTTTTCATTCTTATAAAATTATGCACAAAATAAATAAAAACCACTTTTTCGCTTACTTGCCTCGTGAAAAAACGTCGCGTGATTTTAAATTTTGTGTGGCATGGGAATCGAAATATTTCTAGCGTTTATATTCCTCTTAAGAGATAGTGATGTCCTTAGAAAAAGTTATTGGGAGACAGCCTTTTCTCTGCTTAGGATTTTTAATTGTTTTTAGCGAAAATGGAACAGCAAGGTATTTGTAGGTAAACGTTGTTCGACTTTGAAAATTGTTAATGTTTTAAAAGTGTACGTTTTTAATACGTGCATTATTGACGCCAGAATTGATTAATAGCAAAATATGAAAACGAAATTTTCCATCTGCCCTTTTGGTATGACGGCAGTATACCTCCTGACTCACATCGAGTGCTGTGACCACTAAGCGACCAAGACAGAAGCTAAGGTCCACTCAAGCCCAGTCTTTTTCAAGGAGAATACCTATAAACTCTTTGTGTTTTGACACCAGTTGCATCACGTTAAGTTCTCACGGGCAGATTGGCCAGTGGTTCCCAGATTAGGTGTGTTAGGTTAGGTTGGGTTAGGTTGTGAGGGGGGGGTGGGGCTACAGCTGAATATAGTGCAGTGGCGGCGCGAGCCCTGGCGCCCCGGCTGTTCGTGCCTAGTCACCGGACAGATCATTATTTAACGTGACTTGGTTGTGTCCGACGCCGAAAGCAAAGTGAGGTAGCTGTCTTGAAGGGGAGATTGAGCTAAAATAGAACATGGTTAAAAAAAATCACATTTTAATTCGTCTATCTTAAAAAGTGTTTTTAATATTTTTTTATGTTAATACCGCACAAGAGCGCCAACTGCTCCCGTCTGGGGTCAGTGAGACTACGGCATCCCCAATTGAGGTATTTATTTATTTATTAATAAACGCCCTATTTCGGGGCTTTTAGTATAGTTAGAAAAATACACATTTATCGTACTTGACTGAACTGCCTCAATAACAAGATAAATTGAAGAAGTCCACTGACTTGGTATAATTGTTTCCCTCCATTAGTATTCTGGGCAAAGAGGAATACATTTGGTAGTTAGTCCCAGATTTTCTGCACTGAAATAAATCCTGACTTCTAGTATTACGAAGTGGAATTCGGAAGCTTATCAATTCAAGCAATACCGGACTATCAACTAAATAATTTATAATTTTTATATAGAAATACCAAGTCAGTGAAGATTCTTTTGTCTGACAGTTTGAGCATATTCATATCGTTTAAAATATGGTATGTTGTGAGGCTGAATGTAGTGGAGAGAGGAAGGAGATGGGGGAAGGGGAAGGTTTTTTTTTTCATTAACTCGACACCGGAGGCCTTGAGGAAAATAATTTCCCTCGGGCCTATGTCATCTTTGAATATTCTGAATGTGGTGGAGAAAGGAAGGAGATGGTGAAGAGGAAGGATTTTTTTTTCATTAACTCCACACAGGGGGCCTTGAGGAAAATAATTTCCCTTGGGGCTATGTCATCTTTGAATATTCTGTTAATTAAAAATATATAAAAGGCACACTTACATGTACAGCTTTCCTAATTTATTCGGTTTGATTGGCATGTTGAACGGAAAAATGTATTAAACTTTTCTTACATTAATCCCACTATTTACAGACGAGAATAAAAAAAACGTATATACCGGAAAAAACTTTTTAATATATGAACTGTTTTATTTTAGTCCCATTACTCCCCACTCTCCCCCTTTGCACGAAATTGAGAAAAGTGCTAATGCTCCCATATCCCCCATAGATTTAAAACACATCGTGGCAGAAGTTTCTTTGTTAGAGGTGTTAGGCTCTACTGTGGTCTAAAGAAAGATCTTCAAAAAATACCATTAAAATTTGCAAACTTAATAGGTATCTACACAGGTTACTTTTCAATATTTTTATCCAGTTAAAATGTTTACGATATTTTTCAAATGCGCTTTTTTAAGGTAGTAGGTAGTAGGTAGGAGGGGAATGAGGATTGGATAGGAACCTGGCTATTCAAATGTCACCAAACACGGCTAAATACATTTCAAGCAACGTTTCAATTCTGAATGGTAGTCTTACGCCAGAGTGTATTCCACTCTGAAACGTGCCGCGAATATACTATGAATTAATTTTATTTAATTAATTATGAAACAACAATATTAATTTAAGTGTCTATTTGCTAAAAAGGGTGATTTCTATTTATTTTGTGCGTAATTTTATAAGAATGAAAAAAAGTTAGAACATGCAAAACCTCAAAAATGGTCTTAGCCATAAAGGGTTTTTTTTTAATTGTTTCTTATATTAATTACTTCGTAGTTAATTCATTCAAAAATATTTTTTTATTGGCTTACGCTTAAATTTTTTGTTATGTAATTAATATTTTTATTGGAATTCCAATGCGTAGAAAAGCTAGTACAAGCTTCAATTTATCCGTAACATGTTTTTTGATGTTCATAATCTAAACCAATTCGTCGTAAAGATTAATCTAAATAGGATTTTACGTATAGCTTCATCTTGGGAGTGGACCGGAATTAGAAGTGTGGAGGAGCTATTCCGGGCAGCGCAAAATAGAGATACATTTACCTGAGTTGGGTTCGCCAACGTTGGGGGGATCTGATCTCAACGTTGGGCACACGAAGAAGAAGAACACTCAACCCAATTTGACATAACGTATTTGACTATAGTGATAGGTGTGCGATATATGTAGGTACTACATAAATATTAAATTTCACGTTTGTTCAATTATATTTTTATTATCACTACGTCTCTTTGTGTTGTGTTAAAACGTATGTATTTATTTATATTTCTTACATTTCATCATTTGTATAAATAAAACGTTAATGGTTCAGACAGGAAACAGCAATTACGTAATGGAAAGACGTCACCTTAATTGTCTTTTTTATGTATCACATTCATTGGAAATCAGAATAGAAAAATATTTGAGTTGGAGTTCATTAATGAGACATCTTTTGTAGTCTACGTCATGTTCTACGTACACGGAAGCTGCTCTTCAATCATTTATACATTTTAGAAGTGAATAATATATTATCTTGGGTCGTGAACAGCTCCAAAGAAAAATTATTAAGAGTGTTTGTAGATTGTTAAAATCTTTAAACCCTCTGGCGATGGGTGTTCTGATTTGGTGTTTTGATTTGGCCATTCGATTTAATTAATATTATTTCTCAAAATAAATAGGGAAACATAAATTATGTCCTATGGTTTAAAGCCAATGAATCCATCAAGATTTCACCAGTTTATCCCATATTAAATATTATTAATGTTCTTTTGACTGTATGTCCGGGTTAAATCTTCCCCAGAGGAAAAACTTAACCTGCCCACACACTTTTCCACAAATTATCATCTAGTCAATCCACGCTATGCAATTGCACTATATAAGTATAATAAATACAAAACAATACAATAAATACAAAATAATAACAACATGTCAACCTACCAGAGACCAAATGGGAAAATAATTCACCGACTCCAGATATTTTCATATCAGAGGGTTCGGCTCGATAGAACTCCTAACAGGACCGATAAATCCCTGATCCCTCAATATAAATATTTAAAAAATCTTTCATACATATATTTAATATGACTGATTTTTGCATTTTTATATATAGATTATTAGCCTAACCTTACTAAGCCTAAATTTTGAATGAGAGAGCTAGGTATGATGCCAGTAGCCGAAATAACAAATGGTAATATTTTTATAGTTTGAGAATGCCAAATTCTTTTAATCTCATTTCCTAAATCTTTTTCTAATTTTTTCAGAAACTTTATTATTATTGTTATTTAATAAATTTGGCACATTATAAAATTAATAATAATAGAAATGAGATTAAAAGAATTTGGCATTCTCAGACTATAAAAATATTACCATTTTTAATTTCGGCTACTGGCATTATACCTAGCTCTCTAATTCAAAATTTTGGCTTATTAGAATTGTCAAAAAATTTATACATAAAAATGACTGACTGACTGTAGGTCGTGGGATCGAATCCCGGCGTGGAAAATAAATTTTTTGATTGATTTGTGTTATATCACAATTAATTCATTTAAAATAATATATAGTATATTTGCGGCATATCAGAGTGGAAGATACTCTCAGTATCGCCCTGGTGTAAGACCACCATTCAGAATTGAAACGTTGCATGAAATAGCTTTAGCCGTGTTTTGTGACCAGATCTGAATAGCCAGGTACTTCCCCACCTTCCTCTTCCACTTCTCCTTCTCCTCACCTCTACCTTCAGCCTCACAACATACCCCAATTGGGGATGCCATAGTCTCACTGATTCCAGACGGGAGCAGTTGGGACTCTTGTGCGGTATACATACCAAAAAAAAACGTCTGTAATTCCTGGACACATTAACCCCTACATACCTACCCACCCCTCATACATTTTTCCTTCCCAAAACTTCCTCTCCTCTCTTTCCCTCCCTCCCTACAAAAGTCCCTCCACACACCATCCCCAAAGACGACAGTGTAAAAAATAAATTAAAAAAATAGATAGATACTTCTACACCTTCCTCCTCCCCCATCTCCTTTCCCCCCACACTACCTTCAGCCTTGCGATATATCCCAATTGGGGATGCCATAGTCTCATTGGCTCCAGGCGATTTGGAGCAGTTGGGACTCTTGTTTGGTAGACACATAATTTTTTTTCAACACTTGAGTCACTTATGTCAAGAGTCAGAGAACATGTGGAGGACGATGTATGAATGTGGATGAAGATGAACAAGGACTGTGCCTAGATAGATTGTGTTGCGGTCCATTGTAGTGAAATTGTGAGATGGTTACTTAGCCTCACGGCAAACAGATTAAAAGAACGCGTGCCTTTTTCAAAAATTTGTACCAACAATTAAAAATTACGGTTTCCTCACCTTCACTGCATAGCCCTTCGGTCCTAATTCAAACTCGGTCAGTTTCTGACGACTAGATCGCCCAGGGTGGGTATCCACCTCCTAAAAATATCCGCCCAAGGCTTTTGGCTCAACTCGCTACCGCCCTGGATGATGTTCAACTAAACAAGATGAAAGAGCTTTAGAAGATGTGTCGGCAATCAAATAAAACAAGAGATCCAAATCAAATAACATACGAGACTTTTTTGTTTCTTTTTGGAGCAATATGTCAAAACAGACCAGAAACCCGTTAATATATTAATGAATATGGGGTGAAGCCTCCAAGATGGCCGTTCGACGCAAATATTCAACAGCAACATTCGGAACCGTCCCAAAACCTCATAAACCTACCTACCCAAAAATCGTCATTACATAACGATATAATCACAACAACAGAGTTTAAGGTGATCCAATAGTCCAGGAAAAAATCCACGCCTATTTCTGGGCGGGATTTAAAAATACTTGACAAGACTTGAGAAAAAGCTTTTGGAAAGGTTGGAAAAGGTATTTGAGAGATGTTTTTTACAGGTTGATTTCTTAAAGGTCCATAAAAAACATTAACGCATTTCTTACGCATTGTTTATTGTAATAACAAGGAAATTTAAAATTTATTTCACGTAACCAAGTGACGCGGAGTCTGGGGACGTCTATTCCCCATTGCAGGCGGGGCGGAACTGAACAAAATGGGTGTGACAAATGATAGTTCTTTCATCGATGGCATAAGGTTCACTTTAAAAATTCAAATTCGTTCAGTACCGGCCGTCTTGATTGACATCAAAAGTGACAACACGAAAATGCATATTTTATTTTATTTGTTCATATGATTTTTTTTTTTATAATTATTATTAAAAAAAACTGAATTTGCCACATTATACAATAAAACCATATCCGAAAGGGGGTTTATAAGTAGGAGAGTTTGCACTTGAAAGTGTTTCTTTATAGACCGAATAGTTTATTTTTTTCTAGGCTTATTAAAAGACTTATAAAAAAAATTATCAATATTTTCAAAAGGCCAAGATATGTTCTACACGCAGCATTTCATTGAAGCATCTATAATACTTCTAACCAATCAAATTTTTTTATTTTATTTTAAATGCACATTACAGTTATACAAAACCAATAACAAACATACATTTTATTTTATTAAGTAACTAGCTTTTCCCCGCGGCGTTGCTCGCATGGTATTACGGGAAATTACTTGTTATGAAGCGATTGTATTTATCGTAAGTTAGGTACTATTTTTTTTAAATGCATTTTAATTGGTTAGGTTGGCAAACCTAGGGGAGTTTCGTTCAACGTGTCGGTAGGCGGCGGTTTTTTTTTGGGTTTGATTTCCGGATCCGGACTCTGGTTTTGACGGCGAGATGTGCGGTACGCCGTGAAAACAACGGTCAATTAATCTTAAGTTTTAATACGATGTGATTGAAATCCAAGTTTTGGGCATCTGCATTCGGGGGACGGAAACACGTTGTGTTTTTTTAAATATAAAAATCAAAGATTTATTCGCGTAAAATGCGAGTTTTCGCGCGGGTCCCAAAAGTGACCACGAGTTTAATGGCGATGTACGTGTGTTACGATCAATGTACCTCTTTATCCGAGACATCGGTGTATATAATAACCCGTCACGCTTATCATGGTGCGCGGTGCAACTAACCGAAGATTTATTCACGTAAAATGTGAGTTTCGCGAGGGTCCCAGTGACCACGAGTGAATTGGCAATGTCCGAGTGGAAAGACTATTGTACCCCATTATCCGAGTCATCGGATTAAATAATAACTCGCTGCGCCCGTGATTATATGCAGGCCAACTATCGAATTTCCCCCGAGGGTTTATTTATGGAACAAACCCGAGATACCGCAGTGTTGAACGATTCTTCGCCTCGAATTGCTGACGGGCCTTCCTTTACAATTTGGAGTAGAGTCTGGGTACTCCTTCCTTCTCCTGAGGGTCCAGGTCTAACATCACTTCCATGCGACTGCTGAGGAGGTCGCAGGGCCAAGCTGAGCCGCAGAGGTTGGGACCACCCTTGCCACCAGGAGGTGGGGTTGGTTCTCCCGACATCGGGAGTTCGGTGGCAGTAAATTTAATTAGGGTAGCTAGTAATAGCATAAAATTACGATATTGGTCCCGGGGGTGAGTCCATACCATTTATTTTATTATGTCTTACGAAATCAATACAGTGAACCGATTCTATACTCTACATTTTGTTTTATTATGTAGATTCCTTGTGCAGCCTTTTCAGGAATGCTATGAAAACTATGGCCCACACTCTGAGAATTGAGTACCGTGTTCTCCGCTGGTTGACATACCCAGACATTAGACTGGGTTTGGCGTCCAAGGTTTCCTGTGAGGAAATCAAAGTTGACTAGCAGATTACACCCGAGCCCGACAAAGGCTCATTATTACATCTCCCTTTAATCTTATAACACAAACACATAACGATATGTCATTACACTTTAAGGGTAACAATATGGCGCTCCATACGCTGTCTGGTCCCGATTTATAGCATTCCTGAAAATGTTTTCTTCGCCCTGTAATGTATAATGCCCAAAAATTATTTTTCATCTGTTCAGTGGAGGTCTTAATTTCGTTTGTATTTATTAAACTTGGTCGCGGTCATAACCTATGATTGCAGTGACGGTGATTGGAAATAACAACAAATGTCATTATTTCAATTCACTGGCACTATTACCGGCGGGAATTCGTAAAGGGATACTATGCGTAATTATATTGTGGGCACCTTATAAATGATTAATCTCGTATTTATTGTTTTTCCAATACCACACAGTTATGCATAGGACCTGAAATCCTTACCTTCTGTAACCTAAAATGAATTGTCATTTTCATTGTTATTGTTTGAAAGCATAGAAATCGGTCATAGACTATGGACAATGTGCTAAGTAGAGCTCTATAATTTTTTTTTTCTGTCCGGAACCAATCAATGCTAGCTGTTCTAAGAATACCTCGGATTGTCTATGACGGTTTCTCGTTACATTTTAACTATGACTTCGGCATACGTCAAAACACTGTTGTGTTTTCAATCAATTTATTATGTGTTTAAATAGGAATGGAGGATAATTATTAAAGATTATTCAAATATTTAAGATATTTACAGGGATTTTAATGACAATGCGGGTAATTCGTTTTTGCTTCGAGTGGAAAATTTGTATAAAGCTCTGTCAAAACCTACTATAAATTATACTTGTAAATTGTTTATTTACTAATGTCTGACTGACGTTTTAAATTTTCATTTAAATGGGCTACTTACATAGAAATTTAAGTGAAAAAAAAAAAAAAAAAAAAAAAAAAATTTTTTTTTTTGAGCTACTTACATATTAATTTAATTTTTTTTATTTCAATGGGCTACTTACATATTGATTTGAATAAACTAAAAAATATATTCATTTAAATGGGCAACATACACATTAAAAAAATATATATATAGCAATAACATCAACAATAATTATTAACAAAACAACAACAACAATTCAATAACAAAGACGTGTTATTAATTACAACAATTCGGACAATTGTTCCGAATACATTTATCGTCTATAAAATGTCATTCGCGACACTTTCGTGTTTATTATCAATTTCTACAATAACGGGCATTGCTTTAAGGAAATTTGTGGACTTGGAGAATTCTAATAAAAAAAATTTTTTTCAAAAAATTTTTTTTTTGGTCGTCGATGTTTAACTTGGGTTCTTTTGTTTTCCTGCCGTACCGAGTTACCGCGAGAAACATATCATTATACTCAGTTAACACATCATTATAGGAAATTATTGGGTACAATTAAGAAATTGCTTGATTACCAATAATTTTTCCATGTTCCGAAGAGATGAGAGTAGTGTATGCCGCTACCTATTCGCAACGTTTTGGAAAGCCAAGCGTTCATCTTAATTCCGGGAGACGGAGTAACTATGGACAGATAAGAGATCTGTACATAGCAGGGCCGTTGCCCGACGTTTCGGAACAGTATGTTCCAGCACCAGGTAGGAGACGGAGGATCTGTTGCCTGCAGATGATTAGGCTGCAGGAGGCAGAAGGTCCGTTGCCTCACTGATCCATCATGGACATACCAGTAATACCGTGTAAAGTGTGTCGAGTTTGTTCGGGTTTTCAATTGGAGTTTTGACCACCCTAACAGCACACTCAACAAACAATAATCATATTACTCTATTTAAATCGAGTAGTGTGAGCATAGCACGTTACTACTAAAAGTGATAAATAAATCACTTTACAATTCCCAAATTAAGTCACAATATATACAATCAAGCCGTTTAACAGAATTTAATATTGAGCTCTTGGAAAGAGTGAATAATATTTATTTAGCCCATACATTCAGCAAACACGATTTTAACATAATACTTCATGCACTTAACGTATAATTATTTTTTTTTTTGCGTCATAAACAATCAAGTCTCTAACTAATCATCCCTACCGAGTACTGCAAATTATCATATCTGTTAGTTAATATTTGATGCTTGGGAGTTTTAACCCGGCCTGATCAACCGAGTTGAAACGACCCGACATTCTGACAGTCATTAGTCCTGTCTTTAGATTCATTTTTAAGGAATTGGGTTATTTACTTGGCGGGGGGTGTTTTGTAAGATTGATGATGAGGGTGGTTTGTTTCATTACAATAACAACCTCAACTCTAGTGGCAATGCTCGAGTTGAGAATATATTTAAAAATACATATGTGCATGTATAAGTATAAATTTATCGATAGTATTAACGCTAAAACAGACGTAAATTTGGACGTCGGCTGAACAGATGATTAAGTAGGATTATTAGTTGTAAGTCTTGTATCCTGAAATACGCGGACATAACCGCACACTATCTCTGCGTGTTTCAGACATATTTTTTTTTTTTTTGGGTTATGTTCATGCTTTTGATAATGTCATTATTTGTTGTTCCAGATTACATAGAAAACACAGAGACGCAGGGATTGTATCTCTTTGTTTTCTAAGTGATTTTAAATGAAGAATTAATGTTATTCACCTTCAGTGCATTGACATTATTAGACCCTATTTTGTCAGGTTACAGAAGTAATTGCTAAAAATCAAAGTATTTTTTTCTCTTTCTCTCGCTCTTCTTCTGTTTTATTGGTAAATTTATTTCGTATAATATTGTCAAAATATTGTTTTACTCTATAAACATAGGCTGCGTCAGATAAGCCTCAGCTTTTGGAAAAGCGTTTTAATTTTGTTTTTATTAGTTACAGAAAATGTTTTGTAATGTCCACCTTGTTTATAAGATTTTTTTTTTGAGATCTTATAATGTGGCACGATATGGTATCACATATCCTTCCACATTTTAAGCCAACATAGGAAGTAGAATCATTTATATTTGTATAAGATTTTGGATGTATTCTGTTATTATTGTCCTGAGAGACTTATAATATTGTTATTATGTACTATATGGTTGAACAACGGTTTACAGTGAAAACCTTACAATTTGTTCTTTACTTACCGATTACGCCTTCTATAGAGTTGGACGTATACTTATGGCTGCACTAAATTATAGCTGCACATCTTATTAACAAATGACACCTTCTAAAACAGTTGGTTGTTTTTTATTTCTTTGGCACCATCCGATGCGTTGGTTGTATACTATTAAAAATTATTTGGCACCGTCCGATGCGGTGGTTGTACACTATTAAAATTACCTTTACAATGTATAATTGTTGTTGGTTAAATATTATTCACCCAAGGACCAGAATAGGAGGTTAGTTAGGAATACTCTCCCAAAAGAGGGTTAGTTTTATCCTAAAGGATATAAATTCAGTGAAGTGTAGATGGTAAACCCATCAAATATTTTCGGCCTAAGAGAGGCTATATAAATTCAGTGATAGTGTTTGGAACAGTGATGCCTAATGCATAGAATTTAACTTGACGTATTTGGAGGAGTGATTTAATCATAAAAATGTATGTTTCTTAATTTTAAGACTTATCTTTTAAGTTAGTTTATGTGTTCTGTTCCAGATGATACGTCAATGGTAGTGCTCGGTAAGAGTCAATATTACAACCACCCAGAATTTTTTTTTTCCAGTGCTGAGGGTGCTTGTTGTCCATTCACGTATCATCTTACAAGAAGTTGTTCTTAGGTTATATTGGTTTACTAGTTTTTAAGTTCGAGAATGGTTGCATCGTAAACCTACTATCCGGCCTACACGCAGGATAAGCGCGATTGGGGTTACGATGCACTCATTCGTCATAAGAGTACTATTTAAGGATTTTTTTTCTTTTCTTTTTCATTTCTAATAATTGTATTTTGTATTTCACATTTAGTGTTTGTTTTTTTTTTTACCAGGTACTCCTTGGGACCAACGTAGATAGTTCAGGGCATGTTTAGATTTTTGGTAGTTTTGTTTGAGGGCAAACATTTTTGTGGAAAGGGGGGTAATGTTATGAAGCGATTGTATTTATCGTAAGTTAGGTACTATTTTTTTTAAATGCATTTTAATTGGTTAGGTTGGCAAACCTAGGGGAGTTTCGTTCAACGTGTCGGTAGGCGGCGGTTTTTTTTTGGGTTTGATTTCCAGATCCGGACTCTGGTTTTGACGGCGAGATGTGCGGTACGCCGTGAAAACAACGGTCAATTAATCTTAAGTTTTAATACGATGTGATTGAAATCCAAGTTTTGGGCATCTGCATTCGGGGGACGGAAACACGTTGTGTTTTTTTAAATATAAAAATCAAAGATTTATTCGCGTAAAATGCGAGTTTTCGCGCGGGTCCCAAAAGTGACCACGAGTTTAATGGCGATGTACGTGTGTTACGATCAATGTACCTCTTTATCCGAGACATCGGTGTATATAATAACCCGTCACGCTTATCATGGTGCGCGGTGCAACTAACCGAAGATTTATTCACGTAAAATGTGAGTTTCGCGAGGGTCCCAGTGACCACGAGTGAATTGGCAATGTCCGAGTGGAAAGACTATTGTACCCCATTATCCGAGTCATCGGATTAAATAATAACTCGCTGCGCCCGTGATTATATGCAGGCCAACTATCGAATTTCCCCCGAGGGTTTATTTATGGAACAAACCCGAGATACCGCAGTGTTGAACGATTCTTCGCCTCGAATTGCTGACGGGCCTTCCTTTACAATTTGGAGTAGAGTCTGGGTACTCCTTCCTTCTCCTGAGGGTCCAGGTCTAACATCACTTCCATGCGACTGCTGAGGAGGTCGCAGGGCCAAGCTGAGCCGCAGAGGTTGGGACCACCCTTGCCACCAGGAGGTGGGGTTGGTTCTCCCGACATCGGGAGTTCGGTGGCAGTAAATTTAATTAGGGTAGCTAGTAATAGCATAAAATTACGATATTGGTCCCGGGGGTGAGTCCATACCATTTATTTTATTATGTCTTACGAAATCAATACAGTGAACCGATTCTATACTCTACATTTTGTTTTATTATGTAGATTCCTTGTGCAGCCTTTTCAGGAATGCTATGAAAACTATGGCCCACACTCTGAGAATTGAGTACCGTGTTCTCCGCTGGTTGACATACCCAGACATTAGACTGGGTTTGGCGTCCAAGGTTTCCTGTGAGGAAATCAAAGTTGACTAGCAGATTACACCCGAGCCCGACAAAGGCTCATTATTACATCTCCCTTTAATCTTATAACACAAACACATAACGATATGTCATTACACTTTAAGGGTAACAATATGGCGCTCCATACGCTGTCTGGTCCCGATTTATAGCATTCCTGAAAATGTTTTCTTCGCCCTGTAATGTATAATGCCCAAAAATTATTTTTCATCTGTTCAGTGGAGGTCTTAATTTCGTTTGTATTTATTAAACTTGGTCGCGGTCATAACCTATGATTGCAGTGACGGTGATTGGAAATAACAACAAATGTCATTATTTCAATTCACTGGCACTATTACCGGCGGGAATTCGTAAAGGGATACTATGCGTAATTATATTGTGGGCACCTTATAAATGATTAATCTCGTATTTATTGTTTTTCCAATACCACACAGTTATGCATAGGACCTGAAATCCTTACCTTCTGTAACCTAAAATGAATTGTCATTTTCATTGTTATTGTTTGAAAGCATAGAAATCGGTCATAGACTATGGACAATGTGCTAAGTAGAGCTCTATAATTTTTTTTTTCTGTCCGGAACCAATCAATGCTAGCTGTTCTAAGAATACCTCGGATTGTCTATGACGGTTTCTCGTTACATTTTAACTATGACTTCGGCATACGTCAAAACACTGTTGTGTTTTCAATCAATTTATTATGTGTTTAAATAGGAATGGAGGATAATTATTAAAGATTATTCAAATATTTAAGATATTTACAGGGATTTTAATGACAATGCGGGTAATTCGTTTTTGCTTCGAGTGGAAAATTTGTATAAAGCTCTGTCAAAACCTACTATAAATTATACTTGTAAATTGTTTATTTACTAATGTCTGACTGACGTTTTAAATTTTCATTTAAATGGGCTACTTACATAGAAATTTAAGTGAAAAAAAAAAAAAAAAAAAAAAAAAATTTTTTTTTTTGAGCTACTTACATATTAATTTAATTTTTTTTATTTCAATGGGCTACTTACATATTGATTTGAATAAACTAAAAAATATATTCATTTAAATGGGCAACATACACATTAAAAAAATATATATATAGCAATAACATCAACAATAATTATTAACAAAACAACAACAACAATTCAATAACAAAGACGTGTTATTAATTACAACAATTCGGACAATTGTTCCGAATACATTTATCATCTATAAAATGTCATTCGCGACACTTTCGTGTTTATTATCAATTTCTACAATAACGGGCATTGCTTTAAGGAAATTTGTGGACTTGGAGAATTCTAATAAAAAAATTTTTTTTCAAAAAATTTTTTTTTTGGTCGTCGATGTTTAACTTGGGTTCTTTTGTTTTCCTGCCGTACCGAGTTACCGCGAGAAACATATCATTATACTCAGTTAACACATCATTATAGGAAATTATTGGGTACAATTAAGAAATTGCTTGATTACCAATAATTTTTCCATGTTCCGAAGAGATGAGAGTAGTGTATGCCGCTACCTATTCGCAACGTTTTGGAAAGCCAAGCGTTCATCTTAATTCCGGGAGACGGAGTAACTATGGACAGATAAGAGATCTGTACATAGCAGGGCCGTTGCCCGACGTTTCGGAACAGTATGTTCCAGCACCAGGTAGGAGACGGAGGATCTGTTGCCTGCAGATGATTAGGCTGCAGGAGGCAGAAGGTCCGTTGCCTCACTGATCCATCATGGACATACCAGTAATACCGTGTAAAGTGTGTCGAGTTTGTTCGGGTTTTCAATTGGAGTTTTGACCACCCTAACAGCACACTCAACAAACAATAATCATATTACTCTATTTAAATCGAGTAGTGTGAGCATAGCACGTTACTACTAAAAGTGATAAATAAATCACTTTACAATTCCCAAATTAAGTCACAATATATACAATCAAGCCGTTTAACAGAATTTAATATTGAGCTCTTGGAAAGAGTGAATAATATTTATTTAGCCCATACATTCAGCAAACACGATTTTAACATAATACTTCATGCACTTAACGTATAATTATTTTTTTTTTTGCGTCATAAACAATCAAGTCTCTAACTAATCATCCCTACCGAGTACTGCAAATTATCATATCTGTTAGTTAATATTTGATGCTTGGGAGTTTTAACCCGGCCTGATCAACCGAGTTGAAACGACCCGACATTCTGACAGTCATTAGTCCTGTCTTTAGATTCATTTTTAAGGAATTGGGTTATTTACTTGGCGGGGGGTGTTTTGTAAGATTGATGATGAGGGTGGTTTGTTTCATTACAATAACAACCTCAACTCTAGTGGCAATGCTCGAGTTGAGAATATATTTAAAAATACATATGTGCATGTATAAGTATAAATTTATCGATAGTATTAACGCTAAAACAGACGTAAATTTGGACGTCGGCTGAACAGATGATTAAGTAGGATTATTAGTTGTAAGTCTTGTATCCTGAAATACGCGGACATAACCGCACACTATCTCTGCGTGTTTCAGACATATTTTTTTTTTTTTTGGGTTATGTTCATGCTTTTGATAATGTCATTATTTGTTGTTCCAGATTACATAGAAAACACAGAGACGCAGGGATTGTATCTCTTTGTTTTCTAAGTGATTTTAAATGAAGAATTAATGTTATTCACCTTCAGTGCATTGACATTATTAGACCCTATTTTGTCAGGTTACAGAAGTAATTGCTAAAAATCAAAGTATTTTTTTCTCTTTCTCTCGCTCTTCTTCTGTTTTATTGGTAAATTTATTTCGTATAATATTGTCAAAATATTGTTTTACTCTATAAACATAGGCTGCGTCAGATAAGCCTCAGCTTTTGGAAAAGCGTTTTAATTTTGTTTTTATTAGTTACAGAAAATGTTTTGTAATGTCCACCTTGTTTATAAGATTTTTTTTTTGAGATCTTATAATGTGGCACGATATGGTATCACATATCCTTCCACATTTTAAGCCAACATAGGAAGTAGAATCATTTATATTTGTATAAGATTTTGGATGTATTCTGTTATTATTGTCCTGAGAGACTTATAATATTGTTATTATGTACTATATGGTTGAACAACGGTTTACAGTGAAAACCTTACAATTTGTTCTTTACTTACCGATTACGCCTTCTATAGAGTTGGACGTATACTTATGGCTGCACTAAATTATAGCTGCACATCTTATTAACAAATGACACCTTCTAAAACAGTTGGTTGTTTTTTATTTCTTTGGCACCATCCGATGCGTTGGTTGTATACTATTAAAAATTATTTGGCACCGTCCGATGCGGTGGTTGTACACTATTAAAATTACCTTTACAATGTATAATTGTTGTTGGTTAAATATTATTCACCCAAGGACCAGAATAGGAGGTTAGTTAGGAATACTCTCCCAAAAGAGGGTTAGTTTTATCCTAAAGGATATAAATTCAGTGAAGTGTAGATGGTAAACCCATCAAATATTTTCGGCCTAAGAGAGGCTATATAAATTCAGTGATAGTGTTTGGAACAGTGATGCCTAATGCATAGAATTTAACTTGACGTATTTGGAGGAGTGATTTAATCATAAAAATGTATGTTTCTTAATTTTAAGACTTATCTTTTAAGTTAGTTTATGTGTTCTGTTCCAGATGATACGTCAATGGTAGTGCTCGGTAAGAGTCAATATTACAACCACCCAGAATTTTTTTTTTCCAGTGCTGAGGGTGCTTGTTGTCCATTCACGTATCATCTTACAAGAAGTTGTTCTTAGGTTATATTGGTTTACTAGTTTTTAAGTTCGAGAATGGTTGCATCGTAAACCTACTATCCGGCCTACACGCAGGATAAGCGCGATTGGGGTTACGATGCACTCATTCGTCATAAGAGTACTATTTAAGGATTTTTTTTCTTTTCTTTTTCATTTCTAATAATTGTATTTTGTATTTCACATTTAGTGTTTGTTTTTTTTTTTACCAGGTACTCCTTGGGACCAACGTAGATAGTTCAGGGCATGTTTAGATTTTTGGTAGTTTTGTTTGAGGGCAAACATTTTTGTGGAAAGGGGGGTAATGTTATGAAGCGATTGTATTTATCGTAAGTTAGGTACTATTTTTTTTAAATGCATTTTAATTGGTTAGGTTGGCAAACCTAGGGGAGTTTCGTTCAACGTGTCGGTAGGCGGCGGTTTTTTTTTGGGTTTGATTTCCGGATCCGGACTCTGGTTTTGACGGCGAGATGTGCGGTACGCCGTGAAAACAACGGTCAATTAATCTTAAGTTTTAATACGATGTGATTGAAATCCAAGTTTTGGGCATCTGCATTCGGGGGACGGAAACACGTTGTGTTTTTTTAAATATAAAAATCAAAGATTTATTCGCGTAAAATGCGAGTTTTCGCGCGGGTCCCAAAAGTGACCACGAGTTTAATGGCGATGTACGTGTGTTACGATCAATGTACCTCTTTATCCGAGACATCGGTGTATATAATAACCCGTCACGCTTATCATGGTGCGCGGTGCAACTAACCGAAGATTTATTCACGTAAAATGTGAGTTTCGCGAGGGTCCCAGTGACCACGAGTGAATTGGCAATGTCCGAGTGGAAAGACTATTGTACCCCATTATCCGAGTCATCGGATTAAATAATAACTCGCTGCGCCCGTGATTATATGCAGGCCAACTATCGAATTTCCCCCGAGGGTTTATTTATGGAACAAACCCGAGATACCGCAGTGTTGAACGATTCTTCGCCTCGAATTGCTGACGGGCCTTCCTTTACAATTTGGAGTAGAGTCTGGGTACTCCTTCCTTCTCCTGAGGGTCCAGGTCTAACATCACTTCCATGCGACTGCTGAGGAGGTCGCAGGGCCAAGCTGAGCCGCAGAGGTTGGGACCACCCTTGCCACCAGGAGGTGGGGTTGGTTCTCCCGACATCGGGAGTTCGGTGGCAGTAAATTTAATTAGGGTAGCTAGTAATAGCATAAAATTACGATATTGGTCCCGGGGGTGAGTCCATACCATTTATTTTATTATGTCTTACGAAATCAATACAGTGAACCGATTCTATACTCTACATTTTGTTTTATTATGTAGATTCCTTGTGCAGCCTTTTCAGGAATGCTATGAAAACTATGGCCCACACTCTGAGAATTGAGTACCGTGTTCTCCGCTGGTTGACATACCCAGACATTAGACTGGGTTTGGCGTCCAAGGTTTCCTGTGAGGAAATCAAAGTTGACTAGCAGATTACACCCGAGCCCGACAAAGGCTCATTATTACATCTCCCTTTAATCTTATAACACAAACACATAACGATATGTCATTACACTTTAAGGGTAACATACTGTAGCGCTTGCTCTTATCAATTATCTCCCCCCCCCCCCCCGCCATCCCCTCACGCATTCCATATATTCATTCCCTTACATTCAGTTTTCAAACATCTCGCCTACCACCTAAATTTCATAATGCTATAGCTCAAAGAAAAAAAGAATTACTTATCCAATTTTGTTCATTCGTTCGGAATTTATGCGCTTACAAACATTTCGGATGTTTATTTTTATTTAAATATTTGGAAGTTCGTAAATATAATACAAAATTACTCTATTTATCATTCAGTCTTTATAATCGTTACGAATTATGTTTTTAATATAGGAACTCTCATTTGACATTTATTCCAAGCTTGTCCAAAAAAAAAACGAATTCTAATATTTGAATTTTCTGCAGCAGTAGCCGACCAGTAGACTGAGTACCTACCAGCATAGAACCCAAAAATATATCAACATCGTTTCCGTGGAAACGATTTTTTTTCTGACGTTAGCAAAAACTCGCTTTTGTTAGCGACAGAAAACGTATAACAAATATAATATATTATTATTTATAATTTCATAACGCCCAGAGCTTACCATCATATACAAAATATAGTCTGCGCATATAATTTAGCTTTCTATTGGTGAAAGAATTATTTAAGTTTTTATATTGTGTTATGCGTGAAAGCGTCATAAACAAACTCGAGCAGTTTCGCATTTATAATATAAGTATGGATAATAGCGTTTTTGAATTTTCGAATATTTAGTAGAAAAATATCTATATCAGGGGACAGGTAATTTAGTAACGGAATCATTTTTCCGAGCGGCATTACTAATGGTAAGTTAGTTCTGCATCTCGGAACAATAAAAGTTCTGTGTCTGCGCGCTCTTATGAAGTTGTCGGGGACATAAAACTCAATTTTTTTTATATTATATCGGGAATACAGATGTCAGCAAAGCCTGAACTAACAAAGTTGAACTAAACTACATAACCTTGGGATTGTGCGTATTGGTGCCGAAGAAGTAGCTATAGCATTCCAGGCGGGGTTCGATCGAAAAAGGGGGGGGGGGATTTGTTAGATGTTTTTTTAGAATCTCTACTTACCACGACTCATTATTTACATCACATTGATGAAAGAGATGGGGGCCGATGACATCGATCTTGATTGATACATATGTATAAACATGGCGACCGATGTGTCTGCCCAGTGCCCACCTGCCGCGTGGTGGGCAGGATCGAGAGAGCCCGTTTGAGGGAGGTCTTTGATCGCCTTGCACCGCGGTTGGAGAGACGGAATCGTACGTCCGTCACTGTTGGACACACTGACCCCCAGATTCTAACCTCCCCTCATACCTGTTTCCTTCCCAGAACTTCCCCTCTTTCCTTTACTTAAAAAACCCTCCACACAGCATCCATCTTAAGGGATGCTGTGTGGAGGCCCTGGGCCCTGAGGGAAATTATTTTCCTCAAGGCCTCATGTGTGAAGTTAAAAAATATATATAGATATTTATATATATCTCCTAAAGTGATATCCCTGTCAAACGTCACTGAGAAACAGTATTTTGTATTGCCTACGCCTACTTATTATTTATACGCCTACTTCTATTTATTTCTATATATTTTTTTATGAATTTATTTTTTAATTTTCACTGGAATTTTCTTTACCAAAGTCAAATGAATAATTTGAAACATGCTGTATGCAAGCAATACATTTCTGCAAGCAGGAGGCGCTCTGGTTACGGTATCTATAATTCGTGCTTTTTTTCATACATATTTCCATCGGTGTTCGAATCCTGCACAGTTATCTAAGCCAGGAATATAAAAATTGCCCGAATATTCCTGTTGCCAGTCGAAAAAATAATAATATTCAAAAAGAGAACACGCCTTGGCGCCGAGCGAACAGAGAGGAGAAAAAAAAACACAAAAAAACTCTGGACTTGAAAAAAGTGCTTTTATAGTAGCCGACAACGTAGCAACCTTTTGAGCGCGGGGTTTTTATTGATCTCTTTAGTTTTATTTTGGCGGCCATCTTGGATATTATGTTTATAGGTCGCACAATTATATCAGAACTGACGCGAAAACTACAAACTTAGGTTTGTGTGTATTGGTACATAATAGTTAATATGTACATAGGTACGCTTCCTATAGAAATCCTTGTGAAATATTACTGAGAAACTGCCCTTTATCATAATTAGATACCTACCTACGGCTCATTATTCCTATAAACGAAATGCCAAACAAGGTCTAATTTTATTTGGAATATTTGAAAACTGATTTTCTTGAAATGACACAATTTGTAATTTTGCTCGATTTTTCTTTTGTACATTCGAAATCAGTGTGAGTAGGTACTGGGTTCGACTCAATATTTTATGTGATTCCTGTAGCTGAGTTTATAACCTAACATCGCCCACGATTTGTAGAACTAGCTAATATTTATTTTATTTATAGCATTTAGAAATCATCAAAAACAAAAAAAAAGTATTAGGTAAGTCTGCCTAATAAACAGTTAGCAAATTATTTATTTCTCAATTACTTAAAAGAATGAAACATTTGGCGCCTTGCCTTATTTTTTACGGTTCCATGCCAACTCGGAATGAAACCAACTCAGAACCATCTCAGATAAGTCATTTAGAGTGATAAAAAAATAATTTTAAATTAGCCGATAACCCTAACCTAACTTAACCTATTTAACCATTTTTTTATTTATATTTTTTTATCACTCTAAATGACTTATCTGAGATGGTTCTGAGTTGGTTTCATTCCGAGTTGGCCGGTCACCATTTTTTACAGCTATAGATATTTTTTTGCTCTTTTCAAAACCTTTGAGAAATGGTAAGGAATCAATTTGGAATAATTTGGGAGGCGGGTAGGGGTATCGCTGCCCCGGGAACCATTTATTGGATAACCAACATAGGTCACCCCAGCAGTTCGCTACGTTTAGTGACTTAGGTTCAAGGGGTGAGGTTTGTCTAAGTTTTGGTGGCGAATTTGTTTGCCCACCTACTGCGTGGCGGGCCAGATCGGGAGAGACTGTTTATGGGAGACTTAAATGAGTCCTCTCCTGCCAGACTCTCTCGATCCATCGCCTTGCACTGCAGTGAGGAGGAGTAATGGATTCATTCTGTCACTCCTGGACAGATTGATCCCCAGATTCCTACCCACCTCTCACACCATTTTCCTTCTCTCCTTCCTTTCCCTGAAAAGACTCTCCACACAGCATTCCCAAAGATGACTAGGCCTTGAGGGATTTTTTTTCCTCCTTTATGGAGCTGATGAAAAAAAATAAATCGGGTGAATTCTTCAGTTAATGTTTTATATTGTCTTGTTAATTAATACTCGATGTATCTGTGTTTTCTCTTTAAATAAAAAATTACACAATAAAATGAATAAATGCTGCTAAGTAAAAGGGTTTGCTTTGACCTAGAAATTTCGAACAGAAAAGGCAGTAAAAAAATATATGCGTTTAACATTCGATAGTTTTAAAACATTTTAAAACCTGTTCTACTTAATCAAAGCCTAAACAACTAAAACGGAAAAATAGACAAAACACCGATAAAAGATCACAAGATCTAACTGTAATGTTGGTTTATATTTGTTACTCTATTTAAAGAAATACATTAAATAAATACAATATTCGATTAACCGCACCTTCACAGTTAAATGTATCAAGTTTCAAAAGAAACAGAAACATTTCTCACAAATATTGGCATGTAACAAAAAAGTACATTCACCCTCTAGCTGCAATTTTCTTAACCTTGCAAATAAAAGTTCCTTTTTACAAAGTGGTTTTACTTATTCATGTTTCTTGAAACCGTCAATACAGTCAAAAGAAAAACATCGTAAAAGTATGACCGACTCTTTTAGACTCGTTGATATTTTGTATGAGTGTCCCTTTCTCACTTGTTAATGGTGTTAAATTATGATGGAAATGAATGACAGTACGTCCTTTATGACTAATAATTTGTAAATATAAAATAATAATAAAATGTGATGGTCCTTCGAGCCGGATTTCGGACTATTTTTATTTGTTCAAAAGGATCATTATATTTAGGTATTTTATTTATGTTTAGGGATCTACAAACGTTGGAAAGAGATTTTTTTAATATATTATTTTTGGTGGATCACGCTTATGCGAATGATAGATACTCTTAGTATCGCCCTGGTGGTAGACCACCTTTCAGTAAAATTGAAACATTGTGTTCCTTGAAATGGCAATGTAATTTTTTTTTGTGAATATCGCACAAGAGTCCCAACGGCTCCCGTCTGGATCCAGTTAGACTATGGCATCCCCAATTATTGGGATATGTTACCTTATAGTAGGTACCTGGCTATTCAATTAACTCATGCCATTTCAACAAACGGTTCAATTCTGAATGGTGGTCTTACACCAGGGTGATACTGAGAGTATCTTCCACTCTGGAAAGTGCCGCAAAAACAAGTTATATTATTTTAAGTGATTACATTTTTTTTTACATGAGCTCCACACAGGAGGCCCTGAGAAAAATAATTTCCCTCAGGGCCTATGTCATCTTTTGGGATGCTGTGTGGAGGTTTTTTTTTTGGAAATGAAGGGGAGGAGAGTTCTTGAAAGGAAAAGGGTTTAAGGGGTGGGTAGAAATCTGGGGTTCTGTGTCAGTGTCCTGGTCATCCAACTTCAAGACCTAGACAAACCTCATCCTATGAACGCGGGCACCCCTGCTAAATCACCTAACGTAGCTAACCACTTGGCGTGACTTATGGCAGAGGTGTTGGTTAACCAATAAAGGTTCCCGGGGCGGCGGTACCCATTCCGGCCTCTCAAATTGAATCCAGTTAGACTATGGCGTCCCCAATGTTACCTTTTAGTAGGTACCTGGCTATTCAAATCTATTCACCAAATACGGCTAACGCCATTTCAAGAAACGGTTCAATTCTGAATAGTAGTCTTACACCAGGGCGATACTGAGAGTATCTTCCGCACTGGAACGTGGCGCAAATATATTATGTTAAATGAATAAATTGTGAAATAACACAAATCAATCAAATGAAATTTATTTGTGCACGCCGGGATTTGAACCCGCGACCTTCGGTTTGCTAGTTGGGAGCCTTACCCCTCGACTATAGAGGCCGTCGAATCTAATTACGATAATACGCTTATCTTCATCCCTTCAGGATCACAACATACCCAGTTTGGGGATACCATAGTGACGTAGTCTCACTGGCTTCGGACAATTAAGACTCTTGGGTAGTGTTCACATTTTTTTGTGCCATCAGATTCGATTTTTTTTAACGTAACTACTGCACAAGAGTCCCAAAGGCCCGGTGCCAGAGGAACTATCCCCGACTAACCCCAACGTGTGTGTTTTGAAGTAAGACTGAAGGAAGTGCGAATAGGTAAAAGACCATGTTAGTAACTGAGCTGACAAATGCGTCTGGTTCCCATCCAGACGTCGTGGAATCAATTTCTCTGCTAGCTAACTCCTCCATCATTGCACAAGCAACATCTTTCGCTTAAAATGATAGTACCTACGTAGTAGAAGTTTTTCAAATATGTTCAGGTTATTTGTAACTCTTGAATGTTATCCTTATTTATTTTTGCGGCATTATGCCATGTTGCACTTCCTCCTTTTTTAGCCAACGTTTTGGACAGCGTTACAGTGTCCATCATCAGGGCAGATGTATAATCGATAGTAGTAACTTATAGCAGTTTATAATTTTATTAATTGTTTTTGTGTTTAATTCGAAGAACTCCGTTTAATTTAAGTTCTACAAGTATTTTAGTTTTTAGTTATCTTTACTGCGAGGAAAACAGATTTCGAAGTACCCGACATATTAGAATGTCTGAATAAATCAATTTAGACACCTTAAAAAATTGAAATTAAAAATCCTATAAATAAGTCATCTCAAAGTGGTTTAACCACTGTTTTAAAATGGCCTTCTAAACGGAAACAGATGTAACAAAAATGAAAACTGAAATACTTGCAGAACTACTTTAATTGTTCTTTAGACTTTATGTCCGGTTTAAATCTTCCCCACAGGAAAAACTTCACCCTTCCACACGCTTTTCCACAAATGATCATCTAGTCTTTCCGCGCTATGCGTAAATTGCACTGTATAAGTATAATAAATTCAAAACAATTCAAGAACAACATGTCAACCTACCAGAGACCAAATGGGAAAATAATTCACCGACTCCAAATATTCTCATATCTGAGGGTTCGGCTCGATAGAACTCCTAACTGGACCGATAAATCCTACTGATCCCTCAATATAAATATTCAAAAAATCTTTCGTAATCCTACATGTATTTAATATGACTGATTTTTGCATTTTTATAAATAGATTCTTTGACAAATCTAATAAGCCTAAATTTTGAA
This sequence comes from Glyphotaelius pellucidus, assembly GCA_936435175.1. NCBI lineage: Eukaryota > Metazoa > Arthropoda > Insecta > Trichoptera > Limnephilidae > Glyphotaelius > Glyphotaelius pellucidus. The sequence continues at coordinate 10,852,912 of OW386560.1, forward strand.
TGAGAGAGCTAGGTATAATGCCAGTAGCCGAAATAACAAATGGTAATATTTTTATCGTCTGAAAATGCCAAATTCTCTTAATCTTATTTCCTAAATCATTTATATTAAATTTAATAATAACATTATATATAAAGATAACACTTTTTGCCGAGAAAATCTAAAGTCATCTCTTGAATGTTAGTTTTTCTTTCCGACAATAAAAGAGTTAATAAACTGGATACCTTACTTTTATTATAGAAACAAATTAGTAACTTTTCTCCAACTATTTTTTAAACTCAAAACTAATGTAGTCTCAAACACAAACCTGTCATTATAAAAACTTTCAATGACGAATTATTGCGAAATAACACGGTTAACCCTCCATTATGTGTCAGAAATCATTCTATTCCGATGGCACCAGAAAACCATAAAAAGTCTGACATGGAAACCTACCCCTCCAATTACAAAATACATTTTTTTAAAACATCCTTCATAATTATATTACAATACGTGGAGGTACCTACATTACGTGGAGTTAGGTGAAGGGAAGATGGAACCTTGTTCATCCCTTTGCCTTGCATGGATAGAGCTACCCAGTGGTTCTCTAAGTAAGACGGCGCTCACCAGCCCTCATCACCAGTGACAAGATTCTACGTGGGTGGATCGTCCAGTTGATTAATCAGACATCTCCAAATACTAAGTTCTAAGATAATGATGAAAGCATTATTCGAATGATTGCCATAAATCAAATATTATTTACACGGGTCTGTGTTTTACATTAAATCTCTACATTTTATAAATTAAAGTTCTTCTCCGCGTCTGTATGCCTATTCACGATAAACTCAAAAACTACTGAACGGATTTTCATGTGATTTTCACCAAAAGATAAAGTGATTCGTGAGGAAGGTTTGGCTGTATAATTTGTTAAGGTTTAGTGTAAGTTGGTTGAAATATATAAAATATAAAGGAGAATGTCTGTATGTGGTGGACGAGCGGGCTGGAAAGCGGGTGGTGTGGATTTGATTCGTAAGCAAATTAGGTTGGATAACCATCCAGTAGATGGCATTGTGTTTCGTTAGCCACAGCAACGCGTGGCCGGGTAAGCTAGTATTCTATAAAATGCGTACGTTTGCCCATCTACTGCGTGGCGGGCTGGATAGGGAGAGACTGATTGAAGGATACCTTTTTACCTTTCCAGCTGGAATCTCTCGACCCATCGCCTTGTACCACAATGGGAGGGATGTATTTATGCGCTCGTCACTCCTGGAGATATTCATCATAACCTTTTCCTTCCCGGAACTTCCTCTCCTTCCTTTCCCTAAAGAGACTCTCCACACATCCCCAAAGATGACACAGGCCCCGAGGGATGTTGTTTTTCTCAGGGACACTTAAGTAGAGCTAATGTAAACAAAAAATACAAAATCTGAAAACACACGCGTAATTCTTTCAAATTTGAAAGCTTGTTTAGTTTAATTATTCATAATTTGGGGGGCGAGTATGGGTACCGCCGCTCCGGAAACCTTTTATTGGATAACCAACAATCCTGCCATAGGTCTCCCAAAGTAGTTCACGGATTTCCGGGTTTGCCGACCAAAAACGTGGCGGGATTTCGGAACGTCGCGTGCGTCGTCTTGCACCGCATTGGGAGGGATGGATTCACACGTCCCTCACCCTGACCCTGAGATTCCTACCTACCCAACATAGCTTTTCCTTCCCAGACCGTCCTTTCCTACCTTTCCTAAAACGACCCTCCACAAAGCATCCCAAAGATTACGAAGGCTTGAGTGGAATTTGGAATAAGAAAAAATAGTAAATACAAATTTTTAAAAGTGAGTTTTCAACAAACTTCTTTTTTATGAGTCTAATAAGTTTGAGAAGCTCTGGTATATACCCTTGCAGTATTCAGCTGACCGCAAGACCCCGTCACGAAAGGAAACGTATGTCCAACACCAAAAAATAAAATAACCCTCTGGCCCTGTGGAAGCGGGTTAAAAAAATCGGCAGTTCTTTGTGGAACGATTCGAAAAGGCACGATTTTTAATTTACTTTTAAAATTATTTTTTTTTACTATTTCGTATAAAATATTTATGTGGAAGAGGGTATGTATTACTGTGGTGTATAGTTATGTGTTTTAACGTCTTTCAACAGATGTCAGTTAAGTAGTATTTTGGAAGAGTATCACCTATCGTAGTTCGTGTCTAATGTACGAACGGATACGATAATAGCCGAAGGCATACGGTAGACGGCTATACTCCATTAGTACTGCAGTCTGCAGCCGCAGAATAACCTAGAGCCTCCTATTGCAAGGACTGACAAATCACAAAAATAGTAACCAGGATTAAAATTTTAACACAAAATCATATTTTAAAATCCCGCCCTCCTTCAGGGTTCGCCGCCATTTACCCTTTGGCTATGGGCACAGGGCCCAGGAAGGGAAAGCGCTCCGGGACCTACCCCGGCCCGGGCACCAGGCACCAGACACCGGCCCAGGGCACCGGCACCAGCACTACCCCTAGACATCCACCCGCAAGCGGTGTCCGCTTCAAGTCGTGTCAATCAAACCGCAGCGAACCAACTGACTGTTGTAGTTATGAGAGATGGCAATATGTTTGAAATCATAAAATACACATAATTCTGTATGTATGCTATATTCAATCAACATTTTTTTAAATCTAACATTATTTTTTTACATTAGCTCTATACAAGGGGCTGGAGCAAAATAATTTCTCTCAGGGCCATCTTTGGGGACGCTATGTCAACTTTGGGGATGAAAGGAAGGATAGATAGCTGGGAAGGAAAAAATCTGAGGGGTGGGTAGGAATCAGGGGCTCAGTGTTTCCATTATAGCAAAAACAAAATAGTGAAATACACATTTTAAGTAGGTACTGGGATGTTGTGACGTTAAAATTTTAATACGGCATGAAATGAAGTTATACCATTTGTTATTAATTTTTTTTTAGAGCCCAAAATTTCATTTAGGTACATTTTTTACTCAAAATAATGTCAAGAATCATTGGTTAAATTAAGTCAAGTACGTCCCTTAACACCCTGTATAATATTTACATATAAACGCATTGTGTTTGGATTTTGCTTGTACTTGGGAACCTAAAAACAATGAACAATGAAAATTCGCAGATATTTTAGATACCCGACCAAAAAACAACGTAATCATTTTTAAGGCTCAGATGTACTTTTAAAACGTGTTTAAAAGTTAAAAGCATGTTTTCTGTCCATTCCATAGAAATATGCGTGTTGTATTTGCGGTTTTGTCGAAATAAAACAGAAATAAAAACAAAGAGACCGACAGTCGTTTTTCCTTTCGCCAATAATAATAATACGTACAACAGGCGTGCAAGTAGGAAAGTAGGTGGAGGTGGCTGGGTAGGTTCTACAGCCAGCTTCATTAGTGAGCGAACACCGTAAATAATGGAAACAAAGAGAGATCGCCTGCGATCCTGTTAAACCGAGAACCTACTTGATCAATTTCATCTAATTTCAACTAACTGTTTGAAAATGGAAAAGAATTGATAAAATATTGTAAGTCAACGTGTTGTATTGTCTGACTCATCGCATAGGGAAAGAGTTTACCAAAACACAATACAAGATTCACTCAAAATGAAGGATTGGTGGTTCCGAACCAATAAATACGTTGAAAAAACCCAAAACTATGTTCTCAAAATATTTAATAAACTGTTAATGACATTTACAAATAATTCTCGTACCACTTACAACTAAAGTCAATTATAACGGAAATGGCTATTTGATACAGAAGATTTATATTGATCTGAAGCCCTTGTATTGCTAACTGGAATCGACACCAATAATTACAATTTTATAACACCTACCTCATGCAGATGTTCATTTATTTTTTTTTTTAAAAAGAAAGACAAACATTCCCGGGTTACGAATAACCCAACAATCTTTGAAAATCTCCTACTACCACCACAAAAAGCCGAAAATGTTGATTGTGTTGTGATGGAGGACTTAGCCGGCCGAGGAATCGAACACGGGACGCCCGGGTGGGACCCAAACGCGATGCCCACTCAACCACCGACCAGTCGGTTTGAACTTGTATATTTTATTATTTTTTTAATTGCTGCTTAGTTCTGTTTTTTTTCTTAATTTTTCTTAAATATTCTAGTTTACATTTAGTAAGTCTTGTTTCTAAATACCTATCTGTGAACATTAATAATTGGTCTGTTTTTTATCATCCTCTCATGTTTATTATATTACTAAGACTGTTTATGTTCCTTAAATGAATAAATAAATAAGTAAATAAATAAATAAATAAATAAATAGATAAATAAAAAAATAAATAAATAAAGAAATAAATAAATAGATAAATAAATAAATAAATATATATAAATAAATAATTATATGTTCATACTTGACTATATTAATTTACCTGCTGACAAATTTCAAAAGTACTTAAGCAGGTTTCAATGAAAAATAAAAAATTAAATTTGGGCGTTCACAAAATGTGTGAAGGGTAGGTATTATTTAATTTTTGTAATTTGTAGTCTTAAAAACTGTACTTGGTTTGTAACTTTATGGCCGTATATTAAGATTTTTTTATTTCAGCACACAATATTTAACCACTCTAGGTACGCTATGTGCTATTTTAAGTTAAATAAATAATATTAATAAATAACTATTTTTTTACTGGTATTTTCTTTTATGAAGTTGAATACAGTGTTTGAAATCTACATGGATGATACTAGTGCAGTTCCGCAGAGTTGCAGATTGCGAGGGGAAGATTGGCCTGTTGACTCTGATGGGAGAGGAGATCAAATGAAAAGTTGGGATATAGAAAAAATGAAACAAGCAATAATTTTACGTTAATATTGGATTTTGTAAAATTAGTACTTATTCATATTAAAACAGTTCATTTTGAAATAGTTTTTTAGTGGAATAGTTCATATTGAAATAGGTCGTATTAGAATAGTTCATATTGGAATAGTTATATTGAAATATTTCATATTAGAATAGTTCATATTGGAAAAGTTCATATTGGAATTTTTTTTTATATTTAATTAAAATTAAATTTGATAGTTTTATTATCAAGTTCTGCAGTTTGAAACTGGTCTTGAAAACCGAAACTAAAATAACTGCTGTAACTAAAATACATACTAAAATACTTGCAGAACTTGATAATAAAACTATCAAATTTAATTTTTAATCAAATATATAAAAAAATTGAGTTCTACGAATTAAACTCAAAAACAATTTAAACATATTGGAATAGTTCATGTTGGAATTGTTTATATTGGAATAGTTCATATTGGAATAGTTCATATTGGACTAGTTCATATTGGAATAGTTCATATTGGAACGATCTATCAGTAGTTGCGTCCACCTAGAAATTCCGGACAGAAAGACTACTAAATTCCGAATGAAAAAGCTCGCCGGTAGAGATTTTAAGCCGATTTTAGAATTTCGGTTTGTACATTTAGATTGTCCCCAAAATTGATATGTGTTACAATGTTGACAAACAGAAAATTAAATGAATACGTTAGAGTGAAGCTGACTGTAGGCTTAGGTAGGTACTGGAGGATATTCAGCCAATGATAATTGACGAGGATACCCGGCTATCCATCCCTACTCAAGATATCTGGAAACATGCGTGCGTTCGAAATACATGTAAATAAGTATTGGGGAAGACGGGGAAAAACGGAAAAATATAAAAAAATACAAAATCGTGTTGTACCTACTTTAATCGAAATATGTTTGAGAAAACTCCAATAAAGATCAAGGTTTGTCGAGATTACAAGTTGGTTTATTTACGTTAAGTTTATTCCAATTTCAAAACTTTAAAATGTATTACATATATATTAACTAGTTTTTATATTGGTGTTTATTTTTTCAACGACTTCAAAAAGAAGAAATACTTGGCACATTTAAAATACCTTGTAAACATTCCAAAATTCGATGTTGATTCGATCCGATTAATTTATAATATGTCAAAGAGAAATAACCCTATTTGGCTGGATAAACAATCAATCTTCAACAATCTTTCCATGACCCTTTTTATATCAGCGTCTATTTTACGTTACTATTAGTAAGCTTTCACATACACGGTTGTATCAATTATATAAAATTTTGAGCACATTTATTAGTAATGCTGTTATTATTTTGGTAAACATCGTTATATTTTCCAATTTCACTATAAATGTTACAATATTAACATCTTATTTATTTGGACCTTCTTTGAATAGTTATAATTTGGACCTTCCTTGAATAGTTATAATTTGGATCTTCTTTGAATAGCCATAATTTGGACCTTCAATTTGGGAGGCGGTTATGGGTACCGCCGCCCCGGGAACCATTTATTGGATACCCAACACCTCTTTCATAGGTCACCCAAGTGATTCGCTAAGTTTGCCCACTGGTGTAGGGAGATTTTTTGACTCTCCAGCAGGACTCTCGGAACATTGTCTTGCACCGCAGTGGTAAGGATAGTCCGTCATTCTTGGATACACCGACCCCAGATTCCTACCCCCCCTCATACCTTTTTTCCTTCCCAGAACTTCCTCTCCTTCCTTTTTCTAAAAAGACCCTCCACACAGCATCCTCAAAGTTGACATAGACCTTGAGGGGAATTATTTTCCTCAGGATCTCCTGTGTGAAGCTATTGTAAAATAAACTTCTTTGAATAGTTATAATTTGGACCTTCTTTGATTAGTTATAATTTGAATCTTCTGTAATTAGTTTTAAATTGTACCTCCTTTGAATAGCTATAATTTGGACCTTCTTTGAATAGTTATAATTTGGACCTTCTTTGAATAGTTATAATTTGGACCTTCTTTGAATAGTTATAATTTGGATCTTCTTTGAATAGTTATAATTTGGACCTTCTTTGAATAGTTATAATTTGGATCTTCTTTGAATAGTTATAATTTGGACCTTCTTTGAATAGTTATAATTTGGACTTTCTTTGTATATAAAAATTGAAATTCTTGAAATAGTTTATACGTTAAAATTAATTCATTAATGATTAGAGAATCCCAATTCCTACATGAGCCGCGTCTCCCCATATTTATCTTGTAAGAATGTTTTCTTTGTGTTTTCCCATTGCATTTATATGCGGTTCTGTATCTGCCGCGCATGCAATCTCGCGTTTCGGATGGCTAGCTGCATCCTTTGTCACGACCTCCTAGTCAACTCACACACACGCACAAAAAGACACAAATAAATTCACACACGCACGTCGCACGCCATGTCCACCAAGGATTTACCAACAAAAAGTTGTCAAAAAATTTCAACAATTCATTCATCATATAAAAGAGTAAAAAGAAGTTTTGTGACACAAAAGTGGCACCGATCGAACGTATTCTTTTTTGAGCCACAAGAGGCTCTGAGAAAAAAATCCGTCAGGGCCTATATCATCTTTGGGGTTGCTGTGTGGAAGGTCTTTTAAGGGAAACGAAGAAGAGGAAAAAGGTATGAGAATTGGTTATAAATCTGGGGGTCAACGTGTCGAGAGAGTCCGGCTGAGAGGTCAAAAGGTGTCCCTCAGCCAGTCTTTCCCAATCCGGCCCGCCACGCAGTTGATGGGGAAACGTATCTGACGCCAAACTACGAGCCTCATCCCATTAACCCCAGCTAACTCACCAAATATAGCGAACCTCAGGGGACGGAGAATCTCAATTTATATCTGTACTAATATTATAAATGCGAAAAAGCGTGTGTTTGTTTGTTACACTTTCACGCATAAACCAATTAAACGATTTTAAAAATTCTTTCACCAATAGACAGCTACATTATATGCGAGTAATGTAGGCTGTATTTAATGGTAAGCTCTGCCGTTATGAAATCTCTACCAATACTAATAATATTATAAATGCTCAACTGCGTATGTTTGTTTGTTACGCTTTCACGCATAAACCAACAAAACGATTTTAAAAATTCTTTCACCAATAGGCAGTTATATTATATGCGAGTAATTTAGGCTGTATACAACGGTAAGCACTAACTTCCGAACGACTGCACCAAATTGGATAATTCTTTTTTTACTACTGGTGAGCTCTGGCATTATGAAATTTAGGTGCCATGCGAGCTGTTTGAAAACTGAATGTACCGGGAATGAACGTATGGAATTCGGGATGGAGTGGAGGGGGGAGGGGGGGATAATTGATAAGCGCAAGCGCTACAGTAATTTCTCCCTAATACCATGCGAGCGAAGCCGCGGGTAAAAGCTAGTATTTAAATACCTAATTCAGAAATTCAATACCTCGGTGTGGATCTATTCTGTCAGACAGCAGACAGAGTAAGCAATGTTGATTGGCTGTTTCGATATAATAGTGAAAAGGTGCTAAGTTAGTGGCGACACCGGTTTCAATTCAAATCTACATGGAAGGCATATTATTGCTTTTTCAAGGTGTGTGTTTATTATACCAGAAAAGCGTAAGGTGAACCATTTTTTAAACTTTTTTATGTTTGCATTAAAAATTTTTATACTTCAAAAAGTTTAGGTTTATTTTGATTTATAAAATACAATAGCGTATTTCATCACCTTTCAAAAACAGTTCCATTTATTTTTTTTGATTTTATTGCAAAGCCGAAATATTTTGACCTTACTTTTGACAAATTAGAAATTCTGTTTTTAAGTTAGTAGTTAGTGAAAAAAAAAGTGATTTATTTTTTTTAAGTTTTCGATTTATCCATTATTTACATTGTGCCACAATTTGAATTTTACCGCAAGTAAAGAGGAGCATCATTCAAAAACTTAATATTGAACTCAGTCGAGGCTATTAAATATTAAATTCCTCTTATAAATGTTTTTATTATTTTGAAATATTTTGTGTTTGAAATCGTATTCGTTTCATCTGCAGATGAGTTCGTATGGATCCTTAGCCTAATAACGTGAATGCTATACCTCAGTAGTAGAGGCACTAAGACTGCCTCATGTCCCGCGGGCAATAGATATGTGCCCAAGTAGGATCGAGTCTCCTATCACTCATCAAATGCTATCCGTCAAAAGGCCCCATAAACCAGTAAAAAATTTATGAAGTTTTCGAGAGGTTGACTTACCCGGCTTTTTAGTATAAATTAAGAAACAGAAAAACGTTTACAGCAATGTGACAAAGCATTGCGATGAAATTTGGTTCTTAAAGTAATATTGTTTTTTTTTTTTAAATATCTATTACTTTATGTAGGTACCTGCTTATATCAAAAGAGAACTTCCTCCTTCAGAACAAATGTTGAACTATTGTCAAAAATTGAGAGAAATCAAAATCATTTCTGTTGTGCGTCTGTCTATAACTCTAGTTTATTGAACTCTGGAACTCGGATTTGCTTCAAATTTAACTGGCATTTTCAAAATTAAAACTGTTTGTTTGATGAATTCAGTAAATTGATAAAATACCTATCAATTCTAGGTATGATAACTTATTTTAATTGCCATTTTAAAACTTGCAACTGATTTGTCGAAAATTCAAAATACTTCGTGATTTTAGCGGGCCTGCGCTAGGCGCTAGTAACACTAATATAATTCATGGTGTTAATGTAAAACTGTGTAACCAACATTTTTATAAAAAATTAAAAAGGCATAAAAGTGAAAAAATATTTTTTCATTACAATATAGATAACCACTAATCTAAAAATTAGAATTGCATATAGGTATATTATTATTACACCTTTGCAATTTTGTGTTAACATAATGAAGAATAACGATATTGTAATAAAATATAAAGTACAGTTTAGAAATTGCTCACATTTATTTAATACTAGCTTAAGTTCCTAGCGTTGCCCGGGCTTTAGATCATGTCTCTGACTGATCTGAAAGTAGTGTAACTAAACTCACCATTAGTGATGCTTCCTTTCTATCTACTGATAAATTAAAATCTATGATAAATAAATTTAAAGCAACACTATTTAATCAAATTTATGTCATTAAGTAGTTACCTTAACAACAGTGATTCATCAATTTTAATTTTTTTCTTCAAGAAAAAAAAAATGTTTTTTAAGATATGGTTTACCTTGTTCTATACTTTCAGTGTTATTGCACTTTAACGGGTAAATTGGTGACTATATAAGCCTGTATAGGAAAAACTCCACGAAGCGTTAGTTGTGAATATTCAAAATATTTCAGAGAAAATTCAAATGTCACCTTTAAAAATGCAGGAGACTTGCCCTTCATTTAAAAATGGATTTAATTTATTAACGATCTGAATAAACCAAAAATTTTATACCGTAAGACCTCACAATAGTAAGCAATCTCTCCACAATGCTCAGCTATGGTGGATGCTATGAAGTTGGAATGACATTAGGTATGTTTCGATTTGTTGGAAATAGATCCAATATTCACAATCGATTTACTAAATGAATATTCAGGCAGTAGTAATCCATAATGGAATTGGAGTAGTTATCCACCATGGAAATTAGAGTAGTAATCCACGATGGAAATTGAAGTAGTAATCCACCATGGAAACTGGAGGAGTAATCCACCAAGGAATTGGAGTAGTAATCCACCATGGAAATGGGGTTAGTAATCCACCATGAAAATTGGAGTAGTAATCCACCATGGAAATTGAAGAAGTAATCCACCATAGAATTGGAGTCGTAATCCACCATGGAAATAAGAGTAATAAACCACCTTGGAATTGAAGTAGTAATCCACCATGGAAATTGGAGTAGTAATCCACCATGGAAATTGGAGTAGTAATCCACCATGGGAATAAGAGAAGTAATCCACCATGAAATTGAAATAGTAATCAACCATGAAAATTGAAGTAGTAATCCACCATGGAATTGGAAAACTAATCAACCATGGAAATTGGAGTAGTAATCCACCATGGAAATTGGAATAGTAATCCACCATGGAAATTGGAGTAGTAATCCACCATGGAAATTGGAGTAGTAATCCACCATAAAATTGGAGAACTAATCAACCATGGAAATTGGAGTAGTAATCCACCATGGAAATTGGAATAGTAATCCACCATGGAAATTGGAATAGTAATCCACCATGGAAATTGGAGTAGTAATCCATCATGGAATTTTAGAACTAATCAACCATGAAAATTGGAGTAGTAATCCACCATGGATATTGAAGTAGTAATCCACCATAGAAATTGGAGTAGTAATCCACCATGAAAATTGAAGTAGTAATCCACCATGGAATTAAAAAAGTAATTCACCATGGAAATTGGAGTAGTAATCCACCATGAAATTGGTGTAGTAATCCACCATTAAAATTGAAGTAGTAATCCACCATGGAACCAGAGAAATAATCCACCATGGAAGTTGGAGTAAAAATCCACCATTAAATTGGAGTAGTAATCCACCATAGAAATTGGAGTAGTAATCCACGATGGAAATTGAAGTAGTAATCCACCATGGAAACTGGAGGAGTAATCCACCAAGGAATTGGAGTAGTAATCCACCATGGAAATGGGGTTAGTAATCCACCATGAAAATTGGAGTAGTAATCCACCATAGAATTGGAGTCGTAATCCACCATGGAAATAAGAGTAATAAACGACCTTGGGATTGGAGTAGTAATCCACCATGGAAATTGGAGTAGTAATCCATCATGGGAATAAGAGAAGTAATCCACCATGAAATTGGAATAGTAATCCACCATGAAAATTGAAGTAGTAATCCACCATGGAATTGGAAAACTAATTAACCATGGAAATTGGAGTAGTAATCCACCATGGAAATTGGAATAGTAATCCACCATGGAAATTGGAGTAGTAATCCACCATGGAAATTGGAGTAGTAATCCACCATAAAATTGGAGAACTAAAGAGTAGTAATCCACCATGGAAATTGGAATAGTAATCCACCATCGAAATTGGAGTAGTAATCCACCATGGAAATTGGAGTAGTAATCCACCATGGAATTGGAGAACTAATCAACCATGAAAATTGGAGTAGTAATCCACCATGGATATTGGAGTAGTAATCCACCCTAGAAATTGGAGTAGTAATCCACCATGAAAATTGAAGTAGTAATCCACCATGGAATTAAAAAAATAATTCACCATGGAAATTGGAGTAGTAATCCACTATGAAATTGGTGTAGTAATCCAACATTAAAATTGAAGTAGTAATCCACCATGGAACCAGAGAAATAATCCACCATGGAAGTTGGAGTAAAAATCCATCATTAAATTGGAGTAGTAATCCACCATAGAATTGGAGTAGTAATCCACCATAGAATTAAACTAGTAATCCAATACTACTCTAATTTTAGTGGTGGATTAGTTCTCCAATTTCCATGGTGGATCACTACTCCAATTTCCATGGTGGATTACTACTTCAATTTAATGGTGAATTACTACTCCATTTTCCATGGTGGATAACTTCTCCAATTTTGAATTGCGTTGGAGTAAAAATATGTAACTCAGTACAAACAAACGGTGAGAAAAAAAATAGATAGGAACTATTTTATTTAATTTCACGTTCTTCGGAGGTAGAATGATTTAACTTTTGTTTTGATTTTTGAATGGGATGTCACATTTTTGATATTTAATAATGATAATCCACCATGGAATTAAAGAATAAAATTACCATGGAAACTGAAGAAGTATTCCACCATGGATTTGGACTAGTAATCCACCATGGAAATTGTAGTTGTTATCCACCATGGAAATTGGAAGAGTAATCCACCATGGATATTGGAAATTGGAGTAATGATCTACTATGGAAATTGGAGTAGAAATCCACCATGGAAATTGGAAAGAAATACACCATGGAAATTAAAGTAGTAAATTTTTATTTAAAGTAGTAATCCGACACATGTATTGGAAATTGGAGTAGTAATCCACCATGGTAATTGGTGTACTAATCCACCATGGAAATTGGAGTAGTAATCCACCATGGAATTGAAGTAGTAATCCATCATGGTAGTGGAGTAGTAATCCACCATGGAAATTGGAGTAGTAATCCACCATGGAATTGGAGAACTAATCAACCATGAAAATTGGAGTAGTAATCCACCATGGATATTGGAGTAGTAATCCACCCTAGAAATTGGAGTAGTAATCCACCATGAAAATTGAAGTAGTAATCCACCATGGAATTAAAAAAATAATTCACCATGGAAATTGGAGTAGTAATCCACTATGAAATTGGTGTAGTAATCCAACATTAAAATTGAAGTAGTAATCCACCATGGAACCAGAGAAATAATCCACCATGGAAGTTGGAGTAAAAATCCATCATTAAATTGGAGTAGTAATCCACCATAGAATTGGAGTAGTAATCCACCATAGAATTAAACTAGTAATCCAATACTACTCTAATTTTAGTGGTGGATTAGTTCTCCAATTTCCATGGTGGATCACTACTCCAATTTCCATGGTGGATTACTACTTCAATTTAATGGTGAATTACTACTCCATTTTCCATGGTGGATAACTTCTCCAATTTTGAATTGCGTTGGAGTAAAAATATGTAACTCAGTACAAACAAACGGTGAGAAAAAAAATAGATAGGAACTATTTTATTTAATTTCACGTTCTTCGGAGGTAGAATGATTTAACTTTTGTTTTGATTTTTGAATGGGATGTCACATTTTTGATATTTAATAATGATAATCCACCATGGAATTAAAGAATAAAATTACCATGGAAACTGAAGAAGTATTCCACCATGGATTTGGACTAGTAATCCACCATGGAAATTGTAGTTGTTATCCACCATGGAAATTGGAAGAGTAATCCACCATGGATATTGGAAATTGGAGTAATGATCTACTATGGAAATTGGAGTAGAAATCCACCATGGAAATTGGAAAGAAATACACCATGGAAATTAAAGTAGTAATCCACCATGGAAATTAAAGTAGTAAACCACCTAAGAAATTGGAGTAGTAATCCAAAATGGAATTGGTGTAGTAATCCACCATAGAAATTAAAGTAGTAATCCACCATGGATGTTGGAGTTGTGATCCACCAAGGAAATTGGTAAACAAATCCTCCATTGAAATTGGAAAATAATACACCATGGAATTTAAAGTAGTAATCCACCATGGAAATTGTAGTTGTTATCCACCATGGAAATTAAAGTAGTAAATTTTTATTTAAAGTAGTAATCCGACACATGTATTGGAAATTGGAGTAGTAATCCACCATGGTAATTGGTGTACTAATCCACCATGGAAATTGGAGTAGTAATCCACCATAGAAATTTGAGTACTGATCCACTATGGAAATTGGAGTCGTAATCCACCATGGATATTGTAGTTGTAATCCACCATGGAATTAAAGTAGTAATCCACGATGGAATTGGAGAATTAATTTACCATGGAAACTGTAGAAGTAATCCACCATGGATTACGACTAGTAATCCACAAAAGAAATTGGATGAGTGATCCACCATGGAAATTGGAGTACTAATCCACCGTGGAAGTTGGAGAACTAATCCACCATGGAAATTGGAGTAGTAATCCACCATAGAAATTGGATAAGTGATCTACCATGGAAATTGGAGTACTAATCCACCATGGAAATTAGAGTAGTAATCCCCAAGGAAATTGGAATAGTAATCCACCATATATATTGGAAATTGGAGTTGTGATCCACAATGGAAATTGGAGTACTAATTCACCATGAAAATTGGAGTAGTGATGCACCATTGAAATTGAAGTAGTGATCCACCTTGGAAATTGGAGAAGTAATCCACCGTAGAAATAAGAGAACACATTCACCATGGAAATTGGGGTAGTAATCGACCATGTATATTGGAAATTGGAGAAATGATCTACTATGGGAATTGGAGTAGAAATCCACCATGGAAATTGGAAAGTAATACACCATGGAAATTATAGTAATCCACCATGGAAATTGGAGTTTACCATGGAAATCGGAGAAGTAATCCACCATAGAAATTGTAGTTGTAATCCACCATGAAAATTAAAGTAGTAAGAAATTGGAGTAGTTATCCAAAATGGAATTGGTGTAGTAATCCACCATGAAAATTGAAGAAGTAATCCACCATGGAAATCGGAATAGTAATCCACCATGGAAATTGGAGTAGTAATCCACCATGGAAATTGGAAAGTTATACACCATGGAAATTTAAGTAGTTATCCACCATGGAAATAAGAGTTTACCATGGAAATCGGAGAAGTAATCCACCAAAGAAATTATAGTTGTAATCCGCCATGAAAATTAAAGAAATTGGAGTAGTATTCCACCATAAAAATTAGATTAGTGATCCACCATGGAAATTGGAGTACTATTCCGCCATGTAAAAAAGAGGAGTAATCCATCATGGATATTAGAGAAGTGATCCACCATGAAAATGGGAATAGAAATCCACCATGGATATTGGAAATTGGAGTAATGATCCATTTTGGAAATTGGAGTACTAATCCACCATGGAAATCGGAGTAGTAATCCACCGTTGAAATTGGAAAATAAATCCACCATAGAAATTGTAGTTGTAATCCACCATGAAAATTAAAGTAGTAAACTACCAAACATATTGGAGTAGTAATCCACCATAGAAATAAGATTAGTGATCCACCATGGAAATTGGAGTACTAATCCACCATGTAAATAAGAGGAGTAATCCACCATGGAAATAAGAGGAGTAATCCACCATTGAAATTAGAGAAGTAATCCACCATGGAAATGGGAATTGTAATCCACCACGGATATTGGAAATTGGAGAAGTGATCCACTATTGAAATTGGGGTACATATCCACCATGGAAATGAGAGTAGTAATCCACCATGGAAATTGCAGTAGTAATCCACAATAAATATTGAAGTAGTAATCCACCATTTATTAAATTATTAAATGATTAAATTATTAGAAAAAAATGAGAGATTTCTAACAATCAAACTGATTGATTAGTTTCGTAAGATTTGTAAAATAAAATATTGTAAAATTAAAACTGAATAAACATATTTAAAAAAATATATATATATACATATTGGAAATTGGAGTAGTAATCCACCATGGATGTTGGAGTTGTGATCCACCAAGGAAATTGGTGAACTAATCCACCATAGAAATTGGAGTAGTAATCCACCATACGAATTGGAGTAGTAATCCACCGTAGAAATTAGAGTAGTTATCCACCATAGAAATTGGAGTAATAATCCACCATGGAAATTGTAGTTGTTATCCACGATGGAAATTAAAGAAGTGATTTTTTTAAATAAAGTAGTAATCCGACACATGTATTGGAAAATGGAGTAGTAATCCACCATGGAAGTTGGAGTAGTGATCCACCATGGAAATTGCTGTACTAATCCACCATGAAAATTGGAGTAGTATCCACCATAGAAATTTGAGTAGTAATCCACCATGAAAATTGGAGAAGTAATCCACGATGTAAATTGGAGTAGTAATCCACCATGGAATTGAAGTAGTAATCCATCATGGTAGTGGAGTAGTAATCCACCATGGAAATTGGAGTAGTAATCCACGATGAAATTGGAAAAGTAAACCACCATGGAAAATGGAGTAGTAATCCACCATGGGATTGAAGTAGTAATCCACCATGGAAATTGGAGAAGTGATCCACCATGGATATTGGGGTACCTATCCACTATGGAAATTAGAGTTGTAATCCACAATGGGAATTGGAGAAGTATACCACCATGGAAATTGGAATAGTAATCCACCATGGATATTGGAAATTGGAGTTGTGATCCACCATGGAAATTGAAGTACTTATCCACCATGAAAATTGGAGCAGTGATCCACCTTGGAAATTGGAGAAGTAATCCACCGTAGAAATAAGAGAACACATTCACCATGGAAATTGGAGTAGTAATGTACCATGGAAATTGTAGTTGTTATCCACCATGGAAATTGGAATAGTAATCGACCATGGATATTGGAAATTGGAGTAATGATCTACTATGGAAATTGGAGTAGAAATCCACCATGGAAATTGGAAAGTAATACACCATTGAAATTATAGTAATCCACCATGGAAATTGGAGTTTACCATGGAAATCGGAGAAGTAATCCACCATAGAAATTGTAGTTGTAATCCACCATGAAAATTAAAGTAGTAAGTAATTGGAGTAGTTATCCACAATGGAATTGGTATAGTAATCCAACATGAAAATTGAAGTAGTGATCCACCTTGGAAATTGGAGAAGTAATCCACCGTAGAAATAAGAGAACACATTCACCATGGAAATTGGAGTAGTAATGTACCATGGAAATTGTAGTTGTTATCCACCATGGAAATTGGAATAGTAATCGACCATGGATATTGGAAATTGGAGTAATGATCTACCATGGAAATCGGAATAGTAATCCACCATGGAAATTGGAGTAGTAATCCACCATAGAAATTGGAAAGTTATACATTTGGAAATTAAAGTAGTTATCCACCGTGGAAATTGGAGTTTACCATTGAAATCGGAGAAGCAATCCACCAAAGAAATTATAGTTGTAATCCGCCATGGAAGTTGGAGTAGTGATCCACCATGGAAATTGCTGTACTAATCCACCATGAAAATTGGAGTAGTATCCACCATAGAAATTTGAGTAGTAATCCACCATGAAAATTGGAGAAGTAATCCACGATGTAAATTGGAGTAGTAATCCACCATGGAATTGAAGTAGTAATCCATCATGGTAGTGGAGTAGTAATCCACCATGGAAATTGGAGTAGTAATCCACGATGAAATTGGAAAAGTAAACCACCATGGAAAATGGAGTAGTAATCCACCATGGGATTGAAGTAGTAATCCACCATGGAAATTGGAGAAGTGATCCACCATGGATATTGGGGTACCTATCCACTATGGAAATTAGAGTTGTAATCCACAATGGGAATTGGAGAAGTATACCACCATGGAAATTGGAATAGTAATCCACCATGGATATTGGAAATTGGAGTTGTGATCCACCATGGAAATTGAAGTACTTATCCACCATGAAAATTGGAGCAGTGATCCACCTTGGAAATTGGAGAAGTAATCCACCGTAGAAATAAGAGAACACATTCACCATGGAAATTGGAGTAGTAATGTACCATGGAAATTGTAGTTGTTATCCACCATGGAAATTGGAATAGTAATCGACCATGGATATTGGAAATTGGAGTAATGATCTACTATGGAAATTGGAGTAGAAATCCACCATGGAAATTGGAAAGTAATACACCATTGAAATTATAGTAATCCACCATGGAAATTGGAGTTTACCATGGAAATCGGAGAAGTAATCCACCATAGAAATTGTAGTTGTAATCCACCATGAAAATTAAAGTAGTAAGTAATTGGAGTAGTTATCCACAATGGAATTGGTATAGTAATCCAACATGAAAATTGAAGTAGTTATCCACCATGGAAATCGGAATAGTAATCCACCATGGAAATTGGAGTAGTAATCCACCATAGAAATTGGAAAGTTATACATTTGGAAATTAAAGTAGTTATCCACCGTGGAAATTGGAGTTTACCATTGAAATCGGAGAAGCAATCCACCAAAGAAATTATAGTTGTAATCCGCCATGAAAATTAAAGTAGTAAACCACCTAAGAAATTGGAGTAGTAATCCACCATAGAAATTAGATTAGTGATCCACCATGGAAATCGGAGTACTATTCCACCATGTTCAAAAGAGGAGTAATCCATCATGAATATAAGAGAAGTGATCCACCATGAAAATGGGAATAGAAATCCACCATGGATATTGGAAATTGGAGTTATGATCCACTTTGGAAATTGGAGTACTAATCCACCATGGAAATCGGAGTAGTAATCCACCGTTGAAATTGGAAAAGAAATCCACCATAGAAATTGTAGTTGTAATCCACCATGAAAATTAAAGTAGTAAACCACCAAACATATTGAAGTAGTTATCCACCATAGAAATAAGATTAGTGATCCACCATGGAAATTGGAGTACTAATCCACCATGTAAATAAGAGGAGTAATCCACCATGGAAATAAGGGGAGTAATCCACCATGGAAATAAGAGAAGTAATCCACCATGGAAATGGGAATTGTAATCCACCACGGATATTGGAAATTGGAGTAGTGATCCACTATGGAAATTGGGGTACATATCCACCATGGAAATGAGAGTAGTAATCCACCATGGAAATTGGAGTAGCAATCCACAATAAATATTGAAGTAGTAATCTACCATATATTAAATTATTAAATTATTTGAAAAAAATGAGAGATTTCTTACAATCAAACAGATTGATCAGTTTCGTAAGATTTGTATAATAAAATATTGTAAAATTAAAACTGAATAAACATATATAAAAAATATATATATATACATATTGGAAATTGGAGTAGTAATCCACCATGGATGTTGGAGTTGTGATCCACCAAGGAAATTGGTGAACTAATCCACCATAGAAATTGGAGTAGTAATCCACCATACAAATTGGAGTAGTAATCCACCATAGAAATTAGAGTAGTGATCCACCATGGAAATTGGAGTAATAATCCACCGTGGAAATTGTGGTTGTTAACCACCATGGAAATTAAAGTTGTAATTTTTTTAAATAAAGTAGTAATCCGACACATGAATTGGAAAATGGAGTAGTAATCCACCATGGAAGTCGGAGTAGTGATCCACCATGGAAATTGCTTTTCTAATCCACCATGGAAATTGGAGTAGTAATCCACCATAGAAATTTGAGTAGTAATCCACCATGAAAATTGTAGTTGTTGTCCACCATGGAAATTTAAGTAGTAATCCACGATGGAATTGGAGAATTAATTTACCATGGAAACTGTGGAAGTAATCCATCATGGATTTGGACTAGTAATCCACAATAGAAATTGGATGAGTGATCCACCATGGAAATTGGAGTACTAATCCACCATGGAAATAAGAGTTGTAATCCACCATGGAAATCGGAGAAGTAATCCACCATGGAAATTGGAATAGTAATCCACCATGAAAATTGGAGAAGTAATCCACGATGTAAATTGGAGTAGTAATCCACCATGGAATTGAAGTAGTAATCCATCATGGTAGTGGAGTAGTAATCCACCATGGAAATTGGAGTAGTAATCCACCATCAAATTGGAAAAGTAAACCACCATGGAAAATGGAGTAGTAATCCACCATGGGATTGAAGTAGTAATCCACCATGGAAATTGGAGAAGTGATCCGCCATGGATATTGGGGTACTTATCCACCATGGAAATTAGAGTTGTAATCCACAATGGGAATTGGAGAAGTATACCACCATGGAAATTGGAATAGTAATCCACCATGGATATTGGAAATTGGAGTTGTGATCCACCATGGAAATTGATGTACTTATCCACCATGAAAATTGGAGTAGTAATCCACCATTGAAATTGTAGTAGTAATTCACCATAGAAATTGGAGTAATGATCCACCATGGAATTGAAGTAGTAATCCACCATGGAAATTTGAGTATTGTTCCACCATGGTTATTCGAGTACTTACCCACCATGGAAATTGGAGTAGTGATCCACCATAAAATTGGAGAAGTAATCCACCATGAAAAATGGAGTAATATTCCAACATAGAATTAAAGTAGTAATCCACCATGGAAATTGGAGTAGTGATCCACCATGGAAAAAGAAAAACTAATCTACCATGAAAATTAGAGAAGTAATCCACCATGGAAATTGGAGAAGTAATTCAGCATCGAAATTGGAGTAGTAATCCACCATTGATATTGGAAATTGAAGTAATGATCCACTATGGAAATTGGAGTACCAATCCACCATGGAAATTGCAGAAGGAATCCACGTTGGAAATTGGAGTCGAAACCCACCATGGAAACTGGAGTAGTAATCCACCATGGAAATTGGAATAGTAATCGACCATGAATATTGAAGTAGTAATCCACCATGGATGTTGGAGTTGCGATCCACCAAGGAAATTGGTGAACTAATCCACCATGGAAATTGGAGTAGTAATCCACCATAGATATTGGCTTAGTGAACCACCAAGGAAATTGGAGTACTAATCCACCATGAAAATTGATATAGTGATCCACCATTGAAATTGGAGTAGTAATCCACCATATAAATTGGGGTAGTGGTCCACCTTGGATATTGGATTAGTGATCCCCCATGGTAATTGGAGTATAAATCCACCATGGAAATTGGAATCGTAATCCACCATGGATATTGGAAAATGGAGTAATGATCCACTATGGACATTAGAGTACTAATCCACCATGGAAATTGGAGAAGTTATCCACGATGGAAATTCGAGTAATAATCCACCAGGAAATTGGAGTAGTTATCCACCATTAAAATGGGAGTAGTAATCCACCATGGAAATTGGAATAGTAATCGACCATGAATATTGAAGTAGTAATCCACCATGGAAATTGGAGTAGTAATCCACCATGGATGTTGGAGTTGCGATCCACCAAGGAAATTGGTGAACTAATCCACCATGGAAATTGATATAGTGATCCACCATTGAAATTGGAGTAGTAATCCACCAAAGATATTGGCTTAGTGATCCACCATGGAAATTGGAGTACTAATCCACCATGAAAATTGATATAGTGATCCACCATTGAAATTGGAGTAGTAATCCACCATGGAAATTGAAGAAGTAATCCACCATGGATATTGGAGTAGTAATCCACCATGGAAATTGAAGAAGTAATCCACCATGGAAATTGGAATCGTAATCCACCATGGATATTGGAAAATGGAGTAATGATCCACTATGGACATTAGAGTACTAATCCACCATGGAAATTGGAGAAGTTATCCACGATGGAAATTCGAGTAATAATCCACCAGGAAATTGGAGTAGTTATCCACCATTAAAATGGGAGTAGTAATCCACCATAAAAATTGGAGTAATAATCAACCATGGAAATTGGAGAAGAAAACCACCATGGAATTGGAGTAGTTATCTATCCACCTTGGAAATTGGAGAAGTAATCCAAATTGGAATAGTAATCCACCATGGAAATTGAAGAAGTAATCCACCATGGATATTGGAGTAGTAATCCACCATGGAAATTGAAGAAGTAATCCACCATGGAAATTGGAATAGTGATCCACCATGGATATTGGAAATTGGAGTAAAGATCCACTATGGAAATTAGAGTACTAATCCACCATGAAAATTGGAGAAGTAATCCAACATTGAAATTGGAGTAGTAATCCACCATAGAAATTGCAGTAGTGATCCACCATGAATATTGAAGTAGTAATCCGACATATATATTAGAAATTGGAGTAGTGATCCACCATGAAAATTGGTGTACTAATCCACCATGGAAATGGAGTAGTTATCCACCATGGAAATTTGAGTACTTATCCACCATGGAAATTAGAGTAGTAATCCACCTGAAAATGGAAATTAGAGTAGTAATTCACCAAAGAAATTAGTGAAGTAATCCACCATGGAAATTGGAATAGTAAATCACCCTGGATATTGGAAATTGGAGTAATGATTCACTATGGATATTGGAGAAGTTATCCACCATGGATATTAGAGTAGTTATCCGCCATGGAAATCGTAGTAATAATCGACCATAAAATTGGAGAAGTAATCCACCATGGAAAATGGAGTTGTAATCCACCATAGAACTGAAGTAGTAATCCACCATGGAAATTTGAGTAGTGATCCACCATATAAATTGAAGTAGTGATCCACCATGGACATTGGAGAAGTATACCACCATGGAAATTGGAATAGTAATCTACCATGGATATTTGAAATTGGAGTTGTGATCCACCATGGATATTGGAGTAATTATCCACCATGAAAATCTGAGTAGTAATCCACCATTGAAATTGGACTAGTAATCCACCAAAGAAATTGGAGTAGTTATCCACCATGGATTAGGTGTAGTAATCCACCATGGAAATTGGAATAGTAATTTACCATGGAAATTGGAGTAGGAATCCACAATAGAAATTGGATAATTGATCCACTATGAAAATTGGAGTACTAATCCACCATGAAAATTAGAGTGTTTATCCACCATGGAAATTGGACTAGTAATCCACCATGGTTATTGAAAATTGGAGTAATTTTTTTTTTTTTTTTTAAATATGTTTATTCAGTTTTAATTTTACAATATTTTATTTTACAAATCTTACGAAACTGATCAATCAGTTTGATTGTAAGAAATCTCTCATTTTTTTCTAATTATTTAATACAGTATACTTTTCAGTTTTACATAGTAAATATAATAACTAAATGTAATACTTAATTATTTCTTCAAAATAGGCAAATATTAAAATACTAATTATTACGACAAACTAATTATTATAATGTTTTAATGTTTATGAATTGTGTTGTAGTAAAAATATTTTACACAGTACAAACATACGGTGAGAAAATAAATAGATAGGAACTATTTTATTTGATTTCATGTTCTTCGGAGGTAGAAAGATTTAACTTTTGTTTTGATTTTTGAATAAGATGTCTCATTTTTGATATTTTCAGGTAATGCGTTAAATATTTCCGGAATTTTATGACTTTTTGTTCTATCTCCGTATACATTTTGAGATTTATTGACAATAAACATTTGTGCTTCTCTATGCCTAGTAGGATAGTTGTGGTTTACAGTTTTTTGAATTCTGTATTCCAGAATTCATCTAGAGTTAATTGGTAATTTACATTACTGTGTATGGAGAGGACATTACACAAGGAGAACATTTTTTTATAATCACCTTCACATAACTGGACCTTTTTTTTGCCTGATATCAATTTTAGGAAACGGATTTGTAATTGTTCTATTTTATTTAAGTATGTTTTGTACGTTAATCCGTAACTATTTATTCTGTATCCTAAAATTGATTCTGCTAATGCGTTGTATATACAGTATAATATATTTTTGTTAACAAAATTTTTTAAGTGGTAAAATTTTCCTAATATGGATCTTAATCTATTACATACATTTTCAATATGATTTGACCAGTTAAAGTTGACATGTATTGTAAGACCAAGGTATGTATATTGGTACACTTTTTCTATATTCGGGCAATTACACTGCTGGAATTGGTTTTTTGTGTGCAAACAATCATATAAATGACTTTTTATATGTAATTCCTTTTCCAGACAATTTGCATATGGTGAGTGTATAAGCATATATTTGGTTTTTTTTTGCGTTAATAATAATGCCATTGTCGTGGGACCATTTAATTATGTTATTTAAGTCTGTTTGTAAAATTTCCTCAATTTTTAGTGGATCTTTGTCAGCACATATAATGCAAGTATCGTCTGCAAACATGTAGCATTTACAACGTTTTATTACGTTTGGTAGACTGTTTACTTGCATTATATAACATGTAGGTCCCGATATCGACCCTGTTGCTACTCCGGTATTTGTTAACATTTCATCACTAAAAATTCCGTCAATTTTAACTTTAATTTTTCTATTTAATAGATAATTTTTAATAAATTTTTTTAAAGGACCTCTAATACCACATTCCTCCATTACCTTTAATAATGTTTCCTGGTCCAATGTGTCAAAGGCCTTTTTAAAGTCTATAAAAATTATATCAACATAATATTTTTCATTTAAATGACAATTAATAATCCACCATGGAAGTTTGAGTAGTAATCCACCATGGAAATTGGAGTATTAATCCACCATGGAAATTAGAGTAGTATTCCACCATGGAAATACGAGTAGTTATCCACCATGGAAATGGGAATAGTAATCCACCATGGATATTGTAAATTGGAGTAGTGATCCACAATGAAAATTGGAGTACAAATCCACCATGGAAGTTGTACTAGTAATCCACCATTGAAATTTTAGTAGTAATTCACCATATAAATTGAAGTAGTGATCCAACATGGAAATTAGAGTACTAATCCACCATGGAAATGAGATTAGTAATTCACCATGGATATTGGAAATTGGAGTAGTAATCCACCATAGAAAATGGAGTAGTAATCCACCACGGAAATTGGAGTTGTAATCCACCATGGAAATTGGAGTTGTAATCCACCATGGAAATTGGAGTTGTTATCTTCCATGGAATTGGAGTAGTCATCCACCATAAAAATTGGAGTACTAATCCACCATGGAAATTGGAGTTGTAATCCACCATGGATATTGGAAATCGGAGTAATCCACCATGGAAAATAGAGTTGTGATCCACCATGGAAATTGGAGTAGTGATCGAGCATGGAAATTGGAGTTGTAATCCACCATGGAAATCGGAGTATTAATCCACCATGGAAATTGGAGTTGTAATCCACCATGGAAATTAGAGTAGTAATCCACCATGAATTTTGGAGAAGTATACCACCATGGAAATTGGAGTACTAATCCACCATGGAAATTGGAGTTGTAATCCACCATGGATATTGGAAATCGGAGTAATCCACCATGGAAAATAGAGTTGTGATCCTTAATGGAAATTGGAGTACTAATCCACCATGGAAATTGGAGTTGTAATCCACAATTGAAATTGGAGTAGTTATCCACCATAGAAATTGGAGTAGTGATCCATCATGGAAATTAGAATTCTAATCCACCATGGAAATGAGAGTAGTAATCCACCAAGGAAATCGGAGTAGTAATCCACCATAGAAATTGGAGCAGTAATCCACCATGGAAATCGGAGTACTTATCCACCATGGTAATTGGAGTAGTAATCCACCATGGAAATTGGAGTAGTGATCCACCATGGATATTGGAGAACTAATCCACCATGGAAATTGGAGTAGTTATCCACCATGGAAATTGGAGTAGTAATCCACCATAGAAATTGGATGAGTGATGCACCATGGAAATTGGACTAGTGATCTTCCATGGAAATTGGAGTAGTGATCCACCATAGAAATTGGAGTAGTGATCCACCATGAAAATTGGAGTAGTAATCCACCACGGAAATGGGAGTACTAATCCGCCATGGAAATTGGAGAAATCTGCAAATACATCTACAAACATTCATAAAAAACATATCACTGACTGGATTAAAAATCAAGATATTAACTTTATACAAAACATTATTATTCCCAACCAAACATAACAAAACTATAAAAGTATAAAATTAAATAAACCTAAAAATTAAGTAGTTTTTCAAGTATCCAATAACTATACATACACTTACAATTTATATATGTGTGTACATATATATATGTGTATGTGAATGTGTATGCGGATGTATACGTATGTATATATATATTTATATGCATGTGTGCAGGTACTTGTATTTATATGGATGTGTATGTATGTGTATGTTTATATATATATATATATTTTTTTTTTATATTCCTCTAATATATTTAAATACTTTTTTTCTCTTCTATATAACCAATGTACAATAACTGTTAAAATTTGAAAAAAAAAATACATATAAAACTTTATATTACAACACATAAATACTTGTCATACATAAACATAAATAAACACGTAAACACCTCAGCACAGGTTCTCCTAGTGAGGTGTTCACGAAACATACAACAATACCTATCCACAGTTTCACCTTCACAAACCTACCTTACACCCAACATAATAAAATTATAAAATATATTATGTAAAAATGTTTTCGAAATTGATCTATAGGTAAATACTGTAATGTATAGAAATAAATAAATAAATAAATCCACCATGGCTTTGGAGTAGTAATCCACCATGGAATTGGATGATCCTCAACAACGAGGAACCGTCTTGAGAAGAAGGAACATATTTTCTGTAAATAATCTTATTTATAAAAATCATTTTTCTCTTGTTTGTTTGTTTGTTTGTATGTTATGCGTTGCTATACCATTCATCAGAAAGATACTGAAATGCAAAAGAGATTTGCTATGATGTCCGCGCGACTGTCGGCGGACTACTACCTAATCGGAGTAGTTTGCATACAAAAAGAACTTGTTCATTTCGTTGATTTTTTTAAGGTTTTTCAGTAGTATTGGTTAACAATATAGTTATAATTTATAATACGGAATGAATTTATGTAATTTTACTTTCGCTTAGTTTTATCGTTAATTATTCGTTCATTTGATTTATTCGTTAATTGGTAAACAATATCGATGGCACCCGGAAGCGCAGTAAAAACTGCGGATAGCACATCTCTTATATTTCAATATCTTTGGTTCATCCGATTGCGATGAAACTTTGGTGACTTGCTGTGCGCACGCCCGCGAAGGTTACAGGCTATATATAATGGTCTCTGGCATTATGAAATTTCTGAAAAATGAAGGTTAGCGGGAGGGATGACGAGGACAGACACGGGAGGGGAACGGGGACGCATGGGAAAGGAAATGCGGGGAGAATCAATTTATTTATTTGCATTGCAACGCATGCCGGGTACCAATTAGTGTAAAATATTTTTTTTAATATACCTACGTAATATAGGTATTAAAAATATATATTTCTTCTGTTTTGCTTCACAAAGCTTTCATATTAACCAGTTAAATTAATCCTGAGAAAGCCTTATATTTTTGATATAAAAAACGTTATAAGTTGAAAAATAGATCAGCCACGCGATCCTTGGGGCGGTCCGGGGCTCGAACCCGACGCCCGCTCCACACAGACGGAACCTCACCCGGGGGCAGACGGAACTTCTACGAAAACTATAAAATATAGCTCCATTAAATGCTCATTTTCCACAAAATCCGCGCACCTGCGGCGGAGCTCTGAAAGGGAGAATATTATGTTTTAAATACTCGACTATTAGACGGATTTCGACGATTTTATATGATTTGTAGTACTTAATGTTGTCTGGGGAACAACTAACTTAAAGAATTGGAGATAATTGGTATGAAACTTAACATGACCTAACCCAAACGATTTTACCTAACCTAACCTAACCTAACCTAACATAAAACAATAGTCTTAATCAAAAAATAAATCTGTAAAAAATGTGTTTACACTTATATTTATTTTGTACAAACACTGAAGTGAGCTAATCGAATTGCTGGTATGTATGATTAGGTAATAATAATGGATAGAATGAATATTTTCATAGCACCATTTTTGTGATATATCTCTTCAAGGAATCTTCAAAAGCTGAAAAATAGTTAGGTATACATACTTTAAAATAACATCTTTTGCGGGCTGTGAAAATGTTACGACTTGTGGACTGTTTCCTACATTTTAAAATTACTTGGGAGGAAATTATACGTGGGTGAAATTACATTAACTACCATTATCAATAATAAATTATATTTTTACAACAATATTAAGATGAAGCCATACTAAATAATTCAAAATCATACAAAATCATTTTTGTTTTGAAAATTTGATCGCTTAGAAGTATTATAGATACTTCAATTAAATACTGCATGTAGAACATATCGTGGCCCTTAAAAATATCGGTATTTTTTTTAATAAGTCTTTTAATAAGCCTAGAAAAAAAATAAAATATAAGGTCTATAAAACAACACTTTCAAGAGCAAACTCTCCGACTTATAAACCCCTTTTCGGATATGGTTTTATTGTTTAATATAGCAAATTCAGTTTCTTTTATGATAATCGGAAAAAAAATGTATATTTACCTCTGAACTTCACATAATGAAATAAAATATGCATTTTCACGTTGTTATTTCACAATACGGCCGGCAGTCGACGAATTTGGATTGTCAAAGTGAACTCTATGACGTCCACCGAAGAACTACTGACATGCCACACTCATTTTCTGTCAGTCCGTCCCCGGCCGTTAGGCGTTAGATTCCGTGAAATCAATTTTAAATTTCCGTTTTATTACAATAAACAATGCGTAAAAAAGGAGTTAATATTTTTTACAAGCCTTGACGAAATCAACCTGTAATTAAAAAAATCTCAAATACCTTTTCCAACCTTTCCAAAAGCTTTTTCTCAAATATTTTTAAACTCCTCCCATAAAGGGGCGTAAATTCCGATTTCAATTTTTTTTTAGACTATTGGATCGCCTTAAGTGGATTTGTCCAAGGCACAAATTTCAACCTTTTTCAACACCTGCTTATTTGTCAAATACATTTTGAATTTGCAAAATTTGCCTATTTTCATTGTATTTATAATCTCACACAGTGATCCACGTGTGCCTGATTTAATTCATCTATAATTTCATCCACGTGTAAATTATTAAAATAATAATTTCATTTGCGTGTAGGTACAAAATAATTATAACAGCATTATTTATTTCTATTTAATTGCAACCTGGCACCGATCTGTGTGATAAATTGTCAAGAATTAAATATTAAAAGTAGGTAGGCACAGAAGATCTAAAGTTAAAAAATACTGCAAAAATTAATTTTATGCTTTTGTATTTACAGTTTGCCAAATAAGAGTAGGAAACATAGATATGTTTTTCAAATGGCAATACTAAAAATTTAACTAATTCTTACATTTTTGTAAAAAAATAAAAAGGCATAAAAGTGAAAAAATAAATTTTCACTGCAATATAGATACCCACTGATTTCAAAATTAGAATTGCATATAGATATATTATATCTTTGCTATAATTTTAACTTAATGAAGAATAACGATATTGTAATATAAAATATAAAGCACAGTTTAGAAATTGCTCACATTTATTTAAATTGCTCGGCTTTATTAGATCGTGTCTCTAATTTTAGATCTCAATATATTTAACTCATTCAGATCTAAAAGTAGTGTAACTAAACTCACCATTAGTGATTCTTCCTTTCTACCTACTGTTAAATTAAATGAAAGCAAATCACTTTGTAAAACACCATTTAATCAAATGAATGTCATTAAGTAGGTACCTTAACAACGATGCTTTTTCGATTAATTTTTTTTCTTTAAGAACAATAAAGTGTTTTTTTAATGTGAATTACATTCAGTGTTATTGCGTTTTA
This sequence comes from Glyphotaelius pellucidus, assembly GCA_936435175.1. Taxonomy (NCBI): domain Eukaryota; kingdom Metazoa; phylum Arthropoda; class Insecta; order Trichoptera; family Limnephilidae; genus Glyphotaelius; species Glyphotaelius pellucidus. The sequence goes on from OW386560.1 coordinate 10,882,560, forward strand.
AAAGAATATTTGACAGTTAAATTGGTTGCCAGCCTACAAATTTTGTAGTTCCATTTTCAATATTTGTCTACAGATGTCTACTTATTTATAACTTAGCACATAGATTTATTTAATTGATTTGTGTTGAATATCGTCAGTAAAAATAATGAATTAACAAACCAAATTGTATCATTATTCTTAATGCCAAAAAGCTGCCTACCAAAATAATAATACGCTATATTTTAAATTTAATTGGGTTCTGTATTGTCCATATCCAAAACATCCGCTCACACCACACAATATTAATAAACCCTCGGTCCTTCTAAAGATTGATACAATATAAGTTTACAGTACCCCCAGGGAACATTCAAATAATTACAATTAATTTCTGTATTATCACATCACCAACTCATAAGAGAGACGGTATCATTCTTCGTTAAAGATATATTATCTATATATAAAACAGGAAAAAATGTACAAAAAACGATCAGGTGGTCTAGCATGACCATCGTTAAAACCCTTTATCAATACGTTATTGACCAAATCCGTCATCTATGTTCAATTAGGTATATAAGAGATTTGTTCAAAAACTATTGCGAATTTTGAATTTCCGTGGGTTAGGTATATTCGATTTTCGATTTGTTTGTAGCGTTGTGTTGGTACTCATGTCTCTCACTTAGGCCATTTTGAATGTTCAAATTTTTTACAGCTGCTTAGTTTTGACTTGTCTCCGATTTTTGCCTATTTGCCTAAAAATGGATCAAGGTTTTGCTTATAGTTTTCTTCAATTGCAGAGGCGTGGTGCATCATGAGCCCTTGCCACAGGGTAGAACGGTCAATAAGAAATATTACCTGCAAGTCATGCGCAATTTGCGCGAAACAATCCGCCAGAAGCGCTCGGATTTGTCGAAGAACAAAAATTGGCTTTTGCACCATGATAACGCCCCTGCTCACATCGTTGCTTGTGCGCGAATTTTTGTTCCAAAAACAACACCCTAATAATGCCGCAGCCACCGTGTTCCCCAGATCTGGCCTCCTGTGACTTTTTTGTACCCGAAACTGAAGAGGCCGGTGAAAGGGCGACGCTACGCTACGATTGAGGAGATAAAGGTGGCATCGAAGGAGGAGCTGAACGAGATCACAGAAAAGGTTTTTTCAGAAAATGATTTTTTGAAATGCTTCGAGGATTGGAAAACACATTGGCACAAGTGTATAATATCTGTTGGGGATTAGTTTAAAGTGGATAAAATAGATATTCATGAATGATAATAATTTTTGAAAAAACACAAAATAAGCGATACTTTTTGAACAAACCTTTTATATTATGTGAGTGTGTGTGTATACTTTCATATGATTTTTTTTTTCTGTTTCACTGTTAAATACCTATCTTTTGTTTTACACATAAAAAAATACAATTTTTTCTTTGTTAAATTGTGCTTTACATATATGACTTTTTTCTGTTTCACTATTAAATACCTATCTTTTGTTTTACACACAAAAAAAAATACTATCTTTTCTTTGTTAAATTGTGCTTTACATTCGTTTTCTCCGCCTTTTTAACTCGAGCTCTGCTCTAAATAAAGGTGTAATACTTATTAATTAATGTATTTAAAAAAAAAAAAAACTTTATTTAATTTATAAAAACATGTAACCTTTGTACCATTATATTTAATAAAAAATAAAAATATTTGCGAGCACGTTCTACGATTGTTAACAGATTTTCCGACCGACCAACGCGACGATTGATAAATTTTAGTGCCGCCTCCATAGTATCAGATAAGTTTCGTTTAACTATCAATATTCACATATTTTTTTATTATGTCATTCGTTATTCAAAAATACAAGCTTATTTAATGAACGGATTTATCTAACGAAGCTCTAAGAAATGAAAGAATTAGATGCAATCAATTTATTCCGTTCGATCTTTGAGAAACGATATTGGTTGAAATATTAATAAAAATCTAACTAATTTAACTCTTGGTTAGAGTCAAAAAGTAAATGCAGAGTGCCAATGCATATTTAGGTTAGTATTTCAATTCAACATTGCCAATTTATTAATATTTTTCAAGTAATTGATTGGCGTTTGAAGTGAATTCGTAGACTGGTACGCCAGTGTTGCCAGCGTACATCGATTTATTTTTTATTCCCTGTCAATATCGGTTCGGCTGTCAACAGTGAAATTGTGCTCGGCGTAGTCTTCCGAAGTTACGCTGATCTGATATTGCATGATAACGTTTTTTCTGCGCTTGACACGATTAGCTAAAAGCTAGCGCGCCGTTAGGTGAATAATATCACCTAAAACATTTTCGTACCTAATGTTAATAATACCTAAGTTGGAAAAACTCCATGTTCTTCTCTTTTATTTGTGTCGAAATACCGAGGAATAGTGCTAATTGCTCTCCACTGGAGCCAATGGGACTATGGTATTCCCAATTGAGGTTTATTGTGAATGTTGTATACGTTAGAGGAAGTGCATACGGGAAGGAGATGAGAAAGGGAAGTTTGGGGTTGGGAAGTACCTAGCTATTCAGATCTGGTCTCTTAACACTTTTTTTACATTAGCTTCACACAAGAGGCTCTGAGGAAAACAATTTCCCTTACCAATTAACTATAATTATAACTTTTTGTCCATTATTTACCAATTTCAAAGCTAAAATCGAATTCGAAAATACCTTTAATAATAAGTTGGTATGAATATCAAACGAATTTATACAGAGTGTCGATTTTTTTGTACTTATGCGCTGATATACACAATATATAGAGAAGCAGAGTTTTCCTCGGTGCATTTGAATGAAAACATTTTTTATACTTTTGTTATTCGGCGGTACATCGTCTCTGCACAACCCTTCGGGGTCAATTAGTTATATTTTGTGTAAAAAGGTATTCCATATTTTCCCTAAACCAACTGCACATTATATATAAGTAAGGGGCCAATTGTCGACGGATCAACTGTCATGGAACCCTAAAATCACACATTAAAAAAACTGTCAAGTTGTCAGTTATCTTCAATTGCAATTTGACGCAGGTTAACCAGTCTTCTTCTGGTGCCCTCCCTTATCGGGGGGTGGCTCTCATCAGAGAATCTTCCCTCTGCAGGTTGCAGCCCGGAAAAACCCATGGAACTGTTCTCAAACTAGTCGCGTAGATTTTGAAGCCATCAATTGTACAGTTTATTAAATTTTAAATTCTTCAACAAAACCATTCATTCCTCACCTCAAACAACCCCAATAAATCCACAATAAATTCGCAGATCAGCTGCAAACCCACTAACAACCAGCCAATGATAATAAAACGCGACCTTCAGATCTCCATTAAATTAGTAGGTGTAGATTCCATTAACCCAGATCCGGGCTAATTTATTGAGATTCCGTCTATCGCGCGAATCACGTCAACTCTTACTTTCCCGTCGTTTGGGGTAAGTCGACCACACGGCCACACGGGTGTAAGTGCCCGCACTTGGACGGGTAATTGACGACAACTAAATTGCGCTACTAAATTGTTCCAAATTGATGCGGCGTTTCTACTCGCCGCTAGATGGCAGTGGTGTGAGATTTTTAAAATATCTAAGATCAGAATCGTAAACAGGAGGAAAAATTTTGGTTATGGTTTGAGATTTTCACGGCCAAAAAATATTGGGTTATTTGCTGTGTTGGGCTTCCTCCTTGTTTAGTCAATGTTCAGACAACATCATCATCAGGCAGACGTTGGATACCAGTTCCTTACACTAAGGGCAGTGGGGCACGAGCCCTGAGCCCCCGACATGCCCGTAGACAAAGCCGCCGAAAGGGAGTTCAGGAGGGTATAAATCACCTGGTACGGGGTTTATGAACAATCGCAGTACTTACTTAACATTAACAAAGTGCCCTAGAGATTTTTTGTTATAAAACAGCTCAATATACCTACATCATACCATTATCATTAACCACTCCGGTCAACCGCCTTTATGCAAGTTTTTGTCTTAAACGAACTGTCAGATTTATAAATACTTTGTGTTTTTTCCGCTTCGCAATTAAAGCTCAATAAATTAAATATTTCTAAACGTAGCCAAATATTAAAACTGTTTTTTAAAGGTGATGAAATACGCTTTCAAATTGTATTATTACAATCAAATATTAAAATTTAGGATGCAAACATAAAACATTGTGAAAATGACTCACGTTATGTTTTTATGTGAAAACAGTACTAAAATCACGGTAAACGTAAAAAAAAACAATTATTTTATTAGACAAATGTACAATAAAAAAAATTATTACGTCATTTTTATATCATTTCATACAAAAAATTTAATAAAAAACTAACTAAGTCTAATGGTGCGTATTCGTTTTGGCGGGTGAAAATTGTTTCTACAAAATTAGAATTTCTTATCTATTTCTACGGACAACTTTGAATAGAGATGTGAAGCGTGGTTTATTATAGATTATTCCCCTTTTTTATAAGGTTGTCACTAGAATAAAAACGGAGTTATAACCATTTCTGTGGGAATACACGCGTTGGCTTGAAAACATGCTTATTGTATTTGACTGCTATTGATATATTGTCTTGAAAACAAGCTTAGAGGTCGGAGTGGTACAAACAATAAATTAAAAGGTTACTTGAAACAAAATAATATTGTAGTCATGTTCTTTACGTTATTGTTATTTTATGTGTGAAATTAATATGACAACTTACAAATGTGATCTTTGGGGACTATACGAAAATGGTACACATATAGGAGACAATCGGTAAACAAAATATCCAATTTTCCGTAGGGCCCCAACCTCGGAGGGAGCCCCGGCTGGGTGCCAAAATGGTACACATTTAGGACACACCAAAAAAGTTCAGATTTTTATATAAGCGAAAAATATTGCTTGTGTAATGGTGGAGGTCTTAGCTAGCAGAGGATTCAACTCGCGGTTACATGATTATTTAGGACAGTGACAAATCAATACGCTTTGAAAATGTTACGTAAAGTCATAAAGTCCAAAAGAAAAACAGCCAATTAACCTGTATGATTTTAGGTTTTCACAACCAAAAGTATTTTTGTTATTTATTTTTGCGGTGTTTTCCCGTGTTGCGCTACCGCCTTCTTGAGCCAACGTTTCGGACAGCGTTACAGTGTCATCATGCTGGTCATCTGCCGTGATGATGGACACTGTAACGCTGTCCGAAACGTTGGATCAAGAAAGAGGTAGCGCAACACGGCATAACACCCCAAAAATAAATAACAAAAAAAATCCATTCAACCTAATTTTACCTAGTTTTTTTATCAGTTTTCGTGACTTTATACCGTCACTTTTCAAAGTGTGTTGATTTACCACTGTTCTAAGATGTCCGGTTACCGTTCTATTTAAATTTAATTTACTATAATTAGCCACAAAATAATTTATAATTATAGTTTATAATAATAAAAAAATCGCTAAAGCGCAATTTTTTATTTTATGAGAATACCGCACAAAAGTCCCAACTACTCCCAACCGTCTGGAGCCAGTGAGACTATGGCATTCCCAATTAGGGTATGTTGTGAGGCTTAAAGGAGGGGAAGGAGATTCATATCTGGTCACCAAACACGGCTAAAGTCATTTTAAGTTCTGAATGGTGGCCTTACACCAGGGCGATACTTAGAATACCTATCTTTCACTCTGCTATGTGCGCTTTATTATTAATACATTTACCATTTCCAGAGTCGTTATGACTTCTGTCATTATTTGAAGTAAAAAAAGTTTATGAAATTTTGATCTCCCGTGATTTTTTCGATGTCTTTTTTTCATTTTTTTTCCTTCAAAATCAAAAACACTCTTCCACATGTCATCACTGGTCACTCAACCGAGTAACCGCACAACCCCTCACCCGGATCCCAACTGTCCAATAAACAGCGATTTTTAGGTTTTTAGTTGAAAAAAATACTAAAAAAATGTATTTTTTCATTAGAAATATATGAACGCATAAAAGAAACAATTTTTAAAAAATACAGTTTTATAGTTAACATTATCTGTTATTGTTTCCGTTGAATAACTTTTTTCTTTCCTAATAAATTATTCGGAAAATAAATAAAATTCACTTTTTCGCTTGAAATCGTGACCTCTAGACTTCGTTTGCCAAACGATTTTTATTGCCTTTTACCTATATTCGTTGCGATATAAGGCACACTAAGAATACATACATTTTTGGCTTGTGGCTTCTTCTTAACGAACAATAAAGAATATTATCTGATTTTGGATATAAAATGTTCTATGAATCTAACTTGAATCAACGTAGAAGCATTAATATTTATGATGTTTACTACCATCTACCGGCGAGTAGCGTCAACGAAATTATTTAGATTGGAGAGCAATTTACTCTAATGATAACATGCAATCATTATTAAACACAAGCCGCTCTCGTTTGTAATTTAATAACATTGTTATAGTTGTTGTTATTTATTATGTGCTATCGCGTCGAGGTGCGTTCAGATCGGGCCCATTATAACAAACATAGCGCTATTATATGGTGTGATTTAGTGCTAGAACATGTGTTGTGTCATGTTATATCTGACAGATAACAGCTATCGGTGACTTATTGGGTATTGTGTGATATCGCTGAAAGATAGGCACGATTTATCGGCTAGTTAATATTAATGCTATCTAGGGATTAACTATGTGAAACCATAACTAACAAGTAGTGTTAATTTGTGAATAAATAATATCGATTTTATATCACCATTATATCGGCAATCTGTTATTAACAAGTTACTTACTGAGACGCCGTTTCTCGTAGGGACAGGCAGGACGATCGACTGCCACATTACTCTTTCTGGGCACATGCTTCTTTCTTCATTCACATTCATACATTTGTTATTCTTACTCTTCCTATGACCCGACTCAAGTATTTGGTCACGTCATGCATCCTCGGGCGTCCCTGACTTCTTCTAAGGTATGTACATTTTCGCGTCGTGTGTTCGGTGCTTCAAACGATTTACGGTTACGGTGTCTTGCGGTCCATGGGATGAGGTTTTCAGGATCTTGGTGGCGGATGCGTCTGCCCACCAACTGCGTGGCAGGCCAGATCGGGAGAAACTGGTTGAGGGAGAACTTTTGACTTCTCCAGCAGGACTCTCTCGTAACATCGCCTTGCACCGCAGTGGGAGGGATAGATTCATACGTCCGTCACTCCTGGACACAATGATCCCCAAATTCCTACCCACCTCTCTTACGTTTTTCCTTCCCAGAACTTCCCCTCCTTCCATTTCTATAATGACCGTCCATTCTTAAAAAGAACCTCCACCCAGCATCCCCAAAAATGAATTATATTCATCAGGGCCTCCTGTATTTTTTTACATTAGCTCCACACAGGAGGCCCTAAGTAAAATAATTCCCCAGGGCCTATGTCATCTTTGGAAATGCTGTGTGGACGGTCTTTTTAGGAAAAGAAGTTCTGGGAAGGAAAAGCGTATTAGGGGTGGGTAGGAATCCCTCCCACTGATGCGCAAGGTTATTTTCCGAGAGAGTACGGCTGGATAAGTCAAAGGGACTCCCTCAACCACTCTCTCCCGATCCGGCCTGCCATGCAGCTGGTGGGTAGACGCATCCGCCGGACAAATATCACCCCATGAACCCGAGCACCCCTGCTAAGTTACCAAAAATAGCGAACCACTAGGGATAACCTATGGCAGAGGTGTTGGTTATCCAATAAATGGTTCCCGGGGCGGCGATACTCATACCCGCCTCCCAAATTGAAATCCTGTGTGGATCTAACGTTAAAAAAAATTCAGCCTTATATTTTCTCCACAATTGTAACACGTTCATACATGATTATATTATACACACGCCTCCGGGATCTCAATTTACAGCGAAAGATTCTGTAATTTATTTATTTTTGACTCATTGAGAAAAATAATTTTCCTCAGGTCTATGTTTACTTTGGGGATGCTATGTGGTGTATACGAGTGTACATATATTTTCAATATCCCTCAGCAAATGTCGTTATTGTAGGTAGTTATTTTTGTAGTTGTGAGGTATATCAACAGATTTCAGTTGAGAAGTACCTTAGAAGAGTGGCGACTGTCGCCAGGGACTTTGGTGGATAAATATATTCGAAAAATATCAGTTTGTTAACCACTCCGACCTCTAAGCTTGTTTTTAAGACAATATATCAATAGCAGTCGAGTACAATAAGCTTGTTTTCAAGCTAACGTGTGTGTTCCCACAGAAATGGTTATAACTCCGTTTTTGTTCTAGTGACAATCTTAAAAGAAATAAGATAATATTTATTCTAAACCACGCTTCACATCCCTATTCAAAGTTATCCATAGAAATAGATAAGTTATACTAATTTTGTAGAAACAGTTTTCACCCGCCAAAACGCGTACGCGCCGTTAGATTTACTTAATTTTTTATTAAATATTTTTGTATGAAATGGTAAAGGATGGGGCGATAAAATTGTTTATTATACCTTTGTTTAATAAAATAAGTTTTTTTTGGTGACCGGCCAACTCGGAATGAAACCAACTCAGAACCATCTCAGATAAGTCATTTAGAGTGATAAAAAAATATATTTTAAAAATTGGTTAAATAGGTTATGTTAGGTTAGAGTTATCGGCTAATTTAGAATAATTTTTTTCATAGATTTTTATGACTTTTCAACGAGGTGTTGAGTTGACATTATTCCCAGTTGGCATGGAACCGTTTTTTTTTACGTTAACCGTGATTTTAGTACTGTTTTTACATAAAAACATCACATGAGTCATTTTTACAATTTTTTTACGTTTGCATCCTAAATTTTAATGTTTATTTGTAATAATACAATTTGAAAGCTTATTCCATCACCTTACAAAAACAGTTTTTAGTATTTGGCTACGTTCAGAAATATTTAAATTATTGATCTTTAATTGCGAAGCGGAAATTACATAATTTTATAAATCTGACAGGACGTTTAAGACAAAAAAAACTTGCACAAATGCGATAGACCGGAGTGGTTAAACTTTAGACTTTACCTGAATATATCCATTTCAAACTCAGCGGTCAATTTTTAAATAATTAGTACCTTTAAATCTCACTTTTTTTCTTATGAAAGTGGAACAGAAAAATAATTATTTCAAGTTGAGTCTTCAACTAATTGAAGTCTGCATAATTTAGTTAATAACTTTTAAATGTTTTCTTTAAACATTTCTGATTTAAAGCTTCTAATTAAATACTTAAACGGTCGTTAAAAACTATCGAAAGTACCCATAAGACGATTGTATTGATGTTAACAAGGTAGTTTTTACGTTAATAACACCTTTTAAAAATTATTAAATTAGCTCTGTTTATCGTAATATTATGTTTTCCCAATTTGGAAGGCGGGTACGGGTGCCGCCGCCTCGGGAACCATTTATTGGATAACCAACATCCATAGGTCACTCGTGGTTCAAAATGTTTGGTGACTTAAAAAGTGAGCCTGAATTCATGGGGTGGGTTTGTCTAAGCTTGGTGGTGAATGCGGTTGCCCCTGTTTGTGTGGCGGGCTGGATCGGGAGATATTGGTTGAAGGAGACCTAACCTAACCTAACCTAGACCTCCCAAGCTGGACTCTCTCTGAACGTCGCCTTGTACCGCTGTGAGAGGGATGGATTCGTATGTTCGTCTTCTGGACACATTGACTGCCAGATTAAAAAGACCCTCCACACAGCATCCCCAAAGATGGCATAGGCTCTGAGGGGGTTTTTTTCCTCAAGGCCTCTTGTGTGGAGCTACTGTAAAAAAAAGTTTTCCATAGTACCAATGACAAAAGGAAATTTATAATTCTAAGGATGTAAACATTCCCGCGTTATGATTAACTTGACAATATTTGACTTCCTCTTACTATTGTCATTGTTAGCGTAAAATGTTGCTTGTGCAACGATGGAGAACTTAGCTAGCTGAGTACCTACTATGACATATTTGTCGACTTGGCTCCAAATCGGTTAAATTACGATGAAATAATCTAATATTGTTTATAGTGTTTTTAATAATCTAAATATATAATATATCTAATATTTTATAAAAAAAGAACCATACGATCGGAAAAAAATTAAGGGACTATACCAACAGGTTTTTTGAAGCAGCAAAACTCTCGAACTGTGAGTTTTCGCATGAAATTTGTAAAGCTTTTTTGTTTGGAATTTATAGGTTATCATAACCATTTTCAGCATGCATGGTAATTTCCATCGGAAAATGCGGAGCTTAGAAGGTATCCATCTCGTCAAATAATAAATACTGGAAGATACTCTCAGTATTGGCCTGGTGTAAGACCACCATTCAGAATTGAAAGGTCGCTTGAAATGGCTTTAATAAAAATGACGTGCTTGGTGACCAGATTTGTCAGGTTCTTTCCCACATTTCTCCACCCTTCTCATTCACCTCCCCACTTCCTTCAGCCTCACAACTTATTTTCCCTAAATCGACTGCACATTGTGTATAAGTAGAATGCCGGGGGTCCAACTGTCGGGGGATCTACTGTCATGGAGCCCCAAAACCTAGTCCCCCTCAGCTCACAATCTCCTAGAGGACTAAGAAAATTTTCTACATCTCGTTTATATTTCATATAGATGTACGTAAATATATTATTAGAATGTCGTAATTATTATTTAGTAACTAGCTGGGTTACCCGGCTTCGCTCAGGACAAAATTCGAGAGTGTTCTGGAATATTCCACAATGATGTTTCCGATTCCCTATTCCCGAAGATTCCACGACATACTCCGCCACTCCATCCAGAACTTTCAAGAGTTCTTATGGAACCTTCTAGAATTTTCCGGAAGACATTTCTAGAAATTTCAACAGGGTGAAACTTTCAGCCCTTATATCTTCAAAAGCATGGCCTTTAGGTAAAAACGGGAACCGTCATCCTGGAGGTGGGGTTGAAATCTACCACACCATATAACTCTCTTGATAGTACCGGGATTCGTTTCGTTTTTTTAGTTTTTGCGAGCCGCACGTTTTTTTTTACTTTCTTTAATAATATATATTGATTATAAAAATTATATTATTCTTAACTTTATTCGTAACAGAGAACGCCGGTGTTTTAAAATAAATTATAAACGACAAAAAAATAGAAAATATTTTATGAGACCATTCCAAAACTCTTCTACATTTGTCTAAATGTGGTTTGGGAACACATTTTACTGTCATCAATTACATTATATTTTCATTACGTAAAACATACGGGTAGTTTACGATATTTAATGGACACGGAATATTAAATTTCCCTAAAAGATGTTTTCTTTTATTGTACGTTAATATTTTTCTGTTTATTTGTTTGTCGAAATGGAATTTCAGAAAGTCCACTCATACGCACGTGAAATTAAACAAATTAAACGTATGGCTACTTCGTTAGTTAATAACCATTTAATAACAGTTATAAAATTTAATTAGTATTTTGTACTACTAATTGATGTTAATACGATAATGGCCGCCTCTATGGCTTCGTTAGGTTAACTAGATGGATGGAGGTACCCACTTCAAAATAATATAATCCTGTTGAATTAAGACTATTCATGGGCAGGGCCGGACTTGGCAGTTACCTGAATGAGTCGTAGCTCGGGGCGACATATTCCAAGAGGCCTCAAGATAATTAATAACTGTCATTTCTGTACATGATTTTCATAGTGTCTGGATCAACTGACTGTATATTTTCTATAATGAAATAGTGATTTCATTTCAGTTCAATTTGAAAGGCTGGTATTATGGCATGGCAAAACCTCTGCCATGGGTCACCTCAACTACGTTTGTTGACCTAGAAGGGGTGCCCGAGTTCATGGGGTGAGGTTTGGTCGGATCTTGGTGGCGTCTGCTCACCAGCTGCATAGCAGGCGGGATCGAGAGAGAATGGTTGAGGGAGTCCCTTTGACTTCTCCAGCCATACCCTCTCGGAATATTGCCTTGCACCGTAGTTGAAGGAATGGATTCAAAAGCCCGTCACTCCTGGATACACTGACCCCCAGATTTCTACCCGCCCCTTTCCTTCCCAGATCTTTCTCTGCTTCATTTCCTAAAAATACCCTTTACACAGCGTTATTTTCTACAGAATTATTTTCTTCAGGGCCTCCTACGTGGAGTTAATGTTAAAATTTAAAAAAATTCTTCCTTTTAATTTTTGTCGTTTCTATTATTTTTTAATGTCTTTGTAATTTAAGATATAAAAATTCAATCAAATTTCTACCACCTCGGAATAGGCTCAACTTAATGAAGTGGTTCGTACTAAAAAAATATATTTGGGTGTAATACGTACATCTAGGTAATAATAATAAAAATATTAAATAAATTAATTAACAACAGTAAATAATAAAAATCAATTTACGTTCTTATGCGTTTTTGTGTGTACTGAAATGTCAGTCAATATACCAATGATAGTTTACCATTGGAGTGATTTGTGTATCAAGCTCCGTCTAAGGTTAAGGCGTTTCAAACTTCATCACATTTATTGGCCATCCTGTCAACGCTCAGTGCTCAATTTAGAATTTTTGACATTTGAACGGTTCCAGTTAAACGTCATATCTCAGCCCGTCTCGGTTTTTGATCAAATTGCACTTCTTCAAATTTGACTTTATTTACGTAATACGGGACAGGCTTGACGGGGCAATTTCAACCTTACCTGAATACTTCAGAATTTCACGATCATTTCAGAAAATTCATTTAAAACTTCAAATTAGTAGCCGAGTGAACAAAATTTTTTTTTTATATACTTTATTTATTCTCATTTCTTTGTACGTATAATAGCACATATAATAACATAATATATAATAACAAATAGTATGAACAAGAAATGAAAACCCACTAAGGCACTGCCTGAGTGTGGGTAATGTTAAAACAAAATACTATATTTCCAAGTACCCAAAGTATAAAATAGACTTAAAAAACATATAAAAAATCAAGTTAGTAATACATTGGTAGAATAAGTGAAAAAGGTAATTCATTCATTTCCTTCTTTCATTCGCTTCCCGCCCAGGCGTCGCGGGGTTCAATCCTCTGCTAGCTACAAGTTCTCCATCATTGCTCAAGCAATACGGTACGCTTATAGCGATGGAGGTAACAGGAATTTTAGTATTGTCAGATATTATTTGTTTGTTACCGGAAATGTTCATTTCTCAAAATGAAATAAAAAATTGAAGCAAAATTAAATTTTATTACGGTTAATGCCATTTTTATTTAGGTGCACCTTTCTTCATATTATGATCCATAATGATATTGTTACTTGGAATATAAATTGGAAAATTAAGTTAGTCGCGCGGAGCGGACACGGTGAAGAGGCGTGTGGAGGCGCCGAAACGCCAGCAATTTGCATGCAATATTTATGTAAAACAATCATCGTTTGTATTGACATTTCAATGCAATTGTCGACGATTTGAAATTGACTGCAATTCTCGTAATAATCCTATTAACTCGGCTCTCGTATGTTCTTCGTTACTTTGTTGGATGCAGTTTGTGTGTTGTGGATATATTAGATTGGAGGAATGCTTGTTTGTGTAAGAATTGATCGGAAGTTAGGACCCATGATCCATTAAATCTTTTTTATATGAATGACGCACTATCAACTGATTCGTTGGGTTGAGTGAGATTATGGCATCCTCAATTAAATATGATTTTTAGGGGGGGGTAAGGTTTTAAAGGCGAAAAAAATATTTTTTTTATCGGCATATTTTCATGATTTTTTTTTTTTGGTAATATGAATAATGTTGGCTTATTTCTTTTATATACACTTTACAGTATGACATCTGAAGTATCTTCGTAAAAAAATTCAATTAAAAATATTAATGAATAAGTCCGTGAGAGCGAATCTCCGGAGGCGCCTCGAAAAAAATGTGTTACGCGGTGATTATCATAACTTGTTAACGAATCATTTGAAACAAAAAAATTTAAATGGATTTAAAAGGTTATATGTTTTTCCCGGTAGTGACGAGCCGTTTTTTTTGCAGCGTGTTAGTAAAAAATGTGATTGTTGCTAAAATTTTCGGTGAATTTGTTATTGTAAAATGGAAAAAATGTTAAAAAAAAAAATCTCTACCTCCTGAACAAAATCGGTATTTTTCTGAACTAACGTGCCAAAACTTGACAGCTCGTGAGCCGCTACCACGGCAACATGTCAACAATGCAACTGAAAACAATGCTACTGAAAAACCAGCACTGCTGGTCGCCGCTGCAGTTGCGTTTCAGTTGCATTGTTGGCAGGTTGCCATGGTAGCGGCTCACGAATTGCCAAGTTTCGACGTGTCAGCTCAGAAAAATATCGATTTTGTTCATGAGCTTGAGTGTGTTGGCATCGACCACTAGTTTCTTTTCAGTTGCTCCTTGAGCAAGGCCCTTAGGGAGGGGAAGTAGATGTGGAAAAGGATGGTTGGAAAATACCTACCTGGTTATTCAATTTTGATCACCAAACACGGTAAAGCCATTTCAAGCAATGTTGAAATTTTGGATGGTGGTCTTTTGCCATGGCGAAACTTCAAGTATTTGAACAGTTGGAATTCTTGATAAAAATAAAAAATAATTATGTAAATAAATATAAATGTGGTAAATAGGATAAAATATGTAGTTTCATTATCCTTCAACTGATATTGTTAGTACAGATAGTTATATGTTATGAGGTGTCTCAAGTAGCACCTTAGAAGAGTGTCGACTGTCGTCGTTCGTGTCTAAAGCATGAACGGTTATGGAAATAGCCAATGATACACGATATATAGCTGGGCTCCCGCAGTGTCGGATTCTCTAGCTTCAGAATTACTTAGAGCATCCAATAGGATGGACTTCTGGTTTAGTTAAATATTCATTGTGAACCTTAGGTTGACGTCTGTAAAGCAACTTGTATCTTGATAAACATCGATTTTTATCGGAGTTTTCCCGAATATATTTCAAATAATATCAGTCACTGGGATTGAAGAATAGAATCTTATGTTGGTATTCAGCCTTTGGGTCTGGCACCAGGCGCTTGTCGGGAAGTTACCATCTAACCCTGCATGTAGTTGACGGTTCTTCTTCCTGTCCGCAACAAACCAATGCCGGGGTTCCACAAGGATCTGTGCTGTCACCGACGCTGTTTTTGTTGCATATTAACGATCTCTTTGATGTGCACCAATTCACAGCCATACGCTGATGACAGCATCGTTCACGGGGGTTATCTTTTCGACAAGTCTCTTTCCACTTTTGACATCCGAACAGCTCGGGAAGTTTTGAGACAAAAATTGACCACCTCCTCGAGAAGATTCGTGCCTGGGGCAGGTAAGGCCGATTTGGTCAGTTTTAACGTCTCAAAAATCCAAGCGTGTTTGATTTCGGCAAAGAGGAAAGCCAGTTACTGTCTGTAGTTTGATGGGAGCACCCTTTCTAAAAAAGACTCCATTGAAATGCTAGATAAGTATCTCAAACCGGCTCAAGTATCCGTAGAAGCCCGAGTAAATCTGACTTCCAAGAAATTGAGAGTCTGTATACGACTAGCCGATTCTTCAATAGTGACCAGCTGCTAACCCTGTACAAATCTCAAGTACTTCTAACCATTGAATTTTGGAGCCCCCTCTGACGTTTAAATTCTTTTTTGACTCGTTTTTGTGTAAATGGGCTCGTGTACGGAAAGAGCTTTTTGACTTTTGATATACTGGCGTATAGAGCTCCGGGCCAAAAAGGCCCCTTTCTCTTTCATCATGACTTTAAAAAATAGTTGTTGGAAAAATAGAAGTAAGTTAAGTTGTGTTAAAAGATTTTTTGCAAGGGAACATGGCTGCAATATCGAACGAGATACTGGCATCTGCTTTTCCTCCTTCATACAATCTGGGCCCTACCTTAACTCCTCACAGCGCTGCCCAACTGGGTGGCGATGTAGTTCCCCTGCCTTTAAACCGTACAGACAAGGACGCTCTAGTGAAGTTAAATATAAAAAATTCTTAGTAATAACAGTAAATAATATTTTAATATTATTTTCGATTCGCCTGTACTTGTTTGGCAGAAGGGTTTGTTGGGAAATGTCATTAGTAATATGCACTAAATAAGTTGTCGATATTGTTGTCGTGGCTCCCATTATGTTGTGATTATGCCATAACTATTTATTTACACGAGTACAGCGGGATCTAAGTGGGACGCATCATTTTATTATGAAATTCATCGCTTCCCGGGGTAATTGCACAGGTACCGGGTGGTTCTACAAACACTATTTTTAAGTTTCAGTGAAATTCTCAATTTTTTATTTTATTTTTATATTTAAAAATGAAAGACAAACATTCCCGAGTTACGAATAACCAAACAATGTTTGAAAATCTCCTACTACCACCACAGAAAGCTGAAAATGTTGCTTGTGTTGTGATGGAGGACTTGGCCAGCCGAGGAATCGAACACGGGACGCCCGGGTGGGACCCAAACGCGATGCCCACTCAACCACTGACCAGTCAATTTATATAGAAGAAGATTTATATGTCAATGTACATAGAAGAATTATTAGAAACTATTAAAAGGTTAAAAAAGTTTTAAAAATCATATTAAATACATAAAACTAACTAACCATAACCGCAGGGGTAGACAGAGAGGACGGACCACCAAACATGTCGGTCTTGGCACACACTCTTTCCCTCACTCACATTCATACATACCTTCTGACTTTTGACAAGGCCTGACTCAAGTATCTGATTCACTTGATTATGTTGTGTCTTCCACAGGCGTCTCCGACTTCTTCTACCATTTGCGTCGTATATTCTTCTTACACTACTTTCTTTGTTCATTCGCTCTACATGCCCAAACCATCTGAGGGTCCCTTTCTTAATCTTACTCATTATGCTTACATCAACCGTACATTATTTGCGGATCTCCACATTTCTCACACGATCATACATGGTTTTATCACACATGCACCTCAGGGATCTCATTTCAACAGCATTCAGTTTACTTTCAACCTTCCTCTACCAAAAAACAAAATTTTTGGTTAGTAGGTACTTTAAAAATAAGTCAAATATACAAAGAAATTCTAGCATCTAAATCTAACTTTTCTAATGTCATCAAAATAATCTAAATAAATATAAATTTATGGAAAAAACATAAACAGTATTAAAAATGAAGAATAATAAAAATGTAAATAAAACTAAAAAGAATATAAGAGACTAGAAAACTATGATTAGATTTTATGAGAATTAGCGATAAGGAAGAGGTTGCCAGTAACATGCATGTCCTTTTTTGTAGTAACCATTTATTAAAATATTGTCCTGTACACAACTGTCGGGACAAACTAAAATTAAAATAGAATAATATTGAATATTCGATACTGCGATGGTAGCGCAGTCTGTCGGATCCAATGTAAAACATTCTAAAATCAACAACTCCTTAGAAATAGTTATGTTAGTAGCCTGTTTCTCGTACTCAGATGAAAGTGTATATTTTGTTTATATGTGTGAGGATGTTGTTATATGGGAGTATGTACGTATGTGTGTATATACATGTATAGATGTGTGCACCAATGTATGCATGTGTGCTTGCATGCACCCAGACTAAAAAAAAAGGTAAAAAAGTTATTACATTATTACATTACAAGTACATTTTTATAATCTAATGTTAATTTACTTCTATTCTCCTTTCTGCTTTCTATTTTTTTTTATAAACATAATTTCTACTTTTTATTATGATTTCTACTTTTTATTTTAATTTCTACTTTTTATTATAATTTCTACTTTTATTATAAGTTCTACTTTTTATTATAATTTCTACTTTTTACTATAATTTTTCCAATTTTTAGCGTCATTTATTCTAAATCCACATGTTCACACTAGACTCCATATTTCATATAACGTAATTTTTATCCATTGGTCACCATGAGACAGGCAGCCGCCTAGTATGGTGATCTAATATTCTTTATGTAAATGTCACAAATATGTAACATGTGTTTTATAAATAAATAAATAAAAATAATTAAATGAACATTTTCCAGTGGACCAAATTGTGAATCTAAACCATTCTCGAATCCCCTTGAGCCCACACAAAAAATTTCATCAAAATCGGTCCAGCCGTTTAGGAGGAGTTCAGTGACATACACACGGACAGAAGAAATATATATATTAAGACACATTTTTTACCTTAGCTCCACGCAGGGGGCCCTAAGAAAAATAATTTCCCCCAGGGCCTACGTCATCTTAGGGGATGCTGTGTTGAAGATATTTTTAACAAAAGGAAGAAGAGAAAGTTCTGGGAAGGAAATAGGTTTGAGGGGTAGGTAGGAATCTGGGGGTCAGTGTGTCCAGGAGTAACGGACGTATGAATCCATCACTTCAAATATGGTGCAAGAAATGGGTCGGGGGATTCAGGATTGGAAAGGTCAAAAGACTCCTCAATCAGTCTCTCTGGATCCGGCCCGCCACACGGTGGGCAGACCTTGACAAACCTCACTCCATGAACCCGGGCACCCTTGCTAACTCACCAAACGTAGCGAACCACTTGGGTTGACCTATTGCAGAAGTGTTGGTTATCCAATAAATGGTTCCCTGGGCGGCATTTTTTTAAATAATGTAATAATAAGAAGCATATTATATTTCGCAGGATTCCGAATGTTACAGGCTGAGGTGAATATTTTTCGCTAATGTCGATGACCTTTGATATCTACAACTACGAAAAAATTGACAATTTAAATAATTATCAATCTTTTATTTATTGTTGAAGGTATTGCGGTGGTGTCGTGTGTATCTGTTCTGCATCGTCTCCGGGCCTACCCCATTACATAACGCTCCCTGTCCAATTGTCCAATTGTCGACCGATTTGCAGAAATCACGGCCCGCCATTGTTCACCGCGGTTCTGCAGAAGCTACCGGTAATAATATTTTGTATAAATAATAGCAACAAGCACGCGAGCAGAGGACTACTCACAACTACTCAGTTGTGACCCAAGATTTAAATACATCAGATGTAATCCACTCGAGCGACGGGGTATTTACAAAATAGAGCGCTGGAAATTTCAGGGCATTCTGATAGTTATAAATTACGAGCACCTTGTTTATCTCTTTTGTTTCCAAAATTTTTAATCATCTTTTCTTTTACTGAATGAAACAAGTTCTTTGTTTAAAACCACTTTATTTAAATTTATATTCGTCGACCGGTTTCGGTCGAACTCGACCTTCTTCAGGACAATAAACATATAAACTATGTTTATATGTTTATTGTCCTGAAGAAGGTCGAGTTCGACCGAAACCGGTCGACGAATATAAATTTAAATAAAGTGGTTTTAAACAAAGAACTTGTTTCATTCTGTAAAATGTCAAGCCACAAAGTGTTTGCTTTCTTCGATAATTTTCTTTTACTGTTTTCATGTATCCAAAATAATAGAATGGTTACTAGGTTAGGCAGGACGGAGTCACAAATATTATTATAAAATGTTATCTGATAATTATATGATATGTATCTCTTTTGTTTCCAAAACTTTTATTTTATTTTCTTTTACTATTTCTCTTGTATGCTAGTATTCAAAAATAACATAATTGTTATTAGGCAGGACGGAGTCAGAAATATTATAAAAAATGCTATCTGATAATTATGTCTTACGAGTGCCTTATATTTCTTTTGTTTCCCAAATGTTTATTTCCTTTTCCTTTACTGTTTTTCTTGTATACTTACTTCGAAAACACTTAATGTTATATATTAGATGTGAGGGAACGGACTCCGGGTGTCGACGGAGACGGAGGGAGAAATGAAAGGCATCCGGTTGGTTGCGAGTCCAGTCGTTTATTGAAGAATCATGAGCTACGTAGCTGAGGTCAGTCGGTGTAACATGAGATGATGAAGTGCCGTAGAGTGAAGCGTTGCGGGTGCTCGGTCATGATGGGTGAAGCAGGTCGGAGATGCTGTGGTGGAGCAGGCCACGGGCCTGCAGGTCACCAGAGTGTTGCTCGACGGCGGAGAGGACCTGATCTTCCAGGCCATTGCTCGACGCGCGTTGCGGAGAGAAACGGCGGTGACTCGGTGAGTGGAGCCACCGGCAGATAGTCCTGGTGATGTCCACGTAGGAAGCTGCCCTGGAGTGATGAACGGCGGTGACTCGGTGAGTGGAGTCACCAGCGTGATGCTTGACACCGTGGCGGTGTAGGATGACCTCGTCTTCCAGGCCGCTGCTCGACGCGCGTTGCGGAGATGGGCGGCGGTGACTCGGTGAGTGGAGCCACCGGCAGATAGTCCTTGTGCCGTCCACGAAGGAAGCTGCCCTGGGAGAGCTGATGCACCAGGCACTCGATGTTACGATGGTTCGCTGTAGAGAGGCGAGATGTAAAGGCGACCGTTGAAATGAAACTGAAGTGTTGATTAGCGCGCCGCGAGACTGACTAGAACTGAACAAGTTTGTAGTTTAGTGCGCCGCTTTATATAAGAGCGAGCGGCTGAGTAACTTTCCATTCGCTGGCAATACGTGCGCTGGAAGGTGCTAGAACTAACTCGTCACTGTAGTCGTGAATGCACGCTTGAGTCTGGACCTTTCGCGAAGGTGGTGCATATTATTATTCAGCCGGCAGCCGGCCGCACGAGTACATTGTCTGCCGATAAGTGCATACGTAGGTGCTGCGCGTAGTGTGAATTTGCAAGCACTTTGCGGCGGTAGTTCCTTCTCGCGAATTCTAGAGTGGCGAAAAATAGTTGTATGAACGCCACAGATGCTTAACTAATTCTAAAACCTAGTATTCTACTGTATCATATATTATAATTAGGTAAATGGAATTTGGGAATCTTACTAAACACTACATATATTAATCATCATATACCTAATATATACGAAACCTATCAATTTGACTGTCCTAGAACGGGAGTCCTTCCTAGTTGGACAGTCAAAAGCTTCCTTGTACTGTTATTGTATTTTTATAACAAATGAATAAATTCGACTTTGGATTCGGCTGCGTTCATTTAAAAAGTATCACACCTTCGAAAATTAATATGGAAACATAGAAACTGCTTACTTGAACTTTTTTTTTTTTTTTTAATTATTTATTTGGCTTTCACCCATTAAGGGCGATCTTGGCCATTTCTTTAAGTAAGTTACATATCTTAAAAATTAGTTACATATTCAGTTTTTTAAATTAATTACAGTAACAGTTTTTTTTTTTTTTTTTTAAATTGGTTACATTTTCAGTTTTTTAAAATTAGTTACATTTTCAGCTTTTTAAATTAGTTACATTTTTCTAACAAAAAAAAAATAATTTTACGTTGAAGAGACAATCGCAGAATTATGATATAGGAACCTAGGTATATTAATAGTGAGCGTTCTTCGCCATTCAAAAGTACAGATTTTTCCAAAATTGGTTACATTTTTTTATTTCCTCCACAAAACTGTGGATACATGAAATAGACAAACTAATATCAACAAATGTAGAATGTGGGAGTAGACAAATTTACTTGTAATTATAGAACAGTTTCTTAAAATAAACAGAACAGAGCTGGCAATAGTAGTTAACAGAAAATTATAAAAATATGAGACTGTGTACAGGGGTTCTTCGCCATTTACAAGAACAGCTTTTTTCTAAATTAGTTACATTTTATTTTTTTTTAGATACGGATTACATGGAATATATAAATTAAATTAGCAAAAACAGACAATGGGCCAAGACAAATATTCATAAGATTATATAAGTTGTACTAAAATACAGAGTTGGTATTAATAGTAATTACAAAACTGTTGAGTAAGAAGATGTACGGGTTCCCAAAAATAGGAACCAGTACAACTGTACATAATAACACTGCAAGAAAAAATGCATACATATGGAAGAGAAGTAATGAGATTGATGCTTAAATATTAAGGCCGTTTTTATAAATAAATTTTGCTAACAAATAGTGAATTTTAGGAGAGTTGAGACTAAGAAGGCAGGGTACACTGGTAGGAAGTGCAATTTCAAGTTTTACCAATTCATGTATGAAGTTTGGGAATTGGTCATTGATAGGACACTCAAAAAAAATATGGTCTAAAGTATCCTCTGAACCACAATCACAGTAAGGCGAACTGACTATGTGGAACCTGGCGAGATGGCTAAGACAACAAGTATGACCTAGACGCATTCGAGTTATGGAAGAGATGTATTTTTTAGGCATGGAAGTGTATTTGTGAAACCAGGGCTTGACGGGAATAGAAGATTGAATTAGTGAGTACTGGTGACCTTTTAACAGAGAGGATGATTTCCATTCAGACGACCATTGGCGTTGCAACTTATTTTTTAAAATAGGGAAATAGTCTCTAACAGGAATAGGAATACTACTTAATTGACCATGGACAATGGATTCCTTAGCAATAGAATCAGCCTTTTCATTTCCAACAATACCAAGGTGTCCTGGAATCCAGGCCAAGACCACTGACACGTGAGCCAGGGACATGGAGTGCAGGAGGTCTCTGATAGAACAAGTAAGAGAGTCGCTACTAGAATTGAGAGGGGATGCGCTTATTTTTTGTAGTGAGCTGAGTGAGTCTGAAAGGATGAGGGCATTTCTAATGTTGAGGGATTTGACGAGTCGTAAAGCTTCTATGATAGCTATGCATTCAGCGGAGAAAATGGAACACTCTTTGGGAAGTTTGTGTGGGAAACACAATTTCCTGTGAGGTGCATAGACACTGGCCCCACAATGGGAGTCCGGACTGAGTTTGGAACCATCTGTGAAAAATTTTATATAATTTGGCCAGTTATTTTCAATAATTTTGTTGAATTCTGCATTATTAGATTGAGCAGAGTTTTTTATATTTTTTTTACATATTCCAATAAATTGGTGCACTTTTGGATAGAAAGTAAGACTTTCATAGGGATATGAGTACAAGGGGAGAGATTCTTTGCGATAGGAGTTTGTGGATACATCCAGGAAAGAGTTGAAGCAATCATAGAGAAGGGGAGGGGAATGTTTTTTCCAAAATGGATTCAAATTAACTTCATACTTTAACGACTGAAGTTTGGAAATCAAGGGATGAGAAGTTATTGAGCATGTTTTGAAGATATATTTTTCTGCAAGGCATCGCCTTCTGATATTTAAGGGAGGTTCGCAGCATTCAACTTGCATTGCATTGATTGGTGAAGATTTCATGGCTCCTAAGATAAGGCGAAGAGATTTTGACTGAATTTTATCTAATTTATGCGAATTTGAAGGAGACATTGGGTCAAACAGACAAGATCCGTAATCGAGATGGCTTCGGATGAGGGCATTGTACAGAAGTTTTAAAGATGATGGGTGTGATCCCCACCATACCCCGGACAGAAATCTAAGGGGATTGATGTTGCTTTCGCATTTCATGATGACATGATTTATGTGAGAATTCCAAGTAAGCTTTGAGTCTAAAAACATTCCCAGGAACTTAACTTCCTTAGAGACAGGGATGATTTCATCGCCAAATCTCACCTGAATATCTGGGAGCTTACGACGACGAGTGAAGATGACAACTTTGCTTTTGGAAGGGGAAAGTTCAAGGCCATTACTATTTAACCACGCCAAGAGTTTTCTAAGAGCATTGTTGATTGCTGATACTGCGATAAAAATATTGGAGGATATTTTATAGAATGTTAAGTCATCAGCATATTGGAGAATGTTGCACAAGAAATGAATACATTTTTCTAGATCATATGTGTAAATATTGTACAGGATCGGGCTTAAAACTGACCCTTGCGGGAGACCTTTGAATATCTGTCTAATGTGGGGAGGGGATTTGGACCTATCTACAAAAATAGTTCTCTGGGAGAGCAAATTGACAATGAATTGGACCAATTTAGGCGGAATACCAATTGCCAGTAACTTTTCTTTCAGGATGGGGATATGAACATTGTCATATGCTCCACAGAT
This sequence comes from Glyphotaelius pellucidus, assembly GCA_936435175.1. Taxonomy (NCBI): domain Eukaryota; kingdom Metazoa; phylum Arthropoda; class Insecta; order Trichoptera; family Limnephilidae; genus Glyphotaelius; species Glyphotaelius pellucidus. The sequence goes on from OW386560.1 coordinate 10,906,251, forward strand.
GTCTAAAAAAACTGCAATACAATATTCATTTTTAGATAATGCTAATTTGATATCTGTAACAAGAGAGGAAAGGTTGTCAAGGGTACTTTTACCCTTTCTAAATCCAAACTGGGAAGGGGAAAGAATTTGATTTTTTTCCACGAACCAGTCCAATCTATTCTTAATCATTCTTTCAGATACTTTGCAAAGAGTAGAAGAAAGAGCGATAGGTCTGTAGCTTGAACCTATACTTGGATCTTTGCCACTTTTGCAAATGGGAATGATATTTTGAATTTTCCAGTCTGGGGGAATAATACCAGAATCCAGAAAGACATTGATGAGAGAGAGAAAATAGGAAAGAGAATTGTCATCAGTATGACGGATGAATGTATTCAGGATTTCATCCTTGCCCGGAGCTGAGTCTTTGAGGTTTTCCGTGGCTCTTTTTAACTCATCAATGGAAAATGGAGTATCTAACCATGAAGAAGAATTTAGAGTGTTAGCTAAAGAAGGTAGTTCATCAAAATTAGGGACATAAGGGGGAGCTATTTTATTAATAAAGTCATCTATCCAAATAGCAGAATTATGAGATGGCTTTGGCAGGGAAAAGGAAGATCTAAACCTGCGAATCATGGACCAAACCTCCCCCGCTGGAGTAGCAGGGGATATATTGGTACAGAAATTACGCCAGCTGTTTTTTTTTTTAAAACGGAATGTGCGTTTAGCAACAGCTTGGGCATTCTTGGCTGAGATGTAATTATCCATAGTCATCTGTTGGCAGTACTTCTTATTGGCCGATTTCCTCTCCTTCAGCACTCTAAGGCATTCCTCATCCCACCAAGGGGGAGGGCGAGCCTTCGAGCCTACAGGGGATGATTTGGGGATAGACTTGTCAGCCGATTTCAGAATGGAATTAGACCAAGATTTATAAGAGGAGGTGCAATTATCAGAGGAAGGGGGAGGCAGGGAGAGGGTAAAATCCTGGATAGAGTCTCTGAAATGGGACCAATCGGCTTTTTTTGTGATAAATATGGGCTTACTTTTAAAGTGGTTGGTATCTAATTGTTGAGCCAAATTCAAAATAATGGGATAGTGGTCACTGCCGCAGGGGTCTGAAGTAATTTGCCAGGAAATTAGTGGATAGATACCCGGGGAACAGAGGGTTATATCCACTGCACTAGGATTCTGTCCAGGGTGACTAAACCTTGTTGAGGATCCATCATTTAGGATACACATGTTCAAGGAGTCCATAAGGTCAATTAATTTGATACCTGAGGGATCCGAGGAAGAAGAACCCCAGAGTGGGGAGTGGGCATTGAAATCACCAAGAATGACCAAGGGAGAAGATATTTTGCTAAGCATGCGAACCCACAATGGAAGGTCAAATGGGGTAGAAGGGGGAATGTAGAGAGATACAAATGTAATATTAGAGACAGTAGCTGCCACTAATTGGAAGGATGAATTTGGGGGTTTAATAGAAATAGGGGAGAAGGGGAGAGAGTTTTTGATGAAAAGGGCTGCACCACCCTTCCCATCAATGCGGTCGTCCCGCAGACATTGATAGCCACTCACCTTGAAGAGTTGAGATGGCTTAAACCAAGTCTCAGAGACGGCAGCAATCGAAATGGAATGTAAATGAAGAAGGCGGATGAGGTCATCCTTATTGGAGGAGGCGCTTCTACAATTCCACTGCAGAATTGCTGCTATTGGGGCAGCCATTGGGAAGAAGAGAATACAAGGAAGAGAGTAGAGAGGCAGCGTTGGACGGTAGAGAATTATTATTGTTGATAATAGAGATAAGTAACATGAGAAGAGTTTGAATAAAAGAAGAATTATCATTAGAAGAATTGTTGTTTAAGGAATTTGCATTTGAATCAGGGTTGGAAGCACTGCAGTTAGTTGAATTGATGTTAGAAAATACGGAATTTTGGTGAAATAAAGAGCTGTTGTTACCATTTGGGAACAAGAGCTGGGAGTTGTGGCCAAATTGGTCATACCCGGGAGTTTTAATTGGGCGAGAAGCGGATTTCGTCATTACAGTCTTCCTGTAAGACGAGTTTGAAGGAGAATTTATTTGGGGTTGAGAGACAACTTCAGCAAAAGATTTTTTAGAAGGAGCTATTAATTTGGAGGCATAGAAATACGAAACGCTATTGGAGGCCATATAACATTTAATGTTTTTCTGGCGAGAAAGTTCGGGGCAGGAAGGATTAATGGCTGTGTGCGAGCCTGAACAATTGACGCAAGTGGGGGAATTGGAAGGGGAGGGGCATTGGTCTGCTAAATGATTTTCTGCACATTTAAAGCAGCGAGGAGAAGAGCGGCACGATTGTTTGGAGTGGCCAAACCGACAACAATTAAAGCATTGGATTGTCGGGTATGAATAAATTTCCACCGGGAGAGAGTTATGGAATAAATAAACATGAGAGGGAAGCGACTGTCCTTCAAATGTCAGAACTACAGTTTGAGAGGGTTTCCAAACTACAGACTCTGAGGATTTGTCTTTGAAATTAAGACGCCTAGTCTTAATAACTTTTCCCGAAGATGTTGGAATAATCAGTTCCGAGATAAGCTCTTCTTCGGAAAGATCCACGGGAATACCTCTAACGAGACCCAAACGTGAAATATTGAAGGAAGGAATATAAGCCTTAAATTTTTTTGCGGAGAGGGAGTCGATGGAATTGATGAATTTATTTGCATTAAATGCGGATGAGAACTCCACACAAATGCGAAATCTGCCCTCGGATCGGATACCACCTGGGGAAATGCCAAGAGGTTTTTTTCCAATGAATTTGCCAAATTCAAGGGGATGCAGAGAGTGGCCAGGTGAGGAATTTTGAACATAAACAATGAAGGGAGCTTTTGCTGTAGTCGAATAAAGAGAAAGCGGAGGAGCGACTGGAGGAGGAACTGAGACCTGAGACGAATCGTTTTTCGGAAGGTCGCAAACTTTCCTTTTTTTGGAAATAGAGGATGGAATTTGACTCTCTAAAATTTCTACCTCACTACCAATGTCAAAATTTGTCAAAGGGTCAGGGGGGACGGGATCGGGTGGCTTCTTCCCCATGGCAAAGGCCATTGGGGCAAAAAGATATATAAAAAAAGAAAATAACACTTACTGGACTTAGTCAGCAATGAATGAACTCAAAGTGGACAGAAAATATAACTTTAACAGGATAAAATCCAGAAAATTGAATTTTTCGTATTAAAACGAAAAAAACGCAACAGCTTTTTTCAACTGTCAAAATTCGAATCTACTTGAACTTAAAGCCAATGAAGAATTTCGTAGTTTATCCCATATTTGTAGGTTTTAAATTAAGTAGTTTGCGGGAATTTATAAATAAATTGAAATAAATTCGAAAAAATCGACTGATCGGGGTAATTGCATTGCATTTTTAGAATGCTCATTTTCAAGTTCTAGTTACATTGCAGCTAACCAGTATTTTTACTTAATAATATATCTTTTGTATTCTAAATTTATCGTCTTTTTGATATTTAACTTAATTCGACTATTGCATACAAGTTGAAGACTGAAGTTGAAAACTGTTCTTGAACTTTACTGAGATGTATGATTTCACGACTCCGTAGTGAATACACTTTTTATTTTTATATTTCTATGTTTATTATACACTAGCTTTTCCCCGCAGCTTCGCTCGCATGTTATTACGGGAAATTACTGTAGCAATTGAACTTATCAATTATTCCCCCTCCTCTCCACCCCCACCCCCTCCCGCATTCCATACATTCATTCCCTTACATTAAGTTTTCAAACATATCGCCTGCCACCTAAATTTCATAAATCTCAAAGAAAAAAATTATTATCCAATTTTGTTCTTTCGTTCGGAATTTATGCGCTTACAAACATTTCGGATGTTTATTTTTATTTAAATATTTGGAAGTTTGTAAATATAATAAAAAATTACACTATTTATTATTCAGTCTTTATAATCGTTACGAATCATATTTTTAATGTTGGAACTCTCATCTGACATATATTCCAAGCTTGTCCAAAAAAACAAAACGTATTCTAATATTTGAATTTTCTCGACACAGGATCTCCTAGTGAGACAGGCAAGGACAAAAAATATACGTAAAAAATTTTTATGTAGATGTAGGTACATAATAATAATAAAAAAAAATTTAAAAAAAGTTTTTCAAGCAGGGTGGTGGGAGATCAAAAATTAAAGCAGGGAAACACGTATTCATTTTGAGAGGCTGGCATGGGTACGGCCGCCCCGGGAATAATTGGACAATCAACCCCGATACAGGCGAACCCTAGTGAGGTTAATAATTACATGCTTAAATGAATAAACTTGTGAAGAAGCTATAAATAAATAAAATAAATACGTCACCCCAAGTTGTTTTCTATCCTTGGTGATTTAGCAGAGTGAGGTTGGTCCATGTTATGACGGCGGATGCACCTGCCCACCAATTGCGTGGCGGGCAATCCGTATTTGTCCAATCCAATATTGTATTTGTCAGCCTCTCTTGAAAGATTTGAGTTTTTTTATTGACAAAACTATTTATTCATATTCATTTTGCGTATGTACGGGCGCGAACAATTAATTATTATTAGTATCTTAAAGCATAACTCGCAAAAGTGTTTAAAACCTAAAATAATTTTATTGGCGCCATCTGTGAATGCGTAGATTATAACGTACGTTGCGTTTAACCTTAACACCTCATCCTTACGAACTTCCTTGCCAACCATCTCACCATCCAAGATACCCTTTTGGACTGAAGACACAGGTCTTCTTCAGACACTCTCCTGAAGAATCGTAGCAAACTCAGTGGCAGACCTTGAACATGAAAAATAAGCACCTTGTCGTGAACCCAGCCACTAAACTGGGGTGCTCTGTTCCAGTTTACGCCACCGAGATTGAAGAGCGCTATGTTACGGTAACATAATTCCTCATTTTGATAGTCCGAAATCCTTATACATATATATAAAAAGTATATATATTATATGAAAAGTGTTTAACAAAATGAAGAAAAATAATTTTAAAAATTCCCGTTTCGTTTTTTCTAATTTGTAATTTGAATTAACAAAAACATTGAAGTTAGGATTTATGAAAATATTAAACCACAACCCTATTCTTGTTTTTTTTTTAATTTACGAACATAATTTTAAAGAAAAACCTTCAAATAATTTTTAATTGTTATTTATTTTTGGGGTATTACGCCGTGTTGCGCTACCTCCTTCTTTAGCCAAAACAAAACAAAACAACTTCTGGCCGTGAAAACCTAAAATCATACCTAATTTTTAATTATTTTCATCTTTTAAAAGTATTTAGTAAAACATATTGTGTTTTACTAAATCCATATTATGGAAGGGCGGTCAGAAAAGGGTCTGATTTCTGATTTGTTTTTGATAAAAGCTAAGCCCTTGTAAATTTGAAAAATACATTTTTTTTCCGTTAAAAACACAATTTTTATCATATTGCGAAATAATGTTTTCGTTATTCCGAATTAATTAATCATTAATCATTACACTCCACCTTAAGTCAGCGTTACGAGACAATTATGACGAAAAGTCAAAATCTGTTGGATATCAGAAGCTGTCCATCGGCTGTCATATTTCTGTGATTTTCTATGGCTTTCAATGGCTTGTCTACGCCTGTCGTGTGTTAAATGGATTAATTACATACTGAAAGATACTAATTACTATTTATTATTTATTTCAACTAATTGCATATACTAATAGGCATTCATAAATGACCATCCGTTTTGTCATATTATTTTGACATTCAATTCGCAAATTTTAATGCGAATTTCTTGACAAAGATTATGCGGCAAAATGCGCTGTCATCTCTGGTGTTAGGTTAACTACTTTTAAGAGCTGGTGTCTTAACACAAGTGTTATGTTACACGAATTTCATGGTTTTTTTACCCCGTCCCTGTCACAAATCGTCACTTTTGTGAGACCCCCTTCCCCCTGGTGTGACGTCACATATTTATCAATTTTAAATATTTTAAAGTTTTTCGTTGATGTTTAAGTTTTGCATTTTAATAATTTAGATTTTTACATGTCACTTTTTAGATGAGTGTTTTATAGATTGGATTTGATTATTTTCAAGAGAAGTCTACATTAAAATTTCAGAGTAGCATGTGTTGGCCGGGGAGATTCTTCTACAGGGTGCAGCAAAACAGACAGTGCAGTTTTGAAGGGCTATTAAAAAAAAAAACGGGCGCAACTTACAGAAATGGAGTTTATTTTATTTTATTCTGTACAAAATGCCATTTTATGCGTCAAATCCAGAAGATGACATCAGAAAGCTGATGGCCCCCAGCAGCGATACATTGATGAAGGCGATTTCTGAAGTTTTCGGCTGCATTTTGGCACATCTCGATGGGCGTAGTGGCAATTTCCTCCCGAATTCTTCCAAGGTGCGAGGCCGATGTTTAAAAACTTTTTCCTTGAGATAGCCCCACAGCAAGAAGTCGCAAATGCTTAAATCAGGTGGGCCATACCACGTCACCCCTCAGAGAGACGAGGCGCGTAGGGAACATCCGTCGCAGTTTTGTTATTAAAACTCGAGCAGTACGGGCCGTAGCACCGTCCTGTTGAAACCGGATGTCTCCCAGATCTGTTGTTCTTCCAATTGAGGTTCAAAAAAATTTCCTAATGAAACATAACGTTGAGCAGTTGACAGTCACGGTTCGTCCATTCTCCTCGAAAATATACGGCCCAATCACCCCAAATTTAGAAATCGCACACCACACGGTCACTTTTGGGAAGTGAAGAGATTTCTCGTGAAGTTGCCAAGAGGTATTTTCCAAAAAAAAAATTTTCACCGCTCCACAGAAATGGAAGTGGGCCTCATCACTACGCCGTTTTCATGAAACGTGCGGACGGCAAAGCCCCGGTGTTGTCCGGACCAAACCATGTCAACGACTGAAAACGGCACGATCCTCCCGACACAATGAGACCACTCCCAGGTTCCTACCCCCACCACATGGGATGTACCGGCCTTTGAAAACTGCACTGTTTGTTTTGCCACACCTTGAATATAAAAATAAATTAATAAGACAAGTTTTGAGTATAAATATTTATTAATTTAATTAATGTTGTAAAAAAGTATTTATAAGACAAAGTTGCAGGCAAATTCGTAATACATATTTTAAAACGTAAGTAATAATAATATATATATATAAAAGTCATCTAACATACCACATTTTAGACTGAAGACCATTGTAATTATATATAACAATAATTCATACTCTATCTACGTGAATTATTACATCAAACGGCGCTGAAGCAAATTTTACAGGAAATTTTTTTGAAAAGAGGAAAGACTTGAAAACAATTTCAAAGGAATGTTTCTGATTTTTTTTAAAGAATAAGTTCAATTTTTGGCGAAGTTGTCAAAAGAAAAATCGCTAGCAGTTGTATACAATGGAGTTCTGATACCAACCTTGATGAATAATTATTATTCTTATCGTAATTTGTTATTTCTCTTGTAAAACCTTTTTGCTTTAAATACTTGAATTTCAATTATGTTTTCGTGAATGAATGCAAATCTTGGAAGTGGAAATTAACCAACTTTCCGACATCCGATCGAGCTGAAACTCGGCAGATAGACTCGTTGTCGATGACAGCGCATTCCATCAACTTTTGGTGACACACTTATGCACACACACACACACACACATTTCTCTGAAACCGGATGAAATGATAGCGCAACTGGGTCGTGCCATTTTATGTTATGCCAATATGGATTACATTGCATTGCACAACCCCCGCATGTAGCCAGGAAAAAAATTATTACATATTATCATAATGGCATAGAAGTGGCAGAAGAAAATAAAACTGAATGGTGATCCCCGAGAGAAGAATTGAGATCCCCGAGCAGTAATACATGAATGGTAAATTCATGTATGTGGCCACGTTAACAAAGAGGAGATACAAAAATAATGCAAAGCTAACTTAAGCACACTGCACAAGACTTGGAAAGGGACGCTTTGATAGTTGGGACATGTAGAATGCATTTGGACGGAGAAAGGAATGTCTAGAAAATATAATACATGACCGCAAGTGGATGTAAAAAGTCGGGGACGCTCTAGAAAGACACAACAACGATCATGTGAATTAAATACATGATCATGTCATTCAAAATGACAGAAGAATGTCATCAATGCCATCTATGAATACTTTGAAATATTAGCATCATAGATGACAATGGTAGTCAAAAACATTCAGAACGGAAACATAGCTTGAAATGATGCTTTTAGTAATGTTTAGTGGAGATTTGAATAGCTAGGTACTTCCCCAACCTTCCTCTTTCATCTCACAACTATCCCCAAGAAGGGTTGCCATAGTCCCACTGGCTTCTGACATAAAACTAATTTTCATCATTGCTAAAATGCAATTATTACAGTGGTTTTTTTGTATTTGTTACAATATATTTTTTCATGCAAAACAGTTGTCTTCAGCCAAAATGCGGTTAATATAACAGGGGTAGGTAACAATTTATAAATATATTGTATCCGTACGCAAGAGTAACTATAAGCTAGTTTTAATACCAAAAATATTTATAGAATCAATATTATTTGTAAAAATAAGTCTTAATGCAAAATGTCAATAGTAGGTCATACATCTTAACAAAATAAAAAGGAAACAAAATATTGAAAAATAAATTAACTTTAGAAAATGGATTAGCAATTTATACAATTATTGGTTTTGTACGGAAAAGTTGTTATTTCGCGTTTGTTTCGCTAGATGGCAGTGCTTAACAATTTATTTTTATTTTTATTGATTTAACTTTTCTATAAAACTAGTCACAGACTTTATATATTATAACCTCATATTATTATTAAATTATAATATTATTATGGGGTTATGTCTCTTATCTGTGGCTAGCTGTAATCTGTACCTATTATACATAATTGATTTTGTATGGAAAAGTTGTTTGTTTGCATTTATTTCGCTAGATGGCAGTGCTTAATTTATAATTTTTTTTTTTTTTATTGAATTGATTTTTTCTATAAGTCTGCTCCTACAAAGCTAAATGGTTAGAATCCAGAAAATTTTAATATACAGATGTACAACCTTATCTGTGCATTTAGGGGCTTAGATATTCTAGTTACAAACAAATACATTGTTACTCCCTCCTTTAGCCCTTACCTGCACAAATAAGATAATGAATATGCACTGTTATACATTATTCAAATTTAATAACAATATTACGACAGTATTTGAAAACTATTGAATTCCTTGAGCATTGCTTGCCAATAACTACAAAATTGTGATGACAAGTTACATATTTATTAAATCATTAATTTGAATGTTAAAAAGCATTTTACGAATTATTCGTTAAGTCCATTTTGCGGAATGTCGAATGTGAATTTTTTTATGTGTAATTTGTTTTATTCAATACACTAATTATTTTATTTCAATAAGTTATTAATTTTTTTCACCGAATATTTTAAATTAAATTAATTTGTATTCTTTGATTATTAAAAAAATTTAAATTATACACAAGGTGGCGAAAAAATCATCATTGGAAGAGAAAACACGTTGACAAACCATGGATCTCTACTCCTCAGGAATGTGGAGTAATAGTGTTCTCTTGAATTTATTTTTATTTACAAAGTTACTGCTTTAGGACAGTGTACTCCCTGAGGGAACTGGTAGGATTACTGATGGGAAACTGCTATCTCAGGAGACATGTGCAGCTGTTGGGAGTGGAAAACACCAATGAATGCAGGAAATGTGAAGAGGATGAAGAGACTCCAATTCATCTGTGATGTCAATGTCCCGCTGTGTTGGAAACAATGCTCAGATAACTGGGAAGACATAGCCTCATATCCAATGATAATCCTGGTGAACTTTACAAAAGGAACCAGGTTACTGTTAAAGGCATGAGGTAATAAAATAGGAGATAGCACAATGGGCAGACACATTGTGGAACCAGAAAACATAGCTTCATATCCAATGACAACCCTGGTGAATTTTATAACAGGGACCGGATTACCGGATTACTCTGTGCAGAAACGAGCGGTTCGTTTGATAGATTCTCCTAACTTAACAAACGGATTGCAATCTTTAGAGCACAGGCGGGAATGCTGTCTTTGTTCTACCGGTATTACAATGGAAGATGCTCCGAGGAACTAGCGTCATTGATCCCCTCAGCACCGGTGCATAGTCGGGAAACACACTAAAGACGCGCCCAACATTTGCACACGGTTGACATTAGTCACATGAGAATGGGTCGTTTCTACGACTCATTCTTGAATTCAACAGCTCGGCTGTGGAACGATTTGCCGGCCTCTGTGTTTCCTCCCTCCTACAACATGGGTCTCTTCAAGACCCATTGTTCACTCCTTCCTCTCCTCAAAAACACCCTCCACACAGCATCTTCAAAGATGACATAGGCCCTGAGGGAAATCAGGGCCTCCTGTGTGGTGTTAATGTGTAAAAAAATAAGAAAAGAATTAGGTAAAACAGGAGATAGCGCAATGGACAGCGCACATTATGGAACCAGAAGATATAGCCTCATATCCAATTTCAACCCTGGTGAACTTTCCAAAAGGGACCGGGTTACTGTTAAAAGAATAAGGCAAAATAGGAAATAGCACAATGGGCTATGGTTATATAAGTACTCACGGAAATTACATGTAAGCCGTCTCCGCTTTCAATAAAAAAGATTAAAAAATAGTGTTTTAGGAAATCGAGCGAGGACTTTCGCGCCACCTTGTATAAAGAATTAAGCATTGCAAACAGTAAAACCTTCATATTTGATTCTCACAACAGAGGTTTGCTTTCTTTTAACATTTATTTTTTACAACCCATTGAATACGGAATTTAAAAATTGCCTTATTTGGGACCCACATACGTTTAAAAACACTAATGAAGTTCCAAATAAGAAGTTTTTATGCTCGCAAGTTGTTTCTTCGGTCTCTTGAATACAGAAATATTAAAAAATAGCAAATTTTTCCTACAAAAAAGGTTTTCCAGTATAACAATTTTTTTCCCGATTGGAAAACTTTTAACAGATTTTCCAATGTATATAGTATATGGTTCCATGACAGTTGATCCGCCGACAATTGGTTCCCCGGCATACTTATATACAAGGTGCAGTCGCTTTAGGGAAAATATGTTATACCTAATTACGCAAAATATAACTAAATGACCACTTAGGGATGTGCAAAGAGGATGTACCGCCGAATAACTAAAGTATAAAACATATTTTCATTCAAAAGCATCAAGGAAAAACTGCTTTTCTATTTACTGTGTATGCAAGAGCATAAGTACAAAATATCGACAGTGTATATAAATTCCTTTGATATTCATACCAACTCATTATTAACTCGTCAAATGCCACGGGAACAAACAAGAAAATTTCGCGATGTTTTGACTTTTACGTAATATTTTGCAGGTTAATTTTATGCTATCTTATGTAATATTTACTGAAACACATTCCTTGAATACTAAACTATGCATAAAAACAACATTACTTGCGTTTATTTGACGAATTTATACGTTTTACGATCTTTTCATCACCGCGGCGCGAGACTTGGCAGACGCCAATCTGACAGCAGAGAGGCGGGAAAAAATTTAGGCCCGTGTCATAAACAATTCCAAAGAAAAAATATCGCTGCGCTAGGTTAGTTCACGGTATCTTATACCTTATGAACAAGAATGCCCCAAGCGATTCTGACCTTCTTCTTCATACGTTTTCTTTATGCATAAGGGTTAAAATCGCATGACAAAATTATTTTTTAGTGATTATTTTGGCCTGCGCCGTTGGTGCGCCGGCGCACGAGTTAGAATCTAGCGGTTGAGGGTGTTTTTGAATTTGAACTGAATATCTTTTACGTTTGAAATTAGTAAATAATGCACAAAAAATTATAATTTTATAGTAAATATCATTTCGGGGATCAATTGTTGGGAGATCAACTGTATATAGCTCGAAAAGCCTTAGAAGAGAGTTTCACTGTAGATATTTAAAAAATATTTTTCAGGCCCTGAAATTTTAAATCCACCTAATAAATTTATTAAACTTTTAGTTGTGGATGTAAGTTACATAATATTTTTTATATTTTATAAAAATATTTAAATTTTAACTGTATTTAAATCCAAAATGTTAACTTTGTCATAAGCCCAGCCCAATAACATATTAAATCTGTCTTATCAATTTATTTTCAAATTCACAACATTTATTAAATATTTTTATTTGCAGTCACTGAACATTAGCTTCATAAATCTTTTAACTAATTAAATAATTACTGTGTGTGAAAAAATTAGAAAAGGAAATCTTTCTATCAGTTTTGTAAGAGCCAAAATGCTTCACAACGAAACCAGTCTTTCCAGTTTCACTGCACATCCAAATGAAATATGCTTTGTACATTTCCAAGTCTAATCTTGCGGCAATTGGAATAATTTGGATAGAAAGATATTCACACAGTAATTTCAATGAGATTTTCAATTTCAGCAAATACGCTTCATCTATTTTTGCAGTGAGCATTAAAAAAACAATCACAATAATTCTTGAAACGTAATTAATTTTTATCATTGTCACAAACAATGTTGACAAGAAAGCTTTCTATCAGAAAATGATCCACCTTTTAAAATCAATTTCCTAATTCTGTCCATGGAAGTTGCATAAATTTCAGTCCAATATATTGACGGCCTAGAGCACACATGTGTTAAATGCAGTTTGAAAATTCAATATATAAGAATACCCAGGTTAATTATAAGATGTAAAACAAAAAATGTATGTGAATATCAGCTTTTTATCCATTCTTGATGAAATAAGTAATGTAAATTAATGCGAATGTCCACTTTTTATCCATTCTTGATGAAATAAGTAATGTAAATTAATGTGAATGTCCGCTTTTTATCAATTCTTCATGAAATAAGTAATGTAAATTAATGTGAATACATATCCACTTTTTATTCATTCTTGATGAAATAAATAATGTAAATTAATGTGAATGTCCGCTTTTTATCAATTCTTCATGAAATAAGTAATGTAAATTAATGTGAATATGTATCCACTTTTTATTCATTCTTGATGAAATAAATAATGTAAATTAATGTGAATATCTGCTTTTTATCCATTCTTGATGAAATAAGTAATGTAAATTAACGTGAATATCTGCTTTTTATCCATTCTTGATGAAATAAATAATGTAAATTATTGTGAATATCCGCTTTTTATCCATTGTTGATGAAATAAGTAATGTAAATTAACGTGAATATCTGCTTTTCATCCATTCTTGATGAAATAAATAATGTAAATTATTGTGAATATCCGCTTTTTATCCATTGTTGATGAAATAAGTAATGTAAATTAATGTGAATATGTATCCACTTTTTATTCATTCTTGATGAAATAAATAATGTAAATTAATGTGAATGTCCGCTTTTTATCCATTGTTGATGAAATAAGTAATGTAAATTAATGTGAATGTTTGCTTTTTATCCATTCTTGATGAAATAAGTAATGTACATTAATATGAATATCTGCTTTTTATCCATTCTTGATGAAATAAGTAATGTAAATTAATGTGAATATCCGCTTTTTATCCATTCTTGATAAAATAAGTAATGTAAATTAATGTGAATATCTGCTCTTTATCAATTCTTCATGAATAGATAATGTAAATTAAAGCAAATAACACTTTCTATGCATTCTTCATGAAATAAGTAAAGTTAATTAATGTGAATGTCTGCTTTTTATCCATTCTTGATGAAATAAGAAATGTAAATTAACGTGAATATCTGCTTTTTATCCATTCTTGATGAAATAAATAATGTAAATTATTGTGAATATCCGCTTTTTTCCATTATTGATGAAATCAGTAATGTAAATTAATGTATCTAACTAGTCACAGTGAGAGCCCGTACCGACGTCATCCTCTTCCTTCTCGCGCATCTTGTTTGAAAATCTTTAAAATATTGTAGTTTTGCAATAGCGCTTTAGTTACATTTCTGCTTAAGTTATGTTTTTGAGATCAAGAAATATAGCATAAGAAAAATATATGCATTTCATTACATTTCATTGAAAATTCTGAAAATACAAACTTTTAAACCATTTTCAATTTTTATCAGATCCAACATTGTTCTTCGGGACCGTCGAAATGAAAAAGACAAGATATTAGAATGATGACGTCACACATGATCTCTCGCTAGGACCAGTATAATGGTTTTTACATAAAACTGCACTTAACACATGTGACCACTAGGCTATCAACATTCATTGTCGTTTATATTTGCCATGGGATGTTATGTAGAATATTAAACGTTAAGTTTATGATTTTATTAACTATTACGGCAAATATTTAGCGTGCCATTTTGCTTTCTATTATGTGGAAAAATTTTAAATAAGCTCTATTTTTCAATTCACAGATTATATTTTGTATAATTAAGAAGAGTAAGATTAATAATATATAGTATCCAAGAGTGGGGAAATCCTAAAGGGAAATTGAATTTTTCAGCTTAAAATGTAAAATAAATAATACTACAAATTAGAAAAAAATGTGAGATTAAAAAATTGCAAAAGATTATTATCAAATTGGGTGTTATCGTACAATATTGCTTTAAAAATGTTATTTTACATAATAATTCATTAAAAAAAATCACCATTCTATACACAAAATTATCAAGTGATTGATGTCTTAAGTTTTTATAAATGCAGCGAAAGATTACAAATACAAAAAGTGTTGCCAATATTTAAACTATATTTTATTTAATTTGACAATAAATAAGTACTGCGAGAAACATGACAATATTTTATATTCAATTCATACAAAATGTCGAGATTGATAATTCAAAAAACGAATTTCTTGACACAATTAACTATGCAGTCGTTTTTGGAAAATTTTGAAAACAGTTTTAAAAATCGAAAAATAGCAAAAGATTTCGCAACATAGATTTAAAAAATAATAAAATTATTAATCCTTTCAAACCTTTCGCTAAGTTCATAATTGTTTTAAATTCAGATAAATTCACATGAATTTAACACAAATGAGTCACCTTCAAAATAAAATCTAAAAAATGGTAAAATTATAAGTTGATAATTTTAAAAAAGGAATACAAGCGGAGAGATTCAAATTGCGATAACTTCTCAACCCCGATTTAGCGATCAACTGGACGTGGTTTTCTCCGAATCCTTTCTCATGGGAGGAGCGTATATTTCTATGGGCGCCTCTTGCGCGTTGTCCGTCTTGTTGGCAGTGAGGTTGCGTCGCGCCTGCATGAGAGCTTTGCGCTGTTCGTCGCGCTTCTTGGCGGTGGCGGCCGCCTTTGCGGGGTCCGCGGGCTTGAAGCCCACGGGCTTGCGCGGCTTGGCGCCTTTGGAGCCGGTGGATCGCGCCGGTTCAGCGGGCTGGGCTTCAGTGGGAACCTGAAAATGTATAAACACGCTATATGAAAATCAAAACACTTAAATATAGTAGCAGAAATAAGTTGCATTGTTTTAATTTTTATCGATTCAGCAAGGATTTCTATTTAAAACTTTTTATTTGTATTATTAACGGAGCGTAGTGAAATCCTGTTTTAACTGCATCATTTGGCATTTCATCTGTCTGTAAATTTCATTGTTAAGTTGTGATTCTAAATGGTTGCCTTGTTGGATACTACCTTTTTATCCAGCCAGAGTTGTTTTTCTTTACATTAGCTCCGTACAAAAGACTCTGAGGAAAAATATTCCCTCGGGTCCTGCGTCATCTTTGGGGATGCTGTATGGAGGGTTTTTTTAGGGAAAGGAGAGGAAGTTCTGGGAAGAAAAAGTGTAGGTATGAGGGATGGGTAGGAATCTGGGGATCAATGTGTCTGGGAGAGACGGACGTATAAATCTATCCCTCCCACTGCGGTTCAAGGCGATGGGTCGAGAGAGGTCTAGGTTAGGTCTCCCTCAACCAATCTCTCCTAATGTGGCCTGCCAAACGTAGGTGAGCAAATGCAATGGCAGCGAAGACCCGGACAAACCTCAACCTGTGAACCTGGGCACCCCCTGCTAAGTCACCTAACGTATTGAACCATTTGGGGTGGCCTGTGCCAACATCCCTACCAAAGCAATTGCAAGTCATAGACAGTCACACAAATTTGATAGGCGATTACATATGGAATCGATTCCGTACCCACAAAGGATACAGAACCGCATGGCAGATGGCAGTAATCAATTATATATCACAAAATACCTAATAACTTTGCTGCTATTTAAAAACCAACTGGTTTGCTGATATTTAAAATAAAAATTTTAAGATATAATTTGTCCAAAAAATAGGTAGAGACATACCCGAGAGCCCACATTGAATAACCTGCCCACATTGAATAACCTGCCCACAAATAATGCCTCTGACTGAATTGTAGGTTCGTACATCAATGATTGGGGCACGGATGTTGTGTGAAGAGTGAAGACACCAGCAGCATTTCACTTATCCACTGGAGCGATTATGGTCGAAAAATGGACAACTTTTATTTTTCTGCAATTGATAGCCGTCCAAAATTGGACCACATTTTCCTACCATTCGAAAACATTTATTGTAATTATTTAAAACATTTCCATGGCCAGCCATTTATTTTAAAATGAAGCTATTGAAATGCTTTATCTATTATGACCATAGATGTCGCAAATCCGAACTTCGTAGACTATTGTAGAACAATGTTAAAAATAAATTTTTTAATTATTTGTTTCACTCAGAATTTCTGATCAAGTATTTACGGTTAAAATTAAGACCTTTTTCCGTAGATATGCACCTTTCATTATCAAGTATATTATATATCACAGACAACATACAGAAATCTAAAATATTCTATGTTGACTCGAATAAGTACCTCTCACGGAGTTTCAAAATAACACTCAGGATTCGCGCAGTTATAAACTTTATGATTTTTTAATGTTTTTTTTATAACTCCTACAAATTTGAGATAAACGATAAAAAACAGGTTAATTCATTGGCTATTTAGCACTATAATAAGTTTTTATGTCTGCATGTTAAAATTCGAAGGTATGATTTTTTTTTAATGTTGGTGAAAAATTTTAAAAATGATCTTCTGGAAATCTCGAGCAATCGAGGCAAATTTATTTATTTCGCGTGGTCGTTCCAGTGGTTATGCACAAAGTAAGGAACAGCCTCTGGAAGCTAGAAAGGAAAGGTAAGGTAATGTTACCTCCGTCCATCCCTGTGCCCTCATTTCCTCCAGCTGGCTGAAGAGCTGCTGGATGTGCACCAGCTGCAGGGACACCATGTCCCAGAAGCCCTGCAGGTCGGTGCAGGTGGTGGGGAAGGGCTCGTCCAATCGGCGGTTCAGGTTTTTGTGGCACAGCCCTGAAAATAGACAAGCAAGATGATTATGTAAATTCACAAAAGAAAACATCTTCCCTCTGAACCCTGCAGCCCTAAACAATTAATGTAAATGCACCTCTGTAGGTACACCCTCTCCCTATTCACTTGTGGCGGTTCCGTATCTCAAGTTAAATGTAAAACAAAACAATGAATAATGCCATATTCATGAAAATGTCATTTTAAAAAAGCACAATTTAAATCATTACAGAAAATTTATATTTAAATTTACTTTATAAAAATTAAATTAAAATGCTGTCATTACATAATTTTTTCGACAGTAACGACAACTATTAACCCCTCGGGCCTCGGGCACATTTTGTCAGAGGTCAAAACATTTCTGCTTTGTAATAAAATCCAAATAAATGGAATATTTCTGAATGTATCTGAAAACTAAAAACTGTTTTTGAAAGGTGATGAAATACGCTTTCAAATTTTATAATTCGAAATAAACACAATTTTTAAATATAAAAATTTTGCATGCAAACATAAAAAAGTTTTAAAAATGGCTCATCTTGTACTTAAAATTTCTGACAACGAAAAAAAAATACACACACATTTTATTACCAATGTACTATAAACGTTACCGTCACCTCACTTTTTTGTTCTTTCATACAAAGCAATAATTAAAAATTCATAAAATTTCATAATTTTTTTTTTTCAAATTGAGATTGGAAACTTTGGTATCCATGTTTTTGTGGTTAACTTTTAGATTTGAATATAAAGCTTGGTGTTTTCTTGGTATTTTCTCTTTCTAACACCGTTTAGATCATATTTCTCACCACGATAGTAAGGGAGACCAAACAATTTCTTTCATTCTATAAGACGTATATAAGTTGTTCCCAAAAGCAAACAAATTAGGAAACATCCATAAATTACGTCACACCTTAAGGGGGGGAAGGGTCATCAGCTTTGTGACGTCACATGCAGTTAGTCTTACAAGATGACAGGAATTTTCCTGACATGTCTGTCCGATTGTACGAATTTTCCAAACGAAAGAAAACATCAATGAAACCCCGTGTTCTCACACAAAACGTGATGTCACTCTAGGGCGGAGGGGATCTCACAAATGTGACAGCGTGTGACAGGAGGGGGGGGGTAAAAAAAATCATGAAATTTGTGACGTAATTTATGGATGGTCCCTTGGCCTGAGGGGTTAAAATACCCTATTGTTAGTCTCGAGTTCTTTTAATCATCTATACATCCTTCACATGGTAACTACAATACATCTTCAGTCTTAATGACTATGCCTGAAGTAATAGAAGGAAAGATTACAATGAATCTCTCAGCGGCAGAACCACACAAGTTTTAAAGCAAGTCGGCATCTTCCTCTATTATGTGGTCAATTAATCTTCCCCAGGATTATCAGTTTGGAAATTTTTAATTGGTGCCAAGATAAAGAGTTTTCTGTCTATTCACTTAAGGGGGGAAATAGGTGTAGGGCGGCGTATTTTTTGTGATTTTCATAATTTTTTAACACATAAGGAATAAATAGATTTTATTTATACTTTGAGGTCATTTTACACATATTTTCAAAAGTACATTCTAAAATTTTCAAATATTTTCCTCAAAAAATAACGGAGGTTATGTAAGTCGGCATCCGGCTGGGCAATTTGTGTAGCTCCTGGAGGTCACTTTTTGAAATCAATTTTTCAAAAAAAATTAACTTTTTTTAGAAGTGTTTCTTCTATTTAAACCTCACTAACTCATAAAAAAAATCGAAAATTAATATTTTTTGAGGAATGAGAAAATTTTGTATGATTTTCTACCATTATATTTTACGATTTTTGCAATAAAAATATAGTTAAAATAAAGATACTGTTTAGGATTGAGGTTCAAATAGAACACATTTATATAAAGAAACTATGTGCTGAGTTTGATAACAATTGATCAAAAACTGTAGGAGCTAGAAGTTAACACAAATTCGAAAAGAGTAGTTTTGAGAAAAATGCGTTTGAAAATAAGAGTGGCAGTAAAATAGTAGTAATTCGACCGAGGAACACTCACTCAAACGCTTATAACTTTTAAATGGCGTGGAATTTTGGTTTGAAATTTTCAGAATATATTTTTGAATAGTACTACATACTATTGATTCATGAAAGAAAGACAATTGAATTTTTTGAAGCCTCTGTACCTATTTCCCCCTTAACACAGGCGAACTTTAGGATCAGGACCTAAATCATTTTGATCTTCTGATGTATCATCCCACATATTATGTAGATGGGATTGGATATGTGGATATGGATGTGGATTCCTTTCAAGGAAGTGTTGTAATGAGCCCGGATATCGAAGAGCCGGATGGAAGAGGAGTGTGAAAACAAAAAGCCTCGAATCAATAGACTATATAACACCAGATTAGTGGAGTGGAGTAATTGTTACCCTCAAATTGCTGCATCTTTTGTGTGGCCAACAGTCGGGCCTTTCCGCCCGCCGCTCTCAGGAATCCCAACACCTCTTCACTGGCATCTCCTCGGTTCTGAAATCCACAGGAATTGTCATTTCAATAAATAATATAACACAATTACCTCCGTAGTGAGCTGAGGGTAAATTTGCATGTGGCCCGCCATGCATCGGCTGAGTCTTTTTGTAATAATTACTTGTTTTCGAAAAATTGTATTTTTGTAAATTGTACCGTCTCACTAGGTAGTGTGTTTACATATTATAAAAATTGTATATATATCTATCATAAGTAGTTTCCCCAGAATAACTACTTATATTCAGAGAAATTTTTTTTTTCTATTTTGTTATAAAAAAATTTATAATAAATAAATAATAAAATATTTAAGTTTAATTATATTTTCCATAAAGCTAAATAAGTGTTAAGACTTTCCTCTAAATAAATACAGTAATATGGCTTTTAAAATAGGAAATATTTTTCACTTTCACCAATAACTTCGCACAGTTCAGTGAAGTTTATAAATTTATTATGAAACGAAAAACAAGAACTCCTTATCTGATTTATTATTTTTTTGCCAATCGAATGTGATTTATTTTAGTAAACTAAGAACATTTTGATACAAAATCCCACTAAAGGAAAGTATGTTTTGACAATGCTGATCAGATGCAACGTTGATGATGACGGCGTTCAACAGATACGAATTTTGGGTTCCTTCGTGACCATATTGTATACAGAGAAACCCTCTAAACCTGTTGAATGTGGGATGGTATTTTGAAAACCGTGTGAAAATTACCTTGATGAGTTCTGGTCAAATGTCGATATAAAAACAAAACAATTGTTTTCTGTTTACCAGATAAGGGGCCATCCATAAATTACGTCACACGAATTTCCCACCCCCCCTTAAGGTGTGACACAATTTATGAATGGCCCCTAATATATCTTATTACTAATGTATATTATTACATGATAATATCGTAAGAAATTTTTCCAGAATAGCTAATTAACTAAAAAAAAAAAAGATTTAAAAAATCTCCCATTATGGAAATAATTGTCAAAAAATATATTTAAACAAATATGAACTGATTTTATTATTTCTACACAAACCTGAATACACACACAACATGAAAAATCACAATTCAAAGGATTTTTCAAAGAAATAATGACCTTCGTACTGCCAAAGGCCACCCGCAAATTTCGTAGAAAATTCTTTTTAAATCATTCAGAGCAGCTACAACAATCATATATAACATAGGTCCCAGATTGATATTATCTGAAGACACCAAGACTAAATAAAAATCAGGTGTATTGAGCTTGCAATGTCAAAATCAAAAGTCACAAATCTAATTTTACAGGAAGCAAATTTTGTACATTGTTTTTGACTAATCTAAGAAAGCTTTTTAACTTTAAATTACATACACTTTCACATAAACAGATTTACTTTGACACATATCTTTTTTTTTAATGCAAATTTTAAAGAATAAAAAATGGGAGAAAAGAGCTTGATCCGTAGTACTGCTAGCTAACTAAGGGTTCCTCTACCCACAGACATCGACCACTAATAATAGTTAGCGAATAGATAGATTGGTAATATAATTTCTTCAAATGTGAAAAAGTTTTACTCACTTGCAACTCTTCCAAATCTTTCTCCGCCGTCTCGGCCAATCTGATCAGTCTCTCTGTCTCCCCTTTCTTCAACTCCAAGAAGTAATGTCCGTCCAGCACTTGCGACTCAGCCACATCACCTCCACTGGCCCCTTCCACGACTGAAGGCAACCCTCCAACGGCGCCAGAACCATTTACAACACTGACTCTATTGCAATTGTCGTCTAAGTCTTCTATTTTTACGTCCGTTGTTTTGTTTACTCCGTTGATCTTTACTGGGTCAATTTTGATTTCTTCGGCTTTGATGCCAACATCCAACTTTGCAAACTCCGCGTTTAATATAAGCGTCCCATTCACAGAAGGAACTATTTTGTGCATGTCAATTTCTCTTTCGATAGGAACGATTGTGACGTGCGGTACTGGTTTTGTTCTCTCGATCGCGAGGGGGGATTTTATTAATCTATCTACCTTTATTCCATGTGCTGATCTGTCCACCACATCGAATCCTGATAATCTCGAATCGCTATGACTCGAGTCGAGATCCGACGAGATGTTGAAATCGTTGTCGACACTTCTGAACGGTACCGAACGCTTGGGTGATAGCATCGGCAGTTGCGCTCTGAATTCAGGTCGCAAATGTCTCATCACGGGAAGGGCGGGATCGCAGTTTTCTCCGTTGCTATAGGTTTCGGTGACCGTGCTTTCGCAAACTGTGCCGTTGGGGGAACGTTTCAGATTGTGCACTCTAGAAAGTTGCAAACACTCTGGGGATTTAATATGATTGATAACCTTGCCGCCGTTGAGTGCGACCTTTTCGTCTTCGCACTGACTCTTGGTTTTCTGTCGCTTCTGATTGAAGAAGCCTTGCGCAAGTGCTCCCGGTCCGTACAGCCTCTCAACCCTTTGTTGTATGAAGGACTTGGAAGGACTGGCCGGGATATCCGCCGAACCGTTGGTGATAAGATGAAAACTGCGCGAAGTGTGTGTCGTCATTTCGGTTGTTACACTTTGTTTCGTACTATTTGTCTTTGCCATCTTTTGAGAGCTGATACTGCTTTCGGAAAAGCTGCTTTTGAAAAAGTTGGGGTTATTGGAATTTGAAGAGTTTAGTCTTGTGGCCATAGCGTCGTCTGTGCAGTCTCTCAGCATGTCTTCTGTGTTCCCGGGGCGTCCCGGTGAGGCTTCCCTGGACTTGTTGAGTTTCTGTCTGAGTTTTGAGTCGTAGGTTGTAATATTTGAATAGCCGTTGACAGAGCAGGCTAGGTGCAGATAGCTGGGTTTCTTCCTCTGGTCGATGGGTTCCTCCACCAGGGGGCGCAGGTCCTGCTTGTTGAATACGGGGCCCACTCGCTCCTGGAGACGTGAAGTGAAATCTCGGAAATGAGAGCCGGTGGATGACGGAGTGAGGATGTTGAGACTGCCTGATGTGGTGTCTGTAGGAGATACAATGAAACGTTAAAAAATCATGTCAGAATAACAATCTCACCTGGAAGTGAAGAGGTGAGAGAAATAATGCACTTCATTTCAAATTTATATTTGCAGCTGTATGATGAACTGACGAGGGATTTTGAGAAAGGTAAATTTGTTGTAATCGATCAAAAAGATCTTCAAATAATGTTTTTCTTTTTTTTCTGTTAGCCACAATATTTGGCAAGATCAATTTGAAAGTCATGTTATTTAGTGACTAAAAACACCACAAAATAATATATCCTGAAGTGCTTAGAAGTGAAATTCTTACATTGTGCTTTTTAAGATCACAACAATATATTTTAAATAAAAGTTTGATAAATATAATACTAATACATACGTGTAGATATATAAATAAATATAATTAAAAGAAAAACAGGTTTTAATACTAATAATAATGCTAAATATTAAAGAAGTGTGAATATAAAATATTAAAACGTTATTTCAATGCCTTATAATTTCTAGCCTAGTTTCTAAGACAAACAGAAGAGCAAAATCATTACTTAATACCACTAGGAATGAACTTTTACATAATGAAAAACCTATCCCGTGATATATTTATTCTACACCTTTGTTCTAATGAAATAATTCCTTCAAAATGTTACGTCGGTTAAGTGAAGACATTTTCAAAATATACTCAAAGATGACAAAGTCAAATTTCTATAACATTTTCATCAGATTGGTAAGTACTAAGTTACGACTCAGGAAAAACAGCAAGAGGCTATTAAATATTTTTAAGAGGAAGACCTAAGAACAAGGCATCGTCGATGTTTGAAGCATCATCAATAACAAAATTTAAGTAGTAAAAGTAGAAAAGCTCTTCTGAGTAGGGCACATAACTAGGATCCAAGATGGTGACCAACAAAAATAATTCTTTATACATAATAATTATAGGATATAGGAGTGTAGGGGGACTAAATTTAGTTGGCAGGATGGTGTGGGGGAGAATGTCACATCCTTATCTGTTCCCTCAGGTTTCTTCCAAAGAAACTCGAGGGACAACAGGGAAATAGAGATTTTTCCAGAAGCGACCAGCACTATACAAGAATTGCCTTCGTGTTTTAGGTAAGGCTCTTGACTTGCGATTCAAACCTTGGCATGCGCAAGTAAATTTTATTTGATTAATTTGTGTTATTATTTAAAAATAATATGTAGTATATTTGCGGCACGTTCCAGAGTGGAAGATATTTTCAGTATCGCCCTGGTGTAAGACCACCATTCAGAATTGAAACGTTTCTTGAAATGGCTTTAGCCGTGTTTGGTGACCAGATCTGAATAGCAAGGTACTCCCCACCTTCCTCTTCCCCATCTCATTCCCCACCCCATTACTTTCTGCCTCAGAACATACCCCGTTTGGGGATGCCATAGTCTCACTGGCTCAAGGCGGTTGGGAGCAGTTGGGACTCTTGCGCAGTATTCATATTAAAAAAAGTCTACAGGATATAGGAGTGTTGGGAGACTCCAACCCAGGTGGCTGTATGGTACGGGGGAGAATGCCACCTCTTTGGGTAAAAGGGGTTTGAGGGAGATCAGGGAAACGACCAGATCTCTATAAAAGTTGCAGCACCGGTAATGGTGATCTTTCATGAGAATTTCTACCACCATTGGAAATTAACTCTTTATCAAGTTGGACGGTATTTCGAAACACCGTGCGAAAATTACCTTGATGAGTTCTGGTCAAATATCGATATAAAAACAAAGCAATTGTTTTTTTTTTTTGCGATTGTTTTCTGTTTACCAGATAATACATCTTATTATTCATGTGTATTACATAATAAAAAAAAGTTTAAAAAATCTCCCATTTGGGAAATAATGGTCAAAAAATATATTCATACAAGTATAAACTAATTTTATTATTTCTACACAAACCTGAATACATACCGAACATGATTTAACAATTTACAGGAGTAAATAGATGATAGTTTCACTTAAAATGAAGCTATACGTGAAATCCTATTTCGACACTATTTAGATTCATCTTTACGACATATCGGTTTACAATATGAACATCAAAAAATATGCTAAGGATAAATTGAAATTTTTACTAGTTTTTCTATGTATTGGAATTAAAATAAAATTATTATTTACAAAACAAAAAAATATAAGAAGTAATTAATATCAGAAACAATTTTTTTAAAATACCTCTTTATGGCTAAGACTATTTTTGAGGTTTTGTATGTTCTAACTTTTTTTCATTCTTATAAAATTATGCACAAAATAAATAAAAACCACTTTTTTGCTTACTTGCCTCGTGCAAATACGACGCGCGATTTTAAATTTTGTGTGCAATAGAATCGAAATATTTCTAGCGTTTATATTCCTCTTAACCAATATTACCAGTGAGAACTAAATACTTACCTAAAGAATATTTATTCTGCATTGTACAGTTTTCAGCTATAAGTCATAAAAATAATTGTGAAAGCTGAATTTCTTGCGATTGAAAAATGATTGGGTAAGAAAATAAACAAAAAATACAATAATAAGAACACAAGTACTTTACTAGAAACACTTAAATTAGTATCTACCAACTTAATAACTATTAAACTATAATAATCTAGTAAAATTAATATTAAAAATACTTTCAAGAATTATGGTTTGATGTGAAAATGGATGACTGAGAATTCAATATCGCCATTTCGCTTTTTTCCCTAGATGCTACTTACTATGTTACATGGTGAAGAATGTATTTTATATAAAGTAATTAAATCCCATAACATTATTATTTTTTTGTAAAATATAATTTAAAAATTAAAACACTGCAGATCCGCATTTATTCACAATGGAGTAATCGGACGTTATTAATAGGCTTACATCTGTACAGTTGAAATTCAAGAATCCGGCTAAGAATGCAACTGTGACGCCGTGCATTACGACAAACCGTTTTCGTATGTGGAGCTTGTATACGAATCTACTTTTGTAATGGAACCAAATTATAGCAATGCCAATAGATGGAGCTACTTACGAAGGCATGGGGAGTATTCCCTGGCAGGCGTAAGTACTACTCAATTTGTTATTTTGAGTATCCCTCCGGATATGGATAGATTGACAGTAATAAGATTATTATTGTAATTGGCAGTTGTGAATAATACAGGCGGCTGTGCATTACATATGAAGTCATTGCCTGTCGCGGTTACTTTGTCCTGGTGACTAGCTATCACTGGATCACAGTGGATCGAGGAACCGGCTATTTTTGGAACCAGTTCCTATCAGATTTATAAAATGGTCACCGACACTCAAACTGGGCAAAGCCGAACGAAAAGCC
Source organism: Glyphotaelius pellucidus (assembly GCA_936435175.1). Classification (NCBI taxonomy): domain Eukaryota; kingdom Metazoa; phylum Arthropoda; class Insecta; order Trichoptera; family Limnephilidae; genus Glyphotaelius; species Glyphotaelius pellucidus. The sequence continues at coordinate 10,932,251 of OW386560.1, forward strand.
GCCCGCAAGGCCTAGCAGCAAAAACCTGCAGAGCGGGTTTTTAACTGCTGGTTATTAATTATTGCCAGAACTTGGCAATAGCTGTGTTTCCTGAATAATGAAATTTAATCATAAAATAATACAGCTGACCGAAATGAGAAATGTTACCCGTGAAAAGTCACAATTTGGGGGTCAGTAGGTCTGGGAATGAGTCTTATGAATCCATTCCTCCTGCAGCGGAGTAAGGTGATGGGTGTAGAGAATCCGGCTGGAGAGGTGAGGTCTCCCTCAACCGACCTCTCCATTGGTGGGCAGACGCATCCGACGCCAAGACCTAAACGAACCTTAAACTATGAACCCGGGCACCCCTGCTAAGTCACCAAACACAGCAAACCATTTGGAGTGATCTAGGCAGAGTTGTTGGTTATCTAATTGATGGTTCACGGGGCAGTGGTACAAATGATCGCCTCCCAAAGTGAGAATTCTAGTTGAAATGAAAATGTTTTTCAAATCAGGTTAGGTTACACAATAGCACATTACATCAAAGTACTTACTCTTCTTACAAAGAACAAATGGTCAGAAAATTATTCTCCAAGGAAATTATTAAAAAAGTTGGAACATTTGATTGTCATTTTTCATATTAACTTAGGATTTTAATAAGATTTTCTCCTTCTCCAAGAACATGATTTGACTGAAATTTTTAATGCATTATCCAAAAGTGTTCTGAATTTGAAAGCATTAAAATCGTAATTACGAAATTACTGAAAAAAACTGGCATCTTTTCATTCAGGACAGGCACAAATAGTGGCCTTTCAATGTATATTATTTTTAGAACAGTCTAGTTCAATATTGAATGAACATCGAACAATTGAAAAATTGTTAATCACCAATCAATTTTGATACCATTCAATGGGTTCAATAATGAATTGATTTGATAACATTTTAATGAAATGGCTGTCGTGGTAAAGATTCAATGAACAAATAGAGAAAAACAAAAGTGATGACAACACACTACAACACTCAACAATGTGAAATAAAAAATAAAAACCAACAATTAAGTAAGAAAATTTATTAAATGGTTACTTAATAACGTGCGAGTTCGATAATAATTATTAGATAATAAAATAAGATACAGTAGAAAGCCAATTACGATGTTAAATCAATTTAAAAATTAGTCAAAATTCAGAATTTTAAGCTATCTATATCTTAATATATATATTTCTTCTGTCCGTGTGTGTCACTGAACTCCTAAACGGCTGGACCGATTTTGATGAAATTTTTTGTGTGCGTTCAAGGGGATTCGAGAATGGTTTAGATTCACAATTTGGTCCACTGGAAAATGTTCTTTTAATTAATTTTTTTATTTCTAAGGAGTTGTTGATTTTGGAATGTTTTACATTGGATCCGGCAGACTGCGCTATCATCGCAGTATCGAATATTCAATATTATTCTATTTTAATTTTAGTTTGTCCCGACAGTTGTGTACAGGACAACGTCTGTCGGGTCCGCTATAAATAAATAAAATAAACCAGAACACTCTCGAATGTTGTCCTGAGCGAAGCCGGGTAACCCAGCTAGTTTATATATATTTTAACCTCAAGCATTTTTATTAGGGAAGTAATTTATTAACGGGATCCGTATGACAATAATCTGTTTCTAATATTATTGTTGTTTTGTTTTGGATTTGCAATACAATAAAAGATTTTTATGGACACTTGGAAAGTGTTAAACTAGCTCTCATTACGAACGTAGATAAAGTAAAAACAGAGAGTTGCTAAGGCGTAAAACTCCAAGCCAACAAATAAAGCTACGATAATTTAAAAACATAACTCTACAAAACTAATTGTATTTGCATTTGATAGAGAGATTGCTCAGTTAGCTGCAGATCAAACAATAATAAATCGGCATTCTACTGCTTTAAAATAGAATCAAACGAAACGTAAAGATGATAAAAGTAGCAAGAAGAAAGATGAAGGTTTATTGTGTTACTGCAAACATTACTCGATCCACCCGAAAATACCTGAAAAGTCGGTGTTGTCGGCCTCCACGTCTAGGGAGCATGAGCCAATGGAATCCACCGATTTATCCATGATCTTAACCACCAGTTCTTTCGTGCGTTCGTTCATCAGAACGTCATTCTCCTCTACGCTGATGACGTACGCAGCGTCGTTTCTGTCTTGAGCCCCAAACTCCGCATTAATATACTGAGCTTCGCAAAGAATCGCGTCTGAGGAATTGTTTGCGATTTCTTCAACAGTTCCGATGCATTCTTTGCGATTGTAATCGATGCGATCGTACAATTTGTCGATCGTGTCGATACTATCTGGTTTGGCTCCTAACACCAGTGTCGTCTGGCTCGTGTAAAACGGTTCAGAGTAGACGATGTCTTCGTATCCGTTCGGTTCGTAGTCTCGTTCGTTTTGTTGCAAGCCCGCCCCCTTCAGTTTCTGTATCTTATTGTAGTGATTCTCCAACTTGTCTAGCCTCTTCTTACATCGAGACTCACCGCTGGATATTCCCGGAGTGTCTAATAAATCCGGAGTAGCCCTTCCCTTAAAAACGGGGGAAGAATCAGCACTTTCTAGATAGAATTTACAATATTTAGACGAAGAATAATCATCAGCGGACGAAGCTTCAGATCTTCGAGAGTCGAGGAATGTTTCTAGTGAAAAGAAAGATTTGGGTCGGAATCGTTTCTTTTTTGGTGATTTTTCCTTGATCAATTCTTCGTCCTTGTCTTTGTTTGTTTTTACGTTATTCTGAGCAACATAGGGAGTTTGTACCATAGACTTGGGTCTCGTTTGGCTTTGGACGCTGACTGAGCGCTGGGAATCTAGACTGAGCGTTTTCCTGAATCTCTCGTTGATTTGTGACAATAGACGGCGGTGGCGCTCCGAAGTGACGGGGGATTGCTCCTCTGGAGAAGGCCTTTGCTCCGGTGAAGACTTTCTGACAGCCAGAAGGACCACCGATGTGGAGGAATCTTCGATATCAGGAAGATCGCTGTGGAAAATAAATAAATTTAATAAGCAGAAATAATGATTTATTTAACATAAAAAAATTAAATATAACTCTGTAATAATAACTGATTTTAGCAATCCATCTTATAATAAAATTGTTAGACATCGAATAAATTTCTTTACCACTTTACTATTATCAATGTCTCAATATATCAGAAACTATAAAATAAATTTGCCACCTCTCTAAACCTGGTAAATGCCGTTCGACATCTTGGAAATAATTGAGAAATATTTGATAAAAGTGCCTCTTTACAGAAAAACAAATAAAGGACATCCTTTCGATGCAACTGATGAAATATAACTGAATTAAAATAATATTAACAAATTAATGTTTTAATTTTATGCTGTGATATTTTAAAAACAAAAAACATTTATATTTTTTTAATAAAGCTATTGTACGAATATGATTTGGATTTGATGTTAAATTTGTTTTATGTTTCCGATGACTAAAAGTAAAACATTGATTATGTTGCACAAAGAAAATCTTTTGTTAAAATTATTGAGCAACAAGAAACAATAATTATTATTATGAAACATCCATCCATTGTCCTAATCTTGAAGTTATCAGGCTAAAGTCCAGGGGCCTAAATCTCAGTACTAGAATAGTGTTACCTCTAAAACCAAGATGATGCAGTATTATGGAATCTGATATTCAATCAAAAATCTAAGTTATAACTCGCAATTTTTAAGGGCACCTGTACTTAAAAGAATAGAATAATCCGCTTTTTCATAGACGGCACTAATTTAATTATTTTAGAAAAAATCACTTTTTGCAAGTTATGCTTTAAAATATTAAGATGAATTATTTGTTTACGCTTGTACATAAGCAATACATGAATAATTTTTTTTTTTCTGTGAACAAACTCAATTCTCCCAAGAAAGTTTTACAAATACAATGTTGAATTGGATCACCAATACAATATTGTATTTGTATGTCTTTCTTGAAAGAATTGAGTTTGTACACGGACAAAACTATTTATTCAAATTCATATTGCTTATGGACGGGCGCCAACAAACAAATCATTTTAATATTTTAAAGCAAACCAAACTTGCAAAAAGTGTTTTTCCTAAAATAATTATGTGAGCACCATCTAGGAAAGAATTCTGTTAAATATACCCTTAATGCAGCTAATGTGCTACCCTAACAAAGTTCCCGTGAGGCCGTGGGCCCGTTGTGCTATCTCCCATTTTATCTCTTGATTGTGGCATGCTATGCAGTTTTTTACCAAATTTGTGTAGTTTTATGGTTTCTTGTACACATGATTGCAATAATACAAACAGTATTGTTTCACCAAATTTAATGGTTTCTCAAACATTTGATCATGGCATCATGCTGTGCAGTTTTTACCAAATTTAATGTGATTGCGATAATACAAGCAGTACTGTTTCACCAAATTTAATGGTTTCTTGTACATTTGATTGTGGCATGCTATGCAGTTTTTACAAAATTTAATTGTATTAGGTTGTATTCACCAAATTTAATGGTTTCTCGTACATTTTATTGTGGCATGCTATATGCAGTTTTCATCAAATTTAATGGCTTCTTGTTATGTGATTGCGATAATACAAGCAGTACCTCACCAAATTCAATGGTTTCTCGTACATTTGATTGTGGCATGCTATGCAGTTTTTACCAAATTTAATGGTTTCTTGTATGTGTGATTGTGATAATACAAACAGTATTGTTTTACCAAATTTAATGGTTTCTTGTACTTTGGTTGTGGCATGCTATGCAGTTTTTATCAAATTTAATGGTTGTATATGTGTTTGCGATAGTATAAGAAGTACTGTTTCACCAAATTTAAACATTTGATTGTGGCATGGTATGTAGTTTTAACCAAATTTAATGGTTTCTTGTTTGTGATAATACAAACAGTACTGTTTCACCAAATTTAATGGTTTCTCGTACATTTGATTGTGGCATGCCATGCAGTTTTTATCAAATTTAATGGTTTCTTGTTATGTGATTGCGATAATACAAACAGTATTGTTTCACCAAATTTAATGGTTTCTCGTACATTTGATTGTGGCATGCTATGCAGTTTTTACCAAATTTAATGGTTTCTTGTATACGTGATTGTGATAATACAAACAGTATTGTTTCACCAAATTTAATGGTTTCTCGTACATTTGATTGTGGCATGCTATGCAGTTTTCATCAAATTTAATGGTTTCTTGTATATGGGATCGCGATAATATGTGCAATATCATTTCATCAAATTTTATGATTTCTGGTACTTATGATTGTACAATGAATTTATATATTTGAATTAGTTTAAGCTTGCAGCAGTTGTTACAATGACAATACAAATTTAATTCAATGCGTTAAATAAATATCTTTCACCAACTCTTTGAGATGGTGCATTTTGCTAACTAATATCTTGAAAAATCGATAAAAAAATGTATATATATATATCTTTGTGCAAAAGGAAGAAGCAGGTGACAGGTGAGTATATAAAGTGAATTTTGATTAAAGAATGAAAATTTGCAATACTGTCCCATAGTTACATATCATGAAAGGAAAAATGAGGTGAATTCAAATATAAAACATAAAAACTGTGGCAAAGGGCATATTGTACGAATCAGTGTGTGAACAACACAGCACGTAGACCCATTTCCTTTTTCTTTTTGCACAAAGGTTTATTTGGTGAATAAATGTAACAAAATTCAAAACATGTAACAAAATTCAAAACATTCTTAATTTGTAATGCATTGGGTTAAGAATAGAGCAAAGAATGACCTAGAAGTTTTACATCACTGTACTTTTAAGCACTTAAAAATTGATAGCACATTTGTTTAAAATCTATATTCTGTACCCAGAACTTATATACAAATAGGCGGTAAACTTGATTCAGTGTCCTGGCCTGGGTTGAGGTGATTTTGATTGAACTCCCAACCCCCTGACACAGTTGTATAGGTGCATAAGACATTGCGCTGCAGATTCTCGTCAATTCATATGGTTCAATTATGGTTTTTTTTTTTTAATATTTTATATAATATAAAACTTCTAGGACTGTCTTTAAAAAGATCATAAAATATGTGTGGTCATCATAGTCAATAGAAAAATATATTTACAAAAGTCACTGGTAAATATCCAGAATCGCTGGATGTCGTTAATACGCACAAATCATTTTAAAAACACTTTATATCAGACTAATTACAATGACGAGCGTTTATTTCAGTCGCCTGAAAAGCTAAATAATGCATTTTTAATAGCTATTTCTTTCAAGTTAAAATTGATTATTCACTTGGCGGTCATTGTTTTTACTAACTTGCTAATATTAGCTAGTAAGGCTAGCTCCATACAGGAGGCCCTGAGGAAAACAATTTCATCTTTGGGGATGCTGTGTGAAGGGTCTTTTTAGGGAAATAAAGGAGAGGAAGTTCTGGGAAGAAAGAAGGTATGCAGGATGTATAGGAATCTGGGGGTCAATGTGTCTGGGAGTAATCCATATCCGTATGAATCCATCCCTCCCACTGCGGTACGAGGCGATGGATTGAGAGAGTCCGTCTGGAGAGATAAAAAGGTCCCTCAACCAGCCTCTCCCGACCCGATTGGTGGGCAGACGCATCTGCCGCCAAGACCCGGACAAACCTCACCCCATGAACAGGGCACCCCTGCTAAGTCACCAAACGTAGCTAATCATTTTGGGTGACCTACGGCAGAGGTGTTATGAATCCAACAAATAATTCCCAATACAGCGGTACCCATACCCGCCTCCCAAATTGTAAATTGTTTGGGTTAAATGTTTAAATAAAATTTAAAAAAAACAAGCCTAAAATATTTTGATATTAGAAAAGATATTATATTATTCAGATTTCATTTTGCTTCTTCAGTGTGTTTTTAAAATAATTTGTGCGTATTAAACAATGTCCAGCGTTTTCATTACAAAAATAAAATAAAATAAAACAATACTCACATTCAAAGGAGAGAAGAAAGTTGAAAGATGTCCATCCAAAAGGTTTCATGCCAACACCGAATATTTTATTAATTCATCATCCAGGGTGACTGGTGCATGGTGCGAAATATTTCATTATTAAGTGGTAGAAAGAGATCATGTTGAGTTAAAGCTATTATAATACAGGTGATTTCTGAATTTTTAATAAATGGAGCAGTGATTCGAAGAGGTGCCCAATATGCAAAAAAAAACACAAATAATAATTTCGGATTGTCTTTTAAAAGCAGTTTCATCATTTAAGTTTTTTATATTTTTAAGTTAATCTGGGGTATGTTGAGAGGCTTCAGGTAATGAAGAGGGAAACGAGATGGGGAAGAGGAAGGTGGGGAAGTACCTGGTTATTCAGATCTGGTCACCAAATATGGCTAAAGCACCATTTTTTTTTTTTTTATTAGTATCTATAGCAAAATTTGTACATAATGTATTTTTAAATTGTATTCTTCAAATCAAATAATTTCAATCAACGTTTCAATTCTGAATGACGATCCTACACCTGGGCGATACTGAAAGTATCTTCCACTCTGAAACGTGCAGCAAATATACCTTATATTATTTTTAAATTATTAAATTGTCAAACAACACAAATCAAATAAAATTTACTTGCGCATGCCGTGATTTGAAGCCGCGACCTCCAGATCACTGGCGAGAGCCTTACCCCTCGACCACGAAGGCCGTCGTTGTTTGAAAGCAATAATATTTTGCTTCTCGTTTAAAATAAATTGTTCAAGTTGATTAAAGAAGTGCAGTTTTCATAGAATCTAAATTTGGGATACGTTTATTGTTTCTTCCTTCGAATGAATCACTATTGAAATAGATTAAATGTATGTAATATTTTTTCTAAATAAAGCAATGATTCTTAATAAATTATTTACTTCGAAACTTTCCTTCTCAGTGATCTTTTTTCTACTCACCACAACATTTCGCACGAATAACCAGACGCCCTGCATAATGTAAAATTTGTATTTATTATAAAGGTATTAAACACCAAATCACAACAATACGAAATGAAACAACTAAACACCACTAAAGAAAATAAAAGTAATTAGTTAGGGGTGCGTCAGAGGTGCTCAAGCAAAAATAATGTAAAATCGAACAAAAACACGAACACACAAAATAAAACACTAGAAAAAAGGTGTAGTCAAAATTGCATTGTAAGTAATGTGTCCTTGTTTCCTGGGATAGATATTAGTTCGAGATTGCGGAATTAGGACAGCATTGGATGCAGCGCATTTCAAATGTAGAAATATATATTGGGGGGGGGGGGGGGTAAATTCAAAAATGGTCTTCGAAAATATGATTTTTGTTATAATTGGTGAAATCTAATTTCATACCTTCAAAACTATCTTAGTAGGTAACAAAGATTTTCACCATTTTATTTAAGGGGGGTGGGGTAAGATTTTAACGGCGAAAAAAGGCATATTTTCAGATTTTTTTTTTTGAGATACAAATAATGTTGGTTTATTTATTTCATATACACGTCATAGTATAACATCTGAAGTATTTTTGAAAAAAAATTCAATTAAAAATATTAATAAATAAGTCCTTGAGAGCGAACCTCCGGAGGGGCCCCGAAAAAAGTTGTTATGCGGTGAACATCATAACTCGTTACCGGATCATTTGAAAAAAAGTGAAAATGCGTTTAAAAGGTGATATGTTTTACTAGGTAGTCGAAGGGAGTTTTTTCGATTTTTTTTTTTTTTTGGCTGCATTTTGAAGGGAGAAACACGATTTTCGCTAAAAAAAATTTGGTGAATTTGTTATTATAAAATGGAAGCAATAGTAAAAAAATAAACTCCCTCTGACTACCTGTTGATTTATGTGTAGAAAAATAGTGTACAAAATTTCTAAACGATCGGTCAAGTAGATTTTGAGTTATGAACTTCAAAAATGTTGTTGGATAGAAAATCAATAATCCCCCCCCCCCCCCCCCTTTTGCACCTAGATGTTGACGTTGCGGAATTAAAATACAAGTGGATTCAAAACATTTCAAAAGTGTAAATATATGGCGCGGAGGGGGGGGGGGGTCAATTCAAAAGTGGTCCACTCCAAAAAAATGTTTTTCGTTATTATTGGAGAAATATAATTTCATACCTTCAAAACTATCTTAGTAGGTAACAAAGATTTTTCACCATTTAACATTTTCAGAAACATTACAGTTTCATAATTTTTCTTTCAAATTACATTGGGAAACTTTGGTTTCATAGAACATTTGAATTATTTTGTGATTAATTTTTATTTCAGTATAAAGCGTGGTGTTTTCTCTTTCTAACACCGTTTAAATCATATTTCTAACCGTGATAGTAAGATAGACTCAACGATTTCTATGAGACCTATATCCGAAAACGAATAAATTAACCCGAGGGGTTAAAAAATTTTATTATTTTAACCAAAAAAAATATCTATACATATACTTAAAAATAGCTATGCAATAAATTCATGTCTAATAAATTGACTGTCAATCATAACATACTACGACATGCCCTACTGTACTCAATAGGCATGTAATATATTAAAATAAAGTCAATTAGGATAGATTCACAGATGATAGATATGTGGATACAGCATTCCGTGTATTTGGTTTGCTCGTTGCGGTGACAGCTGTTTCGCCCCACTAAGTACCGTACCCTTTCCGGCCCGCATACCGAAACGTGCGCTATATACCTACCTACTTTACGAAGATTGTATCCCGACTGGGGTCGACAACAAGCGGCGAAGGAGCCAAGAAAATATTGTACAGGTCAAGTATTTTATTAGGCGTCTACTTTCCAAATGTTCTTCGACCTAATTTATATCTAGATTCGGTACACCACTTTTTGTGTTGATATTTTAAAAGGAAATACGGGGGCCGAGAAATTTTAATCATAGGCATTAGGCACTGTTGTTGTCATAGTTTTGAGAATTGTTTTTTTTTTATAAATAATTATAAGTAATCATAAATAAATCAATATTGTTTTAAATCTCAAATTTTTCTTTTCTCAAGGTTTTCTTGCCTCATATATGTTTAAAGTGGTGACCGGCCAACTCGGAATGAAACCAACTCAGAACCATCTCAGATAAGTCATTTAGAGTGATAAAAAAATATAAATAAAAAATTGGTTAAATAGGTTAAGTTAGGTTAGGGTTATCGGCTAATTTAAAATTATTTTTTTATCACTCTAAATGACTTATCTGAGATGGTTCTGAGTTGGTTTCATTCCGAGTTGGCATGGAACCGTTTAAAGTTGCACTAAATGTATTGCGCATGTTGAAATGCACCGTAGATGGCACGCTAATGTCATTTGAACAACAGTTTAATTTTTAAATATTGTGATACGAATTGGGTCGAGTCGAATTAGTCTTAAGTGGAAAGTTTGCGCGGCCCGTTTCACACAAATATTAATTTTGGATTTGAGATCAAAATACCCAACCAAACTGAAAAAATATTTTTGTAATCAAAAGGTATATCAAATATTTAGTACAGACGTGAGCTACTTTATTTATGTTTGCTATTAATTATAAAATACAGGTCAATAAAGATTTTAGTGTTTCATGATTTTAGAGGCAACAGTCTCTGACAACAACCTAATCATATGTCGAGCTAAGCTACATCCCTTACTCCAAAAATCGCCAAACCAGGGGCGTCAACTATCACGGAATAAATAAATAAAAATGACTATTAAGGCCATGTTCCCAATTCTACTGATCAACTGTTGAGCCGAAATTTTGGCTCAACACTCCTCAAATGCACAAATACGCTCTTTCCAACGCAACTTTCCAACGCAACTTTCCGACCAACAGGCGAATCGAGCGTTATCAAACAAATCACTTAATGTCTCGTCAAACAGAACGCGTAATTTACGCGGCGTACGGCGTAAAATAAGCCGCGTACTGTACGCCGCGTTGTGTTGTACTGAACTTGTCTGAACCGGTCAAACAGAGCCGAGCGCGTACAGTACGCTACGCTCTAGCGCGGCGTTAGGACGTCGCGTTGTATTTTTTTACAAGATTTTATTTTACGCCGGGCGTTCTTGCTCGACTGTGATAAAAATGATTATTGAAAAATTAATTGAATGTGCCCGAAAATATCCTTGTTTGTATGAAATGAGGAACAGTGCATATAAAAATATTTCTATGAAGGCAAGATTATGGGATTAAGATTAGGCCCTGCTGTACGATCTGCTGTACGCTCTGCTGTACGCCGAAGCCGTCGAACAGAAAGTACGCGGCGTTGAGGCGTAAATTACGCCGTCTGTTTGACGAGGCCTTTAGCTAATCGGAGACTCAGTTTGATTGATCGAAAAGTTGAGAACGGCCGTTAGTTTGTTAGTTAAATTTATACTGAGCATAGTAGTTAATCTTGAACAAAAATGACGATATGAGCGGTCGAAGATTAGATTCGTTATATTTATACTTCAGTTCTAAACGCAGGTTCCAGAATACCCTAGATTGTGACGCCTAACTTTTGTACCAATCGATAGCAGAATGATTCGCTTAAATCATATTATAAAAAAATTCCAACGTAATAATCGTAGGTTGCCTATCGCTGACATCCAATCATAGTCGATTACGATGCTCCATTATTATTTTTATCTATGGCGCGGCTTTACGGTGAGAGACGCATTACCCAATCAGCCGTGACATTGGAACAATTTATATAGCTGTCAGATGAAACACGGAAAAAAAATACTGATGGATTCAAAAAATTACATCGGATTTTATTTCAATCGGTATGCATGAGCCAATTTGATAAACGTCTTTGGAGGTTGACAACAAATAGCATATTGAGAATTTGAAGAGATATCTCATTCAAAAAATAAAAAAATTGTTTTTTATACTAGTCCACATAGATTAATGAAATTTTGGATACTAGATGTTCAAATAATAGGAAGGTCAATGTCTACAGGAGATTTTAAAAAAACAAGCCCCATCCCCTATTTCCCATTCCTTAAAGCAGAATTTTAATTCTTCTTTAAGGGGGTATTCAAGTCTAGAAAAAAAAAATTCTTCATATTTCGGTGGTTTAAATATTCAAGAATTATCTATATCTAAATACCTATATTTAAATATTTATTTCGGTGGTTTAAATATTCAAGAATTATCTATATTTATCTATATTTTAAATATTCAAGAATTATGCTCATCTGCCATGATGATGGACACTGTAACGCTGTCCGAAACGTTGGCTAAAGAAGGAGGTAGCGAAACACGGCATAACACCCCAAAAATAAATAACAAAAAAAACAAGAATTATCTCTTTTAAAGGATTTTTAAAAATTCGAATTATTTTAAAAGTTAGAGCCATTTTAGTTTGACCGGTTTAGACGGAATGCAACTAAAATGTAAATAGAGCAAAACTTTTAACACTTGTTTCTCAAAACTACCTTTTTCGAGATGGTTGACACGATGTCTCAAGTTCTACTGAACCAATTTACTTGAAATTCTCTATACATTACTCTATCGCGCTAACTAAAACTATAACAAAATTTCAATTTTAACTATTATTAAAAAATTTGGAAAGTCAAAAAAACTGGTAAAAAAATTCTTTTTTATTTCAGTTAGCCGCCATTTTGCAAAAAAAAAATTTTTGACCTATCCTTAGTTATAATAAATAATAGCCGTATTTATTTGGATTAAGAATTAATTTGTTTTTTTTTAGATTACTGGGAGGGTTACAATCGTGTCAACCAGGGCGGCCATTTTTTCGAGACCCCCCACTTCAACACCCAGTAACTTTTTGAATTTAAAATGTTGTTTTTTTTCCATGTATTCTTTAATGTTTAATCAATATTTGGTAAAATAATGGCTTGTAAAAATATTATTGGTTTTTTTTATTGCACCTGAAAAGATACCGACAATTCATGCTTCTAGACTAGAATATCCCTTAATAAAATTTTGCACACTTGATTTTCAAAATAAAAGGAAAATTGCCGTCTACATTTGATTTCGAAAAACTCTGCACAAAGCCCGGGCAACGCCGGTGACTTAAGCTAGCACAAAATAAAATAAAATTATTTTCCCACTAAATCATAATATCGAACTTATGTAGTAGTACATTATTGTAAAAACCAATCAATTTTTGGATTGTTTTCGATTTACTATCCAATAGTCACGTTCGTTCTGCAATTACAATTCGTTCGATTACACTGCTTTTATAGCATCTTAAAATGCAGTTTAGTGGGAAAATGACCTAGATATGCCTAATGCCTGGATCACACGAACCGAGTAGATGGCCGAGTAGACGGCCTCCGTGGTCCCGAGGTAAGACTGGACTCACAATCCGAAGGTCGCGGGTTCGAATCCGGCGTGCGCAAATATATTTTATTTGATTAATTTGTGTTATTTAACAATTTATTCATTTAAAATAATATACAGTATATTTACGCCACGTTCCAGAGTGGAAGATACTATCAGTATCGCCCTGGTGTAAGACCACCATTCAGAATTGAAACGTTGCTCGAAATGGCATTAGCCGTGTTTAGTGACCAGATCTGAATAGCCAGGTACTTCCCCACCTTCCTCTTCCCTATCTCCTTCCCCTCCTCACTACCTTCAGCCAACATACCCCAATTGGGGATGCCATAGTCTCACTGGCTCCAGAGGGGAGCAGTTGGGACTCTTGTGCGGTATTTCATATAAAAAATAAAAAAAAAAAGATGGGCGAGACAGTGCTCTCGGCCGAGTGCTCGGTATGTGGAAACATCTCGGCCTTAAAGGGCGAGACACCGCTCTATTTACTAGACCGAGTGCCCATCTCCGCCTGACTCGCTTGCCCACTTGGCAGGTATAAACATGCACTCGGTGCGTTCTCGCCACTCGGCACACTCACGTAGCGACGTAATAAAGTGCTGCGAGCGCGCAGCACTTTATTAAATTATCTTTTTGCGATCCAATAGTACCCTTTACACACAGAGTTCGGAGCGGGACGTGCCCCGCGCCACTTCAGGCCGCCGCGCAGAAAAGTAAAGACCGAAAGTAAGATAACGGTTCACAGCGCAGTTCAATGTGAGACTTTTCTGCGCGGCGGCCTGAAGTGGCGCGGGGCACGTCCCGCTCCGAACTCTACGTGTAAAGGGTACTATTGTCTCGCTAGTCTGCAGCGTCGCAATTGAACTGACTGACTCGGTGCCAAATTAAAAAAAAATACGTGTAAACACCTAATCGTCTACCCAACTCTCTCGGCCTAGTATAATTTTGCTGTCTCGCCCATCTACCGGTACGTGTGATCCAGGCATAAGATTGGTCCAATGCAACCACAACACGGGGTGATTTAAAATAAAATACGATATATTTATTTCCCCGTCATTTCCAGGACAGTTTTTTTTTAACAAACACCCTTAACATAGGTCTCCCTGAGTGGTTCGCTATGTTTGGTGACTTGGCAGGAGTGCCAGGGTTCATGGCGGCGAATACGTTTTACCCACCCACCGCTTGGCGAGCCGGATCTGGCAAAATTTCTCCTTCTTTCTTTTATTCGATATTTTTTTTACATGAGCTCCACCCAGGAAAATAATTTCCCTCAGGGCCTATGTCATCTTTGGGGATGCTGTTTGAAGGGTTTTTTTAAGGAAAGGGAGGGGACAGAGTTCTGGGAAGGAAAAGGGTTTAAGGGGTGGGTAAGAATCTGGGATTCAGTCATCCGCCTCCAAGAACTAGACAAACCTCACCCCATGAAACCGGGCACCCCTGCTAAATCACCAAATGTAGCGAACCACTTGGGGTGACCTATGGCACTGGTTATCCAATAAAGGTTCCCGGGGCGGCGGTACTCATTCCCGCCTCCCAAAGATGACATGGGCCTTGAGGGATTTTTTCCTCAGGGCCCCTCCTGTGTTTATAAATAATAATTATCCTTCAGCAAAACTTTGAACGCATTTTTCTCGAAACTACTTTTTTCAACCTGGTTGACAGCATATTAAAAAAACTATACATCCGATTTACGTGCACTTTAACTGTTCAAAAATCCAGTCTCTATGGCACCAGGAATTTTTCTATAAAGGGCCCCCTTCTATTTTTTTTTTAATGAACGATGAAAATTTTCCAAAAAAATCCGAAATAAAATTCGCTGGACCGCCATTTTTTTCTTTCTAGACATCAAAAATCCCCTACGTGGCGCCATAAACCTACATGTCTAGTTGCTAAATATATTTTTATTTTATTTTTCATGAAAAGCAAGTGTCCTGTTGAAAGCGGCGTACATCGTAAGACATACTTTAGATTCGTGTACAAAATTTTGTATACAATCTTCTATATGTATATATTGACTATGAATTTTAATTTAACAATTCCATTCATCGTTTGCTTGAAAATAATTACAAAAAATACACCCTTTTACCGCCCGCGCACAGAGGTCTTGTCTGACGAATGTTTTCTGTTCAAAAAAAAATACTCCTGCATTACAAACATTTAAAAACGTGGGAATTTGTTATTAGTTAGAATAGGTAGAATTTGAATTTGACCAGAATTCTTTGACATTATTTCCCTCGTAATACCCAGATCAAATTTCCTGATAATTCTAGAATTTTCGGGTCTACGGCAATCCTCTTACAAGAAATTATCCGAATGATTAAGCAGTGAGAACAGAGTTGTACATGAGATGGAGAGGTTCGACCACATCCATTACGCATCATGAAGCCTTGGAGAAGTTTGTGATGCTTCTGCGGTTTCGGGATTTCGTGGCAATCTGTTCTTGTGGCTTGGTCACTCCAAAATCTAGATTCCCACGAAGTACCTACCTTAACCTATCACAAGGTAAAAACTGGCAAACCGAATAAATAGACTGAGAAAGAGTTCAATTAGTTTAAAAAAACGCGTAATTTGGTAGTCCATAGGTCACAGAAACTAGAGAGATGAGCCAAGAGCCATTAGCCCGCTTGTACGCGTCCGTTTTTTTCACCGGACAACGGACCGTTTTTTTTTTGCCGGACTCGCAGTGTTGTATGGCTTGCAATGGATGTTTGTACACGCACCGGATACGGACCGGCACCCGGTGCGTGTACAAACATTCATTATAAGCCGTACAACACTGCGAGTCCGGCAAAAATACGGTCCGTTGTCTGGTGAAAAAAACGGACGCGTACAAGCGGGCTTAGGATGAAACTGCGTGCACAACGCGTATCGCCGACATACAACTTCAAATCCCCGCCTGTTTTTTTTACATTAGCTCTACACAGGAGATCTTGAGGAAAATAATTTCCAATCCGATCCGCCACGCAGTAGGTGGGTAAACGCATTGACCGCCAAGATCTAGACTAACCCTTGTACCCGGGCACGTCTGCTAAATTGCCAAACAGCGAACCATTTGGAGTGACCTACCAACACCAACCAACTCCCTGACTTGGATTTTGGTTGTCTAATAAATGGTTCCCGAGGCGGCGATACACATACCCACATCCCAAATCCCCGCCTTTGTTTCTACCTACACACCAAACGCATAACTTTCACTAGTTCCGCTGCGTTGAAAATCCGTGCTAGTTAGTTTGTCGCTCTTCGACAGTCTGCACCCTTCCATAATATATCTTTCTTTTTTTCTATTATGTATGTGGTTACGATCGCTCCCAGTGGGTGTACTGAGCCAATTGGCGCTTCCGCCTTATTAAGTCAACGTTGCGGACAGCCTTGCAGTGTGCATCATCAGAGCAGATGTTTAAGTGTTGAACACACCAAATGATGTCTACGGTTGAGCAAGTTAAGCATGAACATTTGCTTACACATTTGCTTGAACATTACTATAAACATTGGCAATGGGGGCGTGGCCTTACAGCAGACAGTACAAAAATGTACAGGCCACGCCCTCATTGCCAATGTTTACAATATGTTCAAGCAAACGTGTAAGTAAATGTTCATATTCACGGTGGGAGGAGACCCCGCTTTGGTTTAACGAACAACGAAAACATTATATCAGGTATTTACCGTGAAATAATAATGGATAACGTAATGCACATCGGTTCAGAGTGTGAAAATATTGATTTATTTGTAAATTGTATTTTATGTGAAATAAAATCAAAGCATATTGTGTTTAGAAAGTATGAAGTCTGTTTTGCATAGTAATTATAGTTAGTTGAAAACCGACAAAACAAAATAACAACACAAAAACAATCAACAGTATTAGAAAGGGCGTGCAGAAATCATTTTCGCGATCTTAGAAAATCAAAAAAATGTCACGGCACGCCACTGGAAGTGAGTTAATGAAACAAAACGCAAAATATTACTTGAGACAAACTCTGCCTAAATTATGCGGTTATTACAAACACAATTATTTTTTTAATAAAAAAATTGTCAAATTACAATTTCAACTTCAGAAAAAATGGTGCAACACACGAATTTAACAATTTGTGAGGAAAATCTTTTAAAAAAATCAACTTGGAGACCTGCAGTGGTCGAAGACGACCACTGCACGCCTCCGATACAAATTTACAGTCGAAATAACAAGGTTCAATTTGACAAGGCAATGTTATGCGATAATAAACTCTAAGGTAACTCTCCCTAGAACCCAATATCGCGTGACATTGCCGTTTGAAATGGAATCTTGTTTGTCAAATCTGATTTTGAAAGCATAACCAAGTAGTGAAATTTTTTAAAGAGTGATCCACACATATCGGTCTTGCATTTCTACCTCCTTATCCAGTTGTAGAAGCAACCGCCACGCTTCTTTCCACCCATACTGCAAGCGGACAGGAACAATCAGCCAGCCAATCACAGGCCGCGGCGGCCTACCGACTTGGCGCCCCGCTCCTATTGGCGGACGCGATTTCGGCTGTCAATCTGACGTTTGCAGCTGTCAAACTGACACTTGCGAACAACTTTCAATTATTGTTTTTAAAACACTTATATTATATTTGCGAAACTATTTATTTATGCATCGCGATAGTATTAACGCTGAAAAGGGGTTTAAAATCAGATTTTTATTACAAACTTAAACTTTAAATTTTTGTTTAAAAACTATATAACATTGTTAATTTAACCATAAGTATTATTGATTTAAAAAATTAAACACACTTTAAGCGTCTGGAAAATGTGCAGTCACAACATTCAGACAAAAAGTCAAGACACGATTTCACAGTTTTGAACATGGATCCATGACCTCGCGACCTCTGGATCGGAAAACTGGCACTTGACTTCTATGCCAAGAAGTTCAAATACCACCGAAACCGACAAACAACAAAACTAGTGACGTATAAACGAAAAATAACAAACTTTCAAATAGATTTTTTTTAAATGTAGAACGCCACTACTAGAATGCGGTTCAATATTCCATTTTCAAATTCAAACTCAGGTGAATTTGCTTTCGACCATAAACAAGCGACGATCGTCGTGCGGAGACTACCGAAGCGCGTTCGGCAATCTCCGGCGGCTAAATTTAAATACGAAGTGAATCACATGAAGGCGAACGTTCATTAGAATCATTAGAGAGAATCAGACGACATAGGTACCAAGTTCATCTCAGAAGGGACAGACTCGCCAACCTAATACTTTCCCATAATTACTCTAAACAAAATCGTATTTTCTAATGAAATAATAAAAAATTTGGAACAAAAGATACCTATCGTGTATAGAATTTGGGGGGGTAAAAACAGTTGCGTTGACCTAAAAATCCTGCAAAACTCTGCAAATTTCATGACGCCAGAGCTCACCGTCTGGGAGTTTTTGCTGCTTCAAATATTGCGTACAACAGATTTTTGTCCTTAAAAAAAAACAAAGGGATTTAATACACTAGTAAAAAGTAAACTTTGAAATATCGTCAATACTTAGAACATTGGTGATATTTCCAATGATTAAAGAAAATATCTAAGAGAAGCACTTGGCATAAGGATTCAAGTATATATCGAACATTTTGTCCAAACGGTTATACAAAAATGGTGGCCAAGATGGCCGCAACGCTGGCTTTCATGGTTATTAATCAACAATCAACTCACACTAACATCAAACACACACTACAAAATACGGGATAAAATCTCTGAACTATATTGCCTACACACTACATATATAATTCGCTTCCAGATATGCAAGGGAATCCAGCAAAATAAAAATAAAATCATAGTAATGCTTTAAAAGAATATTTTTTAAGGACGTTTAACGATGAAACTATGTAATTTTCTTGTCGTGTTCTAATCTGTCTTGTTTATTTTTCTCTCCTTTTCTTTTCCATGGATCTTTAATCATACCTTTTTATAACCTTGTTATTTTTCCTTTATTTGTTTTCTATTGTTGTTTGTTTCTACTTAACCTATGTTTTATTTTTTGTCTATACTGTATGTGAACTTAAATTTGCTTCAAAATACCTATGTAAAATTGTAACTATTTCCTCCTACCTATGAATTGTAAGTTCCTCCCGGCCAAGAAAATGAGCAAGAAATAAAAAAAATAAAAAAATATTTAGTTAATATGATAAATAGTAAATATTGGCCGTCTTGGCCACCATTTTTGCATTCGACAGACTTTTTAACTGGTATGCCAAGTCCTCTCTTGGCGTCTTTTATTGGATATTTTAAAAAACCTTAATGCGACGCTTCCCGGCCCAAAAAGAAGAATATGGAGAGATATGTAATTACGAATGTTGGACAGAGCGCGCCAATATTTTCAATGACAAAATTGAGGCGAAAATTGGGAAAATGCTTAATAAAACACGACTCGTTTAAAATAGAGCAAAAATCTCGTGGAAGGTATCTTAAGTATCATTTAAAGAAACATTGTGATTTTTTTCTCAAATATAACTTGTAAAATAATAGAAATAGACTTGTGTTAAATAATTTTCGGAGCATACTTTGCGATTTTTTTCTACCGAGGGAATTTCATATAATTTGCGTTTCGGCGTGGAACGTATCTAGATATTATCTTCGAAAATAACATATTTTTTAAGAGCTTAAAAACTTCAAATGTTTAGGGGAGATATGTAAGAAATCGGTCGAAATTCGAATAGTGGACCCTTAATAAAACATTACTCGTTTAAAATAGGGCAAAAATCTATCTGGAAGGAAGTGTATCGTAGAAGGTATCTTAAGTATCATTTAAAGAAACATTGTGAATTTTTTCACAAATATAACTTGTAAAATAATAGAAATAGACTCGTTTTAAATAGTTTTCGGAGCATACTTTGCGATTTTTTTCTATCGAGGGAATTTCATATAATTTGCGTTTCGGCGTGGAACGTATCTAGATATTATCTTCGAAAATAACATATTTTTTAAGAGCTTAAAAACTTCAAATGTTTAGGGGAGATATGTAAGAAATCGGTCGAAATTCGAATAGTGGACCCTTAATAAAACATTACTCGTTTAAAATAGGGCAAAAATCTATCTGGAAGGAAGTGTATCGTAGAAGGTATCTTAAGTATCATTTAAAGAAACATTGTGAATTTTTTCACAAATATAACTTGTAAAATAATAGAAATAGACTCGTTTTAAATAGTTTTCGGAGCATACTTTGCGATTTTTTTCTATCGAGGGAATTTCATATAATTTGCGTTTCGGCGTGGAACGTATCTAGATATTATCTTCGAAAATAACATATTTTTTAAGAGCTTAAAAACTTCAAATGTTTAGGGGAGATATGTAAGAAATCGGTCGAAATTCGAATAGTGGACCCTTAATAAAACATTACTCGTTTAAAATAGGGCAAAAATCTATCTGGAAGGAAGTGTATCGTAGAAGGTATCTTAAGTATCATTTAAAGAAACATTGTGAATTTTTTCACAAATATAACTTGTAAAATAATAGAAATAGACTCGTTTTAAATAGTTTTCGGAGCATACTTTGCGATTTTTTTCTATCGAGGGAATTTCATATAATTTGCGTTTCGGCGTGGAACGTATCTAGATATTATCTTCGAAAATAACATATTTTTTAAGAGCTTAAAAACTTCAAATGTTTAGGGGAGATATGTAAGAAATCGGTCGAAATTCGAATAGTGGACCCTTAATAAAACATTACTCGTTTAAAATAGGGCAAAAATCTATCTGGAAGGAAGTGTATCGTAGAAGGTATCTTAAGTATCATTTAAAGAAACATTGTGAATTTTTTCACAAATATAACTTGTAAAATAATAGAAATAGACTCGTTTTAAATAGTTTTCGGAGCATACTTTGCGATTTTTTTCTATCGAGGGAATTTCATATAATTTGCGTTTCGGCGTGGAACGTATCTAGATATTATCTTCGAAAATAACATATTTTTTAAGAGCTTAAAAACTTCAAATGTTTAGGGGAGATATGTAAGAAATCGGTCGAAATTCGAATAGTGGACCCTTAATAAAACATTACTCGTTTAAAATAGGGCAAAAATCTATCTGGAAGGAAGTGTATCGTAGAAGGTATCTTAAGTATCATTTAAAGAAACATTGTGAATTTTTTCACAAATATAACTTGTAAAATAATAGAAATAGACTCGTTTTAAATAGTTTTCGGAGCATACTTTGCGATTTTTTTCTATCGAGGGAATTTCATATGCGTTTCGGCGTGGAACGTATCTAGATATTATCTTCAAAAATAACATATATTTTTTTAAGAGCTTAAAAACTTCAAATGTTTAAGGGAGATATGTAAGAAATCGGTCGAAATTCGGATAGCGGCGGCTTAAACCGAAAAAACAAAAATCAAATAGAAATTATTTTGAGAAAGTTAAGTGACATTACACGAAGAAGCCGAAAGCAGGCGAAATAGCGGCAGTCCAAGTGATGGAGGTTATTTTTACACTTCCAACCAAATCAACTAAGTAACCAGAGAGGAATGTCGCCTCGAGGCAAACAGAAAAGTTAAACACTAGAGGCGAGAGCTCACATACTCGGAAAAATTAACTGATTGTAATATACACCGTGTTACAATGTTGAACCGCGAAACTGCAGGATTCATGATAAGAAAAAATGTGAATTCATTGGCCAAAACAAATTAAGTTACTTATAAATAAATACCTAAAATCAAGGGTTAGTGTATGGTTAACGATTATCACAACATCGTTAACCATACGCACTAACCTTTGATTTTCGGTATTTATAAGTAACTTAATTCGTTTGGGCCAATGAATTAAAAATTTGCTTAGGTTTTCATGAATCCTGTAGTTTCGCGGTACAACATTGTAACATGGTGTAGTTAGGGCTGGGCAAAATACATGCTTTGCTGTAATTAAAATATAAATTACAAAATACTTTTTCCCATGTATTTAAAATACGAGATACAAAATACTTTCAAGTCGTGTATTTGAAATACAAAATACAGTATTTTAAACATTTTTTATTTCAAATACAAAATGCATTTGGTTTTGGTAGAACCTTTGGTTGCAATAATTGTCGTAAGTGCCCTTATCTAAGGGTGCGTTTCACAGAAGCAAAGCTGAGCAGAGTGAAACAGAGACGTGCAAAAATTGACCAATCATATTGCTCAGAAGACACATCTCATCTCCGCTCCACTTGTAAAGTTTTGTGGTTTTGTTGGAATTTGATCATCCATATCAATTATCAATTAACTCACGTCTTCATGAATAAATACCGCGAAACGATGAAAACGACAGTTGACAAGATATTTGCTTTGAGTACAGTGTTGCCAACTCTAAATATTAACATAAATTGCTCTGTATTCTGGCGTTTTAGTCTATGTATCATCTACGTCAGGTTATTTTTCATTAGCATTTATATTAAGATCGTTAAATGTATTTTGAAGCCATAAGTATTTGAAATACAAATTACAAAATACCTCAGCATCAGGTAATTGAAATACGATTTACAAAATACACTTTTAGGAAGTAATTGAAATACAAATACAAAAAACGTATTTGTATTTTAAAAACGTATTACAATTACAAGTAATTCAAATACTACCCAGCCCTGGGTGTAGTAAGCCAACTTTTATGTTCGAAGGTTTTGCTCAATCGAACAAATTGACTTGGAAATATGCCTGTCATTGCGTCCACATGCTCGCGTGCGACGTGCGAAACTGTTAAATAGAGCGTTAGAAAACCGACGAAACCCGCAGGCGATGGGAAAAAGCTACTGAAAAAATTACAATAACCGAAAAAGTTTAAAGATGTAGTATGTATACGTTATTTTTTGAAGCAACGATTTAATCGCGATGTAAGTACTCAGAAGTGATCGGCCGGGTTTAACCCGAATTGTCCAAACTTGGCTACCTTGTGCAGACTTTTCTTCGTGTTTTTTGGTTTAACCGCATACTCTCGGAAATTTTTTTATCATTACGTTATCCAAAAATATTATATTTACAGAAATATATTCACAAGGTCAAATTTATTCAGCACCTAAAGAAGCGTGATTTCAGAGCAGTTCGATGATTAAACTCGCGATGCATGCACGCTTTGTACCACTCTGTCAGCAGACCATCTTTCTGGTCAAGATAAACCCCAGAAAACCAGGAAGATTCCACTTATTTTTTAAATCACTAATTACGTAGAGGCGATTTGCGACGTTTGCGGTTGCCTCGTTCTTTTCTCATTATTCGTGGCTCGGCTCGCGGTAATTCCTATCCGTTTATACGCAGCATTATACGACGTGTACACACGACTTGGGTAGCAATAAGCAGAAGTAAAAGATATTTTGAAAAACACCGAAAGAATTCCTAAATATAACGAACATTAAATTTTTTTTAGCTTTATTATCTTTACATAGTATAAAATTAAGTCGCTCCCGCTGTCTGTACGCTTAGATCTTTTAAACTACGCAAAGGTTTTTCATACGGTTTTCACCAGTAGATAGAGTGAGTGATTCAAGAGAAAGGCTTATATGTATAATACATGCATATTATAGTAGAGAAAAGCCGAGAAATTCAAAGATTTAATTTAGGCAGCGGGCAGCGAGCTGGCAAGCGGACGGTGTGGATTTGATATGTATGCAAATTAACAGATGGCGTTGGTTATAAAGTTTGGGTAATGGCGTTGTGTTTCGTTAGCCACAACAACGTGTCGCCGGGTCTGCTAGTAATACATAAATGTCTTTTAAAACTTTAATTTAAAAAAAAAATATGACTGAAATAAGTGAGTGACAACTCTGTCAACCGCGCTAAATCACGAATTTACAAGACCGATATTTATTGAATGCATCCAAAATTTGGTAGCATGCATCATCGTCGACCACAAGTCTATCTACCGAGTTTCAGCTCGATCGGAAAGTGTGTTAATTTCCACTTCCAAGCACCCACTTCACTCATTCAAACAAACAGTGGCGTAACTATACCATATGAGGCCCGTGGCAAATTCTTTGGATGGGGTCCCCCTGGTAAAAATCGTAACGTAATTGAATTTTAATAAACCACTTAAGAAGTTACCTAACAGTATTACTAATATTGGGTCCATTTTTATTAAATACGTAATAAATTTTATTTTCCAAAGCATAACTATTACATATTTATAATGAAATAACAATTAAATTTAATCTTTACAAGATATTTATAAATTAAATTCTTTTCTCCGAGCTTTCTGTTCCGCAAAAATATCAATATCTTCAAAAAAGTTTAAGGATCGGGCCATAGAATTTTCAATAGACAGATTAGCCGAGTTACTTGGCCTGTATTGTTCTATTGAGTTTCTTAAATAGGTTTTTATTAATTTTAGTTTCGAAAATGATCTTTCAGCACTAGCTGTAGTCACGGGAATTGTAACAAATAACATTAATGCAGTCCATACTTCAGGAAACCTGATTGTTTTTTTTTTACATGAGCTCCACACAGGGGTGGTGTGTCATCTTTGGTGATGCTGTGTGGAGGGTTTTTTTAAGGAAAAGAAGGGAAGGAGAGTTCTGGGAAGGAAAAAGGTTTAAGGGGTGGGTGGGAATCTGGGGTTCAGGGTGTCCTGGTCATCCGCCTCCAAGACCTTGACAAACTTCACCCCATGAACCCGGGCGCCCCTGCTAAATCACCAAACGTGGCGAACCACTTGGAGTGACCTATGGCAGAGGTGTTGGTTATCCAATAAAGGTTCCCGGGGCGGCGGTACCCATTCCCGCCTCCCAAATTGGGATGAATGACATAAGATGATTCTTTATTATTAATAAATCAGCAAGTTCTCTAATACACGAAGCCTTTTCTATTTCGTCTCTGAAGGTGGACCGAAAACTGAGAATCCTCCTGGCAAATGATTCAGATATGTCTTTTATATATATATATATATATTAACAAATTCTAGAGCTTTTTTAAGAGATCAGTGTCATTTAAATTTTGCAAAGTGGGCCCCCGCGGGGCTCGTGGCATTTTGCCAGCCCTGCCACTCTTTAGTTACGCCACTGCAAACAAAAGTGAAATTACATGATGTACATAAAATAATTTTCCCGGTATGTGTCCATCCTACTAAATCCGATGAATATAGAAAATAAACATAGTAGGTGTACATACATAATTATTACGTACACAGTAGTTAGTTAGGTTTGCGAATGACAGATTTTTTGGCGCGAGTTCTTGCTGACGTAGCTACAGGTCAATATTTGTTTACATAAGTTACTGTTTTGTAGTACAGAATATAACTTTCTGCGTGTGTGTCATTGCATCGTGAACATCATCACTCATAACACACAAATATCGCGCCGGTCAGCCTCGTAGTAGCAGAGTGGTCAAAAGCGTCGGGTTCTCTCGCTCGGTTGCGGGTACATTCATCTGATTGCGATGAAATTTTGGGGATTTGATGTGCGCGTGCCCGCGATGGTTTCTATATATAATAGTGAGCTCTGGCATCATGAAATAATGCGTAGTTAAACCATTAATCCGATTGCGATGAAAATTTGGGGATTTGATGTGCGCATGCCCGCGATGGTTTCTATATATAATCGTGATCTCTGGCATCATGAAATTATGCGTTGCCAAACCATTCATCCGATTGCGATGAAACTTTGGGGAGTTGTTGTGAGCACGCTCGCGAAGGTTACTAGTCGGGTAGTAAGTAAAGCTTAGTAATAGTATAAAGCTGTTTTCAATATTTCGTGTATTAAGGTGACGCACCGCGTCGTGTAAAATTCGGGATCAGGCACTAACAATAACACTCCTTATGTAGGTGGCGATAAGGTTTAAATTCCCGTACAACACTAGCCGCCTGTTTTGATTTAATCACGAAAAAAAATTTGGCCAAAAAGCGTGCTTCGGATAATTTTGCGAAGCTCAGGCACAAACATTTAAATGTTTTACGATCATTATCTTAATAATTTAATTCTCCACATCGTACAGGGTGCGGCAGCATAACTTTCTTTTTTTAAATGCGCGTCATTCAGTCGGTTGATGTCGTAGCGGAGCGCTAGTGATCTCGTTCGAGAGGCGGAACTATAAAGTTTTGTCCTGACACAATTTAGTCGCCATCGTGCGTTGGAACAGTGAGAGCGTGCGTTTGCCGTTGAGGCCTACTTTTCGAACGGATGTTCTGTGATGATGTTTTGTTCCCAGAGCGCCTCTTCTCAATTAGGGGCGATTTGGAGTAGCCGGCCCGCTCTCCCGATTTGTCCCCTTGTGTTTTTTTTCTATGGAGTTTTTTTGATATCTCGTGTTTATGTGAACCCTAAGGACCCTACAAGATTTGAAGACCAACATCCAGGAAGAAATTGCCAGGATAACGCCTGATATGCTGACAAGAGTCATGACAAATACCAGAAATCGGTTTACTCAGTGTATGGAGAACGGGGGGCGTCACCTACCTGATTTGATCTTCAAAAACTAAGTAAAACAAAACTTTAGGCATGTGCCTACATTATAAAAAAACAAATTAAAAAATTCTGATTCATGTAATGGGTTTTATTAAGTTTTGAAAAGGGGAAGTTATGCTGCCGCACCCTGTACAATAAAACATTAACCAAAAAGGGTTTCGTAAGTAGGAGATTTTGAACGTTGAAGCAGTTTTTATAGGCCTGTTACTTAATTATTTTTTTTACAAAAACACTAATCAAAAAATATTCGATTATTTCAAAAGAAAATATGTTTTCTACTAGCAGTAATTAATAAAAGCATCTAAAATATATCTAAGCGACCTAATCACATAATTTTTAATTGGTTCGTAGGCATCATCTTAAATTTTTATGATTGTGTCGTTTGGGAATATCCTTTACGACAGCAGTGAGTTACTTTTCGATGTTAGTCCCTTGAAGTAGATTTAGGTTTGTTACGTGTTATTATTATCAACTTTCTTTGTTCCTTCGTGGTCTTCTCTGAGACTTTTAATATTAATTATCATTAACTTCAAACACACACACACACAAAACCACAAACATAACATTTAGTTTAGCACTGTGCACTGGTTTTAATGTCAATATTTCAGATTTTATGGTAACTTTTTTAATTTTTAACGTTTCTCTTCGGGTTCGAACCCGCGTCTGTTCGCGTTAGGAGGCGGCTGGCAAACTGGTATGGAGCGGCGCGGGTTGAATCAGGAACGCTATCGAAGTTTAGAGTTTAGACGAAATTCAACGAAAACCGTCGAAAGACGCCGAAGCTGTTTAATTTCTGTGTATATTTCGAGACGTGTGTAATCTATTTCGATACGAAATATACGTTTTAAGAAATTCCGCTCCATGGATGCAATAGGGCCACATAGGCTTCCTGCATTTCTGCCGATTTATACTATAGGTTTCAAAGCTCTTAAAAAATGTGTGTTATTCTTGAAGTTAATATCCATACATTCCCCACGTCTAAACGGCAATTACGTGAAAATCCCTCGATAGAAAAAAATCGCAAAGTATGCTCTGAAAATGATTATAAACACGTTTTTTTCAGTTATTTTACAAATTATATGTATGAAAAAATTCACAGTGTTTCTTCAAAAGCTATTTTAGATGTTCCCCACGAGATTTTTGCTCTATTTTGAACGAGTCGTGTTTTATTAAACGTTTAATATTCGCTTCAATTTTATCGTTTTAAATATTAGCGCGCTCTTTCCAACATTCGTAATTACATATCTCTATCTTCTTCTTTTTGAGCGGGGATACGGCGCCTTAAGAGACACAACTATAATGTAATTATGTACTTATAGACATAGACCTTAAGAATCGCATAGATTCTGAATGAGGAGGTCCCGCCAGGACGATAAATAGAGTATCTTCAATTATGGAACGAAGTGCAAATTTTATTCTATTTCAAATATGAAAGTAAAAAAATGTATTCATTTCAATTTGCCATTGCTGGAATTTGAACTCAACCCGTCAGGGGCCAAGGAGGAAACCACATAAATTTCGCAAAGTTTTGACTTTGACGTAATATTTTGTGGGTTTATTTTGTGCTATCGTATATTATATTTACCGAAACACATTCATTGAACAATAAACTATGCATAAAACAACATTACTTGCGTTTATTTGATAAATTGACAGGTTTTTCGATGCTTTTCACGAACTACCACGCTCGAAGTTTGACAGGTCAAATCGCGGCAAAAATAATGTTCCGATGCCATAGATAAATTTAATATAAATTATTCCGAATGGCTAGGCGTATTTCGGGTACCTCTTACGTCAAGAACGAGAATGGCCCAAGCGATTCTGACCTTGTACTTCATACAGTTTTTTTATACATAAGGGTTAAAATCGCATTTAAAAACAATAAAAATAATTGAAAATTTTTGCGTGTGCGCCGTAAAACCAGATTCTTAACCCTTCGTAAGAGAGTTTTGCAACTAGTTTATTATACAAAACACAAAACTGGTTTATTATTTGATTTAAACACAGATGGATCTGGTTTCATCCGAAGATAATTTCGGCATTTTAAATTTTGGAAAAGTTCTACATAAAACAATTAGCGATCTGATTTGTTTTTCCAAGAAATCTATTTCTATTGTCGAATGGCCGCAATTGAGAAAACGTTAAAAGTTTTGGCCGTATCGCAGCGAATGTGCCATCAACTGTCAAACAAAAGTGTTTACGTTTTTTTACGTAACACCGTTTAGAGATGAAAAATAAAATGACAAATGGGGATCTACTCCCACGCGGCCCAATCTACACGTAGATTTCTGGCTTCTTTCCCCATCAAAATATATAACGAAGAAAAAATAATAATTAAAGGATGACTCACAACGTTTTGACCGTAAATAATAGGGTGATATGGCATGGAAGCATACTGTAGCCGCGCTACGACCATACCAAGGACTATCGAAGCTACTATTCTATAAAAGTTATGCGTTTATTTTTACATAAAACATCACAAAGATAAAAGTGCGAGCACTTATCTGTTAAACCGCGAGCGCTATGTGTTGTACCGTCACACTACGCTATCAAATATTTCTTCCCGTGGTAGGAGAGGGGGTCAGATGAATTAGAGAACTGCCGCGAAATGTCATTTCTTTGTACTGGATCTGTCAACTTGACAGCTGTCTCCGCATGTTTACGTAATTAAAATGACCCCCTCCGTAATATTTCTTAAATAATAAAATATTTCTTCCCATGGTAGGAGAGGGGATCAGATGAATTAGAGAGCTGCCGCGAAATGTCATTTCTTTGTACTGGATCTGTCAACTTGACAGCTGTATCCGCATGTTTACTTTTAATTAAAATGACCCCCTCTCCTATTTAACAGCGGATCGCATAACTTTTCGCATATCGCCTCAGTAGCGGTTACGGCAGATTACGGCGTATAACTTTGAGCTTCGATCAGCTTAGGTGTGACAGGTCAGCATGGGATTGTATGGCTAGCGTTATTGTGAGTGCGATGATCTTTTATCTTTGCGTGTGACACCCATCTTATCTCCACACGGAAGATCCTGAAGAAAAAACCCCTCAGGGCCTATGCCATCTTTGGGGATGCTGTGTGGAGGGTCTTTTAAGGTATAAAAAAGGGAGAGAAAGTTCTCGGAAGGAAAAATATATGAGGGATGGGTAGCTATCTGGGGTCAATGTGTTCAGATATGATGAATGTACGAATCCATCCCTCCCACTGCGGTGCAAGGCGATGGATCGAAAGGTTCCGGATGGAGAGGCCAAAAGGTCTCCCTCAACTAGTCACTCCCGATCCGGCCCGCAGTAGGTGGGCAAAAGCATCGGTCGCCATGACGTCACCCCATGAACCCGGGCAACCCTGCTAAGTAACCAAATTGAATTTGTTTTGTAGTTAGAAACAAAGGCGGGGCTTCGCTGTGATTATACGCGTTTTGCATCAGTATAGAAAAACGATGTTGGTGACACTTTTGTGTGCGCGGTTTCATACTAATATTAATGGTACAGGGATAATTTTCCTTGTTTCTATCATTACCTATGGTTTCAACCGTAATGTTTTCTATTATTTTCTTTTGCTGTAGGAATGGACTCGTGGCATAATATATTATTATTTGTCGTAAACAGTAGTGATTAGTATTAAATTTATTTAGTTCTTTGATGTCCGCTGCACGAACGCATTAGCATCGATTCCATTTACCTTTGATAGCGTCATAAAAGGTCCCCCCCACCACTGCACATGCAGTGTAATATGCAGCAATCAGCTAATGTCAAAATGTGTTATATCAGAACTAGTCATTATTACTTCCCAAATATTCTAAATATAAAAGACAATTTACCACTCAGACCTCGACCATATTCTGAAAGTAGGTTTAAATATTTCCGCTTTGCAATAAAATCCAAATAAATGGTACATTTGTGAACCGATCCGAAAACTACAAATTGTTTTTGAAATGTGATAAAATAAGCTTTACAATTTTATTATTAAAAATAACCATGCAATTTTTTAAATACAATTTTTTTTAATGCAAACTTTTAAAAAGTTTTAAAAATGACTAACTTTACGTTTTTGCTTCACTTCACTTTAAATTTTATCAAACTAGCAGACCCGGCCACATGTTGCTATGCTAACGAAACACAACGCCATTACCCAACCTTTATAACCAACGCCGTCTGTTAATTTGCATATTCATCAAATCCACACCGCCCGTTTGACAACCCGCTGCCTGAATTGAATCTTTGAATTTCTCGGCTTTTCTCTACTATAATATGCATGTATTTTATATATAAACCTTCCTCTTGAATCTATCTATTTGTGAAAACCGCATGAAAATCCATTGCGTAGTTTAAAAGATCTAAGCGTACAGACAGCGGGAGCGACCTCATTTTGTACCATTTAATGATGTATTATCATCATCTCAATTTTTTGTTGATTAATGTAAAAATAATGAATGCAAAATTCCCAAAGTTTCATTATTTTTTTTTTTCAATCGCGGTCGGAAACTTTGGTTTCATAAAGATGTCAAATTTAATTAATTTGTGGTTAACTTTCAGATTTAAATATATAGCATGGTGTTTTCTCTTTCTAATGCCGTTTGGATCATATTTCTCACGGTGACCGGACAACTCGGAATGAAAACAACTCAGGACCATCTCAGATAAGTCATTTAGAGTAATAAAAAATATATGTAAAAAATTGGTTAAACAGGTTACGTTAGGTTAGGGTTATCGGATAATTTTAAATTATTTTTTTCATAGCGTTGACTAGCTAATGACTTTTCGAGGAGGTGTTGAGTTGACTTTATTCTCAGTTGACATGGAACCATTTCTCACAATGATAGACAGTAAGGAAGACACGACGATTTCTATGAGACCCATATGAGTTGTTCCGACAAATGTACAAATTAGCTTGAGAGGTTAAAGTTTCATGTCGCCAGAGCTAACCGTTCGAGAGATTTATTAATTACTACAATTTCCTGTAGTTGCTAACTGTTTCAACGTCTAACGGTTAGCTTGAAAGTGAATTTAAAATGAAAATGATAACATTCTCCATGCTGGGCGTGCATGCAGTATGCTATGCAATATGCATGTCATGTGTCAGTGTTCATATTGCAACTGTAAAGTTACGTAAGAAACTAACGCAACAATTCAATTAATAGAAACATGATACAATAACTAGTAATTGCACTTACAATGTTTTTACCTTCACAGTTATAAAGCTCGCTTCGAACATGATACAGAGAAGATGATAAAGGAAATTCATATCAGAAGAGCTATTCTGTCTTTTGTGAGATCGAATAGATTTCAGGCGAGATCTCCTGTCAGATTTGTGTGATTATCTACGGCTATTAAATGAACAAATAATCATGCATACTTGCAGGAATTCGTGTTTAAAACGACCTAAACTAAAATACGTGACATCTCACAGCTGAAATTCTGACATCCACAAATCTGACAGGAGATCTCGCCTGAGATCTATCTCGATCTCACAAAAGATAGAGAATAGCTCTTCTGAAAAAAATCTAGAATTCGGCGTCGCTTAAATATAACACAACTAAAGATCCATTTTTCAATAAAATTTAAAAATTCCACGTGTTTTAACAGTTTCTACGGTCATGTTTTTTCTTGTTAGTGTAGTTGTACGTGAATATTTATTTAATTTTACTCTCTCTTCAAAAGATGTCGTTAGTATAGGTAGTTACACGTAATTTTAACGTGTCTCAACAGAGGTCAGAAAAGTTGTACTATATCAGTTCAGTTTCAGTGCCGGCGTTTATTTTATTTTCATTTGTACATAGATTGCTTTTATCTACGTCACTAGACAAAGTCTGTTCCGAGGCGGCTAAATAACATATTATATTTATTAAAAAAAGATGTATATAAAAGTAGACATGTATATAAAAAGATAAAAATATATTATACAAAGATAAAATAAAATAAAAATAAAAAATTTAACTAATTAAATGATAAAAAATATACGCATATATGTACACACATGGACATACAATTATTTTTCAGGGCCTCCTGTGTGGAGCTCACATAACGAATAATCTGCCAATATTTTAATTCTTCCTACTACCAACATAATAAGCTGAAAATTTTGCTCGAATGATAATGAACTTGGTTAAGCAGAGTCCAACGGTTTGGACCGCTCGGATAAATGTAGGTACAAATTTTTGTTAATAACTCAAGTACGCCTCATTCGTCATAAATAAGTCTAGTTATGTTACATTGTCATGTAAACCAGCTTATGGGTCCGAGTGGTTTTAAATATTATTTACCTCTGTAGTAACGAGAAGTGCCAAGTTTGAGAACCATTGCATCGGCTCGCGACGCCTTTCATTGAACGACTATAAATAGTCGTGTGAGGAAGGAGCAAGCGGCGGCACTTTGTTTTATTTCCGCTTAGACTAGGTATGTACTGCCGGGTACCCTCGCGGCTGGGCACGCACCGCGTACCGGTATGCGTGCACACTCAAGTACAAGCACACATCAGTAAAGTCGTTCATAGTTTATGTAGGCGTACCGCTGATAGCTCCGTCGTAACCTCTCCCACTTACGAGGTGTTCAATCAACCGAATATTAATTGAACGTAGTTATGCAAAAACCAGCCAGATCACAATTTTGGCAAATTGTCATCCGACAATTGTCATGCTTCTACTAAAACTAGCGGCAAAATTGTGCAGAACAAAATAAAATAAAACAAACTTTTGGGCGATTTTTTTTTGTAAATCAGAGCAGGCGGCTGGTGTTAAGCAGGAATTTCTATCTTATCGCCATCTACATAAGGAATGTTATTGTTAGCGGCCCGATTCCAAATGTTACACGTCGTGTTGCATCGCCTTACGTTGGATTTATATTAAACTAACTTTTCCCCGCGGGTTCGCTCGCATTATTACGGGAAATTACTGTAGCGCCTGCACTTATCAATTATCTCCCCCCCAACCCACCCCCATCCCCTCCCGCATTCCATATATTCATTCCCTTACATTCAGTTTTCAAACATCTCGCCTACCACCTAAATTTCACAATGCTATAGCTCAAAGAAAAAAAGAATTACTTATCCAATTTTGTTCATTCGTTCGGAATTTATGAGCTTACAAACATTTCGGATGTTTATTTTTATTTAAATATTTGGAAGTTCGTTAATATAATAAAAAAAATACTCTATTTATCATTCAGTCTTTATAATCGTTACGAATTATATTTTTTATATAGGAACTCTCATCTGACATTTATTCAAAGCTTGTCCAAAAAAAAAAAACGAATTCTAATATTTAAATTTTCTGCATTAGTAGCTGACCAGTAGACTGAGTACCTACCAGCTTAGAGCCCAAAAATATATCAACATTGTT
This sequence comes from Glyphotaelius pellucidus, assembly GCA_936435175.1. Lineage (NCBI taxonomy): Eukaryota > Metazoa > Arthropoda > Insecta > Trichoptera > Limnephilidae > Glyphotaelius > Glyphotaelius pellucidus. The sequence goes on from OW386560.1 coordinate 10,966,142, forward strand.
TCCATGGAAAAGATTTTTTCTGACGTTAGCAAAAACTCGCTTTTGTTAGCGACAGAAAACGTATAACAAATATAATATATTAATATTTATAATTTCATAACGCCAGAGCTTACCATCATATACCCTGTAGTCTGCGCATATAATTTAGCTTTATATTGGTGAAAGAATTATTAAAGTCTTTATATTGTGTTATGCGTGAAAAGGTCATAAACAAACTCGAGCAGTTTCGCATTTATAATATTAGTATGGATTGTATATAAACGTAAATTTGTAGCCATGTGTAGATAGGCTATAAACTCTCAATTTGGGAGGCGATATGGCGAACTAACTGCCATAGGTAACCCCAAGTGTTTCGCTACGTTTGATGACTTAGCAGGGATGCCCGGGTTCATGGGGTAAGGTTTGTCTAGGTCTCGCGCTTCTATGCGTTTGTTCATCTACTGCGTGGCAGGTCGGTTGAGGGATACATTTTCAAAAGTAAAAAAAAGCAAGAAAACTCTCCAGCCGGACTCTCTCGACCCGTTCCGTTGCTCTGCACCGCAGTGGGAGCGATGAATTCGTATGTCTGTCACTCCCTGGACACATGACCCCCACATTCCTACTCACCCTTTTTTACCTTTTTTCATTCCTACCCACCCCTACCTACCCCCACCTTTTTCCTTCCCAGAACTTCCTCTCATTCCTTTCTCTAAAAATACCCTCCACACAGCATCTCTAAAGATGACTTAGGCAAGATGACTCCAAAAAGCGCCACAGTAATTTCATCCTAATATCACGCAGCTTCGCTCGCATGATATTAGGGGGAAATTACTCTGGCGCTTGCACTTATCAATTATCCTCCCCGCCCCTCTCCCCTCCCCACACCTCTTCCCTCCTGCATTCTATACATTCATTCCCGGTACATTCAGTTTTCAAACAGCTCGCGTGCCACCTAAATTTAACAATGCCAGAGCTCACAAGTAGTAAAAAAAGAATTATCCAATTTGGTGAAGTCGTTCGGACGTTACGCGCGCACAAACATTTCGGAGATTCATTTTTATTTATCCATGGATGGATAACTACGATTTCCCGCAAATATATCAACATCGTTTCCACAGCAACGATTTGTTTTCTGACGTTAGCAATAACGTTTGCTTTTGTTAGCGATAGAAAACGTATAATAAATATAATATATTAATATTTATAATTTCATAACGCCAGACCTTCCATTATACACAGCATATAGTACTCGCACATAATTTAGCTTTCTATTAGTGAAAGAATTATTAAAATAGTTTTATTTTTTTATGCGTGAAAGCGTAACAAACAAACACACGCAGTTTCGCATTTATAATATTAGTATAGATACTATAATTTTGTACAGCGCCCTTTAAGTGATTTTTCACAAAAACGGCGCTATACAAATCATCCAAATATTATTAATAATATTAAAGTGCTTGCCAGGAGAAACAGAGGAAGACTACCGTCGCGTTGGGCTGAACAGATGTCAAAGACAACGCAACGCCGGAGTCCTTATCTCTCCTTAGAAGTCTGGTCATCAGGGCTTCCATTGCAGTGGGAATCACGATCCTCAGCGTTGAAGCAGCCACCCAAGAAGGGATCCTGACATTTAAAATGTAGTGTTGTTCCACATTGGTAGTGGAGTCCAATGCGTATACCGCTATCGCTAAAACGGTCGGCAATTTACTACCGTTACTACTAAGCCCTCAGACCGTGACCAAATTATATTACACTACTTATTGAAAATACTACTACAATTTCGAATTGCAAACCGGTAAACTAATAGTCATTTTAAAAATATTCATCCAAATCTAGAAAACCAGAAATAAATTGGGTTCATTCTTGGATTGATTGTAATAATAGTGGCCAGTCCTCCATCATTCCACAAGCAATTTTTTTTCTTGAATTATAATGGTGATAGTATGAGAAATTCAAACATGGCATGTTATTTCTAATGTGTGATTTTTTCTTTCCTTAAAAAAAAAAAAAAAGAGGACCAATTTTCTTGTAAGTAGTGATGGCAATAATCAAATCATGTCGATAATAATCGAAACATTTTTAGGAACGACGATTTTTTTATTAATATTTCAGCTAGAACTCCGATCTATCCGGTCGTGTTACAACTCAACCATCCTTTTCCCGATCTCCTTTCTTTTCAAAGTCACTTCAGCCTCACAACTTATATCCAATTTGGGAGGCTGGTACGAGTACCGCTGCCCCGGGAACCATTTATTGGATAACCAACACCTCTGCCATAGGTCACTCCAAGTGGTTAGCTACGTTTGGTGACTTAGCAGGGGTGCCCGGGTTCATGGGGGTGAGGTTTGTTCAGTTTGTTATTGGCGGCGGATGCGTCTGCCCACCTGCTGCGTGGCAAGCCGGATCGAGAGACTGGCTGAGGGAGGTCTTTTGACTTTTCTAGCCGGACTATCTCGACCCATCGCACCGCAGTTCGAGGGATGGATTTATACGTCCGTCATTCTTGGTCACACTGACCCCCGGATTCCTTCCCATCCCTCTTACCTTTTTCCTTCCCAGAAATTCCTATTGTTCCTTCCTTAAAAAGACCCTCCACACAGCATCCCCAAAGATGACATAGGCCCTAAATTATTTTCCTCGTGGCTTTTGTGTGGAGCTAATGTAAAAAAAAATATATTCCAAAAGGGAATCGTACATAGTCTCATACTTACTTACGATATGCAGAAGGTTTAGGGAAAATACGGTATACCTACTAACAGAAAATGTAATAACTAACAAATATAATATAGGTCATCAAAGGGGTGTGCAGAGAGGATGTACCGCCGGATAACAAAAGTATGAAACATATCGATGGCGGAAAATTGAGATGCTGTGAAGCGTTCAGGAGAGCGAAAAGAGTTTTTTCTTTCAAAAAAATCGTTTTTGTAGACCTATCAATATGAATTTTTATTTTTAAATTACACCGAACAGTATATCAAAAACAAAGTTAAATTCTTTAATAACAAAAATTTATTTATTTTTAATGTTTCAGAAAAAAATCGTCTTAAAATTCACGTCCTAAAGGACACACTTATTTTCTAGAAATATTTCGACGACGCAGATCTAGAGAGAAAAAAAAATGGCGAAAAGTGAGATATTTATCTAATGTTTGGATTTTGTAACTTTACAGCATTTCAAATTTCTACTATCAATATTTTCATTCAAATGCATCAAGGATAAAACTGCTTGTCTATATGTTGTATATACCAGCGTATAAGTTCAAAAAATCGACACTCTAAATAAATTTGTTTGATATCCACACTAAATTATTTTCAAGTATTTTTGAAGTGGATTTTTTTTTATTTTTTACTTGTAATTGGTAAATAATGCACAAAAAATTATAATTTTATTATAATTATAATTTCTGGGGGAGGGGGGAGGGGGGGGCGGGCAACTGTCGAGGATCAACTGTCGGGTCACTGCTCCGGACAGTTGACAGTCTTGTACGGTATTCAGATAAAATGTATCCCTAAATAACGATCGTAAATCTGTTTACAACTCACCCCCTGGCAAATGACGACCAAAATTGAGTTCTCATCATCATCATCGAGGCGGGGTGCGAAATCGATATTTTCTTTGATTGAGGAAAACCAACTCGAAATCATATCGAACATCGTTGGTCTAAAATTCTAAATATAGTTTGTCTTCAAAATGTTTCGTTCAAGTATAATATCAATATTATGAATGGAAAATAATATAATATTATGACTTGCTGCTCGTCCGCCATGTTGAATAAAAACAATGAACAATGTTGAATTAAAACAACCACATAACTTCAACGGTATCCCAAACGAAACACTGACGAATCCTTCAAAAGCAATGCCACCACGACGAACTATGCAATCATTTTATTAGTAATGTTTTTTTTTTCTTATTTCTATTTCTTGAACTCCAGTGAAAAATATTATGGCTTTAAAAAAATATGTTCATATAGACCAATAAACGCTGATTCTGAATATATAAGTTTTATTAAATAATATTTAACGTAGAGTTTTTAAAAAAATATTAAAAAGTCCATTTTAAAACAGTTCATTAAAACACCCTGTCAAGTTGGTATTATCGAATTTGTGAGGCGTGACGTCACCGCTTCCATAAAACGCTCCAGTGCTGAAATTCAAAATGGCGGCGGTCGAACAGCTGATTCCAGTTCCATACGAAATTCATGCTTCGGTTTCCTTAATATTGATTTCGATTCGTAAAGCAAAAACAATAATAATTTCAAACAATTTTTATACCAATCTCCCGTAATAATATTGAAAAATATAATAATATAATAAATATAATATAATAAATAAATAATTACAACTTAATAACGTTTTACTTATTGAATAGTTTCATCACTTCTTCCATACAAAATGACAACATCTGTTGAAAATAACTAAAACTTTTGGCCAGATGACGTCACGGTGGTTTTCGGGGGATCTTTAAAAATTAAAACTTTGACATTTATTTTAACTATTAAAACTAACTATAAAAATAAAAATAAATATGCAGTTATTTAAGTTAGAAGGTCATTAATCATAATTTTTTTTTTAAATGGACTGGAGTTCTCTATTCGCGGTGGAATTCCGTTATAATAATTACAACGAAACACAAATAAAAATTATTTCAGTTTATATAAATAACATACAAGGGGTAGTCTATAAGGATTTTATTCAATTTATATGATTTTTCTTTTATCCATCCATATTTGTTGCCATGTCTCTGACGATTGGATTTCTAGTTATTTGGCTATTAGCAGAAGACATAATTTTCTTTGGTTTATAGATAACTTTAATGTTATAAGTTATAAGTAATATGAATTTTTAACAACCCATATGACTGTTGCCATGTCTATTGTCTATTAAAATGTAATTATGTTTATGGTATTCTGGATTTATTTTTTGATTGATAATTAAATTTCAAAGGGGCACATGTTGATTGGAGTGATGTATTAGATTTTTTTTCACATTTTTTAATAATATGTAATATGCTCCCATTCATAAAATGCTCGATATTAATCGATTATCCCCAACATTTTAAATTTTAACCCAATTCATTACAGAAAAAATTTAAACGTGCACCTCTATGAAACCAAAGTTTACGAAAGCAATTTGAGAAAAACTTATTATACTTTGTGATTTTTTTTTTATTTATGAAATGCCAAAACGTGAGATGAAAGTAACGTTTATAATGCTTTTTTTATATGAATACCGCACAAGAGTCCCAACTGCTCCCGTCTGGAGCCAGTGAGACTATGGCATCTCCAATTGGGGTATGTTGTGAGGCTGAAGGTAGTGGGGAGGGGAGGGGAAGGAGATGGAGAAGAAAACAATACATTTTAATATTGCTCGTGGTTTTCTTTTCTTTCCATCAGTAATTTCAAAGGGAAAAACGTAAGGTTAGCCATTTTTTAAATATTTTTATTTTTGCAATAACAATTTTAATATTCGAAAAATTATGTTTTTATTTTAATAACATATGAAAGCGTATTTCATCACCTATCAAAAACAGTTTTTAGTTTTCGGATACATTCAAAAATATTATATTTATTTGTATTTTATTGCAAAGCGAAAATTTTCTGACCTTCTGACAAAATATGAATATACCCGAAGCTTGGGGGGTTTAGACTCCTAATCTTCTGTAATATTAAAAAGTAGTCTAGAAAGTTAAATGTGAAATAAAGCAATCTTAGACACACAAGATGCATTAACCGAGGTTGGCACCAATATTTTAAGAGATTTTGCAAACCATTGTGAAGTGACCGTGGTTTGTAGGTCAATGGCATTAAGAACACCTACAACTACTTTTACAAAAGCATTGACATAGAATAAAAACTAGGTGAGCCCTCCGCTACCATGCGTGCCCGACTTCATGAACAAAATGGCACTGAAACATGCAAATAAACACATAAACATCGTTGAAGTCGATCCAATTCGAAAAATTCGAAAGGAACTCTATTAATGTGGTGGCTAGGGACAAAATATTATTTTCAGCTACAACTTCTAAATAGTAGAATTTATATATCTTACCACCCAACTAGGCTCATGAAAATTCACGAGTCAAAATGCCACTGAGCGCCGGCCACCTGTTTAGATTAAAGCAAAAAAAGCCTATTTATAAAAAGTTACTAATTAAATTGAATTGAATTAAATTGAAGAATATTATATCAATGCATATTTGCTTATTGCTTGCATGTATGTTTGCTCCTTATGCATTGCTAAACCATTCATCCGATTGCGTTGAAACTTTGGGGATTTGATGTGCGCATGCCCGCGATAGTTTCTACATACAATAGTAAGCTCTGGCATTATAAAATTATGAGTTGCTAAATCCTTCATCCGATTGCGATGAAACTTTGGGGATTTGATGTGCGCATGCCCGCGATAGTTCCTATAAATACTAGTAAGCTCTGGCGTCATGAAATTATGCGTTGCTAAACCTTTCATCTGATTGCGATGAAACTTTGGGGATTTGAAGTGCGCATGCCCGCGATGGTTTCTACAGGGGACGCAGGAGAGGAGGGGGAGACTGAAGGGGGCGAATGGGAAAGGACACGCAGGGAGAAACAATTTCTTCATTAAGTGGCATTGCAACGCACGCCGGGAACCTGCTAGTATTTATATAATAAATTCAAAATTATTTTTTCAGACGTACATTTTCGACTGAAGGAATAAATATTGTGTACTTATAAATAAATAACATTCTTGCATTACCTCGCATTTTTTTTACTTCGATTCCACTCCAAATAAAATATTATGCATCTGAATCATCGAGGTAGGTATTTATTGATACTAAGTACATTATTATATTAAATATATTATATTGTAAAGATCCCAGTCAATTAATTATATAAGAATGGTCATTGTCGTACATCAATATTACAAGAAGCAAGTTGTCCCATTACGTTCCTTTGGAATGCTCCATGATGACGTGGATACGATCTCTGCCTGGTAGTACTTTACGCGCAGTATTAAAATGAAACATCTATAATACTTCTAGGCGATAAAATTTTCAAATAAAAAACACATAGTTTTATTATTATTTCGCGAACGATCGGAATGTGATAAGTCCAGCGTTTGTTTTGCTTCCAAAAGAAACATTAAGAGTTTTAACTGGCACTGCTGGAGAGAGAGGTGGCTATTTGTGTTCTAGACTATTAATAAATAGTTTTAGAAGTCGTGGTCAGCTAGCAGCACCCAGCAGCCAGAATCCAGCGAAGTCACTCACTCGACAAGACTACTTGGTACTTTCTGCTTCTTTTTGAAGACATTCACAGTTATTCGTAACGAAAGTGCGACTCACGTCTTCTATGAGAGGGACAGCACGAAAGATAGGGCGACCGAACAACTCAGAATGAAATCATCTCAACACCTCCTTTGAAAAGTCATTAAAAGTGATGAAAAAAATATTTTTTAAATTGTTTAAACAGGTTAGGTTATGGGCTACGTTTAAAAAAAAATAAGTGACAACTTCTTTAGCACCATTGTGATTTGAAACTCGATGAAACGAAAAAGCGATACTTAAAAGAGACAAACACACATACTGTAGTAATATATTCTCCTTACGCTCCTTTCCTCATTCATTCGCTCTACATGCCCAAACCATCTAAGCGTCCCTTTCTTAATCTTACTTATTACGCTTAGCCTTGCATTCTTTGCGGATCTCCACAATTCCCACACGATCATACCACACATATGCCTCAGGGATCTCATTTCTACAGCATTCAGTCTACTTTCATCTTTCTCTGCCAATTCCATGCCTCACTGCCATACATCAGGGTAGGTACCAGCACGCTATTATGGACGGCTAGTTTCGCTTCTTTTGACAGTTTTTTGTTGGCGCCAACGGCGTTCAGTCCTCCATTAATGGAGTTACCGGCAATTACCCTTCTTTCATTATATAAAAACGTGAAAGGTTGTTATACAGCGTCTCTTCGTTACCACCGCCATCCGAGATAATGCATTGGGTTAATTAATCGACTGTTATTCCGCCATTCCAATATCACAGTAAAAGGCAAAAACTTAATATTATTGTTTAAGTTTTGAACTCTCACGTGTACTCTGTATTTCGTACTCTCACATTATATAACGTTTTGTACTCTCACACGAGAGGGAAAGCTGGCTCCGTGGGAACGGGCAGATAATAATACAAAAGATAAAATTGTTGATGGTCCTCCATGTCAACAATTTCAAATGGAAGACTTTAGCAGAGTCTCTAATTTAAAATCGGAGTCGTTTTTTATTAAACATTTTCACAATTTTCGCTCAAATTTTATCGTTTTTAATATTTGTGCGCTCTCTCTAACATTCCTATTTACATATCTCTCCATCGTCTTCTTTTTGAGTGGGTATACGGAGCCTTAAGGGGGAATTTTCACCATATCGCCATCTACATAGGAAGTGCTATCTAGCGGCCCGATTCCAAATATTACACCGTGGTGCATCGCTTTAATTTGCATTTTTATTCAATTGTATATAAGATATCTTGTAGCCTACGTAATTGCAAACAGGCTATCAACTCCCAGTTTTGAAGGCGGGTCCGCCGCCACGGGAACCATTTATCGGATAGCCGACACCCCTCCCATAGGTCACCCCAAGTAGTTCGCTACGTTTGGTGATTTAGGAATGCCCGGGTAAAGTTTGCCTTAAGTTTGGCGTGTACAATACATATATATCTTAACAGGAGGAACATCTAAAATAGCATTTAAAGAAACACTGATTTTTTTCATAGATATAACTTCTAAAATATGTTAATAAAGCGTGTTTATAATAATTTTCGGAGCATATTTGCGATTTTTTTCCATCGAGTGAATTTCATAAAATTTGCGTGGGGAACGTCTAGATATTATCTTCAAAACATTTTTTTAGAGCTTAAAAACTTCAAATGTTTAAGGGAGGTACGTAAGAAATCGGTAGAAATTCGGGATGCGGCGGCTTAAGACCGGCTGAATATGGTACATTCCATTCTCGCACAGTTACTGACTTTACAATGAACGTAATCGAAAGAGAAGGCTGAATAAAAACATATGTGCGACAGAGAAAGGCGTGGGCGGGGGATGGTCCTGAAACTCGCCCATTGCGACGATTTCTGATCAGTGTCAGGCCGGTCTCAAGGTTTGGAGTATAGTATAATAATATATCGGTAACTACGTTTCGCATATCTTTCAATTTCGTTTTCATATTTGATACGAAAAAACGAAAGCGGTTGACGCAGACTTCTTGTACTTTCAACATCCTCCTACGATAAAATCACCGTTCCAACTATCCCATAATATTACACATTTCACCATTGAAATACAGGACGTCTGGTACTAGATGTAAAATATTGAAACACGTTACAGAGCAGATACTAAGTAAAGGAGAGCCTGAGTGGAGATGAAGTTAGGGACGCCCCAAGAATACACAGCACGAGTATGTGATTTAAATACTTGAGTTGAGTATGTCCAATTAACGTCGAAAGAACAGAATAATACCTATGTATAAATAAATGGTCATGGAGAAGGCTCTTCATAGAAAATTCGCAACTGAGGTGGCTTGGGCACGTACTAAGAATGTCTAACGACCGGATTCCTAGGAAAATATCGAGTGCGATTCCAGGGGGTAGACGTCCAGTGGGCCGCCCCAGACACAGTTGGGCGAGGCAATTCAGAAACCGTGTGGGGAGAGGATGGGACTGCCGTGGACGGAGGCCGAACATTCAGCGCAAGACAGGGGCGTATCGAGGCGCCTTGTCTATGCAGTGGGCAAGAAGATGATGATAATTTATTTATTTATTTATTTATTAGCAAAAACAGCATTACACCAATATATTGCAAAAACGGTTGTAAAAGATACATAATCATTACGTTTACAGTTAAAACATTTATTTAATAAGTGCTATTTCACGCTTAAAATTATTGCAAGGCAGTTAATTAACCTAGTAAGTCTTCCCAGGGGCATCACCATTGGTAAGTTAGTTCTGCACCTGGGAAGAATCAAAAGCCTGTGATGGCGACCTCGCGTGAAATTATCCGGGACATAGAATCCTATTTCAGCCAGAATATCTGGTACCGATATAAAACCATTTAGAAGCTTATATGCCATCAGCAGTAATGCGACATCTCTTCTGGAACTAAGGCTGCAGATACCCAGCATTCCCGAGATAATGGAGAAGGGAATACCTACAAATTACGTGATGCGGGATTAGAATGAGACGGTAATAGACAATGTTTTATATACAGTAGTGCGATTTCATTCATTCTCTTTCTGTATCCAGATATACATAATATTAAGGACGTTGAACTGATTTTATTATCATCATCGTGTTCAATAAACTTATTAACAGAGTTATTTTACAAATAATATAAATAATATTGGCGCAGCCGGTATGAAGAAATGAAGACGGAGACAAATATGTGTGGGATTCGATCCTGCTTAAAAATGAGGTGATGAATAAATAGTTCGTTGGTAATTATTTCAATTACAATTTTGAATTCTTTTATTTATTGATTTTGAGAAATTTCGAATTTAAAAAAAGTAAGAATAGATAATTATCCTTGTTTGATCAAGGATTTTTTATACTAAGTGGGACGAAATTATGCCAAAAGGAGAAAATAACCGGAAATCTTTAGAACACAAAAATGTACAGGAGAACATTTTTTAAATGCTCTTTTATATTTATATATTTTTAAAGAAAAACAAAGAATCCCGGGTTAACAATAACATGACAATATATGAAGTTTTCCTACTACCACCATTAAAAGCAGCAAATGTTACTTAATTGAACCTGAGACGGCTAGTTAGGAACCCAAAGATTTGGATCACAAACTCTCGACACACAATAGTACCCTTCACACACAGTTCGGAGCGGGACGTGCCCCGCGCCACTTCAGGCCGCCGCGCAGAAAGGTCTCACAGTGAACTGTGCTGTAAACCGTTATCTTACTTTCGGTCTTTACTTTTCTGCGCGGCGGCCTGAAGTGGCGCGGGGCACGTCCCGCTCCGAACTCTGTGTGTAAAGGGTACTAATACATTTTACATAACCGATAAACAATCACTTACCATACATTAATGGATGTTCATCAGTTGTGTAAAATTTAAATCTTTCAATGTATCGCATCGAGTACCAGTCAACCTGTACGGCCGGTATGCATATTATTTGAGTGGGTTTCGAAGCGAAAATAAGGCAACTATAATAATATGATATCATTGAAAGTGTTGGCGTAAGGAAGGCTGACATTGACATGAATAAAGGACGATGGAAGCATTACGAATGAGATAAAGAAAGTAGCACTTGATTCAAATCACCACAGAGGTTAGCGATTGGATGTGATCTATCAATTAGTTAACTTTATAATTTGCCTTTGTGAGAAATCACAAAATATTTGCCACATGTCTGGTGGCCCGATCTGAATAGTCAAGTACTTTGCAACCTTCCTTTTCCCATCTCCTTCAGCCCGACAATTCAGTTGGTGATGTCACAGTCCCACCGTTTTCGAATATTTGGTGCGATATTTAAATAAAAAAATAAATCATTATCAAAGTTTAACGGGTGAGAATACAGTTGTAAAACATTACTCTATAAAAAAACCTTTTTTTATTATTTTAAATTCAAATTTTACTCTGTATTCTTCCGAATGGATTCGGATCTATTATCTTTTGCGTAAGATGAAGCTTTACGTGAAATCCTATTTAGATTCATATTTATGACGAATCGGTTTACATTATGAACATCAAAAAATATACTACGGATAAATTGAAGCTTTCACTAGCTTTTCTATGTACATATTGGAATTAAAATAAAATTATTATTTACATAACAAAAAATATAAGCGTAAACCACAAAAAAATGTTTTTTCATGACTTAACTATGAAGTAATATAAGAAACAATTTTTAAAAATACCCCTTTCTGGCTAAGACCATTTTTGAGGTTTTGTATGTTCTAACTTTTTTTCATTCTTATAAAATAATGCTCAAAATAAATTTTTAAAAAAAACACTTTTTCGTTAACTTGCCTCGTGCAAATAAGACGATCGATTAAAATTTTTTAAGGCATGAGAATCGAAATATTTCTAGCGTTTATATTCCTCTTAAGATGTAGAATCACCCTTCAGGTCGATAGGTTCGGAACATGGGTCAAAATCGAGAAGAGGAGGACACTGTTCATTGACTGATCAATTCATATAAAAAAATATTACTTCTTACGTTTCTTTCCCGCGTAACATCTGAGAAATTTTTTTAAAATTTTTTTCATTATGAATACCGCACAACAGTCAAAACTACATGAGACTATGGCATCCCCAATTGGGTTATGTTCTGAGGCTGAAGGTAGTGAGAAGGGGAAGGAGATGGGGAAGAGGAAAGTGGGAAGTACCTGGCTATTCAGACCTAGTCACCAAACACGGCTAAAGCCATTTCAAGCAACGTTTCAATTTTGAATGGTGGTCTTACACCAGAAAGGCTATTCCCTAAAATTTGTGATAAGAGATCGTTCTCCCGCGAGAAGTGCTGTCAAATTTGTATGATTTTCTACAGCTGTTAAATGAATAAACAATCATGCATACTTGCAGGAATTCATGTTTAAAACGACCCAAACTAAAAGACGTGACAGCTCACAGTTGAAATTTTGACATTGGCCGATAGAAAAAGCAAATAACAGCCGTAGAAAATCACACAAATCTGACAGCACTTCTCGCGGGAGAACGATCTCTTATCACAAATTTTAGGGAATAGCCTCTCAGGACGATACTGAGAGTATCTTCCACTCTGGAACGCGCCGCAAATACACTATATATTATTTTAAATGAATAAATTGTGAAATAACACAAATTAATCAAATAAAATTTATTTGCCACGCCGGGATTCGATCCCGCGAACTTCGGAATGCGAGTCAAGAGCCTTACCGCTGGACTACGCCGGCCGTCGGATAAGATAGAAAAATTATTAAAAAAATACAACCAAAAAAACATTAAAATTTTTGTTCATTTCAAATCAGATTTTTTTCACAATGTTTCCTAGACAGTTAAATAGATAGGGTTACTAAAATTAATGGGGCAATAAAATATTAGAACACGACCAGAAATGTTATGTTATATCTAGTTTGTAGCGTTAAGTTATTATAAAATCTACACTCCTCTCCACTACAGCGTTTGAACGTAATTTCAAGACGTGGGTCGAAGAAGGCGTCGGTGGACCTTTCGAAACTGCTACAGATTCGCGCACTAACCTACACGAGAAATTCTCAATTTATAACGTTCGATAGTTCTGCGTACCCTTGTATTGGATATGATTTCATTCGGCTGGTAGAATCCTCCCAGTATCGCCCTGGTGAGAGACCACAATTCAGTATCGAAACATTGCTTGAAATTGCTTTTAGCAGTATTTGATGACCAGATCTGAATAGCCAGGTACTTCCCAAACGTTCATCTTCTCCACTTTTACAGCCTCACAACGTCACAACACACCCCAATAATTGATGATGCCATTGGATAACCAACACCCCAATCGTCCCAAGTGGTTCGCTACGTTTGGTGACTTAGCAGGGGTGCATGGGTTTATGGGGTGAGGCTTCTTCGGGTCTTGGGTGAGGTTTTTCAGGTTTGCCATTGGATAACCAACACTCCAATCATCACAAGTGGTTCGCTACGTTTGGTGACTTAGCAGGGATGCATGGGTTCATGGGGTGAGGCTTCTTCGGGTCTTGGGTGAGGTTTTTCAGGTTGCATGGCGGGCCTGATCGAGAGACTGGTTGAGGGAAACCTTTTGACCACTCCAGTCAGATTCTCTCTACCCATCGCCTTGACACACTGACCTCCAGATTCCCACCCACCCCTCATACCTTTTCCTTCGCAGAACTTCCTCTCCTTAAGATGAAGCTATACGTGAAATCCTATTTAGATACTATTTAGATTAATCTTTACGACGAATCGGTTTACATTATGAACATAAAAAATATGCTACGGATAAATTGAAGCTTTTACTAGCTTATCTATGTATTGGAATTACAAAAAAATTATGAATTACATAACAAAAAATATTTTCTTCATTCTTATAAAATTATGCACAAAATAAATAAAAACCACTTTTTCGCTAACTTGCCTCGTGCAAATAAGACGCTCGATTTAAAATTTTGAAGGCACGAGAATCGAAATATTTCTAGCGTTTATATTCCTCTTGAAAAGACCCTCCACACAGCATCCCCTAAGATGACACAGGGCCTGATAGAAATTATTTTCCTCAGGGCGTCCTCCTGAGCTAATGTAAAATAAATGGCTCCTCTCTGTTAGTTGTTACAAATGCATTGAGGATAGAACGCAATGGACAACAACAAAACTCGCCTCTTCCACATGGATGCAAGTACAAGCTCGTCAACCATGATGTCACCACTTCATCAGCAAAGTATGTCGTATGATTCGTGCGTCACACCGCCACAAGCCACCGGTCCACGGTACTCTGTTCGCTGACTACCCTGCGCGGCTACCCAGCACTCAGCTCAGCACCGTGCCTGTTCTGTGCATTGTATTGGCATCAGTGACGGTTTTCTCCAAAGCGCATTTGTGCAGTGAACCCCCATAAAAAAGTTAACATTACCATTTTTTATTATAATTTTATCACATCATTTAAAAAAATCCATACGTGCGAAATGAATTCAGCGCGTATGGGTCCATAGAAATAGTTCTTACAAAACAAACCATTAAATAGTGGCGCCAGAACGGTAGAAATGAAAACCTAAGGCATTTAATAGGTAAGCTCGGTTGTAAAAGTAATTCCTAAGAGATTTGATTACTTCAAAATTTTGCAGAACTGTTTTTAATTAATTAATTTTCGTGTTTTGTCGTTCAAAATAATTTTTATTAATTCAGAATTTTTGTGGTTGCCGCATTTCTAGAATTTATTATTTTTTGGGTAATGTTTTATGGTTTTAGTGACATTCTGAGAAAAGTCCGGGTATTTTTGTTTATCCAACAAGAACGATTTTACCGTGATGATGACGTTTAAAAAGATTCGGCCAGAGTTAGGGTTGAAACACTTTTGCTGTCGCCAAATATTTTAATATATCTCGTGGCCCAAGGGTTGTGGCGCCAAGTGGCGTGTGTATTTTAAGAAATAGACCATTATACGTTGCTTGTTAGTCATCGAACGGGAAAAGGGGCCTCAAAGTTCACTCTGTGCGACCAAATAATCAGACGTCATAACTCAGCAAAGGAAAGGATTAAATGAGTTATCCGTGTGTCGTCGTGTAGATCTTGAGGTGCTCTAAAATGTAAGTTTAGCAGAAAAACATAAATTATGCCCGGTGACTAACGAAAGTCATTTTCACGCAAAAAAATGGTGTAAAGATAGTTAATACCCACCACAATATTTTTGTTGTTTATTATCGCCGATTAAATTCTCAATGAAATAGGCTACGAACCGCCACTGGTTGGTATTGCACCGAGTCCGTCCAGCTGTTACAGCCGGCAGACAAAGCGCGATGCATGTGTGTTGAGGAAACAAACCAGTTATACTGCTGTCCCCACAAGGACATGGCGTGCGGATCCTGCCAGCCGCGTCACAATAAAACACATATTATACTTCAAAGTGTACTACATTAAACAGGAAAGTCGTCATTCACTAGGATAAGGATATGAGATAAGTCTGCATTTTATCTGCATACTCGGCTAGTCAAGGTTCTACGCTACCTTTGTGATGGCTCCGCATTTGGTAGTGCGTTTATTGCTCTATGATTTCATATTTGACCAATGAAGGAAACTTGAAAAAGTTAGAAGTAATACTCACGACATTCCTCTAAAGGAATCTGGGGTCAGAGTGTGTCCAGGAGAGACGGAAGTATTAATCCATCCCTCCAACTGCGGTGCAAGGCGATGGGTCGAGAGAATCCGACTGGAGACGTCAAAAGGCCTCCCTCAACCAGTTTCTCTCAATCCAGCCCACCAGCAGTTGGGCAGACGCATCCGCCGCCAAGACCCTGACAAACCTCAGGCTTGTAGGATACGCTGGATGCAATCACCCAGCGCTTGCCGCCTCGTGGACTGTCACTGACCTGTCCCGTTGTTTTATCTAACACATATTGTATCTTGTATTTCCCGCTAAGCACTTGCATACTGCTTACTAACAACATATGCAGGGACACTGGAGGTCTAGATTCGTTCTAAATTAAATGTAGCTTCGTTCTTTCAAAGAAATTAGAGTCCTTGCGAGAGCCTTGAAGGAGTAACCATCTGTTACTTATACCAGGGCGGGTAAGTGGTGGATAACCTCTAATGACAAACCTTACCTCATGAACTGCTAAGTCACCAAACGTTGCGAACCACTTGGGGTGATCTGCAGCAGAGGTGTTGGTTATCCAATAACCCATCATGACTTCCCAAATTGAAAAATCATTTCGAGGAACGTTTCGATTCTGAATGGAAGTCCTTCACCACGGCGATACTGAGGAGGACCGACAGAGGATACTTCCAAACTGAATATTGATTTAATTAAATTGATTTTACCAAAGCGTGTGTTGGGTATTTATATAGGTCGCATCGACCCCGACATCTTATTATATCTACGCTCACAATCGGACTTTATGCTAAACACCGCCATGTCGTGCCCAAAAGTCAAAACCGGCCTCGGCCAAACAACCAACCAACCAACGCCATATTCAAGGTTAGCCAAATTCGCACTAATCAATCATGCATACAGCCTAATGGGTGCATCTAGACTTGATGAGATACGGCAAAGAAAGCAGAGAATCGAAGAAGTAATATAACTTCTATCAAATATTTCGATTCTCATGCCTTCAAAATTTTAAATCGAGCGTCTTATTTGCAAGAGGCAAGTAAGCGAAAAAGTGGTTTTTATTTATTTTACGCATAATTTTATAAGAATGAAAAAAGTTAGAACATACAAAACCCCAAAAATAGTCTTAGCCATAAAGGGGTATTTTAAAAAAAATTGTTTCTTAATTGTAAAGTCGTGCAAAAACTTTTTTTTTTTTGTTTACGCTTATATTTTTTGTTACGTAAATAATAATTTCTTTGTAATTCAAAAACATAGAAAAGCTAATAAAAGCTTAAATTTATCCGCATCAAATTTTTTGATGTTCGTAATGTAAACCGATTCGTCGTAAAAATTAATCTAAATAGAGGATTTCACGTATAGCTTCATCTTAAGGTGATGCACCACGAAATTCGGGATCAGGCCGCTAACACAATATGTAGACAACGATAAGCTTTAAATTCCCGTTGAACGCGAAAAAAACAGAGACAAAAGGCGTGTTTTATTTTATTTCGCGACGAAGATCAGGCACAAATATTTAATTGTTTTACGATCATTTTCTGAAGAATTTAATTTTCCACATTACACAATAAAACCTTAACCGAAAGGAGGTTCGTAAGTAGGAGATTTTTAACATTAAATTATTTTTTATAGACCTACTTTCTACTCGCAGTATTTAATTAAAGAATTTATAATTTTTTCTAAGCGATCTAATTTCCAAACAAAAATCACAGATTTTGCATTGATTAGTAGTGCATCACCTTAACAAACGGATTGCAATCTTTATAGCATAAGGGGAATGCTGTCCTTGTTCTACCAGTATTTCAACAAAAGATTCTCCGTGGAAATAGCGGTCATCGATCCCTTCGGCACCGGCGAAGTCGGGAAACACGCCCAAACTCGCGCTTAACGTTTGTATACAGTTGACATTTTTCGGGTCGTTTTTGTGACCCATTCTTGAGTTCAACAGCTCAGGTGTGGAATTTTTTAAACGATTTGCCGGCCTCTGGGTTTTTTCCCTCCTAAAACATGGGTTCTTTACGCCTCTCCTTAAAAAAACTCTCCACACAGAATATTTTTATCTTTTTGGGGTTTTCTAAAGTCACAGGTCTACGCAAATAAGCCACAAACCACAGCGGCCCTCAAAGCCAACATAACCCATGCCATCGGTCAAATTCAGCCTGATTTATGCGCCAAAGTCATGGAAAATTGGATGCGCGTCACCCAGAGAAGCCGCGGCGGACATTTTAATGATGTTATATTCCATACATAATGGCATTGATAAGCCTTACGACAAAATACTCCAGAGGCCTGGCTAACTTTGAGTGTATCGATAAGCGAAAATTAAATATTATTGGTAACACCGATGTACTCGTTGTTTGAATGGAGGTTAAGCCAAATCCTGGCTCAAAGGTGGCTCAGATTTGATTGGAAACAGCCTTCCTAAGATCGGCTTGTCTCCTCTGCATATGCCGACATTGACACACCTGGCTGATTCACATTAATGCAGGTGTAAACAACAACTGCAACCGTTAAAAATACGATTGCCATAAAAATTACGTCACGACGGTAAATGTCTCAAAATCACGAAACCTGATTCGTGTTTTCAAAACGTCAATAGTTTTGGCATTTCAAAAACCAACAGTACGTAATTGGATGGTAAGCAATAAAAAAATAAATTGGAATCTCGCGTTTCGATCATTTATTCGGATTACATAAGATACCTTCAGATTCTTAATTAAATTCACAACTCGTTTCATCAGAAAATACGTGGAAAATGTTGAATATTTTCGCCAATGCGTCACACTTATTAATTTCATATATGTTAGAACATATTTGTTTGAATGCGAACTTATCTCAGAGAGGACGTCATATTTTTTTACATGGAAGGCCCCGAGAAAAAAAAAATCCTCAGGGCATGTGTCATCTTTAAGGATGCTGTGTGGAGGGTCTCTTTAGGAAAAGGAAGTTCTGGAAAGGAAAAACTGAGGAGTGGATAGTGGATAGGATAACTGGGGGTCAATGCGTCGAACGAATGAACGCGTGGAGTGACGTGATGAATACAGTCCTCCCGCTGCGGTGCTTGGCTATGGGTCGAGAGAATCCGGCTGGAGAGGTCAAAAGGAATGCGCCGTGCGGGTCGGATCTTCCCACTGCGGTGCAAGGCGATGGGTCGAGAGTCCGGCTAGAGATATTTAGGTTAGGTCTCCCTCAATCGACCTCTCCCGATCCGACCCGCCACACAGTAGGAGGGCAAACCAATGGCCGCCAAGACGTAGACAAACCTCACCCCATGAAATCGGGCACCACTCAAAAGTCACCAAAAGTAGCAAACCATCTGGGGTTACCTATGGCAGGAGTGTTATTTATCCAATAAATGATTCCCGGGGCAGCGGTACCCAAATTAAAATAAACAAACTAACTAATCAGGAAGGTAGAAAGACAGATTCTCTCAGAATCGCCCTGATGGAAGACCACAATTCAGAATCGAAGCGTTGCTTGAAATGGCAATAGCCGTGTTTAACGATCAGATCTGAATTGCTAGGTAACTTTCAAAGCTTCCTCTTCCCATCTTCCTCACCTGTCCACTTCCTGCACCCTACACCCTAATTACGAGTTCAGACAGTTGAGAGCAGTTGGGACCACTGTGTGTATTCACATAAAATTAAGAGCCAATAACCAGCGGCCGAGAATTTAAATTTCGTCGAACGATGATCTTGCGATCGTACCCTTGCAACGGTACAGCGCGGTTCCGATGAGAAAGATTAATAATTCTCCATGCCAGCATTTTAACATAATGACTCAATATCGATTTTATTTCATTCCAAATTTGCTTTGATAAATACCCACATTCAAAAATGGTCAAACTCGTGATGATAAAACAATTAAAATTATTTGCTTTCTGTAATTATTGTTTTATCATAAGTATTCATAATTTTTCAATAATGTCTAAGCAAAATAAGAATGTAATTTTTTTTAAATATATTAGTTTGTAAGACCGTAAATAAATAGACAAACAAATGATTTGAAATGTATGTTGTATAATACAAAATTTTGTTTGAAAATTTAACAAATCTGCCAACGTAAAAGCTTATTGTACTAAAAATAAAAATATTTTATCAAAACTTTTAAAAATAGCTTCACTAGATAAAAGAACAGTCTTTCAAAATCCATTTATATTTTTTGTGGAAAAGAGTCAATACGTCTAAAATTTGATTTAAAAATGACGTATTTCCGGTTTTGTCTAGTTATTCCCTCTTAAGAAGAAACGTACGATATTACTTTTAACATTGTTTCTTCGTGACCTACTACTGTACTCCCTTATGTAGATTTAGCGTGGTCGGTTAAATAAAGTTTAAACAAAAAGCAATAAAAATGGTCGGTTATATACATCAATCCATGTCAAAACGAAGCAATTTATTGGACACGAACGAATATTAACGGTGCCTAATAATGGGAACTCATTTACATTGTGATTTGGTAGGTTCCTTTTGCGAATATGGATCGTCTACCGTCTACTGTGCTTTAATGTGAATACTGCACAAGAATCTCAACCGTCCGGGGCCAGAGGGACTACGGAATCCCCAATTATTGGAGAATGCTGTGAGGCTGAAAGGAGTGGGAAAGCAAAAGATTTTTTTTTGAGGCCCTGAATAAAATCATTTTTCTCGGGGCCTATGTCATCTTTGGGGATGCTGTTTTAAGGGTCTTTTTAGGGAAAGGGAGGAGATAATTTCTCGGAGGGGTGGTTAGGAATCTGGGTGTCAGTGAGTCCAGAAGTGACGGACGTATGAATCCATTCCGACTCCTGAGAGGTTAAAAGGACTCTCTCAACCAGACCCGCCATGCAGTGGGTGGGCAAACGCATCCACCGCCAAGACCGGGACAAACCTCACCCCATGAAACCGAGCACCCCTGCAAAGTCACCAAACAAAGCGACCCACTTGTGGTGACCTTTGGCAGGGTATCGATTATCCAATAAATGGTTCTCGGGCGGCGGTACCCGTATCCGCCTCCCAAATTGTAATAAATTGATGAGGTAGGTCTACAAGAAGGATGGGAAGTACCTAGCTATTCGGATCTGTATCACTAAGCACCTCTAAAGATACGAAAACTTAGATTTACAAAATCAAATTGTGGAAGCGTAATATATACCAATTTGAAAGAAAATATACGGCGCCGACTAACATAAAACCTTAAATAAAAATGGTGGCGCCAATAAAATTGGTGGGGTAGGTGGTGTACAAGAAGGATGGGAAGTACCTGGCTATTCAGATCTGGTCACCAAACACGTCTAAAGATACGAAAATAATAGGTATACAAAATCAAATTGTGGAAGCGTAATATATAACAATTTGAAAGAAAATATACGCCGCCGATTAATATAAGACATCTTTGGACTCCTAGTCCTTGGACAAGCCAATGAACTTGACTATAATTTAATATATTTAAATATTTAATCAAGTTTACCTAAAGTATGATAAAAATCGTTTATATTGCCAATAAGAAGGGATTTAAAAAACACGATCTCTCGATCATAGATAACAACTGAGTATTGTTTTCGTAATAATGGTTATCATCTCTCAGTGGGTTGTAATTTTGATATAAAATGATATAACATAATAAATCATTTGATATCATCAATCATCACGCATTATCATCTCTGCTGGGCATGGGTCGAAAACCGACATTGTAAAAAAGGCATTTTGAACCAAATACAATATTTCATTAGAAAAAAAATCATTGTTTTTTTTTATGTATCGAATGCATAGAGTGAATGTTGAGTCGTAAACGGTACTCACTCAGATGCATTGCTTGCATTCAGCGTGTTTCAATCTTCTCATTCGACTTCAGAAAATAAAATTCCAATAACTACAAAAACTTTTCGAATATCCCAAATTCGATCAGTATATGGAAAGACAGGCTGTTTCTTAGAGACGTATGAAAAGGATATCGCCGTCGGAAGTGTACAAGTACATCTGCACCAATATGCACAATATTAAGCCGCCGCTATCCGAATTTCACCGATTTATTACATATCTCCCTTAAACATTTGAAGTTTTTAAGCTCTTATGTTATTTTTGAAGATAATATCTAGATAAGTTCCACGCCGAAACGCAAATTATATGAAATTCCCTCGATAGAAAAGAATCGCAATGTATGCTGCAAAAATTAATTAAAACAAGTCCATTTTTATTATTTTACAGGTTATATTTGTGAAAAAATTCACAATGTTTCTTTAAATGATACTTCAGATACCTTCCGCGAGATTTTTGCTCTATTTTAAACGAGTCATGTTTTATTAAGCATTTTCATCATTTTCGCTTCAATTTTATCATTGAAAATATTAGCGCGCTCTGTCCAACATTCGTTATTACATATCTCTCCATCTTCTTCTTTTCGAGAGCGGTTACGGGGCCTTAAGATTGTGTTATTTGGCCCTACTCTCATTGTACGAGCTATTTATATAACAGATCTAATGCACAAACTAAACGTAAATATTCTGTTTTACAGGTACGTCAGTAGAGTCTGCTCGAGGAGCTAGAAGCATTGATCCCCGTGCTTCAGCGAGAAACTATGCCTGTTTTACAAACATTTTAGCGGAGCCTGCTCGGAGGAATTGGAAGCATTGATTTCATGTGCACCGGTGCAGTAGAAATTAGAGATAATCTTGACCAACAAGATCAAAACACCATTCACAGTAGATGAGGTCAGCAGCATGAAAAAAAAACTCGTTCTTATGTAAAATTTATGTACGAACATACTCGTCTTCCCATAAACAAAACCCTTAACGCAGCCCCTCCTTTTAACCCACCTCACAACGTTGCCCAACCAGGTGGCGATATGGTTCCCCTGGGACAGACAAGGAAGTTCATCAGATGGGTCACACGAAAAACCATGTTTTTAATATAAAACTCTACTCGGGACAACCAGTATACAAAATAATCATCATCATTAAATGTCTGATTATTTTTTTCTTATATTTTTACATTGCCCAGTCGGATATTTTAAAATATTCATGTATGCATAAAATACCGAAATAATTATTCTTATCCATCTCTAAAAGTATCCAACAAAAAAAATAAGTTCTGCGAAATTACTTTGGCATAAATAAAACCATTAATTTTTATAGTGGCATTATTTTATTTAAGACTACGGAAATTTAATTTACAGTGACAACTATTAACATAAAAATAAAAATGTAAAATATAAAAATCAATTTAATTTCACACCAGAATACTCTTTGAGCACAATCGGTAACAAGATTGGTAGGTAATGTATGCCAACTTATATAAGTACTACCCTGGTGAAATATCACCATTATGAATCGAAACTTCGTGCTTGAAATGGCTTTAACTGTGTTTCGTAGCCAATCTTTAATAGCAAAGTACTTCCTAACATCCTCTTCCCCATCTCCTTCCCTTCTCAAATCTCTTCAAGAGCCCCAACTGCTCCAGACTATTCGGAGCCAGTGGAACAATGGCATCCCCAATTGGGGTATGTTGTGAAGCTAACGGGTGTGGGGAAAGGAAGGATGCGGAGAGAGGAAGGTTCGGAAGTACCTGGCTATTTAGAACTGGTCACCAAACACGGCTAAAGCCATTTCAAGCAACCTTGCGATTATAATTTGTGGTTTTCGCCAAGGCGATTAGTATTTACCAATCTGAATGTTTGGAAATAAAAAAATAAACAAAGAACCCTAGGTAGGTACCTACCCCATTGAGGGTGAAATTGATTCGTGACTCGACGAGTCAAACTCTGGTGTGATCCACGCAAAAAAACAACTAACACCTAGGTTGGTACCTAACATGAAATGTTATTTGTATGTATTTAGTAAAAGTCATCTGCATAAATTTTATGAAAATATGTTAGCTATGAAGAAATACATAATTTAAGTTTGTAATTTATTTATATGAAGCAAGAAAAAATCATTCTGCTAAAGAATTTCTAGAAACTGCATGGTATTTGGTTGTTAACAAACTTTTTATAGACTAGTTTCTTTGTAATATCTTGTGCATTATTCGCCTGAGTGAGTAGTGGCTAGTGGCGCACACAATACCGGTACAATAAATTGATTGATAACATAAAAATACCTCTCACTTTGATTACAGACTATAAAATGTGAAGCAAATAGAAAAGAATGTAAGTAATATTCGCCATATTCGCGGATGACAACAATCAGAGCGGATTACAATTATTTTACAGTTACTTTGGCAAAACTGCGTTGCTTTGCCGCTTTTATCGAAGATCGTTGCTCTCTGAAAGTTGAAAACATTCAACCTGCTTTCGAATATATACGCAACAATAAGAAAATAGGTTATGACGGGAGAAAATAGACATTGACATGTCAAAATGCATGGACAATGGCACAATAGTGACGCAAAATACCGAAGGAATAAAGTAAATACAATGCCCATAAGACAAGTGCGCAGTTTTAAAACAATTGCATATGTTACACCGATTAGTTGCCTATTACAATCTACGAGAAATTATAATAATATGTACACAGGAAGAGCGGAAATAATATACAAATACGGAGTAGTAAGTGGCCGTGTTATGTGATAATCATGAACTCACCGGAATGTTTTCACGGAAATATCCTCTTATCACACACCGAAAACTAGAATTTTGATTGAATTATTTCACGAACGGCGCACTAATACACGATTTCACTGACTTTCGAATAGTTTGTGCCCGAATCACGCCCAAATATAGAGTTAAACACGTCCGTACAGCTTCACTCTCACGTCAAAAATATTAGCTGATCGGCCATCTTGGAATTTAGACAGAGCGGCGTAAAAAATCTATTGCTGTCACATTTCGCACAACTGAACACAATAGAGATGCACCTAGAACGTAGGTCGGTGAAATGAGGTAGGAATCTGCTTTATCCGTATACCGACACTCAGTTTCCACGTTGTGTAGCCTAGTAACAGATGGCGGGCAGGTAAAAAAAAATTCCTTAGAAAAAATAAATTAGCGTGATATATTTTTTATATGTATTTTATTTATTTTCGATAAATATAAGTGCCTGTCTAGTGGTAAAGAGGGAATATTATTTTTAATTCTTTCATAATTAAATAATTCTTATTACATATTATAATACAAATGCACCAAAGTCACACAGTAATTATTTGGAGTTATCCCAAACACAATACATAAGGATTGTGTGAATTGGTGCATATGTATACACTACTGACAGCAACTTCCTTGCAAGAAGTCACTGAGAGACGGTATTTTTTCTTAACTTATTATTATTGCTATCAGCGAGGAAGGAAGGGAGGGGACCTCACCACTTTCCCAATGGCATTATAGAGAAACATATGATATCCTCTTTCACCGCACAAGTCAAGATTTTAATTTTTTAATTATGGGAATCCATATTTATTTCAATGACTCTAGACCCTCCATTGCCGCTGTACACGGGGTTACCAAGCAATATGCATGCACTTACATAGTACCACATGCGCCATTCAGTCGGTTGACGTCGTAGCGGAGCACTAGTGATGTCGTTCGAGAGGCGGAACTATAAAGTTTTGTCCCGACACAGTTTAGTCGCCATCATGCGTTGAAACAGTGAGGAGCGTGCGTTTGCCGTTGAGGCCTACTTTTCGATTAGACGTTCTGTGATCGCAAACCAATGTTAAACAACATTGTTAATTCTGAATTAAATTTATGAGATTGACAAAAATGACTTAAAAATAAGGGGTCTCCGTGGCGGAATTGGTTAAGGCGCTTGACCCGGTAAGATGAGAGATCCTGGGTTCTTTTTTTTTACATGAGCTCCACACAGGAGGCCGAGGAAAATAATTTACCTCAGGGCCTATGTCATCTTTGGGGATGCTGTATGGAGGATTTTTTTTAAGGAAAAGGAGGAGAAGAGATTTCTGGAAAATTTGGAGAGTTCTGGAAAAGAAAAGAGTTTAAGGGGTGGGTAGGAATCTGGAGTTCAATCCGCCATTCCGCCTCCAAGACCCAGACAAACCTTACCATCAAATCACCAAACATAGCGAACCACTTGGGGTGACCTATGGCAGAGGTGTTAGTTATCCAATAAGGGTTCCCGGGGCGGCGGAACCCATTCCCGCCTCCCAAATTGGTTCGAGTCCCAGTTGCGAATGTTAGCTTCTTATTTTTTCATGTATTATTCTTTTTCATATAGAAGAGCCAAAAAGAGACAAAATCCAAGAAAAAACAAGAAGAGGTGAGAATATTCGGGAAGAGATAATTAACAGACAAGCTGAGACAAGAAGAGACAAAAAGAGATAAGAAGAGACTAGAAAATCCAAGAAGAGACGAGAACATCCAAAAAGAAGCCAAGAAGAGACAATAATAGACAAGTAGAGATAATAAGATGCAAGAAGAGTCAAGAAGAGCCGAGAAGAGTTGAGAAGATCCCAAGAAACAAGAAGAAGCAAGTAGGGACAAGGAAAGCCATGAAGATATAAGGAGAGCCAACAAGAGGATAGCAGATCCAAGAAGAGTCCAGAAGATCCAAGAAGATCATGAAGAGACTAGAAGATCCTAGAAGAAGCAAGAAGAGCCAAGAAGAGGCAAGAACAGCCAGAAATAGACAAGAGAATTCAGAAGAGCCGACAAGAGGCAAGAAGAAGGAAGACAAAAACAAAGGAAAAAAAGAAATTCTCTATCCAATCTTTTATTCCTGCCCATCATAAATCCAGTATTGGCTTACTAGGTTGCCATGTATACCGGTCGATTAAACTCCAACTTCCTTGCTATCCTCAGAGCATGTGTCCCAAAACCTAACAAGTGCCCCCTGGTGTACCGGTGTACCGGTTTCACAGGGACAAGAGTGCTCCTGGCTGGGGTGGTACAATCGTATCATTTCGCCCATTTTTAATATTTTCGTTGAGATTTATTAGTATCATCTTTTTCGTCAATGATATACAGAGTGTCCGGAGATAAAACGCAAAAACTTGGGGAGGAGATTCTGCGTGATGATAGAAGTAAAAAAAAAAACTTTTAACGATATTCTGATGTTTTTCTTCATAAAAGAATATTATTTTGTTCAATACAAACAATTCAACTTTTTTACCCGAAAACTACCTTAAAACTTTGTAATTTCGAAAAAAGTTATTTATCTTTTTTACTATCATGTAGAATCACTTCCCAAAGTTTGTACACTTTATCCCCGGACACCTTGTATTACATTCATGGGAATAACCTTTAAAATTTATTATAAAACCCGGGAAACCCGGGAGGGGAAGGAGAATCTGGGAGGGGGAACCTGGGAGGGGAGAGGGGAGCTTGGGAGAGGGGTTCGCGGGACGGGGAAAGGGGTAGTGGAGTAGGGGGAGGGAAGGTGGAGGAGGCGGAGTGGGAATGCAAGAGGGGAAGAGGACGCGGGAGAGGAAGGGGAGGCGGAAGGGGAACGGGACGAATGGGAAAGGACACGCAGGAGAAAACAATTTATTTATTAAATGACATGGCAACGCATGCCGGGTACCAGCTAGTCTTCTTATAAATGTAAAAGCAACAGTGATGAGGGTAGCAAAGGTAAATTCATGCAATGTCCAGTGTTTTCAATATAATGTCCTCCACGTGCAAAGTCGTATCATCCCCAAGCATAAACTTTATAAAAAAGTGTGTTTATCGGAAGTGACCTGCCAGGTAAGTATGTTTCTGTATCTATTTGTAAATAATAAAATTAGATAGATTCTAAGAATATTAAAAAAAAAAAAAAAAAAAAATGTAAAGCGCCCTTGAGGTGATTTTTCACAAAAACGGCGCTCTACAAATTGTCCAATTATTATTATTATAAAATAGGGTTATTCTAATAAAATCTAATTTAATCATGACTTTTATTTTTTTCACACCTGGGGTGATTTTCACACGAAAGAACCTGTCTACCATTTTCCTGTATTATATATAACCCTTATTTTAAAGTTTATTCAACATAATTCTTTTGCTTTCAAATTTGCAGTATGCCAAGAATTTATTTTTTTACACGATTTTCTGTGGAGTGTGTACCGTATCCCCCGTGTATAAAGAGAATTGAACAATCATGCCACGGGTCGTTAAGGAATCGACATAAACCGTTTGCAATAAGACCCTGTGCAATGCAATTCAACAATAGACTGCGCTGCAGACCGTTACCTTACTTTAGAAAACTGTACATTTCTGTGCAGGGTCTTAGAGCATCCCCTCCAATGGACTGTGCTGCAGACCGTTAGCTTACTTTAGAAAACTGTACTTATCTGCGCAGGTTCTTACAGCATCCCCTCCAATGGACTGTGCTGCAGACCGTTAGCTTACTTTAGAAAACTTCACTTTTCTGCACAGCACTCCCACAATGGACCGTGCTGCATTCGTTATCTACTCTACTTTTCTGCGCAGGGTCATACAGCATTTGAAGTGTGTAGAAGCAAAGGCAGCAATCTCCACTTTTGTGTTTTTGAGAAAAAGCCAAAAAATACATCGATATCTTTGCTTTTAATACGTATTTTCAAACTAGAATTTTTATGGGAGAAAGCTGAGTTTGTAACTAACCAGATATGCAAATTGAATTTAGGTTCTCAATTCGATTCACTATGAAACTTTTCAATAATGTAAATTTTAAATAAATTTGCTATAGTATACCTGAAAGTTGTATTATTTTTATTCTTTATGAAAATAAATGAAGTCCTTTAACAACTATAGTGTAAATCTCACCTGAGGGGGGTTCCCACAAAATCTCAAATCTCACGAAGAGGAGGAGTCTAAATTGAAAAAAAAATAGCTCACGTAATTAATGGATGCCCCCTTATATCGAAATTATCTATGTGCATGCTTCTAGACCCATTATGTCAGGTCAGTTGAGTTTCAAAAGCCTCTGTATCACGAAATGAGTATCAAAATCCGTTATATCCACTTTATTTATCGAAATTACATAAATATTGTTACCCTTGCATTAAAAAATTAACACTTTTCGAAATTAAATTGAAAGCCAATTATATATTTACGCTAGAGATGTGATCGTTTTTTGTGGTTTCCTCCAAATCGATGAAAGTTGATATAGCAGATATAGAAAGTACATGACTCAATTATACAGTCAAGTCCGCTCTGCTTCAATAATAATTTGCAAAAAAATAAACACTTTTAAATTTTTTTACACTTTTTTAATTTACAAATTGACAAATAATAATACAATGAAACTTATAATTGAGCAATTACATGCGTTACAGATCTACAAACTTATCTGTGCAGTTGAGGTGGTGGTTCATAGATAATAGAAACAAAGAAAGATATGGCATGGGAGCATGCCGACTGTCGCCGAACTATGACCAAACTGCACATATTAAAGTGACTGTACAATGAAAGGTATGCATTTGTAGGTAGAAACAAAGGCGAGGTGCCGCTGTGCATAGATGTGATATACAATAGTCTCCCTACACGTAGAGTTCGGAGCGGGACGTGCCCCGCGCTACTTCAGGCCGCCGCGCAGAAAAGTCTCACAGTGAACTGCGCTGTAAGCCGTTATCTTACTTTCGGTCTTTACTTTTCTGCGCGGCGGCCTGAAGTGGCGCGGGGCACGTCCCGCTCCGAACTCTGCGTGTAAAGGGTACTAATAGTGTGGGCGAACGATGATAGTGATACTTTTTGTGTTTACAGTTTCATACTAATAATGGTTTATGGCCCATCTCTCTTATTTCTATTATCAATGGCGAAATAGTGCATTGGTTCGTTAGTTACTCTTACAGCCCACCTGCACAGGAAGCATGTCAATCTGTATACTAATATTATTTCATTAAAATTATAGACAGAATGTTACGTAATTCGTTTTTAAAAGAAAGCCATGAAGAGAAATTGCACCATTATAAGAAATCGACAAAAATTCCATAAAAATAACAGTTTTCAAAGAAAATAAAAATAAAGTAAAAAACATAATATCTACATAATGTTCTGTTCATATTATAAAAAATTCTCTTAAAAATATTATCAATTTGATCATTCTGATAATTCCAAAATCT
Source organism: Glyphotaelius pellucidus (assembly GCA_936435175.1). Classification (NCBI taxonomy): domain Eukaryota; kingdom Metazoa; phylum Arthropoda; class Insecta; order Trichoptera; family Limnephilidae; genus Glyphotaelius; species Glyphotaelius pellucidus. The sequence goes on from OW386560.1 coordinate 10,995,853, forward strand.
GACTTATCGTAGACAAGTTTATACATCTGGGGGTCTAGCACAGTGAAATCGATAACTTTACAATATTGGACCGATAGGCATAACTTCCGATGATTTTATACCGATATACCGAACATGGTCGCACAGTTGAACTGATATTGACAGGGAATAAATAAGAAATCGATGTAGGCAACACTGGCGGATTTTGTCTATGGATTTACACTTGTAAAACGTCAAATCAGGATGTGAAAATTAAAAATACTAATAAATAGACAATTTGTATTGAAATACTTCAATATACATTGGCACTTTGCATGTATGTACTTTTTGACACTAACCGGAGTTAATTAGTTAATGAGGTCTTTAGTCATGTTTCAACCGGCCGGCGTAGTGCAGCGGTAAGGCTCTTGACTTGCATTCCGAAGGTCACGACATCGAATCCCAGCGTGGCAAATAAATTTTATTTGATTAATTTGTGTTATTTCACAATTTATTAATTTATTATAATATATAGTATATTTGCGGCACGTTCCAGAGTGGAAGATACTACCAGTATCGCCCTGGTGTAGGAACACCGTTCAGAATTGAAACGTTGCTTGAAATGGCTTTAGCCGTGTTTAGTGACCAGATCTGAATAGCCAGGTACTTCCCCACCTTCCTCTTCCCTATCTCCTTCCCCTCAACACTACCTTCAGCCTCACAACATACCCCGATTGGGGATGCCATAGTCTCACTGGCTCCAGACGGGAGCAGTTGGGACTCTTGTGCGGTATTCACATTAAAAAAAAAACTTTTTTTTCTCAAAATGTCTTTCGATTCTAAGAGCCTCATTAGTTCAGCTCCATTTATTAATAAGCCAGTTATTTTGCAAAATGAATGACATTATTTAAAAAGTTGTGTATATCGACAGCTTATCTAACACTCGGCCTAAAAGTTGTCAATCGTCAGTCAGAATATTTCTTATCAGTTGTTGACCGTGCTCGGTAATATAACGCCAACTGACCATAAATGACTAATTTAGTCAATATCGTTTGGGTGTAGGGTTGACCATAGATTATGAATTTAATCAATTTCGTATTGGTATAGGGTTTTATTGATCGTCCGTGCTAAACCTCCTATTCCAACATTCCATTAAAATCATTTTCTTAGCTTATGTAAATGCATAGATAAAACTATAATTAAAAAGTAACAGTGTGACAGGCGGATAACTTTGCAGTTGGTGGTGTCAATCTACACCGCACACCATACTTTAAATTCGTGTACAAAAATTTGTATACAGTAATGTATATATTGACTATGAGTTTTAACGAAAAAAAATTCCATTCATCGTTTGCTTGAAAATAATTATGAAAAATACACCCTTTTACCGTCCACGCCCTGTGGGCTGCCCCTTAATACAATAAAATTTATTCTCTCATATTAAAAATGTCAATAAATGACTAGCATACTTAATATGATTAGACTATGTATAAAATTGAAGTAATAATCTAGTGCGTAAACATATTATTTAATAATATGTGTTTACGCACTAGAAACACACAGTAATAGCTTTGTCGAAATAATACATCTTATTTTAATGGGTACAACTGGACTCCCTTTTTACATGGTTTCGAAATAACACTCTTGCATGTACTCAGTATGTACTGTGCGCAGCAAAAATCGTGCGCAACATCGCGGAAAACTGGAAACCATTTTATAACAAATGATCAACGTAGAATGAATATTTATGTGAAAATCAAATCTGTTACATTTTTAGAATGTATTGAAATTGAGACACAGTGTACGTAGTGTGTTGAATATGAGACAACTTTGTTTAATGAGGAGAAATATACGTACAGTGAAACTTCCATCTATCATTTTTGAAGGAACTGTTGAAAAAACAATGAACGCAAGTATTAGAAAAAACATTCATACATTCTTAATTTTTAAATATTCTAAAATCAATACATATTTCACACATATTTGAGTGCTTCTTAAAAAATATTTTATATTCAATATACATATGTGAAATGTAATTTAAATTTTAATCAGAAATTTCAAATACGTACTTAGTTCATAACTTTACTGCTGTACATACTAAATTATGTACGATTTTAAGTTAAATAAATATATTTTGACTGTTTTATTTTGACTGTAAGTTAATATGTATAAAAACCGATCGAGTTAAGTTTAAAAATCTGCATGATTTAAATCAGAGGTTCCAAACTTTTTTTCTCATAGAACACTTTCAAAATTTTACTGGTCACGGTGGACCCCCTGTTGGTACATATTCTCAAAACTCGACACACGTAGTACTGAATATTGAAAGGCGAGGTGTGGTCCGTCACAACGGAACACTACCGGATCTACGACTTTTTCAAACGGGGGCAAAATGGACCAGTATTCGAGATATATTTGCCGCGACGGAGGGTGCGTAATGGGATATGAGACGGGGGACGGGTATGTTCCCATCCCAGCACAGTACACCCATATCCCATTACGCCCCCCCCCCCCTTGTCTAGCTGGGCGTTTTAATATCTCATGCATAACCGATACAAAAACGTGCACTGTACGCCAGTCGCTCTGTTATTATAGAGGGGGCATAATGGGATATGAACCAGGGGGTGGGATGGGATATGGGGCATGGATGAGTCTCAATCGAAACCAGTTCGTGGACCCCCCTTACAACTTGTGAACCCCCATTTCTTTATCGCGCCTACGTGGACCCTCGTCTAGGGGTCCACCTGGACCACTTTGGGAATCACTGATTTAAATGATGCATAGGGGAACGATCGATGCAATCTATTTTTGCAAGTTTGGTATGATATTAATTCGGGACTGGAAGAAGTAAACGATAAATGCGGAAAAACAATCATTCAAGGAATGATTGATTGAAATTTCACTGTGGTGTATATGAAAATTTAAATCTAATTCAATGGACTTTATTCCTTCCTGAATAGCCGTGTGCCTATTACTAATATATTTTAAAAACATAAAGCGTAATGTCCACCAACAAAGTAATGGCAGAGTTATAAAATAAAAATTATCAAATATCACAAGTTGCTGAAGTGTTTTTTTTTTTTTAAACATTGTAAACAACTATCATTGCTTATAGAGATTCTACATTAAAACGAAATACTAATGGTTTAGAATATAATATATACAAAACTTTTATCACTTATCAGAATCCAAGTATGTTTGTTACAAATGAAAAGTTACTTTATTTTTAACCAGTTTATTAGAATTCATACATTACTAGCTGAAGTCCCCGGCAATGCCCGGGCTTTACACAGAGTTTTCGAAATCAAATGTAGACAGTAACCTTTCTTTTGTTTTGAAGGTTACATGTGCAAAATTTCATCAACCTCGGCATAAAACTGTAGATTTGCATACAAATCAAATCCACCCCGCTCGTCCACCACTTACAGACATTCTTCTTTATATATTATATATTTCAACGAATTTACACAAAACCTTGACAAATTATGTACCTAAACCTTTCTCATAAATCATTATATCTATCGGTGAAAACCGCAAGAAAATCCGTTCAGTAGTTTTTGAGTTTATCGCAAATAGACAGGCAGACAGATGTGGCAGAGAACTTTGTTTTATAATGTGTAGAAATATCAACTAGTTTCGGTTATAACCTTTTTCAGGACAGTATTATTACAAATTAACCTTAGTACAGACATTCACATTACAATGGAACTCCCTTAAGAAGTTTCCAAGGGACCGGAAAAATTTCTTAACCTCTCATCTGTCGCGGGCCCGCCAGCGGGCTTTACTTTTAAATGCGATTTAAAGAAACTGTACGAAAGACAAGTTCAGAATCGCTTGCGCCAATTTCAATCTAAAATACCATCCAACATTCAACAGGTTAAGCAGGAAAACCTTATATGTGGGATAAATTGGGCTCCTCAGTCTTCAACGGACTGAAAAAAAATCAAACTTCTTGGGCATGAAAACTTCTTAAGAGGGAACTTCTAAGAGGATTTCACTGTATAAGAATAAAATAAAGATATACAATACTGTGATGAAGAAGGTATAATCGAAATTAGTTGATGCAATGTATACCTTCTAATTAAAGTAGTTAAAACTTACATTTAAATATAACATCAAGCCACAAAATGATAGCTTTCTTCAATAATTTATGTTAACTTAAAATTCTAAAAATATTTGTAATCCATCAAAATAAAAAATTAATCTACAGAAATAATGTCTACGACAAATTCTATTTAGCGGTTAAAAATAAAGGAACTTTCATTTAAAAGTATAATAATGTCAAGCCACAAAGTGATAGCTTAAGTGTTAACTTAAAATTCTAAAAATATTTGTAATTCATCAAAATAGAAAATTAATGTACAGAAATAATGTGAATGACAAAGCAACATATTAGAATATGTAGAACAGAAAGTAACTTTCAACTATGTACTTTCACATGAACTTTTAATGCTTGCAGATTTAAACGAGCATTCTTAGATATTTTGATACAAGTCAATAATCACAATATATATGGTACTGTCATAGCGTAAAAGTGGTAAAAACAACACAATTGTTTGATCTACAAAATTTTCATTTATCAGGTTGATCTGAATTGAAAGAGCAATTTTTCTTTTACCCACCGAAGCACAAGGGACGAACCTGCATCTGTGACAGTATGGCTGCGGTTAACAAACATAAATGTTCAACATCAGGCTCCCTAATGGATCAGCAAGTGTGTTATAGCACGGTCAAACATAACGGTTTGTGGTTATGTTGTTGTGGATTGTACCTTTGGCAAAGTGGATTTCACAACCTCATGATGATTCAAACGCCGGCCCTCAATTGTTCGTTCAACTCATCTTCTTCATCACGCTCTATTTCCATCTCTCTTAGCAGCCTTTGGTTATCTGGATCCATATCCATCTTGCGTATATGTGTCATGATATCGTCCCCCCCTTCCTGAGCTTCTTCGTCCCCGTCATCGTTGATCAAATCCGTCGCCCGCAACGTCAAACTCTTACTTAACTTACTCTTTTCTTCTTCTTCCAGTTCTGAATCTTCCTCATGAATATAGATGTGATCATGGTCGTAGACGATGCGCTTTCCCTTGTAACTCGGAGCAGCTAAAGAGTTCCACTCGTTCTCTATTAATTTTCGTAGGCGGATGAACACATGCGATCCTTTGGAAACGTGGGAGCAACGCTTCGGTAGCACGGAGCCACGCAACTCCATGTCTACTTTGTATATTTCATTGTCCAAGCATGTTTCAAAGTATAACTTCTTCATTTCGATGTTACACTCGTATATGTTAACATCGGGTAGTTGAATCCTGATGATGACGTAATTATCATTTTGATACCACAGAATTGCTGGAGTTTTATGGTCAGGTTTGACGGGAATTTCGCAGAAGCTGGAATCGATATCACTGTGGTTTATTTGGTTTTTGTGCACAATGATGAAATCGTCTGCAGATTTTGAAGGCTCTTTCTTCTCATCTTGGATGGTAGATATGTTAGAGGTTTTGTTAGTTTGTTTTGAGAGCGGTGGCAATGATGGTAAGTTGTTCAGTTGTCTAAATTCTTCGAAATCTTTTGCATCGAACGTGCAGTCCCACTCGTCGTCATTTTCAAAGTCAGTAAACATATTGTTCCACTCAGTCAATTTGTCGGCATCTTCAACTGTCAAGATTTCCTCGGAATCGAGCGCTGGAAGGGAGGGAGACACATACGGCATTAGGGCTTGTTGCCGAATGAAGTCAGGTATCGGCTCTGGTTCCGTGTGCTCTTCATCATCTGAATAAACTGTTTCCAGTTCAATAAGAGCTCTTTCCAAAGACTCTTTGTCTTCCTCAATCAATTCCATTTCATCTTTATCTATTTCAATCATAGATCTTAAAATATCAAAATAAGAGACTCTCTCTTCCGTATCGAAGAGTACAACAGCATATTTGTTCCCACCTGTAACCTCAGCAGGTGTTTTGGTGTAGTACCGAGCTAGTAATATCTTCAAGGATTCTAAATCTTCTCTGAAGCTCTGGTCGTACAAAACATCGGCCGCTGATTCTGTCCAACCTTCTTTCGGAGCTCTCGAACCAAATAAGCTGCACTCGATGGCTTGGAATGGCATCCTTGATATGAATTTTGCATTAATAGGGAACATAACGTCCAGTTCAATATTTCTATAGTCTCCATGATCTACAAAGAAACACTTGTAGATTTTATTTTCAGTGGTAGGATCATCGACTATATTTTCAACTCGGGCTCTGTAGAATTGTTGATCACTAGGAAACTTTGCGAGGCAGTAAAATGTGCTCGCAATCATGTCTTCTGTTATTTCCTTCAGAAAAATGCATTTCCGTATCAAGTCCTCAACGTACTTCTGAATATCATCTTCCATATCTTTCAATGGCCTTTCATAGGCGAAGATTCTAAGAAAGAAAGTGTCAGGTGTTTCAACTGAGCTGAAGTAAACCTCGGTGTACTGATCTTGGTTTAAATGAGCCCACTGCGGTTTAGGTAATTTTTGATTATAAGTTGCTGTTGACGTACTGACAGGGGAATATATTGGCAATTGGTAATCAAAGGATTTACAAATATTGTACAGGTTTTCAAGATGGGTAGGATTTTCCACGGCATACTCTCTCAAAAGGTCCTGCTTCAGGTTGCATCTGACTGCATCTATGTGCAGCGACTTGAGACGTTTGCAGATTTGAATGTTGTCTAACCAGAGGGTGTTGCCAATTCCTAAGACAATTTTTCCTTTTAGAAAGACATCATCTGTCGTGAAAAAGTGCTTTCTCAATTTGTTTACGGAAGTAGTGCTCCAATACTCTTTACCTCCGGCTGGTTTCATTCCCACAGTTCTAATTCGCACCGTGGTTGATTGAATGGCTTTCAAGTGGTCAGGCAAATAGAGAAGATCCATTGTACTTTGCCAGATGTAGCATTCTTCCTCTAGCAGGTTCAGGAGAATGTAATCAGATCTTCTGTTGGGCGAGGGGAGGATCTTGATGATTTGGCAGCGCTCGTACACCCGCTGGACTTTGACTGCGCAGATGTCTCCGAGATGGGGAGTGCCATGCGGTTGTTTATTAACATCCAGCAGGAAGTGTGCAGCCATTGCAACAGCTAGGTGCAAGTTCCTCTGTGTCACAGAAATGGTGTTGTTTTCTACATCCATGTACTCTAGCAACTTGGCAGAGAAAAGGCCTGTGTGGTGGACGTAAATGACCTTACACTTAACTATTCCCGTTTCCGGGATCCAATCCAAGAGTTTATCTTTAGCGGGAACGAGAGAATGCCTCTCTATGCATTTGAGTTTGTTTGGACACTTGCCAAAGCCCATCAACTGGTCGCACAGAGGCACATACAAATCTGCCTTCCTCAGGTCGTTATAGCTCAAGATCTGCTTCAGCAAGAACTCCACTTTCTCCGGCACTTCCACCTTGCATCTCTTCACAAACTGCACAATTTTCGGCAATTGCAGAGAATTTTCTTCATCTATAAAAACATCAAAACGTAACTGAGGCTTATCCCTATCTTCCATGTACAAATTTGGATAATTGTCCTTCATGGTGGAGAACCTCAAATTGAATTTAGTCAATGTTGTGGGCAAAGAATAGTTGATGATCCAGCTGGCATTGTAGATATCCAAGAATTGAAGGTTTTCATCACAGCACACTATGAAGACGGTACCAATCACGTTGTTATAGGTTTTCCATGTCAGGCGGACATTGTTGAGAACATCTGGAGGCATGGATAAGTCCACGAGCATCACACTGTGACTGTCGGCTCGAAGTGCCGTACCCACACTGGCCACCTCAGCATTACTCCCGCACACTATCACACACCTCCTTTGTACCAGTGCGTCTTTTGTTTCCTCTCTTATTACCTCTCTGAGTCTTTCAATCTTTACATTGGCTTCCACGAACCTGACTTGAAGCTTCATACCCGAATAAAAAGCACACTCTTGCAACGCTGTAAACACAAGTGCAGGATTATGCGATTCTGTACCGATTCGTTTTAAAGTGTCACACCAGATTGTGCTAGTCCCATAAACTTTCAAGGCCATTTCATTAATGAGACTTTCTTTCTGTTCCTTCCTCAGGGATTTTTGTTCATTTTCTCGCTCTAATTGGAGCATGCGTTTGTTGGCCCCCAGCTGCACTCGGTCTAGGACAGCGTTAGTTTCAACAGAAAACCTCTCATCCAAAATGTCCAGATTATTTAGGTAAAGATATTTGATCTTTTCAAAATTGATAATGTTCACTTTGTACTTCATGTTGACTGCGAGGCAGCGGGGAGTCGAAATCAATACATCACACGCTTTTAAAAATTCATAGGCATTTAAACTGTTGTCACAGTCATCGACTCTCAACACAGCAAAGGCATTTCCTTGGGGAGTGAGGCAGTCCTTAAGGATGGCCAAACAATTGCTGTGGGTTCGTCGAGCACTCTTGATATCAGGGCACAGGATCAAAAGTACAGGTTCTGTCACCTCCAGTTTTGTAGAGTACGAGGTGAGGAGATGCAATAAGGGAGCCAAGATGGCCAAATCCCTTCCCGATTCAGAGGGACCAATTGCAAATGTACTGAAACAGTTGAAAATGTGCGGCCAAACGCAGCTCTGAATATTCCTGGGTGTTTTAACTCCCATTCCTTTCAGATTGAGGAGGATTTTCTCCCCAAAGGGGGCTGAATCCAGGCTCCTGCAAGGTAGACAAGTCAAACCGCTCCTTGTGTGTGTGATGACTTTGGGTGTCAAGATTGTTTCCACCAAGTCATCTTTGCCGTACACATCTTCTAGATCTTCATTACTGTTAAAAGGAACTCGAACCCAAATATTGGACACTTCTGAGCCGGTAGTGGAGTTCTCTTCTCTTGTGATTGGGATGCTTTTTTTCCCATCACATATTTGTTCATCAGTGAACACTTTGCAATCAGCCTTTAGTTTTTGAATCTTAACAGGGTCAATAACCAGAGACTTGCAGTAACTCTTATCAGAAATGAAGCTGGAGCTCTTGATAGACCCCTCTGGTTTGGCAAACACTCCAAGACCGATGGATTTCCAGGCAGATCCATTGCTGAAGCTACTCAGGGAACAATCCAGACTAGTCTTAGAAACAGATCTAGAAACATCCAGCATTTCTGGCTCATCTACCAGATCTGGGTCATCCTCACTCAGCAACGAATGCACACTTGTGCCACAAATAGATTCATCCGTTTTAATGTCTTCTTCAACAATTATACTTTCTTTAGCCTCAATTGTGTTTATAATTTCACATTTATGTTCCACTTTTTCCTTTACAACATTTCTGGTTCCTTTCTCCAACATAAATTCTTTATTTGTTACAGTTCCTTGTGGAACAACATCCTCATCGTTTATTCCTTGATTTGTATTTTTTTCTACTTCCATTTGGGATTCAGTGTAATCAATGTTAGTCTGTTCCACAACTGTACCTATTTTTTCAGGACTAGTGGGAACTGTATCCAGATTTACTCCATTTGAATTTACTTCTGGTTGTTCAGCATCGTTATTGCTTTTTTCCTCCACTACAACACAGGTGGCTTCATCTAAAAATTGTCCATTTGCTTCCAATGAAGCATTTTTTATAACACTTGTGGCTTCATCTATAAAAAAATCCTTCGTTTCCAATGATACATCCTTTGCTACTTCCAAAAATTCACCCCTCTTTTCATCTAACAATGTATCCTTTATTTCATCTAACAATGTACCTTTTACTTCATCTAAAAAATCACCTTTATTATCGATTGTTGCTTTTTTGGACAAGCCATCTTCAACACATGCAGTGCCCTCAGAATCTACCTTCTTATCACCAGAACCTTTGCAAAGTTTAGCACACTCCATTCTGGCATTATATAATCTCAACAACTCGCGAGCATCACAATTTTTTACAACTATTTTCGGTTCGGTTTCAATGACTCTCGACACAATTTGGCTTTTTACAGAAATATCTGGTTGTTGAGTCTGTGATCTAACCTCATCTTCATTTCCTTTTTCTACTCGAGTGCTATTTTTCATCACCCCAGAAATATTATCCGATACAATTTGATTGTTATCTATTGGCACGATTGCATCAACCCTTTCCTTAGAAGTATTCAAAAAATTCTCACGGTTCTTGGTCTGGCTTAGAACCAAAAATTCTTTAGGTTCTGTCTTTTTTGTAATTGAAATATTCTCATCTCTGCTTCTTTCTTCAACTTTTGCAGTTAATTTTTTTAACAAATCATGAGTGGTATTTTTTTTTGGCGTAAGATTGGTTTTTGCAACAGAAATATTTTCCAATGCAATTTGATTTTGTACAGGTTCATCTGTAGGTTGTGTTTTTGGCACAATATCATCTGCATCCTCCTTAGTAGATTTTGATAATACCTTTGCTTGGAATCTTTTGAACACATCTGCTGGTAGATTTCTGGATCTATTGATTTGTGGACTCATCTTCATTTCCCCTCCCTCTTTATCGTAACTCAAATTTGCCCCACTGGTATTAATGGACTGATTGCTGCGCAGAGATTTCTCCAGTTCTTCTGAAGTCATAATATTTGAACTGCATTCAGACAGTGAGTCACTTGAACGCTTCACCTTGTCAGCACTTGAATACGCTTTGAAAATGGATTCAACATTATTTATAAGCGATACTTTGCCAGAAACCGGAGAACTGGTATTTGTAATGGATTGAGAAGATTTAATACAAGCAACTGGGTTCTTTGTAAAATTCTGTTGTTCGTTGGCAGGTTTGGCACCATCAATGTAAGTAAAATCCTGTGCATTTTTGAAAGCTTCCAACGCTACCAATGGATCCGGTGCCAAATCCGGTGTTACAAGTTTGAATGGTTTGGTTTTAAATCTAGGTTTTTTCTTTTCTTTAGGTTGGGTATCTACCCCGCTTCCACTTGAAGACCGGTTGTAATCTGGTTTTCCTCCGTGTGCTTCCTTCGCTGCATGTGAAGATTGAAAATCAAGACTCGCCTTATGGGCTGGATTCCTCTTTGTTTTCATCCCTGTTACCACAGGTAGATTAGTTTTAATCTTTATATCTTCGGCACTGGAAGTAAGATCAATACTGCTACTGGAATCATTAGCTTTTTGGCTTTGTTTGTTCTTTTGTTGAACATATTCAGAGTTGCTTTGAGTTTTGACAATATTTCCAAATTTTGGTGACTTTTCATGGTTTGTTGGATACATGCTTTTGAATACACGGCTATCATCTTTTGTACCTTTAGCTTCTGCTGTAGTAGGTCGTTGAGACTCTGACATTATCGGAGTTCCCACTGATGCGGCGGAATGATTGGTTGGCTTGTTCAAAGCGCTATCATCTTTTCTGACTGCTCCCTCTTTGTATTTGTCAGATGTGTGAGCATTAGAAATGACTTGTGATTTTTTTTTCTTGGGTGCAAAAGCAAAATCTAAGCCATCATCCAAATCACTCTTATGAATCTGCGGTGGTGGGCTTAGTGTTCTTAGTGGCGCCTTTTCTTGCCTTCTTGGGAAATTGATGACTGGCTCTTCTATCTTTGGTGCTGTGGTTATCTTTGGAGGACTGTACATAAATGGCTTTACATTTTTAGTGTTTTTTTGGTCCAAAGTAATTCCTGCGGGCATGTATCTTGTAATCGTAGAATGTTCTTCCTCTGGTACTTCTACATCTACTTTGACCGGTTCATCCGACGCCACTTCGATTTCTAGCTGCTCTTTGATATTCGCTAAAGGCGCACGGCCTGAAAAAAAATTTATAGATTTAATTAGTACATATTTGACTAGTGTAAAACTAGAATAGATTGATGTTATGCTTTCAACTATTAAAAATAATGACAGATTATGGTCTTTGTTTGATAATCAAGCAGATTACTGAGAGAGTGCTGTATATGCAGATAGCTGTCAGATAAAAATATGGCAAGCCTCAGTTAGGTCATTAACCAGGTTACGATAGAATCATAAACAATAAATCCACCCTAGCATGATTGTCTATTACTTAAAGGATTGGAAACTACCTTTACGACTACAAATGTTTATATATGTCCAAACACAATTGGATATATTATTAGAGGCACTGCTGAAAACCAGCTGCATTAAAGGTTTACAATGTACACTTTACATAATATAAACTATAAGGAGAAATTAGAATTACGTAAGTAATAAAGAATTCATGAGCTTATAAAACAGCAAAGGTTAGAAATGTTCTAGGAATGAATAACAAATAATCTATTGATAAACATGTAAATGCTTAGTATTATGTCTGTGAGACACACTTTTTAAAACTGTATTAGATTCTTTGAAAAATGCACACATTAAATCATAAGGCTAGGTTTACACTCGTAAGTTTTTTCCCGTAATTCGCTCGTGTATGCGATTTATGGCCAAATTACCAATGTAAACGACACCAAAAGTCACGTAACGTAATTAAAGCAAGTTAAAGAACTTCTTCTTTCGGAAGTTTTTTGACAGGTCTAATCGCGTCTGCGCGAAATTCCAGCCTTCTTATAGCTTATAATATATAAAAATAAAATATATATAAAATCAGTTTGACAAGCTGAGGAACTTTCTGTAAGAAATAGTACCAAAATGCTATTGATAAACATGTAAATGTTTAGTATTATGTCTGTGAGACACTTTTTAAAACTGTATTAGATTCTTTGAAAAATGCACACATTAAATCATAAGGCTAGGTTTACACTCGTAAGTTTTTTCCCGTAATTCGCTCGTGTATGCGATTTATGGCCAAATTACCAATGTAAACGACACCAAAAGTCACGTAACGTAATTAAAGCAAGTTAAAGAACTTCTTCTTTCGGAAGTTTTTTGACAGGTCTAATCGCGTCTGCGCGAAATTCCAGCCTTCTTATAGCTTATAATATATAAAAATAAAATATATATAAAATCAGTTTGACAAGCTGAGGAACTTTCTGTAAGAAATAGTACCAAAATGCGCCGTTGCGAAATGTCAAAAATCAAAAGACAATTGTTTTTATTGGATTTTTTCCTATAAAACTAGTTTTTATTTCCACTTATTTGAGTTTTCTGTAAATGAGCATCCTTCTATTCAATTATCGGTCCAATCCTTTCTAATCTCAATGTCTCTGTTTTTAAAATTACGTATTTGAATACGAAGTCGGTCGCTGTCAGGTAGCTGTCATTCGGATAAAATGAAAGAAATCCATTAATTTTCGCCTTTGACGGCACAAAAGTGCATGGAGAATTGTTTAATTAAAGCCAAATTCTATTTCAGCACGTTATTTGGACCTTTTCGTCTTTGTTGACAAAATCGCGTAAATTTGACAGTAGCAGAGCGTTGTTGAAAGGAAGCCATCTCACCGCAAATGAATTTACAGATGTAAATGGTCGCATGAGCAGTTACACAGTTCGAACTTCAGAAAAACTTCCGTGATCATTAATTACCACAAGTCAGATGTATATGTAAACGCTCCTGTGAGTAACCTGTCAAAATCTTACGTAATCCGTAAATTTTTATTACGAGTGTAAAGTTAGCCTTAGGGTATATTACTCATTACGTATAAAATTGTACCCAGAGCGCATATTGCATCTGCGTTAATTTTCAAAGAAAATTTATGAAAGTCACAAAAAATGGCAAGTACGCCCTTTATCCTTATTACGTCATGAATAACCTGACAATATTTGAAGAACTCCCTACTACCATCAATGTAGGTGAAAAATTTTTCTTGTGCAATTTGGTTTTGAAATGAAGATCTGGATGCCATTTATTCAGTACCTACCTCCCTCCCTCATCTAACTGCTCACATATCTTGAGAAGAACAAAATCATTAACGACCGTCAATACGGATTCTGGCGGAACCGCTCGTGCGGCGATCTTCTCGCATATGTGACGCATGTTTGGGGGCGGTGCCTGGAACGTTTCGGTGAGACCCAAACGGTCGCACTGGACATTTCCAAGGCCTTTGACCGGGTTTGGCATCGAGGACTTGTCAACAAACTGCCATCTTACGGACTTCCCCTATCCCTGTGTACGTGGATTGCCGACTTTTTGAGGGAGAGGTCAATTCAGACGGTTGCTGATGGTTTCACCTCTTCCTCGCATCCAATAAATGCTGGCGTCCCACAGGGATCGGTTCTGTCCCCGACTTTGTTTTTGTTGCACATCAACGACCTTTTGTCATGTGCACCAATTCATTGTTATGCGGATGACAGTACAGTCCATGACAGCTTTTCGTTTGACAAGCCCCCAAAGGGCACACAAACTCCAACGGCTCGGAGGGCTTTGAAGCAAAGAATGGAAGGTTACCTCGAGAGTGTTTTCTCTTGGGGTAAGAATAACCTCGTCGAATTCAATGTTTCAAAGACCCAATCATGTCTGATTACGTCTAAAAGGGATCGAAATGAAAATCTAGTCTCCTTCAACGGAAGCAATCTTCCGAACAGACCTTCCATTGAAATGCTTGGTGTAACTATAAGTGACCAGCTCAGGTATGGGGGCTCCATCGAAGCCAGAGTAAAGTTAGCTTCTCAAAAACTGGGCGTACTGTACAGGGCCCGCAGATACTTTAATAGTACACAACTGCTTACCCTGTACAAATCGCAAGTGCGCCCCACGGTTGAATTTGGCAGCCACCTCTGGTCTGGAGCTCCAAAATACTTGAAAAATACCCTCGACTCTGTGCAGAAACGGGCGGTCCGTTTGATAGATTCTCCCATCTTAACGAACGGGTTGCAATCTTTAGAGCACAGGCGTCGGGTGGGAATGCTATCCATGTTCTACCGGTATTTCAATGGAAGATGCTCTGAGGAACTAGCGTCATTAATCCCTTCGGCACCGGTGCATAGTCGGGAGACACGCCAAACGCGCGCCCAACATATGTACACGGTTGACATTTGTCACATGAGAACAGGTCGTTTTTTCGACTCGTTCTTAAGTTCAACAGCTCGGCTATGGAATGATTTGCCGGCATCTGTGTTTCCTCCCTCCTACAACATGGGTCTCTTCAAGACCAATGTTCATTCCTTCCTCTCCTCAAAAAGACCCTCCACACAGCATCCCAGATGACATAGGCCCTGAGGGGAATTATTTTCCTCAAGGCCTCCTGTGTGGAGTTAAGGTAAAAAAAAAAAAAAAATTCATCACCTTTGAAATTTGGAACAATAGTAAATTCGACTGCAAAGCAGAAGTAGAATTGGGACTACCTTGGAAACAAGTTGTTAGTGTTTTTCGTGTATGTGAGCTCGTTTCTGTGGTGATAATTGCCTCGAGGTATCACGGAGAAACTATATAACTTGAATTCAATCAATTTATTCACTTTAAAAACGTAACAAAATTAAAATTTCAAATCGTTTTTCAAATAGAGAAAATATTAAGATTCAAGCGTATTTAAGCAATTAACTAACTAACTAACCATCACGCCGTTTCCCCGCAGGGGTAGGCAGAGAGGACGGACCGCCAAACAACTCGATCTTGGCACACACTCCTTGCTTCGTTCACATTCATACATCGTCTCATACATGCTCTTCTGTTATTCTGACTCTTGACATCGCCCGACTCAAGTATCTGATTCACTTGGTTGTGCCATGTCTTCCTCGGGCGTCCCCGACTTCGTCTACCATTCACATTTGCGTCATATATTTTCCTTACACTCCTTTCCTCATTCATTCGCTCTACATGCCCAAACCATCTGAGCGTCCCTTTCTTAATCTTATTCATTACGCTTACATCAGCCTTGCATTATTTGCGGATTTCCACATTTCTCACACGATCATACATGGTTTTACCACACATACGTCTCAGGGATCTCATTTCTACAGCATTCAGTCTACTTTCATCCTATCTCTGCCAGTTCCGTGTAAAACAATTTAAACATCAATGAAGCACAATCAGACTAACAGCAATAAAGCTTGCTGTCTAAATTGAATTATACATATAGATTATGTTGTAGGAACTACATATATTGTGATTATGTTGTGTGCTCCTTCGCAGAGGTACAGAGGTAAGTGATTGGTTATCCTTTTTCCTTGCATCCCTAGTTTTTCCCACACACATAATTCCAGCAAACACCATTTCGTCTTGTTTCATTTTTAGTATTTACAGCCCATTTCCAAGTGCATCTGAAACTGTAATTCATAAGCAGTTTCGGATGCAACAATGGAGGTGTTAGTAAATGAACCCACAAACTTGGTGGGGTAACCCGACGCAGTTGTCTACTTGTCTACAATCAATTTTTCAACAGGAATGCGGTGAAAAGATTGTTCGTCTGTACTTCACTTGATAATAATTAAAGAAAAACTCACTCTTTTCCCTCATTTTCATAGCTTGATAAAAAGCCAAAGGGTTTTTAAAAGACCCGTTCGTCTTTTCGGATTTCCTGGAACTCTTCTTCAGAGAGCTGTCGACTTGGAAGGCCCTCTCCCCCTTGGGAGCCGTGTTCTCGTCGAGTGGATACTGGGCGCAATCCTGCAGATATATCTTCATCTCTTCCATCATCACGGCGGGCGGTGCAGTCTTCAGCTCACTGGGAAGTTGGGAGGTAAACAATTTAGGCAGGATGAACTTGACCTGTTTGTTGACTTCTTGGCATATTTCTCTCAAATCTTGAGCAGCATATTCTTCGTTGGCCTGAAAATATGAAGAAATACTTTATAAGAATCGATTCATCTATTTTAGCATGATACCATTTCTCAGAAAGAATTGGTAAATAGTGAAACTTTCTTAAGAAATTTTCCAAGGGACTGGAATGATAATCTAACACTGGTATCCACGGCTGTCCGTACAGTGAAGGATGGCAAGATTTGGAGGAACCTCGTTCACCAAAGAAATTGGAGTATGGGTCACAATTATCAGCAATGAGGCAACAACTAAGAAGAATTGAAAAAAAATACTACCTTCAAAGCTTCCAGTTTCTTCTTCCTTTGAACTTGAGCATCCGTGGCCAGGATCTTCCTGGCGTCCTCCAGCTCGGCAGGCGGGCAACGGAGGAAAACCAGGCCTGAGTTCTCGTACCGCCGTGTCCGCAGGGTGCTCTTGCTGGCCAGTCCCCGCTTGCAGAGCACTTCCGCAATGTCGTGGCGCTCCCTATCCGGGCCCGTGTACACTAGCTGGCCGAAGTAGCATTCTATGTCGGATACCAGTGAAAATCTGCAAGAGAAGAGATTGCTTTCAACATATACATAATGTTCATTTTCTTCCTCTTGCCCTTTCCGGGTCGGGGACCCATCGCATCGACAAGAATCCTCTAAGTGTCCCTATTCTTTCCCCTTTCCTCGCACAGCTTCTAGAGCTGTTTCTTCTAACTACGTCTAGGGCGACCCACTGGATTTCTTACTTATGGAAAAGCACTAGAATTTTGTCTTCAGTGATTAAATATTACAATTTGAGGTTTTACTCATCAAGTTAAAATAAAAATAAAACAATTTATTTTAGCTGTATTGGTCCCACGTAAAGAGTTCATGAACGATATTATGTGTATTTTGGAATGGTCTTTTAGTTATGCACCATTGTATTATGTAGATGTACACATTTTCCTATAGAATATGGCCAATACAGTGTCCAGCAACGAGTGAGGGTTATGTTTGATAGACTTTGTAAATAAATAACAATGAGCATTGTTTGGAATATATCTTGTCCTTTCTCAAAACTCCTACCTACCTCCCTCTACCTATGCACACAAATCAGTGCAGTTGCAACCTTCAACAAGCAAGCAGTGTATGAAGTTCTATTATGTTTGTATTTTCGAATGCAAGTGCAAATTACCTGTTTATGTAAGACTTTAAATTATAACTTATGGTGATCATACGATCTGTGCACAGTTTGGAACATTTTATGTGGAATGTGAATTCTTATGTGGACACCATCGATCCAGCCTGCTACATTAACAGTAGAGTTTTACGCTTCCTAATTCCCCCCTTCTAAGAAAGTTATAAAGGTAGTGCAGGTATAAATTGAATATTTTTATACATTTTGAATGTCCATTCCACTCACTTGGGAGGCATCAACGTCTGCGGTCTGAAGTACCAAACTTCCGCTTGCTCCAACTCGTCCCTAAAAACATTCACGGTCACCGGTATCCAGAGGTTGGAGGCCTTCCACTGTATCTCCAGTGTGGTCTCCAATAGCTCGGAGGTGGCCGGGTACACGTGCAGCAGCCCAGCCTGGATGATGGCCGCCTCACGGACAGGCTCCGTGTTGTGAGGGTCCAACGAGTTCTTCCTGAGGATCTCCAGCCAGAAGAGCTGCGGATTGATGATATTGATGATCCGCACTTGGTAGAAGCAGTTTGCCGACAGCTCTGGAACAAATAATTTTGGAAATTAATAAAGCTATCCGACAGAGGATTGGTATCTAATGTTTGTTTTTTTTTTTTAATCATTACTCCCTTGACAGTCCTGCATTATTGCAAATGATTTCATTTCATATTCTTAGTCACGCAAACTAAAAATATCTTTCATGGCATCAATAATGTCAATACCAATTCATTTATGAACTCCCTTTTGCCACGCATACATACATACATCAGAAGGTTGCATGTTCAAATCACGTCGGGGTCACCAATTATCGCTTAGCTGCCCGACACATATGCTCATTAGTCGCATGTTCTCTTGCTACTACTACCTAGTAGCATGGGTGCCACGCCCAAATGAGCATGCTCACAAATTAACCGGCTGTTGATTTGTGCCGGCTGTTGAACGCCCAAATGAGCATGCTCACAAATTAACCGGCTGTTGATTCGCGGGTGGAAGGGGAAATGGGCATGCTCATTTATGAGCATGTGTGTCAGTACCGTAACACGTGATTGCATTCGAGCCTCAACAAAAAGGTAAGACTTTGGCCAAAATCAATTCAGTTGTGGCCTACGCCTCATCGAAGGCAGTCGTGGCCTTCGCCTCCCCCGAAGCAAGCAGACCGCTTGCCTCCGCAGTTCGAGACATTGTTTAAGGAAGAAATTTCTAACAGCAGGTCCCACTGCGCTTTACCAACCACAACCAGTCGTGCCTTTCGCCTCCTGCTCTCTGACTCTGTGACCCAGCCAAAGCATGTATCTGATACCGTAGGAATCATCACCAGACAGCAGTCGAGCACCTCTGGTCTCCTTCTGATCATCATATTGAACCGCCTGGAATCAATCGCCAAGCGGAAGCCGAGAAGCTTGTCTGCCCGATACCAAAACTTCCACCTGCTTGAAACGTCCCTCTGCCCTTCAAGGCTTTCAACCCCAACAATGAGAAGACCGGATACAGATTGCCCGTAGAAAAATTCTGAGTGTTATTAAGTGAACCTAACTAATAATAATCCTAGTGATAAGAATGTGAATTTGTATTGTGGAAAATAGAAAAAAACCTCCATCGTATAACTAAGTTACACGATTTCTACTGAACCCAATGATCCCTTCATGTCGAGATCAAATCCCTCCCTTGGATATACATAGTGATAATGGTGAATAAAACATTATTTTCTTATCATTGAGTGTTTGGCGATGTCTCCTGGTCCCACAATGTAGCCTTCCAGGTATTGGAGCAGGCTTCTCACCAAGTCAAAAATAGGCATCGTAGGTAATGAACATTTTTTTATAATACATGGATAAAATATTATTTTAACCTCCTCTCTGCCTATCCTCTTGGATCGGCGTAAAGAAAAAATATTTATATGAATTGCCGTGTCAATAAAATGTAAGTTTGAAATTAGAAAGCGTTGAAATGGTGAGTCATCCACAAAACACATTTCTAATAATATTATACCTAATATTATACAATAATCATTTTCAAACGTAAATATTTTGATCAGCAGTGAAAAAACAACAAACCGAAATAAAAAATAGTTTGTCATATTTTCTGGCTTGAACGATTCCAAAAGAGATTAAAATAGCTTATGTTCTATAGAATTAGAACGGCATACAAATATTGTGTACATAATCAAAGAGCACAGCAAGCACATGTCAACAATTCATAGCGGATAGTTTACCTTTGCTGCCGTCGCCGAGATCGTCCATGTTTCTCCGTCGAATAGAACGTAATGTATGTAATTCGTTCAATCAGTGATGAAGAAATTGTATTATTGGAAACTAATGGCCTCTTTCCAGCGTCATGAGTGGTTTATAACTATCGTAGATGTCAAAAGCCGAACGCTACTTTCTGAAACATTTTATAAACAAAAACACAAGTTGAAAAGTTCTTGTTCTCGCTACACCGGCGCGATTTCTCTGGTGATATGAATTAGCGTTGCCATATCAAAAAATATAAACTCCCTATCAAAGTCCTCCAAAATCCCCATAGGTGTCAAAAAATGCGAAAAACTTCCTAAATTTTAAGCAGATGCGTTTTATTGTTGAAAGTATTTATATTTTGGACTTGGTAAGGGGGAAAGGTACAAAACAAACCCCATAAAGTTGGACAAAAAACTGGAGGCTAACTTTTAGAAAAACAAGCCACGCTAAATACAAATATTTAAAAAAAAAAAACACTTTGATTCAACTTAATTATTATAAAAGACAACTATTTGCAATCAGGGGGAAGCGAAAATAACGCGCA
The DNA here is from genome assembly GCA_936435175.1 of Glyphotaelius pellucidus. NCBI lineage: Eukaryota > Metazoa > Arthropoda > Insecta > Trichoptera > Limnephilidae > Glyphotaelius > Glyphotaelius pellucidus. The sequence goes on from OW386560.1 coordinate 11,016,295, forward strand.
TTATGCATTAAACATCACAATTACGTGAAATGAATTTTTTTTATGTGGGACAGCTGCCATGTCTATATTTTTTAGATAATTTTTGTCCATACTAATTTTGGTTTAAATAACGCGCGCTTTTGAATTTTCAAGTTCGTACGAACTGGTCAGCTGTTCATAAAGTTTACCCTTCTGAAACTAGTTTTTCGCATTTCTGATGATTTTTTGATAACTATTGCTTAAAATTTTGTAATAAAGGGGCCGAAAACAATTCATCGCCAATGCCGATTTCTCCCTTAATTTTCTAAAACTCCCTTTCTGTACTTGGAGCTCTCAATTTCTCCCTAGTTGATGTTATTTTTCCTAGATATGGCAACGAAAAGTTGACCATAGAGTTGACCATAGGAAAAAATAATTCTCGTCATTATTTCAGTAGTGTTTATGGTTCTTTGAGCCCATTACACGTACACTTCCGCCCGCGCTCCTCTATTCCCAGGCTAAAGTTTCCGCCGAACGGCCCGCCGAAACGCCGCTTCCGCCTTCCAGCAGAACCGTTACGCACTTCTGCGGGCTGGTCGAAGCGTCAGTTTTGACCACAAATAATGGTGGCTACACTTTCCAACCTGGCTCTCCTTGACCCTCAGGAAAATGGCCATCTATGATGTTCGCCGAAACGCCGGGTCCGCCTGCCGGCCGAACCTTTACGCTAATTTGGGTAAAAAGTCACTACGCTTCCGCGGGCGGGCTGAGTGTTGATCGCATGTTGATCGATTGATCCCCGCGCGGAAGTGTATGTGTATAGGCATTCGTGTTAGTGTTGAGTATCTCATACAAGAGGCTTTTTAGACCTCGAATGTCCCTATGAAAACGTAAAATGTCCCGCCACCTCACAAAATGTGTATGTACCTACTCTTTTTCTTTGTATTACTACAAATGTATGAGGTGGTGAGGCATGAGGTAGTTGGTGTAGTGCACTACATATCATGTCACGTATGGGACAAATGTATGAGGTGTGAGGTGATTGGTGTATTTGTTATTTTTTTTTTCATTTTTATGCCTTTTTAATTTTTAATAGAAATGTAGGTTACACAGCTTTAGATTACCACCATAATTATATTTTTAGTATTGCTTAAACAAGAGTGGCGCCCTCATATGTTTTCTACTCTTATTTGACAAACTGTATGCGACAAATGTACGAGGTGGCGAAGTGTGAGATGGTTCGTGTATTGTATGACATTTTTGTATTACCTTGAGGTGTAAGGTGGCGAGGTGGTGTATTGTATGACATCTTTTTATTAGAACCGTGAGGTGGTGATGGGGTGAGCCGTTCCTCATGGGGATTTATAATATATGGAACATCAAACACCCCATACAAATGTATTGTTGTCATACAGTACGAGTTGTTGTAGTGGCGTACGGTCCTAAACAATTCAAATCCACAGTGACGTAGCTATACCAATCACATGGGGGGTGGAGGGCTAGTTAGGGGATGGTGGTTAAAGAGGAGGGGGTGCAGATATATATATTCTTTTGTAAATTATTGCTGTGTGAAAACCGCACAAGAGTCCCCACTGCTCCCAAGGGAGGGAGGGTGAGGGAGAGTTGAGATAAGTTGGAGAGCGGGAGGGGGGGGTGAGAGGGGGGACGGGTTTAGAAGGGGGAGGTTAAGCCTTTTTTTATTATTCCGCCCAAGAGCTCAACTGTCAGGGACTCAACACTACCATACAACAGAAATACATACTTGTGACCACAGTCACTTCAATACCTAAGTACTATCCCCCCCCCCTTCTCCCCGGTAAGCAAAAATATTGTCACACCTCACCTCAACACCTCATTTCAGTATTTGAGTACCTCATACAAACACATCCTGATGTCGTGTCCTACCCAACACTAATTTGTGTTAGGTGGTATGTTGTAAAATTCAAAAGTTTTGACCCTGAGTGGTTTATTTGTGGTTTTGATGTAGTTTTAACCATATATTAGATACCTGTCATATTTTGCCATTAGTTCTGACAAATACACAAATTGTCTCTATTGTAGGTTTTACACCATCTCTAGTTTCAGCCCGATTCCCGTAGAGGCCAAAGACAAGATTTTTAGCTTTACGCGATCGCTTTTTTCATCTCTATTTTCATTTCTACGATTTCAGTTAGCATCACAGCAAACAACTTGGTTCATGTGTTGTTTGCAGTGATGCCAATTGAAATCGTAGATATGAAAATAAAGATTAAAAAAAGCGAAAAATTTTGTCTTTGGTCTCTGTACGGGAATCGGGCTGAAAAAAGAGATGGTGTAAAACCTTGTATGAATGAAATTGTATACCAGTATTTGAAAACAAAAATTATAATATTTATTACATATCAATGAAATTACAAGCATACTATTTTTATCTATTTATTTGACCCAGTAAGGGCTATTAAAAACATATTACAAGTCGGAATTTTACAAAATGCAGAAAATAATTTTTTTTTTTTTTTTTAAAAAGAAAGACAAACATTCCCGGGTTACGAATAACCCAACAATGTTTGAAAATCTCCTACTACCACCACAGAAAGCCGAAAATATTGCTTGTTGTGATGGAGGACTTAGCCAGTCGAGGAATCGAACACGGGACGCCCGGGTGGGACCCAAACGCGATGCCCACTCAACCACTGACCAGTCGTATATCAGTGTAATAATTATCAGTAGGTTTAATAAATACTTTCATGTTAATTTGTAGCCACATTATTGTAGAAATTTGCAGGAAGGAGTTCAATAGTGTATAATTTTATTAATTTATCTTTTTACTCCCGTTAAATAGACTTTTGCATAGACATTTGTTTATTTTACAGGTAAATTCCTGAAATCACTGGACGAATATTTCTTAGAAAAAACCTTTTGATTTACTGTAAAAGACAACTTTTTGCTTTCAGAGCGATGGAAAATACTGGGTTCAAAATTTCGATTATGCAATCTCATTTAACTGAAATTTTGTAATGCAGTATTTCCCATCGCCCCAAATGCAAATACAGTGAAACCCTTTTAAGAAGTTCCCGCTTAAGAAGTTTTGTGGCTTAAGAAGTTTGGTTTTTTCGGTACCTCGGCCCCAAATTGGCCCCATTTTTCCCACATATAAGGTTTTCCTGCTTAAGAAATTTGTTTTTTCAGTCCCTTGGAAAACTTCTTAAGAGGGTTTCACTGTAGTTGCCTTTTATAGTAATTAGGGTGATTGGTACGGCCACACTGGGGCCAACTTCCAAATTGACCATTGTGTGGAGGAGTAGTTCGTGCGTTGGAAGTTAGAGTTGAAAGGTTGGAGTTCGAGTTGGCCTGGGATCGCCTCCGAGGCGATCACGAACCAGCCGGCCGCACCCGTTCACACATTAGTCTGCGAACGGCAGGCGATCAGGAGACACATACTGTTTATCATCAACAGGACAATATTATTACGGAAAAGTGGTAAAATAATTGTTTGAAAACATGTTGTTTATATACTTCTACGTAATAATTGTAGGCAACTGATAAGATACAGCATTGACTTCCGCCATTTGAGACTTCGGGGTAGAGAGTTTGGCCGCAGGGTAATCGATAGCCATCACACAGTAAGACAGCCGGCATAGTCCAGGGGTAGGGCTTTTGACTTGCATTCCGAAGGTTGCGGGATCGAATCCCGGCGTGGCAAATAAATTTTATTTGATTAATTTGTAATATTTCACAATTTATTCATTTAAAATAATATATAGTATATTTGCGGCATGTTCCTGAGTGGAAGATACTCTCAATATCGCTCTGGTGTAAGACCACCGTTCAGAATTGAAACGTTGCTTGAAATGGCTTTAGCCGTGTTTGGTGACCAGATCTGAATAGCCAGGCACTTTCCACCTTCCTCTTCCCCATCTCCTTCCCCTCCCCTTCACTACCTTCAGCCTCACAAGATACCCCAACTGGGGATGCCATAGTCTCACTGGCTCCACGCGGGAGCAGTTGGGACTCTTGTGCGGTATTCATATTAAAAAAAGCAAACCTTCCAACTCTGAACTTGGATCAGAGTTGGAAGGTTGGCTTCGGTGTGGTAGTAGCATAAAGATTTTTTTCTAAAAAATATTCATATTAAGCGTGTCCGGTGATTTTGATAGTTTACCATTTTATAAAATATATTCATTAAAATAAACGAGAAAAAAAGACAGAATTGTTATCAGCCATCAACCAACATTATTTTGCACATCCAGAGTTAAACAATTTCACTGATAAATCAGCTCTATTCAGTAACAAAAAAACAACAGCTTTTTTGCAATATTGTTGAACTAAATGTGTCTGTTTTCTAAATTTAGGATTAGTCTTACAGGTTACAGGCATATGATATTGCGACGTTGAAGAAGAATTTATTTATTTATTAATCTTGAGTTAGCTCACATCATCGTGTGCGCTAATAATTTGAGAAACATATATATGTACAAATAAAATTTGCAATTTTTGACAAACATAATATAACTGATATGTTTGGTCTGCCAAATTGTTACAATAATGCATCGCAGTAGACCTGCCTTCATTGTTAGATCACAACGTTTCTAATTTCTTTTTAATTAAGTTTTTTATTGCAAAAAACTGAATTACATTATTAAAGCATTATAATCCTGCACTGCCCAGAAATGTGACAAGGATGAGGTGATGAACGTCCTTGAAGATTGTTCTGATATTGTCTGTGTCGGTAGCAACGGTGAAGTGATAGTAGCACTCTCTCGGCCTGACATTCAAGATCTGACTGTCAGCCATTGTGTTGGAAGCCTTAGCTTGGGTCACCTCCTAAAATTAACAAAAAATATAATAACTTATTAATTGTGAATCATTCTTGAACACACTGGTTCCAGATTCCTATTCAACCCTTATACCTTTTCTTTCCCAGAACTTCCTACCTTTTTTCCTTTAAAAAAACCCTCTACACCTACATGGCATCCACAAAGATGACAGGCCCTGATGGAAATGATTTTCCTCAATCCTCCTGCGTGTAATTAGCGCTCGACTTAAAATGAGCAACCAACACCCTTCGCAGCCAAGGCCGTTTTTAGCCGTGAGGGGACCCTGGGCACCCTGAGTCTGGGCCCCTCCTCATTTTCATATCAGGGGGGTAGCTCACCTTGTCTCCTTGGCAAGTCGGTGCGTATAAGGGCCAGCCCTGCACTGAGTTTGGGAGCCCTTTTTGAAAGCCAACACATACAGGAACACTTCAAAATAATGTTTCTATAATATGAATTCCGGGGCCCCCTCAGGCCAGGGGCCCCGGAATTCATATTACAGAAACATTATTTCGCGGGTAATTCTCCACGTGGCCTTGTGGAGCCTTATTTGAGCCATTGGTTGAAGTATATTGAAAAAGAATGCTTGCTTCATACATAGTGTCTGGAAACTGGGTAAAAGTGTGAATGCTGAATGAAATTTAATGCTAAAGTAAAATGGTGAAGAAAATTTAAAAAAATTCAAATGTAAAAGAAAATGGTGAATCTACATCACATTTGGAGTCGATTTTATGGTGAATATAACTTTTTTGGATTTGAGCTTTTTCTTTTTGAGTAAATCAAGTTAGTATTTGGAATTTTAAAGGTCCATTTGTAAAAAAACCCATTATGAGGTTTTTTTTAATTTAGACCCAGCTGTAAGTTTTTTTAAATGATCAGATCGATTTTTTGGGTTCTGTGTGTTTTTAATACAGCAGTTTCCCAATTCAGTGGTTTCTGGAAATCATGTACAAATACATACCACAAGCATATTCTTTATGAACATCTTTGTTCTGGTGTATTCATCTTTTGCTTGATTACTCCCCGATGAAATCATGTATCGGTGGTAGGCGGGGAAGTAGTCTCCGATGCACCTCCCTTCCTTTACCTTCCTCTCTAGAATGTCTTGCTTGTTGAGGAAAACTATCAATCCAGCTTCTAGGAGGAACCTGCCAAAATTAAATATTTATGTTTGTTGTGTGAACATCTTTTTAACCTCCTTGGAATTAATACTCCCCATTTCCAAAAATAGTGATTTCTGAAGAACGAACAAAGGAATGTAGGAAGAATAATTTATTACAATAGAGATATATTAACAGTTAAAAACCCGTTCCGCGGGTTTCTGCTGCTAGGCCCTGCAGGCCTACACGATAGTAGTAGCTTTGTAACAAAATCCACGTACGAAAATGGTTTTGCATAAGGCGTGGCATTGGAGGTGAACTCTCGAAGGTGTATAGAATCTATACGACGCGGAAGCAGGGCTGGCCCTTAGCCAAATGGAGCCTGGCGCTGGTGATAATGTTGTATTAGGTGTTAGGTTAGGCATCATCGTCTCGGCTCCTTGGCGCCTTACCTAGTCAGCTTAGCTTAGCTGAGTCGGTATACATAATTCCAATATCAATTGACCTAACCTCGAGAGCGCTCTGTTAGGTGATAACTTAGTATCAGCGCCTTGGCAAGTCAGCGCCCGGAGTGGACCACTCCAATTGAGCCTGCACAGGACCGGCCCTGATTCAGATTTATGGACTAATGTCTGGAAAATAAACTAACCTGCTTCTCCAGACGTCATCAAATAAGGTAACGGCTTCCTGTAGCCTGTTCTGGGTGTTGTCTTCTCTGAGGGTTTGGTCAAAATCGCTGGACGATATCAAAAACCACACCGCGTGGATACCTTCGAATACCTGCAAAAATCTACACAGTTTTATCTGTAACTCATATTTTTTACAAAATGTTCGTAAAAATTATAAAACAGTTTTAATTAATTAGTGATTAGTGTAATGGTATTAGTTACATTTACGCATAACTCACTTGTATCCACTTTTTGCGTTCCCCTCGTTGTCCTCCGACGTCAAACATCCAGAAATCCACTGTTCCACCCGGCATTCCCTTGGGAACCTGCACAGATAAAGTACTTTAGTTAAACTCAATTATATTTTAACAGAATCAGGACAGAATTCTATCGCACAATATTTTTCAATACACAAAAAAATATGTACTATAAATATTAAAAAATAAATGGAAAAACACACAGACAGGTAGAAAAATAAAAAAGAAAAAAAGGTTAAATTTTCTATAAAGATTTAAAATGTGCAATTTTCGTTTTTCCCGTGACTTGTTTCGTTCGTGAATATTGCGGCATTGACGTCACACTGCGCAACCAATTGAAACCGTTAAATTTTAAATCGTCTTCGAAATCAATAATTATAAATGAATAGGTTAAAATCTTTTTTTAAATTTAATAATCAAATTTATTAATGTTATTATTAAGTTCTGCAAGTATTTTTAAATTTTTTATTGTTGCAACAGCTGTTTCGGTTTACAAGGCCATTTTCAAACTGTGGTTAGACCATTTTGAGACAACTCATGTATATGATTATATTTACCCCCGCCTTTTTCAATTTTTAGCACCTAAAATGATTTATTACCGGTTAAATCGATTTACTGAGAAAATAATTATGATAATAGATTCTCTATTTTGTGGAGTACTTTGAAATCTGTTTTCCCCACATTCAAAATTATAAATTAAAATCTTCCACCCATTTTTACATATTCATAGTTTGTGAAAATACCCCATTATTACATCGTCACCCTGTTACTATTTTTACATATTTTTGAAAATCTATAAAAATTCTTCGACATTCTGTGACATCACATGTAAAAATCTAAATTTTTAAAACGCAAAAAAATTTTAGATGTAAAATTGCAAAATATGTGATATCACACTAGGGGGAGAAGGTCTCACAAATGTGACGATGTGTGACAGGGACAGGGGGGGGTCAAAAAATCATGAAATTTGTGTGACGTAATTTATGGATGGTCCCAAACGTCCTGTTCCCGTTCCCTTCCACCTTCCCCGCCTTCCCCCTCCCTCATCTCTTCCCTCTCCGCGAACCCCACCTTCCCCCTGCCTTTCCTCCATGCCGCTAAAATATATGAAAGACACACATTTTCATTCATACAAATTTCATAACACCAGATCTTACCATTATATACAGCCTTTGTTACTCGCTGATAATGTAGCTATCTTTTGGTGAAAGAATTTTTAAAATCGGTTAAGTGGTTTAGGCGTGAAAGCGTAATAAACAAACACACTCACTTTTGCATTTTTAAGTTAAGCAATATTATTAAGTAAAGATGTAATTCAGAGATAAATTTACCTTGACTTTAAATTCTAGTTTTTGTATTCCTACGGTCATCTGTCTGCATTGTAATATGTCAGCGTCATCTGGAATATAGTCGGGCTTTCTCACCAAGTCGATTCGTTTTAAGAAACTAGAAACATTAAATATACGCACATAAACAAAAACATGAAATATTTCATTTCACCATAGATCAAAAACAACGTATGGAACGAAATGGAACACGGTTTAAAATCCCGCATGTAAAAAGACTAGACGTCTCTAATTATATACATGTACAGGGCCGGCCCTTAGTCAAATGGCTAGCCTGGCGCTAGTCAAACTATCTCGGACTTTATATTAGGTGTAAAATATTACCAGTGCCTGGCTCGGTACTGGAGCAGCCCTGTATATGTATAGCAATGAACAGCATGATACTTTAAGGCCCTTCGTACATAGAGATACTTACAAGCTAAGTAACTATGATGCAACCACAAGTAGCCTCCCGATATGTTGCTCTTTAATATGAAATATCCTAACTTGATCACTTTTTCGCATGCAGCCAAGGAGTTAATACGATGTAAAGTGACTCTAGTGATGAAAATAATGTTGTTGGGAGGGGACGGTGTGGAAGGCGGGAGGGGAACGCGGGGGGAAAGGGACGCGGGAGGGGATTGGGGAGGCATGGGAAAGGAGATGCGGGAGAAACAATTTATTTCTTTGCATTGCAGCGCATGCCGGGTACCAGCTAGTATTTCAAAAATGATGTTTTTATTTCTAACTAGCTGGTTCCCGGCAAGCGTTGTAATGCCATATTTCCCGTGCATTCCCGTTCCCCTCCCGTGTCCCCGGGTTCCCCTCCCGTGTCCCCGGGTTCCCCTCCCGAGTTCCCTTTCCACCTTCCCCGTCTTTCCTATCACCTTAATAAAGCAGTATATAGACATCTCACTAATCCACAAGCATATTTTGATTTTTATAAATAAAGAAGATAATAACATTTAAAAGCGTTCATTTCATCACCTTTAAAAAAACTAGTTTTCGGATACGTTCAGAAGGATTCCATTTGGAAATTCTCTGACCTTCTAACAGAATATGCCCGAGACCTGGAGGGTTAATGTCACCATGCTGATATAATTATTTCAGAAACGTACAATTTTGTACAATATTTGGTAAAATTTATAAAATTTGAATACTGACTATTCAGCGCTGTCAATCAGTTGAAATTCATTGGATCGTCTGAGACATTCTTTTATGGCTGGATCACTCCACAACACTTGTACAAGATCAAAGTATTCCTGAAAAAAAGCATTATTACAGAAATTAAGTAGATTATTAACAGCTGTTTTTTTGTATCAATATCCTTGTTCGACGACATCCTGGGAGGTATTTGTGACATCATAGAGGAGCCGGGACATTTTATTTATTTATTTATTTATTTATTTCTATATATTACAGTATTTACCTATAGATCAATTTCGAAAACATTTTTACATAATATATTTTGTAATTTTATTATGTTGGGTGTAAGGTAGTTTGTGAAGGTGAAACTGTGGATAGGTATTGTTGTATGTTTCGTGAAAACCTCACTAGGAGAACCTGTGCTGAGGTGTTTACGTGTTTATTTATGTATTTAGATTAGTTGTTTATTTAATCATCTTCACTGATTATCTATTAATAAATAATGCGGGAATAACCATAAATATATCAATAAAACTAACATATTGTTCAAAATCTGTTTGCTGTTCTGGATGAATATACAGGATGTAACAACATGTACCAGAATTGAACCAGCTTTAGGATTTTAACCAGTAATTCCTGAGCATGTTTGGAATAAAAATTTTGGGGTCATTTTGGGGTCCGATTATATTTTTTTTTAATTAAAAACAATAAAAATATTTTTCCATTACATGTCGCAACTCGCAACTGAGTAGCTGGGTATAGCCTAGCACCTAACGTGGTAAGCACTCCATCTCGTTGTAGCAGCACGGTAACACACGCAATAGGGTGCGTACGAGATCCAGTTGCAACGTTTAGGGGTGGGACAGTAGCGACGTGATTGAAAAGACTATTTTTGGTTTTTAATAGAAAAAAATATCATCAGACGGCAAAATGACTTGTACATTTTTTGCTCAAAATGTGGCCAGGAATCGCTGGTTAAATTTGAAAAAAAAATCGTTTTAACGGAGGTGGGGCTATTTAGTTTCAAAGCTAACAACAGGAGGTGTATCTAGAGCGCGCGGAAGTTCTGGTTTGTAACTCGGATTTACGAACGTTGTGACACTCCTAGCTAGAGTATCGTAGAGTTTCAAGTCTAAGGTAGGGCTGCCACAATTTCAGAATATATATAAAAAACTTGCTTTCGAACAATTTATTCATGATCAAGTTAATAATAAAATCAACATAGTAAATACCTACACGTTCCTCAATAACTACTTTTAAGTATCTTAAGCACTCTTCTGTTTTACCATTATTACACTATGTAAACTTTTTAACTCCTTTGTACAATTTTAATGATAACGAAACTACATACCTATGTACATATTAAACCTGTTTGTATCCTTAAAGTACAGTTTATAATGTTATATACTTCAATCTTACAATTATACTCCTGAATAACATGTGTAACTTGAATAATGTGATTCTGTAAAAGCCTTCAAGGCGTGTATGAATAAATAAAAATAAAAAAAAAATTAAAAAAAATTATAAGAAAATATCTGTTAGGTTTTCTATATATTATGTTAGTATTAGTTAAATACTCCAGGGCCGACAAAACTCTTTTAACTTTATTTGGTGATAGAATACCTACAGCGAGCTCAGATGGCTTTAATTAGCAGGCAGTGGGAATAATTCTGAGCCCCGATGTTGACGTTGCAATAGCATTTATTATTGTCTCAATCCCTCCATTATTGAGAGCTATGTGCCATCTATGGGTAACCTCTTAAACTAATATCTATGATATCTACATGCCATCTATGGGTAACCTTTTAAATTAACATCTGATAGCTATGTGCCATCTATGGGTAACCTCTTCTCTTAAGCTACATGCCATCTGTTGGTAAGTGTTTAAACTAAAATCTAGGATATTACACATATTATATTAAAAATTTTAAAAATTTATTTACATCTGTGAAAGTGCCTCCTAGCTCCCTTATCTTCATTGCAGCATCCAGAGCTGCATCTGAAGCTAGTAGACCCAAAGGTTCCAGATGAGCGGATAACTCAACCGCAGCCTCGTGGACGTTTTTTCTTATCTGCACTGCGCGGTCCTCTCTTTCTCTAGAAAAAATATATAAAATACCGATCAGTGCTACGTCATAGTCATTCTAAAAAATCAAAATCAGATTTTGTCTATTTATATATTATGATAGTATTTAAACTTCACATGGCTTCAAACTAGGGCTAAATTTGAAGGGGAAAGTGTTGACAGTGAAATTAGCTTCAAATGACGTCACGCAACAACAATCTCTCTTTCTGATAGTGTTCCTAGTTTCTGGCAGAATCTGTGATGTCAGATCTCTTCCGGAGCGTTGTATTAAGTTTTGTAATTTACCCAGCTGCAATAAATTAAACCTTCACACAGCACTCTTTATAGGGTGAATCGCCTATTTAAAAAAAAAAGTTAAAGCTACTTATGAGTATTTTCCAAAGCGGTATTTATTGTTCTACATCAGAGGTTCCCAAACTTTTTTTCTCGTAGACCACTTTCAAAATTTCACTGGTTTCGGTGGACCCCCTGCTGCAACATTTCTACCATATTCCCAAAACTAGACATGCGTTGTACTGAATATTGAATATTACGCTGGAGTTAGCAACGGGGGGGGGATTGTTATGTGATATGAGATGGGGGGCGGTGTGGGTCTCAATACGACAATTTTTCACCGAAATACTAGTGTATTATCTGACAAAACAAGTGTACTGATCTACATTGAAAGGTAAAGCCAAGTCAACATTTTTGTTCTTTACTATCGAAATCAGAAAAATTTTCGTGGACCCCCACTTACATCTTGTGGACCCCCATTTTTTTATCAAGCCTACGTGGACCCCCGTCGAGTCTCCCGTTGCCCCCTGGGGGTCCACCTGGACCACTTTGGGAATCACTGTTCTACATCATAGGTTTTCAACATGGGCGATAATGTCCCCTTGTGGGCGTTTGAGACTTTCAGGGGGGGCAGTAGAAGACTGTTGGGAGTGTTGAGATGACACAGTGAGGGCGTGGGCAGGTAAAAAAATATGATCTAAAAAAGACAAAAAAAAATATTCACGTACTTACTGATAAAACAAAGTAAACTTTAATTTTGGTTAATTTTTGTTATTATATGAATTGTAATCATTTTTGTCATGTGTGCGAAAATTCACATTTTTTGATAGTTGGGAAGTGGATGAAAATTGAACTGAAAAATTCCATTACATTCCGATCAACACTAAATTGGATGATATGAATTATTATAATAATTTATTTTATGATATCATCTTATATGTATTAAATGAATATTGAATTGACAGTATATCATGAATACATGAAGAAAGGAGATAGCAACCCGGTACTTAAAACACAAAAGGATTACTTTTTCAAAAGAATTGTTTTTTAAACTTGCTAAACAAAAGGGTATAATAATTTAATTCAATACATTTTTAATCGAATTATTGATTCCGTGACAGTTGAGCCCACCCCCCATAAGTAAAAAAAATTGGGGGCTCTAGAAAAAAAAATATTCTCAAAGTAGGCGCTTTGCAAAAATGGTTGAGAACCTATGTTCTACATGAATATTGTTCATTGAAAAAACATTTTTTGTAACTTAATTCAACATTACTTTAATACCTAATTGTTTTCGACTGCGTAGGTACTAAGCGATTATTTATCGATGGTAATAAATCCAATAGTACCCTTTACACACAGAGTTTGGAGCGGGACGTGCCCCGCGCCGCTTCAGGCCGCCGCGCAGAAAAGTCTCACAGTGAACTGCGCTGTAAACCGTTATCTTACTATTGGTCTTTACTTTTCTGCGCGGCGGCCTGAAGTGGCGCGGGGCACGTCCCGCTCCGAACTCTGTGTGTAAAGGGTACTATTGGATGACAATAATTGTCAAGTCAAATGACGCGAGTAAGTATGATTGTTTTTTATGACTTTATTTAACATAGATATAAAAAAATATATTTACTCTTTGGAGAAACCTTTGATGTGAAGTATCCTCATTTGTTTTAAGACGGTTGTCTTTCCTGCCTCCCCAGCGCCCAGCAAAAGAACTTTGATAGCCTTGAAAGAAAATAAAATATCGTGAACAACATAATTTAATGGGTGAATAACTAAACAGTTTTAGGTTTAAAAAAACTCCCTAAAAGACTAGGCTCGATTTAAAGGAGACAGCAGAATAGAGCATTATAAGTAAAATTCTCGCCTGTCTTGGCGGCTGTTCACGTGTTGACTTATTTTTTAATTTATAATTTATATTTTTTTAATTTATAATCAGCCAACTCCGATACACCGACAGCAGGCCTTCGCTAATCCGGATAGGGAAAAACAAGACCCCTTCCGAATTATCGAAGCGTCCGGATTATATTATGCAATATTTTAATAGGAATAAAACACATTTTTAACTTGGGTTTCATTTATTAAAGTAAAAATTTAAAGTCAATTTAGACAAGAATATATATGTACAAATATATGTACAAATGTACTTTTTAAAAAATTCAAACATGTAAGAAATTTGCGCACGTTTCATGTAAGAAATATATAAAAAAAAACTAAAAGTTAATTGTATATACAAAACAAAGGTCGTAAACTTAAGACCCCGCTTTCCGCATGAAAAATTTCGATTTAGAGCAGTGTAGAAATTTAGTACCTAATAAAAACTCATAACAGGGTGTGTATTTGCAACGCGCGGATATTATTAATAAAATGTCAACAAATGGTCTGGTTTGGAACCTGCCTAATCGTCGGAAATTTAAAAAAAATCTAATAATCTGGAAACTATTTTGATAAATGAACAGAAATATATAATTCACTCACCACTTCTAGATATGTTATATAAAGCCAAGTTCAATTAAAAGAGACCACAAAAATACTTAATTATGCAGAGAAAAAGAAACCTCATTTAACGACCTTTGGTCGAATTTAAATAATGCAGTAATTGGGGAAACTTTAAAGGGTATAATTTCCGACATTTTACTCGGAAATCAATAAGGCCGTGGGTAATAAAAATAAAGGCATTATTGCCTTTATTAAGGCACTTATGTGCCTACATAGAAATAATATAAATATATCGTCCGTAAGTAGCATAACCACAGTTTGGTAATCCCTTCAGAAGCGAATCAGCTGTCGTGAGTAATAGTAATTACATATCAGAACTTGTTTATAAATAAACAGTTTTAATAAATTGAATAATTATATTTTTCAGTATATAAAAGGAAAAAAAGGCATTATTTATTTATTATAGAACGCAAATCACTGTACCGAGAAAAAAGAAGTTTTGAAAATATTGCAAGCGCCCACCCGTGACGAGTCCTCCGAAAACCTTGCGCCCTAGGCCTTAGAAGAGCTATTCTGTATCTTTTGTGAGAACGAGATCGTCCTCCCGCGAGATGTCCTGTCAGATTTATGTGATTTTCTACAGCTGTTAAATGAATAAATAACCATGCATACTTGCAGGAATTCGTGTTTAAAACGACCCAAACTAAAATATGTGACAGCTCGCAGCTGAAATTTTGACATCAGCCGATAGAAAAAGCAAATAACAGCCGTAAAAAATCACACACATCTTACAGGACATCTCGCTCCCACAAAAGATAGATAATAGCTCTCCAGGTTAATAATCGGGTCTCGCTTTTCTCTCTTTAATTTCTATCAACGATATATTCAGACATCACATTTTTTATTTCGTACCAATATTCAAGAAGTTGATAAAATAATTATTGTTGAATGATAAGGAGGAAGTGAAAGGTCACCTTTTTATTATTGAACACGCGTAAAGATTTTTATTATTCCGAAAAACGGTGATAAGATTTCATTGTTTCCTGATTTAGTTAGCTACAAAAGATTGCGCCACATCCTGGATTACTTTAGGAAAAGATGAAGAAAAGATTTTTTACCGTAAAAAACTGTCTTTCAATTAGGTATGTACATGTACAGACCAGGGCCGTATTTACATGTACGGACCAGGGCCGTTATTTGAACCCTGAGTCTTAACCTGTGGTGGAGGCCCTACCGGGGATCTAGGGTAAATGGATAACCACCAGTAAAATGGAGGGATCGACCCGGTAATTTTTTTGAAAATTAATCCGCAAAAATCTCATTTCAGAGCAATGTAAAATCCAAAAAGAAACACTTAAAAAATTAACAAAGATTTCTTAAACTGTAGAAAATTTTACTGTACCGTATTTAGAAGTTTTTTTTTACCACACATGGGGAAAATAATTCCCATCAGGGCCTACGTCATCTTTGACCTTGATTGCCCTATTGACGATGTAATTATCCAATTTGCCAGGAAGAATAGGCGCAGAGAATTCGTCATTGATGAAGCTATATGTGAAATACTATTTAGATACTATTTAGATTCATCCTTACGACGAATCTGTTTACATTATGAACATCAAAAAATATGCTACGGTTAAAATGAAGCTTTTACTAGCTTTTCTATGTTTTGGAATTACAATAAAATAATTATTTACATAACGAAAAATTTAAGCATAATTCACTAAAAATAAGTTTTTGCATGACTAAACTATGAATTAATACAATTTTTTTAAATACCCCTTTATGGCTAAGACTGTTTTTGAGGTTTTGTATGTTCTAACTTTTTTTCATTCTTTTAAAATTATGCACAAAATAAATAAAAACCAATTTTTCGTTTACTTGCATCGCTCAAATAAGACGCTCGATTCTAAATTTTGAAGGCGTGAGAATCGAAATATTACTAGCGTTTACATACCTCCAATTGCAACTTTTCTATATCATAAGATGGCATTGTCTATAAGTTATTGTATAAGTTTATTATATTGTATATGTGTACTATTATCATTGTATATGTATATAAATTTTAATAAAACTTTCTTAAACTTTGCTTGTGATTTGATAGTTACAGCAAACGAAACAGGGGTATAATCGACACGCTTATCATGAAATTAACATATTTGCACTATCTTAATACATAATTATCTACCTATAATTATTGATTTACCACATAATAATTTAAAGCTAAGGGTAAAACCCCTGAATAGTGATAATACACACAACTTCAAACTAAAATCAATACTGCCTCCATAAAAGGCTTAGACACCAACAAACAAGACGGCCGTGTAGTTTAATAAAATTGCACGAGTAGTAAATGTTTATTATTATTTATTTATTCAATTATTATCACCAATAAACCATATATAAACATTCCGGTAAATTGGTACTTATTTTCATAATACTAGTTTTCAAACATTGTCACTTGGGGTGACCTATGGCAGAAGTGTTGGTTATCCAACAAATGATTCCCGGGGCGGTGGTACCCGTACCCGCCTCCCAAATTACATCCAAGCGGTTAAACAAACAAGGGAAACTATTATTATTATTTTAGATTTTCAAGGCCAAAAGTAGAAATTATAGTTATTTATTTTTGGGGTATTATGCCGTGTTACGCTACCTCCGTTTTTAGCCAACCTTTTGGACTGCGTTACAGTGCCCGTCATCACACATCTGCCCTGATGACGGATACTGAAAGAAGGAGGTAGCAACACGACATAATACCCCGAAAATAAATAACGACAAGGGAAACAACACAAGATTTTTTGCGTTTCTTAATTATAATTTTATTTTATTTTATAAAAATGCAGGTAAAACATAAAATTATCTTCGAATAGAGTACTTATATCCTTTCGGAAATTTCAGAAATTTTTTAAAGACCGTTTGGTTAAAGTAAATAATATACACTTGGCGACCATTGTACTTTTTAAAACTTTCTTTCATTTTCCTATTGAGCCATCTTTGTGTTGCCAGTTAAAAAAAAATTAAGCGATCACAGCGCCATCAACTTCTGTTTATTATAATGTCAGACGGTACCTACATTTCAAAATAATATATAGGTACCTTTTAATAATACGTAACACAAAGGTAAAAGATAAATCATAATCTGACTTTTCAGAATAGTTAAGTCCGACACCGCTATCGTGTTATCTA
Source organism: Glyphotaelius pellucidus (assembly GCA_936435175.1). NCBI lineage: Eukaryota > Metazoa > Arthropoda > Insecta > Trichoptera > Limnephilidae > Glyphotaelius > Glyphotaelius pellucidus. The sequence continues at coordinate 11,033,520 of OW386560.1, forward strand.
TCATTCAAGGGATAACAATAAAATAAAGACTCATTATTATGGGTTTTATTGGAGGTTTATTACTTAAAGTATTCCGATTTGATTTAGCCGCCAAAAATATCAATGAATAAACAAATCACATTTTTCATGGTACCTAGGTAATATTTTTATTACGTACCTTTTCCTAAAAAGCATTTACTTTGAGGATTGTTTTGCATTGTACTCACACTGTAAACACTAGCTGAAGTCACCGGCGTTGCCCGTGCTTTAAACAGAGTTTTTAGAAATCTATTGTAGACAGTGACCTTCCTCCTATTTTGAAGATGAAGTGTGTAAGTTTTCTCATATCTCACTTCTCCGACTTCTCGAAATAAAATTGTAGTGTTTAATATTAGTAGTGTTTATGTAGAAATCAAACACGCCGCCCGCCACAGGTCACAGATACTCTTTTTTATATAAATAGTTGAATGATACAATTTATATATTTACTAGCTAGTTCCGCATGCGTTGCTATGCCATTTAATAAAAAAATTGTTTCTCCCTGCGTGTCCTTTCTCATTCGTCTCGTTCCCCCTCCGCCCCCCCACCCTCCCTCCTCACGCATTTCATACATTCAGTCCCGGTACATTCAGTTTTCAAACAGCTCACGTGCCACCTATTGCAAATTTTTATACAAATTTCATAATGCCAGAGCTCACCGGTAGTTTTATACAAACCTTTTCCTGACAATAACGAACAATTTGGTGCAGTCTTTCGGAAGTTAGCGAAATTTCATACTCCTCCGTCCGCGCAATTTTTGTAAAAAGGGGTACATAGTTTTTGCTTCACGTATTATACAGATTTATACAGATTCAGTAATGCTTTCATTGTTGACAACCTTTCTAATTATGTGATTATGATCTCTACATATTCTGATGAGATCGACACACTGAGCCGTTTCATGTAAAAATGCGACCATTTCAAATTGATGTCATTGGAAATTTTGGTTTCGTAGAAAATATGTTTTAATTTTTCTGTGATCAATTTTCAGATTTGAATTGAATTGCGTAGTATTTTCTCTTTTTAACATCGTTTAGTTCATATTTCTCACCATTATGGTAAGGGAAACACAACGATGTCTATGAAGGTGACCGGACAAGTCAGAATGAAACCAACTCAGAGCCACCTCAGAATAGTAATTAAAAATGATGAAAAAAAATTATAAAAAATTGGTGGTTCTGCTTTTGGATTGTGTTCATTTGATGTCTTATTTTTTTAACACCATTAGTTATATGTTTAGTATTGCCATTTGAGCAAGAGTTGCGCCCTCCTATGTTTTCTACTCTTATTTGACAAACTGTAACTGCTGTTACTCCCTGCATACCTTCGTAAATTATCAACACACAGTAGAAAAGTAATTATTTTCCATAGTACCTGCTTTTGTATAGCTACACTAGCTTTTACCCGCGGCTTCGCTCGCATGGTATTTGGGGGATATTACTATAGCGCTTGCACTTATCAATTATCCGGCATACCATACTTTCATTCCCGGTTCATTCAGATCACCAGTAGTAAAAAAAATAATTATCCAATTTGGTGCAGTCGTTCGGAAGTTTTGCGCGTACAAACATTTAGGAGATTCATTTTTATTCATATTGATAGATATTAACTACGACGCCTGAAATAAAATTTCCCGCAAATTATATCAACATCCTTTCCACGACAACGATTTGTTTTCTGAAGTAAGCCATAACTCGCTTTTGTTAGCGACAGAAAATGTATAATAAATATAATATATTAATATTTATAATTTCATAACGCCAGAGCTTATTACTCGCATATAATGTAGCTTTCTATTGGTAGGTGAAAGAATTTTTAAAATCGGTTTATTGGTTTATGCGTGAAAGCGTAACAAACAAACACACGCAGTTCCGCATTTATAATATTACTATAGAAGTATAGATATATATAAGTAAATGAATTTTCGCTTATCACTAATGCGTTTGACGATGGTTGGTAATGGAATATTTTTTTTATTATTGAAGAAGAAAATATTAATTAATCTAAACGAAACATGAAACAGAAAAGGTCACAGAAAAATAAAAATGGTAAGTTGTTCTGTTTCATGGTTCGTTTAGATTTATTAGTAGGTATTTATCTTTTCCAAGGGTAACCCAATAAAATTGAATTTTTTTGGTGTAAACAAGTAAGAATCCAACTCGAATCTCAGTAGACATTATAATGAGCTCTGAATAAGATCTTATATATGTATAAATCAAAATATGCTTGCTTGGGAATAAGTACGTGTATGAGTTATGATTATATTTTTATTTTATTTTATTTTTATTTATTTCTATACATTACAGTATTTACCTTTATAATTTTATTATGTTGGGTGTAAGGTAGGTTTGTGAAGGTGAAACTGTGGATAGGTATTGTTGTATGTTTCGTGAACACCTCACTAGGAGAACCTGTGCTGAGGTGTTTACGTGAGATGTATGTATTGCTAGATTGCACAGGAAATGTTTGAAACTTTCAAAATACCTTCTCTCCACCCAGTGGCGTAGCAAGCATGGGTGGCACTCGGGCGGATAACGTGGTGTCACCCCAAGAAAGAAGGTGGTGTCAATTTTGGAAAAAAAAAGTTCACCGGACACCAAAATTTTATTTACTTTTTTACTCCAAATAATGCTAGGAATCACTGGTTAAAGTAAGTCAAGTATACAAAGTTTGAAGTAGATTCTACATTGGGTTTCCATTTCTACCGGGCGTTCTATGGCATAGAAAGCTTGTCCTCGCTGTTCTGTTTCATAGATTATATGAAATAGATCACAATTCAAGAGATTAGGTGGACCATAAGTCGTCGCTAGTTATAGTTGTTAATTATCATAATATCTGTGTTGATTCTAGTGAAGTGATTTTTGCCACAAAATCTGCACTTTAAAATGTGTCAAAGGGGATATTTCACCTTCCTCCCGATAGCTTAACCATATTATAAGAAATATTAATAAAAATAAAATTCTCACAATAGTTAGAAAACTCGGCCAACTTATTCAGTATATAGCCATTATTTATAGGTTCTGGTACCAAAAAGTAAACTCCGACTTAATAAATAAATAAAACGTAAATCTAAAATTCCTATGAAGAAGCTACGGAGAGGTTGGTGAAATACCCCCTAATTATTATTGATTGAAATGAAGATGCGTAGGTAGGTACTTTGTACCGTAATTTGTTCCGTATTGTAATAATAGAAGATGTCCTATTTTTTTCACAATAAAAAAATTACACACAAGGTAAAAACTTACATATTTATAGGGTTTAATCCAGGATTGAATTTCCTTGTCTATTTTTTGTGAAGCAACCTGACTATCATCGGGAGAACTAAAGCATCTGGGTAGTAACTTCATTTTTAAGCTTTAGTAGAATCTAGAATAAAAGCAACATTATGTACCAAAATGAAGAAAAAAACAAAATGGTCGGTAACTACATTACAATCTAAATATTATCAAGTGATAGTGAATATTTAGATTGTTATTTTAAGATTACACAGGCATAATTATAACATAAAAATCTCACAATTACAAAACCAAACTCACAATTTACAACATAAAATGTCTCACAACTTCAAAAATTGCGAATGAATTGAAAAATAGGTTCACTTTTGAACGAACTGCAGCAAAGTCTTGTGTCGTTTGGCACTGCCATCAGTAATTTGTATTTTAGATAAAAGTTGAAATATCGCAACAAAAAATTGATAATTCTTAATCTTATAGATAAGCATTCATGTGAGATATAGCCATGCTTTATATCTTCAAATGAACATATTATTGAATTCACTAGGTACCTATTAATGAATCACGTCAATAAAGAAGATAAAGAAATATAACCTGCACAAAATAGTAGGTACAACACACACACATCATTCCTAGATTCCTAGAGAAGTCTCGAATAAAATCTACCTAGGCAGATACATGTAAAACGTCCTATTTTTTGTAAGCTTAGGAAGGAAGGTACCTACATACTTTTATTTTATCACCTATTTTTTGGGTTGTTTGAACTCCTGTAAAATACAATAATACCCCGAGTTACGCAAGTAATGTGATCCACAGTCCTTTACGTAACTTGAATTTTACGGAAGTCGAATTTGTAGTTTTGTTTTTAGGTTTATTACCCGCGCTTTCGGTTTGACATTTCGAGTTCATTCGAGTAAATAAAGAACGAATACGATGGGCCAGAGTATCTACGCCCGTCAAGTTGCTCTCAGATGTACCTTCACTAAAAATGTCTGATATACAAATTTGAAGTGGTGATAAACGTAAATATTTACCTACCAACAAGAGTATAGGTAAGTAACGCAGCAAGAGTTGGATGCAAAAACGTAGTATTGAGTGCATTCGTGCATCGAGTTTCCATCGGCGAGGAGCAGTCCTTTGTCTTGTTTACGCCTAATTATTGTCACTAGCGGAAGAGGGACAACAAATGTATATATATGATGCTCGTAATGTTCACTCCTCACTCATTCTCGATTCGCCTGCCGAACCGTCAACAGCTCTGCGTCTAAACGTAGTGATTTCACCAACCACTGTGTTTTTAATACAGTTATCTAGTTACAAAATCAGTTCTTTCGTGTTTTGCTCCTTTGGAGATTACTCGCGACAAGTGCGGATTCTTCGCACGTAATCTACGCAACCACGCGTTTATGTGTCGAAATTAAATTTATCTTCAGCGATTCAAACATTATCCGTTTTACAAACAAGTGCAAGTGCTTTGAACTTTTCTGGTTTATTATAATCCACGACTTTGGTTCCCCGTCTGAAAGAAGAGTAGGACTGTCCCGATTCCTGGAAAAACCACAAAATCAGCGCTGAGCATCCAGCAGCAGACAACATCCACAGCAGAAATCTTTACATCATCTCTGGTGAGAGTATTTGGACTTACTTGTATTTGTGATATTGTTTTTTTGTCAGAGTTCAAAAATTTTATTCACCTCCTACCGACGTCATATAAATTAAATAATTTTGTAAAATTCACTTTTGCCGCGTTTTTCCCCGGCCCAAATTTCAAACGCCCTTAGAAAGCACTAATCACCTCATGGACAGTTATAGCCTTTATTAATTAAAAGCACTTTACACTCGGTTTTACCCCCATTAGAAACCCTCAAAAAGTTCCATTATTCAAACGGGTATTTCCAACAGACTAAAAGCATTCCCAGCCGGTTGCTACTCAAATCTCTAATTACTTATATCTAGAATTAATTCATCAATAAAATAATAAATATCAAATCAGGTTCTTCCAAATCTACTGAAATTCCCAACCCGTCGTCGCGCGGGCATAGCAACTAACTAATTAGTAGCAACATTCAAGCTTTCCCCAATTAACGAATTACCGCAGTTGCGTTAAGCTCTCGAATTCTTAAAATTATGAACACCTACGAAAACACCGTAGCCGCCTTCATGGTTGCTAGGGTCGGCAAAGAACTTTCCCCAGATGAAAAAACGTATCTTAACGAATTAATCCAGCGTGAACTAGCTTCGCAAGCTGCAAACCAAACTCCAGATAATGCCATAGTGTCCCCGCGTCGTTATCTTTCTCCACCAAGGCATTATTCTCCATACCAAAATCAAGCCGATTCCGAATCCGAAATGGAATATTCGTCTTCCGATGAGACAGGTTTCCGTCTCGTATCCGGACGCAAACGTACTCGAGCTAGCTCTGATGGCTCCCGGACCCCAGTAAACTCACCGAGGCACTCTCCTGGTTCTTCCCCTAGATCAAAAAAATCGAACATAGACTCGCGAACCGGATCAACTATTGATAATAATAAATTTGAATTACTTAGGTCTCCCTCTCCCATTCCTTGTACATTTGCTGAGATAGTCGAGCCCTCCACAACTGTCCAACCACCACGCAAATTCGGACGAACTCCACCAATTGTCCTCCATAATAAAACTCAAATAACGGCACTTTTCCGAACTCTCGAAGATAAAGGTACTGACTTTAGTGCGAAAAATATGGGGAACTTTCTCCATATACAGACAAAAACTCCTAGAGAACACAGCAGCATTACCAGGCTGCTAATCAGCCGGAAAATCGAGCATCACTCATTTCGGCTTCCTGAGGAGAAACCCCTCAAAGTTGTCATCAGGGGTATCCCTGAAGAAATAGATACAGAGGAGGTCAAGATTGAACTTGCCCGCAGCTACCCGGTGATATCGGTACACCGTATGAAAGCTGCTCGGTCCCGAAAACCGATACCTCTTGTGCTGGTCAACCTGACCAAAAACGATGACGGCAAAAAGATATTTAATGAGCTTACCTCGATCTTCCATCTGAGGATACAGGTCGAAAGCCTACGCAACAAAACAAGAGTGGGGCAATGTTTTCGTTGCCAAGCTCTTGGACGCTCTTGGACTTCCAAGCGCAGGTCTACATAGATCTTCGGAATGTACGAAACCGAGAGATACACCTGCTAAATGTGCCCTCTGTGAGGGCGAACACACAGCCAGTTATAAGGGCTGCCCCGCTAGGCCCCAGCCTAACCGTTTTAACAATAACAACCGATACCCATCTAATTACTGGCAGAATAACCGCAAAAGTTACCGTCAAAATACTGATTTTTCTCGCGCCGAGCCACAACGGCAAAGTCAACCACTTAGGCCTGAACCCACGCAGCAGCCTCCCCATTGCACTCCTCCTACGCCTCCCACTTGGCCTGCACCTCACTTCTACAAAAACCGTTCCTCCCAGGATCAACGGTCTCACAGTTTCCCGGCTTCTAGCCAACAATTCCGGCTTGAACGCCATCCCGAGCCCCCGCAAATGTCTCAAGGCACTCCCCTGCCTCCCCCCCCCCCCCCCCCTCCACCTCAATCTAAACCCAGTGATTCCGAAATACAAACACTTATTGAGAGGGCCACTGAGCTCCAATTTCTTATTCAAAATGCAACCAAAGAGCTAACTTCCATCAAGATCTTCATTAACAAACACAATGGATAGACAACGCGTCAAAAACTCTAATCTACAGACGGCTTATTGGAATGCCAATGGCACAGTTCTAGCGTACCGCGAAGAGATAATTGAATTTCTCCGTCAGGTATGTTTTTAGGTTTTCACGGCCAAAAAGTATTTTTGTTATTGTTTTTGGGGTGTTATGCCGTGTTTCGCTACCTCCTTCTTTAGCCAACGTTTCGGACAGCGTTACAGTGTCCATCATCAGGGCAGATGAGATTCAGGGCAGATGAGATTCACTCATCTGCCCTGATGATGGACACTGTAACGCTGTCCGAAACGTTGGCTAAAGAAGGAGGTAGCGAAACACGGCATAACACCCCAAAAACAATAACAAAAAAAAAAAAAAAAGAATTTCTCCGTGATTATAATCTCGATGTATTCCTTATAAATGAAACGTGGTTAAAACCCTCACCCAAACTAAGAATACCAAATTATAACATCTACCGTGACGATAGAACCACCAACAAAGGAGGTGGTACAGCCATTTTAGTTAAGAGCAATATTGACCATTGTTTAGCCCATTCATTTTCTAACATTAATATTGAATCCACCGCGGTTAAAATCAATACTTCTACCGGCCCGATTAAATTCATTTCAGTATACAGTCCTCCCAAACGCCAATTGATTCCTTCAGAACTAGACTCGCTTCTTTCAGAAAACGTTCCCACCATAGTAGCTGGTGACTTGAATGCGAAAAACGGCTCCTGGCACAGTCGATATGATAATAAAAAAGGAAGAGATCTCGCCAAGTACGCGCTCTCGAACCAAATAGTCATAGATGCTCCGGACATCCCTACCCTACATCACCACGCCGGAAGGCCTGATGTCATAGACATAGTCATTCTCAAATACACTAGCCATTTGCAATCCTTACGAGTACTTAATGATCTCGCATCAGATCATAATCCAATTCTGTTATGACGGCCTCTGTGGTCCCGAGGTAAGACTCTGGACTCACAATCCGAAGGTCGCGGGTTCGAACCCGGCGTGCGCAAATAAATTTTATTTGATATTTGTGTTATTTCACAATTTATTCATTTAAAATAATATGTAGTATATTTGCGGCACGTTCCAGAGTGGAAGATACTATCAGTATCGCCCTGGTGTAAGACCACCATTCAGAATTGAAACGTTGCTTGAAAATGGCTTTAGCCGTGTTTAGTGACCAGATCTGAATAGCCAGGTACTTCCCCACCTTCCTCTTCCCTATCTCCTTCCCCTCCCCACTACCTTCAGCCTCACAACATACCCCGATTGGGGATGCCATAGTCTCACTGGCTCCAGACGGGAGCAGTTGGGACTCTTGTGCGGTATTAACTATAAAAAAAAAAAATAAAAAAAAAACTATCAGGAGGTTCAAATCCTCTGGTCCCTGATAAGCCAACTAGGACCAAAATCAAATGGCACAAACTTGGTGAGCTATTAAATACCAACACAACAGTGCCAATTTCTATTCCCGATGAAGCTAGTTTAAATACTGCCACTTCTAACTTAATAAACTCAATAAATTTATGTATCAACAAGGCATCCGTTGAAATTCCCAATGACTCAAGTCGTCACGGAATTCCTGAAGAGATCAAAGATCTTATTAGGGAAAAAAATTATATTCGTAAAGAGTGGCAAAAAACCTGCAACCCAATTGTCAAAATGCACTACAACCGATTATCCCGCCAAGTGAGGGACGCTCTAAGCGAATACCGCAACGAGCGTTGGCATGAGTTTATCTCATCTCTCGAAGACGACAGAGCAGCTTACTGGAAGCTCTCCAAAACGCTTAGAAGACCTACGACAAGAATATCCCCTCTGCAAGGCCCTAACGGAGTAGTATACTCCTCTGCAGAAAAGGCAGAAGCCTTTGCAGACAGCCTTGCAGCACAATTCTCTCCAAATACAGATCACAATGATCCGTCCTTTGTTACAATGGTGGATTCAAAAGTAAAATCAATTATAAATACCGAATCTGATGACTTGCCCATCAAATTCACGTCACCTAAGGAAATTAAAAAAACAATTAATTCACTTAAAATCAAAAAAGCAGCCAGTCCTGACGGCATTTTAAACAAAGTACTCAAAAGTCTCCCTTTAAAAGGCATCTGTGCCATAACAGCTATCTGCAATGCATCACTTCGTCTACAATGTTTTCCAAAAGAATTTAAACAAGCAAACGTTATTCTGATCCCAAAACCTGGCAAAGACCCAACATTAGCTGTAAAGCTAATGTTGGGTCAATTAGCCTTCTTCCTTGCCTAGGTAAAATCTTAGAAAAAATCATCCTAGTAAGATTAAATGCATTTGTTCAGGAAAATAAAATCTTACCTGACTTTCAACACGGATTTAGAGCTGGTCATTCACCAACTTCTCCGTGTGGTCGAACACATCATTGAAGGTTTTAATATAAATAAACATACGGTTATACTTTCGCTCGACATAAGCAAAGCTTTCGACAGAGTATGGCATAATGGCCTACTATATAAGATGTATCTTCTGGGCTTCCCTATATCATTTATAAAAATAATTCATAGCTATCTTACAGGTCGTACATTTAAAGTTAAACTTGACGACATATTCTCCTCGGTACATATTCTATTAGCCGGAGTTCCTCAAGGAGGACAGTTGTCCCCAACCCTTTATAATATCTTTTCTAGCGATATTCCCAAACCAATGAACCACAACGTTAAAATCACTCAATTTGCAGATGACAAGAATGTCATGTCAAGCTCAACCGTTGCGTCCACTGCTACAAGGCGCGTACAACTCCAAGCCATTCTAATACAAGAATGGTGCCAAAAATGGCGAATCTCAATAAATCCCACTAAAAGTGTCGCGACTGTCTTTTCACGTAGAAAGCCAAAACAAACCCCGAACATAGAACTGTTTGGGGAAAAATTCCCATGGGAAAAATCAATAAAATACCTCGGAGTAACATTAGACTCTAAACCAACGTGGAGAAAACACATTAATGAAAAAGTAAAATCAGCAAATAAGTCAATAGCCGATGCTAGGTAGAAAAAGTTGATTGTCAACAGACAATAAATTACTACTCTACAAGACGACCATAAGGCCGGGCTTCACATACGCTGCAACTATTTGGGGCCACGCAGCTCACACACACATAAACAAACTACAAACCCTGCAAAACAAAGCCATTCGACTTGCGTTGAATGCGCCGAAGTGGATCAGGGTTTCCACTCTCCACAATGACACAAACATTCCTCTGATAAAGGATTTAATTGTTACACATTCTGAAAAATTTTATGCCGGATTAGCCGGACATGAAAACCCCACTATAAATTCCCTCGCTAAATATAGCGAGAATGAAAATTTTAAATATATTAAACCCAAGATAATCCTCCGCAAGGATTGAAATCCTGCCTGAAATTTGCAGTATAGTTTATTAAGTTTTATTTTCCCAAAAGCAACTTTTAAAAATAAATTCCATGTAAAGTATCTTTAGATAATCCATTTAGTCATTACGTTAGAGTCAGTAAACTCATGTTTAGGAACTCTGAACATAAATAATATCCAAATCCAAAATCACTCCTCACTCCATGTTCACTCCTTCCTCTCCTCAAAAACACCCTCCACACAGCATCTTCAAAGATGACATAGGCCCTGAGGGAAATTATTTTCCTCAGAGCCTGTGTGGAGTTAATGTAAAAAAAAAATATTGTTAAGAAACTTTCAGCGTGTCCTATTCATATTGATCCAGTTCGATCGGTGCGAGATAAAAAAGAGCGAGTGTAAAAATCTGTTTTCATTATTGTAAGTTCGCATCGTTAATTTATTTGTATCGTTATTCCTACCACATTTTGTTTATTTTACTTTTCATTTAGTTTATTCATTGGACTACGTATACAACTTATAAATATATGATACAGACAATGGATGATGATGATAATAGGTACATCACACGCACACTGCACACATCTATAAATATATTAATAGGTATAATTCAGTCCCGAAGATTATTACATTCAGATAAACTTTTCTAATAACCTTCTGTACTTTAATAACAATTAAATTAAATAATGTTCATTCGGCATGTCAAAAAAAAAATGTCACGATTGGCCGCCCCTAATAGCTTGGCGTCCTAGGCCCGGGCCTACTTGGCCTTAGTGCAAATCCGCCACTGGGTGTTAGAATTTAAAAATGTACGTATTCCAAGGTATTCTACTCAGATTTTTTTTCTAATTTTTGTGAATTCCCTTTCATGAATCTGCGAAGTCTGCCTAGAACGTATTGTCTACGAGGTGTTGCGAAGAAAAATTATTTATAGGTAATCTTTTAAAAAAATATTTTTTAATCATTTTTTTACGTAAATCTGTGAATTTTCATTGTATTTTAGACGGTGATACAAAAATCGAAAATATCCTCTTTTTCGTTATTTATTGAAGGTTTAATTTTTCTATTTGCTTTGTTTTAGATGACTTTCATGAAGACAAAAATTCAAAGGGGAATACTTGACTTTTTAAAAGTTTTATATATCATTGTGACGTGCCTCCCCTGTCCTTTTTGCACGCTTTCGGTCGGGTGTTTTTGGGCAAGAAAATCCGTGATTATTAATTTGCTGAGAGTTATGTTGTTTGTCGCCTTCTGTTATATGGCGGTGTTTCGTTTTGAGACAAAGACGTCTGTTATTTATCTGCTATCATGTGTCTCGCTCTCGGCTAAAAAGACAGACAAGGGCGCACGATAGTTGTCATGACGAGGGCTGCTAGTTCGTAAGAAATTCCTCAAATTGTGGGAAATTTCCAGGATTTTTAAGAGTTGGGCATTTTGCATTCTGAGCATTTCTAGATTATTCAACCGTACTTAAATAATTGTGAGAATGTTCTAAAATTTCGTTTCTTTAGCAGCAAATTTTCAAACCAATTTCTATTTTTTCTAGCCTGAACGAAAGAGAAGACGAAAAAGAAAAGAGAAAAACGAAAGAGAAAAATGACTTTAAATAAAAATAAATGCTAATTTAGAATTTCGTGATATTTGGGAGGTAAAGGAAATTGTGTGGAATTTGAACATCTTTTATTGGTATTTTATTATATTTGCATTAGCAACCCTGGTCACAACTGACGACATGGCCGGCCGAAGTAGGTGTCAGAGTTGCCAGATGCGTGGTTTTTTGGGTAATTTATGCCTACATGGTTTTTCGAAAAAATCATGTCGATCAAGACGGTGACCGGACAACTCGGAATGAAACCAACTCACAACCATCTCAGATAAGTCATTTAGAGTGATAAAAAAATATATAAAAAAATTGGTTAAATAGGTTAGGGTTATCGGCTAATTTAAAATATTTTTTTCATATCTTTTAATGACTTTTCAAGGAGGTGTTGAGTTGATTTTATTATCAGTTGGCATGGAACCGATCAAGACATGGTTATTTAACCGGTCACCAAAACATGTACTTTTGAGTGAGATACGATTTTTTAGCATGGATCACCTGGGAGAAATCCAGAATTCAGGAATGTTGTTCTTAAACTGGCATTACTGGTTCCCAATGTATCTATCTAATTTTAATCTTTTTCAATAAATAATTTGAATACATTATAAAATTAAATAAATCATGTAACTTTATTGAGGTACCTTCTACACTAACTACTATAAAATGTAGAAACAAAAATTATTGGAGTTGTGGGAGAATTTCCTCTCTCTCGTGTATCTGAAAAAACTTTTGATTGTTGTTGTCATGCGTTATATTATTTTTTTCTCTTATTACTTTTAAATTTTAATTCTTCATTATAAGCACATGGGTCAAAGGAGTTCGTCAAATATTACTATTTAATTTAAAACGGAGGTCTAAACATTAAACTTGGATTTATTTTTAAAAATATTTTTTTCCTGTTATTCAAAGGAAACATGTGAATTGATGTTTTAATAAAGCATTGTAGATAATTTACTTGGTATCGTTGTTTTCTTATTTAAATTCTCAATAAAATGCTGACGAAAACAAGGTGTTTTTTTGGTTCCATGCCACCTGGGAATAAAGTCAACTCACCTCCTTGAAAATTCATTAAAAGCTTTGAAAAAAATAATTTTAAATTAGCCGATAACCTTAACCCCTAACCTAACGTAACCTATTTAACCAATTTTTTATATATTTTTTTATCACTCTAAATGACTTATCTGAGATGGTTCTGAGTTGGTTTCTGGTTGGTTATCCAGTCACCGTTTTTTTACACACCTTTTTGATCCTTCATAACATGGTAAAACTTTTTTTTTACCCCTGAAACTTGTTTCATTTTTGGGATATGGCATCACTGGTAGATGTCGATTGTGAAGTGAGAAGTTGAAGCAAGTTGAAGTGAGTGAATAACAAGACTCTGGGTTGTGTTCCGCATGTCGGTTTGGAAAAGCGAACGCCAAGTGTCGCGACAAGAGGAGGGAGCGTTTTGACATTACCGGCATGTTGCCCTTTACTCCTCCCGTGGTGAAACGTCTGTTGGGATGGAAGAAATGTCCCGAAGGTTCGTCCATCGCCGAGGACAAATGGTCCGAAAAGGCCGTCAAAAGTTTAGTCAGGAAGTTAAAGAAATCCGGCGCTCTGGAGGAGCTGGAGAAGGCCATTTCCACCCAGAATAGCAATACTAAATGTGTCACCATACCCAGGTAGGTGTTGTTAATTCATTTTCTTCAGATTCAAATTTGATAATCTGCGATTATCCATTGCGCACCATCATACGCTCCTGCAAAATCGTCTGTCACTTTCTGTTTCCAAACAATCGGGTGGGTGCGAGGGAGACGCGAAGGTCGACGTCCTTCGCAGGCTCCCGTCAAAACAATCGAAGACTACCCCAATATGGCGCCCGCAGATTTTTTATTCAGTATTTGAATTATGATTTTGGCTTTGTGTCGTTCATTGTGATGTTTTTGAAAGTTCTAAACGAAAAAGTGATAATTTAATTAATTGCGGCTATATTCTTGTGTGGTTTAAAATCACCTGTTGTTTATTTTATGACATTTTCATTGCCGGTGAGTTCAGGCGGACATGGTACCAGCGTGTCTGGGAAAATTTGTATTTACTTTTTGATATCATCGTTTATTGACATTCTTGATACATGCTTTAAGGAACAAAAAGCAACCCGCAAATTGTGTAATGGTCGCGGTGTGATGCTTTTTTCTCCATTTCCTGTGCTGTATTGTGCGAAATCATCATTGTGCAATCAATGGTGCTAAATACTGCGAGAAGCTGATTTATTCCGATGCATATATGTCAATATTTTTTATTGAGACCGCCTAGCGGAACGAAACAGAACTAACGAATTTACCGTGAATAATGTTGGGAATGATTTTGAACTGTGATAAAAATGCCAAGGGTTATTGGAGTAGTTCACATCCGCGTCGCAAGGATCGCTACTGCTTAACTGATTATATTATTTTTTCGTGCTTCCTGTATGTCATATTTTAGTATTTATTGATGGTGCCAAAAATTTGACAGACAGAATTATAGGTACCTATGGGAAATTGCATTTATGTAGGTACGCGGTATGCCTTATTATTCAATTTCTCGGAATTTATATTCCCCACTTAAAATCACAAAGGCTGAGGCGTTGTTAATCCTGAATTAAAAATATCCACCATTTTCTCGAATCTATTTATAGGTATCCTGAACGTTTTGCATTTGTAATTTTTGACATTGTATTTCTGCAATAATATAAAGAGCTCAGAAAGAAGATCGCAATATCTACACAATTTCACCATTATTTGTGAGTTTTAAGCCTAATTAATTACGTAGTTCTGTCTGTATTGCCAAAATTGTGTTAGAAATAGGAGTACACTCTACCTAGTCTTGAAATGCAATTTATATTCAGTTTCCAACAAAGGATCCATTTTCAGATATTTTTGTATTGGATGACTTCGAAGGATTCCTATTTGATAACCCGAAATTTTTGAAAACCATTCAAAGCTTGAATGTATAAGAATAAAACTTCAAAATCTTGAATATAATTTTAATAGTTTAATAATATAATATCAACTGTGAGATTATTTAAGTAAAGCCCTGTAGTATTTTGTTCCCTCGTTATCTGCAATTTTACCCTTCCATATATTATTTAAATAATTATAATCTCTCCGCCTTACTCATAATTGCAGAATAAGATAATACCACGGTAATTGTCGTACAAATTTCACCTAACCTGTTCTTATTACCGTGGTATTTTCTTATTCTATGATTATGAGTAAGGCTATGGTTATATTCACTAATTTTGGATTTAAAGGTGGATTTAGACCAGACGAACACAGAGCTAGAGCTGGAATAAGAGCGTTCTCTCTTTATCTTTAGTGTAAATGGTAATTCGTTTTCACCATTTACATCAGGCATGGGTAACTTTTTCTAGGTCTGGGGCCAAATTATCATTCAGTGTTCGAGTCAAGGGCCGGACCAAATTATTAAACATAAAAAAGTAATATTATATAATATAATAAATAAATGTTGCTATTTCTTTTATATTTACTGAAAAACGATATAATATTAATATTATATACTGATTTCAAAATTTAGTGTGAAGATTGGCCTTGTACTTGAATTACGAGACTATCAATATATTGGTGTTGGTATTGCTAAGGATAATCGCACAGAATTTTCGAGATCTGTTTTTTCTCGTTCGAATTTTTGATTTGGTGTGTTTCAACCTCGAAAAAAGCACGTAAATGTGCTGCCAAAAAGAAAAATGATTTTTCTTGCAAATGCGCGTAGATTTGTATGTTTTCTTCCACCAAATATAATTTATAAAAATCCGTCAAAGCAATGTTGTTAAATTGTGACTTTAGCACTAAATCCCCCTGAAGCTTAATAAGTTCCATATGTAAATTTATGTCATCTGCATTATTTAATCTCTCCCTGGAACTCTTAATTTATTTCTCTATTACTTCGCCCAGATGAATCAGGGCCGGACAAAATAGCTCGGCGGGCCGGATTAGGCTCGCGGGCCGGCGGTTGCCCATGTGTGATTTACATCAATAGAATGCCAACGAACAAGAACAAAAATTAGAATTCTTGCAGATGCTCTAGGGATGTTTAGATTAGGCGAGCGAATGCTCATTGCCCATTCTTCAACAATCAGTGGTATTGTTCACTACACCATGTCCGACAATGAGAGGGATATTGTGATTTCAAGTGCCGCATTTAACGCTATGACTCAATTATCAAAAAAGAAAAGAAGGAAGAGACTTATTTTTATAATTTCCTTGTTGGATAGACACCCGAAATTTTGGTACGCTTCTTATTATAGTGTTTGTAAACATTTTTCCTTGCTCCAATCCATAATTAGTACGAAATGGTTGGTCAGTTGGTCTAAATCAATGAAACTCAACCTTTTTTCTCTTTTCCATAAAACAGTTATACACCAGAATATTATGGAGAAGATTACAAAATTTAAAGAAAAAAGTATGTGTATAGTCTCGCGGGCGGCAACCTCCCCCCCCCCCCCCCTTACTACTTGTCTGTCAAATATTTGTTCTTTTGAGAAAAAATCTAGTGTGTGCAATAGCAACACTCTTATACCAGATCTGAAGAGCTATTCTCTATCTTTTGTGAGATCGAGATAGATCTCGGGCGAGATCTCCTGTCAGATTTGTGTGATTTTCTATGACTGTTATTAGCTTTTTCTATGGGCCGATGTCAGAATTTCAGCTGTGAGCTGTCACGTATTTTAGTTTAGGTCTTTTTGAACATGAATTCCTGCAAGTATGCATGATTATTTATTCACTCAACAGCCGTAGAAAATCCGATCATTGTTTATGCTAGCTATTGTTGTGGCGTTGTTGAAATCTATTTTATGACCTTCATTAAGGACGTGTTGAATTATGGATGAAGTTAAGCGTTTGTTAGTGACATCTACTTTATGTTCTGCAATTCTACAAGATATTTTTCTATTACACCGTCCAATATATACCTTTTCACATGCCCCACAAGGTATTTTATAAATACCATGTGATTCAAGTGGAATGTGGTCTTTCGGACTTCTCGAAAGAGAAGAATTTACCACAAAGCCATAGAAATTTATAATCATAAAAATAATATGAACACCAGAAATGACTCAATTAGAATTCCCAACACCTGGAAAGTCATAATTGATCAAAATCCCCAAAAAACGGCATTTCCAAAATCCTCAGAAATAATACATCCAATTAACTTAAAGCAATCCAATCAAATCTCTACATGTAATCCGCCTGATATTGCCGGCCCCGCCTTCAAATCACCTTCTACTCGCGTACTTCGATCAAGACATAAAAATTGACAAGCACTCACTTAGGTTTTGAATTTTGAACCGAACGGACACGCGAAAGCGAACAGTTTGAGACAAAAGCCAAGACAAGGCCTCTGAAGATGGATAAAAAGTCCTTTTAAGGACTACGTTACGCGGGTAAACCGAGAAAATTGTTTTACATCTTATACCCGTGAAAACCATAACATATTTAAACATATATATATATATATATATATATAAATATATGTTTAAATAATAATAATATGACCGGTCAGTGGCTGAGTTTACATCTTGTCTGGGTCTCACCATTCTGTGTTAAATTCCTCGGCTGGCTAAGTCCTCCGTCATGACCGAAGCAACATTTTCCGCCAACTGCGGTGGAAGTAGCCGATTTTCAAATATTGTGAGGTTATTCGTAACCCGGGAAAGTTTGTCTTTCTTTTTTAAAAAAAGTGTATGATAATGTTGTATTGTTATATAATAAATAATGTTTTGTTTGTTTGTTTGCAGGGTGAAGCCAGGTGCGGAGGGTACGGGCGCTCACAGAAAAGGCTTGCCCCACGTTATATACTGCCGGCTCTGGCGTTGGCCCAATTTGCAGGTAATACATCAATCAGCCCCGATTCATTGATCAACATTGAGTCACTGGATTTATCGCATCATCCCCTTTGGCGATATGCTGTTAGACTGTAGGAAGGGGGGGAGGGGTTGGAGAAGAGGAAGGTTGAGAACTATCTGGCTATTTACACACAACTAAGATCTCTCGCTAAGATGATATTGAGATTATTCTACACTCTAGAACAGTGATGATCAAAGATCAAAGCCAGGAGGGCCGATTTGTTCATTTTCATTTTATTAGCAGACTGCAGGGGTGGTCGCAAACCTATTTATCTCTTCTAAATGGTAATTTTTTAGGGGGGGGGGGTTAAGGTTTTAAAACCTTAACCCCCCCCTTTTCTGAATGTCGTAAGTCGGTAAGTAAATCGGAGCAAAACTAACGAAGATTCGGCGTTTCAAGTGGCCGGCCTTCACGCTCGAATCGAGTATAAAAAAAACTTTTAATCTATTTTCTCGCAAACAACATTTTTGAAGTTCGTGAACATCATAACTCAAAATCTACTCGAGACGGTCCTTTTGAAAATTTGTACACCATCTACACATAAATCAACAGGTAGTCAGAGAGAGATTTTTTTTTACCATTTTAAAATATCAAATTCACCAAAAAAAATTTGCAAAAATCACGTTTTTCACTTCAAAATGCTGCCAAAAATAAAAAATCGAAAAAAAAACTTATTAATTACCTAAGAAAATTTATCTCCTTTTAAATTGCATTTTGATTTTTTTTTATTTTAATTTTTTCGAGGCGCCTCCAGAGATTTCGCTCTCACGGACTTATTTATTGATATTTTTTATTGAAATGTTTTTCAAAGATACTTCAGATGTTATACTATAACATGTATATAAAATAAATAAACCAACATCACTCATATCTCCAAAAAAATAATCATAAAATATGCCTTTTTTTCGCCTTTAAAACCTTACCCCCCTCTTAATAAAACAATTTATAGAATACAAAAATAAAGCGCCACAGGCAAAAAAATTATATATTAATTATATCTCCAAGTTCAAATCGATAAATGTTTCGATTTTTATCATTCTGAAATAAATTATTGTCATTTGAAAAGATTAAACAAAATTTAGTGAAGAAAACTTTTATATTTAATAAGAAAACGTTTAAAGTGCAAGAAAAGCGTTTTGCTGCTATGTTGAATTTTTTTCTACACTTGCGGTCGAACCACAAAATTTTGTCTAAAAATATGTAAGAAAAATCCTATTATTTTGAGCGGTTGATAAAAAATTTGAAGAAAGTCTAAAGTTTTCCGCTCAACCCTTTTGCAAAACAACAGAAACCGTTGAATATTATTTATTATAAGACTTTTTCATTTACTATTTTATTTAGCCAATTGGGTAAGTATGAAAGGGCTCTCGGACCACATGAAATGCTGTATTAAAATTTATTTATAAATTCGAAAAATCCATATAAACAAATTGGATTTTTTACCCACACCAGAATTTGATCTTCTGAAATTTAATCTATGGCATAGGATCTTACCACTCTGCTACGGAGACATATTGTGGATTTTAAAAATGAAAGTTATGTTAAAATGGTGTTTTTGTTTCAGAGCCAGCACGAGCTCAGGCCGCTCGAGGACTGTGAGTTTGCCTACCAGCTCAAGAAGGAAGAAGTCTGCATCAACCCCTATCATTATAATCGGCAGGAAGCATTAGGTAAAGAATCCATATCCTCCGCAGCCAATCAAACCAAACAATAGGCGCACTACGTACTTTCAATTTCTCATTAACATAACTAAATCAAAATCTAATTGAAGAAAACAGGGTGACTTTTACTGAAATTTACATTAATTGCCTGATTTTATCATTATGCACTTCAATGATTCATCGAGGGATGAGGAATGTTGATGATATTATTGGATAAAGGGTGATACTCAATCTAAAATAGTCTGGTAAGGTATAAGATGGATTTGACATTGTGAAACATCGCGGTGATAGTAGTTTGATTTTGCAAAGAACAAAGAAATGCGTTCTTCTATTCAAATTTTAGACAAAACATGTAATATTGGTGATATCGAAGCCTACGATCATACAGATCTATGTGTTAAACTCGACATTCCAACCAAGCCGAGCACAAGCAAATGATATATTGGGCTTTAGCGGAGAGAGTTGTCGGAAGTTGGGGAGAGAACATAACATTGGTAAATAAATTGGGTTCGAGTTCCTGTGCGGGTTATACCCGAGTCCGGCTTCGGGGTTCGGCTCGCACCACAAACATACCCAGTTCGCACCAAAGAACTCGGACTCGGGACCTGCTTCTAGAACTCAAGTACTTTTAAAAGAACACTTGCTTCGGAGGTCTCTGGTTAAATGCAGAACTCACCCGTCTCTATTCGATAGTGCCATTAGTCATTGTACATGTATTAACTTCAATAGTAATTATTGTTGTTGTATTCCAGCACTGCCGCCAATCCTAGTCCCCCTGGGGGGGGGAGGTGAGCCCCCGCCGCCCTACCCCCCGCATCCCCAGCCCTATACAGCCCTGCAGTGAGTACAACATTCAAACACATTTAATGGAGTGTATGCCAATAGTTGCGTGGTGTTGCTTTGGGCTGAAATGGCTCCACAGTTTGTTCATTACTTGGAAGCGAAGCTAGTGGTCCACAATGGAGTGCTGATACCAACCCTGATGTACGGCAGTGAGGCATGGAGAAAAGGAAGGATTAAAGTACACTAAATGCTGTGAAATTAGAAACCTGAGATGTATGTGTGATAAAACCATTTATGACCGTGTTAAAAATGTGGAGATCCGGAAAGAGTGCGAGGCTAATCTAAGCGTAAAGGATAAGAATAAAAAGGGAAGCTTAGATGGTGTGGGCCTGAAGAACAGGTCACATGAAGAATAGAGTGCAAGAAGAATATTATGGTGCAAAAGTGAATGGAAAGAAAAAGTCGGTGTCACTCCTAGTAGACGTGGCACCATAAAATAAGGAATAACAGAAAAATTGCCTTATAGATGCGTTTCGTGACCCAAATGTTTGCTAATTTGGATGTATATTTCCATACATACTGTGTTTTCAAAATTCAAATCGGGATAGTCAATTTGGGAGGTGGGTATGGGTAACGCCGCCCTGGGAACCATTTATTGGATAACCAAAACCCCTGCCATAGGTTACCCCGAGTGGTTCACTACGTATGGTGATTTGGCAGGGGTGCACGTGTTCATGCAGTGAGGTTTGTATAGGTCTTGGCGGTGACTGCGTTTTCCTACTACGTGGCGGGCCAGAAGAGCGATTCTATATCTTTTGTGAGATCGAGATAGATATCGGGCAAGATCTCCTGTCAGATTTGTGTGGTTTTCTATGGTTGTTATTTGCTTTTTCTATTTTTTTTTTTTATGTGAACACCGCACAAGAGTCCCAACTGCTCCCGTCTGGAGCCAGTGAGACTATGGCATCTCAATTGGGGTATGTTGTGAGGCTGAAGGTAGTGGGATGGAGAAGAGGAAGGTGGGGAAGTTTCTGGCTATTCAGATCTGGTCACCAAACATGGTTAAAGCCATTTCAAGCAACGCTTCAATTTTGAATGGTGGTCTTACACCAGAGTGATACTGAGAGTATCTTCCACTCTGGAACGTGCCACAAATGTACTATATATTATTTTTAATTAAATAATTGTGAAATTCTTTAGGCCCATGTCAGAATTTCAGCTACGGCTGTCATGTATTTTAGTTTAGGTCGTTATAAACACGAATTCCTGCAGGTATGGATGATTATTTATTCATTTAACAGTCGTAGAAAATCACACAAATCTGACAGGAGATCTCGCCCGATAATAATAATAATTTTTGGATGATTTCTATAGCGCCATTTTTGTGAGAAAATCACCTCAAGGGCGCTTTATAAATTCATTTATACATTTAACCTATTATCTTACAAGTGTCTTTTAACTAAGGACTTACAACTACTAAGACTTATATAACTAGTGACTTAAAACTATACTTATTTTATAACCAGTACAACACTGCGTTACTCGTGTTATGATTAACATGTGTCTTAAAATGAATTATTTACTGCTAAAATACATATTTACATTTATAAACACATATGATTACTGCCCGTGCTGTCAGTGTTAGTTAGTCGATGTCTATCTCCATTTCACAAAAGATTTAGAATCGCTCTTCAGATCGGGAGAGACTGTTGAGAGCATTTTAAATGTTATATTCTTTATTCTATGCATCGCACAATCGAGGGATTCAAATACTTGAATCGAACATTACAGGAGCTTCTTTAACAGAAAAGAGTATGTATGAGACCGTACAGGAATGTAAATGAAAGAAAGAGTAGTGAGGCAATCTATCGTTTGCCTGCCCCTGTGGAGAAACGGCTTGATGATTGTTTATTTAGTTAGTGTTGTTCACGTGCTCAATCTAATATAATGTGATGTGATTGTTGCAGAGGGATGCAGCCCCACAGCGCCATGTACCTGGAGGCTACCCTGGCGCAGCAGGTGCCCACCAACACCACAGTGTGAGTCCGGTATCTGTGCCCTCCCTCTATATTTACTTCTACCCAGTCCAGAGCTAAGATCCACTGGCCCTGCTGTGTTTAGATTGGCCCACCACAAAGTCTTTTAGAAGCTCCAATAATTTGTTCTCGTTATGTGATATTTATGGATTATTTTGCATTTGAAAATCTTGAAATGTGAATGAAAAATAATGTTTTTTAGTTAAAGTACAAATTTTTAAAAGTCAACCTGTAAAATACTCTTTTTTACTATAATACATCATTTTAAAATGTATTTTTGAAAAAAATTGGTTTGCCTTAGGTTTGAACCTTCCTTCCAGTGATCGGAATCAACATAGCAGCCAACCTTGCCGAATTCTGATTTTTAAAACCAACTATTTTGAATAAGTGCTTTAATTGATTATAATCTAAGAAAAATTCATATATATCCACTTGTTTGTGCATGAATGCCACCAAAAGTTGATAGAATGCATTTTCTTCAACAACCGGTTTATCTGGCGAGTTTCAGCTCGATCGGATGTCGGGAAGTAGGTTAATTGCCACTTTCAAGATTTCTCACCATTCATACATTCATTCTTTTAATCAAGAAAACAAAAGTGAAATTCAAAAAGATGTATTTAAAAAATGTATTTTTTTTTTTTTTTTTTTTTTTAATCTTTATTTTTTCCCATTATTATAAACATTTCAAAATACACATATAAGAAAGAAATAAATCAAAAGTTAGGAATAATTAAATCTACGTAAAGTAAAAAGTAGGTGATGGGAACCCACAAAGGCACTGCCTGTGCGTGGGTAATATAAACAAAAATGCATACATCAGTAAGTACAATTAACAATAGTTATAAGTTATAAAAAAGTTATATGAGTTAGAATTAAAATGAAAAGTGATGTATTAAGGTTAACATAGAATTTATAGCAAAAGTGTTTTGACATCTGCACCATAAAGCCATAATTTTAATTCTTTTATGTAGAGTGATATTTTATCTGTCGTTTGAATGTGTTTTGGTAGAAGATTAAATGTCCGAGGACCAATAAAGCTGCTATGTGTTTGCATTAATTTGGTATTGATTTGAGGGGTGTATCTGCCTGTTTTCGGCCACAATGTCTAAAACGAGCGCTCTTCCTCAATTTGGACAGTATTTAAACATTGGCACATTGTTAGCTAACAGCATTCTGTTAAAAAATAATGCTTGATCCATTTAAGTAAGTTCCATTTCTTCTAAGTATTTGAGATTTTTTTCTCCACTTTTCCACTAATAATTCAGCATACTGCTTTTAAAATTCACTAATTTGAGTATTACAAAAAAAAGGTCCTCGTATTGTAGAAATGGTTGTTTGATAAAGAGAAAACATGTTGAATGCATTTATATAATAACTATTCCCAACACAGTGGCAGATTCTTTTGGCTCTGTTCAATAATAGATTGCGGGTTCAAATCCCAGCGAAGTCTATACAACAACAATAGAGCAGTAAAATATTTTATTAGTTATAATAAATGTATCAATGAAGTGTGTTGTTTTGTTGTTCCAGTGGCGGGGCGCAGGTGGAGACTCCCCCTCCCGGCTACATGAGCGAGGACGGAGACCCCATGGACCACAACGACAACATGAGTGAGTAACTGTCCCCAACATATTATATTACATTAGTTTGTTTGCAATAGAACCCCGTTCATTTGAAATTCACAAAATATCGAAAACCAATTTTAGAATTAACAAATTCCCCTGCGTTGTGTAAATTTTAGAAGAAAGAAAAAAAATTTTGAAAATTCAGCTTCCACGGCTGCCTCTACAAATTCAGGTAGGTATTCGTAATAATAAGACTTATTCTCGTGCAAATAGAATTTTCGCTGCCAATTATCGTTGTGTTCGCCGCTTCATATTCAAATATTCAAAGAAAATTAGTAAAAATACATAGATCGCGGCAGCCGTCAAATACAAATATTATAGGTAAATTTTTAAAATTACAAAATATTTCTGTGTAAATTGAAATTTCACAGCCGATTACCGTTGCATCTGATCCTTCATATAGTTAGTTATCTGAAGTTAATTCGTAATAATACAACTTATTCTCGTGCAAATTGAAATTTCACAATCCATTACCATTGCGATCGACCCTTCAAATCAGTTAGGCATTCGAAGTAAATTCACAAAATTACGACATATTCACATGTCATGTAAATTGATGCCAACTACCGGCGCGGCCGGCCTGTCTGATTCAGATTGTTTTAATTTATTTTAGCAAAAATCGAAGTTTTCCAAAATACACAACAAATTTTCATGCGCGAACAAAAAAAATTATGGGTTAAAAATTACTTGGTTTTGGCAAAAAATTTGAATTATCGGGGTTCAAATTAACAGGGTTTTACTGAACCCGGTAGCTATGAACATAACTCAAAATTGTACAACCAGCCAACCAACCAACCAATCAACCAACCAATCAACCAACCAATTTCTCTCAAAATAAATCAATAAACAGTGCTCCTATTTAATACGTCTGTGATATATTGATATAAAATATGGTTTACTTTATACGACGTTTATTATCAACATGTTACACTTTGAAGGGCTAGGGTCAAGTGATGCGCCAATAGTGCTAACCTTGTCAACATACGGCAGGTGGCGTTGGCATACATTTTATTACTGATGATCAAATTTGAATTATCTAATTATGGATATGTATTCTATATGGAAAACACGTACCCCTGATTTTACCTGAGTTTTTTACACTTTACATATATGACGGCTATGTATTCTATATGGAAAACACGTACCCCTTATTTTACCTGAGTTTTTTTACACTTTTTTTTTCTCAAAAATAAAACAATTGAACAATAAAATTATATGATGACAATGTGCCAGATGCCAGGGGCGTGCTTCTTTCTAAATCTCTTAGAATGGATTTTTTCATTTCCCATTCAAACTTATCAATTAGTTGTGAAGCATTCTTTTCGCCCTCATTTATCTGAGCTTCTTCAAGAGCCGCAAACGAATTCCTCCTAAACCTGCCTTACAATGTCGCCAATTCGGGTGGCAATAAATCTTCCAGGGTTCTCTTCATTTTATCTTCTTTCTTTTGTCCTGTTGGGTCGGTGGTCTCGTCCATAGCAGTCCAGCCTCTGTAATAGCTTCTCCCAACTTCTGCAGTGTCCCACTGGACTTCTTCCCTCTTTATTTTCAGCCTCCTCAATTGCGGCTATTCTATAACAGTAACTTCATGTTTAGTTCTTCTCAGATTGTCGAGCTTCGTGTTCGATCCCATTTTGCAATTCTTACAGTACACGTAATATAATATATTGATTTATTAAACTGGAGAAGGTATACGGATGGTTCCCATGAGCATTCAAGCCGTCCGCCCATTGTGTCATCTCCCATTCCACCTCATTCCATTGAATTTGTTTCCAGGTCCCTTGATGTCCCTGTTTTCTTGCTTATGAATCCCCTGGAGGATCATGTAGCAGTAAAGGATTTCCCTTTGGAAGTCCTTCTTTTTTTATGTTCCCTAAAGCCCCCAAGAGTGAAGCGTCCACCGAGGTGGCCTCAGCTCTCCTCTCCTCTAAGTTCCCCAAGGCCCCTAGTTTTTTTTGTTTTGAGTGGTCCACTTTTGGTCCCGCGCACATCTAGGGAAATAGAGGATCCACCCAAGTAGAGCCCCCGCTGCTGGGCTCCAAGGTCCAAATACTCGGTATAGATACAACCCTGTATCTTGGCAGAACTATTCCCCAGTATCTTTCAGCCTAAGAACGGTAGCTCATATCTTGGCTTAGGATGACCATTACAGTTCATGCTTCCACTCCCTGAGCGCCGGGTTCGCTATACTCCCTACGCTACCTCATAATACAATGATTAAATGAAGTTATGCTTGTTGTGCTTGTAGCTTGGTAGGGATGCATATGATTGAGATATGAATTAGATGTCGTGGACAGCGCCCTAATGCTCTAACAGTGCTGTGCCCCATCCTAGCGGCGCGCGGCTCTCCCGGCGGAGAGGCAGCGCCCGTGCTGTACCACGAGCCCGCCTTCTGGTGCAGCATCAGCTACTACGAGCTCAACACGCGCGTCGGGGAGACCTTCCACGCCTCGCAGCCCAGCATCACGGTGGACGGCTTCACCGACCCCAGCAACAGCGAAAGGTATGCACTACACACCCCAACTGTCATGGATATTACAAACACGGTATACGAGAGATATGGCAAGGAAACATACTAGCTAGCGTCGAACTATAACCAAACTGCTGAGAGCCAATAATAGTTAAGCGTTTGGTGTGTAGGTGGAGAGTCAAAAGCGGGATGCCGCTGTTATTTTATTTATTTTAACAACAAAAACTCTTAATTTAGACAATAAATAGGTAGCCCCGCGAAGCTGCCACACATTCATTAATATTAGAAGTAAAACTTGTTTATAATATCTTTGTTTATTCTGTTTTTTTACAGATATATATAGATTTTTCATTAAATCATTGTGGAAGCGATTTGCAGTAGTATATGTGAACAATGTTGGCGACGCGCCTTGTAATAATGGTTAATGACCCATCTTCCTTGTTTATATTATCTGTGCAATCATATTACGAATGTTCAAATCTGAAAGAATCATAGCCTGATGTAAAAGTATATTTGTGGCACATTCCAGAGTGATAAACACTCCTCTAGATGGTGACCAGAGCTGAATAGCCAAGCATTTCAAAAAACAACAGACAACCTTCCCTCCCCAGAGCCCTACAACATATCATTACTCTATTACCTTCAACTCTTTTTACCACTCTGGTTAGTTACATAGAAAACCCATAAGGATAAAATTGAGAGAATTACTGAGGTTCATACTATAAATTAGGTATAGTCTCAGAACTAATAATTATTTTATTTTCTTAATTTAAAAAAAATTTCCAATAAGAAGGAAGACTTGTTAGCAATTTACTCCGCATAAAATAATACATGCACAATTTCATTCTCTGGACTTGTTAGAAATGATAATGTTCAAACATTCAGAGTATCTAGTAGAAATACAGTAAGTATGTATAGTTCCATTTCATGACGAACTATTGTTTACCAACTTTGCCGTTGTCTCTTTAACTCTTATTATAAACCTAGCTTAGTATTTCTATTATATACATTCTTATTTGAATAAAAAAAAATTTAATTGTATATAAAAAGTCTTGTGTATAAATAAATAAATACAAAGCCATGGATATTCAATGGTCCAGCATTCTCAGTGTTTTATAGATTTTGGATTTGTCCTCCTCTACAGAAGGAAATGCAGAGCCGTTCTTTTCCCTCTTCTGTTACCTCGGCTTTTGTTCATAACCAATGATGCTGTTTATAGTGCAATAATCTTCCACTTGTCTTTTGAATATGTGGAGTGGAATTCTGGATGGTAGCTGTTTCTGGAGACGTGTTGTGATTACTGTTGTTCTAACAAGTTTGTGGTTTGTTTCCAGATTTTGCCTGGGTCTCCTCTCCAACGTAAACCGCAACGAAGTTGTGGAACAGACGAGACGGCACATTGGCAAAGGCGTCAGACTCTATTATATAGGAGGTCAGTACATTCCGCACGTTCCAACCATGTAATTCAAATGAGAAACAATGCCAATATCTCATTCTAATGGTGTTCTTGTGATCCAGGTGAAGTTTTCGCAGAGTGTCTCAGTGATTCATCCATCTTCGTGCAATCCCCCAACTGCAATCAGCGCTACGGCTGGCACCCCGCTACCGTCTGCAAAATACCTCCAGGTATGTCAAAGAGCTAAACCACCACAATAGGTTATCAATTGTCTGCCTACAGTGTATGGAGAGACTCGAGATCACTTGCATGGTGTTATCAGGAAAAGCAGAGGAACATCACAGACGTCCGGAACATCGGTGTGCACCGCTCTCCATGCAGTGAGGACCAAGAGAATTGGATGAGCCTGGTTCATCAGGACAATTAGAGTGGGAGTTACGATTCCTCAACAATGTGACAACAAATCGGGAAGATTTCATAATCCAGTAAGGGCTAGATTTCACTCTGCTGCCAGCAGCGGCGATTGTAGAAATAATGGGACTGAATTGCGCAACTTAGTTGCAATTGATTTTACTTGAGTCTCGCAATAGATGAAGAAAAACTACCGTGTGTATACCTTTTGAGCTGTAGTTGCGCACGTCTAGCAACTCCAGTCGGTAGTGTACATTTAAATAATAAAGAACTAGTCGCGTATTATATATCAGCCGCAGCGACTCACGAACCTTAGCCGCGTCAGTGGATATTGTTGAATGTAATTTCATAAATAAGAATCGCGCGCGGCTAGCAGCTTACTGAAATCTAGCTATAACTTCTAACTGAAGCATTCAGAATGCTCCCCTGTTCATTCCTCAAGAGATCACCTCAGTATAATACTTTGTTTGCAGGCTGTAACCTGAAAATATTCAACAACCAAGAGTTTGCTGTCCTCCTCTCACAGTCCGTATCGCAGGGCTTTGAGGCGGTATACCAGCTCACTCGCATGTGCACCATACGCATGTCCTTCGTCAAGGGCTGGGGCGCAGAGTACAGGTAATTACATACTTCTTTTTAACGCAGCCAGAACAAAGCGTATGTTGAACTCTAATACATGTTGTGAGGGCACCTTGTGCCACTAACCACTCAAATATGCAGATGACACAGGTTTAGTAATTAATATCAAAACCTGCTCTGAAAGGAATATTCAGACTGCGAAGTATTACGCGTCAGTGGGTCGAAACCAAGATGAAACAAATGCCTTCTCACTACGATGCTTCAAAAACGTATAACAAATATTTTTTGTTATACGTTTTTGGCACCCTTTCACGTGTTCCCAAATGTCTAAAAATATTACAGTTTTTTTTTAATGGGAAAGTAGGGGTTTGACCAAAAAATATAAAAAGTTAAACTTAATATTTTTTTAGCAAATTTTTACATAATGTAGTTTTACACAACATTAAAATCAATAATATTATTATATGTTGCTCATCGCCATTTTATGTCAAGATTGTAAATTCAATCTCCGAACAAAAAGTATGTTATTACTCATAGACTCCAATTGCAATATTAACATGTTTAACACTTAGGCCCTCCGTTCATGGAGATACTTACAAATTACGTGATTGTGACACAACCACAAGTACCCTGCAGATGTACTACTTTTTAAAGCTGGTTTCCGTACACGGCACTACCCGAATTATACTGAACTTGATCATTTTTCACGTGCAGCCGTGGAGTTAACACGATGTCGAACGATGTCAAATGACTTTTTTTCCAACATTAATCTATGCCTTCTTCACTAAATCCTTTCTTGCGTATTCTGGTAATGTAAAGTTATGTAAACACGCATTTTTATTCACTTCCAGAACAAATCTAACATTACTTTCATGTTCAGACGCCATTTCTGTCAAACGTCAAACGAAAGTAGCAGACACGAATGCTACAACACGTAGCGCGCTACCAGCACCGTCGTTAGCGCGCTACCGACTTCATGTGTAAGAACACCAGCAAAATTGTATGGCGGGTACCCACGAGCGGTGTGCGTGCTACGCGCATCAGGCTCGAATAGTTTGTAAGTAGCTCCATGTACGGAGGCGCTTACACTCTTCCTACTGTTTACAATAGTGCGGGGGTCGGGAGAGGGGTGTTTAACTTATCTGTGGCTTATTTAATTCTGCATGCAGCGACATGTTTAGTCTGCAGCATTGCAATCATTGCCCTAAATGTCATATAATAATATAATGAAAGTAAGGTAGGTAGAAGAAGTTGCAATGACATAACGAGCTGGCAATAGTTATGCACTTGTATGAAGTCCGAAGTACATAATTGGTATTTATTATCAGATTTGAAAGATAATAAAAATACTGCAAATTAAGTATTATAATCACGTATTATTATTTTGTAAAGATAATGCCTAAACAAAACATTACACGTAGTCAAGATTGTTTACGCAGCTGTTTGTTTACTCTGATAACAGCTGTCAACTTGACAGGTGTCAATAACCGAAGCATAAACAAACCAATAATGAGTGTTGCGACTAATAAAATATACTTATTTCCATAGGACAATCTTTATTCTAGAACAAGTTATAAAACAGATATGTCATTAAGTCTCAATAATGGTGTCATTCAAGTGCATTTGGGAAATAAAACATTGTTTATTTGTCAAATCATTTTACCTGATGCAAATATTTGTTTTTTTATTAGACCTACTTAAAACATTAAGGATGGGCGTACGCTGAGACATCGGTCGCGCAGCATGTTCAGCGCAATTGTGCAATGTATGAGAAACGTGCACGTCTCAGCGTATGTTGCTCCATACACTTCCATACAACAGAAAAACTAAAACTATCTTGCGCTGAACATGCTGCGCAACCGATGTCTCAGCGTACGCCCATCCTTAACCTGTCAAATGCCTCACATATTTCGAAAAACTGCGCGGAAATTACCTTCCTGACTTTTGCTCAAATATCCGTATAAAAACAAAGAAATTGTTTTTTTTTAGATTGTTTTCTGTTTGACAGATAATGTTTCTTATTATTCATATATATTACATAATTATTTCTTTGCAAGTTTTCCCAGAATATCTAACTTTAAAAAAAAATGTATAAAAATTTTCCTACAAAAAAAAAAAAATATATCCATACAAAAATGAACTAATTATTTTATTTCTACACAAACCTGAATAGACACCCTACGTGAAAAAAAACAATCCGAAGGTGTTTTTGAAGATATAATGACATTGATACTTCTTTGAAAATGTAAAATATTTTCATTTTATCAAAAAAAATTCAAACGCCAAGTGTGCACTTTAGAATTTTTTTGTGACGCATTTCATAAGTTTATTATAACAATTCTTTCAGATTTTGGTAGTTTATACAACTGTTGTTTTTAATAATATTATTTTGTAATAGAAACCCGTAAATAGATAATGCTAAAAATATAATTGTTCATTATGACGTAAAAAATTTGACATTTCTACGACAATCTTACGAAGCTAACTTTAGTAACTTTTCTTTTGTGAAATGTTATAAAAATTACATCAAAATGATGTAAATAAAACTATCTTTCTGATGATATCTCAAATCTATTCTTTCCATAATGAATTTATATAAAAAACAATGAAAGTATGTACAGTTTACCTTACCAAATTCTGCCACTTTGTGGCATCGATATGAACTGACTTCATCCAAGATGGCCGCCGTGGCCTTATACAGATAAGGTCCATAGTACAGGGTGACACAATCATGACAATATAAATAAAATTTGCTTATATTTTTAATTATATTTATTTTAATTTTATGTACAATGAAAATACGTGAAATACATTTTTTTAAATTCAGATACTGTGTGGTTCAGTAAAAATAAAAGTTCAAGATATTTTTTTCATCATACTGTTTTCAGTTTTATAATACATGAAACACGTTTTTCAAACTTTGGTCGAGAGGTAAGGCTCCGGACTACGAGAAAAATCATTTTACACATACATAAATTTATTATTATAATATTCAAATTTTTAGACATTGTCCTCAACAAAAGTGGAAGATACAATGAATGGACACGAAACTTCAAAGATGCACAATGCACTTGTTTCAGTAAACATTTTTATTCAATAAATAATAAAAACCATAAATGACAACAACCAGTATCAAATTACAATCACAGATAACAAAATCCAAGTAACGAACGCAATACCCATTCAACAAATAACAAAAAGTAAGCCTCCGGACTATGAAAAAAATCATTTTACACATACATAAATTTATTATTATAATATGTATTCAAATTTTTAGATATTGTTTCTGTCCTCCACAAAAGTGGAAGATAAAATGAATGGACACGAAACTTCAACCGATGCAAAGACGCACTTGTTTCAGTAAACATTTGTATTCAAATGATGCACAAATACCCATGCAATAAATAATAAAAACCATAAATGACAACAACCAGTATCAAATTACAATCACAAATAACAAAATCCAAGTAACGAATGCAACACCCATTCAACAAATAACAAAAACCATAAATAACAAAACCCATAAAACCATAAAACCCAAAATAACATGATAACGAACAACATAAAAAAACACCGATCCAACAAATAGCGGCACGCTCCCTGAACTGTAATTGTGGGACTGCCACTATTAGGTATAATGAATTTCCTCTTCATGGCAATTTTTTAGGTTTTGTAACAAAAAATAAAAAAAGGTAATCTAAATTGTAAAAAAAACGATTTGAAAATAAAAAAAAAATGGAAAAAAAATTATAAATGTTCTAATTTGTGGTAATCCATAAAACACCCAATGCAAAGGAAAACTTTGCACTGGTAGCACACCGTACTAACATCCTTTCGTTTTTTACGTATTGTGCACAGTACGCACCTTTTGCGAATGCGTCGATTCCCACTGTTCATGTCAATGGATTCTTTTGGATAATGGTCAAGTGCATGATTTAATCTTGGATCCACGGGAAGAGCGTGTTCGGCAGAGTAAGTCCACGGTCTGGGTACAGTCAAAGAGGGATAGTGACGCGCTAAAATCTCAGATGCCAATTGCTTCCTGAATACACGATGAAGAATTGGCTTACCTGGGTCTTCTTGGTGAAGGTGCCTAAAAATCACCATGCTATTCAAGACGCTGACATTGAGCAGGCGACGAAATACCTTAATGTACCATTTGTTACCCCGCGTCCTCTCCATGCGGTAAGAGGATAACAGCGAATCTTTGTTATCCACTCCCCCCATGAAGCGATTGTATTGGACCACAGATAGAGGCATTTGGTATTTCTCTAACCCTCTTTGACCTTCGACCGTGTCGGTGTTGTGGTAGGTAGACACCATGGTGACAATTTTAATGTCATTCCAAGCAACGACTGACATGTCACCACAGTGTCTGCCAATAATGGTATGCCGTGGCACTCTCTTCTTCATGTCCTTAACAATATCAGGTACCATCTTTCGGTTGCGATTGAGGGTACCGATAAGATCGGTATTCCTCTGTTTCAGGTACCTAGTCAATGGCATGCTATTATAAAAATTGTCCATGTAGAGGCAGTACCCTTTGTCAAAGAGCCCCTCCATGAGTTTGAGTACAACTTTAGAAGTTTTACTAGAAAACCCAAGATGGTTCTCTTCGACTTCTGTATTCTTCCCTGCATACATTATAAAGCGGTACAAATACCCTGTTGCCGATTCGCACAGCTCGTAGGTCTTAATGCCGAACCGAGCCGCCTTAGTTCGGATGCACTGCTTGAACCCTAGGCGACCCTTCCAGAGCAACAGGGACTCGTCTATGCTAATGTCTTCATGGGGAGTATACAGACTGGAAAACTTTTCATTCATCATATCCAATAGTGGTTTAACTTTTGCAAGCTTGTTTTGGTAACCGACTCTAGAAATTTTATCACTATCAACAAAGTGTAGGAACCGAATTATCAGAAGAAACCTATTACGAGACATTATAGATCTGAATTTAGGCATCTCTAAAATGTCTGTTGTCCAGTATTCTGATAAGCAGGCTCTGTAACATATGGACATGTACATAAACAAAGCGAAAACTACGTACAGTTCAGGGACCGTAACATCCTGCCACCCCTTCAACCTGGAGTGGGTGGACAGATTCAAAAGACCATCCTCGGTATTCACTTCGTCCAGTGCGCTCCATGCATACTTATTCGTCTGCTCCACGATATAGGTCATGGTTTCCATGTCCCATATTTTGGAGAAGACATCATATGGAGATGTAGCGACTGACGGAGGGAACACCTCTGCTGATGGGCCAGGCTGAAGGACGGCAAAATGCTCACGCTGGCCCGGGAATGTGGAGAAATCTTCGGACCAGGCGAAGACCTGCTCCTCCGGGTTTTCCTCTTCCTCCTCCTCCAACGGCTCCAACTCGTCCTCAGGTACCCCTGCTTCCACCAACGGTGGAAGCTCATCGCCTTCGAGCCAGTCGTCTTTAGTAAAATCAATATACTCGAACTCGATGCCGGGTGCCTATAGACAGAAAGAAAATAAAAAATTTATATAGCTATGTAAAGCGCCCTTGAGATAATGCAAGACAAAAATGGCACTGTAGAAGTTAGCCAAGTGTTATTATAATTACCTGAGTCGTCGGAGCCAGATACGTGGAGGATGTTGAGGGTGTCAGATCGGGCTCTGCATTATCCACGTGGATGGTCCTCGCCCGCCTCCCCCCAGGAAGCTGAAACTATAAACATTAATTGTTACACTAATTTCTCTCAATTTTGGAATTTCTCTCAATTTTTCTCTCAACGGCGTACAACCATCCTAATAGAACTATTACTAATACACAACATACCGTAGCGAGGACCCCACACCCTTCCGTCACCTTTCGTTTTTTGACAATTCGTCGGTCTGCCATTCTATAACAATAGAAACAATCATGTATATCACATCATATAATCATCAATACGCTTGTATTTATAAATATTTTACAATTTTTGAAGAAAGTTCTTCGAAAGAAAAACTTCGTAATTTTTCTTTTCTTCATAATATAATATAAACAAAAAAAAAATTTTAGCATACCTAACTGATATTATTTTGTGATATTTATTACTATTTATGAATAATTGAAAAATTTATAAACATTGAAAAATTAATTATAAAAAACAATTATTATAATTATAACATATTATCGTATCCACCCAGTATGATCTTGTAAAAACGTTCATGAATAATTCAAATTCGACACATTACCACGAGAGGGCAGCACAGGTGTTCATAATTCCAAGAATCGTCCGTTCACGCATACATTCAAAGAACAACCAATACACGTGAGCGATCGGCCGGCGTGGTTCATTTATTTATTTAGAATATTTTTACTAAATATTGATGAAACAAAGGCTTTGATACATAATCTAAATAGATTTCTCTACATAATGATGTACAAATCTTTATAACATTACGCTATTTACACGTAAACATCAACCTACAAAGTCAAAAATTTTTATTTAGCCGTATTTGAAGTGCCTGTGGCCCGGAATTTCATTTTTCGTAAAATAAAAACTAAATATGAACAGATCAAAGGCGTTGATATATTATCTCAATTGATTTTTCTACCAAATGAAAGACAAAACATTGCAAACTATACGAAATATCACACACAAAACTGAAGACAAAACTAAAAACTTTGTCGAACAAAAAATGGCATTTACTTTGACGTAATATATTGTCGGTATATTTTCACTTACCGTATTTTATATTTACTGTAACACATTTTATAGACAATAAACTATACGTATAAACAACTTTACTTACGTTTATTTGTTGAATTTGATTAATTTCGGAGCTTTTTCTGTAGCTGTTGCGCACTGTATTCACTTTATCGTCGGCGGTTGAAAAGGACGCTTCCAGAAGCCATAGAAAAATTCAAAACAATTATTTGGAAGGGACTAGACGTACTGTAGGTTCTGGCATCGTGAAGTAAGAGAATAGCGCAAGCGATTCTGACCTTGTCTTTCATACGTTTTCTTTATAATAAAGGGTGAAAATCGCATCTCAAAATTTTTACTTTTAATTTTATTATTCGGCTGTAGAGTGCGCACATGTGCGCGAACGGCACACGACTTGTTAAGGATGCCGGCGTCAGGTAACACAACAGTTAGTCTGTGTGCTGTAAAACTAGTTAAAGGGGTAATAATATTGTTGGGACTATATTTTCTGTTCAGGAAATGTTAGGGGAACAAAATAGTTAAAACTTTTAATCAAATTGGTTTAGCATGAATAACAGAATGCATACTGTATAGTCACTGCCTCGAGCATACCTTGATAGCCTCACTAAAAAAACCTCATGAATATTTTATTCAATTGATAAACGACCTTGTATCTTACTAATTAGAAACTGACATTACATAGTTCATGGAAAGTTTGTTGTTGTTTATATATACTGTTTTTAATAATAATCTCAAAGAATTTTGGACCTTTTCCCAGGGATTTTAAACTTCCTATATAATGTCTTATTCAAAACTATATAAAATTACCTTTTAGATTTTTTATTTGAAATATATTTTAATATTTAAAAATTGAAATATATTAAGCTTCAAACTTCACCACCTAGCCAGTAAGAATGAAAACCCAATGTTGCCATTGGGGGTGAGACCTTACTGCAGACGCATACAAAATGTGCAAGGCCACTTCCCCATTGCCAATGTAATATTCAAGCAAATGTTCACGGTCGGAGGAAACCCCGCTTTATAATTATGTATGTGAAAACAGTTCTACCGGTCACGCTGATCCTAGATAATAGAAACCGGAAAGATGGGCCATAATCAAGGCTTAACCCCAATGTCGTAACTTTCATTACGTAGCCGCTTTGATGTATTAATAACTTTCGTTGGTCGCAGCTTAGCCATAGTCATCATGCTTCCGTACCATATCTCCCATGTTTCTATTATCTATGTTCTGGATATCCATTCCTATAACGCAATTTTCACAACATTAGCCATGTTTTAACACCCATTACCCCATTTCAGACGGCAAACAGTGACGTCCACCCCGTGCTGGATAGAGCTGCACCTCAACGGGCCGCTGCAGTGGCTCGACCGGGTGCTTACGCAGATGGGTTCCCCGCGTCTCCCCTGCTCCTCCATGTCGTGAGCACCGGCCCAAACAACACAACACGCAGTTATACTACCTACCCATTAGTGTCTAGTTACAGTTATACCCTCAGATTTACTACATTCTCAAATTTTGATTGATATCTGAAGTAAAATGATACAAAATTAGCTGATGATGCTGGGTCCAGACCATGTAATGTGTAACATTATCCAACGTGAATTAGCCGTGTGGACAGTGCTACCATCCTTACATGTAATGCTTGTGATGACGATCATGCTGATTCTCCCGCCTGTCTGTTTTTAACACAAACATAAGCGCTAATAATGCTCGTTTAGTCGGCTTTCGTAATGGGTTTGGATGTCAATTAAGTAATGGATCAATTCAAACAACAGGATTTACTACGAGATTGTGTGGTGTCCCGTACAAACGTATTACAGGCGTCTGGACCTGCCGTTATGGTAAACTGTTACCGTATTTACTGTTTACTGTGAAATTGTAGACTTACAACTAAAATGATCAGCGCCATTTAGATCGTCAGTCAAATGTGACAGATTTTGAAACACAAGTGAAAACAGATTATACTTTGAGAGATTGATCGCAACGAATTTTGGAAATTTTGGGACTATAAAGTATGTACTGAATTATAAATTTATTAACGACTGTAGTTACTGATTTCAATGCGGCCAATCTCTCGATAATGCTGCACTATACTGAAAATAAAACAGATTTATTAATTATTTATTTCAACCTTTCTAAAGTTGCCAAGTAAAATTTTACCTCAATGTTTTCGATAAAGTACCCATAGGGGATATTTCACCATCTCTCAATAAGCACCATCAATGGATTGAAAAAGCGATGTTGTTAAACAAACTCGTACAATAACTAATTACCTGTGGTGAAACGATTGCCGATTTTATTGCCACTTAAATCCTATGTTTAAAGTTATTGTGTTATAACTTTAAACATAGGATAGTAAGTGGTTATTCAACGGTTTATTTTGAGCGGGTGAAATCACACCTTAGTGTCTTTGTCAAAGCATCTCAGCGCTTAGTGGATATTACCTGTTTATTTTCATTGTAAGTCAATGAATGCCACTAAAATTCTGTTCTAAAGAGAACGATCTCATTCCGTTCACGATTGGGCCGAGAGTATTGTACGCTGCTGCATTAGACAGTGTAATAATACAATTAAACATAGTCTATTGGAGTAGAAGCTTTGTAGCCAACCAATTTGTGAACATATTGAGATTGTTGTCTGAGGAACAAACAAAATATTTTTCATATCTACCATAGTGCACAGAAATAGTTAAGACATACATATTTTTTGGTTTGTATTATAAAACTGACGTGTTTTGTCTGTAGTTTAATCCGGTGGGTGATGTCGTTAATTTTATTATGTAACTGTTGCAATCATATCACGGGGAGAATGGTTGCAATCGACAATTTTTTTCTATTACAATAACATATTGCATTATGATTGTGATTTTAGTTTTGTGTGGGTTTTGTAAGTACATATATTATCTGAATGAACGTTCAAAATAAGGATAGTTAATGTGAATAAGTAAGGAAAATTTGAGTTAAATGTGTTAAATTCAAATCATTTATTATTATTAATTGTGTAAATGTATTTTTAAAATTATTATATCTTTAAAATTACCTTGCTGCAAGATTTGAACTTGAAGATTTTCAACATGAATTTATATTATTGCAATGGATGTTGACATTTTTTTTTAATCTGCATAAAAAATAATATTTGAAACGCTGTTATTGTGACAGAACAATAAAAATCTGTACTTATTAGTTTCACATCCACCATCCATTTATTGTACAACAGCTAATTGTGACGTTTAAAAATCAGAAGTAAAATTTTATATAATATGTTCATTTTCTATGTGAAATTGTACAATTATTCTGTGAGGCACACAGCAAATCTACTGTGGTGGGTGTGAAACTAATAAGAATCAAAAATCTGTGCTCTAAATTTATTTTTTATTAGTTTCTTCGAATCGTCTATTGTGAGAGATTTTGGCTTGCTGTGCGTAAAATCCATACTGTGCTTTAAAAAAAAAAATGTTTTTTTTTTATAAATTGAAAAGAAATATTTGGCTCGCATTTTAAAATTGTTACCATTGCTTACAAAGTAAGAAAAGAAAAGTGTATACGAAGGATTGAAATATTATTATTATATAAAAAAATTTGTTATATTTTTGACATTGATATGCCTCTAAGAATGAGCAGTAATTATTTTGACATACATTTTTCGACATAAATTTAAATTGAAATGTTTCAAACATGAGCAATATGAATGAGGGGCCTCAATGGATATGGGGAGGGAAAAGTATAATTTAGATAAAGAGGAGTGTTGCGAAGGAACGTCGATTTGCTAATAGATCAAAGAGTCCTGACTGCAAGCAGTCAGACATAAGACACCCCTGTACGGGGAAGTGGGAAAGGATAATAATAAAGGATAAAGGACCTGGTTATTCAGATCTGGTCTTTCTCCTGGACGACACCCAAATGTATGGCAAGCATCTAAAGAGGCGCATACATACTAATAATATAATTTATCATAAAACATTTGAAACACTGATTAAGCAAATCAACGTTTCTTCGTACGCAGAACAAATTGATTTAACTTTTGTATGGATGTTTTAGGGGGAAGTTATTTGGTGCTAAGGTGACTCTGTCACGGTGAAAAGTCAAAAAGGGATCTTCCATTGATCGAGAGGAGGTGGTTTTGTGTGTACGCGGAGAGGATAGAATGTTTGCAACTTTATCTTTCACTAATCAACTACTATCATCAGAACTGCGGGACAAAAGACAAATTTGAAATTTGAAAACATATCGAATGTTTGGTTTTATTTGGAAGTTTTATGTGTTGCAATGCTCAAATGGAGTAGGCTCCA
Source organism: Glyphotaelius pellucidus (assembly GCA_936435175.1). Lineage (NCBI taxonomy): Eukaryota > Metazoa > Arthropoda > Insecta > Trichoptera > Limnephilidae > Glyphotaelius > Glyphotaelius pellucidus. The sequence continues at coordinate 11,073,240 of OW386560.1, forward strand.
ACGAAATGGCTGCAGATATTTAAAATATCAAAATAAACAAGCGTTTTAAACGTTTTTATTTAATATTTCATTTATTGTTGCTTTTTAAATGCCGACAATTGTCCTGTAATATCAAGTGTTTTAATGTGATTAAGAAGTATGTGAAATGAATGTGAAACGTTGTTTATATCAGAGAAAGAGTCTATTTTATATTGGTGAGAGTAAAACTTGAAATTTAAATTGATGTTGGGTTTAAAATATTATTGAAATTTGCCAAATAAATATCTGTAGGTCGATATTGTTCGTTCGTATGAAGGTTTGTGATTGTCTACGTGTAGAAATATGTGAATGGGAGCGGCTGGAAGTGTTCTGTTCAAGTTATTTGTAAAAGTATATACCGGTAATCTCAAATAATGGACAGATTTAATGATGAAATACTTGTGCAGATGTTGGCCGCTATTGTTGTTAGGTTAGGTCAGTGAATATCAGATAGTACAATGCAATATTATTAAGTCAAATGTGTTGCATTTATGGGATACCATTTCTTTGGGCTGCGGCTCAGTATGTATTCAAATCATTTAACAGGCATGCTACTAAAAATTCTATGCGCCTTTTAGGTAGAATTTTCAGCAGTAAAAAAAATACGGCTTTGGTCAGCTAAACTGCTTACAGATCTCCAGTGGTTCTTCCGAATTCTTTTGAATCACTTAGGGCCTTCGCTCTAAAGAAACTGAAAAAAATCAGTTGTCGACATGATCGCAATCAACTTCCTGGACAAAATCAATATTTTTCTGATCTGACATATTGCAAATTACTTGAAAACTTGACAGTTCGCGAGCCGCTACCATGGCAACCTGGACCAGCAGTGCTGGTCGCCGCGGCAGTCGCGTTTCAGTTGCCTTGTTGACCTGTCAAGTTTTTTCATGTTTTGACATGTCAGATCAGAAAAATATTGATTTTGTTGAGGGGATTTTTAAGTCCACTTATTTTGAATTTTAAGTTATTTCGAGTAATTTAGAGTGACTTTAGAATTCTTCACTTACGGTACTTTAAATTCTTTTGAATTATGTAAGACAACATTTGAATTATTTTTAGTCATTTTAGGTGACTTTTGAATACTTTCGAGTCACAGGGTGACTTTAAAATTCTTTCATCACTCAGGGTGACTTCTGAATTATTTCAAGTCACTTACAGTGACTTTCGTGTTATTTTTAGTCATTTAAGACACCTTTTGAATTCTTTTGAGTCATTTAAGACAACTTTTGAATTCTTTCGAGTCACTTTGGATGACTTTTGAATTCTTTTGAGTCACTTAGGGTGACTTTTGAATTCTTTTGCCACTTAGAGTTACTTAAGAATTCTTTCGTCACTCAGGTGACTTAAATTCTTTCAAGTCGCTTACGGTGACTTTTGAATTCTTTCGAGTCACTTAGGGTGACTTTAGAATTCTTTCACCACTTAGAGTTACTTTAGAATTCTTTCGTCACTCAGGGTGACTTGAATTCTTTCAAGTCGCTTACGCTCAAGGTGCTTACGGTGACTTTTGAATTCTTTCGAGTCACTTAGGGTGACTTTAGAATTCTTTCACCACTTAGAGTTACTTTAGAATTCTTTCGTCACTCAGGGTGACTTGAATTCTTTCAAGTCGCTTACGCTCAAGGTGCTTACGGTGACTTTTGAATTCATTTGAGTCACTAACAATAACAATTTTATAGTGTCTTTATATTTACTGGCCCGTCTTACGAATAATAAAGCAAGTCCTTAGAAATTTGGTTGTCATACATAGAGTGCAGCTCAAAGATTTGGTAATCGTGTGGTGAAAGAGAATGTTGTGTATGGAAAGCAATTTAAGAGGTGATATTTTTCATAGGGCAAGAAATATTTTACTCTAATCAAATCATTTTTTTATAAATTCAATATTTGATAGAGATAAAGTGTGCGACGCTTGCAGAGCTGAGATCCAAATACAATCCCATTCAAACAAACTATTCAAATACTAAAATTAAAAACTAATTTAATTCAAAGCAATACCAATACAACTTACAGTCTTGTCTTCCTTGTGTGGATTCTTTCTTGTAATTTCAACCAATAAATAAAGCAAGAATATTTTTTCATAATTAGAGCAGTAATCATATTCTTTGCTTACCCATTTTGATAGCAAAAATTTAAAAAAGATTTTAATGGTATAAAATATCATGATATATTTTTGTAATCGTATTTTGAAACCTAAATCTGCCAAATTGTAAGATTTTTTTTGGTTCTGTGCGATGCCAGCGTCCTCCATAGTCTCAACTAAAGATAATCAAAAGTGAACGCAAAGTGTAAAAAAATCTAATTGGAAAAAGAATTTCTTGATTCAACATGTATTTTTTTCCATGTTTACAACTTGGTAGGATAAATTTTTCATGTGGAGTATCATTTCAAGATTTCAGAATTTGGACTATAAATTATTGAAAAGGAAGATATTGTAGACTTGATTCATTGTGATTATTTTATAAGTATTGACCGATTAGTAGCCGAGTGGACAAGTGCGTCGGGTTCCCACCCAGGCGTCACATTCAATTCCTCTACTACACATGTCATCCGTCATTGCACAAGCAATAGATACAGTTTTTTTTTTTCAAATATAGAAATATATAAATAGGAGAGCGATTTTGTATCTTTTGTGGATATGTAATCGCTTGTCAAATTTGTGTGATTGTCTATGGCATGCAATTGCATTTTCAACTAATTTAAAACACGAAATGCTGTAAGTGTGTACATGATTACATATTCATTTAATGTACATTTAAAGTTGTAAAGTATGGATTTGACAGTTACGAAGTTTTGTTTCAATCTAAATACGCATGAATCACTTAGTTTGCTCAAATTAAGAAGCTACCGAGGCAGTATACATGTGCGGGATAATTGAATTTTTGGGGACGATATACATTAATTATTCCACTAACCGCCACACTTTTAGGCATGGATTTTGGGAATTACACTTCATTTCAGTAATTACTACAATAAACAACTATTTAAGTGCACAAAATAGGTTCTTAATTTGGGCAAACTAACTAATTCATGCGTATTTAGATTGAAACGAAACTTTGCAAATGTCAAATCCGTGCTACACAACTTTAAACGTACATTAAACGAATAGAATAGATAATCATGTATACTTAAAGTAGTTGAAAATGCAATTGCAAACCACAAGACAATCACACAAATTTGGCAGGCTATTAAGTATGGAATCGATTCCGTATCCACAAAAGATATATAATCGCATGGCTGGGAATGTTTGTCTTTCTTTTTAATTTAATTTATTGTTCATTGTCTGAAGGATCTTGAAAGAGATGTTAGGTATCACGTTTAGCGTGAGAGTGTGGTAGAAAATTTTGTAATTGTCAAAGGAATATAAATTTATTGTAACTTAATGAGGATAAAAAATTAGTCATTTTTAAACTCTCGGTGTGAAGTAAAATAGTGATGGGCTGTGCATATACAAGAGAATGAAATGTAATTTTTTTAAATAAAAATATTTTAAATTCAATTTGGATAAAATCATTTTTAAGATGGGCGGTAATGTTTGTAAGTAAAACATCTTAGTAAATCTCAAAGTTAATGTTTAAAAATTGTGCAGAATTAATTCAGTCATTTAAAAAAAATATGTGTTTTGTTTTCCATTACTGCGAATGCATCTAAATACATAGCATTTTACGGTGACAATAATCCTACTTGGGAAGAAATAGAAATTTTTCTTTTTAAACCCTTTGTCTCTCCTTGATATATAGCGATAAAACTTTTGCTTATACAAATACACATGAATTTCATTGTCTGTATTCTATTTTGTAATTTGAATAAAGCACACATTGAATAGCTTGGTAGATGCGTATACTGACCAGACTCTTTTCAACTTGCGTAATGAATGCTCTTTATTTGTTTTGTGTACAAATTTCATTTTATTGTTTTAATAGCGAAGAGCTTTTCTAGCATATTTTAAGAATGCATTATATAAAATTAGCTGAAAATTTTAGCCCTTAAAAAATTTCACAGTAATTTTAAAAACTTTTTTTTTTATATTACAGTTTCTGTCGCTCTAAAATTGTTTTGAAAATTTTTTTCAATTTTTTACTGCTGGATCAGTGAAAAATGAGCTACAACGAAGGTAATAATGCAAAAAAGTATCTCATCTCATTTAGAATTATTAGTTTGTACAAATTGGTAGTTAAAACACACACTTTTCAATGAAATAATACTATTTTTATCAACCAGTAGACAGATAGACTCAGATCCGACTAAAAAATGTTGCCATATATTAATGTTAAAAAAACACACACACAAATGCATGTTCCTATACAAAATGTAAACAATTACTGGAGAGAATAACATTTAAAATAGTGTAATTATGTTTAATAACACATAAACCCTTTAAGTACGTACATACACGCATAAGTCTAAGTTTAATATTACTTTTAAATATCTGTTTTTAAGTTAATTATTATGATAGTGGGAAATTAGTATGTACTAGAGTCCCAAATTGATGAATAACTTTAGGGCAAACAACTAATGAATAATAGATGTTCAAACAATACTCGGGCACCCAAGTGGAGAGAAACACATTGTTTCTTAGTAAAATCATTGAGGTGTCAAAAGAATTTCTGTTAAAACTCGTTCCGTGCCGAGTACGCGTCGGCGCGCACCAAATTAAACTCTAAAAAATATTTTTTGAAATGCGATTTTAAACCTTAATTAACGTATGAAGGATAAGGTCAGAATCGCTTGGGGCATTCTTGTTCTTAAGGTATAGAATTCTTTGAACACATCTATGGAACCTGGATAATTTCTATGAATTCTTTATGGATCTCTGGCCGAGTTTTTTACGGAGCATTTCAGCTGTCAGTTCGGTTGCATCATTCTCATAAAAAAGATCGTAAACATATGAATTTGTCAAATAAATGCAAGTAATATTGTTTTCAGGCATAGTTTATTGTTCAAGGAATGTGTTTTGGTAAATATTACATAAGATAGCATAAAATAAACCCACAAAATATTACGTCAAAGTCAAAACATCGCGAAATTTACAAGTTTCCTCCAGTGGCACGGGACGAGTTAACCCAACTTTTTATTGACTTGTATGATTTGGGCATCTTTACCTTTATGTTAAAATTGGCCACTTTGCTAATAATTCTCTAAACCAAAAATGACCAAGTACACCATTTGACAATGTGCCCGCAGTTAGTCACTTTGTCAGTGGTCAGATGGCCCGTCTAAGCTTTGTATGAAATCACACTGTATTATAATTTTATTGAAATAATCATTGTTTTAAGTTCTTTGTTGTTTTAAGAGTAAATAAAAGTGCGTTTTGATTTTGAACATCTTAAAAGTATGCATTGTCCAAATATTATATTAATATTGTGTATTTAAAATTACGTTTAGGCCATTTTATTTTAAGGATTTTATTTTCTGAATGTTTTCATCATTATAATTATTGTTTTAATAAAATATATTTATTTTGTTAAAATTTATCTTTTTTCATAAAAAAAATTGTAATAATGTTCATATTTATATGTAATATAATTTTATCATCAGAAGTTTGTAATTAAATATTATTTTATAAAGTAATTTTTCATTATTATTTAAATCGTTTCACATAGCCCAAGTTACAAATAACAATTATTACATTACAACAGGCGTATAATTTTATGTGTTATTATGATGTACCATTGTTTTAACGGAATAAATAATAATTGTTTGCTCTTTACAACATTAGTTAAGTTTAAACATTCATTATTGTGTATTTGCTGATAATTTTACGAATGTTTTTTTATAGACTTTTTCAAACTATGTAATTATGATAATAATGTCATTCAGTAAAATAAGCTATAGTTAAATTATGATATCAGTGCACAGTGCAGTACTGAGGAGATTCAGATTATTCATTATTGTTTTATATTCATGGTTAAATAGTTACATATTCAATTTTTATTTACCACAAAAAAATCACTAAATCTTTATTCCCAACATCTTCATTGACTTTCTTTGCTACAATGATTTTTAATGCAATAAAAATGAAGAATGTTCACTTTGTGAATATTGTACTACGTATTATCATTTTTTTATTAATGAATTTTCAGCTTTTTAAAAGATTGAAGCCAACATTAATTTTTTTCTATGTTTATACATAATAATAAAAATAACTGGAACTATTATGTGTGGGCGAAATAGCAAAAAATTGATATGATATTAATTTCTTGTGCTAGCTGTTTCGCCTCCTGAAAGCATCAAACAGCGATCTCTTTAGTTTTGGAAAATGCCTCCACAAGGCGACACAGCCATCGCTTGAAATAAATGATCTGATTTTTTGTTCGATTTAAGAAATTGTTGTAATAAGTTGTACTAAATTCAATTTTTGTTGCATTATTTTAACATGTTTATATCTGGTTGTATCAATCTTTAGTCATTTTTTAATTAAAAATGTTTTTTAAATGGTACAAAATTGAAAACTTCAATACCGCAAGTTTGTGACGGCCGTAACTGTAATACTAGGAATTCATATTTTGATTTAGGCCTGAGCGACTTGTGTTGCGGTGACTATTTCAAAATCCAAAAAAATCACAGTAAGTCGCGTCACCACGCGTGCGCCCACCTTAATATACAACAATGGATCGAAAATAGTTGCCCAACAAAAGTCAGTTGTGAGAATACCTGGCTTTATATTTTATTGTTGAGATTCAATAATTTTATTACCCAATGCTGATATATCTTTTAAAATTTTACCCTTGCTCAATTCCATATTCATTAATTTTTCCCAAAAAACGGTTGCAAATTTTAAATTTTAAAGTCAATGAAGTTGCTTGGAATCATACCTTCGGATAATTTTATTGTCACATTACGCAAAAGAGAGTTACACTGCTCTGAAAATTCAGGAACAGTATCAGAGAATTTTTTAACCTACTCGACTACTTGTAAACCTATTTGTCGCTAATCTCAAAAGAAAATTGCGTAATGTATGATTATCTACATCTAAAATCCGATTAAGAAATTGCGTTCATCTTATAACAGGCAAGCCGCGTCAATAATAATATTGTTTTGGATTTTGTACCATTGCAGAGAGAGCTGTGTTACGATTGAGTATTGTCACAGTGAATACAACGTAATAATATTAGTTATGTGAAATACTTTTGTAATATTACTGTAGTGATTGTACATGACCATACTGTAGTTGATCTGACGGTCAAATGAGATTTATTAAAAGATGAAATAAATAATATCCAAATGCTTTTATTATTTACAAACATTCATTCCCCTTCAAGCAGAGCGTGCGTTAGAGGAGGACCTAAAAAATGTACGGTAGCACCTTATCCTATTGATGGCTGACCAAAGTTTACGAGGCGACAAGAACCCTGGATTCTCATGGCTTCAGAGATGATAACACTGCATATCCGAAACACACACTGGATTAATCCACTTAGAGAAAAGTGCGAATAAAGAATGAAAAATATTAAGTCTTACTACGGTTGCTTGCATAAATAACCCTTTCCGACCGGCAAAAAGTGCCTCACCAGTAAAGCTTTTGATTGTGATTCCGTGGGGCTTAGCGACTTTCTCAGACTTATTGGTTGAAACACAAGCGCGCAAAGGTACCCTGCATAAGCAGCTCCCGCTTGTTCGATCGACAACGGTGTGGCTCCCAAAAACAGATTTATTTGCTGTCAAGATTTTTTTAAAAGACAAACTCATGCTCGTACGAAACCGGTCGAAAGGGTTAAGTAAAAACTTTTTTCATTTTAATAATAATAAATACTGAAAAAGGGGGCCCCATTATTCTTAATATTTTTGAAGAAAAAAATCTTGCGTTCTTTACTTCCAATAATGCCTGGATAATTTATAGAGTGCTGTTTTCGTGAAAAATCCCCTCAAGGACTCGCAACAATCTCGGTAATTATTTCCTGAACCGCTGCCATTTTAGGCACATTTTACGGAAATTACTACAAGAAGCTATACTCACAGGTTATTTTCTTAGTTTGGTAATAATTTTTAGTAATACATGCATATTTGGCAAGGGTCGTTTTACATGAACTTTGAATCAAAATGTGATTTTAATGCATCTTTTACCATTTATCCAAACATAATTAGTTGTTTCTTGGAGCAATTAAGTTAAAACGAAGTGTGATATCCTTAATCTGGACCTATCAAAAGTGCGGCGGTTAGAGAAATTTTTACAAAAATCTCTCACCGGCGTTGTAAAAATTAGCAAAAAAGTATTTTTATTATTTTGCGCTAGTCCGGTACTTTCGTAACATAAATTACAAATTTTCCCTCTGGCAACTTCAATGATTGGCAACACTGATCGCTAGTCGTCAAGTTTGACAGCTGTCTAATATTTTATGTATTTCATTCCATTGGCAAACTAATTTGTTTTCCAATGAGATTTTTCGCATTATTTTATTTATTAAAAATATGAATTTTTAATGCTTCTCCGAGAAAGGGAGAAGAATGAGTGAAGAGAGGTTAGCAAATCAATACTTTTCATCTAACTAAACATCCCACTGTTATGTCAGTGATAACAAATCCTAATATTTTGTCTACATATAAATCAGTTAATGTCCGGTGATTATAAGATTGGGTAGGAACAGGCATTGACTGCCACAATCTTAACTTATGACATACATATCTGAATTCTTCCAGCACACCGTTCTCATTGGTTTTTTGAGATTGAGAATGTATTTTTTTTCACTATTGGTTTTCATTTCTTTATCCCTGTATTCATGCCACAATCAACGGTAATTTAATTTCAACCAGACAAAAGGTCTACCCAATTTAGTATAAGAGAAACAAATAAATATTAAACACTGTTTTGAAAGATGATTTTAACGGCAGTAAACAAGAACGTCTGTGATGCTTTTCATTTTTATAAATGTAAGCGTTGATAAGTTCTTTAGAAGCCTCTTTACATTTTGTATCAATGAAAAATGACCAATTTCTGTTAATTTTTAGAATCGCGGAAAGATTAATAGAAAAATACGATGAGGCAGAAGATTCAAACGAAAATGAATTTTCCCCGGCTGATGAACAGGAACACGAAGAAGAGGATGAAATAGAAGATGAGCAAGAAGAAGTGGAAGAATCGGAGGAGGTTAGATTTTAATTTGGATATTGCTAACTGCTGTAATTTTTTAAATATAATGTCATCCAATTTCAGAAAAATGCAAGTGCGCACGCATACATTTGTATGAGTGAGTGTATGACTGCATTGTCATTGACAACGAGTCTATCAGCTCGATCGGATGTCGGGAAGTGGATTAATTTCCCCTTCCAAGATTCCACTTCATTCATTCAATCAAGAAAACAAAAGCAAAATTCAAATAATTAATCAAAATGTTTAACTATTCAAATAAATGACTAGGGCCTAAGAGTAGGTATATTGAATAGTATTTGATTCCCAAATGGCCTTGTAAACTAGCTGTTGTTTAACTCACTTTACAGGACGAACACATTTCCTCCACTGAAGTGGAACAAATTGTTATCAAAAAGGAAACAGATGAATATGAAGAAGTTGACCCCAGCACAGAATTTCCTGACCTCCACATCCACCACAATCGCACGCCGCAAATTGTCTTCAAACAAGAAATACCTGACAATGATATAAATGCGTATGAAGGGATCTTCCCATCCAATGAAAATTCCACCACTCTAAAATACAAACGCAAAGGAAAGCGAAAATCTGGTAACTCTTCTTCAGAAAGTGACCTGCCATCCCCTCCGCAATACCCATTCATATATGGCTGTGATTTATGCGATTACAAGTGCAAGTTCCCGAGTGCGATCAAACGTCACCGCCTCTGTCACACGGGAGAGATGCCCTTTGCTTGCGATCAGTGCTCCTTCGTATGCAGTCAATCCGGAAATCTAAAACGACATAAATACTTGCACTCCGACAGAAAAGTGTTCTCTTGCGACATCTGCGCTTTTACCTGCATACAGTTTGATTACCTGAAGACGCACAAACTCACGCATCTGCCCGTGAAACCGATAAAATGTGAAGAGTGCGATTATCGCTGCGTCTCGACCAAGTTGTTGAAAGCGCACATGATGAAGCACACGCAGGAGCGTCCGTTTGGCTGCGAGCAGTGCAATTTTTCTTCGCGGTCAATCGCTAATTTGAAAATTCACCGAAGGATTCACACGGGGGAGAAACCGTACAAGTGTGATGTTTGCGCGTTTAGCTGCCGGCAGAATGGACACTTGGAGTCGCACAAGATGACGCATCTCCCGACGAAACCGTTTGCTTGTCCGACATGTCCCTTTGTGTCTAAGTCCCTGAGCAGTTTGAAGTACCACAAATTCACCCACACGGGGGAGCGGCCCTTCTCATGCAACCTGTGCAGCTATACCTGCAAGCTCGCTCACCAGTTGAAATTGCACATTAAGAGGATACACAAGATAGTGTTGGCCGACAGGAGGACGCAGGCCGTGAAGCTGGCTGCTCAGTTCTAGTCAATACACTTCCAAAACTTTTAAAATGAGATTACACATGAGTTTGATACAATTGCCTGGAACTAGATGAATTATCCCCAATTAAAAGCTGGAAGGCTGAAGGATGTGGCACAGTGTTCCTGACTCCGATCTGACCACCAAATCTTTCTAGTAACTTTTTGATTCTGAACGGTGGTGACTCACTAAAGCTTTTCATTCTCAGGACTAAAATGGGCAACAGCGGGAGACCAAAAATAATTAGGCAATCAGTGCAGGGGTCACCAAGAAGTAAGGGACAGCAAAATAACTATTCTATTGTTGTCACAAATGTGATTTAATTTCCTTTTGAGAATATTCAATATTTCAAAGATGGAAGTTAGCCAGTAGGCCAGTAAGCATATATTGCAAACCATTATACAATAAATACAAATTATATATTATTATAAGATTGAGCATGAAATTGAAGATCCTTCAAATATTATATAATAGCAAATTGAGCTCTCTTAAATTTAGAAAATCAAATATAACTTTTAATACTATTTTTTAGAGCTAATTGAACTAAGATTTTATTTATTTCTCAAATTATATACGTTCTGTTATTTATTTTATCGATTATAATTATTATACGTTACGAAAAAAATTATTTATGTAAATAAATTATTTTAGCATTCACAATGAAGTCATTTTGCCTTCATCTGGGTATTTTCAATTCAAAGGTTTAATTTCCACAACCATTCTGCCACCCAGAAGTGTTCAACAATTCAGAATTTGTTTAGAATTTAAAAAAAAATTATATACCTCGTCTTGTCTGAATTGACCGGTCTGTGGCTGAGTTGAGTTGGGTTTCCATTCAGACCTTGTGGGTTCAATTCCTTGGCTGTCTGGCTAAGTCCTCCATCATTAAACAAGCAGCATCTTCCGCTTTTAATGACAGTAGTAGGAGATTTTCAAATATTGTCAAGTTATTCATAACGATTATATCGCCGATTATTGTCGAACACAGACAGACTATACTGTTCTAATGAAAGTAGGATGTCACATGTTTTTTTTTTAAATGAATAATTTAAATATTGTCAGATTATTTGCAACCTGTAAATTTTGGTCTTTCTAACAAAAAAACTTTATTTTATTTCGGTGCTCAACTTTATATTTAAAATTTTAATAGATTGCACAATGTTAAGTTATTGCTAAAGTTTTAAATGATCTGTTATTTAGTTTTGTAGTGTTATAGTTTGAAATTGTTTTATGTATAATTTAACCAAACCAATCTGTAGTCATTTTTTTCCAAAGCTTTCATAGAAGATTAATATTTATTTATGATTTGATCCACAGCAGCCATTTAATTTTATTCCTCTGTGAATTACTTCCATGTTTCATTATATGTGTCCAGTTTTGTCATGTACATAATATTGTGGTATTGTGGAGCTAAAAGCTACAGTGAAACCCTCTTAAAAAGTTTTCCAAGTGACCGGAAAAACTTCTTAAATGGGAAAACCTTATATGTGGAATAAATTGTGCCATTCAGTCTCAAAGGAACCGAAAAAACCAACCTTCTTGAGCTAAGAAAACCTCTTAACACGGAACTTCTTAAGAGGGTTTCACTATATGTGTATTATGCAATAATATTGTAAATGTAACCACATATTATACTGATATAAAAAATATCTCTTTAGTTGTAGATAATTACATCAGTTCAATTGTTTTCAATTCATGAGCCAACATTAAATTTATGTAACAAATCTGTCACAACAGATATTTATCATAACAGTTTCGTTGCCGATAATTCGGCGTTTGTTGAAATATTATTTTTACAGTTTCATGCAAAAAAAAAGGAACTACAAACCTTCATAATTCAATTGTATGCTTTCAATTACCCACCCTCACGAGGTGTGACCCTTTCTGAAGTAGGTGACAATAATAAACATTTATTATTATTATTTACACCATTTTTAACCCATTGGCCCCCACCTCAAAATTAATTTTGTACCAAAAATTTTAAATCTGCAGTGGTGAACTATGTCTAATATAAGTTTTGAATCGTAATAATCTTTTCAACTTTACTTGTCGATTCGATAAAGTTGTGTAAGAAATATATTTAATAATTTGAATAAATGTGGATAAAGAAATTACTTTTAAAAAAAAATTTTTTTTTTTTGTATTTTTTTTTATACACAAAAAAGTTGTAAATTGGTCAATCTTATCGGCATAATTTTATTTTACATATTTATTTACTCGTTGAAGATAATATTAACAACTCTCTTTTTGATGGCCTCCATGGTCAAGGAGTAAGGCTCTCAATTAGAAATCTGAAAGTCGCGGGTAAAATCCCGGCATGCACAGGTAAATTTTATTTGATCAATTTTTGTTATTTTACAATCTATTCATTTAAAAATAATATAATAGTATATTTGCGGCACGTTACAAAGCATTTTTTCGAGCAAACTTATGGAGTCCAGAACCACTCGCCATTTTAAAAAAAAACTTAATTCGGGAATGCATTAGTGAAAAAATTTACTAATTTATTATTGCCACACCACGAAATGACCAATGGGTTAAAAGGAAAAATTTGGAAAACCACTTTTATTGTTAGGTCAAGTTAAAGATTATTTAATGAGAAATATTATGTGATATAACAAATGTTACCAGGTTTTATATCTTTGTTTTTTTATTCTCTATTTTTCCAATATTTTACAACACAAGATTGCTTACTGTTTACCATTAGAAAATATATATTTTACCATCTCTCAAAAGAAAACAAACCTACCAAGATAAAGATACTTAAACAAATGTACAAATTTAGATACGCAATCGGAATGCTACTCTTGTAAATAGTTAGTTCCATTCCATCTGATACCGACAAGTTTATACATCTGTAAACATTTGTTATTAATGTGTTCCAATCAGTTCAAACCTTAACAACATCAATGTTTACAGCACTTTATTGTGTTTAGTATGTAAGTATCCGGGACAAATTATTAATTTTAAAAACTTTTCAAGTTTCTACCTACCTACACAGAATAATTATTACCCAGTGTACCTATATTATGTAATTGCGTACCTACCTAGTGAAATATTATTTTTAAGTAACAATTTATGAAAATTTATGCTGGCATGGTTGAATAAAATAAGATTATTTGACACGTTTGTGCATAAATAAAATATCATTCTTCCAATTGTGCAGTTTTTTTATTTATAATCCTTTTAGAAAAAAACATACAATTTGGGAGGCGGGAATGGGTACCGCCGCCCTGAAAACCTTTATTGGATAACCAACACCTCTGTCATGGGTCACCCCAAGTGGTTTGCTACGTTTTGTGATTTAGCAGGGGTGCCCGGGTTCATGGGGTGAGGTTTGTCTAGGCATGGAGGCGGATGACCAGGACACACTGAACCCCAGATTTTTACCCACCCCTTAAACCCTTTTCCTTCCCAGAACTCCCCTCTCCTCCTTTTCCTTAAAAAAACCATCCACACAGCATCCCCAAAGATGACAAAGGCCCTGAGGGAAATTATTTTCCTCAGGGCCTCCTGTGTGGAGCTCATGTAAAAAAATATATAAAATTTTGGATGATTTCTATAGCGCCATTTTTGTGAGGAAATCACCTCAAGGGCGCTTATATATACCATACCCACAAGTTCCATAATTTCAATGTAAACCTCAAAACTAAAAGTTTTTTAAACTTAAAATTGCTGGAAGAATTGCAGTTTCCCTTGAAATTTTAATATGATCCTGCTGCTAAGAACATTTGTAGGAAGACAATTCGCTTGCTGAGGATTGGTTTGTACTCCTGTATTTTTAGGTTTTTTTTAAGCTGTGAATTGAAGTATATGTTAGTTCGTTCAAAATTCAACCAAAGCGTCGTTTTTTTACTTAATAGGTATATTAACGCTTGTATTTTTAAAAAATATTTATAGCAATTAATTTGAAATAAAGGAAACAAAAATATAATTTTTTGTAACTCAAAAACTTTTATTTTTCAATACGAGTTTTTGTGGACACAGAACAAACCAATCCTCAGCAAGCGAAGTGACACTGGTTGTAGGGAGACAACAGAAACATCTTTCAACAAACGAATGCAAGGTTTCCCAACCAGTGGAGGCTGGAGCACTTCTTCGATGGTGGGGATCGATATTTTTTATGTGTACCTGCTGTACCGTATTCTCACCACCTGGAGAATATATCTAATATAAAATTTCTCAAACAAAAAATTTGATGGCATCATGCTAATGGATATCTAAACCCAAAATAATATAAAATGTAGATATATATATCAATTTATAATATATTGTAGGTAATAAAAATGACACTTCATCTTGCAAAATTATTATTAAGCTTAATTTAATGCGAGCGATTCTCGCCTGAAACAACGCAAACAAATGGTTCAGTATTTTGTCATGACAGGATTCATGGGGTTGTCCTCACGGTATTTGAAATTCACATAGGAGTTAGGGACACGAAAAAAGTATCGATACTTTGTGGTATCGAGTACTTTTCTTTCGATACCGATACTTTTGTACTCGATACATTGTATTCGATACTTTTACTCAATGAGTACTTTTTGACAAGTATCGATACCTTTAAAATTTTTGGCCTTTTCGGCCCGTATTGGCCTAACTATGTATCAACCCCCCCCCCCCCCCCAGGATCAGAATTTTCAAATTCTTGAATTCTCGAATTCTGTAAATCACGCCCCATATGAAATGTACTCGATACTCGATACTTTAAGTGTATCGATACTTTTGTTTCAATACTTTTACGAGTACGATACTTTTTTTCCGATACTACTCATGAGTACAGTATCGATACTTTCTATTCGATATCGTGTCCCTAATAGGAGTGCGAGTGCGCGGTTCTCGGATTGCCTACGGTCAAGAAAGAAACGCAAAAAATGAACCAAAATGCTCAGAGACAACTAATGCGCAGTAGGTTCCGCCCACTGAGAAATGGACACTGATGGTTTGTGCGCTGGTCGGCTATCCACTCCCGCTGGTCGCCGGGTCGCATTAAATTTGGTTTTTTATTTCTCCAAAATCCAGATTAATTTTCGTATTTTATTTCTGCAAATTAATTAATTTTACACATTCATTTTGGTGAACACAAAGCATTGACTATTATTTCTTTTAGTAGGTTTCGAATGTAACTGGTGGGGACTGTCCCCACTGTCCCCCTGTGAAGGTTCACCACTGATCCCAATCATCGTCCCCCCACTTTTTATCACTTCTTATTCACATCAGCTCACAGCTTCACTAAAATGTAAATGCCACAGTCCCACTGGCTCAGGAAAGTTAGGACTCTTTTGTATTTGTTGGTACTTGTGGTCCTTATGGAATCACATAAAAGGTTTGCCTTCATCTGCAGCCATAGAATAAGGAAGATATTCTTTCAGTATGCAAAGAACTGAATTAGGGGGTAAGCGGAAAATTGTGGGTGAGAAATCATTTAGTCAGATGAGCTATTCTCTAATATTTTCTACAGCTGTTAAATGAATAAATAATCATGCATACTTGCAGGAATTCGTGTTTAAAAAGACCCAAACTAAAATATGTGACAGCTCACAGCTGAAATTTTGACATCGGCCGATAGAAAAAGCAAATAACAGTCGTAGAAAATCACACAAATCTGACAGCCTTCTCGCGGGAGAACGATCTCTTATCACAAATTTTAGGGAATAGCCTGGAATAGCCTTTCAGGTATTTTTTAAAGTAGGTACCAACATTAGTTCTCAATGGTTACCAGAAACAGAAAATATAAACCAAATATTTTTATAAATATAGGTACCTACACATTTTTAACAATAGTATGGCTTAAAAAAATACTTTTTGCAAAAAATTTGTTTTTTAGCGTTGTGTAAGAACTCATCAAATTAAATGAATAATACGAATTTAACTTGATAATATTCGTTGATATTTTTGTCTGGCAATTACAACCAGTAGTTCTTGGTTGAATTTTAGAATAATCCATGAATAATCTTTTTTGAGCTACAAAATTTGTTATTTTCTTTTGGCGCTACGAAAAATATTTGAAAAAAACTACGTATTTAGTGAATCGAAGTGGGGCATGAAACCTTTTTATAAAACGGAAAATAAACACAACTTTTAAGAATTCTGCTAGTTACGGTACAAAACTGAAAGTTTGGGAGTATTTTGTTTAACAATATATTAGTACCCTTTACACATAGAGTCCGGAGCGGGACGTGCCCCGCGCCACTTCAGGCCGCCGCGCAGAAAAGTAAAGACCGAAAGTAAGATAACGGTTTATAGCGCAGTTCACTGTGAGACTTTTTTGCGCGGCGGCCTGAAGTGGCGCGGGGCACGTCCCGCTCTGAACTCTGCGTGTAAAGGGTACTATTGAACAGCAGAACAGTTTGTTTTTCTCTGGTTAGCAAACGTCAAAAGATAATATTTTGCTAATGTCAAACAGTCAAAATTGTATTCGACTTTGATCATCTGTATTTTGTTTTTCTTGCTTCATTTTTTTTAATAATTATTTTTAGAATGATTGCGGCTAAGAATTTGGCAAAACTGGGACTGCTGGAGACATCGAAGACCGCATTCCTCGCCTGTGACATCCAGGAAACCTTCAGGAAGTCCATGTCCAACTTTGATAATCTTATCAAAGTTTCTAATCGAATGGTATGAATTTCAGAATGTTTATTTATTTAGTTTGGTTGATTTTGCTACAGAAGAGAAACCTTCTGAAGATCCAAAACTATATTCACAGGTTGAACAATCAGGGTTATTTTAAAACTACTCGACTTTGTTATTTTCGTACCATAATAAACATAAAAATAGTCGGCACCGGCAGCCATATATTTATACATAGCTGCAAGTGCCGGCTATTTTTATCAAAACAAGCGTTCAATAGCTATTTTTAAGTAGCTCTATGGACATGTTACGGTTTTTGGACGAATTTAGAAAAAATTTACAGTGTTGAAAAAGCTTTGATTAAATTTTACTTATTGATGCAAAATTAATTTTGCAACAATGTACGTTTCACACACTGTATGAGATGGCTCTCACAAAGTTTGTTTTAATTTGACCATTATTTATTTATTTAAGGAACATAAACAGTCTTAATATAATATACATAAGAGGACGATAACAACAGACCAATTATTAATGTTCACAGATAGATATTTAGAAACAAGACTTAACTGAATTTAAACTAGAATATTTAAGAAAAATGAAAAAAAAGCAGAACTAAGCAGCAATTATAATTTGTTTATCAGCGAACCATTTCTACTCTTCTTAGGAAAGGAAATTGGTCACTTATTAAGGAAATGCCAGAATTCCTGGAAATACTGAGCACAATTACAGCGAGACGACACACAGTATGCAAGTATGTATAATGTGTGTTTGTTTTAGTCTGCAGCAGCGGGCATCCTGAATGTGCCGCTGTACATCTCAGAGCAGTACCCCCGCGGGCTGGGCCCCACGAGTCCCGCACTGGACAAGGGCCCTGCAGTACTGGTCTACGAGAAGACCCTGTTTAGCATGGTGACCCCCACACTGCTGGACGACCTGAGGAAACGCTTCCCCAACAAGCTGGACGCGGTGGTTCTTTTTGGACTGGAGGTAATTAATTACAACTTATTAATAATTATTAAAATAGTAAATTGGGGTAAAGAAATCTTTGACCAGTTCTTTTATAGATTAGCCCCCTTACTTTCACTAGCGAAAAATACTTAAATTACCTCGGCCTAGGTTCAACCGGGCTTATGACCACTGAGCTATACCAACGCTAAACCGACGCTTAAGAATCTAATAAGCAAGATGGTGTTAGTTTATTTTTATTACTCATCCGAGATTTGGATTCTTGTATGTCGCTCCCGCTCAAGCAGAAGTCACCAACTCCAAACATCTCTTTGAGATATCTCAGTTTAAAGGTTAGGATATAAAGGTAAAATCTGATTTGTATGTTTCTAAAGTTTGTATAATAAACATTTTAAAGTTTTATCTATCTAGATATGAATAAGATAAGAAAATTTCCCGATAAAGAAGTTCGTAAATAATGTGTGATTTTTTTTAACAAACTGAAAATATTCAGAATTTTTGAAATTTTCCTGTATTGTTGTACCTTTTAGTTTTAAATCTCTCTTCAGGGAAAGTCATAATTTAGAGCAGTAGTTGATTTGATGATGCTGATTACATATAATGTGTATTTCTTCTAGACTCACGTGTGCGTAGAGCAAACAGCCATGGACCTACTCAGCCAGGACATAGCGGTACACATCCTGGCTGACGGCTGCATATCTCGCTCACAAGGGGACCGTGTGCTGGCACTGCAGGTAAACTGATGCTTTCTAGACCAATTTTCTTTTTAAGAAGCTATTGACATATCCCTAGTTTTTTGCTTGGTTTTCAATGAGTAAAAATATTTATTTCTATTTTCATGGAACAATACGCACCGGAGCCCTGGGTCGTTTTATATTTCCAATCTCAGGCATGATGCTTTTGTCGCGTTTTTTGTGACGACCTCCACAGCCGAACGGCTTAGATCTGCGGCTACAAATCCAAAGGTTGTGGGTTCCAAACCCTGCATTCACAATCAATTTTGATTTATTTGTTGTCTTATTTCGTTTATAATTTAGTTAAAATGATATCTAGAATACGTATTTGTGGTATGTTCCAGTGTGGTGAAAGACCACACAGCCTCTAGACATCGGAGGCGTTTACTAATATCTACAGGAATTCCAAAAACTGAACAAATCGGACTAATATCTTTGAGAATTCCTGTTCTGACTAATATCTATACGAGGTATGTTGGAACAATATCTATGGGAACCAAAGTGAGGACAAATATCTACAGCTCAAACTGCTGACTAATATCTATGGAACAGGTGATGTAGATGAATATCTACAGCACTGGCAGAGGTTGGGTTAGGTTAGGTTAGTTACGTTACGTAATTAGTAATTTCGTAATTGAAGTAATTTATGCTTTTCCGTACAACCTCTTGCTCAGCTGCCCTCTGTAGATATTAGTCCCACCTACGCCCCATAGATATTCGTCACCACTGAGACCATCATAGATATTTATCCGACCTTAGCTCTGTAGATAGTCTTCACTCTGAAGTTCATAAATATTTGTCCAACATATGAGCTGCAGATATTAGTATCTGGAGTCGACATATCCAGGTATGCCATGGTATGCCATGGTCCCACTTCCAACTGGGCAGTTGAGTTATTTGTGGCAGCAATAATTGCATTGTGACATTGTTTGTGCTAATAATGTCAACCATACGGTACTGACAGAACAACAAACTGTATTTTCTTATAGGTCAGTATTTGAATTGATATAATCTGATTTCAGCGTCTGCGGGATATTGGCTGCCACATCACAACATCGGAGAGTGTCCTGTTCAAGTTGATGAAGGACAAGAATCATCCCAACTTCAAGGAGATCTCCAAGCTGGTCCGAGAACTGATTCCTGATTCCCTCGGGATGGATACTCCCTCTATTTCTAAGTTGTAATCAATTCTAATCAAAATTATCATCAATTTTATTTTTACACGATTTTGAAACAACAATATTAACAATGATGATATCTGTTCCGTATCCACAACGGCGCCCCGCCTTTATTTCTACCTAAACACCAAGTGCATACATTGGCTCTGCCGCTTTGATATCTCCCTTTGTTTTCCATTATCTGTGCATTCATTGTGACATGCCAACACTTTGCCTAGAAACTGTTTTCAGATGAGCTAAATTTAAGTTCTCATCTTGTCGTCAATTATTTTTCTTATCAATATCAGAAACATAGTGTTTTGTGTTTCTGTTAATTCTCTCTCTCCGATGGCGCTACAGCCCATTTCGAGCCTTGGCCTCCCACAACATTCGCCTCCAACTCCTCCTGTCCTCAGCGGCTGACTTCCAGTTTGTTATCTGGAGAAGCTGTGCTGCATCCCCTCTTACCTCGTCTTCCCACCTCAGTCTGGGTCTTCCCACTTTTCTCTTTCCAGCTGGGTGTCCAGTCAATTCTTTATGGGACGCGTGTATCCGGCATTCTCTGTACATGTCCAGCCCATCTCAACCTGAGGAGTCTCATGTGGGCTGAGATGTTAGGGGCCTGATATATATCGTGCAGTTCTTTATTGTGGCGGATGCGCCACTATTCCCCTCTTTCACGGGTCCACATATTCTTCTCAAAACTTTCTGTTAATTATTATTGTTAAAATATTAAGTTTGATTGCCTGCTGTATATATTTATTACAAAAAATTACTTTAAAAAAAGTTAAGTTTTCTTTATTTTTATTACTCTCAACCCAATTAAACCTTTTTATGTGAATTCTGCAGAGTCTTAAAAGTCCAGAGCCAGTAAAGGGTGAAGGGAGTGTTGTGAGTGGGGAGGGGAAGAAGATGGGAAGTATCTGACTGATCTTTGTCACTAAAGTAATTTCAAGCAACATTTCGACTCTGAATGGTGGTCTCACCAGGGCGATACTGCGAGTAACTAACTACCACCCTGGAACGAGGTAATATTTATTTTATCAAAATTTTATGTAAAATAATCTATATAAATTAATTAAAATTTCATTTGCCCCATCAGGAGCAGGTTTCAAACGCACCACCTCTGTGTCCGGAGCCAAAAAGTTCATTGGTATTAGCTAAAAATAGCTGAGTTGACCTATAAATTCCTGACAGAACTATGCAAATTTCACAATGACAGAGCTCACATTTTGAGAGTTTTCTCCACTTCCAAAACAGATTTTCTGCTTCATAATAAAGATCATAAAATAAAACAAAGGTTTTATGCAAAAATGAATGGCACATTTATTGTATAATTTCTGCATAAACATTATTATTTTTTTCCATTATCGCTATTTTGTAATTAACATAATACAATATGATTACTCAATTATAATAATTATAATCAATAAACTATCAAGTAATTAGATATAAATCGTCATTGTATCCATCCATTCATATTTATAGAATTTTTTTAGATAATATATATAAAAAATCTTTACTGCCCGTCAATGATTTTCACTTCCGAAAATTTGTTACATATAATTTTTTACAAAATAAAAAAAAACTATAAATTGTTTTTTTGTAAAATTAAAATTAAACTTTTGCAAAATCATTTGAACAAAATTAAGTCGTTGAATTTTAATGTTACCTAAACGCTGCCATAAAAATCAGATTTAAAAAATTGAGTATGTAATAGAATGAATGATTGAAGGTTATTTTTTTTAAATAAGTAGTGTAAAAAAGTAAGTACACTGTTAAGTAGAATTATTGCAAAAAATATTTTTTGCGTAAGGTAATCGTGATTTATATTATGTCATTTTTGTATACCGATGAAAATATTGCAGATATATTACGATTGTGGAAAAGCAGCAAAAAAAAATATAAATTATGTACTTCTTTACATAAAAAAAAATCAGCTGCCACTGGCAAATAAATCAGAAATTGCCATCATTATTTCAATAAAATTGTATGACCTAACAGAATTTTTTTTTTAATGTAAATGTTGTTATCTGAATTTGGTATAATTGGGCAAATTATATACAGTGAAACCCTCTTAAGAAGTTTTCCAAGGGACCAGGAAAAACAAACCTCTTAAATAGGAAAACCCTGTGGGAAAATAGGGGCAATTTTGGGCCGAGGGACCGAAAAAACCAAATTTCTTGCCACAAAACTTTTTAAGAGGATTTCACTGTAGTATGATTTATTTTTAATAAATTTAGTGCAAAATTTGACAGCGAAAACTCAATCCATCATTCTGAGATTACAGAGTCTAAGGATGGGTTGTTTTGAAAAAAAATTGAATAATTCATCAAATATTTTAAGTTAATTTTCACGTTCTTCGTTCAATTCATCACAATATTCACGTTATTACAACTTTCACAGTTCTATTAACCTGAATAGAACTGTGAAAGTTTTCTTATCTTATTGTTATTATATCATTATAGGATAGTTGATTCATAAAACTGAAATAATTACAAAATTTTAACAGAACTTCAGAACATGAAAATTAGCTTAAAATATTTGATGAATTGTAAAAATTATTTTAAACAATCCATCCTTAGAGTACCCTTAACCCTCTTTGCTACCTCAGCCAGTAAATGAGTGAGAACAATAAACAATATAGTTGAATACATTCATTTCAAATTACTTGAAACATTTTGATTTTTAGTTTTGTCAAACAACAGAGTTTCCTGAGTTACAATGTTTGTAAAATACGCACGGAAGTATAAAAAGGTTGATTGTAAAGTTTGTGTATTATGAAACAATTAAAATCGATCATTCTTTAAAAACAAATACGCAATCATAATATTTATAAGTTTTAAGTCAAGATGGCCGTCAATTTAAAATTATTAGAATATCATCGTTAAATTATCAAATCAATAATAATTAATAAAAACAATATACACTATTTTTGTACATAAGCTAAGATGATATTATAGAATCGTGAGAAAGAATTATGCAGAATTTAATAAGACACCACAAGAATTATTAATGGACAGTAGTTCATATTATTTGCTCCGCATTTCACTTAATTTGGCCAAACCAATTAATGGAGAACTGGTTTATAATTTGGATAGTTTTAATCTCGATATCATTTTCCACATTAAGCGTAAGGCTAAAAAAAATTATCAAATATTATCATAAAAAAACATCCCTCATTAAAAAGTGATAAAACTTAACTAGACTTATTGTCAAAATAATGATAATTAAAATATTAAAAAAAGGAAATAGAATTACATAATCCACTATTGCTTATTGATTACCTCACAATTATTTTTGCGTAATTCTTATTATAAAATAAAGATAACTAAAAATTAATATAAAAAACTTATATAAACTTCGCTTAGCACTAATATAATACATGTCACATTTATTGATTCTTCATAGGCAGTGGAATTTTATATTGTGGCAACACTGTTTAAATGCTCTTATTGAATTAAATAAAAATAAAAAATCATTTATAAAATTATTTATATGGCAACAAATTTACAAAATCATCATCTTTTGAATTTTTATTTTAAAAATAAAATCAAATACATAACTCCAAGCTTGTTTATATATGTATTTTAAAATAATATAAATCATAGCTAAGTGTTGCGTAGATTTGTATTTTAAAGTATGTATACACAATATTTTCAAAAATATATTTTTACAATATAAAAATTATCGATTTATGAAATTCCTTCAATGAAAATAAAACGGTAAACAATTATTGATTTTTAGTGATGCTTCTTTACAAAAATGCTACGACACCTTTTAGAATAGCTACACTGACGTGAGTATTGCGGGATTATCATTTTTACACTGAAAACATACTAAAATAATATTGCATTTAAATTCGGAAAACTGATTGAATATATGGCAATAGATGTATCACATAAAAAAATGGCAAATGATTTAAAAATATTACGTATTATTCGTGTTTGATACGTTCTTGGGATGTTTTTAATTAAAATATGGCAAATTAAGATAATAGTCACAATAATTATAAAAAATTTCATTAGCAAAAAATAATGAAATTATTCAATATTATCGTCGATTATCTTTTCGAAAAAAAAAAGTTGATTAATTCAAGTTTTTTACAATTTTATACAAAAACTTCATTGAAATATTGCAAAAGAATAATTCATTGGATCCTTTTTTTAATATTTATAACACTATTTGATTTTGACAAAATAAAATAAAAGTAAATTGCGATTTTATAATAAATTATTAAAAACATATACCTTGAAACAAACCTATGTTGTAAAATTATTGCATTTAAAAAAAAAACTTATTATTTAATCAACTTTCTTTCTTTCGAAAATTATAAACTTTTTTTAATTTCAAACCCCAAACACATAATATTATGTTCACAGATTTGTTTTATAAAAAGATAATTTAGCTCTGCTGTTTATGCTATTTAAAAAGGAAGTCCACTTCCAAAACTTTTATCTCAAAATGTTTATTTTTACAAGTCCAATATATAATTAAAAAATATTTTTTTACAGTTCCCAGCAAAGACAAAGTAAACACCATTTATAGCATCCAATCTGCGCAATGTTCAAAAAAATAACTGTTGGAACACCATGTATATACACAAAAATATCATTTTTTATTAAACATAAGCTTAAGTTTTTTCTATGAACGAATCATCAATTCACATTGGGGTCCTTTTACTAGAGGTCATTAATTTT
The DNA here is from genome assembly GCA_936435175.1 of Glyphotaelius pellucidus. Classification (NCBI taxonomy): domain Eukaryota; kingdom Metazoa; phylum Arthropoda; class Insecta; order Trichoptera; family Limnephilidae; genus Glyphotaelius; species Glyphotaelius pellucidus. The sequence goes on from OW386560.1 coordinate 11,097,822, forward strand.
TTCAACAGTGCGCAGATTGAAAAATATTAAATAGCTATCAAAATTCAGAATTCATAATCCTAATAAAATAAGAATAATAATATTATCGTAACACTGGGGTAAAATTGGAGAGAATAATATTATAAGAATTGTTTAACATTAGTTTTATAATAATTATCATTAGAAAAAAGTCATTGTTTTGTCGGCCTATTCTTTTAGCACTATCACCTGGGAATACTTCACACCAGTTCCACATCGTTTATACGTTCCCATAGACGTAAATTATTATTCTTTATATATTCACAACATAGTATATTTATATATTGTGTGTGCACACCTTCTATTTTTCACACCTTTGTTGTTAGTATTATTATTGACCATAGACGCACCATTTTAACGTGTACTTATCCATAGCTGAAACGGAACACTGCAACACCATAGATACGATAAAACACAACGATTACGCTGCTTTATAAATTAAAAAATAATTTGACAAAATCAAATCTTTTTATATACATAACATGTCGTCTATTACGCTCCATAACTCGTCTAGTTTGTTCAATAGATAATAATAAAGATATCTAAATCATTTTATGGCATCTGTAAAATAAAACTGTTTTCACAATGCATCTATGGTATTGCACATTGTCAGTATTTTGATATCTATGGTACATCACATATAATTAAGGAATCTAGGACGCCACACATCACAAGACTGTTCTGTTATCTTTGTCACATCACCTAACACAGGGCACCTATTGCACATCACTTGATCTGGTTCAAAGTGCAGTATAGCGGCACATTGCAACAGCCATCTTCCTCACCATCGTTCGGAGCCATAAAAATCTTGTTCTGCGACATACCTATGTTTAGGTGCGCCGAATCAGTTCGGCATGTAACCAAGTGGCCCAGCTCTCTTACAATGTCATACAGGACTATAATCCCGTAGTTCGTGGAAAACAGCCTCTTTGCTTTGCGTTATATAGATGTTAGCAATGCTATAGCAGCATTATTCAGCACAATTGCCTTTGTTGATAGTTGATCAGTGCTCTGATAGCTTCAGAACTAAAATACCACCTAGCTTGGTGACATAGCTGCTTATAGCATTCGCGTTCAGAACAACAATCACGTCACTCAATGCTGTCACAATGTTGTTCGAAGCTATAATCTCTTAGTTCAGAGACACAGTCTTCTTGCATATCCTCTGTTCTATATCGAATAGCTGTCCTTGCATAGCTCTCCTATAATGAAGTTAGCATTGCTTTCAGCGCAATAACCACGTCATCTCACAGTGTTGTTCGGAGTTATAACTCTGTAGTTCGGGCAACACGCCTTTCACTCAGAGTTATAGTGAGGTTTCCAGTGTTGTTTGGAGCTATAACATCCCGCAACTCCGCCACATAGCTATATATAGCACTCTGGTTCAACGCAATAGCCTCGTGGCTAATATCCAGCGCGACAGTCGGCGCTATAGTCTCTCAGCACAGTAGAACATCTCGGGCCTGTGAATGGGATGATGGCTGTGATGGTGGTGATTGTGGTCTTGACTACTATTGTTGGTGTTGTGGTTGTGATGTGGGGCGTGGTGTGAGAGGGAGGTGTGCAGGGGGTGGGGGGGCGTTCGTTATTGCGCTGGCGGCGGGGGAGGGCCAGGGGGCGCATGGGGCATCCCTGAAGGGAGGGGGCCCTGCTGGAAATTACAAAATAGCCATTAGAACATTGATAGAATGGTAGATTTTAAAAATTAAGCCGTAAAAACTTGTTAATGGAAAATGCATACTTATTAGTAAGCCACAGTTAAAATTAAAAGATCTGTTCTGTAGATTGAAGATATAGCACTTTCATATTCCATACCTACAAAGGCAATAGGATCGGAAACAAAAATCAGTCACAGCATAGTAATTTTGGTATTGTTTTTGGATTTACACACGCTAAGACATATTTTTAGGTGCAGTCTATTAAACATAATTATCAGGAGTGCTCATTAATATGACTTGGACAGTGCAGTAATTTGGGTTTCACATTTAAAATATAGTGTACATTAAGAATTACTATAGATAATAGAAACAAATGGAGGAATGGATGCGTGCCACTGTCGCCGCTGTCGAGCTACAACTAAAATGCACGGACCATCAAAGCAGTAATGCATTTGATGTGTGGTAGAAACAAAGGTGGGGCGCCACTGTACGCATTGTGTGTGAGGGTTTCATGCTAATAATGATTCACCTCCCATCTTACTTGTTTCTATTATCTGTGTGCACACCAATAAGAAATGATGAAAGAACTAACCTGCATGGTGTTGTAGGGCATGGAGTGCTGCATGGGGGGCCCGCCGCCCATCTTGTTGGGGCCGTCCTCCGCCTTTTCCTCTTCACGTCTTTTCAGGCACGCCGCCTTGGGGTTTAGATTGCGTTCTGTAAAACAACAATATTAGAATGGGTCTCGCTAAGGGTATTTACTTATTTGTAAAATTGGATATACATTGGACTCCCTTTTTACGTAGTGGGTATGTTCTATCGAGTAAAAAAAAAACTGTGTTAAAAAAAAGTGTACTAAAACAAAAAATAATGATGGAAAAGTTTCCTCATAAAATTAAAAAGATTTATTGTATGTTAACACATTTCAGGCGGGCGAAAACAAGGAACCCATTGGAGAAATTAGAATTTGTTTTAAATTGAATATATCTTCGAAATATGTACATTTGAATGAATTTTTTTCTATAAAACTCGCCACACCCCAACTATACAAGTATTGTCCAAAATTATAGCCCATTTTATAACAGAACTCCATAAATAGAAGTTGAAGTCAGTGTTGGGCCATTTAGTGACGTTTCATGGATAATTTTTTTTACATATTTTATTAGTTCACAAAAAAATTGGTTTCACTTTGGTACAAATCATTACAAGAAAGTTTATGTTAATTACAATACAATTTGCGTATCTCTGGTGCCAAAGTGTAATATATAAAATATTTTGCCACACAAAAGACAAGGAGATAAGAAGATGGAGAAGATTTCTATCACATAAATATGCATTTACATTATTTATCTGTTTTATACATATAAGTATTTTATTACTTTACAAAAAAATTGTTTTTTTTTTTTTACATATTCTGTTAGTGTTCACCGACCACTTCTCAGCGGTCATAGAAAAATAGCTTGATTTAAAACATTAAAAAAAAAACTAACTAACTGCCGTTTCTCCGCAGGGGTAGGCAGAGAGTTTAAAACATTTATTTTTGTTATTCACTATTTTTTTTTTGTATTGTACTGAAGAAAAAAGCAGATTCAATAAATATATAATATATTTAAATTTTTTTCTTTAGGTAGGGAAATAATTTTTTTTTATGATTTTCAGATAAATATTACAGGGAAACTCTGCATTCTAATTATTACTAGTAAGTAATTAATTCCTACTCATATGAAGTTGAAAAAAATGCTGTGTTTATTAATGAAAATTATAAATAAGGTAATAACAATATATAAAGTATAATTCACGGGTTATATAAAAATTCATAGTAATATCAATTAAAGATTAGTCACAAATATATTTTTTTCCACTTCTAGACCCCTAGAGCCGCCTCTGAATCTGATATTTAATTGTTTGTTACCTCTAACTTGCTGCTCTAAGGTCATGATGACCTCAACGGCCATGTTGAGGATGCCCAGTTTCGTCTGCGGCTTGTCACTTTTGAGGTGCGTCATGCACATCCTGCCCAGCTCCTTCAGCGCCTCATTTATGTCTCTGATGCGTATCCTGGAGAATAACGCAAATGAAATGTTACAAATATGTATACTTATTTAGTAAGTGATATTTATTTGTTAAAATTTTTTAATTTAAATTGCAAGGAAAGTATAAGAGGGACTTGACCTTTACAATGCTGGCCTATTCAACGCAATCTAACCCATCAAAAGGCACGACTATGTGTTTTAGTGAAATCTTATGGATCAAATAAGCGACAGCTGCAAGGATGGAGTTAAGCAAAGGTACTTTCCCAACGATAACATATCGAGAGGAAGTAGATCTATTTGTGGCCATCAAATAGCGCAACGCACTTCGTTCAGTCCATTTACAATCCTTTTTTAGTAAATAATTTATTTAAATTATTGTTGCATGAATTATTTCATGTGATACGTAAAATTAATAATAACAAATTGATGGAAAAAATAAGGAAGACAATAAGATTCTATGTTAGTCCCACAGAGAGTTTGAATGCTACGTTATCGTTTATCTTTTTCGTTTTCACACAAGACCCGTGCGTGAGAAGGGAGAGAACGATTGTTGATGACGTGCGTGCGAGTTCTCTCTGTGACATCTTTAAGGTATTTTCAAATTATACATAAATAAGGGATTTCAAAATTGCTAAGATAGTAAACATGAAAATGGGAGACATTTGGGAATGAAATAAAATAATATGAAAATAAGAAACAAGCACAACTAAAATATATATTTTGATTCAACACCATGCAACAGCGAATCTACCAAAAATACATAAAAAATTAAATATTATTATATATGAAATGAATAAAATCCACAAAACATCAAAAAAATTATAAAAATAGATTTTAATAGAATTTTTTAGATGTAATCGTATTTTGGGTGTGGTTCAACCAATCAATGTGTATTGTGTCTCACCTCTCGCGGGCATTGTTGGCCTGCCGCCTCTCTCTCTCTCTTTTGGCCTTGAAGTCGGGCCGGCCGTCACAGTAGTTCTCCTCAAACTCGTCGTCCGCACTCCAACAGCTGCGCAATGGCAAATTGGCCACGTCAGTGGTGCTATGAGCTTTACGCTGCCTGCTTTAGCCTACTCCAGCCTGCTCTAGCCATTAGCTTTAGACTTTAGCCTAACCCATCTAACGTGCTAACCTTACCTGACTTTTTAATATATCATGTGGAAATCATTTCACTCTTTAGATGTATTTAAATGTCTCATTAAACAAATTTACTAAGGGAAAAGAAACTATAAGTAGTCACTGTAACCATTGAAAGAGGGTACAAAATCTAACAAATTGAATAATTTTTAGAGTGCAAAGAAAAAAGAAAAGGAAGTGTTGATTTATATGAAAAATGTGCATAATAAACTTTACTTTGAGCTGAAGGGTAATGCAGTAACTTTTGTGTAATTTTTTGCATTAAGAGAGGGTAACGAGATTCTGTATCTTTTGTGTTATCCTTTGCACTAAGACAGCATTACGAGATTCTGTATCGTTATCTTTTGCATTAAGACAGCGTTACAAGATTCTGTATTTTTTGTGTTATCTTTTGCATTAAGACAGAGTTACGAGATTCTGTATCTTTTGCATTTTAAGACATGTTTTGCGCGTGTTTATTCCCAACATTCGCCCTTTTACTCGACTTGCCAAACTTTCTTTCTCTACTGGCAACACTGCAATGACGCGCATTTCAGGTAACGTTATTGTTTGTCATATGATTGCCATTTTTTCCGCCCTAAAATTGCCTTTTATCTTTTCGTTGAGCTTAAAAATTAACGTTTAACTTGAGTTTTGCTGTTGCAAAAGATACAGAATCACTCTACTGAACGGTACTACTGAACCTACTACTAAACGAAAGCCCTCCGATATCCGATGGATTTTGCCTTTTTGTTTTCATTGTCTCGTATCGCTGACTTAGACAAAAGATAACACAAAAGAAACAGAATCACCCTTCAGGCTGTTCGTTTGACTGCTTGACATTCTACAACATGTGAATAAAAGTACAAAGTTGTTGTACTTTTATTGACACTACCTCTAAGGCTGCAACAAAACTGTCACCTTATACTGGGAGTGACAATACTGTAAAAAAATTGAACTATCGAAAAGTCATCCATATACAGCTGACTTAACTGTGTACGCAGCAATCCATTTATGTGACTGGTAAAACAGGCTGGTTTTTATGAATTTTTTCTAACCTTAACCGTTGATTATTGTTGTGAATTTTAATAAAATAATTCTCCAAATTAAAACTATGTAGATTAAATTTAGGAGGGCTCCAAGAGTGGTTTTGATACAGAATTCGCCAAAGTATGTCATAATACAAACTCAAAATGTTTGACATGAAATTGTGTAGTTTTATATTTAAATTTAGTGAATAGATGAAACTTTCACTCAATGCTTCACTTTCTCACCCTTGTTTACACAAAAATGTATTTAGCTTCGTCCAGACCTTCCACACGTGCCATTGAGGCATACCCAACTAGAAAATAAATAATTTAGACGTCTAACGGCAAAATTAAGTGCATAAAAACATTGTGACCATAATAATATATTAGGAAGTTTTTATTAAAGTTTAACTATTGCTTGAAACTTGATTGCACTTGTCTAGTCACGCCTCTCGGATTCTGGACGAAGCTTTGAAATTTGAACACATTGTGACCATCTTACCTGTCATTTCCGAAAACGTAGTGGAGAGAAAGAGAGGTGTCAGGCCTTGAAATGGGGGAAATAGGAAGACAAAAACAATAACAATGATCAGTTAAGATGATGCCAAATAGATAAATGATAAAATATTAGTAACATAAACAAAATAATCACACATGCAAAAAACAATGCAAATCAAAAATATACCACTGCCACCAAACATAAACAAGAGCATGTAATTATTTAATAATTATTAGAATATAATAAATTGGAAAACATGTTTAGATTGTTAATGGACTGTAGTATGTTGTAATGATTAGGTGACTGTTTGTATAGATTTTATCTTGATAACCAGTTTTTGTGTCTATGGACTGCACACCCATGCGATTTTCGTGTACAAACAGGCCACCCGGATGAGCGATGTTGGAAGGCTGGTTTAAGAAGGAGTTGAGAGACTGAAGTGAGTTGGGAAGGGAAGGAGGTGGGGGAGAGGAAGGATGGAAAGTATGTGGCTATTCAGATCTGGTTTCCAAAAATGCATTTTCAAAAAACTCATTTCAAGCAACCTTTCGATACTGAATGGCAGTCTTTCACCACGGCGATACTGAGAATATCTACCACTCTGCATGTTGGTTTTAGGTTCAAAGTTGTCTGTTGGTTAATGCTGTTGGTTGGTTGGTTAAATGGGAGTGTTTGATTGGTTCGTGTTGGATGATAATGATGATGATCTCATATGTATGATGGATGGAAGTTTTGAGTTTTTGTTGTTTATTTGCTATTCACCTCTCCCGCACGTTGTTGGCCTGGCGTCGCTCCTTCTCACGCGCCGCCTTGGTGCTGGGATCCCCGCCGTCGTCCCCCTCGTCGGCACTCGAACAGCTCTCCGCGCCACTGCCAAGCAATGCACGTGTCGGTTATGGCTTAGTCGCTAGTCGCCCAGAGGACTACACAGCTAACACGCATTCATTCCTAGCGGACACGCTTTAATCACAGAATTCATCATCTCAATCAACCATCATTCATTCATAACTAAACCCATTTGTGACTTACATAAAAACCACCTCAACTTTTACAACTCAATCTATACCATCATGCGGCACTTTTTAGAGAAACTTCATGGAATACATGTGAGATCTCCGCCTATGGCGATAGCTGACGATGGATCACATGCCATCTAGATCAGGTTCATGATATCAGTTTGATGGGAGAGTTATGAACAATTGGCAATAATGCTGTAAACTAATTGATAAAAATTATCAATCAATGGACTTTTAGGTAGAATTCTCCTATTCATAGAGCTACACTCCAGTGTTTGATTAAAAGTGTTGATTTTTCACACATGCTCATCAATTGCAGGTGAAAATTTAACATGTCAGGGCATAATACTTTTTCAACGCTACTGTCCTAACCTGAACCGAATCTACATTTATTTTATCACTCTGTGGGGTCACACGGGGTTTATAGCTTTAGTATGAACTGGAAATGAATTTAGAGTTAAAATGATTTAAAAATACAAAATTTCAACATTACCACCTGGCGGCCAGTCCAACTTGTGCGAGAGAGGTGAATATGTGTAATATTTATGCGCAGTCTTTCTTTTGCTCTCCTGTTCATTTGTAAGGATTGTGTAAAGGATGCACAGAGTTGTGGAAAGGGAAGGAATAAAAGGGTTTCTAGAGGAAGATAAATGCACAGAATTTTATATGTAGTTTCTACTTTTCAAATTTAATCGAATTGTACTAAAACGAAGCACGGCTAAATGGTCTAAACCGATGAAAGAAAAACATTAAGCTGTCAGGAAAATGTAGGTAGCGAAAAATTTACCTATTTCAAATCGGAGATTTAATAAATAATAATAACATAATCAAAACACCGAAAAGTTAAAAACAGTACAAAAGCAGCGCCTATCAAAAAAACCTACTACACAAACGAAACAAATGAAAAATGTACATTTTAATTATAAAGGAAATGAAATTTATAATACCGTCAAATTTGTAAAAGAATCTTTTGCACTCAGGATAAAATTTGTGCTTTCGTCATTTATGTCAGATTCAACATTTTGCGTGCGTTTTTCTTTGTATGATGTGTGTTTGTTAAATCTATGGAAAATGTGCTCTAAACTACTTGGGATTAAAACATGGTTAAGTTATGGGGATCTATGGTAAATAACATCAAACAGTGAGTACAACAAACTACAAAATAATAATTTTAGTCATTTCAATGCGTAAACAATACTTGTTAAATTGTTTGTAAATCTCACAGTAAGTGGACGTATAGAGTGCGGTTTCGATACATTCGGATTTGATTCACTAATAAATACAATACGGGGAGGGAGTTGGCAAAATGATAATTGGGTTCATTCTATAAATGATATGAGATGATGTGTTGTTTATGTGTTAAAAAAATTTTAAATCCTTTTAAAATTGTTAACTTTAATTTAAGATATCTAATCTTTTCGTCTGGTTAGCAGCTCAAATTCATGGATTTTATTGGAATCATTTCTAAAATGTTAAAAATCAAAGGAGGCAAAATCGTGATTATTTCAAATTTGTGCACCGGTTTTAAATAGGTTTAAGAAAACATTTTTATATTCTGAGAAGGATGGAACAAGGAAAGGATTGGCTTAGAAAACAGCACAGAATAGAACGGAAGGTTAGAAAGACAGGAACAAATTGAATGGAAAATGGAAAGTATTGTAATAGAAGAGCAGAGGTATGGCGGAGGGAATGTAATGGAACAAGGCAAGATGATGCAAGGGACGATAATATGGAAAAGAAAGGAAGGTAAATAACACTTTAAATTGAATTTGAGACAGGAACGAACAGTTCAGTGGAAGAAAATAAATTGAATGGAAAATTTAAAGTATTTGTAATAGAAGTTGAGATTGAATGACAAGAAAGAAGGAAGATATATAAAATAGAGCAAAAGTAAGCAGAGAGGATGGAATGCGACAATGCAAAAAATGGAATAGAAAGGTAGAGAATAAAGTCATAAAGAAATTAATTTGAGATGGGAGAAAACAGTACGAAGGACGGAAAGAAATTGAACAGAAAATCAAATGTATTGGAATGTTGGAAAAGCAAGGCTGAGGAGAGAAGGTGATAAGTAGTTTGGGTGTGGGCAGGTCAGGGTCAGGGTCAGTAGTTGCAACAAGTAGTGGTGGATGAATACCTCTCGCGCACGTTGTTGGAGTGGCGCCGGGTGGTGTCCTTGGCGTCCTTGGTGGCGGGGTCCTCCCAGTCGCCCCCGTTGGAGGAGCCGCCCTCGCCGCTCACCGAGCCCCCGCCCCCTCCGCCGCCCCCAGAGCCGCTACTACACAACACGTATTGTACACACAATGACAACCAACAACTGGGAAACTGACAGAATGCAGAATATCCCACTAATTTCCTTGACCTGCTTTACGCTTAGATTTAACTCTGTAACAAGGCGATGCCAGTAATGCATTAAATTATCTCGTAGGTTGCTGAAGGTCATAAAGGTCCGATCGCTGATATAGTAGAACCTGCGAGAGGTCCTTCGTAATCCACTCTTTGTGGTCTCAAATGATTAGTTCATTACAAATATGCATAACAGTGACCATTCATAAATCAATCTCTCTTATTTGAAACAATAAAATACATTAAGAAAAAAGTACATTCTTCAATTTCTACGGTATTTTTCATGGATTTACGTTTCGCACAAGACGTGTTCAGAGGACAACTGTAGAAAAATTTTGCGTGAAAAACTTTCTTTGTCAATGACTAACAGACTGCCCTCTGCTGGTGTTGACAACAATTCAGCCATGATATGTAAAAACAGTTCTGAGACTGTCAAGGAAGAAACTGTGTTTTTACTTACCACGGCAAAATAGCCATCAACTAATTTTTAAATCTATAATTATGATTGACCACGATGAAGGTATAAGATTCTCCCGTAAGATATGAAATAAATAACTTTTAAACATTATTTGTCATTCTGACAATACTCACTATCTCCGGCTGCGTTTGGTGGGTGGTGGGCCTCCTGAGCCCCCGCTGTTTCGGGGGCCCCCGACGGCGACCACAGGGGCGCCGGCCAAGCTGCCTGCGCTGGACGAGGACGAGGCCAGCGCGCCCCCGTCCAGGGGCAGGGAGGCCTTGTCATCTGGGGGTTCTTTGCGTTTCTCTACAAACGGGGGAAATATTTTAATACAAAGGTTTGTAAGGAGTAAGAAAACACTGGAGAAATGAAATAATTATTTTTTACTTCATAATTAAAATGACAATTCATCCTTTGAAGGATGATTTTGAATGACAAGCAAAAACAATGAAATAGTTTAAATAGTTTTAATAGTTTTTTTTTTTAATCTATTGTCATTTGTGGAGACTTCTTTTGCATGATGGAAAGGGACAGCAGGATGCTTGAGGCATCAAGTTGTCCTTTCTATATCTCTATCTTTCAATCTTCAACCCCTCATAGACGCTTTCAACTGTTACTTTCCATTTTGTTTCCTTAATTTCATAGTAGGTACAAATCAATTATGTAACTGCTTTGCAACAGCAACGAATTGCAACAAATTCTTTTTGCAAACACTACACATATAATATAATATACTACTCCGACGAGTAAGGCTATTGATAACTTTAGGTGTTGAACCAATGAAATGAAAATTGAAATTAAATCAAATTAAATTAAAAATTAAATCACTTTTTAGGTAAGTGAAATTTTGGACCCTTAAGAGGGAGCCCACTGTGCGTGGGCGGTAAAAGGGTGTATTTTATGTAATTATTTTCAAGCAAACGATGAATGGAATTTTTTTATTAAAACTCGTAGTCAATATATACATATACAAAAGAGTGTATACAAAATTTTTGTACACGAATCTAAAGTATGGTTTGCGGTGTAAGCCGCTTTCAACGGGACACTTGCTTTTCGATGGTTGACGGCGATTAAGCCATACAGTTCATCAGAAAAATAAAATAAAAATATATTTAGAAACTAAACATATAGGTTTATGGCACCACGTAGTGGGAATTTTGATATCTAGAAAGAAAAAAATGGCAGACCAGCAAATTTTATTTTGGGTTTCTTTGGAAAATTTTTATCATTCATAAAAATATAAAAAATAGAAAGGTGCCCTTTATAAAAAAAAATCCCTATGTGGTGCCAAAAAACCTAATTTTTAACAGAGAAAGACTTTTAGAGCGTGTAAATCAGATGTATATATTTTTTTAATATGCTGTCAACCATGTTGAAAAAAGTAGTTTTGAGAAAAATGCATTAAAAATTTTGCTGAAGGTTAATTCAACATTCAAACTATTTCAAAAGGTTTCACATAAAATGCTGTATCTTTGTCAATTTTATGTTTTTTTTTTTAAATTTTGTGAGGGCATTTTTAACAAATGCATCTTTGAGAAAATGAAATTTTAAAAAATGACAAAAAAAAATTGTCACAGTGGGCTGGTGCCTTAGACTAGGTGCACAGGCACACGTTTTCGACATTATGGATACTCGTCAGTGACATCAGTCTCCCGCGACCAACAGGGCAAGGTTGCCCCCCATCACTCCGTCGAGACTTTAACCGGTTGCTTGCCGATTAAGCGCCGGCGCGCGCCAAATGCCCGCCAGATTAAACTCATTTTTATGAATTTTTTTTATTTCATATGAATTCGTCAGATAAACGCAAGTAATGTTGTTTTCAGGCGTAGTTTATTGTTCAAGGAATGTGTTTCGATAAATATTACATAAGATAGCATAAAATAAATCCATAAAATATTACGTCAAAGTCAAAACATCACGAAATTTTCGAGTTTCCTCCAGTGGCACGGGACGAGTTAAACACGGCGTCACCTGTGTCAGACATTTTGTAACAATGCGTAGGATTCCGATCAATGTTAGAAATAAGAAATCAACTAAGAATATAAGGATATAAAAATGAAAGCTACAGTTTTGAGTGTGGTTATGAAAGAATCCTAGTTTTAATGTTTCAAGAATTCAACAATGTGGTGTTAACATACGAATAGAGCACTGACTTGGATTGGCGGTGTGAAGTCTCTCAATTTTGATAGGCAGGTCCCCCACGGGCTGGGGCTGGAGGTGGTGGGCGGAAGGCACTACGGCGGGGTGCAGGCGCCCTGCAAAAGGGGGAACTACACATTACATTAAAGCTGTTGTTTCTTAAAATTAATTTGGGATTTGAATTCATTTATTTATGTGTATAGCCACTAGGGGTGCGGAATGGGGGTTGGAAAGTGGTACATACCTGCAGATTGCTGCAGACCAGGGTGCACCAGATCCGAGGATATGTACTCCGAGCCGAGGAGCGAGAGGCCTAATTGCGACTCGGCATGGTTCCTCAGCACGTTGATTGCGTCGTCCAGTCTCTCTTCCATCCGCGTTCCCTGAAACCAGACCACATTGTAATTTTTTCTTATCGTTATGCAAAAAAAAATTTGTTTATTTTCAGTTGAAGAGATCAAATAACACTTTACCTAAAAACTCTCAGATCACCATTCAGAATCCAATTTCCCCTAAAACCAATATTACAAGTTCTAAATATAATAATTCACGTAGAAAACACCTCTCTTTTTTTTGATTTTGAAAGAAAAAAAATTACACTTTTTTGCTGAAAAATACCAAAAAAAAGAAATGTAACAACTTTGTTGCATTATAACACAACTCTTTCCAAAAAAAACCCACTTTTCCCAAAAAATAATGCTAAATTTTCAGGTCAAAGGAAAGGTCAGGTTAGGAAAAGTCAAGTACTTTCCAATCTTACTCTTTTGTCGATCCTGTTTCCTTCCGTCCCATGGCATTTCTTAAATTGTGATTCTATAACACCACCAATGATGTGTATTCCTTCAAACACCGGCTGCTACAAAGCAATCTATCCGATCACTCGACACGTTTTTACAAAAAGTGTTTTTAGATTACATATGCAACATCCGCATACAGGGATAGCCGCCGATGGATCACGCGTGCGACAGTCGCGTATACCAGGGGTAGGAAATGTGAAGGGGGTGAAGAAAGAGCTATGTCTTTACTGTAAGAAGGCTCAAATTCCTGGGGAGCTACGCTGTGACCAAGAGACCTCGTCGAACAGCCAATGATCCAAGATCTAATAACACTGGTGTCGAAAGTGGAAAATAGCGCAATATCTATGGCCTCTGGGAGCTTTGTAGACTGTCTGCATATCAATTATAATAATAACATTACCTTATTGTAACTTTAAACCTCCTGCAAAAAAAAGGGCTGAAAAAAACAAACATAAAAAGTGAAAAAATAAAAGTCCGTCATATCTACTCACGATGACTTCCGAATGGTCCCTGAGGAATCCGATGGCGTCATCCACACTCTGCTGCTCGGGAGGGGCCTGTGAGCTCTGTGGACGGGCGGGGAGAAAAACCAAAAAACAAAACAGAAAACAAACCATGCAGAAAACCAAAAAAAAATAAAATAACAAAACACAATTAAATTTAAAAAAAAACAAAATTTTATGTATTCATCAGGGGCGCACGTTCAAGAGATATAATTTTTTTGGTTAATTAATAATTAAAAGGAAATAAATTTAATCAAATAAAAATTTCTCAGAATTACCTACCCAACACATCTGAAATAAAATTATGACAATTTGTGAAGATACAACGAACTTCATTAAGAAGATTAAGAACAATCCCAGCAACAAGATTGATCTGAAGACAAGGGAACTAGTCAAAGCTTCCAGAATTAGGAAAGAGGATCCATCTAAGTTGTTCGAAAAAGCGTCCAGGACTCCTTCCGCCCTCTACGGTTTTCCAAAAATACATAAAAAGGAGATCCTGATGAGATTGACTGTTAGCCCCGTTGGTGCACCTACATATAAACTTTCGCAATCCTCGAGAATACTGCAGATGCAAACCGGAAAAACGGAATGGTGAATTAAGGATACTACTGATCTGATCAAGGCATCTGGCTTAAGAAGGTTGAAAACTGAGGAAGAAGATATTCATTTCAGTTTGGACGTGGTATCTCTTTTCACGAATGTGCTATAGAAGACTCCACGACAATGCTCAGTGAGAAAGGAAGTTTGGGGAAGACATTTGTAAGCTCTTTGAACACTGCCTCAAAACGGGATACTTTGCATTCCAGGGTGGACTTTTTGAGCATGTGATGGGCAGTCCATTATCGCCGGATAAGTTTGAAGAAGTGTCACTCGACAGCTTCGGCTGTTCCTAAAGTATGGTGGCGCTACGTCTATGACGTCTTCGCCATTTGGCCTCACGGAACATAGAAACCGTATGAATTCCTGGACCATCTTAATTCATTCCACAACAAAATTAAATTCACAATGGAGCTGGAAAATCAAGATCAAATCCTGCCTTTTCTGGGCGTGGAAGAGATTTGAAAAGAAGATGGTAGCCTATGGCGTACCGTGTATAGACAACCAACTTATACGAATCGGTATCTACATGCTGAATCGCATCCCCACTCAGCGCAGAAGGCAGGACTTATCCATACGTTTGTGACCCGAGCGATCAGAATATGTGAAGAACCAAAAATAGAAGCGGAACTTATAAAGCTGACCAATGACGCATTGGAGCATAATGCTGGGTAGATAAGGCATCAGAAGAGCCAAATGTGGACAGAATTGAACAAGAGTTAAAAGGTTGCGCTTTCTTAACTTATGTTCACAATTGGACGGACAAATTGCCAGGATACTGAGAAAAGAAAGCATCAAGTCTGTCTTCGGAACCACGACAAAAATACAAGACCTACTGAGACCGGGAAAATCCTAGCTTCCTCTGGAAACAGATGGAGTTTATAAATCCAACTGTGAGAAGGTTTATGTTGGCCAGATAGAACGGACGATCTCCAAAAGGATATCGGAAGACTTTCAAGCCTGTAAACTAGGCCGTTGCCGAGCATCTTATTGAAACTGGTTATTATGGATTTGTTTCTAAAGTTCTGGGAAGACCCAAAAAACACACAGAGCACGCCTAATTACGAAGGCAATTGAAATTCACAAAAATCCCATTAGTAGAGAAGACAGGGCTAATCTCAATTGTTCTTGGTATCTGGTAATTGATAGCAAACCATTTTAAATTATATTGTAATATAAATTTATTGGATTTTAGGCAATTCGAACAGTTACTAAGACACGGTTCTAACAGCTGAAATAGTTATAATGATCAGAAAGCCTACACAGACTTATACACGCTGTAAAATCATGCAAAATATAGTATAACATTATTGAGGTCGATTGAGAAAGTAAACATTTCTTACAAAAATGTGGGCGCTTAAATTACAGTGAAACTCTGTTGTAAGGTTTTCCAAGGGACTGGAATAAAATAATTTCCTATGAGTGAAAACTTCATACATGGGATAAATTGGACCATTTATCAAATTCAGCTTTCAAACCAAACTTTTTAGGTTAAACGGAACGTACATTATAATCTACGCGTTCACAGATGGCGGCAATTTAATTATTTTAAGAAAAAAACACTTTTGCAAGTTATGCTTTGAAATATTAAGATTAATTATTTGTCTGCCCCCTTACACATGCAATATGAATAAAGAAATTTGTGTGTATATTAAACTCAATTATTTTGAGAAAGGCTCACAAATACAATATTGTATCGGTGATTCAATCCAGTATTGTATTTGTGAGCCTTAGACCCTGTTAAGGAGCGAATCGTTACGCGCGTACGTTTGCGTGCAGAAGGAGTGCAAAACGGGCCCGTTACCCCCATATTTACTATGCGCGAGTTACTCCCATATTTTGAACATGCGCGATGCTTCTGGATGCAATGGATTCACAGCGATTTTGCCCCTTTTGAACAGGCATTTAATTAAACTAGTGGTCGCCCAATGGTCGAAATTCAACCATAATTGTTATGTTTTTTTTTTTAAATTTAATCTATTTTTTATGCATAATTTAAAAAAATATTAGCATTCTGCACTCCTTCTCTGTATAAACTATAAGTGTGCGAAATTTCATACTCCTCCGTCGGCGCAATTTTCGTAAAAAGGGGTACAAAGTTTTTGCTTCACATATTAATATACTGATTTTTTTATGCATAATTTTAAAAAAAATTAGCATTCTGCACTCCATCTCTATATAAACTATAAGTGTGCGAAATTTCATACTCCTCCGTCCGCGCAAGTTTCGTAAAAAGGGGTAAAAAGTTTTTGCTTCACATATTAGTATACTGATTTTTTATGCATAATTTAAAAAAAAATTAGCATTCTGCACTCCATCTCTATATAAACTATAAGTGTGCGAAATTTCATACTCCTCCGTCCGCGCAATTTTCGTAAAAAGGGGTACAAATTTTTTGCTTCACATATTAATACTGATTTTTTATGCATAATTTAAAAAAAAATTAGCATTCTGCACTCCATCTCTATATAAACTATAAGTGTGCGAAATTTCATACTCCTCCGTCCGCGCAATTTTCGTAAAAAGGGGTACAAAGTTTTTGCTTCACGTATTAATATACTGATGATGATAATAATTTTTGGATGATTTCTATAGCGCCATTTTTGTGAGAAAATCACCTCAAGGGCGCTTAACTAATTAATTAACTAACCATCACTCCGTTTCCCCGTAGGAAAAGGCAGAGAACGGATCGCTAAACAACTCGTTCTTAGCACATTCCTACCATATGTCTCACTCACATTCATACATACTCTTCCATTATTCCAACTTTTGACATGGCCCAACTCAAGTATCTGATTCACTTGATCCTGCCATGCCCTCCTCAGGCATCCCCGACGTGTTCTACTATTCACACTTGCGTCATATATTCTTCTTATACTACTTTCTTCGTTCATTCACTCTACATACCCACACCATCCGAGGATCCCTTTCTTAATCTTACTCATTTTGCTTACATCAGCCTTGCATTTTTTGCGGATCTCCACATTTCTCACACAATCTTACATGGTTTTACAACACTTAAAATTACGCTAAGAATAGAGTTTGTATACCCAAAACTCTTTATATTACATGTGTACAGTTCAGTATTCATATTTCATGTGTACAGGCAGAAACAAACAAATAATCTTTATATTTTAAATCATAACTTGTAAATGTGTTTTTTTTTTAAATAGTTAAATTAGCACCATCTATGAAATAACAGATTATGAATTCTTTTATGTATCCTTAAGTAGGAACTTAAAAAGAGTTTCACACTAACAATTACAATAAATTTTGAAATATGTTTAGTGATTGTAATATAAACCCTTTAGTTATCTTATTGGTCAAAGTCATAGATAATAGAAAAAAAGGAAATTGACATGGAAGCGTGTTGACTGTCTCCGAGCTACAACCAAACTGCACGGACTATCAAAGCAGCTATCCAATGAAAGTTATGCATTTTCTTTAGGTAGAAACAAAGGTGGGGTGCTGCTGTGCGTAGATGCTATTTGCAATAGTATGTTACAAGTTACAAAGTTGAAGACACTTGCAGTGAGCGTAGTTTCACACTAAAATTGTTCATCGTCCATCTGTTTCTATTATCTATGGTGGAAGCCTACATAACATAAAAAAGACAAGTTCTGACTAAACACTGAGTAGTGGGGCGGGAGATAGGTGGGTGACTCACCATGATGTTGTGGTGCTGCGGGGGGAAGTGTTGGGGGGGGTTCTGCAGCTGGAGGGGGGGGCCTGAGGGTACTGCGGGGGAAACTGATGATCCGCAGACCACCCATTGTTGCGCCTGAAAGTTTAATAAAATTATTGGTCATTACATAATGTATTTTTTTTATCTTCGGTTTCCAACAGAAGTAATCAAAATCTCTGAAATTACTAACTTTCACGTTCAGTTTAAATGGTGAATTTACGGTTTTGTATTCCTAATAGACCTCTAAACAAATTTTACCTCTAGGAGCCTATATTTTAACTCCTAGGGTTAAATCAGCAATTACATTGTTGAAGAATAGTGCCTATGCACGGTACGAAGCTTTGAAACGGTTGACTGAAAGTCTGCGCTAGTAAAGTAATAAAGTGTGTGACCTGGTGGTGTGGCTGCCCGTTGGGCTGGTGTGAAGGCGGGGGCAGGCAGTGCTTGAGGTAGTGCGGCGGGGGGCTGTTGACTGGCGTGGAGGGGTTGGAGCCGTACGAGGAGATGCTGTGCTCGCCGCCCCCTCCGCCTCCTCCTCCCGGGTACATCTGGAAATAAAACCTCCGTTATAATGTATGAACACATAGCGCATCGACACGCATTCATTCTTTACTTACTTTATTACCAAAACAAACCCAAAGCAGCTCATTCCAAAACTATTCATTCATCATAAGTAAAATTTTCAAAATTTTAAGTAATCCCCAACAAAAGAGCTGACGACCTTGAAATGCCTACGAATTGTAGCTAAGAACCATCTCGATCACGTCAGCTTCCAAACAAAAAAAGCATCATAATCAGTCCATTCGTTTAGGAGCTACGATGCCACAGACAGACGCACAGACATGTCAAACTTATAACACCGCTCCTTGCATCGGGGGTTAAGAAGAATCATCAACGCTCTCAATTATTGCTTGCAGAGACTCCTTGGTCAAGATTCAGTTGATTATTATACTAATATTATTATACTAATCTGAAACTTTGGTTATTTCTCATCAGTTAGTATAATGAGTAGGGTTGAGCTAGGGTTGATTCTTATCATACTAATATAAAACTTAGCTTATTTTATTAGTAAAGAAATGTTTGTCAAAAAATCTAAAATCATTCATCAACAAGCTGAACTCACCCTCGCCTTGCTTGCAGAGAAGCTTAGGTCAGGATTCATTTGATTCTTATCATATCAATCCAAAGCTTAGGCTCATTCTTATTATACTAATCCAAATCCTCAGTTATTCTTCAGTTGATTCTTATGATACTAATCCAAACTTCATTTGATTCTTATCATTCTAAACCAAAGTTTCGTTTGATTCTTATCATACTAATCCAAACTTCAGTTGATTCTTATCATACTAATCCAAAAGTTCGGTTCATTCTTATTTTACTAATAAGTTTCAGTGATTCTTCAGTTCAATCCAAGCTTCAGTCAATTCTTATCATACTAAACCAAAGGTTCACTTGATTCTTATCATACTAATCCAAAACTTCAGTTGGTTTTTATCGTACTAACCAAAGCTTCACTCAATTAGTAAAAAAATCATTCATCAATAGTATCAACAACACGCTAAACTCACACTCACCGCTTGCAGAGACGCCTTGGTCAGCAGGTCAGGCGCTGGCGAGGGCTGCCCCCCGCCCCCGCCACGGAAGCTCGACATGGGCGGAAGGGGCTGCTGGGGGGGCAGGTCCCCGCCCAGCGCTTCCACAACCCCGTGGCCTGGTATACCTACAAAAGGAAGAACATGTATTTAAGTAAATGGTGTGATTAAAGGCATAATACAAGTGCATGAAGTAATGCATACATAAGTCTAATGGCAGAGCTGGTTTTATGGACTTATTGAGGAAAATAAATAAGTGTATAGTGTATATAGAGGGGTTTAATGGTGTTTTAACCCCTCTATATATAGAGGGGTTAAAACACCGTTAGTGTATATAGAGCGGTTAAAACACCATTAAACCCCTCTATATACACCGTTTAACACTATCTATATAGAATTCACAAGTGTTCGGATATTTAATACTAGACTGGTGAATCTAAAATCTATTTAATACTAAACTGGTGAATCTACATATATCGCATAAGGGTAGTGTCTGACCAAACTTTCAGTTTCGATTTCAGCCTAGTTTCGGCACAAAAATGGGTTTCGGTTTCGGCTGCCGTCAAGCCGAAACTATGGCCGAAACCGAAACTGAATTCGAGAGGTTTCACGCTGCAATCGGATATTTCACTGAGCTGCGAGCGGCGAGTTGTCATTTTACTGCTTCCGCGCTCATAGTCGTGTCAGGACTTGTTCCACGTGTTTGTGTTTGCACCGCAAACTTGTTTTGCGAGAAATTTTTTTGTTAAGAGTATTTTTTGTTGAGTGTAGCTAAGAAAAAAGAAATTTTGTTTTGTATCTTTTATTTTATTTTATAAATGATAGATAATTCCTACTATTTATTTTTTTAATATTATTTGCGAAGGAATTGATTTGAATAAATATATCTAGTATAGTAGGTATATTTATTTCAAATCAACTCCTTATTTCAAAAGCACAAATAATTTATTTGAAATATTATGTTATGTTTATTATTAGTTAAAATATCAGAGACTGAATAATTGATTGAATGATGATTAATAATGAATATAATTGAATGATTAATAATAATGAATATAAAGACAGACTGGGATTGACTATTTTTTTCCCACGAAGAAGTGACCTAATATGGAAGTTTCGGTTTCGGTTTTGGCCGTAAAAACTAGTTTCGATCGAACACTACATAAGGGTTTACATATATTCGCTACACTTGGTGACCTAGCAGGGGTGCCCAGGTTCAAGGGGAGAGATTTGTCCAGGTCTTGGCGGTGAATGCGTCTGCCTACCAGTTGCGTGGCAGGCCGGATTGGGATACTGGTTGAGGGAGACATTTTGACCTATCCAACAGGACTCTCGGAACATCGCCTTGAACCACAGCGGGAGAGATAAATTTACTCCAGGTTACTCCTGGGGACACTGATCGCCAGATTCCTACCCACCTCTCATACCTTTTTCCTTCATCTCCTTAATTTACTCAAAAGACCTTCCACACTGCATCCCCAAAGATAACATAGGCCCTGAGGGAAATTATTTTAAATTATATTATATTAAAAAAAACTTTTTTTTTCAATCTGAGCATTTTGTTTTTTTTTTTACTTTTTAATTTTTTTCTTGTAAATAAGGGCTAAAAAATTCTTTTGGAGCCAGGTCTACGTTTCTAAGCATTTTAAAAGCCATTAAAGAGTTGATATTAATCAATAACAGCCGATTGTTTCATATTTGACCTAAAGAATAAAAGCAAAATTAAGAAGAGGAAACCATGTAACATCGACACAACTATCTACAGACCGCCTCGGAACAGGAATCCCTAGTGAGGAGGACTGTGAAAAAACTACTTTACTTTGTTTTTTGAATAGCCACTAGTAAAAAAAAGTTACTGGTTCCATGACAGTTGGCCCCCCCGGCATACTTATGTACAATATACATGTCGGTTTAGGAAAAATATGGTGTACCTACTAATACAAAATATAACTAAGTGTCCCTGAAAGGGTGTGCAGAGAACCCTACCATCGAATAACAAAAGAATAAATTATATTATAATTTAAATGCATCACTGAAAAAACTACTTGTAAACTGTTGGTACTGTAAATAAATTCGTTGGATATCCATATCAACTTATTAATAAAGGTATTTTTGAAGACGATTTTAGGTTTGAAATTGGTAAATAATGGCCAAAAAATTATAATTTTATAATATCATTTCGGAAGGCAGCTTATCGGGGGATTACTGTCACTACTCATAATATTATTATACTAATTATAAATACATATACAGATTATTATTAATGATAAGTCTAATGAGTTGTCAAAGACGGGAGGGGAGTATATGTGCACTAGTGGACTTAAGTATGGACACTTTTTATAAATTTCTTGTATTTGATGTTCATTGACCCTTTTTTAAATGACGTTGGTGTTTTAATTGTAATTATGTTTGCTAATTAATTCAACAACATATAATATTATTATATTTTGAAAATATTTAATATTTTTTATTAGAAAAATAACAAAAATGCTGAATTAAACAACGAGATGGCAAAACACAAATTATTTATCAATTATGAAAACTTTGAATAATATTTCAAATTAACATTTAACATTATTATTTCGTCGAAAATCCTTTTAGTTTAATAACTTCCTCAATTCTTCTAGGCATGGAGTCCACCAAACGTCGCAAATCTTCAGGTTTGATGACATGGAACCATGCTTGAATAATTGCTTTAATTATTTCTCTTTTATTGCTGGGTTTGCGACGAGAAACCAGTATTTTCAATCTAGACCAGAGATTTTAAATAGGATTCAAGTCCAGAGTGTTCTCTGGTCAAGATAAAATAACAATATGATGGTCCTGTAACCATTTCAAGCTTGTTTTGCTGTGTGACATGGGGGTCCATGCTGCTGGAAATTGTATCTACCTTGATTAAAAAATGATGCTGGGCCAAAATTTTGATTCCAGAATCACATCTTGATGCCTTTTAACCTTAAATGTGCCTTCTACCACTCCCAGTCATCCAAAACTATCTCTTATCATGCAAGCCTACACCTTTAAACTCACAGGAAGTTTCATTTTCGCAGTAGTGCTTTCTGCTATCATGTCTTCAATTTGATAGCGACAAACAAATCTGATTCAATCTCTCCCAAAAATGAAAATTTTGGTCTGATCACTCCATATCACCTTTGTTCAGTCTTCTGAGGTCCACTTCTTATGTGTTACAGCCCATTTCAGCCGTTTTTGCCTGTGTGTCATGTTATTGTTAGGTTTTTATTATTGTTGCCTAATTTGTTCCTAAAAGTTACATCAGTGAAGTCGAGTCCAGCAGCTTTAATGATCTTGTTGATATCTTTGGATGTTTGACGATGGTCTTGCAGGGTGAGGCAACACATGCTCCTTTCATTTTGTGCCAAAACCTCTGGCCTTTGGACGATTTTGGGGCTGCTTTTGTGGTTTTAGTCTCCTTGCAGCGTTGGCAAACCTTTCTTACTCCAGACTTGGTAGCTTCTCCACCCTACATTTTTGTAATTTCTTTGTACGTGTAGCCTTCTTCACAAAGCGCAACAGCTCTGTTTCTCTTTAGGCGACCAATCAGCCCATTTTGGCGCCTTTAAAGCCATTTTAATAATATTTATAACAAAAAAAAAACTACATCACTTTTCTTTAAGGGGTGACTGACTAACAAGGGTGTAAAACTAATCGTGTTGTATCTTAAAGGGTCCTGATAAGAGCACACGACGATCCTATGTACTCTGTAATTTGTTTAGACAGAACACAAGATATTGTAAGGTTGTCAAAACTCAAAAACGTTATTCTCAAAAATTGGTTGTTTTGCTTCCATTTCTCATAAACAGTGATAAGAATTTTGAATCATCATATGGCATGTTGCATGGCATGTTTATTAATCAACAATAGCACAAGGAACACGAAAAAAATACTTAAAAGTGTTCCATAACAAAATTTGTTGATTTTTTTATAAGACAAACGTCAAGATACCCACTAGTGTACTCACATATCAGAAATTTGGTAAATTTAAGCGACTATGTGAAATAAATAAATTTGCCTCGATTGCTCAAGATTTCAAAAAGATCATTTTTTAAATTTTTCGCATTAAACATTAAAAAAATCATACCTTCGAATTTTAACATGGAGACATAAAAATTTATGATAGTGCTATACAGCCAATGAATTAACTGTATTTTACTGTTTATCTCATATTTGTAGTATTTATAAAAAAAATATTAAAAAATCGTAAGGTTTATTGGCCGCGTGAACCCTGTGTGCTTGTTACTTTGAAACTCCGTGAGAGGTACTTATTCGAGTCAACAAAGAATATTTTCGATTTCTGGATGTTATCTGTGGTATACTTGATAATTAAATGTGCATTTCTATGGAAAAATGACTTAATTTTAATCGTAAACAGTTGATCCGAAATTCTGCGTGAAAAAATATTTTAAAAATTTATTTTTAACATCGTTCAAAAATAGTCTACGAAGTTCGGATTTGCAACATCTATGGTCATAATAGATGAAGCATTTCAATAGCTTCGTTTTAAAATAAATGGCTGGCCATGGATATGTTTTAAATAATTACAATACATGTTTTACGAATGGTAGAAAAATGTGGTCGAATTTTGGACCGCTATCAATCGCAGAAAAATAAAAGTGGTCTATTTTTCGACCATAATCGCTCCAGGAGTTATAGATTGCAGTGTAGTAGGAAGGTGCAAGAAGTTACCAGGTGACATGGCGTAGGGGTCGTGCTGCAGGTACGAGCCCGGCGGCTGGTACGCGCTGTAGGGCGGCCACTCGCCGCCCCCGCCCCCGCCCCCGGCTGCGGCGTAGTAACCGCCCCCGCCCTCCTGGTGGTAGGCGCCGGGGCCGCCGTTGCCGCCCGACCCGCCGCCCGCCGCGCCCTTGGGCGACGAGTATCTGGAGGGAGAATCCTGGCCGAATTCGTCTGAGCCGTACTGTAACACACAATATCTACATTAGTACAACAATACATGTTCTCGGTTCTCTGCTCTCCGTGCAGCGCAGATGACCGTGAGGAGTGAAGAATCCTTGTTCACCACGGAAATCGGAAAGAATCTGGTTTGAGAGAAATGCGAATAGTTGTAATAAAATAAAGGGTTAAAAGCTCTTTTTAATGAATGTAGGAAGTGCATTGAATTAGAGGGAGATTAGGGGCCATCCATAAATTACGTCACACCTTAAGGGGGGGGGGGGGGGGAGTAGAGAAGTTGACAAGGGGTATGGGGGGGGTCAAAAAATCATGAAATTCTAGGGGGGAGGGGGTCTCACAAATGTGACAGGGGGGGGTCAAAAGTCATGAAATTCGTGTGACGTAATTTATGGATGGCCCCTAATCTAAAAAAAAAAAAATTAATTCTTAATCCAAACAAATGTGGCTATGGTCCGAACTAAGGAAAAGTAAAAAAAAAAAATTTTTTTCGCAAAATGGCGGCTGTCTGAAATAAAAAAGACGTTTTTGTACCAGTTTTTTTTTACTTTCCAAATTTTTTTAAAATAGTAAAAATTGAAATTTTGTTATAGTTCTAATTCCCGCCATAGAGGAATGTATAGAGAAGGCTCACACCAATTTTCAAGTAAATTGGTTTAGTAGAACTTGAGATATCGTGTCAACCACCTCGAAAAAAGTGGTTTGGAGAAAAATGGGTTTAAAATTTTGTTCTATTTAGATTTTGGTTAGATTCCGTCTAAACCGCGACATTATAATGGTTATAACTTTTAAAATAATGCGAATTTCGAAAAATCCTTTTAAGGAGATATTTTGAATATTTAAACTTTGGAAATATGAAGAAAACAAAAATTGTTTTTTTTTTCTAGACTAGAATACCCCCTTAAGGCGATGCACTACTGTAATCCAAAATTATGTGATTTTGGTTTGAAAATTAGATCGCTTAGAAATATCTTAAATACTGCGATTAGAACACATAAGCCCACAAAAAATAAATAAATAAAAGGCCTATAAAAACTGCTTTAAAGTTCAAAATCTCCTTCTTACGAACCCCCTTTCGATTACGGTTTTATTGCATAATGTGGAAAATTAAATTCTTTAGAAAACGATCGTAAAACATTTAAATATTTGAGCCTCGGCTTTACAAAATAAAATAAAACGCGCTTTTTGGCGATTTTTTTTTAATATTAATGTTATTATTAGCGGCTTGATTACGAATTTTACACAACGTGGTGCCTAACCTTACGTTATTTTTAAATTTGACAGCTGTTTCACCTTTTGGAGGCACTTGGAAACTGCGTTCATCGTGGTATGCTAGTTCATTTGTGTGATAATAAATAAAAAGGTAGATAGATATGTGGGATCGCAAGGCCGACATTTCCAAAAGGCCTCCGTTGCAAAACAAAGGTCTGGGACCTTTATGGGGGGCGAGATATATACTCGTAATATTATATTATGGAAACAATATTATTATAACATGCCACCAACGATACAAGATGATGACTGGGCGAGATTTTCAGTACGGATCGTGGATATCCGAGTCAAATTTGAAATCTTGACAATGTTCAGGGCTGGCCCTACATAAAACTACAATACATCAAAATAATTATTCTGATTCTTAGTCAGGAATGTCTCAGTCCATGGATCAGTGGCGGATACAGAACAAAACTCAAGGGGGGACGCTAAAGATATCTTGAGCTACCTTTACTTTTATCGTGATGAAAAAAATAATCACACACGCAAAGTGAATACGATCACGCGGCGCGCGCGCGTGCTACATAAGAAAGTATAACTACTCGATAATTCGACTCGGAGTCGAATGACGAAAGAAACGAACGAATAGTGTGCGGGCTGGCGGCCTCGCAAGGGGGGGGGGGGGGCGCGCGCCCCCCGCGCCCCCCATATGTATCCGCCACTGCCATGGATAGCTTGGAATTAGCTTCTCAAAAGTAGTAGATGTGTTCAACTGCACGGAAAAAGTTACAAATATGCTATAATAACATACATCAATAAATCAATGTTAACGTAACACCTACTATTCTTCTATTTAGGATTTATAAAATTTAATTGACATATTTTACCTCATGAACACAGTTCTACATATTATATTTTAAATGCCCGTATAGGTTTTTTTATTTTTTTATTAGCAACTATATAAAATAATTGTACATACAAAATAAAATGATGAATTTAATGTTAAATATTGCAATTCTTAGTCCTCCTCACTAGGGGGTCCTGTGCCGAGGCGGACTAAAATAATTTAAATATATTTCATTTGTCTTCTATGTCGTTTTTAGTGTTTCCATTAGGGTTTTTTCATTGATCTCTTTTCAGCCACATTTTTATTCTTGATTTGTATACATTAGAATTTTTTATTAGTTTTATGTCTTGGGGAAGGATGTTATGAAGTTTAGTTGCAAAGTATGTGTAGTTTCTTTGTCCGAATGTGGTTTTGTAACTTGGAATGTTTTTTACATCATTTGTATATTTTAAAAAAAAATCTGAAAAATTAGCGCAAACTCTAGAAAATTGGATCTGTAGAACTAGCCTGTCTGACTTTTTATTCCTGATGATAGTCAACTTCGATAAGAGAGATCACCAGACTAATGAAAAATCTTGCAGTTTGCACATTTTTTTAATGTTAATACTGCACAAGAATCCCAACCGCCTGGAGACTGATTTTGGCATCCCCAATTGAGGTATGTTGTAAGGCTGAAAGTAGCGGGGAGGGAAAGCGGAAGATGAAGGTGGGGAAGTAACTGAGATTTGCAAAGAATGTAAGCCTAACGAGTAAGATTAAGAAAGGGGCGCTTAGATGGTTTGAGCATGTAGAGCGAATGAACGAAGAGAGGAATGCGTAGATAATAATAATAATAATATTTGGATGATTTGTATAGCGCCGTTTTTGTGAAAAATCACCTCAAGGGCGCTGTAAAAACTTACAATATATTTCTAAAATCTAGAGAAACTACAAACTAGACAAACAATTAAAAACAACTTATGACTAAAAATTGCATCCACCGGTTCGTACGAAAATATATGTACAATGTCTCGACCAATGGACGCAATATTATTATGATGCAAATATGTATGGTAGGAGAAGTCGGGGACACCCGAGATAGACATGGTAGGATCCAATGAAACCAATACTTAAGTCATTCCATGTCAAGAGTCAAAATAACAGAATGGTAAATGGGTCAAACCGAGTTGTTTGGCAGTCTATCCTCTCTGCCTATATCTGCATAGAAATGGCATGATGGTTAGTTAGTTACTATGGAATTTGACAGAAGAGGTCGTAATCTACTGATACTGCAAAGTGTTCAGTGTTAGAGGGGCAATAAAATTTCTAAAATCTAGTATTGTCTACTATTCCACTACTTACATCTATTTTCTATGTCGTAAGTTTTCATTTTTATGCGTTAGTTGTTTAAAATTGTTAATTTAGCTTGTTTTATGGTGAAAAATATAAAATCTACAGAGTATACAACTGACTTCACAGCTTTAACGATTCATCATTACAATTTGATTAACGGCGAATATTTTTTATTAGTTACGTTTGGAAAAGTATAACAAATTTATCTTGGCACTAAAACTCTCCGTATGCTCGAAAATTCACGATAAATAATAACATGTAAGCGTAGTGTTCAAGTCAAACTGACAGACGGGCTCGTAGCAAAAAGCGTTTAGAGTTCGGTGTAAATGATGGCCGATCGCCAACTCCTACGCGACACAAGTCTCGGCGCCGCACATTTCACTCCCTTGTTGGAGATGACGATGACGAACGAACAACAGACTGATAAATTAAATAAAAACGTTAAATTAAGCGATTTTACTAAGTAGATTCACGTAAAACATGTGCAAAAAAATGATGGGTTGAAAAAATTTGACCATTTCATCCAAATTTTTATGTAAATTTCCTGTGAAAGTTCTATTCAAGGTCTACGATTATTTTAATAAAAGAACTTACACAGAACGTGAAAATTAACTTTAAAAAATTGAGGAATTTCAATTTCAACTACTTGGTAATGTTTTTTTTTTTCATTAGCTCCACACAGGAGGACCTGAGGAAAATAATTCCCCTCGAGGCCTGTGTCATCTTTGGGGACGCTGTGTGGAGTGTCTTTTTTACGGTGTGTCCAGGAGTGGCGGAAGTACGAATCTATCCCTTCCACTGCGACGCAAGACGATGTTCCGAGAGAGTCCTGTTGGAGGGGTCACGGTCTTCCTCAACCAGTCTCTCCCGATCCGGCCCGCCACGCAGTTGGTGGGCGGACGCATCCGCCGCCAAGACCTAGACAAATCTCACTCCATGAATCCGGGCTAAGTCACCAAACGTAGCGAACCACTTGGGATGACCTATGGCAGAGGCGTTGGTTATCCAAAAAAAATGGTTCCCGGAGCAGGAGTACCCACACACGTCTCCCAAATTAAGCGTCAGTTAAATGTTTGCGATTTTTTTTAAATTATTTATTTATATGAGGATCGTTCGACAGTCAACTTCCAACTGAGCGGAGCCAGTGGGACTAAGGCATCCTCAATTGGGGTACATTGTGAAATTGAAGGATATGAGATGAATAAGAGGAAGATTTTTTGGAAGTACCTGGCTATTCAAATCTTGCCACCAAATACAACCAACGTCATTTTCAAGCCAGGTTTCAACTCTTGAAAGGCGGTTTTTCACCATAGCGATACTGGAAGTATAATATACCAACAGCAGCCGTAAATATTTAAACAATTCTAAACCGCGGTCTCACAAGGGCGATACTGCGAAAATTTTGCACTTTGAACAATCAAAAAACGCGTCTGTAATGCTGAAATTAACCAATTTCAAAAACTTATATAACAACGATACATGTTGGTATTATTTTTTATGCGAATTTCGCCACCCCTGATAAAAGTATAAAAACGCAGATTTTTATGCCACCGAAAGGTTCACACACACGCGGACATAGAGGTTACTTCTACGGCGGCCAAAAAGGTTTTATGCCTTTATTAGGGTGTGCATAAAATATAACCCACGGGCTAAATAATAATATCTTACGTATTTTTTGCTCAAATATAATAATAAAAGAAATAAATTTAGAAATACATATCTTATTATTCTAGAGAGATATTATAAAGTATAAAAAATATTTTATTAGGGCAGGTATGTAATATAATGGAGTTATATGTTATTAAGAGTTGTTATAAGAAAGGATTTTTTTTAAGTGATAAAGATTTTTCTTTCGATTTCTTAGTTATTTTTATTATCGTTGTACCTACGAGTTTTCTAAAGTCATCCATGTGGATTTAGCATTAGATATATACTTATTTATTTTATTGAGTTTATGCTTTATTGCATATTTTGTAATCCTTTTTAAGCCGCCGCTATCCGAATTTCTACCGATTTCTTACATTATCTCCCTTAAACGTTTCAAGTTTTTAAGCTTTAAAAAAATATATATTATTTTTGAAGATAACATCTAGATACGTTCCACGCCGAAACGCAAATTATTTGAAATTCCCTCGATAGAAAAAAATCGCAAAGTGTGCTCCGAGATTATTTAAAACAAGTCCCTTTCTATTATTTTACAAGTTTTAGTTGTGAAAAAAATCACAATGCTTCTTTAAATGATATTTAAGACGCCTTCAACGAGTATAAACGAGTCATGTTTTATTAAACATTTTCACAATTTTTGCTTCAATTTTATCATTTAAAATATAAGCGCGCTCTGTCCAACATTCGTAATTACATATCTCTCCATCTTATTCTTTTTGAGCCGGGAAGCGTCGCCTTAATTACGTTATACTGTTGTTATAAATTAAATTTATATTGATATGTAAAAGCCCAATAGGGCCAATAGGTTAATAAATAAATAAATAAATTACGAAACGTCCGTTCGTTCTTTGCTTTGCTAGAAGAAGATGCTGGCTGTGTTTAGTGAATCCAGTTACTTTCCGACCTTCCTCTTTCCTTCTGTCAGAAAATTCTTACTTTATGTCGGCTCCAGATAGTGAGATTCTTATATTGATTGACACGAAATTTTATATTTATAAAGCGTACAATATATTCATGTGAAAATGTGAAACAAATACATTTGGCTTTTTTTAATTTGATAAAATATGTATGAAGCAGCGGCATTTTGTCTCACTAAAAACTTTCAAACGGTGAGCTCTGGCGTCATTGAATCAACATCGCTTTTCAGATGCCATAATTGTTGTTCAATCAATTCTTGAAAGAGAAGAAATATTTATTTTAATAAATAGAGTCGAACCTGCGAGCTCAACCACGAATTATGCGAAAGGAACGAAGCAACCGCACAAGGCGCAAAATGCCGCATGCGGTTGCATCATTCTTTCCCATAATTCGTGGCTCTGCCCGCGTCTCGGTTCGCTAATGTATACGCAGCATTAGGTTTTTAACTAAAAACTCGTATAATACATAATCATATTTTATGTACAAGCGAAATGGGGTGCTAGAAAAATTCAGAACCATTTTTGATGCACTATGTTAAGTTTTTGAAAAAAAAAACTTCTAGCACGAATGAAGTGGGTTTGTACACAATGAAAGCGGAAATAGGGTGTTGGTATCAGGTTTCGTCTCCGGTAGTGGTAAGTGGCAAGAGGTAAGGGCAGGGGTGGTGGATAAGAAGGGGCTGCAGGTAGTTTTGGAATTGAGTTGAACGGCATTAATTCAACATTCAATAATGCTACTTGTTGAAATTTAAGATCTGATCTGATCACAGCAAATAAAATTGAAAAAATTGTATAATTTCCATACCCCGCTTTCGAGACTCTTCGGCTGCAACGAACTGCCAGTTTGGACTTTATTTATGACTCCTGGGATCCTCTGCATCATGAGTGCGCGAGGCCTCCTGACTAGCGCTACTCCGCCGGTATCCATCTTACTCTGCGCCTTGACTATGTCCTGGTTGACTTCGAGACCTTGCCAACTATAATCTTGAACAGCGAAATCGCCGTCAGTTTTTGGAGTGTTGGTCATTTGAGAGTATACCATTGGTACTTCGGGTTGTTGGATTCCTCCCATATCATAAATGTAAGTTTGTTCATCTCCCTTCGGTAAAAAATGTTCTTGTTTGTACGGCAGGCCTTGGGCATATCGAATTGCACTATGATTTTGGACAGTTTTCAAATCGATGAAGGTGCTTCCAGCTTCATATGTGGACAGAGGCTCTGGTGTATACCTTACGTCATGTGGAGTTTTTGCCGGATTAATAGCCTGTTTATTTACAGTTTGATTAGGAGATAATTCTTCCTGCCTGTATTGTAAACTTTGTCTTCCATAAGGGAATTGAATTGGCGTAACCTTTGACTCATTCGAAAGGATTTTATTGTCTTCTGTAGGCGACGAATTATCTGGTTTATACGTCATATTTTGACTTCTTCGGGAGTATTGACTTCCATTGTCGTCTTGCAAAACTCTCTGGTCATAGATAAGACGTTTATCATCTTGTTTTAGAGAAAGATCCTCTTGTGTAGGCGGCAAACCTTTTCGTCTAGCTTGAGTATCATTTTGGATTGATCTCGATTCACGAACGAGGGTTTTCCCCGCCTGTTTTTTGGACGAAAACTCTTGGGCATCTGTCAAAGTAGGGTGTCTTTGCTTGCCAAATCTGAAGTTGTTCCAGTTCTCGGCAGCGTCCTTACTCAGCAGTGGCGACTTCACCAGTTCGCCTTGCTTCAAAATCCTCGAATGCGAATGGATCTCCCTTTTAACCTGAATATTATCGCCAGATTCACTTTTGATTGATGCCTTTCTGCGCAATTTTGGCGCAGGCTTATCTTCCATATTCTCGGCATCCAATGAAGAAGAAGACCTTCCGCTGAGGTTTACAACGCTCTCCGGTAAAATGTATTCTTCCGTCGTATCTGCATTTGGTTTGGCTAGTTGGAACTTTTGAAAGGTGTGAGGAAGGATGTTATCCGATTCGATATTGACATTTCCCAAAATGAATTCTTCGGAATTCACATCAAAAGCGTATTGATTACCATGTTCGTCATAGCGACCGCTGTCGTACATTTTCACTGTTGTGTCGTTGTGTGTCATTAACTTCACTGATTTTATTGCATATCACTGCACACTTTGAATTGAAAAGTTAATAAATACATATTAATTAATGAAATTGGTTTATCGATAAAATTGAAAATTCGTCGTCAAACAAGTAGTCGTGTCATGATAACTTCATCACCTCTGTTGCATACATTATATCACATCCGCCTATCCTCAGATGACTGAAAGCTATGTGTAATCAGTGCACTAAAACACAAAACACGCGAAACGATCGAACGCAATTGTTAAACTTTTAAATTCTTTACGACTGACAAATAACTACCCTCAGAGGCGATCTAAAGTAGAACTGTTTCAATGTCACCTCTTGTACTGAACGGTGTGAGGGAAACAGGAAACTATCCAGTGGAGTTTGAAGCATTAGATGGTACTTCCATCACTGACAATGGCCGACGGTTTAAGGGGGTGTATGTGCATGCAGATTACGGGAATTACCAAACCATTTCCAGGTAAAGAGAGTAAGCGAGGTGTCAGTATGTCGTCAGGCGACCCGGTGCGGTGACCAAATTTTACACACTTTCATAAACTGCTTTGTTTGGCTCATATTTTCAAAATTATTTCCCAAAAAATGTTAAGGGACATAATATTTTTTAACAGACATCAACGTAAATATATATATAGTGAAAAATAGTGAAAATATATAGTGAAAATAAAAATTATAAAGGGGATACGATTATCATTCAATTTCAACATGTCAATGGACGATTAGAATTAGTAACGAAGTCACAGGAGCCTGTTAAGGCCCGGTAGTACTCGCTCAAAAAGAAAAAAGGAGAGATATGTAAATACGAATGTTAGAGAGAGCGCGTTAGTATTACCAACGATAAGCGAAAATTGTGAAAATGTTTAATAAAATAAAATTAAATTAAATGGAGCAAAAAGCTAATGGTGAATGTCTAAAATAGCATTTAAAGAAACACTGTGAATTTTTCATACCTAAAACTTGTAAAATAATTTAAAAAAAACGTGTTTATAATAATTTTCGGAGCACACTTTGCGTTTTTTTTTCTATCGAGAGAATTTCATATAATTGCCATTTCGGCGTGGGGAGTGTATAGATATTATCTTCAATAGAATAACAATTTTTTTTAATAATTTTAAAACTCAAGTGTTCAAGGAAAATATGTAATAAATCGGTAGAAATGCGGGAAGCCGGGCCTTAATGATTTTTTTTCAAGTTACAATTCTTTGAAAGACAACATTGTGAACGCATCTCAAACATAGACGTCAGAAAGCATACACTTGCGCTAACATGAAATTCAGATATCATTTCGACGAGCTGGAGACAACCACATTACAATCATTTTGTCAGTCATTAGAAGAGTGACGCCCACGACACCTCACCAAGAAAATTTATAGTAGTAGATAGTAATTTTATTATAGCTTTGTTAAATCTTCTATTTTTAAGCGTCCTTGGTGATATTTTTTTATTTATTTATGAAAAGTATACAATACAGAATATAGTAAATTATATAAAGCATTGTACTCCCAGGAGTTAATAAACTCATTGCGGGAATGATACGCATTACATGAAACATATAGCTGTATGTATTAAATGGACATATGATGGGGACATACACAACATTATTATTTCAGATAGTCATTAATAAGATGAAGTTTGAGCATGTTAGTTTGGGTCTTTTTACATTGACTTGCACGTTTGATCTCGTTTGATTTCACAAAAAAATTTAAGCATCCTTATGTAAGCGCAATTTTTGTACTATTTTACAAAAAAAATAACCCAGTTGATACTATGCCGTAATCATTTTAAATAAATAAAACGTTTTTACGAGCTACAAGACATTCCCAGGGTTGTAAAAGCATGGCCACCCCACCACCGAGGTATAAAACCTAATACCCAGAACCGTTACTCGTCTCCGAATAAGTCGGCGGTCCTCTTTGACCACAAATGGCAAATTCGAAAGTCAGCAACAATTAAAATAATAAAACACTAATATTATAATGCGGACTTATTCCTTGGAATAGGAAAGGGATTAAGCAAGGCGATTATATTTATGGCGAAGCTATCCCACAGCAAAGGGCTTTGGAAAACACACCGGAACAATAGGATAAAACACGTAGGCCTTGTGACAAGTTCAAATATGCCATCACAATGTCGACTGCCATCTCACGTCTCGGCTCCTTACTCCTAGTTGAGGGTCGGAAGGATGATGCTGGGAAAAACTTAATTGCAAGATATCGGGGTGCTGTGAAAAATCCCACGCTCAATTTTTTATAAAACGCTCGAGCGAATGTTGTGCTCTGGCATTATGAAATTTGCAAGAGCTTAAGCCGCTGCATCCCACATTTTTGCGATTTATTACATATATTACTTAAAGTTTTAAAGCTCTCAAAAATATGTATTGTTATTCTTGAAGATAATATTTGTACATTCCCCGCGCCAAAACGCCAATTATATGAAATTCCTTCCATAGAAAAAATCGCAAAGGGTGCTCCGAAAATTATTTTTAACACTTTTTTTTCAATTATTTTACAAGTTATATGTACGAAAAAATTCACAGTGTTCCCTTAAATGCTATTTTAGACTTACAATAAAAGGTCTCCACTGGTTCACTACTATTATGGATAATTTGGGGGAAAGCCCTTACAAACACCTACTTGTACACAAACATACCACAAGATTTAGAGAAGGAAAGGGCCTAAAAACTCCTCGAATATTAAATAAATATGGAAGCCGTACTCTTGAATATCTAATACCAGTGATTTTCAATAAAATCAATAAAAACATAAAATTTGAAAAAAATGAGAGACTAAGTCCAAAAATGATAAAACTATGGTTAATGAACGAAAACTCCATGTATCTTTGAATATCTTAATATAGCTGCCTACATATCTTTTATTAGGTAGGTATATTGAAATATCTTATATATTTATAGTTGTAAGTTAAATTATCTAATACTACTATGTGATCTATTCTAATGTTTCCTTAAAACTTTAAATGTATTTACTAATTTTTTCTTAGATATTATATTATGAATGTTTTAATTGTTAGAACCTGCAGACAAGCTGCCATAGTCGTGTTTTATTAAACTTTTCACAATTTTCGCAAAAAAATTATCGTTTTTAAAATTAGCGCGCTCTCTCTAACATTCGTATTTACATATTTCTCCATCTTCTTCTTTTTGAACAGGTTCACCGGGCCTTATAAAATTTAAAAGAAAGTTGTAACTTAAACAACGCAATAATGTCGCCCTAGTGATAGACCACCCTTCAAAATCGAAATGTTGCACGAAATTGCTTTAGATATGAATAGCTAGGCACTTCCTCACCTTCCTCTTCACAATCTCATTTCCCTCCCACACCCTTCAGCCAAACAAAGAACCCCGATTGGGGATTCTGTACCACAATAAATGGGGATGATATACCCGGATTGGGACTGTTGTGAGGTATTTTACTAACTATAAATAGTGAATTTTTGATGGAGAAAGAAGTGATACGAAAATATATATAATGCACGGCGGATGGAAAAATATGTCGAGGAAGTAAAAAAAATACATGAAACTTTCAAGTGAATCAAATATCTGTACTTGTAAATTTAACGGTTCATATCATGAATCGGAGTAACGAAGAGTGGTGTGAAATAGATTCCTTTTTTTTTTTTTTACAGTTAATACCGCACAAGAGTCCCAACTGCTCCCGTCTGGAGCCAGTGAGACTATGGCATCCCCAATTGGGGTATGTTGTGAGGCTGAAGGTAGTGGGGAGGGGAAGGAGATAGAGAGAAGGTGGGGAAGTACCTGGCTATTCAGATCTGGTCACTAAACACGGCTAAAGCCATTTCAAGCAACGTTTCAATTCTGAATGGTGGTCTTACACCAGGGCGATACTGATAGTATCTTCCACTCTGGAACGTGCCGCAAATATACTATATATTATTTTAAATGAATAAATTGTGAAATAACACAAATTAATCAAATAAAATTTATTTGCGCACGCCGGGTTCGAACCCGCGACCTTCGGATTGTGAGTCGAGAGTCTTGCCTCGGGACCACGGAGGCCGTCAAAGTCATTCAGAGTCCGAAAGTCAAAGTCATTCAAAGTCCGTCAGAGTCATTCCTAGTTCTGGAACTCTAATAAACTTTGAAACATAAATTTAATAAATTCAGGTTTGTGGAATTATAACCACGCTGACTCCCATTAAAATAAAACGAGTAACAGTAAAAAATACGGCTAACTGTCATGAAAATAAATTACTTAAAATATTTTCAAGTAAGCAAGCATACAAGTATACTAGCAGGCTTGCATAAATTCCCTAGGATGATTTGGAGACGAAAAACAAGAGATTAGACACCTAAGCGATGGATTTTGGGTGCAAGTTTGGGGCCATGTGTCTTCACGTTCAATGGCAAAGCCGAAACAGATGCGGATGACTCGAGTCGGTGGCGACAAAAAAAAAACTAGCCACTTTCGGCATGGCAAAATAAACGTACGCACAAAAGGACAGCGAAAAACTATAAAATTTCAGAAGAAGACAGAAGACATGTGTTAAAAAGGACGTGGGATCAAAAGATGCCATGGTCAAGTGAAGAAATGTTACATTTTGGAAGTTTTTTAAAAGTTACGATTATTAAACACTTGATTTAACACTGAAAATGTGAAATAATGATTTTTAATATCGTGCAGTATTAATACGTGAGCGTCTGCGTGGTTGAATTTCAAAACCCGGCTTCGAGTGCATGTCTGACGCCACGCAGCACACGCCGCGCCACCAAAACATCTGTGTACGTGAACTTTCAAACAAAGCTACCGTTGTAATTCGGTTTCGAATTCAAGAATTCGTTAAAAGATGTCGCCACTTCCGTTGGCAGGACGCATGGGGACGTGCCCCAGGCACATAAGTGCTACGAATTTGTGAATTTGTATTATCTCTCCGGATATGGAAAGATTGACGGTTATACTCAGTTGTGAATAATAGTATCAAGCGACTATGTATACAAATGACGTCATTACATGTCCCAGTGACTAGCTATCACTGGATGACAGGTGATCCGAGGAAAGGACTGTTTTTGAA
The DNA here is from genome assembly GCA_936435175.1 of Glyphotaelius pellucidus. Lineage (NCBI taxonomy): Eukaryota > Metazoa > Arthropoda > Insecta > Trichoptera > Limnephilidae > Glyphotaelius > Glyphotaelius pellucidus. The sequence continues at coordinate 11,135,359 of OW386560.1, forward strand.
ACCAGTTCCTATTGGATTTATAAAATGTTCATCAACACTAACGGGCGAAGCCGAATCAAAAGCCGCCCGTAGGGCCTAGCAGCAAAAACCTGCGGAGCAAGGTTTTAACTGCTAGTTATTATTTACTAGCGTGTACCCGTGGAAAATCACGAGATATTATTATTCCAATTTTGGGAAGGATAATTAAACGCACATTATCGCATGTTTGCTTGCCTATTTATTCTTAACACAATCAGTTCCAATTTTGAAAATCACGCTTAAATTCACAGCAGTACATTGAGCTTGAATAATTTCACGTCACAGACAACCGAAATCAGAACGATTAATTAAATGTAATTTTTTTCACTTCTGTTTGGGTTTTCGATGGCACACAAAATTATTGGTATACAACAGGTACGCCAAATTACAGCAGGTACGTAAGTAGGCATAGAATATTATGGCAAAAACCATTAATTATTGGGAAAACCTATTATTCATTTTCAGATAGTGTGACCTAGCCTAATAACTAATAAGCCTCCAGTTACACTACCTGACTATGTTCTGAAATCAAATCATTTTTGAGAAATATACCCTCAGGGAGCGCTTATCAAACTAGAAAAAAATTAAAAAGTATTGCTAAAAATACCTTAGCTTGTAATTATTTATTTAATACCAAAGTCAGGAAGAATCGTCAATATCTTCCAATTCTATGTTTTATAGAATTACCAATGTGCGGTAGTATATTCAGAATTATTATATTTATACAAAGAATGAATAGAAAAGAAACAGTGTTATTATAACGATAACGAAATCATTTAACCATTAACCATACGACTTATTAAACAAACCAACATCCAAAGAAACAATAATGCAACCAATTTCATTAATTAACACAAAAAACACCACAACATGAAAGAAATAAATCACATACAGGAACAAAAAAGGCTTCGCGTTAAAAACACGTGCGCCCAGCGACCTGTCAAATCACAATAATATCAAACGCCAAACGTCACCCGGCGAGATTCGCGCGCGGAAAAAACATCGCGAGGGTTTCGCGCCAAACTTTAAAAAATACAACTTCAATGACGAATTGAATTACACACGCACTGCGTACTGTACAGGCGACTATTGTCGGTTAAGTACGGTGAAGCTTTTCTACGAGTCGTACGTAGTATTGAAACGACCTCTCGCGACGAAAGACAAACAACAACTGAAAAGAGAGAAAACTTCAACTAAACTGACAGCTGTTGGAATAACATAACCACAATTTAAGTATTTTTAATTATCTTCTTTTTGCTTTGAGAATGCAAGTAGCAGTTTTTAAGAAAAATGCAGTTATCTGTACAAGACGGTACTTAGTTGATGTTTTACTTTTGTTTTAATTATATTGTGTGTTAAATTCATGTACATGAAACAGATGAGGTACGTACGCACATTTGGGAGGCGGGTATGAGTACCATCGCCCCGGGAATCGTTTATTGAATAACCAACACCCTGCCATACGTCATATGGTGGTTCGCTACGTTTGATGATTGTGAGCGATGCCCGAGTTCATGGAGTTGAAGGGTTATCCGGGTTTATCCGGGTTTTGACGGCGGATGCGTCGAGAGAGACTGGTTGAGGGAGTCATTTCGGCCTCTTCAGCCGGACTGTCTCGACACATCGCCTAGCACAGCAGTTGAAGATATGGATTCATACGTCCGTCACTTCTGAACACACTGACCTCCAGATTCCTACCCACCTCTCAAACCTTTTTCCTTCAAAGAACTTTCTCTCCTTCCTTTCCTTAAAAAGACCCACCACACAGCATCCCCTAAGACGATAATAAAAAAAAAATTTCTCCATCTGATTTTTTCATCAATGTTTTTTTTTAACATTAGCTCCACACAGGAGGCTCTGAGGAGAATAATTTCCCTCAGGGCCTATGTCATCTTAGGGGATGCTGTGTGAGGAGTCTTTTTTAGGAAGGGAAGGATAGGAAGTTCTAGGAAGGAAAAAGGTATGAGGGGAGGGTAGGAATCTGGAGGTCAGTGTGTCCAGGAGTGACGGACGTATGAATCCATTCCTCCAATTGCGGTGCAAAGCGATGGGTCGAGAGAGTCCGGCTGGAAAGGTCAAAAGGCCTCCCTCAACCGGTCTCCCTCGATCCGGCCCGCCACGCAGCAGGTGCGGGAAAGACGCATACGACGCCAAGACCTGAACAAACTTCACCCCATGAACCCCATGGTTTAGAGGCTGACGATCTTTATATTCATTGTTTATTGATTTGATATACTTCTACGATCTAACTAAGGATGATTCTGATGGATCGATCAAGTAAACAAATGCAATATTGTATCAGTGATTCAATCCAATATTGTATTTGGTAGCCTTTCTTTATAGATTTGAGTTTTTTCATGGACAAAACTATTTATTAATTTTCATATTGTATGTGTACAGGCGCAAACAATTAATTCATTTTAATATTTTAAAGCATAACTCGTAAAAAACGTTTTTCCCTAAAATAAAAAATAAAAACTCGCGCCATCTACGAAAGAGCACATGATTTTTTTAAAGTATCATCACCTTAACGATATTGCAAGTTCCTCAAGCCACCAGAATACGTTTTAAGTATATAGAATATGTGTGGGTAAAATACCTACATCAAAGACGATTATTCTTTGCTCTTCAATTTGGGTTCTCTTCACATCACCGGGCAGATAATCAATTCTAAGGTATATTATATATATACAATGCTTTTAAATTCAGCTTTTACCGATAAACCAAGTTGCATTGTCGTTTTTTTAACCAAGTGGGAATTAGATTGAAAGATATGGGATTGGGCGCGAAATTGAGTGATCTGGAAGTATGTTGCCAGTTGTATGCTGGTGATGCGGTGCTGATTTCTAACAGTATGGAAGATCTACAGTCGCTCGTGTCTAGGATGAACGAAGTATGTATGAAGAATGATTAATGATGAATGTAAGTAAGTCTAAAGTAATGGTATTTGAAAGAGAGAGAGTACGAAAACAATGTGCAACATAGTTGTGAATGATGAATACTTGGAGCAGGTGGATGAGTTAGTGTATCTGGGTAGTACGTTTACGAGAGATGGGAAGGCTGATAGAGATATTGAAAGAAGGGTAAATGCCGGTAACTCCATTAATGGAGAACTGAATGCCGTTGGCGCTAATAAAATACTGCCAAGAGAAGCGAAGCTAGCAGTCCACAATGGAGTCCTGGTACCTACCCTGATGTATGGCAGTGAGGCATGGAACTGGCAGAGGAAGGATGAAAGTTAATTGAATGCTGTTGAAATGAGATCCCTGAGGCGTATGTGTGGTAAAACCATGTATGATCGTGTGAGAAATGCGGAGATCCACAAAGAATGTAAGGCTGATGTAAGCATAATGAGTAAGCTTAAGAAAGGGACCCTCAGATGGTTTGGTGGGCATGTAGAGCGAATGAATGAAGAAAGTAGTGTAAGAAGAATATGAATGGTAGAAGAAGCAAATGTGAATGGTAGAAGAAGTCGGGGACGCCCGAGGAAGACGTGGCACGATCAAGTGAATCAGCCCTTACAAACACCTACTTGTACACAAACATACCACAAGATTTAGAGAGGGAAAGGGCCTAAAAACTCCTCGAATATTAAATAAATATGGAAGCCGTACTCTTGAATATCTAATACCAGTGATTTTCAATAAAATCAATAATAACATAAAATTTGAAAAAAATGAGAGACTAAGTCCTAAAATGATAAAACTATGGTTAATGAACGAAAACTCCATGTATCTTTGTATATCTTAATATAGCTGCCTACATATCTTTTATTAGGTAGGTATATTGAAATATCTTATATATTTATAGTTGTAAGTTAAATTATCTCATACTACTATCTATTCTAATGTTTCCTTAAAACTTTAAATGTATTTACAAATTTTTTCTTAGATATTTTATTATGAATGTTTTAATTGTTAGAACCTGCAGACAAGCTGCTATATGACAGCTTTGTGGGTATACAAATTCTTGTACAAAATTTTTTTTCTGTAATTTAATAAATAATAAAAAAAAAAAAAAAAAAGATACTTGAGTCGGGCCATGTCGAAAGTCAGAATAATAGAAGAGTATGTATGAGACGATGTATGAATGTGAGTGAAGCAAAGAGCGTGTGCCAGGACCGAGTTGTTTGGCGGTCCGTGCTCTTTGCCTACCCCTGCGGGAAACGGCGTGATGGTTAGTTAGTTAGTTACTTGTACCGCACATAGCTCAGTTGTATGTAACCTGTACCTCTTTATTCCGTTTATAGTTTATACGGAGCACGCAACGGAAAGAGAGCTCACAATGGATCTCTCAGCGGTACAAAAATGACCATGTACGATTTGATAAATAATATGTATGTAGTTCTGTAAGTCGATCTACACATTCATAATATACTTGGAATTGTTCGATTTCCGAAGTGCTGCGATCTCCGGACGGCAACGCCGCCCGCGCCCGAAGGCTCCTGGAGACGCCCGAAGGCCGGCGGAAACGGCCGAAGCGCGGCAGCTGTCGTTTCGGGGTGCGTTCGGGACCCGGCATCCTACCGCGACAGGTGGGCTCAATTAATATGCCAGGAGGAATTTACAGATTTTTGGCAAATTAAATATCAAGAGATTTTAATGCGATACATTGGGGGTGATTTGAAAAGAGGGAAAGTGCATTTACATCCACTTTTGAATTGAAACTTTTTTAGCCCCGTTTGATTTGAAACTCGGATGAAACGGAAATGACGCATTACAGCACCTACGAAGCGTCAAACTATTGCTGCTCATTGGCCGCTTTGATTATGATCTCACTTTTCAAGGCTCCTATTGGTTGAGATATGTTCTTAGGCCCCGCTGTGATTTGAAACTCAGATGAAACGGAAATGACGCATTACAGCACCTACGAAGCATCAAACTGCACTCATTAGCCGCTTTGATTACGATTTCACTTTTAAAGGCCCCTATTGGTTGAGATATGAAACGGAAATGACGCATTACAGTACTTACGAAGCGTCAAACTGTGTCAAGGACATCTGTAAATATACACCAGTTTATGTTTATCTCTAATAAATATAATTTAAAGTTATTTTCAAGTTCTTCCTAAAGCGATATATAAAATAAAATGGCGCAGTAGAAAAAGGACTATTATTATTTTATCGATATTCTGAAAAATACAGTTGAGTTATAAATAAAATATGACAGAAAAATCTGTGACTGATACGGCTTTCCCAAAATTCAGAATAAAAGATGATCACGTATGATAGAATGTACAAAGTAAAATAGAATTTCGTTAGGTAAGAATTTTAAGGCGTTTAATTATCATTTTTTTTACATTAGCTCCACACAGGAGGCCCTGGGGAAAATAATTCCCATCAGAGCATATGCCTTCTTTGGGAATGCTGTGTGGAGGGTATTTTTAGGAAAAAATGGAGAGGAAGTACTGGGAAGTAAAAGGTATGAGGGGTGGGTAGGAATTAGGGAGTCAGTGTGTCCAGAAGTTACGGATATATGAATCTATCCCTCCTACTGTGGTGCAAGGCGATGTTCCGAGAGAGTCCTGTTGGAGAGGTCAAAAAGTCTTCCTCACTCAGTCTCTTCCGATCTGGCCTGACACGCACTTGGGGAGCAGACGCATCTGGCGCCAAGTTCCGGACAAACCTCGCCCACCCCTGCTAAGTCATCAAACGTAGCGAACCACTTGGGGTGACCTATGGCAGAGGTGTTGGTTATCCAATAAATGGTTTCACGAATGTAAAACAATAACAAATATACAGAAAAGACCGCTCACGACCCTTCACTTGACACCGCCTGGTAAACATCCTTCCCGAGAGAGGGCGCCAGCATTCGACTACTTTACTACGGTCGAAAACTCGACAACATCTGGCCGGTCCGACCAAGTCGACAAATTAAACAACATCAGCCGACAAAATGCAACCACCCAGCAAAAGGTCTAAACAGAATACAACAGGATCAACAAGTTACGCGAGTTGCAGAAATGTACATTTTGACAGAATAACCGATAATATGAAACACACTTTTTTTACATATAGGAAATCGTGATCTTGTTTTGAATGATGAAATTGCACCACTGTGTAAAAAATGATATCGACTGTGGATAAGTTTTTTTTTATGAAAATATAATATTCCCCATCAATATCTGTTCGTCAATGGTAATTTCCCATCACGTACAAGTGGATCAAATTATGGTAATTCGCTACTTAGTTATAATAATAAATATTATTTTTTTGGTTCCATAACTCAGAATCATACAATTTTAACACCCCTTTGAAAGTCATTAAAAGGTTGAAAAATAGCCTATAAGGGGTCATCCATAAATTACGTCACACGAATTTCATGATTTTTTGAGCCCCCCTCCGTCCCTTTCACACATCGTTACATTTGTGAGACCACCCCCCTAGTGTGACGTCACATATTTTGCAATTTTACATATAAAATATTCAAACAGTAGAGTTGGTAATATTTTTAAGTTTTTCATCGACATTTAAGTAGCTTTTGTAACGACCATATTTACCACAACGGGGGGGGGGCGTAATGGGATAGGATGGGGCGGGATAGGATAGGAAAAATAATTTTATGACAATTGCACTGCATGTGACGTCACAAAGCTGATGACTCCCCCATACCCCTTGTCTCACAATGCCGCACTTCTCTACCCCCCTCCCTCTCCCTTAATGTGTGACGTAATTTATGGATGGTCCCTAACCTAATAAATAAATAATTGCAAATATTATTAAACCAATTATTCTACCGGTATTTCAATGGAAGATGCTCCGAGGAACTATATTCATTGATCCCTTCGGCACAGGTGCATTCATAGTCGGGAAACACAACAAACGACAACTCGTTCTTGAGTTCAACAGCTCGGATGTGGAACAATTTACTGGCCTCTACATTTACTCCCTACTACAACACTCGCGACTCTCCCAAAATGAACCTCCAAATAGCATCCCCAAAGATGACAGACCATGAGAAAAATTATTTAAAATTATAAAAAGAATGTTGCAAGTTAATTTGTGGGGTTCTCCCTTTTTAGCCCGCATCGTTGGGACATGGTAACCAACCACACAATTGAGCGAAGCACCTTTCGATTTAGTTCAATATAACCTTTTTGGTAAAGTGCCACAATATAACTTTTACGCGTAGGCTTTCAATGCTTTTGGAAACCGGAACTGGGAAACATTTTTACGCTATTATTTAAGAGTGCTGGATTTTAAAAGCAGAGTGGAATGCATCAATTACACTCAACTCTTATGATAGATACCTTTTACGTGTGTGTTTTTTAAAGAAAGAAGAATTCTCGGGTTACAAATAATTTGAATTTTGAACACAATTTGAAGGCCTCACAAGCTAAAATTATTACAAGTGGAAATGTCGGCTGTTTAATGATGAGGAATTCATCTAGCAGAGGATTGAACGCGTGAGGGTGGTAACCCGATGCATTATTTATTCACTAGACTACAGCCAGCAAATACGCATTCAAAATAGCATATTATAAATGTTCTGTACTTACTGCATATATACTTTATATAAGCATGTTTATCCTACAAATTATGATGCTTTCCAACACATGACGATCACCTGACAAGCACACCTTTTTGATTTCTCAAACACGTATACACGTGGGGAAAAAAACGCCAGCCGAATCACGAATTATGGTGAAGTTCAGGATAATTCTCACATGTGTACTCAGTACAATATTTACACCGCAATTATAAGTAAGCAGGGTAGAACGGATTGTTTTAAAAAAATTGAAGAATTTATCCAATTTTTAAGTCAATTTTCAAGTTCTGTGTAAGTTCTAATCGAGTTCTATTTTTTTATCATTATAGGCCAGTTGTTTCATTAAACTGAACTAAATACAGAACTTGAAAATTTACTTCAAAATTTAACGAATTATTCAATCATTTTTAAACGACCTGTCCTTTTGGTCAGTAGGTACTTAATAATATTCAACTCTGGGAATTAGTTAGGGTAGGTATTAGTTTATTTCTAATTTCCTACTAACGTTATCATTATTTCGCGAGGCGTTCAATACATGCGACCTCCTGGGTGTTATAACCCGCGACTCGGAGGTAACGGACCTAAATTATTTTTTTCAAAACAACCTGTTCAGAAAATAAAATTAATATTTTATTGGATATGAATGACGTAAACATTTTAGATTACAACACTTCCTGCAGATAATAAATAATTCGCTAAATCAAATGTATCTGAGCAGAAATGACAAATTCACTGGGCGTACTGTACAGGGCCCGCAGATGCTTTAAAAGTACACAACTGCCAACCCTGTACAAATCACAAGTGCGCCCCACGGTTGAATTTGGCAGCCACCTCTGGTCTGGAGCCCCAAAATACCCGGAAAAAACCCTCGACTCTGTGTAATAGATTCTCCTAACTTAACAAACGGATTACAATCTTTAGAGCACAAGCGTCGGGTGGGAATGCTATCCTTGTTCTACCGGTATTTCAATGGAAGATGCTCCGAGGAACTAGCGTCATTGATCCCTTCGGCACCGGTGCATAGTCGGGAAACACGCGAAACGCGTGCTCAACATATGTACACGGTTGACATTTGTCACCTGGGTCGCATCTTCGACTCGTTCTTGTGTTCAACAGCTCGGCTGTGGAACGATTTGCCGGCCTCTGTGTTTCCTCCTTCCTACAACATGGGTCTCTTCAATACCAATGTTCATTCCTTCTTTCCTATACTATTAGTATAGTTTTAAGTCACTAGTTATATAAGTCTTAGTAGTTGTAAGCCCCTAGTTATCAATTTTAGTTATAATAGTGTAATATAAATAGGTTAAATGTATAAATGAATTTGTAAAGCGCCCTTGAGGTGATTTTCTCACAAAAATAGCGCTATAGAAATTAAAAATTATTATTATCCTCAAAAAGACCCTCCACACGCAATCCCAGATGACATAGGCCCTGAGGGAAATTATTTTCGTCAGGGCCTCTTTGTGGAGTTAATGTTAAAAAAATATCTAAAATATGTTTAAATTTCACGACACCCCAAGTTCTTTATATGATCAGATAATCTGCTTTACAGAAAAACCATAAATCACGTACATAAAAAAATCTAATCGTAAGTTTATAATATCAGGCAGATGGAAATGACGAATAAAAACACGTTTCTTTGAAAAATAGACTCAAGGGAATGAATCACCGTGAATCAACATGATAGTTTTTTTTGTCATTAGTTTATCTTGACTCAAAATTTGCCATTTCCGACTTATCTCACTTTGGCTTGGCTAGGTTGCATTTCGCGTGATACCTTTTTCCTAGGTAGAATAAAGCCTTCACTTCTTCGTATTTCATTGTCTAGTAAAATGGACCTATTCTTTAATATTTTGATTGGTCCAGAGAGCCGGCCACATGCCGTTTTATATTATCTTATAATGCGTACCAAACCTTTTTTGTGCTCCGTATTAATCCCGATACATTTAGCCGCAATATCAAGATATTTAAACGTACATATTTAAATTTTGTGTAGAGAAAAACACAGAGATGTTGACATAAAATTTGCCAGCACGTCGATTCGGAAAAGGTGGTTGAAACATATTATTTGAATTCGAACTGCTCCCAAATGTCCGGAGACAGTCAGTGCGACTGTGACATCCACATTTTGGGAGCTGGTAACTTAGCAGAGGTGCCAGGGTTCATGGGGTGAGGTTTGTCTAGGTATTGGCGGCAAATGCGTTTGCTTTTGCGTGGCAGGCCTGATAGGGATAGACTGGTTGAGAGAGAATTGACCTAGATCTCTTCAGCCGGACTCTCCCGACACGCCTTTCCTATCCATCCCTCATCCCTTTTTCCTTCCCAGAACTTCCTCTCCTTCAATTCCCTAAAAATACCCTCCACACAGCACCCCTAAAGATGATATAGGCCCTGGTTTTTTTTTAATTAGAGACTCCTTTATGGAGCTAATATAGAACAAAAATACATATTTAATGTAAAATATATATATATTTAATAAAAAGCCAGTTATGGCTGAAGAAAATGCGGAAGGAATGATATTCGGGAAAGAGGAAGGTTGATGAAGAAAGTTGACTGGCCACCAAATGAGGCAACTGCCTTTTCAAGCAATGGTTCGGTTCTGGATTGTAGTTTCTCCTCAGAGCGATACTAGAGTATCTGCACAACCATCAATTTTCATCTATTAACGTTAAAAACTTATTTTAAATAGAGATACACAAATGAGAGCTGTATGCAGAATGGTTAAGTACCCAGATCAGATCTAGCAGGAAAACATAATCAAAGCAGTTTCAAGTTCATTTTTATTCCGTATGGTGGGTTCTCACCATGGCGATACTGAGGGTACTTCCACACTGGGTATTATAGGTACAGTGTTGCCAACCCGGATTTTGAAAGAGACGTAGGCCTGACTAGAAAATTACGTAGATTTAGCCAATTTGCAACAAAAAGTTCGTAGATGTACCGAAATGAAGAAGTCGGGTTACGAGAAACTGAATAAATACTATCACATAATATAGAAATATTTTTACCACAACGGAGGGGGCCGTAATGATGGGATACGAGATGGGAATATTTTACCACAATGGAGGGGGCCAAATGGGATATTGGATATGGGATGGGGCAAGGTGGGGCGGAAATGGGATGGGTGCCTTGTGTTTTTGAGCCACTTTTCTTATGTGGCGTGAACTTTTGTATGAAACCGAGTGTTGTACAATTTGGTGGAAGATACGTAGATTCTGGGACCTGGGACTGAAGTTGGTAGATGTGCAGGAAAGGCCTAAAATACGTAGATCTACGTAAAAAGACGTAGAGTTGGCAGCGCTGAATAGGTGGTAGGCACCACATAATGTGTACCTACAAGTGCGGGGGCCTCGCACCACCGTAGTTGGGGTCAACAAGTAAAGGAGGCAAGTCTATAAGCGTGGAAACACGTGCAGTCGCACAATAGAAGTCGAAGAACGGCAATGGCATTGGCCGAACGCATTTATTCGAGCACAGACATTATTTTTAGCCCGTATCATAAATGCAAGTGAAACGGTGACGATACAGCTAAAGGGGATATGTAACATTTTTAAAAACGTCGTTCATATGCACACAAAAAACTAATATTTTGTAGAAATTAAAGTTTATAATCCGACACATTGGAGGGTTTTTATTCTGAATGCCTGACCAACAAAACATTTAGTTAAAGCCTCAATTACATTGAGCGAGCTTACAAGCTACTAACCGGCCAATTCACTGTCTGTTTGACTGTAGTAACTTGTTCAGTTTTACACTGAACAAGTTACTACAGTCAAACAGAACATCTGCTTGTTAGCTAGCATACGTGATTACACTGAGCGAGTTTACAAGCTACAAGCCGGCGAATTCACTGTCTGCTAAGCACGAGGCTTAAGGGACGTCCTTGACTTACTTTAGCAAGTGATTCCTGACATCTTCGTGTGAGAAACGTGGAGATCAGAAATTCAGATGGTGTGGGCATGTAGAACGAATGAACAAGGAAAGGAGTGTAAGGAGAATACATGACGCAAGAGCAAGTAAAATAATTAATTATTTAATGCCTTTTCTTCGCATCGTGTTTTGGCGTGATAATATTTTAAATTTTAAAATGAAAGACAAACATTTAGTAAGCGGAAAATGTTGCTTGTGTTGTAATAAAGGACTTAGCCAGCGAGGAAACTGACACGCGACGCCTGGGTGGGACCCAAACGCAATGCCTACTCAGCCACTGAGGGGTCATAATCAAAGACATCATCATTAAAATAGTTTTTCTACGCTAGTTTTTATTTTATTTTTTAAATTAATTTCAAACTAAGAACCGATTTTAGGATCATGGCGTAATATATTGGTTTAATCATTAATTAATAACAATGGCCGCCAGATGAACAATAGACTTTAATTTTAACGAAATAACGATTAAAATACATTACTCACAAATCATTACTATTTATTTATGTTTATTCTTGAATACACATTTTACAAATGATTATGGTGGTTTATATAGTAGTACAAAAACCGTTAATATTACTTTGTTGGGTGTAAGATAGGTTTGTCAAGGTAAAACTGTGTTTTATCTAACTACTATTTAACTAAAAGTGTTTTTAAAACAAAATTTGCGTATTAAGCTATTATCCAAAAACTATTTTCTAAATATTTGTAAATTTGGTAGAAGACAGTCCTGATTTAACTAAGCTCATTGAATTTCATATACCCACGAGAGCCAATCGTTCTAAAATCCTGTTTAAATGCAAAAATAACAGGACTGAGTATACGAAACACTCGCTTGTACCTAGGATACATGAAGTTACTAATAGATATGCAGATGTGGCAGATCTATTTAACTACACGGAAGGTAGGTACAAGAGGGCTATACTAAAATCTTTTCAATCAATAATTTTATTTGTACTATACATTTTTGTATGTAATTGCATCTCTGGTGTCATTTCTCATTCAAACACCACAATTATCTGTTATGCTCTTTTTTAACTATTTCTTATATTTTTCCTATGATTTTGTGATATATGTGCTTATGGTATATTTATATCGTTGATATAAAATAAATTAAAATAAATTTATCTCCAGGTTTGATATTAAAATAGCCCCAAAACAGATAACTTTCTAACTCAATCTTCAATAATTTCATCATTACTCTGCATCCTCCTCAGTAGGTGAAGCGTGCAAGAAGTATTTTTAGTGTGCAATGCAAGAAACGCACCGAGTTATTATTCCTCATATTCGCGTCAACGGAGGAAGTTATTAAAGTAATATTTATAGTGCCACTTTAACTTCGCAGTGGACATTTAGCAACTGGGTGACTCAATTTGCCCTTTATAGTTGGCTTTTTATTGTGACTTTTTCTTGTACATTTGATGTTCTCAAAGAGCGACGTTTTATTGATGTCAGAAATAATGCGATTTTATTATACGATGCAGATGTGTGTTGTTGTCGAAGGAGGGCCGGGGAAGGGGCAATGTCAAATTGTAAAAGTCGAGGAGATGCATGAAAGCGAATCAGAGAAATATTAAATGCGAATATAATGCAAAATTAAACAGGTGGTAGTCATTGTATCGCTAACTGTTAGTGTACTTTCTGATTCCGTGACAGTTGATCCTCCTTCAGTTGATCCCCCGGCACACGTGTATACGGTGACCGGACAAATCAGAATGTAACCATCTCAGAACCACCCCAGAAAAGTCAATTAAGCCGCCGATATCCGAATTTCGACCGATTTCTTACATATCTCCCTTAAACATTTGAATTTTTAAGCTCTTAAAAAAATGTATGTTATTTTTTAAGATAATATCTAAATACGTTCCACGCCGAATCGCAAATTATATGAAATTCCCTCGATAGAAAAAAATCGCAAAGTATACTCCGAAAATTATTTAAAACAAGTCTATTTCTATTATTTTACAAGTTATATTTGTGAAAAAATTCACAATATTTCTTTAAATGATACTTAAGATACGTTCCACGAGATTTTTGCTCTATTTTAAACGAGTCATGTTTTATTAAGTTTTTTCGCAATTTTCGCTTCACTTTTATCGTTTGAAAGATAAGCGCGCTCTCTCCAACATTCGTTATTACATATCTCTCCATCTTCTTCTTTTCGTGCTCGCGTACGGGGCCTTAAGAGTGATGAAAAAATTATAAAAAATTAGTCAAATAGGTTACGTTAGGTTAGGGTTATGGGCTATTTTAAAATTATTATTTTCATAGCTTTTAATGAATTTTCAAAGTTGACTTTATTCTCAGTTGGCATGGAACCCTTGTATACAATACGCAATCGGTTTAGGGAAAATACGACAGATCTACTCACACAAAATATAATGAAGGGTTTGATATCAAATCCAAATTTAAGATTTGTATGAAACTGGCCGAAATGGGTCGCGCAAACGTTTCACTTAAGGCGATTTTTCACAAAAAACGGCGCTCTACAAAATATCCAATTATTATTATTCAACCCTCCACACTCACAGTAGAACCCAGAGAGAGATGAGAAGACGCATGGATGTTGAAGCAGTAAATAATAGTAGCCAAACTGGACGTACACAGCAAACCCAGTACACACATTACGTACGTAAAGTATCATACGTCGTAAAACAGAAGTGCACCTGTCGCCAAGTCGGCCTCGACTCTCTCACTGATCTTCTTTCACCTTTGAGTCTTTAATTTATCATTATCATTACCGATGTGGTTGATCTGCTTTTCCAGGGCCGTTATCTTTACATTTACTCGTGATGTCCAACTTATTAATTAGGACCTCACTAATAAATGTGTTTTTTTTAATTTTATTTTTGCACAACTGATATACAACCGTTTACGATCCAAAATTGCTTATTTTTAGATGTGTAAAAAAATTTTGTTTAATTTATTTTTACTTTAACTCCAAACAGGAGAACAACCATGAGGATAACCATTTCCCTGGGTCATCTTTGGGGATGCTATGTGGAGGGTCCTTTCTAGGGAAAGGACGGAGAGGAAGTTCTGGAAATGAAAAGGGTATGAAGAGGGGAGGATAGGAATCTGGGGGTCAATGGGGGAGTGTTCAGGGTCACGGACGTATGAATCCATTCCTCCCACTCGAAAGGTGGGCCAGACAGTAGGTGGACAAGCGCATCCACCGCAAAGACCTTGATAAACCTCACCCCATGAACCCGGGCACCCCAGCTAAATCACTAACCTGAACTACTTGGGGTGCAGAGGTGTTGGTTATCCAATTAATTGTTTCCAGGGCGGCGGTACCGATACCCGCCTCCCAAATTTTAAGTAACGAACCAAAAATATTAAATTACAGGTCGTACAAAATACAGGAGGGAGAATTACTTCGAAACACAATTTTTTTAGTAGAGTTAAAATTATGCTACATAATTTATGTACGGGGAATATTACAATACATGTTATGTGACCATGAATTACAAGCTCAAAAATAACATGCTCCCTAAATATCTGCAAACTAATATTACCATATACCATGGTACCATGAACTTAAATGTTTACAATAATATTATTCCACGAGAAGTTGTCGTGATTTTAGGTCTCCCAAAACTAAACTTATGTGCACAAAAAACAATGTGTTTTATAAAGGACAAACACTTGTTAATAGCCTTCTAAAGGCCTAATGGAACCACAAGTCTTGGTATTTCACAGGATATGAATAATGAAATATGTGAAGCATAATTTTCAAATTATGGAATAAACGTTAACGTTCATAAAAAAAAATAAGTAACGAACTAACTAACTAACTAACTAACCATCACGCCGTTTCCCCGCAGGGGTAGGCAGAGAGGACAGACCGCCAAACAACTCGATCTTGGCACACACTCCTTGCTTCGTTCACATTCATACATCGTCTCATACATGCTCTTCTATTATTCTGACTCTTGACATCGCCCGACTCAAGTATCTGATTCACTTGGTCGTGCCATGTCTTCCTCGGGCGTCCCCGACTAGTAACGATGTTTCAAATTTTAATTAGCCCCCTCTCTCGGAGATCTGGGAATGTTGACAAATAGCTGACATTGTAGATAAAACCTTTAAAGGGGTGCTTGTGCTAAAGGTCCAGGGACGAGACATTAGGGTAAGAAGGAAAATTATTTAAGGGGTTATGTACAGTCAGGAGGCCCAAAAAAAGGTATTTTTCAAGAATTTTTCCTGAGAAGACTTTTAAATTTAATAAAGTAAAAATCTGTACACATATTATGGTAACTGTAACTAAGAATTTTTATTTGTAAAAATAATAATTTTTTTTGCTATAGCTGATCTCCAGAAGCTTCTCTCAAAAAAGGCATCTTGCGGGGACCATCATATCTCTGGACTGGATCATTTAAAATGAAAAACCAAACGGATTTCGTTATAATAATAAATATTCCTCTAATTAATCAAATGACAAAGCAAAATAATTTTTTTGACAAAATGGCAGCTTCTCAAAAAAAATCGACTTATTACCAAAATTTTGGCCTTACATTGTTGAAAAAAAAAATATTTATCGATGAGAACAGGCCTTCGATTAATAACGATAAAATAAACTTAAGATAAAGCTATACGTGAAATCCTATTAAGATACATTTTTACGACGAATCGGTATAAAATATGATCATAAAAATATGCTATGGATAAATTGAAGCTTCTACTAGCTTTTCTATGTATTGGAATTACAATAAAGACTATTGTTGAGGTTTTGTATGTCCTAACTTTTTTCATTCTTATAAAATTATGCACAAAATAAATAAAAACCACTTTTCGCTTACATTCCTCGCGCTAATACGACGCGCGATTTTAAATTTTGTATGCATGAGAATCGAAATATTTCTAGCGTTTAAATTCCTCTTACGAAGCTTGTGTTAAAATTTGATACTGATCGGTTCAGCCGTTTCCGGGTAATCTTGGTCACCGACTTTAAAAACACAGTTTTGAGAAAAACGCGTATAAAGTTTGCCTCCTACCTTCAAATGCTCTGACACGTCTTTAAAAATATGCGTGTAACTTCGAAAATAATCGCCGGATTGACTTGAATTTTTTTGTGTGTACTTAAATATATGTACACGAAAATGAAAAAATAAAAAAATCGATTTCTTGAAAATTCTAACCGTATATAGCCCCTTAAAAAAAAAAGTTATTATATCAGCCAACTTCTTACATATCAACTAATTACCATGTAGGTAGATTACTTTGAGAGGTATGAATGAGCATAGTGCAGCACTTAAAATACATTTAAAAATAAAACTGATTTTAATTGCACTCGACCGGCGAGGCGCACGGGTCAACCAACATTCATTATTATAATTATTGTTGCTGTAAAATCCGTAAAACGACGGAGCCACGATGGGACGGAGATCGCTTGTGTTAAAAACACCAAGCCCAAACAGTTTGGTAACGTTGTTCTGTCTTTTTGTTTTGATTTTTCTGAATTTCACGATCACGATCGAGTCATACTTTATCGTTATATGTTGGTGTTTATAGTCTTTGTTTTAAAATGGAAACATAAGTAGGAAATTATGAAGACCGGTGATTGCAAACGAATTTTTAGAAGAAATTTTTGTGACGTGAATTCTAAGGTAAAAATGCAAGAACAGTATTTCCAAATAAAAGCATTTAAAAAATTGGTTGTCTGTAAATACGGTTTACGGACCATAATTTTACGTGATAACGTCATATAATAATGATGGGAGTGGAAGAGAGATAGATCCGTCATAAGCCGAACGCTTAGGTCGAACGCTTGTTCCGCGCTCTCGCTTGTACGCTCGGCTCAGGCGGAACGTGACAATGAGTCAAGCGTTTTCGTGCATGCTGCCGGCGTTCATCGATTTATAAGACCTTATCACGTCAAAAACTGTCGTTAGCCCTGATGATGGATACTGTAAAGCTGTCCGAAACGTTGGCTAAAGAAGGAGGTAGCGCAACACGGCATAACACCCCAAAAACAAGTAATTAAAATAGTTTTGGCCGTGATAATATAAAATCGTATCTAGCATCGTCATTTTCATCACGGACTATATATAAAAATAGATTAAAAAAATTATGCCATTTTCGAAAAACTTGACCAAATGCCATTACAGCGAGTTACATTGTACACAAATAATAAAGTAATCTCAGCGAAAGCTCATACCGACGACATCGACATACGTCCTCGTATATTTTGTAATTTTCTTTACCGCTTTTGCAATGCATTGATTTTTGTACTGTTTTTGCAAATAAATAAATAATCAAAGATTTCCCTAAGATATTAACGGCAAGTTAGTAGTGTCATCCACTCTCGTTAACATCCGCGAGCGTTAGTAAAACAAATCCGTGAATAATGAAGTCGATCAGGTTCGGATAAAAAAACGCCGTAAATAAAAAGAGTGGAGGTGAGAGCACGTGGTCCCGTCACAACCAACACAACAGCTGTTAGCGTTTGAATTTGGAAGGCGAGAGAAGAAACATCGCCTTCACCATCACCGTAGCGACTGCAGCGATTGTAACGGACTTACGATGAACGAGAAGAAAAGGTTAAGTCATATTCAGGCCGCTCGCTGACGGTCCGGTAAGGAATCGACATAAACCGATCGCGTACTGAGAGTAGAACATCTACGATTCGCTGTAAAAAGAAGACACTTGCAGATCATTAAGTTCGTGAAATTATTTTTCTTTGTTTTATTACATTAGCTCCTGCCAAGAAGCCCTGAAGAAAAAAATGATCATTGAAGAAGAAGATAACACTTTTAAATCTAAATGAAAATATGAAAGAAAACAAGACACAGAAAAACAGAAAAAATATTTGAAATATGAGATTGACAAATATGACGATTTGACAGAAGGTGGCAATAGCGAAATTGGAAAACGCGCCGTCCCGGTTAGACGAGAGGTCTGGGTTCGAGTCCCAGTTGCGACCATTGTCTTTTTCTGTTTTTCTGTGTCTTGTTTTCTTTCATATTTTCATTTAGATTTAAAAGTGTTATCTTCTTCTTCAATGATATATTACGTTGATGGGAATAACCTTCAAAAGTTATAAAAAGAGAGTTTTTCTCGTAAAAAATTGAAAAAAATGATCTCTCAGAAGTGCTGGTGGAGGGTATTTTTATGGAAAGGATATGAGGGGTGGGTATGACTGCCGGCGTAGTCCAGCGGTAAGGCTCTAGACTCGCAATCCGAAGGTCACGGGATCGAATCCCGGCGTGGAAAATAAATTTTATTTGATTAATTTGTGTTATTTCACAATTTATCCATTTAAAATAATATATATTTGCGGCACGTTCCAGAGTGGAAGATACTCTCAGTGTCCCCCTGATGTAAGACCACCATTCAGAATTGATACGTTGCTTGAAATGGCTTTAGCCGTGTTTGGTGACCAGATCTGAATAGCCAGGTAATTCCCACAGTCCTCTTCCCCATCTCCTTCCCCTTCCCACTACCTTCAGCCTCACAAAATACCCAAATTGGAGATGCAATAGTCTCACTGGCTCCAGACGGGAGCAGTTGGGATTCTTGTGCGGTATTCATGTAAAGAAAAAAAATGGGGGTGACAGACGTAAACTGCGTAAGTGACAGACGTAAACTGCGGTATAAGGCTATGCGATGGGTCGAGAGAGTCCGATCAGGTCTCCCTCAACCAATCTCTCCTGATCAGGCCCGCCAGGCAAACAAATTCGCCGCCAAGACATAGACAAACCTCACCCCGTGAACCCGGGCACCGCTGCTAAATTACCACACGAAGCGAATCACTTGGGGTGAACTAAGGCAGGGGCGTTGGTTATCCAATAAATAGATCCCGGTTCACGGCGGTACCCATACCAGCCTCTTAAATTGAAACTGAATCAAAATTGATTTAGTGATTGGATCTGAATATAAAAATTTTCTCGAATTTCCTCCATAATATTACATTCATATACTAAAAATATTTCACAAAGGCTACTGTCAAATTGACCGTACAAAAAATGGACACCTAATGAACTAATAGTTTTCGACATGAAAGTTGCAGACAACCTCGAAATAAATCTATGAACGGAAAAACAGTATAATATGAAATACGTAATATTTTTGCTGCATCCTTCACACTTGCTAAATCTAACCGTAGGAGATACCAATGAATCCATCCGATGGTGTTCAAAATGAACAAAATTGATAATGATAATCGGATTAAATTTTATATCATTACTTCAAAAGGGTAACTAAGACGCACCGAAACAATTAAAAGCAACCTACTGTTAAAAAACCCTTTCTGCGTCGAATCACTTAAAAGCACAAAGATTTAGAAGCGGTCCAAGACATCAACAAGTGCTCTTGAATAGACAACATGGTAAAAAGATATCAAATAAAATTACCTAGTTACCTTATGATGCAGCTTACGAAATGACTCTTTTTACGTGGGTTTGAGTAATTTTTAAAGATTTTGAATCGGTCTAGATTCTAGATAGAACGAATCCGTTTTGGAGAAAGAATTCGATTCGGCGCACGGTTCTTTCCGGCAGTTGGGGTGCGAGCTATGGGAAAGAAAGGGATGGAAAGATTCAACCCTTTTGTATCGGGCTGAAAATCTAATTCGATGCTATTTTTGATTGGTAAATTGAGTATTTTGAGAAGATGTATGACTAAGTGGATGACTTCATTAAATTCAAATCGACTGTGAAAGATTCCGTAGATGACTTTTTTGATTTATGTACTTAATTTTTTTTTTTTTTTTAGTGCACGTTCTTAATTTTATTCAACGTCACACAAACATCGGGGACTCCTTCACGGCTAGGAAAAACACTCTAGGACTTGAAGAGAACGTTGAAGGTGGGAGGAAACACAAAAGTCAACAAGTCATTCCACAATCCACAATAGAGACTAATACAACAGTAATAGGTATTGATAATATAATATATGCAAATATTAGTTATACGTTACCTGGCTCTGCATAACCCATATTTAATAATATGGTGTTATTTTCGGAAAGAATTAAGATATTAGATATTTCATCTTCCGATTGCCGAAATTTGGCGAAGAAATCCGAATAAGGTTGAGGTTATTGTTTGATAAGTTATTATTCCCAATTATCGTTATTCAACGTTCACTTTTTACTACAATAAAAAAAAAATAGAGTGTGCAATTGCGCGGTAGAAGTGAGACCTTCAGAAAGCTAAAGTAGACAAGAGTGGGGAGGCTACGAAGCACCGCACTAAGAGGAAACCGATTATACTATCCCATTCTCTCGCAGGCTAAATCATATAGATTATAGATGAATGTGTTTGTTTCTACTTGGTGTCGCTATTTTTCGTTTCATCATAGTTTCAAATCACAACGGTGCTAAAGAAGTTTTCACTTCAAAAATTCACCTTGCTTATTTATTTTTTGTTTACAATAACTTCAACGCATTGGATACCTAACAAAATATGAATAAATAAAAATTTCATCATTGTGAATATTTCAATTTACAAGAAACGAACGTGTTAGCCGCCAGAGCGGGACGGGGCCGCACGCCAGAGGGAGACGGCGCCAAAGCAGCTGCCGGCGTTTGGACCAATCACAGGCCGACAAACTAGCGGCAAGGGGCTCATTCTTTTTCCACAATAATAATAATAAACTTTCTTTACGGCGGGCGTCATGTACTCATATAGCTCTCTTGCTTGTAAATAATAATTGTATGCATTGTAGTGCTATGCAGAACGATCATGATAATACGATAATCCATACAATTATAGGTTATGATTGTATTAGATTATTACATCGTGATGCAACTATTCTAAACAACTCGAGCCTATTTTGTCGTAATGTCAAAATATTTCCGCTTTGCAATAAAATCCAAATAAATGGAATATTACTGAACGCATCTGAAAACTAAAAACCGTTTTTGAAAGGTATGACATGAGCTTTCAAATTTTATAATTCGAAATAATCATACCATTTTTTTAAATATAATTTTTTTGAATGCAAACATTAAAGATTAAAAAATGGCTCACCCTTTGTTTTTATTACTTAAATTACTGATAACGAAAAAATTAAAACAAATTTTATTAGATTTAAATTAAAACATATTTTATTAGGCAAATCTTTACATAGTATAAAATGAAGTCGCTCCTGCTCTCTGTACGCTTAGATCTTTTAAACTACAAAACGGATTTTCATGCGGCTTTCACCAAGAGATCATCAGGTATCACGAGGAAGGTTTTTAGGTGTATAATTGGCCAAGGTTTTGTATAAATTGGTTGAAATATATAAATAAAGGGAACGGGCTGGCAAGCGGGCGGTGTGGATTTGATATGTATCCAAATTAATAGATGGCGTTGGTTGAAAAGGTTGGGTAATGGCGTTGTGTTTCGTTAGCCACAGCAACGTGTGGCCGGGTCTGTCTGCTGGTGTATTATAAACGTTATCGTCAATTTACTCTTTACGGCTTATGTAAAAATACTTGATAAAAAAATTTCGAAAGTTTCATAATTTTTTTTTTCAAATTGCGGCCGGAAACTTTGGATTCATAAAAGTGCACATTTTAAATTTGAATATAAAGCATGGTGTTTTCTCCTTCCAACACCGTTTAGATCATATTTCTAACCATGATAGTAAGGGAGACGACTACGAGATTTACACGAGTAGTTCCGAAAAGCGAAGAAATCGGAGTGAAGGATTCACGCCATATTTCCTGCGAGTGTAGGCAGAGAGCATTAAACACCGCACAAAACTTAAGTCGTTGCTTATTTCAAATCTATTAGGAGTTATTCCGATTCTTGGATATCCTATTATCCTGATATATCCTGATTTATTCCTGTTATTTCACTTGATCGTGCCATGCCTTCTTCTACGACAAAGTTTCATAATCAATAAAACGTGACGCAACGATGCCTAACTAACCCCATTACGCTATTTCTCACCGGGGTAGGCAGAGATTATCCATCATTATCTGAAAACGTTACTGCTGCATCCACATTCAAACATCATGGCACTATATTACGATCTGAATAGCAAAGAACTTCCCAACCTTCCAGAATCCCATCACATTTCCCTCCCCACAACTTTCAGCCTCATAACATATCCCTAAATGAGATGTCGTAGTTCTACTATTCCGGGCCCTTGGGATTTCAATATTCGTATTAGTCATTTATGCTATAAACTTGTTCAAAGTACTACCATTTAAATTTCGAAAGTTTTCTTGTAAATCATATTTTTGTATAAAAACTGTAAAAAGCTATGGGTAGATAGCTATTTATATAAAAAATAAATATTTTTATTGTCGTATTAATATAAATTAGCATAACGGAACAAATAAGCAATGCTCAAGAAGTTTAAAAAAGTGCATTTTCGAACACGATTCCACGGTCGCTCGGGCGTTACGAGTGCATCCTCTGGGGCGTTGCTAAAACCGTGACGGGGACCTTTTCAACAAAAAACATAATCAAAGGGGTCGTGTGGAATATGCTTTAAAACATGTACTTTCATTTTAATCCTTTTAACAGGAACATAATTATTATATGAACGGGGATGGGCGCTTCGTCCTGCGTCGAAATAGATAATAATATTTGCCTAATTTATTTATACAGCGCAGTTTTCGTGAAAAATCACCTTGAGGGCGAAAGTGCGTTTCGGTTTACTGTTAGATGTAAGTGATGTGAAATATTCCTGCATAACGTAATGTATAATGCGTAAAATTATTCATTTTCAATCTACACTTATTTTTCAAAATTTAAACTGCTTGCTGGAACCAAGCGATAAAGGAGGTGTTAAATTTTATTTTATTAATAATATAACTTTTTTTTTATTAATTTTTTTAAAATAAAGACAAATATTCCTGGGTTTGACCAACCCTAAAATGTTTGAAAATCTCCTACCACCACCACAGTAAGCGGGAAATGTTGCTTGTGTCGTGGTGGAGGACTTAGCCAGCCGAGGAATCGAACACGCGGCGTCCGGTGGGGAAGTACCTGGTTATTCAGATCTGGCCACCAAACACAGCTAACTAAAGCCATTTCAAGCAACATTTCAATCTTGAATGGTGGTGTTACACCAGGGCGATACTCGGAGTAACTTTCACTGTGGAACGTGCCGCAAATACACTATATATTATTGTTAACGAACTATTAGTGAAATAAACTCAAATTAATAAAAAAAAATTGCCCACGCTGGGATACGATTCAAGTGCCTTACCCCTCGACCACGGAGGCCATCAAAAATAATGAAGTAGATATACAAATTAAAAATGTACATTTTTTTTATTTCGAAAGCGCCTTTTAAGTGATAATTCATAAAAAAATGGCGCTATATAAACTAGACAAACATAGTTTTTACCCTAATGTGATCTAGTTTATAAAAGAGACACGTGTATTTAGTAATTGCGTTATCTGGCAGTTGTCCCTCGCGGTTCATAACCTTTAAGTGTATGGCAATATTTATATTTACTTTTACTACGACCAAAGTAATTTACCATAATAAACACGTACACGAATCTTACCAGTTTCCGATAATCAAACAGTGGTGCGGCGAAACATCGATGATCCGCCTATTTGAACTACAACGCATGGTACAATCAAGCAACTGAAATACTGGAGTCGATATAAAAGGAGTTTATTTCTTTGTCTAAGATGAAGTTATACGTGAAATCCTATTATGAACATAAAAAAATATGCTACGGATAAATTGAAGCTTTTACTAGCTTTTCTATGTATTGGAATTACAATAAAATTATTATTTACAACAAAAAACATAAGCGTAAACCACAATTTTTTTTTTTAATGAAAAACAAATACCTTTGTATAACACCACTATTTTATTAACAATATCAACATGTTTCGAAAACTATGTTTTCTTTGTCAGGATAATAAGTCAATAATAAATAACAAAAGACAAACAAGTATAGACTAATTAGAACATAGACAAAATATTAGAAAGGAGAGGTGATTAATTACCTAAAATATATCATAAAAAACAATTATATAAAATAAAATATAAAAATTATTTTAGAATGGGTAAAAAATTACATTAACATAATAAAAAATCTTTTAAAAGGAAATAGTGTATAAGGCAGGCGCGTGATGGCACCACCTTATTAGGGTTATAGTAAAGCTGATGTTCACTCTACGCAAGACGCCTGTGGATCTCGATATGATATGTGTTCTGAATCAATTAGCAAAGGTAGGATCACAAGGGTACTCACGATAAGTTGGCGATCTTGCCCGAATTGAGGTCCCTCGTGGTCGATTCTGCTATTCTGCGTCTAGATGAACCACAGGTAATTACGATGGTCAGTTTTGTAGCGATTAAGGGAAATACGGCGGTATTTTCACCTTGTGAGTCTCAATTTATGTCACGATAAAACGTTACGATGTTGACATTAGCGATACGATATGAAGACACAATTTTTTTTTTCATGACTTAACTATGAAGTAATTCAAGAAACAATTTTAAAAAAATACCCCTTTATGGCTAAGATTATTTTTGGGGTTTTGTATGTTCTAACTTTTTTCATTCTTATAAAATTATGCGTAAAATAAATAAAAACCACTTTTTCGCTTACTTGCTTCGTGCAAATACGACGCACGATTTTAAACTTTGTAGGCATGAGAATCGTAATATTTCTAGCGTTTATATTTCTCTTAAGGTCTGGAGCCCCAAAATACCTAAAAAAAAAACCCTCGACTCTGTGCAGAAACTGGCGGTCCGTTTGATAGATTCTCCTAACGGATTGCAATGTTTAGAGCACAGGAGTCAGGTGGGAATGCTATCCTTGTTTTACCGATATTACAATGGAAGATGCTCCGAGGAACTTGCAGTTCCCCTTGGCACTGGTGCAGAGTAGGGAAACACGCGCCAAACATATATTTGTCGCATGAAAACGGGTCGTTTCTACGACTCGTTCTTGAGTTCAACAGCTCGGCTGTGGAACGATTTGCCGGACTCTGTGTTTCCTCCCTCCTACAACTACCACATGGGTCTCTTTTAGACGTTCACTCATTCCTCTCTTAGCTTAGGCATATATATTTAAATGCTCATTTTCTTAATAATTTTAACTTCACATTATGCATTAAAACCGTAACCGAAAAGGGGTTCGTAAGTAGGAGATTTTGAACCATAAAGCAGTTTTATACGCCTGATACTTTATTTTTTCTGGGCTTACAAAAAGACTTATAAAAAATAGCAGATTATTTCAAAGGCAAAATGTGTTTTACTTGCAGTATTTTTAATTAAAGCATCTTTCAATAATTGTTGCGTTGATCCTTTTAAATTTCATGACGCCAGAGCTCAAGGTATAAGTTTCTGCTTCTTCAGCACAACCATATAAACTTCACAGTGAAAATATCACCTTCTTGGGTAATGCATATCATTATCCCCTACAAATGTTTGAAATAAATCATTTTTAAAGTAGATATTATCTTATTTCATCCCCCCGCGGTTCCGGGTTTTTTTTATTCAAAATGTTAGAAATCCCAACAGAATCAGTATCCGTTCCAACTCGAACGGGGCTCAAAACCTTTGTAATTTATACACAAAAAAATATCCACCATTCTGAGCAGGTACTCTTTTTTGCAGCGTTTCGCCCGCGCGACACCGACCCCTTCGCTACCCCAAAAGGGCCAGGCGTAACGCGAGTAGGAGAGGTGTAATGCAGGAATAAAAATTAGTATCTCCCAGAGACACGATGAAGGTATCATAATATATTCTATTTTAAGAGAGGAGACAAGGGAATGTTGGATGTATCCGGAACCTTGCTCCAGTCCGAGCTTTCCAGTCGAAATTTATTGAAGTGAAAACTTCTTTAGCACCACTGTGATTTGAAACTCGATGAAACAAAAAATAGAGACACTAAAAAGGAACAAAAAATACATCTATAGGATTTAGCCTGCGAGAGAAAGAGATAGTATAATCGGTCTTTTCTTTGTGCGGTGCTTCGTAGCCTATCGGCCTCCTTTTTGTGCCGTGCTTCGTAGCCTCCCCATTCTTATCTACTTTAGTTTTCCGAAGGTTTTACTTTTACCTCGTGTGAATTGCACACTTTGAAATTTTGAAATGTAAAATATTAGATATATATATATATATATATACATACATATTTTTTTATAAGTCATAAAAAGATACATGTATTACAAACAAATTTTATACAATAATTAATTACATAATAGATGTATTTGATGTACCACCATAAATAAATAGGGCTTGTGTGTATGGGGGGGTGTTATCATAATAGTTTTATTTGACGTGATACAGTTCAAGTTTTCAGTATAATTTTTAAGGCGAGTTTTAAATTCTTTTATATTAGTATTCATGTTTCTAATTTTTCCTGGTAATGAATTAAAAAATTTAACACCGAAATATTTATGATTTAGCTGTCCTATTGTTTTTTTACATTTTGGAGTAGAAAGTATTTACGTTTGTCTAAGATTTCTGTTATTTTTAAAGGGTGCAACTTTATTTTGAATATTAGCTTTATAAATTTGTAATGTTGCGTTGTGGAAATATAATGCATTTAATTTTTTGACCTTAAATTGTTTCAATAAAAGTTCTGACGAATATGAATGGGTTTTTTTTTAAATTGTTATTATTATTAGTTTTTGAAATATGAAAATTGTTTGTGTTTGATTTTTATATGTATTTTAATGTATATTTTATATGTATATATTATTCTTATGTATTTTCCTCCTTCAAAACTGGACCGATTTTACTGTTTTAGAAGAAAATAATCCATGTATGAAAATTTTGCTTTTTAAAAAATACATTTGTCTAGTTTGTATACTGAACGTCTATTGATGGCGTTCAAACCAGGCAATTTTAACGATTTTTGGAGGGCCCTAACCCCTATAAGTAACTTATAAAAAAAAAAAAACGTATCTACACTTTGGTGGTCGATATAATAATAATTGGATCATTTGTAGAGCGCCGTTTTGTGATAAATCACCTTAAGGGCGATGTGCACTTTATTATGAATTCATAGGCTCTATCTAATTTTTTTTCTATATTATATTAAAAAAATATTTGCAGTAGTGTCAAAATCAAGAGAAGAATTGGGTAATATGTTTGTATGAACAAAGCGCCGCCCGGTTTCTCCTTAAGCAAACTAATTTTTATTTGTACATTATTGTTTACTAACATTAAGGGTCTATTCTACTACGAAACAAAATAGTAATAACAATACGGAAAATAATACAATTGCCTACGAGGTAAGGCTTCTTCATAATATATAAATATTCCTTTTTTCACACAATCAAGTCGAGTAGATTGCCGTGTACGCGATGAATTCTTTATAAGACCGGGGCCCGATCGCGGAAGGCCAAAAGTTGCAAAGGGGAACAAGTCTAAAGAGCAAGTGACAAGGCGGGTGGAGAAATACCGTAAACATATAATATATTGTATCTTTCGCCAATAAAACTAGGTTGAAATTCTGCCTAAAGCTGCAATGGCAACCAATCCCGGCTAAACATAATAATTTAACCTGAGCTCAGCTGTACACTTTTAGATGTTTACGTATCACACATCCCAATGGAAAAGTGTCGTAAGTCAAAATTTTATATTTTACGTTGTATCTATGCCCCACAAAAATCGCATTTAAGTTGGATCACGCCAATATGTCGCTAATATTTCTTTTCAAAGAGAGCGCCTGTTCGCCTTTCATTCGTTTGTTTTCGCTTTCCCGTAAAATTAATTTTTTGACTTACGACACTTTTCTGCTATATGTTTTTGTATTTTTAGGCTAAAATCGAAACGAGAACGGTTAATACAGACATCTTCGCGGTGTGTGAGCGGCCATCCAGGAGGTTCTCCTCGCAACATTCGTAATTAAGGGGTCTCTGATCCATCCACAAGAATGGCTATAATTAGTAAGAAAAGTATTAATCCGTTCAAGGTATAAGTATTAAACACATTCTACATCGATAGATGCAACACCAATTCTAATTCCAATCAAAATGAATTTATGCAAAAGACATGTAACTACTATAACAATAAATTTGCAATTATAGACACACGTGCTGACATATTCACTGCTAGTTACTATCGCTACAGAATTTCATTGTATCACATTCTAGGTGCGAATAACACATATTCATGACGATTAAATTAATTGTACCGAATATTTTTATATTACTTGCGTGGCAACTTTCCCTTATCCTCTCCTCCCTTTGCCCGTCCCAACCAAAATATCTATTTAGCAGTTTATGTATGGTTATAATCACATTTATTTTATCGTTGTGTATTATAGGTGTATCATTTGCTGAATTTACATCTGTATTATCATTATTTTTAAATTGCTGCTTAGTTCTGTTTTTTTTTTCTTAAATATTCTCGTTTACATTCAGTTAGTTTTATATTTCTAAATCTCTGTATCTGTGTACATTATTAATAACAGGTCTATTTTGTTGTCATCTTCTTGTGTATATTATGTTACTACGACTGTTAAATTTCTTTAAATAAATAAATAACAAAATAAAACTTTTTAATTATTTCATAATTTGGGCCCATTCATTGCAGATTTAGACAATCGTCAAACTGGATTACCGTTAAATAAAAATTAGCTGGAAAGCAGAATTTCTATGTCACCAACCCGGATAATTACAATTTTAGGTGATTTTAATAAGGCCGTGTAACGTTTACATTGACATTATATAGGTACGGAGAAATTATATTGTTTACCAATAAAAATTCCGATTTTTACTTGTACCCATATTATCATGAGCCCCAGAAGAAACGGTTTTTACTATGATACAGGAGAGATAAAAAATTGAGAAGGAAAAAAGAATGTACATTTTAAACGAGCAGGTAATTGGGGAGATGTTGAAGGGAGAAGAGAAATAAATATTAAAAACCAGTGGCGTGCAGTGAATCTGTACATCCCTAAAATAAATGAAAAACCAATTTATTGGAAGGCATAATTTTTTTCAACTAAATATTTTTTATAAACCATTTAAAATTGTAAATTAGTTTAAGAGAATTATCTCGTTAATTATAAACTTAATCTTAAAACTAAAATCCTAACCCCCAATTACAAAGTTCTACCACCTACTAAAATGGCTATGCAGCCTGGACCCATCACTCTGGGCAATTGATACGATCAAGAACGATCATTTTACGATATTCATAGAAACCATGAAAATCAATAAATTTAATATTGCCGTTGATGTGATATTTTACAAAAATGGCGCTAATAGAAATTAATAGCATTACATATTCAGCCCAAATTAATAAAGTTTTGCTGTTGAATTGAGTGTAAGTACAGTACAGGACTATTGTAATAAATTGATAGCAATATTAATTACGGAAATATCGATTAAAAGATTGCTTCGTTCTACAGGTATTTTAATTTTTTTTATTTTTTTTAGTTTATTCGTGTACAGAATGTTTCAAAGGTGATAATTTAACAGGTTGAATTAAAAGTATTTTTTAAACCTTTTAAATATCGACTGGCCATAATAATAATTATAGACTCCAAAAAGGAAAACTCCAGTGTATTTTAAACAATGTCATTTGTAAAACTTTCCTAATACATGGTCGCCGTAGATGTCCAGGAAGCCAAGCCACAAATTTGGCGAAAATGAGTTAAGTATGCAGAAGTGTCTTAAAACCTTCAAATTTGCCGTGGTCAATGGATTTGAGCCATAAAACACTCCATTTAATATGAGTACTTTGAAAATTGCCAATAGATCTAACACGCATAGATGAAAACAGTCTACATACAAGTCAAACTACAAGTCGCATAGATCTTTTGATTTCCGAATAATTTAATACAAGTTAAAGCAGTCTATGACAATAGGCCGCATAAATAACATCACAAAATATCTATGTCCAAAATTTCACCCTTCTATCTTTAAAAACGAAAAGGTTATAACAAAAAAATGTGAGTTTTTTGTCACCAAAAATCTTTGAGGGCAGTTTTCTCAGCTTTGAGGCTTGACTCTCTTGATATCTACGGCCACCAAACACGTCTAAAGTCATTCAAGCCACATTTCAATTCTGAATGGTGGTCTTAAACCAGAAGAGCTATTCTCTATCTTTTGTGAGATCGAGATAGATCTCAGACGAGATCTCCAGTCAGATTTGTGTGATTTTCTACGGCTGTTAAATGAATAAATAATAATGCATACTTGCAGAAATTCGAGTTTAAAACGACCTAAACTAAAATACGTGATAGCTCATAGCTGAAATTCTGACATCGGCCTATAGAAAAAGCAAATAACAGCCGTAGAAAATCACACAAATCTGACAGGAGATCTCGCCTGAGATCTGTCTCGATCTCACAAAAGATAGAGAATAGCTCTTCAGGACGATATTGAGATTATCTTCCACACTGGAACGTGCCACAAATACACAATAATAAATTAATAAAAATAAATCAAAATAAAATTATTAAATTGTTATTTATTTTAAAATTTGATGATCGTATAAGCTGGCTTTGGCAGTCGGGTTTGGGGCCTTCTATCCTCTCTGGCCACCATTCTAAAGCGGGAGGCGGTTGTTTCGTCCGGTGACCGGACAACTCGGAATGAAACTAACTCAGTACCATCTCAGATAAGTCATTTAGAATGATAAAAAATATATATTAAAAATTGGTTAAATAGGTTACGTTAGGTTAGGGTTATCGGGTAATTTAAAAATATTTTTTTCATAGCTTTGACTTTTCAACGAGGTGTTGAGTTGACTTTATTCTCAGTTGGCATGGTACCGTTTCGTCCCTAGTGATACTTTAGCTAGTACATTAGACGCACTAGACACCGAACAATAATGTAATAAAGTCGCCTAGAGAAGCACTATATTATAATATAGTAGAGCGCACTAGGACGCATTACACACGGTCCTCCCAACAGTATTTTCTTATAAAGGGGGAACAGAGCGTATTTCACGCAAGACGCAGGACTCGCAGGGAAGGACGAAAGTAGAGTTACGAAAATAATAATGCTAGGATTATCGTCGTTCGTCTGATTGAATTTTTTTTAAATCATTAAAAATATTTTTTTTTCAGTCATCGTAGTTCATCGCCTTAATGAGTATTAAGGCGTTAAGTAAAATTCGGAATCAGGCTGCGAACAATAACACTCTTTATATAGATGGCGATAAGGTCTAAATTCCCGTTTAATACCAGCAGGCTGTTGATTTATTCAAGAAAAAAACATGCCAAAAAGCGAAAAGAGGAAATTTTATTTATTTATTTAATATAAACGGTAAACACATACCATAAACACGGATTACCTTTCACAAAATCATAGTTAAATAAGAAATAATAAGAAGAATACAACAGTTAATTGTGGTTTTTGATTAAGAAATGAAACCAGAGATACAATTAAATATAAAATTCCATAAAGCAAATAAAATTAATACTGATTGAAAATAACTTTAAAGCAGTTTTGGTCCTGACACTTTATTTTTTCTGGGTTTATAAAAAGACTAATAAAAAAAACTCGATTATTTCAAAGGCAAATGTGTTTTACTTGCAGTATTTTATTAAAGAATCTAAAATATTTCGAAGAGATCTAATTTTCAAACCAAAAATAAATTATTATAAGAGACGCACGATTTAGTATCTTTACTAAGCATGGAACTGGCAGAGGAAGGATGAAAGTAGACTGAATGCTGTAGAAATGAGATACCTGAGGCGTATGTGCGGTGAAATCGTGTGAGAAATGTAGAGATCCGCGTTTCGTAAGATCGTGTGAGATCCGCAAATAATGCAAGGATGATGTAAGCGTAATGAGTATGATTACGAAAGGAACGCTTCAATGGTTTGGGCACGTAGAGCGAATGACCGAGGAAAGAAGTGTAAAGAGAATATATGACGCAAATGTGAATGGTAGAAGAAGTCGGGGACGCCCGAAAAAGACACGGCACGACCAAGTGAATCCGGTACTTGAGCCGGGTCATGTCAAGAGTCAGAATAATAGTAGAGCATGTATGAGACGATGTATGAATGTGAACGAGCCAAGGAGTGTGTGCCAAGACCGAGTTGTCTGGCGGTCCGTCCTCTCTGCCTACCCCTGGCAGAAACGGCATGATGGTTAGTTAGTTAGTTAATAGCTTCGAAGTTCTAACTTTACTTTGTAAAAAAACGTACTGAGAACGTAAGCTTTTTGCATTTTTCGATACAATACGTTGAAATTTCCTCACAATAATTCTTTAAAAGGAGTCAAAAATAATAATGGCTCAGTGATTGTAAGAATTGTGGAACACATTTAATTTTTAGCACCGCTAATTCGAAAATGCAGTTCCCGTACTAAATTCTGACTGACCGTTACACTAAGTGACTTCTCGCGAGCAACAAACTTGTCCAACAATCTGCAGCACATTTTCAAAGTGTCGTACTTTCCTCAAGTCCTTTACATATTATATAAAAAGACAGTCGAGATAAAAGCCGTGAGAGGAGAGGGGAGCTTCAAGTTGTGTTTTACGATTTAATTTCGGTAATGGCCGTAAAGCTGGGGTAGCGGTAGGGGAAGGGGGACAGGGCGCCGGGGAAGGACACAACTCACCCCAACCCCCCTCCCTCTGACTGTGTATATTCACTTTCACTCCTCTGCTGGAAACATTCATTTCTACTCACTTAGTCTGAGGGTAGTACATATACACTAGATAGTAGCTCGGAGATTTAAAAAATATAAAAATAACGTTAATAGTTTTCTCTCTATTAGTATTTGGTTCCCTTCTCGAGTACGAGGCCTCCGCAGCGTTCTACGTAATTTCTACGCATTTGGAAGGTTACCGGTTCAATAAAGGAAAAAAAAAATTTTTTTCAGAAAACTAAAAACTGATAATTTATTGTTTCATTTTGCAGGAATCTATACATTTTTTTTTAAATGGATTAAAAGAGAAGGATAGGTTACCGAGACAACGAGGGCGGTTGCACCGAACTAGGTCCAGTGGAAATATTTGAGATTAACTGCGTTTAGTATCGCACAAAAGTTCAATGTCAGCCACATGTCGCTCTGAACCCTTTTTTTTGTGAAAAATGCCCTCCTGTGCTTTTGAGAGGTGCAAAATTATTCGCGAGTAAAAAAATAATCCGATGGAGTTTCTTTCCTTATGTAAAAACACAAAATCATATCTTAACATACATAAAAATTAATGAATGTTTGTTTGTTTGTTGTTTATGTATTGCTATATTAAGCATAGGAAATGTTTGAAACGTTCAAAATATATTCTTTCCACCCTCGCAAGGTTTTTGCATTATTACAACCACACGACAATACATCAGAAAAGTTTTTTAATCATTACAGAAACTCATACGAAACTGTCGAAAATGTCCAAATTGAGAATGACATTTTGAAAACCGTCGATTGTTTTTTCGAATTAACTCTTTAAATTAATTAATTTAATTGAAGTACTCACCTGTGATACTAACCAACATCGAATACTTTGAATCTAATCAAGAATAAGTATTATAGGTACCTGTGATAGGTACAAAATTTGATTAATTGTTCTTATAATATACTTGAATTTAATAATATTGAATATATTATAATATAAATGAATGTTTGTAATATATGAAAAATGAAAATTTGTATAAAAAATTGCAAAAGGTGGCACGCAAGTTGTAAAACTGGATGTAAAAGCCACAAAGAAGTGAATTTTCGCAAATGAAATCCTCTGGTGGACCTTTGGTGGACCTCTGGTAGGTGTCGATACCAATAAAGTTCGATTTATTAAACATTCAGTAAGAGAGAAACATTCAGTATTGTATACATTGTATTAATTAGTATATCAGTCAATAATAATATAACAAGAAAAAGGACACATATAAAATTCAGATTTACAACAAACCAGCTAGGGACAAAATAGAAAATATGAAACAAAAACAATATATTGTGAAGTATAAAAGAATAAAACATCAACAAGGATTAACTAAACAAGCGAATGGTGGTTACAATAACGACAACATAAAAAGCCAAGACACGATAAATAATGTGCAAAACACAAAACAAGGCCCACTTTAACAAGTGTGCCCAACAAAATTAACGTGGTTAAAACAAAGACAACAGCAAAGGCCAAGACACGACAAATGAGGTGCAAAACACACAAACACTAAACACGGAGGTGGTTAACACAATCACAGGACAATATCAAAAGTCAAGACAAAGTTTAAAAAACAATAAGTTGGTTAAAACAAACAAAGACGAACCAAACAGAATAACCAAATAAAATCGGATAGAGAAAACAAAATAGTGGATTAGAACACAAGGACTAAACGGACGGAGTTCTGAGGACTATACAAAACAGGTTTATCACACGGACATCAAAAGCCAATACAGGTTAGCGAATAATTTAAAAGTGCAAACAATTATGAACTATACAACCAAAAATTAACAGGAACGAACGGAATGCAGAGAACTAAACAAAGGATAGAAAATGGGATCACTTCAAAAGCCGTAGGACTAAACAATTTGTTAACACAAGGATAACATCAAAAGCCAATACAGGTCAGCGATTAGCTCAATAGTGCAAACACGAATTAACATAAGAAACTTATAAATCTCAAAATAAAACAAAAAGTAGTGTAGAACAGAAGGACAGGACAACATCAAAAGCCAAGACATGTCCGGGGCGGCAGTGAGCGCGACTCACCCACTGTGGCGGTACGTCGGCCGCGACGCCCTCCGTGGCCTGGTGGTGCTGGCTCTGCTGCTGCTGTTGGTGCTGGTGCGGCGGCTGCTGGTGGTGGTGACTGTGACTGTGGGGGTGCGCTTGATGCGCCGGGTGGCTGGGGTGGTGGCGCGCCCCCCCGCGCCGCGCGAATGGGAAGTACGGCGAATCGGGCCCGTAGCCGTTGTTGGTCGGCGCGACCGCGTACTGGCACACACAATCAATGTAGGCATCAGGACAAGTGGCAGTATGGCATCTTCTCGTCAAGGAAAACGAACTAACTCAACCACCTTAACCTACCTCACCAAGACAGGTCTTGGGATCCAGGGATCATATTGTATTTATTATATATAGTATCTAAAGACATTTGAGATCAACGTTTCTACTCATGGCCAACAACACCTTGAATGATCATGAAAGATACGCATCTGACATCTTTCCTTTTAAACAATAAACATTTTATTAGCAGATCTGATCAGATCATCGAAACACAAATATACTCGACAAGAGAAGAACAATTTTTAAATTTGGCTATTTCTTAACTACCTTAACTACTTTGCATTATATTCAATTTGATGACGCCTTCAACCCTAGCAATTTAGTAGGAACTCAACAGAATCTGGATCATCAAGAGGCATCTCTGCCATCAGAGAATTGAAATGTTAACTTTCTGGAACGCTTTAACCAACTACCTTGACCATCTAACATGCCTGCAGCAGACCTTCGTGACCATGAAATTAAAACATCTAAGTTCACAACGTCTAAGCAATGAGCTTTTTGTGTTTAATTTGCCATTTTAGGGACTCTGAGAAACCTAGCGATGGATTTCATAATTTCATCATGTCTAAAATTGTAATTAATTCATAACTGTATTGAATTGCAACGACCACACTAGATCAAAAACATCGAAATCAAATGGCGGAATTCAAGGAAAATAATGATTAAACGGACACCTGATTAGAAATCTAAAACACCTGCAATTAAATTCGACAAATTCCTTTGATAATACCACCAACGTCGGGAACCAAAGGAAACCTCTATGGGGGGTCTCTGTGAGAACAGAAATAATTAATACATTAATGTCAATAAATTGCTTGTCGGTGTACCACACTACTCTGCAAATTTGCAGGTGGTATACTAAGAAAAAAGTGTTGTATTTATTCCCAAGATATGTTTTAAAGAGTATGATGCCGCCAATGAATTGTTATCCATAGAATAATAATACGGGAGTTAATTTTTACAACAACATTTGTGTGAAAAATATCATCTCGAGAATTCCCATAAAAATTATAATAATAGTTTGTAACAAACTAACCAAATAAATATATTAAAAACATCTTAGCTTCAAGTTCTATCCCATAAAGAAAAATGGGCGCAATAACTTTGGTGACACACATGATAGTGATATTTAAAATGCATGTAGACTTAGAGCAATTATTATCTACAAATTCTGTTTGGGGGTAGTAAGTGCCTCATTTATTTCAAGAATTCATTTCAACGTAGTCAAAAATTCACCAAAAAATCACATCTGTAATCATTCCTTTCACTTAGACGGGTATCGAACCTGCTTCCTTTGAATTAAATATAGGCTAAAGTGTTTGCAACGCAGTGGCTTAAGGCGCAGAATACCCCATTCCTACCGATTTATTACATGTGTACCTTAAACCCTTTAAGTTTTAAAGCTCCTAAAAAAATATATGTTTTTCTTGAAGAAAATATCTAAACATTCCCCACGCGGTAACGCAAATTATATGAAATTTCCTCGATAGAAAATAATCGCTAAGTATGCTCCGAAAATTATTATCAACAAATTATTGTTTCAGTTATTTTACAAGTGTTTCTTTAAATGCTGTTTTAGACAGCCCCCCACGAGATTTTCGCTCTACTTTAAACGAGTCGTATTTTAATAAACATTTTCACAATTTTCGCTTAAATATTATCGATTTTAACATTAGCGCGCTCTCTCTAACATTCGTATTTATATATCTCTCCATCTTCTTCTTTTTGAGAGGGTATACTGCGTCTTAATGAAATAACCGTAACCGTAAAATACGAAAACAAAACGTAATTAATTAATAGGTTGGGTTTTTGTATCCACTTTTCTTCGATGTTCTGTTTTGTCATGGAACCAGAGAAATTAGCTCTCAACAGTTTTATTATGAAGTTGCAACTCAGCCTAATTTTCAGTTCGGGATCACCTCTTTTTAAATTCGACTACCAATCTGGGTGGCATTTACATCATCCGAGCTGGTAACCCTACCCATCGTGCGACCCCCCAACCAACTCTCTGCGATTCACGATTAAATAACCAAGAGAACGCGGTACGGGGAAATTGCTAGTTTTTTTAAATACATCTAGTTGAATTTCGATTTCGTTTTCTTGAATGAATGAATGCAAATCTTGCAAGTGGAAATTAAACAATTCCCGACATCCGATCGAGCTGACACTCAGCTTTGTCGATGACAATGCATTCAATTTTGGTGGCCTCAAGCACACAAGCACGCATTTCCCTGAAATTGGCTACCAGCCGGCCCAAGAAATGGGCCAGCTGGTAGCCAATTTGGGGAAATTAGCCAGGGACGGGAGGGGGTTCAAAAAAATCATGAAACTCGTGACGTAATTTATGGATGGCCCCTAAGGAATAGTGTGAAACAATGTGTTTTCAACTCAATGCCGGAGGCCTCAGGGCCATGCAGTGTGCAGGATCATTTTATAACAAGTGCAGTGAACAAGCAAGTATCTAGATCTAGCAGACGCTTAAGTGTTGTAGTTGGAAGGAACTGTTAACCAAAAGATAGAATCAAGAAATCAATAGTACCCTTTATACGCAGAGTTCGGAGCGGGACGTGCCACGCGCCACTTCAGGCCGCCGCACAGAAAAGTAAAGACCGAAAGTAAGATAACGGTTTATAGCGCAGTTCACTGTGAGACTTTTCTGCGCGGCGGCCTGAAGTGGCGCGGGGCACGTCCCGCTCCGAACTCTGTGTGTAAAGGGTACTTATGTCTACATAATTTGAGAATTTTTTTGAATCTTGCGAACACTGTCATAATGGTTGGACAAACCATGCTAGAAAACTCGAAATAGGAACGCAACTTCACGACATTCGTGGTGAAAAGATAAGATAAAATTTAAATACTATCTCATGATTTCATTACTATGCTGTGTCCTCTGCGACTGCACAATCGAGGAAGACGATCCGAGTCGCGTTAAGAGTTTAAGCGTGATTAAATAAACCAACACGAAAAATAAACTAATATCACAAAAAGGACCACGCCAAAGACAGTGGTAAGGGGAGACGGTAGACTGAACACTGAACACTGAACGCTGAACAGGGTGTCGGGTTCGACGTTCGCCCGGGAACAAAATGACGACAAAGTAAAGCGTATGCATTTAGTTTTTAAATAAGTCTTGTCGGTTTTAGTAGCAATCAAATATAAATTAAATAAGATAGCTTTTAAAAATGAATTACATTATATAATTGAAGAAGAAGATAAAACTAATAAATCTAAGCGAAACATGAAACAGAAAAATAGAAAAGGTAGCGGTCACAACAACTGGGACTCGAACCCAGATTCTTTTGTCTTGCCGGGACACAGCATCTTAACAAACTCGGCCATTAATTAGAACGTATATTTTTTTTCTGTCACTTTGTCGGTCTCACATTAATTCAAATTCAAAATTAACGATATTATTTTTCCAATATTTTTTGAATGATTACAAAGGTCTAACGAAGACAATACTAGGGACTCCCAATAGCAAAATTTGAAACAGAAAAAAGAAAGGCCACATCGGAATCGAACCCATTACCTTGGCCTCGCCGGAGCGGTGTTCTTTTTAGGAATCACTAATATTGTCTTCATTAATTAAATATAACAATTTGGGGTTTTACTATAAAGTTAAAATAAAAAAAAAATGTTTATTTAGATTAGTCTAATGCTTAAATTTCATCTTTCGGACGTGATCCCAATACGATCGCAATCAAGGAATTTGATCCCGAAATTGCAGAAGCCGTATTTGATGACCAGATTTCATCAGGTACTCTTCCCAACCATCCCTACCGCACCACATTCGCCTCATAACATGCCCCAAATGGGGGGATGCTATAGTCCCACTGGCTTCGGACAGTCGGGAGCAATAGTGACCCTTGTGCTGTAATCACATAATCGTATTTATTTTAGGAGCCGCTTAAGAAAAAAAATCCTCTTACTCCAAGGATCTTGAATTTCGAATAAAACAGAAAATTATTTACTTCTGAGAAAGTTTTTCGGCACATTTTAAATAGCCTGGCCTAAAGAAACGCCATTACCCATTACTAGCAGATAAAGCGGAGTTGTTATTATTATAGTAGTAGCAACGTTAATGCCGTTCGGGAGGCACAAGTTACATAGTTTCTGGAACCGCCCTTAAAGAATTACAGAAGGGAAGCAGAGCCTGATGGGTGGAAAAACTCTAAATGGCACAAACTTTAAGCCGTTAGATGCAGTAGGTACTTATTGCGAAATGTTAAACTTTCATTTCTTGCATAAATGAATATTGAAAACAACTGAAGTTTGAAGACCAAAACACGAATAGGACCGATAAAAGAGTCAACAATAACAGAATTCAGAACGAGACACAAAACCTGAGCGGTTAAATGTCATATAATTCGCACAATTTTGCCGTCTGGAATTTCAGAGTTAGGGCAAATTATTCAGTTAGCAACGTTATTTCCAATACGATTATGTACTTTCAAATAACAACCACATAATTTTTTGTTTTCAGAAAAATACAAAACAAATTTGTGTTGAACTTTACGTTTGGAGTTTCAGGGTTAGGTGAAATCATTCAGTTGGCATCGTCATTTCCAATAGGATTATGTACTTCGACTTTGAAATACCAATTTAACTACATTCAGCGCCCTTAAGTTGATTTTTCACAAAAACGGCGCTATGTAAATCATCCAAATATTATTATATAAAAATGAAAAAAGATTGTATGTATTTAGCTTTCCGTCAGGAATTTCAGGGTTAGGGCAATTTATTTCAGCCAGCAACGTCATTTCCAATACGATTATGTACTTTGATTTGACTAAACATTTTTTTTTTTTTCATAAAAAGTAATAACAAATTTGTAAAAAAACGAATTTGGTCGAATGATTTATATAGATAAAATATATAAAAAAAAACTTTGAATCATTCACAGATAACAGAGAAGTACGTTCAAGCAGAAAACTTTGATTTTGACTTTGGGGATACGTCACCAGCCACTCAAATATAATATATTTATTTTGTATGTACACCGCACAAGAGTCTCAACTACTCCCGTCTGAAGCCAGTGAGATTATGGCATCCCCAATTGGGCTACGTTGTGAGGTTGAAGGTAGTGGGGAGGGGAAGCAGATGGGGAAGAGGAAGGTGGGGAAGTACTGGCTATTCAGATCTGGTCACCAAACACGGCTAAAGCCATTTCAAGCAACGTTTCAATATTGAATGGTGGTCTCACACCAGGGCGATGCCGAGAGTATCCTCCACTCTGGAACGTGCCGCAAATACACTACATATTATTTTAATTGAATTAATTGTGAAATAACACAAATTAAACAAATTTATTTGCCACGCCGGGATTCGATCCCGCGACCTTCGTATTGCGAGTCAAGAGCCTTACCGCTAGACCACGGCGGCCGTCAAACAAACGCGAAAAAAAATTTCTGTTGATTATTTCGTAATTTGCCAATGGGGCGCTGACCCATTCTTTCTACGCCATCGTAATAATATTTCACATATTAATATCAACATCGACGCGATACGAATGCCGGTTTAATCTCGGCCGAAAAGATTCTAGTTTGGGACGGGACGAAGTTTTGGGTAGAAACACAATATCCACCCGCAGAACGCAAAAACTCGCAGTCAAAAAATAATAATATGAGAGAGATAAATAATAGCCGGCGATGTAGCAAGAGGGGGAGGGGGATAGGGTGAACTACAACAGGGGTGGATAATATTTTATGAAAGAACGGATTAGAAATGGAAAAAGAATGGCATTCATTTTATATTCATCTCCTGGCAGGTTATGCACTTTTACTGAGTAAAGTCGTATTCACACGAAATCGTAAATTTTGGCGACGAGATATTTGTATGGGAATAAGCGCTCGATCGTTGTAACTAGAGGAGAATACAATCCCGAGCATGTTTTTAAATCCCGGGATTACGAGATTTTCGATGCGTAATCCCGGGATCCCGGTACTATCCCGGGATTATGAAATGTGGTTAATAATTGGGATACAATAAAATAAAAGCATAGATAGTAAGTTCTTAAGGCCGCACTCTTGAAACGCACATCGCTGAAAAAGAAGAAGATGGAGAGATATGTAATTACGAGTGTTGGACAGAGCGCGCTAATATGTTTAGTCGTAGAATAGCAGCGAAAATTGCGAAAAAGCTTAATAAAACATGACTCGTTTAAAATAGAGCAAAAATCTCGTGGAACGTATCTTAAGTATCATTTCAAGAAACATTATGATTTTTTTCACAAATATAACTTGTAAAATAGAAGAAATAGACTTGTTTAAAATAATTTTCGGAGCATACTTTGCGATTTTTTTCTATCGAGGGAATTTCACATAATTTACGTTTCGGCGTGGAACGTATCTAGATATTATCTTCAAAAATAACATACATTTTTTTAAGAGCTTAAAAACTTCAAATGTTTAAGGGAGATATGTAATAAATCGGCCGAAATACGAATAGTAGACCCTCAAACATTATTTTTTAATATTGTTTATTACACAAGACAACTTATCTTAACTATCTATACTAATATTATAAATGCGACACTGTGTGTGTTTGTTTGTTACGCCTTCACGACTTAACCACTAAATAGATTTCAATAATTCTTTCACCAATAGAAAGCTACATTATATGCGAGTAACATAAGCTATGTATAATGGTAAGCTTTGACGTTATGAAATTATAAATATTAATATATTATATTTATTGTACGTTTATTGTCCCTTACAACAGCAAGTTATTGATAACGTCAGACGAAAAGCAAAACAAATCGTTGTCTTGGTAACTATGTAGAAATTTTATTTCAGGCGTCGTAGTTAATATCTACCTATATAAATAAAAACGAATCTCCGAAATGTTTGTACGCGTATAACTTCCGAACAAGTCAAGGCGCAACGGATTACGGAATGCAAACTAGACCTGATTGTGGCAATCCCGAAAATCCCGAGATTAGCCAAAGTGCAGTCCCAGTATTTTCGAGATCGAAAATGGGCCGGGATCCCGGGATTGTATTCTCTAGTTGTAACTGAGCGATGTTTGACATTTTCAATTTCAATTTGTATACGTGTTACTGTAAAAGCCCGTAAATTGGTAAATCTTAGGATGTACAACTCATTAAAAGTTGGTAAATCTTAGAATTAACTGGAAAATCTTAAGATTTACCGTAGTAAGGGCTTTTACAGTAACATATACACTAAGGACATTACGTTTTACTGAATTTATTTTTATGTTTCACTAGATTTATTTATTTATTCTTTTATACATTCATGGGGCTTGTAAATTGGGTATACAATATTTACATTAAACAATAGGTTGCGAAAAATAATTTCATATAGTACAGTGGTCTAATATTGGATAAAATTTAAAAGAAAACATTTGTGTGAATTTCACACGCGGTGAACCTTTCAGAAAACTAAAGTAGACAAGAGTGGGGAGGCCTACGAAGCATCGGACAAATAAGAGACCGATAGGCTACGAAGCACCATACAAAGAGGAGACCGATTATTCTATTCTCATTCTCTCGCAGGCAAAATTCTATAGATGTATGAGTTTGTATATTTGCGGCACGTTCTAGAATCGAACATACTCTCGGTATCACCCTGGTGTAAGACAGAGTAAGCGTAAAAGACGCAGAGCGCAGAGTAAGCGACGTTTCAGAAATGAAACGTCGCTTGAAATGGCTTTAGCCGTGTTTGGTGACCAAATCTGAATAGCTAGGTACTTCCCCACCTTCCTCTCCCCATCTCCTTCCCGTCCCCACTTACCTTCAGCCTCACAACATACCTCAATTGGGGATGTCATAGTCTCACTGGCTTCAGGCGGTTGGGGCAGTTGGGACTTATGCAGTATCACTTTTTTCTCTTTTTAAATTTGGGGTTTAACTTCTTCGTTAAGATTACAATGACTACCAAAGCAGGGACATGAATCTCCCTCAGGATTTAGTTGGGGTTTAATTTCGCTGAAAAAGTATCAGGAGTCGAGAAAGAAGCGGAGTAAGGAACCGGGGAAGGAGTTAGATGGGTGGGGGGGCGTAACACAGGCAATAATTCTCGGACAGCTCCGGCTTCTTATTCTATATAATGTATTATTATGTCTTGTAGTACCTAGAGCTGAGATCTTACAACTGTGCACGATGCCTAGCAACGATGAAAGCCAAAATAATAGGAAACAACAGAAAAGCAAGCTAGATCTAAGACCGTTGATTTATCAAGGATTTCACTCTGCTGCTTAAGGCACCGTATCCCCGCTCAAAAAGAAGAAGAGATACGTAATTACGAATGTTGGAGAGAGCGCGCTAATATTTCAAACGATAAAATTGAAGCGAAAATTGTGAAAATGTTTAATAAAACACGACTCATTTAAAATAGAGCAAATATCTCGTGGGGAACATCTAAAACAGCATTTAAAGAAACACTGTGAATTTTTTCATACACACAACTTCTAAAATAAGTGAAATTAACATGTTTATAATTTGCCTTTCGGCGTGGGGAACGTCTAGATATTATCTTCAAGAATAACTTATAATTTTTAAGAGCTTAAAAACTTCAAATGTTTAAGGGAGGTATGTATGTAAGAAATCGGTAGAATTTCGGGTAGCGGCCAATGTTACAGTAGCCAAATTTCGTACGACCCACTAAGTAAAAATATCAAAACGTTTGCAGCAATTATTCTTAATTTAAAAACCATGGCGTAATTATAATATTTCGTAAAGATTCTGTTACTACATACCCCTTTCCCTAAACGAATTCCTAAGTTATGTCGGTAGTGTGTGTTGTATAGATTTCTCATCAAACGTATTTTTTTTTTTTTACCTGAGCTCCACACAGGAGGCCCTGAGGATAATAATTTCCCTCAGAGCCTATGTCATCTTTGTGGATGCTGTGTGGAGGGTTTTTTTAAGGAAAGGAAGGGGAGGAGAGTTCTGGGAAGGAAAGGGGTTTAAGGAGTGGGTAGGAATCTGGGGTTCAGTGTGTCCTGGTCCAAGACCTAGACAAACCTCACCCGACGAACCCGGGCACCCCTGTTAAATCACCAAACGTAGCGAACCACTTGGGGTGATCTATGGCAGAGGTGTTGGTTATCA
This sequence comes from Glyphotaelius pellucidus, assembly GCA_936435175.1. NCBI lineage: Eukaryota > Metazoa > Arthropoda > Insecta > Trichoptera > Limnephilidae > Glyphotaelius > Glyphotaelius pellucidus. Next base: position 11,179,693 of record OW386560.1, read on the forward strand.
AATAAAGGTTCCCGGGGCGGCGGTACCCAATCCCGCCTCCCAAATTGGATAACACCAATAAAAAATACTAGAAATGTGAAAACATTCAATTCGCTATAAACTCTATGTAAATGCAATGTAAAGGGGGTGGGAGTAGGGGGGAGGATGGGGTAAACGACGAATATTAATTTTTACCAAAAATTGCTATATTTTGAAACCGCGACCTTCAATGCTAGAAAGCATAAATTTAATAAACTCGCGCCAGAGTGGCCTTTGCACTCACCCAACACTTATTAAAATCGGGGCAGTTATATTTGATCTTCCGGGAAATGTGCGAAAAAACTATAAATTGGTTGGAATTGATTGCTAAAATAAATTCCTAGTGCGGCCATGCATGCGCCTGGTCACTTTTCAAGCAATAAATAAAAATCCCTATCCCTATCGAGAGTCCGAGGTCTAATAACAAGAAACTTATAATTTCGCAAAATTAATATAAATTTGACAAATTAACGAGAACGATTTTTTTGTATACCCATAACATAGAAAACTGACTGAAAACTTCATTTTGGACCGCAAAAATCATCAATTGGGCCGCAGGTTGGGCTTGCCAGGACTAAACATGCTCAGAGCAGCTGATTCATCTCTAATTCCGTCATACGCGAATTTAGGTAGGTATCTGATGTATAAAATCATATTTAAAACTTCGTGTTCTTCAAACTATCGATGGAAACGGTTCATACTCTCGACCATAATACAGCCCAACTGTATCTCTGCCACCCGAAAAAAACCAAAGTTGTCCTCTTCAAATGACAACTTCTCTAAATTAATTCACCATGTTACAGTACTATCGTGGAGGGGGGAGTGGAAGTGGGGGTTTAGTGGGCGGCGGGTGAGGGATAGACGAAAAGTTTTCCACACAAAGTTTATTTCTTGGGGAACTGCGTAAGAAAAGCGGAGGGGGTGTGCCTTCTCCACCCCTCTCCGCCCAGCCCTGCCCCTCGCCCTGCCACGAGGCATACTCTCATCCATCAAAAGTGAGCCTCTCAAACTGTGCGACAATTCTATACAAAGACACTACTTATTTATTTATTTCGTTCATTTATGACGCATTCGTCTTTTCGTTCCACCGGAACCAAATTCAATATTTGATGTCGATAAGGCAGCGCCCTTCCCGCATGAAATCTTAAGGGTATACACTAAAAAGTAACGCAAAATCATGTATTTGTTGATTGAAAATTAGATAGCTTCGAAATATGTTAGATGCTTTAATTAAATACTGCGAGTAGAACACTAGAATAGAGCTTTTTTATTTGTCTTTTCTGGTATTTTCAAAAGCCAAGAAAAAATAAGTATCAGGGCATGAAAAAACTGCTTTAAAGTTTAAAATCTCTTACTTTTGAACACATTTCGGTTATGATGTTATTGTATAATGTGAAAAATTAAATTCTTTAGATAATGATCGTCAAATATTTAACTATTTGTGTTCGGGCTTCGCAAAATAAAACAAAACACGATTTTTATCGATGTTTTTTTCGTAAATAAATCAAAGTTCATGTTACCAGCCTGATCCCGAACTGTACATGGCGCGATTCATCGCCTTAAGAATAACTTTTTAAATGATATTTATGAAGGGTGCCTGTCGAAGACCGACAGACTTTGTTTTGGTGTCAGCACCGGTTGGAGCTTTAGCACCGGTTGGAACTTTAGCACCGGTTGGAACTTTAGGCCAGCCCACTATACGGTCGCCCCTCACTGGCCGATTCACACGTGGTACAAAATACATAAACGGAAGAAACTAACCAAAATTATCAACTGAATAAATTTTCCCTTGAATGTAAACTAAATCATGTAATCTGCACAACCCTTTCAGCTTGAAATATATAGGTCAAATCTATTATCAGCTTGTAACGTTAATCATTTTCTAAATAAGCCATGGAGCTTTGAAATATCTTTATTAATATATGGATTACTAGCCACATTGTTTGTTCATCTTGGGCGAAGCTGGGGATAAAAACAAAAAATTATTTTTGGTAATATTAGAAAAACTCCATCTGGTGAAATGTTTGAAAATTGATTTTTTTTCTAAATGAACATAACAATCTGTAATCTTCGTGTTCAACCCTCAATAGTGGCTGTTAGTACAACACTGAAAAGCCTTTGGATGATAAATTCATTTCAAAAGGGTTAATAATAAATCAAAACAGTTTAAGAAGGATCCGAAAGCTTCCGAGGGGATGGAAAGTCAGAAAAATAATTACAAGTAGTCTCCACTCCGCCCGTTGTAAAATAATCCAAGTCGCATTAGTGCGAGGCGTAATGAACACCGCTAAGTTACTCCTCGTTTCTGCTGCGCCCCCAACCAACCAACCCACCCCCAGCCCTATCATCCCCTATTTAAATATGATAATAATCCGTGTTATTGTTGAGGGATTGATATTTTTATGTCTTCGGCCCCTTTGAGTTAAACGGTAGGAAGATGGTGTGGGATAATCAAGTGAATACATGGCATTCGCGACTACACCGTCTAAATATGTCAAAATGAGATAAAGCCTCAATTACATTAAGCGAGTTTACAAGCTGCTAGTCGGCATGTTTAAAAGCGGGCGAATCGGCGAGTGAGATTGTCACGATGACACACAAAACTATCCACTCGCTAAGTAGTGAACTACCTAGCGAGTTGAAATCACGTGTTTCTACGCAGAATTTTACCCACATTCTTCTGTGCCGTTTAGCTTTCCTTTTTGATAAAATGAGCTAAAATAACTAATTCTGACAAACGAAATCAGCTATTGGTGGGCCGCCATCTTTAGACAAACATCAGCGAGTAGCGAGTAAAGTTGACCAACCACCATTCTACTTTTTCGTAGATAGTCCACAATCTGGTAGTTAGCTAATAATACGATGACACTGAGCGAGGTTACTAACAAATAAAGAATTTCTCAGCTAGTAGCTTGTAAACTCGCTCGCAGAATCAAATGTAGCAATCTCCAAAATGCGCTATTTTGAGAAAACCAAAATAAAACATTTCATTTCAGTAATTCTCACGCATTCATAAGTTAATAATTATATTCACAAAGTGATAAAATCATAAAGAGCTGGTTTTAATGCCAAATAACTGCTTTTCTAGATAAAAGATTGAATCATTAAATTGCATTATTAGTCTACTTTTGAAATAAGTGGAGATTGCTGCTTTTGATTCTACACACCTCAATTTTATGCATCTTTACTAAGCATGTATATGGATATAAAAATATAAGTATTAAAAGGTAATAATTTTATCTAGCTCTAAACTAGCTGGTATATCTGTGAACAGTTAGTTGTAGACCTCGCGTCCAAAAAGTAAGTTTCAATTTTTTTCTTATTTCATAAATCAAAACCAAAATATCATTTGAAATCATAAGATTTGTGTGTAGGTATATTAATACATACCTATTTAAGTTTTAAACCTTATTGTAACATTTTGTTAGTTCAAATAAGAAACGTCACAATCTCAACTACAGGGCCCACTACAGTACTGACCGGCCTACCTCAATGAGAATCCTTCATATTTATTTTCTTATTTTTATTTTTCACACATAAATAATGTAGCAAGTTTAATATTTGGGTTCCTTTAGTGAAGACAATAATCAACCACTACAAAGTTTTCTGTGAGTGGATACCTTTAGGTACCTGAAAAATGACATTTCGGAATTATTAAATTGGTATTTTTCTTTGCACAGTTAGGCTGATCATCTGTGAGGAGTGAATAACGTAGGTTTTACACGATCTTTTTTTTCAGCCCGATTCCGTATAGAAACCAAAGACAAAATTTTTCGCTTTACGCGATCGCTATTTTCTTCTCTATTTTCATATCTACGATTTCAATTGGCATCACAGCAAACAACACATGAACCATGTTGTTTGCTGTGATGCCAACTGAAATCGTAGATATGAAAATAGAGATAAAAATAGGGATCACGTGAAGCGAAAATTTTTGTCTTTGGTTTCTATACGGGAATCAGGCTGAAAAAAGAGATCGTGTAAAACGTACACGTAAACGACAAGATTTTGGCATTGACTCAGTCTTTGGTAAGCGACGAGTGACTGTTCCTGTGGCTGGTAGACGTGTCCCTCATCGCCATCTTTATTTTACTTCATCATATAAGAGTTTAAATCCGCGTCCATTAGAAACTGAAGAATGTATTTATGACATCAAAACCCTGCGTTGATATTGACCATAGAAGTCTAGTAATTGATACATGGATCTGGAACTCCACCGTCTGCAGTCACTACACCTACTGCCCCTGAACCTTGAAGATCTTCCGACTACACCTGGAGTAAGAGGAAACTGCAGAGACGCAGCGCGAGATCTGATAGCCTTGTCCAGTTGGCTGACAACAGTCCTGGGATTCGAAGTGGACTTCGCCAGAAGCAGTGGGGCTGGGACCCTGTCAGCTGCTCCAGCCCGCTGTTTCAACATCCGTCAGCAGCAGATAACTGATGTACGCACAAACCTTCTTTTCTAATTTCTTATAACTCCAATTTTGAAAATGACACTTAGATTTAAAGCAAATTAAATTTGAGTTCATCGAACCAGATTTCACGCAGGGCTAACGCACAGAAAAACGAAATTAGTATGTTTGATAAGAATACTTCATTAATAACACCAACAATTTGGTTGGTAATTAGTTCAAATGTCGCATCAAAGAAAAATGTGTTCGAAGTTCAAATGTCCCATCAAATAAAAATATGTGTTCAAAGTTCAAATGTCACATAAAAGAAAAATGTGTTGGTATGCGAACAAATATCCATTCAATTTCAACAGAATTTCTCTTACCAATAGCATAACTATCGCGTAACCATGAAGGTGCAATAGAGTCGCTGGTTCTGGGAGATGCACATACATCTCATTTCAAAGAAAGAAAATGATTCATTTGTGATAATACGCAGAAAAATAATATGTATAGCAAAAAAATCATGCCATCTTTAATATTGACGCTTCCTAATCAAAGACAACTGAGAACCTTTGTGCAAACAATTTATCATAAACAAACCATTCTCCGCAGTTAACTAAGCAAAAGATAAACTAGGTACAACGAAGATGACTCAATTAGTGATGAATAGTTTCTAAAATAATCAAACCTAACAACGCCAAAGTAAATCTAACAAAGTCGACAAGTGACAATCATCATCTAATGCGACACAAGTCTGCTAAAAACAAAACATGTCAATCTCCTCAGAACTGTGACCTGCACTTATCATAATCTGAACTCATCAAAATACTATTACAATTAATTATAATGTTTGTAAAACATGTTCTCAAAATGTAAATTAGAACCAATCATGGCATTTTACACTGCTACTTTACATATAGAAAGAAATCACCTAAATTGAAATAATTCTTGCTGATCGCAAATTCAGTAAATTGCCGATTATTCAGGATTCAATTATCAGTACGTTGGGTTGGGTTAGGTTAGACAAGATGTCTTTCACAAACGCTTTTATTTTAGTTGCAGTGTTGCAGCACAAGAAGTGGGTTTGATCCACATATTTGCCCAATTAAGGCTTAAAATTGTTTACGAAATTCAAATGGGATGGAGAAATGCGATTTCAGGCGAGTGAAAGTGAGACGGAGCGCTGGGAGATTGGGCTAAACGGAACATTTGTTTCCATTAAAATTTGTACGGAAGGCACTTCTAGTGTCGTTCTTTATTCTATGATTGCAGTGCACGTGTTCGCGACCACATTAGAAAAATCGAACAAAAAACACGAAAGTTTGTGTATAGCCAAAATTAATTAATCTTTTTGGTCCCAGAATGTATGCCAATTAATGATTAAACGAGTTTTTTTTTTCAAATACCCGCGTACCGATATTCCCCAATTGAAAGTCCCGATGGATAATCGGCGTTTTACCTGTGCTTGAAAATAATTGGAACAGTTGATCCCCGAGAGCATGCCCCACAATATGCAATCGGTTTAGGAAAATGCGGTATACCTACTTTACACAAAATATAACTAAGTGTTCGTGAAAGGGTGTGTAGAGAGGATGTACCGCAGAAAAACATATTTTCATTCAAATGCATTAAATGAAAAAACTACTTGTTTATATACAATATAAAAGGGTGACCGGCCAACTCAGAATGAAATCAACTCAGAACCTCATTTGAAAAGTCATTAAAAGTGATGAAAAAAATTGGTTCAATGAATTAAAATTATTTTTTTCATAGCTTTTAATGTCTTTCAAAGAGACTTGATTCTGAGTTGGTTTGGATCCATATAAACCAGGGTACAAAAATAGACCCTATAAAAATTAAACTTGTTACATATTAAACTTTAAACTTATTATTAGAGGTTTTTTTAAAGTTGATTTTAGGTTTGAAATTGCTAAATAATGCACAAAAAATAATTTTATAATAAATATCATTTCGGCGGGTCAACTGTCGGGGAACTAACTATCAGATCACCAAAGAATTGCTGTTTAATTTGAGAAACATCTGTTTTTTCAGGTGGTAATATCTCAATAACTATTCAGATGAAACATCAAAATCCCTCTTCTCCAGTACGTACATAATCAAAACCTCCCTAGATCATAATATAACCTCAAATATTAATGTTTTCATTTCACTGCTCTCGGTCACGAACATTAATAAATACATCATCAAATTAGCTCTTCCAAGTACCTGCTGTTGAAATAAAAGGACATTGTAATATCACAATTTTGCAAATCATATTGCTAAATAGCAAACAATAAGCGAGAGAAATGACATGGAAAAAAATAACAAAATAACATGAATTATTTAAAATATACATAAAAAATTAAACTCACCATTCCATTGTCCATGCCTGCATATGGAGACTGGAATCCAGCTTTTTCTGTGACTGCAATTTAAAAAATAAACATCTCGTAAGAAAGCACAAAAGTTTGAGAAACTGTGGTCGCCATATTAAATTACTATCATTAATTATTATTATTACTATATCTTCTGTCAAATTGACGATAGTATTATTATGAATTCTGATAAATAGGTTGATATTAGAATTAGACACGTTTTTGATAACCTTTCAACTCCAAAGAGTTCAAAAGGATAATACTGAAATTGATTCTATAATAACGTAAGCATTAAATTTATAAACAATTAAATAATCACGAAGAAACCATTGGTTTTAAAACAAGTAAAATATTTTGATTAAATCATTTATTTTCATCAAGTTAAATAATTAATTGGTTTTACTTTTAAATTCAAGAAATGTTTATGAATAATTAAATAAATACATAAGGGAGTTGGTAAGTTTTAGTGGGACAGCTTTCGTTAAACTCGATTTATTCCACTTTGTTTTATTTATTTTCTTCCCGAAGCACTCAAGTTTATATTCCAAGTTTTAGGCACTTTACACACAGTTTGACACTTTATAAATTAATAATATTGTTAGCGTAGAGTTAAGTCACGGATAAATCCCACTTAAATTATATTGTTAAACTCACTATACGGTTTACGTTTTGTTTATCATGTTTTTGAACTTTAAAATAAAAACACTGAAGAATATCATTTTTTTTAAAGTATGTACATAATATGTGGTTTTACTTTATTTGTGTAAACCTTGGATTTTTTTATTATATTGGCTATATATTCTTACTAATAAACTTTTGTTTAAAATTTTATACCAAACAACCGTTTAACCTACATTAATTGGTTGCTTATCAGTTGTGTAAAATTTAAAACACGATTATTAGAAAGGGATTTAGAGCGTATTACATTGTACTATTTTTCAAACATAAAAATCTAGATTTTTTTACACTAACTCCACAGAGGAGGCTCTGAGAAAAATAATTTCCCTCATGGCCAACGTCATCTTTGGTGATTCTGTGTGGAGGGTCTTTTTGTGGAAAGGAAGGTCCTGAAGAGACCCATGTTGTAAGAGGAAGGAAACACACAGATTAAATCCACTAAAATGCTATTTATTTAAATCATTCTCCGATAATAATGATGTACGTTTTTTTTCTATTTGTCATTGCTATATTCAGGTGTAGTTAGTTAGATACCAAACTTTCTCATCCTTTTTATCTACTGTTTCTCAGTTCGTGATATATGTTGTGTAATGTATTATTATTTTCTGTAAACAAATTTAAAAATAAACACGTATAAATATTAAAAACTACAGCTGTTTATTTTATATTTTTGACGGCTGATTCAACACACTATTTTCTGTTGGATTACATTTAAAGGTCGTTTTTGGTCATGTATACCTTATCAGAAAAGGGGAGCCACGATTCTTACTTAGGTTGTAAGTTATAATATGTTTTGTATAAAATATTTACTTTTTACTGTAAATTTTTTATGAAAAATTGTTTAATTTTATTTATTTGTTCTGAATGGTTGATGATACAGCGCAATTCAGAAGGGAGGCTATAATAGTTTTTTTATGGCATGGAAAATATAATGATTTTGCATTATTTTGCTACTCCTGAACAATTTAATTTTAAAGGACAGCCGGCCATATTTTGCATTTAAAATGTAAGTTATAGCAAGTGTATGCTTGCTATATAAGTTATAGCTAGTCTTCCATTCTCTTCAGATGGGGTGGACTAGACCAGATACTGAACTAGAATTATTGCACAGACACATTCCGTTCAGTCAATGTCTGGAAGTATTTGTACTGTGCATAGACCAACCACCAGTCGAAGTCAAATATTCAGGTAATGTAATGTAATGTCGTGCCCTACAGAGTAAGAAATGAAGACGAAAACACAAATAGAAGTAGTCAATAATCAGCCATGATCCGTAATGACGAAAATAGAAAAGGTCCCGAAATATCCCGTCAGGAAAACAGATTAGGTGAAGGGGTGTGAAGAAACTGAATAAATAAGGGTCTCGTTGGCATCCGTGACCTAAAAAAGCCATCCTTGAACTGAGCTCTACGCACCAGGCGTGTGAAATCATTTTCAAGCAACATGGAAAAAATGTATTAGCCTCCGCATAAAAAAATTCGAAGAATATTCGATGTGTCAAATTGTCGCGTAGAAAAAATAATATTTTTACAAAACAATAATATACATCAAAATACCGTAATTCGCAATGGAACTGACAATGATCGCAATGTAAATTCGTTCGTAGACCTGGACAATCCAGACAGAATATATATTCCAGATTCATGATACCATTCAAAAGTTAACTGACGCAAAAGATTTTCTGTTTTAAAGTTACGATTTATATTTTAATGTAGATATTGTAATATTACAGGAATGACAAAACTTTGAAAATCAACAACATTGAACCGATTGAAATTTTTTTCTATGTGAAATAATAAACGAAATTACCAAAGTTCTAATTAGTGGAATTCAATTGGAACATTCCATTCTTGCTCGTTTTCGCTAATAAATGACAAGTAATTAAGTGTTCATGTTTTATTTCAACCCATCAGGCCTCGGACCTATTTTGTAAGAAGGTCAAAATATTTCCGATTTATAATAAAATCCAAATGAATGGAATATTTCTGAAAAAAAGGCCCACCTTGTTTTTTCTACTTAAAATTACTGATAACGAAAAAAATTAAAACATGCACATATTTTATTGGGCAAATGTATTACAAACTCACTTTATTATAGTTTCGTGTAAAAATAATTAATAAAAAATTCCACAAAGTTTCATAATTTTTTCATTAAATTATTTTGCGATAAAATTTCGGATTTGAGTTAAAAATATGTGCTTTCTCTTTCTACCACCATTCAGATCATATTTCAAAACCGTTGTAGTACGCGAGATACAACGACTTCTATGAGACCTCTATGAGTTGTTACAAAAACCGAACAAATTAGCCTGAGGGGTTAAGATAATCAGAAAAAGCGCCCTTCTTTAATCTGATTTTTCATCTTTTAATTTACACCAAAAATAATTTTGGATTATCTTAAATAAAAAAATGGATGAGAGATTCAGACCAAATGTTATCTATATCTGCTTTTGGCAGCTAGCCGTAACTTCTATCTCCCGGCAGGTAGACTATATATACTAGATCTCGTAGGTCCGCCTTCCCTGTAATATATCGGGTCCAATTCCGCTAAGTGTGCCTTGCGCCCCGAGACGCTGTTTGATATAAGGAGCCATGAATTCATCTGATGGGGGTACATTATTCAGTACCCGGTACCCAGTCAGGGAGAGGAGAAACTACCCGTTTATTGGTACCCACTCACTCATTCACTTCCCATATAATACGTGTGACACGGTAAGAGAGCATTCGTGGCTTTGCGCCATGACAACCAAAAAATAATATTAACCCTTTGAAATATAATCCAAATCAATTTCTATGGACGTAAAACCTAATATTTTATTTTGAAAATTATGCCAAAAAATATGTAGTAAGGTACGTACATTACTGTATAAACTACTGGCTTCATGAAAACACTAAAATTGAGTTTAAACGTACGCGTATCCCTTGAAAAACGCGAAGCAAAAATTGGGGGTTCGCAAAATCGTGTTTTGTTCTATTTCGCACGTAGAGTAGAATCACTGGTTAAAAATGCCCGATGTCGTATAAAATTGCATTTATTGTATTTGTGTGACTTTGTTGTTAAATTCATTTAATAAAGGAGTTGTAATTCATGTAATAATCTTAATATATATATTTCTTCTGTCCGTGTGTATGTCACTGAACTCCTCCTAAACGGCTGGACCGATTTTGATGAATTTTTTTGTGGGGGTTCAAGGGGATTCGAGAATGGTTTAGATTTACAATTTGGTCCACTGGAAAATGTTCTTTTAATAAATTTTTTTATTTCAAGAGTTGTTGATTTTGGAATGTTTTACATTGGATCCGGCAGACTGCGCTGCCATCGCAGTATCGAATATTCAATATTATTCTATTTTAATTTTGGTTTGTCCCGACAGTTGTGTACAGGACAACGTCTGTCGGGTCCGCTATAAATAAATAAAATAAATTGTGGGACATTCCAGAACACTCTCGAATGTTGTCCTGAGTGAAGCCGGGTAACCCAGCTAGTAATGTAATAAAAAGTTAAAAATAAAACATACAAGATTTTTAGAGGGTGTGGGGTACTGCAAATGTGTAGTAAGAGTCAAGGGTTACGCAGGCTCAAAAAGGTTGACAACCGCTGACCTAACCTAACGTAATCTATTTAACCATTTTTTTTAAAGATTTTTCACCACTTTTAAGGATATTTCAAAGGAGGTGTTGAAATTGCATGATAATAAGTTGTCCGGTCACCCTTTTTACATTCATTAAAATGTGGAGCGAACAATATGGTCACTGGTATAATTTGACAATGAAATGGAATTTCAAAACTCCAGAGTTCATGATGGCAATGATTGCGAGCCTAAAATAGTTGTGTTGAGAGAAAATGCTGTGGCATCTTTAGTATTCTAGAACTCACAAGAAAACGAGAGTTTTTGTGGATAAAAGTCACACACATTTTCGGTTTTTAGTTAACTCTAGCGCAGACGCTTGAAAAATCACGGAAAAGTCTGTATACTTGACAAATCGCTTGCTGAGGATTGGTTTGTACTCCTGTATTTTTAGGTTTTTTCAAGCTGTGATTTGAAGTACATGTTAGTTCGTTCAAAATTCAACCAAATATGTTATTCTTTTATTTTCCTTGTATTTTTAAAAAATATTTATTACAATTAGTTTGAAATAAAGGAAACAAAAATATAATTTTTTGAAACTAAAAAACTTTTAATTTTCAATACGAGTTTTTGAGGACATAGTACAAACCGATCCTCAGCAAGCGAAATCAGTTACAATTTTAAAAAGACAAAAGTAATTTTCTGTTAAAAATATAATATCACAGATTGTATCACTTGTCGGAATTCTTCACACGATAATTCTTCACATTGAAAATGACAACTTGTTCAAAACAAATTTGAGTTCGACAAACGAAATTAGTACATCGTCATCCAAATGACGATGATTTTTTTCTGATGGTCAAGTTATTCCATCACAGGTCAGTTCCCCACTCCTGAAAAGATTTTATTTTTACACATATCTACTTGGGTATGGTTTTTTACCCCTCGATACCCTGTATACGAGTACTTTTGATATGTGAAGGGAGGCTCGTGTTCTATAGATGTACATATAGTTGATGCATTTAGTTCAAACTTTCTAAATCCGGAGGGATAAATGGGCGTGTGCTCTTTCCACGGTATCAATTTATCAACCTAAAGGCGTTGATGCGCTGCATCCGTTTGACATACTTTTTAGATTTAAAATAGTTAAAAAGGGTTTGAACATTTTATAAAATGCTATTGTACCATATCCAATGTATAGGGTCCGCCAAATAACTTTTTTTTTTTGAAAATGCTATAAAAAAAAAACTACTGAATATTTTCTCAAATTTCTTTTTTTATTTATAAGTACAATCCTTCCGGTTAATAATGGAAAATAATTTCATTCAAATGGCTGCCTCGGCTGGCCATGCAGTAGCCTACACGATCGGTCCAATTTTTAAGCACATTATCGATTGTGTGCAGCTGTATTTCACCAATGGCTTCACGAATATTGTCCTTAACCTTTCCCTTACTGTGCTAAAAAAATCCGCGCGTTACGGTGCTGTGTAATCAACACACGCGTCCAAATCAACGATTTTATATCGGAAATGTATGATTATTCATAGCGAATCGCTTTTGTTAATCATAATTTTTGTTAAAAGTGATAATAATTGTAATTAAATTGCTGAAAACATGAAAAAACCATCGGCAGTTGCTCAAAAAACGGGCGAGGAGACCATCTCAAACGACTGCCCGCGAACGACTGCGGCGCTGGAATGTTACTCAATACACGCATACATCCATGCATGTTTATGAGGCCAGTATGGTCTTTGCCAGGAGTTTCAAAACTTTTATTTTTTTTAAACAAAATTAACTAATGGTGTTTTATAAGAAATATTATATTGAGAAAAATTTCACATGTTTTATATTAAAATATAACAAACAAAGTAAATATTACAAATTAAATATAACAAAGTACAAAACCAAACGGCAGAAATAAACCAAATATTTTGTAAATCTCAATTGTATCGCAATTGCGGCAGGAAATATATATTTTTTCTTTTCTGTGGCTTGTGCGTACAGTGCTTCTTTTTTTTGCGTTGTATGGGCAAAATCTGCAAGTTTTCGATGGTGCTCGGGACAGTGGTACGTTTCTTGAATCACCCGGTGGATTATTTGGAATATGAAGCATAGCAGCAGTTGCGGGTGGTGTTTGTTGATAATAGGACATAAGTAAAATTTACAAAATTTTAAGAAAGCCCCAGACACAAAAAAAGGCTGATAACCTTGAAACGCCTGAACAGATATTCATGAATTGTAGCTAAGAACCATCTCTATTATTTCAACTTTCAAACAAAAAAAAACTGCATCACAATCGGTCTATTCGTTCAGGAGCTACGATGCCACAGACAGACAGACAGACAGACAGATAGACAGACACGTCAAACTTATAACACCGCTCCTTGCGTCGGGGGTTTAAAACAGTATCGAAAACATCTTGTTGTTGTTGGTGAAATTCACCGTACTGTTTTTTCTTTTTAATATATTGGGCTTAGCCAACTCTAAACCAAGCTCTCTTGTGAAGCCTTTTCTTTTGCTCCTGTTATTTTTTTTCCATTCCGGATACTTCTCAATCCATAAAAATACAGGTTGAGTGCGGCGATGTCTAACATTTCCATGAATAAGCGAAACGGCCATCTTCTTGTTGATCTTACACACGAATAACGAATATTCGGATGTCATTTTGTCGCCTATGTCAACGGTCCCTTTGGTTTTGTTGTAATGTAGTATGATTTCTGTTTTTTTTTTTTTTTGTGTCGGTTTGGCTTACTTCATTTCCAAGAAATTGAGTTGATAGCAGCAAAACTGCTTTATTTTGCTGAAGCACATACGACACAAGTGTTTTATTTGGTGTAAAACCAAACTGGCTACTAAACAAAGGCCTTTCTTTCGACTTTCGACGATTGAATCACAATGTTTACAGAACATTGCATTTTAGAAGAAGAGTGTTTCTATGTATTATAGTAAAATCTGGCGTTATGAAATTTGTACAAAAAAATTACTTCAGGTGGTGCGTGAGTGAATGAAAATGTGTGTACTTCATATGTTTTAGCGGCAGGGAGAGAAAGCAGGAGAAGGAGGGTAACGAAAGAGGTGGGGTTCGCGGGAAGGGTAACGAGGGAGCGGGAAGGCGAGGAAGGTGGAAGGGGAACGCAAGAGTGTAAGGGGAAGGGGACACGGGAGGGGAACGGGGACGCATGGGAACGGACATGCAGGGAGAAACAATTTATTTCTTTGAATGGTATTGCAACGCATGCCGGGAACCAGCTAGTAATGAATAACAGATAAAAAATCTAACATTTGAAATAAATATTCAAAAAAAAATCTCAGATAAATGAATGAATGACGAATGTGCACGGAGAAATAGTTACGTAATACATGCTTTACAATAATATAATATAATGTATTAATATAATACAATATTCGGAAACACATGAAAAAGTACTAACCAAAAATTATTATTATATTATGAACGGAAATAATGATTCACTTTAGAACCACTGCCAAGTTCGGCACGAGAAGTAGCTACAGCGCTGTGTTGATATCGATAGTCGAAACACAACCGCGACTGCTGACTGCGTTCTCTGTTCCTCGTGTTCCCGTATAGCGAAGTAGAGCGAGATGTCACATAGCGTGTCATCTTCCCGCACACTCTATGCGTATCGAAATGTTTATATGCGATTATACTAGGTCCACACTGGCACAGGTTTGATTGTATTTGTGGATTATTCCCGATATTTAACAAAATATATCTGATTTTGAATTGAATTTGCTAATTATCTGAAATATTATTTTTTAATTCGGTGCTTAAAAGTATAACGGAGGAATACCTAAAATCTGAACCCAGAATTCATTATATTTATAGAGATATAAAAGTTATTAGAAGCAACGTGTAGTGTTTACACGTCACAGACTAGGAAAGGTTAAAAGCGTCAATTGTCTCTGGCTTGTCGGCGTAACATTTATCTTTGAGGGCACCCCACAAATAATAGTCCAACGGTGTCAAATCGCAGCTCCGAGGTGGCCAAACGACATCAGCTCTGCGGCTGATAATGCGATCTTCAAAAACAGGGCGCAAAACATCGAGTGTAGCTTCGGCTGTGTGGCACGTAGCGCCGTCCTGTTGAAACCAAATGTTGCCAATATCCTCCTCTTCAATTTTTGTGAACAAAAATTCGTTCAACATGGCCCGATAACGATCGCCATTGACTGTAACGGCCACTCCTTGCTCATTTTCAAAGAAAAATGGCCCAATTATGCCTCTGGACCAAAATCCGCACCAAACAGTGACTCGTTTTGGGTGTACCGGCTTTTCAATGTATGCGTGCGGGTTTTCTGTGCCCCAAATACGACAATTTTGCTTGTTTACATACCCGCCAAGATCAAAATGAGCTTCATCCGAAAAGATGATTTTTTTGGCAAAATCGGCATCTTCTGTAAGTCGATCGCAGGCCCACTCAGCGAAGCGAAAACGCATTGGATGGTCAGTTGGCTTCAACTCCTGAACCAATTGGACTATGTATGGCGTCATACCAAGGTCTTTATGCAAAATTCGTCTCAATGATGTCTCCGAAATGTTCAATTGTTGAGAACGACGGTGAATTGATGTTGATGGCGCTTCACGCACACTTTCTGCCACAGCATCGATATTCTCGGGTGTACGCACTGTTTTTGGCTTTTCACGCTTTGGTTTATCGATGAGGATGCCAGTTTCTTTCACTTTTTTCACAAGATAACGAACATACGGAGCTGACGGTGCTTCTCTTCTTCCAAAAACCGTACGCAATTTTCGCACACATTCTGCAACATTACCATGATTTTCAAAGTAATGTCGCAATATTTCCCAGCGTTGTTCAAGCGTATACACAACCATATTCGCTCAGCGGAAGGATAAAACTAATTATCTGTCAAATCAGACATGAGCTAAGTGTTACCATTCACGAAATAAGCACTAGTTGAAAAAAAAAACTTTAGATGGCAGACCCTAGTACTGAGGCCTAGATGGCAGACCCTAGTACTCTGAGGCCTTGGTACCAAAAATGGCGTAGTTCTTATCATTCAGTAAGCAGGTAATACCAAATTTCCCGTAATAGTCGAAAAATCGTGCTAATAATGCAAAATAACCTCTGTTTTAAGCAATGTGTAGTAAATTTCCAACTTCTAAGGTGAAGGCAGTCAAATTTCCCGTATTTTTGACGAAAAGCTTCCGGGAGGCGGGTACGGATACCGCCACCCCCTGAAACATTTATTGGATAACCAACACCCCTGCCATAGGTCACTCAAAGCGGTTGGCTATGTTTGCTGATTTAACAGGGGTGCCCGGATTCATGGGGTGAGGTTCGTCTAGATCTTGGTGGCGCATGTGTTTGGCCATCTAGCTTTGCGGTTCGGATCGGAAGAGACTGGTTGAGTTAGACATTTGACCTCTCCAGCCGGACTCTCTCGACCCATCGTCTTAAAGTGGGAGGGATGGATTCATACGTCCGTCACTCCTGGACAGATCATCATCCCCCCAGATCCCTAACCAACCATCATACCTTTTTCCCTTTCCTAAAAAGATCCTCCACACAGCATCCACAAATACGACGTAGCCCCTGAGGGATATTTATCAGGACCTCTCGTGTGGAGCTATCGAAAAAAAAATTAACTTACAAAAAGTACTTGTTTGCTAACTTTTTTCAAAAAGAAAGACAAACATTCCCGGTTTACGAATAGCCTGACAATTATTGAAAATCTCTAAATTCCACCACAGTAAACGGAAAATGTTCTTGTATTGTGATGGAGGACTAAGCCAGCCGAAGGAAAGAACTCAGAGGGAATCAGACGCAATGCCAACACGGCCACTGAGGTATGAGGATAGAATAGATATACAAAGAGTATTGTCGGTTATTCCCATCATTTTAAAAATAAAAAATTTATATATACCATGTATTTAGGACGACGTATGTGTACGGGAATACAATATATTTACCCAACCCTCTCGAGCCTAAAATATCCGGTCTCACCATACGACAGGACTACAACATTATCCTGTATCACATTTCTACCAAATATACGTGTGTCGCCGGTTCCCGTGCGGGTCAGCGGAGCGTGAATTTCAGCCGCAACTACTAAACTAGTGGATAGGTAGGACTTGCACAGAGGCGTTACGACAAACTCCCAGAACGCCGGGCAAATAGACAAACAAAAACCCAGTCAAGAAAACGTTTTAAGATGAAGCTGTACGTGAAATCCTATTAAGATACTCTTAAGATTCATCTTTACGACGAATCGGTTTACAGTGTGAATATCAAAAAATATGCCACGGACAAATTGAAGCTTCTACTGGCTTTTCTATGTATTGGAATTACAATAAAAATATTATTTACATAACAAAAAATATAAGCGTAAACCACTTTAAAAATGTTTTTTCATGACTTAACTATGAAGTAATATAAGAAACAATTTTTTTTTAAATACCCCTTTATGGCCAAGACTATTTTTGAGGTTTCGTATTTTCTAACTTTTCTTTTCATTCTTATAAAATTATGTACAAAATAGCTGGTTCCCGGCATGCGTTGCTATGCCATTCAATGAAATGAATTGACTCTCCCTTCTTATCCTTTTCCATGCGTCCCTGTTCCCTTCCATCTTCTCCCTCCCTTGTCTCTTCACTCTCCACGAACCCCACCTTCCCCCTACCTTTCCTCCCTCCAGCAAAAATATATAAAATACACACATTTTCATTTATACTAATTTCGTAACGCCAGAGCTTCCCATTATATATAGCCTACGTTACTCGCTTATAATGTAGCTTTCTATTGGTGAAAAAAAATTTAAAATCGGTGCAGTAGTTTCGGAGTCTATTCAATGCAAACAAACAAACAAACAAACAATCAAATCTTTCCTCTTTATAATATTAGTATAGATAAATAAAAACCACTTTTTCGCTTACTTTCCTTGTGCAAATACGACGCGCGATTTAAAGTTTCGTAGGCATGAGAATCAAAATATTTCTAGCGTTTATATTCCTCTTAATAAGCTAGTTACAAGTGGGGTGAATTGGCGTTATAAAGTAAGCGCCGAAGGCAAAACTTTTGCGCATACTTCGGCCTACACAAGATAAATGTTTGCGTGTATTTGAGGTTTTTTATTATTATTATCTGCAAAACATTACACAAAAGATGGAACCACATATTATTTTGCTTGAAGTAACCATTTATCAAAACATGTCCCTTGAGACAGTTGCAGGGAAATACATAGATACACAAGAATACATCAAATTACTCACCCCCTTGAGGTGATTTTCTCACGAAAATGGCGCTATAAAAATCATCCAACAATTATTATTTCCCCTATTATAAATAGTGATCGACAAATGGTCGAAATTCGACCATAATTAATTTAATGTGTAATGTTTTTTTATCGATTTAATGTATTTTTTATACATAGTTTAAAAAAAATATTAGCATTCTGAACTCCTTCTCTATATAAACTATAAATGTGCGAAATTTCATACTGCTCCGTCAGCGCAATTTTCGTAAAAAGGGGTACGTTTTTGCTTCACGTATTAATATACTGATTAACATTTTTAAAATCCATTTTCGATTATTTTTGATCTGCGTGAAAATTGCACCTAGTCTTTTGATTCAAGTGTGTTGACCACTTTACTGTGGATATCGGAAAACTTAGCTAAAATTGTGTTATTATGCTCAGAATTAAAATTACACAACTACAATTAAAGTTAACCAAATCAGGTTAGGATAGACAATTTTAGTTTAAATATACCATTACGCGCAAAAAAATAAGTTTTTCAAGAATCGAACCTGCAGCATCCCCATTCAAAGGTAAATGTGCCACTGCCCTAACAGGCCCCGGGGCGGTTGCCCAGGTTGCGCAAAATTGGCCGCGCCACTGGCACTATCTACCCACCAGATAGGAACTAAAATCAACACTGAATATTATGCTAAAGTAACTGTTGTCGTAGGTAGTAAGTGTTTTGACTGGCGAAATGTCAGAACAGGGGACAAAAGTTGGGTTAGAATACGCCAAGTTGAATGTTCGGAGCAGGAGCGGGAAGTTACTTTAGCGTTGCCATATCATACATACCTACACCTATATCGTGTTGTAATATTGTAGCGTTCCGCGATAATAATGTATTAGGTGGAGTGCGCCCTCGTGTTGGAGAGGGTTCAGAAAAAGTTTGAGAGATTTCTCCAGATGAGGGAATGCGACCACTACCTCTGGCTCTTACAGACAAACTTTCTTCTGGACGTGCTCAGACTTCACTCCTTGCAGCACAGAAGAGAGGGGTATATAATACCGCCACCCACTTATTCAGACTGCTGCGAGGCTACATGTATCGAAAACTCAGCTATTTTGGAGCACATTAATCTCTACGTTCCTGACTATCTAATCATCATAGATTATTCTGTCTTTCTGTGTGTAGGACCAACCTGCTCCTAAACCAAGTCAAAACCATTTCTTATCACATCAGTCTATAAAGCTGGAATTTGACTGATTTTATTGGGCTGTTGAACTGTTGTTGCTGGGCTTGTTGGAAAAATTTAATGTCATTTAAAAAAATATATGTTAAGTATCAAAATATCAATTTACTTCGCTTTTCAAAAGGAAATCAAAACATGACCACAAAGTTGAATGTCAGTTTCCATTCAAATGTGCCTATACAGGACTCAGAGGTATGCAAAAGATTTAATTTTAAAAATTCAAAATAAACGAGATACTTTTGCACTAATTTTAACTACTAACTGTAGCCACTGCCTAACTCACTTAGCTATAAAAAAATATATATTTAATATTGAAATAAATGGTTGACAACCTCTGAAAATTATGAACCTAGCTCGAGTTAACTATTGCAGGGATTAAAATTTGACAAATCCACTTTAAGACCCTCGTATTGGGGCTTAGCCGGTAGGTATATCCCTTTTTACGAACAGCGTTCAGAAATTAATAATAAGGGGTGTTTTCAGTTCACTGACCCTTTAGAAATACTGTAACTACTCATTGGAGGGAGAACGAAATAACGCATTGAATGATATGCGATAGAGCGTAGTGATGCAAAAACAGTAAAAACTTTTTTACAAAAAAATTGCGCAAGCCTAAAAAACGTTTCTTGGGTGTTTTTCTTCATACAACAGCATCGCCATTGTCGGTGGAAGCAACCCAGAGGCAGGCCGGCGAAAAGTTTGTCAGACAGTGTTGAAGATATAGAAGTGCCTTGTGGGCGTATTTCGTGTTGCAAATATTTGCCTAAATGAGGCTTAAATTTCCAATACAAAACTGTGTTTACAAAATTCATATGGGATGGAGATTTACGATGTCAGGCGAGGGTAAGTGAGGACAGAGGGTAAGTGAGGACAGAGCGTAAGTGGGACTACTGGGCTAAATGAAACTTTTTTCATTCAACTTTGTATGGAAGGCACTTCCGAGGTTTCTATATTATTCTAACGAAATTATATAATGTTTCTAACGAAATTACATAATGTTACTATATAATAAAATATTCAGGGTTTCTGCAGGTTTGTAATATTCATTATTACTTAGCAGTTAAAATCCCTGGCCCTGAAGGCGGCTTTTGGTTCGGCTTCGCCCAGTTATATTTGACCATTTTATAAATCCAATAGGAACTGGTTTCAAAAATAGTCTGTTCCTCGGATCCATTGTCATCGAGTGATAGTCACCGATACAAAGTAACCGTGAGAGGCAATGACGTCATATGTAATATATAGCCGCTTGATACAACTACATATTACCGTCAATCTTTCCATATCCGGTGAAATACTACTTTTTAACAAATTCGTGGCTGTTATACCAAGAGGGGGGGGGGACGTTCCCGCCCGACTTGCTGACGAAAGTGGCGACATCTTGTGACGAATTTTTGAATTCAAAACCGAATTGCAAACGGTAGTTTTGTTTGAAGTTCCACGTACACAGATGTTATTTGTGGCGCGAAGCTTACGGCGTGGCGTCAACATGCACTCGAAACTGGGTTCTGAAATTCAACCACGCAGATGTTACCGTAATATGTTATGTAAGAATATAATAAATGTGCATATTTTCTTTTACAAATATAATACGTTAATTACCCGCCTCGGAACAGACGTTTGTCTAGTGAGGCGGGTAAAAGAAAACCATGTACATAAATCAAGATAAAATAAACTCCCGGGTCGCCGGCATTGAAACTAAAAACCGTTTGGGTAAACCGATAAAAAAGAAAATGATAAAATAAAATTTGAGGTTAGTTTTTTTATAATCACTTTTCTTCAATGTTCTGTTTAATCTGGAATCCAACTGTCATCAATACAACATAAAAATGATAATTGATTATTTTGAAAATGTAAACGTAATATGACGATTTATTTCTAAATCTTAACATTGCAGTGGAATACCATCATGAGTTGCAAAAATAGATTTTTTTTTAAACCAATTTTAAATACATAAAACGTCGTACACTAATGCATAAGGCAACAAACCAATATTTATTTATTTATTTTCTCCCACAGCCCAGCCGCAAGGCACCCCAAACCAATAATTAATAAACATAAACAATTACTTGCAACGACGCACCCCTCTCTCCCCTGTATTACAACAATACACACTACAATATGTAATGGGATTTCACACTGTTCCCCCCTCCCTAACGCACCAATATGGGGGGAGGAGAAGACAGTCGGTTGGTTGCACTGGGTTGGGTTGGGTTGCATCGGGATGACCCGCGGATCACACGCTCGGGTGGAGGAGCCGGTCATGGATTTATTATTATTTATTAACAAAGCTCGTCAGCTAGGGGGGTCCGCCCTTGCGGACTTTTTAACAACGGAGCTCTAGGGTAGAGATCTCAAAAGCGCTTGTTAATTAAATTTATATCAGATTGATACAAAAATGAAGGATCTGTTTTTATATTGTGACTAGCTGAAGTCCCCGCCGTTGCCAGGGCTTTATACAGAGTTTTAAGGTCGTATTTCTCATTAACGTAAAAATTTCATAGAAATTTTCTATTTTACGTTTTTTCTGAAAAGTAAAAATGTTTGTAATTATCTATCACAAACATTTTACTTTTCTCCCCACGAAAACCGTATTACAGTGTGATCACTTCACAAGATGTCGCCAGTATCTATTTTCAACGGGAACGGTTCATCATTCATTAATTTATTTTCACTCTTCTGTAAAATTAACTTTTTTGACTTACGACACTTTCTGCGGGATGTGCGATATTATAGATAACGCTATTGTATATGGGAGAACATAAAATATACTCATTCTATATGAGTACTTATCTACC
Source organism: Glyphotaelius pellucidus (assembly GCA_936435175.1). Lineage (NCBI taxonomy): Eukaryota > Metazoa > Arthropoda > Insecta > Trichoptera > Limnephilidae > Glyphotaelius > Glyphotaelius pellucidus. The sequence continues at coordinate 11,201,989 of OW386560.1, forward strand.
TATTGATAGATGGACTGTTTTCAGTTCGCAACGTAAAAACGTCACGATTATCATGATTAAAAAAAATTATTGAAGGACAAGTCAAGAAGTCAGATTGCTTGTAAACTTTTGGGTTAAGGCGCGGTTTACCCGCTCAAAAAGAAGATGGAGAGATATGTAGATATGTAGAGAGAGCGCGCTAATATTAAAAACGATAATATTCAAGAGAAAATTGTGAAAATGTTTAATAAAACACGACTCCTTGAAAATACCCAAAACCCATGTGGAAACCTGTAAATGGTAGAATTATTGTGACTCAATTACTAATTATGCTCTGATATTAATGTAAACTGTTGGTCTCCCAAATAAAGTAAAATAAAATAGGGAAAAAATCTCCTGGGATTCTCTAAAATAGCATTTAAAGAAACGCTGAAATTTTTCATACAACTTGTAAAATAACTGAAAAAACGTGTTTATAATAATTTTCGGAGCATACTTTGCGATTTTTTTCTATCGAGGGAATTTCATAATTGCCGTTTCGGTGTGGGGAATGTAAAGATATTATCTTCAAGAATAACATATATTACAGTATTTAATAGGAAAATACGTAATAAATCTGTAGAAATGTGGGAAGCCGGGCCTTAAGAATGTTTGTGCTTACATTCATCATCTTATTTCTTTGAGCCAAACACTAGACGGCCTCCGTGGTCCCGAGGTAAGACTCTGGACTCACAATCCGAAGGTCGCGGGTTCGAACCCGGCGTGCGCAAATAAATTTTATTTGATTAATCTGTGTTATTTCACAATTTATTCATTTAAAAATAATGTATAGTATATTTGCGGCACGTTCCAGAGTGGAAGATACTATCAGTATCGCCCTGGTGCAAGACCATCATTCAGAATTGAAACGCTGCTTGAAATGGCTTTAGCCGTGTTTGGTGAAAAGATCTGAATAGCCAGGTACTTCCCTACCTTCCCCTCCCCACTACCTTCAGCCACACAACATACCCCAATTGGGTAATACGAGTATTTCAAGTATTCGGTTTGTTATAAAGTATGGTCGATAAGGACTCTATTTTTCCCCCTTTTAAAACTGTTTCTAGCTCTTTAATCTGTCAAAATTAAGCTTTATATTATTTTAGTTTGTAAATTAATTTTTCAATTCATGTTTTTCACAGTATCAAAAATTTGCCTTCCAACCCAAGATGAAGGTTAACCTAAGAATGCATATATACATACCTATATCTATACCACGTAAACATTGGTATTCTCTACACCTAGGCACTTTTATTGTTGTGAAAAAGCCTCACGTAAAAACTTTAAACTTGATTTCAAATGCATTTAAGTATACCCACGCACTGCCTATGCCTGTGTGGGATTTTTTGTTATATATAGTGTTAAAATATATACGTTTCGCATATACAGTTTTTTTTATGTTTAACTACATTTTAATTTTGTATGTATAATTTTATTACTGAAGATATATACGTTATGCATATTGTTAAATTATATAGTTTTTTTTATGTTTAACTACATTTTTATTTTTTATATACACAATTTTATTACGTTACTTTAAATTTACTGTTTATAAAAACTGCTTTTTATAAAATTTGTTTACTTAACTTTCGTATTATTATTTACTTACTATAACTACATAATTGTTATTATTTACTGATAATTGTATTTATCTTTTTGTAGGATTATTATATATTTTTTAAAGTTTAAACATATGTTTTTTTTTTTATACTATTTTTGTAAAAGCTGCACATCTCGATACAGGAAAACCCTAGTGAGATGTGCAGCTTATATTTCTATGTAATACTTTATTTTTCAATCAATAAACAATAAACAATTGGGGATGCCATAGTCTCACTGGCTCCAGAGGGGAGCAGTTGGGACTCTTGTGCGGTATTTCATATTAACCCGTCTAATCACAGGAGACCCTAGTTGTCCCAAAACATCATATGCCGTTATAATAACAGGAGACCCAGATTGTCCCAGAACGACCGAGCGTCATTAAAAGTTGGATATCTCTCTTCCCGTCAAGCAAAAATTTGTGATTTTTTTTATATTTGAAAGCGAAAGAAATATTGCTTCTTATTGCCTTAGAAATATACGAGCTATATTGATCAGATATTTTACAAACCCGATCATAAGTGACGATTTTATTTTGCGCCAATGTGTGACGTAATAAACAATTAATTTAAAAATAAAGTTGTATGAATGTGATAAAAAGTGAAGTGACAGTTTTATTACAAATTTTCTTAAAAAAAGGAATCTGTATTTAAAATTTTAATTTTCTTTTATTTTATGTACTTTTTTGGGGAAACCCCAGGTACGTAATTTTTAAGCTAATTCACATTTTCAATATAAAAATTTTAATATTTTAAAACAAAAATCTTAATTTTTGATAAGCACATCGGAAAGATTATTTTATCTAGATTTTAGAACATTTTTTTTTTCAAAAAGATTAAAAAATAACCAATAAAAATGAACATTTGAAATGCATGGGAAGAACCGAGAATTTTTGCTTGCAAACTTTGACAGGCAAAAGTCCATAGATATTATTTTCTTATTATTCGAAGGGTTAAAAAAAAAACTTAGTTGATCCCAACTTTATTGAGCGTAAGAATATCATTTGCTGCTCATTTCAAATCAATGTTTATTTTATTGAAACAAATGGCAGGGAAAATACTTTTATTCTGTACATACATACGACACACAGGCATTGTAAGCAGGAACCTCATTTTATCAGAACATTATTAAAAAAAAAATTATTAAATTTATTTGTTATTTCGTTGGATCGACATTCCTATTTTGCAAGCCGGGGCATAAAGTATATATGTATAAGATAAGTTATAAAAACATATTAATTAAAATAAATTAAAATCAATGTTCAAGTTTCGATTCAAGTTTTCGACCAGACCGCGCGTTTAAATCATTCACTCTGTAAAAGCAAACTCGACTGAAAAGCTTTCAATTAACGTGTTCGTAGGTTCGTCTCTTTGCAAAACCAACAGCACTGGATCCGTAGAAATAATGATTGGCGAAAGGGGAGGGCGCTGTTGTCTATGACATAATGATAGTAAATGTGATGGCCAGATTAAAATATAAAGATATAGCGATAGTTCACGTTTACGCCACCGCCCACTTTTACGTGTAGCACGTGTAGCACGTAAAACACTTACACTGTAGCGTCGAAAGCTTGTCGTAACCTCTACCTCTTTATAATTAAGAAGATAATAAATATTATCACGTGACAGAAAGTTAGAAAGATACGTCACAACGGAACTCTCGGCGGTAGGACAATATTGTATAACTAAGCATCACGCCTTTTTCCTGCGGAGAAGGCATAGATGATGGACCACCACACAATGGTGTCTCAGCACACACTCCTTGCCTTAACCACATTCATCCATCGACTCATACATACTCTTTTATTCTGTCTTTCATGTACATATTTGATTAAAAAAATGAATTAAATAATTTCCGTCAGGGCTTTTATCATCTTTGAAGATGCTGTGTGGAGGGTCTTTTGGAGGGAGAGAAAGGAGTGAACATGTCTATAGGAGAGAGGCAACACAGGGGCCGGTCTCTTCAAGACCCAGGTTAACTCCCTCCTCTCCTCAAAAATACCCTCCACACCGCTTCCACAAATATGACATAAAAACTATTTTCCTAAGGGCCTCCTCTAAAAATATATATACATAATAATCATAAATCTTCTTAATTATCTCTACATATTATAAAACAAAGTCCTCCACCGCGGCTATCTGTTCGCGATAAACTCAAAAACTACTGAACGAATTTTCATGCGGTTTTCACCAATAGATAAGAGTGATTCATGGGATGGCTTGGATATATAATTTGTCAAGGTTTGTGTAAATTGGTTTAAATATATAATATATAAAGGAGAATGTCTGTATGTGGTGGACGAGCGGACTGGCAAGCGGGCGGTGTGGATTTGATTTGTATGCAAATCCACAGTTTTACGATGAAATTATGCAAATGTGACCTTCAAAACAAGAGGAAGGTCACTGTCTACATTTGATTTCGAAAACTCTATGTAAAGACTTAGTTTCAACCAAAACATTTATAAGTTCCTGCTGTCCGATGCACAAGGTAATATTGCCACGTGAGGTTTGTTTGCAATTCGATATCAAAAATTTTACCAATTGAATGGATTGATTTTATGGGGTTACATGAGCCGTCGCTTCGGTTCCGCGGTTCGGTGGTAACGTGCTCACAATACAAAGTACCGTGACGCGGGTTCGGGCACCGGGCGCGCGCTGCACACGTGCGCGACGCACGAGCGCGCTGGAGAGCGAAATGCATTGCGTGAAACGAATCAGCCACGTTTTCACAACTCTGTGTCATCTGTCAATATATTTTACGAATTTTAAAAGTAATTTATGATTAAAGGATGATAACGTCGTATAGATAAATAGTCAATTCTCATCACCCAAAAGGAAATTACGAAAATAATAAAAAGTACATGTTATTTAGTATTCAATCTTGGTATTTATTTGTAAGCAGGTACCTACACCTAAGTTTTTTTGTAAGAAACACACAGTGCGCCCCACGGTTGAATTTAGCAGCCACCTCTGGTCTGGAGCTCCCAAATACTTGAAAAATACCCTCGACTCTGTGCAGAAACGGGCGGTCCGTTTGATAGATTCTCCCATCTTAACGAACGGGTTGCAATCTTTAGAGCACAGGCGTCGGGTGGGAATGCTATCCATGTTCTACCGGTATTTAAATGGAAGATGCTCTGAGGAACTAGCGTCATTGATCCCTTCGGCACCGGTGCATAGTCGGGAGACACGCCAAACGCGCGCCCAACATATGTACACGGTTGACATTTGTCACATGAGAACGGGTCGTTTTTTCGACTCGTTCTTGAGTTCAACAGCTCGGCTATGGAAAGATTTGCCGGCATCTGTGTTTCCTCCCTCCTACAACATGGGTCTCTTCAAGACCAATGCTCATTCCTTCCTCTCCTCAAAAAGACCCTCCACACAGCATCCCAGATGACATAGGCCCTGAGGGGAATTATTTTCCTCAAGGCCTCCTGTGTGGAGTTAATGTAAAAAAAAAAAAAAGCTTTTACGTAGATGTATGTTTATTTTTATTTTTTACAGTAATGTAAACATTCCCGGGTTACGAATAACCCAACGATGTTTGAAAATCTCCTACTACCACCACACTAAGCGGAATATGTTGCTTGTGTCGTGATGGAGAAACTTAGCCAGCAGAGGAATCGAACACGCGACGTCCGAGTGGGACCCGAACGCGATGCCAACTGAGCCACTGACCGGTCGTGTATATTAAGTCAACTGAAGTCAAACCAAAAAAGTCTCGTATGCTAATGTAGGATGGAGATGGAGTCCTATTGCGTCTAGATTAATTTTAGGTAAGGGAGATGGGGATATAGGGTAGGAGATGCTCCCGATACGTTTCATACTTTTGTATTAATTTACGATCGTACGCGTTACTTCTATTCGATATTTCTGAAGGTTATTGTTAAAAATTTATATTTGTGAAATTTTGTGTTTAACGGGAATTATTTTTTTCTGACGTTGGTTATGCGTAAGAGAAAATGAAATAAATTGAATAGTCATGTTGATCTTGTCGGAATATGAATTTTTATTAAACTGGTAAGCTGAGTTCAGGACATTTTTCAGAATTTTAAATAACAAGATTTGGTCAAAAATTAAACGTCGTGTATGGTTCGGAGTAATTTGAAAAGTTTAGTTTACAATTTACGTGTTTAATTTTTTTTATTTATTATTCCAATTTTTTCATTAGATTCATTCACTCATTCTTCCATTAATGACGGCCGGTGTAGTCCAGCGGTAAGGCTCATGACTCGCACTCCGAAGGTCGCGGGATCGAATCCCGGCGTGGCAAATAAATTTTATTTGATTAATTTGTGTTATTTCACAGTTTATTCATTTAAAATAATGTGTAATATATTTGCGGCACGTTCCGCGGCGAGTGGAAGATGCTATCAGTATCGCCCTGGTGCAAGACCACCATTCAGAATTGAAACGTTGCTTGAAATGGCTTTAGCCGTGTTTGGTGAAAAGATCTGAATAGCCAGGTACTTCCCTACCTTCCTCTTCCCTATCTCCTTTCCCTCCCCACCACCTTCAATCTCACAACATACCCCAATTGGGAATGCCATAGTCTCACTGTCTCCAGACGGGAGCAGTTGGGACTCTTGTGCATATGGTAGTCATATATAAAAAAAAATGTTAATCGTAACCCAGCAATGTTCGTATTTCTTGATAAAAAAAAAAAAAACAGTTCTACCAAATACATTATATACCTATTTGAATCTCAGTCGAATATTATTTGTTAGAGATGTAGTGCGTCTCTCAATTTCATTCCATTATTTTCTAGTTGTATTAACATTTGTATCATCATGTAACTAGCATCAACGAATCATGAAATTATCAATATGGTAAAACTGGGGATGATATCGCGATAAATCGCCCTCTCATTTACTATTTAGTCGGTCGAGAAGTGAGCCCATATTGCAGAAAGTACTACTGTGTATTCTGTAGGTAAAGAGGGGAAGCTTCCTCTGTACTCTGTGCCGTTCTATATTATAAGTATAGTGGATGTAATTCGATTTGCCCTGTGCTCAGACAATCCGGCCCGCACCCCCCGCTATAAATTACCAGGCAACGACCCACCCTTAGCAAGGCGGGGTAGGTGCTTACAAGAAGTGGCCCAAAATAATAACACTAAAACGTTTAAACGAAAGAATACGAGATAAACTCAACGTATTGTCACGTGGATAAAACTTACCCGTAAGATGAAAATAGAAGAATGGTAGAAACTCGTATGGTGAAAAACCACCATTCGAATCGAAATGTTGCTTGAAACGGCATTAGCCCCGTATGGTGACCAGCTCTGAATAGCCAGGTACTTCCCAACCTTCCTCTTCCCACTTTTTTTACATGAGCTCCACACAGGAGGCCCTGAGGAAAATAATTTCCCTCAGGGCCTATGTCATTTGAAGAGAAGGGAGGAGAGTTCTGGGAAGGGAAAGGGTTTAAAGGTTTCACCAAACGTAGCGAACCACTTGGGGTGACCTATGGCAGAGGTGTTGGTTATCGGTACGATGGCGGTACCCAATCCCGCCTCCCAAATTGATTGATCCCACTGCCTTCAACTTCACAAAACACCTCAATAATTGAGGATTTCAGTCCCACCGGCCCCGAACCGGGGAACAGTTCAGACTCTAGTGCGGTATTCATATAAAAAGGGAAAGTTAATAAAATAATAAAGATATTTTCATGCTTTGTAAAAGTCATATTTCATAATAACGATTTGTTAGGCGATAGTAGTTTGCAAGAATGGCGCAATAAAATTCGCCAAGAATTATTATAATACATATAATGGAATCTTAATAGATAAAAATGATTAATGGAAAGATCATATCAATCTCACTGTGGAAAGAATAAGAAAACTTATATATGTTTTCTATAACATACGAAACATTTTAAACAAGAAAACTATCAAAATTGTCTATTATGCATTAATTCAGTCCTTATTACAGTACGGCATTATTGGTTGGGGAGGGGCCTTTAAGATTTCCTTACAGCCCATAATTACAATTCAAAGGATAATTATAAAAATCATCCTTACGAAACCATACGACTTCCCTACTTTAGAGATATTTCGGGAATTTAATGTACCATCTATCACAGAATTATATAAGAGAAACGCATTACATCAAATCTACAAAGAATATTTTATCCAAAAAATTCACCCCCCAGATAGCATAAGCAATAGATTTAAAACCAATGGCTTAATGGCCATTCATATGCTTAGAACGACCACGGCTCAACACCACCACTTATAATTAGGTGTGAGATGGTACAATATATTATTATCCAAAAACAAAATTAATGTAACAGAAACTTTGAAATGTGAACAATTCAAAAAGCAAATTAAGTCCCAGAAATTGGATAATGATACATTGTACCCCTAATTAACATCTAATAAAAAAATGTATAATTGTTATTGTTTTTATTTCTTTGTCAAAAAATGTTTGTATATAATTTCATTCAAGACATTTAAGTCTCTGATCATTGTATACATACTTCTGGGAACATTATTTTTTTTCTATGCATGTAAATACTACTCCCATAAACACGAGCTCCTAGAGCTCAACTTATGGAGAAGTAGAATCATAAAATTAATCATTATGTAAACCAAGGTAATAATATTATAAGTGTAAATATTATTGTTAAAATAAAAAAAATAACTACTACTCCAAAAAATCTACTTTCCACAATATATTGCAGATATAAAAATCTGCTTTTTGGCATTCATATTCAACGGGTTTTTACGTATAACAAAAAAACTCGTGCATCTAAAATATATTTCAAAGCAGTATTTTTTTTTTAATTATTTGATTAACATCCATACATTATTCAAACAATTTAATAGGGTTAATAATCTTCAGTAACCTTGTCGAATGAACACATTAAAAACAACAAAAAAAAACTAACAAATTAAAGTAATGTTGAAAATGCATACTTTTAAACGCCGTGAATTAAATCGATTAAAAATTATAGTTAAGGTAGTGCAATTATCGTAAGAGCTATTTACACGGATAATTTCGAATATTACGATATTCATCACGGTCTCTTTTTGTAGTCTTAGAACTACAGATCCAAAAATGTTGTGAGGTTATAATATGATCAGACTTTAAAGGAATCAGAACAATGATGAAATAATTAATAACTAGCAGTTAAAACCCGCTTTGCAATTTTTTACTTTAGGCCCTGCGGGCGGCTTTTGGTTCGGCTTCGCCCAGTTGGTGTTGATGACCATTTTATATATCCGATAGTTCCAAAAATAGCCCGTTCCTCGGATCCAGTGATAGATAGTCATCGGGTCGAAGTAAAGGCAATAACGTCATATATAATATATAGCCGCTTGATACTATTATTCACAACTAAGTACATATTACCGTCAATCTTTCCATATCCGAGGAGATACTCAAATTCACAAATTCGTATTATTTATACTAGCCAGGGGGCACGTCTCCATGCAACCTGCTAACGGAAGTGGCGAGATTTTTTGACGTATTCTTGAATTCGAAACCGAATTACAGTGGTAGCTTTGTTTGAAATTTCACGTACACAGATGTTATTTGTGGTACGGCGTGGCGTCAGATATGCACTCGACGCCGAGTTCTGAAATTCAACCTCGCAGTCGCAAGGCTATTGATAATGTTCGATTAAGACTTCTCATAAAAAAATCAACTGCAAAATTTTTATTATTAATCAATGTGTCTTACGATCAAACAATGAACATGTACATCGAAAGATCCAGACCGAAAAATCTCAAATCTCACTAAAAGCTCCTCCACAATACGAAACATTATTAACACAAACCAAACCAACTTTATGTTGAAGATGTGATAACGACATTCGTGGCAGAGCGACAATATTGGACCTGGGTTCAGAGGAAGCGGTCAAATCCGAGAAAAGGAAAATAAGAAAGTTAAATTTTTTTCATCTACAGAATTTAAATACATTTAATGCACTATACCCCTTCCAGGGCGGAAAATACTCCTGTAATTCATTAAGATGAAGCTATACGTGAAATCCCATTTAGTTTAGATCCTATTTAGATTAATCTTTACGATGAATTGGTTTACAGTGAACATCAAAAAATATGCTATGGATAAATTGAAGCTTTTACTAGCTTTTCTATGTATTGGAATCACAATAAAATTATTATTTACGTAACAAAAAATATAAGCGTAAACCACTAAAAAAATTTTTTCATCAAGTAATTAAGTAATTATAAGAAACAATTTTTTAAAAATATCCCTTTATGGCTAAGACTATTTTTGAGGTTTCGTATGTTCTAGCTTTTTTTCATTCTTATAAAATTATGCACAAAATAAATAAAAACCAATTTTTCTCTAAGTTGCCTCGTGCAAATACAAAGCGCGATTTTAAATTTTGTAGGCATGAGAATCGAAATATTTCTAGCATTTATATTTCTCTTAATTCATTTATTTATACCCTTAGAGCTTTTACATAAAATAAGCCCCAATTATTTGTATTTCTTGGACATTAACTACGTAACAATTTTTAGACATTTTTTTTGAAGAGTTTTAATTTTCAATGTACATTTGTTACTTTAAATTTTCCGCTACCGGTTTCAACACATGCGTGTCATTCACCATAAAACTTAAAACTAACTTATAATTCTACACAAGTACAAAAATGATTAGATTTAATTAGGTAGGTGTAGTGGGAGGGGTGGTACTAAGTGCAATGGTGGAGTAATAGGTCACGATTTCAAGCGGAAAAGTGGTTTTTATTTATTTTTTAATTATTATTTAATAAAAAAGAAAAAAGTTGATCAATGGAAACATGCCACAGATAATTTTAGCCATCAAATGGTATTTTTTATTGTTCCTTGTACGTGTTCATACATTTATAATGAAAAAATAGATTTTTAGTAGCTTACGCTTATATTTCAATAAAGTAATTAACAAATTCATTCTACTCAGCGGAAACGACAGGAAAAGCTTCAATTTTTTCAAAACATATTTTTTGTATAGTATTTGTAATGTAAACCACCGATTCGTAGTAAAAGATTAATCTAAAGTTATGATTTAGCGTTAAGCTTCGCCTTAAGGCGTCGTATCCCCTCTCAAAAATAAGAAGATGGAGAGATGTAATACGAATGTTAGAGAGAGAGAGCGCTAATATTTAAAACGATAAAATTGAAGCGAAAATTGTAAAAATGTTTAATAAAACACGACTCGCTTAAAATGAAGTAAAAATCTCGGAGTGAACCATCTTAAATAGCTAGAAACACTGCGATTTTTTTTCAATACATATAACTTCTAAAATAAGTGAAATGAACGTGTTTATAATAATTTTCGGAGCATATTTTGCGATTTTTTTCTACCGAGGGAATTTCACATAATTTGCGTTTCGGCGTGGAACGCGTCTAGATTTTCAAAAATAACATATATTTTTTTAGGAGCTTAAAAACTTCAAATGTTTAAATATGTAAGAAAACGGTAGAAATTCGGGTAGCGACGGCTTAAGTCGGGTGCATCCATCCATTGAACCAATTTATATAAAAGAATCAAATCGCTAAAATTATTCTCTTGGTGAAGACCATTATTCAGAATCGAAACGTTGCTTGCAATAGCGACCACAGCGATACTCGAGGGTCTACCACTAACTTAGAGTACAATAATAATCTCGCACCACTTCAATATTGAATGTATTCAATAACTTCCAAACTTTTCAAGCACATTACAAACATATCACAGTTTCGCTACGATTCTCACGAGAGCATATGGCATGCGCGCGGTGCGGACCACTCGCCTTCCGGCTACGGGAATCAGATGATTATGATACGTGTGCCAGTAGTGGATAGGTAGGTACCTCATTATTATTATTACTTTTGAAAAACCGTACCGCAGTCAGTTGTAGGACACCGGTCGGCCGCCGCAAAACCGGTCTGGAGCCGACGTCCCTAAATTGAAGATACCGTACGGACATCGTATTGGAGCGCCTTATAATAAAATCAATGTTGTTCTGCATTTGATTCTATTATTGATAATAATAATAATAATACTGATCTTGTTGCTAAAGCTAAAATACTATATTATGATAAAAATCGTAATTTGAAAAATTGCATCTCAGCTAAAAAGCGTAGACCCTCGAAATCGAATTAACGTGTCGAGATTAACTCTAAAAATTCACATTTCAAATATGGAATTAAAATAAGTTTTTGAAAAAAAATATTATACTAGAGGTGGTAGGAGCTTTACTGTTGGTCTGAATTCTTGTTACGTCAGATCCAATTTTGAAAATAACAATTAAAATATTTTTCTGTCAAAACATTACTTTTGACGGCCTCCGTGGTCCCGAGGCAAGACTCTTGACTCACAATCCGAAGGTCGCGGGTTCGAACCCGGCGTGCGCAAATAAATTTTATTTGATTAATTTGTGTTATTTCACAATTTATTCATTTAAAATAATATATAGTATATTTGCGGCACGTTCCAGAGTGGAAGATACTATCAGTATCGCCCTGGTGTAAGACCACCATTCAGAATTGAAAGGTTGCTTGAAATGGCTTTAGCCGTGTTTAGTGACCAGATCTGAATAGTCAGGTACTTCCCCACCTTCCTCTTCCCTATCTCCTTCCCCTCCCCACTACCTTCAGCCTCACAACATACCCCAATTGGGGATGCCATAGTCTCACTGGCTCCAGACGGGAGCAGTTGGGACTCTTGTGCGGTATTAACTGTAAAAAAAAAAAAAAAATTACTGAAATGTTGTACAAGGTCAAAACGTTAATTGTTCAGGAGGGCGAAAAGAAAGTTAATTTTTATTTTTTCAATAACATATCTCCTGTTTTTGTAGACCTACAATTGTGAATTTACAAACAGTATTTAATTTATTTTTAATGTTTCATAAAATCATCTCTTAAAAAATGCAAGTCGTAAAAAAAGCACATTTTTTTAAGAGAAAAAAAAGGAAAAGGTATTTAACTAGTTTTTAGATTTCTTGTCCTTTATATCATTTCAAATTTCCGCTATCTCGATATGTATTATTCTTAAGTCAGGTGATTTGCTGAGGATCCGTGACCTCCTAGAAATCCAAGTGCATTCAACCCGTGTTACATTACGGACAGACTCACAACCTAAATTAGTAGCTATGCTTGATAAATGATTATGGACCGGTATTTAAGCATTTTTTGTAATTTATTTCCGTACCTGTGGGCTTTTACATGTAATTAATGGTATCAGTCGACTTTTCTTGACAGGGTTTCTAAGTTTTTTTTACACGAGTTCCACACAGGAGGACCTGAGGAAAATAATTTCTCTCAGGGCCTATGTCATCTTTGGGGATGCTGTGTTAAAATTGTAAAAAATGATAATATTCAACTAATTGATTTCTCAAAGATTAATTAAATAAAATAAATCCATATTATTGTACATAAATCAACAACCCAACAAAGTGGAACACCCCTTTGAAAAGTCATTAAAAGTGATAAAAAAAATGCCCATCAACTAACCTAACCTGACTTATTTAACCTAGTTTTTTTTCATTACTTTTCTACTATTTCATAGTGAGTTTAATTAATTTAGGTTAAAACAATTTTTACAAGCTATGCTTTTAATATTCAGACGAATTAATTGTTTGCGTACATACGCGTATATGAATAGATAGTTTTGTATATAAACAAAATCAAATCTTTCAAGAAAGGCTTACAAATATACAATATTATAATACGAAATGTGTAATTTTTTAAGTCTTTTATATCCATCTTCAAGCTTTGACTTGCAGTCTTCTATACGTTCTTTATATTATAATTTGTCAATGCTCTTCATTTATATGTGCTTTCCTTTCATTGTCATCTCTTTTGTTTAATCGTGTTTTTGTTATGTTATTAATGGACTATTTGTCCGTAAATAAATAAATATTACACCGGTGACTCAGTCCTACATTATATTTGTTGGCCTTTCTTGAAAGATTTGAGTTTTTATACAGACAAAACTATTTATTCATATTGTGTATGTATGTACGGGCGCTAACAAATAATTCATCTTAATATTTTAAAGTATAATTCGCAAAAGTGTTTTAACCTAAATTAATTAATTTTTTATGAGAAAAACTCTCTTTTTATAACTTTTGAAGGTTATTCCAAGGTTTTATTTGAAGGTGGCAATAGCGAAATTGAAAAACGCGCACGTCCCGGTTAGACGAGAGGTCTGGGTTCGAGTCCCAGTTGCGACCATTGGTTTTTTTTCTGTTTTTCTGTGTCTTGTTTTCTTTCATATTTTCATTTAGATTATAAGTGTTATCTTCTTCTTCAATGATAAATTAATTAAACTTGCACCATCTATGAAAGAGCAGATTATGAATTCTTTTAAGTAAAAAAAAAGGATTATCCGTGGTTGCACGAGTCTATAAATTAATAATTGCCAAACTAATGAAAAAACAAAAAAAAAACAGACTACGTTTTTAAATACAACAAAATAAACTTCGACTGGCGCTCGTTCTACTAATGTTTAAGTTATTAACGTAGTACCTACTAATATTTAATAAATCGAAAGTAATTTTAGTGGTAATAAACGTAAAAATCGTCACCAACCTCGAGCGGTCATGAGTTTAAGCACGTAGGCGTCAAGAATTATCCAATCATTTTATACGGCCTGATAATATTGCTCATAATGTCCGTAAGATGGAAACTGAACTCTCTTCCAGGAATTCTATAATGATTATTTGGTCGAGACCATGGTCCGTACGAGATCATGTTAGTGGGAAGTGGGTAAGGTTAAGACGACGACCACATCACCCGACAGGCGGAACAGTGAGAGATTTGACGGTCTCCGTGGTCGAGAGGTAAGGCTCTAGACTAGCGATCTAGAGATCGCGGTCGCGGGTTCAAATCCCGGCGCGCGCAAGTAAATTTTATTTGATTGATCTGTGTTATTTCACAATTTAATCATCTCTGTATCGTGAAAGATCATTCAGTATCGAAACGCTGCTTGAAATGGTCTTAGCCGTGTTTGGTGACCAGTTCCGAATAGCTAGGTATCTACTTCCGAACCTTCCTCTTCTCCCCATACAATTTAACCTCTTAAATTACCCCGTTTGGGGACGTCGTTGTCCCTCTGGTTCGAGACGGATGTGGGCAGTCGGGAGTCCTGTGTAGTATTCACTTAAAAGAGGGTGGAGGTCACCGGAGGTTCTGCATAATCAAGGTCGAGAGAATTGGCAAGATTCAGAAATCATTGAGCTCTAAGGTTTCCACGTTAATGTAACTATGTTCAGTTGATTCAAAATTCCAACTAAAAAACTATATTTTAACTACAAAAAAATAAGACAAAACTTCAAAATTGTTTTTATTCTCTGTTTTAAAATTATAACTCAATAAGGGAATGAGTTTTCAAACGTTTTTTTTCCGCACAAGAGTTCCAACTGTTCCCAAGAGCCAAGTGAGACTATGGCATCCCTAATTGGAGTATGTTGTGAAGCTGAAGGTAAGTGGGGAGGGGGAAAAGATGGGAAAGAGGACGGTGGGAAAGTACCTGGCTATTTAGACCTAGTCACCAAACACGATTAAAGTCATTTCAAGCAACATTTCAATTCTGAACGGTGATCATACCCCAGGGCGATACTAAGAGTATCTTCCACTCTGGAAAGTGCCGCAAATACATCTTATATTATTTTGAATGATTATTAAATTGTGAAAACACAAATCAATCAAATAAGATATTCTTGCACACGCCGGGATTTGAACCCGCGACTTCTGGATCGCTGGTTGCTAGCCTTGCCCCTCGACCACGAAGGACGTCAGAGGCCGAAGCGGGATAGTAAAGCCATCATTTTAATTATATCACCTATTTTTGACGCAGAATTCCGTATATTGTTTATTACAAGATTGCTTCAAAATGTTTGACAACATTCAAAAATGTATTTGTTATTTAAAAAAATATCTATCGCTAAACTTGATACATTTTGCATTGCTTGTTTCCTAATAACTCTATAATATTATATACCAATGCTCCAAAGACAAAACAGTTTACTTTAAAAAATTTATTTATCTTCACGTTATTCAAGGATAAGGGATTAGGTGGGAGGATTACCCGTATAAGATCCTCAGTGGAATGACCCTCATACTTCTGGGTGTACGGCGGACTATCCCAGGAGGGTCGCGGGCACCTGCCTGCACAAAGAACGTCAAAGAGGGGTGCATTTTGAAAAATAAACTTCCTCAACAAACTTCATATTATTATTCACGATTCAGAACTATATCCAAGGAGAGATAGATTGACGTGACTTTGGAATCGAAATAGAATTTCCATAGAACATAACACCATAGTCTGATCGCCCTTCTACAAAATTCATATTCATTATGTTAATGGGTACTAAGAGGAATGAGCGAGCACTGGACGTTTTTGAAAGGAAAATTTTAAGGCGTGTCTTCGGACCGGTTCTAGAAAATGAATTTTGGCGTAGACGTTACAACAATGAGCTCTATACTCTGTTTAAGGAGCTAAACGTCACAAAATTTATAAAACTGGAAAGACTTCAGTGGCTGGGTCATGTGGAGAGAATGACCGAGCATCAAGCACCAGTCCCTGCTGAACTTTAGACCGATAGGGTGTAGGAGCCTGGGAAGGCCGAGATTAAGATGGAGCGACATCGTCCTCAAAGACATATCTACCTTGGAGTTTCTAAACTGGAGAGAGGAGGAGGGGGTCCCAGGGGTTGTAGAGTTATAGAGCTTAGATGATGAATGTTGAATGAATTCAAAGAAAATTTCTACGTTTCGTAAATTTTAAACTTAACATCCCTTTAGAGCACGTAAATTACCCGTCGTTAATGAATATATTTGAATATTACAAATTTAGAAAAAAGACGAAAAATAAACGACCTAACCTTTTTGTTAAAATTATTAAACTCTAAATTCGATTGTTGTGAACTCCTGCAATTAATATATCTAATGGACCCGCACGAACAACTAGACAAACATTATCATTTTATCTACATACATCCAAGTATAGTTTGCATTCCCCAATACAACGTTTACATAGTTTTGGTGACAAATACTTAAACAATATGGATGTATTTGACAACAATTTGAACTTGGCAAACTTCAAACGCAGCATGTGCCAACTATTTCATAAACTATTGTGAACACCAATTTTAAATACTTTTATTAATATTAATATAGCTGATGTGGAGGATACTGGCAGATTATCTATTTTTACTTAATTTACATTCTATGTTACCTACTTTGTGTCAACTCTCGTATTTTATGTTACCTGTATTTTGTCTGTCTGTTTTTAGTGTTTGGTCAACTCTTTATTTTCATTTTAAAATAATTAGAAAATGTGTTTCTGGGTAGTATAAAGAAATTTATACACTTGGTTGGTAATCAATTTGGGAGACGGCTATGGGTACCGCCGCCCCGGGAATCATTTATTGGATATCCAACACCCCTGCCATTAGTCACCCAAAGTGGTTCACTACGTTTGGTGACTTAGCAGAGCTGACCGATTCATGGAGTGAGGTTTGTCTAGGTTTTAGCGATAGATGCGTTTACCGGATCAGGAGAGACCAGTTGAGAAACCAGACTCTCTCGAACTTCGCAGTGGGAGGGACTGATTCATACGACCGTCACTCCTGGATATATTGAACCCACCCACCCGTCTTTTCCTTCCCAGAACTTCCTCTCCATTCTTTCCTTAAAAAGACCCTCCACATAACATCTCCAAAGATGACATAGATAGGCCCTGGGGGAATCTTTTTCTCAGGGCCAACTACGTGGAGCTAACGTAAAAATAAAAACAATCATCGAAGAAGTGTGATCCATATTGACTTGAAACCAAATTGATTTAGGGAATTACTTAAGACCTTTCCTAAGACTTCAATAAAATTGACTAATTTCGACATTTGAAAAAGGTCAATCAATTTCATCGGAAGAAAGGGAAAATTGACCTCAGTTCGGGCACACCAGAGACGTCCACCGGTTTAGATCTTCAGTGGTGTAAATCGGTAATCCGATTACCTTATTCTATTTTCAGCCTAAAATTTATTCAAATACCGCGATCGAAAGATTATCCAACCAAAATACGTATGATTAAAGTTAATATCATAAAAAGAAGATATTTTTCATTCAGTAATGTGCTTATGTATGAAAATAGTATTTGGGAACAAGTTATGAGTCATGGATTAGTTGGATTGCTTCGGTATCCACCGACACTCGTAGTGTTGTATACATACGATTAACATTTTAGAACATCGCAGCGGGAGTCTTAAAACCATCATAATAATCAAATTCAAGAGAGGTTATTCTCGTTACAGGAACCACGGTTCTCAGTTATTTCACCACAAAAAAAATACTGTAAAATCCTAGTAAGTGATTCTTAAAAAAACCAACATAATAACTAACTTTGTGAACCAGGGTTCGTGTCCCGGATCCGCCGACAATTTTAAGGAGAATCAATTTAATAATGAGGTCTATTTCTCATACATAGACCGAATGGATGATAAAAACGTGTGCTCTATAAAAGATATATTTTTTTCGGTCTTGTGCCAACTGAATATAAAGTCATCAGGGGTGAGGTTTGTCCGGGTCTTGGAGACGGATGCGTCTGCCCCCAGCTTCATGGTCGGCCGGATCGGGAGAGTGGTTTAGGGAGTCCCTTTGACTTCTCCAGCCGTACTCTTTCGGAACATAACCTTGCACCGCAGTGGGAGGGATGGATTCAAATGTCTGTCACTCCTGGATACACTGACCCCCAGATTCTTACCCACTCCTAATACCCCTTTCCATCCTAGAACTTCCCTTTTCTAAAAATACCCTCCACACAGCATCCCCAAAGATGACATAGGTCGTGAGGGGAATTATTTTCCTCAGGGTCTCCTGTGTTTTTTTTTTTTACATTAACTCCACAGGAACACACCACAAAAAAAAACTCAACACCTCTTTGAAAAGTCATTAAAAGCTATGAAAAAAAAAAAATTAAAAATAGCCCATAGCCCATAACCCTAACCTAACGTAACCTATTTAACCAATTCATTTTTTTTGACTTTTCTGAGGTGGTTCTGAGTTGGTTTAATTCTGAGTTGTTCGGTCTCCCATTTTCCCCGTCCTGTGATCTTATAAACAGCATTGCAGGATATTTAGCACATCGATAAAGGTTTTGTCGAATATGTTCGTTATTTGTCAATGTTCTCGACCACGACTGCAGATCTCCAACGAAAAGCAGTTCACGTTTAGTAAATTAAACAAATTTAGCAAACTTAAACTGTTTGATTGTCATTGGCCACCTGCGATCCTGCTCGAGAGTATTAACAATTAACTGATGTTGTCGATAAGAAGTCCGCGCATATGCTAAATTCATTATTTATACCAAAAAGATCTCTAAAATGATCTCCTTAATTTTGCAAAAAACCAAAGCTTTCAAAAAACAAAAAAGTCATTAGAAAAATTATTAATGACAATAAAACATGTTTGATTAAACTCGAACAATAAACGGTCGGTGTAAACGTAAATTTGGACAAATTGAGTACATAACTTCTACATATTCTCATTAATTTGTAATTCGGTCATACACATTTTTGCAAATATTCTTCAGACTGCATTCAGTATTTTTTCTACTTTCCTTCCCTTCAGGCGTCAGGGAGGGTATCTGAACTACTAAGGGCCGGTTTTATAACCATCCGTTCGTTACGCTTGATACCATTTTTAACAAATATTTGGTCTACCGCCTGATTTCGCCGTTTTATAAACATTCGCCAGGCTACCGGTCGGTTAAATAGCGGTTAACGCTTTACGGACTGATTTTGGTCAGTTAAATGGATAACGATCCGTTTGCTGACGTTTTTTGACAGTTGTAAGTAGGAAGTTGTTCTCGGCGCTCGGTTATTTGGATCCGTGTTACTTTTATATTATTATTACTATACTATTTTTAAAAGATAATATTGTATAATTTGCGTTTATGCAATGGATTCCTCATCGCGCAGTGGAAGTTAAGATAACTGATTGACATTTCTCGAAGATAGTTCATCCTGTAGCAGTGAAGACGAAGCTGCAAGACGCAGAAAACCGTGTATTTTTACGCATAGATTGGACTATTTCAATTATTTTGAAGACTTCGATTTCAAACTGTGGTTTTTGTTTGTCAAAGAGTTAAAGAGTTATCAAATTTTAAGCACAATTGGAGCTCGGTTAATGCCAGCGAACGCGACATATCGAAATCAGTCAGTTGGGCCAGCCCAGAACACAGCAGTTATTACTAACACTATGTTTCTACGCTCTGGGATCAATGCTGCAAGCAGCTGGCGATTTTACAGGAATCTTCAAGTCGACGGTGTGCATTGTTCTATAGAGAGTGACCCAAGTAATAAAACTTTAGGACCAAATGTAACCGATGACCGCTAGTAACGCACATTTGTTTATAGTACGCAAAATAAAATAACGAACGGATAGCGGTCCGTTAACGAAAAACGGTTCGTTACGTAACTGAAATTTGGTACTTCGTTTATAAAACCGGCCCTAAGTGGACTGGTATCAAGAATACAACCTTCCTCAGCATCACACTACACTATACTCCTGAAACAACATTCTTAATTCGCTTCATTACATGTACGCACGTTCCATTCGCATCTTTCCGTTGGCAAATTCTCCAGTGGGTTGTTTATAAGACGTACGTCTTAGGAATCCCATTCTTCCTGCGTTTACCATAATTCCTCTGGCGGAATACTGCCATAAGCCAGGACTGAATTAGTTTGCATCAATAGCGCAGTCCTCACGCTTATAATTCAACCTTCGTGTGAAACTGGTCGCCAGGTTCCCCCTTTTCTTATCTTCTTCCACCTACATGCGCACAATGCGCACTGGCTCGCGTTACCGCTCACGCACACATGCGCACAGGGGCAGGTGGGTAAATCAGGCCAACGTGCGCACTGCGCACCCCTTCCCCGCATAGGTACGCGCACGCAGTACACGCGGACATCTGTTCGGGAGTTATGCGATGTTTTTTTCAACTTCTTTGGATTAGAGAGTTAATATTGTACGCACTCGTGAGCAACGATATTATATAAACGGAGTAAATAAAACAGCTAATATTTTGGTTAACGTTGGCTATGCACCTATCTCTCATACGAACGAGAAAGAACCCTTAAAATTTACACAAACCACAATTTCCTTCCTCGACATTCTCATTTTTGTAAAACAAAAAAGAAACATTCCTGGGTTATGAATAATCTGAAAATATTTGAAAAACTTCTATTACCATCGTTATAAGGGGAAAATGTTGCTTGTTATTATGCCTTGGTTAGGAGAGAAACTGAACTTACGCCGCCTTGGTGTGAACCAGAAGCATTTTGAAATACAGCCACTAAGCAGTCCAGCATAGACCGAGACGTGAGCTCTCTCCATTCACGAAAAAAACAATAATAATTTAATTCTCATTAATAAATCAGAGGAGCCATTCAATATCTTTTATTGGGTGACCGGACAACTCGGAATAAAACCAACTCAGAACAGATAAGTCATTTATAATGATAAAAAAATTGGTTAAATAGGTTACGTTAGGATTATCGGCTAATTTAAAAAAAAAATTCATAGCTTTTCAAGGAGGTGTTGAGTTGACTTTATTCTCAGTTGGCATGGAACCCTTTTATTGATACGAAAAAGATTCCATACGGAATCAGCTGTCAAATTTGTGTTATTTTCCATGGCTTTCAATTGCTTTTTTCAATGGGTGTCGTGGGCCAATGACAGCTGTAGCCGATTTTAACTAGTTTAAAACAAGAAATACTTTAAGTATGCATGATTATTTTTTTCATTTAATGTACGTTTAAAGATGTATCATGGATTTGACATTTGCGAAGTTTCGTATCAAAACTAAAATGTAACTTCTTTAAACGTATCCAACTTTAAACGTACATTAAATGAATAAATAATGAACACTACTTTAAACTAGTTGAAATCAGCGACAGCTGTCATCTGCCCACGACACCCATTGAAAAAGCAATTGAAAGCCATGGAAAATCACACAAATTTGACAGCCGATTCCGTATGGAATCTTTTTCGTTTCCACAAAAGATACAGAATCGCTCCTCAGGGTAGATTTCAGTCAATAAATATATAAATTATTAACGCTTGTTTTCAAGTCAGAGATCTAAGTTCTTCAAGAAGTGAAGATAATTTTGTTGTTGATACTCTGCATATTCACGTATAAATTACACACGTCGGAAACGTTTCTTGTCAATTTAAATTTATAAGCGGTTATTATCGTTAAGTGGCTTAAAACGAGCATGCGAAAATTTCAGGGAGCTTATGTGGTACGGTGGAAATCGCTAGTAGGTACTGAAAACCCAAAGAAAATATAATACTGGATTTGCATGAAACAATCAGAACAAATAAATAAAATTTTCCAAAAAAAATTACATTAAAAAATAAATATTTTATACAAAAAATTCAAACAAACAACCTAAGTAAGAATCGTGGTTCTCTTATCAGGCACAAGAGCTCCTCTTTTCTGATAATGTAGTTTACACGACCAATGATGACCTTAAATATAATATTTTGTAAAATACTAGCTGAAGTCCCCGGCGATGCCCGGGCTTTACACAGAGTTTTCGAAATCCGTGTACAGTGACCTTCTACAGTGACCTTATACAGTGAAAATGTATACAGTGACCTTACCTTCCTCTTGTTTGTATATATTATATATTTCAACCAATTTAGATAAAACCTCGAAAAATTATATACCCAAACCTTCCCCGTGAATCTCTATCTATTGATGAAAACCGCATGAAAATCCGTTCAGTAGTTTTTTAGTTTATCGCGAACAGACAGACAGACGCGGCGGAGGACTTTAATTTATAATATGTAGAGATAAAATATACAAAATATAATATGTTAAAATGTAACCCAAATTCTTTATATTACATTGAACATCTTTATATTACAATAAAAACAATTTAAAAAATGTGGCAATTTCTCCTGGACTCAATCAAAATGTTTTTTTTTTTTTAAATTTTTTAGTTTATAGTTTGAAATATGAATAACACATAGTGAGAGTAATTTAGCTGTAATCTTATATATAAAAATCAATTTTTGTTTGTTTGTTTGTTTGTTCGTATGTTGTGTGCTGCCATACCGTTCATCCGATTGCGATGAAACTTTGGTGATTTGTTGTGCGCATGCCTGTGAAGGTTATAGGCTATATATAATGGTAAGCTCTGGCGTTATGAAATTTGTATAAATGAAAATGAGTTAAAAAATATACTTTAGCGGCAGGAAGAGAAGGCGTGAGGGGAAGGGTAATGAAGGAGGTGGGGTTAGGGGGAGGGATGACGAGGGAGGGGAAGGCGTGGAAGGTGGAAGGGGAACGTGGGGGGAAGGGGACGCGGGGAGAAACAATTTATTTCTTTGCATTGCAACGCATGCCGGGTACCAGCTAGTGATGAACAAACACCGATTTATCTATAGCGCTAATACACGTCTCAGAACTTACATGGTCTATTTAGGTAGGTAACTTTTATATATATTTATGTATAATATTTAAAGAAATTAAATTAATGTACGAAGCACCTTGATAAGAAGGAGACTCGGATACCTAGAGGGCAGGGTAGAGAAACCAAGATAAATTGCGAAAGACCCATTGTGAACGAAGGACTGAGCTGCCAAACTGTCGTAGGATTCAGCCGAAACACGGGAGATAGAATAACGGAGCATTTACTGAAGCTGCAGAGACAGCTGGTGTAATTTTTTTGTTTAAGATTTGTGGTAAGTTTTTAAGTACAATCCGCGGCCCCTAGGCGCCTGTCCAAGCGATCGCCGCGCCACTGACCGTAACCCATCATTACACGCCCATAACAATTAACGCCGAATTGCAATTGAGACAACTGCCACCGTATTATTGATAATTTCAGGAAATATTGGAGAAATTTAATTATCACAACAGCACGAGTCAACATTACATTATCAAATAATTAACTTATCCAGCCTCCTTGAATATATTATGCACTAATAATAATACGTACATATCGTCACCTGTCAGAGCTTATGCAATGGAGACCATAATATTATGATGCTAACTGCATGTGATCGATTCTTGTCAAGTATCAATCAAAATAAAGTCGACGAGAGTAACTCAAAATTATAACAACATAATATGGATACGTATAAAGTTTCCGTTATCAGCTTTTAAGTTGTAATTATTTATTGCAGATATATTATAGCAAATGAAATTGGCTTCAACATCGCTTGCTAAGGATTGGTTTGTACTCTGTCCATTTTTGAATTTTTGTTAATCTTTGATTGTAGTAATTAATATTAGTTCGCTTAAAACTCAACCAAATATGTTGTTATTTAATAATTGGATCGTCTCAAACCATAGTAAACTAACATTTTGCAGTTTCGGAGTTAGAGCTTGAAATGTGAGTTCCAAATCATAATCAGAGAAATACTGTCTTGGCCAATCACGGGAGTTTTTTCTCTGATTGTTTCTTATTTTTGATGGAGCTAGATTATGATTTCGAGCCCTCATTTCAAGCTCTAATTCAAAAATTGCAAAGTGAGTTAGTTCACTGTGGTTTAAGACAATCCAATTATAGGGAGATGGCAAGTCCTGAAGAAGAAAGGTAGGAACTAGGTTAGGAACATGCGTTGATAGAGAGTATTTGTGGAGAAGTCAACTCTTACCCTGGGATAAAGCGACGTCATGATAATGACAGACGGATAATTAAAAATAAACAGAGTGTACAATTCACACGCGGTAGAAGCGAAACCTTCAGAAAACTAAAGTAGACAAGAGCGGGGAGGCTACGAAGCACTGCACAAAGAGGAGACCGATTATACTATCTCATCCCCTCGCTGGCTAAATCCTACAGATGTATGTGCTTGTCTCTTTTTAGTATCGCTATTTTTCGTGTCATCGAATTTCAAATCACAACGGTGCTAAAGCAGTTTTCACTTAAAAAAAATTATAGTGGGGTGCCGTTGTTCTCAACTTTTTGATCAATCAGTCCGAGTCTCCGATCAGCTAAGTGATTTGCTTAGTAAAGCCTCGATTACATTGAGCCAGTTTACAAGCTGATAGACGGCGAATTCACTATCTGCTAGTCAACTTGTCCAGTGAAAAATCTGCCAGTTAGCTAGCATATACGATTACACTGAGCGAGTTTACAAGCTATAAGCCGGCGAATTCACCATCAGTTCGCTCAAAATAATCGAGGTTTAACGCTCGGTTTGTCGGAGAGTTGCGTTGGGAAGAGCGTATTTGTGCATTTGAGGAGTGTTGAGCCAAAATTTCGGCTCAACAGTTGACCAGCGGGATTGGAAACAACGGCCGTGAGTGTGCAGTCTAAAGAAGAAAACTGTTGATTTATAACACTACTAAAAGATTACAAATTTGTCGAACATTCTGGAGATTGTATTTAAATTTTTGATAACGAAGCGTTCGTTAACCGAGGTTTTACCATCGAGGACATTAATCGCCATTAATCAGTATCCATACAAAAACAACCTAGAAATGAGCTGAGCCACCAAAAATCGCCAATATTAAATCCAGCAAACTCCAGTCTGCTCACAAACGAAACCGTAAAAGCCATTATTAAAAGCCCAAAGAATAACAATAAGAATACTGATGCATAATAGAAGTTGGCCGTTTGAAATGGCCGCTGAGCGAGCCTCGAACCCGGCACGCTGGGTAGGTACCTCGCTGCTTAAACTACTCGGCCACCTGCCGTTTGTAGCATTGCAAAAAAATTAACCGCACTCGTATTCGTACAGACATAATGCCGTATGACCGCCTTGCAGAGGAGGCAGTAGACGGTTTCTGTGAGTTCACAAATGTGACCGTAAAAACATCACAATTATCAGTTACTACGACGTTATTTCTTTATTTATGTGAGCTAGCTTTTACCCGGCATGCGTTGCAAGGCCTTTCAAAGTAATAAATTTATTCTCCCTGCATGTCATTTCCCGTTGGTCCCCGTTCCCTTCCACGAACCCCACCTTCCCCCTGCCTTTCCTCCCTGCCGCTAAAATATACGACGAAAAATTTCATAACGCCAGAGCTTACCATTATATACAGCCTATGTTACTCGCTGATAATGTAGCTTTGTATTGGTGAAAGAATTTTTAAAATCGGTTTAGTGGTTTAGGCGTGAAAACGTAACACACAAACACACACGTTCGCATTTATAATATTAAGTATAGATTTCGCGTGAGAGTGCAGGCTTCTAGATACTGCTTCAGACTGTGCAGAGCCAGTGTAACTACGGCAATCCCAATAATTGGGGTAGGTAGGTATAATTGGGAGGTTTAAGTTAGTAGGGGGGGAGGGAGGGATGATAATGCTATTTTGTCGTCATATCGATCATGCTATTTTGTCGGAAGGTCAAAGTATTTCCGCTTTGCAATAAAATCCAAATAAATGGAATATTTCTAAACGCATCCGAAAACTAAAAACTGTTTTTGAAAGGTGATCAAATATGCTTATACAATAAACATATAATTTTTGAAATATAAAGTTTTTTGATACAAACAAAAAAGTTTTAAATATAGCTCACCTTATGTTTTTTCTAACTAAAATTGCTGATAACGAAAAAATAAAATAACACATCTTTCATTAGGCACTTGCATTCATTATAAACATTATCGTCAACCCACTTTTCTGTCGTTTCATGAAAAAATTCACAAAGTTTCGTAATTTTTTTTTTCAAATTGCGATCGGAAATTTTGGTTTAACAAAGGTGTACATATTAATAATTTTGCGGTTAACTTTTAGATTTGAATATAATGCGTGGTGTTTTCTCTTTCTAAAACCGTTTAGATTATATTTCTAACCATGATAGAAAGGGAGACCTATAAGAGTTGAAAAAGGAACAAATTAACCAGAGGAGTTAAGAGTATTTACCATTCTGGATGGCACAATGAATCACCGACATTAATCTACTGATTCATTATTACAGACAATTGATTAATTACTTTGTTGGTTCGTTTCCTATATTTAGAATCTTTACTGTAAAATAATAACATGACAAAGCTTATGGAAGGAAATTAATTTTTTTTAAACTGTATTTTACCGCTACTCGTCCTCTACAAATATTTTATCACCGAGCCACACACAGACAGACATGTAAATTATAATATAATACACATATACACAGTATTGTTGCAAATACTGTACAGGTAAAGGGGTGCATGTCCGAGAACGTTAGAATAGCGGTCTATTTTCCATTCTCTAGTGTTTAAATTTAATGTTACAAACACGATAAATACACAAGTTAAAGGTGGACCATCGTGAAAGAAACATTACTCTCAAGATTTCTACGGTGGATTTTGATAATTTTAAATAGATTTTATCTCCAGATCAATGACCAATGACGAAATATATTCGCCCTGAATTTAGCCCCAGGCTAATTTTGTTCAGTTTTCGGAACAACTCATATAGGTCTCATAGAAATCGTTGTGCCTCCCTTACTGTCTTGGTTAGAAAAACGATCTAAATGGTGTTAGAAATAGAGAACACTACGCTTTGTATTCAAATATAAAAGTTAACCACAATACAATTAAAATGCACACTTTTATGAAACCAAAGTTTCCGACCGCAATTTGAAAAAAAAAATTAAACTTAAGGAACTTCGTTTTAATTATTTTTACATGAAATGAAAAAAGTGAGTTGATAACGTTTAAAAATACACTTGCCTTTTTATTTTATTTTTCAGTAATTTTAGCTACAAAAAACAGAAGGTGAGCCGTTTTAAAATCTTAATGAATGTTTGCATCAAAATGTTAATATTTAAAAAATTAAAAATGTATTTCATCACCTTTCAAAAGAGTTTTTTTTTTAATTTTATTGCAAAGCGGAAATATTTTGACCTTCCGACAAAATAGGCCCGAGGCTTGAGGGGTTAACAAAGATCGAAATCAGAATCTCAATGAAAGTTTGATCTAATTAACTTACTAGCAAATCACGATATTATTGATTATCACGATCATATTATTATTATTACTATCAATAGAGTTTATGAGTATGCATAAAGCCAGGTCTCTTGCGACCTCCGACATGAACATTTGCTTGAACATTACAACATATTTTTTCAGTCTCCTTCGTTTGTTGAAACATTGAGGCGAAATGGGCGTAGCCAGACACAATTTGGCTAGTGGTCTGTGAGGACGTATCTGCGCGTACGCACTATCACTTGACGTTTACGTAAATGTCAAGATGAGTTCTGACGATGGTAGGCCGCCATCTTGAGCGAGTAGTGCAAAGTTGACCACCTTTCTTACTTTTTTCGTACATTGTCCACAATCTGCTAGTTAGCTAGTAATGCGATTGCACTGAGCGAGTTTTCTAACAGAAAGTGAATTTCCCAGCTAATAATAGCTTGTAAACTCGCTCAATGTCATCGATACTAGCCGGCGTATTCACTATCGGCTAGTAATCTCCGCTCACTATAATCATATTTACTAATGATTACACTGAGCGAGTTTACTAGCAGATAGTGAATTCGCCGGCTAGTAGCTTGTAAACTCGCTCATCGTAAAATCGAGGCTTAAACAATATACAAATAATATATTGCCTATTATTATTACTAGTTATTAGGAATGGTGGCAGACAGTTTTCGCTATCGACTGGAATTGAATCTGCGGCAATATTTCAGGAAGTCAGTCCATAATGCAACCACAAGGCAATGGCTCCATTATATGAAATGTACACCTTGTGGTTGTGCGTCAGATGACTTCGGAAAACAATAACATGATGTACCGTACGAACTTATTATTAAAATGTTTGTAAATAAACAATAATTTTTTATGGTTCAGAAGAAATTGAAGGTTCAATGAGGGCGCTGTGTTTCTTCAATATTCCGATAATTCTGTTTACTTTTACATTTAGACAAATTTGTAACGTCACAAAAGAGAAATAAACTAGTAAACTAGACACTGAAGCCTCGATTACACTGAGCGGGTTCACAAGCTACCAGCCGGTAAGTTTAAAAGCGGGTGAATCGGCGAGTGAGATTGTCATGATGTCAAAACTGTCTACTTGCTCAGTAGCGACAGTATCAGCTAAAATAACGACTCTCACGCGAACCAATTCGGTCGACATTTGTAAAAAAACTTGAGCTGGCGCCACACGCTGGCCTGTAGCGTGAATTACGAACTAATTCTGAGTTACGAAATCAGCTGTTGGTAGGCCGCCATCTTGAGCGAGTAGCGAGTAAAGTTGACCAACTTTCAACTTTTTCGTAGATTGTCTACAATATGCTAGTTAGCAAGTAATACGATGACACTAAGCGAGTTTACTAACAGATAGTGAATTTCCCAGATAGCAGCTTGTAAACTCGCTCAATGTCATCGAGGCTTAAGAGAGGGCTCGTACGGACGTCATCGACGTTCGTCCCTTTCCTTCTCACGCGTCTTGTTTAAAAATGAAAAAGACAGAAGATACTAGAACGATGACTTCGTGTTCGATCTCTGGCTGTGACTAGTTAGTACACACAGCACCAGAAGAAAAAAGTTAATATAGGAGCAGTCAATCAGAACAAGATAGTCTAGTCCATCGGGTCAAGTCTGCGTACACCGTTTGAAATGTAAACTATCTCCCATCTAATCAAGTGATTTGATTCCCGGGCTATTGGCTTCACACGCAGGTTACACGCACGCATGTTTTAGCTTTCTGGCGACCCCTCACAGTGTAAACACCGCTTTACGTGCACAAATTTCTACCAGATGCACCACGCTCCACAACAGCTGTCATTATGGTATTCAGGGGTGGTGAACTAATGGTAGGGGACCTTTTTATGGCAGGACTGATACAAGAATTCTTGCAATAATTTATTTTTTATTTTTAATATCTTTATATTATAAACATGAATGTTTTTTTGTTTGTTCCTTGCGCGTTATTAAACCGTTCATCCGATTGCGATGAATCTTTGGTGATTTTTTGTGCGCATGCCCGCAAAGGTTGCTATACATACTGGTGAGCTCTGGCATTATGAAATTTGTATTTAAAGAATTACAATAGGTGGCACGCGATTAGATTGAAAAAAAAGTGTGTATTTCATATAGTTTAGCGGCAGGTAGGGAAGGCAGGATTGGAAGGGGAATCCGGGAGAGGAACGAAGCAGGGGTGGTTCGCGGGAGGGAGCCGAGGGAAGGGGGAAGGTAGAATGGGAATACGGGAGGGGGGAGGGTTCGCGGGAAGGAGGGACGAATGAACGGTAGGGGAGAAGGTGGAAGGGGAACGCAGGAGGGGGAGGGGAACGGGGGCAAGAACGGGTACTCGTGGGAAAGGACACGCAGGGGACACAATTTCTTTCTTTGAGTGGCATTACAACGCATGGTTAGTTATAATTTTATGTGAGTAAGTTGCGTAGGATTTGCTTATGTGCCTATATAGAATGCACGCCTCTGGATGAAGCAAGGAGTGTGCGAAGACAGAGTTGTTGAGGCGTTCGATTCTCATTGTCACTTAGTTTACATGGGTTTTTAATTTCCGTGAAAATGTAAAATTATATTGGTTTAATTTATTTATCTATCAACAGATTCGACTCGTCAACATTCGTGTACCGTTTCAACAGGCCTCAATACATTTTTTTTAACACACGCTCGGTTTCCGAAGACTTCCCATTGCTGGGTAGCCCCCTATGTCAAATAAAACGGGACAGGTACCCACGCCTCTCCGGGGTGACCGTGATTTCAAATCGAAAATATGGGAATCAAATTTATAAAACATTCATATATCGTAAAAGGGAACCTACTACAGGGTGGCCACGAAAGGTTACAAAAAATATAGAGGTTTTGGACAGGCTACTGCGATTACCATTGTTTTTAATAAAAACCGACTGACTAAATAAAGAAAGTTACCTAATTGCGAGATTCATACCGAATTGATAATGTTTGTAGATACCGTGGTTGATTAAAACCATAAATTATAAAAACCCACATAAACCACGTTTACTGGTATTATTAAGGCCCTGAATATTTAGGGTACCTCATGTATTAGGTGATAACTTCATACGTTTTGAACGTTAGACCGTAACTTTTTCGCTAATCTTGATGGCGGCGTGGTTTTGTTTTTCGTACAAATCTACACCGAGATATGTGAAATTTTGCACTTGACCTTCAAAATAAGAGGAAAATTAGTGTCAACATCTAAACATCATAAATCACTTATTGTATCTTGTATTTACCGCTGAGCACTTGCATACTGCTTACTAACAACGTATGCAGGGACATTGGAGGTCTAGATTCGATTCAAAATCAAATGTAGATTCGTTTATTCAAAAAATTAGAGTCCTTGCGAGAGCCTTGAAGGAGTAATCATCTGTTACTTATACTAAGGCGGGAATGTGGTGGATAACCTCCAATGTCTACAACTAATTTCTAATAACACTGTATACAACCCTGACAACACCGAGGACTTAATCTAGTACGATATAAATACAATCGTTCAGTACTTAAAATATATTATTTTTGTTAACATCTTTTTCAAGATGGTACAATTTCCTCGACAAAAAATCTTAGTCTATTATTGAACATATTTTTAACGTGGTTTCACCAGTTGAAAATGGTATCCATTGTAAAACCTATAATGTAAGCACATAACAATATATACTTACATTTTTTACAGCATAATTCATTTAGCATTTTCACGAGCATTCGGTTCCTTAGAACAGGCAGCTTGCCCGGATAGAAACTAATATGGACCTAACAAGACGTTATAATATTTGTACACATTTAATTAAAATACAAATAAATAAAAAAAATCCGGCTCAGGCGGAATGCGACAACGTGACAATGAGTCATGCTTTTCCGTGAATGCGGCCGGCGTTCATCGATTTATAAGACGTTATCACGTCAAAAAATATACATATTGCGAATGAGTTAACTTTTCTATGTATTGTGGTTATGTAAATCCTTAGTAATTAAGTGTGGGTATATTAATGTAGAACTTGCAGACAAGCAGCATCATGGCAGCTTTATAGTACCACCCTATTTTGATTATTGTAAATCCTATATTTTCTACCTTTAAAATATCGAAACGTTATTCGAAATTACTTCAGACACGTTAAATAACTAGATCTGAATAGTCAGGTACTTCCTAAGAGTTCCAAAGAAAACCATAGTATGTAAAGCTTACTTCAAAGGCTCTAGATCTGAATAGTCAGGTACTTCCTAAGAGTTCCAAAGAAAACCACAGTATGTAAAGCTTACTTCAAAGGCTAATAATGCACAAGTTATATTCGTGGGCTCAGTCATACAGTTTTTTTTTTTAATAACCACACCACGGAGAACGTCGAATCATCGCGCTGCATCCCCTTCAACTGTATGATCTAAGGGTGCCCAGGTGTCGGAACCCTTATATCGGGCGAACTTTCTACCTGCCAAACGGCACAAGAGGGTGGCTGGTTTTTGTTATGCAGATTTTTTTCAAGGGTGCAGCACTGCGTACCATTTTTTGTGCATTTGCCTTTTGGGTTTGCAAAGATTCTCGTATCGAGGGGTGCACGGTACTTACGCGATGGATTTGGATGCATAAAATTAATTTAGAATCTCAGGAAAATGTTTTATACAATTTTTTAATTTTTATAATTGTTCTTATCAATCTCAAAAGTACTCGAAAAAGTCAGAGTTTTAGAAATCAGATGTAGGCAGAAAATTTGCTCTTATTTTAAACGTCAAGTGTGCAAAATTTCATCAAGAATCAAAATTCTGCTCCAAGTGGTGGGTTTTTGAAAACTCATGCACACAGTGACCTTAGGCCTTTTTTAAAAGTCAAGTGAGAGAAATTTCATCAATCTCGCGATAAAAATGTAGATTTCTGTAAAAAAACAAACCCACGCCGGGACCCTCTTCTTCATATAGATATATACAGGCTGTTAAGTGACGTACTTGACTTACTTTAACCATTGATTCCTGACTTCATTTGGAGTAAAAATTTTATAAATTTTGTTTGATTGATTTGTATTATTTTATAATTTATTCATTTAAAATAATATATTGTATATTTGCGGCACGTTCCAAAGTGGAAGATACTCTCGGTATCGCCCTGGTGTGTAAGACCAGAATTCAGAATTGAAACGTTGCTTGAAATGGCTTTAGCCGTGTTTGGTGACCAGATCTGAACAGTCAGGTACTCTCCCACCTTCCTCTTTCTCATCACTCACTACCTTCAGCTTCACAACATATCCCAATTGGAGATGTCATAGTCTCATTGGCTCCAGACGGTTAGGAGCAGACTCTAAATAATAACAATAGTTGGATAATTTCTAGAGCGCCGTTTTTGTGAAAAATCACCTCAAGGGCGCTGTACAACTTATTATGAATTCTTAGGTTAATTCTATTTAGCTGTATAATTTACAAGTAGATACAGAAAACACACTTTAATTCCAAAGTTTATCTTTGAAGATATATACGGCTTTGCACGCGGAGGACATTATATTTAAAATACTGGACAAAGCAAGATTCTACATTTGCTACCCCCATTAATGCTAGTATTATATATCATCATCACTCTTGGCTCTACAACCCCTGGTGGGTCTTGGCCTCCTCAAGAGTCTTCCTCCACTCATCTCGGTTTTGTGCCAGCTCTCTCCAGTTTAGAAACTCCAGGGTAGATAGGTCTTTGAGGACGTTGTCGCTCCATCTTAATCTTGGGCCTTCCCAGGCTAGGTTTACATTTATGAGAAGATAAATGACAAAAGTAGAGTTGAATTTAAAACTCTTTAGGGCTGGAGAAAATTTTATGAAATGTATTTGCGGTATTCACATAAAAAAGGGTTAATAAATACCTACTAAACTCTTCATCGAGAAGAGATCATTTTTAAGGTTTTTTTAAATGATCATTCTTAAATTTCGATATTCTACATTGCAACATGTTCGTTATCTTTTAACATGAATGTTATTTTTATGTGAACTGTGAACACAATTTTTTAATCTCTTATCACCTTGGTACACTTTACTAGTTGTCATTAGTAATATTGATTTGATTTGGGCTCATTTATCGCAATCAAAGGTTACATAATAATAATAAATAAAATACAATCTAATGATAAGATTACAATGGTGGCGTGATTTTCATTGGAATTTGTGGTTTTAACCCATCAGGCAATTTAATAATTTGTTCGCTTTTGGGATTAACTCACATAGGTCACACAGAAATCGTGTATCTCCCTTACTGCCATGGTGAGAAATATGATCTAAACGGTGTTATAAAGAGAAATGACGACGCTTTATATTCAAATCTTAAGTTTAACCACAAAATAATTAAAATGTACACCTGTACGAAACCAAAGTTTCCGACCACAGTTTGAGAAAAAAAAATCAAACTTCGTGAATATTTTTTTTTATGAAACTACAATTTTATCTTAAATCAATCAATAACGTTCATTAAACATGTTTCTAATAAAATACATGTGCATTTTATTTTTTTCGTAGTTATCAGTAGTTTTAGTTAGAAAAAACGTAAGGTGAGCCATTTTTTAAACTTTTATGTTTGCTATTAAAATTTTGAATTAAAGAAGGCGGGGCAGATGGAGGGGGAACGTATGAGAGGAAGGTGACATGGGAGAAGGAAAACGGGACGAATGGGAAAAGACACGCAGGGATACGATACGATACTTTTTTATTAGTGGCACTGCAACGCACGCCGCGAAATCGCTAGTATATTAACACATTGTAATCTGATCACGTATTAATACGTGTTTAGCAAATTAATGCTAGAGAGCGGAACACGTATTTATACGTTTTTGATAGATTGTTAGTGGAGCGCGGGTCACGTTAAAATGCGGGTTCCAATATACTTGAGTTTTCGCTATATAGCCTCTGTAGGGTTGTAGCCATGCAGGTAAAAACCTTTTGAGAACAATAGATGGGGTGTACGGTAGGTACCGAGGTAGTGTAAATATAATTTTTTTCATAACTTTCCTGCTTTATGTGAAATTCTGCACTAGTTTAACGATAAAGAATACATTTCTAAATATAATAAAATAAAATGAAATAAAATAAATAATTTGCAAAAAGAATTATTGAAATCAAACAAATATTTTTGAAGTTATCGCAATTTTTCTAGAGGTCTACGTTAGCGCGAAATTACGCGAAAAATCACCCGTTACCAGCACGATACGCGGCCGAAAACTGCCCGATCACAATGTGTTAAAAAAACAGATAATTTTTGAAATAAATAAATCACTTAAAATATTACTCATTTATTGAGAAATATCGTAAACAATTTGTTTTAAATTTTCATCCGACTAGTATTTGTTGCTGTTTTCATAGAATTTATTAAATAATGGTTACAAACAACGGTCAAAAAGATTACATACAACGCACAGTGGGGACAATCCCTCATTTTCATACAAAAAACAACAAAAATAATTCAATCTTACAAAGTCGCGTTATATGTTGTCAGATATCCCTTTAGTTGCTGTATAATTACACAGCAGGTAAACGCAATTGACCTAACCTTTCTACCTGTAATCGCCCTGAGAACATAGCTATCGGTCGTGAAGTCAAGAACCCCCATTAAGTATGCCCGCTATCACTCAACTTTACATATTTATTTCGGAAGATACCTAATACAAACCCCAAAAGTGATTATGAAGCCATCATGTTCAGGTATTCAACTTATTTTTTCATATTATATTTTTAAAATCTTTACTTGTATTGATGAGTAAAAGTGCACATCAATTAAATACAAAAATGTGATCTTGATTTCTCAAAATTTAAGATTCATTTAGATATACTTAGCTCCGGGCACCTTCCTGGCTAACTATTGTAATTTACGAATCACTTCTTAACTTTTGCCACTTTTTTGCACTTTTCAAGTCATTAGCCCCACATGTGTATTTTATCACAATTTTCCGCTTTGCGATAAAATACAAATAAATGGACTATTTCTGAATGTATCCGAAAACAAAAAACTGTTTTAGAAGGGTGATATAATATGCTATCAAATTTTATTATTAAAACTGTACGTATTATTTTTTTTAATATAAATTTTTTAAAGCAAAAATAAAAAGTTTTATAAATGGCTCACCTAACGTTTTTTTCTAACCAAAATTACTGTTAAAAAAAATTTTTAAAAACATATATATATTTTATTAGATAAATGAATCGTTAACGTTACTGTAATCTCACTTTTTTATCGTTTCATGTAAAAATAATTTATAAAAATAAGAATAAAGGGCGTTTTTAGGCATTCTTGCCCCACTGTGCGACGCGATAGATATTAAAAAATTAATAAAAATAACTTTTTTTTAAATAAATCACGTAAAACATTAATTATGTTATTAACCAATAATCTCGGCTTTACGTACGAATTGTTTTTATCAGGTGTTATTTGATTACCTCCGCAATCAAAAGACGAAATCGCGTGAGTCACAAACAGGGAAAAATTACGATAACGCAACTAATTATATTTAATCTTTATTACTGTGTATTATTTATTATTATTATTACAAATAATACTGCGTCGTCTTTCGATATCTGCCTGACCTTGTGCAGAGATAAGGCTGCCGTTTGCTAGCTGGTGTTAGTCGAGAGGTCAAAATTACAAATTATCAGTATCATTACGCATAGATAATTGAAAGACTGACAGTAAAATGTTGACCGGGGTCAATAGACGAAGAAGTATCAACATAAATTTGGTAATGTTATTTACTGTTCTCATCATTTATTGTGTTTGAAAAAGAGAGTACGAAACAGTGTACAACAAGCAGTTGAATAATGAATACTTGGAGCAGGTGGACGAGTTTGTGTATCTGGGAAGTATGTTTACGAGAGATGGGAAGGCTGATAGAGATATTGAAAGAAGAGTAAGTAAGGAGGAATGAATGACGTTGGCGCTAACAAAAAAACCGTCCAAAGAAGCGAAGCTAGTAGTACGCAATGGAGTTTTGGTACCTACACTGATGTATGGCAGGGAGGCATGGAACTGGCAGAGGAAGGATGAAAGTAAATGATCTAGAAATGAGATCCCTGAGGCGCACGTATGGTAAAACCATGTGTGATCGTGTGATAAAAGTGGAGTTCTTACTTCAAATAAATTAATTAATTTAAAGAATTTCGAAAATTGAATTTTGATTTAAAAATCATTGTTTTGCAAAATGTCATTCTCAATTATCGACATTTTTGGCAGTTTAGCAAGAGTTTTTGTAATGATTAAAAAAACTTTTCAGATCTATTGTCATATGGTTGTAATAATCCAGAAACCTTCGCGAGGGTGGAATGAAGGTATTTTGAAATTTTCAAACATTTCCTATGCTTAATGTAAGCAATACGTAGACAACTCATTTATACATTTTGACTGGTTAGTGGATGAGTGGGCATCGCGTTTGGGTCCCACCCTGGCGTCCCGTGTTCGATTCCTCGGCTGGCCAAGTCCTCCATCACAACACAAGCAACATTTTCGGCTTTCTGTGGTGGTAGTAGGAGATTTTCAAACATTATTGGGTTATTCGTAACCCGGGAATGTTTGTCTTTCTTTTTTTTTTTTTAAATACATCCCCAAGCAACCATTATTTTGATTTTTATATATGTCTATTTGTAATAATAAAAACTGAAAGAGTCTTTCATCTGCTTTCAATAACAGTATTTTATTTTGAAAAACGTTAAAAAACAGCGATTTTGTCTAGAGTCAAATGTAATGCGAACGTAATTTCCGCGGAATCTGTTTTCTGACAGTTCTCCCAAGAGCAATACACAACAATATGTTGGAGGCTTTAGGGGTTAAGCTCAGCAACCGCTCGTTAAAGTAAGTCAGGTATGTCTCTTGACACCCTGTAAAAATATAAATAACATCCTTATAGTTTTCCGTACAACATTCTGTGCAGTTTCGACCCATTTAAATCGGACTCGAATAGAGAAGTATGCGGTATCAATCGCCCCAACAGTACGAACATGTATGTGTAGGAGCTACCTACCACTCGCATTTCGGGTCATAAACGTCAAACGCAGGGGCTATAATATAACTCCCCCCAGCCCCTATCCCTACCCCCACAACAATAATATTACAAGGGAAAAGGGGGTAGCCAAAATGTGGGGCGAGAGTTACAAACATTCTATTTAGATTATGGTTAGAGCAGACTAAAATGTTTGAATAAAGAACAAGTTTACATTGTGAAACTCTCACTGTTAAGAAATTTAAATAAAATGTACAGAACAAATTCTCTGAAAACCGCGAAGAAAACGGTAAATCTTTTTAGTTTCGTCAATGGAAGACAGATTAGCAGTCAGGAACAGATTTCTGATAAAAACTCTGGAATTTGAGAGTGAAGTAAGAATTGTCAGAATAATGATGAACGAATACTAAAGCCTCGATTATATTGAGCGAGTTTTCAAGCTACTAGCCGATAAGTTTAAAAGCCGGTGAATCGGAGAGTGAGATTGTCATGTCGCAGCTAGCGCCACACGCTAGCCAGTAGCGAGAATTACGGCTCCTGCGCGAACTAATTCTGACAGTTACGAAATAAAATATTACAAAAAAAGTTGACCACCTTTCAACTTTTTTAGTAGATTGTCCACAATCTGCTAGCTAGC
Source organism: Glyphotaelius pellucidus (assembly GCA_936435175.1). Taxonomy (NCBI): domain Eukaryota; kingdom Metazoa; phylum Arthropoda; class Insecta; order Trichoptera; family Limnephilidae; genus Glyphotaelius; species Glyphotaelius pellucidus. The sequence goes on from OW386560.1 coordinate 11,240,062, forward strand.
AAGTAGTACGATGACACTGAGCGAGTTTACTGACAGATAGTGAATTTCCCAGATAGTAGCTTGTAAACTCGCTCTATGTCATCGAGGCTTAAGAACGGAACGGCTTGTTTCACAGAATTTGAACAATTCATCAAATTCCAAACTTAAGATGAAGCTATACGTGAAATCCTATTTAGACACTATTTAGATTCATCTTTAGGACGAATCGGTTTACATTATGAACATCAAAAATATGCTACAGATAAATTGAAGCTTTTCTATATATTGGAATTGCAATAAAATTATTATTTACATAACAAAAATATAAGCGTAAACCACAAAAAAAAAAGTTTTTTCATGACTTAACCATGAAGTAATATAAGAAACTTTTTTTTTTTAAATACCCCTTTATGGCTAAGACTATTTTTGAGGTTTTGTATGTTCTAACTATTTTTCATTCTTATAAAATTATGCACAAAATAAATAAAAACCACTTTTTCGCTTATTTGCCTCGTGCAAATACGACGCGCGATTTTCAAATTTGTAGGCACGAGAATCGAAATATTTCTAGCGTTTATATTCCTCTTAAACTTGAACAGTTTGAGAATCGTCTGTTTACGAGAGAGATCTAGATGGAAAAGGTTTTATTGTTTCTCGGCCAATTTCTCTTCATTTTTGTCATTTTCCCAGCCAGTCAATTATTATTGGAAGGCCCACTCTAATAAATAAATGTTTCAATGAAAACCATGATCACAATTCGTAATTATTGTTTTATCAAGAGGTCGTAAATCAAAAACAGTTGAGAGGGAGTTTTGGCTCCACATTCAAAAACTTCTACTACTGTACTTGGCTGTGTAATTATTATTTTATGTTGATCAATTTTATATACATATAAAAATCAAAATATGCTTGCTTCAGGATATATATAGGTGCGTATATGAGTTACGAGGTGTCTATGTATTGCTATATTAAGCATAGGAAATGTTTGAAACTTTCAAAATACATTCTCTCGACCCCCGCGAAGGTTTCTGGATTATTACAACCACATGACAATACATTTGATTTTTTTTTAAATCATTACAAAAACTCTTGCGAAACTGTCAAAAATGACACTATTTGAGAATGACATTTTGTAAAACAATGTTTTTCAATCAAAATTCAATTTTCGAAACTCTTTAAATTAATGAATTCATTTGAAGTAGGTACTCCACGTCGTACTTTGAATCGAATCAAGAATTATTGCTATTTTAAATAGTTATCTATGTCAGGTACCAAATTTGATTGATCGATTTTCGAATAAACTCTTTAAGTAAAAGAAATTTTAGATACAGTTTGTTTTTGGTGTATGTACGCATGACAGAATTGAATTTAATATTTATTTATAAATCTAATAATATTCGGGAACGCGTGAGGGGAAGGGGACAGGCTGAAGGTAGTAGGGAGGGGAAGGAAATGGGGAAGAGGAAGGTGGGGTAACGTTTCAATTCTGAATGATGGTCTTCCACCAGGGCGATACTGAGAGTGTCTTCTAATCTGGAAGGTGCCACAAATTTACTATATATTATTTTTAAATTAATTAATTGTGAAATAACACAAATTAATCGAATAAAATTTATTTGCGCAAGCCTGTATTCGATTCCGCCACCTTCGGATTGTGGGTCGAGAGTCTTACCCCTCAACTACGGCGGTATTCTTTATTATTTGGCTGTTGTTTATAAAAACATATTATAATTTTAAAATATTAATAATAGCCTGGTAAACTTTCGGAATGACTAGACACGCTTAATACGAATATTTTTTGGAAAAAAACCTTTCGATTCACCTTTATAACTATAAAAGACAACTGTGTATTTTCATTCAGGGTTTTACATTCAAAATTTCAATACAAAATGTCATAGAATACGGACAAAAATTATTGTAAATGGCTGTCAGCTGTCATTCCATACGACGAAAATAAATTTTCATTTTATGTAATTGGATTTTTAAATGCGGTATTTTCACCCGAATGAAAGTAGATGTCTTTTGTAGTAATTAAAATGAAACTAAAAGTTTTGTTTTCTAAAAAAATATTCCTATTAAGCATGTCCAGTCATTCCGAATGTTTACAAATAGAGTAGGGAAGGGAGTCTGAATATTATAATATTACTAAACTAAAAAAAACCTGTTTGTATATCTTACTAAAAATTCGCAAACGTTGAGCTTGTGGGGTTGAACAGATTTCACATATTTTCTTTCATATTTCTGTATACAATTTTTAGGTCAACGCAACCATTTTCAGTTCGCAACATCATTTCCATCCACCAGAGTGGAAGATACTCTCAGTATCGCCTTGGTGTAAGACCACCGTTCAGAATTGAAACGTTGCTTGAAATGGCTTTGGCCGTGTTTGGTGACCAGATCTGAATAGCCAGGTACTTCCCACCTTCCTCTTTCCCATCTCTTCCCCTCCCCACTACCTTCAACCTCACAACATACCCCAATTGGGGATGCCATAGTCTCACTGGCTCCAGACGGGAGCAGTTGAGACTCTTGTGCGGTATTCATGTAAAAAAAAAAAATCGCGAGCTGTGGAATTTTAGAATGTACAATAAAATTTTGCCTAAACATATAGGTACCTACCCCCTTACTTAACGCATTTTAAATTTAGACAACTGATAAACATCCATTTGCTGAATGGTTTTTTATCACAATTATATATACCTAGGTACCTACAATTTAAAACACAAAATTAGTAAGGCACGCAGAAGTCAAAACGAGCTTTGAAGTCGCATCATGTACCTAGGTACCTAGCCAAGCAGTTACAACACTTTAAGTGATGAAAAAGATGTCGGGGTCGCCAGAGAAAGATATGGCATAATCGAGTGAATCAAAACGGGTATGATTAGAGAAGAATTAGGATATGGGGCTATGTATGAATGTGAAAACAGCTAGGAGTAGTATTCCAAAGTTTCTCCGCATGAGCAGGCAGAGATAAAATGCGCCACCCACCTATTTCCTCGCTAAAATTCCTACATTTGTTTCCATACAGTTAGTCACATCAATAATATGAATCAACTAACAAACGAAAGTATAGGCAGAGAGGATAGACCGCCACAAAGCTGTCTTGGCACACATTTCTTGCTTCTTCCAAATTCGTGCATGGTCTCGTAGGCCTAGGTACATACCTACACACTCATCTGTTATCTAATTGAAGTATTGATTCACTAACTTGATCGTGCCCTGTCTTTCTCAAGCATTCGTGAATGCAGATTATTGAAAAATAGGTATAACAATAGATAGAGACATGCATGCAGTGTTTAGAAAAGGTAATTCACTTGAAAGAGAAATATTTACAAAATATTGAATGTTTAAAAATAATATTGTAAAGATTAGCACGTGGAACAGAATTCAAATATCGAACCTTGGAAGCAAAATGTTTTAAATTCATTCATTCATGTTTTAATTTGTGCAAACGTAATTTTCCTCATCTCTGGGAGAAAAAGTTCCATAAAATATAAATATTCATGATATTTACCATAAATAGTAGGTACCTACCTACTAACTTGTTTGAAAAAAAGTTCTGCAATAAACCTAGGTACCTACCTACACACAAAATATTTTTTATTTGAGTCCCGGAACCAGCGGGACTACGGTACCCCCAATGTAGGGAATACTGTGAGGCTGAGGGGAGTGGAGAGGGAAAAGAGATGGGAAAGAGAAAGGTAATTTAAGCAATGTTCAAACGGTGGTCTCTCACCAGTGCGATACTAAGAGTATCTACCTACCACTCCAGAACGTTGACAAATATATTAAAATGAGATAAAATTAGCGAAAATTTATTAATATCGTCAATAACGAAACTATAGGACAATTAGTATTCAACAGCTAGGAAACAAATACTCCGACGTTGTTGATATATTCAGTACATCAATTTTAATATATAAGCATACCTTATTGAAGTTTTTTTCATCAAGTAGGGGAATATTTTGATAAAGCTATTTAAATTGTATTTTGTCGACTAAAAGAAAAAAAGCTGTTTTGGATTTTTTATATTTTTATATTTTTTATATTTTGTACCTACATACTGTGTGGATCAAATTTAATAATGTCTTTACTTAATAATTATTTTTGTACAAGTGTTTTAAACAGTCTTTTCCTGCACTATTGACAAGTATAATTTCGTAAATATTGTTATGTATATGTAAAAGCCTAAATAGGCGTAAATAAATAAATAAATTATGCAATATTTATAAAGATTTTAATTCTGCAATGTATTTTTTCTATTTTATATTTTTAATGAGAACCTGTCAGAAATATTTATGGTAATTTGGAAAAAATAGTACCAACGTTAGCTACCAAGGTAACTATTTCTTACGTATATTTATTTCTTATATACATAATAGTTTTTTTGTCAATAATTCGTCAGGCATGGCAGGCATGTTTTAGGTTTCAGATAACTGAAAAATAATGTTGATCGGATTTGCTTCCTTAGATTTAGTGTAGATTAAATAATACTTAAATAGTTCGTGCGTAATTTGTTTTTGGTTAGGCGATTTTAATTCTATTCGTAGAAAATGATATAATTTTTTTTTATATGATAACACCTTGAAAACTCGCTACGATGACATTATTAGTAATAGTACCTATTTACTTCAAATGATAAAAATATTTTGAATTTGGTAACACCTCGAAAACTCGCTACGATGGCATTATTAGTAATAGTACCTATTTACTTCAAATGATAAAAATATTTTTGAATATGATATATTATTATATACCTACCTATCAGATTTTTTAATAAAATCATGGCACCGTATGGTAAAGAAAACACTAACGATCCAATTGCTTCTTCCACAAGCATGAATTTTCCCACACGGGTTTAGACTACGAATACGAACCAAATGAAACGAAATATGGTGCTGTTTACACATGCGTTTCGCTTTTCACATCCTTTTCAACATATTTAACACAGTTTTAAAACGTTAATAATACATCTACCTATCAATATATTAAAAATCACACGGTATTTATTACTTATAATGCATCTGACAAAAACTCTACAGATTGAATAAGTTCAGGTAGAGAATATCAGGACAGAAAGCAAGCGGAACTCTGTGCAAATGGGGACAAATAGAAGTTATACAAAATACATGGCTCCATGAAAGACAGAAAGTGGTTTCTTTAAAAATTCCGTATCGCCCAAGGCCATTTCTTAACCAAGTTAATTCTTGGTGTTTCTGTTCGCCGCATATCATACTGCTTCCTACTTACCTACTCGAGAAACCAACATGTTCAACAAGCTAATACACATTATCAACTACGGTCCATCTGAGGCGGAGAAATGTCTTTAAAATGGATTTAACTTTTTAACTTGTACCTGAGAGAGCTCTAACAGTGTAAACAAGGTAGAAAATTACCACTACCTGTTTCGGAATGTTCTTTGAAAATGTTTGAGTAGGTTTTAAAATTTTTAATGTTGTAGTAGAGTTTTAACAACTGGGCTCAAGTTAAAAACTTATAATACATTTTTAATAACACTGTCGAACCTTTTACGCACGTTGGATTATCTTCTGTATCAACGAGACACGTAAAAGGCTCGATTTGACTCACTTTTAGTGACGGAGGCCTAGTAGGAATCCAGCACACAATGAATAAACCACACTTGACAATCCGAGTTGAAACCAAAACAAAGCAAAATACCTAATGATTCACAATACTTTTTAAGTCACAAATTCACAACGGAAACACGTTTTAATGTCTTGTTTTAATTAATTTCACCGCTGCTGACACAGGTAGATTTATAAATCGGCGTTTTAACGAAAGCTGTTAGGATTTTTGGAGGAGGAAAGGAACACACGCGCACTAACATAGACCGAATTGCACATTTCGAGACATCACTGCAACGCGAGATATCACTTTTTGGGTGCGCATTTTGGTAAATTACGCGAAAAACCACTCACCTGGCTGTTTGTTGGCGATTTTATTGAAACAATTTTGAAAAACTTCATATAAATGCATAGGCTCGTCATCGCTAGTCGCCATTTTGAAATTTACTGCGACAAGCGAGGATGAGGATCACGGAGATGAAAACATATCACTGGCTCTTGCTATCCCAAACCATAGATAAACCGCACACTTCTACTACAATGATACCATACGACCGAAAATGTATTTATTTTAATGGTAGGTTAATCAAAACAATTATTCGGTTAGCTACTTTTAAACTACTTTTTAACCAAAAGTTGCAATATTGGAATAAAAATAATATTTATTGGACTATTTATTGGAGATAATAATGATATGTGAATCTGTACTGATAAGATGAATTTTAAAAATTAAGATACTCAATAAACGCATTTGGAAATTTATTGTGCGAATAAACAAAATTTTGTGAGAAGGCTACATAAACACATAGTTGTGTACTAACGTACAAATTAAAATACAAAAAACACTCAGTAATGATAACTAACTAATTATAACGCCATTCTGAAGGGGTATGCAGGATCCATTTTAAAATTTGGTAATTCGGACGGTCCCAATTATTCGTCGATTCTTTGTCCCTCCTTAGCTTAGGATAAAATGTTGGTCAACTGTCAAACATAACTTAAATATTGCGCTGATCGCCGATTTATGGTCTTCAAATTTGGATTTGAAACCTAACCTAAACCTTTGTCGACCTAAAAACCTAAACCTAAACCTAAACTCTCAAACATAACTTAAATATTGCGCTGATCGCCGATTTATGGTCTTCAAATTTGGATTTGAAACCTAAACCTAAACCTTTGTCGACCTAAAAAATTAACGAACTTCATAATTATAACATCGATTTTTCTGACGTACGCTGAAATGATATTGAGAATTCGAAAAATAATAATAATAAACGGATAATTTGTTTAATGCCATTTTTGTGAAAAATCAACTCATCACTAGTTTTATCTCTGTCGATTTGTTTGGTGTGTAGGATTGTTATGATATTTATATTCTTAAAATCTAAGTGCGATCAATTAAAATTAGCGATGTAATTTGGAAAATTCATTTTTTATTGAGCTTAAGCTAATTATTAATGTAATTACGAAAGGTTAGACCATTTTCACTCACTCGCCATATTTGAACCTACAAATCCAACCTTCCATAAAAAATAAAACGTTAAGGTGATACTCAATTCATATCCTACTATTTCATAAATGGCGCGAGCATAATTATTTTAGGGAAAAACGCTTTTTACAAGTTGTACTTCAAAATATTTTAAAAATATGAGTTTTTTTATGGACAAAACTTTTTAATCATATTCAGGTTGCATATTTACGGGCGCAAAAATGAATTCATACTAATATTTTAAAGCATAACTTATAAAAGCGTTTTTCCCTAAAATAATTAAAGTCTATGAAATGCCATCTATGAAAGAGATTACGAATTCTTTTACGTGTCACCTTAACACTCATTCACAACAAATTTTCATGTGCATGATTATACATTTTGTATAATCATATACATTTTTTTTTTTTCAATTTGTATTTAGTTGTTTATTTCTTTTAGAATGTAATCATCACGCGCCCTGGCTTCCTCCAACAATGTAGAATAATAGAGCGAACAGCCATAAAAGTAACTATTCTACTGGCCGACAGGTGCCGTAGGGATATTTTCCATGTTTGTGATGTCTTCTTCTTGACGTGAAATAATCATTTTCCTGGACGTGATTAAATTTCGTCGTCTCAGTAAACACAGTACAAATAATAATTCACATGAACAATGTTTTCTCTGAATACCCTCAACACCCACAATCAGGTATGTTTCGCAATATTTACGTCATATTTTGATATTCTGAAACAATGACAGTCGATATCGCAATGACCAAAATTTTAACCTTGCTTATCAATATGTATTTCCTCGCAGTTATTGTATAGCTTGAGCCAGCTGTCATCCAGGCATTCGGGAAGCTTGTTCAAGTCTAAGAAACACAATGTCTCGAAACCGGAGAGGAACACTGAAAAGCTCAGCGCAGATTTGAGTCGGACCGAGTTTGAATCGATTTGTGAAAACAGTTTGCGAGAAGCCATCAAAAACTGTGATAAATTCACATTGGCAGACTTCCAAAAACTGGGAGTAACGCAAAACAATAAGATATTCGCTCGTCAGCGCAGCAGAAGTGCTCCAACGTCAAAAGAAGATGTGGCTGACAAGATTGACCCATGGCATGTGTCATACGTTTCTGGATATTCTTTCGAGCAGAACAAGAATGAGACTAAGGTGGAAAAGATATTGAAGGACGTCATAAACACACCAAGTCTGTATGTGGACACTTCCCGCGGTTATAAAAATGCCAAGATATCATACTCAGAAAATTTTGCCAGTTATTTATCCCAGAACCTTTGCACCCCGAAGTTTAAGTATGGGATTCAGGTCCGAGGATTTAAAACTGAGAGGACGGTCATATCTGAATTAGAAAGGAATCCATCTGTAATGCAAAGATTTAAAAAAACAATGGGTAAGTACTAATTTTATATTCGGTAGATAATGTATTATTTTAACCCCCCTATCTCTGAGTTATTTTTCAAAAACTAGGTAAAAACATCAAGTTTTTAAACAATTATATAAACCGCGCCACTTGTGTAGAGAGTACCACAGACTAGCACCGGCTTAACTTGTTTGGGAGAGACGAAAATACCCAGACACATCCCTTAGCTTCGCGAAAACGCAGGAACAAACTTGATGTGTACGAACGTACCACATACGTTTTGTGAGTTTCGGGTATAGTTATTTTTTTCACCAGAATGTACGTGATACGGCTTGTTGCGTTTGGGCGATAATATAGCGGACGTATCATGTACATTCGTGTGGGTAGGGTGGTTAATCAATTTGCACAAAAAAATTTTTGAACCTTAGCATCACACAAAAAACCCTGAGGTAAATAATTCCCCTCAGGGCCCATGTCACCTTTGTGGATGCATTGGGGAAAGAAGGAGAGGATGTTTTGGGAAGGAAAGATATGAGGGTTGGGTAAGAATCTGGGGGTCAGTGTGTCCAGAAGTGACGGACATAATCCATCCCTTCCGCTGTGGTGCAAGGCGATGTTCCAAGAGAGTACTGCTGGAGAATTCAAAGGGTTTTCCTCAACCAGGTTCTCCCTATCCGGTCTGCCGTGCAGTTGATGGGCAGATGCATCTGCCACCGAAACCCAAACAAATGTCATCCATGAACCCAGGCACCCGTGCTAAGTCACTAAATCTACCGAACCACTTGGGGTGACCTATGATAGAGGTGTTATTTATCCAATAAATGGTTCTCGGGATCGGCGGTACTCTTACCATGCTCTTTCCTTACCATGCTTTGTAAAAATTATTAAAAACACCACATAAAACTTCCCCGACGTGATTTTATCGCTAATATAAGTTTCTTCAATAATTAAAAAAAAAAAGGTCTGTGCTCTGTAGTTTGCCGCAGAGGGTTTGGGGAACTAGTGTATATCACAATTTTTACATAATTGTTAATTTCCGATAGGCCAGTGCAGAAGTCACTCAATATCGCCCCTTCAAATGACTATGATTTTAGCTAGATTTCAAAATCTTTTTTTTTTCTTTCCCTTTCCCCTTGCCACTTTCCTTTAATTTTCAATGCAATTTAATTTTTTTTTTTGTTTAAAAAGAAAGACAAACATTCTTGGGTTACGAATAATCTAACAATATTTGAAAATCTCTTACTACCACCACAGTAATCAGTGTAAAAATGTTGCTTATGTCGTGATGGAGGTCCTTAGCCAGCCGAGGAATTGAATACACGACGCCTGGGTGGTTGTTCAGGTTAAGACATTCTTTAAGATATTCTTTCACATTTTCAATATATTTTTTAACATTTTATATTTGAGGAGTGACATCAACAAAGCAGCCCTCCCAGCTGGACATTCCTGACCGCACCGCCAACGTGGAACGCCTCCTCAACTCTGAGGAGGCCCAGGCTATGAAACCAGAAGATAGGGATAAGTTGAAGATTGCCTTCGCAGAGGGATATATTGCTGGTAAGGTGCTTTTTGTATCCTTTTCTCCTGATACCCATGTGCATTTGCATTGCTCTTTGACACTGAATTTCTTTTATCCCTTCAGAAATTTGGCATATTTTTGAGATGGTCGAAATATTTCCACTTTACAATAAAATGCAAATAAATGGAATATTTCTGAACATATCCGAAAACTAAAAACTGTTTTTGAATGGTGATAAAATATGCATTCAAATTTTATAATTCGAAATAAACATATAATTTTTTAAATATAAAAAATTTGCCTGCAAACACAAAAAAGTTTTAAAGTGGCTTACCTTAAGTTATTTGTAACTAAAATTATTGATAATGAAAAAAAAACAAATGCTTACATATTTTATTAGACAAATGTAATATAAGCGTTATTGTCACCACACTTTTTTGTCATTCCATGTAAAAAATTCCCAAAGTTTCGTAAATTTATTTCAAAATGCGATTCAAAACTTTGGCTTCATAAAGATGTACATTTGACTTCTTTTGTGGTTAGTTTTTGTATTTAAATATGAAGCATGGTCTTTTCTCTTTCTAAAATCGTTTATATCATATTTGTCACTGTGATAGTAAGGGAGATACAACGATTTATATGAGACCTGTATGAGTTGTTCCGAAAACTGAATAAATAGACTTTAAGGTTAACATGCTTGCTCCTGTGAAAAATTGGATAAATATGCAGAAAATAGGGACACGCTTAATACCTACATTTTATTTAAAAAACTGTTATAAATTTTATTTTGAAAACTGTAATATTTAATCATTGAAGACAATATTAACGTCTCTCAAATGAAAAATTTGAAATAGAAAAATCAGAAAATGATTCAGTCGAATTAGCAATAGAACCCAGGATTAAATAATACATTTATTTTTGACATCCTAGAGTGATTTTTGTATCTATCATTTTTCATGCATAATATAATGATTTTTTTTCTTTCCATATAGGAACAAGTCCAGACAACCAGAAAGGCGCCAAAACCACAAAGTACCTGAAGCTGGTGCAGCAACTCCTGACCATTGTCATTTTCCTCGCCATCTTCGTCAGCCTCATGACCTCCGCCAGTGGTTCCGTCTTCAGGTCAGTACTCATTCTGCCCAGCCTTTTACATTCATTATGCCTACTAAATATTTTGTTAGTATTTTGCATCGACATTTTTCAGTCAAAATACAAAACTTTGGAGGGCGTTGATTGTTTATATTTTAGATTGTTTTGATATAACTCTTATCGAATATAACTCTTCGATCTGATCCCCCCATTTTAAAATACATTCAGATTCAATCGAGAAAATTCAACATAAATTTCTAAGACACATTAATTTTAAACTCGGCATTTCCATTGAAAACATAAATTATAATTACTTGATGAAAACATATTAACAAAAATTTATTAAGACTCTCAGATCGAAAAATTATATCTGACTTAATATTTATGTTCAAAATTGTAAATGGTAGAATAGACAGTCCTGATTTAACTAAGCTCATTGAATTTCATTTACCCACAAGAGCTACTCGTTCTAAAATCCTGTTTAAGTGCTACAATAACCGGACTGAGTATACGAAACACCCGCTTGTACCTAGATTACATGAAGTTACTAATAGATATGCTGATGTGGCAGATCTATTTAACTGCACGGAAGGTAAGTACAAGAGGGCTATACTATTAAATCTTTTCAATCAATATTAGTTTTATTTGTACTATAGATTTTTGTATGTTATCGCATCTCTGGTGTCATTTCTCTTTCAAACGCCACAATTATCTTTTATAATCTTTATTTACTGTTTCTAATATGTTTCCTATGATTTTGTGACATGTGTGCTTATGGGATATTTATACCGTTGATATTAAATAAATAAATATATATTACACTTTATTGTAATGTCACCTATATGTATAACTAGTAGGTACATATCGCCTCAAACATGTAAATATCTCTTAAAATATAGTAAATGCAGGATTCAGATTTTGGTTAATCCCTCATTATAAATTTATGAATTTATTAAATAATTATAAACATAATAATGAGCTCTCGTTGATTGCAATAGAAGTATTTTGTTGGAAAATGGGAATAAATTCACCAATACAATCAAACGCGTGTTAGTACCTATGTCGCGTGTTTTCAATAAAATGATTCCACTTGCATTTGGGCAAGCAGAATATAAGCACGGTGACTCATGTCTTTGCTTCTCAATCGAGCTCTTTACGTTATATATGCGAGTGCGCAAGATGGAAGCCCAGTTGTGTTTTTTACTTCGAAGGTATTGTGTCATCGGCAACTTGGTGTGTAGGGGTTTCTCAACTGAATAATTATTTTTTGTAGATATTTATTTAATTTTTTATTGGGTATGTTCGATTTTTTTTACATAATTTTGATCTTTAAGCAGGGTGCTTGGGTAGCCCGGTACCATTTGATCCACGGACTGATACCGGTCCACGGACCGGGGGTTAGGGACCACTGCTCTGCAGCAACTAGAGCATCCAATATTTAAACGGAAAGATGGAAAGTGGGAACGGGCACTCAGTGATGTTTACCCTTTTTGAGTTTAATGGACTTTATGAAAATGGTTTTTCAACTGTCCTAATGAGTGTTCTGCGAGCTCCATGTTCTCATATTGATAGTGTTTCAGCAGGATCCAACTGGGTAACCAGGTAGAGGTGGACCCCGAGGAGATCTCTGTCACCTTCGACGACGTCAAGGGAGCTGATGAAGCCAAGCAGGAATTGAAGGATGTTGTGAGTATTATTATTATGTTGTTACTTTGGATTTGTACCTAAAAGTGTTTTTTTTTTGTGCTGGGAAGGTCCAAAATACATCAAGCACGAACTAATTACGAAGGCAACTGAAATCCACAAACACCCCATGAACCTTCAGGCTAATTTGTGCTTCACTTTTGGGAACAACTCTTACAAGTCTCACAGAAATAGTTGTGTCTCTCTCATTATCATAGTGATAAATATGAACCAAATGGTGTTAGAAAGAGAAAACACTGCACTTTATATTACAATCCAAAAGTTAATCGCAAAAGAATTAAAAGCCCATTAGAATACACAAACAAGGTGAAGAGATGCGGCCCATTCAATTGGAGAGTTGCAAATGCCTTTGTTTTTTTATAACAGCGTCAAGAACGATTTCTGCTAGTGTATTGTAAATTGTAAGGTGTTTTTAACAATAAAGTATTTGATGCCAATATCACTAAAGTAGTGATTGTTTCAGGTGGAGTTCCTAAAGTCCCCCGAGCGCTTCTCATCATTGGGCGGCAAGCTGCCTAAGGGCGTGCTGCTGGTGGGCCCGCCGGGCACGGGCAAGACCCTGCTGGCGCGCGCCGTGGCAGGAGAGGCGGGCGTGCCCTTCTTCCATGCCGCCGGGCCCGAGTTTGACGAGGTGCTCGTGGGCCAGGGTGCGCGCCGGGTTCGAGATCTCTTCAGTGAGTCTTAACCAATTAATAGAGACCTGAAAAATTCTTTTCACTTGTTTTTCTGGTATATAACTCCCGGGGTGTTCTGAGAATTTGTCCTCAAGTTACTTTTAATAATCTCACATTCATGATTTATTTGGAAATTTGCATTAATTTTTGGGAGAGTTGACATTAATTTTCCAATAAATTGGCATTTTTAATATCAGATATAATGTTTTTGAAATCAGATAATAATGTTTTGAAATCAGATAATAATGTTTTGAAATCAGATAAAATACTCTTACAGATTGCGATATTACAAATGGACATGAACAATTAATATAAAAATTTTGATTTACAAAAGTATTTTTTTATAGTTGTTTTATCGCTTATGAATTGTGTTTTTCTTGCACACTATAAAAAGCTTTATAAGAAACTAAAAACACATATTTATTTACATAAATGTATTACATACAAAGATTATTGTCACTTCACTTCTTTCTCAATCTCAGCTCCTCTCCACTCACCCTTGGTTTCCTGAAAGCCCCAAGAGGGAAGAGCCAACCGAGGTTGCCTCAGCTCCCCTCTCCACTCCTCCTTAGTTCCCCAAGAGGGTAGAGTCCCCTGAGATGGCCTCAACTCTCCTCAGCACTCCTCCTTAATTTCCCAAGAGAGAAAATTGCACCGAGGTGGCCTCAACTCTCCTCACCACTCCTCCTTAATTTCCCCAAGAGGGAAGAGTCCTCTCCTTAATTCGAAACTAAGAGAAAATTAAGAGAACTCTCCTTAATTCCCCAAGAGTCTACCGAGGTGGCCTCAGCTCTCTTCTCCACCTCCCCAAAGGCCAATATTTTTTGCTTTATTTGGTTTGGTTCCATAGGAGAGCCTAGAGTGCTGGGGTAAGGTCTAAATACTCCGAGATGCGACTCTGTATTTCGGAGGTACCGTGCGTGACACCATTCCCCAGTGTTCCCCAGCACAGTAGCTCACACCTTGGCTTGGAATGGCCATTGCAGGTCAAATTTTGACTGCCCGAGTGGTGGGTTCGCCACGATCCCTACGCTTTATCAGGTACCTTACTTTGTCTTTTTCATTTCTGCATCCGCCAAAAATCAACTTGTCATTTGCAGAGGCGGCCAAGGAGCGTGCTCCCTGCGTGGTGTTCATTGACGAGATCGACTCAGTTGGCGCCAAGCGCACCAATAGCGTTCTGCACCCCTACGCCAACCAAACCATCAATCAGCTGCTATCGGAGATGGATGGCTTCCACCAGAATGAGGGAGTCATTGTGCTCGGGGCCACCAACAGACGTGATGATCTGGACCCGGCGCTGCTGCGACCGGGGCGCTTCGACGTGGAGGTAGATCATAGATAAAAGAAGCAGTGGAGATGGGCCATGAACCATTATTAGTTTGAAACCATGCATACGACACATGTTGCCAACATCGTTCACACATACTACTGCAAATAGAATATACACACCGTCACCCAGCCCTTGTTTCTACCCTTATGCCAATTTTGTTTTTTTTTTAAATTTTTTATTACTATTTTTTATGAATTAAAAAATATAAATTAAAGTAGTTTATTTACAGTCCTGCTCAGCCCTTCTCAGATCTTCGACTTTTTCAAACCGGGGCACAAACTTGATAGTGGCGCCTCCTCTCGCCATCGTTTGAGTTTATTCGGCTCAGCTCGTTTAGTCCCTAGTTCTAGATGTGACGGGGATTCCCCTGGCAGAGACATCAAGTACGCTATGCACTGGTTCAAAATCGACTTAGGATACATTCATAAATCAACTTAGGATGTGTTCAAAAACCAACTGGGCGTTTTAAAATCAAACGAATAATCGATAGAACAACTTGCGCTGGATGCCAGGCGCTTTGTGAGTCAATTTTTTTTTTTCAATCAAACATATAAATTATGATTTTGGCGCCCCCTAAAATTGCCGCCCGGGACAGGCGCCCCGTTCCCCCCCCCTTAGATCCTGAATATAAACGGTTTTTACTTTTTGACCGTTTTTATGATTATACACATATTTGTCACAGTATGGCACTTTAATCATTTTTCTTTTCGAGTGTCGATATCATTTTACAGTTTCAATTATTTTTTTTTTGTTTTAGTTTGAAGAATAGAAATTGTCTTATCAATTTAACCCCTCTAATGCCAGGAAAAAACGTCAACTTTAACGTAATATTTTGCAGCTTAATTTTATGCTATCTTATGTAATATTTACTGAAACACATTCCTTGAATACTAAACTATACATAAGAACAATATTACTTGCGTTTATTCAATGAATTTATACTTTTTACTACTTTTCAAATGCCACGGAAAAAACGAAAAAAATTCGCGATGTTTTGACTTTTACGTAATATTTTGCAGGTTAATTTTATGCTATCTTATGTAATATTTACTGAAACACATTCCTTGAATTCTAAACTATACATAAATATAACATTACTTGCGTTTATTTGATGAATTTATACGTTTTACGATCATTTCATCGACCGCGACGCGAGACTTGACAGCCGCCATCTTGACAGCCGAGCGGCGGGAAAAAGTTCCAGGCCGTGTCATAAACAATTTCAAAGAAAATATATCGCTGCTCTAGGTGGGTTCACGGTATCTTATACCTTATGAACAAGAATGCCCCAAGCGATTCTGACCTTCTTCTTCACACGTTTTCTTTATACATAAGGGTTAAAATCGTTGGTACGCCGGTGGATGAACGGCAAGGGGCAGGTTAAGGATAATTCATTTAGTTTAGCTGAATTCACTTACAGCGGTCCGTCTTCGGTACAAAGCACGGGGATCCCACCCAGGTGTTGCGGGTTTAATCCTCTGCTAACTCAGTCCTCCATCATTGCACAAGCAACATTTTCCACTTATAATAATGGTAGTAAGAAGTTTTCAGTTGTCTGGGAATTAAAAAAGGATGTAAAAGAGGTATTGGATTTTTATATTCCTTGTTAATTTTGTCAGGTAAACGTGCCCACACCCGATTACTCCGGCAGACGTGACATCCTGAATCTGTACCTCGGGCGCGTGCTGACCGGCGGAGACCTGGACGTGGAACTCCTGGCGCGAGGCACCACCGGCTTCACAGGAGCAGACTTAGAGAACATGGTGAACCAGGCTGCCCTCAAGTGAGTAGGAGCAACCCTACCCTCTACATAATATCAACCATTCATCGCACCAAGTGGATTTGCCCACCTTGTTACTTTGGTGGAGCCGAAAAGATGGCAACAATGCTTGAACCATCCTTTTAACCCTCTCTGTCCTACATTCCCTTGATTAAATTCCAATTGCCTACCCATCTTCACAGCAAGTCCTAAGAAATCAATGCCCCTGATGTACTCCTAGCCGGGGTGATTTGTATCATATATTTGGCTACTTCAGTGGTCTTGAAGCACTTTATAATACAGTCTCTACTGAAACTGAAAGCTGCTTTCACAAGAAATAATTCTGAAATATATTTTTTATTCCTCTTTCTAGGGCTGCAATTGACGGAGCAAAGAATGTGTGCATGAAACATCTGGAAGGCGCCAGGGACAAGGTCCTGATGGGACCAGAACGCCGTTCTAGGTATTAATATTTTTTGTGGTTTTGTCCTTAATTTCAATTTTTAGAAATGAGGCGAATGCCTCCTTATTATTTATGTGTAATTTTTTTTTTCTAGATTACCTGACGAAGAAGCAAACCTCATCACAGCCTATCACGAGGGCGGTCACGCAGTCGTGGCATACTATACCAAAGTAAGAACATCTTATTCAATAAAGTAATTACATTATATTTTTAACTTTGGCTGTTCTTTGAGTAATATCTTGTTGGCTGTATAAATTAATTTCCATTGAATGTATAACTTTTGTGTGTTCAGGAATCTCATCCACTCCATAAGGTGACCATCATTCCTAGGGGTCCCTCCCTGGGGCACACAGCCTACATTCCAGCTAGAGAAAGGTATGTTGAACACCCTTCCATGCCAACTGAGAATAAAGTCAACTCAACACCTCTTTGAAAAGTCATTAAAAGCTATGAAAAAAATAATTTTAAAATAGCCCATAACCCTAACCTAACGTAACCTATTTAATCAATTTTTAATAATTTTTTTTCATCATATTTTGTTTTGAAGAGTTTTAATTATCAATGTTTATTTGTTACTTTAATTTTAAATTTTCTGCGACCGGTTTCGAACCCAACTGTGTTATTCACTAGCAGACTTAAAACAGACTTAAAGCAGACTTAAAAAGTTTTAAGTCTGCTAGTGAATGACACGGTTGTGTTCGAAACCAGTTGCAGTAAATTTAAAATTAAAGTAACAAATAAACATTGATAATTAAAACTCTTCAAAACAAAATGTCTAGAAATTGTTACATAGTTAATGCCCAAGAAAAACAAAAAAAAATTCATCACTTTTAGTGACTTTTCTGAGGTGGTTCTGAGTTGGTTTCACTCTGAGTTGTCCGGTCACCATTGAACACAATCACCCAACTACCTTCAATAGGGATGACTGGTGACTTCTAAGGTAGAGTCCAACAACATGCCAACATATAGAAATGATCTGATTTCTTCTACTCCAGTCAACAATCCTACCAATTCCAGTCGATTGAAGTCTTCTAAAATTTTTACTTCTGTGATTAGTTTTATGTCATCAGCAAACATAAGAGTACTTGAATGCAGAATGACTTGTGATTTACAAAAGTGAAAATAGGAATGGTCCGAAGTAAGAGCTCTGGGGTACTCCAGTTTCAAGGGTGCAATCTGGTTCTTTTTACTCCAGTCAATAATTCTATCAATGTCCGACTGGAGCAGATTGAAGTCTTTAAAATTTGCATTTCCGTGAATAGTTTTAGGGCATCGGCAAATAGAAGAAACGATGTATGAATTAGAGTACTGGAGTATTTCAGATCGCGCCTAAAATAATTTGTAATAACATAAATAATAATGGTATTCTTGTGGTGTTGTGCAGATACCACGTGACCAAGCAGCAACTGCAGGCCATGATGGACACCATGATGGGAGGGCGCGCGGCCGAGGAGCTGATCTTCGGACCAGACAAGATCACCAGCGGTGAGAGCCTTTGCCACAGACATTCCCAACAGTTCCCTGGTATTTATAGGGACGAAAACGGGACCTTTTTTTTCTAATCATTGTGATGTTTTAATTGTTTTCTCCTTCGATTGGTTTATGATGGGTTTTTTTTCTTGCTAAATTTACTTCCCATAATGCCTATTATTTTAATCATCATCAATTTAGAATGAAATTAATCGTTTAGCCAAAATTATAATTATTTATTTCCTCAATCAAATAACTGGTTCGCTACCACCGTGCCCAATTGAGTACGTTCAGGTTTTAATTCGTTTACATCCTCGAAATTTAGTGGCAGCCTTTTAAGCTTGATAATTACATGTGGATGAATGTAGTTTAAAATTAACCACTCGAGCAACAGACCAATTTAATGAACGGAAATATCCTCCAGGTTTTGTAGCTATAAACTCGCGTAGGAAGTAGAGGTGGGTAAGTTCTGCATTTTGCCGGAATCCTCCGAGGAGTGCTTCGTTTTAAAAGCACTCGAGTTCTAGGAGCGGGTCCCGGGTTCGAGTTCTTGGTTGCGAACTGAGTAGGTACTGGGCGCTGTTGCGGCGCACCGAGCCGGGACCCACGAGTGACAAAAACTCGGAGCCGGCTCCGGATTGAACCCGCAGGAGAACCTGGACCGGACAGCGCCGAAGGACCCGCACGCGGACTCGGGCCTCGCTCGTCGCTCCCGTCGCGCCGGCCGGTATAGGCATTCAGGTTCTCGGTCCGCTCCGAGTTCCGCGTTTGGGCCCGAGTCCTCGCTCCAGTGCGGGTTCGAGTTTCACATATGGGTGCGAGTTTGCTTGTGGATGTCAAGGCTGGGAAGAGGCATTCCTTCGAGTTCTCTGGGAGTGGTTGGTTTGAAAAAGGAGTGGGAGTGGGATCTGTTTCCCGCATAGGACTCGAGTTCAAGAACCCATTCCGGCCGAACCTACTCATCGCTTGTAAGAAGTTGAATTTTACGTCCACATTAAATATTTTCTATGAAGTTTCTTTTAAATAGTCTAATTCATGATAACATATACAAATATATGTAAGAAAACTGAATTTTGATAAGTTGTCAAGTGTTATAAAATATTTGTCAGAAAAAAAGGGAGCCTATTTAACCATTTTTTTTTTTATCACTCTAAATGAATTTTCAAAGGAGGTGTTGAGTTGAGTTCATTCTGAGTTGTCCGGTCACCATAAATTTAAAAAAAAACTTATTTGGATAGACAACTGTCAAAATTTTTTTTTATGAATGTATAAACTTGTTTTATTATTTCTACATAAACCCTATATGAAAAAAAAAAAGAATTAATGACCTCTATACTATATCATTGATGAAAAATCTAAATAAAAGATGAAACCGAATAAAACAAAGAAAAATAAAAATGTGATGGTCGCAACTAGGAATCGAATCCAGGAATTCACTTCATACTGGGGACCTTAACCAACTCGGCCATTGGGATCTATTTTTTTTTTTGACAGTTTTGTCAATCTCATATTTCAAATTCAAAATTAATCGTGTTTCGCAATGCTTTGGGTTCCTGTTGGCTTTGTTTTGCTCTCCGCCAATGGCAAAGCCAAGATTTAACCATAAGGTTGAATCTGCATACTCGTACAATTGGTCGCCGCTTGCAGCCAGGGTGGAAGTACCTCTCAGTTTGTTACAACGCAACAATCTGACTTGTTTTGCTTGTCACAGTCATCAAGTGCTACCTGTGCCCTGTCATAACATAAAGGTTATGATAGTTTCGATAAATCCACCAGTGTAGAGTTCGCCTTGTTACCATGTAACATTCTGACATGTGTTAATTGCCTCTGTGTATGTGTCTCATCTTCCACGTCTTGGTGTTCAATGTTAGCATGTAATAATTTGTAAGAAAACTAGCATTTTTAACATTGAAACAGAAAGCGGTATGGATTGTCCTTTCTACAATCCTGCTGAGAATAAAAAGAAAATAAAAAGAGAATAAAAGGAATGTATATTATACAAAAAGTAGAAAACGACCGGTCTGTGGCTCAGTCGACAAATGCTATGGGTTCTCACCCAGGGTCGTGTTCCTCTGCTAGCTAAGTCCTCCAACATTGCCCAAGCAACATCTTCCGCTTATGATGATGCTAATGTGAAGTTATTTGTAACCCGGATGTTTGTCTTCTTAAAAAAAACAATAATATTTATGTAGAATGTTTTAATTTGCAGGTGCCTCCTCCGACTTGAAGCAAGCCACCTCCATAGCCACGCACATGGTGCGCGACTGGGGCATGAGCGAGAAGGTGGGCCTTCGCACTCTGGAGACCCCGCGGGGCGCCTTCCAATCCGGGGAGACCCTGGGGCCCAACACCAACGAGACGGTAACAATACTATCACATTATGTACACTGTCTTTTTTTTTTTTTTTTTTTTATGTTAACTCCACACAGGAGGCCCTGAGGGAAATAATTTCCCTCAGGGCCTATGTCATCTTTGAAGATGCTGTGTGGAGGGTGCTGTTGAGGAGAGGAAGGAGTGAACATGGGTCTTGAAGAGACCCATATTGTAGGAGGGAGGAAACACAGAAGTCGGCAAATCGTTCCACAGCCGGGCTGTTGAACTCAAGAACGAGTCGTAGAAACGACCCGTTCTCATGTGACTAATGTCAACCGTGTACAAATGTTGAGCGCGTGTTTGGCGTGTTTCCCGACTATGCACCGGTGCCGAGGGGATCAGTGACGCTAGTTCCTCGGAGCATCTTCCATTGTAATACCGGTAGAACAAGGACAGCATTCCCACCTGACGCCTGTGCTCTAAAGATTGCAGTCCATTTGTTAAGTTAGGAGAATCTATCAAACGGACCGCCCGTTTCTGCACAGAGTCGAGGGTTTTTTTCAGGTATTTTGGGACTCCAGACCAGAGGTGGCTGCCAAATTCAACCGTGGGGCGCACTTGCGATTTGTACAGGGTTAGCAGTTGTGTACTATTAAAGTATCTGCGGGCCCTGTACAGTACGCTCAGTTTCTGAGAGGCTAACTTAACTCTGGCCTCGATGGAGCCCCCGTACCTGAGCTGGTCACTTAGAGTTACACCAAGCATATCAATGGAAGGCCTGTTCGGGAGATTGCTTCCGTTGAAGGAGACTAGATTATCATTCCGATCCCTTTTAGACGTAATCAGACATGATTGGGTCTTTGAAACATTAAATTCGACGAGGTTATTCTTACCCCAAGAGAAAACACTCTCGAGGTAACCGTCCATTCTTTGTTTCAAAGCCCTCCGAGCCATTGGGATTTGTGAGCCCTTTGGAGGCTTGTCAAACAAAAAGCTATCATGGACTGTACTGTCATCCGCGTAACAATGAATCGGTGCACATGTCAAGAGGTCATTGATGTGCAACAGAAACAAAGTCGGAGACAGAACCGATCCCTGTGGGACGCCAGCATTTATCGAATGCGAGGAAGAGGTGAAACCATCAGCAACCGCCTGAATCGACCTCTCCCTCAAAAAGTCGGCAATCCACGTACACAAGGAAGCGGGAAGTCCGTAAGAAGGCAGTTTGTTGACAAGCCCTCGGTGCCAAACCCGGTCAAAGGCCTTGGAAATATCCAGTGCAACGGTTTGGGTCTCACCAAAGCGTTCCAGGCACCGCCCCCAAACATGTGTCACATACGCGAGAAGATCACCGCACGAGCGGTTCCGCCGGAATCCGTATTGACGGTCGTTAATAATTTTGTTCTTCTCGAGGTATGTGAGTAGTTTGTCGTTGACCACACGTTCCATCACTTTTGACAGAACAGATGTGATCGCTATGGGGCGGTAGTTGGCCGGGTTAGAGCGGTCACCTTTCTTTGGAATAGGGTGAATGATCGCTTTTTTCCAACCAGAGGGCACAGACCCAGACTTCAGGGACATTTTGAAAAGCTTCGTCAAAATTGGAGCTATTTCTGCAGCGCACCTCTTCAATACCAGGGCAGGTATTCCGTCAGGCCCACTAGCTTTATTAACATCAAGCCCTCGTAAGACTTGGAGTACATCCCGATGCCGAATCCTCAGCTTTTTCATACGAAAACCGCAGTGAGGAACCGACGGCGGGATAGCACCTTGGTCATCGAGGGTCGAGTTTTCCGCGAACATTTTGCCTAATAAGTTAGCCTTTTCGGCGGCGGTATTTGCTAGAGAGCCGTCAGGTCTGGTAAGAGGTGGCAGACTGGGTTTGCAGAAATTGCGACCTATAGAGCCCGCAAGCGACCAGAACGCTCTGCTACCATGCGGGCAGGCAGCCAGCTTTCTGCTGACCTGCAGGTCGTGCTCGAATTTCGACCTATTGATGATTCTCTTACTTTCCTTTGCAATTTGGTTGTCTGTACAATATGTACTTGCATTTCTTAACTCGTCCCATGCCTCTGGAGGAAACTCGAAAATTTCGCGATGTTTTGACTTTGACGTAATATTTTGTGGGTTTATTTTATGCTATCTTATGAAATATTTACCGAAACACATTCCTTGAAAAATAAACTATGCCTAATAACAACGTTACTTGCGTTTATCTGACGAATTCATATGTTTACGATCTTTCTTACGAGAATGATGCAATCGAACTGACAGTTGAAATGCTCAGAAAAAAACTTTGCCAAAGATCCATAAAGAATTCATAGAAATTATTTGGGTTCCATAGATGTGTTCAAAGCATTCTATACCTTAAGAACAACAATGCCCCAAGCGATTCTGACCTTATCCTTCATACGTTTTCTTTATAATTAAGGTTTAAAATTGCATTTCAAAAATTTTTTTTTGAGTTTAATTTGGTGCGCAATCGGCAAGCAATCGGTTAAGCCAATATGAGATTACCACTTCCTAGTTATCTTATGTTGCCATATCTCTCTAACCTCAATAATGTTCAGACCACCATTCAGAATTGAAACTTGCCTGAAATGGCTTTCAACCGTATTCGGTGACCAGATTTGAATAGCCAGGCTCATCTGAATCTTTCTCTTCACATAAAAATAAGAGTAGATTTGCATCGCATAGAATATTCACATCCAAATTATTTGAGATGCGATATGGAGTACCCCGGGGCTCTAATTTAGGACCATTCATCTTTTCTATTTTATAAATGAAATTTCAGAGGTTATTTCTGCATTCTCTCTTCTATTTGCTGATCACAAAAATACAAACTTAAAAGACTCCAGTCGAACATACCCTGATCGAGGATGCCATAGTTTCACTGACTCCGAACAGTTAAATATTAATTGTAACATTAATTCAAATGTTTTTCCATGCAGGTGGACATAGAAATTCGCCGCATCCTCTCCGAGTCATACGAGCGCGCCCGCGCCATCCTCAAGGCACACTCCAAGGAGCACAAGGCCCTCGCCGATGCTTTGCTGAAGTACGAAACTCTAGACGCACAGGACATCAAGGCCATCATGGCGGGCGAGCGCCCCAACGTGGAACTGACCCACAAGGACAATAAGGAGAACAAGGACAGTGTCAGCGTGACCACCAAAGGGAAGGAACCCGGCACTCCGCTGCCCGTTACCACTTCTGCCACGCCCGTCCCCGCCGTTCAGGTGCCCGCATAGTCGCTTCGAGTCCTCATATTATTCAGTGTTTAAATCACCCGCCGTCGCTATTTTCAGTGAAAACACGTCCAAAGACAATTTTTTTTCTTCCGAATCGAGAATTTTTGCGTTTCACACAAATATTAATTTTGGATTTGAGGCCAAAATACCCAACCAGACTGAAAAATTATTTTTCCAATCAAAAGATATATCAAATATCTAGTACGTATTATGTGCTACTTTATTTATTTGTGTTTTAAATTATAAAATAAAAATGAAAGATTTTAGTATTTCTTGATTTTAGAGGCAATTTGGGCAATTATTTTTCAGTGATATTTGCTTTATTTATAAATAAAATAGAATGTTAAAAGAAAGCATTTTGATGGGTGTAAATTAAAATTTTACAAATTAAAATTACTATCTAAAAAAGAATTTTTTTTCAAAGTTTCATTTTTTATTTTATTTTTCAGTATATTAACCGGTTGAATGCCTCGGGGTTTTACGGATGAAACTCGAAAATTTCGCGATGTTTTGACTTTTGACGTAAATTTTGTCGGTTAATTTTATGCTATAGTATATAATATTTACCGAAATACGTTCCTTGAACAACGAACTACACCTACAAACACTTTTACTTGGGTTTATTTGACAAATTGATAGGTTTATCGATCTTTTTATGACACGCGACGCTCAAAGTTTGACAGTTCGAATCGTGGTAGAAATGCTCATTTCCAAAGTCATTGAAATGTCCATAGACAATTATTTGAGTGGCTAGAAGTGTTCCTTATATCTGTTACGTCAAGAACAAGAATGCCGCAAGCAATTCTGACCTTGTTCTTCATACATTTTCTTTATACATAAGGTTTAAAATTGCATATCAAAAAATATTTTTTTTTATATTTTATTCGGCTATAGGGCGCGCACCGGCGCGCCAACGGCACGCGACCTGTTAAACACAGTAGATAAAGCAAGATAATTTTTTAATAATTATAATTAATTAACAAAAAATTCAAACTTGCCGCCAAAATGCAGTAAAATTGAATTCTTTAATTACCTATTTATCTTCATTTAAAACAAAAATAAATAAAATAGCATTTATCCTTACTAGATATTTAATATGACTTTTGATTAAAAAACTATTATTCGGTTTGTTTGGGTATTTTGGCCTCAAATCCAAAATTAAGCTTTGAATGAAATGGGCCACGCAGCCTTTCCTCTTATGTGGAAAATTTCGATTTATGCAAACACCGGTTTCATGACAAAGCAGAACATTAAAGAAAAAGAACTCATAAAAACAAACCTGCCTAACTTATTATTCATGTTCTGTTTTATCAGGTTACCCCAACCACCGTAAACGGCACTAAATTGTGGGTTTCATTCCCGTCAACATGCAAAATTATGCATGTATTAAATTTACGGCATGGGTGTCTGTTTCACGGCTGTTTGTTTCACGGCTGTTTGTTTCACGGCTGTTTTACAGAACAGATAAAAATCTTTGTATGGAGTAACTGCCAAAAAATGACTTTGGACGATATTATTTAGGACAATGTGTCTTCACCTTTTTTTACTGTTTCAAATATTTTTTGAAAGGCGTTCCATTACATTTTACGGCAATTTGTGTTATTGTGATGTTGTTTTTTTTCAAAAACTTTTTAGTTGATTTCTGTTAATGACATACTTTCATTTAAGAATCATATTTTTCCTTGTTATGGTTGATTTTTCTATGTCAATTTATTGTACATTATTATTGTAATCTAGTTTGGTTTCCCTTATTTGCCATACAGCAAGAAAAAAATTGACAGTGTATTTTAAAAATTATGTATGTTGTAAGTTAGCTCTTTTATGGAAAATTTGTTTTTAAAAATTTGATTGTTGAGAAATCTAAACATTTATTTTTTGTAAAATAATATAAATATATGTTTTATGTGAGTGGATTGCTACGCTATTAAAATGGTAATAACAATGGTGTGGTCTCTTTCTTATAAGTGACCTTCAAACAAATTACTCTTATGCTATTCCTATGACCGCAAACAATTTCATTAGTTTAACACAAATATTTAAAAAACTAGGCATAGTTGGCATCGCTTATCATATATAAATACATATTATATCCTGGAAAGAAATTTCCAAGTATATAGGATATAGTCTTACCACTATTTAGCTCCATTGTAACCTTTCTTTTTTCCATCCTAAATAATGCGCGCAACGGAAAGAGAGGTTACAAGGGAACTCTCACTGGCAGGGCAATATTATCACTAAGTCAATGATGAATAATTTCCAATCATTCTAAAGTCACTTAATCCAGGTTTGGTACCGCCTTAAAGGCGAAATAGCTTTTATGCTTAATATAAGACATAGATTTACAAAACAACTAGCTTAAAATCCTAATATTTTATGAAATATTTCGTACCTACTTTTATTTGTAAATAGATTTATTCAGTTTTGAAACAAAATTTAGTCAGTGATTTTTTGATTTGTGGGTTAAATTTTCATAATATTTATTTAATAATTGTGTATAGATCTCAAATGATTTTCTTTTTTGCACCAAAAACATTCTTAACCTTTACAATGCTGGTCCTTTGATTATATCTCAGTACGCATCAAGTTTCGACACAATGTATGTTTTAGTGAAACTTCACATATCATATGTGTGACATCCGCATGCGGGGATAGTCACCGATGGATCACATGTGTGACAGCTCCGTGTATAAGGTTAAGTCGTAATTTTCAGATGCTTACAAATTCTATTTTATGAAATGCAATTAATCTGTTAATGGTCAAATAAACACCGAAATTTTTAAAAATGATGGTGCCATTTTTATATAACAATATTATACATTGCATCCATAGACGGTCTCCATTGTATTACAGTTTTGACTTTGGATTAGGATTCTTACAAAGTGAAAAATATATTGACATTGAATTTTTACAATTTGTAAAATTCTACCAGCCCCTGCACTCAATTGGCTTTGCAACCGTTGTGAGGGTTTTTAGACAGGCAAATACATGGATTCTGGTACATAATTACATAATACACAAATATAAGTTATATTATTTCAGTGACTGTTTATCAAATCCTAGTGGCTAGTACAAAAAACTGAAATTTGTAAAAATCCAGCTTTTTAGAAATAATATTTTCATTGTAACCCTTGTAAATTTATTATTATTATTGTTAGTAATAAAAATGAAATTAAAATTGCTTGCATTATTCATTGTACCACAAACATAAACCTAAACAATTTTTAAGTATTCAGAAACCTGAGATTCTACATGCATAATTTATTATCTATAAAGTGTCCCCAAAGATGACTTTCTCTCATTGCATCCTATGTGGAGTTAATATAAAAATATAATTTAATAACAAAATTATAAGTTAACCTTCCTGCGCCAAAGGGGGCAAAACCATTCCTCCGAAAGAGGGTTTTGTGCAATATCTAACTTGTTTTTAACATCACTCGATTGTATGTAATGCTAGAAATACTATTCGGTAACCGATCTTTTGCATCCGGCAAAATTTTTTTTTTTTGTGATGAGCCACACTTAGTTATGATCCCATAGGACTGGGAGACTAGTTGAAACATGTGCGCCTGAAGGTACCCCACATAAGCATGTTGGATCGGCATCAGTTCAATTCCCAAAAATAGTATACACGGTGTAAAAGCACGTAACCGAAGGATTTGAAAAACAACATTTTTGTTTTTTGAAAAAAAAATCATCAGAGAGCAAAATGACATTTAAGTTTTTACTCCAAGTATGCTCAGAAATTGCTGGTTATAATCCTTCGGGTATGTGCCGTCACAACCTGTATATTTTTTGTCGGGATTCTTTCAAAGACAAACTCACGCTTGTAGTAAGCCAGTCGTTAAGGAATAATGAGTGTACAAATTATACTTATTTTTTTTTACATTAATCGTCACACAGGAGGCCCTGAGAAAAATAATTTCCCTCAGGGTCTATGACATCTTTGGGGATGTTAGGTGGAGGGTCGTTTTATTTATTTGAATACCTCACAAGAGTCCTAGCTGCTCCAGTCTGGAGCCACTGAGACTATGGCATCCCCAATCAAGGTAAGTTGTGAGGCTGAAAGTATTGGAGGGGAAGGAGATGGAGAAGAGGAAGGTAGGGAAGCACCTGGCCATTCAGATCTGGTCACCAAACACGGCTTTAAATCACTTCAAAATGATCTGGTCACCAAACATGGCAAGCCATTTCAAGCAACATTTCAATTCTGAATGGTGGTCTGGCGATACTGAGAGTATCTTCCACTCTGGAACATGCTGCAAATATACTATATATTATTTTTTGATTAATTGATTGTGAAAAAACACAAATTAATCAAATAAAATTTAGTTGACCTTCGAATTGCGAGTCGAGAGCCTTACCCCTCGACCGCGCCGGCCTTCAAAGTTATAGGAAGGAAAAAGAATGAGGGTTGGGTAGGAATTTAGGGCTCAAATGTATAAGAGTGAAGGACATATGAATCCATCCCTTCTGCTGCGGGGCAAGACTCTTGAGGTGGTTTTTCACAAAAATGGCACTCTACAAATTATCCAATTATTATGACGGGTAGAGAGAGACCAGCTGGAGATATCAAAGGGTCTCCCCAAAGCACCCTCTTCCGGTCTGCCAGCTGGGGGGATGGAGCATCCGCCGCCAAGACCCGAACACACCTCACCTGATGAACTCGGACGCTCCTGCCAAGTCACCAAACGTAGCAAACCACTAGGCGGAGGCCTCCCAAATTGAAAAACATCTACAAAGTTATCTGTAGAGTTGGGAGCATAAGGAATAGTTGCTTCTTCTTGTGACCAAGGGCGGCTGGTTACACAGTGTGTTCGTGTGCAGCACTGGTAAATTATATCGCCTAAAATTACTTTATAATATCTTACCGAAAAATATAAAATCTATGAATCTCATTAAAAATATCACCTATCAATATAATGCCTAATATGAATGTTGAGAGGAGAGCGAATTCTCAAAGTTACACGCGAAGTTGCCTTGTGCCCGTGTGCAGACCGGTAGCAAGCGGAATGAATTGTGTTTTTGTATCCAATATCTCAAACATCGCTGGCGCGTCAAAGCAGCCATTTGTATGAAAAATCAAGCTATCCGCGTGTGTCACCGGACGGCTTCGCGGCCTTTATCATACTTAACTTAAATTTGGATTTAAGGCAAAAATACTTCACCAAACTGAATAATTCTTTTTTTAATCAAAAGGTAAAGCAAATACCTACATTATACATAAATTTTCTTTTTTATTGATTTGTGTTTTAAATTATAAAACGCATATCATTAAGGAATTCAATTTTTTTATAGGTAACCTTGACAATTTTACCCACATACTGATTATACATTATTATAAATACTGTTTATAATGAAATATAAAATAAAATAAATTAAACATTGTTAAAAAAAAATGTTTTTGTTGAAATTTAATTTTTATTTACGACAAATTTGTGTTGTGTTTTTATTTTCTTGGAAGGTACTGAAAAAATATTTGTACAAAATTTTTTTAATTTTAGTTAAAAAGCGATATGTAGAAGTTTTCGCCCTTCGACAACAGCTTAGAATTGACCTTCTTCTCTCCCAAAAAGATTAGTGGAATAATTTTTACCTAATGTTGCTTAGTAAGAGTTATCTCATAAGTGTGGATTTTCAGTGAACCACCACATTTTCAGAGCGGCGGCCGCCACTGCTTGTGACCACTCCTTTCATTTGTTAATTCCCGTTTTTGAAACAGTTAAGTTTTTAATTCTGTATCAGCATGAAGAAAGTGTGAATCACGGAGAGGTTAAAAAATTGGACAGATTAATATTAATAACTTTTTGGTTGCATTAGGTATTTCAATTTCCCAATTTTCCCCCAAGCGGGTTTTATCGGCAAGTTGCTATGCAGAGGGTTGATACGGAGGTGTATCAGTGCTAATTTCCTGTCGTATCAACTGTTGACACCATTACAACCAAAAGGTTAAATCGCAAATCTTTAAATTTTTGTTTTAGTGTAATAATAAACAATGAATGTTGGTTACATATTTATTTATATTTCCAATGTTGAGAACAATATTACAAAGGGTATATGTGAAACACAGTAAAAACAGATTAATGAATTTATTCTAAAAGCTATCTCATACTTTGCAGTAAAAGAAAAACATTAAAATGGTCGAGTTATGTTATATTATTTATTTATATGGTGGGGTATTGAGCGTAATAATAATCATTGTGATATTTTGTGAAACAGAACTAATTCTTTTATGCAAAAAAAAAGACACAAAGACAGATTGATAGTTTTTAGAATAAATATATAGTAAAGTAAACATTGCAAACGAGTTTAAACTGAAAATATAATATTTATATACATACTGAGCAAGCTCTTTTGATAATTAAGTATAAAAACTCCCTTCATAATTTTAATTTATCTAGGATTAAGATTTAGGGAAAAAATTCAGCATACATTTAACAGGAAATGTTAAAAATTCTCGATTTCAGGGATTAATTTAATATCCAGCAGCCCAAAAAACTCAGTTACAAAACTGCAACAGAAATCCTTTTTTGTGAATTGTTTTTATCAAAAGAAAATTAATTATAACAATGTGTCATTATAAATAATAACTCAATGTTCAATTGTTTTATGAAACGCATACATTAGGCAGATTTCAAGGTTCAATTGTTGCATAAATAAAGGGCATTTTAAAAGAGAACACAATAATTGAATTAATTTTACAAAAGAATTTTAAGCATTGTAAATTTAACCTACAAAAAATTAGTTAAAAATAAAATGGAATTTTGAGTTTTATTTTAAAATCAGTCGCAGATGATGTCTTTAAAGGACGAGAAGTTTTTATTGCCAAAACGTTGATATTTCAGCAAACAAACCAAATTACCTCTTTGAATATTTTGACCCCAAGGTAGGATTAAATAAAGAAAGAAAAATATTTGCCGCATCTTATAGCATGCACATTAAATTTATGAGATTATATTACTATTATTAATAATACAGACAAATTAAAAAATAAATATTTCAAATAATTTTAAACGCAATTTGTATAAAAGATTATAAATAAAAACATTATTTGAGTATACTCCCGTAAGTCAAGACGTGCAGTACCGTCACAGCAATTACAAATGAGTAGATAAAAATTATAATGTGCAACGTAAAACCACACAAACGAATTGCTTCTGTTATAGGAATTGCAAAACTTTAATGCCGACCTGTCGTTGATACAGAAATCATCACAATAGGCAAGTTCAAGGTCCGAAAAGCAGAATGCGGTGCGTGCGCAAGGGGAGAAAGGCAGTTCCATCTCCCCGTCTACGCTTTTCTCTGTTGCACGTATGTTTAATGCATCTTTCGCTTACGGTCATTGTAAAGTCAGTAAAGTAAGTGACTGTACCTGCGCAAGGATGGGTCATATTAAGTTCAGGTCAGCATTTAAGTTTGGCATGTACTATACAGTTAGCAAAGTGACTTAGCTCTGCAATTTGACAGGCTTTTTGAACTGACACTGGAGATGATTTGCGTAAAATCACATGTCCAATGTTACAAACAAACAAATCGCTCTTATACGCATTTCGTGACTTGGCTGCACAATTTGTTTGGTATCTGCAGAACCCATAGGGTTTACTGGCGTATCCCAGCTCTAAAATGTTACGTGATGAAACAAACGGCTTAAAAGCTTCGGCTCTCGGAGCTTTGAGTGGGAGAAGTTACCATTTAATACATCACAAGATTTTGTGTTTCCCGAGACTTCGTTATGTAATGAAACGAATCAGATAATAATCACAAAATTGAAAAAAAAATTCTAAATGAAATTGTTAGAATACGAGATATTGACAAAAAATATATGGTGGTAATATTAGCCAGTAATGATAGTAATTTATATTTTATTTAGAATCCTGGACTGAGTTGTGCAGGTCATGTTCATATTCGAGGAGGGAAGATGATTTAAAAACCACCTTTGCTGGATGGAAATATTTCAATGTTTCATAATAAAAAAAAATTATATTCAATGTCGATAATTCGTGCACAATATTAATGAGAAACGCAAACACGCAATTGTCCCATTTCAAAACAAGCTGGTTGGACTTTACTATCTTCTGACAAATAATACAGTATCAAAGAAATAATATTATTTAATTTACAAATTATTGACGTTTGCTTGGCACAAGCCGAAAGCAAAAAATATACAAACATTGACAGCACAAAAGCAACAAACTGGTTTATTTTGTTATTACTCCCTCCATTGAACTATTTTGCCGGACTTCTTTTTTTTAATCGTGCTGCATTATTTTAATGAACTTGTAGGATCAGGTAAACCTTATTTTATGGATTTCTCCGATTTACTCGACCTCCCACAATCCAAAATAGGAGTTAAATGTATTTCTTTCAACAAATACAAGTTTAGTGTTTGTGGCAGAAAACAACCGAAAGACAAAATCTACCTGGGTCCGTATTCACATCGGAGCAATGGTTTGTTTATAGGGCAGTGTATTTGCTGTTAGGTTTCTCTGGGAGAAGCCAGAGCAAGCACATCCTCAGAAGGGAGGAGAAGCATCACTGATCGGTCTCCGCCGGAGGGTCGGGCTCAGGCCCCGTCACCGGCCCCTCCACACTCACGATGGCCGGATCCGCCGTGGCCTCGGCTAAATTCGTTACAGATTTAGACTTAAAACACTGAAAATCAACATGCCTACTCTTGGCTTCTTCCTTTTCCCAGGACATGTGGATAAAGGGACGTTGGACGTAGTTGTATATCACTTCCGCACGGCCGCCCGGTCGCTTCTTCACCTTTTCTTTGTAAGTAGGATAACCTTCCACACCTAGGCGTATTTTTTTCAGTCCGCGTTCCTTCATCACTTGTTTAGCTACGTCGCGGTTTTCTATGTATTTGAAGAAACGATACAGCGGAGTGCTAAGGACGGTTTGAGAGTATTCATCGCCCATTTGCGGCGGGTATTCTTCATCCCAGTCTACGGCGTCTTCGTCTAGTAGGACTACGACGTGGCACTCTCTATCGCCACGCCGAGCGGAAGCAACCATCAGCGGCAACACAAGCTCTTCTAGGAAACTCTCAAACTGCCTCCTGGCGCCCTCGTTGCTCAGTTCATGCAGCAGTCCACGTAGATTTTGGCAGCGGACAGTGCTCGAGTCAAATGGAACTAACAGATAATCGCAAGCCTCGCGCAACTCCTGAACTGAAACAGTCGGAGGACACCTGATGACTCCGCTTCGGTAATAATCTAAGATGGCACGGAACAGGGTGGCAGATATTCCGTCAGCGACTTCGAATTCTCCTCGCTCGTTAGTGCGTGCAAATTCCATGCCAGAACTGAACATTCTGCCGAGCATAGTGTTGGGATGTGCGGTGAACAGTGCAGGGTCCAGCACGAAGCGCGTGTTGTCCACCACGAGGGTGATCCTGTCGGATATGACGATGTCATCCGCCATGGCGGGAAGGTTGGCTGGGTTGGGGCTGAGGCTGCATGTAGGTTGATCCACTCGCATCTGATTCTTGGGAAGCATGCTCTGCGTGCGGTTGCGGGAGTTGCTGGGATACTTGCCCTTGAATAACCTCCTGATCCTCTCGTCACTGTCCTGCTGGTAGTCCTCCGTATCGCTGCTGCTCTCGCGATCGTATGATCGTTCCTTAGGGGGAGTTGACATTTCATTCATCACAGCTGGTTTCGCTACACTTTAAACGCCAATTGACGAGTTTTACATCACGCTGTCGCCGTCTAAGACGAAAACGCACTATTGCTGGTGAATCTGCGTTACGGGACACTCGTGCGAAAATATAAAATAACAAAACTCAACTCTCTCTTCCTAGACGTGACAAAATTTATGAGAAGTCCAGAACTTTGGAACAAAGGACTGTCAAATTGTCTATGCTTTTGTGCGGATCAGTTGGAGATTTGCTAGCCACATAAGTGTAATCAAGTACAAGCGCTGAAAAGTATTCTGCACATTGTTGAATAAAATAAATCTTTTTACGGGAAGTTTCTCATAAAAACAGTGGTATCAAAGTGGCGCTCCCCCCGAAGCGATATCATCCAGTTCCTGTCCAGGCCCGTCCCGAAATATTTTCAAAGAATTTACCTTCAATAACCTGAAATCGGTGGTTTAAATTCGTTTAAAGTTTATTCATTTTTTGCTAGATGCCGATTTTTACCAGCATTTTTTAAATAAAGTTAGGTACAATACTGACATTGTCAAAAAAATCTGATTTAGAGATATAGGTGTAAAATGGGTTTTGGTCGGTGGTCACAAACTTTTTTTTAAATGTTTGTAAAAAAAACAATATTGTAAATTGCAGGAGAGGTTATGTGAAAATATTAAAAGAGTCTGAATCTTTGTACGATTTTAATAAATCTATGATCTGTTAATGTCGCTCCCATGAAATATTTATAATGTTTCTGTGATTCAAACATGAACTTAAAGATTCAAAAGACAAAAGATAATAGGTACCTACATATTGAATTCAATCAATACGTTTCGGTTCCAAAATGACCCAAAAACCTCAATATTTGAACCCCTAATATATTTTTTTATGAAACAAATGGTCCAGATTTGTCCCTCCTTTGTGTTTGAAAAGTTACAAGAAAATTATTATTTTTGGGATATTAGTGTTATATTAAAAACCAAACGCTGTTACGTGCCCACGGTACGAATGCAGTGACATGATTCATTACGTCATTATTCATTGCAAATATGTAATTATTAGAAGTGACGTGTTTTAGCTTTCTAAGCCGCAGGGATTTGGATGTCTAAACAGAAAGAAAATGAACAACTAATTACCTGTAGAAGGTACCTACCTACCTTAGCATCTAATTTAATAAATTATTATAAACAAATAAAGATGTTTATGTGAAAACATATCGTTATCTATAATATACTTACATAATTTAAAAAAAGTATATTTATATGTAATACAAAGGTAATTTATTAAAGCCTTTCCTTTCACCTTTGTAATGCAGAATAAAAATATTATTTCGATCAGCTGTTATGAAGGTAATGACGATACATATGCTCAAACATAAACATGCTTGTGAGCACGCTTAAAATGAGCATGCTCTTGAACTATTGAAACATTTGCTCGTATTGGCATGCTTGCTTAAATATATTCACGAATAGTGGTGGATTTAAATCTATCTGACGTGTCGTGTCATGACGCGGACGCGTCGGAACGGTATCGTTTTCACACATTTAGTATGGTCATGTTTATATTAGTGTGCCGCTATCTGATGTGATGCGTTCTGTCGTGTCGCATCAGAAGCTATCTCGATTTTCATTAGAGCGGCGAAGGTGGGGGACGCGGAAGCAGCCGCGTCATGACAGATCAGACAAGTGTGCACAAGTGGGCCAGAGCTGTGTTGTGTTATTCAAAATATCGTCAGAAAGCGTCAGAACATGACATAGATATTAACGCTAGCCATCACGTCTGAACACATCACGACACGATATGTCAGACAAGTTTAAATCCATCATAAGGGTGCTCAAAGCGTACAATTTAACACACATGCTATTTATAAGTATGCTCTCGGCCAAAATGGAAGCTTTTCAGACAGTCGTATCCATAAACTCAAAAACTTTTCACCCTCCCCTTCAATGCCCCCGACATTGTAATGATTCATTTAAAAAAAAAACCGTTAGTAAAGGTCATTTCATGATCATTCTCCAGCCCTAAAGAGTCCTAAATTCTCCAGTCTTCTCAAAATAAATATCAATTCTACTTTTGCCACTAATCTTTTAATAAATGTAATACCAACCGTGATGGCGGTAGCAAATAATGTAAAATCATGCCATGTCCAGTTTTTTTTTTAAATATAATGCCTCAACGTGTAAAGCCGTATCTTCTGTGACCTGCCAGGTGAGTATGTTTCTGTATCTGTTTGTAAATAATTAAATTAGATAGAACCTAGGAATTCTTGATAAGCTGTACTGCGCCCTTGAGGTGATTTTTAACAAAAACGGCGCTCTACAAATTATCCAATTATTATTAGTATTGCTTATTATTATTATTTGCAAGAAAATATCAGTAATTTAAACAATGTCAGTTACAAATATACCTAGTCAGTTTCATTCGCCCAGAACTGAACAAAATAAACTTATTGCTTGCAATGCTTTTATCTAAGAAAATTTTGGTGAAAGAAAAAAGATAACAAATTTTGGTCCGAAATTGGATAACTAGAATATTAAATCTTGGAGCAA
Organism: Glyphotaelius pellucidus; assembly: GCA_936435175.1. Taxonomy (NCBI): domain Eukaryota; kingdom Metazoa; phylum Arthropoda; class Insecta; order Trichoptera; family Limnephilidae; genus Glyphotaelius; species Glyphotaelius pellucidus. The sequence continues at coordinate 11,276,236 of OW386560.1, forward strand.
ATAATCATTTCGTAGTAGAGATGCGAGAAGAATACGTCAATGGTTATAAAAATCATTTAAGCAAACTTCCGCAGACATTTGATGAAATATTCTCTAAAATTATAACCCCCCTGTTGATTTATAAGCATGCTCAATAGTAACATGCTGACGCACATGCCACTAAGTAGCATTTGCCCAATAGTAGCGCGCTTTCGTGAAGCATTTCGTGAGCATCTGTCCATAGCATACCATTACCGCCATCTGTAGAGTACATATCGAAGTCAATTCGCTATGTTTTTGTGAACAGCTGGGTACCGTCCAATCAGGTAGCGTTCCTCAAAATATCAATATAGTGTAGTGCACCTACGTCCCTAAATTTGACAGCACTTGAACATTTTGATAACAAAAGAAAAGTACTTTTCAGTCACTCAAAACAAGTTAAAAAAGTGATCAGGATCGATGTAAACATATAAGAATCATTTTTGAATTCGTGAAATTCATAAAGTTTGAAGTGCGATAGGAATATTTGCGAATTCAAGGTCAGTTCATTCGTATGTTATTTGGTGAGCGAAAGAGACAGATGCAGTGAGATGGAAAAATTACGCCTGTCTTTGATAAGTGTGTGCGGTGATTTGTTAATTGATTATCCAATCAGAGAGCGACTCTCCCAACCTCCCAACAGCTGACGGTCCAGTTCGTTTCTGTTCGCCGTTTAGTGCGGTCGCTGTCATTTCGGGAGCGCTCGAGTGTTGGACTCCTTTGTCTGGACAGACGGTGAAATAACGTGGAACAATGTCTCTGAAAAGGATAAGACGCGAATACAACAGTGTGATTTTATAGCGCAAGATATTTCCAGTGGATTTCAACGTCAACACCGCGGTGGAATGGTGAGCAAATTGATATTTTTAACCATTTAAACTACTCTCCTGTGTTCGTAATTCTGTCTTGTTGTTGCTAAGGGCTCCGATACATAGGTATTACGGCTCCGTGGAGTAATGGTACACGCACCTGATACACTATTAGAAGAATCTAAATTTGATTACTTCCTCAATCCAAGCAAAACATTTATTGCATTGATATTTCATATAATTATAACATCATCTTCATAGTCTCCTGAGAAATTTGACACTGATCGTTAAGTTTTATTTATCTTAAACTCACGGAATTCCTAAAAAGTATTAAAAATTGAATAGAAAAATGAAAACAATAAAATATTATTTTCCTTAGTAGTTATAATATGATTGTATTTCTGTGCTAAATGTTGTGATGGTGCTTGGGACGCTTGTATGGCCCCACAGCTGTTCAGTCCCACTTTCTACGTTGTTTAATCCCCCAGAAACACGTGTATGTTTATAATCGTGATAATTATATATTAACAACAATATTGCATGTGTTTTACCAACGCAGCAGTTGCGCAGTTCACTAAATTAGCACTCCGCACAAGGATTTTTTTATTATTATTATTGTTTTCATTTTGCATACAGACATGGCACGCTGTAATCATTATTAATTCACGCCACGCAAATAAAACAGAGTTTGGAATCAATTAAAACGAAACGTTTTCAATAATTATTTATTTTACCAACGATAACATACAAATTTAATCATCCAACATGAAATTTTTACGAACATTGTTTGAATATCTTTTTATGAAAACCACAATAACATTTTTTTTAGTTCAAAACTTTTGACAATAACAATCAAGATGGCCACCGCCCAGCAGCTGATTCAAATACCCGTAGAGGTTAAATAATATTGATTTTTCTGTACAATCAAAAATAATGGGCAAGACATTTTGGATTGAGTGTTGAAAAGACTTACAAACATGGTAATTAATAGCTAGGAACACCGTGATTAATTGAATTTACTATTATTTTGAATCTTTCACGATCATTTTCTTCCCAAGGACAGATTTGAGGATAGAGCGTCTCATATTAATTTATAAATTGCCTGGTGACCGGACAACTCAGAATGAAACCAACTCAGAACCACCTCAGAAAAGTGATGAAAAAAAAAATTGGTTAAATACATAGGTTACGTTAGGTTAGTGTTATGGGCTATTTTAAAATAATTTTTTTTAATAGCTTAATGATTTTTCAGAGGTGCTGAGTTGACTTTATTCTTAGTTGGCATGGAACCATATTTTTTGGTGTTAGGTAGGGGTTGGTAGGTAGGTACCCACTCAGGATATACAAACAAAATCGTCAATCTTCGATTTAATTATTTTTTAAAAAAGAAAGTCAAACTTTCCTGGGTAATAATAACCTGACAATAATTTGAAAATTCCTACTACCATCACAGTAAGCGAAAAACATTGCTGGTGTCGTGATGGGAGAACTTAGCCAGCCTTAGGAATTGAACACGCGACGCCTGGGTGGGACCCAGACGCGATGTTGACTTATCCCCTGTGATTATAGTAAATAATATTATAAAACATTTATTACCAATTTAAATAAATAACATATTCATTGGACAGAATCTGCGAGTTTCGCACATTTCAAACATTCTAAACCGTAGACAAAGAAATATTCAAGATAGAAAGTCTATCGATTTAACATAAAGACCACAATAACGTCACCACGCCATCATAGGTAGGTACCATAATGTCATAATAATACAAATTAAAATATACATCATAGGTACCTACCTACGTTCTCTCTCACACCAGTGTAAAAACTGCCTATTCCATTGTCGTCTAAATTAATGTTTATGGCCTATTCGCAATTATATTCTCATTCCAAAAACATTCAAAATAATGGAATGCGTTCTTTCTCAAACCAGTGTAAAAACTAATTGAATTCATGGAATAGATAGGTACCTACCTACACCTTTTTTCTCCCACCAAAGTAAACATGTTCAAATTATGGAAAATGATATTTTGCCCATCAGAATAAAAAAAAAATACATAGGTAGGTACCTACGTGCTTTCTCATACCTGTGTAAAAATATTCGAAATTTTGAAATAAGAATTTCCCTGATGTTCATGTTAGGGCAGGTACCTGTACCTAGATCGGGTTCCTGCCGTTCAGCAGGGCTACGAAAAATCGTTATTTTCCCTTCTTTGTTCGTTGGCATTGAGCAAGGCCCATTTGAACCTTGTACCTAGGGCCCTTTTGACTTGTCCTTCGTGACCATTTTTTGACCTTATAAATGCAAATAATCTTTTTGTAAACCAACCGTTTTTGTTATTGTAAGAATTGAGCTGTTTTAAAAATGTATATTTTCCAAGTTTAAACGGAACGAACATGGCTATTAATGTGAATTTGAGTATTAGTAGGTACCTACCAAGTTTTCGAAAATTTATAGAATCTGAAATTATTTCCAATGCATAGGTACTGTTGAGAGCACTTTTGTAACTCGTATTTCGGTTACGTGCGTAGTTTACAAAGATATTGAAATATAAGGAGATGGGATATCGGTAGTTTTTACTGGGTGGGACTAGGCTTCCTGGTGTCGCCGATATATCCGGGTTCGTGGGGTGAGGTTTGTCTAAGTCTTGGAGGCGGATGACCAGGACACACTGAATCCCAGATTCCTACCCACCCCTTAAATCCTTTTCCTTCCCAGAACTCTCTTCTCCTTCTTTTCCTTAAAAAAAACCCTCCGTACAGCAAATTCAAAGATGACTAGACCCTTAGAGAAATTATTTTCGTCATGGCATCCTGCGTGGAGTTCATGTAAAAAACGAAAAAAAGACAGGATGTGTGACACAAAATAAAATATTGTATAAATAAGGCGATCTTTTCCAATTCCATCAGTGTAATTACTTTAATATACTTCATGTTTATCTTCTGTCTTTGTTTCCTTGACTGAGTTTGATCTAAATTCTAAATGATATTGTTTTAGTCTATTCAGTACAAAGATCCATTGTCATACGTCATAATCTGTAACAATCTATAACTGTATGCACGTATAATCATATCTCATCGATGGAAATTACATTTTTTTATGACTAGGTGTATCACCGCTGCGTTAATCATAGCAATGCTAATAAAAAACAGCACAACTTTAACAAAGCTTGCTAAATTTGATGATAAGTGAGCGACAAGACTGCCAAGTCACCACTGCATTAGTACTTCCATATCTTACGCCCTACTTTAGCGTATAATCTGTAAAATTATGTTAAAATGGCTTTTTTTGCAAAAACTGTAAACCATTTGAAATTTGTCAAAAATGTTACAAAATACGAGAAATACGAAATATAATTGAATATTCAAGTAGTTGTACATTATGGGCCTTACTAATAAATTGTTAATTTGGTAAGGAAATTAAATAAGGGCCTTACTAATAAATTGTTAAAAAGGAAAATAGACTTTATTTAAATATCTCAAAATGTCAAATAGTTAGATTTTCTCGAATAAAAAATCCAGTGATCTTTAATTACTTACTACATTGATGACAATGCTCTTGAGACACTAACACAAATTAAAGACTTAGGCATCACTTTCCAATCAAATCTTTCATTTGTTAACCACATAACAGAAATCTGTAATAAGGGCTTAAAAATGTTGGGATTTATAACTAGGCTAACTAGAAATTTTAACAATATAAAGTGTATTGTTTGCGTATGTTAGAAGTCAATTTGAGTACAATTCTCCCGTCTGGAATCCACATTATAATATACATGTACAAGCTGTTGAAAGAATAGAAAACAAATTCTTACGTTTTCTAAATTTCAAAATGGGGATTCCAACAATTATGTTGAATTTCAACATTCTGTTAAATAATATGAATATGCTCAAATTGTCAGACAGAAGAATTTTCACTGACTTGGTATTTCTATATAAAATTCTACATGATTTAGTTGATAAACCGGTATTGCTTGAATTGATAAGCTTCCGGATTCCACAGCGTAATACAAGAAGTCAGGATTTATAGTGCAGAAATTCTGGGACTAACTACCATATGTATTCCTCTTTACCCAGATTACTAATGGAAGGAAACAATTACACTAAGTCCTAGGACATCTTTAGTTTATCTTTCAACAAATTTAAAATATTGTTACTGAGGCAGTTCAGTTATGTACAATAAATATTGTATTTATTAACATTCATATGTAAAAGCCCTGAAAAAGGGCGTTGATCAATAAATAAATACTAATAAAAGTTTTTAAAATTTTACACAACTGATAAACAATCGTTTGGCAGATGATGTGTATGGATCACCGGCGCAGCAGACGCGTTTAAACGCTCCTTATGTTTACTCCGTTTAAGTGGTTTTCTAAGTGATTGCTGAAAAGTGCACTGTCTGTCTGCACTCTATGTTTTACATAGTGCCTACCTTCGCACGTTGCGAAATGTGCGCAGTTTTATATTTTAACCGCAATTTGCAAATGTTATAAGCTAATTTTCATTTTCCTCTGTCCGAAAATATCTAAAAACCACCACAATTCAACTTTCAATATGTTTGAATATTACCAGAGATCAACTAATATAACTCGTTGAAAACATAATAATTTTATCAAAATAATAAACTGTTTCGTTCAGTTTCTTCAGGTATTTTTATCAATTTGACTTTGGCATCATCGTTTAATTTGATTATGTATTCATTTTAAGACCGCTATAATCTGTCTCGAATACTTCAAGGCCACTAATTGTAAATAAATATTATCAACTTACACCGAAATGCTGTAACAAATTTTATCTGCTGTCACGTAGTACATATTCTGCTACTAATTATATTACGATGAGAAAAACAACATTGATGACGCGACGCTATGTAATCCTACATCCTTTTCCTGTCGTGTCGGGTCGAACCCACTCTCAAAAAACGATCACCTGTTGAAGTGTCAGGACAAAGTTGTTTGGCGGTCTATCCTCTCTGCCTACCTCTGCGGAGAAAAGGCGTGGTGATTAGTCAGGAAGGTTTATTTATTATTATTATTACACTATATATATATATATATATATGTATATATATATATATATAATTTTTTTAACAATTAACATTGAAACAATTAACTATGTGTACTGTAAATACACTTAGTTATTTAGTGATTTTCGACTCCAATGCAAGAACTGAACAAGAATCTGAACTGAGTGGTAGATACTCTATTGCCCTGCTGAAGGACAGTAGGTACCTTTGAGATATGAAATGTTGCCTGAAATGGCTTCAACTGTGTTTGGTGACAAAAGCTATTCAGATATTGTCACTAAACACAGTTCAAATGTTCAGATGAACATGACTAATCAATCAGGCTCATCTGAACATTTCTCTTCACATAAAAATAAGAGTAGATTTGCATCGCATTGAATATTCAAATCCAAATCATTTGCGAGGTGCGATGTGGAGTACCCCAGGGCCTCAATTTAGGACCACTCATCTTTTCTATTTTATAAATGAAATTTCAGAGATTATTCTCTTCTGTTTGATGAACACCTATTCACATAAATTGAAACTTTAGAAAACTCCGTTCGGACACACTACGATTCGCGAAGCCATAGTCCCACTGCCTCCGGACAGATAAATAAAATTAAATATTATTATTAACATTCATTCTTTCGGCTTTAGCCGTGCTTGAAGACCAGATCTGAAGATCAAATCACACCAGAACAGCCAGACACTTTCCATTTTTTCTCTTTCCATCTTCTTCATCTTCCCATTCCCTTTAGCCTCACAATGTACCCCGATTGCAAAAAAGGGTTCGGAGTTCGGATTCTGGGGTCGCAGGTTCGGATCCCGCATCGATGCAAAAATAAACCTGGTCTAATAATAATACAATGCCCTTTTTGCTGTCGTGCATTGGCGTTCTTGTCTTAGATTTTTTGTTTCGAGTTTTTATTTTACTTATAAAAATATTTTATCTTGTGATTCGTATTTTTATCTTTTTGAGGGATTGGAACTGATAAAGCTAAGTGAAAATAGTATCATGAACATTATGGCTGATAAGTCATGGCGCCTTACAGTCTGAGACCGGCGGGAATCCTAGTGTTTTTCTATTTAGTATAATTTATAATATTTGGGCCCAAATTCCATGTGCATACCGTATATATTAAGTAACCTTCACGCTCTGCCAAAACTAAATACTTTATCAGCAAATCTGTTGTTTTAAAAGTTTGCTGAAGCCAATTTTGAAGTTTTAATACACATTTATAATATGGTTGAAACGGTGTTAAAACGACATTATGTAATATCTTCTAATGCCATCAAGTTGAAGGTACCAAAGCTTCAAGATCTATCTACATACATAGATTTATTAAATATTTATTTATTACATGTCCTAATGGTCTTTAACATTCTATTTTATAACTTGTTTGCATCACTGTTATTATCTTAATATATATTTCTTCTGTCCGTGTGTATGTCACTGAACTCCTCCTAAACGGCTGGACCGATTTTGATGATTTTTTTTGTTTGGGTTCAAGGGGATTCGAGAATGGTTTAGATTCACAATTTAGTCCACTGGAAAAGGTTCTTTTAATTATTTTTTTTTATTTCTAAGGAGTTGTTGATTTTGGAATGTTTTACATTGGATCCGGCAGACTGCGCTACCATCGAAGTACCGAATATTCAATATTATTTTATTTTAATTTTAGTTTGTCCCGACAGTTGTGTACTGGACAACGTCTGTCGGGTCCGCTATAAATAAATAAAATAAATTGTGGAACATTCCAGAACACTCTCGAATGTTGTCCTGAGCGAAGCCGGGTAACCCAGCTAGTAAATACTTAAAAATTAAAAGCATAAAATAAAATACATAGGTAAAAATGTGAATAGAGACTAACAAATCCTCATATAAAGAGATATTCATTATAATAAAAATAGTAGAAAGTATATACGTCCATCTATACGTGTCTAGATAAATAATAGTGTTGGAATAAACAACATTTATATTGATATTTTTTAGATTAAAAATATCCTCCAGGTCAGAATATTACAGTCATTTCAATATTGAATGATGGTTCTCACCTGGGCGAAATCAAAGTACCTATCCACTCTATATAACTGGATAAAAGATATGAAGTTGATAAAATAAGTGCATACCTTGAAATGAATTCACAGTCATGAACTCAATTTGTTTTATTACAATTACCATAGTCCTGTTGAATCCAAACGATGGAACTTTCATAATACGTTGGGAGATAAAAAATCTATCTCGTCACTTGTCATATTATTTAAAAAAAATTCTAAATGTGTCTTTGTTTCACTAATCGAAAATTCCGGACAGTACAATCATTCCTATTCGCTATACCTAGGTGCGTTCCTAATGATTGTATAGGTGTACCAACTCATCAGCAATATCTAGCAGACGTAAGCACAGTACTATCACCTACAAAACGGTTCTTCAAGATAATAAAATTTCGCATTTTCAACATAACATTGATTTTCGAGAGAGAGGCTTATTCGCGATGCATTATTAAGTTGATACCCTCATTTTGTCATAAAAAAATATTCGCACAAGATTCCCAACCGCCTGGAGCCAGTGAGACCGTGGCTTCTGCCAATTGGGGCATGTTGTGAGGCTGAAAGTAGTGAGAAGAGGAAGGTGGAGAAATGGCCTGGATTTTCAGATCTGGTCATCAAACACGCCTAAAGCCCATTACAAAGAACGTATCGATTGTGAATGGTGCTGTTTCACCAGGGCGACACCATCTAGTATTTATTTTAATGGAATTCACACTCTGCAGGCAGTAGTAGACTCGTGTTCGTTGTTATGTTTGCGTATTTTCGGGTAAAACAGAGAAACCTGGCCAGCGGCCAAAACAGAGCCAGTCTGTTTGGCTTGGACTTAGAAACATCTCTTACTATATCCGAGCTCTGAACAAAGATGTTAAACAGATATCCCGGAATGAAATGGGTAAAAGGCAGGTTGGGAAGTACCACGTTAATATCTAGCTATTCAGATCTGGTTACTAAACATACCTAAGCCATTTCAAGCACCAACGCCAACGTTTCTTGAATTGTGATAATTCATTAAGGCTATGTTGACAGAATGTTCAGTTCTGAAGAAATCCATTTTTGGTTGTTCTCGTCGGGGTTTGAACCCGCGACCTCAAGGATCTTACGGTCATCAATTTTATACAAATGTAGGTGTCAGACTATGGTCGTGGCTCCGTACTATGTAGAAGAATTGTGCTGACGTAGCCGACTGGCTGCTGCGTCAGTCTTTCCGAGGTGTAGAAAAATGACGTCGATTTCGCAGTGTTTTTGTTGACTGAGTAAAATCCACTGAAATGAACTTCGCTACTAGAGCTGTTGAGATTGGCCTCCGTTGAACTCCCGAGATTGTCAGCTAAAATAGAATTGATTCCAAGTTTCATCGCCCTCTGCCGAATTCGACCGCTTCGTTAGCGATCTTGGGAAATCCCTCCATACAGGTGATAGGCAGCCGCCTGTCGTCAACCCAGTGAATTCTATAAACCAGCATATTAGTGGACACTGGCTTTTTGTACAGCGCCTCGCGTAGGGCGCGTGCACTGACACTAGTCTACAAATTCATATTTACATTTCATATCGTTATCTTCTTCCACTTGTTCTAGACAGGTTAAGGACCCATCCCTTCGCCAAGGAGTCTCTCGCTAGCATAATAATACTATCAGATGATCGATCTTTAATTCTGGAAGAGCTGGGCATCCACATCTGTCCATTTACAGTGTATCCGAAGGTTAATTGGAAATGTTGCTCGTCAAACTAAAAACTCAAACCTGGAGAAGCTCATGGTTACTAGCAAATCGGAAGGCAGGAAGCAGAAATATCATCGATGCATTGAGCTGATCAGGTATTACAGGCTTCCGGGACGTTGGTATCCTTGGTTCTCCACGCAGCGCAAGACCGTGGGAAATGGAGGAGCCTTGTTCATCAGAGAAACTGGAGTGAGGATCACGAACCTCAGCAATAAAGAAGACACCGTCTACCGGCGACTTCCGTTGAGTGCGTGATTCCTAGAGTTATTAGTCGTTCGCAAGAAACGCGATGATTTCATACAATGCGGCTGTTGCGAAATATTTCAATTGGTTTCGTTCTGACGTCATTTTTGTACAGAACATGTTAGTTTATTCATGGATTGCGGTTGTATTGGCGGCCTCGGTGGCGCAAAGGTACTGGAGTTGACTTTAGATCCTGAGTTAGATTTTTACCTTAACGGAAAAAAGTAGTTGATACCCGGCTTCACCTGACTTTCGATACCATATTTTCAAAATTATACTAACAACAATCGTGTCGTTTCCGGAAGGGGTATGCAGAGTCAACAGATTGCCACACATTTTTTGCTTCATTAATTTTTAGAATTTTACAAAGTTTAAAAATTGAGTTACGAATAACCTGACAATATTTGAAAATCTATTACCACCACGGTAAGCGGAAAATGTTGCTTGTGTCGTGATGGAGGACTTAGAGACCGAGAAAACACGACGCCTGGGTGGGACCCAAACGCGATGCCTACTCGACCACGGATCGATAGAATTTTTGTTCTTAAGAACAATGTCTTTTTTTAAGATATAAAATTAGGATATTTCAAAGTTCCATAGCTAATGACGGAACTTACGTAGCTAACTGAAAATTTAAGCATTTACCTAAGAAATTCGAAATAGAAAAAGGTTTGTAAATTTAGTGACACCAGAGCTCACCACTCAAGAGTTTTAAACGCCAAAGCTAGCTGAACGTACCAATTGTGTTGACCCAGAAATTTCGGAAACTGAATTCGGTGCAAATTTAGTGACGCCAGAACTCAGCTTTCCATAGCTTTTACTGCTCAATCAATCCGTTTACAATGGTATTAATAACACTCTAAAATAAATTCCACAAAATCTTAGAATCTATTTTGCCCTAAACTGTTCGAACAGCGCTTGCGCCACTTTGGTCCTGAACTTATCGCATTAAAAATCTCATAAAAGGTAAATAATTTTATTAAATGAAGGCAGGTATCTACACACTTTTATTTCCTTTCAGGAATTGGGTATTAAAATATATTGAATAATTACAATTAAAACAACAACAAGAACACGGCACAACGACCCGGAAGACACCCGAAAGGTGTATTTTTATAATCCTTTTTTCGGACACGGTACAGTTACAAAATTCGTGTTGTGACCTGCGCACTGCCGATTCTAGCCACCTGCGCAGACCTGTGCTGACTCGTTGCCTCAGTGTAGGGACACGACACCAGTGTTGCCAGATTATTATTTTACAAAATTGGGATTTTTACTATGTGAAATAAAAAAAATCGGAATTTAGGAGAGAAAAAAAAATGCACAGTTCGATATTTGAAAATGTTTATTTCCATGACATCCATACTAATATTATAAATGCGAAACTGCTCGAGTTCGTTTATGACCTTTTCACAATATAAAGACTTTAATAATTCTTTCACCAATATAAAGCTAAATTATATGCGCAGACTACAGGTTGTATATGATGGTAAGCTCTGGCGTTATGAAATTATAAAGATTTATATATTATATTTGTTATACGTTTTCTGTCGCTAACAAAAGCGAGTTTTTGCTAACGTCAGAAAAAAATCTTTTCTATGGAAACAATGTTGATATATTTTTGGGCTCTATGCTGATAGATACTCAGTCTACTGGTCAGCTACTACTGCAGAAAATTCAAATATCAGAATTCGTTTTTTTTTTTGGACAAGCTTCTGTTTTGCAATAAATGTCAGATAAGAGTTCCTACATTAAAAATATAATTCGTAACGATTATAAAGACTGAATAATAAATAGTGTAATTTTTTAATTATATTAACAAACTTCCAAATATTTGATTAAAAATAAACATCCGAAATGTTTGTAAGCGCATAAATTCCGAACGAATTAACAAATTGGATAATTCTTTTTTTCTTTATGAAGTTTAGGTGGCAGGCGAGATGTTTGAAAACTGAATGTAAGGGAATGAATGTATGGAATGCGGGAGGGGGCGGGGGTGGGGAGGAGGGGGATAATTGATAAGTTCAACCGCTATAGTAATTTCCCGTAATACCATAATAATCTAAACGAAAATGTGATGTGAACTGTTACCAATATTATAAATTATAACAAAACAATATAGCAAGTTACCGATAAAACACTTATCGATCGACCGTGCTAGATACCCAGACCTTCCGCATAAATTGGTACGCCTGGCAAAGCTGACACGGTGATCGGACAACTCGGGATTTTTTTTTTTTACATAACTCCAAACAGGAGGCCCCGAGGAGAATAATTTCATCATCCCATGTCATCCTTGAATATGCTGTGTGGAGGGTGTCTTTGAGGAGAGGAAGGAGTGAACACAGTGAGTGTCTTGAAGTGACCCATGTTGTAGGAGGGAGGAAACACAGAGGCCGGCAAATCGTTCCACAGCCGAGCTGTTGAACTCAAGAATGAGTCGTAGAAACGACCCATTCTCATGTGACTAATGTCAACCGTGTACAAATGTTGGGCGCGTGTTTGGCGTGTTTCCCGACTATGCACCGGTGCCGAGGGGATCAATGACGCTAGTTCCTGGTAGCATTTTCCATCGTAATACTGGTAGAACAAGGACAGCATTCCCACCTGACGCCTGTGCTCTAAAGATTGCAATCCGTTTGTTAAGTTGGGAGAATCTATCATTCGAACAGCCCGTTTCTGCACGGAGTCGAGGTTTTTTTTTTTAGGTATTTTGGGGCTCCAGACCAGAGGTGGCTGCCAAATTCAACCGTGGGGCGCACTTGCGATTTGTACAGGGTTAGCAGCAGAGTGAAATCAACTCAGAACCTCCTTTGAAAAGTCATTTAAAGCTATGAAAAAAAAAAAAAATTATCCGATAACCCTAACCTAACGTAACCTATTTAACCAATTTATTTATATATATTTTTTATCACTCTAAATGACTTATCTGAAATGGTTCTGAGTTGGTTTCATTCCGAGTTGTCCGGTCGCCCTCAACGGCAAATGCACTCTCCTCACTGTTCCAACGCATGATGGCGTCAAAACTGTGCCGGGACAAAACTTCATAGTTCCGCCTCGAACGAGATCCCTAGGGCTCCGCTACGACATCAACCGACTGAATGGCGCGCATTTAAAAAAGGAAGTTATGCTGCCGCACCCTGTACCTACATAAATTTAAAGTTGTTAGCACTGCTTCATCCATCGACTATACAATGTTCTGTCGACGAAACAAACTCACTGTTTCAAAATATTTTAATTGAAAATAACACAGGGTGCCACTCCCGATTATATTATAATTTTTCGACAATCCAAACTGTGCAGTCTGCTACACCTTGTATAACTCTTGTCCAATTCGCTGATTGAACTCAGAATCATCACGAATGAAAGAAATTCTTCTGAGGTAACTCGTAGTCAATTAACCACTCACCCATTTATCATAACTTTCATCAGTCGGTTCTCAATTTAGAATAGATATTATACTAATTCTTTAAAGCGGATCCTTCCTTTCAATACAATACAATAAAATTATTATTGTATTATGTTCCTTTGATGCCAATGACCTGGCAGCAAAAAGGACTATAGGTAATTGTACATATATTAGTTCCAATGATTAAATAATCATGTTCTGTATTGGCTGTGTCTATGAATATAGAAAGTAATAAATTTGTTATTTATTTTGTTTGCCCACCGCGTAAGTAAAACTAAAATGCACTGCAAAATCGATTAAAATTTACAAAATACTAGGGTCAGTCAATAATAAGTAAGCCTCCTATTTTTTTCTACTTAATAAAGTTAGTTAAGTGAAAATTTTGAATTTGATGCTATTCCTCAAACCTTCTTCTACAATTTATTGCAATAGTAACTTTTTGCGTCAACAGGTGGCAGCACTGCAGTCGCTTGCAAAATGGCCGGTATCGATGTTCGTAATAGACAGCGTTCTGTGATTGATTCTTGACTGTAGAAGGTGAAACGCCCATTCGCATTCATGAAAGACTGAAAAATGTGTACCATGATACACCAGTGGATGTCAGCACTGCTAGATGATAGGTTCGTCACTGTAACGAAGCTGAAAGACAAACACAGCTGGCTGACAAAAAGCGGAACGGCGCAGACCGTTGATTGCAGTGACTGCACGCGAGTTGATGACATCATTCGCGGTGACCCCAGATAATTACAGATGTTGCATTCTCTAAAAGTCAGTGTGATGACGATTATTCGACAACTGATTATTAAACAAAAGTTTGTGCAAGGTGGGTACCAAGAAAGTTAACCGGCCAGAATAAAAAAACAAGAAAAACAATAGCCTCACAACACTTGCAGCGCTTGATTTCTAGAAAAAATTGTTACCGGAGACCAAATATGGGTTCAATTTTTTTCCCTGCAGTTTGGTCGTAAGTCGACCCGCAGTCGCGTGCTTCCACGCAATATTTTCCTTTGTTTCTATTATCTATGGGTTGAACAGACACACCATCACCACCTTCCTTTTGACTTCTATATGTTTCGTCTTCCACGGCCGTAGGTTCCCAATCCTACTGATTGTTGAGCCGAAATTTTGGCTTTTCACACCTCAAATGCATGAACGGCCGTTGTTCCCAACTTTTCGATCGATCAATCTGAGTCTCCGATTGTGAACTGATTGTGAAAACTGGTTGTTCTGCCTCTTCTACAGCTTTGTGATCCAATTTATCTCATCATAAGTTCATACATACATGTATATTTGTGTGTACGAATTGTACGTCAGTTGAAGGTGCTCCTCCCATTGCGGAATTAGTTTTCTAAATTACTCCCACATCTTTGTAGCTCATTATTATTCTTTGTATCGTCTGGAAACAACACGCGACGAACACGTGGAACACACCTACCTTTTATCTGTCTGATTTTGTTTTTATATTGGCAATGGAAGGACAAAGGACGTTTTAAATTAAGCTACTGACTAGCGTGTGGCGTTAGCTGCGAACTCAAGCTTTCTACACAATGTCGACAGAATTGCTTGGCGCGGGAGTCATTATTTTAGCTGCTACTGTCGCTACTGAGCGAGTAGACAGTTTTGTGTGTCATCATGACAATCTCACTCGCCGATTCGCCCGCTTTTAAACTTACCGGCCAGTAGCTTGTAAACTCGCTTTTTTTTTACATTTTTTTACATTTTTACACAGGAGGCCCTAGGAAAATAATTTCCCTCAGGGCCTATGTCATCTTTGAAGATGCTGTGTGGAGAGTGTTTTTGAGGAGAGGAAGGAGTGAACGTGGGTCTTGAAGAGACCCATGTTGTAAAAGGGAGGAAACACAGAGGCCGGCAAATCGTTCCACAGCCGAGCTGTTGAACTCAAGAACGAGTCGTAGAAATGACCCGTTTTCATGTGACTAAAGTCAACCGTGTACAAATGTTGGGCGCGTGTTTGGCGTGTTTCCCGACTATGCACCGTTGCCGAAGGGATCAATGACGCTAGAATCGAGAGGTAGAACAAGGACAGCATTCCCACCTGACGCCTGTGCTCTAAGATTGCAATCCGTTTGTTTAATGAGGAGAATCTATCAAACGCACCGCCCGTTTCTGCACTGAGTCGAGGGTAACCCTTTATGTAATTGAGGCTGTACGTACTTTGTGAATATTGTCTTTGTCTATTGATGAACAAAGGTTTACGACATTGGCGTGAACAAACGGAAAGTCCTGAAAGTTGGCACGGAAAAGCTCCAATGACTCATAATAAAACGATATTTCTACGAGAATTCATGCAATTCCTGAAACTTTCTTGTCAGCAGAATTAGCGTGTTGAGACTTGCGCCGTGAATCATCAACCCAAAGTTTTGTGTTTTAAAATTACTTTCCTTGAAATTTACTCACTAGCGTATTTTTTGCCAGGTAGACACTAAGTCACTCCCTGGACACCCACAACGGTCAATGACACAATAAATAAATGATTAGCTAGCTAGAATTATTGTGGATTTAGAAGAACGAACTGGCAAAAATGATCTTGAAAATCAGGCGCGTGAGACTGTTGGAACGAGATTTACAAATTATAATTTCTATTGTGCCTTTGGCTGTAACTCCGCTTCAATGAACTTTGGCTTTGGAAGTATTCGGAGAAGCCAGATAATAACAACTTCGCAAATCATACTTTTTGTTGTTGTTGGTGACAAACTAACTCTGTCTAATACCTAAGGGGCCATCCATAAATTACGTCACACGAATTTCATGCTTTTTTGACCCCCCCCCCCGTCCCTGTCACACATCGTCACATTTGTGAGACCCTCCCCCCCCCCAAGTGTAACGTCACATATTTTGCAATTTTACATCTAAAAATAATCAAATTAGTAGTTCAAAATTTTATTTTTAATTTTTTTAATTTTGCGTTTAAATAATTTAGATTTTTACACGTGACGTCACAGAACTGATGACCCCCCCACACCCCTTGTCACACAATGTCACACTTCTCTACACCCCCCCCCCCCCACTTAATGTATAAAGTAATGTATGGATGGCCCCCAATCTATATTTTGAAAATATCTAATTTTTTATAAGAAAAACTCTCTTTTTACAACTTTTGAAGGTTATTCCCAACACGTCCCGGTTAGACGAGAGGTCTGGGTTCGAGTCCCAGTTGCGACCATTGTCTTTTTCTATTTTTCTGTGTCTTGTTTTCTTTCATATTTTCATTTAGATTATAAGTGTTATCTTCTTCTTTAATTGAAAATATCTAGTTGCCGATGCTTTTTGGTATCCATACTCCTGGGAGTTGGATCTTGGATCGATTGTAACCTCTCTCTCTTTCTCAAAAACAATGCATGTAACAAAAAGAGAAGTACGTCTGAGCTCTCGCCAGGTTTTTGCCATGACAGATGAAGAAAAACTACCCTTTGTGCAAAAATTGTATCAAATTTTACTATGTACAATTTTGTTTACCTCCTCGAGACGGAATTTCTTATTTATTTTCTTGTTATTTCCAGACATTTTACTGTGAACGACTCATAATTAGATGTTTAGGGGTCGAAAGCCTATTGTTCCTTACCGCTGTCTGCCCATCTGGGTTTACGAACTCCAGGGTTTTTGCCCTGCTGTGTATAACGCACCAGACGTTTTGCAGGGGTCGGCAAACCAATCCTCCCTTTTCTACGGTTCGAACCATAATTTTAGGTCGTCTGTCTGCCTTTGGAAAATTCAATTGAATGAGTAAACAACTCTTGCGGATTTTACTTCTTTTAGTTGGCTTACAACGTTTAAATCTAAATTTTGTTTTAAATGCTGGTGTTTTTCTGCAGGATTATTACGTTACAGGGACAGAAGGAATATCTGAGATGCTGTGATTTATGTTTTTATTAAGTTCACTAAATGTAACGGATTTGAATTGTAGATTGATTATATCGATCATATCATTTCTGTATACCTTAGGACACTCCTTGCCTCGTTCACATTCATATATTGTCTCATACATGCTCTTCTATTATTCTGACTCTTGACATGGCCCGACTCAAGTATCTGATTCACTTGGTCGTGCCATGTCTTTCTCGGGCGTCCCCGACTTCTTCTACCATTCACATTTGTGTCATATATTCTCTCTACACTCCTTCATTCATTTACTCTACATGCCCAAATCATCGGAGCGTCCCTTTCTTAATCTTAATCATTACGCTTACATCAGCCTTGCATTATTTGCGGATCTCCATGTTTCTCACACGATCGAAAATGGTTTTACCACACATACGCTTCAGGAATCTCATTTCTGCAGCATTCAGTCTACTTTCATCCTTGCTCTGTACCAGCACTCCATTATGGACGGCTGGCTTCGCTTCTTTGGACAGTTTTTTGTTTACGCCAACGGCGTTCAGTCCTCCATTAATGGAGTTACCTGCATTTACCCTTCTTTCAACAACTCTATCAATCTTCCCATCTCTCGTAAACGTACTTCCCAAATACACAAACTCGTCCATCTGTTCCAAGTGTTCATCATTCACTGTTGCACCATGTTGCACATTGTTTTCGTAAGAGAATACGAATGCAACTAATTCAAAGACCCAATCATGTCTGATTACGTCTAAAAGGAATCGAAATGAAAATCTAGTCTGCTTCAATGGAAGCAATCTTCCGAATAGACCCTCCATTGATATGCTTGGTGTAACTATAAGTGATCAGCTCAGGTACGGGGGCTCCATCGAAGCCAGAGTAAAGTAAGCCTCTCAAAAACTGGGCGTACTGTACAGTGTACAGGGCCCGCAGATACTGTAATAGTACACAACTGCTAACTCGTACAAATCGCAAGTGCGCCCCACGGTTGAATTTTGCAGCCACCTCTGGAGCTGGAGCTCCAAAATTCTTGAAAAATGCCATCGACTCTGCAGAAACGGGCGGTCCGTTTGATAGATTCTCCCCCTTAACGAACGGATTCCAATCTTTAGAGCACAGGCGTCGGGTGGGAATGCTATCCATGTTCTACCGGTATTTCAATGGAAGATGCTCTGAGGAACTAGCGTCATTGATCCCTTCGACACCGGTGCATAGTCGGGAGACACGCCAAACGCACGTCCAACATATGTACACAGTTGACATTTGTCACATGAGAACGGGTCGTTTTTTCGACTCGTTCTTGAGTTCAACAACTCGGCTGTGGAACATTTGCCGGTTTCTGTGTTTCCTCCCTCCTACAACATGGATCTCTTCAAGACCCACGTTCACTCCTTCCTCCTCAAAAACGCCCTCCACACAGTGTCTTCAAAGATGACATAGGCTCTGAGTAAAATTATTTTCCTTAGAGCCTCCTGTGTAGTTAATGTAAAAAAAAACTTGTAAAACCTTCATAACTAAAGAAAAACCTACCCGGAAACACCGAAAAACTGGCTATTCTTAGTACTTAATAATTGTTACACATGCAATCATTTTTAAACTATTTTTCCCCCTCGCTTCTACCCATACATTATTATCTGCGTGATGTTCGCATTTTTGCCGAATATGTTGTACATCGTATGTATGTTGTACATTGATGAAATGGTATGCCATGTTTAGGGGAGGGGGTTAGTTCGTTGACTCGTTCTCCCTGAACCCCCCTGTGTAATTTTGTAGCTTTGGATTTCAAAGCGCATTGATTTTGGTAAGAAAAAATATCGAGAAAACCTACATTTAAAGTGTGTTAGAGAGACTTATACGTCAATGTTAATTACATCTATGGTCTTGCCTAAAATTAGTGATATGAATATATAACACTTCTGCCATAGGTCACCCCAAGTGGTTCGCTACAGTTGGTGATTTAGCAGGGGTGCCCGGGTTCATGGTGTGAGGTTTGTCTAGGTCTCGGAGGCGGATGACCAGGACACACTGAACCCCAGATTCCTACACCACTTAAACCCTTTTCCTTAACTCCTCTCCTCCTTTTCCTTAAAAAAACCCCCCACACAGCATTTCCAAAGATGACACAGGCCTAGAGGGAAATTATTTTCCTCAGGGTCTCTTGCGTGGAGCTCATGTAAAAAAAAGGTAAATTGTTGGGTTTTGAATATGTAAAGTGTTTCTCTTCTTACTAGTAATAATCGTCGACCGGTCAGTGGCTGAGCTGATATCGCGTCTGGTTTCCATCCGGGCATTACTTTTTTATTTTGTTTACTTTAGCTCCTAAAATAATTTCCTTTGACATCTTATGAGTTGCTTTGGAGGGCCTTTTTGAGGAAAGAAAGGAGAGGAAGTTCTGGGAAAGAAAGATGTACGAAAGGTGGGTAGGAATATGGGGGTTTATGTAGACTTATGAATCCACCTCTCCAATTGCGGTGCAAGACGATGAGTTGAGAGAGTCCGGCTGGAGAAGTCAAAAGGCTTCCCTCAATCAGTCTCTCTCGATCCGGCCCGCCATGCAGCAGGTGTGTAGACGCATCTGCCGCCGAGACCCGGACAAACCTCACCCATGAACCCGGGCACCTCTGCTAAGTCACCAAACGTAGCGAACCACTTGGGGTGACCTAAAACTTTTAATATACTGGCGTACAGACTATATAGAGCTTCAGGCCAAAAATGGGATTTTTTTCTGAAAAATTAAAAATAAATTTAACAATCTTATTAAAGAAATTTACAAAAAAGTTAAGTATTCTCAAAGGTCTATTCAATGCTATTTTATAATAAAAATAACTTTTTTATATTTGCTGAAAAAAATCGTTATTCAATGCATTCCAAAAGGAGGAACAAAGACAAAGAGAGGAAGAGCTCCTCTGAATCGACGACATGAATGATTTATTTACTTTTATTTACTTTATTTACTCATATTTACTTTTATTTACTCATATTTACTTTTATTTACTCATATTTACTTTTATTTACTCATATTTACTTTTATTTACTCATATTTACTTTTATTTACTCATATTTACCCATATTTACTTTTATTTACTCATATTTACTTTTATTTACTCATATTTACTTTTATTTACTTTATTTACTCATATTTACTTTTATTTACTCATATTTACTTTTATTTACTTTATTTACTCATTTACTTTTATTTACTCATATTTACTTTCATTTACTTTATTTACTCATATTTACTTTTATTTACTCATATTTACTTTTATTTACTTATATTTACTTTTATTTACTCATATTTACTTTTATTTACTCATATTTACTTTTATTTATTCATATTCCCTCCATCAATTCCCAAATTGATGCTCCATATCGTAATTTTTGCAATGTTTCATTCTTATTCTAACATTGGGTCGGTATATCAGTATTTTTTAGTAATGATTACACTAATATCATCTTACCAGGGCTCCTACCACAAACCTTTATGAAAAAACTGATGTGACGGCTGTTTCGCCTTCACTATCGAGATGGCTCTTATCAAAACTTCGCACAATACTTGGAAACATAATATCTGCATGTTCGTAGTAGCTCCAAACTCCCGAGGACATTCCCATAAAAACCTGTAAAAACGAGTCGAAAGACAAAAAAAAGCATGAACCGAGGCGGGAGTCGATCCCGTAACCCGACACCACCCCGAAATAAACACTCTCCGAACCACTGCGCCGCCACAAAAGGGTTCACTCACCCTGTGTCGGGTTGCGAGCCCAGACTAACATCTGTACCTACGGACTACAACAGGTGAATCTCCTCTACACAGATATACACATATATGTGTGCATGCACGTTTGTGTGTGGTTGTCAATGTAAATGGTGCATTATGTCCTTTTAGATGGTTCGGGCAGAAAATTCGCCTTTCGGACGCGTTTGTGTGTATGATTTGATTAACTCTGAAAGAACTGTTTTTGCACTCCAAGTACTTGCTTTCTAAAGTGGTGTTAGGTAGGTACTTCTAAGTATCATTCTGGTGAAAGACCACCTTTCAGGATCGAAACGTTGCGTTCCTTGAAATGGCACAAGCCGTGTTTTGTGACCAGATTTGAATGGCTTGGTACTTTCCAAAAACAATATTAATAATAATAATGGATAATTTGTAGAGCGCAGTTTTTTGTGAAAAATTACCCCAAGGGCGCTGTACAATTTGTTACGAGTTCCTAGGATCTCATTTTAAACACTCTCACGGCAGGTCACTTCCGATAAACACACTTTAATACACACCTTTATGGTACTGACAGACATGCTCATTAGTGTGCATTAGCATGCTTTCTTGCTACTAATGATACCTAGCAGCATGTGTGTCACGCCTACAAAGAGCATGCTCCCAAATAACCGGCTGTTGATTTGTGAGCACGCTCATTGATTCGCGGGTGGATGGAGAAATGAGCATGCGCATTACCCCTTCCACCCGCGAAAAAAATTCTTCCGCGTGTCGTCACTGGTCACTCAGCCGAGTAACCAACCAACCTCTTACCCTTCCCCCAACTGTCCAGCAGCTACTATTTTTTTATGTAGATATATAGAAGAAAAAAATATCAGAAATGTCACCGGTCACCAAATTTTTATTTATATTTATATCTTCAAATAATGTCAGGAGACACTGTTAAAGTAATGCTTTCATTTGCCTTAGTTGAAAGAATCCCTAGTTCTGTTCACTTGAGCTTTAAGGAAAATATTACCGTCCAGATTGACTTTTAACCTTGCCCTTTCCTGTCTCACTTCGTTCAGCCTCACAACATGCCGCAATTGGGGATGCCATAGTCCCACTGGCTCCGGACAGTTGGGACAGGAGTTGTACATTATAATTCACAAACATTAACATATCTTTCTCAACACAAAGAACTTTCGTAACATTTAGAACGTTATTTGCTATGTTTCTAATCGGAGACTGTAAACAGGTTTCCGCTTGAAGATTTTCGACCTGTAAGCTGTAAGACTGTTGGAGGATTTCCCGATGGTTTTGTTCTCCTTGCTCAATAGCGGAACATTTGCTGACCCATTTACCTTACTTTCAATCAATCACTGAATGGATCATAAACACTAGAAATGCCTTCCACGTAGATTTGAATGGAAACCAATGTAGCCTCTGACTATTTAAGGCTCCAGCAATCTTTTTTTCAGAATTTTTTTTGTAATATTTTTTAAAATTTCATTTTCTGAAAGATGCATTTGTTAAGAATGCTCTCACCAAATGTTTAAAGAAATTCGTAAAAATGACGGAGACCCAGCATTTTATGTGAAACAGTTTCTATGTTGAATTATCCTTCAGCATAATTTTGAACGCGTTTTTCTCGAAACTGCTGTCTTCAACTTGGTTGACAATATACTCGTATTAAAAAAACTATACATCCGATTTGCATGCACCAAGTCTTAAACTGTTTGAAAATCCAGTCTCTGTGTTACCATGCATGTTTTTTTTATTTTATGACCGATGAAAATTTTCTATAAAAACCGGAAATAAATAAATGGTAAATACGCTGGTCCGCCATTTTTTTTAGATATCAAAATTTCCCTACGTGTTGCTATAAACCACATATATGTCTAGTTTCTACATATATTTTTATTTTATTTTTCTGATGAAAGTGATGAACCGTATGGCTTGATCGCTGTCAACCACCGAGCAGCAATTTCGTCGGAGTGTCCTGTTGAAAGCGGCGTACACCGCAAACCATACTTTAGGTTCGGGCACAAAAATTTGTATAGGTCTTTATGCAGATATTGACTACGAGCTTTAATAAAACAAATTCCATTCATCGTTTGCTTGAAAATAATTACGTAAAATTCACTCTATACCATCCAAGCACCGTGGGCTTCGCCTTTAAAACCCGCATTCCGATTTTTTACCGATTTATAACATAATTCCCTTAATAATAATAATAATAATGGTCTTTATTCCAGGATGTGGGGAGGTGAGTGCAATCACACACACCCCATATATAGAAAAATATTAAAAAAATAAAATTCAGAGAGCTATAAATAAAAAAAATATAAAAATAAATAAATTAAAAAAGAGAAGCATCATTAGATAATAAGGAATTAAAAATTTCAAGTTTTTGTTTTTAAAAAAATAAGTGTTATTTTTTAAGACAATATCTATCTGTACATTGGTCGAGTCGAAACACTAATTATATGAAATTCCCTCGATAGAAAAAAAAATCGCTAAGTATACTCCGAAAATTAGACATTTGTCAAGAGATTTTTGCCCATGTTAAACGAGCCGTATTTTATTAAATATTTTCACAATTTTCGCTTAATATGAAGATATACGTGAATTCATATCTAGATACTATTTAGATTAATCTTTACGAAGAATCGGTTTACAGTATGAACATCAAAAAATATGCTACGGATAAATTAAAGCTTTTACTAGCTTTTCTATGTATTGGAATCACAATAAAATTATTAATTACATAACAAAAAATATAAGCGTAAACCACTAAAAAAAAATGTTTGCATTTCTTAACTATGAAGTTAATATAAGAAACAATTTTTAAAAAATCCCCCTTTATGGCTAAGACTATTTTTGAGGTTTTGTATGTTCTAACTTTTTTCATTCTTATAAAATTAGGAATAAAATAAATAAAAACCACCTTTTCGCTTACTTTTTTCACCTTTTTTAACGTTAGCGCGCTTCCTCCAACATTCGTATTTCCGTATCTCCTTTTCAAATGATCTTCTGCTCCTTTTTGAAGGCTTGCTACCGGACCTTTTAATAATTATTCTATCCCATTTACCACACGTTCCTGCCTTACCCTCTTACCCTCTACCGTTTCTTATAATGCCTGACATCGCATATCGCCAACTCATTTGATCGAAATTAAATGATGAATGATGACGAAATACAATTTTGTTTTTGATATTTAATTTACATGAATCACCATCATCCCTTTTGGATCACGAAAAACGCCCACAACGAATTTCTTGTGTATGATATGGTCGATATGCTCTACGGCTGTGACGTACAGTCGATATAATTCTACAAATGGTCGCCTCTCTCAGCTGTTTGGCTGTAATATTTGGAATGACCTCCACCATTGTTAGACGTAACTTGCACCTACCTAAGCTGATGTACCTACCTTTATCGCGTAATAACAATTTTGCTATCACGAATACAATCACACTTGTAATACGTACACGGTACACATTGATGGAAAACCTTCAGATTAAGTTAATATGAATTGATTCGTTATGTTTGAGATGGGTCCTTGCAGTAAAAAATGAGCGTATTTTTAAAATTTCACTTGAACGATTTACGTGGTAGAAAAGTCTTTGGCTCTGGGGCAGAAATCGTGTGTTTAAAGCCCAGTGGCTAAAGAAACACAACGCCATTTACTGGATGGTTACCCAACCTTAACTCACATCGCCATCTGTTAATTTGCATACATATCAAATCCACACCGCCGGCATGCCAGCCCGCTCGTCCCCCACATACAGACATTTTCCTTTAATTATATATTTCAACCAATTTACACAAAACCTTGACACATTATATGCCTAAACCTTCCTCATGAATCATTCCATCTATTAGTGAAAACACGATAATTAATAAACTTACGAAAGAAATTGTTTCTCCCTACGTGTCCTTTCCCATTCGTCTCGTTCCCTTTCCGACGCCCTTTCCCCTCCCATGTCCCCTTCCCCTCACGCGTTCCCCTCAACCTTCCACGCCTTCCATCTCCGCTCTCCCGCTCCCCCTCCCGCGTTTCATTTATTAAGTCTCGGTACATTCAGTTTTCAAACAGCTCGCGTGCCACCTATTACAATTTTTTTATTACAATTTTAATTTTTCATATATTACAAATATTCATTTTTGTATATTATAAGAACAATCAATCAAATTTGGTACCTAACTGAGTGGAAGATACTACCAGTATCGCCCTGGTGTAAGACCACCGTTCAGAATTGAAAAGTTGCTTGAAATGGCTTTAGCCGTGTTTGGTGACCAGATCTGAATAGCCAGGTACTTCCCACCTTCCTCTTTCCCACCCCCTTCCCCTCCCCACTACCTTCAGCCTCACAACATACCCCAATTGGGAATGCCATAGTCTCACTGGCTCCAGACGGGAGCAGTTGGGACTCTTGTGCGGTATTCATATTTAAAAAAATAAATAAAAATTATTTATATCACAAAGTGGTTGTTTGGCTGTCTCTATGTGCTTTCAGGTATACTAAATTGTATTGTGCTCGTGAACTGCTGAATGATGACAACAGGACCTATTTAAAATGCCTACAATTCTTACTTAGTACTTCTAGTAAATTCATTATTTTAGAGTGTTTTCGAAAATTGAATTTTGAATAAAATTGACATTCTCGAATTGTGACATTTTTGACAGTTTCAAAAGAGTTTTTGTAATGATAAAAAAACTTATCAGATGTATTGTCGTGTGGTTTTTATAATCCAGAAACCTTCGCGGAGTGGAAAGAAGGTATTTTGAAAGTTACAAACATTTTCTATACTTAATATAGCAATACATAGTATAGTATACTTAATATAGTATACATATTTGTAAGCAAGCATATTTTGATTTTTATATACAATATAGATTCATTATCATTATCCGTTTGGATTGGCACAACTTACATCCATAGTCCAAAATAACATTCGGTCAGATATGAGACCATAATATAATTTGAGGAAAAACATATAACTATGATAACAATACGGTTGGGTATGATTTGTTTGACTTAAACAATCTGTCCGGTTGATTAGTCAATCTTCTTCAAATAACAACTTTTAAGATAATGTGAAAAGCAATATTCGAATGCTCACCATAAATCAAACATTATTTACACGTTTCTGTGTTTTACATTTAAAAAAAAAAAACACCGGGAGGCATAACTGTCCAGTACATTAGAATAACATTTTGAAATATCATATTAGCTAGTGATTCATTTATTTATTGATCAACGCCCTTTTTCAGGGCTTTTACATATGAATGGTAATAAAATACAATATTTATTGTACATAACTGAACTGCCTCAGTAACAATACTTTATATTTGTTTAAAGATAAACTGAAGATGTTCACGACTTGGTGTAATTGTTTCCTTCCATTAGTGTTCTGGGTAAAGAGGAATACATATGGATTTCTGCACTGAAATAAACCTGACTTGTACCTATTACGTTGTGGAATCCGGAAGCTTTTCAATTCAAGCAATACCAGACTATCAACTAAATCATGTAGAAATACCAAGTCAGTGAAAATTCTTCTGTTTGACAATAAATTATATATTTTTTTTTTTTTTTTACATGAGCTCCACACAGGAGGCCCTGAGGAAAATAATTTCCCACAGGGCCTATGTCATCTTTGGGGATGCTGTGTGGAGGGTTTTTTTAAGGAAGTTTAAGGGTTTTAAGGTTTAAGGAAAGGAGTTTAAGGGGTGGGTAGGAAGGAAAGGGGTTTAAGGGGTGGGTAGGAAGGAAAGAGGTTTAAGGGGTGGGTAGGAATCTGGGGTTCAGTGTGTCCTGGTCATCCACCTTCGAGACCTAGACAAACTTCACCCCATGAACCCGGGCACCCCTGTTAAATCACCAAACGTAGCGAACCACTTGGGGTGACCTATGGCAGAGGTGTTGGTTATCCAATAAAGGTTCCCGGGGCGGCGGTACCCATTCCCGCCTCCCAAATTGGCACGTATACCAAGCTTTCCTAATTTCCAAATGAGAATTTTATGGGAAACTGTATCAAAGGCCTTACTAAAGTCAGTATAAACAGAGTCAACTTGTTTTTTTCTTTAAAAGCATTGGTTATAAAATTTTCATAAATAATTAAGTTGGAAAGAGTATTTCTCCCTGGCATAAATCCAAACTGTTAAGGTGATATTACAGATTTATTATTATTTTAATGATCCAGAATACATCAATATTTTGTTTTATTTAGTACAAGTTTTTCTGTGTTATAATTGATTTGGTGTTTTTTATGAGTAATCTGAGTATTGTACCAGATAGAGGGTACACTTTTACATATAACTGCATACTCAACTCTAATTTCGATTTTCGGAGATGTCTGACTAATCAACTGGATGATCGATATATGCACATAAAATATTAGGTTAGTTAATGTATTTACTGTATTTAGTAGAAGTTCTAACAAAAGTGTGTAATTATAAGGAAGCGGAATGCGGAGGCAAAACGAAAATTCCAAAGCCGCTAACTATTAAAGGCAAAACAATTAAACTATCGTTATTTCACCGGTCCTATTTGTTTTATGAGGCCAACAGAATTAGCTATAAAAGATTTTTAAAAAAATCATTTGGTTTTGGCCTATTTCAGCATATCGCTCGCCATACATTCCCAATATTTTTGCCTCCGCCAGCCGCCTA
Organism: Glyphotaelius pellucidus; assembly: GCA_936435175.1. Taxonomy (NCBI): domain Eukaryota; kingdom Metazoa; phylum Arthropoda; class Insecta; order Trichoptera; family Limnephilidae; genus Glyphotaelius; species Glyphotaelius pellucidus. The sequence goes on from OW386560.1 coordinate 11,303,718, forward strand.
TTAGTAATTATTCACCATGTTTAAAAACATTTTATCTAAAAGTAATCCCAATTGATCAAAAAAGTTTTTAAAACGACCCGAATGTAAGTAAATGAAATATAAATACTTGATGGAAAAGTGAGCCCAATTACTTATCGTCACACTCATCTAGTTTTGCCTACCTATACGGACGTGTATCGTTGATATTGTATAGCCACGCGTACACTAACACAGAAATACACGTGGAATCAGCTGATACAAGGTCCGATTACGAACAAACGCGAAATAAAACTACGCAATGTCGCAAACCTTGAGAAACTGCTAGCGAAACTGACTTTTAACAACATTGTCCATACGGCGCAATATCCCATACTACTCAATCGCCCATCGGTCATTTATTATGTATTTTGATTTTCGTACATTTATTTCGATTGGCGCCCAATCTTTCAAAGCATTCCACCCAAGCCAATTTAGAACTTACGGAAATGCTGTACGACTTATTTTTGCGTGTATAAAATACTGTACTTATATCGTTATGCTGTGAACTGAAAGCTGATTTTCTTGTAAATTTTCATCACGAGTAAAAAGGCCATTTTGATTAGTATGTATTTTTTTCACGACCGTGAATGGTGTCCGCTTTTTTTTTACTTAGTGGTCAATATGTAGGTTAGTATTTGTTAATTGGCGATATTTTAATATTGCAAAGGTTGGTAGGATTACATCATGCCGAAGTAAACTTTACAGTGTAGGTACTTTCATAATATTATTATTTTGGTTTCGGGTGAATGTTTTTGTTTTGAAGGACCAAATTAGCGTACTTGACCTGTTGAACTTTGCCACGTGCTGCTTTATATAGTCCTGCCAATGAAAGTGCATTGTAATATAATTTTCCTTAATAAAGACAAAGACGTTACAAAGGATTTATCTTTGGTATGCCTGTATCTGTATGCGTATTATTATATTTGTTCTCTTTAGTAAATTCAGAATTTGGACACTAGTGTCAAAAATATTATCACAATATTGAATTAATGATAAATGCCCTGCTGTTTGGTGATCGCATTTAATTTGGAACACCTATGCCAACTTTTTTGTGTGTAGATACATACTCAAATATCTTTACTGCTAAATCGGGCAATCCGATTGATAGATTCTCCTCTCCTGACGGATTAAATCGTTTAAGATGAAGCTATACGTGAAATCCTATTTATATTAATCTTTACGACGAATCGGTTTACATTATGAACATCAAAAAATATGCTACGGATAAATTGAAGCTTTTACTAGCTTTTCTATGTATTGGAATTACAGTAAAATTATTATTTACATAACAAAAAATATAAGCGTAAACCACAAAAAAAATGTTTTTGCATGACTTAAACTGTGAAGTAATGCAAGAAACAATTTTTAAAAATACCCCTTTATGGCTAAGACTATTTTTGAGGTTTTTTATGTTCTAAATTTTTTTCATTCTTTTAAATTATGCAAAAAATAAATAAAAAAACACTTTTTCATTTACTTGCCTCTTGCAAATAAGACGCTCGATTTTAAATTTTGAAGGCATGCGAATCGAAATATTTCTAGCGTTTATATTCCTCTTAATGGCAGCTAGGAATGCTATGTTTGTTTTACCGGTATTCGAGTGGAAGATGATTCGAAAACTTAGCCCCATGATAATTGTGCCCAACATTTTTATTTTAAATAGTAAATGTAAATATTTTTGTTCGTTTCAATAGCTGTAAAAGTTGCATTTTCGTATGGTTAACTTCTATTATCGATATCACAAAACCAAAACCGAAATGACTTTACGTAGGCGTACTATGAAGTTATGCGCAATATACAGAATTCGTTCAGTACCTACGTCCATTAACGTACTTGACTTATTTTAACCAGTGAATCCTGACATTAATTAGTCGGAGTAAAAAATGTAAACGAAGCTTTGGTCTCTTGGTAAGAAAAGAACGTCCGTTAATATCCTGTACACATGTATAGTTTTTGCCTTTTGAAAATGTTAATTGAAAAGGCAACCTCCAAAAAACAACGAACTCTTAGAAATGTTAATAAAATTCGGGTCATTTTATATTTTCGAAAATTTCGTCATCTTTTTTTGTCTTCCGCCGTGATCACGTTCCGAAAACGTGTCACAAATTGGAAACTGCACTTACGTAAAAATAATCGATAATCACCACACTTCGTTCATCTGGAACAGGGGTCGAGATACTTTTTTTAAATATTATGTAAGTATGTTTTTTTATGTGAATCCGCCCAAGAGTCTCCCTAGTATGAATTCTCGTTAAATCAGTTCCGATTTTGAAAATGACAATTCAAATATTTTTTTTTTAATAATTTTGTTGGCACGGCATTTCAATGAGTTGGCCTAGTTTATAATGATTTTTGTTATTTCTTGCCCATTTCTTTCTTTTCACTTTTTCATAGGTATTTTTTATTTTTTCGTAAAGTGTCATCTTAGGTACCGACAGACATGCTCATTAGGACCATGAGAGCATGCTACATGAGTAAATGCTATCTAGTAGCATGTGTGTCAGTGACGATTGCTCGTATTGAAGTCAACAGCCGGTTGATTTGTGAGCATGCTACTGGATTCGCGGGTGGAAGGGGACATGCTCTAAGCATATTTAAACAGGCTTGCTTATGAGCATGCTCATTTCGATTAACGATTACAAAATTAACGATTTCAGTTCGCGGCAGCTGTGCGCGCTCGTTATTTGTACAAATATCAAAAATGACTCTTTGTGGAAACGAAAAAACCTTGTTTTCGAAATTTATTATAGGAGTCGCGATTGTTTTTGGAACACAGGGTCACTAAAATACCCACATTAGAAGTTCAAATTCCCCACAAAATCCCTAAAGGTTCTTTCACCTCAGGAATCAAATAAAATTTTATTGAAATTAGCAATTATCTTTTATTGGAAATCTTGGACCCTAATCAACGGTTTTATTTTCTTTCAAAAGATTCTTAAATAATTGCCTTGCAAGCGATAAGATTATTTTGTCTAGTTCTGGGCGAAACTGACTCTATTTCTTCAAACACAGCAAATTTATTTTGTGGCTCCATTTTGATTCAAATTTAATAGATTTCTTGGCTTTTACCACGTTCATTGTTTATAAATTATAAATTATAATATAAAAAACCGACATGTTTCGTCAGCGATGTCACTTGATGCTCACTTTATGCGTGCATCGCTTACGATGTATTGGTCGGTTTTTTTATAAACAGTGAACGTGGTAAAAACAAAGAAATCTATCAATTTTTACTCTATTTGTTGACATTTATTTGACGTGTGTATGCTCAAAGCAAGCATGCTCATTTATGATCAAATGTGTACGCTCATAAAGAGCAGTGTGTTCAATTTTAGCTTTGAGCATGCTTATTCATGAATAGGAGGCAGAATGCGGAGGTAAACGAAAATTCCAGAGCCGCTTATTATTAAAGACAAAACAATTAAATTATCGTTATTTGACCGGTCTAATTTGTTTTATGGGGCCAACAGACTTAGCTATAAAAGATAAAAGATAATTTGGTTGTGGCCTATTTCAGCTTATCGCTCGCTTACATTCCCAATGTTTTTGCCTTCGCATTCCGTCTCCTATTCATGAATATGCTCAAAACAAGCATGCTCATTTTTAAACAGGTTATTCATGAGTTTGGTCAAAACAAGCATGCTCATTTATGAACAATTGTGTACAGTCGGTGAGCATGCTTATTTGTATATGTATATGTGTCAGCACCATAAAACGATAATATTGATTGAGGACCCTAAGAGTAAGTTTTTGTGTCGTTGAAAACATAATAATATTCCATCACTCGGATTGTGCGAACCATAATATAGGTAAGGCAATTTATTTTTAACTCTTGTAAAATTGGCAGTTTGTTGTACCAACCGATATTATATCAATGATTGCCAAATAATGGGCGGTGAGAAATCACATGGAAATGAATAATAATATATTAGATCTGATATCGTGCGGGTGCGGGCCACATCGGTGCATTCTCCTTTGCCGGTGTGGCGTAAATGGAACAAGGCCCGGCCAATAGCAGTACTTCGTACACTGGGCGCTGTACTCTGTAATATTACTGGGCAGAGGTTCGAAACCTTTTCACACAAATACACTTTACATTAAAAAACGCAGTGAAGGGGGTACAAGGCAAAAACAGTCCCAGAGCAGTTGCCCTTCTGCTAAGACACCAAGCGAACCACTTGCGGTTAACTATGGCCTGGGTGTTGGTTATTCAATAAATGGTTCCCGGCGGATCCTTGACATAGAAAATGTATGGACAAAATAGCGATGAATTTGAAAACAGCTTTTTTTGTTCAGTTCGATGGAATGGGTTCTTCTTTGAAAAGTTTTAATTATATTGTGTTGTTTTCTGTCTAAACCGCAGTAAGTTCTACCCTGTACACGTACATTTTGTTCATAGTTAATAATAGTACGGTGTAGGGATTGGGAACCTTTTCGTATGAATTAATAATTAGTCATATAAGTGACTAAATTTTTATTTTAAAACTTAAGAAATTAACAAAAAATTAATGGAAAATGGCGTTTTTTGTCGACAGAAATATCGATTATTCTTTATTTGAATTCTGTAAAATTTTATATTTTTTTTAGAAAATTAATGATTCTTCGATGAAAATTATTTATTTGAATTTTTGATGAAAATGTTAATAATAAATACATAATTAAAACCTTTAAGATGTTTTACGGAGAACTTTTTTCTTATGCTACTACCACACGGAAGCCAACCTTCCAACTCTGAACTTGGTTCGGAGTTGGAAGGTTGGCCGATCGGGTGGTTGCTGTGGCCAACCCTCCAAAATGGCGGACGTCGAACAGCTGCGGCTGCGCCGTATCTTATCAGTTGCCTACAATGGTGCAGTTGCATAATATTGATTTCCGATTCGTAAAGCTAAAAAAAAAATAATTTCAAACCATTTTTATACAAACAATAATATTGCGCAGACTGATGTGTGGACGGCGGGTCAACTCCTTTGATTTGGAGGGGGTTTACCACCTCGGAGGCGATCCCGGGCCAACTCGAACTTCCAACAAACTACCCCTGTATACAATCGTCCGAAAGCTTAAAGTTGGCTTTGGTGTGGTCGTAACATTAAAGTTTTATTGAAGTTCTGTTATTATGGGCCAATTGTTTCACAGTACTTTAATAATAATATTGCTTGAATAGAACTTTAACGGGAATTTGAATAGTAATTTGATGAATTGTTCAAGTTCTTGGAAAAAAACTAAAATGCGGTGATAAAATGTACAATCAGCGAATTGCGAAAATTACACCTTTATATGGAGCGCGGTTAATATCTGATCATTTTCAATGACGCGATGTGTCGAGAATTCGGTTATCAAAAATAATAATATATATCTGTAAATGCATTGTATTAAAAAAAGGGTATCTTTTAAGCTAACTTCAAACAGATTGTGCCCGTTAGCTCATGTACGCTTGCTTAAAAATTAATTTTTAATTGTGAATTACGGTATTTTAAGTAATTACACGTTTACTCAATGTATTTTCATTCAAGGCCGCCAACAAGATTTTTTTCTTAGAGTTTCCATCTCTTGACAACAGGGAGACACGATGTGTTTTGTTTGTGAGATATCTCTGTTATTGATAAAAATGACTTACACTGGTTGACTTCTGATCTTTAGAAATGTAATTTATGATTAATTATACACTCTTTGCATGGCAACAGCAGTTATAGTTATTTTTAGCCTGTGTTTTTGTATTTTTCGTAGTCATATTAAAACCTTATCAACAAATGTGTCTTAAAAAGTAAGCATTATTGATTAATCCAATCTTGGGTCAAAAATACAACATTTTAATTCAATAATATTTTATGTTGTTGCCGCACAAGAGTCCCGACTGCTCTCCGATCTCTAGAGCCAGTGGAACTACTAGTTGGAGCAGGTTGGGTGAGATTAAAGATAGATGAAAAGATATGGGGAAGCCGAAGGTTGAAAAAGTGCATTGTTATTCAAATGTGTGTTAATTTAATATTTTATTTAAATTATTGAAATAACTTTTGAAGGTTACATGTGCATCAATGTAATATTTAATCATCGAATTATCTAAGAGAGCAAAATGTATGGCTTGACATTATATAAATTTAAAAAAGTTTTGTTGGTTTAAAACCACTTTATTTAATTTATACACGTCGACCGGTTTCCGTTGATCTCAACCTTCATCCGGACAATAAACACGTAAACTAAATTATAGTACATAGGAAGATTATAAGATAAACAAAAGAAAAAGCATAGAGATTTAATAGAGGGAGAGAGCATCAGAGTCTTGCTGGTAGAGTGGTAGGGGAGGGGTGGGTTTACATAGGGAAGAGGGTAACATCTTTAAAATCGGACGTTGTGTTAAAAAAGGAACTTTTTTCATTTATTTGTATATATAAAAATTTAGGTTCCATATATTTGTGTCCGCGAATCTCGGAAAGTAATCGATGGATTGACTCAAAAATTTTGCAGAACATTGCATTTTAGCAGTAGTAGTAAGCTCTGGCGTTATGAAATTTGCATAAAAAAATTACTACAGGTGGCACGCGAGCGGTTTGAAAATGTGTGTATTTCATATATTTTAGCAGCGGGGAGGGAAGGCAGGAGGGGGAGGGTAACGAAGGAGGCGGGGTTTGTGGGAAGGCCGACGAGGGAGGGGAAAGGCGGGGAAGGGGACGCATGGAAATGGACATGCAGGGAGAAACTATTTATTTCTTTGAATGGCATTGCAACGCATGCCTGATATTATATCAGAATCTATATAATCAGATTTTGAGTTCGATCCCCGTTGTGACTTAACTTTTATTTTCAAGTTTAAGAAATTATAATTGAGTAACTTGTATGGCATTGTTTTTGTGAAAAATCACCTCAGGAGTGCAAATCGTCTAAATTTTCTTTTATTGCACAAACAAAAATCTTGTGTGAAAGAACAAGTCTAAACCAACGATTGGCCATTTCTGAATTATCGAAGTCAGCGTCAAAAGTTAGAATACTAGAATCTAATATCAATAACAGTATGGTGGAAGGGAGAAGGGTTAGTGGCATCACGTTAGTTCGCGGTTTCTAGTTGGCTGACGGTCTTGGCAACAATCTGAATATCTCCTCAAGGCCTCGAGGTCCCTGTCGCTTCAGATTTTAGTTTTAATTCTGGCTTCGTTATAAATGGTATCTATCATATCACCAAGACACGTGGATGTTTTGCTTGTCACTTGTTACATATATAATATTATGATGTATGATGTTAATATTAAGGCCCGTCTCTCTCTCTCTCTCGACCTCCGCCATTAACTTTTGCTTTGACATTTTCTTAAACATCACCATTGACATTGTCACATCACTATAAACATTGACAATTCTTGTTGTGTTCCGAGCTTTCCATTGGCAATGGAAAACATTCCCATCCCGGGTGAAGCGGGAAGTCAGGGGGGGGGGGATTAGTAATTTTTTTTACAGCTGCGGTGCCGAGCTGTTATTAACGGAGAATAAATCGAATGAGATTTGGGGTTTTGTCAACCGCGCGAGCCTAATAATTATGACTTTAAATTGTAAATAAATACTGTCGTGTTGGAAGATTATTTCTTTCGTGAACCCACTTGTAAATAAAGTCTATTAATTTATAAATCGGTTTCAGAGACACGGAAGAAATTAAAATCGGTATTCTATTCTTAATTCCTGATAAATAAATACCTAATAAAAATTCGAGGTAGGTAGTAAGGTCTAACATGAAATCTGCGTGTTCTCCTGGATACTTCGTTTACAATCTTATCGCCAAATTTCACATCAGAACTCGACGTTTGACGTCTACGTAATTAATTACGCAATCGAAATTCTTAAAGAGTAACTTTAGGTCATGCAATAATCGATATAAGTCGGAAATCTTTCCTGATAAATAAATGTATGTCAATGTATGTCATCTCTTTCATGTAAACGCATGTGTATATATAAAGTATGAAACGGAAATGACGCATTACAGTACCTACGAAGCGTCAAACTGCGCTCATTGGCGGCTTTGATAATGATCTCACTTTTCAAGACTCCTATTGGTTGAGATTGTTTCGGTGAAGTTTCACTTCTACCGCGTGTGAACACTGCACTCGCTTATTTTTTTGGTGTGCTTTTAAATATTCTGACAAGTGCCCCTTATTTGCCCGGGGCCTCGAGCTGTTGCCACGCCACTGATCTCATCTTATCTATGATCCAATCGTAACTTGATTTCTTCTTCAGCCGGTCTTCTCACTTTCCCCTTCACGAACAACCTCAATCTCGTGCCTCTTTGACTCATTCGACTATCCCAATCTCAACATCAATCCGTTATAATCTATTGCTTGGTGATAAATTCAAATTTTTATGATTTGTTACTTTACACTGCAATAACACTAACTAACCATCACGCCGTTTCCCCACAGAGGTAGGCAGAAATGATGGACCACCACACTCTTCTGACTTGGCACACACTCGTTGATTCATTCACATTCATACATCGCCTCATACATAATCTTCTGTTATTCTGACTCTTGACATGAACCTTATTTCTTGATGTTTTTACGCTCATTTAAAGTAAAAAAATTATATGACTAGACATTCATCTTATTTCTTGACAAGTTAGTAGATATTTCATCATCTGCATGCATCTTATTTCTTGATCAGTTAGTAGATATTTCATCATCTGCATGCATCTTATTTCTTGATAAGTTAGTAGATATTTCATAATCTGCATGCACCTTATTTCTTGATAAGTTAGTAGATATTTCATAATCTGCATGCACCTTATTTCTTGATAAGTTAGTAGATATTTCATCATCTGCATGCATCTTATTTCTTGATATTTAAGTAGATATTTCATCATCTGCGTGCATCTTATTTCTTGATATGTAAGTAGATATTTCATCATCTTCATGCATCTTGATAAGTTAGTAGATATTTCATCATCTGCGAGCATCCTATTTCTTGATCAGTTAGTAGATATTTTCATCTGCATGCATCTTATTTCTTGATAAGTTAGTAAATATTTCATCATCTGCATGCATATTATTTCTTGATAAGTTGGTAGATATTTCAAATCTCTGTAGCTAATGATGGGGATTGCGATTGGTGTACGAAATAGTTCCGATTGAAAGTGCGCCCCGATGTTGAATTTGGCAGCCACCTCTGGTCTGGAGCCCCAAGGAACTTGAAAACCAATGAAAAAAATTCAATAATAAACTGAATCCAATATGTAGAACGTCGGCGTTAGGTGGGAATACTGTCCTTGTTCTACTGATATTTCAATGGAAGGTGCTTCGAGGAACTAGCGCCATTGATCCCCTCGCTATCAATGGCGCTACATAGCGGAAAACACGTCAAAGCTTTTGTAAACGCTTGATATTTGTAACATGAGAACGGGTCGTTTCTACGACTCGTTCTTAAGTCCAACAACTTGGCTGTGGAGTGATTTACTGTCTTCTTTGTTTCCTCGCTCTTACAACAACATTGATCTATCATTCAATACCTGTTTTATAGTAAACACACTTTATAATGTTGATTGTTTAATTTTTCTAATATAACCACACAAAATCAAAACATTGCTTTCTTGTACTGTGTTCTTATCATAAAAAAATATTTTTTTTCACTTAGAAAAACATATTGTTACAATTTCGACCATTTTTCTATTTGGTTTGTGGTTTAAAATCGAGTTTTTTTATCTCTATTATTTACCGACATTTCGAAATACTTACGGTTTCAATTATCAGCTTAAAAGTCAAACACCAACCTGTTTCTGGACGACCATGAAATTACGAGAGTGATAAAATCTAAGCTTCCATTTCTTAATGTTATTCATAATGCAAAACGATTCCAACGAAACATTATTTTAATGTGCACAGTAATTTTCCTACAGTGAGCATTTTCCATTAAAAGATTGGCTATTGAAGATACCTCTTGTATAAAAAGCTTTTCTTGTCAAGTATTTTTTTTAAATGTGAATACCATACAAGAGTCTCAACTACTCCCAACGGCCTTTTTTTACATGAGCTCCACACAGGAGGCCCTGAGGACAATAATTTCCCTCAGGGCCTATGTCATCTTTGGCAATGCTGTGTGGAGGGTTTTTTTAAGGAAAGAAAGGAGAAGAGATTCTGGGAAGGAAAGGGGTTAAAGGGGTGGGTAGGAATCTGGGGTTCAGTGTGTCCTGGTCATCCGCCTCCAAGACCTAGACAAACATTCACCTCATGAACCCGGGCACCTCTGCTAAATCACCAAACGTAGCGAACCACTTGGGTTGACCCATGGCAGAGGTGTTGGTCATCCAATAAAGGTTCCCGGGCCGGCAGTACCCATTCCCGCCTCCCAAATTGAAGCCAATGAGACTATGGCATCTCCAATTGGGGTATATTGTGTGGCTGAAGGTAATGGACAGGGAAAGGAAATGGGGAAGAGGAATAGGAAGACGGGGAAGTGTCTGGCTATTCAGATCTAGTCACCAAACACGGATAACACCATTCAAGCAAAGCTTTAATTCTGATGGTGGTCTTACACCAGGGCGACGACGTCTTGTATAAAAAGCTTTTTCTCATTCTGTCAAGTATTTTTTTAATTCACAAGAGTCCCAATTGCTCCCAACCGCCTGAAGCCAGCGAGACCATGACATCCCCGATTGGGGTATGTTGTGAGGCTGAAGGTAATGGGGAAGGAAGTACCTGGCTTTTCAGATCTAGTCACAAAACACGCCTAAAACCATTTCAAGCAAAGTTTCAAATCTGAATGGTGGTCTTACGTTATTTTTTTAACGTGAATTCCGCACAAGAGTCCCAATTGCTCCCAACCGCATGAAGCCAGTGAGAATATGGTATCCCAATTGGTCGTGTTGTGAAACTGAAGGTAATTGGCAGGGGAAAGAGATGGAAAAGAGGAAGGCGGGGAAGAACCTGGCTAATTAGATCTGGTCACCAAACACGGCTAAAACAGTTTTAAGTAAAGTTTCAATTCTGAATGGTGGTTTTACACCAGGGCGATACCACTATTATAATGATCATCATCAAAAATACTAATTTAAGTTGTCTGTGCGTAACTCTGGTTCTGCGTAACCTGATTGTGTTAATAATTCAGACAAGCGATAAAGTACATATCTGTAATATAATATTTTAATTGTCATTTTCAAAATTGGAACTGATTTGCCGAGAATTCAAACTATCTTATCTGTCTTTATAATTATAACAGTGTTATTGTATCTCATCGTTCATTCGTCAAATTACAAAACCTCCATATATCACTAACTTCAAGTTTTCTATTCTATAGACTTTTTTTAACATTTCGCTTGCTGAGGATTGGTTTGTACTCCTGTATTTTTTTTTTTTTTTAAACTGTGAATTGAAGTATACGTTACGTCGTTCAAAATTCAACCAAATATGTTGTTCTTTTACTTATAGATAGATCAACCCTTTTATTTTTTAAAAATATTTATAAAAAATAGTTAGAAATAAAGGAAACAAAAAATAATTTTTTGAAACTTCAAAATTTTTATTTTTCAATATGAGTTTTTGTGGACTTAGTACAAACTAAGCCTCAGCAAGCGATTTGTTGATCACAGCCTGAGGTAAATAATTTCCATCAGGGCATACGTCACCTGTTGGGATGCTGTGTGGAGGGTTGTTTTAGGGAAAGGAAGGAGAAAGGTATGAGGTATGGTATCAATCAACCAATACCAATTTAATTTGGTAGGCGGGAATGGGTACCGCCGCCCCGGGAACCTTTATTGGATAACCAACACCTCTGCCACAGGTCACCCCAAGTGGTTCGCTACGTTTGGTGATTTAGCAGGGGTGCCCGGGTTCAAGGGGCGAGGTTTGTCTAGGTCTTGGAGGCGGATGATCAGGACAGACTGAACCCCAGATTCCTACTCAACCCTTAAACCCTTTCTTTCCCTAAACTCTCCTCTCCTTTCTTTCCTTAAAAAAACCCTCCACAGCATCCCCAAAGATGACATAGGCCCTGAGGGAGATTGTTTTCCTCAGGGCCTCCTGTGTGGAGTTCATGTAAAAAAAAAAAAAAATGCCACGGGTCGAGAGAAATCTCACTCCATGAACCGGGCACTCCTGCGAAGTCTCTAAATATAGCGAACCACTTGGGATGACCTGTGGCGGAGGTGTCCAATAAACAGCGGTACCCATACCCGCCTCCCAAATTGAAACTGAACTGTTTAGAGTTAGAGCGTAGATAACTAAGCATTTGATCATATTTGAACACGGTGTCATAATTAATTTTGTTTGTTATTTTCCAAACTACAAAACCCTACCAACGTAATATTCATTTCACTATCTACAAAAATGAATAAAATTCTTTAAAGAAATCGTAGGTTTTTTATTGAACATGGTTTCGTAACAATTAATTTGACCCATTCTAAATTTGAACACGCGGAAAAACAAACATGCCATTTCGCATGCCACGCGTGCGTTTTCTCACTCGCACATCGGCCACGTATTAATTTGAGCGGGAAAGAGACGAGAAAACACCGCGCGCCCTCTTGAAATTTTGGCTGCTGAAAAAGTACAGCTGTCTCTCTCAACACATGGCTTACTTAAATGAGAGAGAGTGATGTCAATAGGAAGTTAAATAACATAATTGAAAAAACAAAATTTTAGGAATATTTTTTTTTAAATCGGTTTAAACCGGTTTGGATTTTATAGAGTTTATTTTATTTTTTCAATGACATTTCACAGCTGTTGTGTTACCTCACTTGACAATAACAATAACAAAGATATGCGTTGGTCTAGTCATCGTCTTTATTATAATAATAATGTATCTCCCAAGTAGAAGATCAACACATCGGTTCTTTCCGAATCTTTCAATTTGGGAGGTGGATTTGGGTACCGCCACCTCGGGAATAAATTTATAGATTACCAACACCCCTGCCGTAGGTCACACCAAGTTGTTAGCTACATTTGGCGACTTGAGGCGCCGTATACCCGCACAAAAAGAAGAAGATGGAAAGGATTACGAATGTTGGAGAGAGAGCTCGCTAATATGTAATAATAATTTAAAACGATAAAATTGAAGCTAAAATTGTGAAAATGTTTAATGAAACACGGCCCGTTTAAAATAGAGCAAAAATCTCGTGGGAACATCTAAAATAGCATTAAATGAAACACTGTGAATTTTTTCATACGTATAACTTCTAAAATAAGTGAAATGAACGTGTTTATAATAATTTTCTATCGAGGGAATTTCATATAATTTGCGTTTCAGCGTGGGGAACGTCTAGATATTATCTTCAAATATAACATATTTTTTAAGAGCTTAAAAACTTGAAATTTTTAAGGGAGATTTGTAAGAAATCGGTAGAAATTCGGGTAGCGGCGTCTTAATAGGGGGTGTCCGGGTTCATTTGGTGAGGTTTGTCTATGTCTTGGCCGCGAATACTTTTGCTCACCTTCATGGATTCATATGTTTGTCGCTCCTGAACAATTGGACCCCCAGAATCCTACCCACCCTGCATACCTTTTTCCTTCCCAGAATGTCATTCTCCACACAGCATCCTCAAAGATGACATAGTCCCTGACGGATTTTTTCCTTGTCTGCTGTAAAAAAAATATATATACATATAAGGAATCATTATAGTTTTATATTTTAATTTCGTTCATTGGATTAAAAGTCTACCTACAGCCTGGCAATTAATTCTAGAAATTTAATGTAGGGGAACTTTTTCATTATTGCGGCAACAACGAGTTACACTGATTTTGAAATAAATACATTATATTCAGGTTTGAGATTATATTATTCCAACCATTTAGCAAAATTCTTTGCAAAATGTCGGGTAGTTATATATTTTTTAATATATCGTTTGGGTCGCAACTGTGACGTTAAAACCAAATTTACCATCTGGGCGAAATTCCGCACCCGGCGTTGCTGGGTAAAACTAAAAACAGCAAAAACAGCAAAGTTTAGGCACATATTTTCGTTTTTGCCGTATATTTCAAAAAAATAAACGTCTGTCGAAAAAATTGTACCGACCTTTTTGAAAGTAGAGAAAATTTGCTACAATTTTAGCATAGTATAAGTTTAGTGTTGGGCTTCGATTCCCGAGATACGACTTAAAAAAAAACAGTGATTAAAAAAAAAAGCCTGTAATATCTCTTACATTGAATAAAATTATTAGAATCCGGGTGTCTCTAAAATTCCTTGCAGTACGCAGAACAAAGCCCAGCACTCTTAAACAATTGGTTGTTAAAAAATAGCCTTGGAAAATAATGTAGAGTCGAAAATTAACTACTGCTAACTGAACTGAATCTTTACATAATATGAAAGACTAAAAAAACAGCGATAAAAAATTCGAGTGCAGTTCACACGCGGTAGAAGTGAAACCATCGCCCACACAATCTCAGCCAATAGGAGCCTTCTCTCCTCATTCTCTCGCAGGCTAAATCATGTAGACGTATGGGTTTCTCTTTTTAATGTCATTTCCGTTTCATTCGAGTTTCAAACTACAACGGTATTAAAGAAGTTTCACTTCAAAAAGCCTATGAATTATGTTAAATATCTCCGAAACTATGCACTGTTGCAAAATAGCCCTAGAAAATGTTGTAGAATCAAATACTATCGAAAATTAGCTGCTGCTAACTGAACTGAATACCGTATTTACATATAATCATATGAAAATAAGCATATTTAAAAGTGCTTTTTAAAACTTACACTATTTTACCTTATCTTGATTTTGCCATTTAAAGCATATTAAATGTTAAGTGATTGCAGCGCCCACCACATTTGTACTGTTAAAGATATGTGAATGTTGAGTTGACAGTGCAGTAGTTGCTGTGAGGTGTAAAAGTTTGCAAATGAACGTTCGGTGTCAGTGGCGTGCGCTAGTGCAGATAGTGCGTCTATTTCCCGACGTACTCCCCATGCTTCAATGGCGGCAACCGCGACCGGAGAAAGTACTATTTCTGTTTGACCTGTCGATGTGCTTGCTAATGCACACCTTCTCAAACTGTCCCTTCCATCGCTATTTATTCTATAATTTTATAGTAATAAATTAAGTTCAAACAAAGTGAATTAGAAAAATGTTAAACACGCAGAAAATGAAAAAAAATGTTTTGGAATGGAACTGAGAACTGCGTGTCTATTTTCAATTTTCCAATTTGTCGTTTTTATCAAGCACATTTTTTTTTTTTTTTTACATTAACTCCACACAGGAGGCCCTGAGGAAAAAATAATTTTCCTCAGGGCCTATGTCATCTTTGAGGATGCTGTGTGGAGGGTGTTTTTGAGGAGAGGAAGGAGTGAACATGGGTCTTGAAGAGACCCATATTGTAGGAGGGAGGAAACACAGAGGCCGGCAAATCGTTCCACAGCCGAGCTGTTGAACTCAAGAACGAGTCGTAGAAACGACCCGTTCTCATGTGACTAATGTCAACCGTGTACAAATGTTGAGCGCGCGTTTGGCGTGTTTCCCGACTATGCACCGGTGCCGAGGGGATCAATGACGCTAGTTCCTCGGAGCATCTTCCATTGTAATACCGGTAGAACAAGGACAGCATTCCCACCTGGCGCCTGTGCTCTAAAGATTGCAATCCGTTTGTTAAATTAGGAGAATCTATCAAACGGACCGCCCGTTTCTGCACAGAGTCAAGGGTTTTTTTTCAGGTATTTTGGGGCTCCAGACCAGAGGTGGCTGCCAAATTCAACGTGGGGCGCACTTGCGATTTGTACAGGGCTAGCAGTTGTGTACTATTAAGGTTGTGCACATAGGCTCCTTTATAAGCTTTCAAATAACTGAAGAAGTTTTGAAAGGGAGATATGTAAATTCGAGTGATAGAGGGAACGCTAATATATAAAAAAAACTATTATTCCTGTATAACGGTTACCGTTGTGAAAATATTTAACAAAACACGACGTATTTAAAATGAGCAAAAATCTCACGAAATTTGAGTTAAGTAGCATTTCAAGAAACAGTGATTTTTTTACGAAAATGAAATTTCTATTTTTTGGTATTCAATATAAAGAAAAATCGTTCTCATTTTTTCAATATACAAAAAAAGAAAAATCGTTCTCATTTTTTCAATATTCAAAAAAAGAAAAATCGTTCTCATTTAATTTTAAGAAATTAGAACTTACTTGTTGTAAGACGTGGGACTCTCGATGTGGGTTTTGATTTATTGCATGGTCGCTCTGACCTGACGAGATCGAATGCAAATGACCTGATTTTAATAAGTGGAGGGTGAGTGCAAAGGACACACATACGCGCATGTTTAGTCAGTAAGGTCGCAGTTCTGCAATAATATTTGGACACCGAATTAGCGATAAAAAATTAACGGTAATATCTGCCATTTACCTATATTCATGGACGGATCTGACGGTCAATATTTCAGCAAATGTTGACTCCTCCCCTCCCCCTCCCAGAGTGACCCACCTAAGCTCGGTAATATTTTTTTATTCCTCCAAACGATTCGGGTTGGGCACCCATAATCTAAGTCCGCCATTGATAATATCAAAATATGAATGTTTTTTTTTTTTAAATATTGATATTTATAACTTTGAAGCTATATTTTCCTTTTCTTTTCTTTGCAGGTAAGACCTTCTAACATTGGAATGACGCATGCGTACCTTCACGAGGAGGAGTTATTCAGACGAAACTAAATACGGTAGATACCTGTTATACATTTATATTAATTTCCTGTGGATCGAACCCGCAACTTCTCATGTAATACAAAGTCAATCCACAGAATTCGTATTTCTCTGAAAAAATAATTGAAAGTTTTTATTCTGTTTAAATGTAAAAGTTTGAGATCCACAGGTTAATTGCAGTTAGCTTGTAAAAAAAGAGTGTTTGAAAGTTTGAGAAATAACAATTACACATTATGTTGCTAGCCGTAATCGTCCATTTCACCGCGTCGGTGTAATTACACTACCGTGTGTTTCGAAATTTCCTGCTGTTATCAGTAACAAGGAACTCAGTGAAAAATATTATGGCTTTAAAAAAATATGTTCATATAGACCAATATACGCTGATTCTGAATATATAAGTTTTATTACATAATATTTAACGTAGAGTTTTAAAAAAAATATTAAAAAGTCCATTTTAAAACGTGTCATTAAAACACCCTATTGCTGGATTTTGGCGGCGTGACGTCACCGCGCCAAAGTTCACCTGTCAAACTGTTGTCACCTGGGTCAAAGTTGTATAGAAATCAATAGAAATGAAGACGCAAGCCGTTCGGCATTCCGTGTTATTGGTTTATGGAGAATTGGACATATAATAGTTTTTGTTTTTATTGAAACATTATTTAGGCCTAAATAATTCAGTATCAAAAATAAAGTATCTTATTAGTATAAGTAAGTATCTCTTAGTTTATCTATATTATTTAAAATATTGAAAAATTTTAACTGTACAAAAAACGATCGTATTGCCCAGTAATGTCTATGAAAACGCTCCAATGCTGAAATTCAAAATGGCGGGAGTCGAACAACTGATTCCAGTTCCCTACAAGATTCATACTTCGGTTAGTCATGATGACGTCACACTAGATTCGGTGGTTTTCGGGGATCTTGAAAAATTAAAACTTTGAAATTTATTTTAACTATTAAAACTAACTATAAAAATAAATATGCAGTTATTTAAGTTAGAAGGTCATTATTCATAAAAAAATATTTAAAAAATGGACTGGAATTCTCTATTACACCAATAACAAAATAATACATAGTCGATACACTTATTATAGTTCCGGCATACTTTGCAATGCCACTCAAGGAAAGAGTTTGTGTTTTAATTCTGTTAATTGATGTCCATTTGAGAAGCACGGATTTTCAAAATTTACCCCCTGCTGTCCCCTACCGTTACTATGCCTCCTGTCCCAAATTTTTTATACAAATTTCATACCAGAGCTCACCACTATATCGCGGGCGTGCACATAACAACTCACCAAAGTTTCATCGAAGTCGGATTAATGGTATAGGAACGCATACGGAACAAACAATGAAACATTCATTTTTATGTATGAGTCCTATCACTTCAATACCCGCTATATCTGATTTTTTGCCAAATTGATCCGAGTATGACTTCTTGTTCACATTTTTGTGAGGAACAAGATGAACCTTCCTTATCACGACCAAAAACTATGTTAAAACTGCGAGTGAGAAACAAAACCCGCTATATCATTCAAAATTTACTATCAAAACCCGCTATATCGGAATTCAACCAATCACAAGCAGTTATTTTGCCAAGATGTCGGGTTTAGAAACTCGCGTGCCAGGTCAGGTGAATTTCAAATACCTCTACTAAATCCTGATTAAATATCAAAATCCGCTATATCCATTTTATTATTCGAAATTACTTAAATGCTAGACATACATTGACAAATGAACACTTTTCGAATTTAATATTATTACTCCAATTCATTATATAAAATATTAAAATGCAATTATTTATTTACGCTAGAGATTTAAGTTTTTTGCTGTTTTCTCCAAATCAGTGAAAGTTGATATAGCGGATTTAAAAATTGATATAAAGATGTAGTAGACCTTTCGAGAGTCCGTGTGTACCAGGATGATACTGCGAATATCTGACACCTGGGGAAGATTCGGCACTCAGAGTTCTCAAAATTTCCCTATTTTTAACCAATTTGAAGCGTTCACTTACAATTCTTTCGTCACTGATAATAATTACCTCTTTAGCCTCGGGGCAATCGTCGAACACGTTAGTAATTTATAATTCATCATTAGAAGCGTGCTTCCTGTACCTAATAGATAATATTTGATAGCTTAAATAATAATAATGATTAATCTATTAATATTATTAGTTATTAGAAATTGCAAATTTGCGAGAAAGCTTTCTCAACGAAAGGCGTTTGTTAACCCCTCTATTAGTTTCCCTGCCTTCACCGCTCAACGAGTTTTTAATGGTGTGTTAGTTGTTGATATTACAGCAAGACCTTCTTGTAAAAAACCCCGGCACTGATTCTCAAGATGGCCGCCGATCTGGTTCAAACATCATTGATTTTTCCTATTTTTTTTTTTAGAAAATCTCATCCCAATTTCATTGTATGTTATCAGGTTGAAAAGTCCCGTGCTATTTCGATTCTAAATTTCACCAGCGCGATACTGAGAGTATAATATTCCACGCAGTTATGAATTTTCCCCGCGAAAATTACGCAAACGTCACTTTGACAGTAGTTATTCACAATCGCGCTTGTGACACCGAAATGTGGGGATTGAGCATTGGTTGAGCTGCATTATTTGAATCTAGTGAAGGCCCAGTTTAATTAACAAATCAATTGGTATTACATTTATCATTTAGAGTCGATTATTATAGAGCGGTTGGCAGACGCTTTATCCCGACAAACGACTATCACGTCGTGCAAAATTCGGGATCTGGCCGCTAAAAATAACACTCCTTATATAAAAGGCGATAAGGTTTATATTTCCCTGTCCAGCCGCCTATTTTGATTTATTTACGGAAAAAAAACATCGCCAAATAGCGTATTTTATTTTATATTGCGAAGCTCAGGCACTAATATTTAAATGTTTTACGATCATTTGTTAAAGAATTTAATTTTTCCACATTATACAATAAAACCATAACCGAAAAGGGGTTCCTAAATAGAGGAAATGAACTTTAAAATGGCTTCTCTGGGTCTAATAATACTTTATTTTTTCTGGGCTTTTAAATACTAGCAGACCCCGTCATACGTTGCTGTGGCTAATGAAACATAACGCCATTACCCTACCTTTATAACGCCATCTGTTAGTTTGCATACGTATCAAATCCACACCGCCCGCTTGTCAGCCCGCGGCCTGAATTGAATCTTTGAATTTCTCGGCTTTTCTAATAATATCCTTCTTCTCTAATTACTCTATCTGTTGATGAAAACCGCATGAAAATCCTTTTCGTAGTTTAAAAGATCTAAGCGTACAGACAGCGGGAGCAACGTATTTAATTAAAGCATCTTAAATATTTCTAAGCCATCTAATTTTCAAACCAAAATCACTTGTTGTTTGCTAACTTAGTAGTGCTTCACCTGAAGGTCGTTTTTGGTCTCTTTTCTATTTAATTTGCTTTGAAAATTATTGATAAAATTGTTTCAAATAAAAAAACTTAAATAATGCTCTATATTATTTCTTTTTGCGTAGGTTGTGTAATGTTCATTTTTGCCACACGTTTGCACAGCACAGTGCAAACCTCCACAGCAGTGTAGGTTTTTAACCTGCCTCAAATTGAGGTTAGAAATAAAAACGTGTTCTTTTAAAATGGTCTGGTTAAGTTTAACTGGGCCGATGCTATGGCGTACGGTTTTATCTGTACAGTGGGCATGGTGCATGTGTTTGTATGCACGATGAAAGAGCTAAAGCTGGAAGAGCACACGTGTATTTTTTTACATTAGATCCAGCAGGAGGCCCTGAGGAAAATAATTCCCTTCAGAAGAAATATTCTCTATCTTTTGTGAGTTCGAGATACATCTCAGGCGAGATCTCCTGACAGATTTGTGTGATTTTCTACAGCTGTTAAATGAATAAATAATCACGCATACTTGCAGGAATTCATGTTTAAAACGACCGAAACTAAAATACGTGACAGCTCACAGCTGAAATTTTGACATCGGCCCATAGAAAAAGCAAATAACAGCCGTAGAAAATCACACAAATCTGACAGGAGATCTCGCCTGAGATCTATCTCACGCGAACAAAAGATAGAGAATAGCTCTTCAGGGCTTGTGTATCTTCTGTATTTGTTGCTTTGAGTGAATTTGAGCAACAGTGCTCCAACCCAGGTATGTTAAGGTTATTCATTTACTGAATAGTGCAAAATCATGTGATTTTGGTTTGAAAATTAGATCGCTTACAAATATTTAAGATACTTTTAATTAAATACTGCGAGTAGGGCACATATTTGCCTTTGAAGCAATCCAACAGTTTTTTTATTAGTATTTTTACAAGCTCAGAAAAAATAAGATATCAGGCCTATAAAACCTGCTTTAAAGATCAAAATCTCCTACTTACAAACCTCTTTTCGGTTATGATTTTATTGTGTAATATGGAAAATTAAATTCTTCAGACAGTGATCGTAAAATATTTAATTATTTGTTCATGAGTTTCGCAAAATAAAATAAAACACTCTTTTTGGCGTTTTTTTCTTGAATAAATCAGAACAGGCGGCTGGTGTTAAATGGAAAAAGAAAACCTTATCGCCATGTACATAAGGAATGTTATTGTTAGCGGCCTGATCCGGAATTTTGCACGACGTGTTGCATCTCCTTAAAATATTTTAATGAATTAGTTATAGAAGGTAGAATGGCTTATAACATAATTTTTGTAATATACCATAATTTATAACTTATAGAAATTATAGATCGAACTGATTCAGTCTGGGTGGAGGTGGTTTTGTTTTGAGCTATATACGAAAGCTGTAAATTGATTTTTATGTTAAACTACATGCCAATTGACAAATCTAATTCTTGACATGTTAATGTCAAATGACAGTTGACAAAAATCTTGACTTAATTCTTGACAATGTCAGTTCCAATGTTGCAAAGGCAATTAAAGTAATTTCTTTTAAAAATATTACTTACAATTTATGTAGGTAGGCAGGCCCTTTATCGCTTGTCTGAATTCTGCACACAATCATTTCCAATTTTGAAAATTACGCTTAAATTCAAAATAAATTTGAGTTCATTAAACAAGAGTTACAATCACGATCCCTTGAATTTTCAGAAAATAAAATCCCAGTGATATTTAAATAAACTGTCGTTTCTCAGTGACGCTTCATTAAGGTGTGTTTTTTTTCTATATGGCTTCAGAGCTAACATTTTGAATACTGTTGGACTGCATCCAGTCTGTTTGTATAGTCTCTATGCACGTATAATAATACTAGTATGTATGTATATCTATTCTACTTGGCAGGTAGGTAGGTACCTTTCTTGCTTAGCAACAGCAGCGTTAGTACCGAATTTAGACTTAGTGAAAGTAACGTTTGGCGTACAGTAACAACTCTTTTCTGCCGTGTTGCAAACCGTTTTTATGCCGTTTTACCGAATAATACAGGGCTGCCCAAAAGGTGCTCGTCTATTAAGGTGGTACACAACCCTAATAATTTTTGTTTACTCAAAACCACATTTTAATCATTTCTGGCGAATTCGTAGCTGTAATAACTTTTTTACTCCAAATCGTTTACCTGGGGATGTAAGTTCTTTTTATTTAAAATTAATAAAAACAATACCTTACCATTAATATATTTTACGTACAACTATTTTAAAACTTTATAACCAGTTTTTCAACTGTAAAGCCAGCGGTAAACACCAGATCTTATTTTTCTAGACGATAAATTAATAACTTTAACTTATTCTTTTAGAAACATCTTAAATATTTGTAACATGTTCTTCATGAACGCGTCGGAAAGGTCGAATCTCCAGGCCCGGCAGGGCGAATTCGACCGTACGTTCGTCTATTACGCCGTGCCGCGGGCGTATATTTGTTTACACGCTTTCTTCAGTTACGTCGTTAAGATTCCGACTTACACTGAGTTTTTGTCTATGTAAAAGGGTTCAATGTTAGTTACCAACGGACTAACGGACAGGGATTTTGACTTTACCACCTTTGTTGTACACTCACGATTTATCTTAAGAACTGATCATTGGCGGCAACCGTTTTCTTTCAAATCTGTATCACACTTATTTTGCCTGTTTTAATATAATACTAAGAACGGGTTGTTTCACAAAATTTTAACAATTCATCAATTTTCGTAGTTTGTATTCAAGTTCTGTAAAAGTCTATTATTATCCTATTACTGTTGAACAACCGGCCCATCATGAAATAATAACAAAACTTTAATAGAACTTTCACAGAACTTGATTTTTAACTTTTAAATTGTGTAATTGTTCAAATTCTGTGAGGCAACTCGCCCTAAGTGTCATCGAACAGTATTAATACGTCTGCGTCTGCGTGGTTGAATTTCAGAACCCAGTTCCGAGAGCATGTTGACGCCACGCTGTACGCGTCGCGCCACAAATAAATAACTTCTGTGTGCGTGATTTTAAACAATTATTGTAATTCGGTTTTGATTTCAAGAATTCGTCGCAAGATGTCGCCACTTTAGTCAGCAGGTTGGATGGGAACGTGTCCCCCTTAGGTATAAGTGCTACGAATTTGTTAATATTTAGAATCTCTCCGGTTATGGAAAGATTGACGGTAACACATAGTTGTATCAAGCGGCTATATATTACGTATGACGTCATTGGCTGTCTCGGTTATTTTGTACCGGTGAGTATCATTCGATGACATTGGATCCGAGGAACGGGCTAATTTTGAAACCAGCTCCTATTGGATTTATAAAATGGTCACCAACACTGACTGGGCGAAGCCGAACTAAAAGCCGCCCGCAGGGCCTAGCAGTAAAAACCTGCAGAGCGGGTTTTTAGCTGCTGGTCGTGATTGATTATTGGAGTTCCTCCTTATTTAACGTTTAGAAAGCCTTGCAGTGTCCATCAACAGGGTAGATTGCGTGGAGTAGATCCTTCACTGTTATCTTTTGCAACCTTTTGCACACATTCAGTTGGATGTTTATTATATTCTGCTTGCCCCTTTCTTTATTTGACCCAGAAAGGTTTACGATTGCGACAGCCCTGTTTCCCCGTTATAGGACGCGGATCAGATTCGCGTTTTTTTTCGCCTCGCCGATCAGGTGCGGACAGTCCCGAAGGCGCTTCGGTCAGTCGATCGGAGTCCGGACGCCGCGGTACTTGGGTCGTGTGATGGTGTGCGTACGATCGGATGATATCACCGATCTTCACTAATACTGTTACAACTCATCTTATGGTACAATATAATTGTATTTATAATGAAGTGAAGCCTCCGTGGTGGGAAGATAGTACTCTTAACCATCTATATAGATATAAGGTGTAATAACTACATCGTATAGTATGCTCTTAACCTGTACTGGGTATCTATGGTCCTGCCGCGGAGAGATCCGTTTTGAACTATCTTTTTAAATATATATTTTTTTACATTAGCTCCACACAGAAGGCCAATAGGAAAACAAAAACCCCAAGGGCCTATGTCATCTTTGGGGATGCTGTGTGGAGGGTCTTTTTGTGAAAAAGAAGGAGAGAAAGTTCTGGGAAGGAAAAAAGTGTTAGGGGTGGGTGGAAATCAAAGATATTGAAATATAAGAGGTGTGCTATATGCAGTTTTCCTGACGTCGCCGATATTGTTAACCAATACTACTGCACGTCTTAAAAAAATCAACTAAATTAACGAATTCTTTCCGTATTCAAACTGTTCCCATTAGGTAGTAGTCCGCCGACAGTCGGGCGGACATCACAGCATATCTCTTGTATTTTAATATCCTTGGTAGGAATCTAGGGATCAGTGTCTCCCTCCCACTGGGAAGGAATCCGTGGAACTAGAAGTGACGGACGAATAAATACATTTCACCCACTGCGGTGAAAGTACGCAAGAATGGGTCGAGAGAGTCCTGGGGTGGGTGTCCCTCTACCGGTCTCTCCGGTCCGCCGCCGGGTGGCAAACGCATCCGCCGCCAAGACCTAGACAAACCTCACCCCGTGAACCCGGGCACCCTTTCAAAATCAGCACACGTAGCGAACATGTCAGGTGTTTTGGTAATCTAATAAATGGTTCCTGGAGCGGCGGTAACCATACCCGCCTTCCAAATTGAGGTTTTAATACTAATACTTCTTGTGATGGAGGAGAGGACGGTGGAGGTCCAAATGGAATTTTGAGATTATTTAGCCTGTCGAAGGCGTCTATTCTGTCAGGAGTCACCTGGTTCAGCACAGATGTGCCATCAGGAAACTGGTGAAGGGACAGTAGTTGAATGAAGTGTTGATTTAAAAGAAATTCCCAGGAGTTATTGTGCTCCGAATGTAAACCAGACCGTAAGAACCCATACTGATTCAAGTGCAAAAATATAATGTAAAAGAAAGAAAATTCTTTTCTCCTGACTACAAAACTGGCACACTGCCCCCCTTGATAATAAACGCGTTTTAACTAATAAACAACCATTAACTTTTATACATTAATGTAAATCAGTTGTGTAAAATTTAAAACACGTTTATTAGTAGGGCCCTATGTATGATTTTTACATGTGTTTTTTTTTTAATCTACTAGTTATACAATTTATTATCTTCTTCTTTTTAAATGGCGCTATGTTCCCCCTCCCCACTGGTAAAGGTTTCTTCAAGACCCACGTTCTCTCCTTCCTTTCCACAAAAAGACCCTCCGCACAGCTTCCCCAAAGATGGCATGCCCCGACGGAAATTGTTTTCCTTAGAGCCTCTTGTGTGGAGTTAACGTAAAAAACATTGTTTATTAGGTTGTTCCGGAGCTCATTCAAACTTTATTAGTGAAAATTTCGCAACAAGATTATACCATTTTTTTAATTGAAAACTTCTGTAGCACCGTTGTGATTTGAAACTCGATGAAACGAAAAATAGCGACACCAAAAAGAGGCAAACACATAAATCTACAGGATTTAGCCTGCGAGGTAACGAGATAGTATAATCGGTCTCCTCTTTGTGCGGTGCTTCGTAGTCTCTCCGCTCTTGCTTACTTTAGTTTTCTGAAGGTTTCACTTCTACTTTTACGTACTATTACGATATCAACCTGTTAACGTTCTGAATTAAAATTACATGTGGAAATCGCAGGACTACATTTTCAATTCATGGCGGAATTTCAACACTTTTTCGTAAATCTGGTCGCTAGTGTCGAGGGCCGTTAAACCTACTCGCCTCCGGATTCAAAATAAAGTGTCATGACCACTAAGCCACGGCGGTTTACACTGATTATTTTGAATGTAGGCCTATGTAATATTGTATCCTGCGCCATGTAAATTGGTTTGACCTGACAAAGCCGGAGAGGACATTGAACCCGAATATTAAAACTACTCCCACAAACCATTATTTAACTATGTAATATATTCAAGTTAGTACACAGAAGTCAATACACATACAAAGAACATACTCATCAAGTATCGACATACTGAACTTTGCAATCGGTGGGTTCGATTTTATGGGTACAATTTGGGCCTCTCAGAAACTGGGCGTACTGTACAGGGCCCGCAGATACTTTAATAGTAAACAATTGCTAACCCTGTACAAATCGCATGTGCGCCCCACGGTTGAATTTGGCAGCCACCTCTGGTTTGGAGCCCCAAAATACCTAAAAAAAAACCTCGACTGTGCAGAAACGGGCGGTCCGTTTGATAGATTCTTCTTCTGTTCTGTTGCAATCTTTAGAGCACAGGCGTCAGGTGGGAATGCTTTCCTTGTTCTACCTGTATTACAATGGAAGATCCTCCGAGGAACTAGCGTCATTGATCTCCTCGGCACCGGTGCATAGTCGGGAAACACGCCGAACGCGCGCCCAACATTTGTACACGGTTGACATTAGTCACATGAGAACGGTCATTTCTACGACTCGTAGTTCAACAGCTCGGCTGTGGAACGATTTGCCGGCCTCTGTGTTTCTTCCCTCCTACAACATGGGTCTCTTTCCATGTTCACTCTTTCCTCTCCTCAAAAACACCCTCCACACAGCATCTTCAAAGATGACATAGGCCCCGAGAGAAATTATTTTCCTCAAGGCCTCCTGTGTGGAGTTAACGTAAAAAAAAACAAACAACGTACTTAACAAAAAAAAACTATTTCTTTGCTCAATAAAACATCCGTTTTGCCCGGATGTTTTATTGAGCAAAGAAAACGCAATAAAGGGAAAGAAGGTACTTGGATGGGCAAAACGAGCCAAAAATGAAGAAGCCAAGAGAGGAGAGGATGAAGATAGAAGATACAAGAAGAGACTAGGAGAGCCAAGAAGAGCAAATAAGAAGCACGAAGAAGCAAGAGGAACAAATGAAAAGCAAAAGGAGCCAAGAAAAAGCAAGAAAAGGCAAGATGAGCCAAGAAAAGACTAGAATTTAATTCAATTTATTCGTTTTAAAAACATTACAAAATTAACATTACAAAGCGTTGTTAGTAAGATAAGCAGCAACAAAGATTGCCGTCTAAATTGTGCTTCATTGCCATATTAGAAGTGATTCTATTTAACAACAAGACAGCTCTCCCGACTGGCATGATCATTTGCAAGTTAGTTCTGAAAGCCGGGAGATAAAACAGTCTATGCTGTCGGTGGCGGAGATAACCATCAGGAACGCAGAAACTAACGATAGTCGAGTTTTCGAAGAGACAAGAAGTTTAGAAGACACCGTTTTTGCTGTATTACGAAATCGGATTTCATATGAGATGTTATGGTTCAGTTTCAATTTTCTTGTTTTTTAGACGTGTGACTGTCGTAAGTGTATTCATATGCAGCAGGGGACACAATTGTTTACAAAATACAAATAAGTAATTCAACGACAAGACCACGTGGAAGTCGATAAGGTCGTTAATTGAATGATGACGACACAGATGGCATAATCGTATAACGCTTGTTAAAATGTAAACGACCCGTTTTCCTTCAATCCTAGTACCAATATAATTTTCATTACCAACGACAATGAAAATTAATAACCCGCAACCGATAGTTTCCCATAAATTATTAATACGTGATAACCTTCGGTTACTAGTTACAACGGCACGTTACGCCGTTATGTATTGTATGTAGTAACTACGTGTCGTCGGTTATGTTTTTTTTTTTAGTTTCGTTTGCTTGTTGACCGAGGCGAGGCTGCAACGAACCATTGTAAATCTGTAGGCGCAATAGGGTAGAATTACACAATCACTTTTAATTTCTTTTTATATGCTCTAACATATTTTTAAGTATATTTTGTCCTCATGTTCACCGAGGTTATGTCGAATTAGCATTTCTTAATTGCACAAGTCATTATTTAAATTTGAAAATGGTTTCTTTTCAAATTCATTTCGGTTCGCCCGGTACACGTACACTAGAAGTAACAGATCATATACTTGCAAAGGTAGGTACTCCACTTTCTGCAGAGGATATAACGTCAAACTATTGTTAATTTTGATTTATATTGCGCAAATGTTCTATTCTCTCTTTCACTTGGCCCAATTATCTATTCTTATCTCGCTCGCACCCGTTCGTGTTTATTACGGAAAATTTGCATATTATCGCTACATCACTTGTCTTTTACCGTTCTAAAAGCGACTGCCCTATAAATAAAGTAAAAACACAAGAGTCGCATATCTTTTTCTCGCTCTCTCGCATTTTATTAATCCCATCCCACTGCTTCTGTCTCAACTGGCATTCAGTTTACTGACTTGATACGTTAACCGCCCACCGCTGGTTACTCATACAAAATAGTATGGAGTAACTGTCGTCCGTTAGTCAGCTTTATAATCCCCGTTACTTCCAATGTCAGATAACGCTCTCGTTTTTGTTGACGATTAACGGCCGGTTACTCTTGTTTATTTATACGACGTAACTGCGGGTCATTAGTTGATGTCATGAACGAAAAAGAAACTTGCTGTAATAGGTATATTTTAGATCATTTTCTTGTATTTTTTTTTTGTATGACGCCGATGTTGAGTTCGACTAGTTCCGGGCAGCTTCACACAAACTGGATTAAAAAAGGATGGTGAAGATGAAAAGAGAAGTAATTGAAAGCTTGGCTATCTACTGGCTAAAGACATTTTAAACAACTTGTCGATTGCACTGTATTGGCTAAAGACATTTTAAACAACATGTCGATTGCATTGGCTAAAGACATTTTAAACAACATGTCGATTGCATTGCATTGGCTAAAGACATTTTAAACAACATGTCGATTGCATTACATTAGCTAAAGACATTTTAAACAACATGTCGATTGCATTACATTGGCTAAAGACATTTTAAACAACATGTCGATTGCATTACATTAGCTAAAGACATTTTAAACATGTCGATTGCATTACATTGGCTAAAGACGTTTTAAACAACATGTCGATTGCATTACATTAGCTAAAGACATTTTAAACATGTCGATTGCATTACATTGGCTAAAGACGTTTTAAACAACATGTCGATTGCATTGTATTAGCTAAAGACGTTTTAAACAACATGTCGATTGCATTGTATTAGCTAAAGACGTTTTAAACAACATGTCGATTGGATTACATTGGCTAAAGACGTTTTAAACAGCATGTCGATTGGATTACATTGGCTAAAGACGTTTTAAACAACATGTCGATTGCATTGCATTGGCCAAAGACATTTTAAACAACATGTCGATTGCATTAAATTAGCCAAAGACATTTTAAACAACATGTCGATTGCGTTACATTAGCTGAAGACATTTTAAACAACATGTCGATTGATTGGCTAAAGACACTAGATATGTGGACACATCTGCCCTGATGATGGACTGTAACGCTGTCCGAAAAGTTGGCTAAAGCAGGAGGTAGCGCAACATGGCATAACACCCCAATAACGAATAACGAAAATTTCACAGGGGTGTTTTATTAGATTACTTTTGGATATCAGTAATTGAGTAATTTTCAAGCAGTTTTCAAAATCGATATAATTTTCAGGCACTTTT
Organism: Glyphotaelius pellucidus; assembly: GCA_936435175.1. Lineage (NCBI taxonomy): Eukaryota > Metazoa > Arthropoda > Insecta > Trichoptera > Limnephilidae > Glyphotaelius > Glyphotaelius pellucidus. The sequence goes on from OW386560.1 coordinate 11,333,176, forward strand.
TCGTAATCACGGTTTTAATTTAAATTAAATTTTAGAAATGAACAAATTAATTAAATTTTGCTTCTTTCGAAATCAGGGCAGTTTTTTAGGGTGAACGGACCACGAAACTGACTCATTGTCATGACCATTTCACTCTCGAATTGTGACATTTTTGACAGTTTCGTAAGAGTTTTTGTAATGATTAAAAAACTTTTCAGATGTATTGCCATGTGGGTGTAATAATCCAGAAACCTTCGCGAGGATGGAAAGAAGGTATTTTGAAATTTTCAAACATTTCCTATATAGCAATACATAGACAACTCATAACTAATATACACCCAAGCAAACATATTTTGATTTTTATATATATAGATTTTCCATCACATTTTTCCTAGACGTGTCGGAAAATAATATTCGTCGAAAAAACATCACGTTATTCTACTTATTTAAATAATGCTTTAATTACTACTGTGCTTGTTGGTATTTAACAGTAAGCTACAAAAGTATTTGAACGCCGATACAGTTCGATAAATTTTCACCTGGAAAATGCTGCCCGATCTTTTGGAGCCTCTCCTTCGAAGTTCATAGATTTTTGCGGAATACTGTACGTAATAGGATCACATGATTATTATCGCAACAGCTGCTATTTTTATGAAATGTCAACATTAACTAACCGCATTATTTATTATTACTTATAATATTGTATGTATGTTTTAGATATGTCACCGCGATATTATATCACAAGATTATTATATATATAAATGAATGTTTCTTTGTTTGTCCCTTATGCGTTCCTACACCATTTGATCAGATTGCGATGAAACTTTGGTGTATTGTCGTGCACATGCATTCATTTTGGAGTGGTTTGAAGATTGGATACTGATGTCACAAAAAAAATCATTTTTTTGTAACATCAGTAATTTTTGTAACCTTGGCTCGTTGAATGGCCGCTAAGGTTCATTAGGCGCTTTATCCCACTAGACCAGTGGTCGGCAGTTTGTGAAGTGAGAAGGGCTAATTTGTCAAAGAAACGGGATAACAAATATATCCATAGAGAGCCATATGATAATGGGGGGGGGGTGTAATCGTACTATGGTAAAAATGTGGTGGAACGATAGTTACGATTTGCTTTGTGTTATCTACATTCTTACTGTTTTATTACACTTTTACCCGTTTAAATGTTTCTATAAACAGACTCGCGCATAGATTCCTTATTGATTTAAAACCAGTTTTGTGTTTGGAATGCAAATGGAATGCGAAGGATTGTTGAGTAGAGGTGAAATCGCAATTGATGTTTGAAGAGCCGCAGACGCCTATGCAAAAAAGAGCCGCAAATTCCGACCCCTTCACTAGACTAAAGGAGACTTGCGTGGGACCGTGAATTTATCTTATTATATTGGAACCGAGTACCCGTGACATAAATAAATGTTTTATTGCTATCTCATTCTCTCGCAGGCTAAATCCTACAGAGATGTATGTGTTTGTCTCTTTTTAGTGTCGCTTGCTTCCGTTTCATTGAGTTTAAAATCACAACGGTGCTAAAGCAGTTTTCACTTCAAAAATACTCTAATATTTCAAAGGCAAATACTGTTTTTTTTCGTTAACTCCACACAGGAGAACCTGAGGACTATGTCATCTGGGATGCTGTGAGGAGGGTCTTTTTGAGGATAGGAAGGAATGATCATTGGTCTTGAAGAGACCCATGTTGGGGGAAGGAGGAAACACAGAGGCCGTCAAATCGTTCCACAGCCGAGCTGTTGAACATGAGAACGAGTCGAAGAAGCGACCCGCTCTCATGTGACATAAATCAACCGTGTACATATGTTGGGCACACTTTTGGCGTGTTTCCCGGCTACTCGCCGGTGCCGAAGGGATCAATGACGCTGGTTCCTCGGAGCAAACTCCACTGAAATACCGGTAGAACAAGGATAGCATTCCCGCCCGACGCCTGACGCTCTAAAGATTGCAATCCGTTTGTTAAGTTAGGAGAATCTATCAAACGGACCGTCCGTTTCTGCACAGAATCAAGGATTTTTTCAGGTATTTTGGGGCTTCAGACCAGAGGTGGCTGCCAAATTCAACCGTGGGGTGCACTCGTTCTACTCGCAGTATTTAATTAAAACATCCAAATTATTTCTAAGCGATCTAATTTTCAAACCACAAACACATTTTGCCTTATTAGTGTGCATCACCATTTTAATGGGATTTTCAGCAGTGACTGGTTTCATCGAACGTAAATTTCACCAACGGGATCATCATTCCGGTTTGTTTCAAATGAATTTTAAGCACTGTGTGTATTGTTACACCAAAATATTATTACACCAAAATATTATTACGTAAATAGTTTGAAAGCTTTCTTCGTTGCTGACGCAAGAGCGGTCTCAAAAAGTCAATGTTGATGCCAAACACGTTGCTTCAAAACGCGTATTTTAAATCGTCTGTCGTGGTAATCAACGGGTATCTTCTTCTCGGGTTATTTCCTAGCTGCGTGCATTTCATAAACAACTGCAGTCATAATGCCTTTGAATGCATTAATAAATAGTATAGTCTTAAGATACACTGGAAAATATCTGCAGAGGATATGTTCCCTTAGTTAAGCCTCGATTACATTGAGCGAGTTTACAAGCTACTAGCCGGCGAATTCCCTATCTGCTAGTAAACTCGCTCAGTGTAATCATATTAACTATCTAACTAGCAAAGTTTACACTGAACAAGTTTACTAGCAGATAGTGAATTCGCCGGCTGCTAGCTTGTAAACTCGCTCAATGTAATCGAGGCTTTACTAAAATAACTAAAATACTGGGTGTAACGCACGTACCTGAAAGATTTTAACCAGCGACTCCTGAACATATTTGAAGTAAAAACTGTATAAGTCATTTTGCTGTCCGATGATATATATTTTTTAACAAAAGCGTTTACCAATTATAAGCGCATAACAATTTGGGAGGCGGGTATGAGTTTCGCCGCCCCGGGAACCGTTTATTGGACATCCAACACCCCTGCCGTTGGTCACCCCAAGAGGTTTGCTGCGTTTGGTGACTTAGCAGGGGTGCCCGGTTTCAGGGGAGGTATTTTTGGATCGGATGAGACTAGTTGAGGGAGACCTTTTGATTTCTCCAGCTGGACTCTCGTGACCAATCACCCTGCACCGCAGTGGGAGGAATGGATCTATACGACTGTTACTCATGGACACACCGAACCCCAGATTCCTACCCACTCACGTATTTTTCCCTCCCACAACTTCCTCTCCTTCCTTTCCCTAAAAAGACCCTCCATGCAGCATCCCCAAAGATGACATAGGCCCCAAGGGAAATTGTTTTCCGCAGGGCCTCCTATTGTTAAAAAAAAAAAAAACACAAGTCAAATCTGTCATTTTGCCGGGAAACTGGCATGGCGCATGCGCCAGAATACAAAATGCAATGTTGCCAATTCTTTCACAGCCCCGTTAAAGACATTTTTTATTAGTAATAATTAAAATAGAAATTGTGGTCTATATTCAAAGTGTAACTAAAACACCGTTTAATGGTTGGGAAGATTGTGTTTTTATTTGTATCTAAGGCTGTAAATCTTAAAAACTGTTAAATAAAACCATGATTATTAAAAAAAACTTTCATAGACATTTAAAATTGGAACCACAAAACACTCATTCTCTCACAACTGACAATAATTTGTTAATTTGTTAGTGACTTTTCACTTCCCGCGGTGATAGGTTCATTTTGGCACATCATCTTCTGCATTTGTACAATGCCAGCTTTGGATTCGTGCCAAAGTGGTCGTTCTACTTCTTCCAGGTTATTAATTAGTCAGATGCGAAGTGAGGGAAGAGGAGTGCATGTGTTAGGAGTTAGGTTAGGAGGCTCTAACTAATAATGGTGTCAGCTGTGGGATACGCATTCTACTATTAGCGTTTAATAGGATGTTTTAAAATTTACAAACTGTAGAAAAACACCGGCTTCAGACAAGAAAACATTTTGACCCGGCATATAATTTGCTTAAGGCGCTGCGTACCCGCTCAAAAAGAAGAAGATGGAGAGATATGTTAATACGAATATTAGCGCGCTAATATTAAAAACGATAATATTTAAGCGAAAATTGTGAAAATCTTGTATATAAAAATCAATATTTGTTTGTTCGTATTTTATACGCTGCCATAACGTTCATCCGATTGCGATGAAACTTTGGTGATTTGTTGTGCGCACGCCCGCGAAGGTTATAGGCTATATATGATTGTAAGCTATTTGAATAAAAAATTACTACAGGTGGTTGCGCGAATGATTTGAAAATATGTGTATTTCATATATTTTACCGGCAGGGAGGGAAGGCAGGAGGGGGAGGGTAACAAAGGAGGTGGAGTTCGCAGGAGGGGTGACGAGTGAGCGGAAGGACGGGGTGGTGGAAGGGGAACGCGGGAGGGGAAGGAGACGCGGGATGAGAACGGGGACGCATGGGAAAGGTCATGCAGGGAGAAAAAATCTATTTCTTTGAATGGCTTTGCAACGCATACCGGGTACCCCCTAGTGTTTAATAAAACATGACTCGCTAATAGAGCAAAAATCTCGAGGTGATTGTCTAAAATAGTGTTTAAAGAAACACTGTGAATTTTTGCATACATACATTTAAGCTTAGACAAGAAACTTGCATAAAAATTTCAAAATTCAAAAAATTTCAAAATTTAAAAAATTTCAAGTTTCAAGGGTTGTCGTCGGCTTTGAGCATATTTTATTTTTTTAGGAATTATGAAAATTTTCCATAAAAAATCGAAACTAAAATTCGCATCTTTGAAACACGTTTTTGGTATCTGTATAACTTGTAAAATAACTGAAAAAAACGTTGTTTATAATTTTCGGAGCAAACTTTGCAATTTTTTTCCATCTAGGCAATTTCATATAATTACCGTTTCGGCGTGGGGAATGTATAGATATTATATTCAAGAATAACATATAAGTTTTTATGAGCTTTAAAACTTAAAAGTATTTAAGGAAATACGACTTAAACAAACACGGCTTGGTTGAGATGTCGACTTTAGCGCGACTTAGCACGTGATAATCGCACGTAGACCGTGGGTCGTTTTGTCTATGATTTTAATAAAGGAGCGTGTTTATTTTTTGTTTGCAAACCTAAACATTGTTTCAAATGTCATCTACCGCAGTTTATTGTCATACTAATTGTATTTGTTTTGCTGGTGCACTATTCATGAAATTATGACGAACTAACCGCTAAAAAAACAAACTGTTTCCGCAGAATTTTAAAAGCCACCTTATTTATACCTTACCAGACTATTTTAGATTAAGTGTCATCCTTTATCTATGAATATTTCACATTCCTCATCGCTCGATGAATCATCAAGTCAGTATTGATAAAAGTAGGCAATTTACGTAAATTTCTGTTTGTTGCAATTATTGTTTCCCAAATGTCACTGCTAACGCCTCGGCGCGTTTGAAAAAGGAACTACTTTGCGGTTTATCAAGGAGTGAGCGGCCGTTTTAGCTTAGCCCGCTTATATTTGAGAGAGGAATGTCGTGCGTATCGGGATACGGACCAGCAGATGTACCGATCCTATAATTTGCAATTTACATTAAAAGCATAGAATAAAGAACACAAGAACTGCGATCTGGACGTGCTTCGAGATTCAAAAGTCTGACCGGTCTTTGCTTAAATTTCATGTGGAGAATTGTGTTTCATCAGTAAATTGGGATTGCAATATTCAAATATCAGGCAAGCGTAAGAGAGACATAGCGCGTGCTAAATGGTCTAGAACAAAAAGGTCGATCGATAAAAAAATTATTGTTGAAAATACGGATGGTTGACGTCATTCCTTTGCATCGTATTTTGACAAAATAATAAAATTAAAATAGGTTGTTTAGGTAAGTTTTTTATCTTTACTTTAATTAAGAACCTATTTTAGGTTCTTATGTTCATAGCTTAGATTAAACGAGAGAAAAAACTAACCTTAAAACTTTCACATCAATAACTATGGTCGCCAAATGAATAAACTATTTTAATTTTAATGAAAGAACTATTAAAATCCGTTATATTTTATTTCCGGTATCTGAAATAATAGTTTTTTATTGTTGATTATTGTTGATTGAATCACTTTTCAAAGTGTTCTTAAAATAATTTGTCCCTAAACGCCATCCAGTGTCCCGTGAAAAACATAAACAAAACTTAAAGGTAAACCAAAACAAAGCAAACATAATCAGTTACCCTTATGTTTTAATCTATTTTTATTTTTTTATAATTTTTTTATCTCATTTTTTTGTACAAAATATGTATGTTTTGACATTCAAATTTGACTGTCCTAAAACGGGAATTCCTCTTAGTTGGACAGTAAAAACATTTAACAAATGTATAATATGCATATCCCGTGCCGAATAAATAAATAAAAATGTATCCATATGGTTTTCCTAAGCTCTTTCTTTTCCCTTTCCATTTCCGTTCCCCCCTTGCTTTCACCCACACAATTCCAATAGAATGTGTTTGCAATTATAGCTGGTTGACCACAGACAAGAAAACCAGGAAATTTCAATGAATTTTAAATTTTAAAGGATGTTGCGGAATTCCACTCCAAACTTCAAATCTAGTATTTTTGGATATTGCATTCATCGCCCTTGAGGTGATTTTTCGCAAAATTCACTCCAAATGTGATGTAAATTCATTAGTTTTCCGCATGTACCACCTGTTTCCGGACACCATGCATAAATTAGTCTTCTATTTCCATAATTTCTGCCTGTACAGAATATAAATAAAACAATATAATATGTACATTTTAACGTTCATTGGTAAAACGCATTGTACATATAGTTTTGTATTAGTGATCGACGAACCGGTGGATGCAGTTTGTTAGCCAACAGTTTTTCTAGTCTGTATTTAGCATTAAGATCATTGTAGAAATATATTTTTAAATTGTATATCGCCTTTCATGCGATTTTTCACAAAAACGGCGCTATACAAATTATATTATTGTTTTGATGCCCTAGAACCCCCTTGAAGGCTGTTATATTACTTAGGTTCTTTTTTGGAATGCAGAAAAATGAGTAATTCTAAAAAAAAAAAGATTTTTATGTGACTAAGTCATTATAACCTAGGACGGGTAGGCAGAGAGGATGGATGGCCACATCGCCTCTTTCGCATTCGTATCTCATACATGCTCTTCTGTTATTCTGATTCTTGACGTGAAACATTCGTGTCGTGTCTTCCTCTAGCGTCCCAACTTTTTTTTTACCATGCACTTCCCCGTCATTTACAATATGCGATCTGGACGGTGGTGACCCTACAATTGATCCCCTGAAATGATATTTACAATAAAATTATATTTTTTTGTGCATTATTTACCAATTTCAAACGTAAAAGGTATTCGGTTCGACTTCAAAAATACCCAAAAAATTTGAAAATTGAAAAGTTGGTTTGAAAATCAATGTCAATTTTTTTGTACTTATGCGCTGGCACGTACAGTAAATAGAGAAGCAGATTTTTCCTTGATGAAAAAAAAAAATGTATATATTTTATTCTTTTGTTATTCGGCGGTGCATCCTCTCTGCACATCCCTACGGGGTCTTAGAATTCGTAGTTATATTTTATGTAATTATGTTTAACGTATTTTCCCCAAAGCGGCTGCATCATAACCAGAGTTAAGTTAGTATCTCAAAAACTGGGCGTACTGTACAGGGCCCGCAGGTATCTGTATTTTATCAAGTATTTTAACAGTACACAACTGCTAACCCTGTACAAATCACAAGTGCGCCCCACGGTTGAATTTGGCAGCCACCTCTGGTCTGGAGCCCCAAAATACCTGGGAAAAAAACCCCTCGACTCAGTGCGGAAACGGGCGGTCCGTTTGATAGATTCTCCTAACATAACAAACGGATTGCAATCTTTAGAGCACAGGCGTCGGGTCGGAATGCTATCCTTGTGTTACTGGAAGATGCTCCGAAGAACTAGCGTCATTGATCCCTTCATCACCGGTGCGTAGTCGGGAAACACGGCAAACGCGTGCCCAACATATGTACACGGTTGACATTTGTCACATGAGAACGGGTCGCTTCTTCGACTCGTTCTTATGTTCAACAGATCGGCTGTGGAACGATTTGCCGGCCTCTGTGTTTCCCCCTTCCTACAACATGGGTCTCTTCAAGACCCAATGTTCATTCCTTCCTATCCCCAAAAAGACCTCCATACAGCATCCCAGATGATGTAGGCTATGAGGGAAATTATTTTCCTCAGGGCCTCCTGTGTGGGTTAATGTAAAAAAAAAATTGTCGGGGACGAATTGTAGTGGAACCGTTCTGGTCACCCTGAAATGGACTGTTGCGTAATCATTTGTCGATTAAGAATTTTTTCGCTCTTACGCGTTCAAATTAAATTTGCATTTATTGTCTTTGGTGATCAATTTATGCAATTTTCAAGGTGTCTAATTAATTATTTATGAAACATTGTTTTTTTTTATTACTTTTAAATTTAGAATAAAATGAATACAGATATACCTAACACAATGCCATCTCACGGTCAAAGATTGTAGTTTGGAGGACGTTTATTAATTGTATGTAATTTATTTGTTCGATTGTAGCGCCCTCTGTGGCGTTGTGGTCAGCGCATTTGGCTTTGGCCGGCTTTGTGCAAGTAATATGCGGTTTTAATTCGATCATTGATATGGATTATTTAATTTAATATATGACCGCTGCCTCTGTAGTAGATGTTATATTGATTGAATATAATGATTATTAAATTGATGGATCCTTAACAAATAGTTTTATAAGTAAGTGATGTGCATCCGGGAATATTCCCCGGCCTAATATAGTTTCTCCAATTTCCCCAAAGTCGGAAACTTATTTAAAAAAATGTGTTATATTTAAAGAGTTGATAACGATAGTGTAATTAGTTTTTCGGTTCTCCTAAAAATGTCGAAGTTATGAGCTTTCAGAGTGAACTTGGGTATAGGGTGAAACGTATAAAATCGTGTCTCGTGACGTCACACATTTCCTGGAGTGACGGACGTATGCATCTATTTTTGATGGGTCGAGAGAATTCGTTTGGAGAGGTCAAAATATCTCCCTCAACCAGTCTCTCCCGATCCGGCCTGTCACGTTACTAGGTGGGCAAAGGCATTCGCCGCCAAGACTAAGATTAACTCACTCCGTGAACCCTGCACCCGTGCTAAGTCACCAAATGTAGCGGACGATTTAGGGTGGGTGACCTATGGCAGAGGTGTCGGTAATATAATAAAAGGTTCCTGGGTCGGCGGTATGCATAAACGCCTCACAAATTGATATATAAGAGACTAGCTGACCCGGCCACGCGTTGCTGTGGCTAACGAAAAACAACGCCATCTACTGGATGATTACCCAACCTTTTAACTCACACCGCCATCTGTTAATTTGCATACAAATCATATCCACTCCCCCCCCGCTTGCCGGCCCGCTCGTCCACCACATACAGACATTCTCCTACAATTATATTTTTCAACCAATTTACACAAAACCTTGAAAAATTATAATACACCTAAATCTTCCTCATGAATCACTCTATCTATTGGTGAAAACCGCATGAAAATCCGTTCAGTAGTTTTTGAGTTCGTCGCGAACAAACAGACCGACGCAGCTGAGGACTTTAATTGATAATTTGTAGAGAAGTAATATGTGGTAATTTTTTAAATTTTATTTCTCATTCTACAATGATGGTGATAGACCAATCTGTTCCCACGTGACTTTCTTTTATGCATTTTTTATTGTTGCTCGCATCATTCACGCCGGGTCGCCAGTCGCCAATTTGTATAGAATTAATAATAATTTAGTTTAGTAATTATCTGCCTACGTGCAAAAATGTTGTAAAATTAGTCATTATTAAAAACCAGCTTCAGGCGCCGTATACCCGCTCAAAAAGAAGAAGATGGAGAGATATGTAAAAACGAATGTTAGAGAGAGCGCGCTAATATTAAAACCGATAAAATTGAAGCGAAAATTGTGGAAATATTTAATAATACATGACTCGTTTAAAATAGAGCTAAAATCTTGTGGGGAACATCTAACAAAAAAACACTGAATTTTTTTCATGCGAAAAAATCTTCTAAAATAATTGAAAAAACGTGTTTTTAATAATTTTCGGAGCATACTTTGCGATTTTTTTCTATCGAATGAATTTCATATAATTTCCGTTTCGGCGTGGGGAAAGTCTAGACTTCAAAAATCTTGAGCCGCCGCATCCCGAATTTCTACCGATTTCTTACATATCTCCCTTGAACATTTGAAGTTTTTAAGCTCTTAAAAAAAAAAATTTTATTTTTGAAGATAATATCTATACAACCCCCACGCCGAAACGCAAATTATATGAAATTCCCTCGATAGAAAAAAATCGCAAGGTATGCTCCGAAAATTTTTATTTTCAAGCCTGTCTCTATTATTTAACAAGTTATATGTATGAAAAAATTCACAGTGTTTCTTTGAACGTTGTTTTAGACAACCCCCACTTTTGCTCTCATCTGAACGAGTCGTGCTTTATTATACATTTTCACAATTTTCGCTTCAATTTTATCGTTTGAAATATTAGCGCGCTCTCTCCAACATTCGTAATTAAATGTCTCTCATCTCCCATCTTCTTCTTTTCGTGCCTATGGCAGCCTACGGGGCCTTAAGTCCCCGGCGTAGCCCGGGCTTTACGCACAGTTTTTTTCTAAATCAGATGTAGTTAGTAATTTGCCTTTTATTTTGAACGTCAAATGAGCAAATGTGTCAAAAATCTGCTTTAAGAGGTGCGTTAATGAGGCGGGTGTTATTTGTCAATAGTGATTGTTAATAATGATGTTGTAACGTTGGGATGTTAAAATGTTGGGATATATTGTAAGGCTGAAGGGAATGGGGAAGAGAAGGAGATGGGAAGGGGACGCTTGGGAAGTACCCGAACTGATCACCAAACACGGCTAAAGCCATATCAAACATCGTTTCATTTCTGAATGGTTGTTTATCACGCAGAGAGTGTCTTTAACTCTGTTTTAATAATATTATTGGCGACCTCTTTGGAATCGTATCTCCGTTTATATTATCAAAGTAAGTACTTATAATGTACTGGCGAAACAATAATGAAATCTCTAGCGAAAGTGTCCTACTGACCTTACGCCATTGGCCCGTTCGAATTTAAATAATATCGAACCTGTTCTGGAACGCCAGATTTGAATTGTAAAAAAACATAATTATTGTTGTTATTGTTGCAATACTTTTATTTAAGTGGTGATTAAATATTATTATTATTTTTAATAAGCGCAATATACACCTACCTACTTATTTACATACTTATATACTGCACCTTTAATCTCTGTTCACCAAGAAGAGATCATTTTCAAAGATAAATTTGTAGTGGTCCAGTGCGTCGGGTTTTCCAGGCTTCGCGAGTTTAATTCTTTGCTAGCTAAATCCTCCACTTTTGCGTAAGCTTAATTTTCCATTTTTTAATAGGAATAGGATCAAATATTGTCAGGTTATTCTTTATTCTATAGGTTATTCGTAACCCGAGAATAACAAACTATTTTTTTTTTTACATTTGCTCCACACAGGAAGCCCTGAGGAAAATAATTTTCCTCAGGGCCTATATTTATCATCTTAGGGCAGGGGTCGGAATCTGCGGCTCTTCGACTCTTCAGACATCAATTGCAATTTCACCAACAACAGTACGATTACAACCCCCCCCCCCCCCCACCCCGTTATAATATGGTTCTCTAATATATTTGTTACCCTGTTTCTTTGACAAATTGGATCGTCTCACTTGACAAACTGCCGATCCCTGTCTTAGGGGATGTTTTGTGGAGAGATTTTTTAAGGAAAGGAAGAAGAGGAAGTTCTGGGAAGAAAATAGGTATGAGGGGTGGGTAGGAATCTGGGGGTCAGTGTCCAGAAGTAACGGACGTACGAAACTATCCCTTCAACTGCGGTGCAAGGCGATGGGTCGGGGGATTCCGGCTGGAGAGATCAAAAGACCTCCTTAACTAGTCTCTCTCGATCCGCCACGCAGCAGGTGGGCAGACACATCGGCCGCCAAGATCTTGACAAACCCCTCTCCATGAACCCTGCTATGTCACCAAACGTAGCGAACCACTCGGGGTGACCTATGGCAGAGGTGTTGGTTATCCAATAAATGTTCCGGGGGCGGCGGTACTCATACCCGTCTCCCAAAATGCTGTTTAATTGAAATATGAGGCGACTGTGGCAACCCCAATTTAAGACAATGTTGTTAGACTGAAGAATATGGCACAAAAGCGCCCCCGCTCGTACATTGTAAAGCGAGTGGAAGTATATCGCCACCTGGTAAGTCATCGTTGTATACGTACGGTTTTTAACGGTATTCCTAGTTTGTGAAAATTCATTATAACTCCATTCGATTGAACCTTGAATCCGCAACTCTTCGTCTCCAATCTATCGCATTTCCATGACCGAGTTCGGTAGGTTAGTAGGGTCGACCTATTTCCCTAGGCCCACCCCATTTAATGTCCCGTCCCGATATAGGTCAAAGGTCACGCCCCAACCCCAGCGTAGAGGACATGTTCTTCACTTAGGTTAAGGACAACTATTCTTAAAACAGTGCATATATAATAGATACTAGATACACCCACTCGCCCTGGTGAAAGACCACCTTTCAGAAAAGAAACCTTGCTTGAAGTGGCTTTAGCAGTATTATGCCAAATCCCTAATACGTGGGGACATGTTCACTGATGGGGCAATCTCAAAATAGTGCATTTACAGCAGTACATAATTTCAGCATCTTTCTACTGAAACACCACCACCTTTCAGAATTGAAACGCTGTTTCTTGAAATAGTTTTAGCAGTGTTTTGCTAACAGATGTGAATAGCCACGTTTTTACCAACCCTCATATTCCATACCTACCCCCCCTTCCCAACTACCTGCAGCCTCTAAACATCCCCCTTTGGGGATGCCATAATTTCACTTGCTCCTGGCTCTTGGAATGCTGTGCATATTCTACTGGTATTTATTTTTGCATCGTTGATCTTTTCTGCAACAGCCTACAGCCTGGAGACACGTGAAAAGTAAAAACACTTTCCCAACATTTCTATACTTTTGAAGTGGATATTCATGAAGAAAAATTTCGTAACAAATTATTTCGTACCAAATTTGCCCCTAATTCGTCTATACAGGCCTCATACGTGTATATATGTATATACATTTTTTTACCTAAACAATATAACGCACTTAAATGAGTCTTAGCAGTAACATAATTATAAAACAATTAAGAAAATCCTAACATTTAGTGCGGGGGAAACAGATTCCGAACCCCACATAATAGTGTCTACTGTCTCAATTAGTGTCTCAGCAAATTGATTTAACCGGTAATAAATCAATTTAGACACCTTCAAAATTGATATTTGAAATCGTATAAATAAGTCGTCTCAAAGTGGTTTAACGGCCTTGTAAGCCAAAACAGCTGTAACAAAAATAAATATAAAAATACTTGCAGAACTTAATAAAATAACATTATAAAATTTTATTTAATTTAAAACGACCCTTCGCACAGCACCCCAAATATGAACGACCTTGATGAAAACCGCAGTTACTAATATTTGCAATTGTCTCATTGGCGGTCAGCATTTTTCATTTTTCCGGATTTACACACTTCTGTCCTTAAAACGACCCTCTGCACAGCACCCCCAAATACGGACGACCCTCATAAAAACTGCTTGCTTCGCAGCTGTCTCTAGGACCACTGTAAACGAACTATTTGAAATATTTATCATTGTCATAGACGGCATTTTATTCTTAATGTGATGCAATGACCGTCGAATGCAACATTGCAGTTTTATAAAATGCACCTCTCTGTTTCTTGCTATTCTATTCCTAATGCATTCGCCCTTCTGAAGCCAGCGTGCTGTGAGCTGTGACCCAGATCCGCATGGCAACTGAAAGCCATACCGACATACACCGACACAATGCATCGTATGATATTGTAGGTTCTCTTCAATATCACGGAAAACCTAATATTTCCACTCACAAGAAAGTCAAGAATAATTCTTTCATCGTTAAATTACATTTTCGTGATGTACAATAATTTCGTTATGTAATCTATTTTATACATATTTTATAAACTTAAACTAACTCAGGCCTCGAGCATATTTGTCAAGAGATCACAGTGTTTCCGCTTTGCAATAAAATCAAATAAATTGAATATTTCTGAAAGTATCCGAAAACTAAAAACTGGTTTTGAAAGGGATGAAATAAGCTTTTATTTTTTTTTACAATCACAATAAGAAATTTGCTTTTACAAAGTTTAGAAAGTCCTGTTTCGGTCGGACTACTACTAATTGCTACTAATGCGTTTTACACACCCCCCCCCCCCCCAAACCGATACCAAATTAATTAAAAAAACATGGCAGTTTTATTGGTCCTCGTATATTTTTTCTTCTACCAAAACAAATTAAAATGATAAATGAATATGAATTACAATAATAATTTAAATTATGTAATCCATACTAATATTATAAATGCGAAACTGCTAGAGTTCGGTTATGACGCTTTCACGCATTAACCAATAAAAAGACGTTGAAAATTCATTCACCAATAGAAAGCTAAATTATATGCGAAGACCATAGTCTGTATATGATGCCAAGCTCTGGCGTTATGACATTATAAATATTAATATATTATATTTGTTTTACGTTTTCTTTCGCTAACAAAAGCGAGTTATTTCTAACGTCAGAAAAAAATCGTTTCCATGGAAACGATGTGGATATATTTGTGGGCTCTAAGCTGGTAGGTACTCAGCCCCCTGGTCAGCTACTGCTCCAGAAAATTCAAATATTAGAATATGTTTTGTTTTTTTTGGACAAGCTTCTGTTTTGGAATAAATGTCAGATAAGAGTTCCAACATTAAAAATATAATTCGTAACGATTATAAAGACTGAATAATAAATAGTGTAATTTTTTTATTATATTAACAAACTTCCAAATATTTAATTAAAAATAAACATTCGAAATGTTTGTAAGCGCATAAATTCCGAACGAATGAACAAAATTGGATAATTCTTTTTTTCTTTGAGCTATGGGAGTTGTTTCCAACTCTCATAATATTAAATGCAATGAATAGGGTTCTGTTTCAATTAAAAAGAAGATTGGCACTCACTTGGATTTATTGATTACAAAGATTACTAATTGACAATTAATAGAGTTGTTAATAGTTGCGCGGACTGTCACGGAGTGGCCGGCCGCGCATCGTCTCTCCCCACCTCTCGTCCCCTCGATGGTCGGGTGTCAACACTCCACATGCCTCCCCTCCTAGAATGATGATCATCCTTCCTTGGTAGCTCTGTATGAATCCTTAGCAGGTGGATGAAATATTGGACTGGGGAGGTAGAGGTAAATAAAGGAGAGACAGATGTTGGTATGGAATGAAGGTTTGGTGTGGTATGGAATAAGGATTAGAAGATATATCGTGCTTAGTATGCCCATCTTTCAGGAAATCTAACTCGTCTCCCCGATCGTGTAGTTCTTTCTGGAGTTTTCTCTTTTATTGGTGTTGAGGGTTTAGTAGTGTGGATTTGTTTATCCTCTAAATCCGTTGGGAGAAAGGCAGGTTTGAGCCTATCAATGCTTATGTACTTTTGATGGCCGCGTATTTCCACCAACATTTTCTTAGAGTCCCTCATCAATACTTTGAAGGGTCCTTCATATGGTGTCTGCAAGGGAGCTTTTACCGAGTCTGTTCGGATGAAAACATGAGTGCATGTCCCCAACAAACCGTGTACGAAAGGTTTGTCATGGTTATGGTTTGTAGCTGGTACAGGTTTAATATCTTTTAACATATCGGTGACCTTTCTAGCAAACGTCTCTGGATCTGTTGATTTTGTCTCAGTAAAAAAATCTCCCGGGAGCTTAAGTGGAGTTCTGTATGTCATTTCCGCGGGTGATGTTTTCGTATCCTGCCGAACGCAAGATCTGAGGCCCAAAAGAATCAATGGAAGTCTCTCTGACCAACTGTTTGTGGAGGTTGCTTTTAGAGCCCCTTTGAGTGTCCTATGCCATCGCGTAACAGATATCAAACAAAAAAAGCTTACGAACGATGCTGGTATCATTACAAGTTCGGAAAACTTGCAAAAAAGTGCATCGCACCCTGTGATTGGCCGCCGACGACAAAGAGGGCGGAAAACTAAAGAAGCTCTGTGTCTCTGATTACGCGAATACAATATTAATTTCAGGATGTAGGTACGCTGTCAAATAATAATCGATGGCGAGTGATTTTAATTTCGCGTGTTTTTATCGGGGTCACCAAATTTATGGGAGTTGTTTCCAACTCTCATAATATTAAATGCAATGAATAGGGTTCTGTTTCAATTAAAAAGAAGATTGGCACTCACTTGGATTTATTGATTACAAAGATTACTAATTGACAATTAATAGAGTTGTTAATAGTTGCGCGGACTGTCACGGAGTGGCCGGCCGCGCATCGTCTCTCCCCACCTCTCGTCCCCTCGATGGTCGGGTGTCAACACTCCACAGAGCTATAGCTTTATGACATTTAGGTGGCAGGCGAGATGTTTGAAAACTGAATGTAAGGGAATGAATGTATGGAATGCGGGAGGGTGGGGAGGAGGGGGATAATTGATAAGTTCAACCGCTATAGTAATTTCCCGTAATACCATGCGAGCGAAGCCGCGGGGAAAAGCTAGTAATACATAAATTAACCAAAATTATGGCTGACTCATTCAGATGTTGACATGTTTTTCCTACAAACTGTTTGTAAACCTTCGTGTTTCACTTTTCACTAAAAACTAACATTATATCTTAATATATATATATATATATATATATATATTTCTTCTGTCCGTGTGTATGTCACTGAACTCCTCCTAAACGGCTGGACCGATTTTGATGACATTTTTTGTGTGGGTTCAAGGGGATTCGAGAATGGTTTAGATTCACAATTTGGTCCACTGGAAAATGTTACAAATTTTTTTTATTTCTAAGGAGTTGTTGATTTTGGAATGTTTTACATTGGATCCGGCAGACTGCGCTACCATCGCAGTATCTAATATTCAATATTATTCTATTTTAATTTTAGTTTGTCCCGACAGTTGTGTATAGGACAACGTCTGTCGGGTCCGCTATAAATAAATAAAATAAAGTTCTGGAATATTGTCCTGAGCGAAGCCGGGTTACCCAGCTATACTTACTTTTATTTCGATCGTCCAGTTGATTAGTCAGACATCTCAAATACTAAATTTTGAGATAATGGGGAAAGCAATATTCGAAAGCTCAACATAAATCAAACATTATTTACCCTGTCTGTGTTTTATGCATTGAATATGCTATAAAATAACACAGGGAAGCATAACGGTCCGGTGCATTAGTATGACATTTTCAAATTGCCTACTAGTAACCCAGAAAATATAATTATTTTGTTTATTACACTATAAGTTTTTATTGCATTTTAATTGATTTGGTGCTGTTTATGAATAATTTGAGTATTTTAACAGATAAAGGGTACACTTTTACATATAACTGCACTCTCAACTCAATTTTCTTTTTTTCGGAGATGTCTGACTAATCAACTGGACGATCGATGTATAAACTTAATTAAAAAAAATTATGGTAATTTATGTTGTATTTCTCATACACAGGCAGTGCCTTTAGTGGGTTCCCTTACATTTGTTTTATAATTTATCCCTCTAAAGCCTCGATGACATTGAGCGAGTTTACAAGCTACTATCTGGGAAATTCACTATCTGTTAGTAAACTCGCTCAGTGTCAACGTATTACTTGCTAACTAGCAGATTGTGGACAATCTATGAAAAAAGTTGAAATGTGGTCAACTTTACTCGCTACTCGCTGGTGTTTGCCAAAAGATGGCAGCCCACCAGCTGATTTCTTCCGTCAGAATTAGTTCGGACGGAAGCCGTTACTGGCTAGCGTGTGGCGCTAGCTACGAGCTGTCAGTTTCCTATAAAATGTCGACAGAGTTGCATGGCGCGGGAGTCGTTATTTCGGCTGCTGCTGTTGCTACTGAGCGAGTGGAGAGTTTTGTCTGTCATCGTGACAATCTCACTCACCCGATTCACCCGCTTTTAAACTTACCGGCTAGTAGCTTGTAAACTAGCTTAACGTAATTGAGGCTTTACTCGTAATCGCAGAATAAGATAATACCACGCTAATACGAACGGGTTAGGTGAAATTGTCGTACAAATTTCACCTAACCCGTTCGTATTACCGTGGTTATTATCTTATTCTGCAATTATGAGTAAGGCGGTATAAGTATGAATTTTTTTTAAATGTCTGCACTGTATATATCCTAGTTTTGTATTGCAGTCGCATTTGACATCGTCACAAAGCACCACTTAGGACGGGTTGTTTCAAAAAATTTGATGAGTTCATCAAATATTTGAAGTTAATTTTCAGGTTCTGTGTAAGTTCTTTTCGAGTTCTGTTTTTTTTATCATCATAGGCCAGCTGCTTCACAAAACTGAAATCATCACAGAACTTGAATAGAACTTACACAGAACGTGAAAATTAACGTCAAATATTTGACGAATTCGTCAAATTTTTTGAAACAACCCATCCTAAATGTGTTTTTTACATTTTCCAGTTCAAGTAACGACCCCGTTACGGGTCGCGGAATCAGACCAAACAACCCACATTTAGAGTTAGACGTATTGGTGCATATGTAAATTTATGCACGTGTGTGATGTCCTACAGTCTACGCCTATTTATTGTTTTAACGACAAAAGGAGAAAAAAATGCAGGATTCATATTCAAACAACGCACGCCTCCACTGTAAACTTTAAATATTTGCAAAGCTTTACAGTTATTTGATATGTTCTGTTGTATTAAAGCTCAGTTTTTCTTTCAATTAGCTTTTCTGAAGTAGAATAACTTATTTGAAACTTGCTATATGCAGCAATTCATCTACGTGAGCACTCTATTCGGGTTAATACCTTTGCTTACTTGCATAATTGACTGAGCAGTCTGTGTCTAAGTCCTGCTTTACCTCGACCGTTTGGGATTGCACCTGTCTGTAAATTTGTTTGTGCTTTATTATTCAAGCAAGCCGTACTTTGGCTAGACGGCTAACTTTTGACTAGGTGACTAACTTTACTAGATTGTTGACTGATTTGTCGAAAATCTACTGAATCCATCCACTTTATTATTCAAACAAGCCTTACTTTGATTTACTGAGTGGCTAACTTTTGACTAGGTGGCCAAACTTAACTAGATGGCTAACTTTGAAAAGGTGGCTAATTTTTGACTAGGTGACCAAATTTTTGACTAGGTGAATAACGTTGACTTGTTGGCTAACTTTGTTTAGATGGCTAACTTTGTTTAGATGGCTAACTTTGTTTAGATGGCTAACTTTGTTTAGATGGCTAACTTTGTTTAGATGGCTAACTTTGTTTAGACGGCTAACTTTGTTTAGATGGCTAACTTTGTTTAGATGGCTAACTTTGACTAGGTGGTTAACTTTGATTTATTTATTTATTGTTTCTTCACAATTTAAATTAATTTTTAGCATGTAATTATTAACCCCACTAGGGTTCGCCTGTATCGACTGGATGGCTAACTTTGACTAGGTGGCTAACTTTGGAGTTATTATGGTACCTACCTGCCTGGAGATTTTGAAAAAAGAATTGTCATTGATGTTCATTTGAGTTTCCTTGGACAAATTGTATAATTCTTTATTTTTTTACATAAAATATACGAGGGTGTAAAAGCAAATGCAGCAATCTCCAAAATATCGGTTAAAAGTTGTAAATGCAGTTTCATAGTGATTCGAATTGAGAACCTAAATTCAATTTGCAAATCTGGTTAGTTACAAACTCAAGCTTTCTCCCATCAAAATCAGAGTTTGAAAATACATATCAAAAACAAAGATATCAATGTGTTTTTTGCCTTTTTTTCAAAAAACGAAAGTGGAGATTGCTGCCTTTGCTTCTGCACACCTCATGAATTATAATTAAGTAAGTACGTACTTAAGTACCTACTTACAAATCTTATGATTTCAGCGAAAATTTTTGTTTTGATTTATTAAATAAGTGATAATTAGAAACAAACTCTTTTGGACGCGAGGTCCACCGCACTGTTTACAGAACCGTTAGTAATATACATAATTCATTTTAATTTTAATTCACGGGTAATTTTATAATAATTCTACAATAATTTATCGATAAATCTGAACGATATCATGCTGTACCTACTAACCTAGTTTCAGCTTTCAAATGTTATAATTTAAATTTTAATATCCGATAATGTTTTAAACCAAGGCCATTCATTGCGATATGTGCCAAAAATGATATTCGCGCATACATATTATTTATTACGTTTTTATTGAACAATTTATTTTACCCGTTTAGTTGTAAAATATTATCTCGACTGCCATAATTTTAACTTCGTGATAATCGAAATATTGTGATAAAAGAATCACCGCGATAATCGAAACATTGTAATTTTGAAACCTTTGGTTATTCGTGATGGAATTCCATTTTAATTTAATTTTTTTATCGATTCAAAACAAGTCCTAATATTATGATAATC
This sequence comes from Glyphotaelius pellucidus, assembly GCA_936435175.1. NCBI lineage: Eukaryota > Metazoa > Arthropoda > Insecta > Trichoptera > Limnephilidae > Glyphotaelius > Glyphotaelius pellucidus. Next base: position 11,353,666 of record OW386560.1, read on the forward strand.
GAAATTGTATTATTTATGTTATAATCCCATTATAAATTTTGTTTTTAATTAATTGCCACTCACTCACTCACTCTCCGCAAACCCCACCTTCCCCCTGCCTTTCCTCCCTGCCGCTAAAATATATGAAATACACAAATTTTCATTTATACAAATTTAATAACGTCAGAGCTTACCTTTATATACAGCCTATGTGACTCGCTGATAATGTAGCTTTCTATTGTTGAAAGAATTTTTAAAATCGGTTTAGTGGTTTAGGCGTGAAAGCGTATCGAACAAACACATGCCCTTTCGCATTTATAATATTAGTATAGATATATATTATTAAACGTAATTTTGAAGTCTATTTTAAAGTCTAAATTGGTAAATCTTCTTATATATAAAAATCAATATTTGTTTGTTTGTTCGTATTTTATGCGCTACCTTACCGTTCATCCGATTGCAATGAAACTTTGGTGATTAGTTGTGCGCACGCCCGCGAAAGTTATAGGCTACATATAACGGTAAGCTCTTTCGTTATGAAATTTGTATAAATGAAAATGTGTGTATTTCAAATATTTTTGCGGCAGGGAGGAAAGGCAGGAGAGGGAGGGGAACGGGGGAGGTGACGAGGGAGGGGGAAGGCGGGGAAGATGGAATGGGAACGCGGGAGGGGAAGGGGACGCGAGAAAAAGGACATGAGGGGCCATCCATAAATTCCGTCATACAAATTTCATGACTTTTTGACCCCCCCCCGTCCCTGTCACACATCGTCACATTTGTGAGACCCCCTCCCCCCTAGTGTGACGTCACGTATTTTGCAATTTTACATCCAAAATTTTTTTGCATTTTAATAAATTAGATTTTTACAAGTGATGTCACAGAACTGATGACCCCCCCATACCCCTTGTCACACAATGTCACACTTCTCTACTCCCCCCCCCCTTAATGTGTGACGTAATTTATGGATGGCCCATGAAGGGAGAATCATTATTTCTTTGAATGACATTGCAACGCACGCCGGGTACCTAGAGAGAGATGCATAAAATATTACAATTTTATAACCAAATTTAATTTTATAGGCAAACTGTCGGGGGGATTAACTATCTCAAAAAAACATCTAATAAAATTTGAAAAAAAAAATCTTTTGAAATCTGTATTGGTTTTAATAATTTAGTAAACTGTCATCTGTTAATCAACTTTTTTTTTTTTTTTTTTATTGAATATAATGGTACAGAGTTTACATGGTTTTTTATAAATTAAATAAAGTTTTTCTTTTAAAAATACATTAATTAATAAGTATTACACCTTTTTTTTGAGCAGAGCTCGTGTGAAAAAGGCGGAGAAAACGAATGTAAAGTACAATTTAACAAAGAAAAAAAAATAGTATTTTTTATAATAATAATATTATTTTAATGTTATTTATCTAAGTAAGTGTAAATATATGAAAATTTTCAACACATCTTACCATTACGAATGTCAACACGATGATTTGTAAATAATTTACATTTCTAATAATTAGATATTTTGAAACCCGAGTATGCTCATAAATATTTACTAAGGACGGGTTGTTTCAAAAAATTTGATGGATTCATCAAATATTTGATGTTGATTTTCACGTTCAGTGTAAGTTCTATTCAAGTTCTGTGAAGCATTATAGTATTATTTCAGTTTTGTGAAGCAGCTGTTCTATCACGATATAATAACAGAACTTGAATAGAACCTACACAGAACGTGAAAATCAACTTCAAATATTTGATGAATCCATCAAATTTTTTGAAACAACCCATCCTTAGTGTCAAAGTATCGAAGGCTAAAAATACATTCATCCTCATTAGTAACGTAATATATAATTAATTCGATTCGTGTTCAGTTCACCTTTAATTGCGAAAGGTACCTTCTAACATTTTTTTTCGAACAATCATCTCCAACCTTTTTTTTTATAATAGCTCCACACAGAAGGCTCTGAGGAAGAAAAATTCTCTCACGGCCTGTGTGATCTTTGGGAATGCTGTGTGGAGGGTTTTTTAGAGAAATGAAGTAGAGAAAGTTCTGGGAAAGAAAAAGCTGTGAGGGGTGGTTGGAACCTGGGAGTCAAGTGTGTCCAGGAGTAACGAACGAATTAATCCATCCTTTCCCCTCAGGGCCTATGTTATTTTTGGGGATGCTGTGGAGGGTCTTTTAAGGGAAGTAAGGATAGGAAATTCTGGGAAGGAAAAGGAATATGAGGGTCAGTTTGTCCAGGAGTGACGGACGTATGGATCCAACGCTCCCACTGCGGTGCAAGGCGATGCTCCGAAAGAGTACAGCTGTAAATTTCAGAGGGACTCCCCCATTCTCTTCCGATCCGGCCTGCCAGTCAGCTGTTGCGCAGACGCATCCACCGCTAAGTTCCGGACAAACCTCACCCCATGAACTCGGGCACCTCTGCTAAGTCACCAAACATAGCGAACTTGGGGTGACTCTAGGCAGAGGTGTTGGTGTTCCCGGGGCGGCGGTACCTATACCCGCCTGACAAATTGCAATTATTTTAACCTTATCAATTTTTTGGTCCAAATTGTATTCTCCTTATAAAATAATACATTTGTCAAAACGACTCTCTTAGATATTTGAAATGTCGAGAATAAAGTTAGAGGCGGGTATGGGTACCATCGCCTCGGGAACCATTTATTGGATAATCAATACCTCTGTCATGGGTCGCCCCGTGTGATTCACTACGCTTGGTGACTGAGCAGGGGCGCCCGGGTTCATGGGGTGAAGTTTGTCTAGGTCGTGGCGGCGAATCCGTCTACCCACCAACCGGGAGAGACCGGTTGAGGGAGACCTGACCTACACTGAAAAAAATGAGTTAGCTAAAGTGTTAAGCTAATCGAAGTTGTGTAACTATCGCCTAAACTTCAGCTACTTGTTCCTAAACTACTTTATGTGCAGATACCGTCGTTGTTTAGTTAAAGGTGCTTGAGCTACTACAACTAAACTTTAATAATAGCATACTAAAAGCTTACTTACCTAAACAAAATAATCAGTTTAGTTAATTAACCTAAAGTAATTTACTAAACCTATTTCACTTTAGTAGCCTAAGTTTATTTGTTACTTCCCAAACTATTTAGCTAAATTTAACTAAACATCTAGTTTGGTTAAATGTTTTGTTCACTTAGCCAAACTGAGGTTGGAATACCTAAATTTGGTATTTTTACATAACAATTAGTTGCATTGCACAAACTTGAGCAAACTGCTACAAAACTTTAGTTAATTCTCCCAAACTTTGCCTACCTAGGTACCTAGACGAGCAATAAATACAACGGCCTTTTCGTTATCGCTAGCTGCCCGGCGGCCGCCCAGCTTCCGCCCGGCTGAGATGACTGACGCAGTTCTCAGCTTCTCAGTTCTCTGTACGCATTGCATTATACGCGAGTTGACGTTCGTTGGGAATTTATTTTTTGCCGGCCGCTGTTCCTAGTTCTAATTTGTAATGGCAGACAACACCGTAGTGGATTATTTAATTTCTTGGAATCTGGAAGCTTATATAGAAAAATTTAAAGGTGAGTTTTCTTTTTTAACTTTTTGATTGATTTAGATCGTGGAACTATGATATATATTATGATAATATCCATTCATTTCGATTTAGGTACTGGTACCTTCTTTATTCTATGACTGTCAAGTACGCAATAGATTTAGTAGATTTGTATTTATTATGTACCTAGTTTGTATAGTGCGTGTGGACGGCGTGGACGCTAAAACCAAGATTGTGTCATGAGTCATGACACAGGTCAGAGAGAGTACAGTATATCTTTATAATATCTTTGTTAGTTTCCGCCAGTATTATTTTGTATTGAACGAATGTTTGGAAACTGCAGTATCTTCTGAGTTACAGTTTTACCCTAGCGTCAGAAACTAGAACCAACCGTACTAGCTTTGAAGTACCGATAGATGGTCGATCATAGCAGGTTATGTTTATAATTTTAATAAAAGTGTACCTATTGCAATTATTTCGGTCATAACATTTTGAACATTGAATTGTGTTTAACTATTTTATCTCCGCTTGGTTCATGATACAGGGTATTCAATATAAATATAATTTTTTTTAAATGAATAATTTTTAAATAATTTTCATTCCTTTGAAAAATAAATTTTTATTTTCTTGTTTTGAAAATTTTTCTATTTTCTCGTCTTTTTTTCTTTATTTCAGAACAAGCCATAGACTCGAAAACACTCCTGATAATATCTCAAGATGATATTAAAGAAATAATTCCGACTGTAGGGCACCGGGCACTGTTTACAGCACACATTAATGCGCTCAAAGATGTAATCAATCCACCTGTCATAACTGTTTTTAAAAGCAGTAATGATGACATGTATACCTAGGCCTTTTTTAGATAAACATTTGGAAATAGTTATTAACCTTACTTATAGACGTTAAGATTAAGTACATGCCTCTTGATAATATTTTTGTTTTGTTTCAGATTGAAGATATACCTTCAACTTCTAAACAAACAACGCCCCTGTACCAACTCGATGACTTTGTTGAAAATGACATTTCCTTGTTGGGTAATATAACCAACTCGCAAACAATAACGCAAGAAGCTTTTGAAGAGCAAATTTCGAGTGTAAGTTAAATAGTTTTAGTAAGTTTCAGATAACAAAGTAACTTAATAAATAAGGCCGCAATACCTGCTGATGGTCTGCCCATTCCTATGGGAAGGAAAAGCATGGATCAGCATCAGCATGGATGGTACTAATTAAGGTACTTATATCCATCGAGTTCATTTATTTAATATAATGTACTATTGTATGTATGTACACGAAAAACTTTTACTGTATTTAAGAAAAAATTGTAATAAAAAATGATAATATAAATGTGTGTATGATCAAACGTGTTTTCTTTTTTGAGGCTTTGCTGGTAGCCGGAAACAGTATTTTGAGAGACGATTCTTAACAAAATAATTTTTATGTGAATTTTAATAAGTAGATTCTAGTCTTACAAAACATAATATTTATTTGGGTTTCATCTCTCAAAGGGTTGTAATAAACTACCAGCAACTCGCCCATGATTCTGAATCATGGGTACAATCCTTCGAGTTGGTGGTGGTTACATTTACACCCTGTATTGTTTTCAGCTAAACTGCAAAGCTGCACTTCCTATCTAATATAGATAACCCAACCAAAAAGCTAAGCTACAGTACCTAAAGCTAGCTAGCAGTAGAGAGCTAAAACACCTATATCGGTGGGGCTGTTCCAACCAAAGTTTGGTTAAATCAACCTAACCATTTTGGAATATTAACTAAATAATAAGGTTACTACATCCAAACAGTTATGTTTCTAACCAAACTCTACAAAATAGTTTAGATATAAAATACACAACAGTTTAGGTAACACAACTAAAGTATAGAGCTAAAACACCTATATCGGTAGGGCTATTCCAACCAAAGTTTAGTTAAATCAACCTAACCATTTTGGAATATTAACTAAATAATAAGGTTACTACATCTAAACAGTTATGTTTTTCTAACCAAACACTACCAAATGGTTTAGATATAAAATACCCAACAGTTTAGGTAACACAACTAAACACAGATAGCTGTCTCAACCGATTAGTTTAGCTAGATTATCTGAATCGTTGAGCTGTCATAAATAAACTGCTGTTTAGCAAACAGTAGCTAAATGTTCGGCAGTCACCACAGCAACTGAACTGTTTAGTAGATAATTACTGAAAATTTAGTAAATAGTACCTAAACATTTCTTTCAGTGTAGACCTCTCCAGACGGACTCTCGACCCACCGCCTTGCACCGCAGTGGTAGAGAAGGATTCATACATCCGTCATTCCTGGACACATTTACCCCCGATCCCTACCCACCTCTCATAGCTTTTTCGTTCCCAGAACTTCCTCCCCTTCCTTTAATTAAAATGACCCCTGCACCGCATCCCCAAAGATGTCATAGGTCCTGAGGGAATATTTGTTTTACTCAGGACCTCCTGTGTGGAGCAAACGTATATATGATGTAGGTTTATGTGCAATATATACCAAATACCAATGACCTACCTATACAAGTACTTACCTTGGAAATAAACCATTTTCTCCACTCTATTATTGCATAACGTAGTATTTCCAACACAAGACGTACTCTGCACTCAATTAAGCTCGTGCCGTTTTAGGTATATTATATTATGTTTTATTTATGATTTTGCATACTTACAAACAAAAACACGTTCTCACCAACACTATGCTTTGTAGAAATATGTATATTATTTGTTTAAGGCGTGTGTGTATTTTACAGTCCTCTGTAATAATTTGTGAACTTCAAGGCTAAATTAAAATAATGTTATAAATAATGTTTATTGGTGCAGCTGTGATAATAACAATCTGGTTATGAAAGTATTGAAGATCATAACACACGTGTTGAGCAAACACGCAACCCAAAAAAAGTGTTTAAAATTAATACATTTTCTGTAGTCAGTATTTTAATCAACGTAACTTCTGTTAAATTCTGCTTGTAGCAATAACGTTTTCCCGCGTAAATGATACAATATTACCCTATTTTGTTTGTTTTAAGCTCAATTTGGAATTAAAATTCAGTGGAAATTGCTTCAGACGTTTAACACTAAGTCAGTTAACACGAAAAAATATTCTGTTTCCGACAAAATCCTTTGTGATTTCACGCATTTAATTACTTTCAAGTCTAAACGAAAAGCTCCTTTCGTAAATATAATAAGTATATCTGCATTTTAATAATATTATAATGTAAGAATATCATTTCATATTTTTAAATCTGATTTTGAAATTTTTTTCGAAAAATTTATGAAATGCCGATTAATCAGCAATATTTTCCAAGATGGCGGTGTTTCCTCGGGTCCTGAAAATGTGCGGATATGTAACAGTTATGTTCCAAGAGGGACATAACTGTTACGTTCTATAGTATCACACTTATTTCCACCTCAAACCTTCATAGAATATCTGGATTATTATCATAACTTCAAAAAAATCAAAAAATTAATTTAATTAGTCAAAAAAGTTGTTAATACTAATAAACAAACAAAAAGACCAGACACAAAAAAAAATAAAAAGTAAACGGTCGCAATGAACCTACGATCTCTCGTCATTCCGGGGCGAGCGCCTCAACCAATTCGGCCAAGGAGACCGCTTATTTTTAAGTCATTTTTGTCAATCTCAAATTTAAAATTCGGAATTAATGATTTTATCTTCGACTAATTTTTGGCAGCTACCTTTTTAATGGTAACAATTTTTAATAACTGTTTTGTAACCTAGATAGTGTCTCGGAAAAAATATCCGATTTTATTTGTACGTGCCATCTATTGACCTTTCTCTAAAAGTCTAAACGAATTTTCAATTTTTATTTACTCAATTATTTTTAATTTTCATTCTTTCGTTCAGATTTATTATTTTAAACGGTTCCATGCCAACTGAGAATAAAGTCAACTCAACAACTCTTTGAAAAGTCATTAAAAGCTATGAAAAAAAATATTTTAACATAGCCCGTAACCCAAACCTAACGTGACCTATTTAACCAATTTTTTGTATATATTTTTTCATCACTTTTAATGACTTCTGAGGTGGTTCTGAGTTTGTTTCATTCTGGGAAAAATGGGAAAAAATATTATAAAAGAGTGTTATTCTAATAAAAATTAAAAATATAATAATACTAATAAGATTGATTTCTTACGTTCAAGCACTGCTTTTTTATGGTACATCGTTGGAATTCTTGTTCCTACTCGTTAACATATTTATACAGCTGGATGTACGGTATTATTTGGCTGTGTTTGCAGTACGAATAGTGCACACTGTACTATGTACACTTTTGCACGTATCTACACGCTTACGTGTTTTATTATTTGGCGTGGCATTACGTTACCAATCCTCAGTACGCGTACAAAACAATACAATGTGCACAGCCCTGACTGACAGACTTACAGACTGCTTGTCGCCAACAGAGTTGATGGTGGCAAATTTAATGGTGGCTTATTCCCTCTTATAATAGTTGTGTTAATTAGTGGCATCTTCAGCAAGAGAACAGCAAAGAAAACCGAGTTATATTCTGTTAGATATTTTTTTCGTTTATCAATTATTTTCGTTGCAATGCAATCTTATCTTTTTTTACAATAGCTCCACACAGGAGGCCCTGAGGAAGAAAAATTCTCAGGGCCTGTGTGATCTTTGGAGGGTTTTTTAGAGAAATGAAGTAGAGGAAGTTCTGGGAAAGAAAAAGCTGTGAGGGGTGGTTGGAACCTGGGAGTCAAGTGTGTCCAGGAGTAACGAACGAATTAATCCATCCTTCCCCCTGCGGTGCAAGGCAATGTTCCGAGAGAGTCCTGCTGGAGAGTTCAAAAGATCTCCCTCAACCAGCCTCTCCCGATCCGGCCTGCCACGCTGTTGGTGGAAAAACGCATCCGCCGCCAAGACTAGACAAACCTAACCCCACGCACCCTGTCGCCGAACTTAACGAACCACTTGGGGTGACCTATGGCAGGGGTGTTGGTTATCCAATAAATGGTTTCCGGAGCCGGACAAAAATATTTGGGAAGCTTTAGTTTGACGGAGAATCCTCTGAGAAGGAGAAACAGCTATCACACGTAAATATAAGTGTACCTAACAGAAGTATAATTTAATTTGAATAATAATATTTATTATGCACTAGCAGACCCGGCCACACGATGCCATGGCTAACGAAACACAACGCCATTATCCATTATTAACATTTATAATTATCCATTATTAACATTTATAACAAACGCCATCTGTTAATTTGCATACAAATCAAATCCACACCTCCCGCTTGCCAGCCCGCTGCCTGAATTGAATTTTTGCATTTATCGGCTTTTCTCTACTATAATATGCATGTATTATACATATAAACCTTCCTCTTGAATCACTCTATCTATTGGTGAAAAGCGCATCCATTGCGTAGTTTAAAAGATCTAAGCGTACAGACAGCTGGAGCGACTTCATTTTATACTATGTAATAAATATTTAAGAAAATTGAAATTTTTTTTTAAATAAACACAAACAAACCGGCACAATAAACATTATGAATATGGATATTGAAAATCGATTTTAGCGTGAAAATTATTGTTTAAATGAAAACACGTAGCACATCGATACAGAGGTCAACTTCGTAACCTAACCTAACCTAACCTAATTTAATTAAAGTTGTAAAACGTCGTGGTACGGATAAAGTGTGCACAATAATCATTAGATTAGATGACCGGCGTGGTCCAGCGGTAAGGCTCTTGACTCGCAATCCGAAGGTCGCGGGATCGAATCCCGGCGTGGCAAATAAATTTTATTTGGTTAATTTGTGTTTTATTTCACAATGAATTCATTAAAAATAATATGTATAGTGTATTTGCGGCACGTTCCAGAGTGGAAGATACGTTCAGTATCGCCCTGGTGTAAGACCACCATTCAGAATTGAAACGATGTTTGAAATGGCTTTAGCCGTGTTCGGTGATCGGATCTGAATAATCACCCATTCTCCTTCCCCTCCACACTACCTTCAGCCTCACAATATACCCCAATTGGGGATGCCAGTCTCACTGGCTCCAGACGGCAGCAGTTGGGACTCTTGTGCGGTATTCATATAAAAAATGTATGCTTCGTACACTTTGTCCAGAGTGAACATTTTTTTTCATATTATTTCGCCCTGACAGGAGGCCTTTAAAATCTGCGAACATTAAAAACAAAATTATCCCAAGATTAAGTATTATTTTCCTTAATTATTTATTTATTTATTTATTTATTTATTTAAACGCCCATAGGGCTTTTACATATAGTGCAGTACAGTACATGTTTTTGGAAAAATATAAGAAATAACATAATATAAATATAAGAAACAAAATAAAGATAACATAAGATATAAGAAACAATATATAGATAACACCAAATATAATAGTTGACACAAAGCAGGTCACATAGAATATATGGTAAGTAAATTAATGTGAGATTGTTATTTTAATTATAGAGGGAAATACGATAGGATTGTCAATATTTATGTTTGTAAATAGCAATCTTTTTTAAAAATATTTATTACGTGTTTATCGAAACATAGCAACCATAATATTTCGATTAAGGTGCTATATAGTGCATGATATTAATAGATTTATTTTAATTGTTCTAATACACTGAGTTTAAATTTTGACATCGATTGATGACGATAAACGTCTATAGAGGAACATTTATTACCGAGTATATGAAGTCTTTGCAGAGGAGAGTTAACAAAATAATTACTAGCAGAATTAGTTACAAGGTAAATCGCATTAGAGCGAGTATCGCGCGTGGGTATTCTCAAATTAATTTCACTGATATTACTAGTATAGAAATAAAAATATATGTATTTGTTTACGTAAACGTGATATAATGATTTACGAGCTTCATTGACACATCATGGCAGGTGTTTTGATTGGACAGCTGTTGGGTTCTTGTGACGTCACAAGAATGTTTTGATATTTTCCAACAGTAAGCAGAAAGAAATTCTTCATTTTTACGACATTTACGTAATAGGTCACACTATTGAATAACGATTAGTTATCTAACGTTTACTTAATATTATCTTTACTTTAATTATCAATTATCTTTAAATATTATTTATATATTCCTTTTGGACGTATCCAAACATACTTGGATTGTTCTTCTTTTTAACCTACATAACTTTTACCACTCTTGTCGCATTTTGTTTTTACTATAAATGAATTCTCTCTGAACTCAGGGGGGAAATTGTAGCAAGGGGGGAAGGAAGCCTAAAATGTCTACTGGGGGTGACAAACACGAGCTGCGTGTATACCTATTTCGGATGACAACCCACGTGACAGAATTAACGAACGACATAAAATTTGTAGGAGACAAGTTTTTTGAGATTTTTAAAAAATATTTTATTAAACATCATTAAAAATAATAATCGCTGTTACTTGTATATACCTTTTGGAGTTTACAAATAGTTTTATATTTTATGTCGTCATGTCATTTTTTTGTAACAGTATAGAATATACGCAAGTTGAGGTGGCAGAAGAAAAATGTAATTTGTATGAAATGCATTTCTATCACGAGGAGTTACAACACTGTAACGTAATTTTTACTACAAAAATATAAACACATATTTTTTTTAAAACGCACACAGTCGTTACGTCTTTAGTACAGTAGATTTTAAAGTAATTATAAAATAATTATATTGGTAATTCTGTTGAATTTTTCTCCACTAACTGGTGGAGACAATTTTATGTAGGTTCAAAAGAAGAACGGCCCACTTGTCATAAGCCAAGCATAATGAAGTTGAAGAATTCTCCTCCACCACATTCCACCAGGAATTGCTCAAGGATCACACTTAGGGCCACTTTTGATTCTTCGTTACTTTGTTTTATGGTGTATTACACTGCATTACTGAACGTTCGATTAATCACCATCATACCTAGCCGATCTCTGCTTCCTCAGAACGGTTGGGCATGTTAGTGCTCACCATTAGTGATTCTCCCTTTCCATCTACTAATAAATAGAATGAAAGCAAATCACTTTGTAAAACACCATTTAATCAAATTTATGTCATTAAGTATGTACCTTAACAACAGTGCTTCTTCGATTTTAACTTTTTTTCTTTAAGATTAAAAAATGTGGTTTAAGGCCCGTTTATAATAGGAATAAGCGATAAGAATAGGCCGGGGCTATAATCCGTAATCCGTAATATTTTAGATGGTCGTTTATAATTGGAATAGGAATAGAATAGAATATGCCCATAGAAGTGACAATGCCGCTATCACTTGTCTATGTCAACTGTCAACCGGGAGATTATATTAGATTATAGGAGATGTTCATTACTATTTATTAGATCGCTTTCGTCTTCAGCGAATATAAATTTAAATTCGGTAAAGTATTTATTAACTCCGCGTAAATATTTGAACACAAAATTATTATTCAACTAAATTGAATTGTATATACCATAGAGCAGTGTTCCGCAAACTTTTTGTTATTAAGGTACACCTAACAAAACAAAAAATTTTAGAGGTACTACAACAAAGAAAAAAACAATGTTTATTTAATATTTATTATTAAAATCAATATAATATGAAAACATGTTTAATGAGAGATGTGAGCCTGCTTAACTGAGCACAGGCGATCAAAATTTGGAGAAATTGTTGATAATGCTTCTCTCATCTCTTTGACGATCGTCACCAGGGGTTTTCTTTTTTTTATATCGTAATGGGAGTTGAAAACCCCAATTCGCATAAATAGGTCGTGGCAAATGGTAAGATAATTGCAATATCACGCTTTGAAATCAGTGGATACTCATGTTTTATGCATAGCCAAAAATGTGCTAGCTCTATTTCAGAATTTTTTTTTAATGTCTGATCAGTTTTTGTCTTCAGAATTCTTCCTGCTCGTTCGATAAGTGTCCAAAGAAAATGCTATCTAAGAATGGATTTCGAACCCAGTCCATAGGTTGCAGGTCACACTTAGGAAAATACGAGTTCATTTTTTCTGCTGTGTTTCACCAGCCAGTGCTTCGAGTGTTTCGCTATCATGCACTCTTTTTATTGAGTCGGCAGCCATGACATTTGGGAACATTTCGTTACTATATACGTATCTACCATTGGGCGTGGCTGATCCATAACACCAACTGAGCTTTCAATCTTATCTGATGCTTTTTTGGTTACGATTTAAATGGGCGAATATGTCCGCCTGGCCTATTTTACTACCGATCCGATGGTCGATCGCCTAATCTGGTGCAGCGTCGCAATGTTAGCATTGCGGGGAGGCACACCAGCTAACGACCACGGTACACCACTGTGCCGCGGCACACACTTTGCGGAACACTGCCATAGAGTATTGATCGAAAATACGTAAATCTCAGCATATATCTAAGCTTTCTGCAATCCATAACCGTAAAAGATAAAGTTGAACCATCTTTTCGGTTATGGAAAAAAACAGATTATTGCCATCTATTATAAACGGTTACACAGGTTTCCTATCTTCCAACTTCTACGGCCTAGGGCTTATCGAATACGGATTACAGACTATTCCTATTATAAACGGGCCTTTACTGTGTTTTATAGATTCAGTGTCATTGCACTTTAAAATAATATTTGACAGGTAAATTGGTGTTGTCAGCCTACGAATAATGTAGTTCCATTTTGAATTATTTTCTACTCTTATTTGATAGACTATTTATGGAATTAGTAATTTAGATTGTGGTTATTTAGAAGAAAGTAGGAAGACAGAATGTAGAATAATGACTGATAACAGGTTCCTTGGGTCGTTTTATAGGAAGCAAGTAGTTAAGTTCTCTGCGGTTTTATTTTTCAATGTACATATTTAATAGGCTCGATGATATGTAGAGCATTATCAGTGAAAGTGTAATTGCATTTGGTGCGTGTTCTGCCGATAATGTAATGTATGGAATACATTGTTAGGTTTAAACGTGTATTTTGCAAGGAACGTGTACATTAAATTTAAATTAAATAATTGAATGGAGATGAAACTTGACTAAATATAAATTTAGCTAAACCTTGAATTTAGTTAGGGAGAAACAAATCAGTCTTAGATGTTTCAACTTTCAACAGCGAGGATTTTGTAAACGAATTTTTGATCTTACATTCGTATGTGATAGTATTCCAGCGACAAAAGCTGTTTTGTTGAATGTTTTCGCTAACAAAAACTTGTCCAAAGAAGCAAATCTAGCAGTCCACAGTGTAGTGCCGAAACCAACCCTAAAGGCAGTGATGTAGCGAGGAACTGGCCAAAGAAGGATGAAAGTAGATTGAATGCTATAGAAACGAAATCCCTGATGCGTATGCAAGGTGTAAGCGTAACAATGACGGCCGGCGTGGTCTATCGGTAACGCTCTTGACTCGCAATCCGAAGGTCGCGGGATCGAATCCCGGCGTGGCAAATACATTTTATTTGATTAATTTGTGTTACTTCACAATTAATTAATTAAAAATATTATATAGTATATTTGCGGCATGTTCCAGAGTGGAAGATACTCTCAGAATCGCTCTGGTGTAAGACCACCATTCAGAATTGAAACGTTGCTTCAAATGGTTTTAGCCGTGTTTGGTGACCAGATCTGAATAGCCAGTTCCCTACCTTCCTCTTCCCCGTCTCCTTCCCCTCCCCACTACCTTCAGCCTCACAACGTACCCCAATTGGGGATGCTATAGTCTCACTGGCTCCAGACGGGAGCAGTTGGGACTCTTGTGCCGTATACATATAAAAAATATTAGTTTAGTACTTTTTAGTATTTATTTTTTCTTCAAAATCAAACCAAAATCAATTCTTGCACATGTCACTGGTCACTCAGCCGAGTAACTGTACAATCGCTCTCCCCGCAGGGGTTGGGGAGTTAGGGAACTATCCAATATCTGGTGGTTTTTGAAGTTTTTACTTGAAGAAAAAAAAAACATCAAAATGTCGCCAGAGGACATAATTTCTTTGGCATTATTGTTGTTGAAATCACTGTTTAAAGTAAGTCAAGTATGTCCCTCAACATCCTGTATATTAAAAACTTTTATTATAAATTAACACTAAATAATCAAAGAGTAATCAAGACGTCTAAATAACAAAATATATTTTTTTACAAATAAATTTGATTAAATATTATACGTACGACCGTTGTTCCCAATCTTACTGATCAACTGTTGAGCCGAAATTTTGACTCAATAGTCCTCAAATACAAAAACACACTTCCCAACGCAGCTATCCGACCAACAAGCGAATCGTTCGTTACTAAAATCACTTAGCTGATCGGAGGCTCAGATTGATCGATCGTATTATCTGTCAAACAGGGTTCACAAACTCGAAGGAGGGTGCACGAGTTCCTAGTTCCCTGTACTCGGGCGAACAACGAACCTGTGACTTGTGTTAGTTGGAAATCCCAAACATAAATAAATAAACATTCTTGGCAACATATTTCGCCATGGCGGTGGCGGTGAACGTGCGTTGATGAATGGACGATGTCCGCGAGCCACGCTTCCGAGGAAACAGGCCACAGGAGTCCCTTCTGGTCGCAGACAGAGGGACTATGGAATTTCCAATTGTGGTTATGTTGTGACACTACAGAGCTCGTACCGCTAAACATCGTGAAAATCTATGATTTTTTTTTTAAGGAAAAAAAATCCTCAGGGCCTGTGTCATCTTTGGGGATGCTGTGAGGAGGGTCTTTTTATGTTTTGTGATGAAAAAAGTTACCTTTTTTCATCACATCATTTGAGGGTGATGGGCAGGAATCTGGGGGTGAATGTGTTCAGGAATGAGGAACGTACGAATCCATCCCTCCCACTACGGTCGGTGCAAGGCGATGAATCGAGACTCCGGCTAGAGAGGTCTGAAGGTTTCTCTCAGCCAGTCTCTCCCGATCTGGCCCGCCACGCGGCAGGTAGGCAAAAGCATCCACCACTAAGACCTTAAAAAAACTCATCCCAAGAACCCAAGCCCCCCTACTAATTCACCAAACGTAGACCTACGGCAGGGGTGTTGGTTATCCAATAAATGGTTCCCGCGGCGGCGGTACTCGTACCAGCCCGCGCAAAGATATTGAAATACAAGAGATATGCTATAATGGCCGCCCGACTGTCGGCGGACTACGGTTTGATGGTCCTAGTTTGAATACGGGATTTCGTTGATTTTTTTAAGGTATGCAGTAGTATTGGTTAAAAATATCGGCGACACCACGAAGCACAGTCCCACCCAGTAAAAACTGCCGAAAGCACATCTCTTATGTGTAAATATCTTTGTTTTTGCCCAAATTACGCGTGTTAGTATTATTAAGGTTTCTAATTAATTTCTACGAATTCCTTGTCAACCGAACGCAAATAATTAGACGAGTTGTGGTCATTTTTCCTTAGATTTTCATAATTAATATCCCACCGAAGTTTCGCGGTATAAACGTGAACTAACGACGCACATTTCGCAGTGGTACGTGGCACGACGTTTGTTGCTGTAAACCTCAATTAATGACAATATAAATAATAATGCACTTGTCATAATATATTATGTAAACTGTCTGATATGTCTATTCGAATTCCTCCGCCATCATTATACGCATTATACGCGGAAGTTGTCGCTTGCGCAATGATGGAAGACTTGGCTAGCAGAGGATTGAACCTGCGACATCTTGGTGGAAAACTCAATGCATTTTCCAATTAGCTGCTAACCTGTAGAGATGCCTTTTCGACGATGCCCTTTGTGTATAAAAAGTGAATATTTGATACTTTATATGGGTGTTGGTTTGCAAAACGCGTTCGTAACAATGAACATTTAACATTTACTGCTAAGGGTATCCATTCTGGTATCCGCGGTGACATTGAACGGACTTGATGACGTCATATTACGCGGAAGTCGCGACACCGCACGTAAAAGCGTGCACATATAACGACATCTCTAGGAAAAGTGCCAAAGTTGACCATTGCCAAAATATCTTTTATATCTCTTTGTTTGACGAACTGTCATCTCCGTACGTCTGTCGCCTGTGTCTGTGTGGCGGTGTGGCGTATGGCGGGAGGCGGGATAGAAAGAGAGGATTGGACTGACGCTCTTTTGGCATTTTTTGCATTACGTATTCCAAAATTTTGTTGGATTATAAATGATTTTTTTCTAGTGGCGTCATAACAAGTTTGTTGTTGAATTTGGAGTGGCCATAACCGAGTCATGCTAGTGTCACACACTGAGCAATATGCTGAAATAGACCAAGCCAAAAAATGCTGGCGCTTAAGCCGCCGCCACCCGAATTTCGACCGATTTCTTAAACATTTGAAGTTTTTAAGCTCCTAAAAATATATATGTTATTTTTGAAAATAATATCTAGACGTGTTCCACGCCGAAACGCAAATGAAATTCCCTCGATAGAAAAAAAATCGCAAAGTATGCTCCGAAAATTATTATAAACACGTTCCTTTCACTTATTTCAAAAGTTATTTGTATGGTAAAATTCACTGTTTCTTTAAACGTTATTTTAGATATTCCCCACGAGATTTTTGCTCTATTTTAAACGAGTCGTGTTTTATTAAACATTTTCATAATTTTCGCTTCAATTTTATCGTTTTAAATATTAGCGCGCTCTCTCCAACATTCGTAATTATATATCTCTCCATATTCTTTCATCAGCGGTTTTATAGCTGTGTGTTTACACACAGCTTCATGTGTTGTTTGCAGTGATGCCAACTGAAATCGTAGATATGAAAATAGAGATGAAAATAGCGATCGTGTAAAGCGAAAATTTTTGTCTTTGGTCTCTTTACGGGAATCGGGCTGAAAAAAGTGATAGTGTAAAATCACTATAAGTTGTCATATAATCAAGGAAAGTAAATTATCTGAAAAATATGAAGACAATGATAATTACTTTGATATTTCGATTTCATTAAGGATGGGTTGTTTCAAAAAATTTGACGAATTCGTCAAATATTTGACGTTAATTTTCACGTTCTGTGTAAGTTCTATTCAAGTTCTGTGATGATTTCAGTTTTGTGAAGCAGCTGGCCTATGATGATAAAAAAACAGAACTCGAAAAGAAATTACACAGAACCTGAAAATCAACTTCAAATATTTGATGAACTCATCAAATTTTTTGAAACAACCCGTCCTAAGTGATTTTCTTTTATGTCAATTGTTTTACGAAATTTTCATCAAATTTGCCCGTATATAGAATTTAATCAAATAATTACTCTCAGGCTGTTCTCAAGTCGGCTTTATAGCTAGTGGGAGACTATGGCGTCCTCAATTGGCGTATTTGTGAGACTGAACACAAGGAGATGGAGAATAGGAAGCCTGCAAGGTACTGCTATTCAGATCCTGTCAGATATCCTTCAGATGTTACAATAATGTGCCCAAGAGAAAACGCTTGCATATTATAATTTTTCTAGTCGTATTATTACAAAGTGAGTAGTTTATGTGAAACATAAAGAAATGTAATGTTTGTTTGTTTGCCAAGATGATAATAAACCAGTTACTTCTACGCTCTGTTATGAGGGCATTAGCTATATTCTATTATCTACATAACATTTATCTTATGTAGTATTATTTGTAGATAACACGGACACGCAGCGTCTAGTCACAACAACTAGCGTGGATAATATATTATTTCAATTAATTATTACAAAATCAATAATAATATTCAAAAAGTATGAAATAAAATTTAATAAATAAAAATGATTAGATTGCGACCGTCATTCTGGATTTTTCTCCATTCGGAAAGGACGTCCACTAACTGTAAAGTACAGGTAATTATTTTAACCCCTCAGGTTTGTTCGTTTTTGGGAACAGCCTAATCGTTGTATCCCCCTTACTGTCATGATGAGAAGTATGATCTAAAAGGTGTCAAGAGAAAACACCACGCTTTATATTCGAATCTGGATGATAGATAATCTCAGAAAAAATTAAATGTGCACCTCTACGAAACCAAAGTTTCCGACCGCAATTTGAGAAAAAAATTATAATATTTTTTTTAAATTTTTTTTTTTTAAAACTTAAAAAAAGCGAGATCTGATTATAGATTTTCACGGCCAAAAATATATATATTATTTTTTGAGGTGTTATGCCGTGTTGCGCTACCTCCTTCTTTAGCCAACGTTTCGGACAGGGTTACAGTGTCCATAATCAGGGCAGATGTGTAATTGTGATCTCATTGTCATCACAATTACACATTTGCCCTGATGATGACACTGTAACGCTGTCCGAAACTTTGGCTAAAGGAGGCAGCGCAACACGGCATAAAACCCCAAAAACAAATAACGAAAATACTTTTGGCTGTGAAAATCTAAAATCGTATCTTATTTTTTTCTAGTTTAAAAAAAATTAATAAAAAAAAAAATTATTATTTTATAAATAATAAAGAAATCGATTTTCTGTTCGGTCAAATAAATATTTAAAAAAAATTTAAAATAAAAATATTAATATTTCTGTCACTTGTCGCCACTGGTCTTCACCATTTGAATAAACGCATAACCCCAACTCTTACTTTCTAATTTTATTATTGTTGACAGAGTGGAAGATACTCTCTGTAACGCTTTAGTCGTGTTTGCTGACTAGATCTGAATAGCCAGGTACTTCCCCACCTTCCTCTCCCCATCTCCTTCCCCTCCCCACCTCCTTCCCCTCCCACTCTACTTTAGCCCCACAACATACCCTAATTGGGAATGTCATAGTCTCACTGGCTCCCAGCGGTTGGGAGCAGTTGTTCATATAACTGCCGGGTTCACTTTGTTCTTTAAACGATCCGTTTTATAAAACGTACCTCTATTGTTTAGCATTAGATTTTAATAAAAAATGTAAAAAATATTATTTATAATTTTTTTTTTTAGATGCACAGCTGTGATGCCGCACCCCCGCCGGTGCAGGGCGCCGCGCTCCTCCTAGAGCTCGGCACCCTCATCATCGAGGGCAGGGCCACTCCCCGTCACCCAAGCGCCACCGCCCCACCCCCCTCTGCACCCCCCCACAACGCGTACGGCCGGGCCAACAGCGCCGAGCTGCAATCCCAGCCGTCGCCCGAGCGCTTCCACTCCAGGAACAACAGCTTCGGCAGCCAGGAACAGAGGAACGGAGAAGATCCAGAACAATCTAACATAAAAGCGACCAATGCTATCATTAAGGATACGAATAACACAACTGACCCAGCAAATAGCGCGAGGCATGCAAGCGGAGAGCAGTCAAATAGCTTGAATACCAGTTTTGTCAGAAATACCAGTCTAGAGAGGTTGATCAACTTGAATACACCATCTGCCACTTCTACTGTTGCAAGTTTTGCTTGGAACGCCGGCGCATCACCATTAGAGCAGTCCAATAACTTGAATACATCATCAGCGGCTGTTGCTCCTGCAAATTTAGTGCGGAACACCGGTGCAGAGCAGTCGAATAACTCGAATACGTCAGCGGCTGCTGGCAGTGCAGGTTTTGGCGGAGGAGGCGGTAGTGAGGATGGAGAAGTGCTGCGGAGGAAGGAGGATGTGCACAGGAAGCTGCTATCAGCACTGCTGGGTGCTAAGATCTACCAGCGAGTGCAGTTTGGGAATGGAGAGGAGGATCAGGAGAAGGTGTGTATTAAAATATTACATAAATACATTGTGTATTAACAAATTACATAAATAAATTACACATCACATGTTACAATAAATTACCTTTTTGATAAAGTCACATTAAAATGGAATTCCATCGTGGAATTAGATAGCAGCCAATAAAATATATGTTTAGAAAAAATGAAAATAGTATGGGTGGTTTTTAGTTGAAGTATGATACAGTTAAAAATGACCGAATTGGATATTGACACCTTGGCACAGTGGTTGTTGCGTTAGCCCGGAAAGCGAGAGGTCATGGGTTCGAGCCCCAGAGGTGCCAATATCTTTTTATGATTTTTCTGTTTCCAGATTTTTGATTGAGTTTCGCTTATATCTTCATTTAATTAAATATTACAATTTGAGGCTTTACTCATAAAGTTAAAATAAAAATTTAAAAAAAGATAAATTAGGTTTTTTGAAATTCTGTTTTTTTCCCACACAATTTCTTTTTCCATACAAATAATGAAAAAATTTTACCATCTTATTTCGACTACGAACTATCAAGATTATGTATGTTTTTAGGTTTTCACGGCCAAAAAGTATTTTTGTTATTGTTTTTGGGGTGTTATGCCGTAGGTAGCGAAACACGGCATAACACCCCAAAAACAATAACAAAAATATCAAGATTATCTTCATTTTCTTAATGCATATTTTTATTGGCTGCTATCTTTATGTATGATTGCAAGATTCAAATCCGAACTAAATGCTATCTAGATAGTGTCTTGGATAAATTTTAACTATTTTTATTTTTAATCAGCGACGTCTATTAACTTTTCTGCAAGTTCTGGGTTCGAGTCCTAGATGTGACCATATCTTTTTCTTTTTTTTCTGTTTTCAGATTTTTGATTTCGCTAATATTGCGTTCATTTAATTAAAAAGTAATAATATCGATGAAAGGTATGCATGCGCCTAATAATGAATAATGATCAATGTATTACGTCGTTAATATCGAATAATGGTCAATGTATTGCAGGCCGGGACATCGACACACTCCCCGGCGGGGACGCGGGGGCGCGGGCGTGCCCTAGCGCTGCGGGGCCACGCGGAGGCCCTGTGGCGCGAACACATCCCGCTCTGCATTGAGGTGCTGCTGGCGCCCGACTGTTCCGCCGGCTGCCGGGGCCCTCTGCATCTGCTGGAGCGCTGGACCATGTCCATTTACACCAAGAGGTATAATTTGATGATGATGAACATTCATTCTTATTCAACGGTTTTACTTGATATTGTGTAAGAACCGCCAAAAGTAAGATGGCAAAACTCATGGCTCGTTGACTCCTAATATCTTTTATACTTTTTTTTTAACATTATTTTCATCTTGGGAGTATCAGAGGCTGGAGTAATTTTATCTGCTACTCCCTAAACAAAGCCACTGTTTCTTCTGCATTGTAGACATGTTGAGGCTCAAGCAGTTTAGCTTACACCAAATGTCGAGCCAATCTTGTTGAGTAAAACTGTATATGTAAACATCGCCGTAATTTTCATAATAATTTCGAAATTAAAATATGTATTTAGTTTATATAATGACCATTCCTACTCCAATATAAACATCCCTTCAAAATCCCTTCAAAAAGCAATTAAAAAATCCCATGCACCATAAAATATAATAACGATTTGACAATAAAATTAGGTCATTAATAATTCATATTACTAGTAAGGTTTTTCCCTGAACAATGTTGAAGTGAGCTACAAACTCAAGATAATAAGCCCACTGGAATTACCAAAATATTTAGAAATTCGACAGTCTAAAACAAATGTAATTAATATAATTGATTAAAATCCTTTAGACCACCCCGCCTCCCCTCCCTCATATGTTGCGTATATAAACCGTAGACTAAGAATAATTTGTACCAGTCTGAAGATGGCTCTAGCGAGCTGAAACCGGTTACGGTCAATAAACTTAAAGTGGAAAAAAGTTTTATATTTGTTTTTATTATAATATATCGCCTCAAGCCTTCGTTCTTACTTGTAGGTTTTACTCGATCGAGTAAAAACAAATGTGCATTAGGCTTAACGGTACATGAAAATATTTATCGATTACTATTTTTAAAAATTTAATAAAAGCACTACGAACTGCATATACCCCTATGTATAAAAGATGTGGTTGTTGCAGTTGTCAAGGGAAAACAATAACCTTGATGGATGCCAAATATCAAAGAATATAGGCCAACTTGTATCATGCAAGATAGATAATGTGTGTTACAATATTGCGATAATTTATTTTTCTTTCATCACTAATTTGCTCTTTATCAGATCACTACGCCAAGTTTGATTGTGAGTTGTCTGAATGTGAACAGCATCTATTATAGCCAAAACGTCAGTAGTAAAAATAGTAGCAATAAACCATATTTTAAGACAGACCAAGCATCCATTTTAATGATAGTTTACGATCATGAATAGACTGGCTTGACTGAATAATGTATATTTGGCAGAATTCTGGACAACTTTAAGTACTTGTGCAATTTTTGGATTAATTTCTTTCTTTGACTTTCCAGGGCTCAAGATCCAGCCAATCACATCACCTCCCAGTGGCTCCTCAAGGCCGTCCGCTCCCAGCTGCACTTCTCCCAAATATCTGCCTGGGGAGCCAAGATCCGGGAAGAAGAGAAGACCAAGGAGATCAGGGAACAATCACCATCTGAGCGCCAGCGCAAACTGAGCCGCGAGACTTGCAACTTTAAGAAGTATGAAGCCAACTGTGATGAGGAAGACAAAGACGAAAATCAGGATAAAAAGAAAAATCTAAATGTTGTCTACTGTCTCAAAATACCCGGGGAGACGTACAGAATTTCCGAGTTTAAAGTTGAGCCTGTAAAACACACTTTCCCCATCACGGATATTGGCAGCAATGTATTCTTAAAAGTCTTGTTGGAGAGTTTGCCACGGGTGGAGGAGGTGCCGGTTGTTCGTTGCGCTTGTCTGTCCAGTAATCCCAGCACCCTGAAGCGCAGGAGGAGCAAGGATATGATGAACGCCGCAATGAGTGAAGAGATGCTGGCTAACAGCCTGGCCGCTGCCTGCAGTCTAGCGGAAGATAGTGCCACATGTTCTAGAATGAATTATCAAGGTCTCAAGAAGATGGATGGCTTGAGTGACGACTGCAAGAGCAGAATCAAAGGAGCGACATTTTCGCCAGATCTGGGAATTATAAATCCCGACATGGGATGCGCAAGCGGGATCACCAGAAAACTCTCAGCTTATTCTTCACCCAATTCAGACGTCTATTGCGCTCCTAATTCCAGAGGTTCTACTCCTGAACAATCAGATCTTAATGATTCAGGGTTTTCTTGCTCCACCGGCACCCCGTGCGAAGGACCACTGCACAAGGCTTGCAAGAGGAAGTCCAAAGTCGTGGAAAGTTCGTATCAGTTCTATGACGAATCCAACATTCAAGTGCCTTCGGATAGTGTCGTCAACTATGTTCTCGTCGACGACAGGATGCAGACTCCTTGCAGACAGAAAGGAAAACACCGGTGCAATTGCGACGAAGAGTCTGATCAAGGAATCCAACTAAAAGATGACAAGAATGTGAAGCAGAAGAGTGAGGAAGGAAAAGTAGATGAAAAGACAAACGTTTTGGATGAGCGTAGGGCTAAGGAGATAGCTAAATACATGCGCAGACTGAGGAAAGAAGCCAAGCTGAAGCAGAGGGAGAGTGGAATGTCCAGTCAGGACAACTCGGAGTGCAAGCAGGAGCACTCTCCCAAAGTCAAGTTCAGCAGGAGGAGCGCTAGCAGACACAATGATCTCATTTCTAATACGAGCGCCAACGGGGAAGTGACCACTCAATACCCGAGTAGTGGACTCGACCCCCGCAGACAGAAGAACTCAGTACCTGAGGGGACATCTACCAAGGTGGCTCCCATCAACGAAACAGCCAACTCAACAAAGGTGCCAAAGCAAACAGCCAACCCAAAGCCCTCTTCTGATTCCCACTCCGCCACTTCCATACCCATCCTCCAAGCCTCTCGCTTCGACCATGCTCTCCGCATGGGAAACTACAGAACTTCTGTTTCTCTGCACGGAGCCTTGTCTTCCAGAGAGGTTTATACAATAAAAGATTTCGAATGCGTTTGCTCTTCGATCGGCTGTGATCAAATGGCCTCGGTCAAATCGTGCAGCCAGTTCGAAGACATCAATCCCAAAACATATCACGTCGGTTCTCAGAACAAACACTGCCAAATTAGTTGCTGTCATCCTGACGAAGCCTCCGGCCGACTTAGTGACAGCAATGATAACTACCAACCGTCCGTTAAGAAGCTAATCTCCAGTTACACGCAAACCGACAACTACGCGTGCGACTGTGGGAAACCCCTAGTACCAAAGTGCTTTGATTGTAGCAATAATTTGTACGCGGAAGAGATGGATGACAGCGGGTTTAGCCGCGAGGGAGGGATGAGACGGTCTAGGGGCACCCACGACTTGACCACCATCAACAAGTCAGACTTGTTCCTGGAAGCCATCGAGAGGTGCAGCCGGTTGCCCGGGAGAACTGCCCACCAAGAGGTCAATGCCATGGACAATTGTGATAAAGACAATGAGAACAGTGCCAGTTCAGTGGAAGTGGCTCCGAACAAATGTGATAGTAGTAATAGTGTGATAAATAAATGCCAGTGTGATAAAAATATATTTAATATAAATAGTGGTAATAATTCTAGCCGTAGTAACGATTATAATATGATTTCTCACGGCGATAGGTTCGCCAAAGACATTTCTCATTCTCAGAGTGATCGCACCGACCAAACAGACATAACTCTCAACAACAACGACAAGGTGGATAATCCACCCAAGTATTCCAGTCTCCTTCAGAACTCCGACAAGGCAGTGGACTTCATTCGGAAACCCAAACACAAAAGGCCCTCCCCTTTCAACAAGATTGAAAAAATCATGATGGAGAGAATAGAGCAAAAGCAGAAAGACACCCCCAAGAGCAATCCGATAAAAATTGCCAATCGTGCCGACTATCTCGCCAATGAATTTGGCAATGAACAGGATGAGGATTTCCTTTACAAAGACGAGGCATCTGGCATAACCTACATGACCAATTCAAATACATATTTGGATCATACCAGCAATACTTATAAGAGCTTCCCTCGATCTGACTCTATCGAAAATTACTCCAAAAACCGTGAGCAACACGTTGTCATGTATGAAAAGGGGGACTACGCTAATTTTGTGCACATTGAATCTAAACAAATGGGGAAGCATGCTTATGAGGAAGTAGAAAGCGATTGTGGACACAGCTGCAAGCATTTTAGAGGTGACGAAGATGGAATACATTTTGTTGGAGACGCACCTCAAAACTGGGACATTGAAGGAAATGAGGATTTGAACGCTTTTGGAAAGAGTTTGGAAAGTGGTGCTGCGGTGCCATCGGTGTCCGAGATGGACAGGTTTCGCTGGAGGCTGGACTCGGCTGCTTCAATGGTCTTCCACTCGAGGACTGGATTACCTTTGACTTCCAGTCCAGCACCGCTGAGGAGGGGGAAGTCCTGCTTCGATTTTGATAGCTCCATCAACAGCGTATCGGGCATCAAAAGGTTAGTAAAACACAGCCTAAAGTTAAATTCATTTTAAATGAAGGAATAAATTAATGATTTATCTGAGATTTTCTAGTCAATAAGAGCAACTTAAAGAGTTGCCACTATTTTCCTCGTCAATTTCTTGGCTCTCCCGTTGCGGTAGGGGAAATCAAAATCTTAGACGTTACTATTCTACGTATTACCATATGTCAGATTAAATAGTGAATTTTTTGAATTGTTTTTTTTTGTGTTTCTACAAAACCAATAAAACAGCCTTTATAAATGATAACATGCAGGGAGTATCTCAGTGACCCCTCACAAGTTTTGTTTTAGATCTTGGCATGTCGAAGGTTAAGATAAATATTTAACAATAATGGAATAATATGGTAATAATACGTACTTTACTGTTACTTTTCAAAAATGTTACTTAAATTAAAATTTATTATTTTTCTGTTAACCACTCGAGCGACAGACCAATTTAAAACTTTTTTCTTGGATTGCTTAAGATTTAAGGTTATCATTTTGAAAATTTTCCGCCCACATTAAAAAAATTGTACCTCCGAATTTTAATATGGAGACACAAACCGAATAAAGTGCTATATAGCCAATGAATTCACCTATATTTAAATAATCACCCATATTTTTAGGATTTAAAAATAGTATTTAAAAATCATAAACGGAAGTATTCTGTTTTCTAGCCTTAACTCGTCAAATGCCAAGGGAGGAAACCCGTAAATTTCGTAAATTTTTGACTTTGACGTAATATTTGGTTTATTTTATGCTATCGCATATTATATTTACCGAAATACATTCCTTGAACAATAAACTATGCATAAAAACAACATTACTTTCGTTTATTTGACAAATTGATAGGTTTATCGTTCTTTTCATGACCCATGATGCTCACAGTTTGACAGCTCGAATCGTGTGAAAAATGACGTTCGGAAGTCATGGATAAATTTAATAAAATTTATTCTGAGTGGCTAGGTTTGTTTATGATATCTGTTACGTCAAGAACGAGAATGCCCCAAGCGATTCTGACCTTGTACTTCATACATTTTCCTTATACATAAGGATTAAAATCGCATTCGAAATTTTTTTTTAAAATTTTTTTCTGCGTGCGCCGGCGTGTCTGCAGCACAGGATTGGTTAAACTCGCATAGGAAGTTGAATTTTGCGTCCATATTAAATATTTTCTATGAAGTTTCTTTTAAATGGTCTAATTCGTGATCACAAATACAAATATATGTAAGAAAACTGAATTTTGATGCGTTTTCAAGTGTTTTGATTTTTCATTTATAAAAACATTTGACACAAATTTTGGTTGAGAAATTACAATTCATTACAATAAAATGGGATTTTTAACATACTCACCAAAAATAACTGCCATACGTCAGACATATGCATTCATGATCTTTAATCCACAATACCAATTAACTCGATTATTGCTTTATTTATTGAAAATAATCCATTCTCAAACACATCCAATTCTACAAATCTACTAAGCAACTTTATGAAAGCGACCTGAAAAATTTTGTTTTGAAAGGTGATGAAATATGCTTTAAAATTTTATTATTAGAAAAAACCGTGAATTTTTTTAAATACAAAATATTTGAAGGCAAACTTTAAAAAGTTTTAAAAATACTCACTTTATGTGTTTTCTAACTAAAATTATTGATAATGAAATATTTTTTTTTTATTAGAAATTAGTATTATAAATTAATATACCTCACTTTTTAGCCGTTTCATGTAAAAATAATAAATTAAAAAATTCCCAAAGTTTCATAAATTTGTTTCAAATTGCATTTGAAAATTTTGAAATTCCACAAGGTATATTATACATACATTTTAAATATTTCGTAATTAGATTTGAATATATAGCGTTGTTTTATCTCTTTCCAATACCGTTTAGATCATATTTCTCACTGCGACAGTAAGGGAGACACAACGATTTTAATGAAACTTATATGAATTGTTAACCCATCTTTTTCCAGTGCCCTGTACGGTCTAATTCCCGATCTGGAACTATCCTGCCAGCCCTGGTCCCCAGGCTCCAGCCCGGGCTCCCCGCTACCGTGGGGCCGCCCCCCCTCTCCTGGCGCGACCCCGTGCGTGCTAGGGCCTGCCGCTCTGGTGGCCCCCGCTGCCCCCACCCTGTTGGCCCCTGTCAGCTCCACCAGCGCTGACGTCTTGAAGGTGTCGAGTAAGAGGAAGATATTCAGACACGGAACCACTAGCGGATTGCTGGGTGAGTTGAATTGACTTGTAAAATATCCCATTCACCATTTTCATTTTCAGATTTCAAATGGAATCAGTGTACCTGTAAAAACAGTACAAAATGGGATACAGGTTCTATCATACGAAAAATACTCCAGGATAAGTGGTGTTCAGAAAATGTAGCGCATGCAAAAGGCTAGGAAATATCTGTGGTTCTGATAAGAACGGATATTAACATTATGTCTTATTGATTGTGTTATTTCAAAATCTTGTCACAACGACTGTGTAAAAACAGAACCTATTTCAGAAGAAGTATTCCAATGGCTGCTTCTTCTATTTCTCTTTTGTATAATGTTAATTTAAGTACTTGCATACTGCTTACTAACCTCGTATGCATGGACATGCATGGACATTGGAGGGTGTAGAGTCGTTCAAATAAATGTAGCTTCGTTCAATAAAAAGGGCGTGACGTGTGCGGTGAAGGAGGAAACCATATGTTTCCTTATAAGACCGTTGGGAAAGTGGTGGAGTCCTCTCCAATGTGTAAAAACAGAATTGATTTTATTTGGTCAACATCTGATCCAGCATTCTCATCTTCATCTTCATTTCAGATTGAATGATTTATTATTTTTAGGTGTCTGGCAGGCGCGGTCCCTCCATACAAACGGTGGAAGCGCCACTTCCCTTTGTTTTCTAGTCATAAACAGCAATACTGCAAGTTAATAAAAGAGAACACACAAAGAAACAACTCGACAAACAAAGCAAGTCGAAATACATTTACAGTTTCAATGCTAGTAAAATGCACAACATGTAAACTTATAACAGCGTCCTCAGAAACTCGCAGAAAACGCTTGAATATATCAAAGGCCAAGGTGTGTTCTACTCGGTTCCATACCAACTCAGAATCAAATCAATTCAACACCTCTTTGAAAAGTCATTAAAAGCTATGAAAAAATAATTTTAAAATAGCCCATAAACCTAACCTAACGTAACCTATTTAACCATTTTAAAATATTTTTTTTCATCACTTTTAACGACTTTTCAAGGGATATTCTTAGTTGATTTCATTCCGAGTTGTCCAGTCACTGTTTCTACTCGCAATATTTAAAACTCCTGGACTGCCGGCGCCCGGGACGCCCCATAAAAAAAAAAAACTTTTTGATATACGATTTTAAACCTTATGTATAAAGAAAATGTATGAAGGACAAGGTCAGAATCGCTTGGGGCATTCTTGTTCTTGACGTAACAGATATAAGGAACACACCTAGCCTCTCAAATAATCATCTTTGCACATATCTATGACTTTCGAAATGACATTTCTGCCGCGGTTCGAGCTGTCAAACTTTGAGCGTCGCGTGTCATGAAAAGATCGATAAACCTATCAATTTGTCAAATAAACGCAAGTAATATTGTTTGTGAGCATAGTTTATTGTTCAGGGAACCTGTTTCGGTAAATATTATACACGATAGCATAAAATAAATGCGCAAAATATTATGTCAAAGTCAAAACATCGCAAAATTTTCGAGTGTCCTCCCATGGCATTTAAGAGGTTAAAGCGTTTTAATTTAAGTAATTAAATAATTTTGATTTCTTAAAGGTATTACAAATAATTTTTATTATGTATTTGATAATACTAATTATGTTTTATTATATTTTATATTGTTCGTTTTCCAGGCAGCTTCGAGGAGTCGGTCCTCAACGGACGGCTGGAGCCAGCGGCTACGGTGGCCGGCTTCACGGCAGAGATAGGCGCTTCGGGCTCCTTCTGCCCCGCTCATCTCAAGCTGCCCGTCACCGTCTTCTTTTACTCGCTGGGGGACAACACCACCTCCGCGCC
Organism: Glyphotaelius pellucidus; assembly: GCA_936435175.1. NCBI lineage: Eukaryota > Metazoa > Arthropoda > Insecta > Trichoptera > Limnephilidae > Glyphotaelius > Glyphotaelius pellucidus. The sequence goes on from OW386560.1 coordinate 11,383,263, forward strand.
TTACCTGGTGAGAAACGAATACTGCCACACTTCCCTCAATACAAACCGCATTCATATTATACAGTTACAGATGATGGAATTGGGTGAAAGCGAATGCAGGATAAAACAAGGAAAGGAAGGAAAACGGAAAACCAAACCAATCCTCAAGCATACAGTAACCACTTGTTACTGTATGCTTGAGGAGTTTAGGCACATAACACTCACAATTTTTATTAGTTTTATGTTTTATATGAAAGCCTGACAAAATTTCACAACGCGGTTCGTTGGGGTAATCACGGAACAATGATTATGAGGTGAATAAACAATATTTTCTTCACAATCTATCCTGCTTCCAAAATAAATCTGTTTCTTTATTCTTGCAACAAAATAATATAACAGAACAATAGTCAATAAGCATGTCTTTTTGTTTTCAGGGGCACATAAACTTGGGACGGCGTGGCTACAATGTGCCACGCGCCGGCACCATCCAGGCCACCTTGTTCAACCCGCACGGCACCGTGGTCAAGATGTTTGTGGTGATGTACGACATGGCCGACATGCCTGCCAACTCCAAGACCTTCCTACGCCAGCGGACTCTGTGCGTGCCCGCCGTGGCTTGCCAGGACGGCGCCAAACCTGACCCACGCGCACTGCGCTACCTCATACATCTGAGGTGAGGATCTTTTTAGTGTGCACTCAAGAATACATATATTAGTCCTTTTGATACTACCCAACCTTCTCTTCCCCACTTCCTTCTGCCTCAAAACTTACCCCAGTTGGGGGATACTTTAGTCCCACTGGTTCCAGATGGTCAGGACTCTTGTGCGATATTCATTAAAAAATAATGTATTGTATTTAAATGATGACTGAAACTATAGCTAATTGCTGTGGGGCCTTTTAACCATTGATTCTCTAACTGTTTCCAACTTCCACTCCCTTTGTTTCACATGATTTAATGATGGTACAAAACATCGTAGGAAAGTGAAGAAAAATAACAAACAATACGCTTAACCTAACCTAAACTAAACCAAACTAATCCTAATTATTATGATTTAAATTTAAGACCAGAAAACAGAGTACAAGAAAATTCCAATAGTTATCCAAGTCATCCCTAATAACGATTTATACGAAATTTTTCCAGATTTCTAACCTCAAAATCCGGCAAAGTATACCTCCATACTGACATCCGAATAATCGTCTCCCGCAAAGCGGACTTGGACACGGCGCACTCTCTGAACTCTGCCATCTCCATGCAGCTCCAGAACGGCCCCTTCCACCCAGAGAACTTAGAAGGAAGAAAGAAAAAAACCGTTGAAACTGGAACCTTTGAAAAAAGATCGAAGAAGGTCATAACAACCGACATTCCTTCGAGGATCAACCGAAACTTCGGGGCTTTCGAATCTGACTTGAATTCTAACGAGGTCAAAAAGAAAATGAATCGTTCCGACGGCTGTTTCGAACTCGCGGCGTTTTGTGCACAAAACGGCGGCAGCGACAGCGAAAAAGACAAAGAAAACAATGCGCGCAGTCGCTCCAATTCTATATCTAAATGCGCTTCTAAAGAACTATCGTACGAATTGAGGAGTTTCACGTACGGCCCTGACAATCCAAAGTATTCGCCGCGATAAACAATTATTATTATTGATAAATTTACAACATTTTAATTTACACATGTATTGTAATTGAAATTGTATAATCAGTCATGTTGTTTGCGGATTTACATTCTTGACACTTTGCTGCTTAAGTCACGGCCAAAGCTATAGAGTATAGATTGAGAAATTTATCTGTGGATTATCTATGACAAAAGCAATAAGATTGGAAAATTTATTTTTAAAACCATATTTTTTACCATTAGAATAGATCTCATTTTGTGTTGCGTTTAGGTTTAGGGCGAGCAGCTTTAGATTAATTTGTGTAAATGAACGATCCCTGCAATAATTAATCATTTTATATTTTAATCTCTGTTTGAAGTTTGTGCAAATTGCTGAATTTATATTTTCGTATTAAATATTGTAATGAGAGCTGTGTGTACATATATATTTATATTGGATGGTGATACAGATCTTTAGCTTGTAAATGACGTGTTATGAACAATGTTAATTTGCAACCAATGGTGAAAATGTTTTGGTGCAACAAAATCAATGTTTCCTGACAAAATCTTAACCATTTTTTCTTTTTTAAAACATCCGAAAATCAACATCATAGCGGATTGGTCTCACTAATGCCATTTTCTTGTAGATTTATAAAAACATGCTTGATTCGCATTTTGTTTGAAACCAAACCTTTCACCAATTAGATATCGTATGAATTTGTCAAACAAATATATCGGCCATGATGAGTATGTGTTTAAAATTAAAACGTTAACAAAAGAAAATTATATTTTATGTTTAAACTTATTGAAATAACATAGGTATTTAAAAAAATCGATTTGTCAACAAAATCAAATATTATTTTTATCCATAGATTAAATTTTGTTTTCAATTAATATTTATTTGAAATTTCAAGATGACTACCGTTTTTATCATTTTACTTGGAAAATGGAGGAAAAATTATGCCTTAAATTGAGAAAAAATCTGAAAATTAAGATCACCACACTGATTTTTTTTAAAATTTAAAATTATTTTCACTGTAAATAATATCAATAATTATTGTAAATATATGTAATACATTTTATCAAACAGACCACATCTACCCATTTTTTTCAAAATATATTTTTTCCAAATGCCTCAGATATTTCCTGTTATTTTGTTTTCTTTATTGTTTTTATTTTCTTATTTTTTCAAATTAATATTCCACAATTTTCAGCCCACGCTTTTATTGTGTTCAATAATTTATAATAATTATTTATTAATGATTTAAAATTACTTCAAAACTGTCAATAAATTATTTCAATTTTACATTTTGAAAGAATCATAGTTTGAAAAAAAAAATCAAAATATCTATTCTAGTTATGATTTGCACAGAAAAAAACAGTTATTCATGCAAACAAAATTGTTCTTTTATTATTTGTCATTTTATTTATGTTTTCTTTTAGTTTTCCTGATTTTGTTAACAATTATAATGTACCTTCCTTAGTTAGTGCCTCTAGGCAAAATGTCTTCTTTGTATTAAATTTATTTTGTATTAAAAACGTATATAATTATTAATTTTATTAAAAATATAAAGATGAATTATGATTATCTTTGGTTTTTTTATTTTTATTTTATCATAAACATCACCACAATATTTCATAAAATCTTCATACACAACATACAACATGATCATGTTTTATTTTGGTTAGTTATTTTCCCCAATTGTCAACTCAAATCATACAGAACTCAAATCATACGGTGTAACAGCACGTACCTGCAGGATTTTAACAAGCGATTCCTGAGCAGTAATAATAATAATAATTGGATAATTTGTAGAGCGCCATTTTTGTGAAAAATCACCTCAAGGTCGCTGTAATATGGAGTAAAAATTGTAGTTGTTATTTTGATGTCTAATAATATATTTTTTCAATTAAAAATAATAAAAATATTTTCCATCAAACGTCGTGACTAGCGAGTCACGTGATAAGCACTCTATCTCATTCCAGAATCACGGTAACACACAAAACAGCACACGTATCACGTGATCCCGTCAGAAAATATCATTGGGCAGCAAAATTACTTCTACTTTTTGTACTCTAAATGTGCTCGGGAACCGCTGGTTAAAATCCTTCGGGTATGTGCTGTTATTCACTGCATAATATAAATGAGGCTAAAGGGTGTGAGAAGGGGAAGATTAGATCCGGTTACCAAACATGGCTTAACCCATTTCAAGCAACGCTTTGATTCTGAATGGTGGTCTTCCGTAAGGGCGATACTGAGTGTGTCTACCATTCCACCTCTTCTGCTTCTACATGCACTATGTACTTACTCAGAACGTATACAGGGACATTGGAGGTCTAGATTTGTTCAAAATTAAATGTAGATTCGTTCATTCTAAAAATTAAGAGTCATTGCGAGAGCCTTGAAGGAGTAACCATCTGTTACTCATACCAGGGTGGGTAAGTGGTGGATAACCTCAAAAGCTTCTACATGTCTTCTGACATCCATCTTTGGACTGGCTTCGGAAATGTTTCCAGCTTTGCCCCTTGCAGTTCTCACCCATTTGAGCCATTTGAAGTAAAATGGCAGTTCTCTTTAGGTTGTCAGTCCATCCCAACTAAGGGAGATCTCTGTTTCTCTTTTCCAATCGAGGACTTAATATATCGTCCATTGGTCATCTGTTAGCCATACTATGTACCGAATTGAGTATGGATATTGTGATTTGGATTTTATATAGGAGTTCATGTAATTATTATAAAGTTTGCGCCATCTGTAATGAAGGGTTGCTAATATTATGGTCGTAAAACACTTTAGTAGGTTCATAAGAAACACTTTTTTTGTGACATTTGAATCTCTTGGAATGGACAAGGAACCTTCCTCAGACGAAAATTTTATGCAAAAATGGAACTAAGTACTTAGGGGCCGGGTATGGGTACCGCCGCCCCGAGAACCATTGATTGGATTTATTGGATAACACCCCCGATGTAGGTCACTCCAAGTGGTTCACTACGTTTGGTGCTTAGCAGGGGTGCCCGGGTTCATGGGGTGAGGTTTGACTAGGTCTTGACGGCGGAAGCGTTTGCCAACCTACTGCGTGGCGGGCCAGATCGAGAGAGACTGGTTGAGGGAAACCTTTTTTTTGGCCGGACTCTCTCGTCCCATCACTTCGCACCACGGTGGGAGGGACGGATTCATACGTCCATCCTCCTGGACACATTCACCCCTCATACCTTTTTCCTTCCCTCAACTTCCTGGAAAAAGATCCTTCACACACATCCCCTAAGATTACATAGGCCCTGAGGGAATTTTTTTCCTCAGGGCCTCATGTGTGGAGCTAATGTAAAAAAAGTGTCCTTGACATGTTTTCCTCATTACACAGGACCAATCCTGGCACAATTGGAGCAGCCCACTCCGGTCGCCGGCTTGTCAACATGCTGATAATAACCTAAAACCTAACATTGTCCTTGAGGTTTTTATTAGGGAGGCTCTGACACTAGATTTAACGCTCACGGACCGAGAATCAGCGGTTATCAGCTTTGATGACCGATTTGACCAATCAATTCTCTAAATCTACCATTCCTTCTATATTCATCAGTTATTATTATATTTTACTAGCTGGGGTACCCGGCTTCGCTCAGAGATATGAGATTGAACTGACGTTCAAATCCATCCAGATTTATATACCCCTACCAATAGGAGCCCCACCCATACAAAAAAGGCTTCGAATGGTCCACAATGTTCCAGAACGTTTCACAACATTTGAGAGTGTTCTGGAATGTTCCACAACGATCTGGGATATTTCAGTGTGTTCAGGGAACACACTGAAACATCCCAGAACATTTTAGAATGTTCCTGAATGTTCTGGAATGTTGTGGAATGCTCTCGAATACTCTCCGATGTTCTGGACTGCTCTAGAAATTTCTAGAGGGCGATACTTCTAGCCCTTACATCTTCTAAAGCTCGCCCTTCAGGTAAAAACAGAAACCGTCTTCATGGATGGGGGATAGAGGACTACCCCACCATATAACTCCCTTGATCGTACCGGGACTCGCTTCTGAGGTTTAGCGGCACGCACATTGTTGTACATTTTCTTTTATAATTATATTGATTAACTTGTTTACTTTGGTTTTATATTACCGAAAAATTTCACATTCAAATAATGAGAAAAATCTACTACAAAAGTACCTGTCCCAATTTCGTTACATTACTTTTGTATAAAAATGCTTGATATCTGAAATGGGCTGTCACTGCAGTTCCAATTACCAGACACCAATGTGGAACCGATTCTTTAAAATTTTCTGATATATTTATTATTTTTTCATCGTTGATAAATATTCTGAAAGTAATCAGTCTCAAGGTTCATAGAAAACGCGTTTAACAAGGTTAGCTCATCGAGGGGGTAGAGTGGTGATTGGCTAAAAAAATTGTGGCATAGCTTACGGTTCATGTTCCACTGGGAGATTTGAATTAACTGCAATACAACTGGCAGTCCTTGTTCCACTGGGAGATTTGAATTAACTGTAGTGCAACTAGCTGTCCATGTTCCACTGGGGGATTTAAATTAACTTTTTTTTTTTTTACATGAGCTCCACACAGAAGGTCCTCAGGAAAATTATTTTCCTCAGGGCCTATGTCATCTTTGGGGATGCTGTGTGAAGATTTTTTTAAAGGAAAGGGAGGGGAGGAGAGTTCTGGGAAGGAAAAGGGTTTAAGGGGTGGGTACGAATCTGGGGTTCAGTGTGTCCTGGTCATACGCCTCCAAGACCTAGACAAACCTCACCTCACGAACCCGGGCACCCCTGCTAAATCACCAAACGTAGCGAACCACTTGGGGTGACCTACCACTTGGGGCAGAAGTGTTGGTTGTCCAATAAAGATACCCATTCCTGCCTCCCAAATTGCAATTGGCAGTCCAAGTTCCACTGGGAGATTTGAATTAACTGCAATACAACTGGCAGACCATGTTCCACTGAGAAATTTGAATTAACTGCAATACAACTGGCAGTCCATGTTCCACTGGGAGATTTGAATTAATTACAATACAAGTAAAAAAATATAATTTATTTCGAAACTTCGAACTACGTCACGCGTTCGAAATTTCAAAAGCGGCACGATGAATTTTTTTCGAAAAAGGCTGTGAGCTAAACTAACCTTGTTAAAAGCATTTTCTACGAACCTTGAATCAGTCCTAAAAATAACCAGTTCCTCAGAGAAATAATATCCAGCGATAACAAAGGAACAGATTCCTTGTTATCGAGACAGGAATATCGATCATCTCTTCTTTTGAATAGTACTTATAGGATTCCACCCCAAAACAGAAGTGACAAAACAAGTAAACGAACAAATAACAAACCTAACCCAACTTAACTTATTATCGAATACAAATACCTAGAATAGAGACAATATATCTGCAACTTCAGACTTTTTCCACACATTCTGAAAGAAGAATGCTACACAAGGGCTTCCTAGCAGCGCAAGTTGTTTAATATATTATTTTAATGAATTTTATGTGAAATATTTATTTTATTTTACGTTAATAAATTATACAGCAATCAATTCTAATACAAATTATAAAGCTTAAAACACCGCCATATAAAAATTTAATTATTTTCCGCCATTATCTGCAAGGAATGTCAACATGCCACACTAGTGCGTCTAGTGGCCAGCGTTGGGTAAATGCTGCCTTTTTTATTGGTTGGGCATACTGTTATTATTATTCTAGGGTATTTGATATTTTTGAACTAACAACTATTTACAATCTAACCTAACCTTACTTATTATTTTATTGTATAATTTTTTCCAGTTACCCTTAAAAACACATATAGTTCACCTCACACACACATTAGTTAAAATAATTCATAATCTGCTCATTCACAGATGATGTTATTTTAATAATTTTAGGAAAAAATCCTTTTTGCAAGTTATGCTGTAAAATATTAAGAAAAATTGTTTGTTTGTGCCTGTAAATACGCAATATGAATATGAATTAATAATTTTGTTCGTACAAAAACTCAATTCTTTCAAGAAAGGCATACAGATTCAATATGTATCGGTGATTCAATCCAATATTGTATTTGCATGCGTTTCTTGAAAGAATAGAGTTTTTATACGGACAAAACTATTTATTCATTATATATTGTATTTGTATGTAATTGTGATGTATGTAATGTTTTGACATTAGATTAATATTTTACATCAAATTCAAATTCATCTTAACCCCTTAGGTCTTGACCATATTTTGTCAAAGGGGCAAAATATTTCCACTTATTTTCCAAATACAAGCAATATATCTGAAAGTATCCGAAAACTAAAAACGCTTTCAAAATTATCTGATTAAAAAAAATATGTATTTTGAAATACATACATAAATTTTGCTTTCAGACATAAAAAGTTTTAAAAATATCTCACCTCACGTTTTTCTAACTAAAATTACTGATAATGAAAAAATGATAACACATACATGTACATTTTATTAGACAAACGTATTATAAACGTTATTGTCACCTCACTTTAATGTCATTCCATGTAAAAATAATTAATAAAAAAGTTTCATAATTTGTTTTCAAATTGCAATCCAAAACTTTGGTTTCGTAAAGGTGAACATTTTACTTCTTTTGTGGTTAATTTTTATATTTAAATATAAAGCGTAGTGTTTTAATTTTCTAACTCTGTTTAGATCATATTTCTCATCATGATAGTAAGGCAGACCCAACGATTTCTATGAGACCTACATGAGTTGTTCCGAAAAGAGAATAAATTAGCATGATGAGTTAATATTTCAAAACTTACTAAACTTACAAAAGGGGTTTTATCCTAAAATAATTAAATTATCCCCATCTACTAACGAGCGTATTATAAATTATTTTACATTTACCCTTAAACATTACTTCTTCAATAGAAACAGTTTCCTCTCCATTTTCCAATGCTTGTATGAATCGTGCATAATATTTTTGTGAATTTTTGTGATCTTTGCAAATTTTGGCCGTGACAAGGAGTGGTCACTAATAATCATTACGAACTTTTAATATAATATGCTATGGGCAATAAGAATACGATATATTTTTTTAAAGAAGTTATTGTAGTAGAAAGACATTGTCACTTAGATTTTTAATCTGTAGTCGTAGAAGCATGTTTGTGATTTCATAATGTGGCCATCGCCTTAAATAGATGATATAATATACGTAACAATAATACTAACAATATTATATCAAACCTATTATATTACATTTATCAAATATGGGTTGAAGGTTATGTACAAGAAAAGTTATGTACTGAATTGTGAATTTATGATTTAAGAATTTTGATGCTTTATTTGTGAAATAGAGGTGTTTTTAATATGTGTACATACAGTGTGTAGGTATTGCAGTGAATATTGATGCAAACGTTGTGATGCAGATGCAAGTTATTCGACTTCAGAAAAGAAAATTCCACTGAAATTGTAAAAGATTCATTTTTAACATTGTAATAAAAAGAACACATTGAAAAACATTTCTAACAACAACTGTAAAACTTGTCCATTCAAATTCATACTATTTCTCATGCCCAGGTCTCACGAGGCTGGTATTTGAAGCCAGGAAAGTAAGCTATAAGTAGTATCTCTAGACTAGCTACGTGTAGACTGAACTAGTTTTGTTTACAGCCCAATAAGATAGTGAGGAAGCTAGTAAGCAAGTGTCTCGAAACAAGATAGTTTAATAGGATGGGGTTATATTGTTTGAGCTAGTAGCACCCCCTCGCCATCGAAGTTACTATCGTGGCTTTGCTTTTAGCTATAGTGTGGCTGCCTAAAGCTAGTACACGATCGGCTAGTGTATGGTGACGACGTGTTGTGTTTTTTCTGACGCCCGGGTACTCTTCTATGTAAAAATGCCAAAATTAAGTAAAGTGGTTATTTAAAGTTTGTACAATTGTATTGTGATAAAGAATGTCTAGGGAAAGCTAGCATTCAATCTTATAAAGGCGAGCCTACACATAATTCATCACTAAAAAAAAAATTCTGCAAATTAATGACAATTGGCATAATAATGACTACTAAAAAGATATTTTAAATAAAATTATCCACATTCACGTCCTAACACATTTCTCTAGCAACTATAATTAGACCAATGCAACTTAACACAGCTTCCGAAGCAATTGTTTCAGTCTTGTGTTTCTTTTCTGTAAGCTGTTCATTTTTTCCTACAGACAGATGTGGTTACTGTAACGTTACTGGCTTAAAATTTCCTAGCATCATGTAAACTGCTCTAGCTTGTGCTAAGCCAAGATCTTGCCGGGATAAGGCGCCGCTTGCTATCCTGGCTTGAAATACTAGCCTCGTGTGGCCCGGGCATTAGTGTTGCTAGTCGGAAGTGTACACATATACATCGATACACAATCCTATGTATGTTTTGTTCGCATTTACTCTAATTGCAACCTGTAATTTTTGAGATGGTTTCTTGGAAGAAGGTTGGTTTTGTGTTTGAAATTTCAATATCAATATTATGGAAACTCTGACTAAATTATGCGCGCTAGAAAAGCATGGTTATTTCCACAACCGGGATGTGAACTCTAGGACCGTTTCTAACGGGCGACTGCCCTAAACTGGGCTATCTGGGCAACCATGAAAATCCCATTATATACCTATATTGGTAAGTGAAAACCACCTTTGAATTCACATGACATTTAAAAAAATAATAATTTTCTATTAATATTGATATGCAAGGTCAAATGCATGGGCTCGATATATAATTTATCTTTTTAAAATGAGTAATGAAAATAATTTTTGCCTACAATTTTTTTTTTAAATTCCTTATTGTTAATTTAAAAGAAAATTAACTTATGGACTTATTTTGTACATTTCTACAGAAATTAGCTTTTGAGTGAAAGCCTTTAGCAAAAGCACATCAATAAGGGATTTATTTAAATGCCAGTTATTTGTCATAATTCCCGAACACAACTGCAGATCGTCAACAAAAAAATAACACAACAACTTTTGCGGTCGTTGGTTCAAACCCCGACACGCGAAAATAAATTTTGTTTCATTTATATGTGTTATTTCACAATTTAAATTATGTAAAATAATTTATAGTATGTGTTTTTGCGCGTTCAAGATACCTTCAGTATCGCCCTGGTGGTAGATCCCCATTCAGAATCGAGACGTTGCTTGAAATTGGCTATTTCCGATTAGCTTTAGCTCAACCATTCTCTTCTCCATCGCCTTCCATTCCGACCCTTCAGCCTCACAATATATCCTATTGGGAATGCTATACTCGCACTGGCTACGAACAGTTTGGAATCTTGTACGATATTTACATTAAAAGTAACAGTTCACATTGACTAAATTAAGCGTATCTTTTCGATATAAACTGTTGTTTGTTTTATCGTGATTAATTTTTTTGTTATTATGCCGTGTTGTGGCAATAACCCAAAAGTTAATCACAATAATACTTTTGGACGTGAAAATCTCAGATCGTTTCTGTTCGTTCGAGATGGCAGTTGTGCTCGGGAACAATGACAAATAACCTACATTCGATAAAACCACAGGACGAGTTATCAATGTGCTTGTGCTAGAGGCCCTGATCATCTCTAGAATACCTTGTAATTTAAAGAAGAATTGATACCCTGTAGGATTGATTACTTGAGCCCTCCATTAGAGCAATTCATTTTTATTACCGACCTGCTGATCTATTTTGTGGACCTTTAATTTTGTATAATGACATCAAATAATGCTCAAATACTTGTATCTAACTTGTGCTTTCTATTTCAATGATATAATTCCATCGACGGAATTTGGAAACAGCTTTGTTAGAATACTTTTGTGTAATGAGGTAACTGTTGCTCAATGTGAAATATTTAAGAATGTGTACAAGAGACATGCAGAACAACAAAAATTTGAACAAAGTTAATTTTCAACATTTAATTTTTATTTTATTTTTACTCCAAGCATCATTGTGTCTATGCCTATTATGTCTTTTTTGCGGATGCTGGGTGGAGGGTCTTCTTGAGGAAAGAAATGAGTGAATGAAGAATATGCATTGAAGAGATTTGTGTTGTAGAAGGGAGGAATCAAAGAGGCCGGCAAATCATTCAACAGACGAGTTTTTGAACTCAAGAAGGAATCGTAGAAATTATCCGTTCTCATTTGACATATGTCAACCATTTATAAAATTTGTTGGGCTTTCATTTGGCGTATATGCACCGGTGCTGAAGAGATCATGAAGTTTCTCGGAGTATCTTCTTTTGAAATACCATTAGATCAAAGACAGCAATCCCACCTGAAAAGAGTGATTCTGTATCTTTTCTCGTAAGACAGTGTCACGAGATAATTAAGACAAAAAGGCAAAATCTGTTGGATATCGGAAGACTTCATCCTAAGCGACAACGTCCCCAACCATCTACCTTGTAGCTTCTAAACTGGAGAGAACTGGCCCAAAACCGAGATGAGTGGAGGAAGACTCTTGAGGAGGCCAAGACCCATCAGGGGTTGTAGAGCCAAGAGTGATGATGATGACTATCGAAACCAGATAAATTTTCGTGGACCCCCACTTACAATTTGTGGACCCCCATTTTTTTATCACGCCTACGTGGACCCCTGTCGAGTCTCCCGTGGACCCCTGGGGGTCCACCTGGACCACTTTGGGAATCACTGATTTAGATCATAGGCTCTCAACCTTATTTTGCTCACCAATTGACAATTGGTTTCAGTAGAGTTTCTCCATGAGCGAAGGCCTTTAGTCAAATAATGTTCTTGTATATCTACTGTATACTGCCCTTGAGTATTTTCGCATCAAGTACCAGGCACCCTGTTATTTTGGACATGATACTTTTGTTTGCTGTTCTATTAATTTGGATGAGGAATGTACATATTTATATATTTTCAATTATCCTAATAAATCACTAACTTATACAAGAGAATTAGTATTTTAAGTAAAATATATACTATCTAAAATATATACACAAAAAAATGTATTCTATCAAAAAATATATTGTTCGAAGGTAAGATGGAAAGAAAATGTTATCAAATTAGAAATGTTAGAAATAAGAACAGAGCCCTAGAAATTAAAAATCTCACTTATATTGCAATAAGAAAAATTGAATTCCTGCACAAAAATATTTTTTAGAAGTTAAACACCATCGTTACTTATGATAAAATGCTTAGAAAAGTTAATAGTATAGAATAAGACACCGATAATAAAGAGATAACGGTCGTAACTGGCACTCGAACCTCGAACCCATCTAGTCTCACCAGGACTAACACTCTACCGATTGAGCTGCTGAGACCTAATCAAATTGGGTCATTTTTATTGATCTCATATTAAGCTCGTACCATGTATTAAATGTGTTATTTTTATTTTGCCTTCCACAAGAGCCCAACTACTCGGAGCCAGTGGTACTATGACATCTTGAATTTGGGGCACTTTGTGAGGCTGAAGAGGAAGGTTACTTTAGGAAGTAGTTTGCTATGCAGATGTGGACATCAAAATTAGCTGAAGCTGTTTAAAACAACCTTTCAATTCTGATGAATTACTAAGGAAGAGTTGTTTTACAGATTTTTAAAAATCATCAAATTTCAAAATTGAATTTTAACTAACTAACTAACCATCTCCGCAGGGATAGGAAGAGAGGACGGACCGCCAAACAACTCGGTCTTGGCACATACTCTTTGCCTCACTCACATTTATACATCGTCTCATACATACTCTTCTATTATTCTGACTTTTGACATGGCCTGACTCAAATATCTGATGCACTTGATTGTGCCATGTCTTCCTCGGGCGTCCCCGACTTCTTTTACCAATCACATTTGCGTCATAATATATTCTTCTTACACTAATTTCTTTGTTCATTCGCTTTACATGCCCAAACCATCTGAGGGTTCCTTTCTTAATCTTACTCATTACACTTACATCAGTCTTGCATTCTTTGCGGATCTCCACATTTCTCTCACGATCATACATGGTTTTACCATAAGTACGTCTCAGGGATCTCATTTCAACAGCATTCAGTCTACTTTCATCCTTCCTCTGCCAGCTCCATACCTCACTGCCACTGCTGGTAGGCACCAGTACTCCATTGTGGACTGATAGCTTTGCTTCTTTTGACAATTTTTTATTAGCGCCAACGGAATTTAGTCCTCCATTAATGGAGTTACCTGCATTTACTCTTCTTTCAATATCTCTATCAGCCTTCCCATCTCTCGTAAACGTACTACCCAGATACACAAACTCATCCATTTGCTCCAATTATTCATGATTCCAACTGTATTACTGTTTTCATACTCTCTCTTTCAAACACCATGACTTTAGACTTACTTACATTCATTCATCATTAACTCATTCTTCATACATACTTCGTTCATCCTAGACACTAGAGAATTTTGAATTATAAGTTCTGTTATAACGATATTGGCCAGTTGTTTAAAAAAACTGAAATAATAACAGAACTTGAATAGATCCTTGCAGAACTTGAAAATTAACTTTTAAATTTGATGAATTGTTCACATTCTGTGAAAAAAACCGTCCTTAAACTCGTCTATGATTCAAACAAAGACTTAAGTTAAAAATTGCCAAAAATCGAAAATGTAGCTTTTTTTACCGATATCCATGTTTCAATTAGGTACTTGTTACATAACATGAATATCTTGACCTTCAATGGAATCATAGAATTCAATACTTTTATGTAGGGTTGAGAGGACTGTTAAAAAAAAAATATATCGTATATCATTTCTAGTCAGGGAGGCCTTGAGCCAAACAGTGCCTGGGGCTAGTAAACACCTCAAGGACTCTGTAAAAGATGTTAGGTATTATCGACTTCTTGGCTCCTTGACTCCTTGGCAAGTCGGCCCCCGGAGCGGAATGCTCCGATTGTGCCTGTGCAGGGCCAGCTCTGTTTCTAGTCAGAACACATAATTGTGTTTTTAGTTTCCCATTGCAAACTCCAATCTGTGTAGCAACTGAATGAAAAAAAAAATTAGATAGCATTGGATATTTTAAAGATAGTAATTCAGCTGTTGGCATGACTGTTTGATCAGCTATTATACATTACTGTTGGTAGGAATTAGGACTGTTGAATAAAAGTAAATCAGAAAGAATTATTAGTACCAACCAATAGATAATAGAGTAGAAACACAGGGAAATATGGCACGGAAGTGTGCCGATCTTTGCCGAGCTTCCACCAAAATGCACGGATTACTACTACCTTTTTCATATAACACTTAATTTGAGGCCAAAAAAGGCGAATGATTATTTTTTAAAACAAAAGATTTAACAAATGTCTTGTACGGATATGTGCTACTTTATTATTTATTTATGTTTTAAATTACACAATTTGCTTGATAATGGAGGAAACTTCGACATTTTTTTAATTAAAATTATTTAAAAAAATAATCTAGCCCTATATCTGTATTAATATAATGAAAAATAAATAAAAAATGTAAAATATACCTTTTCTTGGGTAGAAATTTTAATTTAAATATGACAATTTTGTATTCCAGGAGTAAATCAGTCATTTGTAATTTAAATTTGCGACCTTTTTATTGCTTTGTTTTATTAATAATTTTTTTTTAATTACGTATTTCCATAATAAATATAGTGTTTTTTTCAATATGTAATATACTCACAAATAATTTCCAAAGTTGCTTCTAAAAAAAAAAAACCTTTATTTTATATTTTATAATTTAAAGCACAAATAAATAAATAAGCACACAACCGTAGGTATTTGCTATGCCTTTTGATTAAAATATAATTATTCAATTTAATTGGGTATTTTGACCTCAAATCCAAAATTAAGTTTTATATGAAAAAGTAAGTTTATGCCTTTTGTATAGGTAGAAACAATGGCGGGGCGTTGCTGTGTGTAGATGCGATTTGTAATAGTATAGGTGATCAATGATGGCGACACTTTTGTGCGCGAGATTTCATTTATCTCTTCGCCAAACAGATGGGTTGTTTCATTTGTTTTTAGTTGTCATTTTGTATCACTAGATCAGCGTTTCTTAACAGTGTTGAAAGAATCGCCTCTTTTCAGCCCCGGATTTAAGGGGCGGCAGTTTTAGGGGGCGCCTAAATTGTCATTTATTTGATTGAAAAAAACTTGATTAAAAAAGTGCCTGGCATCCAGTGCACAGTGTTCTATCAATTATTCACTTGATGTTAAAACGGCTAGTTGGTATTTGAACACATTCTAAGTTGATTTATGAACATGTCCTAAGTCGATTTTGAACGCGTGCATAGTGTACGTGATGTCTCTGCCGGGGGAATCCCCGTCGCATCTAGAACTAGGGGCTACACGAGCTGAGCCGAATAGACCCGAGCGTTCAAACGTCAAGAAAAGTGACGGTCACTCACCTCACGAGATAGGGCGCCACTCATCGAGAGGGAGCGCCACAATTAAGTTTCTGCTCCGGTTTGAAAAAGTCGTAGATCCGGGGCTGCAATGAACGTACTATCGAGCCTCGGACATTACAAAACTTTCACTAGGTGATATTTTAAATTTTGAATGGGCCTTTATTTTATACGAATCACAATGACGTATTACGCATCAGTTTAAATTTTTGTGTGTGAAAATGTAGTTTATTTAACAGAACTTAAAAAAATCTAAGCGCCTAAAGAAAGAGTGTCAGTGTATCAGTGTATATATAGCCCGTGAATGAGCTTATTTTCTATATTGACACAATGCCCACTCAAACTTCTGCAGCACCCCCTTAGTGTTAAAAATTTAAAAACGCCCCGCTAGATCTCCAAAACGCCCACAAAGAAAAGGTTAAGAATCACTGCACGATGCTAGAGTCCAATGATTCATGGTCCATCTCCCTTTATTCTACTATCTGTGGTGCCAAGCTAGATGAGTGTTTATCACGTTATCATGATATATATGTATTTATTTAACGGGCTCTGTACTTATGAATATTTACTCACGTATTGGATACAAATGTTTTGGCAAGTCGCTTAGTGTTGGGTATGTGTGTGCAGATAATGAATAAATCCATGAAAAATACACAAACCTTGTTTCATTATATTTTATTTTTAAGAAGAAGGGAAGTGGAGTTTTGGGAAATACATAAATCTGGGTATTCAGATATTATAACAAAAGGTAAAAGCTGACTCCAATTAATAGCTTTTCGATTTTGAAGGGAATTTTTCAGTCTGAAACGGGGAGAAAATACACCGTGTTCCACGCTCACACCATGAAACTTTGGAGGTGATTCATGAAAACCTTTGCAAATTTTTTTTTTCAAAAGTGCCAACATAATTTTGGTTTGGGGTTTGGTTTACAAAGTGTTTGTATAATTGTTGTTTCTTCCCACTCTTGATTTGAGTGAGGGTGGCAATTTAATTTTCCGAACATGTGCGTAACTGCATAAGGCTGCCTTTACACTCATAAGTAAAAATTACGATTTACGTAAGATTTTGATAAGTTACTCACAGGAGCGTTTGTTTACATAACGCTTGTTGAGGATTGGTTCATACTCCTGTATTTTTTTAATTTTTTTTTTTAAAGCTGTTAATGCAGTACACGTTAGTGTTAGTTCGTCCAAAATTCAATCAAATGTGTTGTTCTTTTACTTAGATTAACCTTTGTTTTTTTTTTAATATTTGTAACAATTAGTTTGAAATAAAGGAAACAAAAATATAATTTTTCTTATCTTCAAAACTTTTATTTCTCGATGCCAGTTTTTATGGACATGGTATAAACCATGGATCAGCAACCTGCGGCCCGCGAGACATCTTGGTGCGGCCCGCAAGATTCTTGCCACAATGCATGTGATGGACGACGTCATAAACAACAGAGTAAAAGTGAGTGAGAAAAGGAGCGAAGGAATAGCGATACAACTTAAAATTGAGTGTGAAAACCGGTTTGCTGATTTCAAAAGGATCTCACGCAGGAAGGAGATTTTCGAAAACCCCCACGCAGTGGATATCGACAATGTACCTAGCGAATTGCAAAAACCGTGGTAGATTTGACTTCTAAAAACTAAAAGGAGTTTAAAAAGTTTTCTCAGCAAATAATTATTAAGTTTGGTAGTATTTGTGAGAAAAATTTTTCAAATCTGAATTATCGAAAAATCAACACTGTTCTCGGTTTTCCGAAAAAAATGCAAGCTAATATAAAAACAACTTGCAACCCAAATGTAACCACAAAAATTTCATTGATTTTAAAACTAAAATATATGTACCTACATAAATATTTCAAGTATTTTTTTTACACTAGCTCCATACAGGAGGCCCTGAGGAAAATAATTCCCCTCAAGGCCTGTGTCATCTTCAGGGATGGGATGTGGAGGGTCTCTTTAGGAAACGAAAGAGGGGAAGTTTTGGAAAGGAAAGGTGTGTTAGGGGTGGGTAGGATTCTGGGGGTCAGTGTGTCTAGGAATGACGGACTATGAATCCATCCCTCTCACTGCGGTGCAAGACAATGTTCCGAGAGAGTACGGTTGGAGAAGTCGAAGGGACTCCCTCAACCATTTTCTCCCGATCCGGCCTGCCGTGCAGCTGGTAGGCAGACGCATCCGCCGCGAAGACCAGAACAAACCTCACCCCAAGAACACGGGCACCCCTGTTTAGTCGCTAAACGTAGCAAACCACTCGGGGTGACCTATGGCAGAGGTGTTGGTTATCCAAAAAATGGTTTCCGGGGCGACGATACCCATACCCGCCTCCCAAATTGGAATAGGTGTACTGTAATGACATGTGACCAAAGTGCGGCCCGCACTAATCCCCATGTAAAATATTTGGCTCTTTTATAACAAAAGGTTGCCGACCCTTGGTATAAACCATTCCTCAGCAAGCGATACCTAATGCGCGTCGAACTTATGGTAATTAATGCTCACGGAAGTTGTGCGGATATTTAACTTACCTGAGTTCTCACGGCGACCACCACACACGTAATTTTACTGGCGGTAAGATGGTTTCCTATCAATTTGCTGCAGTAAAATGTACGCGATTTTGTCAGTAAACACGAAAGGGTCCAAATAAAGTGTTGGAATAGAAGTTGGCTTGAGAGAAACACTTCTGTTCGCGCTTTTGTTCCGTTAACGGCGGAAATTAATGAACTTTGATTTTTTACTAATGACGGCTAAATAACAGCAACCGACTTCGAATTCAAATACGCTATGTAAAAAATAGAGATCTTGAGATTAGAAAGGATTGGACCGATAATTAAAATGGATGATGCACATTTTCGTAAAAGCTTTTTTCCACCTGAAAAATAAAAGACATCTCTTCGGTTTTTGAAATCAGAAAAGTTTCTTCCCATTTACATCATTTCTCTATGGTTTACATTCGTTTTCGTGGGTACCTAGGTGCTTATTTGAATTTTATCTAGTGTTATTTTTATATTGTTTTCGGATGATAATAAGGGAGGTAATTATACACTTAACCTAATCAGATTTTAGTTCAAATAATACATATACTAGTTTTTACAGGAAAAAAATCCTACGAAAACATGCGTTTTTTACCTTTTGAACTCTCTCATCGGCGCATTTTGGCATTATTTTTTACGGTGAGCATCTCAACTTATCAAACTGATTTCATAACCTGTGAGAAAGCCGTAGGTTCACGCGGACGCGGTTAGACCTGTCAAAAAACTTGGGTAAGAACAACTTCCGTGAATTGCGGCTCTAAATTACGGTAAGTGACTTTTGGTATCTTTTATATTATAATTGAGATTAAAACACTTTTGCACTTTTTTCCACTAATTTATTTACACCAGGACCGGTTTCATCCTACTACGGACATTTTCAGACTGGTAGTTAAAATTCTTATGCTATGGCATTTATACAAACTTAAGCAGGGGTACACAACATTGTCTCTATATAATGAATGTTTCTATTTTGTTAATTTAAGGTATTATAAGTTATTTGTTAATTTAAGGTACATATAGGTAATTATAAAGTTAATTATTAAAATTATGAATGATTTTACACAGTAAATGGATATTTTTAATTCACATGAATATATACGAATTTATACAATTGAAAAGGTTTGCAATTTCTGATATTTTATTTTAGTAATGTTGGGATATTCCCTTCTTGTTGCTTAGGGATTATTGACAAATATTGATGGTACTATGGTCATTATTATTATTGGGTTCTCCGTATAATCGATTATCCAAAGACCATTAGGTACCAAATTTAGTAATGTTGGGATATTCCCTTCTTGTTGCTTAGGGATTATTGACAAATATTGATGGTACTATGGTCATTATTATTATTGGGTTCTCCGTATAATCGATTATCCAAAGACCATTAGGTACCAAATTTAGTAATGTTGGGATATTCCCTTCTTGTTGCTTAGGGATTATTGACAAATATTGATGGTACTATGGTCATTATTATTATTGGGTTCTCCGTATAATCGATTATCCAAAGACCATTAGGTACCAAATTTAGTAATGTTGGGATATTCCCTTCTTGTTGCTTAGGGATTATTGACAAATATTGATGGTACTATGGTCATTATTATTATTGGGTTCTCCGTATAATCGATTATCCAAAGACCATTAGGTACCAAATTTAGTAATGTTGGGATATTCCCTTCTTGTTGCTTAGGGATTATTGACAAATATTGATGGTACTATGGTCATTATTATTATTGGGTTCTCCGTATAATCGATTATCCAAAGACCATTATTATTATTGGGTTCTCCGTATAATCGATTATCCAAAGACCATTATTATTATTGGGTTCTCCGTATAATCGATTATCCAAAGACCATTATTATTATTGGGTTCTCCGTATAATCGATTATCCAAAGACCATTATTATTGTTGGGTTCTCCGTATAATCGATTATCCAAAGACCATTAGGTACCAAATTTAGTAATGTTGGGATATTCCCTTCTTGTTGCTTAGGGATTATTGACAAATATTGATGGTACTATGGTCATTATTATTATTGGGTTCTCCGTATAATCGATTATCCAAAGACCATTAGGTACCAAATTTAGTAATGTTGGGATATTCCCTTCTTGTTGCTTAGGGATTATTGACAAATATTGATGGTACTATGGTCATTATTATTATTGGGTTCTCCGTATAATCGATTATCCAAAGACCATTATTATTATTGGGTTCTCCGTATAATCGATTATCCAAAGACCATTATTATTATTGGGTTCTCCGTATAATCGATTATCCAAAGACCATTATTATTATTGGGTTCTCCGTATAATCGATTATCCAAAGACCATTATTATTATTGGGTTCTCCGTATAATCGATTATCCAAAGACCATTATTATTATTGGGTTCTCCGTATAATCGATTATCCAAAGACCATTATTATTATTGGGTTCTCCGTATAATCGATTATCCAAAGACCATTATTATTATTGGGTTCTCCGTATAATCGATTATCCAAAGACCATTATTATTATTGGGTTCTCCGTATAATCGATTATCCAAAGACCATTAGGTACCAAATTTGATTGATTGTTCTTATAATATACAAAAAATAATTTTTGTAATATGAATATTGAAAAATGAAGAGTTCTTAAAAAAATTTGCAATTGGAGGCACGCGAGCTAATTGAAAATCTGAATGTACCGGGACTGAATATATTGAACGGGGGAGAGGGGTGGGGTTTGCGGGAGAGGGGAGAAGGAAGGCGGGGAAGGTGTAGGGGGAAAGCGTGAGGAGAAGGGTACATGGGAGGGGAAGGGGAGGCGGAAGGGGAACGGGAAGAATGGGAAAAGACACGCAGGGAGAAACAATTTCTTTATCAGTGGCATTGCAACGCATGCCGGGAACTCGCCAATTCAAAATAAAAATTACAATTGTAGAGCGCAGTTTTGATATATTTCACCTATTGTGTGCTGTAGAGATCTAGTTTTATACTTACACTAGCTGGGTTACCCGGTTTCGCTCAGGACAACATTCGATAGTGTTCTGGAATGTTCCACAATTTATTTTATTTATTTATAGCGGACCCGACAGACGGTGTCCTATACACAACTGTCGGGACAAACTAAAATTAAAATAGAATAATATTGAATATTCGATATTGCGATGGTGGCGCAGTCTGCCGGATCCAATGTAAAACATTCCAAAATCAACGACTCCTTAGAAATAAAAAAAAATAATTAAAATAATATTTTCCGGTGGACCAAATTGTGAATCTAAACCATTCTCCAATCCCCTTGAACCCACACAAAAAATTTCATCAAAATCGGTTCAGCCGTTTAGGAGTTCAGTGACATACACACGGACAGAAGAAATATATATATTAAGATAATTAAAATTAGTTAACGTATCGCGGCCCTGATGAGGCTTGGGTACAAAAAAAATCTTTCGCTTGCTTTCTATGAAAAAAAATAATTTTTGCTGAAAAAAATGCATTTCCTTACAGTCTCTAGGCAGTTTACGTCATTGGAATTCAAACAATAGATGCTGTGTATATTGTTAAATTAACAGCTATAAGTCGTATAAATCTTCAAAGTACGGACAACAGCCTGGGGGAAGTTCTGGTAAGGCGGGGCTCAATTCTTGATTGTTTTTATTTCGCAATGACTTAACAACACATTTTATGCGAGAGTTCTACCTTTTACGCCATTCGTACTTTAATTAAAGACTTTGCCATCCATTTTTTATCGTGAATATTGTGCGAGTAGGAAGGTAGGGTAGACCGGGGATAGTTGAAACAATTTTATTTTAGTTGTTTGTAGTGGAGTATCTTTTATATTTACAGGTGACATGAATCTAATAATTACAATATAATGTATCTGGTTCGCAAATAAAATTATTGGGTGGCGACAACTGGTACAGGTAAGCTAAAATAACCACTCAAAGAAGACAGAGAAGTCTGGTTCAATTGATTGAATGATGTCAATTGTATATCTTTAGATTAATTGGAGTAATTTTAATGTGTTTTTCTCATTTTTGTTGGTTTAATAGCGCTCAATGAGATCTTGAAGGTTCCAGATTTCCATTCAACACTCTAGAAACTAGAAACAGCCAATTTCAGTGATGTATCATCGTAGTTACGGTTTTTACTTTCTAAGATTTGACTTTTATTATTCACTACACCCTTTATACTTATACCTACCTATATACTTTATATATACTTATACCTACCCTATATACTTTTATCATTCACTTCACACTATAGACGGCCGGCGTAGTCCAGCGGTAAGGCTCTTGACTAGCATTCCGAAGGTCGCAGGATCGAATCCCGGCGTGGCAAATAAATTTAATTTGACTTTTTTTTGTGTAATTTCACAAAATATTCATTTTAAATAATATATAGTACATTTGCGGCACGTTCCAGAGTGGAAGATACTCTCAGTATCGCCCTGGTGTAGGACCACCATTCAGAATTGAAACGTTGCTTGAAATGGCGTTGGCCGTGTTTGGTGACCAGATCTGAATAGCCAGGTACTTCCCACCTTCCTTTTACCCATCTCCTTCCCCTCCCCACTTCCTTCAGCCTCACAACATACCCCAATTGGGGATGCCATAGTCTCACCGGCTTCAGACGGGAGCAGTTGGGATTCTTGTGGGGTATTCATATAAAAAACCTTCATTCGTAAGGAGAATATGATTTTCAAAAGCTTTTGGGTGTATTTTCGTTATGACTTGATTGTCTAAAGCAGCGTTTTTCAACATGTGGTACGTGTACCCCTTGGAGTACGCGAAACAAAAATTGGGGGTACGCAATATCGTGGAACGAATATAGATTTTAAAACTCAGCTCAACCTTGTCAAATTGAGCCCAACTTGTAAAACTTTGCTCTGTAAAGCAAGCTCAATGTATGACTACTTTACGTTAACATTGTATGATTGATTATAAAGGGTGAAACAGGAAATGAGGATTTTATTTTTACTACTGATACAAGAGAAACTTTTTTCTACAAAATTTTTTGAGGTTAAAAATTTCATCCTCTCAATACACTTTGTGAGTTTGGATAAAATAAAAAGACGTGGAACAAATTTTGTTCAATTTCGTTTGTAGAATCTGGTTAAAAATGCCCGAAGTCGTGTTAAGCTCTGTGTAAAATTGCATTATTTGTATTTGTGTGACTTGATTGGTAAATTCTTGTAATAATGAGAGTATTAAAAAAAAATCAAGTGAGACATGTCTTTCATTATACGAGTACACAAGACTGATAGCAGGCTCAAAAGGTTGACAATCGCTGGTCTTAAGTTTCAAAAACTGGGAGCGGCTGAAATACTAAAATAATTGAAAAATTGCAACAGTCCTCAGACAGGACGTTTCAAACGTACCCACGCATTTTCTCACGCCAAACAAATGCAATACAAATATAATATAATTTAATAGTTAAATAAGAGAACATAATAAAAAAAATGGCCAAGCTACGAGAGCTTGTCGAAAATATTAACTTTTGAGCCGGATATTCAATAATGTCTCCCGTTCACGACTGTATCTATCGAGCGCTACTGACGACTTGAGAACAGAGGTTAGGTCGCAAAAGGTATGTCACACTCAAAGATATTGAAATATAAGATACATGCTATGATGGCTGCCCGACTATCGGCGGACTACGGCCTAATAATCTTAGTTTGATTACAGAATTTAGTTGATTTTTTGAAGGTGTGCAGTAGTATGGTTAACAATATCGGTGACACCCACTAAAAACTGCTGATAGCACAACTCTCATATTTAAATATCTTTGGTCACACTTGTACATATCATAGTTTTAAAGAAAATTGAGATATTTCAATCATGACGCGTTTCAACCGTCCCCAGTCTACCCTACTTACCAAGGTTCTAACTTAATATGCATAAAAAATTATACCTTATCTTCGTGTCTTTCGCGTGGAAGAATATGTTTTGATTCCTGTATAGTATACGGGAATCGGGCTGAAAAAAGAGATGGTGTAAAACGGCTTTTACGCTGGATTTCAAAAAAAGTGAATAAACGTTTAGAAACACAGCAAATCTCAGGCAAAAATACATGTTACCGATTCTGATATGTAAAAAAATTTTGGGTCGGAACTAAAAATATTACGAAAATTTTTCTTTAATAAATTTTCAAAAATATAAACACCCTTAAAAATTGCTTCAAAGATTTCAAAACACAATAATTTTTTTTCACTTAAACTAATAAAGGTACAAATATTTTTTTACTTTTATTAAAATTAAATCTACAAAATAAAAACAACAATAGTAATCTAATATCTTAAAAACTAAATAAATAACACCTTTCTTCCATACATACAAGCAGAGCTATTTTCGGGAACACATCTTTAAAAAAAAATATAGTTAGAAAATAATGAAGATGAAATATTTCACATACATAATACACGTAATGTTAACTTTTCATTTACAACATTGTATCATTTTTGTTATTTATTTTTGGGGTGTTATGCCGTGTTGCGCTACCTCCTTCTTTAGCCAACGTTTCGGACAGCATTGCAGTGTCCATCATCAGGACAGATGAGCCGGGATGATGGACACTGCAATGCTGTCCGAAACGTTGGCTTAAGAAGGAGGTAGCGCAACACGGCATAACACCCCAAAAATAAATAACAAAAATACTTTTGGCCGTGAAAACCTAAAATCATACCCAAAATTGTATCAGTTACATTTTCCTTTTGCAGAAATAAATTTCTTAAAAAAAGAAAATGATAAAATTAGGACTTAATTTTTAATTTATTACATTTGATTACCGCCTACATTTTTATTATAAATTTTACATTTACGACGTAAACAAAAGAATCCATTATATTAATACCTGCCTTGGATGAATTATATCCACTTTTCCATCTCGAGAAACAATGGCAGAACATTTAATTAATTCCCGGCTTTGCGACACTTTATCCCTGCGGCAAATTAACTTACATTTGAATTTATTTTTGAGGAGTCAATTTTGAAATCAAGTCAAGTCCGAAAATAGGATTTTTAATTATTGTTGAAATCTAGTTTCAAAAATTCAAATTCATCTCAATTTGGCAACAAAAAATTTCCACGTTACGTGAGTGCTGGTAATTCTGTGAGTTTCGCCCAGGCGAAAGATCAGCAAACAGAATCGAAATGGCTTTATTTATTTATATTTTATACTAGCAAATACCCGGCATACGTTGCAATACCTCTCAAAAAAAAAAAAAATTCTTCTTGCGTATCCTTTTCCGTGCGTCCCTGTTCCCGCTACCATTCCCTTTCTATATGTATATTTTTTTACAGAAAGCCCTGAGGAAAATAATTTCCTTCAGGGCCTATTCATCTTTGGGGATGCTGTGTGGAGGTTCTTTTTAGGAAAGGAAGGATAGGAAGTTCTGAAAAGCTGAAAAGAAAAAGGATATGAGGGGTGGGTAGGAATCTGGGGGTCAGCGTGTCCAGGAGAGACGGACGTGTGAATCCATCCATCCCACTGCGGTGCAAGGTGATTTTGCGAGAGAGTACGGCTGGAGAAGTCAAAGGGACTCCCTCAACCATTCTCTCTCGATCCGGCCTGCCGTGCAGTTGGTGGGCAGACGCCTCCGCCGCCAAGACCCGGACAAATCTCACCCCATGAACCCGGGCACCCCTGCTAAGTCATCAAACGTAGCGAACCAGTTGTGGTGACCTATGCCAGAGGTGTTGGTTATCCAATAAATGGTTCCCGGGGCGGCGGTAACCATATCCACCTCTCAAATTGACCTCCCATATCCTCTTCCCCTCCTGCGTTCATCTTCCAACCCCCCCCTGCTGAGTTCCCTTCACCAATCCTCCGATCCCCATCCACCTTCCCAGCCTTTCCACCTCTCACCCCTCTCGAATTCCCCTCCCCACCTTTTTTTTTTAAATTTTCAAACAATTTTATATATACCCTAGCTGGGTTACCCGGCTTCGCTCAGGACAACATTCGAGAGTGTTCTGGAATGTTCCACAATTTATTATATTTATTTATAGCGGACCCGACAGACGTTGTCCTGTACACAACTGTCGGGACAAACTAAAATTAAAATAGACTAATATTGAATATTCAATACTGCGATGGTAGCGCAGTCTGCCGGATCCAATGTAAAACATTCGAAAATCAACAACTCCTTAGACATAAAAAATAATTAAAAGAACATTTTCCAGTGGACCAAATTGTGAATCTAAACCATTCTCAAATCCCCTTGAACCCACACAAAAAATTTCATCAAAATCGGTCCAGCCGTTTAGGAGGAGTTCAGTGACATACACACGGACAGAAGAAATATATATATTAAGATAATAAGATTATAGAAACAAACAGTATATTGGTTACAGTGATAAAACAATGTACAGATATTAAATAATGTTTCATAGTGGGTACCTTTGATAATAATTGTTATTAGCGTCTTATTCGAGATATGTATATTTAGAATAGGGCGAGTCGCGTTGTGTATAGGTGTGTGTTTATGTGTGAGTATGTTAGTAGGTGTGAGAAGGTGATCTGTAAAGGGAACAGTTTATATCATTATCATGATGCTCCTTCTAAATTTGAGCAGTGAATTCGAGAAAAGAGACGTTAGACTTAAGGCAAATATTATTGAATGTATGAAGAGCACAGTCAATTGGCGGATTGGCTGCTGCATTTATTTAATTAAGCGTTTGGAATAGTTTGTACGACCGAAACAGGACTTTCTACCGAAATCGAATCTTCGGTATCTGTCTCAGTTTCGGCCGAAACCGAAACTGAAACCGAAACTTTTTTAGACACGTAAAAATCTATTGTTTACTGAAATTTGCCTTATTTTTCACACTTATGCATACAGTTAACACGTGTTAAATGAAATTAAGAAAAAAATAATTGAAATATGCGAAAAATCTTTTCTTTTTGTATTACTGCTATAAAACAAACAAAAATTATAAAAATGTTAACTATTTCTTGGAACAAAAATTTGTCAATAATCAGCATTACATTATAAAGAAGGACCTCATTAATTAAGTGTTTTAACCGGCCTGCGAACTCAGCTGATGATGGCGGGTGACACGCGAGCCACGAACTCACCCGAAGTCTGCCGAACGACTAACGATAATTTACGAACGCAGAGTTTGGGGTGCGGCCGAAGGTTCGGCAGATTTTCTGCTGAAACCGAAACTAATGCCGAAACCGAACCTTCGGTCGGTCACTAATAACCATGTTTATTGACCAGATCTGAATATATAAATATTTTCCAACCTTCCACTTTCCCATCTTTTCCCCCTCTCTATTTCCTAGCTGGAGATGCTCTAGTCCAGTGGTCCCCAACCTTTTTATTGCCGCGGACCGGTCAACGTTTGATAATTTTGCCGCGGCCCGCTAAGGGGTGGGGTGGGAGAGGGGGGAGGGGGTTGATTGCTTATATTTTAGATTGTTTTAATATTACACGTTATTATGTCACCTAAAATGTATAACTAGTACACATCGCCTTAAAATAAATATAATAATAAGCTCTCGTTGGTCGCAATAGTATTTTGTGTAAAAAACGGGAATAAATTCACCAATACAATTAAACGCGTATTCTTAATAAAATGATTCCACTTGCATTTGGGCAAGCAGAATATAAGAGCGGTGACTCACGTCGTTGCGTCTCACTCGAGCTCTTTACGTTATAATATTATGCGAGTGCGCAAGATGGAAGCCCAGTCGTGTTTTTTATTTCGAAGGTTTTGTGTCGTCGGCAACTTGGCGTGAAGGCAAGATAACTGAATAATTATTTTATCGATAATTATTTATTTTTTTATTGGGGGTGTTCGATTTTTTTTTACGTAATTTTGATTTTTAAGCAAGGCCTTGGGCGGCCCGGTACCATTTTATATATTATTAGTTGGGGACCACTGCTCTAGTCCCCTGGCTCCAGATGTTTGGGAGCAGTTAGGACTCTGGTGTGGTGTTCACATCAAATACCATAAACGAACGCGGGCTGAATGCAATGTCATAACGGTGTAAGTTTAGCAGTTTGGGGGAAGTGTGTTCTAAATCGGGCTTAAGGTCATGTCGCACTCCCCCCTCTCGCCCCATCGCCCCTTTGCAGATGATAACAGGTAATTGCCAATTTTTCGCTCCGCCAAGCAAAACATTGTAGTATCGGTGACTGGATAATGTGAATATTATCAGTCTGTACGGGATGGAGCAATTTCAAGTTATTAACTTTAAATTTTTTTGTGAATACCGCTCAAGAGTCCCAACTGATCCTGTCCGTTTGAAGTCAATGAAACTACGGCATACACCAAGGAGATGAGAAGGAGAATGGTGAAGAGGAAGGTAGAGAAGTACCCGGTGTTACGTGTCTTTATTTATTTACACATATATGTGTAAATAAATAAAGACACGTAACACGTATATACGGCACAACATGTGCCATTAACATAATTGACAAATCATATAAATAGTACAATAATATGAAGAATAACAATATAAACATAAGTCAAATCTTAAAAAAGAGGTCAGATTACTGGCGTGATCGATATTAGCATACTCATTGCCTAAACTATGCAAGCGATTTATTGTTGAATTTTCTTCTGCATTCGTTCCAGTGTTGTTACAATGCTTAGCTCCGTCGTCTCTGTTAATATTGATGGGGTTTTTATGGATTTCAATTGCCTCCGTAATCAGGCGCGCTCTGTAAGTTTTGGGTCTTCCCAAGACCTACTGAGGTCGGCAAAGACTAAGTTTCCTCTGGAAACAGATGGAGTATATAAACTCAGCTGTTCCGGATGTGACAAGGTCTATGTAGGCCAGACAGAGCGGACGATCTCCAAAAGGATTTCGGAACACTTTCGTGCTTGTAAACTTGGCCACCCTGACAAATCGGCAATCGCCGAGCACTTAATCGAAACCGGCCATTACTTTGGATTTGTTCCTGAAGTCCTGGGAAGACCCAAAACTTACAGAGCGCGCCTGATTACGGAGGCAATTGAAATCCATAAAAACCCCATCAATATTAACAGAGACGACGGAGCTAAGCTCAATAGTTCTTGGTATCCAGTAATTGACGGCTACACCAAAGCTAAACGCAAAAAACCATGCTGAATTTTTTCTAACACCAGCTCGTAGAGAAATGGAGCTGGCAGCACGGTATCGCTTCGACACACATAAGTAAACACTCTCACCAATATCATTTACTCATCTGCCCTGATGATGGACACTGTAACGCTGTCCGAAACGTTGGCTAAAGAAGGAGGTAGCGAAACACGGCATAACACCCCAAAAACAATAACAAAAAAAAAAAAAGTTATTGTTTATTTTGAATAGAAAAATAAGATCATTAAGTATTCTTCTATCTTTTAACGATAAGAGTCGCATTTTTTGTAAGAGAGAATCATAGTTTATGTCATCCACGGGAAACCTAATTTGAAATTGATTGATCTTAGAAATTTTTGTTGGATTCTTTCAATGGAATTTGCATGGCTTTTGTAGAAAGGGTTCCGTATGGGGGAATTGTATTGTTTTGTTGGTAGATGCATACCAAAGCCTCACATCGGATGTTGACAAGTTTGGCCATATTGGGACTATCTTTCAAAATTTTGAATAGAAGCGTTTGTGGAAAATTTTTCATTCTTACGAGCATAACGCTAAGCTTGGGGTCGGACTTTGCAAGCAGTTATCTCGGGCTCCATGGCCCCGAACCCACTGACATTTTGGATTCTTTTTAAGAACTATGTTCTGAAGAGGAATCAATAACAAAATCTCCAAAAAGTAGCATTT
This sequence comes from Glyphotaelius pellucidus, assembly GCA_936435175.1. Lineage (NCBI taxonomy): Eukaryota > Metazoa > Arthropoda > Insecta > Trichoptera > Limnephilidae > Glyphotaelius > Glyphotaelius pellucidus. Next base: position 11,413,386 of record OW386560.1, read on the forward strand.
GTGGAAAATTGGAATGAGGCCGTGTTTCATATTTCTTCCTAGTGATAGGAACACTGTTATTTTCAATTGAGGTTGCCCGTTTCATGCCTGAAGAGCCTGACTGATTCATTGTAACATTTGGCTGAAAATAAAAGAGGAAACCCACATAATCTGAAAAAAATTTGGTTGTCTGTAAAGTCGGTTTACGGACGATAATTTTACGTGATAACGTCACGAGCCGAACCCTTAAGCCAAACACTTCGGCCGATTGTGCCTCTCTATCGTTTGTTCCGCAATCTCGCTTGCACGCTCGGCTCAGGCGGAACGTGACAGTGTGACAATGAGTCATACTTTTTCGTGAGTGCTGCCGGCGTTCATCAATTTATACGACGTTATCACGTCAAAAAGTCATATCCAATAAAAAAGTTACATAGTGGTCTGACAGACTTATAACAGCCATGGCTTACCAAAATCGCATGCGCCGACACTGCCATTCTCCAAGCTCGCTGTTGGCGACTACTAGAAGTGCGGGGCACCACTACGAATGCTTGAGGTGTCTGTCAGACCACACGTCTATACTTAAAGGTAAAAAAAATACCTTCCCAATAATTCTTCCAAAATTCCAATAAGCTGTTTTTTGTAAGAATAATACGTCTGTCGATTTTCTTCGACTTTCCAATGACGACATCTTGAAGAACGCAGCTGACTCTTTGTGGCTCAGATGAGGACGATAGCTCCGAAAATCAAGGTATCGTAGAAATCGGTTTTTCACTTTCCCAACTGTGTGAGAAATATACTTGGGATTCCAGATTTGAGATGCGTACTCCAAAGAACTACGCACATATGCAAAGATTACTTCGAGATCATGATTATATTATTTATATCTCTTTTTTCTACAAGTAAGTAAGTAACACTCTAACGCAATTGTTAAACTATTAGTAGTCCCTAATATTTTCAGACAGAGACACAATACTCCGTTGCTGTTTCAGAGTGCAAAAATTTTACCTGTGAAGGCAATACTATGGTATAAAATTATAATTCAGCATAATATATTTACCCCGCAGCATAAAGACAAACTAGAACATAAATATAGCACTAGATTCACGCGCAACGACGGGTTAATAGTTCCGAAATTTAATAATAAGTACGGACAGAGAACGTTTGGATACATCATACCGAAGATATTTAATTTATTACCTGAAACTATAAAGCAACTTAATTCTATGAATAAGGTTAAATATATGCTGAAAAATTGGTTATCGGAAAAAGAATATTTATATTTATGAAAAAATGTATGAAAAAATGTTGAATCTGTAGAAATAAGATGTTAATTATAACTTTTAAAATATATTTGTAATGGAACCATAAGCACCTGCTGACAAGCCAATGCTATTGGCTTAGCAGGACTTGTTTGTTGATATTTAAAATAAAATAAATAAATAAATTATATTAAAAAAAAAAAAATTACATGGACGTCATAGTAGGAATCAATTTTTATCTCAGACTACCACCTACGACTCACATTAAACTACAGACTTATTTACAATGTAGACAATTTGTCAGTATTACAGTCGCTTCTTACTATTCCGAACAGAGCCCGAGTATTTCTAAATCCGTGATCAGGACATCAGGAACACAGCAGGGGGGGAGGGGTAGACGGGATTATTAATGGGTAAATAAAGCTCGATTGACAAGGAAGCAAAATAATCGGCGCAGAGATTTTATGTGATCAAGGTGAAGCTTTGTGAAGGTGAAGGTGATTTTTTTTTTTGTTTTCTTTATTCATTAAAATGTTTGTTACATGAATTTTATGATTTTTCGACCACCATGCTAGGCACATGCCCGTGTTGTGGTGGTCGATAAATCTGAACTACATACATTTTACATTACATTACAATACAATATTATTCACCTTCATTATTTTAATAAGTTGGAAACAATCCTTTTTTTTTATTCGAATTGAGCTTTGCATTGATTGAAGTACTAAGGAGAATTGATTTATTTGTCAATTTCTTTCACAGCTTCAACTCTGACGCTTTTTGACGTTATAACGTCTTATAAATCGATGAATGCCGGCTGCACTCATGAAAAGCATGACTCATTGTCACGTTCCGTCTGAGCCGAGCGTGCAAGCGAGAGCGCGAAACAAGCGTTCGGCTTGTGACGCATCTATCTCTATTCCACTCCGTCGTTATTATATGACGTTATCACGTAAAATTATCGTCCGTAAACCGACTTCACAGACAACCAATTTTTTATGACTATTTCTGTACTCATTGGAAGGGAAAATGCAAAAAAATGAATGAACGCTTTTATATTTACCGTGTCGATTCACGGTTACGGTACCGTGACGGCATAAAAAATGCAATCAACATACGTTCCTTATTACCATAACGCTGCAGCTCTTTCTTACACATTAATAATGGTGAGGCACACAAAATACATGTGACTGTTTCCTCCAAAGTACTACTTTTTTGCAACGGGAATTGCGTGTCATTTTCTTTACACGCGCGAGGGAGACGTATGAAAACGATTGGTTGTCTGTTGTCATTTAGTGTGTAAGAAAGAGTTGCAGCATTGTATTTTTAAAAACAAAAGCTAAACCATCAGCGCATTGACATTTGACGCTTTTTGAATTCAATTTTATCTTTGTAACTATATTCCATACTTTCAAAATTATCGTCACGGCAAGTAGTATTGGTAGGGATCTACGGAGACGTCACGGTGCGGTGTGTGAGAGAGATGCAAGAAAATGATTACTTTTTTGCTTCGAAGGGAACAGACCTACCTGTATCTCATCTTTTGAAAGAGCTGGAGCAAAATTGAGATAATGAACGTATGTTTATTGCCTTTTTTATGCGGTCACGATTCCGTTACCGTCGCGGTAAATATAAAAGCATCCAATAACTGCAATTTGAATGAGAAAGAAAAATAAGCCAGATTTTCTTTTCAATTGTTTCCGGCTTTCAACTTGGCTCTTTGAGAGAGAGAAGGTGAATTTAAACAGTATTTTTTACATAAATGGTGTATCAAAAAATAAAAAGAAAAATTATATGGAAGATAACAGTCGTTTTCAAACATAGATGAGATATTGAAGAGGGGAGGCAATTTTAGATAAGGCTTGATAGAAGGGTGGATTTTTGTTTAGAGAGGTACATCCAACAAATATACGAGCTAAAGTTCCCACTAGACCACAGAAAGAACCATCAGAATTTTAAAAGGGTGAAAAAGAAAGGAACAACGCCCAATTCTCTTTCGAATAAGTGAGGAAATTTATTTTTTGGAAAAAGTGTTTACACCATTGACATATGAGAACATATTTATATACTAGACGAGAACAGACAGGTGAGGGGTACAAACTAACTACAGCGGGACGCGAAGGGGGGAAGATCACTGTTGTGATATGTGATTCATCAATAAATCAATCTGACAGTATATAGGCATCTCGCATTACAATACCACCATTTAGTTCTTTGAAGTAAAATCTACTTTTGAATGAATAGACCTTTTTACATGGGAGCGCGAATTGCTCGCCAGGTTATGAACACATTTGCGAAGTCCAAATAGGCAAAGTAAAGTTAACCTGTTTTCAGAGTCGAATATTTTGTTGCCGTATTTAGTTAAGACACTTTTACAAATGTTTCATAATTTACTTACCCCAGTAAACAGCGACGAGCACACCTGAGAAACGCCTGCATAATATGTATACGTTACTAAAACTGATCATATTATATGATCTGAATAAGCATAAAATAAAGTAAAATAATGCTTACCTATGGAAGGTAATACGACAGTTGGGTTTATTCTCTTTTTCACTTCCATTTTTACACGTTTTCATGGAACAAGCCACCATTTGTGCCGTGTTATTTCGTAAAATGTTCCGATGAGAGCTCGACGCTGGTTTACACGAGAATGATGACGTCATATTTTTCTGAGCCCAGCCGGTTCCAAATGGAACCGGTATGGGGAGGGGGTAATAATACGCTTTTATCACTTAGGGCAGGTCTAGTAATATTCACTTGTCTACGGTTGACACCACGGTTTTGATGGAATATTCTTTTGTATTGAGGCATAGCTCCCTTGGAATAAATAGTCTGTTCAAACATTGCGGGATCTATCTGTGAGAATGGAAAAAATGTCAGATAGAGGAATGTGGTTAACAAGGGTAACAGTATGGTTTCAGCCCCTTGTTAAATTGGTAAACAAATAAAAACAATACATTATTGTGTGACCGTTTGAAGTTTTGAAGGCTCAGCTTTTTCAAGGCATCTTTTCAAATTGCCTCACGCACAGCAAGCCCCTAAAGTTCAAACAAGTTTTGTCTGCATTTCACTGGGAATCAAATAAAAAATAAACTAAAATAACACCATAACAGGTCAAAGTAATTTTTTTTCAGCTTTGCGTAAGACGCCTTACAATTACTTCCAGCTTTCGTAAACGAAGTGACGCACAAACAAAAAAAAACAAAAAAACAAAAATAATAACTCACTGACACAATATAGGTATGGAAATTAAATCATTGCAGTGGCAAAGGCTGTTATTTTGAACTAGTAATAATAATTTTTTGAGTATTGTTTGTATTAAAAAGGCGAAGTAAAATTTTTTCATTCAAGGGAAAAAAACTAATAATATAAAATATATAAAACAATTCACGATCATCTTGATACTACATTTTGTCTTAGCAATATTGAAATAGATGTTCCCATTTCCCATTGTTTAAGACGCCATAACATTTTTCACCCGAATACATTTGAAAATAATATCACCTTTTAGCCCTCTGTCCCAAATGTGTCGACAATATAATAAGAAAGAGTGTGCTGAAGTAGATATTTTCGTCGATTCTGAAAAAAAAATGGATTCTTATTATAATTTTTTTTAAGTATTTTTTATTAAGTTATAAAATTTGACATCTTATATGTAATATATTCTTTTCTAAAACTGCTACAATATTATTTACTACCTCCTTACTAAAATTTGGACTTCACAACATTGAGACGAAAAACTGCAAGACTTATAGCCTCCTTAACATTTAGAGGGAGTTCATTGCACTTTTTAATACTTTTATGATAAATATTAAAAGTCTAAAAGTTAACATGTTTCGTATTCTAATAAAATGAATCACAATTTTCTTAATTTCTCTACTGTTTCATTGATTTGTAATTTTCACTTTGTGATACTATCTTTATTAAATAATTATTTACACCGAGGTATTTTACATTCGTTTTAACAGTGAGCAGAGAGCAGAGAGCAGTCAGGTTTACATGAATTGGTATTATAGTTATACGATAATTGTATAAATATGAATTGATATTATAATTATACGATAATTGTATAAATATGAATTGATATTATAATTATACGATAATTGTATAAATATGAATGTGTATTATAGTTATACGATAATTGTATGAATATGAATTGGTATTATAGTTATACGATAATTGTATACATATGAATTGGTATTATAGTTATACGATAATTGTATAAATATGAATTGGTATTATAGTTATACGATAATTGTATGAATATGAATTGGTATTATAGTTATACGATAATTGTATAAATATGAATTGGTATTAGTTATACGATAATTGTATAAATATGAATTGGTATTATAGTTATACGATAATTGTATAAATATGAATTGGTATTATAGTTATACGATAATTGTATGAATATGAATTGGTATTATAGTTATACGATAATTGTATAAATATGAATAAGTATTATAGTTATACGATAAGATGTTTAAATTCTCAGGGTTAGCATTTTTGTTAAGAGTGAAATGTATTACAAATGTTTTATCAGAATTTAGCAATAGTAAGTTTTGATCGACGCAAATTTTTATTAAATTTTTATATGTCTAATTCAGAAGTACTCCGAGTTTCGTCCCGTGCTAATTAATATATGTTACAATAGTTGCCCCACGTTCCCCTTCATGGAATAATAAATATATTACATCTTGAGAGTTAGTTAGGCCACACATCCCCCTTCATGGAGTAATCATCAAAAGAAAAGACTAATTCGATTTCTTACGCCTTTGTATTATTTCGTCTTTAATCCAGAATTTTATAAAAATAATTAATACATACCTAATGTAATGGACACGCAACATTATTAGATAATGTGTTCCATCTTATAAAGGAAAGGAGTTAATTTGGCGTATGGATTCTTTGATAACAATGTTTATTAAGAAATAGAAATCACATAAAATGAAATTATTATATTCAAGCAGGCTCTGAGCCAAGCCAAACATTCATTTTGGCGCCTTCTGAAATCTAAAAATAAATTATAATATCTGAAAAGAAATCAAAATTCTGTGAAAATGAAAAAGGTTCATCTGATTTTATTATTATTTAATGAATGTAAATAAAAGCATTAGGTATTGTAAACGGAAGTGGCGCTCTCTGTTATTTAAAAAAAAGAACCATTGAAGTTTTCGAACCGTATTACTTACGAGAAAATGTCAAAAGGAAAATTAATTAGATTTGTAATTTCTTCAATTTCAACTTCAATTTCAAAAACTTTTATATAATTTCTCGGTACATTTTCCGACCACTTTTTCCGAATTTTTTTTTCCGAAATAATTGTTTCGGAAATTTTTTTCCAGGTTAAAAAACTAAAAAATTCGAAATCGAAAAATGTTTTTATAAAAATTTCTCAACCTGGTTTTCAACCAATTTTCCAACTTCCCCCAGAAGAAACTTGATTTTTTTATTAAAAACCTCAAATAACATAATCAAAAAATAATGTTACTATCAAACATATTGTTTTCTAAATCAAATCTAAAATTTTCGAAGAAAGCAAACACTTCGTGGCTTGACCATTTTACAGAATGAAACAAGTTCTTTGTTTAAGGGTCTAGGTCAATGTTTAAAACCAAATTATTTAAATTTATATTCGTCGACCGGTTTCAGTCAAACTCGACCTTCTTCAGGACAATAAACATATAATCTATTCAGTCTCAGTACATTCAGTTTTCAAACAGCTCGCGTGCCACTTATTATTAAAGTATTAAAGATATTTTTGAAGTCGATTTTACGTTTGAAATTGGTAGGTAAATAGCACACAAAAAATTATAATTTTGTAGCAAATATCATTTCGGGGGACTAATTGTCGGCGGATCAACTATCGGGTCACCATACATAGCATGCACCAATACACACAATCCTAAATTTGCGTTGTTCACTTCAATTCTAATTGCCCGACCGTTGCATTAAAATACGACGAAATAATATTCTAGAATTTATGCAACAAGTGAGAAGGCACTAAGCCTATCTTATCTATGTATATGTGTATTGTATATAAAATAAAAGCGATACGCGCCGCACAGTGGGCGGAATGAAGAAAAAATACGAATTAATTTTTGCTGACTAAATGTAAGTGCAATATATTTTTTTGATCTTATTATCTTCATAAACTAGTGAAAAATTCTTTACGGTTTTGTAAATTGTAAGGCTCAAAATGTTCGAACCTGCCGCTATGTGGTATGTTTGTGTTATGTAATTAATTAAAACTCCTTTGTTTTCACGGAATTGGCATTTAATATACCCCGTTATTTTAATGCCTCGAATAATTCTCTGCGGGGAATGCATTTAGGCCTTCCTGAAAATAACAAACTTGTTCAAAAGAGGACAAAAGATAATCAATATTTATATATAATATAAAAGGTGAAACTTCAGTCTACAATTCGTATATATTCATAAATGGGAACAAACGATGTTTTGTTTCTAAATGCTAATTAAAATAAGCATTTTAACAGCAAAAAAATACAAAAATAGTGGAACATTAGGGGCCATCCATAAATTACACAAATTTCATGATTTTTTGAGCGCCCCCCCCCGTCCCTATCACACATCGTCACATTTGTGAGACCCCTCTCCCCCCTTGTGTGACGTCACATATTTTGCAATTTTACATGTAAAAATAATCAAAACAGTAGATTTTTACACGTGACGTCACAATAAGAATACGTTGAAGAATGTCATATATAAAAAACTTTTGTATATACATATTTCTAAACGTCACTTACAACCGTCTCTGCCCGCGCGTAGGAGCGAAGTTGACGGCCTCCGTGGTCCCGAGGTAAGACTCTCGACTCACAATCCGAAGGTCGCGGGTTCGAACCCGGCGTGCGCAAATAAATTTTATTTGATTAATTTGTGTTATTTCACAATTAATTCATTAAAAATAATATATAGTATATTTGCGGAACGTTCCAGAGTGGAAGATACTATCAGTATCGCCCTGGCGTAAGACCACCATTCAGAATTGAAACGTTGCTTGAAATGGCTTTAGCCGTGTTTAGTGACCAGATCTGAATAGCCAGGTACTTCCCCACCTTCCTCTTCCCTATCTCCTTCCCCTCCCCATTACCTTCAGCCTCACAACATACCCCAATTGGGGATGCCATAGTCTCACTGGCTCCAGACGGGAGCAGTTGGGACTCTGGTGCGGTACTTCATATAAAAAAAAAGTGAAAAACGCGATGCCGAACATCAAATTTACGACACACTTTGAGGCGTTGCCAAACTTCCGTCAAGCGCTTTTGAGCAATTTAAATAAACACATAAAATGCAGAAACTATTGTGCCACACTAAAAATATATATTTAAATTAAAAACATTAAAGTTTGCAAAAACCACTTAATTCGGGTTTTTACTCTATTTGGTACACTGTGCGCCGGTCTGGATCCTGAAAACACCAACAAACACCTTTCAGAGCTTTCAGTGAGTTTTTCAGTTGCTTTCAAGAGCTTTGGCCGTAAGCTCGTCGACAAACTTTGCCGCGCTTATATTTTATTGAAAACAGAGTGATGAATTTTTAATTGTATTGATGTATTTTCACAGTGTTAAATCTCAAGCAAGTGATTTTTAATTAAAAATTTAATTAACGAATATTTGACGGTGTTATTGATTTAATGTCAATAATATACGCGTTATCTTTTATTAAATGTCCATTTGATTTTAATTTTGTTTTCGTGAATGAATTAATTAATGCAAATCTTTGACGTGGAAATTTATCCACTTCCAGACATGCGATCGAGCTGAAACTCGACAGATAGACTTGTTGTCAATGACAATGCATTATATTAAATTTTGGTGGAAATCAAGCACGCACACGCGGATATACACGCATTTATCTGAAATTGGTTGACATTACAACAGTTGCAATGTCAACAACATATGCGCGATAAATGTCGGAATCCAATAAAGTCAATAAAATCGATAAAAGTCCAATCACGATTTGGCTCGGTCAGTAGAGTTGTCGATTCCAGTTCCTGGGTAGGAGGGTTCAATCCTCAGTTTTTTTTTAAATTTGTATTGTTTTTCAAGGTACAATCCCGTTAAACCGCAATTAAGAAGTTTGTCAATGTGATGTTCTCATGAGAAAGGGTCGTTTCTACGACTCGTTCTTGGGTTCAACAGCGCGGTTGTGGCACGATTTGCCGGCTTCTGTGTTTCCTCCCTCCTACAACATGGGTCTCTTCAAGACCCATGTTCACTCCTTCCATTCCTCTAAAACACCCTCCACACAGCATCTTCAAAGATGACATAGGCCCTGAGGGAAATTATTTTCCTCAGGGCCTCCAGTGTGAGTTTAAACAATTTAAACATACGTACATAATATTATTAGTATAGTCGGGAAACACGCCAAACGCGTGCCCAACATATGTACACGATTCACATTGCGAGAACGGGTCTCTTCTTCGACTCGTTCTTGTGTTCAACAGCTCGGCCGTGGAACGATTTGCCGGTATCTCTGTTTCCTCCTTCCTACAACATGGTTATCTTCAAGACCAATGTTCATTCGTTCCTATCCTCAAAAAGACCCTCCATACAGCATCTCAGATGACATAGGCTCTCAAGGAAATTATTTTCCTCAGGGCCTTCTGTGTGGAGTTAATGTAAAAAAAATATACAGATTATCACAATTTAAAACAAATAGATATTTTTTTAAGATTTAAAAGTTATTTGAAAAAGATTCGATGTAAAAAAAAAGAAGTAAGGCCTCGATTACATTGAGCGATTTTACAAGCTGCTAGCCGGCGAATTCACTGTCTGCTAGTATACTTGTTCAGTGTAAAATCTGCTAGTTAGCTAGTATATATTGGAGTGTCACCCTAAATGTTTTGCCAAAATTGGAGTGTCACCCTAAATGTTTTGCCAAAATTGGAGTGTCACCCTAAATGTTTTGAACTAGCTTTGTTTCATGGTGGGTATAGTAATTAAAGATTTATTTATGGTCTATATTGTTACAAATCATACTTAAATTACCCATCTGGTCACTAATATGATATTTTTATTTCTTACTTTATTATAATATTTTAGTGTTTTAAATGTAGTGTATTTTAGTATTTTGTGTGTGTAAAATCACTCCAATTTATAAAAGTTAACCTCAACACAGGCCTAGTGAGGTTAATTTTTTTTGTATGTAAAAATAAAAAATAAGAATGTATGATGAGAAGTTAAATAAATAAATATATGATTACACTAAGCGAGTTTACTAGCAGATAGTGAATTCGCCGGCTTGTAGCTTGTAAACTCACTCAATGTAATCGAGGCTTAAGTATTTTATGGGTTTAATAAGTCAGGTACGCCTCATACGTCAACACATGTCTGGTAATGTTATATTATCGTGAAAACAAGTTTTTGGGTCCGAGTGGTTAAATAAATGAAACAAAATATTTGAAAAATTTATTATACACACTCACGCGCACATACATGCATTTATCTGAAATTGGCTACTCGGCCCAAGAGATGGAGCAACAGAAGACAAAATTGAAAATAGATGTATTATAGTAAAAAAAACTTTAATTTCTTTCTACGGGTTGATTTTTTTATTGAATTTTAAAATCATTAAACACATAAATATGCATTTTTGAATTTTATTACATTGATTTTCTCTGTCATGTAATTCATATATCGTGTGGTGTGTTTACGGTTAATAAGTTTGGGTCCGGAGGGTGGTCATTGATTATCATCGACATAGAAAAAATAAGAATGAGTATTTTCAAAATATTTGCCATCTATGTGTTACTATTTGCTAGCACGGTGTCAGGTTTTTTTAAGGAATATATATTTTAGCTTTTATCCGCGGCTTCGCTCGCACGGTATTAGGGGGAAATTACTGCAGCGCTTGCACTTATTAATTATTCCCCCCCCACATTCAGTTTTCAGCTCGCGTGTCACATAAATTTCATAATGCCAGAGCTCATGAATAGATAAAAAAATGATCCAATTTGGTGCAGTCGTTCGGAAGTTATGCGCGTTCCTTTTTTATTTAAAATAGATAGATATTAACTACGATTTCCCGCAAATATATCAACATCGTTTCCACGGCAACGATTTGTTTTCTGACGTTAGCAATAACTCGCTTTTGTTAGCGACAGAAAACTTATAATAAATATAATATATTAATATTTTTTATAATTTCATAACACCAGAGCTTACCATTATATATAGCCTATATTACTCGCTAATAATGTAGCTTTTTATTGGTAAAAGAATTTTTAAAATCGGTTCATTGGTTTATGCGTGAAAGCGTAACAAACAAACACCCGCAGTTTCGCATTTATAATATTAGTACAGATTATTTATTTCGTAGAAACCTAAGTGTTGTGCGTAGTCAGATATTTTTTTTTGTGTGTTTATATTTTTTGTACGTCGGTAAGTTACGAAGGGAAGGAGATGGGGAAGAGGATGGTGAGGAAGAACCTGGCTCAGATCTAGTCGTCAGGGAGGTGGTGCAGACATTTTCGACTGTTGTTATTTAGTGTGTTAGAAAAAGCTGCAGAGCAAAAACATCAGCGCGTTGACGTTTTTGAATTCACCCATTATTCATTGTTATACGGAATTAATGATTTTAAAAAGAATATGACATCAGATCTTCTGTCGAACAGCTTTATTAATTATAGATTTTTTTAACAGTTATAGTTTATATTTTTAACAGGCCATTATAATAAAAAATATGAAGTAGTACTCATTCTTCTCTGCACTTTGTTTTGGAGAAACACTGGTATGGGAATATAAAATATTAATTGATGTACTGGAATATCAAATATACCCTGGTGTACGGGAATATAAACTATACCCTGGTACTCGGGAATATAAAATAGCCTCTGGTTTATATGAACATAAAATATGCCTTAGTAAATGGGAATATAAATTTGAAAAAAAAAAGAAAATGTCTCCATTATATAGGCAAAATTACTAGCACCGAAGTTTTATTAATTTTATTGTTTTTGTGTTTAATTCGTAACTCCATTTAATTATTATTATTATTTTTTAAATTCAATGTAAATTAAATTTAATAATGTCATTATATATTTATTTTTGTTAAAGCTGTTTCGCTTTTTCCCTTTGAAGGCCATTTTTAAACTGTCTTTTCAAAGGCCATTTTTAAACAGTTCGAAAATGGCCGTAAGGAACATTGATAAATCATCATCTTCATCCAACTATCCTATTCGGGTCGGGGACCCGTTGCATCGACAAGGCACCTCCATACGTCCTTGTCTTGTGCTGACTGTTCGGCCTCCGTCCATGGCAGTCCCATCCTCTCCTCACACAGTTTCTGGAGTTGCCTCGCCTAGCTGTGTCTGGGGCCGCCCACTGAACGTCTACCCTCTGGAATTGCACTTAGTATCCTCCTCGGAATTCGGTCATCAGTCATTTTTAGTACATGCCCAAGCCACCTCAGTTGCGATTTTTCTATGAAGAGCGGTAGTGGTTCAATGTTTAGATCGTCTCGGATAGTCGAGTTTCTTATATGATCCCATTTCGTAACCCCTGCCACTCCTTTCAAGTACCTCATTTCGGCATCTTGAACTCTAGAGCGCGTTCGTTCGCTTAGCATCTATATCTGAAACATGGATAAATAAATTAAAAAAATATTTAAATTACGTTTCGGTTTAAAACATCGTTTTTTAAACTTAATTTAAATTAAATTTAATAATGTTATTATCAAGTTCTGCAAGTCTTTTAGTATTTATTTTTGTTACAGCTGTTTCGGGTTAAAATGCCATTTTTAAACAATTTGAAAATGGCCCTGTAAGCCAAAACAGCTGTTACTAATACTTGCAGAACTTGATAATAACATTAATAAATTTAATTTAAATTAAGTTTAAAAAAAAAACGATATGTTAAACCGAAATGTAATATAAATATTTTTTTCATTTATTTATCAATGTTCCTTATGACCTTACGGCAGCTCTAAGTTCCATTTCGCAAGGCCCATCAATATTGCCTTACTGCCCAGTGCTGAGGGAATGGGGCGTACAACATACTAGGTGGGTATAACGGGCTGGCATTAGGCTCAACAAGTGAAAGAAATAAAGATTTTTGTTTCTAATTGAAAGAAACCAAAAGTCATTTCAATAAAAACACATAAATTTGTTGTAGACCACTTTTATTTTATTACACTCTACCGGTTTCGGAAACGCCCTTCCTTCGTCCGGAGAATATTGTAACTGTTAGTTAACCGTTTCCGAAACCGGTAGAGTGTAATAAAATAAAAGTGGTCTACAACAAATTTATGTGTTTTTATTGTAAATTATGGCGAGCCACAAAGTTAATGCTTTTTACAAATATGAAAAGTCATTTCATTCATTCATTTTTACTTCAAATTAAGTCAGGAATCTTCGGTTAAAGCCTATCGAGTGCGTCCTGTCACAATTTTTGAAGCGAGAATGGATTGTATTTATTTTTATTTTAGTTTATTAGGGAAACAAACACTTATACATATTTTATTAAAATAATTACATGTTGCATGGTTGCATGAACCAGCTAATTTTCCGCGTAAAGTTTGTATTATATACAGAAAACATAGATGATCAAAGAAAATCAAGTGTTGTTGGTAGAAAAGGATTAGTTTTTAAAAGAAAAGGGCATAGAACACACAGATTAAAGTACATAGGATTGATAATGTGAAATTAAACTATGTACCTTTATATAAAATAATACATTTTCATATCATAGGATAATGTTCAAGAAAAACATGGGTTAAAAAAAAAATAACATAATGAGAATGAGAAAATAACACACAGCAGAGGTAGAGAGTTCGTAATTAATATTTAGTTTCGATTTTTTCTAATATACATTTAGCGAATTAATCCGAGGACAAATGGAAAATATCAGCGCCTGTAAAGATATTGTTGTATTTTGTGCACGTCCTTCTGAGAAATGAATGTTGTATGTAGTTAGTTTGAGAGTACTGAATAGTTGGTTTGATTGTATTGGACTGCGGAAATTGATGTTTCTAGAGCAGTGGTTCTTAACCTTTTCAGAGGTACTGAACCCCCTACCAGTTTCATATGCATTCACTGAACCCTTCTTAATTGGAAAGCGGGGCGTGTGATCAGTGGCGGCAGATTACCACAAGGGGCGGTCGTAATTGGATAAGATGGGCACATATTGTCACAAATATATTTACCACAATTGGGGGGGGGGGGGGGGGGGGCAATGGGATTGGATGGGGCGGGATGGGATATGTATGGGATAGTGATAATATTTTTCGTAATTTTTTTTCGTGCTGTGTCTTGTTCCGCCGAACCCCTGAGACTGACTCGCCGAACCCCTGGGGTTCAATCGAACACAGGTTAAGAACCACTGTTCTAGAGGATAGTTATTGTCAACAACATTGTTGATGTTAATTATGAAATCCTAATGACTGTTTTAGATGTTTTGGTGGATATATTATACAATACGTAAAAGAACGTTGAACACTCGAAATTGTCCATTTATTCAACGCATTTATGGCTTGACACTGTTTTTATCTTCCGATAAACGCTAGATAAATAATTTTATCGAATTTACCCCATTTATTACGTACCTGCACGAATAAATATCCCAGCATAATCCTTTATCAGTGTTACCTGTTGTTTTGAGAGCTTGTCAGTCTTGTCACCAGTCATTTATCCTCACGACCAGGACTAATTGGTATCAGTTGCTGATAAAGCGCCTATCATTAGTTTAGATGTTTAAGTTTTATACCTACGCGATTAATTATGGATATGTTGTCATCAATAGATTCTACACAGCTGACAGAGGCGACCCGAATCGCTGGAGAGTGGAACCGATGAAAGCACGTGTCCGTTTGCCCGAAGTAAGGTCAATTTATCCTCACTTCTGGCGAAATTGTTCAAACTTTTTTAAATATCTGAATTTTTTTTAAACAGTTTAATCAATTTAATTGGCTTTTAGGGGAGCACTAGAATTTATAAACAGACAAACAAAACAATATGTGATTATTAAATAATAGTTAGGCTCATCCAGTGATGGGGATTGGAAAAATATTATTTTTTGTTTTTATTGTAAAAAAATATTATCGGACAACAAAACGACATCTACATTTCTACTCCAAATACGCTCAGGAATCGATGTTTAAAATCCTTTGGGTACCTGCTAATACATCTGTATAATAAATAACTTGCGTATTAATTTACTGAATTAAATTAGTATAGAAATTGTACCTTAAAGGAAAAGTGCTTCAGTGAACGCCAAAAGCCGTTACAATATTGGAAAACCATAAAAATGATTGAAGTTGAACGCAAATTCAAAAATTTGTACCTATTTCTGATAATACTTACTCAAAACGTGTCGGCAGACATTAAAAATGGCGAAATCGCCGACAAAGCAGTGGCGGCGTGTTCAAATTTGAATTATTTCGAATACAGGCGATTGTACTTCGAAGATGGCGACCGTTCTGACATCTGCCAAGTTGAAATGTCACTCTGGTTGGACGAAATCAACGAAAAAGCGTTGGAATTTAACGTCCTAACTGCCGATTTCGCTTGGGGGATGAGTGTGAATCCGGAAGATCCGAATTTGGCGGGGAAAGGCGCCATTTTGGATATTACGCGCTCGACGTGGAGGAAAGACGCGTGCAGCAAAGTTGCGAGAGTAGACGCTTCCCTGCTGAACGACATCCAGAGAAGAGAGTTGGGGTTTCTATGTAGAGGTGCCACGTTGAACGCCCAGGAGTCTGAGTAAGTATTTTCTGCCAGATTTTCAATATTTCATGCAGAAACCAACAAAACTTTTAGCCGCAACTTTTACCCCTTTGAGGGGGGAGTCTGGTCCAGCAAACTTTTTTTTCAGTGCGTTTTTTTCAAAGACAAAATTTATTTTCGTTCACGAAACCTTTGTTAAATGTTAAGGTACACTTGAACAAGAAAAAAACACTAATTAAAATTTGGTTTGAATATCAATTTATATAGATATAGGGTCTGACCAAATCGGTTGGAATCCATGGAAATTATCTGAAACAAGAAATTCATTTATTTTTTGTACATTCATACTATAATGAATTTTTTTTGAATTTCATGTTTCATAGGTTGAGAAACGTAGTTTCGGGAAAAACGTGTTCAAAGTTTTGCTGAAGTATAATTCAAGATACAAACTGTTTCAAACGGTTTCACATAAATGCTGTATCTCCGCAAATTTTACGAATTTCCATTTGAACATTCGGTGAGAGCATTCTTAAAAAATGCATTTTCAGATAGTGAAATTATAAAAAAACACCCAATTTTTTTACAGTGTCCTGGGGTGTTAGTCTTGTTTAGGATTTGATCAAGGAGTTTGAAGCCCCCCCAGGACCAGAGGCCCGGGGCCCCTTCCGCCCCCCGTCCGCCACTGGCTACGATTCCAAACAACTTGAATAATATGGTTTTGAGAAAAACTCGTTTAAAGTTTTTTGCTCCGTTCTCCATTCTACCTACTTGGAGCGTACCGCTCCTAACTATTTTTCAAAGTCAAATTTGATGCTATAACTTTGGGAATTCATTCTCCACATGTCCAGAAAGAAATTTTGGCAAAAAAATCGATTTTTACCAGAATCGACCCTTCATAATTTCTAAATTCCCCTATTCGCGTTTTAAGTACAAAATAATCTAAGCATTTTAATTATATACCTACATTATTTTCAGAACCCTCAGCGTCGTCTCGGAAGAGATGCAAACGATGTACACCTCGGCTAATATCTGTATTCCAAGATCAAACGCCTCCCAACCCGTAAACGGAGAAAAACAAGATCATGACAAAGACATTATTTCGTACTTGACAGAAGTAGATGGAATCCTGACTAAAATCGAAATATTTTGCGAACAAGACACCCAAAAATGCAACCCAATCGACATTTTTAAAGCAAAAATGAATTTGAATGCTATGAAAAATGAGGAAACAAACATTTATCACTACAACGGTTTGGAATCACGAGAAAATATTCAAAATGATAGGGCGGCCATTTCCAATGCCGCCATTTTGCTCGCAGCTAAGATGGCGGCCGTCAACGGGGTCTTTGAAGGGAGAAGCGACTTTGTCTGTTTTTCCGGCGAGCCAGATCTGGAGCGGCTGATGGCGCGAAGCAGGAACGAGGCCATCTTAAAGTGGGCGTGGCTAGCTTGGCGGGAAAAGGTCGGCCCGCCAATCAGGCCGCTGTACGAGAAGATGGTGGAGGTTAAGAATTCTGCCGCTAGGAGGACAGGTAACAAAAATTCATTTGCTTGAAACAAAGACGTGTTTATGGTGAGATCTTCCTAAACTTCCTCTAGTTAATTTTCTTTCTCTTCTCCCTTTAGTCTCACAACTTACCCCAATTGGGGATGTCATAGTCCCAACGGCTCAGCAGTTATGTTCACATATAATAATAGAATAACACAAGAGTGCCATGTGGGCGCGTTTCGTGATTCAATTATAGGCCTACTTTAGGCCTATATTTCCATACAAACTGTGTTCCACCATGAATACGAATTTCAAATGGGATGGCGATATACGATTTCAAGCAAGTGTAAGAGAGACAGACAGCATGCTAAATGGTCTAGAACCAAAAGGTACTGAGTCAGTGGCACATTTGTTTATTTTCAAATTTGTATAGAAGGCACTTCTAGGTACCTACTACCAGTGATTCCTGACATTATTTGGATTAAAAAATGTAAATAAAATTTTGGCCTTTGTCGAAATTTGACAATACATAAGAAGAAGTAATAATCAATTATTATTTTTTTCAGGTTATTCAGACATCGGTGAAATATGGCGCGAAGAACTTGAGATCCCTAACCTAGAAAATCTGGTAGAAGATCTTCTCCAGCAAACATCCGACCTGTACCGCTCCCTCCACGGGGTGGTCAGGTACTTCCTGAGACGGTTCTTCGGTCCGGAGGTGGTGAGCGAACGCGGTCCCATCCCGGCTCACCTGCTGGGGAACATGTGGGCTCAGAACTGGGAGACTGTACTGGACCTGATACTGCCAGAAGCTAAACAAATTGATCTGGACACAATTATAAGGAGCACTAATTGGACTACCAAAGACATGGTAGGTATCGTAATTTCACACAACGGTTCAATTTTTATATTTCTTTATAGATTATATAAAAATAAATGCATACTTGCTTGTTTATATGTATGTACCTATGTATGTTTGTTCCTTATGCTTTGCTAAACCATTCTTCAGATTGCGATGAAACTTTGCGTA
Source organism: Glyphotaelius pellucidus (assembly GCA_936435175.1). NCBI lineage: Eukaryota > Metazoa > Arthropoda > Insecta > Trichoptera > Limnephilidae > Glyphotaelius > Glyphotaelius pellucidus. Next base: position 11,431,832 of record OW386560.1, read on the forward strand.
TTTGATGTGCGCATGTCCGCAATGGTTTCTATATATATAACAGTGAGCTCTGGTGTCATGAAATTATGCTTTGCTAAACCATTCAATCGATTGCCATGGAACTTCAGGGAATTGTTGTGCGCACGCCCGCGATGGTTTCTATATATTATACTTGTGAGCTCTGGCATTATGAAATTTGTACAAAAAAATTGCAGTAGGTGGCACGGGAGCTGTTTAAAAACTGAACGTACTGGGACTGAGTGTATGGAAAGCGGGAGGGGAGTGGAGATTGCGGGAGCGGTGTTCGCGGGACGGGTGAAGAGGGAGAGGGGAGTGGGGAGAGGAAGGCGGAGAAGGTGGAGTGGGAACGCGTGAGGGGAAGGGGACGCGGGAGAGAAAGGGGAGGCGGAAGAGAACGGGACGAATGGGAAAGGACACGCAGGGAGAAACAATTTCTTTATTAAGTAGCAAAGTAACGCATGCCGGGAACTCGCTCGTGGATTATAAAATATAATATTCAAGAATTAAGTATTAAATTACATCTATTTTTTACGTAGTGAAACAGTTTCAACTTTCCGCCACAGTATCTCTTGGGCTGTCTAGTAGCTAATTTCAGAGAGATGCTTGTGTATGTGTGTGTTTGTACGCATATGTGTGCACGAGTGACACCAGTTGAAAGAATGCATTGTCGTTGACAACGAGTCTATCTGCCGAGTTTCAGCTGGATCGGATGTAGGGAAGTGAGTCAATTTCCACTTCTAAGATTTGGATTCATTCAAGAAAACAAAATTGAAATTCAAATAGATGTGTAATAAAAGGTTTTCTTTATTGATAATATCTGTAAAATGTTTGAAAAATGATTGGGGCATGGTTGAATTATGTAACATTTTCGATTAATTAAATTTAAAAAAATTAAAATTCTTCATGAAAATCTTTCACACGTTATGCTACATACAAGGAATTTTGAAATTGTTAAAATATCCTGCCTAACTTTTTCCAGCTGAAGCGAGCAGAAGACTTCTACACTTCCATCGGCCTATTCCCAATGACGGAGAAGTTCTGGAAGTATTCTTACTTCGGGGATGAAGATGGTGGAAGAAAAGTCAAAGGCGGTGACAATGAGAGGAAAAACATAGCCAAATGTCATGGAACTGCTGCCAATATGTTTATGCCAGGAGATTTCAGGTAGCTCTCACATAATTACTTGTCTTGTTTTGAAATGAACGAAAGGCAATAACAATTTGAAGTCAATAGCTAAATTTATAATACTGGGATGACTCTGCTGGGCAAGGATGTAAGAAAAGAAGAAAACCAATCATAAACTAGTCTTGTATAAGCCTGGGGCATTTAAATAGCCTCAAACTGAGCAGGAATTCAACATTTAAAAGTAATGATATGAATTTACTTTGCAGCGTAAATATTTCAAGAATTGTAATCCTATAAATTGCCTAAATGCCTTAAAAAAGTGGCATCAAACTCTAAGCGATGTCTTCCTGTAAAGAATAGATCTTAAAACTTTCAGTTAATTTTCACATATCAAAGCACTTCGTTCAATTATATTAAATTAAATTCAAAGATAAATAAACATTGAACGATTTAGAGCCTCCGCTCACGGAGAAACAGAAAAAATCAGTTCTCAACGCAATTGCAATCAACCTCCTTAATAAAATCGATATTTTTCTGATCTGACATGTCAAAGCTTGACAGTTTGTGAGTCGCTACTTTGGCAACCTGTCAACAATGCAACTGAAACGCCACTGCTGCGGCAACCAGCAGTGCTGGTTTTTCAGTTGCATTACACAATTCGTGAGTCGCTACCATGGCAACCCGTCAACAATGCAACTGAAACGCCACTGCTGCAGCAACCAGCAGTGCTGGTTTTTCAGTTGCATTACACAATTTGTGAGTCGCTACCATGGCAACCCGTCAACAATGCAACTGAAACGCCACTGCTCCGGCAATCAGCAGTGCTGGTTTTTCAGTTGCATTACACAATTCGTGAGTCGCTACCATGGCAACCCGTCAACAATGCAACTGAAACGCAACTGCTGTGGCAACCAGCAGTGCTGGTTTTTCAGTTGCATTACACAATTCGTGAGTCGCTACCATGGCAACCCGTCAATAACGCAACTGAAATGCAACTGCTGTGCTGGTTTTTCAGTTGCATTGTTGACAGGTTGCTATAGTAGCGGCTCACGAATCGTCAAGTTTTGACATGTCAGATCAGAAAACTATCGATTTTGTTAAGGACGTTGATTGCAATTGCATTGAGAACTGTTTTTTTTTTTAGTTTCTCCGTGAGCGGAGGCCCTAAATGATTCCAAGTCGATCCTACGAAAGCAATATTCACAACGAAAATCGAAGTTGATTTAAATTGATGCCACAATAACATATTTGAATTTGAAATTGTTGTCCAAATGGACATTAGAATGCCATCTATTATGCATTTCAACAAGTGCAACTTCAAATACACAGAGGCTTAAAACCATCTTTGAGATATAAAAATAATAATTAATTATTTATAATATCTTCGAGATAAACAAACTAAAAGAAGTACATATAATAGTGCTAAACCACATTTTTTTATGATAAGTCTGCAAGATGAAGGAATGTTGGGGGTTTAAAACATAGTTGGGGGTTATGGCTACTAACGTCAAGGAATTGGAGGAAGACAGACGTATTCACATGAAGGTCTGTTTACTGATATAATGCCCAAATTTGTCAAAGACAACGCCCAGTGAGGGCCCCTTCCAGTGTCGGATTAGGACTACTTGATGCCCTAAGCAATCCATGCATTTTCATTCCTAATCGACGTAGTCCATGATGGTGTATCCCATTTCGCCCCTCCCGTTACAACCCATCTCACCCGATACCCCGATCCCATCCCACCCTATCCTATCCCAATCCGCCCCTGATGCCACCCCGATCGTCAACGCTCTAGTCAATTTAAACAGACAGATTTTCAAACAGCCTTATGGTGCTGTTTTTGGTGCCCCCCCGAGAGGTGGTGCCCTAAGGAATGTGCTGTTTCTGGTGCCCCCCCGAGACGTGGTGCCCCAAGCAATTGCTTAATTTGCTTAGGGGCTAATCGGGCACTGAGAATAAATATAGGTGGTCATATCAAATTGTGTTATATTTCAGGATGATCTACTGTGCCGGCCTCTCTATCGAGGATTTCTACGTCATTCACCATGAGATGGGGCACATTGAGTACTACATGTCCTACGATCCCAAGCTTCCTGTCATCTTCCAAGTAAGTACCTACTAAATATTAATCCCTTGCAACCGGAAACAAATTTCCGAATTGTAATGGACCACACCAGTAAAGCTCTCACTTGCTTTAGCTGAACAATATTACCCAACTGGGGATATCATAATTTATTCCAATTTGAGCATTTGTATTTGTGCAGTACAGCATAAATAAATAAATTTGAAATTTTCATCTTTTCTAGGATGGAGCAAATTCTGCCTTTCAAGAGAGTGTTGGAGATGCCATAATGTATGCCGTATTGACCCCTCAACACTTGCAAAGACTTGGACTAATAAAAGACAGTTTGGTTTACGATTATCCCAAAAATAAACATCAGCCATCCAGTAATACCAACAAACACAACATCAAAAAACGAGACATCAACAAATTCAACAACAGAAACCCATTCATTGACTTGAACAAGAAACTCACATATAACAGATATGAAAACAGTATGGAATTCATTAAGAAACTAATCAACAATGAAAAATCAGATGACAAAATATATAATTCAAGAAACAGTATCAGTAAAAATAACAACCATTTCAAAATTTATAGCAACCGAGACCTTAATAAAGAACGAGTCAATTTCGACAGTGAATTCCAAAAATTAAATGCTAAAAGGAGTGACATTTATAAAAACTTGGATCAAGATGATAATGAAAACGATTTTTTTACTGAATCTGACGAATTCGAAGAAGTTCCGGATGAAGATATTGGTGTGGATTTTGATGCAATACTGCTCTTGAGGCAAGCTTTGACCAAATTACCACAGATACCGTTTGGCTACATCATCGACAAGTACAGATGGGATATCTTCAGTGGTAAAATCCAACCTGAAGATTATAACAAGGCTTTCTGGGCATATGTAACCAAATATCAAGGAGTCCAACCGCCAGATGGCGCTGATAGGCCAGAATATTACTTTGATGCTGCAGCCAAGTTTCACGTTCCAGATAACACGCCATATGTCAGGTAAATGTTTAATTATTAATTATTTATCAATATCGCTGACAGCAGAAGGGTGGTTCAGTATCTTTTGTGATATCTTTTGCAAGACAACGTTACGAGACAATTAAAACAGAAAGGCAAAACCCGTCGGATATCAGAAGGCGTCGTGCGTTACCGGCTGTCAAATTTCTATGATTTTCTGTGTTTGTCTGTGCCCGTTGTGTTTTAAATGGAGCAATAACTTACTTAAAAACACAACTCACTATTTATCCGTTATCAAAACTACTTAGAACGCCTAATAGGCGTTCATAAATGACCATCCATTTGTCTAATTATTTTGATGTTTGTACATTATGACATTCAATTCGCAAATTTTCCCGCGACTGACATCTCTTAAGATGAAGCCATTGGAAATAATGCAAAATCATACAAAATCATGTGATTTTGGTTTGAAAAATTGATCTCGTAGAAATATTAATAATGCTTCAATTAAATACTGCAAGTAGAACACATCTTGGCCTTGGAAATAATCGAGTAATTTTTTAATAAGTTCTTTTGTAAGTCTGGAAAAAAATAAAGTATCAGGCCTATTAAAAATACTTTCAAGTACCAAAATCTCCTGTTAATGAATCTATTTTTGGATAAAGTTTCATTATATAATGTGGCAAATTAAGTTCTTTACAAGACAATGGAAAAACATTTTAATATTTGTGCCTGAATTTCACAAAATAAAACATAACAATGTAATTTCGCACTGTTGTTTTCGGCATGAATCAAAATGGGGCGTGATCAACGAATTTGGATTTGGATAAATGTTATGTTATTATTATTGACTAATGTGTAGGCATTTCGGTTTTAGATATTTCCTGAGCAGTTTCCTGCAAGTGCAGATGTTCCGCGGCATGTGTCAGTGGAGCATGTTTGGGCAGGGCTCCCCCCCCTCCCCGGACCTGCGGGTGCCCATGCCCCTGCACAGGTGCGACATCTATGGCTCCAAAAAGGCAGGACGGAAACTGAGGTGAGGCGATCATTAAATCATCATTCAAGTATCTTTTGTCTTTTTCGTTTTCAATTAAAACGTGTGAGAAGGAAGAGAACACGTCGATGATGTATGTACAACCTTTCTTTGGTACTACTGTAATAAAAATAATATAATACTCGGCTAATTTTTGTGAAAAGTCAACTCATAACTTAATTTTTAAGTTTTTGGGGTAAAAAGTGAAGAATAAGCATTTCGACTTTTCAATGTGTATTGAAATATGGTATGTTTTAAGGTTTTCACGGCCAAAAAGTATTTTTGTTATTGTTTTTGGGGTGTTATGCCGTGTTTCGCTATCTCCTTCTTTAGCCAACGTTTCGGACAGCGTTACAGTGTCCATCATCATCTGCCCTGATGATGGACACTGTAACGCTGTCCGAAACGTTGGCTAAAGAAGGAGATAGCGAAACACGGCATAACACCCCAAAAACAATAACAAAAATGTATTGAAATATGCACAAAAAATTAAGCACCTATTAGTTTTAGTATGTTTTGAGTAGTTTACTGTTTTGCAGATTTTGTAATCCTAGTAATTAACAATTATGTATGTTACCGGGGATGAGGTGGCAACAATGTACAAGGTAGGTTATTATGAGCAGATTGACTTGCATGGTAAGGAATAGGTTAATGTTTTTCAAAGAAAAGAAGGTATTATAAATACAAATATACATTAAAATAAAATGACACCCTAAATAACTAAGGCTGTCTGGCAAAGGACTTGCTTAGGTTAAGTAGTTCATGTCGCTACCGTGGTAAGTTGGATTGATGTTGAAGCGTGACGAAATCTTCTTTTGTGAAACGAATCTCACATCGTGAGAAGGGTAGGACTCCAGAGAATTGGCTCCCAGCCAAAAGGACCCTCCAGAAGCAGAAGAGCAGGATGATTCTGGATGCCAATCATCCCTCCAGAATGATTTCCAGTCAGCTCTCAAGATGGCAAGTATGACGACTAAGGTCCACAATCGCGATCATGACGATCTTCAAAAGGCTCCGTCGTATTGCGGTCGAGAGGACCGCCCCAAAACTCTCGGCTGCTCCACAAAGAATGACTGGCTTTCTTTTCAAATCTGCTGATTTGAATCTGTGCAGGATTAACAACTGTTGCATTCCAAAATATTGCAGGGCTCGCAATATAACCAATGCCCAAATGTCAATGGGCAAGCACTAGAGGTGCCACACACCAAGACCATAAGTAAAGTGTGTATAAGAGGGTGCACACACCTTGTTACAAATACTTTTATGTAACATGTATTTTACAGCTCTTGTTTAAAATGATTCTTGAAACCTTCGATTTTGATGCAAATGATAAAGATGCACTGTAGAGTAGGCAAGTAACTCGCCACTTGACTGACCAAAAAGTGTTCATATTACGGTTGAGCAGAGTATATTAGTGAGTGGCGCATTGAAAGATGAACGGGCTGCAATGCAATAAAGTAAATAGGCTAATTAAGCTGATTGTAATGGATGTTTAGAAGGAAGAAGAAAATAGTGAAATGAATGCAAAGGAATTATGGAAATGAAAATGGATTAAAAGCAAAAAAAAATTGTGAATTTTAGAGTAGCATCTTCCCTCCTATGAGTCGACAATTCTGCAGCTACTAATGAACTCTGCTAAAACAATGGGTTTGGACTTGTTTAGTGGTTGAGTCAGTGAGCAGTTACACATGTTGGGAGATAAAATAGAACAAAATGGATTGACTCTACTAAACAATTGACTAAACTACTGTACTAAATTTATGGTGTTCGGACACTCACTACTCGGATTACTCGCTACTCAACTAAACTACTAGCCTAGTCCGAATGCGTCTAGTGACAGTAACAGAGTGGTAGATACTATCAGTATCGCCCTGGTGACAGACCACCATTCAGAATTGAAATGTTGCTTGAAATCTCTAGCCAACTTTGGTGACCAGATCTGAATACTCCTTCACTCCTTACCTACTTCAGCCTCACCACATACCATGCCATATGCCATAGACACTGGCTTCGTATATTTGGGAGCAATTGGGACTCTTGTGACAACAGAGTGCAATTCCCATGCGGTAGAAGTGAAATCTTCAGAAAACAAAAGTATATAAGAGTGGGGAGGCTACGAAGCACCGCACAAAGAGGAGACCGTTTATACTATCTCATTCTCTCGCAGGCTAAATCCTATAGATGCATGTATTTGTCTCTTTTTAGTGTCTCTATTTTTCGTTTCATCGAGTTTCTAATCACAATGGTGCTAAAGAATTTTTCGCTTAAAAAAAAAATGAATGGTGAAAAAACATCAATTTAATGTTTTTTTTATTTTGTTTTTGTTTCAGAGAGATGATGTCCAAAGGAAGCTCGGTCAATTGGTCTGAAGCTCTATACATCCTCACCGGAGACAGAACCATCTCATCATCAGCTCTGCACGAGTACTTTGCTCCTCTGAAGACCATCCTGGATAACTTGATTGCAAAACATGACATTCCTTTAGGATGGTAAATGATAATATAAAAAATGATTGTACGACTATTACATTGATGGCTGATTATAAATGAACGACATTGCTGCTAAATCTTAACCTAAATGTATTCTGAAGTCCTTTCTTTTATGATTTGAGTATTGGGCAACTGTATTGTAATTCATAATTTTTTTTTTTATAAAGAAAGACAAACATTCTTAGGTTACGAATAACCCAACAATCTTTGAAAATCTCCTACTGCCACCACACTAAGCGGAAAATGTTACTTGTGTCGTGATGGAGAATTAAGGGCCTCCGCTCATGAAGAAACTGAAAACAACCGGTTCCTAACGCAATTGCAATCAATCTCCTTAACAAAATCGACATTTTCCTGATCTGACATGTCAATACTTGCTACCATGGTAACCTGTTAACAATGCAACTGTCAACAACTGAACTGTCGAAGTAAAATGGCGGAGTAACTCTAGAGCAGTGGTTCCCAAACGTAAAAAAACGTTCCGAAAGTAAAAGCAAAAGTTAAAGTGACGTAAAAGAGGCGGTTAAACTGATTGAAAATTACGATGAAATTTAACATTTTGCTGAAATTTAACTTTAGCAATTTCTTTTACTCTTATTTTTACTCTTGAAAGAGTTGAAACAGACGGCCTTCAGATATCGCACAAAACTCTCGTTTGGGGGTGTATATTACCCCAACCCGCAGGGTTTTTGGTGTTCAGCCATCAATGTAACTGATTATTAAATAGTGGCTACAATTATAATGTTGACTTATGAGATTTCGGTGACTTAGTCAAACTTTTCCATACTATTCAGTGTTGATAATATGGCTTGTTAGCTAATAAAATAATAACCAAATAAATTATGCAAAATTTGTTTATTTGTAAAAATTTATACAATATGTACAAAAAAAAAATTATGTAAAGGAATAATATTATATAATATTGCTGTTTGTAATGAGCATTCTCAAGTCTTTTTATTTATCAATATTTCTTGGTAAAAAATAAGCAAGACACGATTTGTACACAAGTAATACAATCTTATACCAAGGTTGATTAATTATAATAATCAGATACTTTCTGTACACTGATGATGAAGTCAACCTCGTTTAACTGAGAAGTAATTCTGTAACGGTGGTAATAAAGATGATCTTCATGGTGGTAAGTTTAATAAATCTATCAATAAAATGAAATTATTACGAGACATGCATATTTAGATTATATGTACATAAAATTTAAAATAGGAAAGTGCATTTTAGAAAGATCCTTTCGCATCGAATGCGATTAAGTTCTATCTATAATAATCAAGATTATTGCACAAAGTTTCTATACATAATATAATAGGAAGTTTGATCTTAAAATTGATAAAATTGTGCAAAAAAAATTTGTAAAACTCGGTCACAAATGCTCCTAATGTCAAGTTGTTTTATCTATTAGCCATGATTTAGCCTAATTTATTTTTGACCGAAACATCATATTTTAACACATTTAAAACGAAGCAAACATTCCAAACAGTTCAAAATAATATGCGGTTTTATAATTATCGTGGCAATTCACAGTTACCGTACCGTGTCGGCAGAAAAAGGCAATAAACGTACATTGCTTATCACTATAATGCTGTAGCTCTTGCTTACACATTAAATAATGGTGAGACACACAAAATATGTGTGATTGTTTCCTCCAAAGTTTTACTTTTTTGCTATGGGAATTGCTTTTCATTATCTTTATTTGTGTGAGGGAGATGTATGATAATTATTGAATGTTTCCTTTGGGGGAACATACATACACCGTGTGTCTCATTTTCGACTGTTATATAGTGTAAGAAAGAGCGGCAGCATTATAATGTTTAAAAACAAAAGGAAAACCATCGGCACATTGACATTTTTGAATTTTTGGAATTCACTCACACTTCAATATTATTTATTTATTTAAGGAACATAAACAGTCTTAGTAATATAATATACATAAGAGGATGATAAAAAAAAAACAGACCAATTATTAATGTTCACAGATAGGTATTTAGAAACAAGACTAACTGAATGTAAACTACCTAGAATATTTAAGAAAAATGAAAAAAACAGAACTAAGCAGCAATTAAAATAACAAAGCAGCAATTAAGAGTACAAATCTAAATTCAACAATTGATAAACCAATACACAACAATAAAATAAGTGTAATTATCCGTAATTATCCTTGTCAATATATTCCTTACTTTCAAAATTATCATCACGGCTAGTTGTAGGGGTCTACGGAGATGCCACGGTGCGGTGTGTGAGAGAGATGCTAGAAAATTATGATTTTTTTCCTTTGGAGGAAACAGACCTACGTACATTGTGTATCTCATCTTTTGAAAGAGCTTCAGCATTATAGAGATGAGGAACGTGTGTTTATGCCATCTTTTGCCTTTTTTTGCCATCACGGTATCGTAACCATGAATCGTCACAATAATTGTAAAAGCGCTTAATAGTTTTAAATGTTAAAACAGAGTTAGAAATATGTATTGGCTCAATGTAAATTTGGATAAAATATGCAAAAAAATCTTTCAATTCCCAAGTAACCCAGTTTTACCTTCACAGTGCCTAGAAACTCGTGATAAATGTGGGAAACTAGTGAATCTACATCACATTTCAATTTGGGAGGGGGGTTTGGGTACTGCTGTCCCGGGAACCATTTATCGGATAACCAACACCATTTCCATAGGTCACCCCAACTACTGGTAGGTTCACTATGTTTGGTGACTTAACAGGGGTGCCCGAGTTCACGGGGTGAAGTTTGTCTAGGTCTTGGCAGCAGATGCTTATGCCCATCTAATGCGCGGTGGGCCGGATCGGGAGGGACTGGTTGAGGGAGAACTTTTTACCTCTCCAGCTGGACTCTCTCGACCCACCGCCTTGTACCACAATGGGAGGGATGGATTCGTTTCTCATTCGTCCGTCACTCCTAAACACATTAACCCTCAGATTCCTATCCACTCCTCCTCCTTTCCCTAAAAATACTTTCCACACGTCATCCCCAAAGGTGACAGGTTTTTTTTTTCAATGCGAGCATTTCGATTTTTAAAAATTTTTTTAAAAGAAGAATTAAAAAGAGTTAAAAAAAAACTTTTGGAGCCCTGCCTACACTTAAATGCATTTTAAAATACAATGAAAATCTGATAGTAGTACCGTAGCGACAGATTTTTAATTCAGACTTGAAAGAGAAATCTCAAATCAAAATAAGTAACACATACCACAAAATCGAATCCGAATGTGATGTAGATTTACCAATTTTCCGGATGTACCACTAGTTTCCGGACACCATGTATAATAGAAACATGGTAGATATGGCATGAAAGCGCACCGACTGTCGCTGAGCTACAATCAAATTGCACAGACTATCAAAGTAGCGGAGCCAATAAAAACTATGTACAAAAAAGGCAGAGCTCCACTGTGAATAGATGCGATTTGCAATAGTACGAGTAAATATTGTTAGCGTCAGTTTTTTAGAGTACTTTCATACTAATAATGGATCATGGCCCATCCCACTTGTTTCTATTATCTTTGTATCTAAAGCCTCGATGACATTAAGCAAGTTTACAAGCTACTAGCTGGGAAATTCACTATTTGTTAGTAAACTCGCTCAGTGTAATCGTATTACTAGCTAACTAGCAGATTGTGGACAATCTACGAAAAAAGTAGAAAGGTGGTCAACTTTACTTTGCCTAAAGATGGCGGCCCACCAACAGCTGATTTCGTAACTGTCAGAATTAGTTCGCACGGGAGCCGTTATTCTCGCTACTGGCTAGCGTGTGGCGCTAGTTGCAAACTCAAGTTTTCTACAAAATGGCGACAGAATTGCTTGGAGCGGGAGTCGTTATTTTAGCTAGTACTGTCGCTACTGAGCGAGTAGACAGTTTTGTGTGTCATCATGACAATCTCACCCGCTTTTAACTAGGCTAGTAGCTTGTAAACTCACTTAATGTAATTGAGGCTTAAGACAATATAATTTACAAATGAATAAAGTTAAAGGTATACAATGCAAGAATTATCAATGAACACATCTTCGAAAAATTAGGTTTGAAAATCACAGCCGATGAATTATACCTCCTTCTTGAATTCCTGTTCTTACCATAGACATTGGAGGCTAAAGTCTTTGCAAAGTTTTCCTTTTTCAAAACTCCAAAATCGGGCGGCATTTGTCTGCATTGAGTTTGGAACCAGCTTCCGGCTATGGAATTTGAATTTCCCGCCAAAACACACAGTTCTAAGTCTGTGCTTTTGCTGTCTATGGCCTTTTGGAGCACAGAGTTTTCGGCTAGTTGCAAGATGTATTGTCTTTTATTGTATGGCACATCCGCTGTGAAGAATATTTCGTTTTTCATGTTTCTGATGATGACGTGAAATTCGGCTATGTCTTTTGATGATTGGACAAACCATTCAATGAGGATTGAGTCTTGTGAACTAGAAAATAAAGAATATTAATTGTAATTGCATCTAAAACGCACAAAAATTGATAATTTTAAATAATATATATGAGTAAAACGAAATCTGATCTGTCTAATGCAGTGAAAATACTTCAGGCAAGCTCTGGCTTCATGAAATTAGAAAAAAGGTGGAGTAAGGGCCTTCGCTCTTGGAGAGACTGAAAACTTCACGGCATAAGTGAATTTATCAACCTCCTGAACAAAATCGATATTTTTCTGATCTGACATATCGCAAATTTCGAAAACTTGGCAGGTCGTGAGCCGCTACCATGGCAATCTGTCAACATGACAACTGAAACGCGACGGCTGCGGCGATCAGCATTGCAGTCACCGCGTCGCCCTTAACAATTGGTCTTTAACAAGTTGCATGTGTGCTGACCGCAAGTGAAATTCGCAAGTTCCTTTCCCGTGGATAGCTATTGAGTCGTCAACTGTTTTTTTTCAGTTTCTCCACGAGCAGATGGCTTAACAGTTGATGGCTGATATAATAAAGTAAGTATAAAGCAGAGAATCAGTTTGTCTGAAGAAGCAGTCTCTTGAATGGTGAGTTCTGGCATCATCAAATTTGAACAAAGTTTTTGTCCGCAGTAATTAGGTCATTTCCATCGTGAGTTATGGAGAAATCTACCCATATGTTCAGATCTTGTCATTGAACACAGCTAAATCCTAATATGTATAGACATATTATAGAATTTTTAACATAATTTGATAATAATAGCAATTTATTCCAGAATTTATGCAGGGGTAGTGCAACTTTCGAAACAAAAAAAAGAAACTACACAAATAATAAAAAAAAGAAACTAGACAAATAATAAAAAAAGAAACTAGACAAATAATAAAAAAGAAACTACACAAATAATAAAAAAGAAAAACTAGTCAAATAATGAAAAAAAAACTAGACAAATAATAAAAAAAAAATAGACCAAATAACAACAAATAGATACACAATAAAAAAAGTGGAAAAAAGTGAAAAATGTATGCAAGCAGCCGTTTGTAGCGGATATTTTACGGTCTCAATTTTTTTTTATATATATATTACTTACAACTTCAAATCCCTGAAAACTAGATCCGGCTCCATCTCAAAATCTGCCGATTTCCCTTTCAATATTCCCACTTTGGTGTCGAGTTTTTGTCTGATGGCAACATTCTCATTGCAGTTCATCCTGTCGTCGTCCACCTCGACCAATAAGGACTCTTGTAAAGTGATGGGGGAGGCGCAGGTTATGTTGGAATAGAGAATGTTGCCAGTTAGAGCGCTCTTTGTGAGGTGGTTCAAGTAGTGTTTTATTGGCCGGGCAAAGCAGTCGCATCTCAGAGGGTTGCCTAGGGAAAAATATTTTTTTTCAATTATTAAAAAGAAAGAGCATCCTATGTGGAAATAATATTTAAAAAAACTGCACCACTTACCATCAAAATGAACCTTCAGTTTGTCATTCTTTATCCTACGGACCAGGAGGTCATCGAAGGTCTCCAGCAAGTTGGTGCTGACGTCCAACTCCTGGAGGCTGCTGGCATTGTTGATGTGCTCCACGGGCAGGACCTGAAGCTGATTGTGAGAAAGGTTCAGGGATGTTATTTTGGGCGGGAGACGGAAGAGTTCTGAAAATAAAAAGTATTAGTTTTTAATCATTGAAGATAATATTAACAACTCTCAAACGAAAAATGTGAAACAGAAAAGATTCAGTCGCATCCAGGAATTGAACCCAGAACCTCGGCCTTTCCGGGACTTTGCTCTACCACTGAGCTAATTCAACCCCATTCAGTCATTCCCCTGTGTCATAATTCAACTAGAACTATGTATCAACATAATCTTTATTTTCTCAACATATATTTTTTGGCTGCTATCTTTATAGGTGATTGCAAGATTCTACCCGAATTTAATTGTAATTATATTAATTTTTATTTTTAATATACGACACCTATTGACTTTCTCACGAGTTTAGGATAAATATTCAATACTTTTGTAGTGGAATATCTTATAGAGTAAATCCTCGTATTGTAATATTTAATCATTGAAGATAATTTTGATGAATTACACATATAAATATTTATTATGTCCCTCCATATATTTTGAATTCAGAAAATTATTTTTTTTGGGCTAATATTAAAAGTTTAATAAATACAACCGCTCTCATCAAATAAACAAGGTTAGATTAGGAAATCTTTTTCGTTGAGAAAAGGTAAAATAATAATTCGGTTACATACCCTTTTCTGATGTCAGGTCATTGAGATCATTGTAAGACATGTCCAGCAGTTGCACTGATGTCAGATTGCCTATCACACCTGGGAAATATATATGCAATATTAATTATTTAAGAATTATATCCTGGTTTATTTACGCAACATTAGCTATACATGAATAAATCTTCCAATGTTTCTATTTTTGTTAATAATTTTGATAAGAGGCCTAGAATCTGAATATAAAATCAATATGCAATCTGAAATTACTATAAAATATTAAAAATTTGTAAAAGAGTAATGGACCTAAATCAGAACCCTGTGGTACTCCAGAACAACAACTAAATGTTATGTGAATAATGTGAATGTCATCTTTGGAAGGAGTGACACAAGAAACTCAAAGAAAAAAAAGGGGGGAAACATAGAGGCTGGAAAATAACACCACAGTAGTGCTAATAAACATAAGAATAAGTCATTGAAATGACCCATTCCTATGTCGCAAATGTCAGCAGTGTTTAAAAGTTGGGTGCCCTTTTGGCATGCCATATCTCTCAGCCATGCAACGGAGCCGAAAGGAACAATGACGCAACAAGGAACATCGTCGAACATGTAGTAATTATCCATAATCTGTGCGTGAAATTGCGGCGGTTAGGGTTAGAAAAAAAAAGGGATAAACCATGAAATTAAAAAAAAATAATTATCATGTACATTATTGAGGCTTCTAACTCACATAATGTTGTAATTTTTTGCCTCTTCAGTTTTTTTAAATTATGAAACGGTGAAATCACACAAAGCAGTTTATGTTTTAGTATTAATATACGTAGTGATTTTTGGAATGAGCGAGGCTGGATTCCAAACCAAACGCCCGAAAATGTCCAATTCTTAAGATAATTTTTTTAAAATACATTATCACTCGAGTGTGGTTATGGTCATCATTATGAAAATATAGTAAACAAGTACTTTTTCTAATGCTGTTCAGAATGTTGTGAGATATGTTCAACACTCGCATCTGCTTGGTGCCAAAGATGATATCGTTGGTCAGAACAGGCATCACGTTGTGGCTGAGGTCCACTTCCTTCAGATTGTACGGGATGTATGGATCGCTCGGGAAGGTCTTACGAGTGATGAAACTTATCTTGTTGTAGCTCAGGTTCACCTAAAAACATGAAAATGTTTCAAAATAATTATTGAAAGTAATTCCGCCCTTTTGTAGAAAACCAGCTTTATTGAAATAACATTTTTTTTTTCAGATCCATTCAAATTACGCGCCGTATATCCAACTACATTCTCAGTATATCTCATATGGTGACCGGACAACTCGGATTGAAACCAACGCAGAACCACCTCAGAAAAGTCATTAAGAATAATGAAAAAATAAATAACGACAACACGGGAGTGGATCAACCGATTCAACGAAGAGTGCACAGCAGCGGGAATGAAGATAAGTACCTCAAAAACACAGCTGATGGTTGTAGAAAGGGACCAAACTAAGTGCAACATGCTCGCTAATGGAACTCAGCTGAAACAGATGGTCAGATTCAAATACCTAGGGGTCGAATTCTCCAGCGATGGACGACAAGACGGAGAAATTGATGGAAGAATTAGAGCGCAAGCAGTGTGTTGTGTCCTCTCTACAGCTCAGTGATAAGGAAAGTCGAGCTCAGCATAACGACAAAGATGGCAGTGTTCAAAACGGTATACCGCCCGACGCTCACTTACGGCCACCAGATATGGATGCTAAACAAACAAACACGCTCTAGAGTCGAAGCTGCCGAAATGAGATACTTGAGAGGAGTGGCAGGGGTTACGAAATAGGATCATATAAGAAACTCGACGATCCGAGACGATCTGAACATTGAACCACCGCTAGTCTTCGTAGAAAAATCGCAACTGAGGTGGCTTGGACACGTACTAAGAATGTCTGATGACTGAATTTCGAGGAAAATACTGAGTGCGATTCCAGATGGTAGACGTCCATTGAGTCGCCCCAGAAGCAGCTGGGCGAGGCAACTTCAGAAACTGTGTGAGGAGAGGATGGGACTGCCATGGACGGAGGCCAAACAATCAGCACAAGACAGGGACGTATGGAGGAGCCTTGTCGATGCAATGGGTCCCCGACCCGAATAGGATAAGGGGAAGAAGAAGAAGAAGAAAAAAATATTTAAAAAATAGGGTAAATGGGTTACTTTAGGGTTATGGGCTTTTTAAAATTATTTTTTTCATAGCTTTTAATGACTTTTCAAAGAGGTGCTGAGTTGACTTTATTCTCGGTCGGCAAGGAATCATCTCATACATCCAGTAACAAATCTCAACCATTGATGACAGCCTACGATGACGGTTGGTAGCGCGCTCTCAATACAAGTCGGCAATTACTTAATGTTTTTTTATTTACATGTAACATACTCAAAATTATAAATGAATTGATTAAAATACATGAAATGTATTGTCTATCAATCAAAATACCTTATTACATATAAATTGAAAGGTTAGTATTTTTTCCGAAAGATATTGTAGAGAAGATTCTATTTTATATAAGCACTAGCGCAGAGTCATGAAAAATCACGGGATAGTCACGAAGGCACTTTTGCTAACCAATATCTCAACAAAATATGTTTCACTATTATCACAAGAGTAGCAGTGCGCGGGGACTGGATTCGGTAGTATTCGGCTTCTGCATGAGAGGCAGTGCAATAAAATGACTTTAGATGATGATTAGATGCTTCCTACTGCCTAAGGGTTAATGAGAATTTATTGCCTTTTATTATATTTGGATTCAGAAGATATAGCAATGCATCGACAATGTTCACTGAACTAGGATTGCACGATTTCGCCGGTCTGATGAGACATCGGGTCACTGGAGCCAGGATGCGGCTAATGGCTTCCGACAATACTTCCGACAATTCACAACTGAGTATAACCGTCAATCTTTCCATATCCGGAGAGATACTACAAATTCACAAATTCGTGGCACTTATACCTGCCTGAGGCACGTCCCCATCCGACCTGCTAACGGAAGTGGCGACATCTTTTGATGAATTCTTGATTTCGAAACCGCATTACAACGGTAGCTTTGTTCGAAATTACACAGATGTTTTTGGTGGCGCGGCGCCGTGCGTGGCGTCAAACATGCACTCGAAGCCGGGTTCTGAAATTCGACCGCGCAGACGTTACCCTATTAATACTAGTCTATACTAATTTTCGATGACTGTGCGTTCTGCGTATCTCAGGTTCAATGAACTCTAATTTGCTTTTAATTTTAGTTTTATCTTCAAATTTTGAACAGACAAAAGTACCTACCTATTTAATAGGTTTAGTCGAACATTATTTTCATTTTCATTTTAAAAGTTAAAACTGATTTTTCGAAAATTCCGACTATCCCATGATTTTTCACGGATTTGCGCTAGTTTTCCAGCGCAGCGTTCCAGCACCAAACCCCACTCCTGAGTGAGCGCTGGGCCTGAGCTCACTCCAACATAGATTTTTCAAAGATTTTAGGAATATGAGATAATATCAATATAGGTCTATAGTTTTCATTTAAAACATCTGTTGTATTAAGATATGAATAATTATATGGGAAGTGTGGGATTGCACTCTCTTCCCCACATCCTGGAGTAAAAACATTATTATTATTATTATTGTTATTGCCGATTTAGATTAGTAAAAGACACAAAGAGCAAACATTTATAGGCCTTAAGCCAATTATGGATTTGAAAAATAAATTTTTTCCTTACCCTTTCAAGAGAGAGACAATCATCGAGTAGTCCATGAGTTTTGTTGTCAATCTTTTCTAAGAAATTGTGAGAGAGATCTAAGGACCTGAAATATAAACAAAAAATAGAATTAACATAACAGTGCTGCTAATCCATCAGCATAAACTAAAATCACTTCTGAGATTTCTTTGCCACAAGTAAAAGGGGAGGAAAAGGGATGTTGGAAAATATATTTTCACCAAGAACCATTCTGTAATTTTTTCACTGTATTCAATAGCTTTTGTGTGTATAAAAATATTTATATTTTTCCAAAAATTTAAGCCACTGCTATTGCAAGCAGTTATGATTCATATAAATAGTTAAAACGAAACCAATATTTCAATTCTAAATGGTGGTGTAGTCACAAATCATATGAGTTGGGGGTTGTGTCTTGACATCCGCCGAACCTGCGAGACTGACTCACCGAATCCCTGGGGTTTGATCGAACCCAGGTTAAGAACCACTGCACTAGGGCAATATTGAAGTTTTTTTTTAACTCCACACAGGAGGCCTGGAGGAAAAATATTTTCCCTCAGAGGCTATGTCATCTTTGGAGGTACTGTGTGAAGGATCTTTTTAGAAAAAAGGAAGGAGAGGAAGTTCTGGGAAGGAAAAAGATATGACGGGGTGGGTAGGAATCTGGGGTCAATGCGTCCAGGAGTGACATATGAATCCATCCCTCCGCTGCGACGTGGGAGTCAAGAGAGTCCGACTGGAGAGGTCAAAGGTCGGGAGAGGCAGGATGTGGTCAAAGGGTCTCCCTCATCCTGCCTCTCCCAATCCGGCCTGCTACGCAGCTGATGGGCAGTCACAACTGCCACCATGTCCTAGTCAAACCTCACCCCATGAACTTGGCTAAGTGACCAAACGTAGCAAACCACTTGGGGTGATCTATGGCAGAGATTTTGGGGTTGTCTAATGAATAGTTTCCGGGGCGGTGATGCCCATACCCGCCTACAAATTAACTTCCATTTTGGAAATATTTTGCCTGATATTGAATTAAGTTCTAAATATCAGCAGCAAATATTCATTTTGAATTCTTTTAATGGCTGTCATTAGGTATATTACAGTATTATATATGACTTACCTCAAAGACACAAGTCCATGAAAAGCACCATTAGGAATGTGCGTCAGGTTATTATTTCTGAAGGATAGTTTCAGCAACTGCAGGAGGCCGGTGAAGGCTCCAGAGCTGACCTTCGTGATCTGGTTGTCTGATAGATCCAGCTCAAACACTATAGGTAGGCGGCCAAATGCCGCTTTCTTGAGTGAGGTTAGGTTGTTTTTCTGAAAAGATCATAAGTATGTCATTATTAAATTTTTTTATTTAGTTCGGAGGACTTCGAAGCACACAAAAGATGATAAGTAAGAATAATTTGAACTTAATGTTTCCAAGATTCAATTAATTTGGGAGCGGATATGGGTACCGCCACCTCGGAAATCATTAATTTGATACCAACACCACTGCCGAGAGGTTTCTGGGTTCATGAGGTGAGGTTTGTTAAGGTCTTGGAGGCAGATGGGTCCACCTCTCCAGCTGGGTTCTCTTGACCTATTGCCTGGCACCGTAATGGGAGAGATGGATTCATATGCCACACTGACCCCCAGATCACTCTTACCCACTTACCCACTCCTCATACCCTTTTCCTCCGCTGAACTTCCTGTCTTTTCTTTCCTTAAAAAACCAACACAGAATCCCCAAATTATTTTCGTTAAGAGAAATATTTCGATTCTCATGACTACAAAATTTAAAATCGCCGTCGTATTTGCACAAGGAAAGTAATCGAAAATTTTTATTTATTTTGTGCATAATTCTACAAGAACGAAAAAAAGTTAGAACATACAAAACCTCAAAAATAGTCTTAGCCATAAAGGGGTATTTTTTAAAAATTGTTTCTTCCTCATAGTTAAGTCATGAAAAAACATTTTTTTTAGTGGTTTCCGCTTATATTTTTTGTTATGTAAATAATAATTTTATTGTAATTCCAATACATAGAAAAGCTTCAATTTATCCGTATCATATTTTTTAATGTTCATAAGGTAAACCGATTTGTCGTAAAGATGAATCTAAATAGGATTTCACGTATCTCATCTTAAGGCAAAGTAGGTAATATTAATAATTTATTTTTGGTATGGGTACTAACAGATGCACGTTGAAAACTATGCAAAGAAAATAAAAATGCCAGTGTACCCCTTCTACGTCTTATGCTTTTTCTGCATTGCATCGTTTTGAACAGCATTTTGGCAGCCTCCATGGTCAAGGCTCTCGACTAGCAAACCGGAGATCGGAGGATTCAAATCCTGGCATGCGCAAGTAAATTTTATTTGATTAATTTGTGTTTTCACAATTTAATCATTTAAAATAACATAAGATATATTTGCGGCACTTTTCAGAGTGGAAAATACTCTCAGTATCTGGTGTAAGACCACCATTCAGAATTGAAACATTGCGTGAAATAGCTTTAGCCATGTTTGGTGACTAGATTTGAATGGACAGGCACTTCCCCATCTTCCTCCATCCCCTATCCACTTACCTTCAGCCTCACAATATACCCTAATTGTGGATGCCATAATTTCAGTGGCTCCAGGCGTACATTCACAAAAAAAAGCAGTATTTATACTGCTGTTAAATTCGCGTAACATGTATTTCAGACGCGCCGAAGGGCTCACCAGTGTCGTCAAGGACTTACATTCAGATACAGGTATTGCAGCGAAGACAGGGTGTTGAGTGCCTCCCACGGGGGCTGTGTGAGCCCCGTGTCCGTCAGCGTTAGCACCCTCAGAGTCAGCAGGGGAGTCAGGCTGCCCGAGGTCAGGCCCCCCTCCACCAGGCGGTTCCCTGTCAGATCCAGGGACAGCAGGGCGTTCATGGAAGGCCACACATTGTCAGGGATAGTGGAGATATTGTTGTGGGCGAGGTTCACTTCACTGGGAAATTTGGAGAGTAAATTTTTTGTCATATTTTGATTTTTATTATCAATTGTTTGGGACCACAGCACTTCCACCGTGCTATGGGAATTTATTTTCCTTTGTCTTCTCTTGAGACTTGCGATAAAACTGCGCGTCCTTGGTAATTGAATGATTTTTATATCATTTTTTTTCATTAGCTCCACACAGCAGGCCCTGAGGAAAATAATTCCCCTCAGGGCCTATGTCATCTTTAGGGATGCTGAGTGGAGGGTCTTTTAACCTCTCAATGATTTTTGGTCAAATATCCATATAAAACAAAGGTA
Organism: Glyphotaelius pellucidus; assembly: GCA_936435175.1. NCBI lineage: Eukaryota > Metazoa > Arthropoda > Insecta > Trichoptera > Limnephilidae > Glyphotaelius > Glyphotaelius pellucidus. The sequence continues at coordinate 11,453,115 of OW386560.1, forward strand.
TTGTTTTTTTTGCAATTGTTTTCTGTTTACCAGATAATGTACCTTATTATTCATGTATTCACACCAATATAAACTGATTTTATTATTTCTACACTAATCTGAATACATACCCAACATGAAAAAACACAATTCAAAGTAGTTTTCTAATAAATAAAAACTCTATAAGCATTTGAAAAAGTAAAACATTGAATTTTTCGCTTTTGACAGTTGGAAAAGTTGAGCTGCTAAGTCATAGATAATTCATAAAAAAATATTCATGATTAATAAAAATAGTCAAGAGTGGTATTGGCGCAAGCGATTGCGACCTTGTCCTGCATACAGTTTCTTTATACATATGGGTTAAAATCGCATTTAAAAAAACAAAAAGCCAAAATTTGTGCCGCGCCCGCGGGCTTGCCTCTGGCATATGACAGGTTAAGGAAAGGAAGGAGATGAAGTTCTGGGAAGGGAAAAGGTAGGAAATGAGGTAGGGATCCGTGAACTCGGGCACCCCCTGTTAAGTCACTAAACGTAGCGAACTACGAGGTGACCTATGGCAGAGGTGTTGGTTATTCAATATAAATGGTTCACAAGGTGGCAGTACCCATACTCGCCTGTAAAATTGGATCTCAGCCTGTTTAGCTCTTTACCAAATCGTGATCAGCTGGCAGGCTTAAGCCGCCGCTATCCGAATTTCGACCGATTTCTTACATATCTCCTTTAAGAATTTGAAGTTTTTAAGCTCTTAAAAAAATATATGTTATTTTTTAAGATAATATCTAGAGACGTTCTACGCCGAAACGCAAATTATATGAAATTCCCTCGATAGAAAAAAATCGCAAAGTCTTTAAATGATACTTAAGATACATACCACGAGATTTTTGCTCTATTTTAAACGAGTCATGTTTTATTAAGCTTTTTCGTAATTTTCGCTTCAAATTTATCATTTAAAATATTAGCGCGCTCTGTCCAACATTCGTAATTACATATCTCTCCATCTTCTTCTTTTTCAGCCGAGAAGCGCCGCCTCAACAGTTGTTATGATTGTTAGCTGATCACATTTTAATCAAAAGCTAAACTGACTGAGCATTAGTGTTTAATGGGAACTGTTCATTGATTTGTTGGTCATCAAATATGATGAATGGAACGTGGAAAGGCGAGTAAGTCATATTGGGATCGGAAGATCGTTTTTCGAGCTTGGTAATGGGAAGTTGAAGCAATAATCACCCCAAGCTGATGGGCATCATGAAGATCTTCTGCAGGTGGTTGTGGCTGACGTCGAGGCGCCGACACGAGGCCAGCTTGGTGAGTGCCCCGCGGGATATATCCGACAAGTTGTTGTGCGAGAGGTCCATCTCTAGCACGGTGGGCAGCGTGCCGAATGTGGGCGGCTTGATCTGCTCCATCGAGTTATGGCTGAGGTTTACAAATCTGGACACACAAAACATAAGTTTTTTAAAGATTCATAGACAACAGGCATTGATTTTCGTGTCTTAAAAAGAAAATATCGCTAGCAACTTTTTGTTCATGTGATGCACGGTGGGTCTAATATATATTTAACATATTTATATTTTTGTTTCATTCTTCAGCTGATAAACAAAACAAAATTATTATTAAATTGAATTATATTTTTATCCATTTAGTACACTACTACATAAGCAAGGGTGTCCTTGTAATGATTCATGTATCAGTATGTACTAGCGATGTGTAGGTTCAACTGGAGTGGGCTCTTGAACTCTTTTTGCTGGAAGCGGATCTTACTCCTACTTCTTTTTCAAATTGACTACTCCCAGAGAACCCGGTCCAGTACTTGGACTCAAACCCCGAATTCAGAGCCGGAACCCGAATGCCTCCACCGGCGTCCCGTGGAGTGTCCGCAGTGTCCGCGGTCCAAGCCACTCGCGATTCATGAGGGTTCTTGTCAGGGTTCGAGTTATTGTGCGGGTTCCGGCTCCGGCTAATGTAAAAAATAATAATACATTACTCCTACAGAGAAAGATAACAAAACAAAAATAATACTACCTCAGAGAAAACAGTGACTGGAAAACGGCGCTCGCAATCTCCTTAACTTCGTTATATGACACATCGACAGTGTGCAGTTCGTACAACTTAGGGAAGGTGTTCTTCGGTATTGTATGGATCAAGTTATGCGACACATTCAGTATTTTCAGACCAGACATGTTGTGAAGGGGAATCTGGAGAAGAAACTTGCCAGTAAGTATGTTTTCTTTATGTTTGTACTACATAATTAGATACAGTCTAGGAAATCAAATTTTTACAGCACTCTTGAAGTGATTTTTCACACAAACGGGGCTGTACAAATTTTATGGTAGTGGGACTTGCCATCTCCAATTCGGAAGGATGAAAGGAAGGAGACCCAGCTATTCAAATAAGGCTAAAACCATTTAAAGTAACACTTTGATTCAGTGGTCTTTCCCACAGGACACATACCTGATTAAGTTCCGTAAAGAAATTATATGACAGCTGAAACTCGGTTGCATATGTAGTGGCGTCAAACGCCTTGGGGAGTATCTTGGTGAGATTATTGTGCGAGAGGTCCAGCAGCGTGATGTTAGCGCAGTTCTCAAAGGAACCCGCCTCGATCTTGGACAGAGCGTTATGGGATATGTTGATGGTGGTGAGGTACAGGTCCTTGAAAGAGTTCTTCTGGATCTCCGTGATCTGATTGGCTGACACATCGATTAACTGCAAATAAAATGTTATAAAGTAAAAAAATTTTTGACCTACACTAGAAAATGGATCTTACAGGATAAAAATTAATCATCAACTTGAAAATCTTATAGATTGTGAGACCAAAAATTTTGCGTAATGTTCTTGTACTTGTAGGGAGAACTTAAACCTAGAAATTCATTTATTTTGTTCCCACATGAGAGGTTATTAGAACAATTTTATTTATTTATTTATACTGTGTTTTACAGGCATTCTCATACAAGTAAGATAATCCATTTGTAAAAACTCAGTTAATACAAATAAGTATATAAAATTACAAAAACCTACTCAGTCAGAGAATACATAAAACAATTATAAAATTAAATATAGAAGATCATTCAAATTAAAAAATAATACAAAGAGAGGCAAGATACACAAGAGAGACAAAGAGAGAAAAGTGATATCTAAAATATAAATATCTGATGAGTAAAATATAATGGTAAGCTCTGATATATGAAATTATAAATATTAATAAATATTAATATATTTATTATACGTTTTCTGACCCTAACAAAAGCGAGCTATTGCTAAAGTCAGAAGAAAAGCAAAACAAATCATTACCGTGGAAACGATGTTGATTTATTTTAGGGAAATTTTATTTCAGGCGTCGTAGTTAATATCTATCTCTAAAAATGAATCGCCGAAATGTACATAGCTCATAACTTCCGAACGACTGCACCAAATTGGATAATTCTTTTTTTTGTGTTATTTACTTTGTGTAAAACTACTGGTGAGCTCTGGCATTATGAAATTTGTAATAGATGGCACGCAAGCTGTTTGATAACTGAATGTACCGGGACTGAATGTATGGAATGCAGGAGGGGGGAGGGGAACTCAGGTAGGGGCTTGGCGGGAGGGGTTGGGGAGGGGAACCTTGGAGGGGGGAGGGGAACCTGGGAGGGGTGAGGGGAACTCGGGAGGGAGGTTTGCGGGACGGGAAGGGGGGAGTGGAGTGGGGAGAGGGAAGGTGGAGGAGGCGGAGTGGGAACGCGAGAGGGGAAGGGAACGCGGGAGAGGAAGGGGAGGCGGAAGGGGAACGGGAATAGGAAAGGATACGCAGGGAGAAACAATTTCTTTATTAAATGGCATAGCAACGCATGCCGGGTACCAACAAGCATAATATAATTAGTTCAACACATTTTTGACTAATTGCAGAACATTTTTTCAGTTAACGATTATCAAAGAAAATGTTTACTTCAGCACACTCTATTTTATTACAAATTAGCAAGTACCCGGCGTGCGTTGCAATGCCACCCAAAGAAAGAAAGCGTTTGTGTTTAATTTCTGTTTATTGAAGTGCTTTTGGATACACAATATTTTTTGTCTTTCCGTCTGGTGCGTCTGGTATGAATAAATCGTAAGGTTTTTCGACGTGTGACTCTTCGGTCACAAGAGAAGTGTGAGAAGCATGGATTTTTTCAAATTTACCCCCTGATATTCCCTACCGCTACTATGTCTCTTTTGAAATCTCTACCTCTGCCCCTCCCTTGTCCCCCATCCCTCTGTCTCCCCTCACCGGCGTTTGTGCTTTCTCTGCAATATCAATCAATAATAGGATAATATTTCACACGGACAGCTGTGAACTTGTGTATGAATTTCATATAGTTTAGCGGCAGGGAGGGAAGGAGAGAAGAATCTGGGGGAGAGGAAAGGAAATGAAGGAGGATGGGAGAGATAAATTTGTAAAATCCATGTTCTCACATGGACAGCTGTACGTGGCCTGCTGACGGGAAAAAAACATTATGTAGCAAAAATAATTTTTTTTCTTCTTTCTTTGAGTGGCATTACAACGCACGCTGGGCACTCACTAGTTTTATATGTAAAGAAAATATGTAGTTGACACATTTGAGTTGAAGGGGTTAAAATATGCAGTATTTGCTTTAAATGTGTTTGACAAAATGACTGAAGTCGTTTTCCGCAGCTCGAGAGGTAACCAAAGCTTTTCAATCATAATTAATAATGAAAATGGACAAACCTCCACATAATTTAGCTGACTGAACATCTGGTAGTCAATCCTCTTGATTTTGTTCCTGGCCAAGTCAATAGTACCGATTCTGGTCACTGAGCTGAAGGTGCCCCGACCAATGTCCGATATCTCATTGTCTGAGAGGAACAGACGCCTACAACATAAAAACCAAGTAAGATAATTAGACAGTTACAATTAATAAATAATATTACTAGATGTTTGTTCCTAGAATGCGATTTTATCAATTTAGTCTGTAAATATCATTTATAATGTTCATTATTTTAGTCATTTAAGTTACGCATAGTTTCTTCCTTTAAAATGTGCTAAATATGCAAACAAAATATTATCTCACGGTTTCATGAATAAGGTCCAAACCTTGAATAATATGGCTGGTATCATATAAATGCATTCCCTTGCAAATTTGGGACAAATTCTTTTATTATTTGTAAAGTCGGTACTTTGAATAAGTACCCTCAAATAGCACCTACTTATGTTTATGACACTCCCTAGGAGAAGTGTCTGCTAGCGGCATTTTATAACACCCTCAAGGATAAATGCGCCGTCGGCTTTAGCCCTAAGTGAAAATAGTAATAAAATTTTGCAATATTTGTTAATCCCTGTAATGTTAAGATGATTTTTATTAGTGGGCCTCTAGGGCCGATTTTTAGGTAATTGGTTTATTATTGTCTGTACGTTAGATTTTAAAATTAGTGTGGGAACTGCTAAAATTTTATTTTCTAACCATTTTTTATGTACCATGTTTACTTTAAATAATAGCGATGTTGATATGTAGAGTCAGTATTGTTGTGACGGTAAAACGAGAAGGTACATGTTGTACCTTCGGAGTTATTTAATTAAACTCGAGCATGGGGGGTACATAGGTGCCTATCTCCAGTAGAGTGTTGTAATTAATCTCGATCTGAGGGGTACCTAGGTGCCTGTCTTCAGTAGAGTGTTGAGATATCGAGGGAAATAAAGCCTTCGATATTTGTCAGTGTGGTGTGGTCTTGGAGATCACTATTGTCAACAGTATAGTATTTTTTAAATAAATTGTGTTAAAGAATAACAAGAAGTGTTTTCCTGCAAATTCCATCGAGTTGTGCTTTCGTACCACGATAGTAACAAACACTAGATAAATTATAAGTTTAAACGAGAGAATGAATGGTAGAAGAAGTAGGGAACGCCCGAGGAAGACATGGTGTGAATTAAATTCTGAATTGAATCAAAAAAGACCAAGTCAGAATAACAAGTGATGTATAATATATTGAATTGAAAAAAAATCACTATTTATTGTGTACCTTAGAAATCTCATCCCCCTGAAGCTGTTAGTGTCCAGCCTCTTGATCAAGTTATGATTTAAGTGTACCACTCGCAGGACTGCATTACGCGCAAACATTCCTCTGAAAGATAAATTAATACAATTAAATGAGTAAATTAAATTAACGTATTAATTACATTAATTTAATTTACTAACATTAAAATTAAATAAATTAAAGTAATACATTAAATTAAATTAATATATTAAATAAAATAAAATTAATATCTTAAATTAAATTAAAACATTAAATTAAATTATTACATTAAATTAAATTAATACATTAAAATAAATTAATATATTATATTAAATTATTACATTAAATAAAAATAAATTATATTAAATTAAATTAAAATAACTTATTAAACTAAATCAAAAGATTAAATTTAATCAATATATTAAATGAATAAACTTAATTGATTTAATCAATTAAATTAAAATTATACATTAAATTAAATTATTACATTTAATTTAATTAAATTAAATTATTACATTTAATTTAATTAAATTAAAACATTTAATGAAATTAAATTAAAACATTTAATGAAATTAAATTAACACATTTAATTAAATTAAATTAAAAAATTTAATTAAATTAAATTAATACATATAATTAATACATTGAAATTATAATTTAATAACATTAATACATACATTGAATTTAATTAAAATGAATACATTAAATTAAATAAAATTATTACATTAATTCAAATTAATACAAAAAATTAAATTAATACTTTGCAGTGGGGTTTTCTATTGATTTTTTTAAATTTCAACGGTAAGAAATATAATTTGTTCTCCTTCTTCATTGCCGAGGTTAACCATCCAATCGACAGCATCGGAAGACCCTTGGTTTAGTACATATGTGCCTCTTGGTGCAGGGGACATGCAGGGGACATGCAGGGGACCTTCGTCAACAATGTGTTCTGTTGTTTGAATTTGTCTACATTTACACAATTCAAAATCGTTTAGGCCCCGTTTGTGCAACATATACAGGGACTGTGACTGCACTAGATGCGGTTTAGAGAGATTCACGTCTTCCGAGAGAGAGCATCTGGTAGAGAAAATGTGTTGTTATATGTTTGACATACCTGGCCATTTCTGTGAGGTGATTGTGAGAGGCATTGCACCAGGAAAGTTTGGTGAGATCGGCTATGTGGGAACTATCGAGCTTCGTTATATTGTTGTAACTGTGCAAAATAAAAGTAGAAAAATTAAAAATATTTCAAATTAGACTAACAAAAAATTCATGCAACATTTGGAGTTCCACAGGGTTCACACCTTGGTCCAATCTTGTTTATAAATGATATTACAAAAATATTTCATGATGGATTTATCTTACCTGTCGCTAATGACCTCAAAATTTTTAGAATTATTTAAAATATTTTCCATTCTTCAAGATAATATCAAAAAATTGTTAATTTGGTGCAGTGAAAATAGACTTTACTTAAATATCTCAAAATATCAAATAGTCAAATTTTATCAACAGAGGATGGACCACTACACGACTGGCACATGCTGCTTGCATCATTCACATTCATACTTTTCTGTTATTCTGACTCTTGACTGACCCAAGCTTTTGATTCACTTGATCGTAGCATGTCTTCTTCAGACATCTCCGATATCTTCTACCATTCACTTTTGCGTCATATATTCATCTTATACTCCTTTCTTCGTCCATCTGCTCTACACGCCCAAACCATCTAAGCATCCATTACACTTACATCAGTCTTGCATTATTTCAGAGTCTCCACAATATTGTAACACTACCATACATGGTTTTACCACAGGGGTCTCATTTCGAACGCTGTACTTCTATCTTTCCTCTGCCAGTTCTATGCCTCACTGCCTATCAGAACTTCATTGTAGTTTGCCAGCTACGCCTCTTTCGATTAGATAACACATTATCGGTTTGAGTTGGTCAATAGACCGGTTGGTAGGACACTTGGTTGGCAGTTGGATGGATCAAGTGAGATACTAAAGCTTAATTTAATACCTTATATCAAGCAGTTCAGCATCCCTCAAACCTTTGAACTGATTTTTCTTAAGAACTGTCAGCTTATTTCCATGAAGGTCAAGTGTCTTCAGTTTTCTCAGAGGCTGAAATCACAATGCAAATATTAATGCAAACATGTCAAGGCATTTATTTATATCACAATAATTGACTGGGATAAAAAAAATACTTTCTACTAAAACAAAAAACTGTCTATTGCGTTCTCTTAACTTCTCAAGTGCCAAAAGTACACATTGGGTATGAAAAATTTGAATACATTGTGCGCTTTTATAATTACCGTTACGGCCAAAAAAGGCAATAAACATACGTTCCTTAGGACAATTATTGCTCCACACTTTAACTACAGCTCAACTATCCTTTTCCTGTGTAACGAACGAGAACAAAATAAGTTTCAAATTCTCCAAAACAGGGCAATGAGAATAATACTTCGGCGAAATAGATTTTCAAAAGTAGATGACAGGAATTTTTCCGGACATGTCCGTCTGATTGTCGAATTTTCAAAACGAAAGAAAACAACAATGAAACCCCGTGTGTTCTATCACGGTGTGGGAGGGGGTCAGTTTTGCTTTTATTCTTAAACATATAATGCTGCCGCTCTTTCTTACACACTAAATAACACGAGTCAAAAATGAGACAAATGGTGAATGTATGTCTGTACCCACCCAAAGGAAACATACAATCATTATCATACATCTCCCTCAAACGTATAAAGAAAATGAAACGCAATCAAATCGCAAAAAAAGTAATATTTTGGAGGAAGCAGTCACACATATTTTGTGCGCCTCACAATTATTTAATATGTAAGAAAGAGCTGCAGCATTGTAGCGATAAAGAATGTATGTTTATTGCCTTTTTTTTATCATCGCGGTACCGTAACAATGAACCATCACGGTAATTATAAAAGCGCACATTATCAGAAAAAAATATTTCATTTAATTGGATTTTATTGCAAAGCGGAAATATTTTGACCTTCTGACAAAATATGCCCGAGATCTGAGGGATTAATAAAATGACAAACATCAAATTGTTGTTAGGGTGTCTCACATTTTATTGATGTCAATTCTCGACCTTTTAAAGCTTTTGATCAAATTGTGATCTGGCGTAAAGCATAACAGCAAGTCCTTTTTGCTTTATGGCTGACAAAAATAATTTGAATAAAAAATAAAACTGCTGAAGAACTAGTGTTCAAATGTCTAAAATTTTATTAATTTTCCATAATCAAACCAATCACAGGACAGAAAATCACAAATGAATATTTTAAATAAATACCTGGAAAGATTCCACCATCAGCTCTTTAAGTTCTCCATTCACAATATGGAGCCGTTCCAATTTTCCCAAGGCCAAACTGTCTGCAAATATGTCTTTGTCGAGCATCTCCATCTTGTGTCCATCGATTTTTAGGATAGTCAGATTACCAAGAACCTGAAAATACAAATTATAAATATCTTAGAGGATGATGTGTGGAGGGTCTACTTGAGGAGAGGAAGGAGTGAATATGTTGTAGGAAGGAGGAAACACAGAGGCCGGCAAATGATTCCACAGCCGAGCTGTTTATTATTTTGTGTTATTTTACAATTAATTCATTTAAATATATATGGTATATTTGCAGCACATTCCAGAGTAAAATATACTAAATGCCAATTCAAGAATTCAATCACAGAACGCCGTCTAATACGAACATTGATGTCGGCCATTTTGCAAGCGATTGCAGTGCTGCCACCTGTTGACGCAGAAAGTTACTACTGCAGTAGATTGTAGAAGAAGGTTTGAGGAATAACACCAAATTCAATTTTTTCATTTAACTAACTTTATTTAAGTAGAAAAAATAGGAGGCATTAGTTTTGACTGACCCTCATAAAATCAGTGTACATCAGTGATTCCCAAAGTGGTTCAGGAGGACCCCTAGGGGTCCACGGGAGACTCGACGGGGGTCCACGTAGGCGCGATAAAGAAATGGGGGTTCACAAGTTATAAGTGGGGTCCACGAACTGGTTTCGATTGAGACCCATCCCGTGCCCCATATCCACATCCCATCCCACCCTCCGTCTCATATCCCATTATGCCCCCTCCATAACAGTGACTGGCGTACAGCGCACTAGGCAAGGGGGGGGGGGGGGCGTAGTGGGATATAGTTGTACTGTACTGGGATGGGAACATACCCACATCCCCCCCCCCCTTCCCGTCCTATATCCCATTACGCCCCCTCTGTCGTGGAAAATATAATCTCGAATAATAGTCCATTTTGCCCCGTTTGAAAAAGTCGTGGATCCGGTACTGCTCCGTTTTGACAGACCACACCTCGCCATTCAATATTCAGTACAACGCGTGTCGAGTTTTGGGAATATGGTAGAAATTTACCAGCAGGGCGTCCACCGTGACCGTGGTCTACGAGAAAAAAAAGTTTGGGAACCTCTGGTGCACATCATGTAACTATTTTTCTTAATCTTTAAGCAAATTAATAGTCAATCTACTTCCCAGCGACATCCATGTGCGCAGTGAAAATGTAAGGGATATGTGAATGAAAACATTAGATTAACTTTTAACATTTATTGAAATCAACAGTTGGTAGAGCATGAGACAATCGTATATTTAAAGATTATAGTTTAATAAAAACTCAGGACATGGTCCAGGGTTCCTTGAGGAGGAAGCTCCTGGGATTATGAAATATGCAAGTCACTTTTAAAAGTACTAGGAACCAGCGTTATGTGTAACATTATAATCTGAACAAAACTAACCTTTCAAACAGAATGTTGGGCGCCTGGTCAGTCTCAAGACATGACCATTTATAATTATAAACTCCTATTCAAACCAGTAAAAAGAAACTAACGCCAATCTACGAAATCAGCACGCCAGCCGGAGAACAGCCCCGTCCTTCCTTCCTCAGTAAAATCCGTGGAGTGGTCGCTCTTCCGTCTTCAACCCGATCTCCTCACTGTCTCGTCCGAAGTTAGCAACCAACACGCTCATAGAGTAAGGTGTTTTGTGAAGTCAACATACAAGTAAACGGGGTAACAAGTTAAACTGTTACAATGCCCCCCGTGTTGAAAGACTTGTGGCTATAAGTCCTGAGGTTCCCCTGACACCTCGAAGCAAAGCCTTGACTGCCGTCTCACTGGAAAAGTACTTGTAGTGAAGATGTTGTGATGATGGTAGATGGAAACCCAATAGCTTAGCAGCGGTAGGTATGTAAATTCTTGAAAGTGCTGTTGTGAAGAAGCATAAATTTCCAGTGCCATAGCGATGTGTATCTGTGTCCAATGTTTCCTTCAGCTTGAAACAGCATCCCAGACTTGAAAGTAGAGTGTTATGATGTTGACTTATTATCTTCAAAAAAAGTGACGAAGCAGCTTAGTTGAAAATTTTCCATCGTGCGGAGCGAGATGATACGCCATGATAATATGGTACATGGGCAATGGTGATTTTCCTCTTGAAAAGTCCCTCTGGAGTGACCCATATTCTTGAAGAATGTTGTGGAATTGCAAAGTTGAAGAATTTCCGAAGCACCGGAGCGAGGTGATGTGCCATGATAATATGGTGCATGGACAATGGTGATATTCGTCTTGAAAAGTCCCTCTGGAATGACCCTCTGGATGCCTAAACTAAGATACTGGTTTTCCTAAAGCAAGCTGATTAAAGTACTTAAACTGTTAACAGAAAAGCCCTTCAACTAAAGAAGTATCAATTTAACTAGCAGGCAAATATGCATCCTGACAAAATATTAAATATAAATAAAATTAGTTAAATCTCGTGACCTTGCCGTCCTGATTTTAATAATAACCTTATATGCAGATAACTTGTATAGTAATCCTGAATTTAAATAGATAAATATTATTCTTCCATATCAAGAAAAAAACTTCATGTTACATGAGGAACATAGCCAATAATCAAACCATGATTTGACAACAAAGGTCAAATCTTATTAATTAGCCAAACAACAGATGGCAGTAACAAACTTTATAATTTAATCAACAATCCATTAAAGGATATACCAAGAATTAATTTATTTTAACTGCATTCCTCTATCACCAAATTAAACCTTTCTACTGTGACAGAAAAACGCAGAAAAAGAAATTATTTATTGATTGTTCTGGTAATTCTCGAGCTCAAAGAATTATCAGAAGAATCTGCGAACCTACAAAATTAAAAAAAACAATAATACCATTACAAAATACAAATTAAACAATAACATGAATATTAAATTTGTTATACCAAGGTTAATAATATCATAATATAGTAGTGAATAGTATAAATAAGAATTTTCATAAAAATTCATAAAATATCTCAAATTGTAAGCTTGATGAAGGCTATAATTTAAGTATTGCATATAACGCAAGAGATAATAAAATGACCAGAATATTGTAATATTATGATCAATGTATCATCATAATAATTTGCTTACAGAAGCAAGATCGCTAAAATAAGCGCATGTAACACTACAATTGATTAAAATTAAAAGCAATATAAAATATACCCATGTATGGTAATTCAATAAATAGCAGATCCCTTTTAGGTACAAACAAATATTCACAAATAAATACTAGCTCAAAATACTAATACGTATAACTGAAATCAGACGATGGTTTAACCCAGGGAGGTAAAACATCCTCTGAGATCAAGATAAACAAGACAAAACAGACTAATTAACCATAAAATATTTCAAATGAGTCTCGCTTGCAATACTGTGGCCACAGTTGTTGCAAGTGAAATTCATTTAACAGAGATAAATACAAAAAATAAATAATTCCCAATTTCCTTTTGTTCCATCAAAACGACTTGAAATAAATTAGATGATTATTTTTTAACTTTTAAAATGTCTTTTAAATGGAAGGTACCTACTGTTCATGTCCGCTAGTTTGTACACCACTGGGGAAATTTTACCTATGATTTTACTCCTTAAAAGTTACAAATTAGTTACAAATTTCCTAACATCTGATGACATTCTGGGCCAATAAAATTTCATACAAATCCAATTTAAAGTTTTCATTACCCCAAAATGAGAAAAAAAAATCCAAAATATATGGAATCCAAATTTCTTAATAATATGCCAACAGAAACGAATCTACCCTCCTCTTAAGAACAAATCGATTAAGCAAAGGGTTCTTTCGTCTCCTGCGCTTGAAAGTAACTCGTCATTCGAAATCACTCACAAAAACGGTCAATTCAGAAGAATTGTGTGTGCAACTCAGAGGCAGGAAATGCACCGGCATGGAAACACACAAGAAAAGCAAACGAACTCAGAGGATTTTCCAGCAGGAAGAAATCATGGAACGTGCTCAAATACCGTAAACGCAGCAAATAAGAAAATCTCGTGAAACCATTCCACAGAGCATTTAAGCTAAAATTTAATGTTTAACCCGAGTTAAAAAAGCAAACGAACTCAGAGGATTTTCCAGCAGGAAGAAATCATGGAACGTGCTCAAATTAGAGAAAATATTTCCCATAATAACTTGCGGACATTAAATAATCCTGATAAAGAAATTCAAATATGTCCCATAAAATTGCACTTCAATCAATAGATCACTAGCTATGATTCCAACCAATTCTGAATAGGAATATCAAACAGAACCATTTATTAGGTTTACCGTATTGTGTCACTGTTAAAAAAAAACCAAAGATGGCAATAATCAACCCAATGTTTACCCAAAATTTTAAACCAAGTTTCTCAAAAGAAAATTGTATGTTATCTGAAACTATTTCAACCTTCCAATGAATCTATGTAATGATCAAAGGTAATCTAATATTAAAAAAAGCACCAAGTAGCTATAGAAGCTTCATAAATAAGATACGATATCGCATAAGTTCTTTAAAAACAATGTGATAGCCGAAGTTAAAGAAAAACTTTTATCAAGTTTAGTTAATTTAGCACCTAAATGTATCAATTTTAAATGAGAATTATTACCCAATATTGACAGGTGAGACCCTGAATCCAGGAGACCTGAGAGCATCAATCCCAGAACCGTGAAAGAGATGAAAGGACGGCCGTCCCTGGCAGCCACCCCTTCACTCCTTGAAGTTCTTAGATCTTCATAGAAACGTCTGACTGTCTTAAGCCAATCTTGCCATGCCGGATCGATAGCCGCGATGCTGGAAGACGTCTCCTCCATCGACGCAATTATCGTCCGGCTCCTGCGTTTTTTGACCTCCGGCAGGTACAGTCAGGTGACTTGACGCCTGGACGTCCACAGCGGAAGCATCGAATCTCCTCCCTAGAATTCACATTTTTGTTTTTGAAAGCAGTGTTTTTATAAGAAGGTTTATCGTGCTTGAAAAAAAAGTTTTTTATTAGGCTCATTCTTATTCTCATGAGAAGAAGGTTGAGGAGGTATTGAATCTTTCCTCTGATCTGAACGGCAATCTGCAAGTTCAATCATTTTCCCAAGTATTTTAAGTGTGGCGATATCCGGAATTGAATTCAACGCCAACTTTTGTATGTACCTTGGTGCCATATTACAAAGCAAAATTTCCAAAATCTCATCATCAGGCAACTTTTTCTTAAGCCTTTTATTTTGAATTAATATCTTCGTAATGAAGGTACCAAGAGATTCTTTGGGTACTTGGAATGTTGTTCTTATCTGTGAAACAAGTCTACGATCATAATCTAACACTTCATATTCATCCTTCAGACCAGACACCAGTTCATCCCATGTTTTAAAAGAAGAGTGGTTCACTCTTAACCAATCAAGAGCAATACCCTCAAAAAGTTCTAACACTCCTAAGAAAAGTATGTTTTTACTTACAGAGCGGGCTAAGGCGAGTTCCTCTACACGTTCCAAAAATTCACGTACGCATGACTTCCCATCGTATTTCAAATTCCACTTATGCAGGGGCACCAGCGGGGCTGGAGAAGGTGTTGACACCTTCGTCTCCGAAACGTCAGCGACCGGTATTTTAGGAATGGACATTTCTGATTCTTTTGTCTGACTCCTTGTTTCAGGCATTGAAAATATAAGTACCTGTCAACTTAATGGAACAAAAGAAAAATACAAAAAAAACATTTAATCACACACAAGACGAAAATGAACGAACAACAAAATACACAGAACATGCAACATTAACCTAAAATAAATAATTAAAAACCATGACTCCACGGATTTGACAATAATTTTCCGAATAATAATATATCGAATTCTTTCGAATATAATTCTGTAAAAATTCTTTCGTAATAAAATATTGTATTGAAAGAATAGTAAAAATTCTTCCGGAATTTAAGATCGTATTAAATATCTGTAAAATAGCATATATAAATAATTTAAAATTATTAAATTATGAGGAAAGGTGATCCTGTTTAACCCTCCGACTGGCATGTGACGGATTGACTTCGTGTTACGACAATAATGTTACACATCACAGATTACCTACACAAAAGATTAGAACAAAACTTGCAAATATCATAAGTTATCCACACGTTTAGGCGCCATTGTAACTATTTTTCTTAATCTTTAAGCAAATTAATAGTCAATCTACTTCCCAGCGACATCCATGTGCGCAGTGAAAATGTAAGGGATATGTGAATGAAAACATTAGATTAACTTTTAACATTTATTGAAATCAACAGTTGGTAGAGCATGAGACAATCGTCTATTTAAAGATTATAGTTTAATAAAAACTCAGGACATGGTCCAGGGTTCCTTGAGGAGGAAGCTCCTGGGATTATGAAATATGCAAGTCACTTTTAAAAGTACTAGGAACCAGCGTTATGTGTAACATTATAATCTGAACAAAACTAACCTTTCAAACAGAATGTTGGGCGCCTGGTCAGTCTCAAGACATGACCATTTATAATTATAAACTCCTATTCAAACCAGTAAAAAGAAACTAACGCCAATCTACGAAATCAGCACGCCAGCCGGAGAACAGCCCCGTCCTTCCTTCCTCAGTAAAATCCGTGGAGTGGTCGCTCTTCCGTCTTCAACCCGATCTCCTCACTGTCTCGTCCGAAGTTAGCAACCAACACGCTCATAGAGTAAGGTGTTTTGTGAAGTCAACATACAAGTAAACGGGGTAACAAGTTAAACTGTTACAATCAATGATGTAATATCCTCAAGAACAAGGTCAAGATTAAGAAGATAGATGCTTCGAAGGGAGTGACAAGAATATCTACGCAACAGTTAAGTATTCTCTTATGGATAAACGAAAAGCAATTGCAGGGCGACATTGCTAACGAAATATTATTTTGTGAGAAGGCGAAAGCAATTTTCGCCGCCCTCGTTAAGAAGGCATTAAAATCTCCAACGTCCGAAGAAAAAGTATTTAAGTGAAGTCATGGATGGTTTCAGAAGTTTAACCGATTCTGTGCCTTAAGTGTGTTTACGCACTCTAGGTAGCCGTGCTCAGGAGGCCGGCCATACAAAATTAGCGTGTTAACACGCTGTCTTAAATGACGATTTTTCTTGTCAAACTCAACTACTTAGAAAAATCGAAAATATAAAACCCACTGTGACATCTATTGGATATTTAAATAGTTATTTCAGAAAAGTATAATTTTTAAATTTTTTTTTGTTAAAAAATTCGCAGCCTGCCGGTACATTTACACCAAATACCTTCCTGCATTTAAAGGGTTAAGAGAGGAACCGGCATCCTCAGCGCTGTGAGGCACGGTGAAGCAGCAGAGAACTTATAGGCAACTTCAAGAAGCTTGTAGATTTTGAAGGTTACCTGCCACAACAGGTTTTTGATTGTGATAAGACGGGTCTCTTCTGGTTAAAAGTTACATAAAAAAAATTTATACTATTTTTTCGGCATAGAATGCATTATCATATTTTACATTAATTTATACGGGAAAAATATTTTCGCCTATCGATTGGGGAAGAGGAAGGTGGGGAAGTACCTGGCTATTCAGATCTAGTCACCAAACACAGATAAAGCCATTTCAAACTACATTTCAAATCTGAATGATGGTTTTAAACCAGGGCGATACCTTATATTATTTTAAATGATTAAATTCAATACAATCAAATAAAATTTATCTGCGCATGCTGGAATTTGAACCGGCAACCTTCGGATCGCTAGTCGAGAGCGTTGCCCCTCAACCACAAAGGCCGTCAGATTTATTAAGACTTGTTTTATGTAAAAGCCCTAAACGTATAAATAAATTTGTTTTAACGAACAAGATTAACAGAGATTTTTATAGTTAAAATACAGTGCACGCTAAAAATGCGCTGCTTACTTTAAAGGCCTCCTTGGGGAAGGTATCCAGCATGGTGTTGGTCAGATACAGCTCCTGCAGGGTGGTGTTGATGCCGAGGAAGGCTCCCTCCTTGATGGTGCTGATGGGGGTTTCCTCCACCTTCAGGATCCGAACCCTCAGCCTGTGCAGGAGAGAGCCGTACAGCTTTCCTGGAAAAAATATCATCAGAATTTTACAATGCTGGCCTTTTCAACGCAACCAATCCCATCATGCAGCATGTTTTGCCACGATGTAACTATACACGATATAGGCAGAAAGGAAGGACCACCAAACAACTCAAACTTGGTGCACACTTCTTGCTTTATTCAAATTTATACATCATTTCAAACATACTCATCTGTTATTCTGACCCTTGACAGAGCCCGATTTAAGTTTTTTTTTTACATTAGTTCCACACAGGAGGCCCTGAGAAAAATAAGTCCCATCAGGACCTATGTCATCTTTGGGGATGCTGTGTGGAGGGTCGTTTTAGGAAAGGAATGAGAGGAAGTTCTGGGAAGGAAAAGGATAGGGTTGGGTAGGAATCTGGTATCAGTGTGTCCAGGAGTGACCATCCCTCCCACTTTAAGGCGATGTTCCAAGATAGTACGGCAGGAAAAGTCACAGGGACTCCCTCAAACATTCTCTCCCGATCCGGCCTGCCATGCAGCTGGTGGGCAGAAGCATTCGCCGCCAAGACCCAGACAAACTTCACTCCATGAACCCGGGCACCCCTGCTAAGTCACCAAACGTAGCGAGCCACTTTAGTTCACTTAATCGCATGTGTATTCCTTGGGGTCTCCGATTCTTTTACCATTCACATTCGCATCGTACATTCTCCTAACACTCCTTTCTTTGTTCATTCGCTCTATATGTTCAATACATCTAAGCAACCCTTTATTAATCTTACTCATTACCTTGCATTCTTTGTGAATCTCCACATTTCTAACACGACCGTACATGGTTTTACCACACATACACCACAGGAATCTTATTTCTCGAGCATTCAGCCTACTTTCATCCTTCTTCTGCCAATTCCATGCTTCATCGCCATGATTGCTTAAATAGTTATTTTATTTGTGTATATTATATATTTCAACATTACAGATATCATGTATTTGTTTTAGAATCTTCTAATCCTCACCAATGTTACACTCCTTTAGAATCAGCTGTTCTACGGGCACATCCAGAGAGGCCAGGTTGCCCAGTCCAACACTGAGTGTGGCCAGCCCCGAGTTCTCACACTGGACGTACAGCCCGGAGTCCGTGCCCTGGGTGCACTCACAGGGGTACAGTAAAACAGCCTGAAATTACAAAAAAACTGACGTTAGGGATATTGGTAAATTACTCCTTACAAAGATGCTGTCATAAAGTACCTTTCAAAGATAACCACGCGAGCGATGGGGTTTGGGGGTTTTCGATTCGACCGCACTGATTAAAAAATTACACCAACAAATATTAATATGGAAACATGCTGGAACTGCTTTTTACGGTTTTAAAACCAATGAATCTGCCTAGATTTCGTGAAATTATTTAGATTTTAAAATTGTTGAATTTGTACCTAATTAATTTAATTTCATAAAATTCACCTACCCAAATTTGGGTAACTATCGTTCGAGTGGATAAAGTGTGATCATAAATTAGACCTTACAAAGATGGCTGTCGTAAGTTATTGAATTTAGATCTTACAAAGATGGCTGTCACAAGTGATCGAAGTAATTTAGATCTTACAAAGATGGCTATCATAAGTAATTGAAGTAATTTAGATCTTACAAAGAAGGCTGTCATAAGTGATGGAAGTAATTTAGACCTTACAAAGATGGCTGGGTAATTGTGGAAAGTGGACGAAGTAATTTAGACCTTACAAAGATGGCTGTCATAAGTGGACGAAGTAATTTAGACCTTACAAAGATGGCTGTCATAAGTGATGGAAGTAATTTAGACCTTACAAAGATAGCTATCATAATTGATCGAAGTTATTTAGACTTTACAAAGATCACTGTCGTAAGGGATGATGGTAAATTAGACCTTATAAAGATGGCTGTCATAAGTGATCCAAGTAATTAAGATCTTACATGGTATTATAGATGGTTGTTATAAGTGATCGAAGTAATTTAGAGATTACAAAGATCACTGTCGTAAGGGATGATGGTAAATTAGACCTTACAAAGATGGCTGTCATAAGTGATGGAAGTAATTTAGACCTTACAAAGATAGCTATCATAATTGATCGAAGTTATTTAGACTTTACAAAGATCACTGTCGTAAGGGATGATGGTAAATTAGACCTTACAAAGATGGCTGTCATAAGTGATCCAAGTAATTAAGATCTTACATGGTATTATAGATGGTTGTTATAAGTGATCGAAGTAATTTAGAGATTACAAAGATCACTGTCGTAAGGGATGATGGTAAATTAGACCTTACAAAGATGGCTGTCATAAGTGATCTAAGTAATTAAGACCTTACATGGTATTACAGATGGACTTATGGTTGGATGGTTGTTATAAGTGATTGAAATAATTTAGACCTGACAAAGATAGCTGTTACAAGGGATGATGGTAAATTAGATATAAAATTTGTAAATTATCAACACTAAAAGAACTGTCTTAAGGGATAATCTTCTTCTGTAGTTGCTGAGGATCGTGACCCTCACTTAGATTGTGAGGATGAACCAAATCCTCCATTTCTCACAGTTCTTGTGCTGCACGGAGAGCCACGTATACCAGCATTCTATGTGATATCGCCTGCTTCACCTGCCTTCCACTTAGTCAGTGACCATGAACTTCTTCAATTTTGAGTTTTCAGTTTGGCGAGTGACATGTTCAAAGTGTCTGGGGATACTCTGTAGGCCGACAGTTGATAGCATATTTTGGATGCCTAGCTCTTCCAGAATGGATGGATGATTGCACCTGACTGTCCGCAGTTTTGAGGAAAATAGTTAATCAATTTAATATAATTTAGTTTACCTTAGATTTTTCTACGGGACACGTGTATCTAGGTCCTGGAGGAATATATTCTGACATAGTAACTGGAAGCATTATTGACACCATCGCTACCAGGAAAAGCATCATATTTAGGAGGGCCATTTTGTAGGTGCCTTGATGGGTTTGTGTTTAGGAGTTGAGTTTTCAAGTATCTGAAAAGAAAATAAAATGACATAAATATGATTACATATTATTAAATGGTGTTTTGTACATATATCAATCGTCCAGTTGTCAGACATCTCCAAATACTATGTTTTGAGATAACGAGGAATGCAATATTCAAATGCTCGTCAAAAATCAAATATTATTTATACACGTCTGTGTTTTACATATTAAATATGCTAAAATAACACTGGGAGGCATAACGGTCCGATACATTAGTATGATATTTTGAAATATCTTTTTTTTAACATTAGCTCCACACAGGAGGCCCTGAGGAAAATAATTCCCCTTAAGGCCTCATGTCATCTTTAGGAATGCTGTGTGGAGGGCCTTTTTAGGAAAGGAAGGGGAGGAAGTTCTGGGAAGGAAAATGATATGAAGGTTGGGTAGGAATCTGGGGGTCAGTGTGTCTTCTAGGAGTGAGGGACATATGAATCCATCAGTAGAACTGACATCATAAACATTCTCTCCCGATACGGCCTACCATGCAGCTGGTGGGCAGACTCATCCGCCGCCAAGACCCGGACAAACTTCACCCTACGAATCCGGGCACCCCTGCTAAGTCACCAAATGTAGCAAGTGACTAGTGACCAGTCCTGGATTTGTCAATAGGCCGTACAGGCCGCAACTGATTATGATAGGTGGCAACTTCTAAGAAGGGGGAAGAGGCGGCGCAAATAAAGTGGCCTATACTTATGAAAAGTATAAATCTGTCACTGTTGAAGATCTAGAAAACATTTTGTTTAATTCACTATAAGTTTTTCTGCATTATAATTGATTTTGTTGGTGTTTATGAGTAATCTGAGTATTGTACCAGATAAAGGCTGTACTTTTACATATGGGCTGTACTGCATACTCAACTATCAATTTTTCAGAGATGTCTGACTAATCAACTGGACGATTGATATGTAGGTTTCCATAAACCCTGGTTGAAAATTTTTGATAATACTTTTGTTAGGTTCTTCCCAAACTTCCTCTTCCCCACTTCCTATCCCACTTCACTCCATTCAACCACACAACATATCCCTATTGGGGATGCCATAGACCCACTGGCTTAGGGCAGTTGGGAGTCTTGTGCAGAATTAATATCCATCTCTGGTGAGGCGATACCAAGAAAGTCTTCCACTAGATTTAGATTCTGTCATGATTCATGACTCAAACATCATTTACTAATCAAAAATGTTCACAAATGTTCATAAAATCAAAAATGTTCGCAAAATCACAAATTTCACATTTACTAATCAACAACAAATAAAGTTCATTGACTCGTCATTCAAAATTATCTATGAACCTCATCCTATTTCGCATTTAAAAAAGTTAAAACAACTACCCACATAGTATGTCTAAGTATGGAAAATTTACAGTTAAGAAAATAATAAAACTGTTAACTTTCGCAAAATAATACGATGTGGACTTTAAATTTTGATTAGTACGAATTAAATATTTCGTAAACATGAAGTTTGGGCCAGTTTTATTTTGATTTATAAAAATATGGAATATTGGGTTTTTCTGAAGCATGACTCAATGTACTGTGAAGATATTAATGCTATCTACAAATGGTATAAATGTTTTATTCGTATACTTAAATGTAAAATATGGTTATTTTCCAATAAAAACAGTAATAATAAAAAAGAAATCCAGGTTTCGTGTTTACCCACTCGTTCACGGTCTACAAAAGAAAAGCTGAAAACTTTCTAAAATAAGACAAATAAAATTTCTAACTACGATTTAAATTACTTAAATAACTTTAAAATCGAAACCAAGACGATTCATTGACCCTGTCACTTGATTTTAAGGATTAAAAAAGCAATAAAGCAGTCAAAACATTGCACGTCAGACATATTGTATAGGATTCGACATAACCTTAAACTTTTATATCAAATAAAACACATCAAACTCACCACATATCACTTGATTTTTGCGCAAATGTAGAAAATAACGTAAAATAATATGTTTTTAATTATTATAACACATTTAAACTAGACATTATTACGTTTTTAACGATTTTACTGAAGCTTTTGCACAACCTTGCAAAACAAACTCTACTTTACTAATCTTGTAAAACAAGAAATTTTATTGTGACGTTTGGTAGTTTCGAGTTGAAGGACAGATGGTGCTTTCCCTTCTCTGAACGAAAAAATTATAACGCAGCTAGTAATATGAAACTGCGTGATCAATAAATAAATCTCACAAATTTGTACGACTTGTTACAGCAAGATCATGGAATAGAAAATTTGAATGGTGGTGTAGTTATACCTTGAAGGCTATTGGGTATTTTTGTTCATTTTTGTCACATACCCGTTTATTGCGGAAATAAGTATGAAGAAATAACTGTTAAAACGTAGAATGTTTTATTGTTGGTGTGTCACCTGATTAAGGCGTTTTAGACACGAAAGGAGGATTGCTCTTAAATGTATAAATACATATAATATGACACATGTAAAGGGTTTATTAAATTAAATAAATAATTAAAATCGCGAAGGAAACGATAGGTTTTTCTAAATAGAAAAACTATGGGTGGATTTTTCTGAAATGAAGAAGAAAAAAAACTTGTTGACAGCTCCATCCTCCTTTGATTGCGAATGCTTGATTTTAGCGTATGCCATCATGCCCTGTCGTATTCCGTAGGTAAAGATGGTGGAACGCCGTGTACATACATCTTATGGAAAACAATGTTTGGTTCATCTACCCCAGTGATTCCCAAAGTGGTCCATGTGGACCCCCAGGGGTCCACGGGAGACCCGGCGGGGGTCCACGTAGGCGCGATAAAGAAATGGGGGTTCACAAGTTGTAAGTGGGGGTTCACGAATTGGTTTCGATTGAGACCCATCCCATGCCCCATATCCATATCCCATCCCACCCCCATCTCATATCCCATTACGCCCCCTCTATAACAGAGCGACTGGCGTACAGCGCACGCTTTTGTACCGGTTATGCATGAGATCTTAAAACGCCCAGCTAGGCAAGGGGGGGGGGGGGTTAATGGGATATGGGTGTACTGTACTGTACTGGGATGGGAACATACCCATACCCCCCCTCCGTCCCATATCCCGCTACGCCCCCTCCGTCGTGGCAAATATTATCTCGAATACTGGTACATTTTGCCCCCGTTTGAAAAAGTCGTAGATCCGGTACCACTCCGTTGTGACAGACCACACCTCGCCATTCAATATTCAATACAATGCGTGTCGAGTTTTGGGAATATGGTAGAAATGTACCAGCAGGGGGTCCACCGTGACCAGTAAAATTTTGAAAGTGGTCTACGAGAAAAAAAAGTTTGGGAACCTCTGATCTACCCACTTATTTTCTATTCAGCGGTAGAATTGACGAGTACGAATTGAGAATTCTCTGAAGAGATCAGGAGAGGTAGGAAGAATTTCTTCCTTCCTCGTCTGTTATCCAACTATTGACATGACCCGACTCAACTCAGGAACTATGACATCCCCATTTGAGGAATGTTGAGATGCCCAGTAACGTTGAAGGAGAAGGGGAATAATGTGGCTATTCAGATCTCATAGAAACTAAATACCTACTGCTGAAGCCATTGCAAATTTGAATGGCAGTTCATTTTTTTATGTGAATAATGCACAAGAGTCCAACTGCCCCCGACTGTCAGTAGCTAGTGGGGTATGTTCCCAATTGGGTTGCGAGGTTGACGGAGGTGGGGAAGGGAAGGAGATGGAGTGAAAGGTGTATTTGAATATTCAGATCAGGTCAAATTAATATTTCTATTTTTATTCACAATTTTTTACGAATTTTCCAAAATGGGCAAAATAAATTATTATTTATTATTTTAACTTTATGAGTAAAACCTCAAACTGTAATATTTAATTAAATGAAGACATTATGAGCGAAACTCAATCGAAAATCTGGAAACAGAAAAATCAGAAAAAGATATTGGCACCTCTGGGACTCGAACCCAGGACCTCCCTACTTTCCGGGTTGGGGCTCTTATCCACTGAGCTAAGGTGTCGATATCCAATTCGGTCACTTTTAACTGTACCATACTTCGACTAAGAACCACCCATACTATCTTCATTTTTCTTAACGCATATTTTTATTGGCTGCCATCTTTATGAATGATTGCAAGATTCAACTCGAACTAAATGCAATCTAGATGGTGTCTGGATAAATTATTATCCATTTTATTTAATGTGCGACATCTATTGACTCGGAACCCGGAAAGTAGGGAGGTCCTGGGTTCGAGTCCCAGAGGTGCCAATATCTTTTTCTGATTTTTCTGTTTCCAGATTTTCGATTGAGTTTCGCTCATAATGTCTTCATTTAATTAAATATTACAGTTTGAGGTTTTACTCATAAAGTTAAAATAATAAATAATAATATTCATCCCAGACTTGCAGAAGAGTCAATAGATGTCGCACATTAAATAAAATGGATAATAATTTATCCAGACACCATCTAGATTGCATTTAGTTCGAGTTGAATCTTGCAATCATTCATAAAGATGGCAGCCAATAAAAATATGCGTTAAGAAAAATGAAGATAGTATGGGTGGTTCTTAGTCGAAGTATGGTACAGTTAAAAGTGACCGAATTGGATATCGACACCTTAGCTCAGTGGATAAGAGCACCCAACCCGGAAAGTAGGGAGGTCCTGGGTTCGAGTCCCAGAGGTGCCAATATCTTTTTCTGATTTTTCTGTTTCCAGATTTTCGATTGAGTTTCGCTCATAATGTCTTCATTTAATTAAACAAAATAAATTAATTCACATAAATAAATAGCCCACAAATACCACCTACATTATTAGTTGAACCAGAAATCCAAAACACCATCATCAGAAAAAAAATTCTTGATGTCTATTGAGTGTACAGAATCAATGGTGCATCAAATCTTTGTGGGTTCATAGTTTGCGGACGTGATGAAAACCTCTGGCGTTGAGGATAAGCAGGCAGCCTGTAGAAAATCCCTTGCAAATTCGATTCTGGAAGAAGAACATAATACGCTCCTTGGGCATTCAGTTGTCCTAATGAAACTGGAACATTTTCAAATTCGTCTTTGGGTTCTTGTAAAGTCATTGGGACATCTTCCTCGACCGTGTCTGCATTTTCCGGATTGCCAACAAGTCTTTCTGCCTGTGGTCTTCCAGGTTCATCCACTGACGTTGGTGGCGTTGTAATTAGCCCTTCAGTTGCTGTTTCTGTTGAACTTTCAGTTGCTGTTGTTACTTCCT
The DNA here is from genome assembly GCA_936435175.1 of Glyphotaelius pellucidus. Lineage (NCBI taxonomy): Eukaryota > Metazoa > Arthropoda > Insecta > Trichoptera > Limnephilidae > Glyphotaelius > Glyphotaelius pellucidus. The sequence continues at coordinate 11,478,624 of OW386560.1, forward strand.
CAATTGCTGTTGTTGATTCCTCAGTTGTTGTGCCGGCGTTTTCTTCCATGACAGTTGTAACTTCGTCTGTTTCTGTTCTTGGTGGATTGTAAACGTAGCCGTTATTTATCATTGCAGATTTTTTGGCGTATTCTATAGTTGGAAGCGACATTCTGACTGGCAGTCGCAGTCTTCCTGCCCCTGTAACGCTTTGTTCTGTTGTACTTCCAGTTGGTGGCGTGGTCACGGGTCCTTCGGTTGATGTTACACTTTCAGTTGCTGTTGACATTTCTCCAGTTGCTGTAGTCGACGGCTCAGTTGTTGTGCTGTCTTCTTCACTTGCAGTTGTAACTTCAAATTCTGTTGCTGGTGGATTATAAACATAACCTCCATTACTTTTCATTGCGTATTCTATCTTTGGGAGCGGCAGTCTGGCGGGCAGTTGAAGTCTTTCTCCTGTTGGTTTCCACCCTGATGGTGGATAGGGCGCATTCACAATATCAGATTTAGGTATTAATGGAATCACTCGCAGCTCTGCAGAATCCGAAACTTCTTGTCTAGATGATCTAAATCTTACACTTCCTCTTCCTTGTGGAATACCGTGGCTCCCTGCGACAATCACACACAAAACGATAGGTACAAAGCACTTCATATTATTATCTGACTTATCAAAATATTGACTTGAATACTGTGAGTTCAGAAAGTGACTGATGATCTTCCAAGAGTTTGTGCCTGTTTTATAGGTTGTTTCCTGAATCTAAACCCTGGTGTATTCCATTTTTGATAGCGGTATTATGTGTGCTATTGTTTTCCACGGAACTATTGTTTTGATTTTGAATTTAAATTATAACCTTACCTTGGAGACACGTTATTCTGCCCTTGTCGAATTATATCCGATGACCACTGGTCTGTGCGTGCATGAACCTTAAAAGGACACTACCAAACTGTCCAAATAGATGACCATTGTGCATATTAATTGTACCCATCGAGTCATCTTGTTTTTTTGCGATTGATTTATACATATTTATAACACAACATATCTGACTGAAAACCCCCGGCAACCATGCCCTCCGAAATGCGGTAAATGCAATGTCCGCAATGCAATAAAAGACAACATAATTGTGTTTTTTAGAGAAATATTTCATTATTGTAGTATGTGCGAAATGATAGAGTGTTTGTAAATGAGCAGGGTTTTTATTTATTTAATTTTTACGTCAACTCCACACAGTAGGTACTGAGGACAATAATTTCCCTCAGGGCCTATGTCATCTTTGGGGATACTGTGTGGAGGGAACCTAACCTGCTCATATACTTATAGAAAATTGCACCCATTATATACAGAATCTGTTGAACAAATGAAACCCCGTTGCTCAGAAAATATTTAATCTATTGCATTTTGAACTAGGTTGCCCGTAAAATTTGAAAATGGAATCTTGTTGATCTAAAAAATTAAGTAGGTACTTAGAACAAAATTGCTGAAGTAGGACATATTTTAGATCAGATTTTAAAGAGAAAAAAAATCTAAGAAACTTGGTGCAAGTTAATGTCATGTAAGAAAGTACAGATTATTGGGAACCATTCAGCTTATAAGGACGTTTCTGAAAAACGAAGATAAGAATCCCTGCATCTCCCCTGATGATGGCCACTGTAACGCTGTCCGAAAGGTTGGCTAAAGAAGGAGGTAGCGCAACACCTAACAGCGCACGGCAAACACCCCAAAAATACTTCTGGCCGTGAAAATTGAAAATCATATCTAAATAAATTCTCCTCAAAGATCGGCCCCAGCAGCCATTCCTGCAGTATCTACCAATATAATATTTTCTCATGACAACCAACTTTGAATCTATTTCTGATTTCAACAACTTATAATAGTGCTACGTACTTCGATACTAATTTATCAAAATGGTCACGTTGCTTGAAATTACTTAATCTTTTGGGGATCAGATCTGAATAGCCAGGTACTTCCCAAACTTCCTCTTTCGCATCTCTTTTTCCTCCACACGTCGTTACCCTTTGGCCTCACAATACGCCCTCAATGGAAAAGCCATAATCACAATCATTTACTTTGCAAAGTTTCGACATTTACTTTGAGAAGTTTCGACATTTACTTTGAGAAGTTTCGACATTTACTTTGAGAAGTTTGAACGAAATTTACACTGAAAAACTATTTGTATTCTTAAACCATAAATAAGGAATGTGTGGAATTGTAATATATTAATTTATATTATTTTTAAGGTGTTGAGAATAGTGGACAATGTTCTAAGAATAATAGTTGAGAGGAATACACGAAGATGTTGAAATACAAGAGATATGCTATGATGGCCGCCCGACCGTCGGCGCACTGCCTTCTGTCTAATGGGCGTGGTTTGAATACGGAAAGAATTCGTTCGTGTATTTCATATATTTTATTTTTTTTGTGAATTATTTTATAAGAAAAAAAAAGTTAATCTACGGTAACTGTCATCGATAGCATTGTTTCTTATGCCTATGTGTTCATGCATTTCTGAAGAAAAAAATACATTTTTTAGTAGTTTACGCGTTATTGTTCAAAAAATAATCAACAATTTCATTTTAATTCTACTCAAGCGAAACGATAGGATCAAGATTTAATTTATCGAAAAAATATTTATTGAAATTTATAATATAAACCGATTTGTAGTAAAGATTAATCGAAAATAATGATTCAGCATTAAGAAGAACGTATGCGCGGCCCATTTCGGTCAGTTTCATACAAATCTTAAATTCGGATTTGAAATCAAAATACCCAAGCAAACTGAAAACTTATTTTTGTAATCAAAAGGCATATTAAATATCTAGTACGGATGTAAGCTTTATTTATTTTTGCTTTAAATTATAAGATATAGGCCATTAACGATTTTAGAGGCAACTTGGGCAATTATTTGTGAGTAAATGAAAAACATTAACAAATTAATTTTACTTTGTTTATTTCACAAATACAATGAAAATAAAATAAAACATTGTTAAAAATGCATTTTTTGTGTAGAATTTTAATGTATAAACGACAAATTTTTGTTCCGCCGTAAACAGGTATTGTGTATTTTAAATTTACACCTACCAAAATGATTTTTTTTTCTTAATTTTTATTTTTTATTTTATATTTCCTTATATTTTTATGATAAATATAGTAAAAAAATTTTTTTTTATTGTTTTCATTCACTCACAAATAATTGCCCAAGTTGCCTCTAAATTCGTAAACACTAAAATCTTTAATGGCCTTTATCTTATAATTTAAAGCAAAAATAAATAAAGTATCATTGAAGAAGAAGATAACACTTATAATCTAAATGAAAATATGAAAGAGAACAAGACACAGAAAAATAGAAAAAGACAATGGTCGCAACTGGGACTCGAACCCAGACCTCTCGGAAATTGGAGAACGCGCACGTCCCGGTTAGACGAGAGGTCTGGGTTCGAGTCCCAGTTGCGACCATTGTCTTTTTCTATTTTTCTGTGTCTTGTTCTCTTTCATATTTTCATTTAGATTATAAGTGTTATCTTCTTCTTCAATGATATATTACGTTGATGGGAATAACCTTCAAAAGTTATAAAAAGAGAGTTTTTCTTATAAAAAAATTGAATAAATAAAGTAGTTCACATCCGTACTAGATATTTAATATACCTTTTGATTACAAAAATAATTTTTCAGTTTGGTTGAGTATTTTGATCTCAAATTCAAATTTAAGATTTGTATGAAACGGGCCGAAAAAAGCCGCGCAAACGTTCCACTAAATAAAGAAAATCTTTCTCCCTGCTTGTCCTTTCCCATTCGTCCCGTTCCCCTTCTGCCTCCCCTTCCTCTCCCACGTCCCCTTCCCCTCACGCTTTCCCACTCCGCCTTCCCTCTCCCCTCACCCGCGAACCCCCCTCCCGCAATCCCCTCCCCTCTCCCGCGAATCCCCCTCCCGCAATCCCCTCCCCTCTCCCGCGTTCAATATATTCAGTTCCGTTACAATCAGATCTTCAAACAGCTCGTGTGCCACCTATTGCAATTTTTTTACAAATTTTATATTACAAACATTTATTTTTATATATTATAAGAACAATCAATCAAATTTGGTGCCTAACATAGGTACCTATTTAAAATAAATATAATTTTTGATTAAATTAAAAGTATTCGATTTTGGTTAGTACTATAGGTGAGTACTTCAAATAAATGGGAGACACACGAATGGGACATTGGAGGGAAAGGGGAGGCGGAAGGGGAACCGGACGAATGGGAAAAGACCCGCAGGGAGAAACAATTTATTTATCAGTTGCAACGCCTGCCGGGAACTCGCTAGTAGGTGATAAATTTAAACACCTCGGAAAAAATTAGCATTCAACACTCGTAAAACTGAGTCATTGGAATTCCGATCGCATCGCCATATCAAACATTTACACTTTCATTGAACTCCTATCGAAAACATGATAAGCTGTCTACCTGTTGCCTACTCGATCTGTACGACACTGCTGATAGCTGATAGGGGCTGCCACCGGAAAACGCATCGGCGCCTCGAGGAAATAATAATTAAAAAATCATTGTATAACTTCTAGGATTCATCATAAGATTGACTAAACCATTCAGTTCACCACAATTAATTGAAATACTGGATGTCTCTTTTGTTCGCTCAATATTAGAATTCGGATCTGTCATGTGGAATCCCCAATACAAAGTTAATATTGAAAGATTAGAAATAATAAAAAAAAATATGATGAAACACAGACTTTAAATCCTTTCGAACTTCCGAACATCTAAAGAACTCATTAACATTCCATAATTTATCAACTTTAGAAGATAGAAGAAATATATCCGACCAGAAATTTATATATTCAAAATTATCAATGACGTTGTTGACAACAACTATCTTCTAGAAAACATTAATTTCCACTGTCCAATACGAAATACAAGGTCACACCAACTATTCCACATCCCGCACTCAAACAAATTACACACACATTAATTTCTCAGAAGGACGTGCACAAATTATAATAACATCTTTTCAGGCGCTGATATTTTCCATTTGTCTTAGGCCAATTTACTAAATGCATAAATCAAACAAATTGTCAATTACGAACCCTCTACCCCTGCTGTGAGTTTTTTTTTTCATTCTCATTAGGGGCCATCCATAAATTACGTCACACCTTAAGGGGGGAGGGGGGGTGTAGAGAAGTGGACATTGTGTGACAAGGGGTATGGGGGGGTCATTAGCTCTGTGACGTCACATGTAAAAATCTAAATGATTAAAACGCAAAACTTAAATGTAAACGAAAAATTGCAAAATATGTGACGTCACACTAGGGGGGAGAGGGTCTCACAAATGTGACGATGTGTGACAGGGACGGGGGGGGGGGGGGTCAAAAAATCATGAAATTCGTGTGACGTAATTTATGGATGGCCCCTTATGTTGTTTTTCTCTTTTTATAATAATAATAATATTTTGATGATTTATACAGCGCCGTTTTGTGAAAAATCACCTAGTAAATGGCTAGTCATTAAATCCTATGATGTGAAAATGTATTATTTTTATATAGATTCACAGTTTAATTTCTTTTTATCTATCCCACGTACTTAAATCTGTGTTTTTTATTTCTATTTTACATATTCTTTTTTATCTTTTTCTACCCCCTTAGGTTTTCTTTATTGTTTTAATTAATCTATGTTTTTTTATGTATATATACTATGAATTTTTGTGGAAACTTCGCTGGTTCATGCAACCATATAATATATGTAATTACCTCAATATAATACGCATAACTGTTTGTTTCCCCAATAAACTAAAATAAAAAATAAAAATAAATAAATAAAAATAACATAGCAATTTTTTATGAGAAAAACTCTCTTTTTATAACTTTTGAAGGTTATTCCCATCAACGTAATATATCATTGAAGAAGAAGATAACACTTATAATCTAAATGAAAATATGAAAGAAAACAAGACACAGAAAAATAGAAAAAGACAATGGTCGCAACTGGGACTCGAACCCAGACCTCTCGTCTAATGGAAAAAAGAACTAGTTGGAGATAATATTAATGATTCTAAATATTTGAAATATGAGATTGACAAATATGACGGTTTGACAGAAGGTGGCAATAACGAAATTGGAAAATGCGCACGTCCCGGTTAGACGAGAGGTCTGGGTTCGAGTCCCAGTTGCGACCATTGTTTTTTTCTGTTTTTCTGTGTCTTGTTTTCATTCATATTTTCATTTAGATTATAAGTGTTATCTTCTTCTTCAATGATATAAAATAGCAGTATATGTTTCCATTTTTTCACCTTTTTTGTGTTTTGTGGGTCTTTTACTAACCCCTCAGGCTAATTTGTTAGAAAAACTACTGAACGGATTTACATGCGGTTTTCACCAATAGATAGAGTGATTCATGAGGAAGATTTGGGTATACAACTTGTCAAGGTTTTGTGTAAATTGGTTGAAATAAATAATATATGTATAAAGGAAAATGTCTGTATGTCGTGGACGAGCGGGCTGGCAAGCGGGCGGCGTGGATTTGATTTTATAAATAAATAAATAAACAGGAAAATGTCTGTATGTCGTGGACGAGCGGGCTGGCAAGCGGGCGGCGTGGATTTGATTTGAATGCAAATCTACAGTTTTATGCCGAGGTTGATGAAATTTTGCACACGTGACCTTCAAAACAAGAGGAAGGTCACTGTCTACATTTGAAACTCTGTGTAAAGCCCGGGTATCGCCGGGACTTCAGCTAGTATGAAGTATTTTTAACGCAGCGTAATGAAACAATGCGCGAAATAAACTGATCACGAATTCAGTCATAAATGAGTTTACCCTATTGCGGTTGCGGTCAGCCGTGGGATTTCAGGTAAAAATCCGTAAAAAGGTGTTTCAGATCAGGTAACGACGCGTTCTCAACTGATCCATGTTTTTTTTGAGAATCTAGTCGTTTCAAATTTGGATTTCTAGTTTCTATTCCAAAGAAAAGCCTATTTTCAATTATATATTTCATAGATTCTAAAGCTCACGTTTGATCCTGGCAACTGGCAATGGTTTTTCCATTTTTTTAATTTAAAAAAAAAAATAAAAATGAATTACATTAAAGTTATACATATATATTTTACAAAATTATATTTAGGGTCATCATTGGTCATGTATACCTTATCAGAAAAGAGGAGCTCTTGTGCCTGATAAGGGAGCCACGATTTTAACTTAGGTTGTATGTTGTGTGCTAAATATATTCTTTTTACCAAGTATAAGTTTTTTGAAAAATTTGTTTTGACTGGTTGATGATTCAGCGCAATTCAGAAGGGAGATTATTATAATTGGTTTCCTAATAAATTGGTTTCCATTTCGCATGAGTTTGTAAAATTCCTGATATTTTGTTATCTTTTAAAATGAAAATGTTCGTGCCAGTTACCAAGGACGTGGGATGGGGAGGGTCAAAATCCCCTCATTGGTCTCAGTACTGCGTTGAAAGAAAAGAATATTACTCGTAGATTACATTTCTGGAAAATACAACCGCATTATTTGAACCATCTCATTTATCAATGTGATATGTAAATAATAAGTCATGGCAAGTACCCCCCCCCCCAATCTAAGAAATTTGTGCTGTACCTACCCTTTCTATATTGTTGGAATGAGTTTTATACATTGGGGACCAAATATGCGAATTATACTCTACCTGGCTTCTTACTAAACACACAAACTATCCACACAAAGTAACTATTAAAAATATATATTGAAATATTTTTTATCTGAAACGTGTTTTGTAAGGTAAAGTCTTCATTTATCTTTCTTTCTATTTATTATCAATCTATATTCATCTCTATTTTACTTAGATTTTCTAGAATTTCTCTAAAGTGCACAATATTTTAGTATGTAACCGTATCCTATGTATGTACACCTTCACATGTAGATGATCCAGAAGTTTCAACTGTTCCTATTATATACTTACCTACTGCATAATGTTATTCTATTTCTGTTATAATTAGTGTAACTCGCTCATCAAGCACAAGAACTAGCTTCTTCTTTGGTGAGATTGCAATTTTAAATAATTTCTGTACCGATATGTAATTTATACGTAATTTATATTAGAAAAAAGTTGTGAGAAACCCGTTTTTACGTTTCGACACCACTGCGTTTAGGTCGCGAACAAAAAATGAGTAACCTACCAACGCGCCGCCAATAAAAGTTGACTTAATTTTAGGCACAGAAGGTTGTTAATAGGTGTCTAATAAAATTGTTCGATCGTTATCAGAGGGGATTAAACATAAAACAGTTCCAATATGCGGGACAGATCGAAAAAGATCTGATATAAAAGCTGGAATTTTTCAAACTATAATGCAGAAGAGTGCAATCAACGATTGCAAGCATACTCTACTAAAGGGCAAAGTTTGCAAATTTTAATATACTTTCATACCTATTTCATTCGCTTCTGATTATTTTAAAAACAAGTAGGTAAAAAAAACAATATTTTTTAACATATTTTAATTTAATTGTTTACCATAATGCGAGTAAGTTTTTTTTCATTGGAAATACATTATGGCAACATACTTATATTACATTCAATTTGGGAGGTGGGCATTGGTACCGCCGCTCGTGAATCATTTATTGGATAACCAATACCTCCGCCTTAGGTCACCCCAAGTTGTTCTTTTGGCGACTTAGCGGGTGCCGGGCTCATTGGGTGAGGTCTTGGCGGCAGATGCGACTGCTCACCATCTGCGTGGCGGGCCGGATCGGAAGAGGTTGGTTTTAGCTACTCTCTCTCGACCCATCGCCTTGCACCGCAGTTGGAGGGATGGATTCATACGACCGTCACTGCTGAACACACCGACCCCAGATTCTTATTCATCCCTCATACCTTTTTCCTTCCCAGAACTTCCTCTCCTTCTTTTCCCTCAAATAGACCCTGCGCACAGCATTCCCAAAGATGACGTAGGTCCTGAGTTTCCTTCATTCAACCGTCAGCATTCAAATTCAACCTTCCTGTTCCCGATATCCTTCCCCTCCCCACTCCCCTCTGTCTTCCAATTGGGAATGCCGCAGTGCCACTGATTCCGGGCAGTCGGGACTCTTATTTTCAAAACAGTCATCATGATTGATTTCTTTAAAAAAATATATTTCAAAGCTCTTTAGGTCATGACAAAATAACATTGCGGGCGGAAAATAGGTGCGTTGTATTATTTTTAGACGGATCCGAGCAGATTTCATGACCCCAGAGGAACGTATCATTTTCGATTTTAATACGAGGTTTTTCTAACAATAATTTGTGAAACTTTTACAAAAATTTCGGCTCTAAAAGCACAACATCTTCAAAATACCTTCATTATCTATATGTGGCCAGCTTAAAATCAAATTAAATGTTTTTTTAAAAATATATATTCATCGCTTTTACAAAAACCTTTTTTTAACCATGCCAAATTTTATACTACGCTGACTAGTACATAACATATTTCATTTAAAAATATGTAAAACTACTGTTTTCCAAGAACATAATACTTGTATAGTATCGCTCTAGTGAAAGACCACCATTTAAATTGAAATGTTGCTTATATGGCTTTAGCTATTGCTATAGCCATTCTCGCAACATTCCTCTTTCCCGTCTGTCTCCTTTCCATTCCACTTCCTTCTGTCATTCGACGTTCCCCCAACTGAAGATATTATAGTCCCACTAACTCCGAACAGTTGGATTTGATGTAAACGAATTTAATTTTGTTTTATTTGGTTTCCGGAAACCAGTTTTTGTAACAACCGCCACTAGATTTGTGCCTACTATTTTGTCTCAAATTGATCGTTATGTCGTTGTTTCAGCCATGCCACAATCCTGCTTTTGTCTCTGTCTGCTGGTGCTGGCGGCGGGGGCCGTGGGAGCCTCGCGCCCCGGGGAGCCCAGCTCGTTCTTCCTCAAGGCGCCCAAGTCCGTGCCGCGTGCAGGGCGCTCCGCCCCCGGAGACTACGAGAGCTTCTTCCTGAAGGCCAGCAAGTCCGTTCCCAGGGTGGGCAGGAGAAATGGGGGCTCGGTGAGTTTACTTTTACTTACTAATTACTTTTAAATTAGTTTTCGGAAATCAGTTTTTGTTAACGCCACTAGATATATATGCCTGCCACAATCCTAGTCGTGTCTTTGCCTGCTGGTGGTGGCTTACCTCACGGGGACTTCGAGTCTTCGAGTTTCTTTCTGAACAGCAAGTCCTTCCAAGGTTGGGCAGGAGGAACGAGCACCTAGGTACTTACTCCAAACTCTTTTTCATTCTTGGTCAAGTACCTAAGAACTCTAATATTTAATAGCAATTATGTACCTAAGTACCTAAGCGTATTGATTTATATTTTATTTCATAACAGGTTGATTCTCCAGACAGCCCCTACGAGCAATGGCTGAACAATGAATACTTGGCGTCTCTTCCTTCGCAGTCATCACAATATTATGGTAAGCTCATATTATTACACAACATCATTATCATCCCTAGAAGTAGTCAGAGAGTACAGACTGCCATAAGAGCCACAAGAACCTTGATTATTCGACTATTATCAACAATTTTAAACATTCACTAAAAAAATACACTTTATCTAACTTAAAATGGGAACTAAACAATTTCTTGAAAATCAAGTAAATAGGTAAGTACCTTAGACATAGAGATATATCAATGGTACTAGACTAGGGGTCGGAATTTGCGACTCGCGAGCCGCATGCGGCTCTTTACATAGGCGTCTGCTGTTACACGAGCTCCACACAGGAGGCCCTGAGGAAAATAATCTCCCTCAGGGCCTATGTCAACTTGGGGGATGCTGTGTGGAGGTTTTTTTTAAGGAAAGGAAATGTAGGAGAATTCTGGGAAGCAAAAGGGTTTAAGGAGTGGGTAGGAATCTGGGGTTCAGTGTGTTCTGGTCATCCCAAGAAAAACCCCACCTAACCAAAAATCCCATCAAACCCCACCCCATGAACCCGGGCACCAAACGTACCGAACCACTTGGGGTGACCTATGGCAGAGGTGTTGGTTATCCAATAAAGGCTCCCGGGGCGGCGGTACCCATTCCCGCCCCCCAAATTGGGCAATTTCACCTCTCCTCAACCAGCCTTATTAGATGGAGCCGCCGAACGATTATTATTTTTTTCATTCCGAACACAAAAATGGTTTTAATTTAATAAGGAATCTATGCGCGAGTGTGTTTATAGAAATATTTAAATAGGCAGAACGCCCCCCCCCCCTATAATATGGCTCTCTGATATATTAAAATTAATATTTCAATTCAACATCGGCAATTGCTTGGCGTTGGACATTTCGTAGCGTTAATTCATAGAAAATACCTTCAGTGTTGCCAGCGTATATCGATTTCTTAATCATTTCCTGTCAACATCGATTCGACTGTCAACGGTGAAACCGAGCTTGGGACATCGATAAAAATCATCGGAATTAACGTTTTTTGATTTGATTTTGTAAAGTTATCGATTCCACTGTGCTAGAGCTCCTGCTCACTGAGGATCGAATCATTAATCATCCAAAAGACCTCAGGCCTTAATCCATAGAACCTGATTGTCTCCACTGCTTATTATTGCTTACTAGCTGGGTTACCCGGCTTCGTTCAGGACAACATTCGAGAGTGTTCTGGAATGTTCCACAATGATGATTCCCGATTCCCGAACATTCCACGACGTATCCCGCCACTCCTTCCAGAATTTTCTAGAGCTCTATCGAACCTTCTAGAACTTTCCGGAAGACTGTTTTAGAAATTTCAATAGGGCGAAACTTCCAGCCCTTAGGTATATCTTCAAAAGCATACCCTTTAGGTAAAAACGGGACCCCTCATCCTGGAGGGGGGATAGAGATCTACCACACCAAAGAGCTCCCTTGATCGTACTGGGACTCGTTTCTGAGTTTTTGCGGTCCGCACGTCTTTTTGGACTTTCTTTTATAATATATATTGATTATTATTAACTTTTCGCAGAGAACTTTGTGAATGGCGACAGCATCTCTCCAAACTACCAAGACAACGAAATGCGCAATTCTCTGCCAGTAAATCCTGAAGTAGACAGTAATTTCTACGATTACCTGACTATGTTTCCTTCACACTTCGACAAGGACAGCCTCGTACATCGGAGGCGGCCATCTTATGATTCCTCATCGCAAAATGGACGACAAACCGATGGGCAAGATGGCGGCCGCCAGCTGCAAGAGAATTTAAATAAGGAACTCGACGAGGCTAGATACCAGACTATTGTTTGAATTGACTTGAATGAACTGTGTTTTCTTATTTGGTTTTATGATAGAACTTTTGTCTAGTCTTTATTTTAGGAATATTAAATATAATGGTTTTATTATATAGGTATGTGTGTTTTGTAACATCAACTTTTAATAAACGGTGCTAAAAATTATGACAAAGTTTTTTCAATACCTGCCTACTACGTACTATACCTACTCACGGACTGGCCTTGCCCATAACCTACTAACTTTAATCTCTAAAAGAACACATTACATACCATTTTTCATTAAAAAAACCAAACATGCCGCATGAAATAAACATTAGGATTCACTCTGCACCAAACACTCAACAACAACACTATAACTTACTATGTACTAATATTAAAATCAAAATTTCAAACAAATATCTAGGGATCACTTATTGACCAGTTCCTAAAATGGATACCGCCTATAACCATTCTCAAAAAACAGAGTACCTACGAAAATTGACCTATATTTTAAGCTGTGTAAAATAAAGAACTACTGAGAATGACGTACTTCGCTTTCTGTCAATCCATAAACCAATATGGTATAATAGGATGGGGGGCGCCTATAAAACTCACACAATCTCTTTACATTGCGCAAAAAGCAATAATTAAAATAATATTAAAGAAATCATTTTTATATATCCATCTCAACTCATATTCAAAGAATTTAAAGTCAGAAAATTAAATACTCTTTTCCTATATCACTCAACCTTACAAGTTTACAAAGAGGATATCATAAACAAAACCGTACCTTTTAAAAACGCAGCAAATCTCAAGCTTAAATACATGTTACCAATTCCGATTTGTAAGAAAACTTTGGGTCAACCAAACTACAAATACTTAGGAACAAATTTCTTCAATAAATTACCGGAAAATATAAGGATAGATTCAAAGAATTCAAAACACAATTAAAAAATATACTGAAAACTTTAACTAAAAAAATAAATAAACACAAAATAAATAAATCAATTTTTTTTTTCTTTATAGTATAAAATAAAAAAAAAACTACAAAATAAAAACAGCAATAAAAAATCTAAATAACTAAACGAATAATACCTCCTCCCATAAACACAAGCATTTTCTTATTACAGGACATTAAAAAAAAAATAATAATTCACTACTAACCTGGAATTGAAATAAGTTATGTATTATTTTATTATATTGTATCTTTTATTATTCAATAAAATAAATAAATATATGTACACCAGTAATAAGTGTCTCAACAAAAACAAGGTGTGGCGTTCATACAACTATTTTCCGCCACTCAAAGAAATCGCGAGAAAGATCTACAGCCGCAAAGTACTTGCAAATTCACACTGCGCGCAGCACCTACTTATGCACGTATCGGCCGGCAATGTACTCGTTAGGCCGGCTGCCCGACGAATAATAATTTCGCCACCTTCGCGAAAGGTCGAGACTCGAGCGTGCATCTACGAATGCAGTGACGAGTACATACTAAAACCTTCCAGCGCACATATTGCCAGCGAGTGGAAAGTTACTCGGCCGCTCGCTCTTATATAAAGCGGCGCACTAAACTACAAACTAGTCAGTCTCGCGACGCGCTAATCAACACATTAGTCAATCTCAACGGTCGCCTTTACATCTCGCCTCTCTACAGCGAATTAGGATAACTCCGTGTATGCCCTTGTGCATCCGCTCTCTTCCAGGGCAGCTTCCTTCGTGGACATCACGAGGACTACCTGCCGGTGGCTCCACTCACCGAGTCACCGCCGTTCATCTCCGCAACGCGCGTCGAGCAGCGGCCTGGAAGACGAGGTCATCCTCCACCGCCACGGTGTCGAGCATCACGCTGGTGGCTCCACTCATCGAGTCACCGCCGTTCATCTCTCCGCAACGCGCGTCGAGCAACGGCCTGGACGATCAGGTCCTCTCCGCAACGAGCGTCGAGCAACACTCTGGTGACCTGCAGGCCCGTGGCCTGCTCCACCACAGCATCTCCGACCTGCATCACTCATCATGACCGTGCACCCGCAACGCCTCACTCTACGGCACTTCGACAACTTCATGTTACATCGACCGACCTCAGCTACGTAGCTCATGATTCAATAAACGACTGGACTCGCAACCAACACGGATGCCTTTCATTTCTCTCACCGTCTCCGTCGACACCGGAGTCCGTTCCCTCAAAGGTATTCACGTGGGGGCAGATCTCCAATAAGATAAAAAGTAAATAACACATAAATAAATACTGATTTTTTTTTCATTAGCGTTGGGTTTAGAATCTTTTCTGATGCAGATTTTGTTTTCGATGTAGTGTAGGTAAGTATGTTTGTGTCTTACTATGGTTTGCACATTCGGAGTGATAGATACTAATGGGAATAAGTTGAATAGGGAATTCAGTTAATTTTTCTAAGTTGTGCAGTAGTATTGGTTAACAATATAAATATAAAAGCACATACTTACATATTTTATTAATTTGTTTGCCGGATGAGAGATTTTTTTGCACAATATTATTGTACTTATTGCTCGCTGTACCTACTATAAAAATGTACTCAATTGGATTTGAGATCTTGTCAATCTGACGATAAAAATATTTCGTAATATTCTACAAAAAAAAAGAAAATCAAGCTAGTTCACAAAATACTATATATTTATATAATTAATTCACAAGCTGCCGCACTTTTGATAGGCACAGATTAGTACCCTTTACACACAGTTCGGAGCGGGACTTGCCCCGCGCCACTTCAGGCCGCCGCGCAGAAAAGTAAAGACCGACTTACAAACACGAACTGTGTGTAAAGGGTACTATTATGGAAAATACACTACTTTTAAACTTGTTACCTCAAGAAACATCGGTTTCAGTTGGGATAGATGGAAAAATATGCATTTAAATTTATATTTCATAAAAAATTCTTTGTAGGAAATGTCCCGTTTACGGCTGACGTTTCATATTGCATACCTTCATGTATTGAAGGTTTAGACAAACCCTGCTTGCCGTATAAACCATTCAAAACTTGGTCTAATTTCTAAAGAGCCCCTAAAAGTTATTTTGTTATAAGACGATATGGGTCAAAATTCAATATGGCGTCGGTGCCAAGACGGAAAAATACGCGTATAAAAGTTTTTACGAATACAAATATTTTTTTCATGCATCCCGACTGAAATCGATTTTTCATGTGGTAACTAAGTTGAAACGTATTGTAATTTTCAAAATCTGTACCTATTAAAAGTGCGACGGTTTATGGAATATTTACCATTTTTGAAGTGAAACTCGGATAAAACGGAAATGACGCATTACAGTACCTACGAAGCGTCTAATTGCGCTCATTGGTCGCTATGATTATGATCTCACTTTTCAAGGCTCCTATTGGTTAAGATATGAAACGGAAATGACCAAATGACGCATTACAGTACCTACAAAACGTCTAACTGCGCTCATTGGCCGCTAAGATTATGATCTCACTTTTCAAGGCTCCTATTGGTTGAGATATGAAACGGAAATGAAGCATTATAGTACCTACGAAACGTCAAACTGCGCTCTTTGGCCGCTATAATTATGATCTCACTTTTCAAGGGTCCTATTGGTTGAGATTGTTTTGGTGAAGTTTCGCTTCTACCGCGTGTGAACTGCACTCGATTTTCTTAATCCTGTTGCTTTTACATTCGGAATCTATGCATAATTTATTATCGCAATCTTGCTTTTGCGTACGTTTACCGACCGAACTCCTTACTGCGCCGTACTCCCATGTATAATGCCAAATAATATGTGTATGAAATTAATAATAACGCATATATTATTAAACTTGTCAGTGCTATCATTTTATGATTCACCATTATTTAAAAATAAACTACTCAGATACTGTACATATTATAACAGACGATGATTACATATTGAAATGATTAAAAATTACAATATTTTTACATCAGCAGATAGATCCAGGTTTAAAAAGAGTCGTGATTTTGACTTTTTTTAATCTGGTGTTGCCAGTTGAGGAAACGTTCGTTCCGGGGGTACCTACTTAAAACGGAAGAATATTTGGCACGAGGAAATTGGGAACCGTGGAGATTAATGATGGGAACAAATTATATTAAATTTATTTGTATTTTTTCTTTTTAAAAATCTCGATGGGATTAATAAAATCAATAAATACGAAACGTTTTGATGTCACAAAGAAAAATACCCTTTTAAAGGCTGCTGTAACTCAGTTTAGGTTTGAGGCATCAAAAATATCAGTTTAATTTTTACATCCTGAAGATGCTTGTGTTAAGCGAAACCGGTCGGTAGTAGAAAAATTAAATAAATAAATCGTTGTTACAAACGAAGTTGATGTGTTATTTCAATTAAAAACATCAGTTTAGAATACGATGCCGAATCTTTTGCACCAAAACTGCCAATGCATTAATAAATTTGAAAAGAAATAACGGATGTTATTGATATTTTATCTCCTCCGAAGTTTTTAAACACTTCTTAATAATCTCAGGCATCCGTGGTTTATGTTTTTTTTTAACATGACTCCACACGGGAGGCCCTGAGGAAAATAATTCCCCTCAGGTCCTTTGTCATCTTTTGGGATGCTGTGTGGAGGGTTTTTATAAGGAAAGGAAGGGTAAGAGAGTTCTGGAAAGAAAAAGGGTTTAAGGGGTGTGTAGGAATCTGGGGTTCAGTGTGTCCTGGTCATCCGCCTAGACAAACCTCACCCCATGAACCCTTATGTAAAAACATTTTTTAGTAATAGATACATATAAGTCACGTATGAATCTGCTAATATTAAAAAATATGTGTATTTAAAAATTATATTCAAAAGAAGTGTTTTTCTTCTAGAATTCACCGTTCATAATGATTTTACTTATGTGTTCAAAATTATTTTTCTTCTTTGTAAATTTAACCACCGCTTTGGTTAGCTCAGAATGTATAACATTTTGCAATATGCGAGTTTGACAGACCAATGTACACGTCATTTTTATCATTGGACATTAGAAAAAAGTTTGGTTATCACATATCGATGTTGGCAGGAAAATGTTCAAAGAAAATTACTGAAACAATGTGATTATCTTTTAGCATCTGGCAACTTTAATAATTTTATACGGAAAATTTATGATATCATCGCGGCGCAATAAATAATCACGTCTTGGATCTAAAAACAACTATAATGAATATGCAGTGATTCACAGACTTTATCCAGGACACTTGTGATAAGAGTACAGCGTAGATGAATGAACTATGAACGAAATCACGAAATATTTGCGTAAAAAATATTCGCAGTCCGCTCCACCACGTATGGCACCTACTGATATCCGAAAGAAAATTAATTTTATCTAATAAACTTGATAATATATTATTGCATTCTAAAAATATATTATGATTTTTTAAATATTTATATCAACACTAAAAAATATTTACCTAACAAATAACGCTTATTTAGAAAAAAAGTTGTTATTTTGAATGGCAACGTGTCCGCGCGGGAAGCAGCGCGCAGCGTGCTGGTTGGAAGTTGGTCATGGTCGCTCGCCAAACGGAAAGCCGCCATGATGGCTTTCTGTGAGGCACGCTCGACATGTAAAGTTTCAATGTTGTTTTTCCATAATTGTGACTGAGTGTGTGCAAATTTCAACCATGGGAACGAACTAGAGAATACCCAGTTTATTTTTGGGTCCTTTAGGACCTCTCGAAGGACCTACAAAGTGTTTTTTCAGTGCGTTTTTGTTTCGACGTTAGCGTGTTTTGTTCTGTCAACAAAAATGTCGAAGCTCTCGTTTAGGGCGAGGGCCCTCGATGCGTCGAAACCGATGCCCGTATACCTCGCCGAGGAGCTTCCAGACCTCCCTGATTACTCGGCAATTAATAGGGCTGTGCCCCAGATGCCCTCAGGGATGGAAAAAGAGGAAGAATGCGTGAGTATAACATGTTTTTAGCTGGAAATTAAAAAATAGCATCCGCCATTCGATCCGCCATGATGATTTTTGATAGTTTACTTTGGTTTCCGCCAGAGGAGCTGCATGTTTTTACCACGTTATTTTAGCGAAATTCTTAATTTTATAGTAATTTCAAATAATAAATACGCATATAATCCACGAATAAAATACGTTTGTACTTCGCAAATTGTTTACCGGCCAAGGCTAATCAAGATAATAACAACTGTCAAAAGTAGCAAAACATGATGGCGTTTTTCGCGGGTCTGTTGTCAAACATTGTTTATTTATATTTACAAATAAATTTGATTGCACGAGCGCGTTATTTTAATATTTATTGACTTTCAAACGGGTCAAACTAATTATGAGCACAAACAGCGCATCGCATTACAGTACACGTTCCCAGCTCGTATAGCAGAGGATACATCTTCAATACAAATATGACAGGTCGGCAAACGCGCTTACATCTTACATTCGTTCTCGTCTTTCGTTATCGTAAGCTAATTTAAACCGAATATTATAGCATATCTCACAGAAATACTGCTCATCCCCAACATAGATCTATAACACCATTCAATATTTCACATATCGTAATTTCTATCTAGAACATAACACGTTTCTCGATCATGATGTGGGCTGTTGTTAACATTCAAACGATTATTTTTTATTGTCTTGACGTAGTAAGGAAAGCCTTGAACTTTCGAAGAAAATAGATAATTTAGAAGGCATACATAATTTTTGTCCATTTATTTTTTAATTTACTTATCATTGGAACGCATTGCCTTGATAAAAACGGCGCCAAATTTTGTTATCGTTACTAACTGTCGCCTATAGGTGCTGGATTGAATGTAGGCCAATTTTTTTGTTTGTTTATTGGACACCGCTCAAAAGTTCTACCTGTCTGAAGCCAGTGGGCCTATGGCATCCACAATTGGGGTATTTGTTGGCTGAAGGGAATCAGATGGGAGGAGACAGGAAAGAAGAAGGTTGAGACGAACCTCATTATTCAGACCTGATCACCAAACGCGGGTACTGCCATTTCAAACAACATTTCAATTTTTATTTGATGATCTTTCACCAGGAAAATAAAATGAAATGAAAGTATCTACCACTGTAGAACAAGCCACAAAACTATACTATTTATTGTTATGTATTGAATGTGCAATAACACAAATAAGTTAAATAAAATTTAATTAATGAAGACAATATTAGCGAAACTCAATTGAATATCTGAAACAGAAAAATTAGAAAAAGATATGGCCACATCTGGGGCTCGAACCCAGAACATATGACTTGTCAGGTCAGTGCTCTACCAATAAAATAAAAAAATGGATAAATTTATCCAAGACACTATCTAGATATCATTTAGTTCTGGTTGAATCTTGCAATCATACATAAATATAGCAGCCAGTAAAATAGGTGTTAAGAAAATGAAGATAATGTTGGTAGTATATGGGAGGCGGGTATGGGTACCGCCGCCCCGGGAACCATTTATTGGCAACACCTCTGCCATAGGTCACCCCAAATGGTTCGCTACATTTGGTGACTTAGCAGGGGTGCCCGGGTTCATGGGATGAGGTTTATCCAGGTCTTAGCGGCGGATGCGTCTGCCCACCTGCTGCATGGCGGGCCGGATCGAGAGGCTGGTTAAGGGAGGAATTTTGGCAGCCGGACTCTCTCGACCCTTCGCCTTGCACCACAGGGATGGATTGATATATTCACTCCTGGATACACTAACCCCCAGATTCCTACCCACCCCTCATACCTTTTTCCTTCCCAGAACTTCAAATCCTTCCCTTCATTAAAAAGACCCTCCACACAGCATCCTCTAAGATGATATGGCCCTGAGGGAAACCAATTTCCCCAGGGCCTCCTGTGTGGAGCTAATGTAAAAAAATAAAAAAAGTTCTTAGTCGAAGTATGATACAGTTAAATATGACCGAATCGGATAGGGACACATTAGCTCAGTTGGTAGAGCACTGACCCAGCAAGTCATAGGTTCTTGGTCCCAGATGTGACCGATCTTTTTCTGTTTCAGATTTTCAATTGAGGTTAGCTAATATTGTCTTCATTAATTAAATATACAATTTGAGGTTTTATTCAGTTAAAAATAAATATAAATAAAAAAAAATTATTTCTTCAAAATTCACAAATTCAATTTGGGGCGTCATTATTTAATTTAATGAAAACAAATAACTTTGTGTATGTACACCACTATTTAATTAACAATATCAACATGTTTCGAAAACTATGTTTTCTTCATCAGGAAAATAATTTAATAAAAAAATTATTATTAACTGTTATTTTATTAACTTATTATCCTGACGAAGAAAACATAGTTTTGTTGATAGATCCTTCCATTAACCCGTCTAATCACAGGAGACCCTAGTTGTCCCAAAACATCATATGCCGTTATAATAACAGGAGACCCAGATTGTCCCAGAACGACCGAGCGTCATTAAAAGTTAGATATCGCTCTTCCTGTCAAGCAAAAATTTGTGATTTCTTTTATATTTGAAAGCAAAAGAAATATTGCTTCTTATTGCCTTAGAAATAAACGAGCTATATTGATCCGATATTTTACAAACCCGATCATAAGTTACGATTTTATTTTGCGCCAATGTGTGACGTAATAAACAATTAATTTAAAAATAAAATTGTATGAATGTGATAAAAAGTGAAGTGACAGTTTTATTACAAATTTTCTTAAAAAAAGGAATCTGTATTTAAAATTTAAATTTTCTTTTATTTTATGTACTTTTTTGGGGAGCCCCAGGTACGTAATTTTTAAGCTAATTCACATTTTCAATATAAAAATTTTAATATTTTAAAACAAAAATCTTAATTTTTGATAAGCACATCGGAAAGATTATTTTATCTAAATTTTAGAACATTTTTTTTTTTCAAAAAGATTAAAAAATAACAAATAAAAATGAACATTTGAAATGCATGGGAAGAACCGAGAATTTTTGCGTGCAAACTTTGACAGGCAAAAGTTCATAGATATTATTTTATCATTATTCGAAGGGTTAAAATACCAGTAGAACAAGGATAGCATTACCACCCGACGCCTGTGCTCTAAAGATTGCAATCCGTTTGTTTAGATAGTAATATTGGCTTTAGTCAGGTACTTCCCCACCTTCCTCTCCTTCCCCATCTTCTTCCCTTCACCACTACTTTCAGTCTCAGAAAATACCCCAATTGGGGATGTCATATTCTCACTGGCTCCAGGCGGTTGGGACTCTTGTGCGATACTCACAGAAGATAAGGTTGGGAACATTTGAGCTATACAATGTTGCCAGCATGATGAAGACCAGCACTATGATGAAGACAACAAACAGCTGAGCAGTCACAAGCGCACTGATTGAGCAGGCTCGCTCGCGCACAGGTGATGTCAGCGGTAGCGTGGCTCCCCAAAACAATTTACATATTAACATGGCCTACCACCAAAACTAATTGCCGACCGCTGATCTATATGGTTTTAGAAAGAGAAAATTATATATAAAAATCGCGGGATGAGATTATATTATGATTTATAAATTAAAGAGGTTTAATGTTTAAAAGAGAGTTAACTTTATTAATCCCTTAGATTCCAAACGTAAGGCTTGTATCACATAGGTTAAAATAATAAATAGGAACTACGGAGTATTGTAGACAACAATCAAAACAGAATGATGTTTGGTTCTGAAACCGCACCGTCATTGCAAATGCGCGGTTCGACGCGCATGCGCTGCAGTGTGGCAATTCAATAAACATTGCCAGCATTAAAAACAATCGTAGTTCCTGCAATACATGCAATAAAGATGTTTTCTTTTTTTTTAATCAGAAAAAAAAGTAAGGCCATTTTTAAAACTTTTAAGCTGGCATTAAAAATTTTAATATTTCTAAAATAATATTTTTATTTATAAGAATAACATTTGAAAGCGTATATTTCAAAAACAGTTTTTAGTTTTCAAATGCATTAGAAATATTCCATTTATTTGGATTTTACTGCAAAGCGGAAATTTTCCGACCTGACAGAATATGCCTGAGGCCTGAGGGGTTAAATTAGAGATGTATTTTGTACCACTTGATTTAACTTCTTGATGGCCGACTAGTTGATTCTATTTACGTAATAACTTACTTGTTTTTTTACAAAATTATGTTTTTTTTTTAAATTGTACTGTCTTACCAGATAATGTGTTTCCTCAGAACATTGTTTTATAGATAGAGAAATGATTTTGTCAAAAACTTCATAAAAAAACATTTTGAATCACATCATATTTACTGATGTTTTTGTCATTCAGTTAAAAATTTTGAAGTAAAAGAATAATTAAAAAATTCTGCTAACGGTTAAATGGCGTTTTACAAAGACTACAATTTTAAATTTGATTTGTTACTAATAAAAAGATCTCCAACTCTATTATTCAAATCTGACAAAACTGAATCACGCAGGCACTGATTGTGTTTATTTTAGTGTCAGACCGAAACAGGACTTTCTACCGAAACCGAAACTGAAACTGAATCTTTGGTATCTATCTTTATATTCATAAAAATGGGACAGAAATAATACAGACATCCTGTAAAGTCCATAAACAGTTTCGGCCGAAACCGAAATTATTTAGACATGTTAAAAATCTATTGTTTACTGAAAAAAATTTTTAGCACTTAAACAGACAGGGTAACACATGATAAATGAAATAGAAAAAAACAATAATTGAAGAATGTGAAAAAAATATTTTTATTTTATTTTTATCTATAAGACAAACAAAAATTAACAAAACATGTTTACTACGTCTTGGAACAAAAAATTGGCAATAATCAACACTTACATTAATTTTAATTGCATTTACAATCACAACATTCTTATTACACGTGTTAAATGAAATAAAAAAACAATGATTGAAGTATGTGAAAAAATAATTATTTATTTTTTTTGATATTACCGCTTTAAAACAAAAACAAAAAAATATATAAAAATTAACAAACATGTTGACTACTTCTTGGAACAAAAATTTGTCAATAATCAACACTTATATTATAAAGGAAGGACCTCATTAATTGAGTAATTTAACCGGCCGGCGAAATCGCTGCTGATGGCGGGCGACACACAAGCTCACCACGAACGTCAGCACACGGACTCACCCGAAGTCAGCCGAACGACGTGCAATAATTCACGAACTCGTTTCGGTGCGGCCGAAGGTTTGCAGATTTTCTGCCAAAACCGAAACTGATGCTGAAACTAGATTTTTTTGCTGAAACCGAACCTTCAGTCGATCACCAGTTTATTTGTACCGCGCGCTGAACAGCGCTGGCTTTGCAGGGTGTTGGGTTAAAAAAAATTGTGTCTACATAAATCATGTTTGTTCTCAAATCGATCAATTTAATCGTACGTCCTGGGTTCGAGTCCTAGATGTGACCGTATATTTTTATGATTTTTCTGTTTTCAGCTTTTCCATTGAGCTTCGCTAATATTCATTTAATTAAAATATTTTTTGTTAGTTTTTAATCAGTAAAGTTTTCACATATACGGTCGTAATATCAATTGAATAAAATATTGATGACGCTTTTTAGTAAGGCTGTTTATGTTTACTGAAATAATAACTAAACTAACTTACTAACCATCATGCCGTTTCGACCGCTAAACAACTCGGTCTTGGCACACACTCCTTTCCTCGTTCACATTCATACATCGTCTTATACATGCTCTTCTATTATTCTGACTCTTGACAACGCCCGACTCAAGTATCTGAGCACTTGCACTTGGCAAGCACTTGGTCTTGCCATGTCTTCCTCGGGTGTCCCCGACTTCGTCTACCATTTGCATTTGCGTCATATATTCTCCTTACACCTTTCCTCATTCATTCGCTGTACTTGCCCAAACCTGAGCGTCCCTTTCTTAATCTTACTCATTACATCTCCACATTTCTCACACAATGGTTTTACCACACATACGCCTCAGGGATCTCATTTCTACAGCATTCAGTCTACTTTCATCCTTTCTCTGCCAGTTCCATGCCTCACTGCCACACAGGTAGGTACGAGCACTCCAATATGGACGGCTAGCTTCGCTTCTTTTGACAGTTTTTTGTTGGCGCCAACGGCATTCATTCCTCCATTAATGGAGTTAACGGCATTTACCCTTCTTTCGATATCTCTATCAGTCTTTCCATCTCTCGTAAACATACTTCCCAAATACATAAACTCATCCACCTGCTCCAAGTATTCATCATTCACAACTATGTCACACATTGTTTTCATACTCTCTCTTTCAAATACCATTACTCTAGACTTACTACTTACATTAATCAGTAACTCATTCTTCAAACATACTTGGTTCATCCTAGACACGAGTGACTGTAGATCTTCCATACTGTTAGAAATCAGCACCGCATCATCAGCATACAACAGGCAACATACTTCCAGATCACTCAATTTCGTGCCCAATCCCAATAATAACCCATTTGATAAAATTATTATTTCTATGAAAAAAATATTGGTTTATTGAAATATTAAATGAAAATGGTTCAAAGTAAACCCACCTTACGGTATTTGTAATTTTTCATTCTTTTTGTATTATCTCTTTTACCATATGTCCAGAATTTTGGTGCTGCAACTGAATTGAAGATGTTGTGATGATCCATTTTACTCAAAGCTCACCACAGTGCCGCATTTAAGCCTTGCTTAAATTTGAGAAGCATGTTTAAATAGAGTTCCTTTGATGTTAATTGTACTGTTATGCAACTTGTTTTACAACGAAGCGAGCCTAATGCATTTGGCTATACCTCACCTCATTTTGTGTGGGATAGCTTTATGCTGCAGATTATAAATGGCTCATTTTGAGATCAGCGGGAATTGTGAGTGCCAAAAAAAATAGGGAAAAATATCCAATCATTTAGCTTTTATTTCACAAGCTCTCTTGGACTGAGCTAGCGCCCATTCAATAATTGGTATATATCCAGAATCGCTGGCCATCATTAATCGGACTCGGAAAATATATATATATTTTTTAAATCCGATTTTAACCCTTATGTATAAACAAACTGTATGAAGGACAAGGTCAGAATCGTTTGCGCCAATGTCATTCTTGACATATCCATGGATTTCATTAATCTAGCTTCTCTAGAATATTTTTAAATGAATTTTCTATGACTTTGCCGGTCACTTTTGGCAACTGTCAAGGCAAAAAAAATCGATATTTTACGTTTTCAAATGAGTATAAATGTATTTATTTATTTGAAAACTCCTTTGAATTGTGTTTTTTCATGTTGGTTATGTATTCAGATTTGTGTAGAAATAATAAAATCAGTTTATATTTGTGTGATTATATTTTTTTACAAATATTTCCAAAATGAGAGATTTTTTAATATTTTTTCTAGTTAATTAGCTGTTCTGGAAAAACCTCTTACGATATTATCATGAATTATACATAAGTTTTATTATTTGGTAAACAGAAAACAAACGCTAAAAAGCAATTCCTGTGTTTTTATATGGATATTTGACCAGAAAGCAACAGGGTAATTTCCTCGCAGTTTTTCGAAATTCAACAGGTGAATATGCACAAATTATTTAAAAAAAACTTGTGAAAAAAGTGATGAACCTTGTAAGTTTATCACTTAAAATTAGAAAGAAAAAACATTTATCTGAATATAAGTGGCTATCCTGGGGAAACTATACAGGATACATATCGATCGTTCAGTTAATTAATCAGACATCTCTGAAAAATCGAAATCTGAGTTGAGTATGCAGTTATATGTAAAAAGTGTT
Source organism: Glyphotaelius pellucidus (assembly GCA_936435175.1). Taxonomy (NCBI): domain Eukaryota; kingdom Metazoa; phylum Arthropoda; class Insecta; order Trichoptera; family Limnephilidae; genus Glyphotaelius; species Glyphotaelius pellucidus. The sequence continues at coordinate 11,504,416 of OW386560.1, forward strand.
CCCTCTATTTGGTTCCCTTCTTAGATTACTCATAAATTATAATGCAGAAAAACTTGTAGTGAAAAACTTGATGTTTTCTGGGTCACTAGTAGGATATTTCAAAATGTCATACTAATGTACCGGACCGTAATGCCTCTTGGTGTTATTTTGTAGCACAATTAATAAGTGAAACAAAGACACATGTAAATAATATCTGATTTATGGTGAGCATTTGAATATTGCTTTCCTCATTATCTCAAAACTTAGCACTTGGAGATGTCTCCAATCAACTGGATGATCAACATATTAACACATTATCTGGTAAGACGGTACAATTTACAAAAACATAATTAAATCAAAATCATAATTTTTCAGAAAACTAGTTAGTAAGTTGTTATGAAAATAGTGCCAGCTGGTGCTGGCGTATAATGGGCCGCTTGGCATTTTAGCTGGCTTACTAAGAGTTAAAAGCAAATTTAGAAACACTCAAATAATGCTGTGGGAAGCCTTTGAGTCATCAAACCATATTTTGAACCTTGACCCTTACGCCAAATTAAAAATGAGTGATCAATGCAATCACATTTACAGTTTACTCATTGGCTCTTTTATGTTAGTTAGTCACTTTTCTTAGGTTTATCATTACACTCATTCTATAAGAAATTAATTATTCTTATAATTTAGAAAATAGTTATACTACTTTAACTATCTGAAGTAAAAGTAAAGTTTTTCATAAATAACATTGATATACATAGGTGTTTTTTTTTAATTTTTTTTATATTAGCTCCACCAGCATCAATTTGGGAGGCTGGTATGGGTACCGCTGCCCCAGAAACCATTTATTATATTACCAACACCTCTGCCATAGATGACTAGGCAGGGGTGCCCGGGTTCATGTTGTGAGATTTGTCCGGATCTTGGCGGCGGACGCGTCTGCCCACCAACTGCAGGTCGGATCGGGAGAGACTGGTTGAGGAAGACTTGTAGACCTCTCCAGGAGGACTCTCGGAACAGCGCCTTACCCGCAGTGGGGGGATTGATTCGTACGTCCGTCACTCCTGGAAACACTGACCCCCAGATTCCTACCCACCCCTCATAACTTTTTCCCTCCCACGACTCCTTTCCCTAAAAAGACCCTCCACATAGCATCCCCAAAGATGACATAGGCCCTGTAGGGAATTATTTTCCTCAGGGCCTCCTGCGTGGAGCTAATGTAAAAAAAACACAAAGGGCCCTGAGAACCCTTGGGATGTCCCTGGAATCTTTGGGGATGCTGTGTGAAGGGTCTTTTAAGGGAAAGGAAGGAGAGGAAGTTCTGGGAAGGAAAAGGTATGAGGGGTGGGTAGGAATCTGGGGGTCAATGTATGTGTTTAGGAGTGACAACGTATGTGAATCCATTCCTCCCACTGCGATGCAAGGCGATGGATCGTGAGTCTGGCTGGAGAGGTCTAGGTTAGGTCACCCGATCCGGCCTGCCACGCGTCATGTGGTCAAATGCATTGCCCGCCAAGACCTCACCCCATGAATCTGGGCACCTCTGCCAAGAAACCAAACGTAGTGAACCAGTTGGGATGATCTATGGCAGGGGTGTTGGTAATCCAATAAATGGCTCCCGGGGCGGTGGTACCCACACTTTAAAAAAATATTTTTTAGCACATACGTATTACAGTCGATCTGATTAATTTGGACACATCGGGCCCAAACGTTTTATCTCAAACAAGCAGCTGTCCCAAATAATTTAAGGCGTATTCGGATACAAGCGATATTCACTGCTGCTTTGTTTGTTATATTTTGCTTATTATTTCTAATGTATTATGTACATCTTATCAACAATGTATATTACTTTTATACATTATCTTATAAAATTATCTATAACTTCTTATTTGCAGAAGCGTCTAAAATGGTTAAAAGATGATAGTAATAATTGTCAAATAAAATTTTGGTTATAAATTTACAAGAAAATTAATAATTATTTTTATTTTTATTTTGATGAACCTGCATATCTAACTTCTCACTTAACTTCACTCTGTGACTTTTCTCTTTAAAACTTCACTTTCCAGGTTTTCATTTTAAACTTTGATTTGAAATTTTTCAATTTATAACTTTAAACAATAGTATACACAATTAGTTGTAATATATAAGTTCTCCTCTCTTAAGCACAAGCATCTGCTTTATCAGGAGAGTGTTTATAATGTAATGTAATATAACGTAAATCGAACAGTATTAATACGGTAACGTCTGCGTGGTTGAATTTCAGAACCAAGTTTTGAGTGCTTGTTGACGCCATGCCGTACGCGTCGCGCCACAAATAATATCTGTGTACGTGGAATTCCAAACAAAGCTACCGTTGTAATTCTGTTTATTTTTAGTATTATCTTTTTATTATTGTACATTTATTTTTTTATAAATAAAAAATTATTATTTTTTAAAAACCTTTGTAAAATGTTGAGAGCCACTGAATTAGTCCACTTTTTTTTTTTGGTATTATCCCTTTATTATTGACAATTTCTTTTTACATAAATAAAAAATTTAAACTTTTTATTTGTAAAATGTTGAGAATCACTGAATTTGTCAAACTAAATTTACAATACAATACTAAAAAGTTAAATATAGCAATAAAAAACAGCTCCAAAATAACTCATATAGTAAAAAAAAGTAAGAAGATAATTAATTAAATCGAATACAAAATTAAGAAAAACTTGAAAAATAACTCACTCCCACGATGTAGATGACAAAAAAATAACTCACTGCTCAAAGGGTTAAGTATGGTATTGTTTACATGTTGGCTTTAACAAAAAAATATTTTTTTATCATTGAAGAAGAAGATAACACTTATAAGAATAACCTTCAAAAGTTATAAAAAGAGAGTTTTTCTCATAAAAAAAAAAAATTTAATATTTTTTTAATTGAAATTTCTTGCCGCCCTTGTTACGGGTTAATCTACGATTATGAACGCTAATTATATGAATTTAATCCACCAGAAGTAGCAATTTTCTAACATTCTTCCATCACAAAAGGTGATTTATTATCCGAGATCTCAGATGCTCTTGTTTAGCATGTTTACCTCGAGTTAATAAGTCTGGTTTTTTTCTTGACAACACATCCCAAGTGTTTATGTTTGAAGCAAACATATCGAGAGATTTCTACTAAGTCCAAAATTCTGTGTCTGATCAATAGCTTTTTGCTTGTTTGTTTAAAAATAAACATGCTTTAATGTTTTTCCTATAAATGATATTTTAACACTCTATTGGGCTACATTGCTAGCCGGATACTATTCTAAATTCATATTATTTTGTGAGGGTGTACTCTCAATTAAATGCTTTTTTTAAATGTGTGTTTGCTTTAATTTAAAAGATTTATATTCTTCCAGCTGACATTAAAATGTCAAATATATAATTTTTTTTTAAAAAGAAAGACAAACATTCCCGGGTTACGAATAACCCAACAATGTTTGAAAATTTCCTACTACCACCACAGAAAGCCGAAAATGTTGCTTGTCTTGTGTTGTGATGGAGGACTTAGCCAGCCGAGGAATCGAACACGGGACGCCCGGGTGGGACCCAAATGTGATGCCCACTCAACCACTGATCGGTCAAAATATAGTCCTGGGTTGATTAGCGCTGCTCCGTGTTGAATACCACTGCTGAGTAACGCTACCGTAAAGTAAAAATCTTTTCCGCCATGTTATTCCTATGAAGTTACTTGACAATCAGTTAGTTACTCAGAGGTAGTGAAGTCTTAATAGTTTATAAACTATTTGTACATGGACAGCGCATTATTTATTTTTTTTTACTTGAGTTTTCATATGACATGATCAATAAAACGGTGACCTTAGAATGAAATCAACTCAGAACCTCCTTTGAAAAATCATTAAGAGTGATGAAAAAAATGGATAAATAGGTTACGTTATGGTTAGTTTAGGGTTATAAGCTATTTTAAAATTATTTTTTTCAAAGCTCTTAACGATTTTTCAATGAGTTGTTGAGTTGACTCGATTCTGAGTTGGCATGGAACCAATAAAACATATCCAAAGTCTCCCATTTTTCAATAAATAATTTATTTTTACATACAGTATTTTTTACACAGTGTTTTGTGGAATGTAAAAACATGATAAAGTGTATTTTAACACCCTATTTTTTTTTTATTGTTTGTACCTATTATTTATCTGTTGATTTTCTTGAATTTCATGTTAAATGATATTTTACTCATGTAATCCACTATCGTTGGTTAAATCTCTAATTTGTGGTATTCCAGGAGCACCATCTGCAGCGTGCCATCTGCACGGGTCTCATCATCCCCACACCCGAGGTGTTGGAGGTGACGGACTGCGCGGTGCACGACCGCATCTACCCGCCCGACTACCGCATGCCTCGCCAGCTCATTCACATGCAGCGTGAGTCAAACATTACATCTTCTTTAGTTGTTTGGCGTCTTCATTACCGAGGATTGTGACCTCTAATTGTGGTGTAATCCTCCCTGTCTTGCGCTGCATGGAGACCCACCTGGAAACCCATCCTGGACATCTGTGGTAGGTATTTCATGGCATAGTCCAACGCACAGGTGTTCTTCCTCTGCATTTCGTTTTTCCACTGACCACGATTTTCTACACACACCCATCTATACTGTTATGGCAAATGCATTGTTGATTTGAAGATAAAAGGGAACAATCCAAATTTATACAACTTTAGATGTGAAAAAAAATCTTTAATAAATTAGTTGACTGAAAATTCTTCATACAAAACATCGATTTTTACAAAAAAAAAAAAATTATTTTTCGCATACAAATTAAATATTAGCGCCTTAGCACACCCAAAAGTCACGAGCCGCCACTGATATATACAATTTTTTTTAAAAATGATACTTAATTAAAGAATTCAATTTTGCTTCATTTTGGAGGGAACTTTGGAATTTTTTTGTGAGTTAATTATAATTAATAAAATATGTATATATATAAAAAAAAAAAAAAAACATTGCAAAAATGAGCTTTTTTGGGTAGTAATTTTAATTTATGTACGTCAAATTTAGTTTTGGTGTAAACATGTCGTTTATAATTTAAATTTACGCCCTTCGAAGTGCTTTTTTAACCATTTTTATTTTGTATTTCATTTATATTTCATATTTTAATAATAAACTAGCTGACCCAGCCACACATGGCTGTGGCTAACGAAACACAACGTCATCTACTGGATGGTTACCCAACCTTTTAACTCACACCGCCATCTGTTAATTTGCCTACAAATCAAATCCACACCGCTTGCCAGCCCGCTCGTCCACCACATACATACATTCTCCTTTAATTATATATTTCAACCAATTTACACAAAACCTTGACAAATTATATACCTAAACCTTCCTCATGAATCACTCTATCTATTCGTAAAGCGCATGAAAATCCGTTCAGTATTTTTTGAGTTTATCGCGAACAGATAGATGCGGCGGAGGACTTTAATTTATAATATGTAGAAATAAAGTAAAATAATTTTTTTTAAATATTTACTAACAAATAATTTTCCAAGTTGCCTCTAAAATCATGAAAAATCATTGAAATCTTTAATAGCCTATATTTTATAATTTAAAACACAAATATAAAGTGGCACACATCCGTACTGGATATTTGATGTACCTTCTGATTACAAAAAAAATTGTTTGGATGTTTATTTTGTCTGCAACAATAATATATCAGATTTACAATGTTGGTGCATCATGTCAAATCAGCCATAATATATATTTTTAAATGAGGGTGCTTGATTGTAATTCTTGATTGTAATTCTATAATTCATATCAACTTTAATTACTTGTTTGTTGATTAATTGGGAGATCCTATTAGAAATGTCATCTGAAAGAGCAATAGTCCCGAATTGAAAGCCGAGTAAATATTTGCAGTTTATCTTTAGTGTATATATACACTGTGTCTGGTTGTTTGGCGTAATCCTCACAATCTACTCTGCCGCCATAACTATTTGCATCTTATCTAAAAGTGCAGTCATGAATGAATGTTTGTTTCTGTGTGAAACCGGAGTAAAATCAATACTTGCTTAGTAATGAATCAATTTGTAATAATGTCTACTTATCTTTGCAGCTCTCGGCCTGGAGCAGGATGTTCCAGACTACGACATGGACTCCGAGGACGAGAAATGGCTGAAACGGCAGCAGGCGGCCGCGGGGGCCAGACGCTGCGATCTCACAGGTAAGTCTTCTTTTATTTTATATCCTCTGATAGCCTCCGTGGTCGAGTGGTAAGGCTCTCGACTTGTAATCCGAAGATCGCTGAATCAAATCCCGGCGTCGGTAAATTTTTTTTATTTGATTAATTTGTGTTATTTTACAATTAATTCATTATTAAAAATAATATATAGTTTTTGCGGCACGTTCCAAAGTGGAAGATACTCTCAGTATAGCCCTGGTGTAAGACCACCATTCAGAATTAAAACATCACTTAAAATGGCTTTAGCCGTGTTTGGTGACTAGATCTGAATAGCCAGATACTTCCCCTCCTTTCCCTTCCTACTATACAATAGCTCCACAAGAGGCCCTGAGGAAAATAATTCCCCTCAGGGTCCAGGTCATCTTTGTGGATGCTAACTGGAGGGTATTTTTACATACCATAGATAGACAGAAGTAACAACCAGTTCTTCAAAGCCAATGTCAACTGTGAATGGATGTTCCGCTCCTATTCGTCAAGTTTCACGCATGTGCACCATTGTTACCGGTATTCCGGGGATCAATGCTGCTAGCTCCTTAGAGCAGGCTCCATTAAAATACCTGTTAAACAGACTCAGCATGCCTACATTGCGACTGTGCATTAGAGTCAATCAGTCTGTTAACAATGGATTGAACGTTTTCCTTTGCACAGAATCAAGCAGGTTTATCAGTATTGTGGGGCTCCAGCCCAGAGGCGGCTCCCAAGTGCAATTGCTGGTCACTAACGAAGAGTCTGCTAGCCTTATGCAAGATGCCCAGTTTCTTGGGAGCCTTCTCAGACTTTACTTACTCGGACTTCTATGGAGCCCCAATACTTGAACCGGTCTAAATATTTACTCCAAGCATTTTAATGTAGTCTTCTGGAGGGTGGCTTCCCTCAAATTGCACTAGTTAGACTCATATTGTAAGTGTCATGATTTGTTAATCTTCCAGAGCTGAAGTTCGAGGAGACCATGGAGCGGTTGGAGCGCAGTTCGGGCCAGACGGTGGTGACGTTGCGCGAAGCCAAGGCTTTGTCTGGCCGCAACGGGCCCGCGGAGCACCTCCTGGCCGCCGTGTACGACTACTGGCTCAACAAGCGGCTGGCCACGCAGCAGCCCTTGCTGCTGGCCGTCAGGACGGAGGCCCGTCCGGGGGCGCCCTCACCCTACCTCGCCTTCAGGCGGCGCACCGAGAAGATGCAGACCAGGAAGAACAGGTAGGAAGCAGTGGAACAAACCAAATAACCATCACGCTGATTCTGGCCGCCGTTTAACGCTACTGACTCGACAAGCGAAGGAAGCAATGAGAATAATACACAATGCTATATTATTATTGACAGCCTCCGTGGTCGAGGGGTAGGAGCTCTCAACTAGCAATCTGAAAGTCGCGGATTTAAATCCGGCGCGTGCAAGTAAATTTTATTTAATTGAATTGTGTAATTTAGTAATTTTACCATTTAATCATTTAAAATAATATTACGTATATTTGCAGTATGTTCCAGAGTGGAAGATACCCTCAGTATCGCCCTGGTGTAAGACCACTATCCAGAATTGAAACACGGCTTGAAATGACTTTAGCCATGTTTGGTGACCAAATCTGAATAGCCAGTCTCCTTTCCCTCCCCACTATCTCCAGCCTCATAGTCTCACTGCTTCCAGGCGGTTGGGAGCAATTGTAAACTCAAATCAATCAAATAAAATTTACTTGCGCATGCTGGGATTTGAACCTGCAACCAACCTCTGGATCGCTAGCCAAGAGCCTTGCTCCTCGACTACGAAGGCTGTCAATGTTTATGAAGTGTTGGCATTATTTCAGTGTGAACGGCACACATATTAATACCCCTTAATATGTGTGCCGTTCACACGCGGTAGAAGGGAGGCTACGAAGCGCCGCGCAAAGAGGAGACCGTTTATTTTATTTTTATTTTAGTTTATTGGGGAAACAAACAGTTATATGTATTATATTATAAGATAATTACATATTACAAGGTTGCATAAACCAGCGAAGTTTCCGCAAAAATTTATAGTGTATGTACATATAAAACATAGATTAAAACAATAAATATAACATAAAGTAGTAGAAAAAGAAAAAAAGAATATTTAAAAAAGAAATAAAAAAACACAGATTAACTTATATAAAAATAATACATTTTCACATCATAAGATAAACGTGATTAACCATTAACCCGCCCTTGAGGTGATTTATCACAAAACAGGGCTGTATAAATCATCCAAATATTATTATTATTATAAAAAGAGAAAAAACAACACAATGAGAATGAGAAAAAAACACAAAGCAGGGGTGGAGGGTTCGTAATTAACGATTTGTTTCAATTTTTTCTATTATGCATTCGATAAATTGGCCTGAGGACAAATAAATGGAAAATATTGGCGCTTGAAAAGATATTATATTTTTTTTTTTTTTTACGAGAAAAACTCTCTCAGAGGTCTGGGTTCGAGTCCCAGTTGCGACCATTGTCTTTTTCTGTTTTTCTGTGTCTTGTTTTCTTTCATATTTTCATTTAGATTTAAAAGTGTTATCTTCTTCTTCAATGAGATGTTATTATATTTAGTGCACATCCTTCTGAGAAATGAATGTTGTGTGTAATTTGTTTTTAAGTGCGGAATGTGGAATAGTTGTTGTGACCTTGTATTTCGTGTTGGACAGTGGAAATTAATGTTTTCTAGAAGATAGTTGTTGTCAACAAGGTTATTGATAATTTTGAGTACTATATTATACTATCTCATTCTCTCGCAGGCTAAATCCTATAGATGTATGTGTTAGTCTCTTTATAGTGTTGCTTTTTCGTTTCATCGAGTTTCAAATCACAACAGTGCTAAAGAAGTTTTCACTTTAAAAAAAACCCGCGGGATTTATAAATTCAATCCCGCAATTCTGCGGGATTTGAAAAAGGTGCAGGATTTGTTTTTTACTGATTTTATTTGATTCATGCTAGTCATCACAAGCCTGGTTGGAATATTGTGGTTCTAACATGTACTCTATCTAGGTATCTCGTACGCATGTAGAGTCCAAGTATAAAATGTAAATTTTAAAGTTACGGTATGAAAATATAGATGAAATATATTGAAAATATTGTATTACATAAAATAATATACAGTGAAACATAATGATTTTAAATTTTTTTTTTATACAGTAACAAGCAAGTATTATAATTACAGTTTTGAAGTTATCGTAGTATTGTAGCGAAAAGTGAAACGTGAAGGTTTACACAGAGTTTACAGAAAAAGTTTTACAATATCTGAATCATTCAGCCATTCCTTTTATACATTTTGATATTTTATTTGTTTTGGTAGAAGATTAAATATATGGGGATCAATAAAACTGCTGTGTGTTTGCATTAATTTGGTATTGGTTTAGTTTATTTATATTTAGTTTAAGTTATCTTTTCATATGACAACTTCAACAGCCATCGCTTATGACTCACTTTAATCCAGAAAATGTTGATTGCAATTCCAGGAAGAACGATGAGAGCTCGTACGAGAAGATGGTGAAGCTGCGTCGGGAGCTGTCGCGCGCCGTGTCGCTGCTGGAGATGGTGCGGCGGCGCGAGCGTCACAAGAAGGAGCTCATCCGCCTCGCCGCCAACCTGATGGACAAGCGCTATCAGGCGCGAGACTTCAGCGGACACATGCTGGCAGAGGCGGCCGCTTCCAGGTAACAAACCAACCATCCAACCTACCAACTAATTAATTAATTAATTCGCTCACTGAAGAAACAGAGAGGGAGAGAGAGTTGAAGATGGCCAAGGATGTGAGAAGATGGCATATTAGATGTTTGTGGAGAAAAAGTAGTAATCCCATAGACATGAGAAACTAATTTTTTTTTTTTTTTTTACATTAATTCCACACAGGAGGCCTTGAGGAAAATAATTCCCCTCAGGGCCTATGTCATCTGGGATGCTGTGTGGAGGGTCTTTTTGAGGAGAGGAAGGAATGAACATTGGTCTTGAAGAGACCCATGTTGTAGGAGGGAGGAAACACAGATGCCGGCAAATCGTTCCATAGCCGAGCTGTTGAACTCAAGAACGAGTCGAAAAAACGACCCGTTCTCATGTGACAAATGTCAGAATAGACAGAATGGTAGGGGTGAGGGGAACAAACCGTGTTGTGCAGAGCGAGGAAGTAATATGGGCGTAGCTGATTGGTCAATAAAGGGATCTGACAGTTTTTAGGCAACTCGCTTTCTCCCATCACTATTAACAGGTCGTGTGCCGATTGTGCGCCGGTGCGCGCCCTATAGCCGAATAAAAAAAAAAAAAATTTTGATATGCGATTTTAAACCTTATGTATAAAGAAAATGTATGAAGGATAAGGTCAGAATCGCTTGGGGCATTCTTGTTCTTGACGTAACAGATATAAGAAACACACTTAGCCACCCAAATAATTATCTTTGGACATTTCTATGACTTTGGAAATGGCATTTCTCCCGCGATTCGAGCTGTCAAACTTTGAGCGTCGCGTGTCATGAATAGATCGATAAACCTATCAATTTCTCAAATAAACGCAAGTAAAGTTGTTTGTAGGCCTGGTTTGTTGTTCAAGGAACGTATTTCGGTAAATATTATATACCATAGCATAAAATTAACCCACAAAATTTACGTCAAAAGTCAAAACATCGCGAAATTTTCGAGTTTCATCAGTAAAAACCGAGGCATTCAACCGGTTAACCCACTTCAGGGAGAAAATGGAATTTGTTTTAGGTCGATATATATCTTTGAAAATAATGTTTTGAATTTTTTTTCTATAGTACTCGCATCTATTCATTCACCCCATCTATTCAAGTACAGTGAAACCCTCTTTAAGAAGTTCTCTTTTAAGAAGTTTGGTTTTTTTGGTCCCTTGGCTCAAAATTGGCCCAATTTTTCCCACGTATAAGGTTTTCCTGCTTAAGAAGTTTGTTTTTTCCGGTCCCTTGGAAAACTTCTTAAGAGGGTTTCACTGTATTGTACAAAATTATAGCCTGCTTTGTAATAGGACTAGGGAACCAATGGGAGGTGAACTCCCCATGGAGCCTTCAGGGAACTGAGAAATGGAGAGGAGAGATGAGGCCCTCTTCCCTTATGGGGACCTCCAGGGAACCAAGGAGGAGTGAAGAGGAGAAATGAGACCTGGGAAGACACATTGTCGAACCAGAGGATATAGCTTCATTTCCAGTGACAGCTCTGGTGAACTTTATTAAAGGGACTGGGTCGTTGTTGAAGGATTGATGTAAAATGGGAGATAACACAATAGGCCTTTGGCCTAAGTACTCACGGGAACTAATCGTAAATCGTCTCCGCAAATAAATTTTTTAAAAAAATACTGTATAAAGCATGTCATTCCGCCGCTTTCACTAATTGGACGCTTACCCGGGTTTCGGGATAGCTGATTAATAAGAGAGTAGTGTGGTTATTTATTTATTGTTAATTTCAGAGTGGCTGTGGCCCCGCCCATCCTGGCGCCCCCTTACACCGCCCCCCACCACCACCGGCCGCCTGTCGACCCCGTGGCTAGACAGGTACACATACATGTAAATACCATCTTCTCTATCTACCCTATTTTTAATCAATACTTACTTCACATTCCACGGCCAGACTTAAACAGTATTGTTTTTTGTTACGTGAAGGACTACTATCCTCAATCCGGGTGGGCTGTGAGGTGGGCAAGCGAGTATATAAATGTCTTGGTCCTGATATTGTTGTTGATATTATAATGCATTGTGTATAATAATTTTCAGTTAAATCGCCTCAAAGGCGCTTGAATTTCACATTTAAATGAAAGTAAAGTTTATGTGGTAGATTTAATGTGTGTTTTGTTGTGTTTTCAGAGAGAGAAGAGACAATACAAGCGGAGAAAACATCGCCACCATTCATCCTCCGCTCAGCCTCATCCTCTGCATCACGGTAAACACACATTACTTTGGCTTGTATCAGAATTCTTCATTCATTAGTTCCTCTTCAATGAGTGTAGGTAAAAATTGAAAATTTAAACACTCTTGAAAAGTGTAATTTTGCTGCACGATTCGATTTTGAAAGTACACAGAAATCCAAAATTCGAATTAACAAATTTCTACGAAATAATAAATAAAAAAAAATTGTCAAAAATTAAACTAATGTTAAGAGGTGAAATGCAATTGGAGGGAGGAAGGAAAATGCAATGAAGATGATTTGAATTACTCTCCATTGAAACTTCATTTAGTGAATTATCTCCTTCGTAAATTACATCATAACTTTGTTGATACTGCAATATTTATTTACGCCCGTAGGGTTTTTACATATAGTGCAATACATGTTTTTGACAAAATACAGGAAATAACATAATATATAGCTAACACAAAATATAAGAGTTGACACAAAGTAGGTAACATAGAATACATGATAAGTAAAAATAGAGGTAAAGATGATTTATGAAGTAGGAATAAATAGTTGGCACATACGTCGTTTGAAGTTTGACAAACTTAATTTATTATGAAATATATCAAATTGTTTAAATATTTGTTACCAAGGCTGTGTAAACGCTGTATTGGAGAATGCAAACTATAGTTGGAATGAGATGTGTGTATATGAAATGTTAATATTTGTCTAGTCGTTCATGTAGATTTATGAATTGCAGGAGTTCACAACAGTTGAATTTAGCATTTAATAATTTTAATAAAAAAAGGTTAGGTCGTTAATTTTTCATCTGTTTTCTAAAGTTGGAATATTTAAAATATTCATTAACGATGGGTAATTTATGTTCTCTAAAAGGATGTTAAGTTTAAAATTTACGAAACGTAGAAATTTTCTTTGAATTCTTTCAACATTATGAATATGAATTTTGTAGAAGGGCGACCAGACTAGGGAGTTATGTTCTATTAGGCTTCTAACAAGGGAAATGTACAATAGTTTAATGATTTGTAACGCTTCAAAGTTTTTAATTGTTCATATAAATCCTAATGTTTTCATACACTTATTTGAATGTGGACTGTGAAGTCTAGTTTCTCATCCAATATTATGCCAAGATCTCGCATTTCCGTTACTCTTTCTAAATTTATTTAATTTATTGAATAGTCAATATGTTGTATGTCACCTGATAAGTGACAATTTGAGACTACCTTGAGAAATAACAAATTGCCGTTTAATCTGTACATATATTAACACACTTTGGGTGGGTAAAATCAAGGAACCCATTGAACCCTACTCATTCCTACTTGAATGCCTTTCCAGGGTATGCATATATGCATAAAAGGTAGAAGCATCCTTCCCGTACAAAGCGTGTCAATACTGTTCTTAGACGTACGTAACGTTTTGACACAATGTAAAGATAAAAATTTGGATACTCGACATAGACCTATTGCAGTATCAATGGCGATAATATATATTATATCTTCCTCTTGTAAAACAATGCAAGCTTCGACATGTAATTGATTTATTTTTTCTAGGTGTGGTCTCCGGTTCCAGCAGCTCCTCAGAAGGAGAGGCTGCGGAGGCTGCTCCTCCACCAGATCCTTCGGGGCCCTTTGCCTTCCGGAGAAAGCCTGGATGCCAATACCACATGGTGAGAAAACATACAAATCTTGCGGAAATTCACAAAGCATTCCCCTATCAAATAAAAGCTACATTCAGGCTTACCATACATTTTTTAATGTACCTTTACTAATGTGTTTTAAATAAATTTTATACAACTGATAGACAACCGTTTATCCTATACAGTGAAACCCTCTTAAGAGATTTCGTAATTTAAGAATTTTTCCCACATAAAGTTTTTCTGCTTAACTCGTCAAATGCCAGGAAAAAACGAAAAAATTTCGCAATGTTTTGACTTTAACGTAATATTTTGCAGGTTAATTTTATGCTATCTTATGTAATATTTACTGAAACACATTCCTTGAATACTAAACTATACATAAAAACAATATTACTTGCGTTTATTCAATGAATTTATACTTTTTACTACTTTTCAAATGCCACGGGAAAAAACGAAAAAATTTCGTGATGTTTTGACTTTTACGTAATATTTTGCAGGTTAATTTTATGCTATCTTATGTAATATTTACTGAAACACATTCCTTGAATACTAAACTATACATAAATATAACATTACTTGCGTTTATTTGATGAATTTATACGTTTTACGATCATTTCATCGACCGCAACGCGAGACTTGACAGCCGTGTCATCTGACAGCCGAGCGGCGGTAAAAAGTTCCAGGCCGTGTCATAAACAATTTCAAAGAAAATATATTGCTGCTCTAGGTGGGTTCACGGTATCTTATACCTTATGAACAACAATGCCCCAAGCGATTCTGACCTTCTTCATACGTTTTCTTTATACATAAGGGTTAAAATCTCATTACAAAATTATTTTTTAGTGAGTACGCCGGCGTACGAGCGGCAATCTAGCGGTTAACCCTTTCCGACCGGTGAAAAATGTCCAAATTTTGATGGGCCTCACCAGTAAAGCTCTTAATTATGATTCCGTGGGGCTTAGCGACTTACTGGTTGAAACACAAGCGCGCGAAGGTACCCTGCATACGCAGCACCCGCACGTTCGATCGACACCGGTGTGGTTCCGAGAAAGAAGACAAACTCACGATCGTATGTAGCCGGTCAGAAAGGGTTAAGAAGTTTGTTTTTTCCAGTCCCTTGGAAAACTTCTTAAGAGGGTTTCACTGTATTTATTATTTGTGTAAAATTTAAAATATGTTACACCTATTTCACCTTATCGCTGTAGATATCAATGTGGTGAAATAGGCCAAGCCCAAGGTTTGTATTAGCTCGTTGAGGGGGTAGAGCGATGACCAGCTAAAAAGTGACGTAGTGGCAGTCCGCGAGTTTTCCGTGAGCTAGAAGAGTACTAAGATTGAAAAATACAATGTTTTGATGTTGTAGCTGAAAAAAAAACAACAATTTTCAGCTACAACAACATCAATAATGTCATATTTTTCAATCTTAGCACTCTAGCGCACTGAAAATTCACAGACCGCCACTGATATGTATACACGTTCCCGCATTAGCGATAACCTGATATTTTTGAAAAATTTCTTCTTTCATCAATACAGTGAAACGCTCTTAAGAAGTTTTCCAAGGGACCGGAAAAAACAAACTTAGGCAGGAAAACCTTACACGTGGGTAAAATTGGGCCAATTTCGGGCCGAGGGACTGAAAAAATCAAACTTCTTAAGCCACAAAATGTCTTAACTTGAACTTCTTAAGAGGGTTTCACTGTACAAACAAAAAATGTTACTTGTGCAATGATGAAGGGCTCAACTAGCAGAGGAATTGAACCCACAACGCCTCGTTGGGAACCCGACGCATTAGAAATTGATCTACCATTTTACTATTTAGTTGTGCAATATCATACTTATTGTTTTTTCTATTTTAGCCAACTGCGAGTTTCGGTCCCTCTGTGGACGTCCCTTGGAGAAATGGCTGTGCTAAGGAGAACACCTTCCCCGGCGATACGGATCAGAGGTTGAGGTAATGAAAACTACTGCATTCTATCCTCGTGACAATACTTTTTTTACATTAGCCCCTGGGATCAATATATCCAGGAATGACTGACGTATGAATCCATTCCTCTCATTGCGGTGCAAGACGGTGGAGTCGAGAGAATCCTGCTGGAGAGCAGTGGTGGCCGTTGCCCCAAAAATGTAGTGGTTCACTGATAATCCATACCTATGAGATAACGATTACTAAGCAACATTAATTAAATATAATTCCACTAATCTTATTTGGAGAAAAATCTATTCTAAGCTGTTTTTGAAGTGCGGAAACTTCTATATATCGCTTTTTAATTAAAATTAAAAAATTTTTGTACAAATCTTTTTTCAGTACTAAAAAAATAAAAACCCAACATAAATTTGTTGTAAATAAATCTTAAATTTCCCCAAAAAACTTGTTTTTTCACAATGTTTAATTTATTTTATTTTGTATTTCATTATAAACAGTATTTATAAACAATGTATAAAATTTATAATACAAAACACAAATCAATAAAAAAGCAAACATATGTACAATGTAGGTATTACCTTTGGATTAAAAAAGAATTTTTCATTTTGGTTATGTATTTTTGCCTCAAATCCAAATTTAAGTATGATAAAAACCGCGCTGCCGTCCGCGTGACACACGAGGATAGCTTGATTTTTGATACATATGGCCGGCGCGGCGCGCCAGCGATGTTTGAACTTTGAGAGTTTGCTCTCCCTGATAAACATTCATATTAGGCATTATGTTGGTAGGTGATATTTTTAATGAGATTCATAGGTTTTATATTTTTCGGTAAGATATTATAAAGTAATTTTAGGCGATATAATTTACCAGTGCTGTACATGAACATGCTGTGCTACCCTTGCTGGAGAGGTCAAAAAATCTCCCTCAATCAGTCTCTCCCGATTTGGCCTGCTACGCAGTTAGTCTGCTGATGCATCCGCTGTCAAGACCTAGGCAAACCTCACCTCATGAACCCGGGTAACCCTGTTAAATCACAAAACAAAGCGAACCACTTGGGGTCACCTGTGGCAGAGGTGTTGGTTATCCAATGAAGGAAACAAACCAGAAACTCCTATAAGTATATTCTAATTAGTAATTTGTCCTCCCAGGTACACCCTCACATCTCTGAGCCATCCCACCTCCCGCTTCATCGGTCTGGCGCGGCGGAGACTGGGGCGCGGCGGGCGTGTCATCCTCGACCGCCTCTCCTCGCACGCCTCGCTGGACCGCCTCTGGGCCGCCATGGACTACACCATCACAGACTCGCACGCCCTCGACCACCCGCAGGACAAACTACCCACACACGACACCTGTAGAACCACCACCAACAACCACACCACGGACAAACACAATAGTATTAGTAATAAAGAACTCCGGCTCGAACAAACGACCGCCAATAGTATCGTCATCAAAACAGAATTCGACCCGGATAGTGTTAGCAATTTAAACAATACAAATAATTTCAACAGTGACAAGTGGAATAGTGATGTTAGGATTAAAAGCGAACCGTGCGGGGACCGGTTCACGTTCGGCGCCAATTGTGACAAGTTTTCAATCGGCGATCAGATTGAACGCATCATCAAAATGGAGGACATGAAAAGTTGCAACGAGGACAACGGTGAATTTCAAAATGGTGATTTTATCATCGGCGCGTGTTCGAATCGTGTCGACGACTTTGACCGTTTTAGAAATAGAGGCGTGAGTATAGACGAATGTAGGAATAGTGTCGGTGACGAATTCGATTGTAGAAATAGACTTAGCGAGGACTTTAGCGATAAAGAGTTTGGTGGCGTGCGGAGCAATCTCGACGAGTTTGGCATGAGCGACCGGCGGAGCGGTGGCGAGTGGCTCGCCTCCGGGGACCGGCGCATCAGTGTGGACGAGTTTGGCAACAAGGTGATAAGGAGCGGGGGTGGGGGCAAGGACGCCTTCCGAGTGCGGGGCCCGGAGAAGAGGAGGATGGCGGACATGCTGGTGAGGAGAGGGCTGAAGAGGTTCGCCATGATGCCGGGACACAAGACTGCAGCTGAGGTGGATGAGATCTTCACTGATTGGTGAGCTATTTCTTGATAATGCTTACAACATTTTATTTTCATATACTATTTTTTACTTACCTTTGTATTTTTTTTTTTTACATTAACTCCACACAGGAGGCCCTGAGGAAAATAATTTCCTTCAGGGCCTATGTCATCTGGGATGCTGTGTGGAGGGTCTTTTTGAGGAGAGGAAGGAATGAACATTGGTCTTGAAGAGACCCTTGTTGTAGGAGGGAGGAAACACAGATGCCGGCAAATCGTTCCATAGCCGAGCTGTTGAACTCAAGAATGAGTCGAAAAAAACGACCCGTTCTCATGTGACAAATGTCAACCGTGTACATATGTTGGGCGCGCGTTTGGCGTGTCTCCGGACTATGCACTGGTGCCGAAGGGATCAACGACGCTAGTTCCTCAGAGAATCTTCCATTGAAATACCGGTAGAACACGGATAGCATTCCCACCCGACTCCTGTGCTCTAAAGATTGCAATCCGTTCGTTAAGATGGGAGAATCTATCAAACGGACCGCCCGCTTCTGCACAGAGTCAAGGGTATTTTTCAAGTATTTTGGAGCTTCAGACCAGAGGTGGCTGCCAAATTTAACCGTGGGCGCACTTGCGATTTACTGGCTAGTGAATGGAAGTGGTATAGGGACTAGATTTGAATAGCCAGGTCAGCTTTTAAAATTCCCCAATAGAATGTCATAGTTCCACTGGTTCCCTGCAGTAGGAACCCTCATGCTGTATTAAATTTGTCCATCTGCTTAAACCCTCAGTCTGATTTATTCGCTTTTCGGAACAACACATTTATGTAGGTCTCACAGAAATCGTTGTTTCCCTTACTTACCATCATGGTTAGAATTGTGATCTTAACATAAATGTATTAACAGTGTTAAGATAAAATACAGTAGAACCCTGTTAATTCGAAATATTTAAATGTTTTACGATCATTATCATAAAACATTTAAATATTTGTGTCTGAGCTTCGCAAAATAAAATAAAACACGTTTTTGGCGATGTTTTTTCGTGAAAAAACCAAAACAGGCGGCCGGTAGTTAAAAAGGAATTTAAACCTTATCGCCATCTACGTAAGGAATATTATTGTTAGGCCTGATCCCAAATTTTACACGACATGCATCACCAAGTCTAACCACTGGAGCGATTATGGTCGAAAAATGGACCACTTTTATTTTTCTGCGATTTATAGCGGTCCAAAATTGGACCACATTTTCCTACCATTCGTAAAACAATTATTGTAATTATTTAAAACATTTCTACAGCCAGTCACTTATTTTAAAACGAAGCTATTGAAATGCTTTATCTATTATTACCATAGATGTCGCAAATCCAAACTTTGTAGACTATTTTAGAACGATGTTAAAAATAAATTTAAAAAATATTTTTTCACGCAGAATTTCTCAGTTGTTTACGGTTAAAAATTAAGTCTTTTTTCTATAGATACGCACCTTTCATTATCAAGTACACCACAGACAACATACAGAAATCGAAAATATTCTATGTTGACTCAAATAAGTACCTCTCACGGAGTTTCAAAGTAACAAACACGCAGGATTTGCGCAGTTATAAACATTACGATTTTTTAATATTTTTTTTATAAATCCTACAAATATGAAATAAACGGTTAAATACAGGCTAATTCATTGGCTATATAGCACTATAATAAGTTTTTATGTCTCCAAGCTAAAATTCAAAGGTATGATTTTTTTTTAATATTAGTGAAAAATTTTATAAAATGATCTTCTGGAAATCTCGAGCAAACGAGGCAAATTTATTTATTTTGCGTGGTCACTCCAGTGGTTAAAGACATTTTTTTTTAATTTTGGTGACTGAGTTTGAATTCATTTTCGTTTTTCGTTCCTCTATGACTTAATGTGCAAGGTGCAAATATACAGTAAAAAAAAAACCCTGCCAACAATAATGTTCCCACATCAGAAGTTCTATGTAAGTTCTTTCAGTCTCTGGGAACCCCCACCATGTATGTAATAAATTAATGTTTTTATTAAAAACTTTTCACAATTGTTAATTGAGGCGCTCAGCGGAAGAGTGGCCCAACCCACACAAATTCCTAATCAGCAAAAACATAATTTGTTATATATTTTTGTCATATCTATGAAGCCACAGTGGCCCAATTTTATTTTATTTTCACTATTTCAAAGATCCTTTGAAATCAATGAAAACTAAAATTTGGATCACCGTGGCTTCATAGATGTGACAAAAATATGTAACAATATGATGTTTTCGTTGATATAACAATTACTGATATAACAATTACTGATGTAACAATTACTGATATAACAATTACATATTGATGACTTAGTGTTAAAATGTTAGAAAACTGATTTTGAATTTGTTTTACTTATTTATTGTTTCTTTACAAGATAGGTATAATGTTTACAATACAATTTTTAACCTCGCTAGACAAGCCTGTGTTGAGGTTAACAATTCTATAAATTAACAAAATACTTAACACAAAAATATGTGTGTGATGTTTGCAAACCTTCTACAATTAGATTTTGTAATTAAGTTTTTAGTTCCAACGTATGTTTACATCTTTGTAGTTCCATGTATGTTTACATCTTTGGAACGAGGTAAACGATGCAATATTTGAACTCAAATAATATGGGCTATCATTTCAGTACTTAACTCATTTTCAATAAAAAGAAAGTTGCAATATTTTAATACTTAAGCCATATTAATATGGAGGAGTAATTTTTAAAACTTGTGTAAATTAATATCTTTGTAAATTTGTTAATTTCAGCATTCACTTCAGGCCGCAGTCCCCTCCTCCATCCCCCAAAGTGTCCACCCCCACAAGCATGGATGGTGAGATCCGCCTCACGGACGGGGCTCCCATCACGGTACAGGTCCTACCACCCCTGCCCCCGTTGGCGCCCCTGTCCCCTATGGACCTGACCTTCAACGATGCTAGCCCCTTCACCACCTCCGAGTTCACCCTATCTGACCTCTACGGGGACAGCTTACTACCAGACCCCCGACTGGACATAGAATTAGGAGTTTCACCAATCAACTCTTGGAGAAATGCTAACGGGCCCAGCGACAAAATCTTCGATAATGCTTCCAATTCAGACTCCCCAATCTTAACATCAAAATCGTCCGATTCAAACTCCAACCATACGAGCGTCTTCACCCCCTCAACAGGAACGCCGAACAGCCTTCATTCCTGCAACGATGACTCAAATCATGCCATATCGGGAACCAACGGCGTAGAATGGAATGATTCTAACAGCAACGAGAAACAACTTTTGAAGATGGACGATTTCAAAGTGGAAAAACGCATGGGCAGCTCCGTCTTTACGCTCAAAAACGTGATGAACGAAAAACGGATCTTTGTCACGGCGGAGAAGCAACAGATGTTTAGAGCGGTGACACCACCACCTTTAAATGCCACATCGCAATCCCCGCAACAAGGCGGTATCTACATTCCTATTTCATCAAGTCAGCAAATCAAGAAGCGGCCGGAAGGCCAAGGTTTGGCCGTAGTCCAAGTTCGTACACCGAACGTCGTGCGCCAGGTCATTGGCAGGGTGGGGGCGGATGGGTTGAGTAGGCCACCGCTGCTGGTGGCTCAGCACGTGAAGGCGGTGGCGGGCGGGCATAAAGCGGTGGCGGGCACGCACAAGGCGGTGGCAGCCACACACAAGACTCTGGGACACAACGCGCTCACAAAGGCGGTGCAGCAGCAGATTGGACGCAAGTTGCAGCACGATGCGGCCAGAAGGATAGGGAATGAGGAGCAGGTTGGTTTGCTTTATTTTTCATTTCGTTAACTTACTATTAATCCAATGCCACACAACTCTAATTTTCACCACCAACCTAAATCTCTGTGGACACTCTGAATAAAAATTTACAAAACACCTTTATATCCAATTCCTTATGTATAAAGAAACTGCATGAGGACAAGGTCAGAATCGCTTGCGCCAATACCATTCTTAACGTAACCAATGGTTTTGTTCATATGGCAACACTAGAATATTTTTAAAGGAATTATCTATGAATTATCTATTAGCTATTATCTATTAGCAGCTTGACTTTTGCAACTATCAAAAGCGAAAAAATCAATGTTTTATATTTTCAAATGCTTATAAAAATCTTTATTTATTTGCAAACTCCTTTGAATTGTGTTTTTTCATGTTGGGTATGCATTCAGATTAGCGTAGAAATAATAAAATCAGTTTATATTTATGTGAATATATTTTTTGACATATTATTACCAAAATGTTTTTAGTTGATTAGCTATTCAGGAAAAATCTATTAAAAAAAAAAACTTAAACTAAATCACTGACCCTCTGTAAAATTTCCAGATGACAGTGAACGCCGGCACAGCAGCCAATCAGCAGCCGAACCAGCATCAGCAAGGGGGGCAGCAACAGCTGGTGACTGTGGCAGTCACCGAGTCTCTCAAGTTGAGGCTCCAAGGGCACTTGCTGGGGCAGCGCGACGGTACAATGCTTTCTGACCTAGCTAATGAAATTTCAATTTGTACAAGTTTGTGTTTTTTGCAACATCTGCCTCATCGTCAGCATTTAGGGAAGTTTGTTGCAAATAAAATTTAAAGCCGAAGGACGTTCAACTCAAATATATTACTTTCTGAAAATTTTATAAAATTTTGTTCACATAAACATTCAAATAGTGTTTAACGATTGAAAATTAAGTTTTCAACTTTATATTTGTATCTGTGATTATCAAATAGGCCATACAGAAATATAAAATATTCAATGTATATCGGAATAAGTGTGTGCACTCTTGGCAATTTTAAATGAACTATCATGTAGAATTCGCTCAATTATAAAGTATACAATTTTCTAATATTTTTTTATAAACCCTAAAAATATGAGATAAACGGTGGATTTTTGGGTACATAATAGCACTTAAATCAGTTTATATCTCCATATTCTAATTCAGAGATATGATTTTTTTTAATGTGGGTGGGAAATTTTCAAATCGAGTGCAAAGAAATCGCGATCGCACAACGCGTCTTTTTATAATTAACGCGATTGCTCAAGTGGCTTATTGATAATAATTATGCAGGCATATAATATCAGTGACCAGACAACTCAGAATCATGCAACTTCAACACCCCCTTTGAAAAGTCATTTACCAATCCTGTGTCGCAGACGCGTCGGCGCGCGCAGCACAAAATTTTTAGAATGTGATTTTAATCCTTATGTATAAAGAAAATGTACGAAGGACAAGGTCAGAATCGCTTGGGGCATTCTCGTTCTTGACGTAACATATCATAAAAACAACTAGCCACTCGGAATAAATTTTATTAAATTTATCCATGACTTGGGGCTTCATTTTTCCCGCGATTCGGGCGTCGTGGGTCATGAAAAGATCGATAAACCTATCAATTTGTCAAATAAACGCAAGTAATGTTGTTTTTATGCATAGTTTATTGTTCAAGGAATGTGTTTCGGTAAATATAATAAACGTAGTGTAAAATAAAACCACAAAATATTACGTCAAAGTCAAAACTTTGCGAAATTTACCGGTTTCCTCCCTTGGCATTTGACGAGTTATTGTTATATAGAAGATACGAGAAATTGTTATATAGGTTGCGTTAGGTTACGTTGTGGGCTATTTTACAATTTTTTTTTCATAACTTTTAATAGCTTTTCGAAGGGTTGTTGAATGTTGTATGTTTGTATGTTTCTGAGTTGTCATGGAACCATAATAATACTAAATTTAAATGCAAATTTGCTTCTTTTTTTTTCCCTTTCTTTATCAAATTCTTTTGCCAAGAATTTTTGCTCCGGAGTGGAAGATTCCCCCAGTTTTTTCTAAGAATTGAAATGTTTCATTGATGTTTACAGACAAGATCTGAGTAATGTTAACTTTATTTATTTATTTTTAAATATACGATACATTCCTGCCATTCTTTGCCTTTGCCTATACTTTCATATAGCTTTCCGGAAGAGGTCATCATAATAATAATTTTTGCATTACCAACAAATAAAGGTTTCATTCATATAAGAAAAATATTCACACAATTCCATAGAAAAGGTTTGTAGTCAAAATTTTCTATTTTACGTTTTATCTCTGAAAAGTAAAGTGATTGTTTTGTGCTCCACGAAAATCGTATTTAAGTTGGTTCACCCCATCTTGGCGAGATGTTGCTAGTGTCTCTTTTCGAAGGTTCTTGAAAATTTTCAAGAATAAATAGGATTTCCTTTTTTTTAATCTACTGGAGATTTTTTTTGCTCCCCCTACTGGGAGAGCCAGAACCATTGGCAGGTTAAAAAATCTACAACTTGATAATTATCTATCCCTTCAAAATTTTTCCACATTTTTCTTATTTTTAAATCTCTCGCTTGCAGGTCTGGTCCAACAAGCGGGCCGCCGCGCCGTGGTGAACCTGCACCCAGCCACCCCCGCTGCGGGTGGTGGGGCGGTCGCGCCCCCCGCCGCCCCCGGAGCCCCGCTGGGCCCACACCACCACCAGGGCCGCCAGGTGAAGGTGGTGCGCACGCTGACGGCGGCGCAGCGCAACCGCCTGCTCCAGGCCGCCGGCACCGGGGCGCTCGGCCTGCGTGAGCTGGCGGGCATGCTGCAACTGCGACCCTCCTCGCACGGGTATGTTCGACCACTGTTGATATGTATGCTGAATTTTGTTGGAAGAAGTCGGGAATGCCCAACATGACAAGATTCTTCTTAAGTCTACTCCAATTTCCATGGTGGACGAGGATTCTCCACTCCTCGTGGTTCTGATCTCTATTAAAAACAATTTCATCCTTAAAAGTATTTTGGCATTTGGTTTTTCACTACTTTATGCACAAAAATTAATACATTAAACAACAGTCTCTTTTTTATTGGAATCCAATTTAGCTCCTCTCTCATTTAATAAGAGATATTGTAAGAAATTTTTCCAGAATAGCTAACTATGTAACTAAAAAAAAAGATTTAAAAAATCTCCCATTTTGGTAATAAATAAATAATATGTCAAAAAATATATTCACACAAATATAAACTGATTTTATTATTTCTACACAAATCTGAATACATACCCAACATGAAAAACACAATTCAAAGGAGTTTGCTAATAAATAAAGACCTTTAAACGCATTTGAAAATGTAAAACTTCAATTTTTCCCCTTTGACAGTTGCAAAAAATGATATGCCAAGTCATAGAAAATTCATTTAAAAGTATTCTAGAGTAGTTAGATTAATGAAACCAATGGTTACGTCAAGAATGATAGGCGCAAGCGATTCTGACCTTGTCCTTCATACAGTTGCTTTATACATAAGGGTTAAAATCGCATTTAAAAAAAAAGCAAAAATCCCTTTTCATTAAACACATAAAATATTCCGACAGAAAGTTTTCCGAACAATTGTTTTTTTGAAGATCATCATTACTTATGAAAATCCTTGTATAAAACTAATGAAACATATCTCCGTTACAGTGACCCCCAGGACGCGAGAACCGTCCACATCAACGACGCACCCCCCGCCAACCCTTCCATCACCAACGCCGTAGTGGTGGCGGCGCAGCAGCCCAACAACGTCACCAACCCCCCTCCCGGTGCGCCTGCCAACGCAACGCCTGCCGTCCAGCAACAGGGTGGCGCA
This sequence comes from Glyphotaelius pellucidus, assembly GCA_936435175.1. Lineage (NCBI taxonomy): Eukaryota > Metazoa > Arthropoda > Insecta > Trichoptera > Limnephilidae > Glyphotaelius > Glyphotaelius pellucidus. The sequence goes on from OW386560.1 coordinate 11,529,684, forward strand.
TCGCAACAGAGAAAAGGACCCATGGAAGTCACATGATGTACAGCCTAATCCTGCCCCGACATCGAAAGGGGACTAATATGTAACACATATGTAACCGTACATACATATATTATATCTTAACGGGAAATTGTCGTAAGCCGTTTTAGTGCTGAGCAGTGCTTCTTCTGTGGTGCGTTGCGATGTGTCGGAGATGCTCGTTGGTCGCAATTAAGTTCCAACGGGTCTGTGTTTGTGTTGCTTGTCAATGTTTCAGATTGTGTCACAAGTGTTTTGCATTTGCCCGTCGAACGTACGAGATGCCGCTGCTTATCAATGTGTGACTTTCTCCTTGTTGATGTTCAACGTTTACAGTCATCGGTTGAATAATGTTCAGTGTTCAAGATTTGTCGGTTGATACTTCATAAGTGTCGAGACGTGCAAGATCCTCATCAATGTTCAACATAATAGTCATCGTTTCATTGGTTATTGAGCCAGTTTCAAGATTGTCCCAAGAAAATTATCAAGCTGGAATTAATTAGTGTTGTTACAACACAATTATGCAAAGTGTGTATTTATCGAGATGCTTTATATTGGTGTGTTCACATTACTTGTCATGTTCATTGTTTGGCTTGTCGATTTTCTGGATCTATTTATATCGCCATCACATTAATGTTTGTGTTGTTTGTGATGAAATTCACACGGCGTAACGACACACAATATTATTTACAAAGGAAGAGTATGGCTTTTATTTATTGATATTATTAATGCGCAGTGTCGAGCTTCATTGCACGTACGACTTGAATTATTTAAAATATTCTTTCTTTGGAAAATAAATGGCTTGGTTTGTCAGCAAAGGCAACATTATTTTGCATTATAATAACAAATCTGCACACATTTTAGTTTTAAATGCAGTAGTGCTGTTACGGCGATGTTACACTGTTCGATTCTGCAATTCAATTTGGTTGAAGCAACCATGTAATTATAAAAGTGAATGATTCAAAGTCATTAAATTCAATGTTCAACATTCAATGCGGTTGAATGAGAAATGAACCTGTAAACACAAGCATTGAATGATTCAATCGATCTTTATTCGTGCATGCCGCGGCCACGTGAAAATTTGCACTGTCAATGTAGTCAAAATGGTTTATAAATGTAAAGAGGAGCATACGTCTCTGTTTTTGGAACATTTTAAGAAGAACTCTAGCCTGTGGAATATTAAAGCAGAGGTTTTCATTTAATTAATTCATTATTTAACTCGTCTTGTGCCGCGCGCCGGCACGGTGGCAGCAAAATTTTCGAATTTTTTTTTTTAGAATGCGATTTTAATCCTTATGTATAACGAAACTGTATGAAGGACAAGGTCAGGATCGCTTGGGCTATTCTCGTTCTTGACGTTACAGGTACCCGAAACACGTCTAGTCACTCAGAATAATTTATATTAAATTTATCTATGACATCGGACCTTCGTTTTTCCCGCGATTTGAGCTGTCAAACTACAAGCGTCGTAGGTCGTGGAAAAGATCGAAAAACCTAAAAATTTATCAAATAAACGCAAGTAATGTTGTTTTTATGCATGGTTTCTTGTTCTAGGAAAGTGTTTCGGTAAATATAATATACGATAGCACAAAATAAACCCACAAAACTTTGCGAAATTTACGTGGTTTTCTTCCCTTTCATTTGACCGTTTAAATGATTACAAATTAACGTAATTCCCAAGCGACAACCTGATTCCGAGACTTCCTCAGCAATGTGAATCGAATGGTTCACTGCTTCAGGATACTTATAAACAGCACACCCGTTCAATTCTGCGCCGTTCAACCAAATTGAAGCAATTTGAATTGAAGCAACCGTGTAACATCGCTATTATGCAAAGTATAAAAAAAAAACATTGCCAATCTTTGACTTTAAATTTGTGAATTTGACTTAAATCCGATTTGAACATGACTCCAAGGTTGATAAACCATTGGGCTAAAATAGCTCTTTATTCTTATTGCTTAGGGATCAACCACATTCGGACAAAATCTTGTAATCTTTTACGTATCTAATACTTGTCGTTCTCTGTAGAACTACAGTACACTGTATAATTTCTGACTACAAAATTTGACCGATGGCAAAATTGAAAATCGGAATGAACATTACTGTCGGCAAATTTGAGTACAAACGACCGAAGCGACGATGAAATGTATATTAAATAACAATATGGCTGTTTCAAATAAGGAAAATACTTGCTATTAAAATGATAAGCTATCGATAGTATAATATAATATCGCTCTTGATTTTGGAAGTGTTGTTTCCATCGATTTGTAATTTCCTAGAAAAGGCTCACAGTTTTCAAATCAACGACCCAATTCAACGGTGTAGCGGCGACGGGCGTAATCAAATTAACCGGTCTAAAATTTTCATATCACCCCCCTTTGAATCTTTGGAAGCAATCGACTGCTAATTTATTAGAATTATTTTTGAAGTGTTTTGTGATATCATTTCGATTCCTAATTCATTTGGGTTACCGTTTTAATTATTTCGATTGCGTCCAACGCTGTTGGGGTTCGACGATTTGGTTTTGTGAGAGCCGATCTAGGTGTTGTTTATCGATGACCATGATGTAATAATATTGTTAGCTAGGCTTGTGAAATTAAATGAAAAAAAGGAGTGATTTTTTGTGACAATTGTTAACCATCATGATCTTTACCGGCTTTCATTTATGTCATATCTTCATGGCTTTGGTATTGATGAATTTAATCTATTTGTAAAATTTTATTTTAAAAGTCATCATTTTCTCAATACTGTTGTATGTTTTCCATCCAATTATTGTTACAGCCGTCACAAAAAATCACATTCCCTAAAATACGGGTCTTAGATTTACACAATAAACAATAAGCGAGGAAATCTAAGCTGTGTCAAAGCCTGGATTAAAAAATAACTAACTTAAAATGTCACCCAATCTATCCAATTTAAAAACTCAATGACCACCTTAGTCAAATGGTACTTTCTGCAATTTTGAATTTACGGATTCTTGTTACGTTGGTTGTAAATTTTCAAACAATCTATCTGTTTCCGAAACTTATCAAACTCTTATACACGGACGGCCGCCATATTGGGGTCAAATATTACCGTTGGAAGTTGATTTGACAGATGTTTGATGAGTTGACCACGGATAAAATGACGATTTTTAATTTTGTTTATTTAGAAAGTGTGATTGGTCGTTGTTACATACTTCATGAATGCTAAATGTCATTTAGATGGATTTTCTCCAAGGTTCGTAGAAAATGCGTTTAACAAGGTTAGCTTATCGAGGGGATAGAGCGGTGATTGGCTAAAAATTCGTTGCGTAGCTTGTAGTTTATGTTCCACTGGGAGATTTGAATTATCTGCAATACAAGTGGCAGTGTTTTACTTCAAGCTACGTCACGCGTTCGAAATTTCGGAAGCGGCCTGGCGAGTTTTTTTTTTTTTCCAAAAAAGGCCTGTATGAGCTATCCTTGTTAAACGCATTTTCTACGAACATTGGATTTTCTCCTCACACTACGGCTGTTATTCTGTTAATTTTCAATGTTTGAGCATTCAATTTGCAATAATATGGCGATGCTAAAGCATATATTGTTTAGTCTGTTGTATGCAATATTTTCCAATCTCTTTGACAGAGATCCACAAACTCTATCTAGGCTTGAATGCAGTCTCGAAATTCAACCATTATTAGACTTTTGAATTGTGGTAAACTTTTATCTGTGAGGATCATTGTAAAAAAAAAATTTAAATCATTTTTTTTTTTAAACATTTTAACAAGCGTTGATGAAAAATAAAAAAGGCTGTCTTTGTTTTAATTATTAATTAGGTAATTATATTAATAACAAAAAAATGTATTCTGATAAAATATGAAAAAAACATAAAAACAATCTAAATTAATTGATGTTGTCGCAAACATAAATTTTTTCTTCTTTTTCCTCAATTAGTCAGGTTTTTGAACTATTGGGTTTTTACCATCTGAAATTTCAAAAATTGTTGCATTACTTTTTTTTTTCTATTCTTTCTATTTTGTATTATGATTTAAGGCGTAAAGAATTTGACTCAAATTTTTATCGTTGAACTTATTTATGTATTTCTAAAATGTTATGTGTACTGTTTTACAGTCGATTGCAAAAATATATTAACCTTTTTAATGATTGGTATGTTTTTAGGTTTTCACGGCCAAAAATTATTTTTGTTATTGTTTTTGGGGTGTAGGTCATCTGCCCTGATGATGGACACTGTAACGCTGTCCGAAACGTTGGCTAAAGAAGGAGGTAGCGAAACACGGCATAACACCCCAAAAACAATAACAAAAATTTTTAATGATTGTATATTTTTGCAATTGACTGAGAAAAATTATGATAAAACTGATATGCATTGAAAATTGTTGTGTATATTATGCAATTGTCAGATCTCCGGCGTAAAAATTGAGCAAACAGACATTTATTTTGGTTGTGTGTGCATATATAAATCATAAAATTTTCCCTGCTTTAACCGGTCCCTCGCCGATTACGCGCCCGCGCGCGCCAGATGCAAGCCAAATTAAACTCTAAAAAATATTTTTTGAAATGCGATTTTAAACCTTAATTATAAATAAAACTTATGAAGGATAAGGTCAGAATTGCTTGGGGCATTCTTGTTCATAAGGTATAAGATACTGTGTACCCATCTAGCACAGCGGAATAATTTCTGTGGAATTGTTTATGATCTCCGGCCAAGAATTTTTCCCGCCTTTGAACTGTCAGATTGGCTTGTCACTCTTACGCCGTTGTCGTGAAAAAGATCGTAAAACGTATAAATTCATTGAATAAACGCAAGTAATGTTGTTTTTAGACATAGTTTATTGTTCAAGGAATGTGTTTCGGTAAATATTACATGAGATAGCATAAAATAAACCCACAAAATATTACGTAAAAGTCAAAACATTGCAAAATTTACCTGTTTGCTCCAAGGCACGTCACGAGTTAACTATATCTACACTCCTATGATACGGAAAAAATAATAATTTCTCAAATATTTTTCTTTTCTAAACTACCATATTGATGTTTTAATAACCTCAAATTAATTTTTCTTAACTCCAACAATTTTTTCCCCCTAAAATTTTATTTCCCCCCATAATTGTTGTGTCAATTCAACAATTTTTTTTCATTTTAAAAACTAAGAATCAATATATCCCAATTTTGTTATTACTAAAATAAATTAGCAAGTTCGGCGATGCTGTAGACTAATTTTGTAATACATAATTGCTAAATTTAGATATTTTTATTGGAATAGTGCAATAGACAATGATATTAAAACCGTATAATACACATTTAGATACAAATTGTAATTGTTGAATAATTTATTGGTTACCGTGTTTGCCTTTGCTAATATACCAAAACAAAAATATTTTATTTTTATCATCTGTTTTGGATTGATGTAAATTTGTACATACCTTTATTTAAAAATATAATTTAAAAAAAAACCTTGGCAAATCGGTATAAGTTGTTTATTCTGCTTGAAAAATTACAAATACATGGCTGTTTGCTGAATTTATTACGAAAACCGGAAATGACGCACTTAATTTCTACCTTATTTTTTGTTCAGTATGTCGGGAGTTCTTTTTTAAATGACATTAAATAAAGCATTGTAAAGTATCGCTTTTAAAAATATTCATTTTAAGAAGCGAAAAAAAATTGCTCGGAAGGCAAAAAACTTGTATTATTTATTTTAAGATTGGCGCTTGTGTATACACATTTAAAAAACGTTAAATACTGAAAATTCCAAAATCAACGTGTAAATCATAAATAATAAAACAAAAAACACAAAAAAATGATGACGCTTAGACTTGATGTATATTTAAAAAAAAAACATTACTACCTTTTATTGTGTACGTGCATTTAAAAATGGCGTAATTAAAACTTGAAACAAAATCCTCTATAAAAGCAAGGTATGTAAATGTAATCCTGTATTTTAAAGTGTAATTAATATTTGGAGTATGTAGGTATTTAAATAATTGATGATGGGGAGTGCGCGTGTGAGTGGAAACGCGTGACACAGTTACGCGTGCGGACGAGTGCGCGAAAACGAATAATTATTAGTGTTGGGACAATTTTTTTTGGACGGGAGTGTGTTTGTTTCGCGCATGTATTGGACGGCGGTGGACGGCCGCCATTTTAGGATGTAAATATTAAACAATTGCGAATGGAGGCACGGAGGAGATAAGTGATAATAAATGATTAAAAAAAAAACAAAACCAACATGCGGTGTTTTATTTATTTATTTTTAATATTAGGTGTGTGGATATTTTCATTCCTTGCTGAAATACAATTGCAGGGGCCTTGTTGGTAGGAATGGGCCCCTTTGATTCCCAAAAAAGTTATTTTTATTTGTACAATGCACCAGTGTTCCAGATGCCTATAGTAAATGGAATAATAAAATCTAGAGTGTGCAATTCATACGCGGTAGAAGTGAAACTTCAGGAAACTAAAGTAGACAAGAGTGGGTAGAATTATTATACAGGTATTAAGGGACGTACTTGACTTATTTTAACACATTGTAATCTGATCACGTATTAATACGTGTTTAGCAAATTAATGCTAGAGAGCGGAACACGTATTTATACGTTTTTGATAGATTGTTAGTGGAGCGCGGGTCACGTTAAAATGCGGGTTCCAATATACTTGAGTTTTCGCTATATAGCCTCTGTAGGGTTGTAGCCATGCAGGTAAAAACCTTTTGAGAACAATAGTTGGGGTGTACGGTAGGTACCGAGGTAGTGTAAATATTAATTTTTTCATAACTTTCCTGCTTTATGTGAAATTCTGCATTAGTTTAACGATAAAGAATACATTTCTAAATATAATAAAATAAAATGAAATAAAATAAATAATTTGCAAAAAGAATTATTAAAATCAAACAAATATTTTTGAAGTTATCGCAATTTTTCTAGAGGTCTACGTTAGCGCGAAATTACGCGAAAAATCACCCGTTACCAGCACGATACGCGGCCGAAAACTGCCCGATCACAATGTGTTAACCAGTGATTCCTGACATTATTTGGAGTAAAAAATGTAAATGAAATTTTGGTCTCCGGTGACTTTTTTGGTGATTTTTTTTTTTTTCAAAATTTTTTCTTCAAAATCAAACAAAAAAATTTTTCTTCCGCATGTCGTCGCTGGTCACTCCGCCGAGTAGCCGACCCACCCCTTACCTCGCCTCCAACTGTCCAACACCTACCATTTTTTTATGTTTTTGTGGAAAAAAATGTCACCGGAGACCAAAATTTTATTTACATTTTTTACTCCAAATAATGTCAGGAATCACTGGTTAAAGTAAGTCAAGTATGTCCCTTAACACCCTGTATATAATGTGGAGGATTATATGCAAGAATTGAAAGAGATGGGATTGGGCGAGGAATTGGGTAATCTGAAAGTATGTTGCCTATTGCCTACGATGAAGCGGTGCTAATTTCCAACAAGGATGAACGAAGTATGTACGGAGAATGAGTTAATGATGAATGTAAGTAAGTCTAAAATCATGGTGTTTGAAAGATAGAGTATGTGCAACATAGTTGTGAATGATGAATACTTGGAGCAAGTGGATGAGTTTGTGTATTTGGGAAGTATGTTTATGGGAGATGGGAAGGCTGATAGAGATATTGAAAGAGGAGTATATATAGGTAACTCCATTAACAGAGGATAGAACTCAATTGGCGCCAACGAAAAACTGTCCAAAGAAGCGAAGCTAGCTGTCCATAATAGAGTGCTGGTACCTGCCCTAATGTATGGCAGTGAGGCATTGAACTGGCAGAGGAAGGAAAGTAGACTGAATGCTGTAGAATTGAGATCTCTGAGGCGTAAGCGAATGAATGTAAGGAGAATATGTGACTCTAATGTGAATAGTAGGAGCAGTCGGGGACGCCCGAGGAAGACGTGTGACATTTAAATTTGGGAGGCGGGTATGGGTACTGCTGCCCCGGGAACCATTTATTGGAAAACTAACACCTCTGCCATAGGTAACCCTAAGTGGTTCGCTACGTTTGGTGTCTTAGCAGGGGTGAGCGAGCTCAAGGGGTTAAGTTTGTCCAGGTCTTGACGGCAGATGTTCCTGCCCACCTGCTGCGTGGCGGAGAGAAACTGGTTGAGGGAGGCCTTTTGACCTTTCCAGCCGGACTCTCTCGACCCATCGCTTTGCACGGCTGTTGGAGGGATGGATTCATATGTCCGGGACTCCTGGATACACTGACTCCCAGATTCCTACCCACCCCTAATACCTTTTTTCTTCCCAGAATTTCCTATCCTTCTCTTCCTTAAAAAGACCCTCCACACAAAATCCTCTAACATGGCATAGGCCCTGAGGGAAACTATTTTCCTGTGTGGAGCTAATATAAAATAAATTAACAATATCAAATGATACTAATAATGCTTTGTCAGGGATTTCCAAAAGTTTTAAGTGTTCAATTAAATCAAATGATTTTTCAATTGTGTATTTAGGATGAAAAATGTGTGAATCTATAATAATTTTATTAATTATTGATGATATTTTATTGCTAGGAGCATCACAATTTGAAACCACCGGTCTTATTTTTACTAATTTTGAATTAAAATGGGGCCACAAAATAAGTCTGCCGCTTTTGAAAAAGTTTATCAAAACAATCTCAACCAATACTTGTAAAGTGAGGTCATAATCAAAGCGACCAATGAGCGCAGATCTCGCGTAATTTCAGTTTTACATCCCAACCAATAGGAGCCTTTAGAAGTGACATCATTTTCAAAGTGGCCTATGAGCGCAGTTGGTGCGTTGAAGGTGCACTAATTGTCATTTCCGTTTCATCCGAAATCCAATGGATCCAAGTATTTTGACATCCATAATTCGAGGAATGTTACGAGGCTGAATGAACAGGAAATGGAAAAAGAAAGGTTTTAAGTGTCTGATTGTTCAGATCTAGTCATCAAACATGTCTAATGTAATTTCAAACAACGTTGCTCAATTTTTGAAGTGAAAACTTCTTTGGCACGGTTGTGATTTAAAACTCGATAAAACGGAAATGAGCGACACTAAAAAGAGACAAACACATACAACTATAGGATTTAGCCTGCGAGAGATTGAGATAGACTAATCGGTATCCTCTTTGTGCGGTGCTTTGTAGAATAAAATCTAAAATAATTTTTAAACTTGGTAACAAAATATAATAAATAAACCCTACAATTTATTATCCTACTCCTAACCCTCTGCATTCGTCTCATTCTCTCGAAGTTTAGTTTTCTGAAGTTTTCACTTCTACTGCGTGTGAACTGCACACATCTTTATGAAGTAAAACTTCTTTACACACGCTTGACTTGGGGAGTAAGCTGGTGAGTGCGTGACAAGAGCGTTACGAAAAGTGTCGGGCGAGGCGAACGGAAGTTGAGAGGGAGATATTAGTTAGTGAAGATAGAAAGAAAGAAAGTTACGTTTCGTATATTACTGTAGGGGCAAGAGAGAGGTGCGAGCATACATTTTATTTCTCTCTTTCTCTCATAGCCAGTTACGTTTCATATATCTAAGACACAGTGCAGGCCTGTTGTCTGTATCACACTGTAGGAGCAAGAGAGGGCAGTGCACCCGCACATTTTCTTTCTCTCTACCTCTCATAGAAGTCTTACTTCAGTCGTGTGGTCTAAAGCACACTCGTACACAGACCCTGAAGAAAATATTTTCCCTCAAGGTCTATGAAAATATTTGCCCTCTGTGGAGGGTCTTTTAAAGGAAAGGAAGGAGAGGAACTTCTGGGAAGAAAAAAGGTACGAGGGGTGGACAGGAGTCTGGGAGTCAGTGGGTCCAGGAGTGACAATTATGAATCCATTTCTTCCAATGCGGTGCAGATGGGTCGGGAGAGACCAATCGGAAAGCCCAAATGGTCTCCCTCAACCTATCTCTTTCGATCCGGCCCGCCACGCAGTAAGTGGGCAGATTTATCTGCCGCCAAGACCTAGACAAATCTCACCCCATGAACCCTGCTAAGTCACCAAACGCAGCGAGCTACTTGGGGTGACCAGGGTGTTGGTAATCCAATAAATTTTTTCCCAGAGTGGCAGTAGTTTTCATTAATATATTATGAGGCATTCATGTTTTATATTTTCATATTATGTATCTGAAAAGCAACTGTCACACAAGCAAAGTGCTGGTGCGTTGACAACTGGTTTCATTTCAGTTTCTCCGTGAGCGAAGGTCTTAATCGTTTCTCGGAGTTTGCCAATCATTTGTTGGAGACTAGTCACACTTTTGATTTAATAGTGGAATCGAATTATTACATTGTAATTTTAACGGAGTGTTGGATAAATTGAAAATATTAGAAATTTGAAGGAGCGTAAATTCGAATCTAAATAATCAGAAAATATTTTTAAATGACCCACTTTTGGTCCTGTTCGCTTTGTAAATTGTACCTTCAATAATCCCCATTCCCAACCCTTACCTTTCCATTAAGTTAAGTTTATTTATAATTAGTTTTAGTAAACCCTGAGGAAGAGAGCGTCGCTCTTGAAACATTTCGGTTTTATAGACATTAAAAGTGGTCAAAACAAAGAAATTTCTTAATTTTGAACAATACAATTACTTTATCGAATATAATATCAGAAGGATGCGGTACTATAACACTGAATGGAGGATGTTGATTGGAGCCCTAACTGGAAATGAGTTCGGGTCTGCATTTGGTGAGCAGGCCACGAGCGCGCTGGCTTGGCGATACCAGCACAGAAATTATTTATACGCATTTTGGAACCTTCACCATAATACTACCGTTATAAGCAAAAAGGCAGCTAGGAATTTGCATGTTACATTTTGATACATGAGACCTTTAATCTTCTTAGGGGCCATCCATAAATTACGTCACACGAATTTCATTACTTTTGCCCCCCCCCCCGTCCCTGTCACACATCGTCACATTTGTGAGACTCCCTCCCCCCTAGTGTGACGTCACATATTTTGCTATTTTACATCTAATGGCTGGATTACACAGTGCGAGCTGCTGCTTTGCCAGTAGACAGCTACTCGGCTTGTCTACTCGTACGCCAGTAGCTCGGCTCGCCTTAGCTGTCCACACGACACGTAGTAGCTGCTGCCCAGTCTTGCGAGTTGTCGCGATGTCGACTGAACGTGCTTTAATTACAAAAACTGTAATAAGGTCCATGACAACAATATTATGTCAAGAATTGGAAAATGTCCATGAAAACGTTAAAAAAAAACAGCGAAAGGAAAGGGTTTGGAATAGAGACTGGATAGGTTTTCTTTTTTTCTGTAGGTTTTTACATAGGTTTTCTTGTTCTTTGTAGAGTTTCATGAATGATAAATTATTATCAGAAGACCATCTTTCCGCAGCCATTTTGAATTCGCTAAACGCCCTAAGGCGCAGCACACAAAAAACACAGGTTTCGCTCACAACTGTCCGGCTGGCACTGGCGAGCTACTGCCGAACGCGTCCAAACAATGCGAGTGATGACCGAGCTGCTGCCCTGTGCGAGTTGCTGCCGGGCGAGCATGCGAGAGAAAACAAAAAATGTTGAAGTAACTCGGATGCGAGCTACTGTCCAACTCGCACGTACGAGTTACTCGTAAGTTACGTCCAAACAGTGCGAGTTACTGCAGTGCAGTTACTCGGCAGGCTGACTCGCACGCTAGCTCGCACTGTATAAACCAGCCATAAAAATAATCTAAACAGTAGTTCAAAATATACTTTTTATTTTTTCATTTACATTTAAGTTTTGCATTTTAATAATTTAGATTTTTACATGTGACGTCACAGAGCTGATTACCCCCCCACACCCCTTGTCTCACAATGTCATACTTCTCTACTCCCTTCCCCCCCTAAAGGTATGGATGATATAAAAATCAATATTTGTTTATTTGTTTTTTGTTTGCATTTTATGCGTTGCCATACCGTACATCCGATTGCGATGAAACTTTGATGATTTGTTGTGCGCACTCCCGCGAAGGTTATAGGCTCTATATAATGGTAAGTTCTGGCATTATGAAATTTGTACAAATGAAAATATGTGTAATCATATATTTTAGCGGCAAGGAGGAAAGGTAGGAGGGGGAGGGGAACGGGAGGTGGGGTTCGAGGGAGGGGTGACGAGGGAGGGGGAAGGCGGAGAAGGTGGAAGGGGAACACGGGAGGTGAAAGGGGACGCATGGGAACGGACAAGCAGGAAGAATCAACAATCACATAATAGTGCCAACAAGAGTCCCAACTGCTCCCGTCTGGAGCGAGTGAGACTATGGAATACCCAATTGGGGTAAGTTATGAGGCCGAAAATAGTAGGGAGGGGAAGAAGACGAGAAAGAGGAAGATGGGAAAGTACCTGGCTATTCAGATCTGGTCACCAAACACGAATAAAGCCATTTCAAGCAATGTTTCAATTCTAATGGTGGTCTTACACCAAGGAGCTACTGAGAGTATCTTCCACTCTGGAATGTGTTTTAAAATTATTTTAAATGAATTAATTGAGAATATTATTTTAAATGAATTGATTGTGAAATAACACAAATTAACCAAATAAAACTTATATGCGCACGGGATTCGATCCCGCGACCTTCGGATTACGATCCTCGACCACGGAGGCCGTTAAAGAAGGCCGCCTTGGTGAAAGACCACCATTCTGAATCGAAACTCTGCTTAAAATAAAACTGGCCATGTTTGGTGACCAGATCTGAATAGCCATGTCAATCCCAATCCTATTCTTTCCCATCTCTTTCTCCCCTCCACTCTTTTCGGCTTCGCAACATATTATCCTAATTGAGGATGCCATAATCCCACTGATTTCGGGCAGTAGGGACTCTTGTAAGGCATCCATTCACATTAATAAATTGAAATAGAAAAAAATATTTATAATTTTTATCAAGATTTCACATATTTTCATAATGATCTCGGCTAATAACCAAATCGAACTTTGCATTCATAATAGACACACAAATCTAGTCCTTATTCCCTGGTACAATAGAGCCTATTTGTCACGGTCTGGAGTAGACCGACACTACTTGTTGCCGGCTCATTTGGCTGAGATAAAACGGCCCTTCTTGCATGTGAGAATTAGGATCATTTTGGATTGAAAAAGTTAGATGAATGCAATGAAAACAGGTGTGCCTCTCGTCGGCTAATGTCAAGGAATATCAAGGGATAGCTCGTGTTTTTACTTTCTCAGCTTTGAAAAAGTATGAAATGTAATATTATACAGGTAAAACAGCACGTATCCGAAGGATTTTAAGCAGCGATTCCTGAGCATATTTGGAGTAAAAAATGTAGACGTCATTTTGCTGTCCGATGATTTGTTTTTTCTATTACAGTTTTTGTCTTAAAAAAATCGCATCTCCTGTTTCTGTAGACCCATAAATATGATTTTTTATTATAAAACTATCTGGTACCCGGAATGCATTGCAAGACGGCCGGCTATGGTCTAGGGTAAGGCTCTTGACTCGCAATCCGATGTTCGCGGGATCGAATCCCGGCGTGGCAAATAAATTTTATTTGATTAATTTGTATTATTTCACAATTAATTAATTAAAATAATGTACAGTGTATTTGCGGTATGTTCGAGAGTGGAAGATACTCTCAGTATCGCCTTGGTGTAAGACCGCCATTCAGAATTGAAACTTTGCTTGAAATGGCCTTAGCCGTGTTTGGTGACCAGACCTGAATAGCAAAGTACTTTCTCACCTTCCTCTCCACCATTTCCTTCCCCTTCCCACTACCTACAGCCTCACAACATACCCTAATTGGGGATGCCATGGTCTCACTGGCTCCAGACGGGAGCAGTTGGGACTCTTGTGCGGTATTCATATTAAAAAAATGCCATTAAAAGAAATAAATTGATTCTCACTGCATGTCCTTACTCGTGCTTCCCCGTTCACGTCCCGAGACCCCTTCCCCTCCCGTGTTCCCCGTCCATCTTTCACTCCCTCCCTCGTCACCCCTCCCGTGAATCTCACTTCCCCCGTTCCCCCCCTTATGTTTTCCCTCCCTTCCGCTAAAATATATGAAATACACACATTTTCAATTGTACAAATTTCATAACGCCAGAGCTTACCATTATATATAGCCTACAATATTTGCGGGCATGCGCACGAAATATGAACTGTATTGCAGCGCATAAAATACGAACTAACAAACAAACACTGATTATTATACATATATAATAACAAAGAATAAATCTTTCAGAATACCTACTTTACATTTTTTGTGGGTTTCATTAAAAACAATATTTAATTTATTTTTAATTTTTCAGAAAAAAAATTCTATTTAAATGCGCGTCATAAAAAACGCACTTATTTTTCTAGAAATATTTCAAAATCGAAAAAAGACGGAGAAAAATTACTAATTTATCAATTTTTGGATACATTGTCCGTTACAGCATTTCAAATTTTCATGATCGATATAAAACCTACGCAGAAGAATAGCTTTGATTGCTGACATTGATTATGATTATTAAGGTATGTTATTAAAGCCTTCTCATAACTATATTTCATGCAGTTGTTACTACTTCTGAGAAAGTTTTGCCAACTACATGCAGTATCTAAATAACTCAGCCCTGATATTTTTGTAGCAATTAAAAATAATTTTAAATCGAGTAGTCCTTGTCGGTATAGAGAAAGTAGTAAATAGTAGTAGAAAGTAGTAGTGAAGGTTAGTAAATCAGGACTGTCTATAATACCATTACCAATTTAAAAATAAAATCCAGGGCGGAAATAAGTCACCTGGAAAGTTTTATTCATTTAACTCTTTCTTCATGTGATCGTAATTAATTGTTTCAATAGGTAGACAGGGTTAATATATTTTATGAATTTATGCTGATTTAAAATATTTCACATTAGTTACTTACCCTTGCACCAACAATCGAAATTCGCATGTTTAAGGGCGGATCTCTTGCGAAGCGTTTTCACCAACATTACCCCAAATATTGAACAAAATGTTTACAAAAACATTGCGTCTGTATTTAAAAATGTATACAGACACGCCCCAGTTCTCATTTTTGCACAAACATTTGGTACAATGTTTGTGGTAATGTTGGTGAAAACGCGTCGCACGAGACAATCACAAATACGACTTTTGTAGCAGTGCGGTTACTCCCTTAACTTGGGAGCCTACTGTGAGATGTGCAAAACCAGGCATTGTCAAAAAATTGTTCATTTTCTCAAATAACATGCGTTATTTTCTACACAAAATCGAAAAAAAAAATGTACGTATTTCAGTACATCGGGGCCTCCTTTTTAGTGTTGGAGATAGGTTAAGTATCGTCCCAGTGAAAGTTCACCATTCACGCACACAATTTAAACTTTGCTGGAAGTGACTTTAGCTGTGTTTATTTGTCAGATATTATGAATAGCTCTGTTTCCTATAATCCCCATCTTTCTCTTCTCCATTCCTTCCACCACTTTATCAGTTTCACAATATTCCCAAAGTGAGGATTCTGGATGCCGCCTGATTTCTGACTGGTAAAACTTTTCGCCTGTAGCACTCAATAAAAGAAGAAGAATTTGTATCTGGTGAAAGGTAGAAGAAAACGGAAACGCCTGAGGAAAACGTGAAACCATCACTCATAATCAAATACTTTAGTCGGTTCATGTCATAAGTCAGAATGACGAAAAAGTATTTAGATATGAGATTGTGCATGGAATTTGAATTTTAAGGAAGGAGCGTTAGGCTAGACAGAGTTGTTGGCGGTTAATCCTCTCTGTCTATCCCTGCAAAGAAACAGCAAGATTGTTAGTTAAATAGCTCCTTTTTCCCTTCTACACCCTCAACACAGTGGCGACTCGAACACTTGTGATTCAAGATATTCGGCTTATTTTTTTTAAATTTTCTTTTATGACGGACCGGCATTTCCTTCATCACTTCAGTAATCTCAAACTATTCCAAAAATGATGCGACTTGTACCAGACTGTTACAACTCTTGCGCGGTAGTGCATAAGGTTTGAGAAAGTCAAGTAAATCGGCACTCCTCACAGCCCCCACACTTTGAGGACTGCCTCCATCGTGTGAAAGTATATTATACCTACCGTTGTTTTTCGTTTAAGTAACTACTTGAAGTGGGGGCAGAGTACCAACTACAACTAGCAGTACCTCTGTACTCTGTACAATTCCATTTAACATTTCAAATTCAGTTCTCGATTGGCCACCGCCAGGCACAGTCCACGCCGCTTGCTCCGCTGGGCTGATCTCCGCCTGAACAGACCAAAACTCAACAAAAGCGCTAGAAAACCACTCGGAAACAGTGTAAAGCGACGCAAACACGTTCAAAACCGTACGTTCTAAATATATTAACCAACAAACCTCGCTTTTAATCATTTTAAAACAGTATAACCCGTACATTTTGTACTGGGAATCGAGTTATTGTTGTACAATATATTATTATTATTATTGTACGCGCATAGTGAATAATGTCTTAAAAAGTTGCCTTTCAGTTCAGACAAAGGCGGTATTAGTTTTTGCGGGCTGCCTTTTGTTCGTTTGAGACCATGTTACATTGTTTGAACAGGAAGTAAATATGTCGTGACGTATTGAAAAAGTTTTTTTCGCTGTTATTATTATTGTAGGTAGACTCTAGGTAGGTGTTTTTTTTTTCTATCCTGAAAACTCGTTCCAAGAGGCGAATTCCTGAACCCTCAGCGGAGATGGTTCTTTTTTTCGTCAGCTGCGAAGAGTCGGTCTGCTCGCCGACGGAATTTGCATTCTAAGCCATTTATAACCATTTTATTCAATAGTACAGAGTTTGCACGATTCGAATTAGGTACATTGCACGAATGATTTTATGCAACTGTAACTAAATTTGTGCCTTACAGATTTTATTTAAACATATTTTTACCTTTAACACAGTCATTTTGAATTGTAATATTAAATAATTATTGTAAATCTAACTAACAAATACATTCACACATTATTCTAACTGTTAAAACGCACAATATTTCTGAATTGTTAAGTTTAACTTTCGCTCTGGTCGTACTATGATTTTTTCCGAAATCGACAGGAAAATTATTTTATTTAAATAATCTAAATAAAATATATCGTGTTCGCATTTCAAGAAAGTTGTAATAAACTGGGAAAACGACTACAAAAAGTTTTCCTACAACTTATTAGAAACTTTTAATGTAAAATCGAAACTTTTCAAACAGAAACGCTACCAACTTCACCTAAGATGAAATATTTGAACATAGGTACCGATATATAATTGTTCTTCGTTTTCATTGTAATTGAAAATCAAATTAATATCTAAAAAATATGAATAATATTGTTCCTAGTGCTGAATTCCTAATTAATTTAATATCAGGCTATCTATCTACATTTAAAAACTTTAGTTTTTTAAATCACAAAATTTAGATTCTTGTTCCAGCAACAAGTTGTTTTTGTTGAAACAGTTGTCAGTTCACAGCAGTTGCAAAACTGCATTCAAACACTTGCTTGAAAATAATGCTCCAAGAGGCAAAACAGCTGTCAAAGCAATAGTAAAAACATGTTTCTATTATTCATTTAATATCATTGTATTTTCTGTGAAGTACCTACTCAACATTTTATTGATTTTAACCCGGAATTAACAGCAATGTTATTTTTGGTAGAATTTTGTTTTAAGACACTTTATTTTTGTACTTCTGATCCTAATAATAAATTAATATGCATAATTATTTTTAAAAACAGCTGAATATGGGCTTTTTGCTTCAGCGGTTGCATTTTTTTTATATTTCATTTTAAATCTTGATTAAAAATATATTTATGTTTGCTGTTGCAAATCGGAGTTTAATAAATTTATTTTAATAATTAATTTTATTCCGGGCTACACGCAAGGAAATGCACGTTAGTATAACAAAGAATAAAAAAATAAGAAAGGAAGGAAAAAATAAAATAAATACAAAGATAGTTATATTGATATCGTTTACATCCCAAGTCAGACCCTTGGATCTTTTCTATGGTCTGAGTTTTTGCCGCTTTTTATTGTCGATTGCGACTTTTATTGGAGAATTTTGAGAGTTTAACCCGTGAGAAGGCGCACATTAAATAAAAATTACACGGATAGGCGCGCACGAGCAAAATGCTCACGCTTTTTCAAATGTATTTTACTACAATTGCATAGGATATAGACAATGACTGATGCTGATAATACATGCACATATATGTAAAAGTTTTCCACCAGTCTAATCATTTAAAAAAATATATTCATTTCCCTGTATAGTTATGCGATATGTCATTTGTCTCATTTACGCCTACTTATTGTGTGACTGGCGAAAAAGTGAGAACAAGATTATGTGTTGACTGTGTTAGAATATTCCAACATATAGCGCATACCTTGTTGTTGTTGTTTATTACTCATTTGAATTCAGTCTTGAAAATTATCACATTTAGATAAACTGGATCTTAACAATGAAATAACACAATATTCGGCATGCCAAAATACATTTTATACAACCGATTTCAACGCGCTTTCAGCTTCGAACTCTAATTTGTGAAATAATCATGAAATGCTTTTGTTTTTATTGAGGTTTAAACGAATCACACTTTATGTAAATTATGCATCTGTGTGAGTACTAAGAAGATGAAGTCAACATAGATTGATAGACCTATACCCAAACCCCTGAGGCGCTAGGTATATGTCAAAAAATATCACAATCAAATTTTTTCGTAAGCAAAATGCTCACAGCCCGCCTTTTTGCGGGTTTAATCACTTGTATCGGGAGTTACCGCTTTTTGTCTCATCTTAGCATAAAAAAATGACTGAATTGAACATACATCGAAAATTATCGCAATCAATTATTTTCGTGAGCGAAATGCTCATAGCGCGCCATCTCGCGGGTTAATAGCTAAAATAGTTGTTTTATTGAACTCTTATGGCGTTCCATCGTGCTTGGTATAAATAATTAAGATGTATTCTTCGTTTTTTTTTTGGTTGAGCAAAATGCTCACAGCGCGCCATCTCGCGGGTTAATAGCTTATATCGGAATTTGACCGCTTTTTGCCTCATTTAGAACAAAAACAATTGATTCTACCTGATGTAAACATTTCGCTGGCACCGCTAGACCTCGATAACCGAAACAATTGTTTAAAAGCATTGTTGTATTGAACTCTTATGGCATTCCATTGTGCTTGGTATACAATCATATTATAATGCATTCTTCGTTTTCAAATCAATAATTATAGAATTATGCTTCTTGTTTTACGGTCATTAGTTTTTGGTCGAGGTACCTAATGCAAAATTGATTTTTTTTAGGTGACTAACATTTCGTGAGTTAATTGTTTAAATATTGTTTTGTATTCTTATAACAGTAAAGTGCCGAGTGCTAATCAAGTGTTCCTGCATCTATAACCCTTCACCGGATATATTTGGATTATTAAAAGGTAAGAAATACACTCTTTTTTCTTATATTTTATGTTTTTTTTAATTTATTTATAACTACTGCCATTATCAATACTTGTTTTTTTTTCAATGTTTCTGGCCTTCTTCGCCTTCAAGGGTGTTGTGGTCATTTATGTGTGATATCATATCATTTTATTTTATTTTGTTTTCAATTATATGTAATAATATAATGTGATTTTATAGATGTATACTTTATATGGCTGACAGAGTATTGCATTCACCGCTCTGTTCAGCCGAAATAAACAAGCTTATTATTATTTCAAACTAGCTGGGGTACCCGGCTTCGGCCCGGAGATTGAACTGACGTTCGAACCCACGACGGATCTTGCGTATCCCTACCAATGGATAGCCCCACCCGTACAAAAAAAGCTTCGAATAGTCCATAATGTTCCAGAACATTCAAGAGTGTTCTGGAATGTTCCACAATGATCTGGGATGTTCAGGGATGTTCCCGAACGTTCCAGACTATTCCCGAACATTCCAGAATGTTCCGCGATGTTCTGGAATTCTCTTGAATAATCGCGAATGTTCTAGAAATTTCTAGCGGGCGAAACTTCCAGCCCTTATATCTTCAAAAGCACGCCCTTCAGGTAAAAACGGGAACCTTCTTCATGGACGGGGATAGAAGACTACCACACCATATAACTCCCATGATCGTACCAGGACTCGTTTCTGAGTTTTGGCGGCAAATTGTACACTTTCTTTTATAATGTATATTGATTATGGGGTGGTGAAAGGCGAATTTATTTATTAATTTAGTTTAAAATGGACAAATTTCTTAATTGTATAGCGCCCCTGAGGCGATTTTCACAAAAATGGCGCAATGTAAATCATCCAAATGCTATTATTAACTAGAAAAGATTGGATTCGAGTTTAGACTTTAGAATAGATGAGATATTGAAGGGAGCGGAGGCAATTTTAGACATGGCTTGATGGAAGAGAAGATTGGTTTAGGGAGAGATAAACAAAAAAATGTCTTCAAAATTGACAAACCCTTAGTTTTCATCACTTTTTGTTGTTTATATATCAATCATCAGGGTTTACTTTTAAAAAGTTCTAAATAAACCCTGATGATGTAAACATTGCTTACGAAACATGTTGGTTTTTTAAGCAATAAAAAATAGTTAAAAAAAAACTAAGTGTTTATTAATTTTGAATAAAAATGGTGTCATAAAATAAGTTTGCTGTTTTGAAGAAAATATGTGTGATGTAAGGCTGCGTGCTTATTTTCGAATCGCGCCACAAATTATGGGAAAAGAAAGAAGCAACCGCAAGCGGTATTTCGCACCGTTTGCGGTTGCTTCGTTCAGCCCGAAGGTTCGGCTCGCGTGTTCTTACGCAGCCTTAGGTTGTACTTCTAGACCACAGAAAATACAATCAGAATCAATTTTTGAAAATTCACGGGATTTAACGTGATTTTCCAAAATGAAAAATATTTTAAATATCAACTCATCTTGTAAAATATAATATAGACTTACAGTTAATTAAAATAAATAATTATGAATTTACAGTTTTGAAAATGTCACACACATACTAGGAAACTAGATGTATTTATATTGGAATACATTATTTACCTAACAATCCTCTCCTATTTTAATTGTTTGATTAGGTACTTACCTACCGTATGTACATGTATTGTATTTTTGAATCACGTCATAACGTGTATATTGTGTTTGTTACTTACTGTGTGGGTGGAAAAGAGTCAGGGCTATCCATCGAACAAGTATATCGATGGGGCTATCGCATTAGCACCTTTTCGGTCCCACAGCACTCACGGCCGTTGTCCCCAATCCTACTGATCAACTGTTGAGCCGAAATTTTAGCTCTACACTCCTCAAATGCACAAATACACTCTTCCTAACTCAACTCTTCGACTGACGGGCGAATCGAGCGTTACTGAACTAAAAACTTCGTTGATCGGAGACTCAGATTGATCGATCGAATAACGTTGGGAATAACGGCCGTTAGTGCTCGTAAATAAGTTGATTTTTTTAAGGATTTCTGGAAACCATGGAAATTAATATTTTCGAAAACCTGTCTTCATAAATGAACCTTCCCTTGCTTAGAAATGCTTTTTTGAAAATATTATTACTACATTAAATTTTCTTAAAAAAATGGCAGTATCAGCTATGTGTATATTATAATTGTTTCGTAAGAGGTATATTAAGACAGGTGTGTAGAATACTGCACAAGATTCCCAACTGCTCCCAGTTGACTATGTCATCCCCAATTAAGTTATGTTATGAGGCTGAAGAGAATTCCTAACTAATCAGAACTGGTCACTAACCACGGTTAAAGCCAAAGATATTGAAATATAAGAGATGTGCTTTCTGCAGTTTTTACTGGGTGGGACTGTGTTTCCTAGTATCGCCGATTTTGTTAACCACTTCTTCTTTCGTATGGTGGGGGGGTCAGAGGGGGACATCTAAGTCTGCGAGTCAGTCTAGGGCCTCAGGCGTTGCCCTGTGGACCTCATCAATCCCGCCGGGGAATGAATGGAGCAGGCATTCGTTGACCACATGTTCAGTGGTCTGCACCTCACCGCATTCACACATCTCCGACTCTTTAAGGCCCCATTTATACATCATATGGGCACAACGCCTATGGGAGCACCTTATTCTTAGAATAAGGTGTTAACCACTGAAGCGATAGCGCAATAAAAACTTTTTTTCTCCGATTGCTCGACATTTTTTGGTGATCATTTTGAATATTTACCGCCCAAATTAAAAAAAAATCATACCTCCGAATTTTAATATGGAGGCATACAAACTGATTATAGATATATATAGCCAATGAATTCACCTATCTTTTGTCGATTATTACATATTCTTAGGATTTATAAAAAAAATATTATAAAATCGTAAACTTCTACTTAATTACTTACAAATAAGGGAAAAATTGGCATCAAAGCAATCCGAGGTATTTTAAATAGTGCCATATTGTGGCAAAAAGCGCTCCAGTGGTTAACTAATACTATAAACCTACTGTACACCTTAAAAAAATCAACTACTTTCCGTATTCAAACTATTCCCATTCGGTAGTTATCCCGCCGACAGTCGGGCGGACATCATAGCATATCTCTTGTATTTGAATATCTTCGGTTAAAGCCATTTCAAGCAACGTTTATATTCTGAAAGGTGATCTTTCACCAGGATGATACTGAGGGTATCTTCCAGTCTGACTTCATGCCTGTGAAACCCGTTTCCCCAGGCGACTGCCGAATCTGCCCCGGACGCTTTACGCCACTGATGGTGAGCAAGTATTGCATCACTTTGTCATTAAAAAAGTGTTTTGGCAAATTAGGCACCAAAATATTGACGTCAGGTGACATCAGACGTAATTCAATGTAGGTAGAAATAAACCAGTCCTACCAGTAATGCAGGAAACCTACCAGTATAATATAATATATTATATACAAAGAACATGTATATGTAGAGTTACTCCGGATCTTTCGATAGCTGAATAACTACTGACCAGTACAGTTTTTTTGTACTTACATTACGCCTCGATTACATTGAGCGAGTTTACAAGCTACCAGCCGGCGAAGTTACTATCTGCTAGTAAACTCGCTCAGTGTAATCATCATAAACAGTAAATATATTTTTTTCTATGAATACCGCACAAGAGTTCCAACTGCTCCCGTCTGGAGCCAGTGAGACTATGGCATCCCCAATTGGGATATGTTGTGAGGCTGAAGATTGTGGGGAGGGGAAGGAGATGGGGAAGAAGGTGGGAATTACCTGGCTATTAAGATCTAGTCACCAAACACGGCTAAAGCCATTTCAAGCAACGTTTCAATTCTGAATGGTGGTCTTACACCAGGGCGATACTGAGAGTATCTTCCACTCTGGAACGTGCTGCTAATATACTATATATTATTTTAAATGAATAAATTTTGAAATAACACAAATTACTCAAATAAAATTTATTTGCTACGCCGGGATTCAATCCCGCAACCTTCGGAATGCGAGTCAAGAGCCTTACCGCTGTACTACGCCGGCCGTCGGTGAACTTTGTACCCCTTTTTACGAAAATTGCGCGGACGAAGGAGTATGAAATTTCGCACACTTATAGTTTATATAGAGAAGGAGTTCAGAATGCTAATATTTGTTTAAAATTATGCATAAAATACATTAAATCAATAAAAAAAACATTACAATTATGGTCGAATTTTGCCCATAATTGTAATGTTTTGTAATGGGCGACTACTAGTCTTGATTAATTTTTGAGTTATTGTGCCGTGTTACGCTTCCCCCTTCTTTAGCCAACGTTTCGGACATCGTTACGAAGTCCCATCATAAGGGCAATGTGTAGATCGGGGAGAAATGCGTGTTTGCGTCAATTCTCACAGGGCCGATATTTCAGTATAATAATAAGTTAAATTAATGTGGTTTTCGGCGTTTAGTTTTGATTTAGTTGTCATTATCATCTCTATAATAAATAATAACCCAAAAAATAAGAACCATAATGCTGCTGGCCGTGAAAATCTCAAATCGTATTTCTTCAACTAATGTTTTTAGCGAATAACTGGCAAGTTAGGTCCGGGGTAGAGGCACCGGTGACTGGTAACGGGCCATACTTGCCGGCAATAAAAAACCATTTTCTCCTGTAAACTCTCATTATTCTGTTTAGTCTCGGCTAGTTCGTCGCGGACCTTACCTTAGGTTTTGATATGAGAAATTTAGAGGATGCAGCGTTACAATCAGGGCGACTTTTGTTTTTGTTAAAAAGAACCCGCAAATCCTAAGATTTATTATTTTTATTTTTCATTAATCATTAACGCCCTTATGAGCTTTTACATACATAGTTACATTTTTATGATTAAGTGCATACGGGTGTGTTTAGATGACAAAGATAACATAAATAGATATTACACATGGTACATAGAAGTAAAGATGGTAGGTAAAAAGTATAGCGTTATACAATAAGAGAGACAGAAATAATAAGATTTTGAACTGCAGTTGGCATAATACGTATATAACAAACAATAATAATGTGTGGGTTCTTAATATACAATTTGTGTGTGCTGAATACATAGCGAAGTTGATTTAAAACAGAAATATACACTACCGACGTGCACAGCACGAAAATTAATATTCAAAGCGATTCAATTTTTGACCAAATTACACTATCGTCAGAACTTCTGCACAGAATTCAATTTCAAAAAACAAAATAATTTATACTGTTGCCATGGGAGATTTCAGGTTTAAACTTATTAATGTCAGATAGTTAGGTACACTATCACGGAAAAGACAAATGAGTTCGATAATATAATTTAACAGAGCATCTTATAACCAAATTAAAATATTAATCATAGTATAATTTGTTAAAGTAATTTTGTAGTTATTATTACAACGATAAACACGAATAGTTTTAAAAAAGTTTTTTTATAAGTTATAAATTTACTAACCTCTGTTACGCCCTATATATGTTGGGTGTTTTTCAGAACACAACTATAAAGATTTACAAAAAAACAGTGCACATGCCGGAGATTCATAGTTCTATTGAAAATAAAGCACAGACATTCTTACTAAGCACAATCTATTCTCAAAAGTACTCACTGAGAATATCCTAACCATAGAGCTAAGGATTAGAGTCAGATTTTTCCCTTCAAAATTAAACATACATTTGTATGATGGTCATCGAACATTGTTAAAAATGAATTTGTAGAAAGGTCCCTTGGTATATTTAGTTATTTTGTACTTTTTGTGCTAAAGTCCCCGGCGTTGCCAAGGCTTTAGAGAGTTTTCGAAATTGAATGTAGACCTGTGCCCTTCCTCTTAAAACAAGCGGGTTACAATCCTTAGAGCACGTCGGGTAGGTATGCTGTCCTTGTACTACCGGCATTACAATGAAAGATGCTCCGAGGAACTAGCGTTAACGATCCCTTCGGCACCGGTGCATTGTGGGGAAACACGCCAAACGCGCCCCCAACATAAGTACACGGTTGACATTTGTCACATGAGCATAGCAACTTCAAAGACCACATAGGCCCTGAATGAAATTATTTTGCTCGGGACCTCCTGCGTGGAATTCATGTAAAAAAAAAATAAAAAAATCAGGGTGTGCAATTCACACGCAGTAGAAATGAAACTTTCAGAAAACTAAAGTAGACAATAGTGGGAGGCTACGAAGCACCACACAAAAAGGAGACCAATTATACTATCTTATTCTCTCGCAGGCTAAATCCTATAGATATAGAAGTATATGTTTGTTTCTTTTTACTGTCGCTTTTTCGTTTCATCGAGTTACCTGTAAAGGACCAAGGAGGAAACGACGTAAATTTCGCATGTTTTAACTTTGACGTAACATCTTGTGGGTTTATTTTGTGCTATCGTATATTATATTTACGGAAACACATTCCTTGAACAATAAACTGTGCATAAAACAACATTACTTGCGTTTATTTGATAAATTATAGCTTTTTCGATCTTTTTCACGATCTACGACGCTCGTGGTTTGACAGCTCAAATCGCGCGAAAATGGAGGGTCGATGTCTTAATAAATTTAATAAAAATTATTCCGAGTGGCAAGATGTATTTAGGATATCTCATAGGCAAAGAACAAGAATGCCCCAAGCGATTCTGACCTTGTCCTTCGTACGTTTTCTTTATACATAAGGGTTAAAATCGTATTTAAAAATAAAATAATTGAAAATTTTGGCGTGTGCGCCGGCGCACGCCCGGCCATTTACAGCCATCACAACGATGCTAAAGAAGTTTTCAATTCAAATATAAAAAAAAAAATGTTTGTAAATTTAATTATCTTGAAACGTTTTCCTTTCGACTTCTCGATAATTCTTCCATCTTCTAAACGGGCAAGGCACCTCGAGGTGGCGTGCCGGTGAAATCGCGATTTCTAAATTGTTAGATTTTATTTATCGTAATATAATAATGGAATTAATAATTATAGCTCGGACTCTTGGCCGAAACGTATCACCAGGTTGACAAAGGTCTCCGTATTAGGTTTAAATTAATACAACTCGGCGGGTCTTCGACTCGAGAAAGTTTGTTTGTATTTTCTCGATTGCGATATATAATTATAATTACGTCCGGCGGTGAAATACGTCGGAGTACGCTGATTTCGTAATACGTTCGATCGGATATGCTCGTATGCCCTCGACAGGATCTGATCAGCGATGTTGTGTTGTGGTAGGCGGTGTTTTTGCTTTGGAGGTTTGTTTTACTAACGATATACTTTCAGTGCATTCTTAATTTTATCGAATACAGTTGAATATGATCGAATATGTTCGAATACAATCAAATACAGCGGTTACAGTCGAATACTTTCGAATACAGTACAATACAGTCCGCTACAATAAAATTCTGTTGATTTCAGCTAGTTCAACAGTCAAATAATTTAAATGCAGTTGAATTCACTAAAATATCTCCTGCTTGTTAAAACCCAGTAAAATTCAGTGGACAGTAATCAAGTAGAGTAAAATGCACTAAAGTAGCTTCAAATACTTACACACAGTAAAACAATGAAACTTACTGTGATTCAGTAAAATACAGTTACATTCAGTAAAATACTCTCATGAACAGTAACATAAATAAAATACAATCACACACAATACGATAAAATATAAACAAAACCAATTACACACAGTTAAAAACACCTCGATACAGTCGAACACAGTTACATACAGTAATAAAAAATCGAGTGTGCAATTCAAACCCGGTAGAAGTCAACCTTCAGAAAACTAAAGTAGACAAGAGTGGGACCGATTATACTATCTCATTCTCTCGCAGGTTAAATCCTATAGACGTATGTGTTTGTCTCTATTTAGGGTTGCTATTTTTCGTTTCATTGAGTTTCAAATATATTAACTACTATGTTTTAACTTTTGTTACTATGTTTTAAACTTTCTAACTTCATTTTTTATTATTTCTCTTCTTTTTATTTCCTCGATTTTTCCTCTTTTTTGTACAAATCATGTTACATATGTTCACACTAATCCTAATTTGACTGTTCTAAAACGGGAATCATCCTAGTTGGACAGTCAAAACATATCATAAATAATGTTTATAAATGTATTATTCTATACTAAATAAATAAATAAATAAAAATAAATCACAACGATGCTAAAGAAGTTTCACTTCAAAACATCTTAATACATGAGTCAAACACATTTCACCCCTACACCCTAATACAAGTTATATACCGTCAAAAACACCCTAATACCAGTTACACACAGTCGAATCACCATAATATAGTCAAACACAATAATTACACACCGTAAAAAATACCTTCATCATCATCACTCTTGACTCTACAACCCCATGGTGGATCTTGACCTCCTCAAGAGTCTTCCTCCACTCATCTCAGTTTTGGGCCAGTTCTCTCCAGTTTAGAAGCTCCAAGGTAGATATATCTTTGAGGACGTTGTCGCTCCATCTTAATCTTGGTCTTCCCAGGCACCTTCGCCCTATCGGTCTTGAGTTCAACAGGGATTTTGGTGCTTGATGCTCGGTCATTCTCTCCACATGACACAGCCTCCGAAGTCTTCCCAGTTTTACAAATTTGTGACGTTTAGCTCCTATAGCTCATTGTTGTAACGTCTGCGCCAGAATCCATTTTCTAGAACCGGTCCGAAGATGCGCCTCAAAATTTTCCTTTCATAAACGTCCAATGCTCGCTCATTCCTCTTAGTTAGTACCCATATCTCAGCTGCATACGTGAGTACTGGTCTGATTAGTGTTTTGTACACTAATAAAAATACCTTAATATAATCAAACACAGTTACACAATTACTACCCTTACACCCTAATTTATACACTCAATCAAATACTGTCAAGTATAAGTCAAAATAAGTCCCAAGTAGTGAAGATTTTGTAAAATTCAGTCGAATATAGTCAAATTTAATATGTGAATTGGCCTACCACCGTTTCATGCGATCATTAAATGCAATAAATAAATTAAATAATAATATAAATTGTAACTTAGATATAAAAAATTTAATTTCGTTTTTAGGGTGTTGAAATTTGGATGTAATCGAGCGTGTCGGTTGGCGAAAATGGCCGAGTAATGTAGGTTAGCCTCGCTTTCGTGCAAAACTCACTTTTTATTTCTTCACAAACATATTATCATCAACAATGCCAATAAATAATAGGTGATTCATTCGATAGTTGGGTGTGCTTAACGGCCGTCCACACAACCAACCAAGAGTCGTGGAACGAATTAAGCAAAAAATCGAAATTCTTTTTCTGCTAATCTAGCTTTTTTAATACATTTTCCATTGATTTGAGGGACTTTGAGAGTGAAAAAGGGAAGGAGATAAGTAGAGGAAAGTTAGTAGATACCTGACTATTCAGAACTGGCTACAATGCACGGCTCAATCTATTTCAAGCAACGTTTAAATTCTGAAAGGTGGTCTTTTATCATGGTTATACTGAGGGTATTGTAATAATAATAATAATAATAGTTAAGGGGGTATTCCAGTCTAGAAAAAAAAAAAATTTCTACATATTTCCAAAGTTGAAATATTCAAAATTTTCAAAATTCGCATTATTTTAAGTTTTTAACTTCGCGGTTTGGTCGGAATCTAACCAAAATCTAAAAAGAACAAAATTTTGAACGTATTTTTCTCAAAACCACTTTTTTCGAGATGGTTGACACGATATCTCAAGTTCTAATATACCAATTTACTTGAAATTTAGTGTTAGTTTTTTTTGGTGTTACATTACTTTATCGCATGAACCAGAACTATAACAAAATTTAAATTTTTACTTTTCTAAAAAAATTCGGAAAAGTAAAAAAAAGTGATTTTTTTTTATTTCAGACAGCCGTCATTTTGCGGAAATAAATTATGACTTCTCCGAGGTTCATGCCATAGCAGCCATTTGTTTGGATTAAAAATTATTTAATTTTGTATTGCACCTGAAAAAACACCTACAATTCATGTATGTTTTTAGGTTTTCACGGCCAAAAATATTTTTGTTATGATTTTTGGGATGTTATGCCGTGTTTCTCTACCTCCTTCTTTAGCCAACGTTTCGGACAGCGTTACAGTGTCCATCATCAGGGCAGATGAAAAAAAAAAAAAAACCTGCAATTCATGCTTCTAGACTAGATTACCCCTTAATTAACCTACAACTTCACAAGAGCGCGCAGACACAGAACTTTTGTTGTTCCGAGATGCAGAACTAACTTACCATTAGTAATGCCGCTCGGAAAAATGATTCTATTACTTAATTCCCTGTCCCCTGAAATCGATATTTTTCAACTAAATATTAAAAAATTTCAAAACGCCATTATTACTTTATAATAAAATGTATGTTTGTACTTATTACTTTATATTGTATTACTTTATAATAAAATGTATGTTTGTAATTGGTTTTGAACTGTAAATGTACATTTAAAATAAAATAAATAAATAAATAAATAAATTCCAGAATGTACGCAGGGGTAGTGCTATGCAATAAATTCAATATTTCGAAATAACAAAAGAAAGAAAAATAAAAAGATGAGATAAAAAGTAGATAAGAACACATAAATTAAATAAAAAAAGAACGAGCACGAGAAATGAAACTGATATTAAACACTAAAATGAATGCAAGCAGCCGTTTACGGAGGATATTTCACCGTCTCCCGTTTCCAGAGGGCCATCAGGGGGAACCACATCCATGCAAACATGGCGGTGATGTATCATATTAGTTATGATTTAGTTCCTATAATACCATGGTCGTCTATGGGCTCTTCGGATCACATGGTCTCGTTGCCGAGTTGTGCCGAAGGTGACCGAAGGTAAATGTGCGGAGTCATTAGAGTTCAGCAGCTCAGGCAGATTAAAACCAGCTTTTAGCCTGGAAGGACGACAACGAAGAGTTCTCACAAGTATTATTTAAATTAAGATACTTCAATAAATAGCGTTATAAGAAACCAAGTCTTCGATTAATAATCATCAATAGTTCTGTTAAAATGTTATGTGTGGTCGGCCTTGCTGTATGGATGTGAGACATGGACTTTGAAAGTAAATACCATGAACAGGTTAGAAGCTTTTGAAATGTGGCTTCACCGGAGAATGCTCAGTCCCATGGACCGACATGATCACCAACACAGAAATTCTCAAGCGGGCTAGAGCAGGTATAGAACTGCTCACATTAGTAAAAGTCAGGAAAATTTCATATCTGGATCACATACTTCGAGGGGGAAAAATATAACTTGCTCCAATTAATATTAAAAGGCAAGATGGAGGGTCGCCGAGGGCCTGGTAGGAGACAAATGTCTTGGCTGCGAAATTTACGAGTGTTATTAAAAGTGTGGAGGAGCTATTCCGGGCAGCGCAAGATGCATTTATCAGAGTGATCGCCAACGTCAGGGGACCTGATAGGGCACATGAAGAAGAAGAAGTTACTGGAGGATACAGGTCCCAGAGACATCAGTCAGTATTTCAACAACTACGCCCCGGCCTGCTGACGCCACCTCATTTCAAGGTTCTGCTTGGTCATGCCAGGCATCTGCAGGATTGATATTGCACTGCAAATTCTTTGTTAATGAATTCAGCGTGCATTAATAAAATAAATACCCGATACTAAGTACCGGTGAGCAGTTTATATATCATGACTGGTTATTCACGCAGCTGATTCTCAAGGTGACTTGTGCATTGGGAAAAAGCAGAAATCTATTTACCCACGTAACATATTGAATTATTATTCTTACTTACCAGCGAGTACGCGTGAAACATCGCAAGAAAATGTATTGACAATATTTGTTTACATAAGTTAACATTTTTGTGTATACGAAACATTTTTGTGTATATGAAACTCTTTAATAATTCATGCCTATTTTGCAACAAAACTTTTCTAAAAATGAAATTTCTCGCATTTTGCGGAAAGACGTCTTTAATTAAACGTGTAGTCGAACCAGAGGGGGCGATTACGGTTTTACAATGAAAAGAAATTATCTTTAACCTTAAAATTAACTACTTTTTCCTTCAACTATCGAATAGTATTAATATTTCTGCGTCTGCATGATTGAATTTCAGAACAAAGTTTCAAGTGCGTGTTGATAGTGATAGTGCACGTTGTAGATGCATAGTCGAGTGCATGTTGATAGTATAGTGCATGTTGATAGTGCATGTTGTAGATGTAGATGTAGACCTATATTTAAAAATTTGAAAATTCTTACAGTCACCGACAAATACATAATGGAGTTTTGCATGTTAGTGCGATCATCCCCAGAAAAGTTTCCACAAAAAAACTCTACACATAAATACGCTACAAGGTTTACAGAAAATTTATTAATACCAAAAGCAAACAAAACAATTTTCCAAAAAGGACCCTTTTACATGGCCATTAAAGTATATAACAACCTTCCACATGATATTAAACAAATACCAGATACACTCAGATTTAAGTCATCACTAAAAACATTCCTTCTGAACAGGTCTCATTACACATTAAGTGAATACCTCACATAGGTACAACTGTTTTTATATTTATGTTTATATAATAAATTAAAACAAACTCAATTTGTATTACACCACTTTTATATTTATATTTCATTTGTGTTCATTTCTGTATAACATGTTAGGTTAACTGGAAGAAATAGGATGTAGGTACCTATAAGTTATACCTTTTGTACTAAATGAAAATTTTGTACAATAAATGATTTTGATTTTGATTTTGATGCATAGTGCATGTGCACGCCTTACGCGTCGTGCCACAAATAACATGTGTATGTGGAGTTTCAAACAAAGCTGTCGCTGTTATTCGGTTTGGAATTCAAGAATTCGTCACAAGATGCCGTCACTTTCGTCAGCAGGTCGGACGGGAACGGGTCGCCAACTAAATATAAGTGCTACGAATTTGTTAATACGTATTGTCTCTCCGGATATGGAAAGATTGACGGTAATACATAGTTGTATCAAGAGGCTATGTATTACATATGACGTCATTGCATGTCTCGGTTTATTTGTACCGGTGACTATCTCTCGATGACAGTGGATCCGAGGAACAGGCTATTTTTGAAGCAAGTTCCTATTTGATTTATAAAATGGTCACCAACTCTAACTGGGCGAAGCCGAACCAAAAGCCGCCCGCAGGGGACAACATGTCTGATCCGATTTGCGTGCCCCAAGTCTCAAACTATTCGAAAATCCAGTATTTATGACGACACCACGTAGGGAAATTTTGATTTCCAAAAAAAAAAATAATGGTGGACCAGCGAATTTTATTTCCGATTTTCGTGGAAAATTTTCATCGGTCATAAAAAAAAAAGTAGAAGGGGGCCCTTTATAAAAAAAATCCCTACGTGGTGCCATAGAAACTGGATTTTCAAACAGTTGCTGCATGCTTATCGAATGTATAGTTTTTTAAATGATGTCAACCAGGTTGAAAATCGTAGTTTCGAGAAAAACGCGTTGAAAGTTTTCCTGAAGGATGATAATTCAACATACAAACTGTTTCAAACGGTTTCACATAAAATGCTGTATTTCTTACAATTTTACGAATTTGTTTAAAATATTTGGTGAGAGCATTCTTAACAAATGCATCTTCCAGAAAATGAAATTTATAAAAAAATAAAAATAAAATTTCCAGGGACCTTCAATGTTTTTTCGATCATTTTCTAAATAACTTAATTTTCCACATTACACAATAAAGCAAAAACCGTAAATTATTTCGTAAGTAGGAGATTTTGAACTTAAAGCTGTTTTTATAGAATTGATATTTTATTTATTCTGGGCTTATAAAAAGACTTCTCTAAAAATTATTAGATTATTTCAGAGATCGAGCTGTGCTGTACTCTCATACTATTTAATTAAAGCTTCTAAAATATTTTTAAGCGATCAAATTTTCAAACCAAAAACACAAAACATGATTTAGCATTACTTCGTAGTGTTTCGCCTTAAAGAACTCTTTCATAAAGCTATTTCACTCAGTGAAACCTTTTATGCTAACATTACAAAGAATTCTCCACAACACAATTGCAAGCAACGATAGTTCTACAATAATAAATTACCTAATTGTAACAATAATGGTATGATAATGTAAGCTTTTGTTAACGCCTAACTAACCCATTACAATCAGAAGGTTGTTCTCGTAGTGGCCATCTACTCTCTATCGCCACAGAGGTAGATAACCTTTTTCTGAAATAAAAAAGTGAAACTCGACATTGATTTTTGTACAAAACAACCGCTTCGCGTGACCTTGCTGTATGAAACATTTATTTTATTTTATTTTAACCTCGAACAGTAATATATAATTAAATGAAGACAAATAAGCGAAACTCAATCGAAAATGTGGAAATAGAAAAAGCAGAAAATGATATTGGCACCTCTGGGACTCGAACCCAGGACCTTTCGCTTTTCGGGCAAAGCGAAAGCGAAAACGGACGGGAATAATCTTAAAAAATTAAAAGAGTTGTTCTAATAAAAATTGAATCTACTAGTAACTAATCAATAAATTCATTCTGGTTCATAAAAAAATGGTTGTCGGTTTACGGACGATAATTTTACGTGATAACGTCATTTAGTAACGATGGAGCGGAAGAAAGATAGATAGGTCACAAGCCGAACGCTTAGGCCGAATGCTTGTCCCGCGCTCTCGCTTGCACGCTCGGCTCAGGCGGAACGTGACAATGAGTCATGCTTTTTCGTGGGTGCAGCCGGTGTCATCGATTTATAAGACGTTATCACGTCAAAAGATCGTTTCATGCAGCAGTTGTTGTTTTTTTACATAAATCAACGTCGAGTTTCACTTCTTTTATTTCAGAAAAAGGTTTTCTACGTGTGACTCGTCTCCAACCAATGATTGGCAAACTCCGAGAAACTATTATTGTTTAAATATTTCGTATGTTCCTTTATCTTCTTTTCAAAGTTTCTCGAAGTCTTACATGTGTAAAAGAAACCACAATCATTACATTTCAATTTATAGAATCCAGATTTTTTTCAAGTTTAACTCTATCCTCATTATGTACGTAATTTTTAAGTTTATTATTAGCATAAAATGCAGGAAAAAAAATAATTTTGTACATTTTTTGTTATGGAATTGGAAATTTTATTTAATTAAGTGAAGACAATATAAGCGAAACTCAATTGAAAATCTGGAAACAGAAAAACCAGGAAAATATATTGACACCTCTGGGACTTGAACCCAGCACCTTTCGCTTTCCGGGCAATCGTTAACTTTTAGATTTGAATAATAGCATGCTGTTTTCTCTTTTCAATACAGTTTAGAGCACATTTCTCATTATGAAAGTAAGGGAGACCTATATGAGTTGTTCCGAAAAGCGAACAAATTAGTCTGAGGGGCTAGGACGTCGTGTTTGTAAATCAGCAATAAGCAGTCATATTATAAATATGTATTATTATTAATTATTACTAATTTGTACATGCACGTAGCATCGCTCTTAATCTTATGGCCTTATCTCTGGCTGAAAAAGTAGGCATGATTGGGGTGAGTTAGACGTTGCGTTCCTCTGACCAACAATCTGCACGCGGTCGGTGTAACCATTGCATTTTAATGACCGCACTGGCCTTGCATGTTGTATTGCTAATATTGCCCGAGCTACAATATCAAAATGCAAACAAATGCAGGATTATGCAACTGAAGGATTCAGGGGGCAGTGACAAATGATTAGCGTCATCAGGCTCTGTTTATCCTTTGCGGGACTTTTGACCTCACAAACCATGATAGCCTTATAAAGCCGGTTAAAATATATTTATGTATTTCTTTGCACGGTGTCCGGAATTTCGTAGTTCAAGCGGGAAACTGGTGAATCTATATCATATTAAGAACTCAAGAAAAACACTTTTTCGGCAACTAAAAGCTCATTTCGACGTATTACCCTTTTAATCACAGGAGACCATATTTGTCCCAGCTCACATAGGTCTCACAGAAATCGTTGTGTCTCTCTTACTTTCATAGTGAAAAGTATTTTTATATTATTTA
Source organism: Glyphotaelius pellucidus (assembly GCA_936435175.1). Lineage (NCBI taxonomy): Eukaryota > Metazoa > Arthropoda > Insecta > Trichoptera > Limnephilidae > Glyphotaelius > Glyphotaelius pellucidus. Next base: position 11,564,917 of record OW386560.1, read on the forward strand.
TTTTAAGAATATTTATTTTGTATTATTTAATTTTAAGAAAACCATAGGTTTTCTATCTTATTTTGGTAGAAAAAAATCGCAAAGTATGCTCTGAAAAATTTTATACCTAAACACGTTTTTTTCCAGTAATTTTAAAAGTTATATGTTTGAAAAAATTCACAGTGTTTCTTTAAATGCTATTTTAGACAATCCCCATGAGATTTTTGCTCTGTTTTAAACGAGTGGTGTTTTATTAAACATTTTCACAATTATCGCTTTTGATATTTGCTCTCTCTGACATTCGTATTTACGTATCTCTCCATCTTTTTTCATTTCACATATTTCTAAGCGATATTTCGTGGACATAATGTTAAGGAAATATAACGTTCAAAGCAAAATCACATGATTTTTCTTCGCTTCATTTATTAGCGTTATCAAAAAAATTGTGGTATTGCATAGTTTTACCGTTATTTTACCTGCTTACTTTGCAGTGTTTTGTACGTTCAAGAATTATTTTTCAACCATAAGTATCTTTACACTATACACAATATATTCACAACATTAGAAACTAGAAGATCATTATATTAGTTCTATAGACAACAGTGGACTTCGCGTAATGTTGATTATTCCGATTTGACAGCTTCTAACGCTGATGCGAATTCTGGCGGAGTAAAAGTGTACTAACAAACACGGCTACAATCTTGACAGGATTGACCGGACACGGCACACAAAAATAAATTTACATACAGACAAAATGCAAATCCCTCAAGTTGTTAAATCGTTACTTAGCTACAATCATTAAAAGTAAAAAAAATGCTTTGTTTTTATATCAAAGCTATTGTTTATCAAAAAATAACTGTCCTTAGATTTTCGGTGATAGAGTAACGCAACATCCTTTATAAGTTGTCAGTGTAATTTTATGATTTATGTATGTAAAATTTACAATTTAAATGTGTTTGTAATCTCCAAGGTCGATCTAAACCTGGCCAGACGCTCCGCTTGGCTGGGCCGGTCTACTTCTGGAGGAAATTGCTCATTAAAACTATCCAATTAATTCAAGGTTTGAGGGGAAAAACACCTATTCATTATTGGCTCTAAAATAGCATGAAGTTAGTAGAGAAGACACAATGGAATTTACTTGCTTTCTTGATAGATACGAGACCTTAAAAGCTCGTTCACACAGAGCTATAAATCTGCGAGCAGATATCTGTTGAACCGCGAGCGCTTATCTTGTGTACTTTCACACGACGCTATCAAATATTTCTTCCCGTGGTAGGAGAGGGGGTCAGTTAAATTAGGGAGCGGCAATGGAATGCACATTTTTTGTTCTGAAATCTGTCAATTTGACATCTGTCATCCACCGGTCTAGGCAGCTGCGTAATTACAATGACCCCCTCTCCTGTTTTCGTCGGAGAGCGGAGGCTTATCTTTTGGTATATCGCCTCTGGAGCGGTTCCGTCGTAAGATGTGTATTGTCTATGATTGATCTGCACTTAAAACTGCTAGGTGTGAACGGTCTGAAGGGATTGTATGGAGAGCGTTATTTGGCGTGCTATGGATCTTTTATATTTGATAGCTGCGTGTGACCAGCTCTAAGGAAAAAATCCCTCAGGGCCTTTGATATCTTTGGAGATGGTCTGTGAAAGGTCTTTTTAGGGAAAGGAAGGAGATACATTTTTGAGAAGGAAAATCTGGGGTCGATGTGTCCAGGAGTGACGGACGTATTATGAATCCATTCTTCCCACTGCGATGCAAAGCGATGGGTCGAGAGAGTCCTGCTGCAGATAAGAGATCAATAAGTTTCCTTCAACCAGTCTCTCCCTATCCGGCGCCCCACCAGTACAAAATGGCTGTGCGACATCTTTCATACAAGAATTTTTTTTTTGGATTTGTGGCCAAAATACCACCATCTCCTTAACACGTTCTTAACACCTTTCCCACCTTTGAAATAACAAACTATCTTGCATGTAATTTAACACTCTGTACTCACTAAATTACAATCACGACGAATACAATAAAAACGTTACATTTGTATAGCGCAGTTTTGTGTCATTTCACTTCAAGTAATAATAATAAACAATAACGGTGCTCTTGTAGCACAGGACAAAGCAAGAATTTTAAAACTAAAATATAATATACTAACAGAAGGCAGTTTGCGTTCAGAAATGAGATATACTGCCATTAAATTCGGACAGTAAACATAAAAATACAATTAGGAGAAAACCGAAACCAAACAATTACCGGAAACTTAGAACATGGCTTAGGTATTACGTGAATTGAAAATATGTTAGATTGATGAATGGTATGATTTTTTAAAGCCCGTTTAAATTCAGCCAAATTCTGGATATTAGTAAGAGCTGAGGGAAGCTTATTCCAAATGAGAGGGCCAGTTTCACGAAAACAGCGATCATAGTAAACGGCTCGATTTGACCTAGAAAGTTCGATTAAACGATTAGTAACATCCAGATCGGCTGACCTTAGAGTAAGTTGTCTCTCGCTTAAGTTTTGTCGGACACATAGTTCCGATTAAACAGATCTTGAACTCTATTCTTTCAGGACATCGAAGCCAATGAAGACCCTTAGAACGAACACCACAAGAACCCACAACCAACTATATATCCCCAAAATACACTCTAAAATATTGACTAAAATCTTCAGTACCTACTAAATTTTCACGTACACCACAAGAAACCACAACCAACTGTTCTTTCTTCTTCCTTGCACTGTCCCAACTCATTACCCAGGTAGGCTGTTGGGGTCGGCTCTTATCGTTCTCAGGCTTTGTCGTCTTCGGTTCTGGGTATCGCTTTCATCCAGGCCGTTTCTCTGCAATATTTTGGAGCATTGAGTCATCCAGGAGTTCTTTGGTGTTCCTCTGGATGACTGTCGATGAAGCTCTATAAACATTGCCTGCTTTACTGTGTGATCTGGTGGTCTCCGTCCTATGTGTCCATACCATCTCAACTGTCGTTCCTCCAGCTTACTATTTATGTCCGTGACGCCCAGGCTACCACGAATGCGTGAACTTTTAATTCTATCTTTTAGTGATACTCCTGCCGAACATCGAAGCATTCGCATTTCTGTTGTTTCGAGTTGCCTAGAGTAGAAGTTGTACGTAGTCCAGCATTCAGAGCCACACATTATCGCGGGTCTTACAGAAGACTGGTATATCTTTTCTTTAAGTTTTATAGGCATTTTCGGGTCACAGAAGACAACAACCAACTACGTATCCCCAAAATACACTCAAAAATAATAACTAAAATCTTTAGTAATGTATGTAAAAAAGTAGGATTGTTTGAAAGAATACATACCTTTAAATATTAATACTGTTGTAAATGTTAATTTTGTTTTGTGAATTTCGATTATTTATTCAAATGTACTGTACGGTGTTTGTACCACTTTTTTATTAGTGCTCTAAAGATAGCATAGAAAAATTGGAAATGAATGGTATAAAAAGAAAATCAAAATTGTCCATAAGTGAGCTAAGTGGAGATTGTGTATGGTGCTAAAGGTCGGTACGTTACGTCAAAGTTCTGAGTCAATGTTCAATGACACCTTGAACTATCATTTTAACTAAACAGAAAAACTACTGTTTGTTTGTTTTTTTTGTGAATAGCAAAAAAATCAACTCGCAATAACAAAAGTTTTTAACTATGATATCTGCATCTATTTTTTATGTAGTGTAACAGTTTTTCGACTATTTGCCACGGTCCAATGCATCAAGCGACACTACTGAGGGACGCCATCTCTTTTTCTGTTTTGGCAGGTGGAAATCGCACCCGCCGCCCCGGGAACCATTTGTTGGATAACCAACATCTCTGCCATAGGTCTCCCCAAGTGGTTCGCTACTTTAGGTGATAACAGGTGTGCCCGACTTCGTGGGGTGTGATTTGTTTAGGTCTTGGTGGCAGTTGCATCTGTCCACCTTCTGCATGGCGGGCCGGATCGAGAGAGATTGTTTTCGACCCCTCAAGCCGGACTCTCTCTACCCATCGCCTTGCACCGCAGGGGGAGGGATGGATTCGTACATCCGTCACTCCTGGACACACTGATCCCCAGATTCACGCCTTTTCCTTGCCAGATCTTCTTATAGGTCCCGAGGTAAATTATTTTTATCAGGTCCTGGATGGAGCTAATGTAAACAAAAACAAATTACAAATTTTTTGTCTCTTCCGTTTTCAAACAAGACGCACGTCGATGACGTCCGTACGAGCTCTTGCTAGGACTAGTGTATACACTCTTGCCTCTCTCTCTAACTAAGTCAATATTATTATAAATGTCCTGCTACAGAAAGCTCCGTTCTAAGTTCTAACCCGTTCTAGTTGATAGTTTTGTAAATTTAAAAAAAATTATAACCTCACTTTTTTATGACAACCTACAACGAATCTATTGGTGGTGAGCCTGTACCTACAAACATAATTTATTATTATGTATTTACGTCATTTAATAAATTGGCGACATTAGCGATTTCCAAGCAATAGCCGTTAAACAACATTCAAATACTTCGACGATGTGTTGTGATGTTGTTATAATTTATATTAGAATGCCTATATCTAGTGCTGATTTATAAATATGATTTTTTTTGCTATCGTAATTTAGTAATTTAGATGTATTACGTGTCATATTCATTGCCAGAACGGAAGATTTCTACAGATCCTGCTTTTGACAGATCACCATTCAGAATCGAAAATTTGCTTGAAATGGCTTTAGATGTGTTTGCAACAGTCCCAGTTGCGACCGTTATCTTTTTCTATTTTTCTGTGCCTTGTTCTCTTTCATATTTTATGTTAGATTATTAATGTTATCTTCTTATTCAACGATATATTAATTACATTGATGGGAATAACCTTCAAAAGTTACAAAAAGAGAGTTTTTCTTATAAAAATTGAAAATTTAAAAGGTCAATATATGTTCCATATAGGTAGTTAGTTATGGAAAAAAGGTAGTTATGGAAAAATTGGTCGAAGATAATATTGTTAATTGTAAAATTTGAAATATGAGATTGACAATTACGACGGTTTGATTGAAGGTGGCAATAGCCGAATCGGTAAAAGTGCCCGCCTCGGTTAGACGAGAGGTTCGATTCGTGTTCCATGTTGCGACCGTTATATTTTTCTGTGTCTTGTTCTCTTTCATATTTTTATTAGATTATTTGTGTTATCTACTTCTTAAATGCTTAATTAAAAACCCTTTTAGCGAAAAATTTTACAAAAATTATAAGAATCCGACAAAAAAAAAACAGTTTTTTGGCTCTCCCAAAAATTTTCAAAATATGAGATATCTACATTGGTCAACAGACATACGAAATGCAATTAAAAGTATAACATTGTGAACCAAAAATAACAGAACTTTAAAAAAAAATTAATTCCGATGTTTTTTTTTGATAAGCCTTTCACCTTTTTTTTCGTTTTGTATAAAAACAATTGTTTAAAAAATTGGTTGGGACACATATCGCATTTCGTGGCCTCCGAGTGGTTAAATTATTATTTATTTTAACTTTTATGAGTAAAACCTCAAACTGTAATATTTAATTAAATGAAGACATTATGAGCGAAACTCAATCGAAAATCTGGAAACAGAAAAATCAGAATAGTCTGGGTTCGAGTCCCAGAGGTGTAAATATCTTTTTCTGATTTTTCTGTTTCCAGATTGAGTTTCGCTCATAATGTCTTCATTTAATTAAATATAAATTATTATTTACCATCGTATATTTAGGCAACTAATATTCTTTTCTTTCTGTTAATAATTTTTGTGCAGATCACAAGTTTCATAGACGTAATTAATATTGTAATTAAAAAAACGTTTACGCATATTCCTAGTGTCGCCATTCTCGAATTATCTAATTAATAAATGGTAGGTACCTTTTTAATTAATTAATGAGACTGCCACCGACCGACCTGTGGTGATTGGCGCCACAAGAAGAAAGTGGTCGGCATGGCAGATACCGTGTTTATTTACACATACAAAGTCCATTTGAATTTCCACAGAGATTATGTCCAATTACTAAAAAGTTGTTTTATTAATTATAATACCTAATTGGATCATTTTTATAACGTATTTTTGTTAAAAATAATAATGGTACCATCTCTTTCCGGGAACCATTTTTTTAATGTGAATACCTCACAAAAGTTTCAGCTGCTCCCGTCTGGAGCCAGTGAGACTATGGCATCCCCAATTGGGGTATGTTGTGAGGCTGAAGGTAGTGGGGAGGGGAATGAGAAGGGAAGAGGAAAATGGGAAAGTACTTTGCTATTCAGATCTGGTCACCAAACACGGCTAATGTAAGTCGTCCATTTCGAGTAACGTTTCAATTCTGAATGGTGGTCTTACACCAGGGTGATACTGAGTGTATCTTCCACTCTGGAACGTGCCGCAAATATACTATATATTATTTTAAATGAATTAATTGTGAAATAACACAAATCAATCAAATAAAATTTATTTGCCACGCCTGGGGATTCGACCCCGCGATTTTCGGACTGCGAGTCGAGAGGCTTACCGCTAGATCACGCCGGCCGTCGATGTGTCGGTATGTTGATATGTCGATACGTCGAGATATCGATATGTCGACATTTCGGTAAGTCGTGATATGTAGATATGTCGATATCTCTTTCTAATATCATATCTACGATTTTTTGCTTTCTGATAAGCGCAAGGATTTTAAGTGTATAATATATTTATATTTTTTGTTGAATTCTAATGATTTGAGACCTTTATGCTTCTGTTATTGAAATCGGACATCCTTGAAATGTTGTTGAAACTTCCGGTGTGGCTATCAGGCGAAACGGAAGCAGACGATTCTATTTGAAAAAAAAAACGATCGAATATTCCGGATGTGGATGGTGCAAGGAGCACTGGCGGATGTGCATTTATTGTAGGTAGGTACTAGATGATTTATAAAGTGGTGTCTCGGTGGTACACCTAGAATGACCACCATTCAAAATCGGAAAGTTGCTTGGAATGGTGATTTTTGTTTTTGGTGACCGGATCTGAATAGTCAGGTACTTTCTAACCTTCACATCTTTTCTCCCTCCGCACTCCCATCCCTCACAACACACCCCAATTGGGAATGTTATGGTCTCACAGTTGGGACCATGCGCGTTATTTACATATATATGATAAAAATAAAGATTTTTGTGGCACTTTTTAGTAAATATAATCAAATATCTATTATTGAGTAATTTTAAGGCATAATATTTGAAATTTTATAATATATAACATTTCAAATACGATATACTCGTAACTTCATCGGTTCATTGCTATCACCCAGTGGCGTGCAGTCCATAAATGCTAAGAAAAATTTTCCATTAAATAACTTATTTTAAGAAGAAGAAAAAAATCATCCCGAAATAAAAACAAAGTTTTTTACTATATCTGTATTTTTTAATAAGTATGTCCATGCCAAAAAAGAAATGATGCTGTTCTACACATCGAAAGGCACAACCAATTTGCTCCATCATTTCATCCAATTTCAGAGGTGTGTGCGTGAGTGACTCCAAAAATTGATAGTGTATTATCATCGACATATAGGTGCCGAGTTTCAGCTCGATTGTATGTCTGGAAGTGGGTTATTTTTCACATCCTTGCGTTCACTCGTTCTTTCAATCATACAAGAATAAAAAATAGATGTATTTAAAAAGCGAGGAAAATTTAGATAATAGCGGATAACAAAAAATAATTTGAGATATGAAAACCATAATTTAGACATGAAAATGTAGTGTTTTTTATTTAAAAAAAGGAACATCTTCAGTAATAATCTATTTTTAATAACTACATCACAGAAACTGTTGATTCTTGCAAAATGCTTTTCCGTACAAATTTGTTGTTAAAAAAATCCCATTATCGTTGCGCACACATTCACCTAGTAAAAACCTAATGTTTGCACGTCTACAGCTTTGGAGCCACTAAGTAGGTTTTGTATAAACTATTTTTTTGGATAGAAATTCCCATATTCGCTGAAAATCATAACGCACGAATGGGATTTATTTCCGACTCGCTCGTGGATAGTATAATTAGGACGGGTAGATTTTTTGATACGAAATTTGAAAAGTGCCATAATTAAAGTGTGTTCAAATTAATTAAGATGCAGGTTTATCTTACTTTCTTCCCTACACAAGCAAACCTTAGAACAAACCGCCACTGGTCATAGAGCAACGCACGCCACTGTTACCAACCATAACGATTTGAGATCATCTCGTCTAAAGTAGCAATGACTCCTTGTGAATCTCTAGTTCCCAGTTCCCAGTGTGTCTTTTGTTCAAAGTCGCGCATAAATTTATGAAATTCACCGTTAGACTTGCCGATTCCAAAGGCCAATGCAATAGGGGTACAAAGATCGTGGCACGCGTACTAATCTAGCCACTTATAACTTATAAGAAGTGACATGTAAACAATTTCTGAAAACATCTCCCGATTTACTTATAACCTCACAACAGTTAGAACATTCCTACCACCATCATTAAAAGCGGAAAATATTTTTGGACAATGATTGAGAACCCCCAAAGCCTGGATGGGAACTCAACGCATGAGTCCACCCACCTACCGACTAGGTTGTAAGAAATTGATTGCAGTGCCAGTGATTGATTGCCTGTTAATAATTCCGTTGAGAGCTCCGTTATCATCATCATACGCGTCATTTATGAGATAGAGAGAGAGCCTGCAACTTAGCATCAAAATGGTGTAATGAAATTTGCTGCATGGAATAATGGAATATCAAGAAAATACTGTTATTTTCAGTTTGAAACTCCTTTTGTGTCGCGAGTTATAGGCTTTTTAACTAACTAACCATCACGCCGTTTCACCGCAGGGGTAGGCAGAGAGGACGCACCGCCAAACAACTCGGTCTTGGCACCACTCCTTGCCTTGTTAACATTCATACATCATCTCATACATGCTCTTCTATTATTCTGAATCTTGACATGGCCCGAATCAAGTATCTGATTCATCTGGTCGTGCCATGTCTTTCTTGGGCGTCCACGACTTCTTCTACCATTCACATTTGCGTCATATATTCTCCTTACACTCCTTTCTTCATTCATTCGCTCTACATGCCCAAACCATCTGAGCGTACATCAGCCTTGCATTCTTTGCGGATCTCCAAGTTTCTCACACGATCGTACACGATTTTACCACACATTCGCCTCAGGGATCTCATTTCTACAGCATTGGATCAAGTTTTAACTGAGCGTACTGTACAGGGCCCGCAGATACTTTAATAGTACACAACTGCTAACCCTGTACAAATCGCAAGTGCGCCCCACGGTTGAATTTGGCAGCCACCTCTGGTCTGGAGTCCCAAAATACCTGAAAAAAACCCTCGACTCTGTGCAGAAACGGGCGGTCCGTTTGATAGATTCTCCTAACTTAACAAATGGACTGCAATCTTTAGAGCACAGGCGTCAGGTGGGAATGCTGTCCTTGTTCTACCGGTATTACAATGGAAGATGCTCCGAGGAACTAGCGTCACTGATCCCCCCGGCACCGGTGCATAGTCGGGAAACACGCCAAACACGCGCTCAACATTTGTACACGGTTGACATTAGTCACATGAGAACGGGTCGTTTCTACGACTCGTTCTTGAGTTCAACAGCCCGGCTGTGGAACGATTTGCCGACTTCTGTGTTTCCTCCCTCCTACAATATGGGTCTCTTCAAGACCCATGTTCACTCCTTCCTCTCCTCAACAGCACCCTCCACACAGCATCTTCAAAGATGACATAGGCCCTGAGGGAAATTATTTCCCTCAGGGCCTCCTGTGTGGAGTTAACATAAAAAAAAAAAAAAAAAAAAGTCGTTGGATCGAGACGTACTCTCTTCAACACAAGTTATGCTTGATAAAAAGACCTGTGCGGAGAGAATTAAAAATTGGGAGACTATGAAGCACTTTTTGTATCAATGTGAAGGATCATTTTTTCCATCTTTTTGTCGTCGAATTCCAGTGTATCTTTTCCTACACATTTGGTCAGCTTATTGGTATTTGTGTTTTCTTCTTCGGAGTCGCTAGATGTCGCTTTTTTGTGTTTTCTTTGCCTGTTCATTTTGCAGTGGTTTGAAGATTGGATATTGATTTTACAAAAATATTTTTTTTTGATATCGTAGGATTCGTCCCTTGGTCCCTTGGCCGCTAAGGTTCGTCAAACGACACACCACTAGACCAAAGGAGGCTTGTGTGGAACCGTGGATTTATCGTATTATATTGAAACCGAGTACTACCTATCTCATTCTCTGGCAGGCTAAATCCTATAAATGCACATGCTTGTCTCTTTTTAGTATCGTTCGCTTCCGGTTTCTTCGAGTTTCATATCACAATGTTGCTAAAGAAGTTTTCACTTCAAAAAACTCTTCTGAATGTTTGATGTGATGGTAGCTGACCCCTGATACGAACATAATAATGGTAATACATATTATTTTTAATGATTTACCATTATAACATGTTTGCTCTGCATGTGGAATAGCTCTGTCTCGCTCGCTCTGCCTGTATACTGTTGCCTCACGATGTAACGGTAATATTTTGACTGGTTTTTTGCAATAACGACTTTTAAGTATCAATGTTGATCAGCATCAGTTAGTTCACGAAATTTTTTTTTTATACGAATACCGCACAAGTCCCAACTGCTCCCAAATGTATGGAGCCAGGGGGACTAGCTCATCAACAGAAATTGGAGAATTTTTTGACGTGATAACGTCTTATAAGTCGATTAACACCGGCTACATGCACGAAAAAGCATGACTCTTGTCACGTTCCGCCTGAGCCCAGCGTGCAAGCGAGAGGGCAGAACAAGCGATAGAGAGGCTCGATCGGCCTAAACGTTCGGCTTATGACGCAGTAATGCAATTTTTCATCAATGTTTTCGTAAAATTATCGTCCGTAAACCGACTTTACAGACAACCAAAAATTTTTTTAACATTAGCACCCCATAGGAAGCCCTGAGGAAACCTTTGTTTTCGATGCTGTGTAGAGGGTCTTTTTAGGTAAAGGAAGGAGGTGACGTGGGACATTGGAATCTGCGGGTCAGTGTGTCCTGGAGTAACGGACGTACGAATCCAATCCACTGCGGTGCAAGGCGATGTTCCGAGAGAGTCCTGCTGGAATGATCAAAAGGTCACCTCAACCAGTACCTCCCAAGCAGTCGGTGGGCAGACGGATTGCAATCTTTAGAGCACAGGCGACAGGTGGGAATGCTGTCCTTGTTCTACCGGTATTACAATGGTTGATGCTCCGAGGAACTAGCGTCATTGATCCCCTCGGCACCGGTGCATAGTCGGGAAACACGCCGAACGCGCGCTCAACATTTGTACACGGTTGACATTAGTCACATGAGAACGGGTCGTTTCTACGACTCGTTCTTGAGTTCAACAGCTCGGCTGTGGAACGATTTGCCGGCCTCTGTGTTTCCTCCCTCCTACAACATGGGTCTCTTCAAGACCCATGTTCACTCCTTCCTCTCCTCAAAAACACCCTCCACACAGCATCCTCAAAGATGACATAGGCCCTGTGGGAAATTATTTTCCTCAGGGCCTCCTGTGTGGAGTTAATGTAAAAAAAAACGCCAAGATCCGGGCCCAATCGGCTGAACTTGGTGTTACCTGTGGCAGAGGTGTTGGTTATCCAATGAATGGCTCCCGGGCGGCAGTATCCATTCCCGCCTCTCTCAGTATGCCGGAGGTAGTGGAGAAAGATAAGGAAATGGGGTAGGTTTCTACCCCATCGCCTTACCCGCGGTTGGGAAGTACCTGCCTAGCTATTCAGATCTGGTTACCGAACACGGCTAAAGCCATTTCAAGCAACCATTCTCCGGGGCTTGTGAGTATGTAGATACTTTTTTTTGTTTTTGTTTTTACATTAACTCCACAGCCGAGCTGTTGAACGAGTCGAAGAAACGACCCGTTCTCATGTGACAAATGTCAACCGTGTACATATGTTGGGCAAGAGTTTGGCGTGTCTCTCGACTATGCACCGGTGCCGACGGGATCAATTATGCTAGTTCCTCAGAGCATCTTCCATTGAAATACCGGTAGAACAGGGATAGCATTCCCACCCGACGCCTGTGCTCTAAAGATTGCAATCCGTTCGTTATGGTGGGAGAATCTATCAAACGGACCGCCCGTTTCTGCACAGATTCGAGGGTATTTTTCAAGTATTTTGGAGCTCCAGACCAGAGGTGGCTGCCAAATTCAACCGTGGGGCGCACTTGCGATTTGTATAGGGTTAGCAGTTGTGTACTATTAAAGTATCTGCGGGCCCTGCACAGTACGCCCAGTTTTTGAGAGGCTAACTTTACTCTGGCTTCGATTCTAGTGCAACGACCTTTAGCATCATAAACCATTTCAAACATACAAATTTGATCGCCGTTTTGACGCTGTCTATATAGCTCCGAGTATTTTTTTTCCAAAAGCATTTAACATTAATTGATTTGTTTTTTTCTTAATTAGCAGATCCTGCAATATATTCTACGGAATGTTTTTTACAATGTCGTTAGAGGTTTTAGTTGATCTATGTTCAACAGCTCTGATGTCGAATGATTTGTCTTATGTTTTCTTCCTGCTAAAACAAAAATATCTTCGTCCCATATTTTTTACTACTCCATAAGTTGAGCTCTAGGAGCTCGTGTATATGTGAGGAGTATTTACGTGCAAAAAATAAAGTTTTCAATAAAATATGTAAACAATGATCAAAGACAATTTAGAAAAAAATAGTTATTAAGGCAATAACAATATTTTTTTAATATTAAAGATTAATTAAGGGTAAATTAGGGTAAAATATATCGTTATCCAATTTCAGGGACTTAATTTGCTTTTTGAATTGTTCATATTTCAATGTTTCTGTTACCCTAATTTGGTTTTTGGATAATAATATATTGTACCATCTGACACCTAAATACAAACAGTGGTGTTGAGCCGTGGTCGTTCAGCATAGGGATGGCTATTAAGCCTTTAGTTTTAAATCTATTGCTTATGCTATCTGAGGGGTGCATTTTTTGGATAAAATATTCTTTATAAATTTGATATATTGCGTTTCTGTTATACAATTCTGTGATAGATGGTACATTAAATTCCCGAAATATCTCTAAAGTAGGGAAGCCGTATGGTTTCCTAAAGATGATTTTTTAAAATTATTTTTTGAATTGTAATTATGGGCTGTAAGGAAGTCTTGAAGGCCCCTCCCCAGCCAATAATGTCGTACTGTAATAAGGACTGAATTAATGCATAATAGATAATTTTGATAGTTTTCTTGATTAAAATGTTTTAAAAATATTTACTACTTCCTTTCCTTAATGAGACCCCCTCACACAGCATCCCCAAAGATGACACAGGTCCTGATGTACGTCCTGCTATTAAAATAAACATTACCTACTTCTCCAGAAAGCATGTGAATTGATTTTGCAACACCTCAATTTAAAAATAAACCACTTAACGTAATAAGTATTTTTTATACTACGTGAATTTTGCCTCAAGCTTATCAGTCCACTAATAAATTAACGTTTATTATATGGTCGGATTTATTATTATTTGTATTACAAATTTATTACACAAGAGTTTTATATCATCGTATTCGTTTTCAATATTATTTTCTTTATCGTTTTCCATCTTAATTACTTCTTCTCATTGTGTTTGATATTTTATAATTTTGGTTTCATGCGTTCCATATTGAGTGGCCTTTCTCTTTTATTAATTTGTTTTTTTGGCTATTTATATTTCTTAATTTTTTTCTGCGTCTTAAATAAATCTTATCTGCAGTGACACAGTCCCAATTCTCTTAATTAGAGTGAATCGAAGATCTAAGATGTAAACAGAAATCACAGCTCCGTTACCTAACCTAAAAACTATAGGCGGGAATGGTAGTTCTACCTTTTACGCCGGTCCTAGTTGAATGCCTGAGGTTCTAGCATGGGCGATCGATAAGGATTGTTAGGATAACTTTCGGTAACTTCTCCATCGTTCTCTAGGACAACTGCAGGACCCCTGGAAAGGCATTGCTGTCAAACAGCGGATCCAGTGGCGGATTTGCCCTAAGGCCTCGTAGGCCCGGGCCTAGGATGGCCAGATATTAGGGGCGGCCAATCGTGACGTGACAAAAAAAGTCACTGGTGATAACAAGAAATGACTCAGAGTACCTTAATATTATAAAGTGTGTCAAACCATTTCAACAAACTGACAGTGCTGTACTGTCTGTCTGTCAGTTTGTTGACTGAAGGTCTTCAAACCATTTATCCGAGGATATTGCTCTTCGTATGTGTGTGTGTACACCCGTCAGTAACTGTTCTGGAGAACGATCGTTTTCTTATTTGAGACGAGTTAAAAAACGGAGCAAAGGTTAAACGATCTTGCTTTGCTTAAGGCGCCGTATACCCGATCAAAAAGAAGAAGATGGAGAGATGTGTAATCATAAATATTCGAGAGAGCGCGCTAATATTTAAAAAAGATAAAATTGAAGCGAAAATTGTGAAAATATTTAATAAAACACAACTCGTTTAAAATACAGCAAAAATTTCGTAGGGAACATCTAAAAAAGCATTTAAAGAAACGCTCTGAATTTTTTCATACATAACTTCTAAAATAAATTAAATGAACGTGTTTATAATAATTGTCGGAGCATACTTTGCGATTTTTGTCTATCGAGGGAATTTCAAATAATTTGCGTGGAGTAAGAAATGTGTAGAAATTCGTGTAAAATTCGGCTTCACATAGAAGCAGATTTTTTAAGGACATGGATTGCGAAGATTTAATTAATCATTTTGCTGCGCTTTAAGTGCAGACGAGTTTTGTAAGACATTGTGAGATACTTATTATATATTGTATGAGAATAAACCTGTAGTTAAACTAGTTAAATAAATAAAACCTAAAACCGTTTTAAATGTTTTATTTAAATGTGCAATTATCCTTGAAACTTTAGAAAGTATTACAAACTAACAGCTATTATAGTTAACTAAATTTCTGAATAGATTTCGATAAAAGTTGGCAATAAAGTAAATTCATTATGTAGTCAAAATGATGGGTACTGAGGGGCGTCTGGTATTTACTACATAGCCTGGGGCGCAGGGGCGGCCAAGACTGCAAATCCGCCACTGTGCAGATCCCCAACCAATGACAGCGTATTGTAAAGTTGATTGAACCAAGGCGTAATATAAATACAGGTTTTTTAACGACAAAAAATTTCTGATTCCTAAAAATATATACATAAATCAATGTTATAATTTTTTTTACATATTTGTTCCTTCTATTTATTTTTTTTAATCGATAATTACTCCTAGATATTTGATTGATTGTGTTTTAAATATTGTGCAGTTTGGGATACAATAATTTTTCTTATTTGTTTTGTGATGGTCGATGTTTTTAGGGATTTCATTGGATTGATAGATTTCGCAACACTTTTACATGAATTCGATCGCTAGTGTAGAGAGCCGTTAAGTAATACTCTGTAGAGTTTTGCATGCATTGAGTTTTTCTTTGAGATCAGTGATGCGGTATCGCACGATCATAAAGATATGCTAAAATTGATATAAAACTGGTAACCGGTATCTTGATATTTACCGAATTAATAATGTTTTTCGTACGGTCTACGACTCGCAATAATTGGGTTACATGAATCACTGGTTTTGCCAATTTTGCAAGTATTGTCAGCCGTGATTTGTGCATTGTTGGTCGAATACCTCAAACGGCCTCAAACTAGACGGGTATACATACACACAGTGGCGTAGCGAATAATTCCCGGTCACCTGGGCAAGTACAACCAAAAAAAACTTTATTGATTGTTTTTGTACAGAACGCGACGTAATTAATGCATCGTTCAGACGTTTCAGTTTTAGTTGAACAAATTTTATTGAACGACATAAATTGAACAAGATTTCGTTCACACTTTAAATTCACAATTTAAATCGAACCGATCTCGTTAATCAAGATGGCGTCAGCGGACTTTTGAGAATATGTTGTTAAAAAGTAACAAACACGTCGTATTTGGATTAGAAATAGATTGTAGGAAGAATTGAATTAGATGCATCTAATAATTTTGAGAGAGATGGTATTTAAAATATTAAAACATAATGAAGGGTATCTTAATTATTTACGAATTTCGGAAGAACAATTTGATAAACCTTTGTAAAATTAAAGATTAATTTCAAAATTAGATAACTGATGCAAGCAAAATTAAAAAAACATTGTAAACATAAAAATACAAATAAATTTAGGTTTTGCGAAAAGACAACACTTGCTAGAAGTTACCAGGAATCAAATAATATGGAACGCCAATATTCATTTCAAATTTGATTTGATTTGATTTAAAGATCACACACGTGCATAATGCATTTGTTGTAGCTATATTTAAATATAATCGCAAATTAAATCAAATTTAATTCTAATTGCATTAATAAGTAATAAATGCATGAGTTATTACTTCTAGAAATGCGTGAGAAGAATGTAGCTGTGGTACACGTGTATGATTTTGTAAAAAGTCATATAATTAATTTAATTTATACTCCTGCATATTTATTTTAAAATTTTTCTTCTATATTTTAATTATATTCTATATTTTACGCACGGGGAGACATACATAATACAATATAACTCTATCTTGACAAAGACTCCTTGCTTCATTCATATTCATATATCATTTTAAATATACTCTTCGGTTGCATCGATTCTTGGCATGACTTTAATGATTCACTTGATAGTGTCTTCGATATGATCGACATGTTCATGTCATCACTCCTTTCTCCTTCCGTCTGCTCAATGTTTTTAATCCATCTAAGTGTTTTCCCAATATTTTTTTAGTACCTACGCTCTTTTCGAATGTCCCCATTAGTAAAAACAGTGAAGTTGTAAATAGTTTTTTCACAACGCACCCCAGGGAGGATCCCTTTTCTACAGCATTCGGTCTATTTTTTATTGCAAGTGAATGATTTGAGTTTCTGATGTCCGGAAGATTGTTTGAGTACGATAATTTTTTATTGCTTTGATTGCCTAACCCCTTTTAAGTTTTCGTAGTAAGCTTTCAAAAAGAAGAAGATGGTTTTAAAAAGAGTTATTATGTAAATACGAATATAAGAGGGACACCGCTAATATTACAAAAACATATGATTATAATTAATAGGCGTAGGCGAAAATCTTTACATAGTATAAAATGAAATCGCTCCCGCTGTCTGTACGCTTAGATCTTTTAAACTACGCAACGGATTTTCATGCGACTTTCACCAATAGATAGAGTGATTGAAGAGGAAGGTTTATATGTATAATACATGCATACTATAGCAGAGAAAAGCCGAGAAATTCAAAGATTCAATTCAGGCAGAGGGCAGCGGGCTGGTAAGCGGGCGGTGTGGATTTAATATGTATGCAAATTAAGAGATGGCTCTGTGTTTCTCTGCTGGGTCTGCTAGTATATAATAAAGCATGACTTATTTAAAATAGAGCAAAATTTTCTCGAAAAATGTAAGTAACATAGAATCGCTGTGATTTTTTTTCATTAATATGCTGCTTATACACGTAAACGCGAATATTTTATACACGAATATTTATTTTTATATACGAATTTTTTCATTAATATGCTGCTTATACACGTATACCGCGAACCGAAGAGCGAGCTGAACCACGAATTATGGGAAAGGAACAAAGCAACTGCTAGCGGTGTTTCTCGTAACATGTTAAATAACGGAAGTATTTGTATTTTTTATAATTTTCGGAGCACACATAGGGCCTTCGCTTATGGAGAAACCGAAAATTGATTAGCAACGCTATTCACGGCACAACTCAATTTATCAACCTCCTGAACAAAATCGATATTTTTCTGATCTGACATATCGCAAATTACTCGAAAATTTGACAGGTCGTGAGTCGCTACCATGGCAACCTGTCAACATGGCAAGTGAATGTGACAGTCGCGGCGACCAGCACTTCTAGTCACCGCGTCTCCCTTGATACATGGTCTTTAACAAGTTGCCTGTGTGCGAACCGCTAATGAAATTCACAAGCTCCCTCGCTATGGATAGCGATTGAGTCGCCACCTGTTTTTTTTTCAGTTTCTCCATCAGCGAATGGCCTTAGTGATTTATTTCTGTTCAGAATTTCGTATACAGTTTATCTAAAAAAATAACGCAAAAATTTTTAATAGCTTATAACTTCGTTTACTAAATAACGGTGTTTTAAAATTTATATATTTGGTTAAAAACAATTAACCAAATATATAATATAGTACAATTTAATGGTTGTTTACCAGTTGTATAAAATTGAAAACATCAATTTATAAACTACAAAGGGTTCAAGGGAAATCTTAATTTCTGCTACCTCGGGCGGCTGCCCAGTATTAAGTCCGTCGACACGCCACAGAAAGAAATCAATTACCGACTTGATCGACAGTTGAGAACATTTTCAGTGTTCATTATATTATTTTGCTTTGCAGTTGACTGGACTGCGTGCATAATTAAAATCATTAGATTGAATAACACACACGGGTTAAAAAATGATGAATTTGAATGTAAATTTGTAGCGGATGCAACCTTGGATTGTGAATGTATATGGAATCAAAGATTACTGCTTCATCACGTTATTCCAGCTTAGCCGCACACTGAGAATTGAAACTACGAGTATATTATCATACTGATTAAAACTTCGCAACACGATTATTAAAATTCCTATTGTGTATTAATGATTGCAGTAAAAATACCTTTGTAATAATAATATGTAGTGCATTTTCATGATGCGTCATTCCTCGTGCATTTTATTTTGTTTTTCATTTATTTACTTGCTGGTTCCTGGCATGCGTTGCAACGCCATTCAAAGAAGTAAATTGATTCACCCTGCATGTCCTTTCTCGTGCGTCCCAGTTCATCCCCCGAGTCCTCTTCCCCTCCTGCGTTCTTCAACCACCTTCCCCGCCTTCCCTCTCCCTCGTCAACCCTCCCGCGAACCCCCTCCTGCCTTTCCTCCCTGCCGCTAAAATATATGAAATACACATTTTCATTTATACAAATTTCATAACGCCAGAGCTTACCATTTCATTTGCGGGCGTGCGCACAACCAATCACACAAGTTTCATCGCAATCGGATGAAACGGTATGGCAGCGCATAAAATACGAACAAACAAACAAATATTGATTTTTATACATAAGATTAAATTTGAAACAGACCAAACACGGGCACAGGAGGACGGGTCGTTTTTACGACTCGTTCGTGTCTTCAACAGCTCGGCTGTGGATCGATTTGCCGGCCTCTATGTTTTCTCCCTCCTACAACATGGGTCTCTTCAAAACCCAGATTCACTCCTTTCTTTCCACAAAAAGACCCTCCACACGGCATCCCCAAAAATGTCGTAAAATCCGTTCAGTAGTTTTTGAGTTCATCTCGAACAGACAGACATTTAGACAGACAGACGCAGCGGAGGACTTTATTTTATATTATGTAGAGATGATCGGATATGTTCCGTGCAATCGTATCAAATACATCACCCTAAACAAATTCTTATCAAACAATCAACGACAAATCGACAAGCTGACATTCAGTATACAAACTAGACAATATAGTAAAAAACGTGCAGAAATAGAATATTTTCTTCAAATAAATAAAAAAAGTAAAAAAAAATCTTAAAATCCGTCCAGTTTTGAAGGAAAAAATGGGTAATACAAAAAAAACTCGATTTTCATGATTTTGTTTAGGGTCAGCTTGAGGTGCAGTCATCCCTTTTTCAGTATTTGAGGGAGTAAGAACAACAGTTTGGTAAAATATCCATTGCTCAAATTTCTCGGCGGCCAGCTTTTTTCATTTTAATAACGAAAATTTGGATGAAAATTACAGCAAAGTGAAAAGTGAATATCTTTTCTGTCCTTTTTACCTCTAATAAAATCGTTAAAGGGACTCGATTAGCAACAATTTCCTGACCATCTTACCACAACTTCTGTTGAATATCATCAAGATACAAGTGTTCCTTCATCATCTCTATGAGATACGAGTAATAACAGATCGACTATAAGCAAAATATTGCAAAATATCCCAGCGGCGGGCGGCGGGCAATGGTCACTGATCGTTCAACTCAACAGACTTGACATTGGTCACTTGACAGTTCACAGTTCTGCTGCGGGCTGCGGGCTCCGCTCGGTCAGCGATTCTGACTGCTGGTCTCCAGTCTGCGTCTGTGTCTGTGCTCACATTCCGGTTTTACCGCTCTATCCATGCTACCTACTTGCCAGCGGTCGAAAACATTCTTCGTGAACACTCAACAAAGGGAGCCACAATTTTAGTAATTATTATATTGTATAAATAAAAATTAATGTATGTTTGCTTGTTTGTTTGTTGCTATATTGAGCATAGGAAATGTTTGCAACTTTCAAAATATCTTCTTTCCACTCTCGCAAAGGTTTCTGAATTATTACAACCACACGACAATACATCTGAAAAGTTTATAACCATTACAAAAACTCTTACGAGACTGTCAGCCATGTCGCGCTTTGAAAATGACATTTTGCAAACCATTGAGTGTTTCAATTTTCGAATAAACTCTTTAAATTAATGAATTTGATTGAAGTACTCACCTATGATACTCACAAAAATCGAGTACTTTGAATCTTATCAAGAATTATAGATATTTTAAATAGGTACCTATGTTAGATACAAAATTTGATCAATATAAAAATAAATTTTTCTTTGTTTGTCCTTTATGCGTTCCTAAAATATTCATCGAAAACTAATGTCAACCTCTTGTTGGAAAAAGTGTCTCTGAATTATTGTCATTTAACATTGTTATAATTATAAAAATTAATTTTGTAAATTTTTTTCTAATTGTCTTTTTTTTCTTTCACAGGTGAGTGAGTGTTCATCTATTTCGACATCTTCTTTTTCACCAATTCGTGGTAAGAAATACAAAAAGTTATCTCGTCCCTTATGTTGTATTGCACCAGACAGAAGGTACATCTTTACATATAACTGCATACTCACTCAAATTTCGATTCTTCGGATATGTCTGACTAATGCACATACTATTACACTATACACTTATTTTGCGCTGTACACTGTTGTTTGCACATTTTTTGCAAGCTGTTTAGACAAATTTTAACCATGCTTTATATGCCCACTGTTCGTTCTTTCTAGGTACAATAATAAAATATATTTAACTACGGACGATCGGACTCCGGACGATCGATGTTCTGCGCTAGTATAATTTAAAAAACATACCCAAGTAAATTAATTTCATGACCGATCAAGATTTAGTACTTGTTACGAAAACCAATGGTTTTCTATCCACTGCAGGTACCATTCCTAACTCAAACCTGACAGTGTAAAAACACTAGTTATCAACAGCTCAGCTGTGACACTCGCCACACTGTCAAATTAATATAAAAAACAACATTTTTTAAATATTGGCATCATTTTGGTATTCGCAGGTCACGGAGTGCCTATTGAGACCTTACTGGGACCTGTTTTATATACCTTTTATCGTTTCCTTAATAATTTTCAATGAATTTAAACTCGTAGGGCATGGAGGTATTGTACCATGGTGACTCTAAATTTACTTGGTAATTTTCGAATGCCAAAAAGATATCTCCATAAAGGAAAAAGGTGAAGTTCCCGGTGTTGCCCGGGTTTTTCACAAGAATTTTTCGAAATCTAATGAAGATATAATAAACCTTGCACTTGTTTTGAAAGTGAGGTGTGCAAATTTCATCAGTCTCGAAATAAAATTGTAGATTAGTACTCAAATCAAATCAGACGCCGCTCGCCCGGCTGCCGGCAACAGACTACTATACTACTATAAATAGATTTGGGGTTTTTCTTCTCTTTTTAACGTTGTCTTCATTTTCTTGTGTGACAGTTTAAAAATTGTAAAGGAGAAAAATATCAAAGTACGAAAATAATATTTTCAAAATCTGACAAGAGATAAAGTTATTACCAGGAGATTTTGTATTTAAATAAAGAAACACGAACAGTAGAATTATTAGTATTATTATGAATTAACTAACTAACTAACTAACTAAATTACATTGTCTGAATTCCGACAAATTCGATATAATTTTGAAATTGGTAATTTTTTACATAAACCTCACACAGGAGTTCCTGAAGCAAGTAATTTACCTAAAGGCTTATGTCATCTTTCGGAATGCAGTGTGGGGGGGTATTTTTTAAGGAAATGAGGGCGATGAAGTTCTGGGTAGGAAAAGGGTATGAGGGGTGGGTAGGAATGGGTCAGGGTGTCTAGGAGTGACGTAAGGAATCCGTCCCTCCCGCTACGGTGCAAGACGATAAGTCGAGATAGACCAGCTGGAGAGATCAAAGAATCTCTCAAAACCGATCACTTCGGTGCTTAGACCTCAACACATCTCACCCGATTAACCTTGGTACCCCTGCTAAGTAACCAAACGCAGCGAACCATTTGGGGTGGCCTATGGCACACGTGTGGATTCCACCAATAAATGGTTCCTGGGCGGTACCTATACTGCCTCCCAAATTCAAATAATTTTCTGTTAAAAATATTGTATTGATTGGTAAGTGTACTTTATTGCTTGTTCGAATTCTCCAAAAATCACAAACAATTTTAAAAATATATGAAAGTTAAATTCAAATCCTTTTGAAAAGTTCTAGAGTTATAGAAATAATCCTAAAAATGATCATTTCTACAGCGCCATTTTCGTGAGAAAATCATTTGCAGGGCGCAATCGAGTTCATTGCACCGGTGTTACAGACAACCGAAATTTTGCATTTTTCTTAATATTATAGAAATAAACATTTCACTTCTTATCTTGGCATGTCAAGTTACATCATGCAATTTTTCATAAGTAACCAGTGCTTTTTGAAGGTATTTAATGTTTTTGTGCGTCATCAATCAGTAATCTGACTCACTTCTGAGATATATACAATAATAATGACGTTCGATAAT
The DNA here is from genome assembly GCA_936435175.1 of Glyphotaelius pellucidus. Lineage (NCBI taxonomy): Eukaryota > Metazoa > Arthropoda > Insecta > Trichoptera > Limnephilidae > Glyphotaelius > Glyphotaelius pellucidus. The sequence goes on from OW386560.1 coordinate 11,587,750, forward strand.
ATCGCAATTTTAATTTATTCGAAGTGTACTGTTTTAGTTAAGATGTTGTCAGATTTCATCATCGTTTTCAGTGAAGTGAGTCTAAACGATCTTCGACTCAACCGTATAAAACCGGAACGTCGATCCAAATCGCGAAATTCAATGCTTTTTTTGGCTTTTTTTTTATCGTGAAGATTCTTGAAGATCGCACCCTAATAATAAGTTGTTAGAAACTAAAGCTTATTATATATACACTTAAATAATATTTCTTCCTCTTAAGTAATACGTCTGTATTTACGCATAAAATACATAATGTAACAAACTATCTATTTAAGTATTATCCAGATTTTCGAGCGTATATTGATAAGCTCTGCGATCTCGATCGATCGATTGATCGAAATAGAAGAAGATGGAGAGACATGTTATTACGATTGTTGGACAGAGCGCGCTAATATTTTAAGTGATAAAATCGCAGCGAAAATGGCGAAAAAGCTTAATAAATCATGACTCGTTTAAAATAGAGCAAAAATCTCATGGAACGTATCTTAAGTATCATTTAAAGAAACATTGTGAATTTTTTCACAAATATAACTTGTAAAATAATAGAAATAGACTTGTTTTAAATAATTTTCGGAGCATACTTTGAGATTTTTTTCTATCGAGGGAATTTCATATAATTTGCGTTTCGGCGTGGAACGTATCTAGATATTATCTTAAAAAATAACATATATTTTTTTAAGAGCTTAAATACTTCAAATGTTTAAGGGAGATATGTAAGAAATCGTCGAAATACGAATAGTAGACCCTTAAGGTGTAACGTAATTTATGGATTCAACAAACATAACTCTATATATACATATCCCTCAACAAACATATCTATGACAATCGTGGCGTACCTAACTTATAAAATGATTAAATTGTGACAATTCAAATTAATCAAACAAAACTTACGTTCGCACTCTGAAATTTGAACCCGCGACCTTCGAATTGCTAGTCGAAAGCCTTACCCTTCAATCACGGAGGCTACGAGTTAAAGGAATTAAAATATCCTCAGGTTATACGTAGCCCGGGATGTTAGTTTTATTGTTTAAAAAAATAAAATATTTATTAAAATAAAAAAAAATAAAAAAACAGTTTGGCTAAGGGCATCCATTCCTTCCACATCCTTGAAAAAGATCTTAAAATGTAGGAAGTATATTTTACTTAAATGAGGAACTTGAGTCGAGGACGTCCGACGAAGAGTACTTTAAAAGTGTGTTTATAAATAACGAAGAAGTCAATTCAATGTCCGAGGTTGACCGTGACAAGAATACAGATCCTCAAACACAGTTTTTTTATGTTCATGATTTTTTTGTTACGAAGCCAATCTTCAATCTACATTCTATACCACAATAATAAATAATACAAAAAAATATTAAAACTGGTTTTCATCTCTCGGTACTTAGTAAGATACAATTAGTTAAGGCGGTAAACAACCCTAATATTTTTTGTTTGCTTAAAACTCGCGTTTTAATCATTTCCGGCAAATTCGTAACTATAATAACTAATTTACTCCAACCGATACCTGGGGATGTAAGTTTTTTATATTTAAAATTAATAAAAACAATACCTTACCATTAATATATTTTACGTTTTAAAACTTTATAACCAGTTTTTCAGCTATAAAGTTAGCGGTAAGCACCAGATTTTATTTTTCTAGACTATGAATTAATAACTTTGGGAGGTATTCATTTATAAACATCTTAAATATTTGTAACACGTTCTTCAGAATTAATTAAAATTAACGCGGCGGAAAGGTCAAATCTCCAGGCCCGCTACGGCGAATTCGACCGTACGTTCGTCAATACGACGTGCCGCGGGCGTATATTTGTTTACACGCTTTCTTCACTTACGTCGTTAAGATTCCCATATTCTTTGTCTTCTTCTTTTCTTTGATAGGGCAAATTCGACAGTAGGTCCGTCCAATTCACGGGTCGCGAGTCGCAATTTGTACACACGGCTTCTTTACTTACGTCGTTAAGATTCTGAATATATTTTAGGGTATATTGTCGTCTTAATCTTCGCTCGACATTAGAATTTAAAAAATGTTATGAAAATATTAATTCATATTTTAGAGCTAAGCGTGATGATGCGCCCTGAAAATAGTTTTTTAAAGTAAAAACTTCTTTAGCACCATTGTGATTTGAAACTCGATGAAACGAAAAAGCGATACTAAAAAGAGACAAACACATACATCTACAGGATTTAGCCTTCGAGAGAATGAGATAGAATAATCGATCTCTTCTTTGTGCGATGCTTCGTAGTCTCCCCGTTCCTCACTTCTTTAGTTTTCTGAAGGTTTCACTTCTACCGCGTGTGAACTGTATTTTTTTTTAACCATAACTCCACACAAGAAACCCTGAGGAAAATAATTTAACTTAGCAACTATGACGCCCCGCAATTAGGGAGGCGGGTATGGGTATCGCCCCCCGGAAATCATTTATTGGATAACCAACCCCTCTGTCACAGATCACTCAAGTGGTTCGCTACGTTTGGTTGCTTAGAAGGGGTGCCTGGGTTCATTGGGTGAGGTTATGTCCGGATATTGGCGGAGGATGATGCGTCTGCCCACCAATTGTGTGTCAGGATGGAGGGAGACTGGTTGAGGGACACTTTTGGACCTCTCGAGCCGGACTCTCTTGACCCAGTGGGAGGGATTGATTCATACGTCTGCCGCTCCTCGACTCAGATTTCAGTCAGTCTGACTCCAGATTCCTAACCACCCCTCGTACCTTATTCCTTCCCAGAACTTCCTCTCCTTCCTTTTACCAAAAAGACCCTCCACACAGCATCCCCAAAGATGAAGCAGGCTCTGACGGGAATTATTTTCCTCAGGGTCTCCTGTGTGGAGTAGGGGATGAAAGGAAGGAGAGGAAATTAGGGGATAGATTCGTACGTATAGGAATGACGGACATACGAGTCTATTCCTCAAACTGCGGTGCAAGGCGACAGATCGAGAGAGATTTGCTGGAGAGGTCAAAAGGTCTCCCTCAACCAGTCCCTACCGATCACATAGTATATGAACAGACGATTCCGCCGACAATGGTTCCCGGGGCGGCGCGGTACCGACGATCACCTCCCAAATTGAAAAATGAATTGTTTCATGACGCCAGAGCCTACTTACTACATTCAAGGTTTTTGTGAGACTTACAAACTTTACGAAGATTTATAGAACGAAATTGACACTTCGTCGCCTCAGTTCTTAATTGTCCAAACGACCATTAGAAAATTTTAGTGGAGGCGAAGGTTTTCTTTCATTATTTCGATGAAACATGATGATAGGTGTTTAAGATAAAGATATTTTCGTAAAGGTTTTCGCACTAGTTAAAATAATTAATAGCTAAGTGATTAACCATCATTTTTTATGCTTTAATTTTCATTTTAAAGTGAAGATTGGACAAAAACTTAAATGGTCGTTTGGACAATTAAGAACTAAGGCGACGACTTCTGTTCATTTGATTTATTTTAATGAAAGTTCAGACCGGAGTTAAAAAGTGCTGTGAAGACTTTTTCCAGCCAATGATAGCTACTACTCCATTGTTGTCTTGGCAGTAATAGTGATCTTTTTGTGGCCGCAATTGGCTGGAAAAGACCCAAGGCTGTAGTACTTTTCTTCCAATCTGAACAAAGCCTTATAACAATAATAAATTAAGTCAGTTTGAATGTAAAAATGATAATATTATTTTTCTTTCATTTGATTAATTCTCAATTCACCTCATCATGTCTTTCGAATGCTTTTAGATTGCTTTTATTGTCTTCATTATTAAGAAAATCGAGTGCAGTTGACACGCGGTAGAAGTGAAACCTTCGCCCACACAATCTCAACCAATAGGAGTCACAATCAATACATTGCAAAATGTATATACCGTTTTTTCTAATTTATTAGAAAGATTAAAAAAAATATATATTTTGAAATTAGTACAGAAAGCTGGAGATATATGATCTGGTAATATGCGGGATATTTTTAAAGATAAATCGCCTGCATACAGAAGTATTTTTATATATTAGTATGCTTTACTATTTTTTTTTTTTTTTTATATATTAGGTTTTTAGACGTTGGTAAATTTGAAACGTCAGTATTTACCTTCTTATTCATATCATAATATATCGATCACGGAAATTTGAATTGCTGTAAAGGATAAAATGTTAATTGAAATCATATCTCCTGTTTTTATAGATCCATAAATTTTTTTATTTTTTATTATAAAATATTAATTTATTTTAATTTTTTCAGAAAAAAATTTGGTTGTCTGTAAAGTCGGTTTATGGACAATAATTTTACGTGATAACGTCAAAAGAAAACTTTTAAATAGAATTTTACAGTCACAAGCCGAACGCTTAGGCCGATCGTGCCTCGATAACAATAGTACCCTTTACACACAGAGTTCGGAGCGGGACGTGCCCTGCGCCACTTCAGGCCGCCGCGCAGAAAAGTCTCACAGTGAACTGCGCTATAAACCGTTATCTTACTTTCGTTCTTCACTTTTCTGCGCGGCGGCCTAAAGTGGCGCGGCGCACGTCCCGCTCCGAACTCTGCGTGTAAAGGGTACTATTGAGTCATGCTTTTTCGTGAGTGCGGCCGGCGTTCATCGATTTATAAGACGTCAAAACAATTCTTCTAAAATGCACGTAAAAGACTCGCTTATTTTTCTAGAAATATTTCGACGACTCATTTTTGAATTTTTTGTCCTTTACAACATTTCGAATTTCCGCTTTCGGTGTGGTATGTAAATTAGTAATTTTTAGAAATGTATTTGGTGAATTAGTATCAGTCGGCTAATCTTGTCAGGGTTCCTACCAGAGAGCAACTTGATGGATGTATATATCAGAGTCGCAGGCTGTAAAACGGTTTAGATTAATTTGTGGGATTGACTTTCAAGAGCGAAAACCAACAGCAAAAATAATATCAAAGACAGCGAAATAAGATGGGATTTACGGATTAAAAAAATATAAGTAGATTAAAAAAAAAAACACTGTTGGAATAAATCTAAAAATAACACTATTGACATATCATCAATCAATATGAATTTAATGAGAGTGGAATGCATTCAAGGAACTGATCACAAGTCAAGATTGTAAATATAAGTGTGGCTAATTATTAATTAATTATGTATTTGATTACAGTGCAATAAATAAGGAAAGAGGATGGATGATTAAAATGCAGTAAAATGCAATAATTGATGCCAGGACTAGGTGATGTTATTTTCTGCGATGTGTAAGCAATTATACTCGTAGCGTAGATTTTTTATTGATTCTTAGAATAATATTTTGGTGAAGGGTCGATCATGTTTTGCATCTTCCTCGAAATTATGTTATGCGAAATTTTATTTATTTTTAAGTTTATTTTTTTAACCACTAGAACGCTTTTTGCCACAATATAGCGCCATTTAAAATTTCTGGGATTGGTTGGCTGCCAGTTCTGGCAAGTTTTTCCAAGATGCATTAAATTTTTTGACGTGATAATGTCTTATAAAGCGAAGAACGCCGGCTGCATGCACGAAAAAGCACGACTCATTGTCACGTTCCGCCTGAGCCGAGCGTACAAGCGAGATGATTGAATAAGCGATAGAGAGGCACGATCGGCCTAAGCGTTCGGCTTATGACGCATCAATGCAATTTTTCACCAATGTTTTCTTATGACGTTATCACGTAAAATTGTCGTCCGTAAACCTACTTTACAGACAACCAGTTTTTTTTGTAATATTTTAAAATACTTCCGCGATTCAAAATTAAAAATTTATTTTAGTTGAAACAGATTTCTTCTATTCATATTTAATAGATGTCATTTAGTTATTTAGGAACTATTTAATTTTTCAAAATCGTATTTTATAAAAATATGTTTTCGTTTTTTTTTTATATGAATACAGCACAAGAGTTCCAACTGCTCCCGTCTGGAGCGAGTGAGACTATAGCATCCCCAATTGGGGTATTTTGTGATGCTGAAGGTAGTGGAGAAGGGAAGGAGATGGGGAAGAGGAAGGTGGGAAGTACCTGTCTATTCAGATCTGGTCACTAAACACGGTGGTTTTACACCAGGGCGATACTGAGAGTATCTTCCACTCTGGAACGTGCCGCAAATATACCATAATATTATTTTAAATGAATAAATTGTGAAATAACACAAATTAATCAAATAAAATTTATTTGCCACGCCGGGATTCGATCCCGCGACCTTCGGAATGCGAGTCAAGAGCCTTACCGTTGGACCACGCCGGTCGTAAATTTAATTTAAATTCTATGAAACAACCCGTCATTGGATAACTTTTTAGATTTTCACGGCCAAAAGTATTTTCGTTGTATGTTTTTGGGGTGTTATGCCGTGTTGCGCTACGTCCTTCTTTAGCCAACGTTTCGGACATGCGTTTAGCCATGTTTACACATCTGCCCTGATGATGGACACTGCAACGCTGTCCGAAACGTTGGCTAAAGAAGGAGGTAGCGTAACACGGCATAACACCCCAAAAACAAACAACGAAAAAAAACCGTCATTGGTTTTCAACTTGGTATGTATGAGTGGCCTCAACTCAAGTTAAGTTGCATCCCGTAAATTTTCACGGGCAACAAAAACTTGTAGGTGATGTTTAAAAAAAAATACCTATTGAACTAAAATGCCGCTAGGCGCCAGGTTTCTCCTGGCTAACCGCTAGTCAGCGACTAACTACTAACTAGCAGTTACTGGTAACCGGTAACCGGCGACCTCTGCTGGTATTATATTTCTGTTTTCACTTTCTACCAGAGTCCGCGCCGGTGCCGTTAGAGTTGGGCGGCTAGGCCTCTGTTGTCGTGATCCCGCGGTACCGTGGTGTGGCCACACGATGCCTGATGCCTGATCCCTCACTATATTACATACTAGAATGCTCTGTCAGGCTGACAGACGATGGCGGCTGGTTCAAATTAACCCGTGAATGACCGTAAAAAGAAATTATAAATCATTTTCCATTTTTATCGGTTTACGTGGTTCAGTTTTATAAACGTTCGCTTGGAGCGATTATGGTTGAAAAATGTACCACTTTTATTTGCGATTGATAGCGGTCCAAAATTCGGTCCAATTTTCTTACCATTCGTAAAACATTTATTGTAATTATTTAAAACATTTCCATGGCCAGCTATTTATTTTAAAACGAGGCTATTGAAATGCTTTATCTATTATGACCATAGATGTCGCAAATCCGAACTTTGTAGACTATTTTAGAACCATGTTAAAAATAAAATTTAAAATAATTTTTTCACGCAGAATTTCTGATCAGTTGTTTACGGCTAAAATTAAGTCCTTTTTCCATAGGAATGCACCTTTCATTATCAAGTATACCACAGACAACATAAACAGAAATCGAAAATATTCTATGTCGACTCGAATAAGTACCTCTCACGGAGTTTTAAAGTAACAAACAGGATTCGCGCGGTTATAAGCTTTACGATTTTTTTATATTTTTTTAATAAATTTTACAAATATGATATACGCTCAAATACAGGTTAATTCATTGGCTATATAGCACTATAACAAATTTTTATGTTTCCATGTTAAAATTCATAGGTATGATTTTTTTAATGTTGGAGAAAAATTAAAAAAATGAGCTTTTGGAAATCTTGAGCAATCGAAGCAAATTTATTTATTTCGCGTTGTTAAACAGTTTGACGTTCTAAGTACACCAAAATACATGCCAAAAATATTAATATATAAGGTTTATCTCAAAAAAGACAAAAGCAAACATCTCACATAATCATAAAAGCAGGCCCATTTTCACTCCTTCCTCTCAAAAACGCTCCACACAGCAACCTCAAAGATGACACAGGCCCTCAGATAAATTATTTTCCTCTGTGTGGAGTTAGTGTAAAAAATAAGAATCGCTTGTTGTTTTTAAAAGTGTTGACAAACATGTTGGTTTTTAAAAGTGTTGACAAATTTTTAATTAAATTGGTGTCGGAAACTAAGTTAACTGTGTTTGAAGAACTGCTCATTTAATTTATCCACTTTGATATATTTAGATTTAGACATCATGCTTGAAATTCATAAGCAGTGGTAGATAATATAATTTTTGTGATGTTAGTAACCGCGCGCAATAGGTTAAAAATCATATCAATAAGGAACTCCAGTCCATTTTTTAATTTTTTTAAATGAAAAATGACCTTCTAACTTAAATAACTCCATATTTATTTTTATAGTTAGTTTTAATAGTTAAAATAAATGTCAAAGTTTTAATTTTTCAAGATCCCCCGAAAACCACCGAATCTAGTGTGACGTCATCATGACCAATCGAAGTATGAATTTTGTAGGCAACTGGAATCAGCTGATCATCGCCGGCCATTTTGAATTTCAGATTGGAGCGTTTTATGGACGCGGTGACGTCACGCCTCACAAATTCAATAACACCAACTTGGCAAGGTGTTTTAATGAGCTGTTTTAAAATGGACTTTAATATTTTGTTTTAAATTCTACGTTAAATATTATTTAATACAACTTATATATTCAGAATCAGCGTTTATTGGTCTTTAAGAACATATTTTTTTAAAGCCATAATATTTTTCACCGGAGTTCCTTATTGGTCAATGCATGGTTAAAATAACCTAGAAATTACCATTGGAGGCAGAGGTTCGTTATTTGCCTATGGAAAGTTGTCTATCGCCGTAATCGACATCAACAACCGCTGGAGCGAGACGGGAGATGTCGGAGATAGGGACAGCTGTGGCAGCGGCCAACAGGCTTTTAGACCTAGGCTCGTTAATTCAAAGCAACTCACAAAACAACATGTTATGTTTGAGTCTCAAGTCCAATATCGCAATAATTCGCAGAAATTTGATTATATTTAATCAAATCATTAGCTTTTATTATGATTTTCACTTCTCCGTAGTGCTTGCCTGGCTGAAGTTAGTATCTTTTTGTAATCTTGTCTAAAACCTGCCTAGCATGTTCCAGAGTGTTTCCTCTTTTACCCCATGTTGGTATTTACAAAATTCTGTATAGCGCCTTCATAAATTAGTTTTCGCACAAAAAAGTTTAAAACACAAATTTCAAAAGTGCATGTAGAGCTAATGAACGAAGAAATGATTAAAGGAGAAAATATGACGCAATATGAATGGTAGAAGAAGTCGGGACGCCCGAGGAAGATATGGCACATGAAGTGAATTAGATACACGAGTCGAGCCATGTCAAGAGTCAGAATTATAGAAGAACACGTATGAAACAATGTAAGAATGTGAATGAGGGTTTATGCAGTAGCGTAGTTAGGGAAAGGGAGGGGGGGGGGGGGGGGTGATGGAGGCGGCTCGCACCGGGTGCCACCACCCGACCGTGGAAAAAAATTACGAAGGTAGAATATTGCCACAAAAATATTTCGCACGTGAACACGGTTTGTTATTTATATTTTGGTAGCTCTATGTCTCGGTGGTCAGGGATTCCCCAAAAATTCTGTTATTTTATTTTTGTTCCCAGCTCTTAACTATTGCTCGGTTGGGGATTCCCCTGAAATATTCCTAACTTGTCACCTGTGTCATTATCATTTCTTTCGTACATTGTGATTTATGTGAACTCGTGAAGGGAATCATTACCTATTGGCTGACGTGAATTTGTGAAAAAGTTGTTATTCTGTTAGTGTTTTTAAAAGTGTTGAAAGACATCTTTCAAAAAACAATATAAGTGGATTGGATAGTTTTTATTTTTGTAATAAACGATAACTGATAAACGCAAAACCTCAATACAAAAAATAAAGCAGAATGGATCGATAACTGACTGAAAAAATGATCAATCTTTTGTCTGTTTTTTTTTTCTGTATTTCATTGTTTTGTGTACACAATATATATGTGTACACAATATGGCGTGATGGTTAGTTAATTAGTCAAAAATGTATGCAGGCCGCAGGGGGTAAGCTAAAAAACGGTTCCTATTTCTGAGAGCTAAATGGAAAATTATAAATAATACAGAAAACTAAATGTCTAATCGAAACGACTCATAAAATATTAGAGATCTGCAAGCCTATCAACAATCTATAGCTTAAGAGGAATATGTACAAGCCATAGATATATCTATTCTTGTCGTGTCTTTTATCACCATGAATATAGGTAATAGGCCTAAAAATCGTTTGGCAAACGGTGTCTAGAAATGGTCGATTTAAGTTCAAAAGTTGTTTTTATTTATTATGTGAATAATTTTATAAGAGAGAGAAATGTTAATCAAGAGTAACTGTATTAATTGTTTTTGTGTTTAATTCGTAGAGCTACATTTAATTTTTAGAATTTAATTAAAATTAAATTTGATAATTTCATTATCAAGTTCTGCAAGTATTTCAGTATGTATTTTTGTTTACGCTGTTTCGGTTTACAAGACCATTTTCAAACTGTGGTTAATCCGCTGTTAGACGACTTATTTATACGTCAATTTTAAATTTCGACGTGAAATGTGGTTAATCCACTTTTAGACGACTTATTTATACGTCAATTTTAAATGTCAATTTTTAAGGTGTATTGACCGGTAATGAACCAACAGAGACACCTTCAAAAATTGACATTTAAATCGTATAAATAAGTCGTCTAAAACTGGATTAACCACAGTTTGAAAATGGTCTTGTAAACCGAAACAGCTGTAACAAAAATACATACCATACTTGCAGAACTTGATAATGAAATTATCAAATATAATTTTAATTAAATTTAAAAAAAGGGAAACTGTCACAAATAATCTTAACCATAAAATCGTACGTTTAAAAGTTGTTTCTCATATGGATTCATAATTTTCTTATGAAAAAATGTTCTTTTTAGTAATTTACGATTATGCTTTTAATAAAGTAAATAACAATTTTTTTTATTCCCTCCAAGCGAAACGATTGGAAAAACTTTAATTTACCCAAAGCGTATTTTTTGGTATTCGTAATGTAAACAGATTCGTTGTAAAGATTATTCGAAAATAGTGATTTTACTGAGAGGTTTGCATTCTTTTATTTTGGTCGCCTGCTTAGGTAAAACCCACCGAATATCTACACAGTTAAATATTGAATTTGTGATAAGTGTCTGAATATCCGTGGTGATAATATTGTTAGTGTTTTTGATACGGTTAGGTTAAGTCGTAAAAAAGATTAAAAAATCTCCCGTTTTGGTAATAATATGTCAAAAAATATTACGACACAAATATAAACTGTTTTTATTATTTCTACACACATCTGAATATATACCCAACATGAAAAAACACAAAGCAAAGGAGTTTGCAAATAAATAAGCACCTTTATAAGCATTTCAAAATATAAAACATCGTATTTTTCGCTTTTGACAGGTGCAAAAGTCGATCTGCTAGTCATAGATAATGTATTTAAAAATATTCTAGTGTTATATGTATGAAACCATTGACTACGTCAAGAATGGTATTGGCGCGAGCGATTCCGATCTTGTCTTTCGTAGTTTCTTTATTCATAAGGGTTAAAATCGCATTTAAAAAATCTAAATCCAGTATTCCGAAGCTTATTTGGAGTAAAAATGTTTCAAATTGCATTTTGGTTTTGAATGGGAAGTTTTAAAGAAAACCTTACCGTGAAGGTTATAGGAAAGGTTTTTTTGTAATACAAGAAAAGATTGAAAATCTAAATCAAACTAATCCACACATATTTTTTTCTTACATTAGCTCCGCATAAGAGGCCCTGAGTAAAATAATTTCATCATCATCTTTGAGGATGCTGTGTTGAGGGTCTTTTTAGGAAACGAAGGAGATGAATTTCTGGGAAGGAAAAAGGTGTGAGGGAGAATCTGGGGGTCAGGAGAGACGGAGGTATAGTCTATCCTTCTCACTGCGGTGCAAGGCGAAGTTCCGAGAGAGTCCTGCTGGAGAGGTCAAAATCCTTCAACCAGTCTCTTCCGATCCGGCCTGACACGCAGTTGGTGGGCAGACGCATCCGCCGGCAAGACCAGCCACCCCTGCCAAGTCAACATCGTAGCGAACCACTTGGGGTGACCTATGGCAGTGGTGTTGATTACACCCACATATATATATATATATATACTAGCTGGTCCCCGGCAAGCGTTGCAAAGCCATTCAAATAAATAAATTGATTCTCCCTACATGTCCTTTCCCGTGCGTCCCCTTTCCCTTCCACCTTCCCCGCCTCCCCCCTTTATTCCCTCCCCGCGAACCCCACCTCCCCCATTCCCCTTCCCCTGCCTTTCCTCCCTGCCGCTAAACTATATGAAATACACACATTTTAATTTATAAAAAATTCATAACGCCAAAGCTTACCATTATATAAATCCTATATGTTATTCTGATGTATGAGCTATATTATTGTAAAGTTTCATTAAAATCCATTCAGTAGTTCTGCGTGAAAGAGTAAAAAATACAGATACATCCATACAATCTTTTGCGTTTATAATATTAGTAAGATATACCAGCCTCCGAAATTGTAAATACGTGTATGTATATACATGACCAAAATAACATTAAAATTTTTACTCCAGATACCTAAGCGCTGATAGTCAGTCGGGTACGTCCTGTTACACCCTGTATACAATAATAAATTGTTCGTGTTGTCATGATGTCCATATTAAGACACGTAATGCGGTAAGTGTCCACTTCTCCCATTGTATCCACTGCGGCTGATGTCGGCAGTTGGTGTTCCAATAACCGGCCACAAGGGTCACCATTTTAACAAAACAACTGTGGAAGATGCAGCTAAAATTGAACCGTCAATAATGTCACTCCGAATAAAATAAGGTAAGGCCCCGATATCCGCACGAATTTTTTTCGATTTAGAGCAGTGAAGAAATTTAGTATCAAGATCTGATCACAGGAGGTGTATTTTCAACGCAAACCTATAAGCCCTACGTTTAAGGTTAACCTAACGCTTTGTTTGTTTGTTTTTTTTTTTTTTTAAATATTATTTACTAGCGAGTTCCCGGCAAGCGTTGCTATGCCACTTAATAAATAAATTCTTTCTCTCTGCGTGTCCTTTCCCATTCTTCCCGTTCGCTCCGCCTTCCCTCTCCCAACTCCCCTCGCCCTCTTCCTCCGTCCCGCTCCGCTACCTATTTAAAATATCTATAATTCTTGATTCGGTACAAAGTATTAGGTGAGTACTTCAAATGAATTCATTAATTTAAAGAGTTTCTAAAATTGGATTTTTATTTAACAATCACGGTTTCGCAAAATGTCATTCTGAAATTTTTAAATTTTTGACAGTTTCGCAAGAGTTTTTGTAATGATTAAAAAAAATCAGATTTATTGTCATTTGGTTGTAATAATGCAGACACCTTCGTGAGGAAGGAAAGAATGTGTTTTGAAAGTTTAAATAATTATGTAGATCTGAATGTAATGGAATCTTTCAGTTCAATTTTCATCCACTTCCCGAACTTTTCGCATATTTGATAAAAATGATTACAATACATACATTATCAAAAATGAACCAATATAAAGTTAATTTTGCTTTATTAGTACGTGATTAGCGTGTGTTTTCGTCCTTTTTAGGCCCTATTTTTTTACCTGCCCACGCTTTCACTTGTCACTGTGTCATTTCAACGCCCCTTAATTTTCTCTGGGTCTTCTACTGCCCCCCTGAAAGCCTCAAACGCCCACAAGGGGGGTGTTGACGCAACTATGTATACCTATCTATATACCTTGTTCCATTTCTCTACCCATCCTTTTTGTACCACAATTACCTGTCCTTACTGACAATATTACCTACCGTACAACAATAAAATCAATATGTCAGTGAGTCTGTTAAAAGAAACTGTGCAACGAACATCATTATTCTCTCAGTTTTATATAACATCGACCAGTTTTATGGAAGCTTGTGCAGTGAGTGACTTAGTGCTCCCTCAGACCCATAATATTGAGCCGAACATCAATCATAAGGGGTAAGTCAGTTTTCTTCCCCATTCATCTGTTTACCATTCCCCATAGTTGTGTCAAAGTATTCACAAGCATAACATTTTTAATATATTGATACAGTCCACTCCACGTGTCGCATTTGCGATACCAGGGGGCGTTATCGCCCACGTCGAGAACCTTTGTAATTTAGAGGGTATGTTTTGGCTTTTTGTATTAATTTAGCTTGGTTTCACGGTGTCCCTCTTCCGCTAGTTAGTTCATCCCGTCCCTAATCTAAAGTGACAGGCCGATTGTGGCACAATAAAAGAATCTCCCCGTCTGCGTCTGGTAGGTGTTTTGGTTATAAGTTATAAAATATAAGAGGATAATCGTATGTCTCGACTGGTCAATGGTGACCAGGCTAAATACCTACCTGTAACCAATAATATACCTTCAGCATAGATAAATAGAAACAAGAGAGATGGGCCATGAACGCGACTTTTGAAGAGCGTGGCTTTTGTGTGACTTATTTATATTTCGGAGGCGGGAATGGGTACCGCCGCTCCGGGAACCTTTATTGGATAACCAACACCTCTGCCATAGGTCACCCCAAGTGGTTCGCTACGTTTGGTGATTTAGCAGGGGTGCCCGGATTCATGGGGTGAGGTTTGTCTAGGTCTTGGAGGCGGATGACCAGGACACACTGAACCCCAGATTCCTACCCACCCCTTAAACGCTTTTCCTTCCCAGAACTCTCCTCTCCCCCTTTTCCTTAAAAAAAACCCTCCACACAGCATCCCCAAAGATGACATAGGCCCTGAGGAAAATAATATCCCTCCTGTGTGGGAGCTCATGTAAAAAAAATATATCGGTGACCGTTCCCCTCAGAATCATGCATTTTCAACACTTCCTTTGAGAAGTCATTAAAAATGATGAAAAAAGTGCAGTTCAAACGGTAGAAGCGAAACTTCACCAAAACAATCTCAGCCAATGAGCGCAGTTTGACGCTTCGTAGGTACTGTAAGTAAGTAAGGTTTCATTCTATCTCATTCTCTCGCAGGCTAAATCATAAAGATGTATGTGTTGGTCTCTTTTTAGTGCCATTTCCTTTTCATCCTAGTTTCAAATCAAAAGGTGCTAAAGAAGTTTCACTTCAAAAATTGGTTAAATAGGTTAGTTAGGTTAGGTTATGGGATATTTTTCAATTTCATAATTTATAATGACTTTTCAAAGGGGTGTTGAAATTGCATGATTCTGAATTGTCATGGAACCATTTATATCATATACTAGCAAATACTCGGAATGCTTTGCAATGACTCTAAGAAAGAAAGTGATTGTGTCTAAATTATATTCATTGAAGTGCTTTTCGGTGTATTATGTACTGCTATCCCATAACGCTACTATGTCTCCTTTCCAATCCCTCCTTCTGCCCCATCATCATCCCATCCAGAGCCACCGCCGGAGAAAAAGTGGTCAAAATATCTCCCCCAACCAATCTCTCCCAATCAGGCTGCCACGCAGCTGGTGGGCTGAGGCATTCGCCGCAAAGGTCCGGACAAACATCACCCCATGAACCCTTGCAAATGTGTAATAAAACGGAAAAAATAAATTTGCGAGATTAAAATATGAAAATCGATAAATAAATCATCTATTTTTGTTAGGCTTGCAGGGATTATTTTCGTTGTTAGTGATTATATATAACTCGAATCTTTGAATTCGTAATAATGTTACAAGAAGTTATTCGAGGAGGGCCGTAACAACTTTACGAGCAGTATTTAAAATATTGTTCTACCCCCTGGTGTGCATCTCTCTAAACTATCTAAAAAAAAATCAAAATTTTCTCACAGTAATAAGTACCTAATAACAATGCGTACCTCACCAATTTTACGCCTGTGGTTCAGAGAACTCGAATTTCTCTTGACCACAAACAGCCGAATTTTATTTATGTGGTTCGATTTCCATTTGCAAATTGCAATTTAAATTCAGTTCCATAAAAATACTTTATAAAATCTTTAAGCAAAAGTCTTCCCTTAAACTAATAATAATAATAATATATATTTATTGAATGAACTTTGCAAGATTTATAACTAAAAAAGTACATTTTCAGTGTTAAGATTTTATTTTATTTATTTATTTTATTATGAATCATAAATAGATACATGTATTTTAAAACGATTCTATACAATAATTAGTTACATAATATATATATTTCATGTACCCCCATAAATAAGCAGGGCTTGTGTGTATGGGGGGGGGGGGGGGTGTTATCATAATAGTTTTATTTGGTATAACTCATTTCATATTTTCATATTTTCACTATAATTTTTAGGGTGTGTTTTAAATTCTTTTATGTTAGTGTTCATGTTTCTATTTTTTTCTGGTAGGGAATTAAAAAATTTGACACCGAGATATTTATGATTTTGCTGTCCTTTTTTTTACATTTAAGAATTGGAAGTATTGACGTTTGTCTGACATTTCTGTTATTTTTAGAGGGTGTTACTTTATTTTGAATATCATTTTTATAAATTTGTAATGTTGCGTGGTAGAAGTATAATGCATTTAATTTCCTGACCTTAAATTGTCTGAATAAAAGTTCTGACGAATATGTATAGGGTTTTTTTAAAATTGTTTTTATTATTAGTTTTTGTGAAACGTAAATTGTTTGTGTTAGATTTTTATATGTACCGCCCCATCCTATAATGCCGTATTGTATAATTGATTGACAGAAAGCGAAGTATGTGGTTCTAAGTAATTTTTCTTTTAAAATATGTGTTAAGATGAAGCTATACGTGAAATCCTATTTAGATTCATCTTTACGACGAATACGGTATGAACATCAAAAAATGTGCTACGGATAACTTGAAGCTTTTGGTAGCTTTTCTATGTATTGGAATTATAATAAAATTATTATTAACTTAACAAAAAATATAAGCGTAAACCACAAAAATTTTTTTTTTCATGACTTAACTATGAAGTAATATAAGAAACAATTTTTAAAAAATACCCCTTTATGACTAAGACTATTTTTGAGGTTTTGTATGTTCTAACTTTTTTCATTCTAATAAAATTATGCACAAAGTAAATAAAAACCACTTAATCGCTTACTTGCCGCGTGCAAACACGATGCGCGATTTTAAATTTTGTAAAATAATTGTAAAAAAATATTTTAAAAAATCTCAAAACTTGTGTCCTACAATTTTTATATCGTACGTTAATTCTGTCACGTGGGTTGTCATTCGAAATAGGTATACACGCAGCTCGTGTTTGTCACCCCCAACAGGCATTTTAAGCCTCCTTCCCCCCTTTGCTACAATTTTTCCTCTGAGATCCAGAGAGAATTCATTTATAGTAAAAACAAAATGAGACATAGTGGTGAAAAAATGACAGACTGGTAAAAGTTATGTAGGTTAAAAAGAAGAACAACCCATTTACGTTTCGAATTACGATAGGTTTTTTTTAAAATATTTGATTAATTTTAGTTTTTTTCGGGCACATGTGCATTTGTATCAGAGATAACGTAGTAGGTACGTACAGTTGTACAGTAGTGTATGATAGCCCCTTGAACCCGTACTAGCCCGTGCCAGATGGTCGGCTGCAGTCAAAGTCTGACCTGTGACCCGCCCAGAGGTCAAACCGTAATTATTAAATGGGCTAGTCTCAATATTATCATTCATACGTTTACAAAACAACGCAGTTCGTAAACGTGCCACTGGTATTCCTTTGTCTGCGCTACCCACAAGGTTTATTTTGAATTTACTGAACAGTGAAGGCCTCCGTGGTCCCGAGGCAAGACTCTCGACTCACAATCCGAAGGTCGCGGGTTCGAACCCGGCGTGCGCAAATAAATTTTATTTGATTAATTTGTGTTATTTCACAATTGATTCATTTAAAATAATATATAGTATATTTGCGGCACGTTCCAGAGTGGAAGATACTATCAGTATCGCCCTGGTGTAAGACCACCATTCAGAATTGAAACGTTGCTTGAAATGGCTTTAGCCGTGTTTAGTGACCAGATCTGAATAGCCAGGTACTTCCCCCCCTTTCCACTTCCCTATCTCCTTCCCCTCCCCACTACCTTCAGCCTCACAACATACCTCGATTGGAGATGCCATAGTCTCACTGGCTCCAGACGGGAGCAGTTGGGACTCTTGGGACGCGGTATTAACTGTAAAAAAAAAGTGGCGTAATAGAAAAATGTTGGAACCCCAAAATATAAAAAGAAAACTTAATTTATTTATAATACAATACATTTCAAAGAGATGCTTTGTCTGTCCCGTTTCAGGACAGCCAAATTGCGCATCATTTTATAATATTCTTAATAAAGGAATGGTTTCGTGCCATATATATCACAAGAATGAGATTCTATCAAGACAACTTTTGGGACATTCATAGCTGAATTCGGAACGAAAGAATGGTTTCTTTATGTCCTTGAAAGTATCGCAAGTATTTGATTCTTTCAAGGTTATTTTGGAGAACATTAATGATTGCATTCAGAACAAAGGAATGGTTTCTTTCGAGAGATCGCAAGGATGAGATTCTTTCAAGGCCATTTTGGAGAACATTAATAATCTTATAATTAAAATTATATTCTGTAACTATAATTTATGAACATTTACTAAGTACTAGACATTTCACATTTATAAACCAAAGTGTATGACAATGACAAATGGATTGCCAATGTATTTATGACTATTTAATTGAAATAGAAAATATCTCAATTATTCATTCATTCACTTAAAAAAAATCTAATCTTCCCCGATACGAAACGAATAAACTGGCAATATTTGAAAAACTTCTTCCACGCAGTCTGTCAACCCCTTCTTTTGTGTGCCAGGGGTTGCTTTAACTTTAACGTATCTGTCCTGTAAGGTCATCCGCTCATGGAAACTGAAAAAAACACCAGTTGGCGACGCGATCGCAATTAACCTCCCGAACGAAATCGATATTTTCTGATCCGACATATCGCAGATTACTCGAATACTTGACATTGGAGGTTATCCACCACATACCCGCCCTGGTATAAGTAACAGATGGTTACTCCTTCAGGGCTCTCGCAAGGACTCTAATTTTTTTTGAAAGAACGAAGCTACATTTAATTTAGAACGAATCTAGACCTCCAGTGTCCCTGCATACGCTGTTAGTAAGCAGTATGCAAGTGCTTAGCGGGACATACAAGATACAATATGTGTTAGTATGATAAGATATAGACAAGACAATGGGACAGGTTGGTGACAGTCCACGAGGCAGCAAGCGCTGAGTGGTTGCATCCGGCATATCCTACAAGCACCTGTAAGGGAGGAAGATACAGTACACAAATAATAAGGGCATGGCAAATGGGTGGGAGTCCTCTCCAATCGATTGGCAGTTCCAGCAAGAATGCACAAGACGTTCGGTCTAGCCGTAAACCACACTCGGCTTCCGCGCCCCTTAGCCGAATACTTGACAGGTCGTGAGCCGCTTCCATGGCTACCTGCAAACACGGCGACTGAAACGCGACAGTCGCGACAACGCGAGAGCACTGCCAGTCACCGCGGCCGTCGTTTTTCAATTGCCTTGTTGACAGGTTGCCGTGGTAGCGGCTCACGACCTGCATGCGGACTGCGGACCGCCAATAAAATTCACAAGCGATTGCGTCGCCAACTGTTTTTTTTTTCAGTTTCTCCATGAGCGAATGGCCTAAGTAATGTCATCTCTGTGGATGCTGTGTGGAGGGTCTTTTTAGAAAAGGAAGGAGAAGAAGTTTTGGTAAGGAAAAAGGTATCTAGGGGTCAGTGTGTCCAGGAGTGATGGACGTATAAATCTATCCCTCCCACTGCGGTGCTAGGCGAAATTCCGAGAGAGTCGTGCTAGAGAGGTCAAAAGGTCTCCCTCAACCAGTCTCTTCCGATTCGGCCTGCCACGCAGTTGTTGGGCAGATGCTCCGCCGCCAAGACCCGGAAAAACCTCAGTGTAATTCATCAAACGAAGCGAACCACTTGGGGTTGTTTATTGGATATCCTCCTTTCTTCGTTCATTCGCTCTAGTTGCTCAAACCATCTGAGCGTCCCTTTCTTACAGGACCATTGCCGGGTGTGCGCCGGCGCACACGCCAAAATTTTCAATTTTTATTTATTTTGGAATGCGTTTTTAACCCTTATGTACAAAGAAAACATATGAAGGACAAGGTCATAATCGCTCGGGGCATTCTTGTTCTACATTTGAGGTATCCTAAACACACCTAGCCACTCGGAATAATTTTTATAAAATTTCTCTATGACATTGACACTTCATTTTTCCCGGGATTTGAGCTATCAAACTAAGAGCGTCGTAGGTCGTGAAAAGGATCGATAAACCTATAAATTTATCAAATAAACGCAAGTAATGTTGTTTTCATGCATAGTTTATTGTTCAAGCAATGTGTTTCAGTAAATATATTAAACGATTGCACAAAATAAACACACAAAATATTACGTCAAAGTCAAAACTTCGCGAAATTTACGTCGTTTCCTCCTTGGCATTTGGGAGACATTTACATCAGCCTCGTATTGTTTGAGTATTTCCACATTTCTCACACGATTATACATGGTTTTACCACACACGTGGCTCAGGGATGTCATTTCTACAGCGTTTGCGTCTACTTTCACATTTCCTCTGCCATTTCCATTCCTCACTGCCGTACAACTAGTAGGTGCCAGCACTCAATTATGAACTGCTCTAGCTACGCTTCCTTGGAGAGTTTTTTGTTAGCGCCAACCACTTTCAGTCCTCCATTAAATGGGGTTATCTACATTTACCCTTCTAGATTAATTCACCACCAACGAATCCTAGAAATTCAACAATGCTTGTTTGGATTCAACATTATAAATATTTATATTTTATTTAATATCACAATATTGTTGAATCAACATGGATGGCGTCGGGTTTGATCAGCTGTTTTTAGTAAGTCATCGGCAAAATAATCAGCGAATAAAACATTGACCTCAGTAGAATCAATGCAATTCATTCCGATACGAAATAAAATAATTCTTAAAAATTGAATACATTATTATTTTATTACTGCTATCTGTATATACCAAAGATATTGAAATATAAGAGACTAGCGAGTTCCCTGAAGAAATTGTTTCTCCCTGCGTGTCCTTTCCAATTCGTCACTTCTCTCTCCCGCTTCCCCCTTCCCGAGTTCCCTCCAACCTCCCGCATTCTATGCATTCATTCCCGGTACATTCAATTTTCAAATTGCTCGCGTACCACCTGTCGCAATTTTTTATACATATTTAATAATGCCAGAGCTCACTATTGTACATAGAAATCATCGCGGGCATGCGCAAATCAAATCCCCAAAGTTTCATCGCAATCAGATGAACGGTTTAGTAACGCACAGACTTTTCACGGGACTGCGCTAGTAAGTACTAAAAGGGACACACTGGTAAACTTAACATTTTCAAATAATAAATCATTATAGTTGTGGTGCACCTTCCTCGCAAAAAATTATAATCTGGCTGTTTCTCAGTGACGTTTGGCAAGGATGTCGCTGTTGAAGTATACTACATATGGATCAATACACACAAAGCTATGTGTATATATTAGCACTGCCTAGCGTTTATAATTCGGCATTTATTGTGGAAATGAATATAATATAATTATTTTTATCGTGGGCCACATCGGATAATGCATTTGAGAGGAAATCCGGACATTTAATTTTTTTATCTTTTGCTAAAGCGATTCGTGAGAATAATGGGGACTTAATTTGACGCGATAAGGGGTTTAACCATGAAATTTTTACAGTTAAATGTAGTTAATAATTTTAATTTATTTATCTACGTTGTTAATATCTCCCAATTAAATATATTTGGCGGCAGAGTGAGAGGAAAATAATGTTATTACGTCAGAGAATGTAATGTTTTCAAACCGAACCTTTTTTAATGTTTTTTACATTAGCTCTACACAGAACACTACAATACAAATTTCAAGCCTTTATGGCGCCGTATCCTCTCTCGAAAAGAAGAAGATGGAGAGATATGTTATTACGAATTTTGGAGAGAGCGCGCTAATATTTAAAACGATGAAATTGTGAAAATGTTTAATAAAACACGACTCGTTTAGAATAGAGCAAAAATCTCGTCGAGGTTGTCCAAAACAACATTAAAAAAAGCACTGTGAATTTTTTCATACATATAACTTGTTAAATAATAGAGACAGACGTGAAAATAAAATTTTTCGGAGCATACTTTGCGATTTTTTTCTATCGAAGGAATTTTATATAATTTGCGTTTCGGCGTGGGGAATGTACAGTTATCTTCAAAAATAACATATATTTTTTTAAGAGCTTACAAACTTCAAATGTTCAAGGGAGATGATATGCAAGAAATCGGTAGAAATTCGGGTAACGGCGGCTTATTGTAAAAAGTGTCTCTCTATAATTATTGTCATTAATCAATGTAATAACCACAACGTCAAATGAATTATGTATTTTATCTTTTCATTTTGTTTTAATTCTTTTTTTTCTTTCTTTCCAGGTCAGTGTTCATCTATTTTGACAACTTCTTCTTCGTCAATTCTTGGTAAGAAATACAAATTGTTATCTCGATTCATCTTCTTCCCCTTTTTTATTGGGGTTGGGGCCTCCATCCAATGCAGGCCCAGCCTCTCATCTCTCAGTTTTATTTTCAAAAACACTCAGAGTTTCTTCTGAGTGTTTTCTTTCTTACCCCACATTTGTCTGAGGCGGCCTACCGAACGTCTTTCCCCTAGAATTACTCCAGTATTTTGTAGTAAAGTCGGTCTTGGAAAGATATATTATTTCTTCAAAAACAGCAAACTTTTTGATTATATTATTTTTTTTATGAATCATAAATAGATACATTTATTTCAAATAGATTCTATACAATAATAAGTTACATCATATATATATTTGATGTGCCCCCATAAATAAGCAGGGCTTGTGTGTATGGGGGGGGGGGGGGGGGGGTGTTATCATAATAGTTTTATTTGGTATAACTCATTTCATATTTTCACTATAATTTTTAAGGTGTGTTTTAAATTCTTTTAAGTTAGTGTTCATGTTTCTAATTCTTTCTGGTAAAGAATTTAAAAAATTGACACCGAGATATTTATAATTTTGCTGTCCTATTGTTTTTTTACATTTTAGATTTGGAAGTATTGACGTTTGTCTAAGATTTCTGTTATTTTTAAAGGGTGCTACTTTATTTTGAATATCATCTTTATAAATTTGTAATGTTGCATGGTAGAAGTATAACGCATTTAATTTTCTGACCTTAAATTGTCTGAATAAAGTTCTGATGAATATGAATAGGGTTTTTTTAAATTGTTTTTAATGTTAGTTTTTGTGATACGTAAATTGTTTGTGTTTGATTTTTATACGTACCATTAGCCATTAGTTCAAATTTCTCGCCCTAAGACGTTGTAATAATTTATATAAATAATAACATTCGTCCGTATCGCTGCGTGTAGTCCGGGACAGGAGTCCCTTTGCGGACTAGCCACTAGTTTCTAAGCTTTGTAGACTAAAGCTTTGAGGACCATTGGAGCTTATTCACCACTTACTCGCCCTGGTATATGATGGTTACTTCTTCAAGGCTCTCGCAAGGACTCTTAATGTTTTTGAAAGAACGAAGCTACATTTAGTTTAGAACAAATCTATACCTCAAATGTCCCTGCATACATTGTTAGTAAGCAGTATGCAAGTGCTTACATAATAAACTTGATACAATGGTGTTAGTAAAACATATATAAGGGTATGGAAAGATGATAGAAAGGAAGACGAAGGACAGCAGCTCGCGGGGGATTGTATCTTGCGTATGCTGCAAGCACCTACAAGAAAGGGAAGAGACAAACATGGTTAGATAAAAAAATGGCTCTGCAGTCTGGAGGGTTTCCTCTCTCTCGTTCTGGCGGTCGGTCAAATCTTAACGAGACAGGGCTTCCGCGCTCCTTAGTTAGTTCCTCAGTTGTGCCTTGAAGAAAGTAACTGGGAAATAGGGGCAAAATTCCCAAAGACCCTAAGGACTAGAGCGTCCGTCCCAAGGATTTTCGGCGCCTGGCTATGCAGGGACGGGGTCTAGCTCACTCCCAAGTGGGTAAGTAGACAATACAGAACCATTACAGTTCAGTTTAGTTCAGCCATAATAACGAGCTTTGAGAACCAGCCACTAGTTTCTTAGCTTTGTGAACCATTCACCAGTTTCTTGGCATTGAGGACTAGCCAAAGTTTAACTTAGAGGACTCACTAGTTTCATAGCTTTGTGGACTAGCCACAAGTTTCTTAGCTTTGAAGTCTAGCTACTAATCCTCCAAGATAGTTCAATTGAGATTGAACTTGGCAAACCAGTCCAATTTCAAACCGCAAGCTACGGAGAGTTTTTTAGCACAAAACATGCACCCTTCCAACACTCTCGCTATATATAACTTCCCGGAAGGTACACATGACGTCACAACTCATACAGAACGTTTTTACGCATTGATTAATTTAATCGTTTATCAAGAACGATTTATTAATTATACGAATCATTAATTGGAATTCTATTGCATGGATTTTATTCTTATCTTCTCATTATTGTTAGTACTTATTATAAATCATTACGCTTGTTCAGACAGGTCTCCTCATATTAAAAACGTCCTCCAAAATATTAAATCAAGAACCCTTTGTGTACATATTATGTAGATAAGAAACAATAATATTTTATATTATGTCGAATGATATTATCAGTAGTTTTGCAGCACATTTTGTTGAACATTATTTTCTGAACTTCAATAGAATTCGCAACGTAATGTTTTAGTTATGTCAGCGTACATGCTGCAACGCTCCAAACATAAAACATCATCCATTATGTAAAGTCATCACAGAAAAGACATCGTTCCCTTGGCGGCTATCGGCGCAGTTCAAGGATATCGTCTTTTTTATCTATGCCATGACGAAATAGCATAGACAATAAACACTTAGACGTAGACAACACAGACGTAGGTGTAGGTACGTTCACAGGGGTAGACTGACAATCTAATCAATCAATTACATTCTAAAATATATATTATTGTATATATCGTACATTTTGAAAGGCGTAATCATTTATTGGATAACCAACACCTCTGTCGTAAGTCACCCCAGGCTCGCTACGTTTGGTGACTTAGCAGGGGTGCCTTAGCGGGTGAATCTCACTCGCAGATTCACCCGCTTTTAAACTTACGGGCTAGTAGCTTGTAAACTCGCTCAATATAATCGAGGCTTTAGAAAGCCTAAATCTTTGCAGCTTCTCGTAGGATAGTGATGGACTGCACTATGACTACTTATATTAATACTATTGACATTTTATATTTTAAATTACAAATAAAAAACTAGAGTAATAGATTAACGTTGCCACACTTATCGAACTGGTTTATGCGTTTATGTTATATGCATTTTTAAGAATCCACATCGAATATTTCAATGCGCCATAATTCAAACAGAAATGACGAAGTTAGTTGAAAATAATTTATTACATTGTTCTAGAACTTTCAAACACAATTTTCAAGACGTTTTCAAAGCAACATATCAAGAGAAACACATAGATATTCTGCAATTAGATGTTACCTAGAAATGTATTTCCATCACAATAACAACACGTACTTGGAAAAACCCGGTACCTAAACTAACAAACCAGTTCAACCAATGGTAATAGAAACAGAGGAAGATGTAGCAAGCTACGACCAAATTGCACGGACTACCAATGAAAGTTATGCGTTTGTTATTTACCTACATTGAAACAAACCCCTATGAGTAGATCCGATTTGGAGTGGTTAGGGGTTTCATAATAATGGCTCATAGCACCTTCGCCTTGTTTCTATTGTATGTGGTCAACTGTAGGTACTTGGGTATACCCGATAGCCCAACAAATCAATATTTATATAAACCTATTTTAATATTGTATTATTTACATGATCACAACGGTCAGTGGCTGAGTTGGCATAGCGTTTGGGTCCTACCCGGGCGTCGCGTGTAAGTCGTCCATCACCTCCAACATCCGTTCATCCGTTCGAAAAGAAGGCCTCAACGGCAAACGCACGCTCCTCCTCACTGTTCTAACCTATGATGGCGACTAAACTGTGTCGGGACCAAACTTTATAGTTCCGGCGCTTGTACGAGAAGACTAGCGCTATCCTACGATATCAACCGACTAAGGCCGGGCGCATACATCAGATTTTTCCATCCGATTGTCTGATCAGACAACCTGAAGGCTTTCGCTTCATACATTTCTTATGAAAGCCCGCACACATCCGATTCGAAAACCTGACCGGCAATAAAAATAGGCCACGCCCTTCCACGCCGGCCGTCCAATCCGGCCGTCCGAAGGGCGTGGCCCCGTCGTATTACCCATCCGATCTTCGAATCGGATGTGTGCGGTGTTAATCCGATCGGATTGTCTGATCAGACAATTGGAAAGCCAAATTGGATGTATGCGCCCAGCCTAAGTCGTCCATCACCTCCAAATTCCTCCTAACATCCGTTCGAAAAGTAGGCCTCAACGGCAAACGCACGCTCCTCACTGTTCCAATGCATTAAGGCAATTAAATGTGTCGGGACAAAACTTTACAGTTCCGCCTCTCGAACGAGATTACTAGCGCTCCGCTACGACATCAACCGACTAAATGGTGTGCATTTAAAAAAAGGAAGTTATGCTGCCGCACCCTGTACCATATTACATTATGTAAAAGCTGAAAGGCTATGTTACAAATAAATAAATAAATAAAACCAGTTCTACCCTGCATAAACAACACAGCACACCTAACAACAGAGGCCAGAATAACACCGTGACTATGGGGATTATCCATGCTAAAAAATGGCATCTAATAACTGCGATGTGTCTACCTATTTTATTATTACCTATTTATTACCGGCGATCACGTTTGCTACTATTCATAATTTTATACTCGGAACTGAAAACTTGATCTCATCGTTTCGTAGCCGGACCCAAGTATTTATAACGAGCAAGCACGATGTATTCATTAATTTAATATTTTGAAATGTACGTTTGATAAAAGTTTTTATATAATACTTGCAATTTCCCGGCGCGCGTTGCAATTCCTCGCCTACTGTGCCGGGTGTGCGCCGGCGCATACGCCAAATTTTTAAAATATTTTTATTTTGGAATGCAATTTTAACCCTTATGTATAAAGAAAACGTATGAAGAACAAGGTCAGAATCGCTTGGGGCATTCTTGTTCTTGACGTATGAGATACCGTTAACACACCTAGCCACTCGGAATAATTTGTATTAAATTCTTTCATTGTCATTTTTCCTGGGATTTCAGCTGTCAAATTGGGTAGCGTCGTTCTCGTGAAAAAGATAGTAAAACCTACAAAATCATCACATAAATTAAAGTAATGTTGTTTTTATGCATAGTTTATTGTTCAAATATATCTACGACAGCACAAAATATTACGTCAAAGTCAAAACATCGCGATTTTACGTCGTTTCCCCTCCCTGGCATTTAAAAGGTTAAGGCGCCGTATGCCCGCTCAAAAAGAAGACGATGAAGAGATATGTAAATAGGCACGTTAGATAGAGCGCGCTTATGTTAAAATCGATAATATTTAAGTGAAAAATGTGAAAATGTTTAATAAAACACGACTCGTTTAAAATGGAGCAAAAATCTCGTGGGGAATGCCTAAAACACCATTTAAAGAAACCCTGTTCATACAAATAACTTATAAAATAACTGAAACAAACGTGTTTATAATAATTTTTGGAACATTCTTTGCGATTTTAGATTGCATTTAGTTCGGGTTTGAATTGGATATCGACACCTTAGCTCAGTGGTCAGAGCACTCGCCCGGAAAGAGAGAGGTTCTGGGTTCGAGTCCCAGAGGTGCCAAAATCTTTTTCTGATTTTTCTGTTTCCAGATTTTCGATTGAGTTTCGCTCATAGTGTCTTCATTTAACACATTGTAATCGGATCACGTATTGATACGTTTTTAGCAAATTAATGCTAGAGAGCGGATCACGTATTTATACGTTTTTGATAGATTGTTAGTCGAGCGCGGGTCACGTTAAAATACGGGTTCCAATATACTTGAGTTTTCGCTATATAGCGTCTGTAGGGTTGTAGCTATGCAGGTAAAAACCTTTTGAGAACAATAGATGGGGTGTACGGTAGGTACCGAGGTAGTGTAAATATAAATTTTTTCATAACTTTCCTGCTTTATGTGAAATTCTGCACTAGTTTAACGATAAAGAATACATTTCTAAATATAATAAAATAAAATGAATTAAAATAAATAATTTGCAAAAAGAATTATTGAAATCAAACAAATATTTTTGAAGTTATCGCAATTTTTCTAGAGGTCTACGTTAGCGCGAAATTACGCGAAAAATCACCCGTTCGCAGCACTAGTACGCGGCCGAAAACTGCCCGATCACATTGTGTTAATTAAATATTACAATTTATTTTACCCATAAAAGTTAAATAAAAAATAATAACTGTATTTTTGTCTTGGCAACAATATAAATGATTGATTAGACGTTTGACCATGTTTTACTTACGGACATTGGACCGGACAAAAATCTAAATTTAGCTGGATTGATCGACTACGTAAAACACGAACAAATTTAGGCCTGTGGAAACGCCTTTGATGTTGTTTTTATGGTGAATGTTGACAATTCCATTTAGACCCTTTATGAAGGGTCATCATCATCTCCAAAGATGACATAGGCTCTGAGGGAAATTGTTTTACTCAGGGTCTTCTGTGTGGATTTCAATTTTAGAGGGTCATTGTTTACCTAACCTAATTAATACTTTTTAACCTAACCTAACCCAACCCAACCTAACCTAACCTAACCTAATTAACATTTTTTAACCTAACCCAACCTAATCTAACCTAACCCAACCTAATCTAACCTAACCCAACCTAACCTAACCTAACCTAACCTAACCCAACCTAACCTAACCCAACCTAACCTAACCTAACCTAACCTAAAGAAAGCTTTGTTTAGTTTAGTTTTTTTATGTGAATACCACAAAAGAGTCCCAACTGCTCTCAACCGCTTGGAGCCAGTGAGACTTTGTCAATTGGAGTATGTGTTGGGAGGCTGAAGGTTGTGGGGATGGAAAGAAGATGGGGAAGTACTTGGCTATTCAGATCTAGTCACCAAACATTTTTTTTTTTTTTTTAAATATGTTTATTCAGTTTTAATTTTACAATATTTTATTTTACAAATCTTACGAAACTGATCAATCAGTTTGATTGTAAGAAATCTCTCATTTTTTTCTAATTATTTAATACAGTATACTTTTCAGTTTTACATAGTATATACTAAATATAATACTTAATATTAAAATACTAATTATTACGACAAACTCATTATTATAATGTTTTAATGTTTATGAATTGCGTTGTAGTAAAAATATTTTACACAGTACAAACATACGGTGAGAAAATAAATAGATAGGAACTATTTTATTTGATTTCATGTTCTTCGGAGGTAGAAAGATTTAACTTTTGTTTTGATTTTTGAATAAGATGTCTCATTTTTGATATTTTCAGGTAATGCGTTAAATATTTCCGGAATTTTATGACTTTTTGTTCTATCTCCGTATACATTTTGAGATTTATTGACAATAAACATTTGTGCTTCTCTATGCCTAGTAGGGTAGTTGTGGTTTACAGGTTTTTTGAATTCTGAATTCCAGAATTCATCTAGCGTTAATTGGTAATTTACCTTACTGTGTATAGAGAGGACATTACACAAGCCATTTCAAGCAACGTTTCAATTCTGAATGGTGGTCT
Source organism: Glyphotaelius pellucidus (assembly GCA_936435175.1). Taxonomy (NCBI): domain Eukaryota; kingdom Metazoa; phylum Arthropoda; class Insecta; order Trichoptera; family Limnephilidae; genus Glyphotaelius; species Glyphotaelius pellucidus. The sequence goes on from OW386560.1 coordinate 11,617,307, forward strand.
TGCACCAAGGCGATACTGAGAGTATCTTTCACTGTGGAACGTGCCGCAAATATAACTTATATTATTTTTATCGTTAAATTGTGAAATAGCACATAATTAAATTAAATTTAATTGCGCTCGCCGGGATTTGAACCCGCGACCTCTGGATCTCTATTCAAGAGCCTTACCCCTCGACCACGGAGGAAAGTTATTTTCCATTTAAAAACACCTCTACCATAGTTCACCCTTATTTGGTTCGCTGCATTTGATGACTTGGCAAGGGTGCCCGGGTTCGACAGATGACGTGTGTTCAGGTCTTGGCGGCGGATGACTTCTAAATTCCCACCCAACTCTCATACCTTCTTTCTTCTCAGAACATCCTCTCCTTACTTTTCTTAAATGCTCCTTCAAACAGCATCCCCAATGATGACAAGCCCTGAGGGAAATAATTTCCCTGCGGGAGCTAATGTAAATAAAGTTACAGTTCATTCCAAAGAACATTATTTGTTATGGCAAGACAATTTTTTGTGTTTAAAATTATTTTCATGAAAGCTGTATAATTATTTTCTCCTTCGAATTTTGATGAGTCTATAGTCGTTTCTAATGATATTTGATGACAGAACTGAAATTAAAAATACGTCAATGCACGTCCCTGTTACTTTAATAGTTTTGGAAATAGATTAGAAGTAACAAATAGGTAAATTATTTTGTATGAATTATATTCATAGTCAGTAACGGATAGCCACCGTGACGGAGGTGCCACAGTAATTAGTATGGACGTGATCGCACCTAGAAGATAGAATCAGCTGCAATAATAATGCATCGTAGGTACTTGTGAAATAATGCACTATTGCACTATGTGCATTCTATATTCAATCTAATTTATAGGATGTTCGTGTTCAAATTAATTCTGTACTTTGCTATTAAAATGTTCTACAGCTGATTTCAAGTTTCAACACTATGTGCATAGCATAAACACTTAAATTTATTAGCGTTAAAAAACGTTGAAAAAAAAAAGTTTGTTAATAATGGTTCCATGCCAACTGAGAATAAAGTCAACTCAACAAACACCTCCTTGAAAAGTCATTAAAAGCTATTAAAAAAATTATTTTAAATAGCCGGTAACCCTAACCTAACGTAACCTATTTAACCAATTTTTTAATATATATTTTTATATCACTCTAAATGACTTATCTGAGATGGTTCTGAGTTGGTTTCATTCCGAGTTGTCCGGTCACCGTTAATAATCAATTAAAAAGTAACTTAAGTTATTATTTTGTTAGAAGTCAGAAAAATCAGAAAAGGGTATTGGCACATCTGGGACTTGAACCCAGGACCTTCGGCTTTCCGAGACACAGATCTACCAACTGAGCCAAGGTGTCTCTATCCGATTCGTTATTTTTTAACTGTATCATACTTCGACTAAGAACTACCAACATTATCTTAATTTTTCTTGATGCATATTTTATAACCATTTTATTTTATACCTTTGGCTTTCCGGGCCACGGCTCTGATTGAGTTTCTCTAATATTGTCTTCATTTAATTAATATTTTGTTGTTTTGAGAAAATACAAAAATAAAATAGTGTTTTATTTTCCAAATTTTTTCTATTTTTCTTTGTCTTGTTCTCTTTCATATTTTCATTTATATTTTAAGTGTTATCTTCTTCTTCAATGATATAATTAACATTTTGTTGTTTACAGCGTTTCAAGTTTCTGTGATTGATATGTACACTACCTAAATTTTACCTCGGACTTCGGATGTGACATAATTTGTGAATTGATTTTCCAAGATGTCGCTTTCTTTTGCCTGTTTATTTTAAAGTGGTTTGAAGATTGGATATTTATTTACAAAAACAAATTTTTTTTTTTTTTGGTTCATAGGATTCGAACTCCGTTCGCTCGATGTCTGTCTCCCTGGCCGCTCAGATTTGTCCGGCCCCTCCGGAGGGTCGAGCCGAGGTGCGAATTTAGCGCATTATATTAGAACCGATGATCCGCCATATAATAAATTTTAGTGACGTATTTCCGTTTCATCCGAAATTCTAATCACTAATGACGCTAAAGAAGTTTGACTTCAAAAACTAACGCAGCCTACGACGAATGTGTTTACTACAAAAATAAATTATTATGAATCTTCAGAACATAATGACACGATAACTTTGGAGGCCGTCAATTTACTGACCGCGCAAATTCAGAATCGACTGGGTAATGGGTACAAATCGTGACAAAACGAAATTAAAAAAGTAGGAGTTCAAATTGCATAACAATGGTGTGATTATACCCAATGAACGTGCACCGTTATTACTGCACGCAGAAATGCATTTTGGAATTCATACCTTTTGTAATATCATTTTGTAGCTTATAATAAGGAACTCCAGTGAAAAATATTATGGCTTTAAAAAAATATGTTCATATAGACCAATATACGCTGATTCTGAATATATAAGTTTTATTACATAATATTTAACGTAGAGTTTTTAAAAAAATATTAAAAAGTCCATTTTAAAACGTATCATTAAAACACCCTATTGCTGGATTTTGGCGGCGTGACGTCACCGCGCCGCGTCACCTGGGTCAAAGTTGTAAAGAAATCAATAGAAATGTAAGTCGCAAGCCGTTCGGCATCCCGTTTTATTGGTTTATAGAGAATTGGATATATAATAGTTTTTGTTTTTATTGAAACATTATTTAGGCCTAAATAATTCAGTATCAAAAATAAAGTATCTCTATTAGTTTATCTATATTATTTAAAATATTCAAAAACTTTAACTGTACAAAAAACGATCGTACTGCCCAGTAATGTCTATGAAAACGCTCCAATGCTGAAATTCAAAATGGCGGGAGTCGAACAGCTGATTCCAGTTCCCTACAAGATTCATACTTCGGTTAGTCATGATGACGTCACACTAGATTCGGTGGTTTTCGGGGATCTTGAAAAATTAAAACTTTGACATTTATTTTAACTATTAAAACTAACTATAAAAATAAATATGCAGTTATTTAAGAGAAGGTATTCATAAAAAAAATAAAAAAAATTGGACTGGAATTCTCTATCAGAACTCCAAAGTCCAATATGCATTGTAATATGATTACAATGAAGTTCTCCTATCGATATAATATATAAGACATGGATCCTCGCTTACATTTTGGAACGCTTTGAACACTATCGTCATTTTCCATTTTTGGATTCTTGGAACACGTCACAAAACGAAAACATGTTTTAGTTTTAATTAAAATTAATTAAGTCAAAATAATAGGACCCTGCATATTATCACCATTACTGGCAATGTTTCCATGTTATATTAAGAAATAAAAATAAATTCTAAAACTTATGTAATTATGTTTTTTGAACACCTCATCAAAAACAACACCTCCGTGTTCGCAAATTTTTAAAAAGTGTTATTCTGCCGTCATAAGTGGAAACACAGTATCCTCTTCGAAGCTCTCATGGAGGTCGCTGTTGGTCAACCCATGGCGGCAGTATTGTACTAGCTGGGGTACCTGGCTTCGCACAGGTCAACATTCGAGAGTGTTCTGGGATGTTTCACAATGATGTTCCTGATTTCGTATTCCCGAACATTACACATGTTCCGGGATGTTTTGGAATGTTGCGGAATGCTCTCGAATACTTTTTTAATAATGTATATTGATTAAAATTAAGATTATCGAACCTTCTAGAACTTTCCAGAACCTTCTAGACTCACCGCCACTCATTTCTGAAAGCTTCTAGAACTTTCTCTTTCCATAACATTCAAGAGTACTTACAAACCATCCAGAACGTTCTGGAACCTTCTAAGCCCACCTTCCAGAACTTTCTAGAGTTTATAGAACCTTCTAGATCTTTCTGAAAGACTTTTCTAAAATTTCTAGAAGGTGAAACTTCCAGCCCCTATATCTTTAAAAGCACACCCTTTAGGTAAAAACGGGACCCGTCATCCTGGAGGGGGAATAGAGATCTACCACACCATAAAACTCCCTTGATGGTACCGAGACTGGTTTCTGAGTTTTAACGGGCCGCACGTTTTTTTGGATTTTCTTTTGTATATATATTGATCACAATAACGTTACTCTTCATTATGTTAACACTAAATTGCAAAGGTATAATAATAATATACACCTATATGCAATTCTAATTTTGAGATCAGTGGGTATCTATATTGCAATGAAAACATATTTTTTTCACTTTTAAGCCTTTTTAATTTTTTATAATTACACCTTGAGTTATATGTTTAGTATGGCCATTTGAACAACAGTGGCACCCTCCTATGTTTTCTACTCTTATTTGACAAACTATAACCTTTAATTTTTATCCAATTATCAGAAGGTGTGTAGCATTTCAAGCAATGTTTCAATTCTGAATTCAATTTATTTATTATCTCAAAAACATTACAAAATATTGCACTTTAATCCGTTTTCGAAATACATTTGTAAGAGTATTACAATTAACACTTAGGCATACGAACTATACAATAATTAATAGAGCTTGCCTTTTAAACGCAGCTTCACCAAAGCTAAATATGTCTATCCGAATTGATTCTGTTAACAGTAAAATTGCTCTCCTGACCGGCATGACCATTGGCAAGTTAGTCCTGCAGGCCGGAAGATAGAACAGTCTATGCTGTCGGTGGCGAAGATACCCATCGGGAACATAGAAATGAATGCTCTCCATGATAGCCGAGTTTTCAAACCATCCGCGGATCAATCTGAAGAAATGTGTAGCAACGCATCGCCTGGGTCAAAGTTGTATAGAAATCAATAGAAATGTAAGACGCAAGCCGTTCGACATTCCGTGTTATTGGTTTATTGAGATTTCGACATATAATAGTTTTTGTTTTTATTGAAACATTATTTAGGCCTAAATAATTCAGTATCAAAAATAAAGTATTTCTATTAGTTTATCTATCTATCCCTTCTGACCCGTAGATGGTTCATTCGGAGCATACCCAAAAGAAAGTCGGTAGGATGGAGCCACGGATAATGGCCATACTCCCTCATGTACAGAAATCTTAGAAATTTCTTCTGAACTCTCTCCAACATGAGGGAATATTTTCCTTGGTGTGGACTCCAAATTACCGACCCACTTTCAACTCTACTTCTTACTAAGGAATTGAATAAAATTATGAGAACCTGTCTTTTACTATGAAATGTTATCTACCTCTCTTTTGTACTTATTATCATGAATTAGATCTTTGAAAATAATGGGTAAATGTTTACATGGCGGCGGTACTTACCGCGGTAGTTTCTGCAACAGGACATTGTGTATTGTGTATGATGCGTAATGCGTAATTCCACATTCAAAACAGGCGCGAAAGTGGAGCAAGATGGCGACCGTTATAAGGCACGCCTGCCATCTATGGGACGGAGTGTGTACCTGGCTCAATTATTATTATTAGACTAAGTTCGGTGTGTTCATAATGATAATAACATTAGCCAGTACCAACTTGCTATTAAGGATAAGCGCAAAGGAAAGTTGTGACAGTCAGCTGGGGTGATGTGTGAACGTCAATATCAAGAAATGAAGGCAAAATCAATACAAAATATCTAAATTTGCCGCTCTTTAATTAAGCCTTTTGGTCGGTTTTTCAGTATAGAGCTGAGCTAATGGGAAATGTTTAACACATAATCCGTATACTACTCACAGCGAGAGGTCGTACGTATGTCAACGACGGTCGTCCTCTTCCTTTTCACGCACCTTGTATGAAAATGAAAAAGACAGAAAATACTAGAAAAATAAGGTAACTTATGACCTATCAGGGCTTGTGTATTTAAACCGTTAGCATACATTTCACCCATATTACACACGCTTTGTCCTAAGATGGTGATAGAGGAACGTAAATGATTATAGATAACCTGGATTAAGCCGTGGAACTAGCATTCATCGGTATCTAGCCCTCGACGAACGTAAATATATAGGTTCATCCTATTTCTTCCAGCTACCCCAACAAATACAATTATAATACAATAAATTTATTATAAAACCCAAAAATTACAAGTATATTACATGCAAATAAAGGTGGTGGTATTTAATTTATATAAGGTATTCATTTATGGTGTAATGACATTTGTGTAAAAGAAATGTTTTTAGTGAATTGAGTTTATCGTTTATTTTTTTAATATTACGTGGAAGGTTGGATATTGGTTGGTTATATACTTTAATGGCCATGTAGTAGGGTACTTTTTTAAATAAAGTATTGTTTGCTTTTGGTATTAATAAGTTTTCTGTGAACCTTGTGTTTAAGTGTTGAGTTTTTTTGTTATATGTTATTATTATTTTTGTTGTTATATATGTTATATTAAGCCGAGCTTAAAGACAAGCTGAAATACCGGCCCTTAGGTTGGGTCCACACGGCACTGTTTTGCACGATTTTTAGTATTTGATTTTGAACGTATAATCAGCGAGATATTCAAATTCAATTTTTCACTCTGAGTAGACGACTGTGATGGATCCGCGCTTAGTTGTACATTTTTTACTGTTTTTTAATAATAATGTGTTATAGTAAAAAAAAATTAGTGTAGCGCAGTTTTGTGTTATTTTTTATTTCACTTTAAGTGCCCTTAACGTTACAAGAAAATGGTATCTACCTTCACTAAATGCGTGAGAGAACCCTCAATATTCCGACCCACATTCCTTAAATCAATATTCCTCAATATTCCTTTGCTCTGATATGCGGAAGGGCCTATCAAAGACCACTTGAACTCGCGTTTTTTTTAAAATTAAAAGTTATTTATTTTCATTAAATTAAAATAACGCCATAAAGAATTGAATTTGCGATTATTGAAGAAAAATCAATTATACTTAGTGTTCGTCTATCATTAAAGCTGGCTGTTAGAAGTGTCACAACAGCAGAGAGGTTGTTGTTAGTGAGAGCAACGACCCGAATAATGTAATAATACATGACTAACTTGGATTAACCGAATCAACTTTGCGAATTCAATACAGTTTCTGCACAGGTTAGATATTTTTATATGTGTAATAAAATCTTAATGTACCCTATCTATTTCCCTTTTGGCAGATCTGAAGAAACTTTTGTAATGCTAACCCCTCAGGCTAAATTGTTCGCTTTTGGCAACAACTTATAGGTCTCATAGAAACCGTTGTATCTCCCTTATTATCATGGTGAGAAATATGATCTAAACGGTTTTAGAAAGGGTAAACACCACGCCTTATATTCAAATCTAAAAGTTAAACCTAAAATTATTAAAATCTTTGCCTTTATGAAACCAAAGTTTGCGACCGTTTTTGAAAAAAATTCTGTTTGAGTTTTTTAATGAATTATTTTTACAAGAAACGCCAAAAAAGTTCAGGCGTTTCATGTGAAATTTTGAAAGTTTAAGCAGTTTTTATGGACCTAATACTTTTTTTTCTGGGCTTGTAAAAAGATTCAATTATTTCTAACTTCAAGATCTGTTATTTTTTTTTACAATAGCTCCCTCCACACAGGAGGCCCCGAAGAAAACTTTTTGAGGCTGTCATCTTTGGGGATGCTGTGTGTAGGGTCTTCTCATGGAAAGGAAGGAGATAAAGTTTTGGAATGGAAAAAGGTATGAGGAATGGGTACGAATCTGGGGGTCATTAATAATAATAATAATAATAATAATTGGACAATTTGTAGAGCGCCGTTTTTGAAAAATCACCTCAAGGGCGCTTGTGTCCAGTAGTCACGGATGTATGAATCTATCCCTCCCACTGTGTTGCAAAGCCATGAGTCGAAAGATTCCGGCTGGAGAAATCAAAAGATCTCCTCAATCTCTCCCAGCCCAGCCCGCCACGCAGTAGGTGGGTAAACACACCCGCCGCCAAGATCTAGATAAACCCCACCCCATGAACCCGGATTCTGTCTGCTAAGTTACCGATCCTACCGAACCACTTGGGTGACTTATGGGAGGGGTGATGGTTTTCCAATAAATTATTCCTCGGGTTTCAGTACCCATACCCGCCTCCCAAAATACAATTCTACTCGTAGTATTTTATTAAAGCGTCTAAAATATTGCTAAGCGATCTAATGTTCAAACCAAAAACACATGATTTTGCATTACTTCTAAGTGCATCTTAAAGAGCTAATTGCATTTATATAACATCACCATTCTTCCATTTCTTATGTCTGTTCTAGAACATTCTTGGAATAATTTTAATGCTACTGTGTGACAGAAAGCAGCAACTCTTATTACGTCATTCATCCACGGCATGACAATAGAAGAATGTAATTTTTAATTAGTATATTGTCTTATTATATAATATATGCCACGCGAGATCTTTCACAATAACTTGGGATAAAAATTATCTTTTCATTTAACTTCCTGAAAACAGATTTTAATTAATTTATTTAATATCAACGGTATAAATATACCATAAGCACACATGTCACAAAATTATAGGAAACATATTAGAAACTGTAAATAAATATTATAACAGATAATTGTGGCGTTTGAAAAAGAAATGACACCAGAGATGCGATAACATACAAAAATCTATAGTACAAATAAAACTAATATTGATTGAAAAGATTTGATAGAATAGCCCTCTTGTACCTACCTTCCGTGCAGTTAAGTAGATCTGCCACATCTGCATATCTATTAGTAACTTGTAATCTAGGTACAAGCGAGTGTTTCGTATACTCAGTCCGGTTAGTGTAGCATTTAAACAGGATTTTAGAACGAGTGGCTCTCGTGGGTATATGAAATTTAATGTAACAAACTAGGTTCATACATATTTAAAAAGGATCGTAGCTTCAAATTAATTGGTAATATTACCATAGGTAAAACTAATAAAAAATATACTACTTTTCCACATTGCAAAAAATGTCTTTGGACTTTTTTATATTGACTCCACACAGGAGACCCTGAGGAAAATAATTCCCCTTAAAACCTATGTCATCTTTGGGGATGCTGTGTGGCAGGTCTATTTAGGAAGGGAAGGAGAGGAAGTTCAGTTTATTTGCGATTACATCTCTAATTGTCTTTTTCTTTCTTTCCAGGTCAGTGTTCATCTATTTTGACATCTTCTCCTTCTTCGTCAATTTTGGTAAGAAATACAAAATTTTATCTCGTCTCATCTTCTTCCACTTATTTTATTGGAGTTGGGGCCTCTGTCCTTCGCTGTCCCAGCGTCTCCTCGCACGGTTTTGAGTGATGAAGCCAAGCGAAATAATGCAAAATCATTCGAATTTCGACCGATTTCGTACATATCTCCCTTAAATTGAAGTTTTTAAGGTCTTATAAAAATAATTGTTATTTTTGAAGATAATATCTAGATACGTTCCACGCCGAAACGCAAATTATATGAAATTCCCTCGATAGAAAAAAATCTCAAAGTATGCTCCGAAAATTATTTAAAACAAGTCTATTTCTATTATTTTACAAGTTATATTTGTGAAAAAAATTCACAATGTTTCTTTAAATGATAATTAAGATATGTTACACGAGATTTTTGCTCTATTTTAAACGAGTCATGTTATATTAAGCTTTTTCGCCATTTTCGCTGCGATTTCATCACTTAAAATATTAGCGCGCTCTGTCCAACATTCGTAATTAATTACACATCTCTCCATCTTCTTCTTTTTCAGCCGAATAGTGCCGCCTTAAGGGCCAAGATATGTTCTATACGCAGTATTTAATTGAAGCATCTATAATACTTCTAAGCGATCAAATTTTCAAAACAAAAACATGTGATTTTGCATTATTTCGTATGGCTTCATCTTAAGTCAGCTCGAATCTAACCAGGAAATGTTCAGCTAAACAAATTAATGAGCTGCGCTATTTCGGTTTTTCCTGCTTGAATAACAAACAAAATGCTGCGGTCGTAAACGTTTAGCTAAATAAACAATTTTCCTTCCTAGACTTAAAATGGAGGACTATTTTGCTTGCTGTGGAAATAATGTCTATCTAGTTGTAAAGATTTGATTTTACTTCTGGTAAAATTTATATTTAATTAACTGGTTCTCGGGATATTGCGATGCATTATTCAAAGAAATAAATTGTTTCTCCCTGCATTTCCTTTCCCGTGCGTCCCAATTCCCTTCCCGCCTTCTCTTCCACCTTCCTCGCCTTCCCTCTCCCCTATCCTGCTCCACCGTCCCGCCAACCCCCCTCCCGCATTTCATATATTCAGTTTTCAAACAGCTCGTGTGCCACCTATTACAATTTCTTTCATTCAAATTTTCATTTTTCATATATTACAAATATTAATTTTTGTATATATTATTATAAGAACAATTAATCAAATTTGGTACCTAACATAGCTACTATTTAAAATACCTATCTATAATTCTTGATTCGATTCAAATTATTATGCAAGTTCTTCAAATTAATTCATTAATTTAAAGAACTTAATTCATTGTTTTGCAAAACTTCATTCACAAATTTTTGACAGTTTCGCAAGAATTTTTGTGATGATTAAAAAACTTTTCAGCTGTATTGTCATGTGGTTGTAATAATCCAGAACCCTTCGCGAGGGTGGAAAGAAGAAATTTTGAAAGGTTCAAACATTTCCTATGCTTAATATAGCAATACATAGACATCTCACTAATCCCCAAAAACATTATGATTTATATATATATAGAAGAAAGGTGACATAGCGGGAAGAAATTCTACAATCCTGCAATGAAATAACGGCTGACCCATGAAACATCATGGAATATTATGATTCCGATTTTGAAAATGACAATTAAAATTATTTTCTGCCAGCATTTTATTATATTGTCTAGGTAGGTACCTATATTATCCTTGTCTGAAATCTTCACTCAAGCAGTTAAAATTTTGAAAACGACACTTAAATTCAAAGCACATTTGAGCACATTGTACTATTTTTCACGCTGGACTAAAGCGCATGACGAAAATTAGTATGTTTCATGATATTTATTTGCAGCTCGTTCCAGAGAGATTGAATTCGGATTTTGCCTAAATAAAACAAAATCGTAAACTGAACAACGATTTTGTTTGCAGCACGTTCCAGAGTGGAAGATACTCTCAGTATCGCAATGGTGTAAGACTAACAGCAACAAAGCTTGCAATCTTGACGGCCTCCGTGGTCCCGAGGCAAGACTCTCGACTCACAATCCGAAGGTCGCGGGTTCGAATCCGGCGTGCGCAAATAAATTTTATTTGATTAATTTGTGTTATTTCACAATTTATTCATTTAAAATAATATATAGTATATTTGCGGGACGTTCCAGAGTGGAAGATACTATCAGTATCGCTCTGGTGTAAGACCACCATTCAGAATTGAAACGTTGCTTGAAATGGCTTTAGCCGTGTTTAGTGACCAGATCTGAATAGCCAGGTACTTCCCCACCTTCCTCTTCCCTATCTCCTTCCCCTCCCCACTACCTTCAGCCTCACAACATACCCCAATTGGGGATGCCATAGTCTCACTGGCTCCAGACGGGAGCAGTTGGGACTCTTGTGCGGTATTAACTGTAAAAAAAAAAAAAATCTAAATTGTTGATGTTAAACATATCGATATGCGAAGCGATTCTATTTAACAAAAATACAGCTCTCCCGACTGGCATGACCATTGGAAATTAAAATTCCTTTAGCCGTGTTTGATGACCACATCTGAATAGTCAGGTAACTTCCCTACCTTCCTCTCCCCATCTCCTTTCCCTCCCCACTACTTTCAGCCTCACAACATGCCCCAATTATGGATTCCGTAGTCGTACTTGCTCCAGACGGGAGCAGTTGGGACTCTTGTGCGGTATTCACATAAAAAACCAGGGTCAGAAATCAGAACCACTAGTGTGTGATAAACCGACAAAATTGTGTTGTGGGCATGTACTGGGTATATCTGCCTGAAGTAAGCACAATTTTATCTTACTTCTTCTGTCAAACAATTTTTAAAAATCGCAATTCTTAAAACATCGACCTTCGAAGTTACATAAATTACAACAAATCAATCGGCCCTACGGTTCCCAATCGTGAATAATTAAAAAAATAACAACGCCTATGAAAAGGTACGAATACCTGTATAGGTCAATCAAATTTAAATCTAAACGTGTTTGTAAATTCTAAAAATTTAATCAATACGCGTAAAAATCAATAATCGGTATAATTTAAGCAATTAGGAAGCAAACAAGGTTGTTATTTGGTAATTATTTATTTAACGTCACACGGCCCTCTACTGCGACCATTTTTTGTAACATATAGATATGTATTACAAAAAATGTGATTTAATCAATGATCAATGCAAAAATCTTTAAAATATTGAAAATGCAGTTCTATTACCCTGACATATGAGTGGTCAATACTCTCAGTATCGCTCTGGTGAAAGATCAACACCCATAATCGAAACTTTGCTTACTTGAGGTTGCAATAGTATTTATTTAAGTCTCAATCTCTTCGTTATCGATAGCTATGTGCCATCTATGAGTAACCTCTTAAAGTAATATCTAGGAAAGGCATGCTTTTTGCGGCCAAAAATGAAGTTTTCAGTTTTCTGTGTTTTAGATTTTATATTCATACGAAAAAAGAAAAAAAATCGTTCTCCTAAACTTATTACATTTATATTCTATTTCGTGAGATTGGAACTTTGTTTTTATTAGATCTCGGACTCTCGATAGGGGTTTTGATTTATTGCTTGAAAAGTCAGGCGCCTGGCTGCACTAGGAATCTGTTTTCGCAATAAATTCCAACCAATATATTTTTTCCGCACATTTCTCGGAAAATCGTCTTGATTTTAATAAGTGGGGGGTTAGTGCTAAGAACACCCACTGGCGCGTGTATAGTCGGTCAGCATTTTTGTCCACCAAAAATTAATAGTTATATCTTGTATATCACAGTTTCTATTCAGAATGGTGGCCTTTCACCAGGACGATTCTGAAAACATATACTAACTACTTTAATAGGAGGTATTTTTATGTTGTTCACAATTTATTGTCGTCAGTTTGGCGTATAACAGTTCCCTCGCGTAGCAACAATGGGGACATGCATCAAGAATCGGGCATGATAATGTTCTCCTCAAACAATGCAGTCGGTTCCCACATATCTCTCCGTTACGTTGGTATCATTTTAATCTTATTTGCTTCGTTTCTTCGACCGCGTTCTCGGAATGTCTGCGAGGTTTTGGTTTTACCCCGAGGTAAACTTCATAAAAACACACAGGCATACTGATTAGTGCACACTTTTGATTAATTTAATTATTCATTACTGCAGATGAGTAGATATTTTGATTGATATCTAAAAAGGCAAACTACAACACGTTCCTGTACTGGAATATTAATATTTCCTGCTAATAGAACACAACTAACGACCTTGTACAAATCGCAAATGCGCCTCACTTTAACTAGACCTGGTCAGACGAAAAAACATTAAAAAAACCCTTGACTCTGTCCAGAAACGGACATTTCGTACGTATTTATACATGGTGGGGCAGAAAGGACCCATGCTGTCCATCGTTCACGCGAAATTTTGCAATAGCTCTTCCCAGGTCACCTGATCTTTTTGCGGGGGGATATTCCATGGCTCCCCCGTTGACCCTGGGTGACTTTTTCTGTGGAGATACGTCAAAGCTGAGGTAAACAAACTTCGACCTCAAACCCCTGAAGCTCTAAAGGAAGCGATTGTGGACGTCATCGCTGGAATTCCGTAAGATATGCTGGGAAGTGGCCGAAAACTTTCTTGAAAGGCTCAATATGTATATTGCTCGCCAAGGCTGCCATGTCAGACGATGAAAATATCATGCAAAAAACGGCATCATTTCCCCGACCCAGCGTCCCACGCCCCACCCCTTTGCTCGGTCTGGGGGGCCTTCAGTGATTTTTTGAAACCGGGGAGTCCTTTCTGCCCCACCGTGTATATTTATATCTTAACAAACGGATTGCAATCTTTAGAGTTCAGGTGTCATGTCTTTGTTCTATGGAATTAACTATTTCAATGAAAGATACTGGCGTCATTAATTCCTTTTGAACTCGTGCGTCGTTGGGAAATCAACCAACCAAAACCAACGTTTTTCATTTTTACACAGTTGACATTTGTTACATGAGAACGGATCGTTTGTCGTTTCTACAAGCGTTATTCTGTTCATCAGCTCAGCTGTGAATCCCTCCTATAACATGTTCACTCCTTTGTCATCTCAAAAAGACCCTCCACACAGCATCCCATACTAATAATATATTGATCCCTTTGAGATTTTTCTAATAAAAATCGCAAGTTTTGCCAAAGTAAAATAATGCAGTATCGTCTGCGTATGAGACGATTTCACCATAAAGGTTTAATTTACTGATATCATATTTACATATTTGGAATAAGAGTGACTCCAGTATGGATCCCTAAGAAACCCCATAGTTTGACTGTTTAATATTTTTTTTCTGGTTGCCACTTTTTGGCGGTTGGCTGTATTATTATCTGTTCTTCTTTGTCTGATGGAGGAAAGTTGGTGGAAGTAAAAGTATACCATATCAATTTTTCTCTGTTATAAACTTTCTACCCGTTTTCCTTTCGACCAAAGGCGTTCCCCTATCTGCGTAGAATCTATTGTAATTTCATACATTTTTGTTCTAGCCCCCAGTCTGCTTTTATTATGTTGTATTACAGCCATGGCTTGATATCTGTGTTATCTTTGTGCGTGCATTTGTAGTTGTGTAGAAAAAGTTTGAGAAAGTGCAACTTTTTCCACTGCCCGGAGAGCGCGCCGGAATGCTTCTTTCCCGCAATTTCTGCATTGTCGACTGCACGCACCAGGCAATAAGATATTGTTATATTATACCATCTTGCTTCACACAATGTTTCGTTGCTTACTTCTGTTTATTTGGAAGCGAACGTGCACAAATTGGAATTCTAAACAACAGTATATAAAGCAGAAATGCAGTCAGTTTCGCGCGAATTCTGTAATTTTCATCTGTAGTTAATTCGACTCCAGATACTAATATCTACAGCCTGTACGTCGGCCGAATATCTACAACTCATATGTTGGACAATTATCTATGGACTTCAGAGGGAAGACTAATATCTACAGAGCTAAGGTCGGATAAATATCTATGACGGTCCCAGTGGTGACAAATATCTATGAAGCGTAGAGAAGAATAGAGCAATAATCTAATAATAAGAATAATCTACGAGCGTAGAATATCTATGGAGCGGGACTAATATCTACAGAGGGCAGCTCAGCAAGAAGCTGTACGGAAAAGCATAAATTACTTCAATTACGTAATTACTAATTACGTAAAGGCTTAAACGTTAACCTAACCTAACCTAACCCAACCCCTGCCAGTGCTGTAGATATTCGTCTACATCACCTGTTCCATAGATATTAGTCAGCAGTTTGAGCTGTAGATATTTGTCCTCACTTTGGTTCCCATAGTTGTTTCACTATACCTCGTATAAATATTAGTCAGAACATGGATTCTCATAGATATTAGTCCGATTTGTTCAGTTTTTGGAATTCCTGTAGATATTAGTAGACGCCTCCGTTAATTCGCGGCATAAAACGGACAGTTTCATGCAAGTATTGTATGAGATCTGACAGATTCATGCACGTTGTGTATAAAATAGTTTTATGCACTGCTGTTATGGAAACAATCCGTGAAATCAGTGAAGTTATTGAATTGTGGGATAACAATTTTGTCAGTTTCCCTATCACGTAAAACCTGTCATTATCATACGTGTGTACAGTGTTAAAGTGCTGGTAAACGAGCAAGATAAATTATTGCCTATTGCCGAACAATTAATTCTCTCGCCGGTCCGGTGAGCAAGGTGTTGGCCGTCAGGGCCGGCCCTGAGCCAAACGGCGCGCCTGGTGCTAGTAATCTTCAAGGATGTTGTATTAGTATTAGATATTATCAGCTCTTTGGCATCTTAGGGAGTCGGTGCCAGGAGCGGATTGCTCTAATTGCGCTTGCACAGGGCAGGCCCTGCTGCTGTGTATTGCTGCGTCCCTTGAAGAATGACGTAATGTACAAGATAAATTCACAACACAAAAATAGGTGCAACAAAAATGAGGGTACCTGCAAGATGGTTCGCAGATGTCAATATGTTTGTTGCCTTTAAACTGTTGGTATTGCAGATTTCTATTGTACTGTCCCGTAATTAGCATAATAGTCAAGTGACGAAGAGGTTTTTGAATTTAACATTTATTCATAGTTCTTTTGTGGCATTATTTAATAAGTCCAATTATTAAATTCGTAAGAAAAAAATTAGTACAAATTATATCGATCACGGAAATTTGAAATGCTGTAAAGGACAAAATGTAAATTTTTCGGGAGAGTTCGGTTTATGTTGATTCCTTACCGACCCATGAGGGAGCCGCCTAAGAATACGGAAGAACGGACGTTTTTCCAAGGATGAAGTTGGTAGTTAATATAGTATTTTTCTTTTTCTTCTTCTTCCCCTTAACCTATCCGGGTCGGGGTCCCATTGCATCGACAAGGCTCCTCCATACGTCCCTGTCTTGTGCTGATTGTTCGGCCTCCGTCCATGGCAGTCCCATCCTCTCCCCACACAGGAGGTTTCTGGAGCTGCCTCGCCCAACTGTGTCTGGGGCGGCCCACCAGTGTGTAGTTAAAAAAAATAAAAGTTGACTTTCAATTCCTCCTTTTTTATCCGACGTTTCGGAGAGCGTTACAGTGTCCATCATCAGGGCAGATGTACTCTGTGTGAAGGACATTGTGACGCTATCTAAAACGTTGGCTGAACAAGGAGGAAGCACGGCATAATAACTCAAAAAATAAAACAACATAATATTTTTGGCCGTGAAAATCTCATATGGGGTAAAGGAAGGCGGGGAAGTACCTGGCTATCAGAACTGGTCACCAAACTCGGCTAACGTCATGTTATTTCAGAAGCCACTTCCTGAGGACATAGATTAACCAAAAAAAAAATTTTTATTGCTTTTGTTATTATTTTCTTTTAATTTATTTTACCATGTAAATATTTTTTTATATCTTTTTATCTTTACTTGATTATTATATATGTATAATATGGAACTCGTGGGACTGTACCACCCTCCCCGATATCTGGAATAAATGATTAAAAAAATTAAGGACGTCGACGAGCTTAATAAAACTTGTAAAAATCTCTGCAAATTATTTCAACATCGAAAAGGAAACGCGCAACTAAAATTTTTTAATTTATCGGCTTTAATTAACCTATTAATAGTCACCCGGTGGCCTAGCGATTAAAATAAGAAATGGTGGTGCCTGGTTTGAATGCTAAGCACGAGTTCGTATCACCTAATCTCTCTATTTCATGGCCCTCCACACCAGCGACCAAATCTTTGTAAAAAAAAAATTGCACAATCAAAGATCTCATCCACAACTTGATATTTCAGCTTTGCTACCCTCACAAACCTAAATGCAGAGTTCTATGTTTTGATTTCTAATTTATATTTACTAAATACCTTATATATTGAATATAGGTCCTATCTGATCACTGGCGACTTCGTTATCATTGGAATCTTAATGGAAGGCATCTCTAGTGCGAATTATTTCAGTGGCTGTAGCATTTTGAAGTGAAACTTCTTTAGCACCGTTTTGATTTGAAACTCAGTTGAAACTGAAATGACACTAAAAAGAGACAAACACATACATTTATAGGATTTAGCCTGAGAGAGAATGAGATACCTTACCTACGAACAGTACCTACGCCAGTTGATTATGATCTCACTTTTCAAGGCTCCTATTGGTTGAGATTGTTTTGGTGAAGTTTCGCTTCTACCGCATGCAAGCTGCACTCGATTTTTTTATTATTATTTTTTTTTCATTAGCTCCACACACGGGGCCCTGAGGAAAATAATTCCCAGGGCCTGTGTCATCTGTGAATGGAAGGCACACTCAGTATCGTCCTGATGTAAGACCACCATTCAGTAGCTTGAAATGGCTTGTAGCGTGTTTGGTGAACAGATCTGAATATCCAGGAACTTCCCCACCTTCCTATCCCCCATCTCATTTCTCTTCCCACTACTTACATCCCCTAATTGGGTATGCCATTGACCCACTGACTGTGGGGTATTCACATGTAAGGGCCTTCGTTCATGGAGAAACCGAAAACTGGTTGACAACTCAATTCAACTCAAATTAACGGCACAATTCTACTTTACGATTTCAGTAATTGTTTCAGCTTGTTTAACAAAAATATAATTTATTCATAATTTACCAAATATCAACCTTAATTTATACTAATAATTTATCAACCTCCTGAACAAAATCGATATTTTCTTGCTCTGACATACCGCAAATTACTCGAAAACTTGACAGGCGTGACAGGCGCTACCACGGCAACCTGTCAACATGGCAACTGAAACGCGACTAGCACTGCGATCAGCCTGCTAGTCGCCGCGTCGTCCTTGATAACTGGTCTTAATAAGTTGCCTGTGTGCCGACCACCAGTGACATTCTCAAGTTCCTTTCCTGTGGATAGCGATTGAGTCGCCAGCTGGTTTTTTTCTTTTTCTCCATGAGCGAAACCCCTTCGTCTTACCACTCACTACATTTCAAAACCTATGAAAACATATTTTAATAATTATTATTGAATCTTTGAATATTTTATTGTCATAGTCGGTATCTAA
Organism: Glyphotaelius pellucidus; assembly: GCA_936435175.1. Taxonomy (NCBI): domain Eukaryota; kingdom Metazoa; phylum Arthropoda; class Insecta; order Trichoptera; family Limnephilidae; genus Glyphotaelius; species Glyphotaelius pellucidus. The sequence continues at coordinate 11,635,781 of OW386560.1, forward strand.
TATTATTCGGTTATGTTAAATTCGTCATGCTGATAAAAACATTAATTATTTCTTTCAAATGATTAGTTATCCTTTTCGTCATGATTCGGGTTTCGTAACTAGCCGCGCGTTGATGTCTTTTTTATGCAAGTTCGTTGATCTCTCAATTCGATACGTCTGCACTTTTGCAGGCTGTTTGCTGACAGCTTGTCGCAAGGAAGCTACCGACAAAGTTGAAAAATAATGTAAGCAGCATTAACAACATTCTAATTTTTAGATATTTAGAAGCAATTTCATTTTTTCAATCATTATATGCTTGCTTGACCAAGAGTCCTAACGGCTCCCAAAACATCTGAAACCTGTGAGACTATGGCATCCCCAATTGGGGTATGTTGTGGGGCTGAAGTTAGTGCGTTATTTAAGGGGTTATATACAGTCAGGAGGCTCAAAAAAGGGATTTTTCAACAATTTTTCCTGAGAAGACTTTTAAATTTATTAAAGTAAAAATTTGTACACATACTATGGTAACTTTTAACAGTATTTTAAGAATTTTTATTTGTAAAAATAATAATTTTGAAAGCTACTATAGCTGATCTCCAGAAGCTCCTCTCAAAAAGGCATTTTGCGGTGACCATCATGTCTCTGGACTCAATTATTCAAAATGAAAAAACCAAACGGATTTCGTTATAATAAAAAATATTCCTCTAATTAATCGAAGGACAGAGCAAAATATTTTTTTTTAACAAAATGGCGGCTTCTCAAAAAACCGACTTTTTACCAAAATTTTGGCCTTACATTGTTTATAAAAAAAATATGTTTTTATCGGTGAGAACAAGCCTTCATTTAATAATTGTAAAATATATTTACAAAGCTTGTGTTAAAATTTGAGAGCGATCGGTTCAGCCGTTTCCGAGTAATCTTGACTTTAAAAACACAGTTTTGAGAAAAACGCGTTTAAAGTTTGCCTCCTACTTTCAAATGCTCTGACACGTCTTTGCAAATATGCGTGTAACTTCGAAAATAATCGCCGGATTGACTTGAATTTTTTTTGTGTATACTTAAATATATGTACACCACGAAAATGAAATAATAAAAAAATCGATTTCTAGAAAATTCTAACTGTATATAACCCCTTAACCAATAGAGTGGTTAAGGAACTCGCTTTATTTATAGCTTAACGATTAAATTCGTCTTCCAATATATAATTCTAATAATTATATTAATTGTTCAGTTCCTCTTTTGGTCGTCTGCGCAGATCTGCAAATCTGTAACTCGGTGTTACTCGCAGAAAACAATGCAAAATGACTTCGCTTTTTGGTAGTCGCGTACTGCGTCCAAAAACATGGTAATGATACTCCGATTGGCCCGTTTGAACGTGGAACGTGCCCGGAATGGTGCATTCTCTCACGTGCTGATCGACGGACCAATAGGAGACTCGTAATTGTTACATTTGCCGGTGAAAGTGGACTGTTTGAAAAGGATTTGTGTTAGATAACGCGGCTATAAAGGATGAAGCGTTGAAATGAACCAGGATTTTGACTGGTGCATTGCATCATCAGATTTAAAAAAAAAATGCGCTGAAGGAACTCCAATAACGCCTAGAACAACACTTATAGTTTATATAGAGAAGGAGTGCAGAATGCTAATATTTTTTTTTAAATAGTGCATAAAAAATACATTATGGTCCAATTTCGACCACTAGTAATAATAAAACTACGAGGATAAAACGCCACTGACGTCATTCTACCCCGATCGCAGCACCATTGGGAATCATTGTGAAAAGTTTGACAACTATTGTGACATAATCAAAGGCGAATTCAGGAACCCCAAATAGGCACGTTAGTACTGTCTGCCTTAACTTTCTCACATAAAAATATTTAAAAAATACTAATTTATTTCAAGAAATCAATCTATCCTTTTAAAAGGTTTTTCTTTACTGTCTTAGTTATCAAAGCCGCAGTTAATATTTTGCAAACGACCACACAACATATTTAAAAAAAAAAGTCTCAATTCGACCCATAAAATTTGCATGTGTTGTGTTAGCGAAGTTCAATCAAGGGACAACTCGTTTGATTGTTAATGGCGAAAAAGGCAGTGCCTTTCGGTACGACTCACAAACGTAGCTATCTATCAGTGTCATCTGTTGGTATCTCTATTAATTAGTACAATTTTGCTATCGAAATAATTATCATATTTTATTGATTTTTCCTGCGGTCGAAAAAATGGGATGTTTTTTTATATCCAAAAATTGGCTTGTATATAATATAAATGAATCCGGATTCGGATATTTAATATGGCTTAGATAATTCCAACCAATTACCGGCAAAGTCAGCAGTTTGAGAAAACTTACGAAAAACGAACACGCTCTAGAATACAAGCTACCGAAATGAGGTACTTAAGAGAAGTGGCAGGGGTTACGAAATGGGATCATATAAGAAACTCGACGATCCGAGACGATCTAAACATTGAACCTCTGCTACTCTTCATAGAAAAATCGCAACTGAGGTGGCTTGGGCATGTACTAAGAATGTCTGATGACCGAATTCCGAGGAAAATACTAAGTGCGATTCCAGAGGGTAGACATCTAGTGGGCTGCCCTAGACAACTGGACGAGGCAACTCCAGAAACTGTGTGAGGAGAGGATGGGACTGCCATGGACGGAGGCAGAACAATCAGCACAAGACAGGGACGTATGGAGGAGCCTTGTCGATGCAGTGTTTTCTCGACCCGAATAGGATAAGGGGATGAAGATGATGCAACGAAGATTACATTGAATGTAATCTTCTTTAGGTGATGCACTAATAAGTAAAGTAAAGTTGTGTGGTTTTTCTTTTAATTAGAATTTAATCCTTATTGCCATGGACGTAAGAAGTGTTATTGTTAGCGATTGATTCTAAATTTTACACGTCGTATCCAATTCTTTAGAGTGGCTCCATTTTCTCCAGGGAAAACATTAATGTAACAATTACTCTATTTAAAAGGCGTGATTTTAGAACAAACAAAAAATGCCGTCATTAGCAGAAATTAGAACAGATTCCGTAGTTACTTTGTCTCTGAGTACTAGACGGATCGTGCTCTATTGTTAGTAGTTTTTCAATGAGACTTTTTCCACGACGTTATCTAAATCTATACGTCTATCTGCTCTATACTCTACTTCTATTTATTCTACACTTTTGTTCTCTAAATAGCAAGGTTACGTGTGCATGCTAGAGATCGGGTAGGACCGTACAGTCTATGCAGCTCTCGTTCTGTGCCATTTCTTATCTGCGGCGTTATCGTTAAGGCTGTATAATACAGCATCTACCTTCTCTTTAGAACAGTGATGATGAACTTTCAACATTAATTTAATAAATATTTATAAGTCAAATTTTTAAATAAACTTTGGTGAGGCAACCTTTTTGTGTTTAATAAAACTGTAACCATTTTAATTTAATAATAATAATATACTTAGTTTTTACCACTTTTATTGTTTACAAAACCAACATGTTTCGTAAGCCATGCTCACTTCTTCAGGGTTTACCAACTAATCAATACAAATTATAAAAAAAGTCCAAAAAAACGTGCGGCTCGCAAAAACTCAGAAACGAATCCCGGTGCGATCAAGGGAGTTATATGGCGTGGTAGATCTCTACCCACCTCCAGGATGAAGGTTCTCGTTTTTATCTAAAGGGCGTGCTTTTGAAGATATAAGGGCTAGAAGTTTTGCCCTCTTGAAATTTCTAAAACAGTCTTCCGGAAAATGCTAAAAGGTTCCATAAAAACTCAAGAAAGTTCTGGAAGGAGTGGCGGAGTATGTCGTGGAACGTTTGAGAATAGGGAATCGGAAACATCATTGTGGAACATTCCAGAACACTCTGAGCGAAGCTGGGTAACCCAGCTAGTTATAAATAACAGACAAAAACAATGGTCATAGACATAGACAACATAAATAATAGACATAGTCAATGGAAAGGTGAGAATGGGTAGAGTGAAGAGGGGCAATAGGGAACAATTTACAAAGGGCACAGGTTTAATATTGGGTCATTTAAAAACATTTTTTTGTTATTAATAATATTTATATTCGCATTCACGCTCTTTCTGATCTCTAATATTTCTAAGTTATCCAACTGAATGCCGTTAAAATTACAATGTAGCAATTCAATTCCACTGTGGAAATCAAAAGTGTGATTAGTCTCCAATTGGCTCAAACTCTGAAAAACTGTTAATGTTTAAAGATTTCATATGTTCTTTAATCCTTATTTCAAAATTTCTCGCAGTTTTACCAGTATAAAAGAAACCATAATCATTGCACTTTAATCTATAAATTCCAAATTTTCAAATTTTTTAAACTCTATTCTTATTACTTAAAATGTAATTTTTCAGTTTGTTATTTGTATAAAATACAGGAATAATTTCATTTGGTATATTCTTTGTTAAATAATTAAAAAATTTATTATTAAAATACATAATTTCCTCCATTTTTCTCTTTCTGATCCTTTAAAAAAATTAAGTATATTATTAATTTTGAATTAAAATGGTGCCACAAAATAAGTTTGCTGCGTTTGCGTATAACCATTTTCATTTAATAAAAATAATAATAAATGTTTATTCCAGTATGTGGGGACGATAGTGCAGTCCCACACTTTCCATGAGGGTGTAATACATACACAAAATATTTTAAAGAAAAAAAAATGAAAAGCAGGTGGATATAATTGTACATGAAAGAAAAAAGATAATAGTAGTAGAAAAAATATAAAATAATAAGCTTTTGGAATTCTGTGACCACATTAGGAGCCAGTATTATTCTCCAGTGTGCATCAATGCTGGATGATGGACTGATGCGGGCTTCCATGACGAGGATATTTCCAGAGCTGTATATCCTTTCCCTCATTCCTGCCATCCTGGATCTAATAAGAGTTGCGTAGCCGGGAACTCGCCCCTCCGTGAACACCCGGGAAGCGCTGCAATATCTGGGGAGACCAAACATTAAAATAATAATAATAATTTATTTTTTATTTATTTATTTATTTATTTATTTATTTATTAATAAACGCCCTTTTTCGGGGCTTTTACATATATAGCATAGTTAGAAAAAACATTTTATTGTACATAACTGAACTGCCTCAATAACAATATTTTATATTTATTCAAAGATAAATTGAAGATGTCCACTGACTTGGTATAATTGTTTCCCTCCGTTAGTATTCTGGGCAAAGAGGAATACATATGGTAGTTAGTCCCAGAATTTCTGCACTGAAATAAATCCTGACTTCTAGTATTACGAAGTGGAATTCGGAAGCTTATCAATTCAAGTAATACAGGACTATCAACTAAATCATTTAGAATTTTATATAAAAATACCAAGTCAATGAAAATTCTTCTGTCTGACAATTTAAGCATATTCATATCGTTTAAAATAGTGTTGTTGTTTAACATATTTGCTGGAATACCCATTTTAAAATTTAGAAAACGTAAGAATTTGTTTTGTATTCTTTCAACAGCTTGTACATGCATATTATAATGAGGATTCCAGACAGGAGAATTGTACTCAAGTTGGCTTCTAACATAAGCAAAATATAACAGTTAATACACTTTATATTGTTAAAGTTTCTAGTTAGCCTAGTTATAAACCCCAATATTTTTAAGCCCTTATTACAGATTTCTGTTATGTGGTTAACAAATGAAAGATTTGATTGAAAAGTGATGCCCAAGTCTTTAATTTGCATTAATGTCTGAAGAGCATTGTTATCAATGTTGTAATTAAATATCACTGGATTTTTTATTCTAGAAAATCTAACAATTTGACATTTTGAGATATTTAAATAAAGTCTATTTTCCATACACCAAATTAACAATTTGTTGATATTATCTTGAAGAATGTTGCAATGATAAATATTTTCAATAATTTAAAAAATTTTGAGGTCATCAGCAAAAAGTAAGATAGATACATCATGAAATGTTTTTGTAAGATCATTTATAAACAAGATAAATAAGATTGGGCCAAGGTGTGAACCCTGTGGAACTCCACTTGTTGCATTAATTTTTTCTTACAGTTTTCAGTCAATTTTGAATTAATTGTGAAAATATTAACCCCGATACAGTCGAACCCTAGTGGGGTTCATAATTAGATGCTTAAAATGAATCAAACTTGTGAAGAAGCAATAAATAAATTGGATAATTTGTAGAGCGCTTTTGTGAAAAATCACCTCATACAATGCACAAAATAAAAGATTTCGATCGATTAAAAAATAGGTAATTTTGACGGCTTCTGTGATCGAGGGATGAGGCTCCCGTGAAAGAGATGTTGAGTTGACTTCATTCTGAGTTGGCATGTAAAAGCTTTATGGCTGTATAAAAGAGTACACAAATAAATATAACAGGCTCACAAAGAATGCGAATGACTTTTTTTTCTGCTCCCAAAGCCAAGCCAAAGAACGCTGTTAATTTTAAATTTTTTTATTTAGCTAAGTGGACTCGCGGGCCACGGGTTCTGCATTTCTGCTTTAGAGCGAGAATTTCGCTTTGTACGAATGTTAAAACGCAGTCAATGCACGCCTTTATAAGGTTTTACCTGCGATTTCCTTTACCATTCTTTTAATGTTGTCATTTTTATTTGTAGATATTCTTCGATGTTCTCTTTATATTCAAGTAATAGATACTTTCAGTATTGCCGTGGTGAAAGGCCATGCAGAATAGAAACGTAGCTTGAAATGGTTTTAGCCGCTTTTAGTTAAGCTACCGCTACCCGAATTTCTACCGATTTCTTGCATCCCTTGAACATTTGAAGTTTTTAAACTCTTAAAAAAATATATGTTATTTTTTAAGATAATATCTATACAATCCCCACGCCGAAACGAAAATTATATGAAATTCCCTCGATAGAAAAAATCGCAAAGTATGCTCCGAAAATTTTTATTTTCAAGCCTGTCTCTATTATTTAACAAGTTATATGTATGAAAAAATTCACAGTGTTTCTTTGAACGTTGTTTTTGCTCTATTCTAAACGAGTCGTGTTTTATTAAATATTTTCACAATTTTCGCTTCACTTTTATCGTTTGAAATATTAGCGCGCTCTCACCAACATTCGTAATTACATATCTCTCCGTCTTCCTCTTTTCGTGCTCGGATACGGGGCCTTAACAGAGGTAAAAACTTCCGTGGTCTATGGGTAAGGCTATCGACTAGCAACCCGAAGGTGGCAAGTGCGAAAGTAAATTTTATTTGATTGTTTGTTTTATAGTGTGTTTGCTGCACGTTCCAGAGTGGAATATACTATCAGTATCGCCCTGATGTAACATTCAGAATTGAAACGTTGCTTTAAATGGATTTAGCCATATATGTTGACCAGATCTGAATAGCCAGGTACTTCATCCCCATTTTTTCCCCTCCCCACTATCTGCAGCTTGACAACATGCCCCAATTATTGAAAAATAGTAAAAATTTAAAATTTCGTTTTTTTTTTGGTTCCTACCATAAAGGAATGTATAAAAAAAATCATGCCAAATTTCAAGAAAATCGGTTTATTAGAACTTGAGATTTTGTGACAAACGTTTCGAAAAAAGTAGTTTCGAGAAAAAGGCGTTTAAAGTTTTGTTATATTTAGATTCTAGTTAGATTCCGTCTATTGCCACTACACTGAAATGGCTATAACTTTTAAAATAATTCGAAATTCAAAAATTCCTTTTAAGGAGATATTTTTGAATATCTAATCTATCGAAATATGAAAAAAAAAATCTGGTCCAGAATACCCCCCCCTTAACAAAAATACACTTTATTAATAATTTATCAATCATCAACCTGAATATATCATCATCACCATCATCAGTGTATTAATACGCGAAGCAAAAACTTTGTACCCCTTTTTACGAAAATTACGCGGACGGAGCAGTTTGAAATTTCGCAAACTTATAGTTTATATAGAGAAAGAGTGCAGAATGCTAATATATTTTTTAAATTATGTTTAAAAATACATTAAGTCAATTAAAAAAACATTACACATTAAATTAAATGTGGTCGAATTTCGACCGTTGGGGCGACCACTAGTAATAATAATTTATTAACCTCCTGAACAAAATCGATAATTTTCTGCTCTGACATATCGCAAATTACTTGAAAACTTGACAGGACGTTAGCCGCTACCATATCAACCTGTCGACATGGCGACTGAAACGCGACTAGCACTGCGACTAGCCTGTTGGTCGCCGCGTTGCCCTTGACTTGGTCTTTAACAAGTTGCTTGTGTGCCGACTGCCAATGAAATTCGCAAGTTCCTTTCCTGTGGATAGCGATTGGGTCGCGAACTGGTTATTTTTCAGTTTCTCCATGAGCTAAGGATTCGAAAGGTCTTATTTAAGTTTGGCTTTAATCATTAATTGGTATAAATCTCACTCCACCTGTAGAAAGCGATAATCACTTAAGAGCACTTGATTTTTAAATGCCTTTTTGTTCATTATTCCTTCTGTGCATTGTTTAATGTTTATCTTTTATGAATAATTATGAGAACCTTGCCAACTCGTTTTGCGTCGATTTTCCAACCGCAGGTGATTTCAATATAAACATTTAACAATGGGTATACCTACCAAGAAGCCTCGTAAAAAAGGTCTGTTTTGAAGATATTTTCCAACTCAAGTAAAAAATACGTTCTAAAGTAAAAGATGTATTTTGTTCGGTGACCGGCCAACTCGGAATGAAACCAACTCAGAACCATCTCAGATAAGTCATTTAGAGTGATAAAAAAATATATTTAAAAAATTGGTTAAATAGGTTACGTTAGGTTAGGGTTATCGGCTAAATTAAAATTATTTTTTTCATAGCTTTTAATGACTTTTCAAGGAGGTGTTGAGTTGACTTTATTCTCACTTGGCATGGAACCATTTTGTTCATACAGGGTGGGGCAGCATAACTTCCTTTTTTAAAATGCCCGCCATTCACTCGGTTGATGTCGTAGCGGAGTGCTAGTGATATCGTTCGGGAGGCGAAACTATAAAGTTTTGTCCCGACACAATTTAGTCGCCATCAGAATAGGCGGTGTCAAAAAGTCTCCCTCGACCAGTCTCACCCGATCCGGCTCATCACGCAGTACGTGGTCAGACGCATCCGGTGCCAAGACCTAGACAAACCTTCGCTTTCTGTCTTCGAAGTACGGAGTGTCTAAATTCGATTTACCGCGATCGCTAAATATTCAAGTCTCTCATCAGGGAAAAGAAAATCTAAAATTCGTCATTAGGTTAGTAGATAACAATTTTTATTTATTCAACCTTGGAACCTTACAAGGGATACAACACTGCCACCAGGGCCGTGTTTGGAGCGAGCCGCACTAGGCAACCCCCCCCCCCCCCAATGACCGTAACAATTTTTAACATAACAATTTTTAAGCAAAAAATGATAACAAAGTTGAATGACGGCCTCCGTAGCCCGGAAGTAGGGCTCTTGACTCGCAATCCGAATATTGCGTGATCGAATTTCGGCGTGGGCAAATATATTTTTAAAAATATTTGTTTGTGTTATTTCACAATTGATGAATTAAAAATAATATCAAATGCATTTGAGACACTTTTCAGAGTGGAAGATTCTCTCAGTTTCGCCCTGGTGTAAGACCACCATTCAGAATTGAAAAGTTGCTTGAAATGGATTTAGCCGTGTTTGGTGACTAGATCTGTATCAGGTGTTTACCTACCTTCCTCTTCCCCATCTCCTTCCCCACCCCCACTACTTTCAGCCTCATAACCCCGATCGGGGATGCCATCGTCTCATTGGCTCCAAAAGGGAGCATCTGGGACTTCTTGCGAAGTATTCACATCATAAAAGAACGCCGAAACAGCTGTAACGACGCGCTGTTTCGTTGTTGAGTTTAAATAATTAATGAAGTTTTACGAATTGAACAAAATAACTTTAAATAACTTCGCATGACTTAAATAGGAAATCATTACATGTTTCTTAATGACTGCTAGCACATACATCATTGATTACAAATCCATCCAGGAAACACTACCAAGAAATTACTTGGCTACTTTTTTATTGTAATATTTTTTAATTAAAAAATTTGAAAACAATTTAGGGGTTCGGCGAAGTGCGCCTCCCTGAAAATTGCCGCCCTAGGCAGATGCCTAGATTGCCTAGCCCTCGATACTGCATTGGCTGCCATGACCAGCGTTGTACCCAAATAGGCTTGTATGTTGGCATGTATTACCGTCTTAGTTCATGACACAGAGTAGAATACAGAATATAGGCTAATGTCTTCAGTACTGTATGAATGGTAAAGCCTCAATTGGTCCTGTCAATTGGATAATCGTCTCCTGACTCCTCTCAATGCTGTGATCATCTCCCGACAGAGATCTGCTGTTATTTCCATCTTGGGCGTATCAGAGGCAGGAGCAATTTTATCTGCTGGGAGGAAGTTTGTCTCATTTTGGTTTGGTCTCATATTAACTGACTCATATAATAATTTTATGTCTCTTCTTTGTGCATAAACACTTTTGCTTACCAGGAGCTTAGTCAAAGAGTTTTGAATTGTTTGAATGTAACCTATATTTGTTTTGCACGAGTTTCCCCAAGACGTTATTCCGTATCTGATAATGGATTCCGCTAGTGACAAATAAATTATGTATATTTTATACCTCCCATACCAATATCACAATGAGTGGATAATGAATACACAGGAGGCATTCCGTCGATAGCTCCGTTGTTACCTGTTATAAACAACAAAACATCGCGTGTAAGGCCCAGGTGTTGATACTCCTGCCGATTCTCAGTTCGTCGGGGTTTTTCAAGTTTTAAGTTCAGTTGTTTGATTAAGGGAACGCGAGCGCAGAAAATTTTGAATAAAGTTATCCCCCGAATACTTAGTGAAAGATACAACTGCATCTTAGGTTGAGGATACCAAAAAAAATTATCAAAATCGAGGTTTTGCATTCTCCTGTTTTCTCTCCCAAAACTGGACCAATTTTTATGATCTTTTCACCAACAGAACTGTATTAGAAGAAAGTATTCTATATTTGCAAGTTTGGCTTTAAAAATATATATATATATATATTATCAAATTTGTTTAATGAAATTTGTTGATGACGTTAAAACTAGGCAATTTTTAAGAATTTTTGGAGAATCATGCCAGAGGTCATATAAAAAAAACAGAGTATGCAATTCACATGTGATAGAAGTGAAACCTTCAGAAAATAATGTAGACAAGACAAGGGGAGGCTACGAAGCATCGCACAAAGAGGAGCCCGATTATTCTACCTCATTCTCTCGCAGGCTAAATCCTACAGATGTATGTGTTTGTCTCTTTTTAGTGTCGCTATTTTTCGTTTGATCCAGTTTCAAATCACAATGGTGCTGAAAAAGCTTTTACTGTAAAAATATTTGCACTAGTACTAGTGTAAAAATCCAGAGATGAAATACGTTTTTATGGACAAAGCGCCACCCGCGTTTCCTCTTAATTGTGTGGCTTGCTTATACGTATATATATTTAGAATTCTAAAAGAACCCTTCGATTTCGATTTCCCGATTTTCGGGAGCAAGTGTTACATTAGAAAATTGCTTTTCTTAAAATTAAAACTTACTAAAAAGAGTTAATTCTACATAATATAACAGGTCTCGTGAAAATCGTAATAAACTTATGTTCTCCCGTTTAAAAGCAAGCCTCAAAATTAAATTTTAAAGAATAACGCCCATGAGAACTTTTCGTTTTTACTACGTTCGTACTCAACTGTAGAATGAATTACAGGCCTTTCTGTATTCTCCATCCAACAATGCGGGTTTCCCCAAGGAACAGATTCACCTTCTTACCTAAATAAAACTCTCCAACAAGCATCTCCAGAGGTGACCTAGGCCCCGAGAGAAACATCAGAGCCTCTAGGGTGAAGATATAAAAAAAAATACTAATAACAGAGGGAAATACAAACGCAAATCTAATTTAATATAAACATGATTTTTTTCTCAAATTAACAACTCTAAAGCAGTATCACTGATAAATATAATTTTAAAACAGAGTTTCAATAATAAGATTCCTCAATGAAGGTCAAACAAAAACAAAAATTAAATGTTTAACTTAAAAACAGCTGGACATTTTGTCTGGTAAATCGGTTCGGAAACACACATGTTTATGTGTTTTATTTTTTATCTGGCAATGAAACATATCGAAGGCCATATTGAAGAATTAGCATACTCGTTGATAATATTATTAAAATAATTTTGTGAATATGTTTTAGTCACGTTTGTTAACGTATTTACGTATGACAATCTCCTTGGCAGAGCGGTAAGTTCCTGGACTCTGGACCCAAAGGTCGCGGGCATCCTAAAATATTTCGGCCGCGTATTTCCAAAACCTATACCGGTTCAGTCACGGTAGCGACAATTTACATTTTAAATACACATATTGGTTATTTTTTATCACTTGAAAGTAAAAACAAAAATTGTTCTAAAATCTAGATAAAATAATCTTTCCAATGTATATATTAGAAATTAATAATTTTATTTCTAAACATTTAAATTTTGATATTGAAAATGTAAATTAAATTGTCGCTCACGCGCCTGAACCCTTAGGTTTTGGAAATACGTTGACCGGGTTCATGGGGTAAGGTTTGTTCGGATCTTGGCGGCGGATGCGTCTGCCCACCACTGCGTGGCCGTCCGGATAAGAAAAGACTTGTTGAGGGAGACATTTTGACCTCTCCAGCAGGACTCTCTCGGAACATCGCCTTGCACCGCAGAGGAAGGAATAGATTCATACGTACGTCACTGCTGGACATCCTGACCCCCGAATTCCTACCCACCCCTCATATATTTTTCCTTCCCAGAACTTCCACTCTTCCTTTCCTTAAAAATACACACGATCCCGAAGGAAATTATTTTCCTCATGGCCTTCTAAGTGGAGCTAATGTTAAACAAAAAAATGTCTCCCTCAGCATCCCCGTCTTCTTCTGTCAGACTTATTTGACTCTTTTCACAAAAAAATATTTTTCTGCATCTATATTTATATGCATATTTATCTAATTCATTTTAAATTATGAGATAATTGTATTTATTAATAATATTGTTATCAAGCTACCCACAGTCAGCGTTCGATTTTTCCTTATTTGGAGGTTTTCCCTGTCCAAATTGTCTGCCTGGGACCAGTAACACTGCGACAAATTTATTTTTATATACAATGTTCAGTTCTGTTCTTTTGGACATAAATTTAAGTCCTATAAATAATTTTGCCTTTTTTATAAATATACAGAATTCGTCATTACTCGCATTGCCAAGCTATTCTCGGTAGGTTAGGTTAGTAGTATAAAAATCGATATTTTTTTTATCAACATGTTCGTTGAGGGTCAAGAGGTTATTATTTATTTGTTTAAGTTTCTAACGTGTAGGTAGGAACAGTAAAATCACTTTAATGAGATTCTTACTTGTGCAGTGGTTTTGTATCGTAGGATTACTGCTTACTGCGGGCTAAGAGGGGAGCATTTTGATCTGTCGGTGTGCACAAATACTACTTATTGGATGACCAATATCCCCGCCATAGATCGCCCAAAGTAGTTTCCTAAGTTTGGTGACCTATTAGCGATGCCCGGGTTCATGGGGTGAGGTTTGTCTGGAGCTTGACGGCGGACGCGTCTGCCCACCAACTATGGCAGGCCGTATCGAGAGAGAATTGTTGAGAGAGACCTTTTGACCTCTCCAGCAGGACTCTCTCGGAAAATCGCCTTGAACCGCAGTGGGAGGAATGGATTCATACGTCCGTCACTCCTGGACACACTGATCCAAGATTCCTACCCACACAGAAGACCCTGAGGAAATTATTTTCCTCAGGGTCTTCTGTGTGGAGCTAATGTTTTTAAAAAATGTCTCCCTCGGCTTTCCCGACTTGTATCAGATTTGATTTGACTCTTTTCACAATAAAATATTTGTCGTATCTATATTTATATTTAAGTCATTTTAAACAGATAATTGGGTTTTATTATTTTGTAGCTACCAACAGTCAGCGTTTGCTTTTTCCTTATTTTTAGGTTTTCCCTATCTAAATTTTCTGCCTGGGACTTAGTAGGACAGTGGCACATAATATATACAATATTCAGACCTGTTATTTTGGATATAAATTAAAATTTTATATTTCTTCAAAATAGGCATATTTACTTTGTGGCGTCATCATTAATTTAATGACAAACAAATACCTTTGTGTAACACCACTATTTTATTAACAATATCAACATGTTTCGAAAACTATGTTTTCTTCGTCAGGATAATAAGTCAATGACTTATTATCCTGACGAAGAAAACATAGTTTTCGAAACATGTTGATATTGTTAATAACATAGTGGTGTTACACAAAGGTATTTGTTTGTCATTAAAATAAAATTTTATAATTTATTTACACTTTTTTATAAATAGGTAGAATTCGTACTTGCATTCGAAAGCTTCTCTCATTAGGTTTTTGGCATAGTATAAAAATCAATGTTGTCTTTATGAACATGTTTGTTAAGGGTCAAGGAAGCCTAGGAGTTTTTTGTATTTCTTGGGCATTAACTATGTAACAATTTCTACCTATACATTTTGTTTTGAAGAGTTTTTATTATCAATGTATATTTGTTACTTTAATTTTAAATTTTCTGCGACCGGTTTTGACACGACCGTGTTATTCACTATCAGACTTAAAACTTACTTAAGGGAGGGGGGTGGTAAGGTTTTAAATCTAATTTTTAAAATTAGTATTTTTCCATTGCTCTATCTTATTATTGGTTCAATGACAACTCATCAAAGTGACATTTCAAAACCTCTTTGAAAAGTCATTAAAAGTTATGAAAATACGGCTTTTGGTTCGGCTTCGCCCAGTTAGTGTTTGTGACCACTTTATAAATCCTATAGGAACTGGCTCCAAAAATAGCCTGTTCCTGGATCCACTATCATCCAGTGATAGTCACCGGGACAAAGTAACCGAGATAGGCAATGACGAAACGTGTAATATATAGCCGCTTGATACAACTGAGCATTACCGTCAATCTTTCCATATTCGGAGGGATACTGCTAGTTCACTAAATCGTAGTACTTATACTTGCCTGGGGCACGTCCACACCAACCTGTCGATGGAAGTAGCGACATTTTGTGGCGAATTTTTTAATTACAACGTTTGAAATTCCACGTACACGGATGTTATTTGTGGCGCTACGAGTACGGCGTGGCGTCAACATGCTCTCGAAACTGGGTTCTGAAATTTTCAACACTATTTGTGGAGTTTTCAGGTCACCCTTATTATTGACTGTTTTTATAATTCCCACGGCAACGGCATGCCGCATCTCATTTATTATTTGATACGAGTGAGGGAGATGCACGTAAATGATTACTTTTTCCTTTGGAGGAAGCAGACATACGTTCATGGTTGATCTCACTATTATTTAGTGTGTAAGAAAGAGCTGGAGGGTTATTGTGATAAGGGATGTACATTTTTTTCCCTTTTTTATGCCGTCGCCATGCCTTAACCGTGGGGATCATAAAAGCGGCCAATAACTATGATAATTCATAATATATATGCGCAACGTACCAATGAGAATGACGCTACGTAAAAATTTACATAATATTATAATTCATATTAAGTACAGGTAAATAGTAAATAATAATATTACACAGGATCATTCTTACCTGGCAGGTCACTTCAGTGTTTATTAGTTTGCACTTTCACTCACTTGATAGTTGAATGTATGGTGGTGAGTCATTGCTATAAAGGGCATCTGTGTATCTTTTGTATTTATTGCTGCGATGTTCAGCGAAAAGATAAATATTTTTTAGTGTCCTACCTTTATTATGATAAACAAAGCATTCAGATGCTGGTGTCAAAACCACAAGCCAAAAAAGGAAACAATTGAATTGGAGAAATATTTCTTGAATTACGTGCTACTGCTGGCAAATAAATTGTTGTCATTTGGGTTAATGATATTATTATGTGTTTATTTCGACTCAAAAGCAGTGTTGCCACCTTGGAATCTACATTCCTGCTAAAACTTACAGGAAAATTCGTCAGAATTCCGTTAGACATCCAATGTTGACCATATCTTGGATGAAAAACTAACTTTCATGATTGATGAAAATCGGTACATCAAATTGTGAACAAAGGTATGAAAACACTAGGCTTCACGAACTATTACGCTATTACGAACAACTGAAAACTTTAATTCCTTACAAACTATTAAACTATTATACGTATTTCTAGTTAGAAGCCTAATCGAATACAACTCAGTAGTTTGGTCCCCATCTTACAAAATTAATGACATTGAGCGAATACAAGAAAAATTTCTGCGATTTATCAATTTTAAATTAAATAGAATTATAAGACTTAAAATACGATTTTTTTTATTAAATACTCTAAAAATACATACATTAGAAGACAGACGTCAAATAAACGACTTAACATTTTTATTCAAAATACTTAACTTTAAATTCGAATGTTGTGAACTCTTGCAACTCATTAACTTACGAACACCCACTGTAACAACACGACAAAATACAATATTCTACAGCAGCATTCATAAGCGTAATTACATTGCCCACTGTTCGATACAACGACTTCACACATGGGAAATAAGTACTTGGGTTATGTTGACATATTCAATATCAACTTGGCGAGTTTTTAATTTTGGATCATCTAAAACATTTATTTCAACACTATTAATAAACACATCTTGTAAACCTATAAAATAGCTGTATTTTTCTGTTTTTGTTTCTGTGTTTGTATGACTTGTTGTATGTCTCTTTTATCTAATGTAATTTTATTTTTATTATTTCCTAAGTTTCAATTAAAATTACACTACAAATCATGTAAAAGCCCTCTGGGCGTCAAATAAATAAAAAAAAATAAAAAAAATATTATTGAATATATTCGTCCATCCAATTTTTTAACAAAATAAGAGGTAATTATAATGTACGTATTAATGTTTTATTTATTTATTTGAGACATACACAGGATAATATAAAACAATTTAAAATATAAATAAAAATATCCCTAGACTAATTTATGTGTCTGCAGTAATCACATTTGCATATTTATTTATTTATATTTATTTGCGCCCTGGTGGGCTTTTACATGAATAGAAGGAAATTTATATTCACAATATTAATGATATGTGTTACAAAGTCAATAAAACAGAATAAATAAGAATGCAACTACCTCGTTAGGTATAGAATATTATAACAGAGATTAAAACAAATGAAATAGTAAGAGTTGTACTTACAAAAAAACTAATACAAATACAATTTAGGTATGTTTTTAGGTTTTCACGGCCAAAAAGTAGTTTTGTTATTGTTTTTGGGGTGTTATGCCGTGTTTCGCTACCTCCTTCTTTAGCCAACGTTTCGGACAGCGTTACAGTGTCCATCATCATGGCAGATGAGTCATCTCATCACTCATCTGCCCTGATGATGGACACTGTAACGCTGTCCGAAACGTTGGCTAAAGAAGGAGGTAGCGAAACACGGCATAACACCCCAAAAACAATAACAAAAATACAATTTAGCTTTACATATTTATACATATTAACAATAATAAGATCGGAAATAAAACAAAGTGTTATGTATGAGAGCTAGTTAGTTTTAGGGAATAAACAAACAATTATATGTGTTTACTAGCTGGGTTACCCGGCTTCGCTCAGATTAATTTATATATGTTTAATTTACCTATCTGAGAAACCTTATTATACTTATAAAAAATAGATTTCCTCATTATACTATTATATTATGTATCTATAAAATAAACAGTAATCTTATAATAACTAAAAGAAATTACATTATTATAACAGGAGGTGGTACATAATAAAAGTCGTTCCATAATATATATCATTACATTTATGCAGTTTTGTACTCATTCAATACATTTTTAATAGATTTTTTATATTTATTTTCGTTACAATTGAAGATATCTATTTCAGAGAGAATGTTATTATAGAATATATATTATAATAATATAGAATATACGTAAGTCGAGGTGGCGGGAGACAACTGTGATTTGTATGAAATTCACTCCTATCACGAGGATTTACAACTCTGTAACGTAATTTTTACTAGAAAAATATAAACACATATTTTTTTTAAAACGCACACAGTCGTTATGTCTTTAGTACAGTAGATTTTAAAGTAATTGTAAAATAATAATATTGGTAATTCTGTTGAATTTTTCTCCACTAACTGTTGGAGACAACTGTAGAGCGTTGAAGATCTCCCAAGAAATACCCACCAATATAAAAAAGGAAAATGTATGAAAATTAATTTCCGAAATATTATGTAAAGTGGAATATTAATTTTTGTGATTTGTAATATTGTACTCTGTACATATTTATTTAACGTTATTGAAATATATTCTGTAATTTTTATATTAGCACGTTATGTAATCTCTGTACATAATAATATATGTACCATTGCAAGTTAAATAAATAAAATAAATTTTCCTCGTAACCTCGGCAGGGCCGTCGATAAGTCGGTAAGTAGGTTGTCGGCGTCTGCTTTACCTTCTGGTACTTAGTCCTTGTTTACGTCACTTAATTTGCTTAACGATATGGCTACAACTTCTGGTGGTGTGTCCATCATATTCAACTATACGACCAAGGAGCTTAGACAACCATGGAAACCGTAAAAATAATATTATTTTTAATATTTTTTTAGATTATGTGTGAATACGAAGCCAAGACATGTGTTGTTGTCTATCATCTGTATATGTGACAATAACGACGTGTGTTTCGAAAATTACGTGAATGGTACAAATGACGAATGCAGTTAAGCTGAGTTTTTCCGGGCTCAAGTTTATAGCTCAAGTAATAAAAATAACTTTCTGCTGCCGAATTCCTTTCCCTCCCCCCTTTCTCCGGCATCATAAAATACTCTTTAATTAGGGATGCCATACTCAGACAAATGATTACGGGCAGTTGGGACTGTGTTATACGAAATTTTGACATTATGTATGAAAGAATCGAAGTTCTTGCAATGGCTTTAGCTGTGTTGGGTGACCAGATCTGAATACCTAAGCACTTCCTAACCTTCCTCTTTCCCATCTCATTTCTCTTCTCGCTTTCTTCAGCCGCAGTGAGCCTCACAACACGCCCTAAATGGAGGGCTCCGCAATCTCACTTGTTTTGGGAAATAAATTATTTATTTTAATGGTGACATCGAAATAAGTCCTTATGCTTATTGAGTCGAGTAGGTACTCTTAAATTGACTACACAGTCAGGAGTTCGCAACAGTCGAGCTCGGAATTTTTAATTAAAAAAAGAATCGTAAGTCGTTCATCCTTCGCCCATTCTCAAGTGTACGTACTTTTAAGGAATTTATTTTTTTAAATCATGTCGTGTGCAGTTCACACGCGGTAGAAGTGATACCTTCATAAAACTAAACTTTGAGAGAATGAAACGAATGCAGGGTATCAGGAGTAGGATAAGTGTAGGGTTTATTTTTGATAATATTGTTAGAAGGTTTAAAAATTATTTTACATTTTATTCTACGAAGCACCGCACAAGGATGAGGCCGAAAGGCTACGAAGCCCCGCACAAAGAGGACACCGAAAAGTCTTTCGCATTCTCTCGCAATCTTAATCCTACAGATGTGTGTGTTTGTCTTTTTTTAGTGTAGCTCGTTTCCGTTCCATCGAGTTACAAATCACAACGTTGCTAAAAAAGTTTTCATTTCGAAAATACAAGTGACGCGGTAGAAGTGAAACCCTCAAAAAACTAAAGTAGACAAAGATGGGGACTCTACGAAGCACCGCACAAAGAGAATACCGATTATTCTATCTCAGTCTCTCAGAAAATCAGGCATTTGTCTTTTGTTAGTGTAGCATTTTTTTCGTTTCATCGAGTTTCAAATCACAACGGTGCTAATGTGTGGTTAATTTGTTCTGAGCTATTTAAGCCGCCGATATCCGAATTTCTACCGATTTCTTGCATATCTCCCTTGAACATTTGAAATTTTTAAACTCTAACAAAAATATATGTTATGTTTTACGATAATATCTATACAATCCTCACACCGAAACGCAAATTATATGAAATTCTCTCCATAGAAAAAATCGCAAAGTATGCTCCGAAAATTTTTATTTTCAAGCCTGCCTCTATTATTTAACAAGTTATATGTATGAAAAAATTCACAGTGTTTCTTTGAACGTTATTTTAGACAACCCCCACGACATTTTTGCTCCATTCTAAACGAGTCGTGTTTTATTAAACATTTTCACAATTTTCGCTTAACTTTTATCGTTTGAAATATTAGCGCGCTCTCTCCAACATTCGTAATTACATATCTCTCCATCTTCTTAACTAAACATTTAATAAATCGTAGAAACTTTCGCTGAATTTTTTCGTCATTTTTAATAAGAATTTTTTGGTGATGTGACCAAATAAATGATTATGCGTTATCCATTATTATATTTGTGAATCTTTAGTCCGTGGCTGGAAACTGGAACCACGTGCTACTAACGTTGACAAATCAGATAACGTACATCTCATCGGATACCTTAGTATTATTTATAATAGACATTACAATCTAGTGATCTGAGTCTTGCGGAGTACTGCGAGACCAGCGTGGAATCGTCAATAGGAACGTTTTAGACTGAAAAATCGAGGTCACGGACAGTTCCGTCGCAGTCCTGAGATCAGAGTGTTAATTTTTGCTGATCTGCGACTGACGACATTTCAAGTGAAGAGTTGTTGTTGTGAAGTGTTAATTTAATGATCGTTACGACAGCGGTGCAGTCACAGTTGCGGACGATGCACTGATTCATAATGCAGAAGTTGAACGTGAAAAAGCAATCGGTAAGATAATATCTAATTAATTGTTATCGCGTTTAATTTGTAGAATTCCACTTTGTTTTTTTTTCCTTTTCGCACAAATAATAATTTAGGATCATCTCAAAACTCATAAAGTAAAATACTTAAACTGGAGTTAGACGAACGCAAAGGTTTTTATGTTGGACAAACTGCAAATAATACATGCATTCGTTTAACCCTAGAAAGAAAATCTAATTTTGAACTAAGTTAATGATACGTCTTTAAGACGTATTAAAGATAAAGACACGTCCTAAAGACGTACTGAAATTTAAAGGTTTATTTTTAACATATCATCATACTTCAACAGTTTAAAGGTAGTTGAATAATTAGTTTAGGGTTTTGTACTTCAAATAAAACAAAATAATTATAAAAAATAACAAAATGCTGTAAACCCATAAAAAATAAACTATTAAGTCTAAATCGAATTTTCTTCATATGCTGTGAAAGTTTATATGCTAATCAGTCGTTATGCTTAAAAATAATTTAAAAAAAATTAAATTCATAGCATTATTAGAAGAAGTCCGAAAGTTATATAAAAGATAGTCATACGTCTTTCGAACGTATGGTGTACGTACGTATATTTCCGTAATTATCTGCCCCTCTCAAGCTCTGCTCGGCAATTGAGCTAACCGAGATAGACAGCGTGGTGAGTTGCGAAATAAAAAAATACATCAATACTTGTGTCTCGCTTATGTCGCAAAGACGTAGATTATCTTTCTAGGATTAAAAGTAATAAAAAATACAGTAAAAATTTGTCAAAAATCTCCGTGATAAAAATCACTGACTAAGGTCAAAATATGGACCAATTTTATTTTTCTGCGATTGACAGCGGTCCAAAATTGGACCACATTTTACGATTTACGATTCACGTTTACGATTTTATAATATTTTTTCTATAAATCCTACGAATATGTGATAATCGACAAAAGGTAGGTGAATTCATTAGCTATATAGAAGTATAATTAGTTTGTATGTCTCCATATTAAAATTCGGAGGTATAATTTTTTTAATATCGGCGGAAAATATTCAAAAATATATCCAAAAAATCACGAGCAATTGGAGGAAAAGGTTTTAAATCGCGCTGTCGCTCGAGTGGGGTTAATACAATATTATTTTGAAAATCACAGATAATAACAGTTTGCGTCCCTTTTTATTCATGCTCACAAATCCAAAAAATATGACTGCTACAGTGAAGTCTAAAATACATTTAATATTAATTGTTTTTGTGTTTAATTCGTAGAACTCCATTTAATCATAATATTAATACGTGAAGCCAAAACCTTGTACCCCTTTTTACGAAAATTGCGCGGACGGAGGAGTATGAAATTTCGCACACTTATAGTTTATATAGAGGAGGAGTGCAGAATGCTAATATTTTTTAAAAATTATGCATAAAAATACATTAAATCAATAATAAAAACATTACACACACTACCATGTATTTGACACACACACACGCGTCTTTACTCTATTGTTTATTGTTATAGTCTATGGTCAAATTGAGAATAGATTAATATTGTTTGTCTTTAATATTATTTGTCTATGGTCTTACTGAATGTCAAACATAAAAAAAAAACATTACAATTATGGTCGAATTTCGACCATTGGGCGACCACTAGTATTTTTAAATATTTAATTAACTTTAATTTGATAGTTTTATTATCAAGTTCTGCAAGTGTTTTAGTATGTATTTTAGTTACAGATGTTTCGGTTTACAAGACCATTACATATAGAAAGGAAGGGTCTTAGATTAAATTTGCATGAAGAATTAGAAATCAATAAGCCAAAGAATGACCCCAATGTAACGCTAATTAATAAAGTAAGGAAAATTATTTATTCCGCACTACTTAGTATATTTACAAAACCTAAAAATATAATGCACTTGAATGAGTAATAGCAATAACGTCATTATAAAACAATTAAGGAAATCTTAACACTTAGTTCGGGAAACAGATTCCGAAATTCCGAACCCTACACTACATAATACACTCTCAATTAATGTATCAGTAAATTGGTTTAACCGGTAATAAATCAATGTAGACTCCTTCGAAAATTAACATTTAAAATCCTATAAATAATTCGCCTAACAGTGGATTTAGCCACACTTTGAAAATAGTCTTGTAAACCGAAAGAGCTGTAACAAAAATACTTGCAGAACTTGATAATAAAACTATCAAATTTAATTTTAATTAAATATTTCAAAAAATCTAAAAATACGGTTAAATTTACATGCGTCATCGAAATAATTGTTTTTCGTTTTAAAGATATTTTCTTCTTTCTTATCAGTTTGCCTTTCGTATTGGCACGTCTCATTGTAAATTTTAATTATTTTCAACTCTGCAACGCTTAAGAAGTAGGATAGTCATTATTATGCGTGGGAACCTGGCCAAACATAACTAGTCAGCAATGTTAGGCAATGATTGGCTGAGACAATGAATGCAGAATCTAACGCTCCGTCATTAGGCAACCAACCGTATTGTAGGTACACCTAGATGCAGATCACTGCATTTTAAAATCTGTTTGTGACGGTCTCAGTAGCACAGTGGTAGTGTGGTACACCATTCAGAATCAATACGATGATTGAAAAGACTTTAGCCGTGATTTTTTTTACATTGGCTCCACATAGGAGATAAAAAAGATTCCCTCGGGAAATGTCGTCTTTGGGGATGCTGTGTAGAGGGGTCTTTTTTAGGGAAAGGAAGAAGGTGAAGTTCTGGGAAGAAAAATGGTGTGAGGGGTTGGTAGGAATCTGGGAGTTACTGTGTCAAGTAGTGCAAGACCATGAGTCAAGTGTCCGGCTGGAGAGTACTAGGTTCTCTCCCGATCCGGCCCGCCGCCAAGACCTAGACAAACCCTAATGAATCCGGTCACCCCTGCTAAGTCACCAATTTGATGACCAGATCTGAATAGCCAGGTACTTCACCATCTTCTTCCCCACCGACTACTTTCGACTTTGTAGAATATTTGTATATTTGGAGAATATATGACGCAAATGTGAATGGCAGGAGAAGTCAGGGACGCCCCAGGAAGACATGGGAATCAGATACTTGAGTCGGGCCATCTTAGGCTAAGAATAATAGAGTGTATATGAGGCGAAGTATGAATGTGAGTGAGGCAAAGAGTGTGTGCCAAGACAGGGTTGTTCTCTCTGCTTATCCCTGCGGGGAAACAGCGTGATGATTAGTTAGTTAGGCACATTCCACAGTTGAAGATACTGTCAATCTGGTGAAAGACCACTAATCAGAATTGAAACGTTGCTTGAAATGTCTTTAGCCATGTTTGGTGAACAGATCTGAATAGCCAGGAAATTCCCTTCCTTCCTATTTCCCTCTCATTACCTTCACCCTCACAATATATCCTGTTAGGAGATGCCATAGATCCCTTGGCTCCATTCGGTTGGGAGCAGTTGGGACTTTTATCTATTAATTCTTTCATCTCTCCAAAACAGTAGACTGAGAGCATAGAACGTTCCACGGTTAAGAAGATTTCCCGTGATCTTGACAACTATAAAGCTAAAAATCTGTTTGTCTGAAACAGTAAAAACTCTCGATTTGGGAGAACCATTTCTGTCATAAAATTTACATAAGTAGATTTTTTTAGTATAAAATTCTAGGTCAACGTAACGTTTTTTGCCGAAACTTGCCGAAACCGAAACTGAAACCGAACCTTCGGTCGGTCACTACTACATGCATTTTGAATCTCATCTTTTGAAAGAGCTGCAGCAATATTGTGATAAGTAACCTATGTTTATTGCCTTTTTTGACGTCACGATACCGTTACCGCGAATCGTTACGGTAGACATAAAAGCATCCAATTCTAGTTTACATCAGCTTTACTTAGTTCCAGTTAATACATAAATTATTAATGATTATTTATAAACACGTTAATAACGTAAATAATAAAAATAGCACGAAGATTAACAATTCTCGGAATACAATGCGCGTATCGTTCTGGAATTCCTTTGTGAACATAATACCTGTTTCTGTATAAATAAATAAATAAAATTAACACTTTCGCATCTCCCAATACATTTCAAAACAATCCAGTTGGAACAAATGTTAACGAAAATGCATCGGTTAGTCATCCCATCACACGAATGCAATTTATGTCACAATCCTTGAAAATCATATTTGGTTTAAATTGTGTTTGTAAGTTATCCAAACTTTCAATTTTTTATGAGAAAAACTCTCTTTTTATAACTTTTGAAGGTTATTCCCATCAACATAATATATCATTGAAGAAGAAGATAACACTTATAATCTAAATGAAAATATGAAAGAAAACAAGACACAGAAAAACAGAAAAAAACAATGGTCGCAACTGGGACTCGAACCCAGATATATTGCCTATAATATGGAAAAAGAACTAGTTGGAGATAATATTAATGATTCTAAAAATATTTGAAATATGAGATTGACTAATATGAGGGTTTGACAGAAGGTGGCAATAGCGAAATTGGAAAACGCGCACGTCCCGGTTAGACGAGAGGTCTGGGTTCGAGTCCCAGTTGCGACCATTGTTTTTTTCTGTTTAACTGTGTCTTGTTTTCTTTCATATTTTCATTTAGATTATGTTATCTTCTTCTTCAATGATATATCCAAACTTTGTTCATATTTTGTTAAAACTTGGTTTAAACATTGTTCAGGCTATGTTTATACATCTACTTGGGAAAACATTGCGAATATTTTGTTTGCTTTATCCAATATTGAGTGCATAAACAATTTTGACATATTTTAATGTTTTGTACTGCATTAATCAGTGATTACTTTTGTGTGTGTGTAGGTGTTAGGTACTTTGTCTGTCCTAATTGTGTGCATTTTTTGTAGAGATAATTTGTCTATACATTGTTTATAATTTTTTTAAAGAAAGAAAATCATTCCCGGGTTACGATTACGAATTACCTGACAATATTTAGCACAGATGCTGAAAATGTTGCTTTGTCGTAATGGAGGATTAAGTCTCACAATTAAACTCACGACGCCTGCCTGAATTGAACTCATGGGAACCAGACGCGGTGCTAACTCAGTTACTGACCGGTCAACTTTGTTTATACTTTACTTTGTTAATACCTATTTTGTTTATACTTCGTTTGTATTTTGTGTTTACTTTGTTTATGCTGGGTTTATACTTTGTTTATACTTTTTATTATACTTTGTTTAAACTTTGTTTATACTTTGTGTACTTTGTTGTCACCCTGTTTATATTTTTCACTTTAAAACCATTTTTACAACCCATATAAAATGCTGTTTTCTTTTGCGTCGGATCAAAACCATCTCAAATAAGGCCAAGACAATAAATGCAGTTGGCCTGTTAGTTTTGTAAGAATCTTTCTGAATAATTATATTTTATAAGCCATTCTAACTTATATAATTGCGTGGGTTGTTCTTCTTTTTAAGCTTCTTAACTTTTTTCATTCTGTCACATTTCCACCACTCTTGTCACATTTTGTTTTTACTATAAATGAATTCTCTCTGGATCTCAGATGGGAAATTGTAAGAAGGGGGAAGGAGGCCTAAAATGCCTGTTTGGGGGTGACAAGCACGATCTGCGTGTATAATTATTTCGAATGACAACCCACGTAACAGAATTATCGTACGACATAAAAGTTGTGGGAGACAAGTCTTTGAGATTTTTAAAAATATTTTATTAAACATCATTAAAAATAATAATTGCTGTTACTTGATACTTGCTATTACTTATTTATACGTTTTGGAATTTAAAAATAGTTTTATATTTTATATCGTCATATAATTCTTTTGTAACATTATAGAATATACGCAAGTCGAGGTAGAAGACAACTGTGATTTGTATGAAATACAATTCTATCACGAGGATTTACAACTATGTAACGTAAATTTTTAAATAA
The DNA here is from genome assembly GCA_936435175.1 of Glyphotaelius pellucidus. Classification (NCBI taxonomy): domain Eukaryota; kingdom Metazoa; phylum Arthropoda; class Insecta; order Trichoptera; family Limnephilidae; genus Glyphotaelius; species Glyphotaelius pellucidus. Next base: position 11,662,382 of record OW386560.1, read on the forward strand.
ACACATTTTTTTTTAAACGCACACAGTCTTTACGTCGTTGCGTCTTTTATTACAGTAGATTTTTAAAGTAATTATAAAACAATAACATTGGTAATTCTGTTGAATTTTTCTCCACTCAGTCGCTCGTGTCTAGGATGAACGAAGTATGTATGAAGAATGAGTTAATGATGAAGGTACGTAAGTCTAAAGTAATGATATTTGAAAGAGAGATTACGAAAACAATGTGCAACATAGTTGTGAATGATGAATGGAGCAGGGGATGAGTTTGTGTATTTGGGAAGTATGTTTACGAGAGATGGGAAGACTGATAGAGATATCGAAACAAGGGTAAATTGCAGTAATTCCATTAATGGAGGACTGAACGCCATTGGTGCCAACAAAAAACTGTCAAAAGAAGCGAAGCTAGCCGTCAATAATGGAGTACTGGTACCTACCCTGATGTATGGTAGTGAGGCATGGAACTGGCAGAGGATGGATGAAAGTAGACTGAATGCTGGAGAAATGAGATCTCTGAGGCGAATGTGCGATAAAACCGTGTACGATCGTGTGAGAAACGCGGAGATCCGCAAATAATGCAAGGCTGATTGTAAGCATAATTAATAAAATTAAGAAAGGGACTCTCAGCTGGTTTGGGCATATGGAGCGAATGAATGAGGAAAGGAGCGAAAGGAGAATATATGAGGCTAATGTGAATGGTAGAAGAAGTCGAGGACGCCCAAGAAAGACATGGCACGACCAAGTGAATCAGATACTTGAGTCATGAAGTGCATGTATGAGACGATGTATGAATGTAAAAGAGGCAAGGAGTGTGTGCCAAGACCGAGTTGTTTGGCTGTCCGTCCTCTCTGCCTACCCCTGCGGTGAAACGGTGTGATGGTTAGTTAGTTACATTATGTTTGACAAATAGCAGGCCAACTTGATTAAGTGTCCGACCTGTTTTGCGGTACTTTTCGTCAATTATGCATTTATTCGTTAGTTTAAACTTCCTTTATGTTTGAATTGAATATTGTTTAAATTCGGGAATGCTTCAGTTTAATAACCACTTCGTTTTAAAAATACACAATGATGTCATCTTACCTTTGATAGGGTAAAAAACACGTATTATCAGTTCAATCAGCTAATTTTGCTTTTGAAATTCTCATTGCACGGTCATTATTATCATGTCTAATGAAATTTAATTTTTAAATCCGCTCAAGTGACGGTGTTAATTCAAGCGATAGACGCCTCTGTGGTAATGTGACGTGTGGCCGTCTATTGCTTGGCGTTTAGACACGAGTTAGCGCGGAATAACAGACAAGTTCCGTCCTTAGTACGGCCTGACACGGTCATTTCACAAGAACAACCCGATTTTTGAGCAAAACCACAATAAAAACTAAATATTACTTACAATAAAAATTATTTTTTATTTTACAATATAATATTATCGAAGACACGTACAAGCGGAATACTGGTGAATCTACATCACATTTTGCATATAACTTTTTTTGATTTAAGCTTTCTTTTTTGGGTAAATCGAGACTAAAGAATACAATCCCGGGATCCAGAATCCCGGGGTCCCGGGATCCCGAAAATACCGGAACTGCACTTTGGCTAATCTCGGGATTTTCGGAATTGTCACCATCAGGTCTAGTTTGCATTCCGTAATCCATTGCGCCTTGACTTGTTCGGAAGTAATGCGCGTACAACATTTCGGAGATTCGTTTTTATTTATATAGATAGATATTCACTACGACGCCTGAAATAAAATTTCCCGCAAATATATCAACATAGTTACCAAGACAACGATTTGTTTTGCTTTTCGTCTGACGTTATCAATAACTCGCTTTTGTAAGGGACAATAAATGTATAATAAATATAATATATTAATATTTATAATTTCATAACGCCAGAGCTTACAATTGTATACAGCCTATATTACTCGCATATAATGTAGCTTCTTTCTATTGGTGAAAGAATTATTGAAATCGATTTAGTGGTTTAGGCGTGAAAGCGTAACAAACAAACACAAGCACTTTCGCATTTATAATATTAGTATAGATAAGTTGTCTTGTGTAACAAACAATATTAATAAATAATGTATGAGAACTTACTATCTATTCTTTTATTTTATTTATCCCAATTATTAACCACATTTCCTAATCCCGGGATAGTACCGGGATCCCGGGGTTACGCATCGAAAATCCCGTAATCCCGGGATTTAAAAACATGCTCGGGATTGTATTCTCTAATCGAGACCCAAGTTGTAATTTTTTAGATTAAATCTCTACATATTATAAATTAAAGTCCTCCGCCGCGTCTGTCTGTCTGTTCGCGATAAACTCGAAAACTACTGAACCGGACTTTCATGCGGTTTTCACCAATAGATAGAGTGACTCATGAGGAAAGTTGAGGTATAAAATTTGTCAAGGTTGTGTGTAATTGGTTGGAATATATAATTAAAGGAGAATGTCTATAATTAAAATGAATGATGTGGACGAGCGGGTCGGCAAGCGGACGGTGTGGATTTGATTTGTATGCAAATTAACAGATGGCGGTGTGAGTTAATAACACTAGTTTACGCAACGCGTGTCTCTGGGTCAGTTAGTTTTTAATAAATCAGTCCTATGCTGTTGTAACTCACGTGTTTAGTATTTTTAAAATGCGTCAAAATGGTGACCCCGCTCCAAAAGTTGTATTAACTATTTAGCTACTGAAAAGAGTTTTTTGAATGCTTGGGATTTTGTGTTGAAAGTAAATTTATATTTTTTTAATTTTTTTATAAGAACAACTCCCTTTTTATAACTTTTGAAGGTTATTCCCATCAATGTAATATATCATTGAAGAAGAAGATAACACTAATAATATAAACGAAAATATGAAAGAGAACAAGACACAGTATAATAGAAAAAGATAATTAGTGTCTCATCAACCATTGGTTTTGAAGCAACGAGTCGATGCATCTTTTTTCTGTAGAATTTTTAAAACAAAAAGTGCTAAAAGTTCACATTGATATTAAAATTTTTATTGATGAATATTGGAAGAAAGATACCGAAGAAACCTTGAAGAATGAAGTCATATCTGATAAATAACTTTCCAATTGTTTACATTATTTAATAATGTCTAAAATTTACGAGTTACCGCTTTTTATATGTTTTTTAATAGTTTGGTTTTTTTTTGTTCTTCCAGGGCGCGATGTCGACTCTGCTGTTCTGGCAGGGGCGCGGGGGGCGCAGCAATGGGGCGGCAGCCGCGGGGACCACTACGCAGGGCGGAACCGCGGGGCGCTCTTGGCTACACGCTCCTGACCTTCTGCTCAAAGGGCACGTGGCCTACCTCGTCAAGGTAAGAAACACACTCCTTGACTAGCATAATCTTTAGACTAAAATACCCTGCCCTGTCTCGTTAAGGTTTGACCGACCGCCACAAACATTCTTACTGGTACTGCCAGACGACGAGAGTGGGAACCCTTCAGAATGTAGAGCCATTTTTTTTATCTAACCATGTCCGTCTCTTCCCTTTCTTGTAGGTGCTTTTGCAGCATACGCAAGATACAATCCCCGCGAGCTGCTGTCCTTCGTCTTGCTTTCTATCGTCTTTCCATGCCCTTATATATGTTTTACTAACACCATTGTATCAAGTTTATTATGTAAGCACTCGCATACTGCTTACTAACACTGTATGCAGGGACATTGGAGGTCTAGATTCGTTCTAAACTAAATGTAGCTTCGTTCTTTAAAAAAAAAAATTGAGTTCTTGCGAGAGCCTTGAAGGAGTAACCATCTGTTACTTATACCAGGGCGGGTAAGTGGTGGATAACCTCCAATGTAGACCAAAATACCACAATCTTCAGACCACACGACCATAATTTTCACAACGAACTATCGGCGGTGTATGAATGTGATGCGGAGAGACAAATTCTGGCTACATTCATCCCGGCGATATTAATGAGGTCCACAGGGCGACTCCTGAGGCCCTAGATTGACTCTCAGATATAGATAATCCCCTCTAACCTCCTCCCCACCATATAGAAGATAATCATAATCATCAGCTCTCGTGGTTTTTCTGCCTTGCTAGCGTTTTAATCTCTTTTTCAGATTCTATAAAAACTAGCGTCCCACAGGGATCAGTTCTGATTCCAACGTTGTTTTTGTTGCGTTTTTCATCGAGTCCATACTGTTCCTGAAGGGCAAAAATTGAACTGTTTGTATTTTTTAGTATTTTTTTTAAACGTGAATACCGCTCAAGAGTCCCAACGGTTCCTAACCGCCTGAAGCCAGTGAGACGATGGCATTCCTGATTTTATTTATTTATTTATTGTTTGAACCATTTACAGAGTGTTAACGTGTGGATGTACATAGATATTAACACTCCAATTAGAAATGTTCACAGCATGAGTAATCAATGTTTAGTTGTTACTAGACGGAATTGCTTGTAGTTATTACAGAAATAATGATAATCAAAATGAAAAATAAAACATAGTGGTGTCAAATATAATACATGCAGAGAAAGAGAAAAAAGAAAGAGAGAGAGAGAGAAAGGGTATGACAATAAAGCAGCTACATAACTGTTCTCCACTATTAGATTGGGGTATGTTGTAAGGCTGAAGGTAGAGGGGATGGGAAGAAGATTGACAAGGGGAAGGTGGGGAAGTAACCTGGCTATTCAGATCTGGTCACCAAACACAGCTAAAAGCCATTTCAAACAATGTGTACCATTTTTACATCAACACCAACGTTGTCATAGGTATTATGCCCTGACGGAAATTATTTTCATCGGTACTTTATATGTGCGTCAATGAAAATTGGCATGGCCTTCCTCCGAGGACGAGGCTCTAGGCACCGGACTTATTCACCTGTCCCAAAGTCCAGCCCTGGCATATTGATGCGGACATTTGCTGCCTGCAATGCTGTCTATCTTTTTAGAGTCAACTTCTTTGTATAACCTCCTAAGACCCCGCGTACAAAATTATGAACAAAATAAACAACCTTTGTCAGACCCAGCTTCGTAAAAGGTTTATAGTAATAACTACCCACTGTACAAAGTTTTGTACACATTCTTTGAGCTCCTCTTTTTCAAATTTACCCGCGATTAATTTCAGATGACAAAATTACTTGATTAGTCTATATTCTCTGTGTCATCAATGTTGCCAACCAAAAAATGAGTGATCTGTCAAAACCAGCTGCGATGACCGACGAAACATGTCGCGACTTTGTGTTAGCTATAAGTTTAATCTGAAAATATTTACATAAATTATTACTTTTCTCTCATTACTGTTGATGTTATTATAAACTTAAAGGCGTAAATTTTACATATTAATAATACTTTTTGTGATTGTATCAAAATGTAGGTGATTTACAAAGTGATCAATTATTTTGTTCAAATTTTTGTACATTGGTTCCCAGTATCAAACGTTAAACGTATTAAAACTATTAACGTATTAAAATTACCGCAAAATACAGCACCTGCCTAGTAGCTCTTTGTCTAACTTTGGCTCGTAACTTTTACAATGCATTCCATGAGTGACTTCACTAATTGAAGTTCCCAAAAGGTTATTATTTTTCTTCTCATAAGTATAATGTTTTTGTTATTAGCAACCTAAAGAGTCTGAATCATTCCATAGATGATTAAATATTGTGCGGGCCTCAGCACGGGTAAGCCACCCAGTGAGGCCAACATTACTGGATTATATTTTGAAATGTAAAAATAATTCATCAAAATAAAAAATAATAATAAAAATTGGTTAAATTGCCTTATTAGAAGGTAGCTAAGTTAAAAAGTTTTAGACTGAAGGATTTCGTCTTATTTTTAATAATTTCATTAAAATAACATAAAATATATTATTATTATTTATTATTTTCCCTGAACGTTAAGACCCAAAGTACAATATTTTGCACAAAAGGTAGGTCGACGTACGTTAACCAAAAATGTCCCCTAGACACCTAATATTTCGATAAAAATGCTCTCAAAACCCTAAAAGACCTTGCTTCAAATCTATGAAATTTTATGTCTCTGGGTCTGAAAGCAGTAAATCAATTTGTGCATAATTTTGTACTATGGGTCTTTATGACTACCTTGCTATTTAAAGTCTGGGTCTTAGGAGGTTAAGGCAGAAGCGATAATAACATATGACACCTCTTTTGTTTTGTCCCTCGCACGTGTCAGCGATCCCAGGTATCTGTCATTCTATTAACGTAATATATTTTATTGAACATCGCAATAAATTGATCGCACTGGAAAACAAACAATCCAATGCGCAATGTGACGCAAAACACACAACACGTCGTAATAAATAATGTTTAAAAAAAACTCAGAGAAAATGATGCGTAGGAGTCTGGCTGATTGTTCAATTTAAAAAATTAAACAATAAACGACTCGTGTTAATGGCTGATAAGAAACGCGCTAAGTTACCGCCCCTTTAACGCCTACAGCTGAACTCTATCCCAACAACAGGAACGCTGATAACAGCACAGATTACAGCATAGATTACAGCGCAGATTACAGCAAATAACCAGAAACAGTGGCATTTCAGTGCAACATGGGGGCGTTGGTAATCCTAAACTAGAAGTTTTTTTCCATCGTCAGGGGCCGTTCAAGTGTTATGTACGTAACGCAATTTGGGGGGAGGGGGGGGTCTTGTAAAACGTTACTGGGGCGGGAGGGGGGTTCGAACAACGCGTTACGTAACATGTTTTTTTATTTAAATAAAAAACTAGGGAATTAAAATCTTCCAATTTGGAAACCCTTTTCGTTTATGTTTTACGGAGAATCCCTCGATTGTACTGTACGTCATTTTGATTTTGTTCTCCCAAATTGGTAACCCTTTTCTTTTATGTTTTACGGGGAATCCCTCGATTGTACTGTACGTAATTTTTATTTTGTTCTCCCACATTGGCAACCCTTTTCGTTTATGTTTTACGGGGAATCCCTCGACTATAATGTACGTCATTTTTTTATTTTATTTTCGTTGTCAAAATCAAATCAAATTGGTAAAAATAGTCATTTGGGTGTTGTAACGTTTAGGGATGAGGAGGGGGTACAGAAAAACTTTACGGCGCGTTACATGGGGGGTAGGGAGGTCAAAAATCTTCAAAAATTGCGTTATGTAATACTTGAGGCCCCCTCATCATCACAATGACCTGAAGTTGATAGCTCCGTTGCAACCTTTTTCTCATAGTATAACAGATATATTATAACCCCTTTAATCGTAATCGGACACGATTGGGTCATTGAAACATCATTACATTCGACGAAGTTATTCTAACCCCAGTAGTGAACTCTATTGAGGCATTTCATGTCGTCATCTGTTCAATGACGGCCTCCGTGGTCCCGAGGCAAGACTCTCGACTCACAATCCGAAGGTCGCGGGTTCGAACCCGGCGTGCGCAAATAAATTTTATTTGATTAATTTGTGTTATTTCACAATTTATTCATTTAAAATAATATATGATATATTTGCGGCACGTTCCAGAGTGGAAGATACTAATAGTATCGCCCTGGTGTAAGACCACCATTCAGAATTGAAACGTTGCTTGAAATGGCTTTAGCCGTGTTTAGTGACCAGATCTGAATAGCCAGGTACTTCCCCACCTACCTCTTCCCTATCTCCTTCTCCCCCCCCCCACTACCTTCAGCCTCACAACATACCCCAATTGGGGATGCCATAGTCTCACTGGCTCTAGACGGGAGCAGTTGGGACTCTTGTGCGGTATTTCATGTAAAAAAAAAAAAAAAGCATATTTTATTTACTTAGCTATAAATTTTTTACATGTTATAATATATAACATAATATTCTCTTCTAAAACTACTATAGTATAATTCTACTTACACTACCTGCACGAAAAACTGCCAATAATTTTAGCCTCCTTAACATTTACAATGGTACATTGAACAATTTAAGGGGGTATTCTCTAGTCTAGAAAAAAAAATCTTCATATTTCGATGGTTTAAATATTCAAGAATCCTTAAAAGGATTTTTCAAAGTTCGAATTATTTTAAAAGTTAGAGCCATTTTAGTTTGACCGGCTTAGACGGAACCTAACTAAAATTAAACTCGTGTTTCTCAAAACTACTTTTTTCGAGACGGTTGACACTATATCTCTAGTTCTACTAAACCAATTGACTTGAAATTTGGTGTGAGCCTTTTCTATACATTACTCTATTGTGCTTACTAAAACTCTAACAAATTTTCTATTTTTACTATTTTTAAAATATTTGGAAAGTCAAAAAACTGGTAAAAAAATGTCTTTTTTATTTCAGACAGCCACCATTTTGCGAAAATATATATTTTTTAACTTTTCCTTAGTTTGGGCTGTAGCCGAGTTTGTTTGGATCAAGAATTAATTTGTTTTTTTTTTTTTAGATTACTAGGAGGGTTGCAATCGTGTCAACCAGTTCGCGCCATTTTTTTAGACTCCCAATTCAACACCCCGTAACTTTTTGAATTTTTGTTTTTCTTTGTTTGTTTTTTTTTCATCCATTTTTAATGTTTAATCAATTTTTGTAAAAATAATGGCTTGTAAAAATACTATTGGTTTTTTTTTTAATTGCACCTGAAAAAATACATGCAATTAATTAGACTAGAATACCCCCTTAAATATTGTAAACCTTTGTGGTAAATATTGTTATGTGTTCCCGAAAAATTTATTTTAGGAAGCCTAAAATCGTTGCAGTCTCTCGTAGGATAGGAATTAACTGTTTTATTAATTCTAACATTATTCAACGTATACCTAATCTTTAATTTTTAGCGAGAGTTGATGCGAACAGAGTACTCTCACAGATACATTGCTTGCGTACAACATTTTTAAATTAAAAAATTGAAAAACGTTAATTTTTAATAGGTAGGTATTTTTTTTATTTCTTTTATTTATTTATTTAAGGAACATTAACAGTCTTAGTAATACAATAAACGTAAGAGGATGATAAAAAACAGACCAATTATTAATGTTCGCAGATAGGTATTTAGAAACAAGACTAACTGAATATAAACTAGAATATTTAAAAAAATAATAAGAGTACAAATGTGAATTCAACAAATGGTAAACTAATACACAACATTAAAATAAGTGTGATTATAACTGAAATAGACTGCAAAATAGGGATTTGGGTTGGGAAGGGTAAGGGGAGGAGAGGGATAAGGGAAAGTTGCCACGCAAGTAATATAAAAATATTAGATACAATTAATTCATGTGTTATTCGCTGAAGATTCGCTAGAATGTTATACAGTGAAGTTCTGTAACTAGCAGTAAATACGTCAGCACGTGTGTCTATATTTGCAAATTTGTTGTTATAGTAGTTACATGTCCTTTGTATAAATTCATTTTGATTGAAATTGGTGTTGCATCTATCAATATAGAAAAGGGTATTTTGTCTACTATATCGAATGGACGTGTGGAAATTTATTTTGTTTAGCAAATCCGGGCAGTCAACTTTTGAGTTAATAATTTTGTACAGGAGCATCTGATCAGCGACAAGCCTCCTGTTGAGTAGTTTTGTGATTCGAAAATGTTTCTCGATTTCGTCGTAAGAGTTGTATATGTTGAATGATTTAAAATTGAGGAATTTGAGAAATCGCTCCTGAACTCTTTCTTACCTGAAAGAGTTCAGGATAACCTGGTAAAATAAAAAGATCTCACTGTAAAACTTTTCGTAGGCGTTAGCAATACAGTACAATGTTTCTCAGTGACGTTTCGCAATTACGTCTCTGTCGGAAGTATACGCATACGCACCTATGCACAGAATCCTAACATTCTGGTGTACATGACAAGAGATCATTCATTAATATGCAGTATAAACAGCGTTGGACATAAAACCGATCCCTGTGGGACGCCAGAATATGAAACTGAATAACTTTGAGGATGATATGAAACCATCAGCAGGAACTAAATAGACGGCGCATGTAACGGAAAGAGAGGTTACAACGGAGCTATTAGCGGTACGACCGTATTAATAAAATTAACATGCTTGCTATCGCTTTATCTCTAAGTACACAAGGCCTAAAATGCATTCATTGTTTGAATGCACGCTGCAAGCATTGAGGGCATATAAGATAACAAATTATTACCCACATATTTTACAAAACCGGTGTCCCCAATTTGCATAAGACCTTTCGACTCGTAGGTCCCATACAAGTAAAAATTGAGCTTATTTCAGGCACACGGACACGCCAGAGAGTGAGTTTAGTCCTCTTTGAAAATGCTCAGTTGTGAATTGGTCCTGGGACGATATTGAAAAATCTTTTTTTGTGCCTTTACTTACGACGGCTGTTTGAATTTGAACAATAAGGAACCCCAGTGAAAAATATTATGGCTTTAAAAAAATATGTTCATATAGACCAATAAACGTTGATTCTGAATATTGTTGTTGCTGTTTTATTAAATAATATTTAACGTAGAGTTTTAAAAAATAAATTAAAAAGTCCATTTTAAAACAGTTCATTAAAACACCCTGTCAAGTTGGTATTATTGAATTTGTGAGGCGTGACGTCACCGCTTCCATAAAACGCTCCAATGCTGAAATTCAAAATAGCGGACGTCGAACAGCTGATTCCAGTTCCCCACAAAATTCATGCTTCGGTTTCCTTAATATTGATTTCGATTCGTAAAGCTAAAAAAATAATAATTTCAAACAATTTTTATACCAATCTCCCGTAATAATATTGAAAAATATAATAATATAATATAATAAATAAATAATTACACCTAAATAACGTTTTACTTATTCAATAGTTTCATCACTTCTTCCATACAAAATGACAACATCTGTTGAAAATAACTAAAACTTTTGGGCAGATGACGTCACAGGGCCAGATGACGTCACGGTGGTTTTCGGGGGATCTTAAAAAATTAAAACTTTGACATTTATTTAACTAATTAAACTAACCATAAAAATAAAAATAAATATGCAGTTATTTAAGTTAGAAGGTCATTATTCATAAAAAATACATAAAAAAAATTGGACTGGAGTTCTCTATTCTTCAAATTTCGAAGTTAATTTTCAAGTTCCGTGAAAGTTATATTCAAGTTTTGTTATTATTTCAGCGCTATGATCCACGATATAATAACAGAACTTGATTAAAACTTTCACATTAATTGTGTACTAATATAATACAAGCAGTTAAAAACCCGCTCCGCAGGTTTTTGCTGCTAGGCCCTGCGGGCGGCTTTTCGTTCGGCATCGCCCGGTTGGTATTGGTGATCATTTTATAAATCCAATCGGAACTGGTTCCAAAAATAGCCCGTTCCTCGGATCCACTGTCATCCAGTGATAGCTAGTCACCGGGACAAAGTAAGCGGGACAGGCAATGACGTCATATGTAATATAGTCGCTTGATACTTATTATTCACAACTGAGTACAACCGTCAATCTTTCCATATCCCGAAAGATACTTTAAATTTACAAAATCGTAGCACTTATAGGCCTGGGGCACGTCCCCATGCTACCTGCTGACCGAAGAGGCGACATCTTTTGACGAATTCTTGAATTCACAAAATGCGTTTATATGCACAGATGCTTATGTGGCGCGGCGCGTAGGGTGCGGCACACACGTGCACTCGAAGCCGGGTTCTGAAATTGAACCACGCAGACGCAAACGTAATAATACTATTCGATTGATTTTCTTTATGAACGAAGAAGGGAGTGTAATGAGAGTAAGCGGAAGTAAATGATAGAAGTCGGGGATGCGCGAGTCAGGTCATGTCACGAGTCAGAATAACAGAAGAGCATGTGTGGGACGAATTATGAATGAATCAAGGAATTTGTGTCACGTCAGAGTTTTGTGATGGTCTAATCTCTCTGCCTACCCTTGTGCATCTTTGTGGTTACGCGGTCAGCATTCCTTGGATGTGGTTAAAGCATTATGTCTTATAATTCCATTATCCTCGCATTAACATTACATTACGTACCATTATTTTTAGTCGTATGTACGTAAGCAGAAATTCTATTGATGGAACACGGCGAGCTTTGACATCATGAAAATTGCATAACTCTTTCTCTGTAGAATCTCTAGGTCAATGCAACTACTTACAACTCGTTAAGTCATTTCCATCATGAGCTATGGGGCTTTGAAATATGAATTTATCCATCATAAAAAAGGCTGTAACGAGAGTACTTACTTACGCTCGAATACTTTCTCGCTCATACATAATACAGCATCCTTGTCTTCCGTCGACTTACATTGGTTGCACAATTCAACCCAACGGCTAATCGGCGAGCAGCTCCCCGCTCCCCGCTCCCGGCCACATAATTACCAAAGGATGTACCTCCAGCCGGCCTATATAAACGACTGCACGGCCTTGAGCCGCCAGAGATCCAGAAGACAGTCCTAGGGCTTAGTACCAAGGAACCTGTGAGATATTGTTTTGTCCACCTTGGTTCGGTAGAGGAGTCACTAGAGATAGTCAGCCTCCAAACCTCAGTCGGAGGTTATGCGCCACGTTTATATACGAAGTATCGTTATATTCGTGTACTTATTATTTTTGTTATATTATTTTGTACTTTTTATCTTTAATAAAAGCTCTCTGTTTGAACTCGCGCAGTATTTAATATAAATTTACGTTATAAGGCTTTATTGTTGGCTCCACATTTAAAAAAATATTTCATGATAAGTGATCCTTGATTCCCTGGTGAAAAGTCCACCATTCAGAATCGAAACGCTGCTTTTCCAAGGGCCGCGGGTTCAAATGTCATTTGATTAATTTGTGTTATTTAACAATTAATTCATTTAAAATGATATATATTTATATTTGCGGCAAGCTCCGTAGTGTAATATATTCTCAGTGTCGCCCTAGTAAGACTACCATTCAGAATTAAAACGTTGTTTGAAATGGCTTTAGGCGTGTTTGGTGACCAGAATTGAATAGCCAGGTACTTCCCCCGCCTCCCTCTTTTGGTATTTCCTTCCCCTTCCAACCGCCTTCAGCCTCACAAAGTATCCAAAATGGGGACGCTAGTCTCACTGGATCCAGATCTGAATAGCCAGAATATAATACCACACCTTCCTCTTCTTTACCTCCTTTCCTTCTCCACTCCCTTCAGCCTCACCACATACAAATTGGGGATTCTATAGTCCCACTGGCTCCTGACAGTGGGGATCAGTTGTGGCTCTTGTGTGGTATATTCACATTGAAAAATAACATTAAACAAATGTGTGATTGTTTTCTGAGAAAGCCGATAAAAAATCTTGTTTCACGTTCTAGCAAACAATTATATTTGTAAACATACATTTTTAAAAACTTTTATTACTTAATGATGGAAATCTGAAATAATATTTTTGTTTTTCTCAAAATTGAATAATAATTGACATCATCTGAAAGCATCTGTACGATGTTCATTTTATACCATCTGTCAAAACGTCAAACCAAACGAAATTTCGTAAGGTAGCAACAATAAATCTAGTGAATTTTAAGTGTCAAATTGAAAAATTCGCCGGAAATCAAAGTTTTGCCATATAAAAAAAATAAATTAGTGTGGAATTTTAGAAAATTAACTGAATATTTCGGGGACGGAACATTTCCATATAGTGACGTCACGAGCCCAAAAAACGGATTTATTTATTTAAAAAAGAAAAAAACTATAAATTTCTAAAAAAAATTATTAGCATTTTCGTAATGTTAGTAGAAAAATCTATCCACACGATTTTATCCAAGTCATTATGAAATCCATGCAAGTGGCCTATTGACATCATGGAAATTTCAAATAAATATTGGCATAATAAAAATTGAAATTGGAAATTCAGAAATAATATATTTTTGTTTTTCTCGAAATTGAATAATAATTGACATCACGGGAATTTCAAACAAATAAAATATTGAAAATGGAAAATCTGAAATAATATTTTTAATTTACTCAAAATTAAATAATAAATGACATCACGGGAATTTCAAACAAATATTGACAAATAAAAAATTGAAATTGGAAATTCTGAAAATATGTTTTTTTCTTCAAAATATAATAATAATAAACATCACGGGAATTTGAAAATTCCCTGGCAAATAAAAATATATGTAGGGTTTGAGTAAATGTTAGTTGCATAATCAAAGTTTTATCTGTATTTAGTAAATATGGAACTTACTCAAAGTATTTTAAAATATTTTTTATTCGCTTGCATTTTAACAAATATTGTGTTAATATTTGCAGTTCCTTGGATCGACCACAGTGGATCAGCCAAAGGGCATCGAGGTGGTGAAGGACGCCATCCGCCGCCTGCAGTTCACTCAGCAGCTGCGCAAGTCGGAGACGGGGGCCAAAACCCGAAAGGTGGAGATCACCATCTCTGTCGATGGAGTCGCCATACAGGTTCGTCCCATTTATCATATTGTCTCTTCAAGGAAGATTACCGATGGTTGGAGTGAGCTTTCGATGCAGCGCAGGACTACGAGGAGTGGAGGAGCCTTGCCATCAGGGAAATTGGAGTAGGGATTATAATCCTTAGCAATGAGTCGTTTCTCCACAGGGGTAGTCAGAGAAGACAGGCAATGTGAATATGTCTTGGCACACACTCTTTGCCTCATTTACATCATCTCATACTTACTCTTCTATTATTCTGACTCTTGACATGGTGTGACTCAATTGATCGCTTGATCGTGCCATGCCTTCCTCGGGTGTCCCCAACTTCTTCTACCATTCACGTTCGCGTCATATATTTTCCTTACACTCCCTCCTTCGTTCATTTGCTCTGCATACTCGAACCATCTAAGATTCCTTATCTTAATATTATTTATTAAGTTTACATCAGCCTTGCATTTTTTTCGGATCTCCACATTTCTCACACAAGCATCCATAGTTTTTATCACACCCAATGGTATATCCCCCCTTAGCTACGCCACTGATCACACCTATGCCTCAGGGATCTCATTTCTACAGCATTCGGCGCTTGGCGAATGTAAAATTTTGGCTGTCCTTGTCGAAACCAGAAGACGGCTAGAGTAACCTATTTCAGGTGATCACTGTAATCATTAATTAAAATTAATTATTCAGTGAATCTTAAATACCAATGCCAATTTATCTAGCAGTTATCAATTATTCAGTGAATCTAATACCAATTACCTAGCAGTTAACAGTTATTCGGTGAATCTAATACCAATATACCTAGCAGTTATCAATTATTCAGTGAATTCAGTGAATCTAATACCAATTTACCTAGCAGTTTTCAATTATTCAATGAATTTTTAATACCAATATACCTAGCAGTTATCAATTCTTCAGTGAATTCAGTGAATCTAATACCAATATACCTTTCAGTTATCAATTATTCAGTGAATCTTATACCAATATACCTAGCAGACATCAATTATTCAAGCTTCTTATTTCAATACTTTTCCTGACATCACTGACTCTATTGCGTTATACCTCATTGAAGCATTTAATTGTGATTCCAAATTTGTTGCACTATCCATCAATGCAACTGCAACTAATGCAGTTTGACATCATTTAGTGATTATTCAATATTGTTGCAGTGTGCCCAACAACTGTCAACTCGACAACAATTAGTATTCTACTCTCTTATTTCTAACACTTCCTCAAACTCTCATATTACTAACTCCGCCATTTTAAATGCTTCCTTAGTGCATACTAAGTCCTTTGTTCCCTAATAACTTGTGCTCACTTACTACTATTTTACGCAATTCAGCGTAAGTAATACGACATTGAATTTAACTTACCACGCTTACCATATATTATGTTTATTGTTTATAAACAATGCTGCTTTGAGTCCGCACAGAAAAGGCTAATAAATATTTACTTGATTAGTATTCCTGGTCTCTTCAAGACTTGTTTTATTATGTGTGTGGCAGGCCAGAATAACTCAGCAGCGTTAATTTTATGTGCAAATCTTAGAATACCATTCCTTTGTCATAAAGTAAATAGAGGGAAGCCAAAAGCAGGGATTCATTATGCTTTTGCTAGCAGTTAGTTATTAGCAAACTCGTTCTACAAATTCATGTAAAATCTTCACTACAAAGTAAAAATTTTGATGACTCGGCAGTCGATCCCAGACAGTTGGCCCACCGAAATTATAATTATTATAAAATTAGCTAGGGTACCCGGCTTTGCTCAGGGAGTTGATATGAGATTGAACTGACTTTCGAACTCACGACGGATCTTGCTTTATGTTACACCTGTACCAATGGATACCCATATAAAAAAGGTTCGCAAGGTTCCAGAACATCAATCAACGTTCAAGAGTGTTCTGGAATGTATCACGGTGATATTGCTGATTTCCTATTCTGGAACTTTCCACAATATTTCAGAATGTTACTGGATGTTCTGGAATGTTGTGGAATGCTCTCGAATACTCTCAAACGTTCTGAACTATTCTAGAAATTTCTAATGGAAATTATTCTATTCTTGAAATTTCGAAACTTCCAGCCCTTGTGTCTTCAAAAGGGGCCATCCATTACGTCACACAAATTTCATGATTTTTTGACCCCCCCCTGCCGTCCCTGTCATATACTGTCACATTTATGAGACCCCCTTCCCCCTAGTGTGACCGCACACGTTTTGCAATTTTATTTTGAAGTTTTTCGTCGCGGTCGTATTTACCTCAACGGAGGGGGTGAGATGGGATGTTTTGTATCGAATGGGATCTCTATGGGCGATTAGTGTCAGACGACAGACGTGTCAGGAAAATTTCCGTTATCTGCGTAAGCCTAACTGCATGTGACGTCACAAAGCTGATGACGCCCCATACGCCTTGTCACACAATGTCACACTTCTCTACACCCCTCCCCCCCCTTATGGTGTGACGTAATTTATGGATGGCCCCAAAGCACGCCTTTCCGGTAAAAATAGGAACCTTCTTCATGGATAGGGGATAGAGGACTACCACACCATATAACTCCCTTGATCGTACCGGTACTCGTTTCTGAGTTTTAGCGGGCCGCACACTTTCTTTTATGATACATATATATTGATTATTTAGCGGCACATCCTCTCTGCTCACCCCTTCGGAGATGCTTAGTTATGTTTTGTGTAAGTATGTGTACCATATTTTCCCTAAATCGACTGCATTGTATATCAGTACGCCGGCAGAACAACTGTCATGGAATCAAAAGTTTTGGGGTACCGGGTTGCTACCTCCTTTCTTCTTGTATTCATGATACAGTGTCAAATCTTAATATATATCTATAATAATACACGTAAGATTATTAGTATGTGAGAAGCGTGTTTTTTTGTCTTTTTTAGACCATATTTTTTTACCTGCCCACGCCCGCACTATCCCATCTCAACGCCCCCCAATTAGATGAAAACGTCGATTTACCAAGAATCTGTTATTGTCTTTTTGTTCTGCCTTCAACTTTGTAACATCTACATTTTTTGCATTGAGTTTCAATGGAAAAATTAACATTGTTTTTTTTTGTAGCTAAATAATTCTTAAACTTTATTGTGGACATGTTGTGTAAATACAATGTTTATTTGAGATATTTTTATGCAGATTATTTATAATGTAATTTAATCTTTGGTGTAAATATTTTTTCTTTCTAAATAATAAACAAAGAAGATTTAAATTCTGGAATAAGAATTTAATTGCGAATTGAAAAAGTGGCGATTAATCATATGGTGAAATGACTCGACTGTTAGTTATTATCTACTTTTACTAAATGTTTGATTATTGTTTCCAGGAACCTCGAACAAACAACATCCTCCACCAGTTCCCGTTGCACCGCATCTCGTACTGTGCGGACGACAAGGAGGCCAAGAAGTACTTCTCGTTCATCGCTAAGGGGGACACGGTAACCCCCAACGGGGACACGACACCCATCCCGGTGCCCGCCCCTACCCCCACCACCAACGGCAGTGCCGAGCAGCATGAGTGCTTCGTGTTTGTGAGCAATAAGCTTGCCTCGGAGATCACGCTGACTATTGGACAGGCATTTGATCTGGCTTACAGGTAACATAACACACTTCATAATATACAAAGGATAACAATAAGTTGTGGGTGGTGTTTTGTGATCCAAATATTTGCCTAATCGAGGCTTAAATTCCTGTACAAAATTTTGTGTTTACAAAATTCAAATGGGATGGAGATCTACGATTCCAGGTGAGTGTAAGTGAGACGGAACACTGGGCGGCTGGGCCAATCGGATCATTTGTCTCCATTTTAATTTGTATACACTTCTTGTGTTATTCTTTATTCTATGACAATAAACTTAATTCTGTTATTTAGACCGTGGATACTTTCCCGAGGGCCCTTGACAAAATAGAACTATTGAAGAAAAGTTAAGAAGGCAACAAACAAAACCCTACCTAACCTAACCTTATCTAACCAAACCTATTATTGTATTGAAGTCTGTTTTGTCACCCTTCTGTTTTATTTTTAATATTTTGTTGTCCTAAAAAACCCATTAAAAATTTCTATAGGATAAGGTATACTTTATAGAAAAATGGGAGAGAGGTTCCATTCTTATTAATATTTATTCCTTTACTATTGTTGGGTAGTGTATGCATGTGTGGTGAAAAAATCTAGGACTCTAATAAAAACTTATATTTTCGTTACACTTAGTTGACCGTATTATATGAAAATCGTGTAAAAACCGAATTTGGCTGTAAAGTAATATTACGGTTTTAACGTGCAAGAAACTGCATTTAGTCATTTGCAAGAAATTCTGACCCGATACAAATCGCAAGTATATCTCACTGTTTAGTTTGACAGCTTCCTCTGTTCTGGAGCCTCAAAATACCTGACAAGAACTCTTGATTGACTCTGTGAAGATCCAGGTAGTGCTTTTGTTAGATTCCCCTATCTTAACAGATTGGAGTCTTTGAAGCGCTGATTTCAGATAGAAATACTGTCACGGTTCTACTGATGTATTTAAACGTTCAATGTACAAATCAAAACGTTGTATTGTACTTTCCTTGACCGCCCCTAGGGAAAGATCGGACGTGACGATCATTAGTATTAAATCTGAGCAGAGAAATCAGCAAACAGCATTCTATGTCACTTATTTATCGATGGACTAGTGTATAAAAATGTTTTAGTACAATTTTATGTAAATTTAAATATGTATCGCATTGTGCCATCTCCTAAGATGATTTAATTATTAGTGAATAATTGTATAATGTGAAATTTATATTACTCTCAATTCATCTAGAATATATTATTATTAACATAACGTACAGGGCAACCATTTGCCATAAATAAATTTAATACATTATTCATTACATGCATTGCTTTAGTCTTTATTTTAAACTTATGTGCGCTTCGCCATTTTAATTATGTATTATAATAGTCCCCATAATAAAGTTAACCAGGGTTGTATTAGCCTTTTTACGACGATGTCCAATACCCATGGACTTGTATTTTAAATTCTCACACATATGCGTCATGCATAGATGACGCTCGTCTTTTAGGCACGCGATCGGTTGGCATGAATAGATGACGCTTGTCTTAAACAGGTTAACCCATTTCAAGAAATTTCAATAAATAAAAAGATTTTTTATTAAAGCCAACATGTATACAATACCGTGCTTGATAAAGTGACATTTTTATATTAATCTTTAACTAACCTAGGAGGGGTAATATCCCAAAGACAAAATGAATATAAAAGGTCAACACTGCATTTGCAGTTGTACATATAGTTTTGTATCGGTGATCAACGAACCGGTGGATGCAATCTTTTAGCCACAAGTTGTTATAATGGTTTTTTTAGTCCATAGATTCTCAACCTTTTTTTGCCCACCGCCCATTTTAAGAATATTTTTTTTTTAGTGCCCCCCAACTGCCTTTTACTTACCATCTGTCGTCGTGAATCTTAAACAGGGATGGGTGGAATGGGTTTCTCTGGGTCTCCTACCGCCCCCAGAAAGTCTGAAACGCCCCAATTTTCTTCCATTCTTCTACCGCCCCCCTGAAAATCTGAAACGCCCACAAGGGGGCGTTATCGCCCACGTTGAGAACCTATGATCTAGTCTGTAGTTAGAAGTAAGATTGTAGAAATATATTATAAATTTGTACAGCACCCTTGGGGTGATTTTTCACAAAAACGGCGCTTTACAAGTCATCCAAATATTGTTATTAAGTGTTTAACAGTTAAATAATTGCACGCTTAAGTAGATTGGAGAGATCTCTTGTTTCTACATTTCTTATCGGCGACCTATTTCTGCAGTTATTGAGTAATGATCAGTAATTCGCTGTTGTTCTTTGATAATAATATAACAGGTTTTTAATAATCAGTTTTAACATGGCTTCGGTTGAAACACCGATTCTCTACCCATTTCCTCGTTTCGTCTAATTGCAATAAACAATCGGTGAAATGCAACATAGTATTTAGCACGTTCGATCGATAAAACCGTTTATCAATACGATATCCATTTGTATAATCCGTCATCTATGGTTTTTAGGCGGCGGTATTTGCGAGAAAGGTCAGCAAATGATTCCGCCTGATTAAGTGCGGCTCTTGGCTGTCACTAAGCTTCAGTTAACTGTTATAAAGAATTTTTTGAATCATGTCGTTCGTTATACAAAATTATTGGTTTACTTAATGGAGGGAAACTAATGAAGCTCTTAGAATTGAAAGACGTCGTATATGTGATCAATTGAATTCGTTCAGGCTTGGAGAAATGGAATTCAGAAAGTGATTCAAATATCATAAGTTATGGCTAAAGACCAGTAGCGTTGCGTGAGTTTTCAGTGCGCTAGAGTGCTTAGATTAAAAAGTACGATGTTATTGACGTTGTTGTAGCTGAAAATTAATTTTATTTTTTTTCGAAATTTCAACTTTTTGTATGAAGATATACTGAAATGTAGATGCGACGTATCCACATTTCAGTACATCCTGAAAATCTTCACAAAATATTGAAAATTTGAAAAAAAAAAAATTCGTTTTCAGCTATAACAACATCAATAACGTCGTATTTTTGAAAACTCACAAATCGCCACTGCTAAAGACCTCATCATCTAATTAATTAACTCACTTTTTGATGTCTTATGTTTTGGTGTACATTAAAGTGAGTGTATCAATTTGACATTTACAATTTGTTTGTATTTTGACATAGCCGTTTGACTTTAACTGCCCTACCTTTGGGTTATTTTTCAAAAAGTAGGTAAAAACACATCGGGTTTTTTAAACGGTTTTATAAAAAAGGCGCCACTTGCGTAGAGAGTACCGCTGACTAGCGGCATTACTTGTACGAGAGAGACGAACATACTCGTCCCATGTCCCTTAGCTTCACAATAGCACAGGAACAAACTTGATGTATACAAACGTATCGCATACGTTTTGTGGGTTTCGGGTATAATTATTTTTTTAACCTGAATGTACGTGATACGGTTTGTTGCATTCGGGCGATAATATTGCGGACGTATCACGTACGTTCGTATGTGTAGGGCGGTTAAGGAATGTCAATCCATAGACAATACCTGCTAGTTTTGCTGTTGTACAACGATTTCTTATTTATTTCATTGTCATATCCGACAGGCCTAATGAGCACAACCGTGATCGGGAAATCAATATAAAATCCTCGTCAGTTAAGCCTATCCACCCGACAATGTTATCGATTTGACCTTGCTAGACCCACTGGCACTCCTGTCTTTGCTCATCCGTTTCACATGTACAGATCATCTTAGCATCTCAATTCATTTTGTTCACTACCCTATCTTCAGCCTTGCATTCTTTCCGAATCTCCCCGTTTGTAACATGGTTTTATTAGACAAACGGCTCATAATTTTTATGGTATTCAGTCTACTTTCATCCTTGATCAACCAGTTCCATGCCTCACTGATGTAATTAATTAAATCTTATGTTTGCTCTTATTTGCAGGAGATTCCTGATGGAGCGCGGGGCTGGAGCCGAAGCCGTGGGCCAAGAAGCTGCCCGGGCCCGCTCGCAGGCCACGGAGATGGCGGCCCGAACCCGAGAGCTGGCTTCTCTGCTGCCCGCCGCCGACCTCAAGGCCTGGCTCAGCAGGAAGGGCATTTCGCACGCTACGGAGTGGAACCCTGAGCCTGATTTCGGTACCAACACTTATCTATAATAATATTCATTAATAATAACCTAAGGGTCCTATTTTACGGGGACACCAGGATGGTTCCGCCAGTTGGGACACCAAACCAAATGTAATAGTGTTCTTTGGAGGGTCTCTCACCAGGTGTCGGCTCAGTGTTGCCACAATTTGGTGGCCGACACCAGCAATGAGGCCTGTCAACCAATAAAGTATGTTAGCTCTCTCATTCCAACACCAGTATGGCGCCAACTGGTGACCTGGTGAAATTGGGTAATATAGTTAAAACCTGATACAGTGAAACCCTCAATTAAATACATTTCCCATGACTGCAGGACAAAACAGAACATTCAAAACTAATCTATTCTTTAATCATGTTATTTTTTTTTCACTGTTCTATTTTGTCCTGTTAACACTCACAATAATTGCATTGCAGTAATAAAATGAGGTTCCCATTTAACACAGATTACCCTTTCTACCGATTTAACTTACCCTTTCTACCGAAAGAAAACTAGTTCCGCCAAAAGTGGTGTAAAGGTAAGTTGTGTAGTTTCAACATTCTTCAATAGATGTTGTTAGTGTAGTTATTTATATATAGTTTCGTGGTATCTCAACAGATGTCAGTTAAGTATTATTTTAGAAGAGTTTCATCTATCGTCATTCATGTCTAATGTACAAAGTTTACGATAATAGCAGAAGGCATATGGTAGACAGTCAGACGCCATCGACAGCTGTAAAATAACTATTGAGTTATTCGATAATATAATAGAATCTAGAGTCTAGAAGCATGAATTGTAAGTGCTTTTTCAATGCAATAAAAAAAATCCATTAATATTTTTACCAGCCATTACTTTACCAAATATTTATTAAACATTAAAGAATGCATTAAAAAAAAAATTCAAAATTCAAAAAGTTACAAGATGTTGAAGTGGGGGGTCTCAAAAAAATGGCGCACCCTGGTTGACACGATTGCAACCCTCCTAGTAATCAAAAAAAAAAAAAACAAATTAATTTTTAATCCAGACAAATGCTGATGGCCAGCAAAAGTAAAAATATTTTTTTTTTCGCAAAATGGCGGCTGGCTGAAATAAAAAGACATTTTTTTAACAGTTTCGGAATTTAAAAAAAAAATAGTAAAAATTGAAATTTTGTTATAATTAGAGAAAGCTCACACCAAATTTTAAGTAAATTTTCATAAAATGTACTAAAATTGCGTGTTGAAAAACAAGGAAAAAAAATGAAAAATAGGGTGCTAAATAAAAAATCATAACTTGGTCAAATATTGAGATATTTTATTAATTCTTTTTTTATTTGTTTAGGAAACTTAGCATTATGATATAAAAATATACGTAAGCACAAAATAAAAACAAGACCATGAAAAAAATACAATCAAATGTTGAAAAAATAAAATTACTGTTGTCCACAAATATGTTTGTCGAAGCAAACCCCGTATAAACCCTTCTTGCAACCCGAACAAATCAAAGAAGAACGCTTTAGTCCGTTGCCGCCTTTATTGCTGCACACGACGCAGCAGCGCAATTTAGTCCCCGGAAGTTTTTCAAGACCAAAAATTTTTGTTGAAGTGGATGGCGTATCTGAGGATTTTTTTTCGCCGTCCACTCTTCTTTGAGTGCTTCTATTATGGTTGAGGTAAACTGCAACCTGGTCATTTTTTTGTTGCTATTTATTGAAAGAAGCGAAAAGAAACACACCGCGGACCCAGCGCATCATCCGAATACCAGAGATATACTGCGCGTCATATCGTCGATACATTGATGACACCCAATTTATGATAGATATTCGTTCGTCGAAATATCGACGATTAGCATTCAAACGGTTAAAATAAATAACTTTTAAAATAATGCGAATTTCGAAAAATCCTTTAAAGGAGATATTTTTGTTGGAAGTATGAAGAAAATTTTTTTTTTTTTTTCTAGACTCGAATACTGTCTTAATTGGAAGTTTCCTAATACATTTCAAGTAGTCTTAATCATTGGAATTAATAGACACTACACCACATTACATAATACATTTTGATTCCTGGTCCCCAGACAAGCCAATTGAATTGTTTATTTATTTACGAAAGAATTTTTGCCAATTTTTGACACAGACATGTCCCATAAATCTATGAAATACGTTCATAAAGTGTCTAGTTCTGCAAAAAATACTAATAACTTTGTTTTTATTATGCCCGTACAATAAATTCTAAGATATCTTCCTTTAGTGTGAAATAATCATTACAAATTTCTTGAGAAATTTAATTTATAAATCTCGTACCTTTGTCGATTGGTACCGCAAAGAGATAACCTATATGTCGACCTCTGAAGTACTAAGAATCCTTGTCTTTGTACAAATAGACCTCTGCCTGTATTTGTATATGCTTTGCCTTCATGAGATCAAGTGTTTGCTGTCAGTCATTTTAAAAAAAAAAAACAGCAAAACGATTCAAACTTGTTTCTGCATGCTCTTCTTATTGTTAAATAAAGCAGCAAAAAGCATGATCTCAACTAGCAGTTTAACAAACAAAACAACAACAGGATATTAGCCCATTCATACTTTTTGTTAATTTTTCTAAGGCGTATATTTTATTTATTAATCCCATAATTTCACAATTATGTATTACTAGCTTTTTGCCCGTGGCTTCGCTCGTACGGTATTAAGGGGAAATTACTGTAGCGCTTGCACTTATCAATTATCACCCCCCACCCCCTCTCATTCTCAATACATTCAGTTTTCAAACAGCTCGCGTGTCACCTAAATTTCATAATACTAGAGCTCACCAGTAGTAAAAAAGAATTATCAAATTTGGTTCAGTAGTTCGGATGTTATGCGCGTCCCAACATTTCGAAGATTCATTTTTATTTATATAGATAGATAGACAGATGTCAACTACGACGCCTGAAATAAAAAAAAAATATATCAACATTGTTTCCACGGCAACGATTTGTTTTCTGATGTTAGCAATAACTCGCTTTTGTTAGCGACAGAAAACGTATAATAAATATAATATATTAATATTTTTAATATAATGCCAGACAGAGCTTACCATTATATACAGTCTATAGTACTCGCATATAATGTAGCTTTCTATTGGTGAAAGAATTTTTAAAATCTTTTTATTGGTTAATGCATGAAAGCGTAACAAACTCGAGCAGTTTCGCATTTATAATATTATTAGTATTAGTATAGATTTATTTTGAATTTCACGCCCGGCTGGGCTTCTACTTTTTTTTTTTTTCTTTACACAAAAAACATCTAAACGAACATAACATCACAAAGACAGAATATTCCACCATGCAAAATGTAAAAATAGTAGAGGGAGCGCTTTTAAAATTATTGTGGCGATTCACGGTTATGGTGGTAACTTGACGGCATAAAATAG
The DNA here is from genome assembly GCA_936435175.1 of Glyphotaelius pellucidus. Taxonomy (NCBI): domain Eukaryota; kingdom Metazoa; phylum Arthropoda; class Insecta; order Trichoptera; family Limnephilidae; genus Glyphotaelius; species Glyphotaelius pellucidus. Next base: position 11,687,676 of record OW386560.1, read on the forward strand.
GCAATAAACATATGTTGCTTATCACAATAATGCTGCAGCTCTTTCAAAAGATGAGATACACAATGTACGTAGGTCTGTTTCCTCCAAAGGAAAAAAGTCATAATTTTCTTGCAGCTCTCTCACACACTGCACCGTGAGGTCTCCTTAAAACCCTACAATGCTACTGTGACGATAGTTTTGAAAGTATGGAATCTAGTTACAAGGATAACATTGAAGTGTGAGTGAATTCTAAAAATTCAAAAACATCAAATGTCAATGCGCTGGTGGTTTTGATTTTGTTCTTAACCTCTCCGCGAGTGAGTTTTGGCGAACAAAACTGTATGTGAGGAGTTAGTTTTTTTTTGGTTTATTTTTTTAATATTTTTTTATAAATTATCATGGTTTAACTAAAAATAATATTATATTTTGAATTAAAACGTCGTCAACATCAATCCACAAAAATAAACCAACATCAAAAAAAAACGTGTCCATCCAAAAAAGCTGCTTCCTTCCTCGGACGACCCCTAAATGATGCAAAAATAATTTTTAAACTAAAATTGTGAAGTTGGTATTGTAGGTATGTCTTCCAAAACTTCAACAAACTACGCGCAGATGTCAGAAGAAGCCACTACAAATCAAATAGTTTCATTAAATATGACGGTATTTGAATAATAGCCACTGACGAACCGTTTTGTCCATACTCTTCTGGGCGTTTTTTCGCTTCGACGAACTGTTTCGTCCATACTCGTGGAGAGGTTAAACATGCTGCAGCTTTTTCTTACACTCTAAATAACGACAAAATAATTAAATATGTCAATAATGTCCTTATAATCATTACCAAAATTCTGTATATGGCGAACGGGAGTATACAATTGTGATTCCGAGTTGGAGTTGTCGCAATAAAACAGTAGACTGGGAATATTACAATAAATAAATGAAATAAGTCGAAGCGGAGCTAGGCAGTTTAATTAGATTTGTTGTTCTGCTTTCTTTATTTTTAGTGATTGATGCGTTAAATATGTCAACAACGTCGTTATAATCATTACCCAATTTCTGTAAACGGTGAACGAAAAAAGAAATCATGTGTATATATAATAATTTTTAATGGGAGGAGGAAGAATTTAAATATTGTCATGTTATTCGTAACCCAGGAACGTCTATAAAATGACAGACTTCCAGTTCTAAAGATTTCAACAAGTCAATCAAATTTTCAGGCAGAAAAATTCAGTCTCCCACAGGGGAATTTGAGTACATATGTACACATAGAATTGTGTGACTTGTTCGACAATACAGCCTGTTATAACAATGTCCTCGAGTGTGAGATTCCGGTACAAAATGATTTATTTGCACAAGAACTAACAATTCGTTATATCACCAATAATTAATTAAACAATTTCACATGTCTCTAATGGATAGGAATTGGTCTAACCGAAAATAATATGTGTTTTTCTTTAATATTTCAGCTTTGGATAAGTCTTCAGGACAGGAGAACATGCTACCATCAACGCCACCTGTATTTACAAATAAGTAAGTAAAAATTTAATCAGAAAACTAGTGGTGTATGATTAAATTTTATGTAGACTGACATTGAAAAAACTGAATCATTTTATTTACTATTGAGTCAAGGTTTTTCCATTAAAATAAATAAAGGACTTAAAAAATTATGAATATAAATGTTGAATCTTGTTTTTATTATAAAGATTTGCACTAGCAAGAATAAAGTATGACTTTGGCCTAATTTTTTTTCTCTTATCTTTGTAAATATTAACTTTGAACATAATATAATAAAGAAGAATGCAAAAATGGGGCGTGTTTTGTGAGCCAAAATCGAGCAACGTAGGTTTTTGTTTTATTCATTTTTTTATTGAATACTTTTAAAAACAATTACATTTTTTGCTGTTATGTATGTAGACCTCACTCGGTATACCTGTTGATAGATTTAATATAAAAGTAAATAATTTATAGATTTATTTTTCATTTTATTTGTTTAAGTTCAAAACTAAAAAAAAAGTGGAAGGCATTTCGAGTGGTGTGGTGTGACTGGAATTATTTAAAAAAATTAATTGTTTTTTTTCAGCAATATCCTAGACCTAATGAACACAAGTATAGACATGTCGACACCAAGCAAAAATCCCTCCGTGGGAACCAAACTGGAGGGACTACTTCTGAATTCAGATTCTGACAGTGGTAAGTGGAATTTGGCATAGCATTTACCCTTTAAGTACAACTTCAGAGCATCAACCTTCGCTGTATTGCAATTTAAATTAAATACATCACGGTCCATCAAACTCACACCAGTTAACAAACTGACGGACCAGTTTGTTCATTGATCAGCTCATCAACTGCCATCAGTTTGTTTGGTAAATTGTGAAAGAGCCGCCGCATGCCACTACACTTGTAATAGGCATAGATTTTGAAAAGTAAACTACTTTTAAACTTAATTACTAAAGAAAAATCGGTTTCAATCCGGAAAGATAGAACAATATGCATTAAAATTCGATTTTCATTCAATCAAAGTTAAAAATTTCGATTGCCGCCATTTTTTTTTGTATGGATTTGACATTTGCGAAGTTTCGTTTCAAACTAAATACGCCTAAATTACTTAGATTACCCAAACTAAGAACCTAATAACCTATTTTGTTTACGTAAATAATTGTTCTTGTGTGAATTGTTGAAATGAAGTGTGATTTCCATAATCAGTGCTTAAAAATGCGGCGGCTCTTTCACAATTTAATGTTTGTTCATTGATTAGTTCATAAATTGTCATCAGTTTTTCATTGATCTGTTCATCAACTGACAATAGTTTTTTCGTTGATCAGTTCATCAACTGACATCAGTTTGTTCATTGATCAGTTCATTAACCATCTGACATCTGTTTGTTCATTGTTCATTGACCAGTTTATCAACTGACATCAGTTTGTTCGTTGATCAGTTCATCAACTGACATCAGTTTGTTCATTGTTCAGTTCATTAACCATCTGACATCTGTTTGTTCATTGTTCATTGACCAGTTTATCAACTGACATCAGTTTGTTCGTTGATCAGTTCATCAACTGACATCAGTTTGTTCATTGATCAGTTCATCAACTGACATCAGTTTGTTCATTGATCAGTTCATCAACCGACATCAGTTTGTTCATAGTTCATCAACTGACATCAGTTTGTTCATAGTTCATTGACCAGTTCATCAACTAACATCAGTTTGATCATTGAACTTATTTGTTCATTGATCAGTTCATCAAATAGTTCTTTAACGTGAGTATGTATTGACTAAAATACTCCCATCTCTCGAGGGTAGTTTTGAATACACAAATAAGTAGCCGTTACCAAATGTGAGAAGACTAGAGTTAGCTGTTGTTCATGTGTTATTTGTTGTTTCATTGTAGATTTCGATCCCCGAGCGCTGGAGAGTGAGCCCCCAATGGTGCAGTTGTCGGCCAGTCGCCCCCGAGCGCTGCCCACACCTTCCTCCCCTGACCAGAATGGGGCTACACCCCCACCCTTATGTGAGTGTACTTCTTTTCGTGTTACTATTAACAGACATGTGACGGGTTCACACGTGATTGCGAATGTTCTTATGTTTTTTGTATCCGTTAAAAATATGTTTTTAATATAAAATAAATCAAATTTAATAAGTTTTTATTAAGCTCTGTAAGTATTTTAGATTTTTAGAATGTCGAAAGAGCAGTCACAATAATGATTTGTATAAAATCAAATTCACGCCAAAAAAAATTCTTCTTTGTATTAATAGATGATTCAAATACTACTACTTGTTTGAACCCATTTTATTATTAAACAATTTTCCAAAAAGTGCCATCTTTAATTATTTTAAATTTTCCATTTCAAATAACAGCCCCCGTTAACCGCAGATTCTCTCGGCTAACTTGAATTAAATGCTGACAAGGACAGGAATATAGAAATGTTAAATAATGGTAATTTAAAAACTTTTGTATCTTCCGATTTCAGTGGCTCCCCCTCCAAAGGCCAACAAGAGGTCGCCCCACCAAGCGGCGGCCACAACAAACGGCTCTTCGCTCTCCAACGGCGTCAGCAGCGATCTATTTGGTTCGGCGCCTTTCGCCATCCCGCCCCCGAACCCCGTGGCCAACCCCATCATCGCCCCATCTTCACAAATCATCGCAGGTGTGAGCCCCATCAACACGCCCAACTACAACCTCAACGATTTCAACACTCAAATGGCCGGCGTGTTCCCGACAAACGGAAGCGCCACAACGTTAAACAACGCTTTCACAAACGGGACATCGGGGATGGTCGGGTTCGATCCCTTCGACACGGGAAAGTTCGCCGTTATGAATGGGAACAATTACAATGGAATCTCCAACGGGTTTAGTAATCCCATGGGCAATGGTTTCTCCATGGGGAATAACGGGGTTTCTAACGGATTTGGGAATACATTCCCCTTTGGAGAGAGCAAGAACAGCTCGGCGGCTCTGGACAGCAGCTTTAGTGGGTTTTTGGACAAGCGAGTGTCAGAGATGAAGGTTGGTAATTTTTAGTAAGTTAAATTTTTTTTCTATTTTGTATTAACCCACCGTAGAGTTTGGTTACTAAACATTCTTAAATATAAAGCATTGTATTGACCTTAAAAATTTGAACCCCTGTCGCAATTGACATTGTCACATAAAGACCATCAGCGTGATTAAATTTTTTTTTACATTTGGGTGGTTCTCTTTAATCACCAATCTCAGACTGTCGTGACTCATTAAATTTTTTTATTTTTTTATTTTTCTATAACACAGCGCATTTAAACTTTTTTCGGCGTTTACTTGAGATTTTCGGATGATCATTTTTAAAATTTTTTGCCAACATTAAAAAAAATCATACCTTCGAATTTTAACACGGCGACATAAAAACTTATTATGGTGCTATATAGCCAATGAATTAACCTGTACTTGACTGTTTATTTCATATTTGTAGGATTTATAAAAAAAATATAAAAAAATCGTAAAGTTTATAACCATGCGAATCCTGCGTGTTTGTTACTTTGAAACTGCCGTGAGAGGTATTTATTCGAGTCGACGTAGAATATTTTCGATTTCTAAATATTGTCTGTGGTACACTTGATGAAAGGTGCATATCTATGGTAAAAAGACTTAATTTTAAACGTAAATAGTTGATCAAAAATTCTGCATGAAAACAATATTTCAAAAATTTATTTTTAACATCGTTATAAAATAGTCTATGAAGTTCAGATTTGCGACATCTATGGTCTTAATAGATAAAGCATTTTAATAGCTTCGTTTTGAAACTCTTTTTGGATTCACACAGACCTTTTAATCAGAAATTCTCTACGATCCATGCAAATTTGTAAATAAAGCCAATTGAGAGCTTCCATTGCAACCTCTCTTTAATTACATTCGTTGTTTAAAGAAAGAAGGGAGATTACAACAGAGCTACGAGCGGTACATCATAAAATATATTTTTATAAATGCATCATCATTCATAAAGAAATTTAAAATGATATCTCTATTAATGTTTTTCTTTTTCCTTTCAGGGTGGCTTCAGTAGAGCAGATGATTTTTTTATTGAAAGTTTCGACCCCCTTAGAAAAAACTGAAACGCGAGAACCTAAATACTGTAATATTTTAACTCTTAGAATAAGGAACAATAAACGAAAACACTAAAAAAATGTTAAAAACATTCCATTTTTATTTTGAATTCATTCCAAAACATTATTCTTAAAAAAAAAAAATTCGGAATGTTTTTCCATCTTTGCTAGTCTATTTTCTAAGCTTTTTCGGATTTGTAAATAAATTTATACCGGCTTTATTAAAATATACTAATAATTCCTTTTGTTCCTTATAAAAAATGAAGCATAAATTAAATATTAAAAAGAGTACTGCTTCCAATTTTTAAGGTTCAGCACTGAAAAATGACCCTGGACATCACTTTGTAGTCTGTTTACTCAAGAATTACTAAAAATGAGTCATCTAAAAACTTTATATGGGTAGTTGTGAAGATGCAATAGGTTTCCAGTGACAAAAATCCTCAAACTGTAATCTTTTAAATTATATGTAATAAATGCCAAAATGTGTGCAGTTTGAAAACCAGTAAAATGAGTAAAAGCGTTTTCAAACGTTTTACCTAAAATTTCAGTATGCATATCGTATAGAAGAGTGGTTTTCAAACTTTTTCTGATCCGAAACCAATATTGCGTTTTTTTTTTTGACAGGGACCAAGCTACAATAGTGATAAACTGAATGTTGTCGTCACCCGCGCGCTGAGCGCATTATTAACCAGCGCACTTTATTGAAAGTTTGAAATCTTTCGCGGACCATATTCTAGCTCTTGCGGACCACTGGTTGGGAAACCCTGGTATAGAACTTACAAGCTTAACAGCTTAAGTTTACAAGCTACTATCTGGGAAATTCACTATCTGCTAGTAAACTCGCTCAGTGTCATCGTATTACTAGCTAACTAGTAGATGGTGGACAATCTACGAAAAAATTTGAAACTTTCAACTTTACTCGCTACTCGCTCAAGATGGCGGCCTACCAACAGCTGATTTCGTAACTGTCAGAATTATTTGGCACGGGAAGCGTAATTCTCGCTACTGGCTAGCGTGTGGCGCTAGCTGCGAGCTCAAATATTTTACAGAATGTCGATTGAATTGGTTCGCGCGAGAGTCGTTATTTTAGCTGCTACTGTCAATACTGAGCGAGTAGACAGCAATCTCACTCGCCGATTCACCCGTTTTTAAACTTACCGGCTAGTAGCTCGTAAACTCGCTCAATGTAATCGAGGCTTTAGAACGTTTTTTCTCTGGAAACCCTTACATTTTGATAGAATTCACAGATAAATAATTGTTTGTTATTTTTAGTATTTTTTTGTATAAGCAGACTTAAAAGAATGTATTTTTGAGTGCTGACCATTAAATAAATAAATAATGCCAGAGAATATAGATGGCAAATGTATTGAATATTTTTTAATTAGTAAAATATTTAATTGTTTAGTTGCAAACTGTTTTAGAATTAAACATATATGTTTTATATAATACTAAAATAAAAACGGTGCTAAAATATTTTCAACCAATTAAATTATAAAGTAGGTTCAGAAATTTTTAAAGAATCTCATTTTGATTTTTATCCATAATAAATTTATCATTTATTACACAGCACACAAACATTGCACCATATTTCTAAATAAAATGCTAATTTTAATGTTTTTGGAGTCAATAATGATATTATTGTACCAATAAATTTGAGAAATATTTAAAATTGATAAAAAATATCAAAGAAGAATTTTTAAATGAAAATTTCAACTCCACTCTATTTTTTTAAATTTAATATTTGAAACTTCTATGAAAATAATGAATATGAAGAAAATTTTTACCTACTTCGTAAAGAGAACAATGATTAATTAATAGATCAATTATTATTAAATATATGTGTGCGTATTAGTAATTATTATTATTAAATCATATAAGTGTAATTTAAAACCAATATTATTATGTATTATAAATATAAATAATGTATCTATATTATAAGATAAGCATTAAAGATTTTTGAAAATATAAAAGACATAGCCAATTAATAATATCCTATCTTTAAATATACTTTATCTCTGATTTATTTATCCATAGATGTAGTTACTGACATTTGAAAATAGTGTTGAAGAAAAAAGGGCTAAATCGAAATTACGAATGACTGTCAATCGAACTGCTAAAATTAATGTCAGCCATCTTAGAGTCAGATACATCAATGAGGAACACTGTAAATTTTGGTGGCTTGTTTACTTTATGAAATAAAATGATGTTCATGAAAGTACCCATAATTTTTTTTGTCCAAATGGCAATTTTGCAAGCATTTGATATATCAGTGAGTTCAACCAAGGCTCGTAGAAAATGCTCGTAAAAAAACTCATTGGGCCGCTTTTGTAATTTCGAACACGTGACGTAGCTTAAATAAAACACTGCCACTTGTATTGCAGTTAATTCAAATCTACCAGTGGAACATGGACTTCAATTTAGTCATGAATTTTTAGCCAATCACCGCTCTACCCCCTCAATGAGCTAACCTTGTTAAACACAGTTTTTACGAACCTTGTGTAGGGACCAATTTTAAATCCAATATTATTCCATTTGAAATCTATTTATGATAAAATAAGGAAATTTAAAAAAGACATCATATTTTTAAGAGTTTAAAAAAACATGTTGTTTGTTTTTTTATAGTTTGAATTTAACTGATAAAAATGAAAAATGGCAAAGTCGTGGGGAAAAACTTAAAGTTGCACAAAATATTAAAAATTGCAGGAAAAAAAATTATTACAATTCATAATTAGATTTTAAAGACAATAAATTGAATGAGGGAATAATTTTAGGTAGGTATTGATTGATAGGTAATAATTTTTTTCACAGCTTGCCCTATAATATTCAAACTCATAACAGTTATAATTATGGGACATCTCAAGCCTGGTAAAGGCCAACTTAGATGCGAGGTTCGCGGGTCCAATTCCCGAGACAGTGCTAGCAAAAAGATCAGTATGTATTATATTTACATTGAGATACGATAAAGTGCAGAATATTTTTAATTAGCCTGTATTTTTAATGTAGTTTTTAAGGAATAGCCAAATGTAATGTATAAAGATATGGGATTGTATTCAAAATATGATATATTTTATAAGAATATTTTGTTACTTTTAGTCCAAATAAAAGTATACCTATGTTAATGGTTTTTTTTTAATCAAATTTTCTTATTCAAAATTCACACAGCAACAAGTATACTACGAGGGTAGGCAGAAAAGTAATGCACGCATGCTTGTACAGTGCGAACAAAATAACCTTCAGAAGTGCCCCAGGTGGAATATGGAAGTGACATTCCTCCTCTATACGTACGCGCCAGTTTGAGGTCGTTGAATTCATCCAGTGTATTTTGAGAAGCGGAAGTATGGAGACGTGTTTTAGTGTTATGTCAATGCTTGGTAAACAGCATGCTGTTATCGAATTTTTAAGAGCTGAAAAAGTGATTCCTACTGATGAGATTCATTGTTGTTTAAAGGATGTTTATGTTGACGATGCTGTTAATAGGTCTACTGTAATTACTCGATGGATAATAAAATTTAATGATTGTGAGCCTGGAAAAACAATAATTGTTAACAAAACATGCAGCGGACGTCCGATCATTTATACAGACAATAAACAATCCAAACTCATCCACAATTTGATTCAAAATGACCGGCGAATCACTCAAAAGCGTATCACAAACCATTTTGGAGTATCCAAGGAATGTGTCAGCTTCATTGTTGAACAGTTAAGATACCGTAAAATCTGTGGACGATGGGTACTATGCCATTTTACAGACGAGAGAAAAAGCGTCGATTAGAGCCTCTGCAAAACCTGAAGTTTGACCCGATTCCACACCCCTCTCACTCCCCCGATCTTTCGCCTTGCGAGTTTTATTTTATTCCTCTATTCAAGAGACACCTCAAGCGTAATCATTACACCTAGGATGATGAAGTGAAGGCAGCTGTCAAGTCCTGGATTCGAGAAATGTTGGAAGAATTTTTCAATTATGTAATGAAAAAACTTGTTACACTTGTAATATTTTTTTTTCTTTCTTTCTCCATATAATATTTTAGTGCTTTGTGTGTAATGCTTCTCAAAGGCCTGACCAAACCGGCGCGTTCATTTTTCGTCCGCGATGGTGTGCATGGTGAGCGTCCTATGTGCGTGCAGAAACTGTTCACACCAAACTAGCGATCATATAGCTCGGAGCGGGAACTGTTTAAATAATTATGTTTGGAGACAAATTCAGTGAATCTGAAGAAGAAATATTACTTCTGCAGTTAGATTTTTTTTTTCTGTATTTGAGCAATAAAAGTGTAAATTAAACGTTAATTCATAAAAATATATGTTTATAATTTTTTTTCCGAAGAAAACTTCTTCTGAAAGGTTTTCACTTTGTGATGGCATTATTTATTTTATTAAAAGACAAATAACTTCGTATACATCACTTTATTTGATACACACTCTACATGTTTCATGAACAATGTTCACTTCATCAGGAGAAAAAGTATTCTTGGAGTTACAAAATAAATACAGATCACAGATTAAGGTGAAGGGATAGAAAGAAAGGGGAGGGGTAAGAGTGGGGAAGTTTATTGGAAATTCGGAATTACAAATTATTAAAAGGGGAAACCGGTTAAATGGGAAAATATTCAAGAGGGTTCATAAAATTTTTTTGTTTATTAATTGTATCTAATTTGGTATTAACATTTTTCCTAATTTCTAAGATTTCAAAACCATTTATCTGCAGATAAATGGTTTTGAAATAGTATTTGTCTTTTAATAAAATAAATATATTTTTCTATAGCCTACCACTTAATCCCAATATTTCTCCTATTTCTTTCCAAACTTGATCCTTCTTTCTATTATTTTTATATTCTGGATGTGAAGTGTCATAAAGTAAACAATGCTTGCTAATTTTGTTGATTTTTCTTTCCGTATTTGTATCCGACTTCATAAAAAATACCATCAAATTAGAAATAATGCATGCAGCGTGCAAACTCTGCAAGCAGCAACTGATCGCGGACGCGAGCAAACGCCGCGTCCAGACGCAGCACTGGAAGCCGCGGTCAATCAGAGAACGCGTCGATGTGAATACGTTGCTATGAGTTCGTACACAACATCTGATCGCCACCGTGCACGGGATCACAGACGCACTTTGAACGCTTTGTTTTGGCCTTCACTTAACTCAAAATTGTAAATGTTAAGAGTGGGGAGACTATGAAGCACCGCACAAAGAGGAGACCGATTATATTATCTCGTTCTCTCGCAGGCTAAATCCTATGTTTGTTTGTCTCTTTTTAGTGTTGCTATTTTTCGTTTGTCGAGTTTCAAATACTAAAGAAGTTCTCATTTCAAAAATCTCGCATAAAATTTTTTATTTTTATTTGTATGGTATTTTTTTTTTTCAAAAACTTTATTTGTTTTTTCCCATTATTCAAAGGAAAATTATAAAATGATTATTACATTGATACGCTCGCTACTTATGGCGAGTCAAAATTAAATTAATTAAATAAAAAAAAGAGGGAACAAATTAAAAGAGCGAGTTATACATTTAATGTATTAAGACATAAGGGTAGGTGATTATAAACCTAGTGTTAGTCTTACAGCTACTAAATTAATTAGTTCGTCAAATTAGAATGTCTACGTAATAGTTCTTAAATTGTTAAGTCTGATCACTTCGACTCATATAGTAAAATGTACAGTCACTTCCCTTTTTTGATGATGGCCTAGAGCAGGACTTCCCAACCAGGGGGCGTTCAGGTACGTTTGCATTTCCAAAAAAAAAATCTATTTAACGCGTAGGTAAATGAACTGTTTCGAATTGCCATTCAATCGCTGCTATACCTACAAGTTTCGACACGACGCCGACGTGTGATGCGCAACCCCGCCCCACCTTCCCGCTTGAATCTAAGAAATGTAAATGTAAAAGTAATTAATGATTAAAAGTGTACCTACTCTTCTATTAAAGATTCATAGTAAATAAATATAATGTATCTGTACTGTACCTATTTGAAATTTAAATAAATAATTTAGTAAATATAAAAAAAAAGTGTTTATTTTTGTTGAAACTTAATTAAGGGGGGCATGAAAATATTTTTTTTTGGATCGGGAAGGCTCGGTGAAATAAAGGTTGGGAAACCCTGGCCTAGAGTCTCCGCCTACAAACTTATCGTCTTGATCGAACCACTGGCTTTTTAAATTTATTTATTTTTACACTTTGATTACGCAAAACTTAGACTGAGCTTCGAAGGGCGGATTCGGCAAATTGCACGGGTGTGGAGATTCCTGGTCGGAAATGACCACTCCATAGGGCGGAGGGACAGCTACCTGGTCAGAAGTTTGGCGGTGACTCTGTGGAATTCTCTGGTCGGGACATTCATGCAGTTTCGCCGATGTTCGGAGGGCCTCGGCAGCTTTCTGGTCGGAAGGCAAACGGCAACTGATGATTGGTTTATTTATGTATCATAATTACGTAAGCTTCCTGATGAAGCGATAATTTTAAAATTAATTGTTCATTTAAATTCCTCAACCTAAAATTAATAATCTAATTTTACAATTATATTCCTATACATATAGATTCATTATAATAATTATATTAATTACTGAAAAATCTTTAGTCTATGTACATTATATCTATCCACAGCCTTGACATTCCCATTGTCCCGTTCTGTGGCATAAAAAAAGGTTTTATTGTTTTTCATCTGGCTCGGCGATTGTCGGGGTTGGATTTTATTAGTTTCACTATATGAATGTATGTTTGTCCCTTGACTTGAATGTATGTTTGTCCCTTGCCGACTTAATGTCCCAACTTCCTAAATTTTATTATGGTCACGCTGCATTAGTTAAAACTGATTTTTAAGCTCTTTATCTCTCTGAATTTGCCGTTGTAAATCTTCGCTTTCTAAAAATTTTATTACTGTTATCGTGTCCACTATCCTTAAGCCCTCTTGTGTTTCCTAGAGGTGGGTAAGTTCTGCATTTTGCTGGAGGCTTCCGAGGAATGATTCGTTTTAAAAGAACTCGAGTTCTAGGAGCAGGTCCCGGGTTCGAATTCTTGAGTGCGAACTGAGTAGGTACTGGGTGCTGTTCGATGCACGGGTTTGGCCAAAAACTCGGAGCCGGACCCAGACAGCACCCGCAGAAGAACTTGGACCCAGGACCTGCTCCTAGAACCCAAACCCGGGCAAAGACCAGCACGCGGATTTGGGACCGTCACCCACTGCACCCGAGCTTGAGTTGTGCAATGTATATTTTGGCGAAGTTCAACAAAATTCATTTGTGTCACAAGACACAACAACGTGGTCCAGCTGACTAAGCGATGCTGACTAATGAATGCGTGGCTGTAACGGATGTAATAACCACATAAAAATAATGTATCATTACTTTTAATCTTTGAGTGGTTTTCGTAACGAGTATCTCACAGAAATCTCTTATCTTTGTATTGATCACGCCGCGGTGCCAACGTTGGTGTCAGTACTAAAAAAGTATTTGTTTATGCTTTCGGGTATCCATTATTTTATAAGAGTTTGGGGCTTCGGTCACTGGAGATTGTTTACAACTTTTATTTATTATTTTTTGTTTATAAACAATCAGAATTAATAGATATTATCGTGTTTTGTTTTATGAACTTTATTATTTACTAGCTTTTCCCCGCGGCTTCGCTCGCATGGTATTACGGGAAATTACTGTAGCGCTTGCACTTATCAATTATCCTCCCACCACCCCCACACCACCCCCTCCCGCATTCCATACATTCATTCCCTTACATTCAGTTTTCAAACATCTCGCCTGCCACCTAAATTTCATAATGCTTTAGCTCAAAGAAAAAAAGAATTATCCAATTTTGTTCATTCGTTCGGAATTTATGCGCTTATAAACATTTCGGATGTTTATTTTTATTTAAATATTTGGAAGTTTGTAAATATAATAAAAAATTACACTATTCATTATTCAGTATTTATAATCGTTACGAATTATATTTTTAATGTAGGAACTCTCATCTGACATTTATTCCAAAACAGAAGCTTGTCAAAAAAAAACAAAACATATTCTAATATTTGAATTTTCTGGAGCAGTAGCCGACCAGTAGGTAGGGGGCCGAGTACCTACCAGCATAGAGCCCACAAATATATCAACATCGTTTCCATGGAAACAATTTTTTTTGGCATTAGCAAAAACTCACTTTTGTTCGTGACAGAAAACGTTAAACAAATATAATATATTAATATTTATTATTTCATAACGCCAGAGCTTACCATCATATACAGCCTATAGTCTTCGCATATAATTTAGCTTTCTATTGGTGAAAGAATTTTTAAAGTCTTTTTATTGGTTAATGCGTGAAAGCGTAGCAAACAAACTCGAGCAGTTTCGCATTTATAATATTAGTATGGAGTATGGATTTGGATGTCACTGTTTATGATCTCAACATTGTTATTTGAGCAAAGGATTTAGAACGAGAGTTGTAATACGTAGCAGAAGAGAATAATATATTAATATGAGATGATGATGAATGTAATATTTTTTTTTTAATTATGACAGTTTTTATTTGACCCTATAGACATGAATATTACTAGACCTGCCCTAAGTGATAAAAGCGTATTATTTCCCCCTCCCCAAACCGATTCCATTTGGAGCCGGCTGGGCTTGCGAATCAAAAAAAATGTGACGTCATCATTCTTGTGTGAACCAGCGTTGAGCTCTCATCGGAACATTTTACGAAGTAACATGGCAAAAATGGTGGTTTGTTCTATGAAAACGTATAAAAATGGAAGTGAAAAAGAGAATCAACCCAATTGTCGTATTACATTCCATAGGTAAGCATTATTTTACTTTATTGTAAGCTTATTCAAATCGTATAATATGATCAGTTTTAGTAAACATCTATCACCATAACAAATGTAGGCGTTTCTCAATTGTGCTCGTCGCTGTTTACTGGGGTAAGTAAATTATGAAACATTTGTAAAAGTGTCTTAACTAAATACTGTAAATACGGCAACAAAATATTTGACTCTGAAAACAGGCGAACTTTACTTTGCCGTAATTCGTGCTCCCATGTAAAAAGGTCTATTCATTCAATAGCAGATTTTACTTTTAAGAATTAAATGGTGATATTTTAATGCGAGATGCCTATATACTGTCAAATTGATTTCTAGATGAATCACATATCATGGCAGTCATCTTCCCCCCTTCGCGTCCCGCTGAAGTTGGCTTTTACCCCTCACCTGTCTGTTCTCGTCTAGTAATATTCATATGTTTGACCCTAAGAAAGTGAAAGAAAAAGTAATTAGCCAGGTGCTTTTTAATGGCATAAATAAGATAAATTAATTGAATATGAGTATTGATTTTTTTTTGTTTATATGTCATTATTTGTGCTTCAATATTGGTTATTGTGTTGTAAACTATTTTTTAATCTTATTTACGTACGTAATAATACGTTTTAATAAATCTTGATAAAAAAATGCTGTTTTCAATAGATTTTTTTATTTATTTTGGAGGTAGAACTATGAAGAAACTTGTGGGGAATTTGCGGGGAATTTGATATTTTGCTTTCCCCAATAGGGTATTTTCACAAACCAGGGATACCGCTAAAAACATGTGAAAGATTTAAAGATTATTTTTCTGATTATGAATATCGCATTATAAATGTTTAATTTTAATATTTTCATTCATAATTATCGATTTCAAAGTAGGCCTGACGGCTGAATTAGGTAAACGGCCCATGATTGGTTGATCGAATCATGACGTCACGCCCGTCAACGTTCAGAGATTTAACACCATGTTACTAACAAATGTCTAAACATTCTCGACTTGTTCGCGGTTATTGACGGTTTTATGTCATTTTTAATATGCTTGTGTTATGTTCCTACAGTTTTATATAATATGATCCACCTGTAATGACTGATAGTGGTTTTTTTACGGGTGTTATCCGACAACTTGCCTAAAATAGACGCTACAATGAGTAACAGTACTTTTGTAAGCCCTGAATTTCGGGGTTTTAAGGCGATATGGTAATAAAACTTTTTTTTACACAAACTCTCATATTATATACTGGTTTATATTTCAACATTTTAACAACATACGCCTCAAATAGAGTCAATTCTGGCCCTTTTAAATTAAATTAGAACAAAATAGAAAGTGTCAGTTCGTCACCTAACTTCCCTGTCATAAGAAGATATTTTAAACTTTGGCTATTCTAAGTAAATTTCTTTTTTTTGTAAATACCACACAAAATTCCCAACTGCTCCCAACCACCTGGAGCTAGTAAGAAGTGAGACTATGGCATCCCCAATTGGAGCATGTTGTGAGGCTGAAGATAGTGGGTAGGAAAGAAGATGTTGAAGAGAAAGGTGGGGAAGTACCTTGCTATTCAGATCTAGTCACTAATCACGGCTAAAGCCATTTTTTAAATATGAATATCGCACAAGAGTCCCAATTGCTCCCGTCTGGAGCCAGTGAGACTATGGCATCCCCAATCGGGGTATTTTGTGAGGCTGAAGGTAGTGGGGAGGGGAAGAAGATAGGAAAGAGGAAGGTGGGAAGTACATGGCTATTCAGATCTGGTCACCAAACACGGCTAAAGCCATTTCAAGCAACGTTTCAATTCTGAACGGTGGTCTTACACCAGGGTGATACTGAAAATATTTTCCACTCTGGAACGTGCCGCAAATATACTTTATCTTTTTTTTTTTTTTTTTGTTTTAGGCAATTCACCCTGGAGAGAGTGCTTTGTGCCGGTAATATTTAAAATGGATAAGAAATTTCGGTTAATCTAATGGGAAAATAATAAAACAAATTAAATATTGGACTCATTTAGATCACTAAAACAAATTAAATATTGAATTCATTCAGGTTAATAAACTTACATAAAGCTGTATGAACACGAGAATTGTTAAGAGATAAAAGGTATGAAATGTTAAGGGGGGACTGGTGTGTGATTTTAATAAGCCGGCGGTATATGTTCTTGAAAGATGAATGGTTTTTACAGTTAAAGAAAACGTGGTCGAGGGTTTCCTCTTCCACACCGCACTGGCAGAACGGATCATCTAAAACTCTAATTCTAGACAAGTGAGATGCAATTGAACAGTGGCCAATTCTCATTCTCGAGATACATGAAATGAATCGTTTTGAAAGTTTTTTACCGTGAAACCATGGCTTAGCAGGGATATGGTTTTGAATTCCCGCATAGAAAGATCCAGTTCTTATTTTGGAGACTGCCCAATTTTCTTCCCAGGCACGAGTCATATTGGATTTAAGAATCGGAAAGACATCGGATATAGGAATTCTAAAATTTAGTGGAATAGTTCCGGAATCTGAACCAGATTTGGCGAGAAAATCGGCCATCTCATTACCCTCGATACCCAAATGGGCAGGGACCCAGGCCAATATCGTCTCAAACCCAGATTCACTAAGAGAATTGAGAAGATTTTTTATTTTACATATAATATTGTCTTCCGGATAACGTAAAATATTTGACCTAATTTTAGTTAGAGCACTTAGCGAATCAGTACATAGTAAGGCTCGATGAATGTTGAGAACCTGAATTTGATTTAGCGCTTGTTCAATTGCAAAACATTCGGCTGTAAATATGGAAGCTTCTTTCGGTAATTTATAAGTGAGATTGATGTTGAATTCTGGACTATATATAGATGCTCCACATCTTTTATTTTCAAATTTGGAACCATCCGTGAAAAGGATGGAAAATCCAGGGAATTTCGAAGCCACTATGCTTTTAAAGCAATCATCCACATTTTGAAATTTATTTGGGGAAGATAAAATATTCTTCCGAAAGACTGATGTTATTGTGTTCGGCATAAAAGTGATTGCCTTAAATGGAATATTGTATATAGGAAGATTGGGAACTTCTTGAAGATATTGGAGGGAAGATGATAGAGAATTATAGAGATGAAAACTTTTAATTAAGAGAGGAAAACATTGTTTTTCTCTCAATCTTTTGTTAGAATTCAAATTAACACTTAACCTATTAAGACTTTGTTTAATAGGATGATGTGATAACGATAAAGCCTTGAAAATATATTTATTGGCAAGGAATTGCCTTCTGAAATATAATGGAGGCTCCACACATTCCACCTGAAGCGCATTAATTGGAGAAGACTTCATAGCTCCAATAATCATTCTGAGGGCTTTTGATTGAATTCTTTCCATTTTCTTATCTAGATATTTAGGGAGTGGGTCAAAAAGAAATGAGCCATAATCCAAGTGGCTCCGAACTAGGGAATTATACATTAATTTAAGAGTGGTAGGATGAGATCCCCACCATACTCTGGAAACTGCTCGCATCATATTAAGTCCCTTTTCACACTTTGTAGAAATTATCTGAATGTGTGGAAGCCAGGTTTGCGATTCTCTATTTATTGTGATAAGACAACTGATTTTTCCAAGACAACTGCTGTCAGATTTGTGTTATTGTCTATGGCTGTTGTTTGCTTTTCCTTGCTTTTCCTGCTTGTGTCAGGCTGACTTAGCCGATTTTAAATAGTTTAAAACACGAAATACAGTAAATATACATGATTATTTATCCACTTACCGTATGTTTAAAGTTGTAAACCATTGATTTGACATTTGCGAAATTCTTTTCAATCAAATACGCGTGAATTACTTAGTTTGTCAAAATTAACCTAAAAATCTACTTTCTGCACGTAAATAATTGTTTCTTGTACTAATTTTTGAAATGGAGTGTAATTTCCATAATCTTTGCATAAAAGTGCGGCGGTTAGTGGTTTTAGCGGTTAGCGATTGCGTCCCCAAATATTAAATTGTGCTGTAGATGTGGATTTGTAATGGAGATATGTTTTAAAGATAATTTAACGAAACAATTCTTTAAATTAAGCTCCTATTTCTCCAATAGATGTCTAGGAGGCATGCGACGAGCGGGCAACTCGAGATGTTGGTCAGTCGGGTAGAGTGGTCATGTTTTTAGTTGGTTGTTGGTCATTCACCGATCCATAAGGTTTTGGAAATGGAGGGATAGGTACATTTATAAATTAAACAATCTCTTGCTATACAAATGTCTCGTATATTGCAGTAAATGAATCCACGCTACTAGAAAAAGCTTTAATCTCTTTGTGGATGGATTTGGCAGTTAATTTACTGATTTTAAATCTATTTTTGCTACTACCACCTCTTTCTAAACTGTCTGCCAATGAAAATGCACGCACGCTTTGTCAAAGAAGGTTTGTTGAATCTAAACTCTTAACTGTAACCTTTGATAAAACTAGAGAAAAACATCATCCACATAGAGATTCAGCATTAAAAACCTAGGCAGAAAGTTACATATTTTACATAAATAATAGAATAGTTCACAGTTTACAGGAACATAGTATTATAATCATAACAGTAAATAGCAACACCAATACATCGGAGTGACCAATCACAGGCATCCAGAACGTTGGTGTTGGCAGCTCTCTATGCCGTGAAGGAGCGCACGTAGTGGAGTATCATTGTTCCTTGTTCATCAGGGCGTTTGGAGTGGGAGTCGTGTCGGACCCTCGGCAACAGATGAAATGACTCAAGAAGCGACATGAAAGCAAAACAAGAAAGATTAAAAAGTACACATAAAAGGCATTCGTATTGATATTGGTCTGTGAAGCTATTGAACGACGATCAATTAACAAGAATCATCATTATGAAAGAAAAGAGTTCTCACAAAAAATAAGTAAAAGACAACAGAATATGGGGAGAATTCAATATTATTTATCTTGATACACATATAAATATGCACATTATACTAACACACAAAGATTATTATCAGTTATTGACGGCCTCCATGGTCGAGCGGTGAGGCTCTCGACTAGCAATCCGGAGGTTGCACATTCAAATCCCGGTGTGCGCAAGTAAATTTTATTTTTATTACTTTGCGTTATTCCACAAAATATTCAGTTAAAATAATAAATAGTATATTTGCAGCACATTCCAGAGTGGAAGATACTGTTGTAACACCACCATTCAGAATTGAAACATTGAATGAAATGGTTTTAGCCATGCTTGGTGACCAGCCAGCCAAGTAATTCCCCATCTTCCCCTTCTCCTCCCCAGTACCTTCAGTCTGGATAATTGACAATAGATGTCTTCTAGAAAACGTGCAACAAATGGCCAAATCGAGAAGCTTGTCGCTTGGATGGAGGTCTGGAGGAGAGGCCGGCAATGGCTACGGGGCGCCGCGATGGAAGAGATGGCCGCATCAACAACAAACTGGTGTGGCGCTCCCTGGCGGTGGCATTAAATGCCACGGAGTTGGGGTAGGCAAAGACAGGTGAGAGGTGGCAACAGGTATGCACTAATTATATTATAACCACTATCATGTTTCCATTGTTACAACAAGGTACGGACTTCAATTTATGGATTCAAATAAAAATTATACATTTCAACATTCTTTATTAATATAATTTGAATTTTATTATATTTTCTGTAGTACAAAAATGTGTCTTTGTTTCAGACTTGGAGGGATTGTAGGAACGCGGTGAAGAAGAAGGTATCCGGATTGAGGACAGAGATGGGAGGGACCGGAGGTGGCCCAAGCAAGGCACAGCCCTTGACACCTATAGAGGAAAGGGTGCTAGCGGTGATAGCACCCAAGGCGGCATATGCCTTGGAGTCAACGCCAACTTGGCCGCCACGGAGTCCGTACCTGTAAGTTCTAATTATTATCATCATATGGAAGTATTTCACCATCCTCTTGATAGCTTTGGATAACTCCATAGGAATTTGTATATTTTCGATTTGCAATTTAAGATTTATTTAATTATGAAGTCGGAGTTTACTATTCTATACCTACTCGAACTTGTAAATGGTGACTATAAATCGGATAAGTTAGCCAAGTTTTCTACCTATAGTGGAGTATTTATTCATTATTTATTAGTTTATATTATCCTATGGATAAGCTATCAAGAAGATGGTGAAATACACCGTAAGTAAGTTATTATCATCTCTTAAGCTTAATAATACAAGTATATTATTTAAAAAATCGTGTTGACATAAAAATGTAGCTGGAGAATATGTTGTATTATAATAGACTGAGTTGTTTGGCGGTCCGTTCTCTCTGCCTATCCCTGCGGAGAAATGGCTTGATTCAGTTAGTAAATTATCAACGGTTCCTGCTTTTAGTTGCAAATTGTTTAGAACTTCATTGTTGATATCAATCATCGACATGCAATATAAAAGGATGAATATTTGATGCGGCTTTCAAAGAAAATACAAGGGTGGGCATTGCTTGCTTATTTTTACAATGATATGAGAAAAGCTAATACCTTTTGACTGTTGTTGTAGATTCATTTCATATCGGAATCGAGGACTCCGTCATCATCACCATCACTGGAAATGGAGCAAGTTAACGTGGTCCCACATTCCATAATAAGCACCGATAATAACTTACTTCTTTAAACTTTGCAAATGCACTTTAATACATTTTTACTTAATGAAAACAAATGACTTTGTATAAACACCACTATATAATCAATATTATCAACACGTTTCTATATGTTCAAATTGATTTCTCGTTGCAGGTCCCTCGCAGCTCTAAAAAAGGCGTGGGACAATCTAAAATGAGATGCCCGAATGCAGAGGGCGAGCGTTTGTTGCCAGTTATTTGGAACTGACGGAGGGCCCAGCCAAGATACGGAAGATCCAGTGCTGCTAAAGATTGAACCAGCAATTGAATTAAGTTCTTCCGGGCTGGTAAATCCGTAAGTTAAAATATTTTGTGTTTAATTATTTTATTATTAACGTCCTTTAAGGGGTCTTTACATAAGAATATTAAAAATGTTACAGTATTATACATAAGTGAACTGCCTCAGCAACAATATTTAGTATTTGGTGATGACTGAACATGTCCACTGAGTCAGCATTAGTAATCCATGCGAGGCAATGAGGAATACATTACGTATACGGTATTTAGCAGTAGTCCCAGAATTGTTGCACTCAAATAAACCCTCACTTGTAGTACTACCTTTTCTGTGTGGAATCCAAAAGCTTATCGATACATTGGCGTTGTAGTTCAACAATAGCTGGAATGCGCATTCACGTTACTTATGACTTGTTCATATGAATTTCTATTGTATTTTGAAAGATTTGATTCAAATGGTCCTGCCGTCCAAGATGATGGTCAATAGGCATCCACCAGCTGGAAGGAAGTAGTGCAGAGTGCAGCCGACACAGGAATCACCAGAGGCTGAGGAACGGACATTGCTAATTTTTATTCCATTTATCCTAATTCTTAATAATCTCATTATTTGCATTGGAGTCCTAACTGCCACTGCTCCCAACCGCCCGGAGTCAGTGCGGTGAGATTGCGGCACCTCCATGCGGGGTGTGGTGTGACTGTTGTGAGACTGAAGGTACTGGGGAGGAGAAGGGGAAGATGGGGAAGTGTACTTGGCTGGCTGGTCACCAAGCATGGCTAAAACCATTTCATTCAATGTTTCAATTCTGAATGGTGGTGTTACAACAGTATCTTCCACTCTGGAATGTGCTGCAAATATACTATTTATTATTTTAACTGAATATTTTGTGGAATAACGCAAAGTAATAAAAATAAAATTTACTTGCGCACACCGGGATTTGAATGTGCAACCTCCGGATTGCTAGTCGAGAGCCTCACCGCTCGACCATGGAGGCCGTCAATAACTGATAATAATCTTTGTGTGTTAGTATAATGTGCATATTTATATGTGTATCAAGATAAATAATATTGAATTCTCCCCATATTCTGTTGTCTTTTACTTATTTTTTGTGAGAACTCTTTTCTTTCATAATGATGATTCTTGTTAATTGATCGTCGTTCAATAGCTTCACAGACCAATATCAATACGAATGCCTTTTATGTGTACTTTTTAATCTTTCTTGTTTTGCTTTCATGTCGCTTCTTGAGTCATTTCATCTGTTGCCGAGGGTCCGACACGACTCCCACTCCAAACGCCCTGATGAACAAGGAACAATGATACTCCACTACGTGCGCTCCTTCACGGCATAGAGAGCTGCCAACACCAACGTTCTGGATGCCTGTGATTGGTCACTCCGATGTATTGGTGTTGCTATTTACTGTTATGATTATAATACTATGTTCCTGTAAACTGTGAACTATTCTATTATTTATGTAAAATATGTAACTTTCTGCCTAGGTTTTTAATGCTGAATCTCTATGTGGATGATGTTTTTCTCTAGTTTTATCAAAGGTTACAGTTAAGAGTTTAGATTCAACAAACCTTCTTTGACAAAGCGTGCGTGCATTTTCATTGGCAGACAGTTTAGAAAGAGGTGGTAGTAGCAAAAATAGATTTAAAATCAGTAAATTAACTGCCAAATCCATCCACAAAGAGATTAAAGCTTTTTCTAGTAGTGTGGATTCATTTACTGCAATAAATGAGACATTTGTATAGCAAGAGATTGTTTAATTTATAAATGTACCTATCCCTCCATTTCCAAAACCTTATGGATCGGTGAATGACCAACAACCAACTGAAAACATGACCACTCTACCCGACTGACCAACATCTCGAGTTGCCCGCTCGTCGCATGCCTCCTAGACATCTATTGGAGAAATAGGAGCTTAATTTAAAGAATTGTTTCGTTAAATTAACTTAAAAACATATCTCCATTACAAATCCACATCTACAGCACAATTTAATATTTGGGGACGAAATCGCTAACCGCTAAAACCACTAACCGCCGCACTTTTATGCAAAGATTATGGAAATTACACTCCATTTCAAAAATTAGTACAAGAAACAATTATTTACGTGCAGAAAGTAGATTTTTAGGTTAATTTTGACAAACTAAGTAATTCACGCGTATTTGATTGAAAATAAATTTCGCATATGTCAAATCAATGGTATACAACTTTAAGCATACGTTAAGTGGATAAATAATCATGTATATTTACTGTATTTCGTGTTTTAAACTATTTAAAGTCGGCCTGACACAAGCAGGAAAAGCAAACAACAGCAATAGATAATAACACAAATCTGACAGCCGTTGTCTTGGAAAAACTAGTTGTCTTATCACAATTTAATAGGGAATCGCAAGCCAGGAAAGTTTATGGTTCAAAAGAAGACCAAGGAATTTGATTTGAGTAGCGGTTTGTAGAGGCACATTATCAAAAGAAATTGAGAATTGGGGAATTTTTCTTTTGCGCGTGAAAGCCACGACCCTTGTTTTAGATGCCGCCAGATTCATCCCATTTAATGACAACCAGCTTTTAATATATTGTAAAGCCAAATTCATTTCCTTAGCTGCAAGAATAATATTTTTATGTAACAAATATATAAGGATATCATCCGCAAAGTAAAGACGCTTGATAGAAAAAGGAATTACTGAGTCTAGGTCGCTTATATAAATATTAAACAACAGAGGACTAATAACAGAACCCTGGGGCAAACCTCTCCATAGTTTGCGCCTTAAGCATTTAGAGGAAGACTCAATAATAATGGACCTATCTGAGAGCAAATTAATAATAAATTGGACTAATTTCGGGGGGATTTGTTTTTTAATTAGCTTTTCTTTCAAAACATTCAGTAAAACATCATCGTAAGCTGATGAAAGGTCAAGGAATGTGGCCAATGTATAAGAATTTAGGGATTGGGAAGCTCGGATATCAGTTGTGAACAAACTTAAATTATCCATTGTAGATTTCTTTTTCCGAAAACCATACTGATTTGGTGAGATAATATCTTGACTTTCAACAAACCACTCTAATCTGTTCTTCATCAACCGCTCCGCTACTTTCATCAAACATGATGAAAGAGCAATAGGCCGATAAGACGAAATTTCAGATGGATTTTTTCCAGGTTTTAAAATGGGAATGATTTTTTGAGTTTTCCAATCATCCGGAATTAGTCCTGTTTCAAACATATTATTAATAAGAGATAAGAAATATTCAACCGCCATATCAGAAAATGATTTAATGAAACTATTAAGTATTCCATCGGGACCCGGAGCAGAGTCAGAAAGGGTTCTTATTACTAGTTTCATCTCATCAATGGAGAAAGGAGCATCTAGCCAGTTAGAGTGAGATGGATATGGCTTAATAGAAGGCATTTCTTCACATCCGGCCACTGATGGGGGGGCTATTTTATCCGCAAATCCTATAAGAATTTCTTCTGATATATGCTTGGTTCTCGGCGGAGAATACGATGATCCGAATTTTTTTAAGCTAGACCAAACTGAAGATTGGGGAGTTTCCGGAGACAGGTTCTCACAGAACTTCCGCCATCCAGCGCGTTTTTTATTTTTCAAAATTCGTTTGGTTTCTGCCTGGGCTTTTTTAACTGATAAAAAATTTTCTAGTGACATACACTTACGAAAAGAGGAAATTGCTTTTTTACGAGAGTTGACGGAGCGAGTGCATTCCTCGTCCCACCACGGAGTAGAGTGTTTTATTTTAATGTTCGCATTGCGTTTCGGGATGGATTTTTCTGCTGCATTTATAACCATAGAGGGAAACGTCTCACATTGCAATCTGATGTCTCCCGGGGACGATTTTTTTTTAAAATTAATAAGGTTATCTAGTTCAGAAGAGAAAGTGCTCCAATTCGCATCATTTATTCTAAATTTGAGATTATTTTTAACTGGTGGAGGATAAGTGTTAGATTGATGTTGGAATCGGATTATAATTGGAAAATGATCACTAGAGAGGGGATCGTTTAGGATGTCCCAAGAGCATTTAGATGCTAACGAATATGAACAAAGAGATAAATCAACAGCACTTTTCCGTTGATGAGGGGGGGTGAATCTGGTTGGAGATCCGTCATTTAAAAAAACATAGGTTATGGGTATCAATAAAATCTAAAAGATTGCGGCCAGAACGATTTGTTATTTTGCTACCCCAAGAAGGGGAATGTGCATTAAAATCTCCAAGGATCATAAAAGGGGAACAAATCTGGGTTAAGATTGGTGCCCATTCATTTTCAATAAAAGTGGTAGAGGGAGGAATATATATTGATAATATTGTGATATCAGATAAGACAGCTGCTATTATCTGGATATCGTCGGAGGGAGTATGTATATTAATTTGTTTAAACGGGATAGAATTATGGATTATCAGAGCCGTGCCGCCTTTACCATCCGGTCTGTCGTGTCTGAGACAATAATAACCCGGAATTCTTAAGTGAAAGGAGGGTTTTAACCACGTTTCAGAAATGGCGGCCACTGAAACGTCGTGTTCGTCGAGTAACTGAATTAGGTCAGATTTGTTAGCGAAGAGGCTTCTACTGTTCCACTGAAGAATTTTGTTCAGTTTCGAAGTCATTGGGGAGGCAAGATAATAAAGATTTAATGTAATCGGCAGCGTTGGACGGTACAGTATTGTTGTTTGTAAGGATAGAAATTAAAAGGGTAATTAAAGTTTGTATAAAAGAATTATTATTCAATATTTCGGGGAGAGCAGGAGGGGATGTATTACTATTAATGGCACACCCATTGGGGGTCCGAGATTTGGCATTCCCATTCGGGCTGGTCAAAATATTATTCAATTGTTTTTTATCAAGGTAAGGAGTATATTTTGGGTTGGGTTTGACTGGCTTGAGAATGGTTTCTCTGTGAGAAGATGACGTTGAATTTAAAAAGGTGGTTGATTGGAAAGGAGCTGAGGACGATGTCATCTCTGCGAATGATTTTTTCGCAGGAGAGAATAACTTTGAGGCCTGGAAGTACGAAATGTTGTCGGTAGCCATTTTATGTTTTATGTTCCTCTGTCTTGTCAATTCCGGACAGGCTAGACTGACCGCGGTATGTGCACCCGAACAGTTAATGCAAATGGGATTATTCGAAGATTTTGGACATTGATCAAATGGGTGACCTTCTCCGCAAAAGTAACAACGTGGAGGGGAGCGGCATACGGATTTTGTATGTCCAAACCGGCAGCAATTGAAGCATTGAACAGTTGGAAATTTATAAACTTCGACGGGAAGCGAGGTATAATAAATAAACACACGAGACGGAAGGGATTGTCCCTCAAATGTAACAACAACAGATTGGGAAGGTTTCCAGATCGTGTTCCCATCAGTAGAATCCTTGTAGTTCAGTCGACGTGCTTTTATTACTTTCGGGGTTCCTTGGGAATTATTCAAAGCATCAACAATTTCAGCCTCTGGGATCTCCGTGGGTATTCCTCGAACAAGACCCATTCTCGTAAGGTTAAATGACGGGATGAACGATTTATATTTATGGTTTGAGAGCGAGTCAATTTTTTTTACAAATCCATTTGCGGAAGCGGCAGTATTAAACTCGATAGATAATTTATATCGCCCTTCCGGTTTAATTGAACCGTTAACAATACCAAGGTTATTATTTTTTGAGTCAAATAAGAATTTTCCAAAATCTAAAGGATGAATAAGTTTTCCTTGTTCAGTTCTCTGAACAATTACGATAAAAGGACCGGAAGCGGAAGCAGGATAAAGTAAGTCAGTACTTTTTGTATTATCGCTAGCTAAAGTACTTGTCTGGGTGTTACTATTGGGGTTAAGGTCGTTAGAGGTCGAGGTTTGTTGAATCGGCGGTATAGTTTTAACTTTCGATGGGATGTAAAGGCTATGCGATAGTCGTCGTTTACGAGATGGAAGCGTAATAGAAGCCTGGCTAGTGGTAGATTCCGAATCAGAAAAATCTAATATCGATCCTGGGTCGGGAGGTCTATCTTCGTCTTCCTCCATTGTATAAAAAAAAACTTAACTTTTAAAAATTAAACTGAAAAAATAATACGCAGTCTATTTCATTGACTGTACAAACAAAAACGGATTAGCCGTAAGTAGGAATGCAAACAAATAAGTATACGATAAACAGAATTAAATAAAATGTAACAATAATCTCTTATCTGTATGAGGCACGGGAACGGGCGAACGGCACTAAGCAATAGGTAAGGTACACACAACCACTGTTGACCGCGGCTCGAATCGGACTCGATTAATATTATTTTTGAAGTGGGTGAAGCGGGAGCGGGAAGGCAGGCGGGGCCGGCGGGGGGGGGAAATAAGTTCATATTTTTACAGGAGCCGTACGAAGCGGTTGGTTGGTACCGGAGGTAAATCGAATGACGTTTGGGGTTATGTCAACCGCGCGAGCCTAATACCTAATTATGACTTTAAATTCCAAATAAATACTGTCGTAATGATGATTATATCTTTCGTGATCTCACTTGTAAATAAAGTCTATTAATTTATAAATCGGTTTCAGAGACACGGAAGAAATGACCAATTAAAATAGGTGTTCTATTCTTTCCCTGATAAATAAATACCTAATAAAAATCTAGTTAGGTAGGTTAGGTCTAAGTTGAAATCTGCGTGTTCTCCTTTATATTTCGTTTACAATATCATCGCTAAATTTCTTAACAGAACTCGACTTTTGACGTTTGAATTTCGAATGCGTAATTAATTACGCATTCGAAATTCAAATACTGACTTTAGGTCATAATAATTGATATTAGTCGGAAATCTTTCCTGGTAAATAAACATCTATTAAAATATCTCTGTTTTCTCCCTGATGTAGCATCTCTTCTTCATCGGAACATATTTTAACATTTATTTAAACGCTAAACGTCAAACGTCAAGTCAGTTGCGTACGCGTGGACGCGTGGACTCGTGGACAGGCCACTAGCAAAGTGTGTGACCGCGCGAACTTCACACCTGTTCACACCAATCTTTCAAACCATGTTTAAAAAAACGCAGGAGACGGAAAACAAAGAACGTTTATAGTGGGGTTCAAGCTAGTTTTCATGTGTATTCTGGCGCAGGAGTTCCGCCTTAACATACACAAGCCCGCTACACAAACCCTGCGTAGCCAAACAAACCATTAAAAAACGTAGGCTGTTTTTTAAAGTAAAGATAACATACACAAGCCCGCTACACAAACCCTGCGTAGCTAAACAAATCATTCAAAAACGTAGGCTGTTTTTCAAAGTAAAGATAACTACACAAGCCTACGCGCCCATCACGTATCACGCGAAGTTGCCTACAATCATAAATATACCAATCCCCCTACAATCGTATTTAGTTGTGAGGTCAGGAATACCAACAATGACAAAATGGCGGGCGGCAACCGGCAACGGGAGGGCTGTCGTAAATCGATTCGCGAAGTGAAATTTTATTTAACGATATTGAAAATTAAAATGCATTACTTTCCGCCAGCCGTGATGCAATAAGTTTCCTTTTATAGTGATTAAGGCAAATCTAAAGTTTTTTTCTAAAAATTATTCGTAATAGCCGTGGCCACCAATCCCAAAAATTTACCGATTAAAGTGTTATTTAAATAATTATTGTGGGTTAATTAAACGCGGTACGGATGTTTTAACAGGATTATGGGCGTTTTATAAATTTGATCAAATTATAATATGGACCGTGTTAGTGATAATTTCCCTCGTGACTTCCAAACCCGTGACCAGTGAAAATTGGTGTGAAGATTCCTTTGATGATGGCCAGCCTTCGATAAGAGAGGCCACCAAGAGAAAAATAGTGATGTTAAGGGTGTTTATGAACTAGAAAGTAAATAAAATGTATGAAGAAGACACAGTTAATGCGGCAATTAGGTGTGGCAATGTGGATAGCTTTGATAAGCTTGTTACTCAATTACAGCAGAAGTATTCTACAGAAGAAACATGTTCTCTCGTATCTGCAGCCTACCATCAACTCCGGTTGAACAATGTCCTGCTGGCGGATGGAATGGATTTCATTGTTCAATCCAAATTAATAAATCTTACCTTCTTCTCAACAAATGATACATTCATTCCACTGACGGCAAGCGATATTGAAGAACGTTTATGTTTAGTTCTGGAAAAGATTAATGTTCTCAGAAGCCTGGATAACTTTCTTCCAGGAGTTGATGCAAAATTCCTGTACATTGTGAAGTTTATAGCAAACAATCTGTATATTTTAAAGCAGAGTTTGAAATCTACGTATGTGACTATGCCATGGGAAGAAATAGTGTTTTGTTTAGTGATATTTGTATCGGTGCACACAATTCAAAGTGATCTGAATGTAGTCTACCGCACTGTTTTGTGTAAGCGAAGCATTTTGAAAAAAATCGGTGATTTTTGTAAGTCTTTGGAAGATTTAAAGTTGAATTTCAACACCCTAGATGCGAGCAAACTTAATGTTTCAACAAGAAGTGGTCGGCAGAAGGTGATTGCTGGCATTTTGGATGTTCATCCCGAATTCCAAGACTTATACGATGATTATAAGGATGTTAGAGATATATACTCTCTCGATAAGATGAAGGTGTGTGTGGATGTGGCCCTGGTGGCAGATTGTGAAACTAGGGAGGGGCAACTGACAGTTAAGAGGAGTTTGCAACTTCTAGGAGAGCATTTAAAAGACACTCTCGAATCTCCAAACTTATCGGAATCTGTGAGCGATTTACTACTAATGTCGGCCCCTCAAGAAACCAAACAAATCCTCACTGCTTTGAGGAACTCCTTGGCTCATGCACATATTCTTCAACAAATGGTTGGTGACCAAGTAGCCAAGTTCTACGCCAACATTCAGAATGATATCAAAAAGATTGGCATTGTGATTGCACAAATGCTTTTCTCTAACAAAATAGAGAAAATCAAAATCACTTTGTCCAATATCACAAAATCCGTAGACTTGGATGAGATTGATGAGTATCTTAATGTATTTGAAGATACGCATATCTTAGAAATGCCTGGTTTGCTTCACATCGATCAGCGAACTATAGAGCAACGAAAGGTCGAAGAATTATTTGCGAAATTCTGTCATGATATTGCCAATAAAACAAAGAATGAAGATAATATTATTCAAAAGATCAGTGACATAATCCACAGCACAAAAGATACTAAAGAGATTCTCGAAGAATACTCAGTGGGATTGGTAATGATGAAAATATTTAGTGACCATTATTTACAGAACAGAGTCCACCGGGTGCAGAAGAATAATGTTTTCCAGTCAAAATGTGCCGCCTCAGTGATCCTGAACAAACTATCACCCCAGAAGTCGGGTAACACGTACAGCTACCGAACGGTACACAAGTTGGGCAATCTCTTGATTGAATTGTATGAGAGTATTGAGCCACGACTATCTCAAGATGAAAGTCAGTCAATTACGAATATTATTTTTGAAATTTATTGTATTTTGGCCCATGAAACAAACCGCATTCAATGGTTAGACGAGTTCAAAGAAAAAGTGGGAAAATGTACACCAAAAAGGAAAGGAAATGAACCAATCAAGACAAAGAATATCAAAAAGAAACCCGTTGTAGAGACAATTGCCGCAGATGTAGAACTAACTCAGAAACAATCTGAATTGAAAAAGATCGTACGCGATGTTACTGAAAGCAAAATATTGTTAAATTGTGTGAGTAAAAGTAAAAGGTTTGTGATTGAATCGCTTGTTTTGGACATCTTGTCTGATTTGGACAGTTCCAAGTGCCTGGTGGGAAGTGTGCTCTTTATAGAGACAGATGCTCCCATTCTAACTGGCAAAATTCTAAGAAACTACTTGGCGCATGGAAATCCATTGGTCGATACATTCTTCTCTAACTCCTTTCTGGCTGTATTCTCAACTGCTAGAATTCTAGTGGATAACGCGATTACTTATGAAAAGAAAATTGGTAAAATTGACGTGCACAATATTGACAGATTGAGGTGTAAGTATGATAAAGATTTGAATGTAATTGACAAACAAGGAGAATTATGCAAAGCTTTGACTGAAGGAAATCTTTCTGGGTTGAAGAAGTGTTTGGAACAGGGAGCCGATGCTTATTACAGAAGTCTCCATTTATTGACTACGCTACATCTGTCTGCTCGTGGTTCAAGTCTGGAAGTAATCCAGTTTCTACTGAAGGAGAAGTTCTTGGAAGCAAATACTGCAGATATTTATGGTCAAACTGCACTCCACTGTGCCGCTGCACACGGGAGGACATCTATTATAACACTCCTTGTGGAAGAAGCCGGGATATTTGTCGATCATAAGGACAATATCGGTCGAACGCCTTTACACATTGCGGCTCTAGAAGGACGAGTGGAAAGTGTGAGAGAGTTGCTGAGACTCGGCGCTGATGGCACAATACGAGATATCCATTGTGAGGGAATTTTGCACATTGCCGTAAGGAATAATCACATTGACTCCGTGAAGGCTTTATTGGAAGATGTTAATATCAGCATTGAAGATTGTGAATCCAATACCAGCTTGAATTCTCTTCATCAGGCTGCGGAGTATGGCTACGAAGAACTGGTTGAGTATTTATTGGATAATGGTGCTGACGTTGACGCAAAATGCTTTGAGGGTGAGGCAGCCTTGCATTTAGCAGTGAACCACGGACATCTGGCAATCGTTAAGATGCTGATAAGCAAAGGGGCCAACATTAACCTCAGGGCTTCTAATTCTGGTAACACTCCTCTAAACAACCTCGTCGGCAGAGCAGACTGCCTCATTGATATTGTGAAGGTTCTCTTGGATAATGAAGCCTCTGTTAACGAAAGAGATAACCAATGGAACCAGACTCCACTACACTCTGCTTCGTTCAATGGGAACAAAGAAGTCGTTGAATTGTTACTGGAAAATAATGCCGAAGTTGATGCTTTGAGGTATAATCTCATGAGTTCACTAATGTGTGCTGCTTCCAATGGCCACCAACACGTCGTAGAACTTCTTTTAGAAAAAGGCGCCAACCTTAAACTGTTAGATGTAGACAATTCAACTGCACTGCACTATGCCGCAATATCTGGTCATAATAATGTGATAAAGTCACTAATTGCAAAAGGAGTCGAAATTGATTGTAGAAATAATGATTCTCATACACCACTACACATTGCCGCACATTACGGCAACTTGGAAGCGGTCGTAAATCTTTTGGAAGCAGGAGCCGATGTGAACTCAGCTACCGATACTGGAGCTACGCCGCTTCATCTTAGTGCTGTTGCATGCCACCAGGAAGTTACAGAAGCTTTGATCAATTGGGGGGCAAATGTCAACACCGAGGACATTGAAAAATTTACACCTCTGAACAGTGCAATCAATAGCAAGTGTACTGGAGACCTCATTCAACTTTTAATAAGTAAAGGAGCTGATATTAATACAACAAATGTAGAAAATCACACTCCTCTGCATACAGCCTGCTTTCAGGGGCACATCAATGTCGCAAAATGTTTAATCGAAAATCACGCCGATATCGATCTTCAAACAAGTCAAGGTTTTACCCCATTGCTCGCAGCTGCTGAAAGTAACAACCTACTTATTGCTGAAATCTTGCTCGATCACGGGGCAGACATTGAAGCGCCCCAGGTACATGGTTTAACGCCTCTATGCCTAGCGGCCAAGTACGGCTACAAAGCGTTGGCCGAGCTTTTGCTTGCAAGAGGCGCTGATATTAACATCCAAGGTGGTGAACCTCTGAAACAAGCAATCATAGCGGGGAACAGAACCATCACTGAACTTTTGCTTAAAAAGAAAGATATTAAATTGACCGTGGATAATGATGGGTCCACTCTCTTGCACCTCTCCGCTCGCAACGGTAACTGGAATATAGGCAAAGAATTGGTAAAGAGAGGACTTGAGGTTGATGCTTATGCTGATAATAACTGCACTCCATTAGGAATTGCTGTAAACCTTCATCATAAAGAATTCGTCGACATGTTATTGGCGTGCGGAGCTGACGTTATTACTAAAAATCAAGACCAATTGTATCTGGCAGTAAAAGCGGGCTTGTTGGAAATAGTTGAGAGTTTACTAAAAGCGGGAGCCAAGAACGTTAGACACGAAGGTGACAAAACAGCACTGGAGTTGGCTGTCATTAATGGGCACTTGAAAATACTTCAAATGTTCTTTCAGTATCAAACTATTGATCCAAATTTAGAATATAAATCTAAATGCACTTTGCTACACATTGCGGCGTATTTTGGCTACGTTAACATTGCCGAATATTTGATGGAAAAGGGAGCAGATGTTGATCACAGAAATGTAGGAGCATTAAAACCGATGCACGAAGCAATAAATCAAGGTCAAACTGAGGTTGTAAAACTCTTCTTAAAGCGTGGTATGAGTACGAATGATGTAGATATTAATGGTGTTACCTTGTTGCACTACGCAGCACACATCGGTCATCCCTCCATTGTGGAGCTTTTGATAGAGAAAGGAGCCAACGTCGATTCTGTTAATTTAACCCTCTTGACACCTGTTCACTTGGCCGCAATGAGAGGTAATGAAGATGCTATTGATGCTTTATTAGCCGGAGGAGCTATTTACAATAATGTGGATGCTTCTGGGAAGAAACCAGAGAGTTACACAGAAAACGAAGACATTCTAAAGTTACTTCGGTCAATCGATGATATTTTCATAGCTGTGGAACTTAATGAGGCTCCAGCAGTTGAGCAACTGATTAATGAAGGAGTTCCTCTGGATGCGAAGAGTGCGACATGTTACTCACTTCTTCATATAGTTGCAAAGAAGGGATACACCCAGATCTGCGAACTATTGCTCACAAATAAAGCTAATCCTAACACTGTTGGAAAATCAAATAAAACGCCATTACATTATGCAGCAAAATACTCATACTATGAAATAGCTAAGTCACTTTTAGTAAATGGTGCAATCTACAATGCTAGAAGCGCCAAAGAAGAAACACCGATGCAACTTGCTGAGTCGAGGAATATTTTAGATTTACTTGGATTTGTAAATAGATCATTTGAGAAGGTACAGAGCTGTGATATAACAGTTATTGACGATTTAAAACAAATACAAGATATTGGAACTGTTCAAGCAGTGATGAGGGCCATGACTAAGGGTGGAAATACATTGGTAGAAGTATCTATTCACAGTCGCTTTCCTAAAATAGATATTTTACTAGAAATGTTGCAGAGTGATGTTGTCTCCTGTCATCTGGATGTAGTGAACTTGGCGATCCACCTGGAGAAATACCAACTAGCTTTGCAGTTGTTGAAAAGGATTTTAAACAAAAGAATAGATGTGTTAGGAGAATACAATCCAGTAACTCTGGATATTCAAGAACAAATAGCCACCGTCTTGTACAGCCAAACCAAATATTCAGAAGCATTAAAATTATATCAAGAGATACTTTGTAAGCGAACTCAAATATTGGGCGCAAAAGAAGAACCCACTCTCAGGATCAGAAGTAACATTGCTTTATTACTAGCGAAGCAAGCGAGATACCAGGAAGCCCTGGATATGTTCCATGAAGTTTATGATGCTCAAAGAGAAACATTGGGCGAAGACCACATAGATGTCTTGTATACGCGGTCTTACCTAGCCACAACGCTCGATCAGTTGGGAAAGTATGAAGAAGCCGTCACATTGAACCAAGAGACCTACAAAAAGTGTTTGGCAGTTTTACAGCCTGATGATGCACTAACTTCTAGTGTGCTGGGTAATTCTGCCGCAATGTTGATGAGCCAGGGAGACTATGAAAAGGCTTACAAAGTATTTGAAGAAGTTTACGAGGCCAAAAAGAAACTCTTAGGTCCTTTGCACTCTGATTCGTTGAAGGCCATGCTAAATATGGGGAATGCTTTGGCTGGGCAAGATCAGTTTGATAAAACATTTAAAATATATCTAGACGTTTTTAAGTGTCAGCACATATCTCTAGGGCCAGAGCATGCAGATACTCGGGAAACTCGTAACAAAATTGTCTACATACTTAAATTGAGAAGAAAATGTGTGTTTCTCGAGAAAACATATTTAGAAATACGAGATCAGTTGTTATGTGCTTTGGGCAAAAATCACCCTGATATTGTAATGTTTGATCAGATGCTTTTAAAAGATGATTAAATTTTGAAATCCTAATTGAGGATATTCTTGATACAGATATTAATTTATTTTCACAGCGGGACTATTAAACAATTTTTATTTGTTTAATAATCCCGTTATTGTTCAATAAAAGGTTGTGTATTTTTTCATGAGTTTATCTGAGATCTCACAAAAAAAAGATAAAAATATACTCATGCTAGAACTTTTAATTCCTTGACTCCAGATCTAAGGTTGCAGGTTCAAAGCGGAGGCAAAATGGGGCCTCAGCACGGGGCCAACATTATTAATTTACATTATATAAAACATGTGAAATGACACGACCTATGACAACCCCCCCCTCCCCCGCCCCTTTCTCCCTGCCAAACCTAGCAGGGGAAGAGTTAGGGGGAAAAAAAGGTATGGACGTACATACTGTGACGCACTTACCTGCTGTGTTTTTGTATGGATAGAAATTTAGCTTATGATGACCTTTTTTTTTCAAACAGAAAATTATTAATAATATCAACACAGTTTGACATGTTAACTTTGCAGGTGGACAGAAGAGGAATTGAAGAGGCATATATACTTTTTATTCAGGTGTCAAAATATTCTCAATTGCATTTCTTTAAAGTTTGTTTATTGTACAAATGGGAAAACCTATGAAAAGTGATACATTTGCCACAGCATTTTTCCAAAGTTTTTAAATCGTGGACTCTGAAGAAGAGAGTTATTTATAATTAATTGTTCTTTTGACTTTATGTCCGGGTTAAATCTTCCCCACAGGAAAAACTTAACCCTTCCACACACTTTTCCACAAATGATCATCTTGTCAATCCACGCTACGCAATTGCACTATATAAGTATAATAAATACAAAACAATACAAGAACAACATGTCAACCTGCCAGAGACCAAATGAGAAAATAATTCACTGACTCCAGATATTTTCATGTCAGAGGGTTCGGCTCGATAGAACTCCTAACTGGACCGATAAATCCTACTGATCCCTCAATATAAATATTAAAAAAATCTTTCGTATTCCTACATGGCTGATTTTTG
Organism: Glyphotaelius pellucidus; assembly: GCA_936435175.1. NCBI lineage: Eukaryota > Metazoa > Arthropoda > Insecta > Trichoptera > Limnephilidae > Glyphotaelius > Glyphotaelius pellucidus. The sequence continues at coordinate 11,723,939 of OW386560.1, forward strand.
CATTTTTATATACCTATAGATTCTTCGACAAATTTAATAAGCTTAAATTTTGAATGAGAGAGCTAGGTATGCCAGTAGCCGAAATAACAAATGGTAATATTTTTATAGTCTGGGAATGCCAAATTCTTTTAAATCTCATTTCCTAAATCTGTATATTTTCAAATTTTTTCAGAAACAGATTTTTGAATATTACAGAAATTTGGAACAGCGACATCAATGCTATAAGTTATTTTTTAAATTTTGTAATGTAATACTATACCGGGTCTATTACGACTAATTGTTCTGTCTGTTATTATAGTTTTGTCATAATATATTTTATAAAATTAACCTTGTAAAAATGAATTTGGTTCGTATTCATAACATGGTACTACAGTCAATCAAGTTATGTTTAATTACCAAACTTTGGCGAATTATTTTTAAAACCTGATTGTGCCTGAATGCATACTCGGACGGCGCTAATACAGAACATCCCGATATAATATGTTCTATAGTTTCCTGAAAAGCCAAACATTTTCTACATAAATCATCAATTTGATTTGTATTTTTGATTATATACTTCCTATAATTTTTAGTATTAATGACTCTTTATTGAATGGCAAGCATAAATCCTTCTATTTCTGCGCTCAATTCTCCAATACTCAACCATTTGTTTGACGAAAGTTTGTCAACATACGTTAATTGATTTATAATTGGTTGTGGTATTTTAATTAAAATGTGTAATGATTAAATGTAAGCATTTGAATGTTTTCAATACATCGAGCCACGATCGCCAAAAGATTGTAAGTGACAGTTTTTCTCAAATAGCGTTTTTTTACGGACAAACCGCCTTAATATTCAAGAATACCAAAAATCAAGTCTCAAATGGATTTTGTGGCCCTATATATTTTATCGTATATTACTGTTCCCAAATTTTAGTTCAGGCAAAACATCGTAAGGATCTTTCAAATTATCGTAAATGAATATTGTGTCGCTTACAATACACAGTAAAATGTTCACGGTAGCGATGGTGGAGTCCCGGTGCGCCTTCTGGATGAACTGACTTATTGGTTAGCATGAGGACTCACCAGGGTTGGGATGTCTAGGGAAATTTCCCTAGATCTAGGGGGGAAAAATATTTTCTAGGGAAAAGAGAAATCAGCACAAATCTAGGGAAATATCGAATTCTGGCAAAACTTTTAATTTTTTTTTTATTGGACTTGTAATCTTGTATTTTTCGGTAAAACACACAATTTCAGATGAAGGCATCGCTTTGTTATGTATTGCTAGTATTTAACCTGAACTGTTTACTACATACACATGTCTTAAATATTGCTTAATCCATCATACTAGCATCATTACCAAATACAAAATTTCGTTTCAATTTAAACTATAAGAAATAATAATTAAAATTGGGAAATAATGCATTTAACCCTTATGTATATATATATAGTATATATAGTATCGCCATATGACTTTATTGAAAAATTTTTATTTGTAAAATGTTGAGGACCACTGAATTTGTCCAACTTTAATGCAATAAGAAAAGATTAAAGTAATAAAAAAAGCAAAGTAGCAAAAAAAGGTTAGAAGATTATTAATTAAATCAATTGCAAAATTAATAAAAACTTGAAAAATAACTCACTCCCAATGGCAAAAGTAACTCACTAGTCAAAGGGTTAATAGTAGATACTCCACTAACCGCCGCACTTTTATTAGGCACAGATTTTGGGATTACATTTCAACTTAATTATTACAAAAAGCAACTAATTACGTTTGGACACAAGGTAAATAAAATATGCAAAAATTCCTTTTTTTTTTCAAAGTTCAAATTTCCCGTTTCCTTTGGCGCCATTTTATTTTTTTTTAATATGTATTTTTGTAGTGTCTAACTGTCATTTGCGTCAGTTTTGTTTCAATCAAAATATGCACGAATTATTTTATTTATTTATTAGTTTTATTTTAGTAAATTGTACATTTAAGTTTACAATTTCCTAATTAATTATATCATTTCATATTTCAAACTATATTTTTTTCTTGTTTTATGTATCTCCTACATTACGTTTTAAACTTTTCAATTGGTGCGGCCTTTAAAGTTTCTGGTAGAGTGTTGTATAACTTCATCCCTTTGTATAACTAGTATTTATTAATTTATTAATATTAGTTTACCCAAACTAAGAACCTGATAACCTATTTTTTTTTTTTTTTATGAATACCTCATCCAAGTCGAGTCCCAACAACTCCCGTCTGGAGCCAGTGAGACTATCCCTGATTTGGGTATGTTGTGAGGCTGAAGATAAGTGGGGAGGGGAAGGTGATGGGGAAGAGGAAGGTGGGGAAGTACCCGGATATTCAGATCTAGTCTTCGATCACGGCTGAATTCATTTCGAGGAAAGTTTCATTTGTGAATGGTGGTCGTACACCAGGGCGATACTGAGAGTATATAAAAAGTAGTTTTTTTCCATAATATGTTCCTAAAAATATGGCGGTTAGTGGAATATAATTACGCCCAACAAACGTATCCTCTCTACCGCTCTCCCTTTGTGTGAGCTTCGATCTGCAGAAGGTGCTAACCACTCCGCAAGAGAATAGTGTTAATTTATATTATAGCAAAAGGATGCTTTCTATAACAAAAGCTTTTATGAGAGCGAAGCAAAGAATGGCCATTGTTATTTGTGGGGGGAAGCTGAAACTTATCAAAGTTATCCGCATTGCCACACCTAATTGCTGCATTAACTTTATATTCTTCGTCCATTTTCTTTACTTTCTAGTTCATAAACACACTTAACATCACTATTCTTCTCCTGGTGGCCTCTCTTATCGAAGGCTGGCCATCATCAGAGGAATCTTCACACTAATTTTCACTAGTCACGGGTTCGGAAGTCACGAGGGAAATTAATATCACTAACACCGTTTTATAAATTTGATCAAATTTATAAAACGTCCAAAATCCTGTTGAAACATCCGTACCGCTATGTACTACATCCGTACTACGTTTACTTCACACACAATAATTATTTAAATAACACTTCAATCAGTATATGAAACAACTATTTACGTCGGGGGAGATAGAAAAACATGCACGTAATAAGGAACTCCAGTCCAATTTTTTTAATTTTTTTAAATGAATAATGACCTTGTAACTTAAATAACTGCATATTTATTTTTATAGTTTTAATAGTTAAAATAAATGTCAAAGTTTTAATTTTTCAAGATCCCCCGAAAACCACCGTGACGTCATCTGCCCCTGTGAAGTTTTATTTATTTTCAACAGATGTTGTCATTTTGTATGGAAGAAGTAATGAAACTATTCAATAAGTAAAACGTTATTTAGTTGTAATTATTTATTTATTATATTATATTTATTATATTTTTCAATATTATTACGGGAGAGTGGTATGAAATTGTTTGAAATTATAATTTTTTTAGCTTTACAAATCGAAATCACTATTAAGGAAACCGAAGCATGAATTTTGTAGGGAACTGGAATCAGCTATTCGACGCCCGCCATTTTGAATTTCAGCATTGGAGCGTTTTACTGGGCATTATGATCGTTTTTTGTACAGTTAGAGTTTTTGAATATTTTAAATAATATAGATAAACTAATAGAGATACTTTATTTTTGATACTGAATTATTTAGGTCTAAATAATGTTTCAATAAAAACAAAAACTATTATATGCCCAAATCTCTATAAACCAATAATACGGAATGTTGGATGGCTTGCCGTATCTTCAATACAAATTTGAGGGTGACAGGAGAATTATGGAAGCGGTGACGTCACGCCTCACAAATTCAATAATACCAACTTGACAGGGTGTTTTAATGAACTGTTTTAAAGTGGACGTTTTCAATATTTTTTTTAAAACTCTACGTTAAATATTATTTAATAAAACTTATATAGTCAGAATCAGCGTTTATTGGTCTATGTCAGTGATTGCCAAAGACTCTACGGGGGTCCACAAAGGCATGAGAGAAAAATGGGGGTCCACGAAAAAAAATCTGGTTTCGATAGTAAAGAACAAAAATGTTGGCTTGGCTTTACCTATCAATAAAGGCAGATAAAACACTATTCAAAAAAAAAAATAAAGAAGCAAAAAAAATTTCAAATTTTTGATGATTTTTGACATCATTTTATGACCATTTTTTGGTGAAAAATGGTCATATTGAGACTTTTAAAAAAGCATTTTGAAGCTTTAAAATTCTAATTTTCAGATTTCTGGCAAAAATTTTTTTAGGCCGGCATATGGATCAGATAGCTTGTTTATTTAGCATTAATTTCTATTTTAATTCTTTTTTTTCAAACCTTCCCTTAATTTTTTTGAGTAGTATTTTAAGAAGGTCAGCGACTGTTACTTGTAAAAACTTGCTCATTCGATATTCAGTACAGGCTTGGCTTTAACTGTAAATGTTGGCAGGTACTATCTGCCTACATCTGCTTTTATTTCGGTGAAAAATTGTCATATTGAGACCCATCCCGTACCCATATCCCATCCCGCCCCCTGTCTCATATCAGATTACTACCCCCCCCCCCCCCACCGTTGTGACAGACCACAACTCCAGCGTTATATTCAAAATTCAGTACAACACATGTCGTTTTTTGGGAATATGGTAGAAATGTTGCAGCAGGGGGTCTACCGAAACCAGTAAAATTTTGAAAGTGGTCCATGAGAAAAAGTTTGGGAACCTCTGGTCTATATGAACATATTTTTTTAAAGCCATAATATTTTTCACTGGAGTTCCTTATTCTATACCCTTTTTGTAAATTATCGAAATCCTTGTCACTTTGGAAAATATTCAACGACTTCGTTACAATAATATGTTTTACAACTATTCCATAACTATTCGGAGAATAGTTTATTTTAAAAAATAAACTTTATTAAATTAAACTTGATCTATTTTAAAAAATAAACTTCCGTCATTTTATCAATATTCACACTGTCCTTAAGTTCTTAAGCTCGCTATAAGAACTTAAGGACACAGTGTGAAATTCCGGGCTTAAGTTGTCCTTAAGTTCTTAAGCTCGCTATAAGAGATTGTTTGTTTATTGTTTGAAACATTATTATTTATTAAACACAGAATTATTTCTGTTACTAGACGGAAATGCTTGTAGTGATAACAGAAGCATTTCCGTCTAGTAACAATTTAAAATTGATTACTCATGCTGTGAACATTTCTAATTGGAGCGTTAATATATATGTAATCTACCAACGGCAATTCTATAATTATAATAATAAGGCAGCGGGCTCAATAGATAGTTGCCAAAGAGTAACATGCAACAATAAAGGCATGAACAGTACACTCTGTAAATGTTTCAAACAATAAATAAACAATTCTCCGAATAGTTGTGGAATAGTTGTAAAACATATTATTGTAAAGAAGTCGTTGAATATTTTCCAAAGTGACAAGGATTTTGATATTTTACCAAATGGGTATAGATTTATGTGCATGTTTTTCTATCTCCCCCGACGTAAATAGTTGTTTCGTATACTGATTGAAGTATTATTTAAATAATTATTGTGTGTGAAGTAAACGTAGTACGGATGTAGTACATAGCAGAACGGATGTTTCAACAGGATTTTGGACTTTTTATAAATTTGATCAAATTGTAAGATGAACCGTGTTAGTGATATTAATTTCCCTCGTGACTTCCAAACCAGTGACTAGTGAAAAATTGGTGTGAAGATTCCTCTGATTTATTTTATTTTATCAGCCTTCGATAAGAGAGGACACCAGAAGAAGAATAGTGATGTTAAGTGTGTTTATGAACTAGAAAATAAAGAAAATGGATGAAGAAGACAAAGTTAATGCGGCAATTAGGTGTGGCAATGCGGACAATTTTGATAAGCTTGTAACTCAGTTGCAGCAGAAGTATTCTACAGAAGAAACATGTTCTCTCATATCTGCTGCTTACCATCAACTCCAGTTGAACAATGTTCTGCTGGCGGATGGAATGGATTTCATCGTTCAATCCAAATTAATAAATCTTACCTTCTCAACAAATGATACATTCATTCCACTGACGGCAAGCGATATTGAAGAACGTTTATGTTTAGTTCTGGAAAAGATTAATGTTCTCAGAAGCCTGGATAACTTTCTTCCTGGAGTTGATGCAAAATTCCTGTACATTGTGAAGTTTATAGCAAACAATCTGTATATTTTAAAGCAGAGTTTGAAATCTACATATGTGACTATGCCGTGGGAAGAAATAGTGTTTTGTTTAGTGATATTTGTATCGGTGCACACAATTCAAAGTGATCTGAATATAGTCTACCGCACTGTATTGTGTAAACGAAGCATTTTGAAGAAGATTGATGATTTTTGTAAGTCTTTGGAAGATTTAAAGTTGAATTTCAACACCCTAGATGCGAGCAAACTTAATGTTTCAACTAGAAGTGGTCGACAGAAGGTGATTGCTGGCATTTTGGACGTTCATCCCGAATTCCAAGACTTATACGATGATTATAAGGATGTTAGAGATATATACTCTCTCGATAAGATGAAGGTGTGTGTGGATGTGGCCCTGGTGGCAGATTGTGAAACTAGGGAGGAGCAACTGACAGTTAAGAGGAGTTTGCAACTTCTAGGAGAGCATTTAAAAGACACTCTCGAATCTCCAAACTTATCGGAATCTGTGAGCGATTTACTACTAATGTCGGCCCCTCAAGAAACCAAACAAATCCTCACTGCTTTGAGGAACTCCTTGGCTCACGCACATATTCTTCAACAAATGGTTGGGGACCAAGTAGCCAAGTTCTACGCCAACATTCAGAATGATATCAAAAAGATTGGCATTGTGATTGCACAAATGCTTTTCTCTAACAAAATAGAGAAAATCAAAATCACTTTGTCCAATATCACAAAATCCTTAGACTTGGATGAGATTGATGAGTATCTTAATGTATTTGAAGATACGCATATCTTAGAAATGCCTGGTTTGCTTCACATCGACCAGCGAACTACAGAGCAACGAAAAGTCGAAGAATTATTTGTGAAATTCTGTCATGATATTGCCAATAAAACAAAGTATGAAGATGATATTATTCAAAAGATCAGTGACATAATTCACAGCACAGAAGATACTAAAGAGATGCTGGAAGAATACTCAGTGGGATTGGTAATGATGAAAAGATTTAGTGACTTTTATTTACAGAATAGAGTCCACCGGGTGCAGAAAAACAATGTTATCCAGTTGAGATGTGCCGCCTCAGTGATCCTGAACAAACTATCACCCCAGAAGTCAGGTAACACATACAGCTACCGAACGGGATACAAGTTGGGCAATCTCTTGATTAAATTGTATGAGAGTATTGAGCCACGACTATCTCAAGATGAAAGTCAGTCAATTATAAATTTTATTGTTGAAATTTATTGTATTTCGGCCCATGAAACAAACCGCATTCAATGGTTAGACGAGTTCAAAGAAAAAGTAGGAAAATGTACACCAAAAAGGAAAGGAAATGGACCATTGAAGACAAAGAATATCAAAAAGAAACCTGTTGTAAAGATAATTGCCCCAGATGTAGAACTAACTCAGAAACAATCTGAATTGAAAAAGATCATACGCGATGTTACTGAAAGCAAAATATTGTTAAACTGTGTGAGTAAAAGTAAAAGGTTTGTGATTGAATCGCTTGTTCTGGACATCTTGTCTGATTTGGACAGTTCCAAGTGCCTGGTGGGAAGTGTGCTCTTTATAGAGACAGATGCTCCCATTCTAACTGGCAAAATTCTAAGAAACTACTTGGCGCATGGAAATCCATTGGTCGATACATTCTTCTCTAACTCCTTTTTGGCTGTATTCTCAACTGCTAGAATTCTAGTGGATAACGCGATTACTTATGAAAAGAAAATTGGTAAAATTGACGTGCACAATATTGACAGATTGAGGTGTAAGTATGATAAAGATTTGAATGTAATTGACAAACAAGGAGAATTATGCAAAGCTTTGACTGAAGGAAACCTTTCTGGGTTGAAGAAGTGTTTGGAACAGGGAGCCGATGCTAATTACAGAAGTCTCCATTTATTGACTACGCTACATCTGTCTGCTCGTAGTTCAAGTCTGGAAGTAATCCAGTTTCTACTGAAGGAGAAGTTCTTGGAAGCAAATACTGCAGATATTTATGGTCACACTGCACTCCACTGTGCCGCTGCACACGGGAGGACATCTATTATAACAGTCCTTGTGGAAGAAGCCGGGATATTTGTCGATCATAAGGACAATATCGGTCGAACGCCTTTACACATTGCGGCTCTAGAAGGACGAGTGGAAAGTGTGAGAGAGTTGCTGAGACTCGGCGCTGACAGCACAATACGAAATATCCATTGTGAGGGAATTTTGGACATTGCTGTAAAGAATAATCACATTGACTCCGTGAAGGCTTTATTGGAAGATGTTAATATCAGCATTGAAGATTATGAACCCAATATCGGCGTCAATTCTCTTCATCGGGCTGCGGAGTATGGCTACGAAGAACTGTTTGAGTATTTATTGGATAATGGTGCTGACGTTGACGCAAAATGCTTTGAGGGTGAGGCAGCTTTGCATTTAGCAGTGAACCACGGACAACTGGCAATCGTTAAGATGCTGATAAGCAAAGGGGCCAACATTAACCTAGCTTCTAATTCTGGTAACACTCCTTTACACCTCCTTGTCCGCAGAGCTGACTGCCTCATTGATATTGTGAAGGTTCTCTTGGATAATGAAGCCTCTGTCAACGAAAGAGATAATGAATTGAACCAGACTCCACTACACTCTGCTTCGTTGAGTGGGAACAAAGAAGTCGTTGAATTGTTACTGGAACATAATGCCGAAGTTGATGCTTTGACGTATAATCTCATGAGTCCACTAATGTGTGCTGCGTCCAATAGCGACCAACACATCGCTGAACTTCTTTTAGAAAAAGGCGCCAACACCAAATTGTTAGATGTAGGCAATTCAACTGCACTACACTACGCAGCAATATCTGGTCATAATAATGTGATAAAGTCACTAATTGCAAAGGGAGTCGAAATTGATTGTAGAAATAATGATTCCCATACATCACTTCACTTTGCCGCACATTATGGCAACTTGGAAGCGGTCTTAACTCTTTTGGAAGCAGGAGCTGATGTGAACTCAGCTACAGATACTGGAACTACGCCGCTTCATCTTAGTGCTGCTGCATGCCACCAGGAAGTTACAGAAGCTTTGATCAATTGGGGGGCAAATATCAATACCGAGGACTTTGAAAAATCTACACCTCTGAACAGTGCAATCAGTAGCAAGTGTACTGGAGACCTCATTCAACTTTTAATAAGTAAAGGAGCTGATATTAATACAAAAAATGTTGAAAATAATACTCCTCTGCATACAGCCTGCTCTCAGGGGCACATCAATGTCGCAAAATGTTTAATCGAAAATCACGCCGATATCGATCTTCAAACAAGTCGAGGTTTTACCCCATTGCTCGCAGCTGCTGTAAGTAACAACCTACTTATTGCTGAAATCTTGCTCGATCACGGGGCAGACATTGAAGCGGCCCTAGTACATGGTTTAACGCCTCTATGCCTAGCGGCCAAGCACGGCTACAAAGCGTTGGCCGAGCTTTTGCTTGCAAGAGGCGCTGATATTAACGTCCAAGGTGGTGAACCTCTGAAACAAGCAATCATAGCGGGGAACAGAACCATCACTGAACTTTTGCTTAAAAAGAAAGATATTAAATTGGCCGTGGCTGACGACGACGGGTCCACTCTCTTGCACCTCTCCGCTCGCAACGGTAACTGGAATATAGGCAAAGAATTGGTAAAGAGAGGACTTGAGGTTGATGCTTATGCTGATAATAACTGCACTCCATTAGGAATTGCTGTAAACCTTCAACATAAAGAATTCGTAGACATGTTATTGGCGTGCGGAGCTGATGTTATAACTAAAAATCAAGACCAATTGTATCTGGCAGTAAAAGCGGGTTTGTTGGAAATAGTTGAGAGTTTACTAAAAGCGGGAGCCAAGAACGTTGGACACAAAGGTGACCCAACAGCATTGGAGTGGGCTGTCATTGATGGGCACTTCCAAATAGTTCAAATGTTCTTTCAATATCAAACTATTGATCCAAATTCAGAATATAAATTAAAATGCACTTTGCTACACATTGCGGCGTATTTTGGCTACGTTAACATTGCTGAATATTTGATGGAAAAGGGAGCAGATGTTGATCACAGAAATGTAGAAGCATTAAAACCGATGCACGAAGCAATAAATCAAGGTCAAACTGAGGTTGTAAAACTCTTCTTAGAGCATGGTATGAGTACGAATGATGTAGATGTTAATGGTGTTACCTTGTTGCACTACGCAGTCCACATCGGTCATACCGCCATTGTGGAGCTTTTAATAGAGAAAGGAGCCAACGTCGATTCTGTTAATTTAACCCTCTTGACACCTGTTCACTTGGCCGCAATGAGAGGTAATGAAGATGCTCTTGGTGCTTTATTAGCCGGAGGAGCTATTTACAATAATGTGGATGCTTCTGGGAAGAACCCAGAGAGTTACACAGAAAATGAAGACATTCTAAAGTTACTTCGGTCAATCGATGATATTTTCGTAGCTGTGGAACTTAATGATGCTCCAGCAGTTGAGCAACTGATTAATGAAGGAGTTCCTCTGGATGCGAAGAGTGCGACATGTTACTCACTTCTTCATATAGTTGCAAAGAAGGGATACAACCAGATCTGCGAATTATTGCTCACAAATAAAGCTAATCCTAACACTGTTGGAAAATCAAATAAAACGCCATTACATTTTGCAGCAAAATACTCGCACTATGAAATAGCTAAGTCACTTTTAGTAAATGGTGCAATCTACAATGCTAGAAACGCCAAAGAAGAAACACCGATGCAACTTGCTGAGTCGAGGAATATTTTAGATTTACTTGGATTTGTAAATAGATCATTTGAGAAGGTTCAAAGCTGTGATACAACAGTTATCGACGATTTAAAACAAACACAAGATATTGGAACTGTTCAAGCAGTGATGAGGGCCATGACTAAGGATGGAAATACATTGGTAGTAGTAGCTATTCACAGTCGCTTTCCTAAAACAGATATTTTACAAGAAATGTTGCAGAGTGATGTCTCCTGTCATCTGGACGCTGTGAACTGGGCGATCCACCTGGAGAAATACAAACTAGCTTTGCAGTTGTTGAAAAGGATATTAAACGAAAGAAGAGATGTGTTAGGAGAATACAATCCAGGAACTCTGGATATTCAAGAACAAATAGCCACCGTCTTGTACAGCCAAACCAAGTATTCAGAAGCATTAAAATTATATCAAGAGATACTTTGTAAGCGAACTCAAATATTGGGCGCAAAAGAAGAACCCACTCTCAGGATCAGAAGTAACATTGCTTTATTACTAGCGAAGCAAGCGAGATACCAGGAAGCCCTGGATATGTTCCAGGAAGTTTATGATGCTCAAAGAGAAACATTGGGCGAAGACCACATAGATGTCTTGTACACGCGGTCTTACCTAGCCACAACGCTCGATCAGTTGGGAAAGTATGAAGAAGCCATCAAATTGAACCAAGAGACCTACAAAAAGTGTTTGACAGTTTTACAGCCTGATGCTGCACTAACTTCCAGTGTGCTGGGTAATTCTGCCGCAATGTTGATGAGCCAAGGAGACTATGAAAAGGCTTACAAAGTATTTGAAGAAGTTTACGAGGCCAAAAAGAAACTCTTAGGTCCTTTGCACTCTGATTCGTTAAAGGCCATGCTAAATATGGGGAATGCTTTGGCCGGGCAAAATCAGTTTGATAAAACATTTAAAATATATCTAGATGTTTATAAGTGTCAGCACATATCTCTAGGACCAAAGCATGCAGATACTCGGGAAACTCGTAACAAAATTGTCTGCATATTTAAATTGTACAGAAGAAAATGTGTGCTTCTCGAGAAAACATATTTAGAAATACGAGATCACTTGATATGTGCTTTGGGCACAGATCACCCTGATATTGTAATGTTTGATCAGATGCTTTTAAAAGATGATTAAATTTTGAAATCCTAATTGAGGATGTCCTTGATACAGATATTTATTTATTTTCATAGAGGGACTATAAACAAATTTTATTTGTTTAATAGTCAATTGATAAACTTACTTATGACGATTTATATTTACCTTGCTTTTATTGTTGCTAATATTATTTTCTCGATTTCTGTTATTTTGTTCAATTTTATAAAATGTTTACCTATTTTACAAACAATATTATTTAAAAACTAGCAGTTAAAAACCCGCTCTGCAGGTTTTTGCTGCTAGGCCCTGCGGTTGGTTCGGCTTCGCCTAGTTAGTGTTTGACCATTTTATTCCAAAAGGAACTTGTAACTGGTTTCAAAAATAGCCTGTTCCTCGGATCCACTTTCATCGGGTGATAGTCACTGGGACAAAGTAACTGAGAGAGGCAATGACGTCATATGTAATATACAGCCGCTTGATGCAACGATGCATTACTGTCATTCTTTCCATATCCGGAGAGATACTACTTTTTAACAAATTCATGGCAGTTATACCTAGGGGGGACTTGTTCCCGTCAGACTTGCTGACGAAAGTGGCGACATCTTGTGACGAATTCTCGAATTCCTAACCGAATTACAAGGGTAGCTTTGTTTGAAATTCCACGTACACAGATGTTATTTGTGGCGCGACGCGTACGGCGTGGCGTCGACATGCACTCGAAACTGGGTTCTGAAATTCAACCATGCAGACTTTACCGTGTTAATACTGTTCGATGACATCAACTAATCAAGCTGTAATAAGTTCTATAAACATAATAAATCTTTTTAATAAACTATATGTTTTATTTTGACCCATCACTAGTATGGGCATCACTTACATTTATTTTCACGTGTGGTATCATTGCCACCTCTCCAAAAAATATCTCAGCACCGCTCCCAGGATGATCGGGCAAATCTTTCCGTTCCGAGCACTCGATCCAACCGCCCGTTCGCGTTTTGTACCTCTCTACCTCTCCCCTCAAAAAACTACTTTCCACACTGGCAACAAATTGGCAAAGATCCTTGCAGTCTTTTATTCAACACATTCACTGACACTTGCGGAAAAATGGAAAACGGGACGATGCGGCACATGCTGACACATTTTTTCTTTTGTCACTTCACACATGTGTTTTTAAAAGTCAATTAAATACAGCATTTATTTATTATACACCAGCTTTTCCCCGCGGCTTCGCTCGCATGGTATTACGGGAAATTACTGTAGCACTCGCACTTATCAATTATCCCCCCCCCCCTCCCGCATTCTATATATTCATTCCCTTACATTCAGTTTTCAAACATCTCGCCTGCCACCTAAATTTCATAATGCTTCTAGCTCAAAGAAAAAAAGATTTAATTATCCAATTTTGTTCATTCGTTCGGAATTTATGCGCTTACAAATATTTCGGATGTTTATTTTTATTTAAATATTTGGAAGTTTGTTAATATAATAAAAAATTACACTATTTATTTTTCAGTCTTTATATTCGTTGCGAATTATATTTTTAATGTAGGAACTCTCATCTGACATTTATTCCAAGCTTGTCCAAAAAAAACAAAACATATTCTTATATTTGAATTTTCTGGAGCAGTAGCTGACCAGGGGGCTGAGTACCTACCAGCTAAGAGCCCACAAATATATCAACATCGTTTCCATGGAAACGATTTTTTTCTGACGTTAGCAAAAACTCGCTTCCGTTATAATTTCATAACGCCAGAGCTTGCCATCATATACAGAATAAAGTCTTTGCATATAATTTAGCTTTCTATTGGTGAATGAATTTTTAAAGTCTTTTATTGGTTAAAGCGTGAAAACGTCATAAACAAACTCGAGCAGTTTCGCATTTATAATATTAGTATGGATAACCGTATTAAGGGCTTTACAATAATAATAATTCGTGACGATACATACACAAAACCATGGATTACACCTGGACTAAAATGTGTTAGGAAAAGAGATACAAAGAATTTAGGAGCGATCCAAATAAATACATACTTTTTAATATTTCTGTTACGATTCATTGTGGAATTCCATTATAATATTATATAATAAAAACAAATATAAAACTTTTTTCCACTTTAATTAATAATAATTAGTTGAAAACTATATTCAGTTTTTTCCAATCACTAATGAAAATCTGACATTGAATATACTGATTTTATGGAATCACAGTGTTAAGAAATCGCCAATATGAATGTCGATTTATGGAAAAATGCCATTATTTCCTTTTTTTCTTTTACGTTTCTCAATTTGGGAGGCGGGGATGGGTACCGCTGACCCTGGAACCATTTATTCGATAACCAGCACCTGTGCCATAGGTCGCCTCAAGTGGTTTGCTATGATAGTTTGGAGTCTTATCAGGTTTGCCCGGGTTCATGGGGTGTCTAGGTCTTGGCGGTGGATGTGTTTGCCAACCTACTGCGTGCAGGGCTGGATCGGAAGAGACTGGTTGAGAGAGAGACCTTCTGACGGGAGCCGAACCATCTAGTGAGAGGGATGAATTTTATATACCTGTCACTCCTGGACACATTGACACCCAGATTTCTTACTCACCCAGAACTTAGAATACAACATTCCCAAAGATGACATCGGCCCTAAGGGTTTTTTTTTCCTCAGAGCTTCCTGTGTATATAATACATATATCACCCTGGCACCAGATCAGCATCGCCTCAGCTCAAACTGTTTAGAATTCTTTGTACAAAACTCCATACTGCGATGCACCCTAATCAGCATCGTAACGGTATCGCCTCGCCTCCGGACGAGCTAGTCAAATGAGGCAAGGTGGTGTTAATTCGATGCCAAGCTGATATGACTATTGTCCAGTTTATTATTCTCATGTTGGAGAAGGTTTAGAAGAAATTTCTGAGATTTCTTTACCTGAGGGAGTTACGGCTACTACCCGTGGCTACTACCCGGGTCAGAAGGGATTTGCTCATTATAACACATTTCTTCAGACTGATTCGTGGACGGTTCGAAAACTCGGCTATTATGGAGAGCATTAGTTTCTGTGTTCCCGATGGTTATCTCCGTCACCGACAGCATAGACTGTTTTATCTCCCGGCTTGCAGAACTAACTTGCCAATGGCTACGCCAGTCGGGAGAGCAGTCTTGTTGTTAAATAGAATCACTTTGAATATCGACATGTTTAGCATTTATTGTTGTTAGTCTGATTGTGCTTCATTGATTTTTAAATTGTTCATTGATGTTTATATTGTATAATTTTTTTTAACTGTTTATATTATTTAAATTGCTTGAATACGCTTTAATTTTAATATATTTTCTTTATTTTAAAAAAGATTTGAAATTTTAATTTTGTTTTGTTTTTAAAGTGAATAAATTGAATTAGTCAAAATTCTCCAAATACTAAGTTTTGAGATAATGAGGAAAGCAATATTCGAATGCTCACCATAAAACAAATATTATCTACCCGTGTCTATGTTTTGCATATTAAATATGCTATAAAAAACACCAGGAGACTTAATGGTCCGGTACATTAGTACGACATTTTGAAAACCTTTGTTCTGCGATAACCTTTATTCGTGAGGAACCACACCCAAGGTTTAACAGCTCTTAGCAACACCATCAACCTATTCTATAGAAGTTGGGTCTCTTAGGGCATAAATAAAATAAAAATATAAATAAAAAATCATTGAAGTTATTTTCAACATTTTTATTTAGAACAATTATTTTTACAAGACAATAATTTAATATTTTCCGATATACTAACAAAAGTAATATTCAGAAAATTTACATGAAATACTGATAACATAATAACAATAAATAATAAAAACATTTCTAACACCAGGACGACTTATTTCTCCCAGAGGTCAGTTTCAAGCGAGAGAAAATATGTTCCAAATCTGCAGAGAAAATTTAGGCCAAGATTTTATTTCTCAATTTTATTTATATTTAATTTTTACACAAAAAATTTATGTACTACCGATGCATTTTTATTTAATTTATGTGAATACCTCACAAGAGTCCCATCTGCTCCCAGTGGGGCGCCAGTGAGACTATGGAATCCCCAATCGGAGTATGTTGTGAGGCTGAAAGTAGTGGGGAGGGTAAGAGGAAGGTGGGGAAGTACCTGGCTATCCAGATCTAGTCACCAAACATGACTAAAGCCATTTCAATTCTGAATGGTGGTCTTACACCAGGGCGATACTGAGGAGTATCTTCCACTCCGGAACGTGCCGCAAATGTAGGTACTATTTTGAAATGAAATAATTGTGAAATAACACAAATTAATCAAACAAAATTTATTTGTGCACGCCGATCCCTCAACCTTGGGATTGTTAGTCAAGAGCCTTACCCCTTGTTGACGCAACTATGTATACCTATCTATATACCTTGTTCCATTTCTCTACCCATCCCTTTTGTACCACAATTACCTGTCCTTACTGACAATATTACCTACCGTACAACAATAAAATCAATATGTCAGTGAGTCTGTTAAAAGAAACTGTGCAACGAACATCATTATTCTCTCAGTTTTATATAACATCGACCAGTTTTATGGAAGCTTGTGCAGTGAGTGACTTAGTGCTCCCTCAGACCCATAATATTGAGCTGAACATCAACCATAAGGGGTAAGTCAGTTTCCTTCCCCATTCATCTGTTTACCATTCCCCATAGTTGTGTCAAAGTATGCACAAGCATAACATTTTTTTTTAAATATTGATACAGGCCACTCCACGTGTCGCATTTGCGATACCACCCCTTGACCATGGGGGCCGTCCATAGATATAGCATAAATTTTGTATAACATATTTAGAAAACCAAAAATATTCTTAAACTGCTTAGACTGTCCTTAGAGAGAAATACAATGTTATGACTTCTAATGTTGCGTATACATGCACAAACGTGAATGTGAGCCACGAATTATGGGAAAGGAACGAAGCTACTGCAAGCAGCTTTTCGCGCCATTTGCAGTAGTTTCGTTCCTTTCCCATAATTCACAGTTCAGTTTGCGGTAATACCTACGCATTTATATGCAGCATTAGTAACCATTTTTGTCAAAAACAAAAATCTCTCCCCCATTTTGTCATAAATTTGAGATTATCAAAAATTAGTTTTTCAAATCTATTATTCAATTTGTTTAAATTTATCCTAACATTTTAAACATGTTAATTAATTTTCAAAAAATTGCAACCAATATATTTTCATTGAACAATTTAAAAATGGAACAAACAGACATTTTAATTTTTGACAAATGGATATTGAAAAACTTCATAGTAAATGTAAATGTCATAATAAGCTGTTAAATTCGAGACAAGAGGAAATTCGTGCGAATTTCTTGACGTCAGAGCTCACAGAGTTTTTATACCGCTTTTTCTGCTTTAGAATTAGAATGAATTTTGCGAAATATGAATTTAAATATTATTACGAAGCGCACATTTCATAGGATACATCTTTACATAACACTTACATATTTTCTTTAAACATTTTTGTATTATTATAAATATTTAATTAACTTTTATAATATTTAATGATCAATACTAATAATAAATAGAGCCCCGTGTCATGACTGCACCTTGTGATCCTCTATATTCTCTGCCCACCCCAACGGGACACGGCGCAATGTCATATAATAAATATATCATATATTTTTAAACCAAATTCAATTTATTCTATTTTCATTTAAACTTAGAGGACGCTAGAGTATAAGAAATGGCATTTTCAAAAGCAATTTCATATAATTTGATACCAATATAATAAGCTAATATAAATTATACAGGTTGACTGGTACTTCATGCACGATATTAAAAATGTTAACATGTATGGGCAAAAAAGTTCAATTGATAGTAAGTATTTTGTATCATTACAGAGAGAAGATAATAAGTCAGTTCATAATAACTTAAATATCGATCGTCCAGTCAGACATCTACAAATATTAAGTTTCGAATACTCATATATAAATCATATATTATTTACATATATATCTGTGTTTTACTGTGATAAACATCACCGGGAAGCAAAATGGTCTGGCATTTTGAAATTTCCCACTAGTAAGTGAACCAGAAATCTTTTTTTTTTTTGTTTAATTCACTACAAGTTTTTCTGCATTATAATTGATTTGATGTTGTTTGAGTAATCTGAGTATTGTTATAGAGGATAGAGGGTATAATTTTACACATTTTTGTCAAAAACATACTCAACTCAAATTTCGGTTTTTGGAGATGTCTGACTAATCAACTGGATTATCGATACACGAGGGTCAGTAAAAAAGTAATGCCTCCCATTTTTTCTACTTAAATAAAGTTGGTAAGTGAAAATTTTTTAAATTTTGAATAACTACAGATGTTGCATTCTCTCCCTCAGTAAAGTCAGTGTGATGACGATTTTTCGACAACTGATTATTCAACTAAAGTTTGTACAAGGTGGGTACCAAGAAAGTTAACTGGCCAGAATAAAGAAACAAGAAAAACAATAGCCTCACAACACTTGCATCCCTTGATTTCTGAAAAAAATTGTGACCAGAGACGAAATATAGGTTCATTTTTTTAAACCTGAATCAAAGAGGCTGTCAATGACATCACACAAACTCACCGGGGATCGTGTGATCGGCGGGAAAAGTTATGACGATGGTGTTCTGGATGTGATCGTGCTTTTTACGACACTGTGATACATGCCCTTGTTAAAAGATGGACCAAAGCTGCGGAAATAGACGGATATTATATTGAAGAGTAACAAATTAATTGTCAATAGTGTGGTTTTCAACTCATGTAATTGCATTTTTTATTTCTTGACAATTAAGGAGAAAAAAAAATAGGAGGCATTACTTTTTGACTGACCGTAGTATGTAGCCAAATTTTGTTATATTTAACCAAAAGTGTGTAAATATGTAGGTATTTTAAAAGATTTATTAGAAGTGGTGATTTTTCTTACAAAACACAATATTAACAGAATAAAGAACACACTACTTGCAACAAAATAACAACAAATTACAGAAATAAATTCGGCATTGGAGAAAACCGTCTGAAACAATTTACTAGTCTCGAAACATGGCTTATTATTTACGTGAAGACATTTTATTAGTAAAACAATAGCGATTGTATTAATATTTTGGTGTTTTAGACATGTTTAGTTTATGACCCATAGTATTCTGCATGCATAAAAATTTACTTTGAAATATCTGAAAATATTTAATAAAAACAGTTGAAAGAAACGGCCCCTACCCACGCTCATTCGTGCTCTATGGTTTTATGCTCATTCGAACAAGTCGCAACATGTGTAAAAGGGTAAAAGATTCGAGGACCGAAATTCATGATTCGAGGTCAGAAATTTACTGTAAGTTGAAATTTACTGTACTGAAATTTACTATAAGTTGGCGGAAAAGGAGGGCGATGTCGTCTATGACATTACGATAGTAGGTGCGATTGCCAGATTAAAATATAAAGATATAGCGTTGGTTCATGTTTACGCCACCGCTAAAATTTGAAAGCGTCTTGTGTTGAGCTTGAGGACGCAACGAGGAGCATAGTTCCAATTCAACATGTTCTATCAAGCCAAACCGTGGAGCATGAAAATGCGTGTGTAGATAGCATTACAGTAGTTAGTAGCGAGTAGAAAGTTTTCAATACTTGGCATTAAGTACGAGTCACTCTGTATAAAACCTAATTTTAATAGTAATATTATACATAGAAGTTTGTTTGAGGATATATAAAAGAAGGAACAGCATGAAGGAGATGGTGGCAAAAGTCAGATTCTTTTATGTGAATGCTGCATAAGAGTCCCAACTGCCTGGAGCCAGTGAGGCTATGGCATCACAACATACCCAATTGGGGTTGTGAGGTTGAAGGAGGAGAGAGAGGAAATGGGGTAGAGGAAGTAACCTGGTTATTCAGATCTAGTCACCAAACACGGCAAAACGTGGTTAATAACTGACTCCAGATTCAGAGGTTTCGGGACTGATGCTTTGAAAATAACCGCAGTTCCTTCTGTGGGTACAAACTTCTTATTCTTAACATTTAACAAGAAAAATAATTTATATAAACAAAAACATTTTCTGGTGACTTCAATATTAATAATAATTATTATACATAAATTTTCATTGGAACGCACCGAAGAGATAAATCGATAGAAGTGTGTTTGTGTGTTTAAAGTAAGGTCAATCTTCCTTACTTTGAAAATGATCAAACTTTCAAATGTGAAAATTTTTTATTGAATTAAATTTGCCTGTCTGGGGTCTGACGATTCGAAAGATCTTATGTAAATTGGGTATATTAATTATCAGTTTTCACACTTCTACAGATTTTCTATTCAGCGTTGGAACGGGTTTATGGATGATCAACGCAGCCAATATAACATTTTAAATATTATAAATTATATAGTAATCATACCCTTTTATCAATTAGCCAAAAATAATTTATGAAGTAAAGAGAAATTTTTTTCCACTAAAAGTGAAATAAATTTATAATTTTCACAACAAGATGGTGGCCATCTTGGCCGTATCTGGCCTTTTATAAAAGCGTTATTGATTGAAAGGGCCTTGTTTTCAACTAAAGGTGAAGCACATTTTCAGTTTTCACCACAAGACTGTTGGCGGCTATCTTGATGGCCTGACCTTTTATAAAGGCGGCATTGATTGAACTGACCTTTTTTTCAACTAAAAGTCAAATGCGTTTACAATTTTCATTACAGATGTTGATTATCAGGGTATGACAGTATAATAATATATAATTTATTTAATATTTGGTTTCTAACTTAGACGTGTTAGACGTTGAACCTGGTCTCGGAGCCGTCGGCCAGTGTGAGCGTGGCCTGGCGCTGGCCTGACCAAGTTAAGCGGGCGAGACGGGCGGGGGACAGGCGGGCTGCGTCAGCTAGCGGGGCTGTGCTATAGCACTTCACGCTGCGGGTCTGAGGGGCGCCCAGACCAAACATACCTGGAATTATGGATATTTTATAGTACAGAACTCTCTCATTACTCCGCCACCTCAAAAACCGGGTAAGTGTCCAATTAGTGAAAGCATTCATTCAAAATATGCTGGTCAGTGGCTACTCAGCCACCGACATCGATACGGCATCGCATTTGGATCCCACTCAGGCGTCCCTCGTGTTTGATTCCTCAGCTGGCTAAATCCTCCATCGTGACACAAGCAACATTTTCTGCTTTCTGTGACGGCAGTAGGATATTTTCAAATATTGACGGGTTATTCTAACCCGAGAATGTTTGTTTTTCTTTAAAAAAAAAATGCTAAAAATTAAACTCGGTATTTCGTAAAACCAAACAAACACCGCAATCGATCTTTTTAAAAATTATCCCATTTTTTGGTTTAAAGTTAAGGTGTCGTGTTAACTTTTTTTAAGGCCTATTTTGTCAGAAGGTCAAAATCTTTCCACTTTGCAATAAAATCCAAATATATGGAATATTTCTGAACACATCTGATAACTAAAAACTGTTTTTGAAAGGTGATGAAGGACGCTTCCAAATTTTATAATTTGAAATAAACATAATTTCTGAAAAATTAAAATTTTTAATGCAAACAAAAAAAGATTTAAAAATGGATCGCCTAACTAAAATTACAGATAACGAAAAAAAAACACATACACACACACATAGATATTTTTTTAGGCAAATGTATTATAAACGTTATTGTCAACTCACTTTTTGCCGTTTCATGAGAAAATAAATCATAAAAATTTCTAAAGCTTGATAAATTTTTTCAAATTGCTGTCGGAAACTTTGGTTTTATTAAGGGGTATATTTTAATTATTTTGTGGTTAACTTTTAGATTTGAATATAAAGCGTTGTATTTTCTCTTTCTAACACCACATAGATCATAATTCTAACCATAATAGTAAGGGAGCCACGATGATTTTTATGAGACCTATATGAGTTGTTCCGAAAAGCGAACAAATTAGTCTGAGGGGTTGAACCAGTAAAACTAATGGTGGATTATAGTAGTTGTGGAATAATCAAGAGGTGGATTACTGAGAGAGTATTTCCAAAAAAGACAGTGCGTGCGTGTGTTATAGTGGTTTACCTGTAGTGGTCTGCCAGAAGATGAGGCGGTTCTCATTGCAGGAGTAGGTGACGAGGAACTTGCCGTCGGGGGAGAAGGCACAGGCACTGAGCGGGGCCGAGTGTGCCGACAGCAGCTGGCAGCGGCCCTGGCGCAGCTCGTACATGGCCACCTGCCCGCTGTGACTGCCCACTGCACACATACACATACATGTACACAAATAAAGTTACTAAATATTACTTAGTTAGATTACGAGGATGACAGTAATAATGAAGGTGGGCCGTGAACCATTATTAGTATGAAACCTCGCACACAACCCTGTTTTTTTTATTTATTATAAATACAGAGACAGCAAAAATAAAATATTGTACAGAAAAAAGAAAAGTCCCAAGTCATTAGGTGCTTTTACTTTGAAGGTATAAATAAACTTATTTTATTTTTTCAAAATTCACAAATTCACTTTGTGGCGTCATTATTAATTTAATGAAAACAAATAACTTTGTGTACATTAACTTATTATCCTGACGAAGAAAACATAGTTTTCGAAACATGTTGATATTGTTAATTAAATAGTGGTGTACACAAAGTTATTTGTTTTCATTAAAAAAACTTATTTTACTTTATTATGCAGTTAGAATTTTTGTGTTAGTCTATCAAATTATTTCTTTCGGCGAGCCAATTCTTCAACATGATATTTGTTTTACCATTTGTACATTTTTTAATTTCGGCAGGTAACATATTTAAGCAATTAGGTATCATGTAGTCCAGCGTTCTTTGTCCACATTTGTTTAAATGCTTAGGTACAATTAGTCCTTCATTTAACATAAAACAAACATTGTAGGTGTGGTCCAATTTATTTATGTATATAATAGGGCTACTCATATGCTTAAATATAATTTTATACCACAGAATTGTTCTTATTGAGAGAATTTTGAGATTCTGGTAAAAGTACGGAACATTGTGCTTTTGTTTGTATAAACTTTTATAAGCTAATAATTTAATTAATGAATTTTGAACTCGATTAAACTCGATTTACATTTGTTTTACAGGAAAGTCCCCAAGCTGTAATTCCATACACCTTATGATAGATTCAGCTAATGATAAATAAATTATTCGAAGTCTGCATATTGGAACACAAAATTTTAATTTATATAATCTGCTAACAACAGGTTTTTCCTTTAGTTCCTTATGCTCAAATATGCAGAGTTAGCCTCCGAACTGCCAGCTAATTAAATAAGGCCTCTCAAAAGTCCATCCTCCTGCGAAATTATTGTATGGAAGCACGGGCGGCTGACACCTTAGGTCAATTAGAAGAAAGTGTAGAGAAATATACTGGAACAGTGTGGAACATGCTAGAACATAAGGAGAGTGACTTTCCATCAGTGAGTACACAATGGACAATACATACCGGCAATCCTTCTAGTGGCGGGACAGTGAGAGACCTGGTTGTAGCGGCAGATGGCCGGGAAGACCTCGTTCAAGCCCTTGGACTTCAGATGGGACTGGTCCACACAGTGAAGCACAATGTCCATGACCTGGCGGAAGAAAGAAAACATGAATCAATGCTTAAATCAAGAGATTTATCACTAGATCACTTAGATTCTAACTCTTTACATATCACAAGTATTCTTTCAAGAGCCTTTAGGAGATAAGAGAACCAAGTATATTGTTTCCCTCATTCCAGGTCCTCAGAAACATCATCCCAGCTGGGCGGTTACTGTCTTCCAGAACAATGCGCAATTGGATATTGTTTACACAGATGCTTCACCCTTTCTTGTACTCAGTATTTTATCACCCCAGGATCTTGTAGGAAACTCAGATGTTCTCATTATCGCCTTGCTGAGGGACCACCTTTGGAATCGAAAAGGATTCAACCCCAAGATATTGAAATACAAGAGATATGTTATGATGGCCGCCCGATCATCGGTGGACTACCCCGGTGGGGCGTAGTTTGATTACGGAAAGAATTAGTTCGTTTAGTTGAATTTTTTAAGGTGTGCAGTAGTATTGGTTAACAATATCGACGACGCCAGGAAACAAATTCCCACCCAGTAAAACCTGCCAATAGCACATATCTTATATTTCAATATCTTTGATTCAACCACACCAATATATATATAGATAAAGATGTTTACCTCGACCAGCAGCTCCTGGACCTCGGGCAGCTGCCTGTCCACCAGCAGTTCTATCCCGCGTAGCACCTCCGCCCGGGAGCGGTAGAGCGCACCTCCGGGACCCTGGGCGCCTCCCTGCGCCCCGCTCTGTGCCCCTGCGCCCTTGTCGCCCCCACCCGCTGGTGGGGGTTGGTTGCCGCCCGCTGCCTGCTGCACAGCCGACCGAGCCACCTCACGGGCCATGGTCGTGATGAATGCTGCCGGTCTAGGGAGAGAGTAGACGTTAGAATAAGAACATATAAGAAAATAATTTGGATGATAAAACGAGAAAATACTTTACAGGGTTCATGCTGCCGAAATGACATTTTTAAGAGTGACAGGAGTTACAAAATGGCATCTAATAAAAAGCTCAATCGGCTTAGTCACGCTTTAAGAATGCCAGAAGACCAAAATCAACATTCCAAAGAGCGATTCCAGAGGGAAGGACACCCAATGGGCTGCTCCACGGAAAGTTGAAAGAAGCAACTCCAGAGACTGCGAGGTGAAGCTAGGCCCGCTATGAATGGAGGTTGCCGAAGTAACACAGAGACTTGTTGTCAAGGCGATGGGTCCCCAACCCGAATAGGACAAGAAGAAGGGAGAGAAACATCAAATAAGCATTTAACACCATTTAAAAATTTTTACATTTATAACGGTCCCCATTAACCGCCAATTCTTGGCACAACAATCTTCGGACAAATTGAAAAGAGCTTGTCGGCTTAATCAACGACTGATCAAAGAACCCAACTGAAAATATGACAAACCGCTGATGAGGCTGAGATCAGCAGTTAACACACATCTTTTAATGTAAAAAAAATAGAACTGAATGCAACATTGGTGATGACGTCAAATGTGACGGGAATTAAATACTGGACCTAAAGGCAACTAAGTTCCAATGTGTGAACCACATGAATACGAATCATATTTGGTGTGGAATGGTCAAGTGTTGAGTAAAATGAAAAAAATAATAAACACGTAAATGTTTACCTGGCTGTAGCGATGAGTGTCAGAGCGTGTCTAGCGGTACGGCAAGAGTCTGCCTGTGGGGTTAGAGGGAGGCCGTAGGTCATAGAGGGCACCAGCTTGTCTGCGTCGCAGCACATGTCCAAAAGACCTGCGTAAACGATAGTTTTTTTCATGATAAAGTGTTGTCCCACAGGGATCAGTTATAAGTACACTTTAATTTTATGAATCCACATATCCACAATCCATAAAGTAACTAGGGTACTCCATAAGGATCAGTTCTAAGTCCACTTTTATTTTATTTTTAATCTATATCTTGGGTCAAGACCATGAGAAAGACCAACAATAAGGTTAGATAAATGGTCTAAGTCATGCTTGGTACAACCTGTAGCACCTTGCCCACGTATCCCACAGGAATCAGTTATAAGTCCAATG
The DNA here is from genome assembly GCA_936435175.1 of Glyphotaelius pellucidus. Taxonomy (NCBI): domain Eukaryota; kingdom Metazoa; phylum Arthropoda; class Insecta; order Trichoptera; family Limnephilidae; genus Glyphotaelius; species Glyphotaelius pellucidus. The sequence goes on from OW386560.1 coordinate 11,749,458, forward strand.
TCGGTGTATGAGACTGACTTATTTGATCTATACAATACTGTTAAACTTAGGCTGCTGGACCCCAATCTTTACTTCGGTTCGGGAGATATTTTGTAATTAACAACTCGGAGATCTTTTTGGTAATGGTCTTATTTATTTTCAGTCAGCTTTTATATTACAATATTAACGCACATGTTCCAAGTTTTACGTAAACATGTTACTGTTTTGTCACTGCACGTGCAAAGGATGACTAATTTGTTTACTGTTTTCCAGCAGGTGTTAAAAATAATATTAATTGCTAAGTGCTCTCAAAGGCAATTAGTCGATAAGTGCTTTTGTATTAACTGAATAACAAAATGGTCGGTACAATTTTAATTGCACCTGTGTCACAAGTTCAGTCCTGTTATAATAATATTGTTGAAGGAACACGTGCAACTCACACCTGCAACGTAAACACCAGCTGCCCAAGTGTCGAAGAATCGTCCCGTACAGTTGGGTTGTCGAGATCAGGTTAAAGATAAACGATAAGGTCTTACAAATGGGCAGTCAAGCTCGGTAAAATCGTCAGTGACTCACCCAGCAGCACCTTGCTGACATCTAGGTAGGGCTCCCAGACAGTGAAGCCCCTGCCCAGCAGATCCACGGCAGCCCTACGCAGGGGGGTGTGTGCAGGCAGCTTGGCAGTGCCGGGGGCCAACACCAGGTGGGCGAGAGCCAGGGCAGTGAGGCGTGACAGGCTACCATGGCCCACTCCGAAACCTGGAAAGGAAAAAATATATTGGTCACAAGAACAATTTGAAAGCAAGATAACTTCACTTTTTTGGTGTATTTTGTTGGAAATGAAATACCAACTTAATTACTTAGGGAACATTGTGTTTTCAGAGGAATGACTGAGCGACCTTTTTCATACAAAACTTAAATTTGGATTTGAGGCCAAAATACTTGACCAAACCGAAGAACGATTTTTTTGATCAAAAGTTATAGCAATTATCTAGTACTGAAATAGCGCTATTTTATTAATTTGTGTTTTAAATTATAAAAAATGGGCCATTGATTTTTCATGATTTTAGAGGCAACTTTGGCAAGTGAATTAATTAAATTTGTGAATTAATGATAATTATTTTAAATAATAATTGCGCTCTATCTATTATGTTAATACAAAATAAAAAGATTAAAAAAAGTTTTTTGATGGGCTCAATTTAAATTACAAATTACTATTTTACCATGGCGCACAAATTGCCTTCTTATAAATTAAAATTTTAAGATGCAATGTTTTGACTTTGACGTAATATTTTGTGGGTTTATTTTATGCTATTTTACCAAAACACATTCCTTTAACAATAAACAATGCCTAAAAACAACATTACTTGCGTTTATCTGACGAATTCATATGTTGTTTACAATCTTTCTCTGAAAAAAACTCTGCCAGAGATCCATAAAGAATTCATAGAAATTATTCGGGTTCCATAGATGTGTTCAAAGCATTCTATACCTTAGAACATAAATGCCCCAAGCGATTCTTATCCTTCATACGTTTTCTTTAATTAAGGTTTAAAATCGCATTTCAAAAAATATATTTTAGAGTTTAATTTGGCGCGCATTTGGCGCACGCCGGCGCGTAATCGGCAAGCAACCAGTTTTAAAAGATAATTTTTTTAGTGATTACTATCATTTCGCAAATAATTACTAAAGTTGTTTCTGAAATCTTGAAAAATCGAATTATTTAAGAAATTAAAACACAAATATAAAAAATAGCTCGTATCCATACTAGATATTTACTTACAAAACATCTCAAAATATAGTAACAATATCAACTGACTGTCTCTTTTTTGGGAACTTTCTGCTTAGGAAACAGTACAAACTTGTTTTTTTTTCTTCTAACATATTATCTTATTACCAATATAATCAGTTTAAAAAAATAATAACAAAACAAAAATTATAAAAAATAATCAAAATCCATCACTAAAAGTTACACAAAAGATAAACATGCGCACTTCTCGAATGCATCAGCTTGTCATAACAGTGAAACCAGTATACCTACCACATAAAGCCGTCCCGTCAGAATACTGATCGATGACTGAGTTGGCTGAGAGCTCAAGTGCGTACATGCGCTAAATAAAAAGAGACAATGATATTTTGTTTTTGCGGGCGCTTCTGCGATGTAGTTTAGCTTTCTAGGGTTAATAAATAAACTGCCTCACTGTTTAAAATGCACATTATTAAGTTAGGGGGTAGAGGTGAATGATTGTGTATAAATCAAATAAGCACTTACAAGTATATTTAAACAATTACTTCCGAATCATAATTTACTTTTGAATAATAATCGTTATCGGAACAGTGGGTTGCAAACGCGAAGCGATTTTCGAGCTTTTGCATCGGCGGCAATCAGAAACAGAATGGTTGCTCTTTTTCAGCTCTTAGAGCCTACAACATTAAGGACGTCTGGTCCAGTAAAATATTCAATATGAACATTAGGATAAACATAAATAAAGTAACCTGTAATCTCAACGAACCAAGAATTTATTTTTAAGTTTCCTAACACATTATTTCAACTAATCTTAACCCTTCGAATAATGAGAAAATAATATTTATGAACTTTTGCCTGTCAAAGTTTGCACGCAAAAATTCTCAGTTCTTCCCATGCATTTCAAATGTTAATTTTTTTTGGTTATTTTTTAATCTTTTTGAAAAAAAAAATTGTTCTAAAATCTAAATAAAATAATCTTTCCGATGTGCTTATCAAAAATTAAGATTTTTGTTTTAAAATATTAAAATTTTTATATTGAAAATGTGAATTAGATTAAAAATTACGTACCTGGGGTTTCCCCAAAAAAGTACATAAAATAAAAGAAAATTAAAATTTTAAATACAGATTCCCTTTTTTAAGAAAATTTGTAATAAATTTGTCACTTCACTTTTTATCACATTCATACAATTTTATTTTTAAATTAATTGTTTATTACGTCACACATTGGCGCAAAATAAAATCGTCACTTATGATCGGGTTTGTAAAATATCTGATCAATATAGCTCGTTTATTCCTAAGGCAATAAGAAGCAATATTTCTTTCACTTTCAAATATAAAAGAAATCACAAATTTTTGCTCGACAGGAAGAGAGATATCTAACTTTTAATGACGCTCGGTCGTTCTGAGACAATCTGGGTCTCCTGTTATTATAACGGCATATGATGTTTTGGGACAACTAGAGTCTCCTGTGATTAGACGGGTTAATCACTGGATTCAAAAGACACTACAATAACTACTACTACCACTACACGGTTGAATTTGGCTGGAGCTTTCTGGTCTGGAGCTGTTAGGAATTATTATTGTCCTTTTGAAATTCCTACCCACCTCCCTCCCACTACCTTCAGTGCAGTTTAAACCTTCGAACCATACGCAGTGTATTATGAAGTTCATATTTTCAAAGTGCAAAGATAACCTTCGGTGAATAAACATTGTATTTACATGTGTTGCATAGACTTCAAATAACTTATATTACCATCTGTACAGTTTGGAACATTTTATGTGAATTCATATGTGCATATCAACCCACCCAGCTACATCAACTACAGTGAGTTTTTTACCATCCTCATTTTCCTTCCTACCTAAAGAAAGTTTCTAACATGAGCTCCAAAATACCTGAAAAATACCCTTGACTCTGCTGAAACGGGTGGTCCGTTTGATAGATTCTCCCATCTTAACAGACGGATTGCAATCTTTAGAGCACAGGCGTCGGGTGGGAATGCTATCCTTGTTCTACCAGTGTTTCAGTAGAAGATGCTACGAGGAACCAGCATCATTGACCCCTCGGCACCGGTGCATAGTCGGGAAACACGCCAAACGTGTGCCCAACATATGTGCACGGTTGACATTTGTCAAATGAGAACGGGTCGTTTTTTCGACTCGTTCTTGAGTTCAACAGCTCGACTATGGAACGATTTGCCGGCTTCTGTATTTCCTCCTTCATACAACACGGTCTCTTCGAGACCAATATTCATTCTTTCCTCTCCTCAAAAAGACCCTCCACAGCATCTCAGATGACTTAGGCCCTGAGAGAAATTGTTTTCCTCAGGGCCTCTTGTGTGGAGTTAATGTAAAAAAAAAGGATTATTTAATTAATTAATTTTAAATAATTTAGTTAATTTATTTATTTTTTTATCTTGGCTTCATCATAAAATTCGTCCTAAAATAATACAGAAAGCAAAATATAACAGCAGATAGAGCATACTCATGATAAAACATACCTTCCACGACAGAGTTCTTCCTTCTAACATCGTCCCCTTGCCTTCTCTTATTGTTGGCTGCGCCTGTTTGAACAAATTATGGCAATATTGCGCTATATTAATAATGGCAACCATGCAAATAAACAAAATAAAACAACATGCTGGTCGCAAATTAAATTACATTATGGTGTATGGGGTTTGTTAATATGCTTATTATCTTTAAGGATTATATATGTTATGCCCCGAATGAGGATAAAAAATGATCATGAAATATATTTAAGGAAATTTTAATACAAAAATAAGTGATAGAAGCGGAAAATGCAACTTTTCTTAACCCCTCAGGCGCTTTTGTTTGCTTTTGGGAACAGTTCATAATCCGCCTATGTTGAGGAAGGTTAACCTATATGTCCCTAACACGTATACTCGTGGGAGATCCCACGCACTTTTTTATGCCTTGAAAGCGAGAATTTCCTCCTGTCAGAATGTGCCATTAAACAGAGCAATTCAACTGCTTAAAGATTCTGCAATGAGCTTCGACATTTTCAATGTCACCTACAGAGAGTTCAGTAACTATACTTTGACATACGTCACAACATAGTGAAACTGCCCCCATGCACTTTTTTTTCTCTTTTGTTTAAATTTTGAAATCTTCCCCATAATAATTTGGCAAATAATTGTTTTATGGAGAACTTTGAAAAAAAAAAAAAAACGATTTCTATGAAACCTATATTCCCTTACTACCTACTTACTGTCATGGAGAGAAATATCACCTAAATAAACGGTGTTGGAAAGAGAAAACACCACGCTTTATAGTCAAATCTAAAAGTTGACCACAGAAGAATTAAAATGTACACCACTGTGAAACCAAAATTTTCAGCAACCACTTGAAAAAAATTTATGAAACTTTTTGAATTTTTTAATTAATTATTTTTTACATAAAAACACAGAAAGATAAGGTGAGATAATGTTTATAATATATTTGACTAATAAAATGGGTGGGTGTTTTTTTTTTTTCGTAATAAATAATTTTAGTTAGAAAAAACGTAAGGTGACGCATTTTTAAAACTTTTTTATGTTCGCATTTTAAATTTCTATATTTAAAAAATTATGTGTTTTCGATTGTTTCATCACCTTTCAAAAACAATTTTCGGATAAATTCAGAAATATTCCATTTATTTGGATTTTATTGCAAAGTGGAAATACTCTGATCTTTTGACAGAATAAGCCAGTGACCCGAGGGGTTAAATAAGAAAATTTACGACAAATATGAAAAAGGACTTTGAATAAAGTTACAGATTTGCAGTATTTTATGTATGAATTTAATGATTTAAATTATAAACGAATTGCATTTATTCAAATGAGCTGTTTTCCGCTTTTAGCACAAGTTTCAAATCCAAAAGCAATGCACAAAGTCAATATATTAGTTTTGAAAAAATCTATCGTAATAATATACCAAAAGGAAGAAAGAAAAACATTATATCAAATGTTAAAAGAGAGATGAGATTAATCCTTTAATCATAGCATAAACAATTAGTTTATTCCATTTTCAAATGCTCTTGGGAAAAATATGCACCTGTAATAAAACCATTTTATTATTTCAAGCGTATATTGATAAGTATTCAATCTCGAATACTCTCTCATTCCCGCATCCCTTCGTTCCTTACTAATAAAGGGCGAGGGATGCTATTGGTTAGACGCCACAGATGTCACAGATGGTCTGACGATATAAGGTCATGTGGTATCTCGAGAAAGTTGGATTGCCTTCCGGTCCTACCTGCGCATCTTCAAAAAAGGCTCTGGCAGGACTGAAATTAATTCAGCTAACCTAGAATGGATACAAGTAACCCTTTTATCAAAAAAAGGTTAAACGAGCGGTTGAGGGAACAATTAGTTTCCTTTGGGTTATTTATTGTTTAACCCTTAAATTATTATAGTTTTTTACTGTTTTATTATTATAGAAAATTGATTGTACCTACTCCAAATAAAGACTAATTTGTGACTACCTCAAAATAATTGAGGATTTTATTTAATACACATGACGGCCGGCGTAGTCTAACGGTAAGGCTCTTGACTCGCATTTCGAAGGTCGCGGGATCGAATCCCGGCGTGGCAAATAAATTTTGTTCGATTAATTTGTGTTATTTCACAATTTATTAATTTAAGATAATATATAGTATATTTGCGGCACGTTCCAGAGTGGAAGGTACTCTCAGTATTGCCCTGGTGTTAAGACCACCGTTCAGAATTGAAACGTTGTTTGAAATGGCTTTAGCAGTGTTTGGTGACCAGATCTGAATAGCCAGGTACGTCCCACCTTCACCTCACAACATACCCAACTAGGGATGCCCTGGTCTCACTGGCTCCAGACGGGAGTAGTTGGGACTCTTGTGCGGTATTCATAAAAAAAAAAAATACACATATAATAAATACGCTATACACCTGTATTTAAGGAAATTAAGTTCAAAGACCATTAAGAATTAAAAAAAAGTTTTCAATTAAAACTTGATGTGATTTTTTTCACGAAAACGGCACTGTAGAAATTGTCCAATTATGTTAAAAAGGCAGACGGAACCTAACCGAACGGGCAGTGAAGATGTTAAAATATTAATAGCTTTTATTCATCTACTGTAAAATTTTGTAAATAATGTTGGTTAGTCCCTTCATCTCTTTACACAATTGATATCAATAATTGAAACAAACTTTAAAAAAATGATGGAAATCCCATAGAATCAAATCAAAAGTAGCAAAAAATGATTTAATCGTACCTTCGCTGCTGATGTCCTGGCCAAACTCTGCACCGATGACTCCCAGCAGAACAACTGCTGTGGTTTGTTTGCGTTTCAGCTCCGCCATTGAAGACGGCTTACGCATGGCTTCTTCTTCTTCTTCCTCCTCCATTTCTTCTTCCTGTTAAATATTTGTCATTGGTTTAAATATTCCAACGAGATCTCCCACTATGCTTTTTCACATAGAAACCAACAATACTAACGCAGCAAATAACTCACTTTATCACAATAAGTAGTTAGAGGCTTACCAGAATTAAGTTAAGCTTTTTCACATAGAAACCAACAATACTAACGCAGCAAATAACTCACTTTATCACAATAAGTAGTTAGAGGCTTACCAGAATTAAGTTAAGCTTTTTCACATAGAAACCAACAATACTAACGCAGCAAATAACTCACTTTATCACAATAAGTAGTTAGAGGCTTACCAGAATTAAGTTAAGCTTTTTCACACAGAAACCAACAATACTAACGCAGCAAATAACTCACTTTATCACAATAAGTAGTAAGAGGCTTACCAGAATTAAGTTAAGCTTTTTCACACAGAAACCAACAATACTAACGCAGCAAATAACTCACTTTATCACAATAAGTAGTTAGAGGCTTACCAGAATTAAGTTAAGCTTTTTCACATAGAAACCAACAATACTAACGCAGCAAATAACTCACTTTATCACAATAAGTAGTTAGAGGCTTACCAGAATTAAGTTAAGCTTTTTCACACAGAAACCAACAATACTAACGCAGCAAATAACTCACTTTATCACAATAAGTAGTAAGAGGCTTACCAGAATTAAGTTAAGCTTTTTCACACAGAAACCAACAATACTAACGCAGCAAATAACTCACTTTATCACAATAAGTAGTTAGAGGCTTACCAGAATTAAGTTAAGCTTTTTCACATAGAAACCAACAATACTAACGCAGCAAATAACTCACTTTATCACAATAAGTAGTTAGAGGCTTACCAGAATTAAGTTAAGCTTTTTCACACAGAAACCAACAACACAAATGCAGCAAATAATTTACTTTAACACAATAATGCAGCAGCTCTTTCTTACACCCTAAATAATAAAAAGGGTTTAAAAATGTTAGGTTTTGTACTAAGAGTGGCTAAAGATTTTACCAACATTAAAACGTTAAAACTTCTGTACACATCTGTACAACCAGGAGTCAGGTTGAATATAACTTAACTGTATGGTCTCCTTACTATGACATGCATTCTCAAACGATAGAAAGAGTACAGAAAAAATTCCTAAACTTTTTAAATTATAAACTAAAAATACCTAGAGAACAATTAAACTACACTTATCTACTGCAATTATTCAATCTACTCAATTTGAGTGACAGAAGAATTGTTTTCGATCTAGTATTTTTATTTAAAATCTTGCATAATACAATTGACAGCCCCAAATTCTTGGCGCTCATAAATTTTAATGTGCCAGCCAGAAACACAAGGTCAGTACTACCTTTTTATTGTGGCAATACTTCAACAAGGGAACAATTTAATACAGCACTGCACAGAATTCAAAACTTGGGTAATATGTATTCGCACATAGATTTATGGAATATGTCGCTGACACATTATAAACATGAAATAATGAAATCATTTATTCATAATTATACTCACTAAGAATTTTTTTTGTAAATTTAATAAACTACATCAAACTAATTTACTAACTTTTTTTATCTAAAATATTAAAATTTAAATTGAAATGTTCCGAACTCCTGCAATTCACAAACCTACACATACGAAGGGCGGCTGAAAAGTTTTGAGCCTAAGTACCTATGATCATCACTAATGAGTAGCGCTGCACACCACTAATTGAGGGTATTCTAAATAATATAAATATCAAGTTTCATGTCATTAGCGTCATTACATTTTTAGTAATTGAACCTTAAACATCATCATGTCTGACTCATCAGGGCTTTCTACGAAATTGGAGTACAGAGCTGTCATAAAATTCCTCACAAAGAAAAACAAAACGCCGACGGAAATATTTGAAGAGATGTCTGCAGTTTATGGGGAGTCAGCACCTTCATTTGCCAGCATAAAACGTTGGAGCCGTGAATTCAAACATGGCAGGGAGTCGCTTGAAGATGATCCCAGGTCGGGACGCCAAAACACCGCCGTTACGGAAGAAAACATTAAAAAAGTGAAAAAAGTTGTTCTGGAAGATCGGCAAATCAAGTTGTGGCAGTTAGCTGAAGCCATAGGCATTAGCAAAGAACGAATCGGCGACATTTTGCATAATCATTTGCACATGAAAAAGGTGTGTGCGCGATGGGTGCCGAAAATGCTCACGCCGCTTGATAAGCAGCGTCGCGTCACAACTTCGGAGGAATTTTTGGATATCTGTGGCAATAATCCTGACGATGTTTTTTCTCGCCTTGTTACTGTCGATGAAACATGGATTAGACAATACGATTCGGAGTCAAAACAAGAATCAATGTAGTGGATAGAAAAGGGAGAAAAGCCGCCATGGAAATTTCAAGTGGAAAGATCGGCATCCAAGCTCATGGCCACTGTTTTTTGGGATTGTGAAGGAATTTTGTTCATCGACTACCTTCCCAAAAATACTACAATGAACGGCGACTATTATGCTGCATTGTTGACAAAAGTTTGTCAAGTGATTGTCGAGAAAAGGAGAGGCAAACTGGCAAAAGGAGTCCTGTTTTTGCAAGACAATGCGCCCGTCCACACTGCTAGAGTTGCAAGGTGTGCCCCCGCCGAAACAGGATTTAAAGAAATAAACCACCTACCCTACAGTCCAGACCTGGCCCCTAGCAATTATTTCCTTTTTTCCAATTTGAAAAAGGACCTCCGAAGATGGAGATTTTCAAGTGACGAGGAAATGAAGGCGTCCGTAAATGAACATTTTGAAGGCAAAGACGGCGAATATTTTTTTACCGGGTTGAAAGCTCTTTTTAATTAATGTAGGAAGTGCATTGAATTAGAGGGAGATTATATTGAAAAGCAAATTTTTTATACATTTCTAGCATTTTTAGTACCTTAGGCTCAAAACTTTTCAGCCGCCCCTCCTAACAACAAGAATAACACGTGTCTTGCTAATTCCCCGAAACAGCGCATAGCGGTTTCACGCTATGAGAAACCCATACTTAGGTGGTATTCATGTTTAATGTTGTATTTTGTAAACATTTCTGATCACCTTACTTTAAAATTTTTGTTCCTTGTATTTTATATCATAAATGTACTCTTTTATTTTCTTATCGCAACTTTATTGTTTTTATTTCTCAATGAATTTTTAAATTTTGTTGTTGTTTTATTATGTGTTTTTTTTTATTTTTATTTCGTGTATGTATTTTTGTTTTCTATCATAAATTTATTTATATTTCTTTCTCATGTGTTATACTGTAACTTATTTATATTTCTTCTCTTGTTAAAATTGTACTGCCTTTATATACTTATGTAAAAGCCCTATGGGCGTAAAATAAATAAATAAATAGTGTGTAAGAAATAGCTGTTGAATATGAGACAAACGATTTATGTACGAGAATGTCTGCTTCCCCAAAAGGAAAAATATAATCATTATCATACATCTCCCTCACACGCATTATTATCAATCACAGAAATTATTAAAGTGGTCCATTACTAGTTGGGTGGTTATTACCTTGTCCGGCTGGACTTGCTGTGGTGGGGGTGCCTGGGTGTTAATGCTCTCCGTCTGGGTGTACAGGGGCAGGTACTGCGCCCAACTATCCACCAGGGCTTTCCTTCCCTTGGGGCCAAGTCTAAACGAGTCAAAACAATTGATTATAACCACTGAAGCGATGGCTTTCCAAATTTGGTTTCTACCCAAGTTTCTATCAAATATCAAAAGATGTCACTGAAGCTCCTCTCTTTGAATATTCTAGATAATGTTTTATATTGTGAAGTCTGCAAAATGCCTTTTTAAATGGTTTCTTATTTTTTTTTACGTATTGTTAAAAATTGCTCTTTTTATATGCCATGTTTATTTCAGTAGACAATATGAAAATCTTCAATTTGGGAGGCGAGTGTGGGTACCGCCACCCCGGAACTATTTATTGGATAACCAGCACCCCTGCAATAGGTCACCCCAAGTGCTTCGCTACGTTTGGTGACTTAGCAGGGGTGTCCAGGGTGAGGTTTGTCTACGTCTTGGCGCCAAATGCGTTTGCCCCCTTACATGTATGGGCCGGATTGAAAGATACTGGTTGAGGGAGACCTAATCTACACCTCTCCAGCCAGACTCGCTCAATCCATTGCCTTGCACCGCATTAAGGGGGTATGAATTCATACATCCGTCACTCCTGGACATTTTGACCACGAGATTCCTACCCACCCCACTAACCTTTTTTCTTCCCAGGATTTCCCTCAAGTCTTCTTTCCCCAAAAAGACCCTCCACACAGCATCCTCAGAGATGACATAGGCCCTGAGGGAATTTTTTCCTCAGGATTTCCTGTGCGGAACTAACATAATAAAAACAGCAACATTGTCTAATACAACAGAGAAATAATAATACTCAAAATTGTCCCAAATAAGTATAATAATGTAGGACAATTTCAGTAACTATGTAACATAGGTACAGAATTGACATGTTTATAAATTTATTGTTTTCTTATTATTTTTTTATAAAATCTAAAAATATGGGAAAAAGCATTAAAATATAGTGGATTCATTGGCTTTAACCGCATTAAGCAGTTTATATGTTTCCATATTAATATTCAGAAGTTTTTTTAAATACTCCATCACTCGATTGGATCATAGTATCAACCATTCAGCTACAGGCGCAAGACCGCATTAAAAAAGAAGGTAGGGTTATGTTGCAAGTTTGCCTACCTGCCCAACTCGGCCAGCAGTAGAGCCTGCGCAGCCTCTCTCACCTCCAGACACTGGTGCTGCCACCTGCGGGCCATCATCTCAACCTGCGGCCGCTTAAAGTTCTTGGATCCTGGAAAGAGAAAAAGTTAAGAAAATTGCTGAAAGTCCATAAAACAAACAAAAATAAGTGGTCTCCAACTTATTCCAATTAATCATTTATTATTTGTCAATCATAAAGACGACCTACTAGAATCATTCAATACCGCCCAAAATAGTCAAGCTTGTAAAAGCAACAATGATCGGTTCACGGTGTCGAGTAAGGGTAGGAGGTGAAACAACGGAAGATTTTTAACGTCTCCCAGGGGCTGAAACAAGGTGATGGCTTAGCATCCACTCTTTTCAATATTGTATTGGAGCATGTCACGAGGAAGACAATGATCAGTGCCGACTCAAACATTTGCTACAAAAGAAATCAAATAGTTGGCTACGCAGACAACCTTAACATTGTCGGAAGATCCCTCCAGGCTGTAAGAGAGGTGTTTGACCCTTTGGAGACTGCAGCAAGAGAGATGGGTTTGCAAATTAATGAGAATAAAACTAAAATCATGATGCAAACCAAAACTCCACACCGCAGAATAAAAGATAAAGTGAAATTTAAAGACACCTATAACTTCGAAATGGTCAAAGAGTTTACCTATCTGGGCTCAATCAAAACGCAGGACAACAAAGACCCAGTAGAAGTAAGAAAGCGCATTACAGCCGCTAACAATACCTACTTCGCGTTGCTGCCAGTGTTCAAATCTCGAAACATCCATAGGAAAACCAAAATAACCTTATACAAAACAATCATTAGAACGGTCTTAGCCTATGGATGTGAGGCGGGAACACTGGCAGCAAAGTCTGCGGGACAGCTGGACACCTTCGAAAGAAAGGTACTTCAAAGAATCTTAGAAGCGGTGCGAGAGGGAGAGGCATGGAGAATCCGCCACAAAAATGAGCGTTATGATATTTGCCAAGCTCCCAGACTCTCTACCCATTTAAGGCTCCAAAGATTAAGATGGGCCGGACATGTGCACCGAATGCCAAACACACGAGTAAATGGAAGGCGGACCTAAGCTGCGATGGGAGGATGATGTCAGGAAGGATGCAAGGGAACTACTTCATGTTGCAGATTGGAAGACAACGGCCGAGGATAGAGGGCGGTGGAGGCTTATTTTGAAGGAGGCCAAGGCTCGAAATGGGCTGTAGAAGAAGTACTGTCTTACCAGACAAGGTGTTTAAAATTTACTAATATCTAATCCTACCACATGATAATTACTTATATTCAGAGTAATGTTTTTTTTCTCCCTAATGTTATAAAAAAGTATTATGAAATGTAGACTTATAAAACTATTCTTAAGTTTTATAATATTTTCCAACTAAATAAGTGTTCTTCTCAATAAAAATAAGCCATACGAGGATTTCCTGCAAATAAGTACAGTACTATGACTTTTGAAAATCGGAATTATGACACTGACATGGCATTTTGCGTCATGCTTTTTCTATACTAATATTATAAAGAAAGATTTGATTGTTTGTTTGTTTGTTTGTTTGTTTGCATTGAATAGGCTCCGAAACTACTGAACCGATTTTAAAAATTCTTTCACCAATAGAAAGCTACATTATCAGCGAGTAACATAGGCTGTATATAATGGTAAGATCTGGCGTTATGAAATTTTTATAAATGAAAATACATATTTGTATATTTCATATATTTTTGCAGGAGGAAGGAAAGGTAAGGGGAAGGTGGGGTTCGTGGAGAGGGAAGAGACAAGGGATGGGAAAGGCGGGGAAGATGGGAGGGAACGGGGACGCACGGGAAAGGATAAGAATGGATAGTCAATTTATTAATTTGAATAGCATAGCAACGCATGCCAGGAATCAGCTAGTCATGGATAAAATAAACATATTTGCAACTGACGAAATGACAAGCTATAATAATGTTAAGATACATTTCCTTGTCACTACATTTCCTTAAAATTGAAGAAAGCGTGGTGAGCCACCATCAAATCCACAAAGAATTTCTCGGAACACTAGGAGTTAAACATCAATCATCAATCATCAATAAAGACTGACCTGCGGCAATGAGTTTGTCCGGCAGCAGAACGCAGTGGAGGGTGGCTAGCAGGGACCAGCCCTGCTTGATGTGAGCTTGCTGTTGACCATAAGCCTCTTCTCTCTCCTCCTCGCCCTTGGACCAAGAGGACACGGATGATCTCCCAGAAGCCCTACAACAAAATCAACAAATTGTCCGATTATTACAAACAGACAGGTTCAGTAGATGTACGATTGATTCAGCTGCCAACAAATCTGGTAATAGACCGGAGACAGTGCATATGATTGATAATTTACATTTTCGATTGTTGCAAACAGAATTTACAGTTATTTTCTAATGAAGTTTTCAAGCGCTTTCATATTTTGAAGTTCGTTTACATTTCTGATGTCATGCTGTACGCTCTTAGAAATGTATGTTTAGTTGTGCGGTACTCCATCCTCTCGTCCTGCATTATGGATGGATAGATAGAACTGATGTTTGTTTGAACTTGTTTGAATTTGAATTGATTCGGATTTGAGTTTGATTCAGTCAAAGACAAAACGAGTCGGTTTAAAAGTTACCTGTGCAATTTCCTATTGAATTCCTGCTCAGGAACGAAGGTGGCATTGTTCATGGACATCAGTGTGTTGGCCAGAGCAATGATGGCCAGAAGATGGTTGGATGTCAGAGTGGTGCTGAGCTCCCAATGGAGACGGGCAGTGAACATCCTGGAAGGAGAAAATAAATCAGACGCAAAATATGCGAGAGAGCTTGCGGACATTCCAGGCGGGATATCCCCCGCTCTAGATCGATGCACAGACTGGTGAATACTAGAATCAAAATGTTTGAAATGGCTTTGCTCTTGTTTGGTAATCAGATCAAAGCATCGGGTACTTCTCCACCTTCCTCGCATCACCTTCCCCACCCCACTACCTTCAACCTCACAACATACGCAATGGGAGGATTTCATAGTCACACTGGCACTGGAAATTTGGGAGTCTTGTGTGGTATTAATATAAAAAAGGGCCTTTGTTTTTAACATTAGCTCCATACCATAGCACCTCTGCCATATGTCACCCCAAGTGGTTCGCTACATCACACCAAGTGATTTAGCAGGGGTGCCCGGGTTCATGGGGTGAGGTTTGTCTAGGTCTTGGAGGCGGATGACCAGGGCACACTGAACCCCAGATTCCTACCCAACCTTAAACACTTTTCCTTCCCAGAACTCTCCTTTCCCCCTTTTCCTTAAAAAAACCCTCCACACAGCATCCCCAAGGATGACATAGGCCCTGAGGGAAATTATTTTCCTCAGGGCCTCCTGTGTGGAGCTCATGTAAAAAAAAAAAGCCTGGTGTAGTACCTGGTGAGCATCTCCTGTCGCAGCAGCTGCGGGGGCAGGGTGGGCGGCGGATGAAGGGGCGCCTGCGGTATGGCGCTGGAAGGGAGGGCATTCTGCCATGTGGGCAGTTGCACGGACATCTGCCCGCCCTTGGACAACACGCCGAAACTGACGGGCACCTACCGACAAACAATAATAGAGGTTTAGATTTATAAGGATTTTGACACTCCTCTTGATGAACTATTATTTTTGTGTCATCAAACCCCCCCTTAAGGGGATAGTTAGATCCTTGTGCCTGTTCCAACATAGGCGACTTTTGATCATCATTATGTTTCTTTTTAAATTTATAGAATGCTTTTGTTTTTGTATCATATTATTACAAATATGATTTCTGATTTTCAAGGCTTATAGTGATTTATTTTTGGGTTATTATGACTTGTTGCGCTACCACCTTCTTTAGCCAACATTTCGGACAGCGTTACAGTGCCCGGATGTGACAAAGTTTATGTGCGAACTCCAAAAGGTTATCAGAACACTTTTGAGCATGTAAACTCGATCACAGTGACAAATCAGCATTTGCCAAGCTTTTAATTGAAACTGGCCTTTACTTTGGATTTATTCCTGAAGTCCTGGGAAGACCCAAAATACATAGAGCACGCCTAATTATGGAGAAATTTTAAATTCACATAAAGCCCATCAATATTTATAGAGATGATGGGGCTAAGTTCTTGGTATCCGGTAATTGACGGCTACATCAAAACTAAATGCAGAAAGCCTTTTAAAATTACATTGTAATTCCAGCTCAAAGAGATTGAATTTGGCAAAAAGGTATTGCATCTGTGTGCATAAGCACACACTTTACTACTACCAATTACACATCTGCCCTGAAGATGGGCACTGTAACGTAACTGGCACGAAACGTTGGCTAAAGAAGAAGGTAGTGAGTGCAACACGGCATAACACCCCTAAAATATATCAAGATAATTTACTACAACTATTCTTGTGATTTCGTTCGAAATTATCGTTTATTTTCTGATGAAATTTAGTGCGTAAATACTAATCCATTATCCACATACGTAGGGGGACCCAAAAGTAACGGGACTCTGGCGGTAGAGGGGAGAAGTGGAGTGGGAACGGGTTTTGTGTGGTCGGCTATTGTACGGAAACTGTTTCTCGGTCCTCGGGTTTGTCTAAAGTTTAATTTTAAGAAAATCAAGATTTCTTCTTTCAGCGAAAACCCGAAAGTCTCCTCTCTAAGGATCAAGGAGAGCGTCACCTGCATGCCACGAAATGAAAAAGCCTGCCACAAATTGAAAAATCAGCTGGTAGAGGACCCAGATTTTTTTCCAAGGTTTCTCACTCAACACTGAGTGATGAGTCACGGTGTTATGGGTACGATCCCGAAACCAAGCAACAGTCAAGCCAATGGAAGAGTGCTCTCTCTCCTTTTCAGAAAAAAAGTCAGGTAAAATCGAACTTCGAGACGATGCTCATTTTTTTTTTTTTTTCAGAGATGTTGTGCACACAGAGTTTGTTCCTCCAGGCCAAACAGTTAACCGACAGTTTTACATGGAGGTATTAAAGAGGTTGCGAGAGAGCATCAGTAAAAATCGTTGAAAAGGTCAAATCCTTGGCGCACAGGGGACTGGTTCTTCCACCAGGACAATGCACCTGCTCACACCATGTTGTCTGTGAAGCAGTATGTAAGCAAGCATGGAATGACCCCGATTGTTCACCCGCCCTATTCACCCGACCTGTCTCCCTGTGACTTTTTTCTGCTCCCTGGGATGAAAAGGAACTAGAAAGGGAAATGTTTTCATACTGTTGAAGAAGTGAAATAAAAATTGCTGGAGGCATTGACCTAGTATACCCTAGTATATAGAATACTTGGTCGAAGGCTGGAGGCCATAAAGGACGTTCCAATCAGTGAGTTTCAAAATTGTTTAGGAACAGTGGAAAAAAAGGTTGGACAAGTGCATACACTCTAATGGTGAACGCTTTGAAGGCGACCGAATTTTGGTGAGAAAATAAAAAAGTTTTTAAGAAAGTCTCATCACTTTTGGGTCCCCCTACGAACATATACATATGAAAATAGAAATTCCTGCTGTGCAGAGACATTTGGGGGTGTAAAATAGTCTGTCTCGACACAGGATCTCCTAGTGACACAGGCAAGGACAAAAAATATATGTCAAAATTTTTATATAGATAAAAAAAAATTAAAAAAAGAAAAAAAAAAAGGTGTTACGATACTGACAACTAGAGGCTTGGCATCCATTGAAGACCCCCTCCTGACATCAATCACCTCAGCGATACGTACCATTGGTCTGAGCAGCCCTAGCTTGGCCTCGCACACCCTGTCCAGGTCGGGGTCGAGCCCCCACGCATGCAGCAGGGACAGGAGCACCTGCGCTATCTCCATGGAGTGCGAAGGCTCCGTGGCCCCGCCGGTCCTGCGCGTGCTGCTGCTGCAGTTGGACCCTGACTCCAGGGAGCTCGCTAAAACAAAAATAAATACATAATTAAACATACCTACTCATTTTTGCTGTTTGTTTTAAAATTGGAATTACTTATCAGGTCAGACAAGTGATAAAGTAGGTACCAAAATTATTTTAGGAATTGATAATTCTTTATTCGAAATGCGTATTTGTTTTGTTCAAATGCTTGACAGATGCTTACATGAATTAATAAAGTGAAGACACAAAACTGAGACAATGCGGTTTCTCTGAACATTTGCATTGGCACTGGGCATATTTAGTGAGTTTTTATAAAAAAAAATCAAAAGTGTTAAATCTTCTACTTAGGTACTTTTTCTAATTACCCTTTAAGCCTCGATGACATTGAGCAAGTTTACAAGCTACTGTCTCGGAAATTCACTATCTGTTAAGTAAACTCGCTCAGTGTCATCGTATTATATGCTAACTAGCAGATTGTGGACAGTCTACGAAAAAAGTTGAAAGGTGGTCAACTTTACATGCTACTCGCTCAAGATGGCGGCCTACCAACAGCTGATTTCGTAACTGTCAGAATTAGTTCGGGCGGCAGCCGTTATTCTCGCTACTGGCTAGCGTGTGGCGCTGGGTGCGATCTCAAGTTTTTTACAAAATGTCGACCGAATTGGTTCGGGCGAGAGTCGTTACTTCAGCTGCTACCGTCGCTACTGAGCGAGTAGACAGTTTTGTGTGTCATCATGACATCTCACTGGCCGATTCACCCGCTTTTAAACTTACCGGCGAGTAGCTTGTAAACTCGCTCAATGTAATCGAGGCTTTTAAGTATGATTTGGAAAATTGTATTTTTAGACTAGCTTTATACTCATGAGTAAAATTTTCGACTTACGTAAGCTTTTGATCAGAGCGTTTACATATGATGCTGACTTATGGTAATTGATGATCACGGAAATGGTTCGGAAGTTCAACTTTTGCAAGGGTTCATAACGACGATAGCGACCGTTTATATCTGTAAATTTATTTGCGGTAGGATGGCTTCCTGTCAACAACGATCTGCTGCTGACAAATTTAGCGATTTTGTCAATAAAGACGAAAATGCCTAAATAATGTGAGGAAATAGAAATAAACAATAAAATTAAAATAAATAAACAACTCTCCACGCGCTTTGGTGCCGTAATGGGCGGAAATTAAAGGAGTTCTTTCATTTTATCCGAATGACAGCTACCTGACAGCAACCGACTTCGAAATCAAATACGCAATGTTGAAAACAGAAGCATTGAGATTAGAAAGGATTGGACCGATAATTAAATAGAAGGATTCACATTTTCAGGAAGCTTTTTTCCACCTGAAAAATAAATGATATCTCTTCGGTTTTTGGAATCAGAAGTTTCTTTCTGTATAAATTTGTTTTCGCGGGTAGTGCTAATTTGAGTTTTATGTAGTCTTATTTTTATATTGTTTTCGGAAGATAATAAGGTGGGTTACCTGTGAAAAAAATCCTCAATCAACTATCTTAATTTTTGACATCTGGCAACGGCGCACTATGGTACCAATGGGGTATTTCCACAAACCAGGTATACCGCTAAAAACAAGTGGAAGATTTAAAGATTATTTTTCTGAACATGATTACCGCATTAAAAATGTTTAATTTTAATATTTTCATTCATAATTATTGATTTCAAAATACGCGTAAACGGAACGAAACGTAAACGGCCCATGACTGCTTGTACGCATCATGACGTCACTAGAGTCGCCGTTCCGAGGTTTATCACCGTGTTACTATCAAACATCTAAACATTCTCGACTTGTTCGGGGTTATGGACGGTTTTATTTCATATTTAAGATTATAGTGTTATGTTTCTACAGTTTAATATAATATTGTCCAGTTGTAATGACTGACAGTAGTATTTTTAACGGCGTAATCCGACAACTTGCCTAAAATAGACACTACAATGAGTAACAGTAATTTTCTAAGCCCTAAATTTCGGGATTCTAAGACGATATGGTAATGAAAACATTTTATTTACACAAACTCTCTTATTATATACTGGTTTCAATATTTTGACAAAATAGAGTTAATTCCGGTCCTCTTTTAAAATTAAATTGGAACAAAACAGCAAGTGTCAGTTCGTTGCATAACTTCCCCGTCATAAAATGGTTTAAAACTTTGGCCATTCTACAAGTAAATTTCCTTATTTTAAGTGAATACCGCACAAAAGTCCCAACTGCTCCTAAACATCTGGAGCCAGTGAGACTATGGCATTCCATTTGGGATATTTTGTGAGGTTGAAGGTAGTGGGGAGGAAAGAAGATGCGGTAGAGGAAGGTGGTGAAGTACCTGGCTATTCAGATCTGGTCACTAACCACGGCTAAAGCCTTTGAAGCAAAGTTTCAATTCTGAAAGGTGGTCTTACACCAGGGCGATACTGAAAGTATCGTCCACTCTGGACTCTCATGTGCCGCAAATATAGTACATATTATTTTAAACGAATAAATTGTGAAATGCAAAAAAAAACTTATTCAAAGACCGGTCAGTGGCTGATTTGGCATCGCGTTTGGGTTCTCCATCACGACACAGGCAACATTATCCTGTTTCCTATGTGGTGGTACACATATTGTCTGATCATTCGTAACTCTTGTCTTGATTTAAAATAAATAAAAAAATATATTTTTTAAACGTTTATTTTAAAATTTATATTGTGTATTATATACATATTAACGCCGGGATTGCTAGTCGAGAGCCTTACCCCTCGACCACGGAGGCAGTCATTATTGTGTAGATATCCATCTTGCGACTGTAAATAAAGGTGTTTCCGCGTTTAAATTATGAATTAAATAGTCAATAACGAAAGGTTTTTTTTTGTAGTTTAAAATTTAAATCTAAAAAAAGGCACGGGGGCTTCATCGAAGCCTCCTTCTTCTTCTTCTTACTGTACTAAGGGCCAATATATACTGCAGATAGTACACAACTGCTGACCCTGTACGAAACGCAAGTCCGCCTGTTGAATTTGGCAGCCACCTTTGGTCTAGAGTCCCAAAATACTTGAAAATTCAGAAAGCACAAACGGGCGGTCCGTTCGATAGATTTCCCTCTCTAACAAACGGATTGCAATGTTTAGCGCGCAGGTGTCAGATGGGAATGGTGTCCTTGTTCTACCGGTATTTCAATAGAAGATGCTCCGAGGACCTAGCGTCATTGAACCCTTCGGCGCACACATTAAACGCACGCCCAACATTTGTACACGGTCGACATTTTTTGTCGCCTTAGAAAGGGTCGTTTAAACTTATTTTGGGTTTTTCTTGTAGTATTTGTAAACATGTGTACCAAACTATACATGTTTTGCAAGTGGGAAAATATAGGATAAATATAAAGATATAATTCGAGTAAACTGGAAGTCAATAAATAACACCAAGTACAATTTACGGACTCACTACAGTCACTCACGGGCGGCGATCGCATGATGAGAGGCGCCTGTGACGTCACAGAGTGACTAGTGGCAAAACCATCGTTTTGGTGGCATTTTAAAAAGGCGTATTTTAAAACGTTATAGAAAGTTAAGTCGTCGTCATAAAAATAAAATAAAAATTCCGTTATCATCGTAATTTTTTGCTTAATTTTTTTCAATAATAAAAAAAATTGTGGAAATACCCCATTGTCGGACCGCGCGAACTTCACACCTGTTCACACCAATCTTTCAAACATGTTTCAAAAACGCAGGAGACGGAAAACAAAGAACGTTTATAGTGTGGTTCAAGCTAGTATTGATGTGTATTCTGGCGCAGGAGTTCCGCCTTTAGATACACAAATAATGTTTCGGATTTATTCAAGAAAACATCTCCAATGCATGTTTTGTTTTATTTTGTAAAGTTCAAGCACAAATATTAAATATTTTCCGGTCAGTGTAAGGCTGCCTTTCCTCACGTAAGTTTTTCCCCGTAAGTCGCTCACGTAAGCGACTTCTAGCCAAATCCAATGTAAATTGTCGAAAAATTCTAAAATTTATGTAACAAACAATTTCAATGAATAAAGAAAACTTAAAAAAAAAAAATAAATAAAAAAATGATGCCAAAAGTCGCCAACCGTGATTTATAGCTTATATAAGTTACAGAAGTTATTCTTAAGTTTTTTGACAGGTCTAATCGCGTCCGCACGAACTTCCAGCCTTCTCACAGTTTATCAAAACAGTTTGATAAATTGAGCGACTTACCGTAAGAATGGGGTATTTCCACATTTTTTTTTATTATTGAAAAAAATTAAGCAAAAAATTACGATGATAACGGAATTTTTATTTTATTTTTATGACGACGACTAAACTTTCTATAACGTTTTAAAATACGCCTTTTTAAAATGCCCCCAAAACGATGTTTTTGCCACCATTCACTCTGTGACGTCACAGGTGCCTCTCATCATGCGATCGCCGCCCGTGAGTGACTGTAGTGAGTCCGTAAATTGTACTTGGTGTTATTTATTGACTTCCAGTTTACTCGAATTATATCTTTATATTTATCCTATATTTTCCCACTTGCAAAACACTTGCAAAACACATGTTTACAAATACTACAAGAAAAACCCAAAATAAGATGTTTAAACGACATTTCTAAGGCGACAAAAAATATCGACTGTGTACAATTGTTGGGAGTGCGTTTAATGTGTTTGACACCACCGTTCAATGACGCTAGGTCCTCGGAGCATCTTCTATTGAAATACCGGTAGAACAAGGACACCATTCCCATCTGAAACCTGCGCGCTAAACATTGCAATCCGTTTGTTAGAGAGGGAAATCTATCGAACGGACCGCCCGTTTATGCTTTCTGAATTTTCAAATATTTTTTGGGACTCTAGACCAAAGGTGGCTGCCAAATTCAACAGGTGGACTTGCGATTTGTACAGGGTCAGCAGTTGTGTACTATCTGCAGTATATATTGGCACTATAGTACAGTAAGAAGAAGAAGGAGGCTTCGATGGAGCCCCCGTGCCTTTTTTTTCAGATTAAAAGTTTAAGCTACAAAAAAAACCTTTCGTTATTGACTATTTAAATTCATAATTTAAACGTGGAAACACCTTTGTATACAGTCGTAAGATGGATATCTACACAATAATGACTGCCTCCGTGGTAGAGGGGTAAGGCTCTCGACTAGCAATCCCGGCGTTAATATGTATATGTATGTATATATAAATTGTATATATAAATTATATAATAAACGTTTAAAAAATATATTTTTTATTTATTTTAAAGCAAGACAAGAAAAGGGCCGGAATTAATTCTATTTTGTCAAAATATTGAAACCAGTATATAACGTATATAATATGAGAGTTTGTGTAAAAAAAATGTTTTCATTACCATATCGTCTTAGAATCCCGAAATTTAGGGCTTAGAAAATTATTGTTATTCATTGTAGCGTCTATTTTAGGCAAGTTGTCGGATTACGCCGTTAAAAATACTACTGTCAGTCATTACAACTGAACAATATTATATAAATTAATTACAACAATCTAATACTGTTCACACGCATAATATTCTGTCCTGCATAAAAACAAAATTTACAGAGTTTTATCGAAAGTTATAGTGAAACTTCCGTTCCTTGAAGTATTTAAACGTTAAAGTTAACAAAACGCATTGCTTAGTTCACGATTAACCTTCACATTAAAATCCAAAAGCGAATAAACAAAACATCAAGTGCTATAAGCAAATTTGTGACATTGTTCTACGCTAACAAGTGTGGGTAACACTCTCCGCAAACACAGTGCACAGTGTATCGGCCCGTGGTACCTACTCGCCACCATTCATAGCGGTTACTACAAGCGCTGCGGAAACAAGGCAGTCTCACCAGCCACTTTTGCAAGTAATATTTTACAACTTTTAACGAAAATGGATGCTCAGGCATATATTTCTCTAGCGAAGGACGCAGTCAACTTACTGACCAATATGATAATGGAGCCTAATAACAAATTTACGAAAGAGCAGATTGCCAAAATAATACCCCGAACTAACGACATACTAGGAACAATCGCCCAAATGGCAGTAAAAATGGCAAACCTTGAAGGCGAGTTAACCGCCCTAAAAAGTGCAACTACAAATGTGTGCTCCCCACAAGCCCAAACCCAAACTGTCTGCGAAATCCTTGCTGAAATGAAAGAACAAAGTTACAGAGACAAAAATCTGATTATTCACAACATTCCTGAGAATACATCATTATCTCAGACTGAATCAATAAACAGTGATATCGCATCAGTTAAGAAAATTATCTCCGAAATGGATGCTGCAACAACAAACCTTGACATAAAAATCTACAGATTGGGTAATAGGAAAACTGACAAACCGAGAGGTATAAAAGTTGAATTTCCGGAAGCCAAATGGCCGAAAATCCTACTAAAAAGGAAAGATACTCTGAAAAACAATATACGAATTTACCAAGACCAGTCTTTTCTACAACGGAAACATTTAAACGATTTAAGAGAAGAACTAGAAAAAAGGAAGTCTACTGGCGAAACGGACATCACAATTAAATACCTAAATAACAATCCCACAATCGTTAAAACGCACCCAAAAAACTAAACAGTAAAATTTCTATATATTATCAAAATGTACGAGGACTACGAACAAAATTACAGGACCTGAAATCAATCTTACCTACTTTGAACCACGACTCTTACGCTTTCACTGAGACATGGCTGAACAAAAACATTGACACTTCAGAATTAGGTTTCTTTAATCATACAGTTTACAGAAAAGATAGAACCGAAATCAATAAAATCAGAGGAGGAGGTGTGTTGGTATCCATAAGTAATAAACTTAGCTCAAGAAAACTCAAGTGCATATATACACAACTAGAACAACTATTCATCATGGTCTCCACCAAAAAAGAAAAAATTATTATCGGCTGTATCTACATTCCTCCATCTTCCGACGCCCAGATATATAAAGACCACTACCTTGAAATCGAAACAATCCGAAGAAAATTTCCTGGCTCAACCATGATATTGACAGGTGACTATAATCTGCCAAATGTCACATGGGACATAGACAACAGTAAAACTTCTTGCACGGACAACATCAACCACGGTTCTCGTGAGATTATCGAGATGTCAAATTTTCTAAATCTACGGCAGTTAAACTATGTATTCAATATTAATTCTCGCCTTCTTGACTTAGTATTTTCCAATTCCTTATTTGTTCAAGTATCCGCATCTACCGAATCTATCCTCCCAATCGACAAATACCACCCTCCTCTTACAATTGAATGCAACAGTTCTATAACAAGAAAAAATCCATCTGCATCAACAAAATTGAATTTCTTCAAAGCTGATTATAACCAAATCACAAATCTTTTATCTTCAACTGACTGGAACTTTTTAGACTTTGAAGAAAACATCAATGTAATGGTTGATAAATTTTACTTAATTCTTAATAATTCTATTGATTTGTTTGTACCCATTTCAAAAATTAATGTTCATAGCTACCCTAAATGGTTCAGTAACGATCTCATTAAAACAATTAGAGACAAAAAAATTGCTCATAAAATTTATAAATCATCACGTGATCCCAAAGATTACGCAAAATTTTGTGAACTCAGAAAGACCGCCAAAAATATGTCCATGTTATGTTATAAAAAGTGCATTGACAACTGTGAACAATTGGCTCTTGCCAACCCTCAGAACATTTATAAATTTTCAAAAATGCTTAATAACAACGACTCCGGTATTCCCTCTAACATGTATTTAGATAACAAAATGGCCGATAATCCCCAAGAAGTTGTTAATCTGTTTGCCGAATTCTTCAGCAAAGTCTATGAATCAACAAACAACTCCCCATTGATCAATGCCACAACATCCAATTATAACCAGATCGACTTCAATCAGTGCAAATTTGAAGAAAGCGACATTAGAACCAAATTAAAATCTCTCGTCCTAAATAAATCGGCTGGCCCTGATAACATTCCTCCAATCTTTTTATCGAAATGCTTATCAGTTTTAACTTATCCTCTTACTAAAATCTTTAACTTGTCTATAAAAACTGGCACCTTTCCGGAAAAGTGGAAAACAAGCTTTGTGTCTCCTATTTTTAAGAAAGGTGATAAATCTGATGTATCTAACTATAGACCCATATGTATTCAGTCGACAATCCCTAAAATATTCGAATCTGCACTGCTCTCTAAACTTTCACCTGAGATTAATAAAGTTATATCACATCTACAACACGGTTTCATGGCAAACAGGTCTACTCTTACGAATCTCATGATCTATCAGGAAAAATTGTTTAATAGTATGCACAATCATCTTCAAACTGACGTAGTATACACCGACTTTAGTAAGGCTTTCGACAAAGTCTCACACAAAATTCTCATACATAAATTAAGATCCTTAGGAATAACGGGGAATATTTTGAAATGGTTTGAAAGTTATCTACACAAAAGAAAAATATCAGTCAAACTAAATTCACACTTTTCAAATCAGTTCGAAATATTCACCGGAGTTCCACAGGGGTCACATCTGGGCCCAGTGTTATTTTCCTTATTTATAAATGACATAACTACCATCTTTGAAGGAGTTATGATACTCTTATTTGCGGATGACCTTAAAATATATAAAACAATTACGAATCTTAACGACTGCTGTATATTACAATCAAATCTAGTAAGGTTACAAGAGTGGTGCGCCCTTAATGAACTGTTCCTCAATATTGAAAAATGCCAAACAATTACTTTTGCGCGAATCAAAAATCCCATTAATTTTCAATATAGCATCAACAACATTTTCCTGAAAAGAGTAGATCAAATCAAGGACCTCGGTATTATATTTGATAGAAAATTAACTTTTGTTCCTCACATTAATGTAATAACTAACAAGGCCATGAAAAGTCTGGGGTTCATCCTAAGGACGGTTAAAGAATTTAAATCACTAAATTCGTTTAAATTGCTGTACACTGGGCTGGTGAGATCAAATTTAGAATACAATTCAACCATCTGGGCTCCATTATATAAGACACACCAACTAAGAATTGAAAGAGTACAGCATAAGTTCTTAAGATTTATTAATTATAAACTCGGTATACCTGTCGAAGATCTAAATTATGTATATTTAATGGAGTTACTTAATATAAGCGATTTAGCGTCAAGGCGCGTAGCGAGCGATTTATTTTGTCTTTTTAATATTTCAAATGGCAGACTGGACGCCCTTGATTTAATCAGTAAAATTAATTTGAGAATACCCACGCGCGATACTCGCTCTAATGCGATTTACCTTGTAACTAATTCTGCTAGTAATTATTTTGTTAACTCTCCTCTGCAAAGACTCCATATACTCGGTAACAAATATTCCTCCATAGACGTTTACCGTCATCAATCGATGTCAAAATTTAAACTCAGTGTATTAGAACAATTAAAATAAATCTATTAATATCATGCACTATATAGCACCTTAATCGAAATATTATGGTAGCTATGTTTC
The DNA here is from genome assembly GCA_936435175.1 of Glyphotaelius pellucidus. Taxonomy (NCBI): domain Eukaryota; kingdom Metazoa; phylum Arthropoda; class Insecta; order Trichoptera; family Limnephilidae; genus Glyphotaelius; species Glyphotaelius pellucidus. The sequence goes on from OW386560.1 coordinate 11,776,560, forward strand.
GATAAACACGTAATAAATACTTTAAAAAAGTTTGCTAATTACAAACATAAGTATTGACAATCCTATCGTATTTCCCTCTTTAATTAAAATAACAATCTCACATTAATTTACTTACCATATATTCTATGTTACCTGCTTTGTGTCAACTATTATACTTGGTGTTATCTATATTTTGTATATCTTATGTTATCTTTATTTTGTTTCTTATATTTATATTATGTTTATATTATATTATGTTATTTCTTATATTTTTCCAAACACATGTACTGCACTATATGTAAAAGCCCTATGGGCGTTTAAATAAATAAATAAATAAATAAATAAAAACTGTAGAAACATAACACAATCATAAACAATCATCTTAAATATGAAATAAAACCGTCCATAACCCCGAACAAGTCTAGGATGTTTAGATTTTTGATTGTAACACGGTGATAAACCTCGGAACGGCGACTCTTGCGACGTCATGAATCGTACAAGCAGTCATGGGCCGTTTACGTGTCGATCCGTTTACGCGTATTTTGAAATCAATAATTATGAATGAAAATATCAAAATTAAACATTTTTAATGCGATAATCAAGTTCAGAAAAATAATCTTTAAATCTTCCACATGTTTTTAGCGGTATACCTGGTTTGTGGAAATACCCCATTTTTCTAGTGGCCTTTCCTCGCGTACGCAACTGAACACTTGACGTTTGACGTTTAAATAAATGTTAAAATATGTTCCGATGAAGAAGAGATGCTACATCAGGGAGAAAACAGAGATATTTTAATAGATGTTTATTTACCAGGAAAGATTTCCGACTAATATCTATTATTATGACCTAAAGTTAGTATTTGAATTTCGAATGCGTAATTAATTAAGCATTCGAAATTCAAACGTCAAAAGTCGAGTTCTGTTAAGAAATTTAGCGATGATATTGTAGACGAAATATAAAGGAGAACACGCAGATTTCAACTTAGACCTAACCTACCTAACTAGATTTTTATTAGGTATTTATTTATCAGGGAAAGAATAGAATACCTATTTTAATTGGTCAATTTCTTCCGTGTCTCTGAAATCGATTTATAAATTAATAGACTTTATTTACAAGTGAGTTCACGAAAGATATAATCATCCATTACGACAGTATTTATTTGCAATTTAAAGTCATAATTAGGTATTAGGCTCGCGCGGTTGACAAACCCCAAACGTCATTCGATTTATCTCCGGTACCAACCGCTCCGTACGGCTCCTGTAAAAATATGAACTTATTTCCCCCCCGCCGGCCACGCCTGCCTTCAGGCTTCCCGCTTCACCCACTTCAAAAATAATATTAATATTAATGTTGTTAATATTCGTTATTATATTATAATTTTATTATCAAATATATTTATTATATTGTATTTAGGTATCAGGTTTGTATCAGGTATTGTATTGAGGTTATGCGCAATGATTGAGCTTAATAATCACCACTTTAAAATATTATGATACCTAAATACAATATAATAAATATATTTGATAATAAAATTATATTATAATTTTATTATACGCCGCTTAAAGCGGCGCATCCTGCTTAGTCGGAAATCTTTCCTGGTAAATAAACATCTATTAAAATATCTCTGTTTTCTCCCTGATGTAGCATCTCTTCTTCATCGGAACATATTTTAACATTTATTTAAACATCAAACGTCAAGTGTTCAGTTGCGCACGCGTGGAAAGGCCACTAGCAAAATTGTGTGACCGCGCGAACGCCGCGAACTTCACACCTGTTCACACCAATCTTTCAAACCATGTTTCAAAAAACGCAGGAGACGGAAAACAAAGAACGTTTATAGTGCCGTTCAAGCTAGTGTTCATGTGTATTCTGGCGCAGGAGTTCCGCCTTAAAGCGGCGACTCCTGCGCCAGGAATACACATGAACACTAGCTTGAACTGCACCCAAAACATTGAAAATTTGAACACTTCGTGTTCAAAAACCCTGTGTTCAAGCTTTACCAGAGGCGACGGAAAACATTCATCTCCCGGGCGAAGGGGGAAGGCTGGCGGGGCCGGCGGGGGGAAATTTGTTCATATTTTTACAAGAGCCGCGCGATGCGGTCATTTATGGAGAATCAAATCGAACAAGTTTTTGAGGTTATGCGTAATGAGCGAGCTTAATAATCACTAGTTTAAAATATTGTGATACCTAAATACAATATAATTAATATATTTGATAATAAAATTATAACAATATTAATATTAATATTATTTTTGAAGTGGGTGAAGCGGGAAGCCTGAAGGCAGGCGGGGCCGGCGGGGGGGAAATAAGTTCATATTTTTACAGAAGCCGTACGGAGCGGTTGGTACCGGAGATAAATCGAATGACGTTTGGGGTTATGTCAACCGCGATAAAATTCAAACAAGACGTAAAGAAATGCTTTGTAAGTATTGGACGCCACTACTGCAAACATTTGTAAAATAAATCACACATAGACAGAAAAAAATTTACACACTAATCCATATAAAATGTTAACTCTCTTTAAAGTATTTAGCCACACTTCCAATCACCTTTCTATCTTTACTGTATTCAAATGAATATGCATGTTACCTTAAATATTCTTGTAACTTCCAATTTGGAAGGCGGGAATGGGTACCGCCGCCCCGGGAACCTTTATTGGATAATCAACACCTCTGCCATAGGTCACCCCAAGTGGTTCGCTACGTTTGGTGATTTAGCAGGGGTGCCCGGGTTCATGGGGTGAGGTTTGTCTAGGTCTTGGAGGCGGATGATCAGGACACACTGAACCCCAGATTCCTACCCACCCCTTAAACCCTTTTCCTTCCCAGAACTCTCCTTCCCTTCCTCTCCTAAAAGAACCCTCCACACAGCATCCCCAAAGATGACATAGGCCCTGAGGGTAATTATTTTCGTCAGGGCCTCCTGTGTGGAAGTTATGTAAAAAAAAAACTATTAAATATGTTCATTTTTGTACCTCTAAGTCTGTCTCGACACAGGTATATCCCAGAGAGACAGGCATCGAAAAACAATGTAAACATACTGTACATAGTATATAGATAAATAAATAAAAAAATAAACTTTTTTATGCGTGTTTTCCCATCTTCCGTGACTTAAATAGTTGATTCCAGTAGTAATTAAATTGAAGGCAAGCGTATATATATATATATATTTTAAATGCGTGCGTTTAGCTTTATTTGGCAACTTTACCTGTGTTGAAACTTAATTTATACAGTATTTGTAACCTTTGTCACATATTCTAATTTTTAAAGAACTCGTTTCAAAAAAGCATAAAATAGGAATTCAGGAAGCAATCATTTTCCGCATTTAGCATTGTCAAGGTTTGCAGCTCGAAGCTCTCAGGTACTGAAAGAAATAACACAGAGGATGTGTTACATTCGATAATATGTAAAAACTTCACCTACGCAACAAAAAAAGAGAAAATCGTCTAATTATTTCATTTATTTATGACCTTTTACACAATTTTCACAGAGTTGGGGCTTGATTTAAAAAAGCAATAAGTTTTTAAATTGATCAAAAGAAAGAAAAAAATGATAATGGTACAAACGGTTCCATGTCAACTGAGAATAAAATCAACTCAACACCTCCTTGAAAAGTTATTAAAAGCTATGAAAAAAATAATTTTAAATTAGCCGATAACCCTAACCTAATGTAACCTATTTAACTTTTTTTTATATCACTCTAAATGATGGTTCTGAGTTGGTTTCATTCCGAGATGTCCGGTCACCGGAACAAACACAGTGTACCAATAAGAAAATTGTCTTCATTTCAAGTTTTTTTACGTCATTTATAATACTAGTAAATGCTAAGAACTTACTGACCACAGAACGTAGCAAAAATTAAAGATTACATAATAATATAACAAAAAGTAACATAATTAAGGCGACGCTTCCCGGCTCAAAAAGAAGGTGGAGAGGAGAGATCTGTAATTACGAATGTTGGACAGAGCGGGCTAATATTTTCAAAGATAAAATTGAAGCGAAAATTATGAAAATGCTTAATAAAACATGACTCGTTTAAAATATAGCAAAAATCTCGTGGAAGGTACCTTAAGTATCATTTAAAGAAACATTGTGATTTTTTTTCACAAATATAACTTATAAAATAACAGAAATAGACTTGTTTTAAATAATTTTCGGAGCATACTTTGCGATTTTTTTCGATCGAGGGAATTTCATATAATTTGCGTTTCGGCATGGAACGTATCTAGATATTATAATCAATGTCATGAATGTTAAACAGTTATATATTACACAAACGCTTTGTAGATTTTTTGATAATATTAATATGGCAGAAAGAGCACAGCAAATTCGTACTACTAGAATTGGCTCTGGTCTGAACTTTGTTGCAATTCAAACTAAAACTTCTTTTGGCCAAAGAAATTATTTTTATCAGGCTCCGCTCATTTTTAACAGCCTTCCAGAAAATATCAAGTCATCTAATTCCCTGAACACTTTTAAAAAGATTGTTAAATTATTTATGTTAGCCGAGGACTGCCAATTGATTTTTTCAACTTTGTCCTTTCTAAATTATTAGCTAAATGATTATGTTTATAGTAATAATAAGCCAAATTAGTATTAGCATTCTCCTGCCAAATTTAAAGCATATTATATTATATACATATATTTATTATTTACAACTTAATCATTGAAACAAAACAAAATACTTTTATTTTTTACTTCAAATCAGTCCTCAAAACAATGGTCACCCTACAAAAGTCTGCATGTTTACACGAATGTACTACCTAGCGCCAGCAGTTTAGTAATAATCTCAACCTGTAAGAAATACAACAATATTGTTCTTTCAATATCTGTATAATTTTGTGTTATTTTGTTAATTTGTAGAATTGTTAACCTCAACACAGGCTTGTCCTAGTGAGGTTGCAAATTGTTTTGTAAACATTTTTACCTGCAATGTAAAGAAACAATAAATAAATAAATAAATAAATAAAATAAATTATCTTCAAAAATAACAGGTATTTTTTTAAGAGCTTACAAATGCTCGGATAAATTCGAAATTCGGATAGCGGCGGCTTAAATGTTGACTTTGCTTTCACCAATCAAACTGAGCGATCGCTCAAGTCAAGAAGGAGTTCACCTGGATATGTGACTGTGCGCGATTTTCGCTCAGGCGTATATTGGTAGTGGTGACCGGCCAACACAGAATGAAACCAACTCGGAACCACCTCAGAAAAGTAATAAAAAGTGATGATAAAAATATAAAAAAATGGTTAAATAGGTAACGTTAGGTTAGGGTTAACGGCTATTTTAAAATTATTTTTTTCAAAGCTTTTAATGACTTTTTAAAGAGTTGTTGAGTTGGCTTGATTCTGAGTTGGCATTGGCAGTATGCGATGACGTGATGCGTTAGGTTGATATTGTTAATGAAATTTTAACGTTTTCCAGAGTGTTTTTTTTTAACGTAAATGCCTAACTGCCACCCAATTTTTCCCAGGAATGCAGAGGAGAAATGGAAAACTCGCGAGATTTGATCTAGAAATACCGGACAGAAAAAGCAGAGAAAACCAGCGCGAATTGATCCAGAGTGGTAGGTACTTTCAGTATCGCCTAAGTGAAAGACCACCATTCAGAATTGAAACACTACTTCAAATGGCTTTAGCCTTGTGTGGTGAATAGTCAGGTACATCAAACAAGAGGCAAACTTCCTCTTTCATTCCCTACTACCTTCAGTCACACAACATAGCCCATACGGGGATACCATAGTCCCACTAGTTCTCCAGACGGTTCGGAGCAGTTTGGATTTTCGTGGGGTGTTCAAATTTAAAAAAAAATGAGAGAGTGCAATTCACACGCGGTAGAAACGAAACCTTCACAAAACTAAAGTAGACAAGAGTGGGAAGGCTACGAAGCACCGCACAAAGTGGAGACCGATAGTTTACGAAGCACCGCACAAAGTGGAGACCGATAGTTTACGAAGCACTGCACAAGAGGAGACCGATTATACTATCTCATTCTCTCGCAGGCTAAATCCTATAGATGTATGTGTTTGCCTCTTTTTTCACAAAACTAAAGTAGACAAGAGTGGGGAGGCTACGAAGCACCGCACAAAGAGGAGACAGATAGGCTACGAAGCACTGCACAAGACGAGACCGATTATACTATCTCATTCTCTCGCAGGCTAAATCCTATAGATTTATGTGTTTGTCTCTTTTTAAGTCGCTATTTTTCGTTTCATCAACGGTGCTAAAGAAGTGTTCACTTAAAAAAACTCTTAATTAAAAAATCGAGTGCAGTGTACAAGCGGTTGAAGTGAAACTATCGTCCACACATTCTCAACCAATAAGAGCCTTGAAAAGTGAGGTCATAATCAAACCGGCCAATGAGCGCAATTGACATGTAAAAAAAAAAGAATGGTGTATTAATGAATTATTGATTGATTGAATCTATGAATAAATGAATGAACGTGTGAATGAATGAAAAAATGAAATAATGAATGAAGGAATGAAGGAATGAAGGAATGAATGAATGAATTTATTAAGTTGCATTAATACTAACATTTTAAAAAATACGTACTAAAATTATTCTGCGCCGAGCCAATGATAAAATAATACTTTTTCTTCCGCTAAAATGGCCTTTTACTTTTGGTCAAAATCACGTTTAGAGCGTTTTCCTTAATTCATTATATTCCGAAAAGAGTCCTTCGAATGCCACCACGCACAGAATGTATTATTGTCGACATTCCCCATATTACAGCCTTATTTTCATCATATTTTAATTAAAATATCGTTTCCTATTTACTCGTAGATTTTACAATAAAGCTTATTTTACAACATAGAGTTAGTAAATGTATAGAATTACCAATTTTCATACATAGAGCTACGAAAGAATCTCGTAAAAATCGTAATAAGTTTTTGAAGTGAAACTTCTTTAGCCCCGTTATGATTTGAAATTCGCATGAAACGGAAATGACGCATGCAATATCTACGAAGCGTCAAATTGCTCTCGTTGGTCGGTTTGATTATGACCTCACTTTTCAGGATTCCTATTGGTTGAGATATGAAACGGAAATTACATTCATTAATTCATCCAATAATTCAATCATTCATTCATTAATTCGTTTCCCGGCATGCGTTGCCTTCCCTCTCCCCACTCCCCTCGCCCGCTCCCCCGTCCCGCAAACTCCCCTCCCGAGTTCCCCCTCCCCCTCTCTGGTTTTCCTCTCCCCTCCCCTCTCCGCGAGCACATCAAATCCCCAAAGTTTCATCGCAATCGGATGAACGGTTAGCAATACATAATTTCATGATGCCAGAACTCACTATTGTGTATAGAAACCATCGCGGGCATGCACACATCAAATTCCCAAAGTTTCATCGCAATCGGATGAACGGTTAGCAATACATGATTTCATGATGCCAGAACTCACTATTGTGTATAGAAACCATCGCGGGCATGCACACATCAAATTCCCAAAGTTTCATCGCAATCGGATGAACGGTTAGCAATACATAATTTCATGATGCCAGAACTCACTATTGTGTATAGAAACCATCGCGGGCATGCACACATCAAATTCCCAAAGTTTCATCGCAATCGGATGAATGGTTAAGCAACGCATAGCATGTATATATATACAAACCCAGAAACAAACATATTTTAATTTTTATATATACTTATATATAGATTGAAAATGCACCCGACATGCTGATACATTTTAATTTTGATTTTTTTTTAGTTAAGTCTATATCAATATTTACATTCATAGAAAATACTTTCGCATACAATTCGCTAAAAGCTTTGAAATATTTAAATACAAAATAAGATACGTCTGTAATGCTTGTGTTTGTGATTATATTATTTATTTTGAATTTTAATTTAATTTGCCTTTTGATTATTTAAGTTAATTTTAATTTAATTTTTAATTATTAATAATATAATTAGGGTGTTAAGGGACGTACTTGACTTAGGCCCTCCGTTCATGGAGATACTTACAAACTACGTGATTGTGACACAACGTACCCTGCAGATATACTACTTTTTAATGCTGGTTTCCGTACACGGCGCTACCCGAAATATACGGAACTTGATCATTTTTCACGTGCAGCCGTGGAGTTAACACGATGTCAAACGATGTCAAATGGCTTTTTTTCCAACATCAATCTATGCCTTCTCCACTAAATCCTTTGTTACGTATTCTGGTAATGTGTAGTTATATAAACACGCATTTTTTCCACTTCCAGAACAAATCTAACATTACTTTCATGTTCCGACGCCATTTCTGTCAAACGTCAAACGAAAGTAGTAGACCCGAATGCTGCAGCGTGTAGCGCGCTACCAGCACCGTCAGTAGCGCGCTACCGACTTCAACCCGACATCCGTCGCGTACCGCCGTGTACGCACATCAGCAAAATTGTATGGCGGGTACCCGCGAGCGGTGCGCGTGCTACGCGCATCAGGCTCGAATAGCTTGTAAGTAGCTCCATGTATGGAGGCGCTAACTCTAAGGCCCTCCGTTCATGGAGATACTTACAAACTACGTGATTGTGACACAACCACAAGTACCCTGCAGATGTACTACTTTTTAAAGCTGGTTTCCGTACACGGCGCTACCCGAATTATACTGAACTTGATCATTTTTCACGTGCAGCCGTGGAGTTAACACGATGTCGAACGATGTCAAATGACTTTTTTTCCAACATTAATCTAAGCCTTCTTCACTAAATCCTTTCTTGCGTATTCTGGTAATGTAAAGTTACGTAAACACGCATTTCTTTCACTTCCAGAACAAATCTAACATTACTTTCATGTTCAGACGCCATTTCTGTCAAACGTCAAACGAAAGTAGCAGACGCGAATGCTGCAACGCGTAGCGCGCTATCAGCACCGTCGGTATCGCGCTACCGACTTCAACCTGACATCCGTCGCGTACCGCCGTGTACGAACACCAGCAAAATTGTATGGCGGGTACCCACGAACGGTGCGCGTACTACGCGCATCAGGCTCGAATAGCTTGTAAGTAGCTCCATGTACGGAGGCGCTAACCAGTGATTCCTGACATTATTTGGAGTAAAAAATGTAAATGAAATTTTGGTCACCGGTGAATTTTTTTGATATGTTTTCTTTCAATTTTTTTTTCAAAAAGTATCGTATATCGTCTCATAATTACTCTCTATATTATTCACTTTAATTACGAAAAGTAATATATATTTTTTAAGGAAAGACAAACATTCCCGGGTTACGAATAACCTGACAGAATTTGAAAAATCTCCTACTACCACCACAGTAAGCGGAAAATGTGATGGAGGAATTAGCCAGCCGAGGAATCGAACACGCGACGCCTGGGTGGGACCCAAACGCGATGCCAACTCAGCCACTGACCGGTATGATTGATTCATTTGGTCGGGCTATGTCTTCCTCGGGCGTCCTCGATTTCTTCTAAAATTTACCTCCATGTCTATATCACATAAACGGAACTGTAAAAATAATTAATAAGTATATAACCAATGGGCGCATTCTTTCACGAGTTTAGTATCACGTCATATTGACAAAAGCTAAACCGCAAATATCTGTTACGGAAAACTTATCACGAAGGTCAAAGGAAAGTAAGTGCCTATATTTCCTATCCACACTTTAACTACTGCTCAACTATCCTTTTCCTGTGTAATGAACGAGAACAAAATAAGTTTCAAATTCTCCAAAACAGGGCAATGAGAATAATACTTCGACGAAATAGATTCTCAAAAGTAAATAAAATGTTAAAGGAACTAAATTGGCTAACCGTGAAACAGATGTTGACCCTGCACACGATGATATTTATCCATAAAATAGTGAACAACATGTTACCAAAATACTTCTCAAACAAAATTATATACAACCAACAAGGACATTCACAGACATAATACAAGGACTTGCAAGGAAATCAGACTACAAAAAAAGGACAAAACGAATACGCAGAACAGTTTACTATACAAAGGGATGAAGTTATACAACACTCTACCAGAAACTTTAAAGGCCGCACCAATTGGAAAGTTCAAAATATATTGTAGGAGATACATAGAACAAGAAAAAATATAGTTTGAAATATGAAATGATATAATTAATTAGGAAATTGTAAACTTAAATGTACAATTTACTAAAATAAAACAAATAAATAAAATAAATAAAAATAAATCCTATTATCTAAGAATTGAAGACGATAGATTTGAAATTTATTGTTTGTCAAATAAGGGTAGAAAATATAAAAAATGGAACAACAAAATTTTTAGTCTGGCAACACCAATTTAACTGTAAAATATTCTTTTAAAGTGCAATGACACTGAAAATACAGAACACTGTATACAAATTTAAAAAAACTTTTTTTTTCTTAAAAAAAAAAAAAAATTAATCGAAGAAGCACTGTTATGCATTATTTACCAATTTCAAACCTAAAATCGACTTCAAAAATACCTAAGTAATAAGTTGGTAAAGATATCAAACGAATTTATTTACAGTGTCGATTTTTTGTATTTATTCGCTGATGTATACAGTATACAGACAAGTAGTTTTTTCCTTGATGCATTTGAATGAAAACATGAGCCTAGTATGGTGTTCGTGATAAAGTTAATGAATATTGTAATGCGAAATTTATATGATATAATAAAAAAGGAAAATTGAAAAAATTTGCATATTTGTAACAGGTACCTGTTTCGGGGTTTCTACTATAATAGGATGCAACTCGATCTATAAATTATAAATAGATATTGAAAGTCACCTTTTGTATTATGAATTTCTAGAAATAAATGACCTACGTAGCACAAAGGTTGAACGCATTTACAGAGTGGTTGAAAAGCATTTTCAGCAAAGTTTATAAGCTTTTATGCTTTCAATTCTGTTACTTTTAACATACTACTAGATTATTATATATATTATAGATTATAATTTTTTTTTTCAGTGCAAAAATTCTGGAACTAACTACCGTAATATGTACCTACTTCTCATTGCCATGCATACCAACGAAAGGTATTAAGGGGGTATTCTAGTCTAGAATTTTTTTTCATTTTTCGATAGTTTAGATATTCAAGAAAGCCTTCATCCCCCCCCCCCCCAAAATCGCCTTAAAAGGATTTATCGAAATTCGTATTATTTTTAAAGTTATAGCCATTTTAGTGTCGTGGCAATTCATTTTTTTTTACGGATACTAGCTAGAATCTAAACAGAAAACGCCTTTTTCTCGAAACTTCTTTTTCAAATCTTGAAATCTCAAGTTCTAATTGACCGATTGTCTTGAAATTGGGCATGAATTTTCTTTATATATCCCTCTATGGTAGGAGCCAACAAAACATAAAATAAATAATTTTAACTATTTTTTTTATTTTTTTTTTATGAAAACAATAAACTTTGTGTACACCACTGTTTATAAATAGTGGTGAACACAAAGTTTTTTGTTTTCATTAAATTAATAATGACGCCACAAAGTGAATTTGCGAATTTTGAAGAAATTTTAACTATTTTTAAAAATTCAGAAATATCAAAAATAACCGAAAAATATTTTTTTAGCCATTTTGCGAGACATTTTTTATTTCATTTTTCTTGGTTCCTACCATAATGACAAGACGGACACGCTCTTTTCCCCCCCTCTACTTAAAAAGCGTGTAACTTCGCGAAATACATATAAATATATTATTTTTTAAATTTTTTTGAGAATTCTTAATATGTATTAAAAAATGTGTACTTAAAATAATATTTTTTTTTATCGACCTCCAAAAAACTCCCAACATTCGGGCTTCTAGACAAAAATACACACCAAGTGAATTCATCAGAGCAATGTTCAATTTTTCTCTTAAAAAATACAAAAGATTGTGGTTGGACAATAATAAAAACTGTACAAGAGTAACTTAATTTTACATAAATTTATAAACTATTCTTGTGTAAAAGCCCCTAAAAAGGTGTTTAAAAAATCTGGTCACGGAATCGAACTAACGGGTTCTATGCCAGAAATGTAAAACGTGATTTTTTTCAAAGCTGGTAGAAATTTACATAAAAACTGTGTATTTTCCAAAAAAATATTATGTAAGCTATTTCAAACAAACAATAAACAGATTTTTTTTAACTTGTTTTTGTAACTGCCAATATCATATTAATTATACGTTTAGAAAGAAACATACGTTCACAAAATGTCTACTGGAATATAATTAAAGAGATTCGACATTATCTTCTGTCGTTTTCGTTATGAGAAGGAAGATTTTTATGAACGGATTTTAGAACGATCGTCGATGATGTGCCTACGATCTCTCCCTGGAACTAGTATATTTTAGTTTTTGAACACGCTCACATCGCATTTCATATGTTTTCTTTATTCTATGGATAAACACTTTAAAAAGATTCCATAGCTATCCATAAATTGATAAAAAAAGATTTAATATGTTTTGCGTTGAAAATAATATCGTAATTTAGATCTATAAATAAATCAAGAAAAAAGATACATGAAAATTGGCATATTATTTGTAACAGGTTCCTATTTCGGGTTTTTACATTAAAATGAGATGCAATTTGTTCAATATATAACATTACTGGGTATTTCTCATTAAATTTCGAAATTTGAGTCCTGAGTCATTGGTGCTGAGTCACATGAATTAATTATGTATGTATTTTTTTATTTCAATGCATGCTTTACTATGTCTAAACTACCACTTTTGTTTAAAAAGAAAACGTAACCGATTAAGAAAAAAAAAATTATCAGTTTGTTATCGTAAAAGTCATTCTCTCACTTTGTCCCTCAGTCCAATAATAGGTATTTACTAAAAAGCCTGTTCATCTCAAATTAAGCAATATTCTTATTAATTAAATATTGCTAATATATTTATTTATTTATTTGTAAGACAAACAGCTTTTACATTAAATATAGATAGATGCATATAAAATTAAATTAAGTTAAGCCAAAAAGGTCTCATATGTTAAAATTATTTGAAGATGGGGTTTTATTATATCTAAAAATTAATTTTTGGTGAGGGGGAGAGGAAGAGGAAAATAGGATAAGGATAGAAGATGCCCCCGATACATTCTACAATCTTGAATTAATTTTGAATTAATTTTCAATCGTACGCGTTACTTCTATTCGGTATTTCTGAAGGCTATTGTTAAAAATGTCTATATTGTAAAATAGTAATGGACAGAGTAATGGTCAACGCATATCTAGAGCTAGAAATGACTTTAGCCATGTGTGATGACCAGATCGAATAGTTAGGTACTGCCTTACTTTCCTCTTTCCTATCTCCTTCCACTCCCCACTATCTTCAGTATAACAACATACCCTAATTGGGGAAGCGAAAGTCTCATTGGGCATAATGCGGCAGTCAAAAAAGATCCGGGTTTTCAACAGACGAGTGTTGTAACTCATAAAAATGGCAGAAAAGTGATTCCTGAAATTATTTGGAGTAAAAAAGGCAAATGAAATTTTGGCCTCCGGTGAACAATCATTAATGTTTTTTTTTTATTCAAAACCAAACAAAAAATAAATCTTCCACATGAAATCACTGGTCATTCAACCGAGTAACCATCCAAAATACTTGAAAAATACCCTCGACTCTGTGCAGAAACGGGCGGTCCGTTTGATAGATTCTCCCATCTTAACAAACGGGTTGCAATCTTTAGAGCACAGGCGTCGGGTGGGAATGCTATCCATGTTCTACCGGTATTTCAATGGAAGATGCTCTGAGGAACTAGCGTCATTGATCCCTTCGGCACCGGTGCATAGTCGGGAGACACGCCAAACGCGCGCCCAACATATGTACACGGTTGACATTTGTCACATGAGAACGGGTCGTTTTTTCGACTCGTTCTTGAGTTCAACAGCTCGGCTATGGAACGATTTGCCGGCCTCTGTGTTTCCTCCCCCCTACAACATGGGTCTCTTCAAGACCAATGTTCATTCCTTCCTCTCCTCAAAAAGACCCTCCACACAGCATCCCAGATGACATAGGCCCTGAGGGGAATTATTTTCCTCAAGGCCTCCTGTGTGGAGTTAATGTAAAAAAAAAACCCCTCTCCCCGACGCTACCTGTCCAACTAAACTAATGATTTTTTTAAATGTTAAATAGAAAAAAAATCTAAATGTTATCGGACATCAAAATTTGACCGACTTATTATGGTATCTGGGTTGTTCTTCTTTTTAACCTACATAACTTTTACCACTCTGTCACATTTCCACCACTCTGACACATTTTGTATTTACTATAAATGAATTCTCTCTGGATCTCAGAGGGGAAATTGTAGCAAAGGGGGAAGGAAGCCTAAAATGCCTATTGGGGGTGACAAATAAGAGCTGCGTATATACCAATTTCGTGACAGAATTAACGTACGACATAAAAGTTGTAGGAGACAAGTGTTTGAGATTTTTAAATACTTTGTTAAACATCATTAAAAATAATAATCGTCGTAACTTGAAAGGTTTATATCTTTTGGAGTTTAAAAATGGTTTTTATTTTATGTCGTCATATCATTTTTTTATAACATTATAGAATATACGCAGGTCGAGGTGGCGGGAGACAACTCACTTGCTGGATTGGTTTGTACTATGTCCATTTTTGGTTTTTTTTAAGCTGTGAATGCAGTAATATTAGTTATATTTTTATCTACCATGTCCACTTACAAAAAAAAACACATTTCCGCCGGTAACTTACATTTTGAACATCACTTTTTATTCTATCTCCACAGTAATCACAAAATATAAGTATTGGAGTGTACCATGTCCATTCTGGCCAATAGAAATGCTCCATTTTATGGACATAGTATAAACCAAAACTCAACGCTTTCCATTATCTGCGCGCGCAACAGCTATACACGTTGGAACTGTTAAAATATTTGAATTTGCATTTAACTTGGTGCTGTTTATTGTAACATTTTATATATTAAACATCCTATTAAAACAGTGTATTTAGTACAATAATACACTATTAATTGACATTTTAGTACGTTAAGTAAAAAAACTTGCATAATTGTATCTGTTTTGAACGTGAATTGCGACATTGAATTCTACGCAGACTAAATTAAATTGTCTTGTTTTGTTGTTCTTATTTATTAAAAAATTAAAAAGAAATGTTTATTATGTTGAGAAATATTTCATTTTTAATAATAGGTACAAAAGAAACAAAAAGATAATAACAATGTTTATTGCCTTTTGTATTGCAATTCATATGAACATATTTTATTTTCTTATTTCTAATGAAGAATTTTTATTTATTAAACTTTTGATTACTTCATACATTTTATTATAAGAACCAAACCGTGCCCTAGGATTAACTTACTGTTGGTGTGATCTATCACCTATCTCACTGAGAATATACACATTTAGTATAAACCAGTACTAAGTATGAACAATGGACATGGTATAAACCAATTATCATTCTTTTGCTATTTTGTTGAAAAAATTTGTCCTTTTACGTTTTTCATAATGCTTTTATTCATATAAAAATTCAACCAAATATGTCGTTCTTCTGCTTATAGGTAGACTAACCCTCGTATTAAAAAAAAATATTTGTAATAATTTGTTTGAAATAAAGGGAACAAAAATATAATTTTTTTAACTTCAAACCTTGTTTTCTCAATACGAGTTTTGGTGGATATAGTACAAACCAATCCTCAGCAAGCGAACTGTGATGTGTATGAAATACACTTCTATCACGAGGAGTTACAACTCTGTAACGTAATTTTACTACAAAAATATAAACACATTTTTTTAAAACGCACACAGTCGTTACGTCTTTTAGTACAGTAGATTTTAAAATAATTATAAAATTATAATATTGGTAATTCTGTTGAATTTTTCTCCACTAACTGGTAGAGACAACTTAATGTAGGTTAAAAAGAAGAACGACCATCCATTTACCTGCTTGAAGAATGTCTGAAAAAAGAATTGTCATTGAGATAGTGACGTTTCTTTAAAGAAATCGCATAATTCCGTATTAAAAAAAAGACAGAATGTGCAATTCACACGCGGTAGAAGGTAGAAGTGAAACCTTCAGAAAATTAAAGAAGACAAGAGTGGGGAGGCTGCAAAGCACCGCACAAAGAGGAGACCGATTATACTGTCTCATTCTCTCGCAGGCTAAATCCTATAGACGTATGTGTTGTCTCTTTTTAGTGTCGTAATTTTTCGATTCATCGAGTTTCAAATCACAACGATGCTAAAGAAGTTTTCACTTCAAAAAATGTTCTAAAAATGTTCTAAAAAAATCTAAACAAACTAGTGGTCGTCCAATGGTCGAAATTCGACCATAATTTAATGTATTTTTTATGCATAATTTTAAAAAAATTGGCATTCTGCACTTCTGCTCTATATAAACTATAAGTGTGCGAAATTTCAGACTCCTCCGTCCGCGCAATTTTCGTAAAAAGGGGTACAAAGTTTTTGCTTAACGTATAATATACTGATGATATACTCATGATGATGATGATATTATAAATGCGAAACTGCGTGTGTTTGTTTGTTACGCTTTCACGCATAAACCAATAAACTGATTTTAAAACTTCTTTCACCAATAGAAAGCTACATTATATGCGAGTAATTTAGGCTGTTTATAAAGATAAGCCAGAGCTTACCATTATAAACAGCTTATATTAGAGAGCGAGCTTACCATTATTATATTATTATAATGGTAAGCTCTGGCGTCATGAAATTATAAATATATTTATTATATGTTTTCTGTCGCTAACAAAAGCTAGCTAACGTCAGAAAACAAATCGTTGCCATGGAAACGATGTTGATATATTTGCTGGAAATCGTAGTTAATATTTATCTATCTATATAAAAATGAATCTCCGAAATGTTTGTACGCGCATAACTTCTGAATGAATGCACCAAATTGGATAATTCTTTTTTACTACTGGTGAGCTGTGGCTTATGAAATTTAGGTGGCACGCGAACTATTTGAAAACTGAATGTACCGGGAATGAATGAATGGAATGCGGAAGGGGTGGTGAAGGAATGGGGGTGGAGGGGGGGGATAATTGGTAAGTGCAAGCGCTACAGTAATTTCCCCCTAATACCATGCGAGCGAAGCCGCGGGTAAAAGCTACTTACAAATCTTGTGATTTCAGAAGAAATTTTGAATTTGATTTATTTAGGGGGTATTCTAGTCTAGAAGCATGAATTGTAGGTGTTTTTTCAGGTGCAACAAAAAAAACAATAACATTTTTACCAACTATTTTTCATCAAATATTTATTAAACATTAAAGAATCCATTAAAAAAACGGTCAAACGAAAAAATTCAAAATTCAAAAAGTTACAGGGTGTTGAAGTGGGGGGTCTCAAAAAAATGGCGCACCCTGGTTGACACGATTGCAACCCTCCCAGTAATCTAAAAAAAAAAAAACAATAGCCCGAACTAAGGAAAGACGTTTTTGTACCAGTTTTTTTGACTTTTCAAGTTTTTAAAAAATAGTAAAAATTAAAATTTTGTTATAGTTTTGTTATAGAGAAGGCTCACACCAAATTTCAAGTAAATTGGTTCAGTAGAACTTGAGATATCGTGTCAACCGTGTCGAAAAAGTGGTTTGGAGAAAAATGGGTTTAAAATTTTGTTCTATTTAGATTTTGGTTGGATTCCGTCTAAACCGCGACATTAAAATGGTTATAACTTTTAAAATAATGCGAATTTCTAAAAATCCTTTAAAGGAAATATGTTTGAATATTTAAAGTTTGGAAATATGAAGAAAAAAAATTGTTTTTTTTTTCTAGACTAGAATACTGCTTTAAATAAAAGAAAATAGAAACATCTTCTAGAAACATTTTCTAGACTAGAATACTGCCATAAATAATAGAAAATAGAAACATACCGTTCGGACGCGAGATCTACAGTGTTCAAAAACTTCCAGATACATTCTACTGAAAATAGAGACCAAAATTTAAAAAAAAAAACATTACAACGTTCAAACATAATAGTTAGTAATCGTATTAGTGGGAAAATCCTGAAAGGACTCAGCAGGTACCTACCCATACCCGCCTGTATAGTGTATGTTTAAAATTAATTTTAAATGGCAAAAAAAAAATCTATAAATACGAGCGTGTTTTTCTTCCCCGGTCAGTCGGCCTTCGCTATTCGTTATGAGTGCCCACGCGGTGAGTTGCGAACAACTTATTAATTCAATATTAATACATTTACGAGGATAATTTAGAAATAATATACATGGACGAAATGTTGTTAGCGTTGATGTGACATCTTGTGCGGCGGTGTTGTCGGTTCGTTCCCCGGTGGAGTGCTTATAATAATCTATACATATAAAAATGTGTTTGGGGGTTAGTGAGATGTCTATGTATTGCTATATTAAGCACAGGAAATTTTTGAAACTTTCAAAATACCTTCTTTAACCCCCCCCCCGCGAAGGTTTCTGGATTATTACAACCACTTTCAATTTGGGAGGCGGGAATGGGTACCGCCGCCCCGGGAACCTTTATTGGATAACCAACACCTCTGCCGTAGGTCACCCCAAGTGGTTCGCTACGTTTGGTGATTTAGCAGGGATGCCCCGTTCATAGGATTTGTCTAGGTCTTGGAGGCGGATGACCAGAACACACTGAACCCCAGATTCCTACCCACACCTTAAACCCTTTTCCTTCCCAGAATTCTCCTCCCCTTCCTTTCCTTTTAAAAACTCTCCACACAGCATCCCCAAAGATGACAGGTCCTGAGGGAAATTACTTTCTCCAGGTCCTCCTGTGTGCAGCTCATGTAAAAAAAAAACATGACCATACATATGAAAACTTTTTTTTCATCATAAAAATTCTTGCGAAACTGTCAAAAATGATGGAAGGCTGGGAAGGTGGAAGGGGAACGTGAGAGGGGGAGGGGACACGGGAGGGGAACGGGGACGCACGGGAGAAACAATTTATTTCTTTGAATATGGCATTGCATGCCGGGAACCAGCTAGTGTATAATAAATAAATAAATTAATAATGATATTATTTTTTTTAATAATATTTGGTTTAATTTTGAAATCGAACAGTGGCAATAGAGAGATGGTGAACGACAAACTAATTAACTTAACCTAATCTGAAGTCATTAAACCAACTCTTTTATCATGTTCTGATTTGGCGCTGTTATGTTTTATACGGTTTCTACAATATTTATAACCCAATACAAAATCATCGCAGCCTTTTTCATAGAAAACTTAATTTAGTTCAATAATTAAATGAAGACACTATGAGCGAAACTCGACCGAAAATCTGGAAACAGAAAAATCAGAAAAAGATATCGGCACCTCTGGGACTCGAATCCAGGACCTCGAGTCCCAGAGGTGCCAATATCTTTTTCTGATTTTTCCGTTTCCAGATTTTCGATTGAGTTTCGCTCATAGTGTCTTCATTTAATTAAATATAACAATTTTAGGTTTTACTCATAAAAAGTTACATAAAAAATAATAAAATTTAATTTAGATTTGATGCCAAAATACCTAACCAAACTGAATAATAATATTTTTAATCAAAAGTCCGTTATATATTTTGAACGAACACGTGATATTTTTATTTATTTATTGTTTGTTTTAATTTATGATATATAAATAATTAAAGAATTCAACTTTGTTTTATTTTGAAGGCAATTTTGAAATTTTTTTGCGAGTTTATTATATCTATTTAGAAAAAGTATATTAACTTATCTACTGTATACATACAATTGAAAATAAATTAATAAATTAAACATGATAAGAAATGATTTTTTTCTGGTTATTATCAATATTTAGACACGACAAATTTGTGTTCCGACGTGATTAAGTAATTTATAATTTAAATTTACGCCTATCAAAACGTTTTTTAAATAATTTAAAAAAATTTAAATTTCATAATTTTTTTAATAATAAATGAAATAAATTTTTTTTTTTCTCACAAAGTAGTTTGCCCAAGTTGTCCCTAAAATCGTGAAATTTTTTATTTTATTTTTTTATGTGAATACCTCACAACAGTCTCAGCTGCACCCGTCTAGAGCCGTGAGGCTATGGCGACATCCCTAATTGGGGTATGTTGTGAGGCTTAAGGGAGTAGAGAGGGAAAGGAGATGGGTCAGAGGAAGGTGGGAATAAACCTGGCTATTCAGATCTAGTCACCAAACACGGCGGAAGCCATTTCAAGCAATGTTTCAATTCTGAATTGTGGTATTACACCAGCAGAAAGGCTATTCCCTAAAATTTGTGATAAGAGATCGTTCTCACGCGAGAAGTGCTGTCAGATTTGTGTGATTTTCTACGGCTGTTATTTGCTTTTTCTATCAGCCGATGTCAAAATTTCAGCTGTGAGCTGTCACGTATTTTAGTTTGGGTCGTTTTAAACACGAATTCCTGCAAGTATGCGTGATTATTTATTCATCTAACAGCTGTATAAAATCACACAAATCTGTCAGGACATCTCGCGGGAGAACGATCTCTTAGAGAATAGCTCTTCTGGGCGATACTGAGTCTATCTTCCTCTCTGGAATGTGCCGCAAATGTACTTCTAAAATAATAATATTGGTTATTCTGTTGATTTTTTTTCCACAACTTTTTGAAGGTTAAAAAGAAGAATAAACCACATGGCAAATCAGAATAATTTCACCGGTCGAACGCTCAACCATACTTTCGATTTTACATACGCGGTTTTGAGCGGAATTTTAGCTCAGCGGTACTCTTAAAGATAAGTCATCTATCTAAATGTATTGATTAAGAGGGAATAACCAGACAAAACCGGAAATATGTCATTTTTAAATCAACTTTTAGACGTATTGACTCTTTTTCACAAAAAAATATAAATTGATTTCGAAAGACTGGTCTTTTTTCTAGTGAAGCTATATTTTAAATTTTGAGAAAATATGTTTATTTTTAGTACAATAAGGTTTTACCGTAGGTCGTTGGCAGATTTGTTGAAATTTCAAACAAAATTTTGTATTACACAACACACATTTCAAATCATATAATCATGCAGTAAAATAAATCAATAAATTATTTGGGAAACCTACTTTTCAGAAATTAAATTTTAGTTCAAATAAAATCTTAAAAAAAGATCCGGGCCCTTGTTTTGTGACGAAAATACTTCAGTTTGTCTATTTATTTACGGTATAACAAACTAATATATTTAAAAAAAAAATGCATTCTTATTTTGCTTAGACATTATTGAAATATTATAAATACTTATGATCAAACAATAATTACATAAAGTACATAATTTTAATTGTTTTATCATCACGAGTTTGAGCATTTTTGAATGTGGGAATGTTTTTATCAAAGCCAATTTGGAATGAAATAAAATCGATATTGAGTCATTATATTAAAATGCTGGTATGGAGAATAATTAATCTTTCTCATCGGAACCACCCTGTACCGTTGCAAGAGTACAATCGCAAGAACATCGTTCGACAAAATTTAGATTCTCGGCCGCTGGTTAATGGCTCTTAATCACCCCACTAAGCAATGAACTGTCTAAAAAACTGCGCATTGTCAGGTTAACCTAGGAACGTTTGTCTTTCTGGCAAAATCTCCATCATTGCACAAGCAACATCTTCCGCTTATTATGACATAAGTAGGAGGAATTAAAAATATTGTCAAGGTACTCGTAACACGGGAATGATAGTCTTTTATAAAAAAAATAATAGAAGAAAGTGCATTGTTCACTGGTGCAGTAACCCAATTTAATTTATAATTTCCTTTCTACTGCTGAAGTCACAATGATTACGCCACGTGTTGTTACTATTGTTAAATATCAAAATGCATTCTTCGCAACAGTGGCGCAGCAAGGATTTTTCTTGTGGGGGGGGAGGTGAGTCAAAACAAATATATCGATCCACATGCTAAGTTTTGAGATACTGAGGAAAGCAATATTCGAATGCTCACCGTAAATAAAGTATTATTTACACGTGTCTGTGTTTTACTATTATTAGATTGATATGCAATAAAATAACAACGGTTCGGTATATTAGTATGCCAATTTGAAATATCCTACTAGTGACCCGGAAAACATCAACAATTTGTTTGATTCACTACAAGTTTTTAGGCAATATAATTGGTTTGGTGGTGTTTATGAGTAATCTGAGTACTGTACCAGATAGAGGGTACACTTTTACGTATAACTGCATATTCAACTCAAGTTTAGATTTTTCGGAGATGTCTGACTAATCAACTGGACACACACACCCACACAGGAGGCCTTGAGGAAATTAATCTCCCTCAGGGCCTACGTCATCTTTGGGGATGCTGTGTGGAGGGTTTTTTTAAGGAAAAGAAATGGAGAATTCTGGGAAGGAAAAGGGTTTAAGGGGTGGGTAGGAATCTGGGGTTGAGTGTGTCCTGGTCATCCGCCTCCAACACCTAGACAAACCTCACCCCATGAACCCGGCGGGCTCCCCTGCTAAATCATCAAACGTAGCGAACCACTTGGGGTGACCTATGGCGGAGGTGTTGGTTATCCAATAAAGGTTTCCGGGGCGGCGTTACCCATTCCCGCCTCCCAAATTCAAATTATTTATTAAAATTCAGTAATATTTAACATAATTGCAAGTATTCTAATACATTCATATAACCGGTTTGTAGCCGAGTGTACAAGTGGGACGGGTTCCAGGCGTCGTGGGTTCAATTTCTTCGCTAGCATTGCACGAGCAATTTTTTTCGGCCTGTGATGATAGGAGTTTTTTGTTGTCAGTTACTGGTTATTCGTAATCCTGGAATGTGTCTTTGACCCAACTTAACCTAACTGAACCTACGTCAATCTATAAAACTACAAATTTTGTAGGAAAGTATTTAATATTTTTCGTGTTTAATATTTTATTCTGTTCACAGTTTTTTCAGAAAAACGGTTTATTTATTGATAATGTCGTCAGAAGGCGAAACAACTGATACGCATTATAATAATTTCACAGCAGAACTTAAATTAATAATACAATAACTTTAAATTTAAATGGAGTTTATAAAACAAGATAACAATAATAAAAAGAAAAAAAATTGTTTTTAATGAAGTAAATACAGTTTTTTATTCGTTTAATTTGTAGAAGTTTTATTTGTAAGAGTTTAATTTGTAGAATTCCATTTAAATATATTTTAAGACATTTTCGCCCTCAAAACGCTCCACTTAAAATATAAAAATGAATGTTTCTTTGTTCCTTATGCCTTCCTAAACCATTCATCCGATTGCGATGAAACTTTGGGGATTTAATGTGCGCCTGCCCGCGATTGTTTCCATATATGGCCCTGGCGTTTGAAATTATTTCCTATACTATTCATTCGATTGCGACGAAACTTTGGTGAGTTGTTGTGCGCACGTCCGCGAAAGTTTCTAAATATATACTGGTGAGCTCTGGCGTTATGAAATGTGTGTAAAAATTTTGCAATAGGTGGCCTGCGAAAATTGAAAAATGAATGTATTTCATATAGTTTCGCGGCAGGGAGGGAAGGAGGGGGTGGTTCGCGGGACGGGAGAAAGCGGAAGGGGGGGGGGGGGGAGAAGACGGGGAAGGTGGAGGGATGGGAACGCGGGAGGAGGAAGAGGAACGATAACGAATGGGAAAGTACACGCAGGAAGAAACAATTTCTTTGTTTATAAAAAAAGTTTAGTATTTCTAAACAGGTTATGCGGTGTCATTATCATTGTTACTTTTGATTTTACCAGGCATTTATAGAATATTGAGTGTGTCATTGTGTCATAGTTGATGCTGATGATGAAAGGTACGGTTGAACTGGGTGCGCCACTGCGTGTTGGCAAGTTGACACCATTTTTAGAATGTGAGATGTGTTTTTCGACATTTGATTAGAAATACATCGTTTAAAACATTGAACCAGTCAAAAGTATTTCTAAACGCGCATTACAACAATGCTAAGACCGTGATACAAAATAATAAGAACATGCATTTAAGACCCGGTAGTAAGCATTCAAAAAGAAGAGAAGAATTGGAGATATGTAAATACGAATGTAAGAGGGAATCAACTAATATTAAAAACGATTGTAAGTAAGCGAAAATAGTGAAAATATTTAATAAAACACTCATAATACAAGACTCGTTTAAAATAGAGAAAAAACCTCTCGACCATTGCTTAAGTTCATTTCAAGATGCACTGTGAATTTTTTCAAACATATAACACGTTAAATAACAGAACAAAATATATTTTTTTTAATAATTCTGGAACATAATTTGCATTTTTTTTAATATCTGTACATTTCGGTTCAGCAAAATGTACAGATATTTTCTTAAAATATAACATACTAGCTTTTCCCCGAGGCTTCGCTCGCATGGTATTACGAGAAATTACTGTAGCGCTTGCACTTATCAATTATCTCCCCCCCCCACCCCACCCCCATCCCCTCCCGCATTCCATATATTCATTCCCTTACATTCAGTTTTCAAACATCTCGCCTACCACCTAAATTTCATAATGCTATAGCTCAAAGAAAAAAAGAATTACTTATCCAATTTTGTTCATTCGTTCGGAATTTATGCGCTTACAAACATTTCGGATGTTTATTTTTATTTAAAGATTGTTCGTTAATATAATAAAAAATACTCTATTTATCATTCAGTCTTTATAATCGTTACGAATTATATTTTTAATATAGGAACTCAAATCTGACATTTATTCCAAGCTTGTCCAAAAAAAACGAATTCTAATATTTGAATTTTCTGCAGTAGTAGCTGACCAGTAGACTGAGTACCCACCATAGTATAGAGCCCAAAAATATATCAACATTGTTTCCATGGAAAAGATTTTTTTCTGACGTTAGCAAAAACTCGCTTTTGTTAGCGACAGAAAACGTATAACAAATATAATATATTAATATTTATAATTTCATAACGCCAGAGCTTACCATCATATAAAACCTGTAGTCTGCGCATATAATTGCGTTATGCGTGAAAAGGTCATAAACAAACTCGAGCAGTTTCGCATTTATAATATTTGTATGGATATGGAAGTAAGGATGGACACGTTTCAAGAAACTTAACTGAAAAAAGTGTTTGAGAAATGTGTTATAAATCGGTAGAAATTTGGAATGCGGAAAATCACCGAGTATTTTTATTAAAATTTCGAAAAAGATAGACAAAACTATTTTCCGTTAAAATATTATATATCAGGTAGGTACTTTGTCGCTTGTCCGCATTTGTTTGCAAAGATATTTTGTATGAAGATTTTCAGTATATCTTCATACAAATGGTTGAAATTTTGAAAAAAAAAAATCGTTTTCAGCTACAACATCAATAACGTCGTATTTTTCAATTTTCGTACTCTAGCGCACTGTAAACTCACGGACCGCCACTGATAGATTCCCCAGCTTCCTGCTTATACCACGAGTTAACGGACACCGTGTACAAAGATTAAAGCAAAATATTTCCAATTACTATTCATGCATGTTCTCGTATTACTATTTATTGATGAATTTTATAAAAAAATAATATAAAAAACACCTGGTCGATGATCTTGACAAATCCAGTTACAAAATGCTATGAATTTTTACATAAAAATGCAATTCTGACGCAGTATTGCGACACTAATTATAATTTTGTTTAATTTAGTCCAAACTTTTTTGAAATATTTTTACGAGGTGAATTTGCCTATTTTGGATTAACACATTTTTTACGGACCGGTTTCGCCCTCTTCAGACTGGTTAAATTGATGCTAGGACATTTAAAATGAGTAGGTCGGGGATCAAATGGCATAATTGAACGGTTCCACTCCAACTCAACAAAGTGGCATTTCAACACCCCCATCATTAAAAGTTACGAAATTATCATTTTTTTGAAATAGCCCTTTAGCTAATGGAACCTTTTTAATCATTTTTTCATCACTCTTAAGCCTCGATGACATTGAGCGTGTTTACAAGCTACTAGCTGGGAAATTCACTGTTTGTTAGTAAACTCGCTCAGTGTCATCGTATTTTTTTTTACATGAGCTCCACACCTGAGGAAAATAATTCCTCTCGGGGCCTATGTCATCTTTGGGGATGCTGTGTGAAAGTTTTTTTTTAAGGAAAGGGAGGGGAGGAGAGTTCTGGAAAGGAAAAGTGTTTAAGGGGTGGGTAGGAATCTGGGGTTCAATGTGTCCTGGGCATCCGAGACCTATGAACCGGGGCACCCCTGCTAAATCACCAAACGTAGCGTATCACTTGGGGTGACCTATGGCAGAGGTATGGTATTACTTGCTAACTAGTAGATTGTGGACAATCTACGAAAAAAGTTGAAAGGTGGCCAACTTTACTCGCTACTCGCTAGTGTTTGCCTAAAGATGGCGGCCCACCAACAGCTGATTTCGTCTGTCAGAATTAGTTCGGGCGGGAGCCGTTATTGGCTAGCGTGTGGCACCAGCTGCGAGCTCAAGTTTTTTTACGAATGTCGACCGAATTGGTTCGCGCGAGAGTCGCTATATTAACTGCTACTGTCGCTACTGAGCGAGTAGACAGTTTTGTGTGTCATCATGACAATCTCACTCGCCGATTCACCCGATTTTAAACTTACCATAGCTAGTAGCTTGTAAACTCGCTCTATGGGGCCATCCGTAAATTACGTCACATATTAAGGGGGGGGGGGTGAGTAGAGAAGTGTGACATTGTGTAACAAGGGGTATGGGGGTTCATCAGTTCTGTGACATTACATGTAAAAATCTAAATTATTAAAACGCAAAAAATTTTTAGATGTAAAATTAAAAAATGTGTGACGTCACACTAGGGGGGAGGGGGTCTCACAAATGTGATGTGTGGCAGGGACGGGGGGGGGGGGGGGGTAAAAAAATCATGAAATTCGTGTGAGGTAATTTGTGGATAGCCCTTATGTAATCGAGGCTTTGATGACTTTTCGAAGTAGGTGATGAAACTGCACGTTATTTGGTTGTCCGGTCACCAATACCAACTTAGGTTGTCGGTGTATGCGCGATGTGAAATACTCCCGCGTAAAACGTAAAATTATTTTAGTTCAACGAACTTTTGATTATCCAAGTTGGTAATGAAGTATTAAATAATTTCAGACAAGCGATAAAGTCATCATCATCATCATCTTCGTCCCCTTATCCTATTCGGGTCGACCCATTGCATCGACAAGGCTCCTCCGTGCGTCCCTGTCTTGAGCTGACTGTTCGGCCTCCGTCCATGGCAGTCCCATCCTCTCCTCACACAGTTTCTGGAGTTGCCTCGCCCAACTGTGTCTGGGGCGGCCCACTGTACGTCTAACCTCTGGAATCGCATATAGTATCTTCCTCGGAATTCGGTCATCAGGCATTCTTAGTACGTGCCCAAGCCACCTCAGTTGCGATTTTTCTATGAAGAGTAGCAGAGGTTCAATGTTTAGATCGTCTCGGATCGTCGTGTTTCTTATATGATCCCATTTCGTAACCCCTGCCACTCCTCTCAAGTACCTCATTTCGGCAGCTTGTACTCTAGAGCGCGTTCGTTTACTTAGCATCCATATCTGGTGGCCGTAAGTGAGCGTCGGGCGATATACCAGACAAGCGATAAAGTAGATATCAAAATTATTTTATTTTTACAATTAATAATAATAATTGTATAATTATTCGATAAGTGTATTTATTTTGTTAACTATTTTGACATCTGTACAATGATGTTCATTTGAATGGTGATTTCTGGTCGTTTCTAATTATTTTTTTGTTAGGCAATAATCCTGAGGCAAATATTTCATTAATGCTTGCGTTAAAAATACTGCAATTATAATAATACTATTTGGTCCACGGCATGCGTTGCAATGCCATTAAAAAAAATACATTGATTCTCCCTGCATGTCCTTTCCCGTGCGTCCCGGATCCCTTCCGCCTTCCCCCTCCCTCGTCTCTTCCCCTTCCGCAAACCCCACCTCCCCTGTTCCCCTTCCCCCAGCCTTTCCACCCTGCCGCTAAAACGTATGAAATACACACATTTTCATTTATACAAATTTCACAACGCCAGAGCTTACCTTTATATATAGCCTATATGTTATTCTGATGTAGCTATATTATAGTAGTTTCATAAAAATCCTTTGAGTAGTTTTGCGTGAACGAGTAACAAACGTTCATACAAACTCTCGCCTTTATAATATTACTAGTTTTTACCCGCGGCTTCGGTCGCCCTTATTATTAAGGGGAAATTACTGAAGTGCTTGCACTTATCAATTATCCCCCCCCCCTTCCCCCTCCCCCCAAACTCCCTCTCGCATTCCATACATTCATTCCCGGTACATTAAGTTTTCAAACAGATCGCGTGCCACCTAAATTTCATAATGTCAGAGCTCACCAGTAGTAAAAAAAAAGAAATACCCAATTTCGCGCAGTCGTTCGGAAGTTTTATTTATATAGATAGATAGATATTAACTACGATTTTCCGCAACGATTTTATTTTATTTTATCAACGATGTTGATATATGTATTTGCGGAAAGTACTAACGAACACAAAAACAAGAACGCCAACGACTTAAAGAGGGAATAACCAGACAAAACCGGAAAAATGTTATTTTAAATCTAATTTCAGACGTAACGACTCTTTTCCACAAAAAATATAAATTGATTTCGAAAGACTGTTCTTTTATCTAGTAAAGCTATTTTTTAAATTTTGAGAAAACATGTTTATTTTTAGTACCTACAATAAGGTTTTACCGTAGGTCGTCGGCAGATTTGTTAAATTTTCAAACAAAATTTTATATTATACAACATACATTTGAAATCATATAATCAAGCAGTAAAATAAATCGATAAATTATTGGAAAATCTACTTTACATAAGGTATGTTTTTAGGTTTTCACGGCCAAAAAGTATTTTTGTTATTGTTTTTGGGGTGTTATGCCGTGTTTCGCTACCTCCTTCTTTAGCCTTCTGTCGTTTCGGACAGCGTTACAGTGTCCATCATCAGGGCAGATGAGCTTTAATTTGATGAATTAATTAATTAATCAGATGAATTTTAATTTTAATTCAAATAAAAACATAAAAAAAGATCCGCGCCCTGTTTTGTGAAGAAAATACTTCAGTTTGTCTATTTATTTACAATCTTATAGACTAAAATATTTAAAAAAAAAATTACATTCTCATTTCGCTTAGACATTATTGAAAAATTATAAATACTTTAATCAAAAAATAATTACAAAAAGTATATAATTTTTCATAGTACCTTAAGTTCTGTTTTACCATTAATTTATTAAACTAATTAACTCCTTTGTACAATTTTTCATTAAAATGATACTACAAACCTATATATTTAACCCGCTTGTATCCTAAATGTCCAGTTCATTATGCTACATACTTAGGGTTGCCATCCGTCCGGGTTTGCCCGGATTTGTCCTAGTTTAGAGGGCGTCCGGGGAGCGTCCGGGCGGGGTTTCATTTGTAGTCCGGGTTTAAAAACTGATTATTAAAACAATTTTTAACAAACTGTAATAAGATTCTGTTTTGTAAGGTACACTTAAAATGATGATAAAAGATGATTAAATTTAATTTTAAGGTCTGAAAATAAATAAAAAGGTGATTTACGACATTTTCAAATGTTTTTTATTACACTGACTATGTTTAAAAAATCCTGTTGACATGTCTGGGTTCTGAGCTCTAAAATCTGGGGTTTTCACGCGTCTTGTCCTGCTTGCCAAATTTTAGAGATGGCAACCCTATACATACTACATGCTTATAATCCTGAATAACCTGCGTATCTTTAATAATATGATATTGTAAAAGCCTTCAAGGCGTGTATAAATAAATAAATAAATAATTTTAATTGTTTTATCATCACGAGTTTGAGCATTTTTGAATGTGGGTATTTTATCAAAGCAAATTTGGAATGAGATAAAATCGATATTGAGTTATTATGTTAAAATGCGGGTATGGATAATAATTAATCTTTCTCATCGGAACCGCCCTGTACCGTTGCAAGGGTACGATTGCAAAATCAACGATCAAGACGAAATTTAAATTCTCGGCCGCCGGTTAATGGTTCTTAATAACCTATTTAAAAGAAAATCAAAGAAGCTGCTATCGTTATTATTTATCCTCTGTAACACTGTATATAATTGTTTATAGATATACTTTTTTAATTAATGTAATAAATTAGACATTATATTCGTTATAGAAGATTTTTCCACATTTTATAAAATAATTCATGTTTACACTTATTTTTAATTGTTAGTTTATGGCCACGGTGATGTTTCTATTGTTCTTAAAAGCAGGTCTTTGAGAAACAAATAGCGTGTTTGAATAATAATATATTCTTTTAACACTAATATTCATTTTAAGACTTGGAATTCCCTTAGAATCAATAAATTATGATTTTTTGTTGCACTCATTAAAATTGTTGAAATTAAGAGACAGAAGAAAAATTTTTGATCTGATATTTTTGTATAAAATCGTTAACTATCAGTTGGATAGCCCTGATATATTAAAGTTGATTCACTTTCATATACCTACAATTAGATCGAGGTTCCCTAGTTTGTTTTATTGTGACAACTACATGTCGGTATCAGGCTCCAATTCAGTTGTAAATAGATTGGAAACACACCATTGGAAATTTTTATGCCAATACAAAAATTTTATGGCTGATATTTTTAATATTTCCATACTGAAATATAAGGTTGTACTCATCGAACATTTCAGCCAATTATACGTTAACGAGGTCACTACATAATGAGTTTTTGATGTTATTGTTTATTTTTAATGCCTGTATAATGTACTACGACTGTAATTAAATAAACACAAGCTTGTAAATGGCACTTTGTCCCGTAAATTTTAAATAAATAAATAATTAATTTTCCAGGTCATATTCTGCGCCCTACTTTGTGGGGCGATCTGTGCACTCAATCCCGTAGAAGGTTCGCGATTTGCCACTGAGGGGAAGAACTTGGAGAAAAGGAATGAGGTAAGGAAGTTAAAAAAATGTAACTCTAACTACTAAGCTAGAACTAACTAAAGAAATTTTGTCTCCCTGCGTGTCTTTTCCCATTCGTCCCGTTCCCCTTCCCCTCACGCGTTTCCCCTCCAGTTTCCCCCTTCCCTCTCCCGCGAATCGCCTTTCCGCGATCCCCTCCCCGCTCCCGCGTTTAATATATTCAGTCCCGGTACATTCAGCGCGCGTGCCACATATTGCAATTTTCTTTTTACAAATTTAAATTTTTCATATATTACAAACAATCATTTTTGTAAATTACAAGAACAATCAATCAAATTTAGGTATCCATTTAAAATAAATATAATTTTTGATTAGATTCAAAGTTTTCGATTTTGGTTAGTACTATAGGTGAGTACTTCGATTAAATTGATCAATTTAAGGAGTTTATTCGAAAATTGAATTTTGATTTAACAATCGATGGTTTGCAAAATGTCAATTCTCAAATTGGGATATTTTTGACAGTTTCGAAAGAGTTTTAGTAAAGATTAAAAAGACTTTTAGGATATATTGTCATGTGGTTGTAATAATTCAGAAACCTTCGCGAGGGTGGAAATAATGCATAGATAACTCACATACACAGAAACATGTATTGATTTATATATAGATATTAACGCCTTTCGGCTTTTACATAATATAACACAGTATCAGGTATATTTACAACGCGAAAAAGACAGCTCACTAGCTTGTAGAACAGCAAGAAATAGAAAAAAAGAGGTTGAGAAAGACATGCGTAGATTACAAATCGAACAATAAATACGACAATGTTGCAACAATGAGAAAAAAATATACATAATATATGTAAATAACTTAACACAAAGGTGAGGCACGTTGAAAATGTGTAATGGTAGGAAAAATGAAGTTCAAGTTGAGAAGATGTTTACATATTACAGGAAATAAACCTCATTCCCAATGAAACAACAAAATTTAGAAAATCTGTGAACAACATATCATTATAATAAAATATTTCAATAAAACCTGGTGTGGGCATGTCCGGCATAATTTTATGTTTATTATTGCACACGCCTTCCTGGACCTAAATGTTAGATGAACTTGGATACTAATAATCTGACCACAAATTCTCACATAAGACGAGTAGTGCGAACAGAGCATAAAATATATCAAACATAAACATTGCAAAATAAATCTAACAGCAGTCTTGTTTTCAGGAAACCGATAATTTCAATCAGAAACAAATCGACGTTTCTCAACTTCAAAAGGACATAGCGTTCAGAACTCTTCTGAAACAATTCAATGTTAAGGACATCAGCCCTTCGCTAGGTGATAACGGGTTGGCGCGGGAAGGCGGAGAAGATGGGCAGGATGGCATTCAGATCAAAGTGCTGGACTCAGATGACCCCGCCACGGAAGAATTCATCAGAAAAGTGTTGAGAGAAAATGGACAAACCAAAAAGAAACCAGGAGAACAAAACGAACAACCAAAAGTCCAATCAAACCATTTCGCAGAGGGTTCAGAAACTATCGACGGTGGAGGGACAGCTGCAGAAATCGACCACAAGGAGGAACCTGTCTTCATTAAATTTATAGATATCGAAAACGAAGACTCTGAACAAGATTTCATCGAAAAAATTTTGAAATCACAGAAATCAGAATCTTTCTACGAAGAGCGAGAATTTTTGAGGCTTGAAGGAGATGACAGTCCTTGGGCATCTCTACTTAAAAACAGTATTAACATTACACACAATTTGATAGATCCCAATAATCAAATCTCGAAATTTTCACCAGACATAATTACAAGTGCTCCAAAAGTTTCGTCTAAATCTAGTGCCACGCTTTCGTCTTCCAAATCAGGTGTTACAAAAAGGAAAATGTTTGAACAGAACGCGAAAAAGTTTAAAAGTTTGGGTGAGGGACCCTGTCAGATGCGTACGCCGAGTCTGCAAGAGGTCGAAAGCGCGATTTCAACCATGACTCTTAGTCCAAATGAAAAACCAAAAGCAAGAGTAGTTTTGGATATCATAAAAACCATTCATTCTCAATCAATTGAAAATAAAAGACGCGAAAATATCGCGGGAGTTAAAACTTTATTGAAATCCTCAGCAGACACTGAAGAATCTAGAGGCGAAGTGGAAGATAATAATATTCTTTCGAGTGATAAATCTTCGTCAATAGACATTAGAGGAGGGAAAATCGTGGAACATAAGGATGGATTCATAGTGGCTGATAGTAATGGATTAGAACAAGATGTGAGAGTGCAAGTGCTTTACTTAGGCGAACCAGAAACAGAGGCGTTCATTCAATCTGTTTTACAAATGGACGAGTCAGAACTAAGGAAAAACACCAAATTCACAATTCTGAAGGATTCTCAAGACCTTAAAAAGGATTTGCAATTAGAAGTCCTAGACAATGAAAGGCTGAAAAAACTAATAAAATATGAACAACCTACCGAAAGCTCGGACCAAGCACGCGATTGGTTTAACTTTGAGAATATCACAAAAACAACCGTACAAATTCTAAAACCTCTAAACGGTAAACAAATAAAGCAACAAGGAACAGAGCTATTAGAAAATGATAGTAAAATTACACTTTTACAGGGGGCAAAATTACAGAAAGAAAGATCTAATAATTTAGCCAGTTCATCAATAAACCAAGATTCAGAAAATCTGAAAAAATCTTCTATTGAAAAATTGCAAGAAACAAATTCAGTGAATAGTGGATTGGTGCCAGCAAACCGAGTAAATCTAAGTCAGAAAGAGAATTTCGAGAAAATTATAATTGGCGTAAAAAAAATTGATGCGATCGAGGCTGCGGGTTCAATTAATAGGGAAGAACAAATAAACTTAAATACCACAAAGACGAATGCCAAACCTTTGGAAGAAATTGATTATTCAGAAAGTGTTTTACAGCTGTCAAAAAATGTAACAAATGATGCAGATGAATCATCACATGATGAATGGCTGGAAAATACTAGTCAGGATGAAACAGACTTGTTTTCAGAAGAAGATTTCACCACACCAGAATATCAAGAAGAAAGATTTGTTCCAACAGAAGCCCAAGAGGATCGATTCGAAGTTAACCGTGTAAACAGTGATGGCGTACATAAGGCACTCTTTTTCAAAATAAAATCCAATTACGAGAAAAAAGATGAACCAGAAATATCCGAGGAAAAGCAAGATATGTTTACAGCAGAAACATCCGGATATCCAGAAATTTTCATTTCACAACCACCAACGATAAAGGAAGGTTCTGGGAAAATAGAACAAGATGAAGAATATGCGGAGAAAGCTAAAAAAGAAAGCGAACGTGTCCTGAAAGCTCTAAATTATAAAGATGATACTGTGAAAGTCCAACAAGATAAGAACGTTGCTGCTAAAGACCAAACATACGGAGAAACTGCTGCGAAAGCGGAAAAAGTTAATGAAGCTGTTGTGAAAGCCCAAAAAGCTAAGGAAGTTATTGCAAAAACTCAAAAAAATGAGGAAGATTCTGTAAAAGCACAAACTTACAGAAATTATGCTTTGAGAGCTAAAACAATTAATGAGACCGCTGCGAAAAATCAAAAATATTATGGCAATATGATGAAGGAATTGAGAGTGACAGTAATAGATCAAGAAGCTGAGGATGAAGAAAAATTAATAGAAGCAGCCATGAACTTCGAGCAGAAACAAATGATTGCAAGAAGTTGGGTTAAAAAGGACAAACTGAAAGGGATTGACCAAGTCGCACAGACAAAGACACAGGTGAGTTTCCACTTAATTCACATTGTATGATAGATCTAACGTCCACTTTGCATGATAAAACAAACAATACTTGCCCAACGAACCATTCTTAACCCTTCGAATAATGAGAAAATAATATCTATGAACTTTTGCCTGTCAAGATTTGCGCGCAAAATTCACGGTTCTTCCCATGCATTTTAAATGTTCTTTTTTATTGGTTATTTTTTTACTTTTTTGCAAAAACAAAAATTGTTCTAAAATTTAGATAAAATAATCTTACCGATGTGTTTATTAGAAATCAAAATTTTTGTTTTTAAATATTAAATTTTGATATCGAAAATGTAAATTGGCTTAAAAATACGTACCTGGGGATTCCTCAAAAAGTACGTAAAATTAAATAAACTGAAAATTTTAAATACAGATTAATTTTTTTAAGAACATTTGTAATAAAACTGTCACCTCACTTTCATGATTTTCATACAATTTTATTTATAAATTTAGTGTTTGCTACGTCACAAATTGGCGCAAAATAAAATTGTCACTGATCGGGTTTGTAAAATATCTAACCAGTACAGCTTGTTTATTTTTAAGACAATAAGAAGCATCATTTCTTTCGCTTTCTAACATAAAAGAAATCACAAATGTTTGTATGGCAGGAAGAGAGATATATAACTTTTAATAATGCATGGTCGCTCTGGGACAATCTGGGTCTCCTGTTATTATACGGCATATGATGTTTTGGGACAACTTGGTCTGCTGTGATTAGACGGGTTAAGGAATAAAGGGACAATTGGTAAACTTTATTTAGGAAACGTGTATTTTGTTTTGTTAATAGATATGTTAATACGAAACTTCTTACGGTAAACGTCTGCCCACACATTTATAAGTTATTGTGTGCCCATCCACAGACATAGAGTACATTGATAACTAGTTTTTTCTTCGTCTGCATAAATAATACATCAACAAAGCCTATAACGATCAACTAACTACTAATAAGTCTCATACGGGAAGATCACTCCGAATGCCACAATTGATCACAAATGCGTATTTCAAAATAAAGAAATGGTCAACCAAAGGGGCCCCAAAATTGATAAAGATTTCTCAATTATTTAATTATTTATTTACGCCTATTTAGGCTTTTACATAAATAAATAACAATATTTACGAAATTATACTCGTAAATAGTGCAAGAAACGACTGTTTAAAACACTTGCACAAAAATAAATATAAAGTAAAAATATTATTGAATTTATCCACACAGTATGTAGATACAAAATAGTTTTTTTTTCTTTCAGCCGACAAAATACTGTTAATGTGTTAGTCAATTTAAATAGCTTTTTCAAAATATTCCCATAATTGATGAAAAAAACTTCAATAAGGTATGCTTACATATTAAAATTGATGTACTAAATATATCAACCACATCGGAGTATTCGTTTCCTAGCTGTTGAATCCGTCGCATAGGAGTGTAATATTAGGACGTTGATGTAGAATTGTTACAATAATATGGTAGGTACTGTCTTGTAACTGACCTGCCTGGAGTATGAAAAGAGATTACATATAATAAATAGATCAGGGGTATCAAACATTGAATTTATGATTTTATACAAAAAGGTTAAATCGGAAATGATTTTACATCAGATAATTTTATTAAATTTAATGAACAAAGTACGCTATCGTAATTTAGGCATTCACTAGTAATGCCCATTTTAAAATTTACATATCTTAAAAATTTATTTTGGATTCTTTCAATCGCATGTGAATGAACGTCACAATTCGGGGACCAAACTGTGGAATTGTATTTTATATGACTCCTTACTAGTGACATATATAATGTTTTTACAGTATTGACATTATTGAAATCACTAGTTACCCTTAAAATAAATCCCAACATTTTCAAAGCTTTATTGGTTATTATTTCTATATGCTTGTTAAAGTTGAGTTTCGCGTCATTTATTTCCGAGACAGATACTAACGACCTATTGTTAATGGAATAATCGAAAAATATTGGATTCTTTATTCGATAAAACCTCATAATTTGACATTTCCTTATGTTAAGTTGCAAGCGGTTACCAAGGAAAATACACTCGTTTCCGAAGTAATCACTTCCGTAAAAATGATAGAATGTTTATTTATTTATTTATTTCAATGCCATAAAATGGCTTTTACATTCAAGTGTTTGTGATACAATTATGTGTTACAACCAAAAAAATAATAAAGTGGAAACTTAAGGAAGAGAATAGAACATATTAAAATAACGAAACATTATATTTACGCTGAATAAAAATATGTAAGTAAAGGTGACTTGTTAGCAAGTAGAATCGAAGAATCGAGCAAATTCAAGTAATTATACCTATTCACACATTCACATTTATTTGCAAATCATAAATAATTTACTACAGAGTTTATTGTTACCTTAAATTGCTTAACATTGCTTGAAATGACTGGACACGCATAGTTGGCAAATTAGCTCTGTTATTTTAGGGCTGTCAGGACATTTAACATAAATGTTTTCCATGCTTTTTTATAACATTTCAAATTAAAACAAATCTAATTGTAGTAGTGTTGTGAACAGTACATCTCGCGTCAAAAAAATGTATGTTAACCCCACATGCCTCTATTTTGTCGGATGGTCAAAATATTTCCGTTTTGCAATAAACTCCGAATATTTCTGAACGAATCCGAAAACCAAAAACTTTTTTTGAAAAGTGACGAAAAAAAGCTTTCAAATTTTATGATTTTAAATAAACACAGGTATAATTTTTTTTCATGCAAACATAAAAAGTTTCAAAAATGAAAAAATCTTTATCAATGCGTTTTTCTAACTACAATAACAATAATGAAATTTTTTAAACTATTAAAAATGATATCGTTAACTCACTTTTTTGTTGTTTCATGTAAAAATAATTATAAAAAATTTCCCAAAGTTAAATAATAGTTTTTTCAAAATGGGGTCGGAAACTTTGGTTTCATAAAGGTGTATATTTTAATTATTTTGCGGTTAACTTTTAGATTTGAAAAAGCAATTTGGTAAAGCATTGTGTTTTTTGAAGTGAAACTTTGTGCCCCGTTGTGATTTGAAACTCGATGAAACGAAAAATAGCGACATTAAATAGAGACAAACACATATATCTATAGGATTTAGTCTGCAAGAGAATGATATATGTAGTAAAATTTGGATCATCTTTGTGCGGTGCTTCGTAGTCTCCCCACTCTTGTCTACTTTAGTTTTCTAAAGGTTTCACTTCTACCGCGTGTAATTACACACTCTGTTTTTTCGTTGTAACATCGTTTAGATTATATTTTTAACCATGATTTTAAGGGGGGCACAACAATTTCTATGAGACCTACAGGAGTTGTAACGAAAACCAAAAAAATTGCCAGAGGGGTTAAAAAAATCAAAATTCCCTTAGAAATCGTAAGATTTGTAAGTAGGTACTCAAATAATTACCTACTTAATTAAAAACCAAATAATATTTTACGTAACATTTTTAAAAATCTCAAATAAGAAATTATACAATTTGTCCAGAGAAACGTCACTATCTCAATGACATCTTTTTGTACATCGTACCATAAAATGAAAAACTCGATCAAAGTTAGCCATCTAAAGCCAAATTAAGGCTTGCATAATAAAGCGGATGCACAGATTTTTGAAAACAGAAACGAAACGTACAAACAAATATACAGAGAGATGAAATGCCAAAACAACAAAGCTCAGTCATATCTCAAACAATATGTCCGGGCTTTCTTTTCTAAAATCTACAAATATGTGAATAGTTTTGTTCAGTAATTCAATTTGTCAACATTGCAAACATCAAATACTTTATTGCAAATCCTTTTGTGAGTCTTGTCACTCCATTTGAAAACTTCAGGAGATATCCTTTAAGAGGGAATAACCAGACAAAACCGGAAATACGTCATTTTTAAATCAAATTTAAGACGTATTTGACTCTTTTCTACAAAAAAATTATAAATTGATTTCGAAAGACTGTTCTTTTATCTAGTAAAGCTATTTTTAAAATTTGTTAATTTTTCAAACCAAATTATGTATTATACAACATACATTTCAAATCGTATAATCATGGAGTAAAATAAATCAATAAATTATATGGGAAAGCTGTTTTTCAGAAATTTAATTTTGGTTGAAATAAAATCACAAAAAAAATTCGCGTCCTTGTTTTGTGACGAAAATACTTCAGTTTGTCTATTTATTTACGGTGTTACTAACTTATGTATTTAAAAAAAATGGTTGCCTGTAATTTAGGTTTACAGACGATAATTTTACGTGATAACGTCATAAGAAAACTTTTACATATAGTCACAAGCCGAACGCTTAGGCCGATCGTGCCTCTCTATCGCTTATTCCGCGCTCTCGCTTGCACGTTCGGCTCAGTCGGAACGTGACAATGAGTCATGCTTTTTCGTGAGTGCAGCCGGCGTTCATCGATTTATAAGATGTTATCACATCAAAAAATTACATTCTTATTTTGCTTAGACATTCTTGAAAAATTATAAACTTATGATCAAAAAATAATTATAAGAACATCATTTTAATTGTTTTATCATCACGAGTTTGAGCATTTTTGAATGTGGGTATTTATCAAAGCAAATTTGGAATGGAATAAAATCGATATTGAGTTATTATGTTAAAATGCTGGTATGGAGAATAATTTATCTTTCTCATCGGAACCGCCTTGTACCGTTGCAAGAGTACGATCGCAAGATCATCGTTCGACGAAATTTAAATTCTCGGCCGCCGGTTAATGGCTCTTAATAGTTAATATTTATCATTTCTCTGTCCAGGATATCAAATTGGTGTTGGAAATAGAAATTTGAAAGAACGTGCCAAACGTTGAAGTTGTATTGCTTCAAAAGAATGCGAGAAAATTAACCAACTACGCATTCTAAAGAAATGAAATTTTGCATAGAAAAAGAAAGGTTATTTTTATGAATTTTGATTTTGAGGGCAGCGAGCGTGAAGTTCAAAATTTGCTCCCGTCTTTTGAATACAGAACAAAAAGTCGACGTGATCTTAATTTTAAAATACAATGAATTCTATTCTACGAAATTTTTTTGCGGCCTCAGTGATGACGGCTTTTAATATTTTTATTTTCACTCTCGTGGAGGGTATTTTTGAGAAAATCTTGAAGAGACCCATGTTGAAGAACTGGCTAGAAGAGTTCCACG
This sequence comes from Glyphotaelius pellucidus, assembly GCA_936435175.1. NCBI lineage: Eukaryota > Metazoa > Arthropoda > Insecta > Trichoptera > Limnephilidae > Glyphotaelius > Glyphotaelius pellucidus. The sequence continues at coordinate 11,816,198 of OW386560.1, forward strand.
TTGTAGGAGGGTGGAAACACAGAGGCCGGTAAATCATTCCACAGTCGAGCTCGAACATAAGAATGTGTTGTAGAAGCGACCCGTTCTTACGTTGCAAATTCTCAACCGTGTAGAAATGTTGGGCACTATGACAACACAGAGTTACTTACTTTCTGCAGGACATTTGTGCATAGTTGTGAAAATTTTGTTTGATTCGAAAAAATCCGGCACAACTCAATTTCTTTGCACACCTAAAAACACTTCTTTAAGTGTGTAGTCAATTAAGAGTAGAAAATATAAAAAATGGAACTAAGAAATTTGTAGGCTGGCAACACCAATTTAACTGTCAAATATCTTTTAAAGTGCAATGACACTGAATGTGTAAAACACTGTATATCATATTTAAAAAATATTTTTTTTGTTCTTAAAGAAAAAAAAATCGAAGAAGCACTGTTGTTAAGATACCTAAGGGACATAAATTTGATTAAATGGTGTTTTACGAAATGATTTGCTTTCATTTAATTTAACATAAATTTGAATTTAACAGTAGATTATTACATATCTCTACATCTTCTTCTTTTTGAGCTAGTGTACGGCGCCTTAGTGGTAAAAATAAAAGATGCGTCGATAAAAAAATGTAATTGGACTTTATTATATTGTTTGTTCCGTGTTTATTTCAACTTAAATCTCGGGCGAAGTCGGGTGGCAAAGTAAAACTCCTTTGTTGTAGCTACGAGTATAAATTAGGCGACCAAGTATTTTTACGAGAAAATGGTTTAAATATGGTATCTATTTTCTACTGTTTAATGACATTTGGTTTTTGTAATGTCGCTCCAGTCTACTGTCCATCCTTTCTGCTAATAATTTCTACGAGTTCAAAACGTTGGTAATAGTTCAAGGCAAAGTAATATATCCTGTAAGTTTTTAGTTAACCTATAACTAAACATTTTTAAATAATTATTCAATACACATAAAACACTTCGAGATAATGTCACGGTCAAAATTAACTGATTTCCTTATTGTTGTGCGTTTTTAATATAAGGTGATCCACCACGTCATGTAAAATTCAGAATCAGACCGCTTACAATAACACACCTTATGTAGATGGCGATAAGGTTTAAATTCCCGTCAAAAAGAAGCATATGATGGTTTGAAAGAGAGATATGTAAAAACGAATGTTAGAAAAAGCGCACTAATTTAAAAAAATATTATAATAAAGCGAAAGTTGTGAAAATATTTAATAAAACACGGCTCGTTTAAAATAGAGAAAAAGCTTCCCGACTCCCGACAAATGTCTAAAATTGCATTCAAAGATATACTGAATGTTTTCATATCTATAACATGTTAAATAACAGGACAAAATATGTTTTAAATAATTTTCGGAGCATACTTTGCGATTTTTTTCTACCGAGGGAATTTCATATAATTAACGTTTCGGCTCTTTACGTATATAGATATTATCTTCAAAAATAACTTATGTAGAGTGTTCAAGAGAAATATGTTATAAGTCGGTAGAAATTCGGAAAGACTGGGGGCTTAAGAGGAACTTATGCGCGGCTCATTTTGGCCCGTTTCATAGAAATCTTAATTCTGGATTTGAGATCAAAATACTCAACCAAACTGAAAAATTATTTTTGTAATTAAAAGGTATATCAAATTAAGGCCATCAAAGATTTTATGTTTCATGATTCGACAGTGGAGCTTCCATCTCAAACGGACGCATAGAACGCACTGAAGCAGCTACCAAGCCGGATCACCGCTTTTTTAGGGGAAAGCCTGAGCTACATGCTAGTTCCGTCATTTTTGAAAGAAATAGTGTCCACGTCGCCGAAAATGAGGAAAGGTCTTTAATTTTTGGACAACCTCGTATACATGCGAACACTCCGACCCCAGTGAATCACGTCCGGATTCAGAGTTAAACATACCAATAGGTATCTTCACAGGTGTTGTTGAAGGAAAATACAGAAAACTCGGCAATAAACCCGTGTTATAATTTAAAATGAGTCATGATTCAATCGGACCTAATCATTTTAAAATAAAAACAAAAAATTATGAGACATTTTTGTTAAAGTGTTTCCAGAAGAGTTATAGAGGACGTGAATTTTATAAAATGCAGGAAAAAACTTAATTATATGGATATCGCAGTCAGCTTTGACACGAAAACAGTACACATGCATTGCTTGCATACATCACATTTCAAACCTGTTATTCAACTTCAGAAAAAGAAACTCCAGTGAAATTGAACAGAGTTAATTTTTAAAATGATAAAAAACGCACCGTAAAACTTTTCAATTATTCAAATGCAACAATAAAATATATAAGTAGGCATGAAGTCGGGTCTCCAGCGACCAAATGTTTTCAAAACATCGAACAAAAATAGGTTGTGTCTGGGCCACAAAAGTTTTTTTTTGTTTTCAATCAGCCATCCTGTTTTTGTACCCTGTTTAGTACCCTACCCAATGTTTGATGTTTATACAAACATTTGGTTCAATGTTTGTGACAATATACGTGAAACCCGGCTTAAGAGGGTATTCCAGTCTAGAAGCATGAATTGCAGGTATTTTTTCAGGTGCAATAAAAAAACGAATAACGTTTTAATAGCTATTACTTTAACAAATATTAATTAAACATTAAAAAATACATTAAAAAAAATCAAACGAAAAATTTAAAATTAAAAAAGTTACAAGGTGTTGAAGTGCGGGGTCTCAAAAAAATGACGCGAAAAATTGACACGACTGCAACCCTCCTAGTAATAAAAACAAATTAATTCTTAATCCAGACAAGTGCTGCTATTGCCCGTACCTCGGAAAGGTTAAAAGATTTTTTTTCGCAAAATGGCGGCTGTCTGAAATAAAAGGACTTTTTTTTTGAGTTTTTTTGACTTTTCGGAATTTTTTAAATTAGTAAAAATTTAAATTTTGTTATAATTCTGGTAGGAGCGATAGAGTGATGTGTAAAGAAAGCTCTCACAAAATTTCAAGTAAATTGGTTTCGTAGAACTTGAGATATCGCGTCAACCGTCTCGGAAAAAGTGGTTTTGAGAAAGAGGCGTTTAAAGTTTTGCTCTATTTAGATTTTAGTTAGATTCCGTCGGTCGAACTAAAATGGCTCTAACTTTTAAAATAATTCGAATTTTGAAAATTCCTGTTCAGAAGATATTCTTGAATATTTAAACAATCGAAATATGAAGAATTTTTTTTTCTAAACTAGAATACCCCCTTAAGCAAGACAAACTAATACACAGAATTCTAAGTTTGTGTTGTTTTGGTTAACTCAAACTGCGCGACCAATAGGGCTCGTGGGCGAAGGTCAGCGGTTTTGACAAGCGGAAGACACTTTAATACCGTACGCAATGTGACTATTGTATTATTATTATTTAAAAATAGAATGCGGTCATCTTGGAACCAAATTGCCTAACATTTTCTGCGTCCTACGTAGCGCTTTAATCATAAATCATCACGTACTGGAAAGAGAACTAGACAAGCGTGATCTTGAATTTTTGTGACATAATTATTTGTACACAATTGAAATTATCTGTGTCTGGTCACTTTCGAATATGGACGCTTCCGTCTTTGGGATATCACGTAGATAATGCGATATTCGTAACAATTCAAAAGTGAAACATGTACGGAAGTATGCACCAGAAATAAAAACAAATGTAAAAGGGAGGTAATTGTTATCAACCGCATTCACGTACATGTGGTAATATTTTAAATCGCGGAGACTCAAGGGTAATATATTAAAACTAGCAGTTAAAAGCCCTTTTTAACTGCTAGTTTTAATATATTAACCTTGAGTTTTGCTGCTAGGCCCTGCGGGCGGCTTTTGGTTCGGCTTCGCCCAGTTAGTGTTGGTGACATTGTATAAATCCAATAGGAACTTGTTCCAAAAATAGCCCGTTCCTCGGATCCCGTATAGCTAATAGCTAGTCACCGGGACAAAGTAGCCGAAACAGGCAATGATGTCATATATAATATAGCCTCTTGATACAACTATGTAATACCGTCAATCTTTCCATATCCGGAGAAATACTACATATTTACAAATTCGTAGCACTTATACCTAGAGGGGACACGTACCCATCCGACCTGCTGACGAAAGTGGCGACATCTTGTGTCAAAACCGAATTACAACAATAGTTTTGTCTGAAATTCCACGTACATAGATGTTATTTGTGGCGCGGTGCTTATGACGTGGCGTCAGACATGCGCTCGAAGCCGGGTTCTGAAATTCAACCGCGCAGACGTTGACGTATTAATGCTGTTCGAAACGTTAGATTGTTGTGACTTTGGGACTTTTGTCGATTATCTATAAACGATTATTCACAACTTCACAAATTTTCGCTTCAATGATAAAATTGAAGCGAAAATTATGAAAATGCTTAATAAAACATGACTCGTTTAAAATAGATCAAAAATCTCGTGGAAGGTATCTTAATTATCATTTAAAGAAACATCGTGAATTTTTTTCACAAATATAACTTGTAAAATAATAGAAATAGACTTGTTTTAAATAATTTTCGGAGCATAATTTGCGATTTTTTTCTATCAAGGGAATTTCATATAATTTGCGTTTCGATGTGGAGCGTATCTAGAAATTATCTTAAAAAATAACATATATTTTTTTAAGAGCTTAAAAACTTCAAATGTTTAAGGGAGATATGTAAGAAATCGGTAGAAATTCGGATAGCGGCGGCTTAAGCTTCCTTTCATTAAAAAGACCAACTAGTCAGCATCCCCAAAGATGACATAAGCCTAAGGGATTTTTTCCTCACGGCCTCCTGTGAGGAGCTAATTTAAAAAAAAAAGTTATTCTACACGACGATATAACCAAAAATTTAAAAATCTGGTAGGAATCTGGGAGTGACGAACGTACAAATCCATCCCTCTCACTGCAATGCAAACCTAGGGGTCGAGAGAGTCCGGCTGGAGAGGCCTCTCTTATCCGGTCTCTCCCGATCCAGTCCGCCACGCAGTAGGTGGGAGAACGCATTCGCAGCCAAGACCTAGACAATCTTAACCCCTGCTAAATCACTAAACGCAGCAAACCACTTGAGGTGACCCATGGCAGGGTGTTGGTTATCCAATAAATGGTTCCCGAGGCGGCGGTACTCATACCCGCCTCCCGAAGTTAGTGCATTTTACCCCGGCCACCTTGTATTATGATGCAACTACTTGGACGATGATGGTAGCCGATATTATGTTGGGATTTATTTTAAGGGTATCTCGTGATTTCAATAATGTCAATACTGTAAAAACATTATACTAGTAAGGAGTCATATAGAATACAATTCCACGGTTTGGTCCCCGAATTATGAAGTTCATTCACATGCGATTGAAAGAATCCAAAATAAATTTTAAAATGGGCTAGAGAATGCCTAAATTACGATAACGTGCTTTGTTCATTAGATTTAATAAAACTATCTGATCGTAGAATCATTTCCGATTTAACCTGTTTGTATAAAATCGTAAATTCAATGTTTGAGAGGTACCCCTGATTTATTGTATGTAATCTCTTTTCATACTCCAGGCAGGTCAGTTACAAGACAGTACCTACCATATTATTGTGAAAATTCTACATCAACGACGCAATATTACACTCCTATGCGACGGATTCAACAGCTAGGAAACAAAAACTCCGATGTTGTTGATATATTTAGTACATCAATTTTAATACATAAGCATACCTTATTGAAGTTTTTTTCATCAAGTAGAGGAATATTTTGATAAAGCTATTTAAATTGTATTTTGTCGGCTGAAGGAAAAAAGCTTTTTTGGATTTTTTATATTTTTTACCTACATACTGTGTGGATCGAATTCAATAATGGTTTTACTTTATAATTATTTTTGTGCAAGTGTTTTAAACAGTCGTTTCCTGCACTATTTACAAGTATAATTTCGTAAATATTGTTTTATATATGTAAAAGCCTAAATAGGCGTAAATAAATACATAAATTATAGCCAGTCAAGGTCGACTAAAACCAGTCTTTCGAGAAGACCTGTGTATTTTACGAACTGTTTTACGTCCCGGCATTTAATAGCAGTGAGGAAATGGAGAAATGTTAATTTTATTGGATTACGCACCACTTTAATTTCCAATAAAAACAAACCAAAACGTTGAATGAAATGTGTCACAAGCGTCCTGTGTCGGAATTATAAAAGAAAAAATCAGAGTGCAATTCACACGCGGTAGAAGTGAAACCATCAGAAAACTAACGTACACAAGAGTGGGGAGACTACGAAGCACTTTTTTTTATCAATGTGAAGGATGATTTTTTTTCCATATGGTGGCATAATTTAATATTATTATTAAGTACATAAATTTTAAAAAATTACATTTCCAAACTGTTTACAAAACATTATGTAGAAATCTAAGATATCTTGGCAAACGATTTTTTTAAAGATGACTTATTTGATCTAATGAACAGCAAATCCCTAAAACTGTGATCTACCGACTTGAAAGAAAACCATTGTCGCCAGATTACACAAGACCTTTCGATTTCTAGACCCCAGACCAGCCAATGAAATGGATTATCTATCCAAGAAAGAAATTCCGTATTTAAAAATAATGTTGATTAATTTCACTCAAAGTAAGGGGACATTAACATTGCTTCGGCCACACCAGATACGTCTACAAGATACTCCTCACAGTTCATTTCTTCAATAATATAATAAGAAAAAATAGTAATTGATGTTTTATGCAAATGAAGGACGATTGTGGGAAGTAATAATGATAAAGAAAACGAGTTAAACCTTCTGGGATTTGATAAAAACAGGTTCTTTACTTTCGATTACTTTCTGTCTGGTGACCAAGTATTATTCAACCATCAATGTAGGTAGTAAATTATATACATTTGACCTAATGACCAAGTCAACAAAGCCGTGTGGGTTCAGATAAAAAAAAAATTTGTGATATATTTATTTTATTATAATCCCAACTGCTCCCAACCGTCTGGAACCAGTTCAATTTTAATTACTTTTTTTATTTGAATTTATAATTTTTAAGTAGCGTTTTGACATTAAGGAATGTAAATCCATAGATAGATCCGTCAGTGTTGCCAGCGCATATTTTTTTCTTAATTATTCCCTGTCAATATCGGCTAACAACAGTGCGGCCGTCCTTGGGAAAGCAGTATAAAAACGTTGATACCGAGACTATAGATTTTACCAAATTTAATATTTTATGCCCATAAGTACGTCAAAAATAATCTATTTGTCACTAGCGGAATATAATACAAGATACGGAATAACGTCCGGGGAAACTCATGCAAGACAAATATAGGTTTCATTCAAACAATTCAAAATTCTATGACTAAGCTCTCGGTAAGCAAAAGTATTTATGCACAAAGAAGAAAAATAAAATTATTATAATTATTACCTGTTCGAGGGACATTATGGTTTAAAATTGAATGCTAAAACCTATTGTCAGATTCAATACACAAAGAAAAAGTAAATCATACACATGGCACTAGATTTAGTAAAAATGGGGGTTTGTCCATTCTGAAAATTATAAATAAAAACCGGCAATGGATATTCACTTATCTTGTCTCTACTAAATTTAATAAGATGCCAACAAACATAAAAATAGAATCGAATTGTACCACCGATCAAAAAAAAAATTAATAACGGCTAATAGATCAAGACTTTTTATATTGATAGTGTTTGTATAAATATGACTGTGAGTAATTTGCCCGTCTGTCCATAAAATATATTCTTCTGTATCTATTTTTTATATTGTGATTTCTTGTTATATGTGTGTTTTAGTATTATATTAATATTGTTAAATTGACCTGCCGACAAACTGCTTCGGCAGTTTAGCTGGTACTTAAAATGAAGAATAATAAAAAAAAATATCGATTTCACCACGCTGGACCTCCTGATATTCAAATTTCCACTCCTATTCGACAATCACGTTTATATTACAACTAAAATTATTGAATGATGATTTAATATTTTATTGACTATTTGAAAGTGAAAAATTTATTACTAAAAAGTGCTTTCGAGTGTTTAAATTAAATATGTTCTTTATATATTTTTTTTGATTTCAGGTCAACCGGCGGACGCGCAGAAAAGCGCGCGCACTTCCCAATGACAGGCGCCAAAATCCAAACCACCTTGAGAGCAGCAGACGTCAAAAATCAAACTATCCAAATCCAGACTACCGATTTGAAGGACCAAATAGACCGAGGAACCGTCAGCCAATCAGCAAAGTCGATAGCAACGGATGGATGCGATACTACCACCATCCAATAGAAGCGCACAGATTTGACTATCAGTCGATAGTGAGGCAGACACGTGATTACGGGGAACCGATCGCTTTCAGCCCAGCGTACTTCCGACCGAACCACGGTTATGGTTTCAATGAATGGGGAGGTTTGGGAGCGGCTCCTTAGATATAGAACTATGAAATTTAATATGAAATGTGATATACAGTCTAAAATTAATCGTAGACAAATTAGGGGTGTTACAATTGCTTGAGGGCCAGTTTTATAACCATCCATTCGTTGCGCTTGATACGTAAAGAACGGATGGATATAAAACCTGCCCTTAAAAGTTTTAAATGGCAACACCAAGATGTTGGGAATTTGAAAGTAAGTTTAAAAAAAACCCAATAGTCCAAGTGCATATTTTTTACTTTAACTAAATAGTGTTCAGAAATTAGTGTTTCTTTCCAAAAGGAGGTGATTCTACATCTCAAACAATTTTATATTTAAACATTTTTTAATTATTTAACGCTTTGCGAAAAGATAAGTACTCAGAAAGGCAGTTTTTTTTTGTATTTCTGAAATGTGTGCATAAAAAAATTTATTAGTAGATATTAAATCAAAACAAAACGAAATCTAATTTACATCTAAACAACCTAAATCAATTTTGCAATCTAAAATTTTTGTTGTATTCTCTTTGGATGTTAATCTTTGTTCAAAACGAACTGTCTAACTCGAATGTAGAGAAATTTGAATATGAAACACAAAGTGAGGAACTTGGTGTTGCTACAGTAAAAAGAATGTTTAGTGCTATTTGAATAAACTTCTATATGAAACAAAAATTTGAATATGAAACATGAAATTTGAATATGAAACACAAATTTCAAAGACAAAGTGGAGTAATTTGGTGTTGCCATAGTAATGAAAATTTTTAGTGCCTTTTGAATAAATTTCAAGAATATTCTGCCAAGCTGTGTGCACAAGCGTTTTTAGAATAGAACTCGCGAGAGATCCATTGTAAACCTTTGTCATTCATAGATCTAACTCTTTAGTTCAACAAAAATAGTAAGTTACGATTCAGAAAGAACATTATATGTTCTGCAATTCTACGGAAGTTTGAATGAAAACATTTGACGTGCTGCTATTTTCTGTCCCTTTCGTTTTCATGCAAGACGTGCGAGAAGCAGGATGTTTATAAAAATGTATGTGTGTTTTCATAGTGATTTTATGCAATTGGGTGAATTTTTGTAAATAAATATTAACTGTATATAAGTACCTCGTAACATAGTTACAGATGTTGAAAACATGATTTTCGACACACCAAATAGATATATTGTATATGAAATGATTCTGATGATGTAAGTGTGGTGATTTTTTTAATTAATTCCACGTAGAGGAGGCCCTGAGAAAATTAGTTTCCCTCAAGGCCGATTTCCCTTTGGGGATGAAAAAGATATAATATGTTGATAGGTTAAATATGTAGAAAAGACTAGGTGTGATAATAATTATGCTCATAAAAATCATCGATAAAATATTAAAAAAAAAAAAAATTGCTGATGACATGACTCATGAAGATTCGAAAATTAGTTAGATTTAAAAATATTTAAATTTTAAGAAATGTACACACTATTTTTGTAAATGATACTCAACTCAAATTTCTGTTTCGGGGATGTCTGACTAACCAACAGGACGATCGATATTTGAATGTTCATATAATTTCACAGAATGCCAAGTAATATGAAATTACTGTGGTTGTCTCGAATATAAAAAAAAATACATTTTTAATATTAACAGAATATTTTAATAATTTTAAAATTTTTTCATTTTGATTCGTTTTCTTAAAAAAGTAATAAAAAAACTGTTACATAAAGTTTAACCAAAAATTATGTTTAACTGGGTTGACCCTGAAGTTGTGCATTTGTGTCAAAATATTAATTTTGCTCAGATTGTTTGGTCAAAGCATATCGTACACTAAAAGCAACCACCACACTATATTAAATAACTTCATAAGTTAATAAACATAATATGTTATAATTAATATAAATAAAAATACAAAACAAAAAAAATTAAGTTTTTATTTTGATCTATTATGTGCATATGAAATGATAATAAATAATATTCTTTATATATTCTAATAAATCCATACTATGTACAGATAAAAAAACGTATTCTTTGCGGGGAAATAATAAACATAAATATAATAATTATAGTATTTTAGACGGAAGTGTTAAGGCGGCACTCTTGAAACGCACGGCGCTGAAAAAGAAGAAGATGGAGAGATATGTAATTACGAATGTTGGACAGAGCGCGCTAATATTTTAAGTCGTAGAATAGCAGCGAAAATTGCGAAAAAGCGTTTAAAATAGAGCAAAAATCTCGTGGAACGTATCTTAAGTATCATTTAAAGAAACATTGTGAATTTTTTCACAAATATAACTTGTAAAATAAAAGAAATAGACTTGTTTAAAATAATTTTCGGAGCATACTTTGCGATTTTTTTCTATCGAGGGAATTTCATATAATTTGCGTTTCGGCGTGGAACGTATCGAGATATTATCTTCAAAAATAACATATATTTTTTTAAGAGCTTAAAAACTTCAAATGTATATGAAAGAAATCGGTCGAAATACGAATAGTAGACGCTTAATTTCCTTTCAAATACTTTTATTATCATTTTGTTTTAACTTTCTGATGATCGTCATTATTATTTTTGTCATAAAAAAATATTCATTAATAACAATTTCAATCTGAAATATATCTTACAACATTTCTCCTCAAATGCAAATATCTAAAAAAGCCCAACTGAAATTAGTGTTGATCGCACCTTAATTATTACCAATTTGTCATAAGTTAAATTTACAAAATTTTAAGGAACCCCCGACACCAAAAAGGCTGATAACCTTGAAATGCATGAACAGATTTTCATAAATTGTAGCTAAGAACCACCTCTATTACGTCAGCTTTCAAACAAAAAAAACTACATCACAATCGGTCCATTCGTTTAGGAGCTACGATGCCACAGACAGACAGACACACAGACACGTCAAACTTATAACACCGCTCCTTGCGTCGGGGGTTAAAAATGAGTAACACAAATAATGAAATCAGTACAATCTATTATTTAAAAGATAACGCTAATTGGATAGCAGCCCAATTACAACTATGTATTTAACATTTTTGGTAATTTACAATGTTGAGATTATTCTGGAAAACATAATTAAATATCAATATTATTTAACCCCACAGGCCTCGAGTCTAATTTGTCGGAAGGTCAAAATATTTCCGCATTGCAATAAAATCCAAATAAATGGAATGTTTCTGAACACATCCGAAAACTAAAAACTGTTTTTGAAAGGTGATGAAATACACTTTCAAATTTTGTAATTCAAAATAAACATAATATCAAATTTTTGAATGCAAATATAAATAAGTTTTAAAAATGGCTCATCTTACGTTTTTTCCAACTACTGATAATGAAAAAAATAATAATTTCATTTGGCTAATGTATTACAAATGTTATTGTCAACTCATTTTTTTGGTCATTTCATGTAAAAATAGTTTTTAAAAATTTTCAAAGTTTCATAAATTTTTTTCAAATTGCGGTCGGAAGCTTTGGTTTCATAAAGGTTTACATTTTAATAATTTTCTGGTTAACTTTTCGATTGTAATATAAAGGGATTATACAAAATTATTATTATTAAATAGCGAAATATTTCGCCTACCAAGATATTTCAGTGCTTTGGAAATGTTCTTCGAGGGATGAGTGCACTCTTTCCGAGCACATCTGCGCCACCGCAAAAGAATCTTTTAGTGCAGACTACGCCAATCCAAGAATATCATCATTATTGTCGTGGCTTGCTGGATGGAGTCCCCCCTGTTGGTCTGACAGAAGATGAGATACGGTCAAATATCCTCCGGAAAGGGCTATTTGCAAAATTTTTAATTAACTAATGAGTTCCCGGCGTGCGTTGCAATGCCACTAATAAAGAAATTGTTTCTTCCTGTGTGCCTTTTCCCATTCGTCCCGTTCCCCTTCTCCTCCGATGACCCCTTCCCCTCACGCGTTCCCCCTCTTCCGCTTTCAATATATTCAGTCCCAGTACATTCAGATTTTCCAATGGCTCGCGTGCCACCTATTGCAATTTTTTTATAAATTTTCTAGTACAAACATTAATTTATGTATATTATAAGAACAATCACTCAAATTTGTTACGTTTTTAAAATAAATATAATTTTTGATTAGATTCAAAGTATTCGATTTCGGTTTTTTTTTTTTACATAAACTCCACACAGGAGGCCCTGAGGAAAATAATTTCCCTCAGGGCCTACGTCATCTTTGAAGATGCTGTGTGGAGGGTGTTTTTGAGGAGACGAAGGAGTGAACATGGGTCTTGAAGAGACCCATGTTGTAGGAGGGAGGAAACACAGAGGCCGGCGAAAACACAGAAACACGAGTCGTAGAAACGACCCGTTCTCATGTGACTAATGTCAACCGTGTACAAATGTTGGGCGCGTGTTTGGCGTGTTTCCCGACTATGCACCGGTGCCGAAGGGATCAATGACGCTAGTTCCTCGGAGCATCTTCCATTGAAATACCGGTAGAACAAGGACAGCATTCCCACCTGATGCCTACGCTCTAAAGATTGCAATCCGTTTGTTAGGTTAGGAGAGTCTATCAATCGGACCGCCCGTTTCTGCACAGATTCGAGGGTTTTTTTTTTAGGTATTTTGGGGCTCCAGACCAGAGGTGGCTGCCAAATTCAACCGTGGGGCGCAGTTGCGATTTGTACAGGGTTAGCAGTTGTGTACTATTAAAGCATCTGCGGGCCCTGTACAGTACGCCCAGTTTCTGAGAGGCTAACTTAACTCTGGCTTCGATGGAGCCCCCGTACCTGAGCTGGTCACTTAGTACCAAAGGTGAGTACTGGTTAGTACCAAAGGTGAGTACTTTAAATAAATTCATTAATTTAAAGAGTTTCGAAAATTGAATTTCGATTTAACAATTGATGGTTTGCAAAATGTCTCCAATTGTGACATTTTTGACAGTTTTGTAAGAGTTTTTGAAATGATTAAAAAAAATGTCAGATGTATTGTCATGTGGTTGTAGTAATTCAGAAACCTTCGTGAGGACCGAAAGAATGTAGTTTTAAAGTTTCAAACAATTCCTATGCTTAGGATTGCCATCTCTAAAATTTGGCAACCAGGACAAGACGCGTGAAAACCCCGGATTTTAGAGCTCGAAACCCGGACATGTCAACAGGATTTAGGACAGAGAAACACAGTCAGTGTAATAAAAAACAGTTGAAAATGTCATAAATCACCTTTTTATTTATATTCAGACCTTAAAATTAATTTTAGTCATCTTTTATCATCATTTTAAATGTACCTAACAAAACAGAATCTTATTACAGTTTGTTAAAAATTGTTTTAATAATCAGTTTTAAATTTTTAAACCCGGACTACAAATGAAGCCCCGCCCGGACGCTCCCCGGACGCCCTCTAAACTAGGACATCCGGGGAAACCCGGACGGATCGCAACCCTACCTATGCTTAATATAGCAATATGTACATAGAGAAAACTTAACTCATACACCCCCAAGCACATTTTGATTTTTATAAATATAGATATTTTTCTCTTCTTTTCTCTTTTTATTTTATTGTTATTTTGTTTTACTTTGAATAAAAGAATTGCACTATTATTATAATTATAATATCTCTTCTTGCAAAATGGGGATAGCGAAAAAACATGATAGAAGCGAAAAACGCATTGTGTTTCAAAAACACATCTTGTGAATGGTAATTAAGTGAATATTTTACTTTTACTCTTTGGTCAAGAACCATTCCAAATAAAACCATTTCTTATTTGTTAACAATTCAAAAGTATAATTTACTGACGTAATCCTAAATAAATACTTTGCAGTACGTTGGCCTGGGTATTAAAAAATGAATGCAATCCATTCGCTTAATTATTGGTAATCTGCAAGTCAAATAATGCATTATAAATACTCACAAATGAAGCTAGCCAACAAAATAAGAAAACACAACTGTGTTCATCTTGCATTTACATATATTTGTTTTGTTTACAATTACAAGGGATTCCACTTAATTGAGACTAATTGGTTTAACGGGATAGCCGGTTATTTGGGATAAATCCCGAGGAACAGATAGCAAATAAAGAAACTAATACTCATTTATTTTAAATTCATTTAATAATATTTTTATTTTATTTTATTAAAGTTTTTGGCATGTGTTTTCATGACGTAGTATCATGATCACTTTTTTTTTTAAATGACATGAGTTTCTGGCAGGCGTTGCAATGCCACTAAAAGAAAAAAATATTTCTCCATGTGTGTCCTTTCACATGCGTACCCGTTCCTGTCCCCATTCCCCTTCCCGCGTCCTCCCGTCCTGCGAACCCTTCCCTCCCCTCTCGCGCTCTCCTTCCCAATCACGCGATCCCCTTCCACTTTTCTTAAATTCGAAACCAAATTACAGCAGTAGCTTTGATTGAAGTTTCACATACACAGATGTTTATATGGTGCGGCGGGTACGGCGCGGCCGCAGACGTGCATTCGAAGCCGGGTTCTTAAATTCACGCAGACGCAAGCCTTATAATGTTTGATGTTGTATTATTATTATTCGTTTATGGTAAAACTTGCTGGTTTATAATTTTTTTTTAACAATTTATCATTTACTGTACCTTTATGTGCTTTAAATTTGTAATCTTCTCTGTATTACATTGTTAAATATGGTGGCAATTTTCATGAAATTTTTCAATTAAACACATCAGTATCGTATAGTCACGCACCTATTAAATAAAAGCAAATTCAAAAAATTATAAATAAAATAAACTCACGTCTGCCCGAGTCAGAGTGTGGTCCCTTCAAGCCGATGATCTCAGCCTTGGCCTGCAGTTTGGTCTGGACGTTTTCAGCGCCCTCCTTGACCTTGGCGATGAAACCTACATAGTTATAAAACATTAGAATTACAACATAAAATTAGACTACCGACGTCCAATCAAACTTAAATTGAAGCAAATCTTTTACAATATAGCGCACATTTTTGTTTTAGTAGTTTGGTGGCTAAAAAAACATCACACGAATTTGTTGGTACTCTTGGTGGCATAAATTTGGTTGGTTAGTGGCAGAAAAATGGTGACAATGATACGCTGGCACAAAATTGGTGCCGTGTGAATATGAGCACAAATTTCGTGGTATATATATGTACACACAAATTGTGCAGCACGAAATTGTTGGAACAAATTTGGTGGAAATAGAAGTGTTTAGAGTTCTCTAAATAATTATGTAAATAATAAAAATAAACAATAATTTACCCAGAGAACGCATTGATATTGAGGAAGAAACAATGAAATATAATATGTATCGACCGTCTAGTTAATTAGTCAGACATCTCCAAGTTTAAATAGGAACAAAAGAATAATGTTTGGGATTCTTTGTTTGGACATGAATTAAGGTATAAAAGGCACGTCTTGTATGAGAGCCCCCTCTTCACCTTTGACCACCAAACGATAAATGTTACATTAATTTATTCGATAATTAAACGAGTTATATTATTTTATTTAACGGTCCCGAACACGGCAAAGTCACGAAATCTTACTAAGCTATGAGATAATGAGGAAAAGCAATATTCGAACGCTCACCTTAAATCAAATATTTTTAACACATAGCTGTGTTTTACATTTTATGGGTGCTAAAATATAATATCGGAAGGCATAATGATCAGGTACATTAGTATGACATTTTGAAATATTCTACTAGTGACCCAGACAAAATAAACTTTTTTTTTTATTCGCTACAAGTTTTTCTGCATTATAATTGATTTGGTGGTGTTTCTGAGTAATCTGAGTATTGTTCCAGATAGTGAGTACACTTTTAAATAAACCGCATATTCAAATCAAATTTTGATTTTTTGGAGATGTCTGACTAATCAACTGGACGATCGATATATATAATTAGAAGTGAACTTTTCAAATTCAGGTTAGTCAAATATTGAGAATGTTCAGTGCGGAAACTGCCTATTTTTATACAGATTAAAGAATTTCATTCAGGTAACTGGAAGCTTCAGACCAGAGGTGGCTACCAATTCAATAGTAGGACGCACTTGCAATTTGTACAGGGTCAGAAATTGCGTACTTTATTTTTGAAAAGAAAGATAAACATTCAAGGGTTACGAATAACCTGACAATATTTGAAAATGTTCCACTACCACCACGTTAAATGGAAAATGTTGCGTGTGTTGTGATGAAGGACTAAGCCAACCAAGGAATTGAACACACGATGCCTGGGTGGGACCCAAACGCGATGTCAACTCAGCTACTGATTGATCAAAATCTTTACTATACTGTACTGCACGCTCAGCTTCTGAGTGGCTAACTTAACTCCGACTTAGATGGAGCCCCCGTGCCTGAGCTGGTCACCTAAGATTACACCGAGCATGTAAATGGAAAGCTTGTTGGGAAGATTGCTGGTGGAATCGATATATTTTTCGAAACTTTGTTTAACTCCAGTGGGCATAGCTCAATTAAGTACAGGGTTTTCCAATAAGAGGTGTTATTTTGAATAGCCCGCGAATGAATTGCGCTATCGAGAGATGATTAATGATTTTTTATGGCCGGAATTGGATGGTATTGATCTGGACAACGTTTACTTTCAACAAGATGGTGCTACGTGCCACACAAGCAACGAAACCATTGATCTTTTACGGGAAAAGTTTCCGGACCGTGTTATCTCTCGAAGAAGTGATCACAATTGGCCACCGAGATCTTGTGATTTAACAACTTGCGACTTCTTCCTTTGGGGCCACGTGAAAGAGAAGGTCTACGCCAACAGCCAGCATCGATTCAAGACCTCAAAGATGGAATTCGTGAGGCTATCAAGGACATAGGGCAGCCACTTTGCGATTTGGTTAGGGAAAATTTCATGAAAAGGATATGGTCCTGTAAGCGTGGTTGTGGTGGTCATTTGCCTGATATTATTTTCCACTATTAACGGCATACCTTCCTCTTTATAATGAAATAAACATCCGATCATTTATATTAAAAAAATGGCATTTATCTTTGAATATCAAAATAACACCTCTTATTGGAAAACCCTTTATTTTTGAAAAGAAAGATAAACAATCAAGGGTTATGAATAACCCGACAGTATGAAAATGTTCTACTACCACCACGTCAAACGAAAAATGTTGCGTGTGTTGTGATGGAGGACTAAGCCAGCCGAGAAATTAAACATACAATGCCTGGATGGGACCCAAACGCGATGTCAACTCAGCCACCAACTGGTCAAAACCGGTACTATTACAGTATCTGCGGGCTCTGTACTGCACGCCCAGCTTCTGAGAGACTAACTAACTCACTTAGATGGAGCCCTAGCGTAGGGAGTGTGGCGAACCCATCGCTCAGGGAGTGGAAACACAAACCTGCAATAGCCATCCCAAGCCAAGGTGTGAGCTACCGTGCTCAGGCTGAATGTCCTGGGGAACAGTGTCAAGAACGGTGCCTCCGAGAAACAAGGTCGCATCTCGGAGTATTTAGACCTTACTCCAACATTCGGGGCTCTGCTGGAGTGGACCTTCTATTTCCCTGGTCACTCGTGGGACAAAAAAATTGGACCATTCGAAAACTAGGGGCCTTTTGGGAACCTAGGGGTGCTGAGGCCACCTCTGTGGACTTTCTTCCTGGGGCCCTTAGGAGGAACCAAGAGGAGAAGCCGTGGAGAGGAGAGCTGAGGCTACCTCCATGAACCCTTCCCTTGTGGGGCCTACACGGAACCAAGGGGAAGTGAAGTGGAGAGATGATGTCCTCTTCCCATGTGGGGCCTTCAGGGAACCATGTAGGAGTGAAGAGGAGAAATGAGGCCATCTCCGTGAACTCTTTCTTATGAGGCCTTTAGGGAACCAAGGAAGAGTGAAGAGGAGAGATAAGTCCTCTTCCCTCCTGGGGCCCTCGGGGAGCCAAGGTGGAGTGGGCTCATCTCTTGTAGGGCCTTTAGGGAACCAAGGGGAGGTGGACTCTCCATCGTGGAGCCTTCAGGGAACTAAGGAGTGGAGAGGAGAGATGAAGCCCTCTTCCTTCGTGGGGCCTTCAGGGAACCGCGGAGGAGTGAAGAGGAGAAATGAGACCTGGGAAGAGACATTGTCGAACCAGAAGATATAGCTTCATTTCCAATGACAATCCTGGTGAACTTTGTAAAAGGGACTGGATTACTGTCAAAGGAATGAGGTAAAATGGGAGATAGCAAAATGGGCCTACGGCCTAAGTGGGAACTTTATTTATGTAAACCGTCTCCGCTCTTGAAAAAAAAAATAAAAAAATAGATGGAGCCCCATACCTGAACTGGTCACCTGAGATTACACTGAGCATGTCAATGTTGGGAAGATTGCTGGCGGGGTCGATATATTTTTTGAAATTTTGGTAAACTTCAGTGAACATGGTTCAATTAAGTACTACGCAAAAAAAAATCAAAACTTTTGCGACAATACTTACCAGATTACATCACATTTTTTATTATTCAAAGCAAAATAGAACACACAAACTATTGTTACAGTGATGCAAAAAAACATAATAAATACTTTATTTGACGGTAATTCTAAAGCAACTAATTTCTTTTCATTTAAGTTCACATCACTGTAAATAATTTTAAAAAGCTTGTTGTGTTAAAGCGAAAACCATATTCTTCAAATTCAAAAAAATTCATACAGTACAACTCGTTTATAATGAACGTAGATATAAATAATTAGAGATGCAACAACGGTTTGTTGCGTTTGGGCAATACTATAGCAGACGTATCACGTACGTTCATATGTGTAGGGTCAAAATCTTTCAGTAATAATCTAATACAAAATAAGCAATTTATTACACTTAGTACTCAAAAATAAGTTTAAGATGTAATTGTCATCTGAAAACTAGGCCAAAGATGCCAGTATTCCCTCGAAATTCACTATTATTTGTTGCATTTCAATTAAAAAATACGAAAGTTTTGAATTTGAACAATACAAAATTTTTTAAGTGTAAACTTAGAAATATTCATAAACTGCTCTTTCATAGACGGCGTTAATTTAATTATTTTGGGGGAAAAAACTTTTGCTTTAAAACCTTTTAAATGCCAGGGAGGAAACGACGTAAAATCGCGAAGTTTTGATTTTGAAGTAATATTTTGTGGGTTTATTTTGTATCGTATATTATATTTACTGAAACACATTCCTTGATCAATAAACTATGCATGAAAACAACATTACTTGCGTTTATTTGATGAATTTATATGTTTTACGATCCTTTTCACGAAAACGATGCTAACTAATTTAACGGCTCAAATTCCGGGCTAAATGATACCCGGACGCCATAGAGAATTTAAAACAAATTATTCCGAGTGGCTAGGTGTGTTTATGGTATCTCATACGTCAAGAACAAGAATGCAATCCAAGCGATTCTGACCCTGTTCTTCATACGTTTTCTTTATACAAAAGAGTTGAAATCGCATTCCAAAATAAAAATTTTGAAAATTTTGGCGTGTGTGCCAGCGCACACCCGGCACACTAGGCGTTAAAATATTAAGATGAATTTATTATTTGTTTGTGTAAATAATATAAATAATAATAATTTGAATAAATAATTCTTTCAAGAGAGGCAAACAAATACAATATTGCATCGGTGATTTGATCAAATATTATATTTGTATGCCTTTCTTGAAAGAATTGAGTTTGTATATTAACCTCTTAAATGCCACGGGAGGAAACTCGAAAATTTCGCGATGTTTTGACTTTGACGTAATATTTTGCGGATTTATTTTATGCTATCATGTATAATATTTACCGAAACACGTTCCCTGAACAATAAACTATGCTTACAAACAATATTACTTGCGTTTATTTGACAAATTGATAGTTTTATCGATCTTTTCATGACATGCGACGCTCAAAGTTTGACAGCTCAAATCGCGGCAGAAATGTCATTTCGAAAGTCATAGATATGTGCAAAGATGATTATTTGAGAGGCTAGGTGTGTTCCTTATATCTGTTACGTCAAGAACAAGAATGCCCCAAGCGATTCTGACCTTGTCCTTTACACATTTTCTTTATACATAAGGTTTAAAATCGCATCTCAAAATTATATTTTTTTTATGGCACGTCCTGGGAGCGCAATCGACAAACCAGGGGTTAAAGCATAACTTGAAAAAAGTGTTTTTTCCTAAAAATAATTAAATTAAAGCCATCTGTGAAAGAGCAGAACATGAATTCTTTTAAGTATATATACCCTTAAATAAAAAGAAATTTCACCAAAGCCAAAGGAGTACATAAATAATAATAGCTTAGTTCTTTCAATGTAAGAAATAACTTTAGAAAGGTTGTACTGTATGGTTTAGTTGAATTGCAATTGCAAAGGACCGACCGTGTTTGTCCTTTTCCTTAAGGATCCTCTCCATGTCCCCAGCTTTGTCCTTTACACGGCCGAAAAAGTCTTAGGTAGGCATTGGAAACAGATTAATACAATAAGTCTTAGGTAGACATTGGTAACAGATTATGTAATGCATTTTTGATTATAATTGACATTGGTAACAGATTATGTAATGCAAACTTTTGGGAAGGCATTGGGAATAGAATAATACATTTATTTGGGAAGGCATTGGGAACGGATTAATTCAATAAGTCTTGAGAGGGTATTGGGAACAGATGAATTTAATAAGTTTTGGGAACGCATTGAGAATAGATTAAGTAATACAATAAGTTTTGGGAAGGCATTGGAAACAGATTAATACAATAAGAATTGAGAGGGCATTGGGAACAGATTAATACAATAAGTTTTGGGAAGGCATTGGGAATAGATTGATATTATAAGTTTTTGGAAGGCATTGGCATTAATACAATAAGTTTTGAGAAGGCATCGGAAACAGATTAATAATAAGTTTTGGGAAGGCATTGGGAATAGATTAATACAATAAGCTAAATAATGCCGAAACGTAGATACATAACAATGATTAATTTTTTAAATAATGCGTAAGACAAAACAAAATGAGATTTACAACAGTTCTGATAAATTTCAGTTTTCACTGACATTCATCATCAGATGAAAATTCGAAATTCACATGTGCGGCTTGACATACTTAACTTTGAGGGCGGCCGAAAGAGAAGTGATTGAACAGAACATTTTTTAAAAACATTGATTTTGCAAAGTTAAAAGTGTCACTCTGTAGTACATATTAGATTCTTAAAGTGAGTTTTTTGGAAAGGAATTCTTTATTCATACTTTTTGATATTGACGATAATTTATTTTTTATTATACACTATGAATTAAAAAAATAACTCTTTCATAAATTGAAAAATGCAGATTAAAATAATTGATCTGCAGATGTTGACAGAGATGATACAATACTTCAAAGAACACACGCTCCTTGCTTTATCTACATTCAACATTTTTTCAAACACACTTGTTCGGAACTCACGTTATTCTCAAGTATTTTCCTTGATTGTGCAATGACTTTTTCCGATGTTCTCATCTCAATCATCCAATTCCTTCAGCTATAATCTTTTTGTTACATCTTATTCGTACATACACAGTTAGTATTCTGTCAACTTTGTGCCGTTTTAAGCATACCTGATATCTTTTTAGCTGCATCAGGACTGGCTGATTGTGTCAAGGCTGCTGCTTTGTTGTATTCTGCACTGGTTAGAAGACCGGCAGCCTACAAAAAAAAAAATAACAACAAAAATAAGACAAGACCGATATTGTACAAAAATAACAACAACAAAAATAAGACAAGACCGATATTGTACAAAAATAACAACAACAAAAATAAGACAAGACGTTTATTGTCATGAGAAATAAAAAAAAGATTGCTAAATAAAGAGAGTTGAAAATTAAACAAGAAAAAATAAATTCTTTAACCCTCAGGCTTATTGTTCGCTTTTGGGAACAACTCATAGAGGATTCATAGAAATCGTTGTGTCTTACTTACTATCATGGTGAGAAATGTGATCTAAACAATGTTAGAAAGAGAAAATACCACACTTTATATTCAAATCTGAAAGTTTACCACAAAAGAATTAAAAGGAACGCCTTTACAAAACCAAAGTTTCCGACTGCAATTTGAAAAAAAATTATGAAACTTAGAGAATTTTTTATTAATTATTTTTACACAAAACTTTTAAAAAGTGAGGTTCCAATAACTTTTATAATACATTTGTGTAAAAAAATATGTGCGTGTATTTTTTTTTTGTTAAGAGTAATTTTAGTTAGAAAAAACGTAAGGTGATCCATAGTTAAAACTTTCTCATATTTGCATTAAAATAAATTGTATTTCAAAAATTATGTTTATTTCTAAAATTAAAATTTGAAAGTGTATTTCGTCACCTTTAACCGGTTGAACGCCTCGGTGTTTACGAATGAAACTCGAAAATTTCGCGATGTTTTGACTTTTGACGAAAATTTTGTGGGTTAATTTTATGCTCTGGTATGTAATATTTACCCAAATACGTTCCTTGAACAACAAACTACACCTACAAACAACTTTACTTGCGTTTATTTGACAAATTGATAGGTTTATCTATCTTTTTATTACCCGCGGCGCACCCAGTTTGACAGTTGAAAATCGCGGGAGAAGTGACATTTAGAAAGTCAGAGAAACCGTTCTAAATAATAATTCCGAGAGGCTAGGTGTGTTTCTTATATCTGTTACGTCAAGAACAAGAATGCCCCAAGCGATTCTGACCTTGTTCTTCATACATTTTCTTTATACGTAAGGTTTAAAATCGCATATCAAAAAGTTTTTTTTTTTTTTCGGCTATAGGGCGCGCACCGGCGCGCCAACGGCACGCGACCTGTTAAAAAAGTTTTTAGTTTTCAGATACATTCAGAAATATTCCATTTATTTGGATTTCATTGTAAAGTGGAAATATTCTCTGACAAAAAGCAATCCCAAGCTTAATTTTTTGGTGTGATAGGTAGGTATATTTAAAAAATAATCATCACCTCCAAACTGGCTGGGCTCATGGCTGAATATTCTTCGCTTAGGAGTTCAACGATCAGACCCTCGATGTCGAAGAACAGAATGTGGCTTTCAGGATCTGAAATAAAATTATTGAATGAAGATAAAAGTAATGAGATTTCTACATTTTATCTTACTCCCTTATAACTGTCTTAGGCAGAAAAATTTAATAAAATCACAAGACTTGTGCAATTTTGGAACAGTGTGCACAAAATAAGGAGGGGCGAGGGGCTTAGCTGTGTGAGCGTGTTTTTAAGGAAAGGAAGGAGAGAAAGTTCTGGGAAGGGAAGGGTATTAGGGATGGGTAGGAATCAGGGGTCAATGTTTTCAGCAGTGACGGACTTATGAATCCATCTCTCCAACTGCGGTGCAAGGCGATGGGTCAAGAGAGAGCAGCTGGATAGGTCGAAGGATCTACCTAAACTGACCTCACCCGCCTGCCACGCGGCTGATGTAATGAAATTGAAATACTGCATGGCGTTGCAGATAATGAACAGGGTAGCTATAGTTTGACCAAAAACAAAAGACCGTTCCATAGCGTTGTGAGACATGTGCGAGGTGATAAGCCATCAATGACCACTAGCAAACTACTAATAAATGACATCCTTTCGATATGTGTATCTGCACCCCTTCTTGGCTTTGGGTCTATCTATAAAGAACAAAGGTGTTCTATCTCACCCTTGGGGTTGGACTTGTGCGGCTGTATGGCCAGCGGGGCACGGCGGTTGCGCATGGTCAGGCCAGCGCCCCCCAGGCCCTTGCCCCCCTGCTGCAGCTGCTGCAGTTGGTGCAAGCCCCGCTGCGTAGCGTGGCGGATAGCAGACAGGTTGCGGTGGCGCAGACCCCTGAAAAAAAACCACATTCAGTAAAAAAATTACAAAAAAATACCCGTTGTCATAACAGATCAATCACTTAAATTATTTGAATACAATATTAATAATACAGAAGGGTGAATTCTGTACAGAGCCTTTATAATTAAATACCCACTACGTATATTGTAGCAGATATCATTATTTGTAGATTTTAAAGACATTTATTTGCAAACAAAAAAGTTGGACATGCGAACACAGTATCACTTCTCAAAAGTTATTAAGATACAAGTATCTGAAAATGGGGAAACTTAATTAAAAATTAATAAATGAACATATATAACACACCTGAACAAGTGCACAGCTGGGTTTGCCATTCCTTGAACATCACCACTGCTACCGGATATTTGTCCTGACTCATTGGCTGCTTCGTCACAGGCAAACACCACTTCTTCTGCCCCCATGCCTAGAATAAATAAATAGTAGAGTGTTGGAATAATATCCTCAATATTAGTAGAAAACAAAAACAAATTGCTAAAATTAGTTATTTACATTGAGAAGTTATAAAAGAAAGCTTGCTCACTGGCATACAACTCAATAAAACTTGCTTTTTCAGATCATATAGTGGAGTTGACATCATCTTGTTACAAACTTCTTGGATTTGTGATAAGAATAAGTAAACAATTTTCCAAGCCCGAAGCAATGACATCGATGTTCAACTGCATTATACGATCAAAATTAGAATACGCTTCTGCTGTTTGGGCCCCATACCAGCAAAAATACATAGATTTATTGGAACAAATCCAAAAAATGTTTCTAAGGTAGCTTATACATGAGAATGCATGGTGAATACCTGCGATTTATGATCATCCGAATTTGCTATCTGAAATGCGCTATGAAAGTCTCCAATCTTGAAGGAATGGAACCCTTACAGTAACAGCTTATAAAATTGTTCGTTCCGAACAACTACTGCCAGGGTCGTCACCACGACTTGCTTTGTATCCCACACAGCAGAACAGACGTTCTAGCCAAGCACAGCATGACAAGAGGTATGGTGCTGCTAAATGAAATCTCTAGGTCCCTTGACATTTTCAACATTGGCCTTGAAGGTTTCAAGAGTAATTTTAGGCAACAACTCTAAAATATGTATTATTATAATTTTTTTGTTGTTAAAAGTTATGAATGTTTTACGTGTATTTTACTAGGATTACGTTAATCTGTAATACACAGAAAAAAAAAAAATTCTCAATATTTTCCGACTCACAGAACACACACTCTAATATTATGTACGTATGTGCACATTACTCACCATGCAGAACCCTGTCCAAGTGGCCAGTGTCCATCTGCCACACATAGACGGTACCGTCCGAACAACCCACGATCATGAAATCGTCCAATGGGCGCCACTTTATGGACACCACGGGAAAGAGGTGGCGCGATGCCAGGGTGATGCACTTCTTCTCCGTTAGACCTGAAAGCAGAAGTCATAATATAAAGAAACCAACAAACTACAAGTGAGCCAGGAAATTACCAAATAAGGAAAGAAACTCACTGACAGAGTTTTTTTTTTGTAAGAACCCACTTCTTGTATTATTCTTTATTTTATGGAGATCGCCTTGAGAGTTCATGTTCTGAGTATACACGGGAGTTGCAGACCGTCTCAACGATAATAAATCAATGTAAAAAAATAATTTTATTCATACTCACTCAGCAAGCAGACGCTGTGATCTGACGCAACTGAGCAGATGCATTTCTGGATGCGAGGCTGAAACATTTCAATATAAAACAAATGAATAACACGGAGAATCGATAAAAATTTATATCATATCTCCATAATACAAAAGAAGATAGAACGTTTAATGTGTCCGTCACAGTTTAAGCCGTAAAGTACACAAAAACACTCTACTATTGGCGATGTTCCGTGCATTAAAAGGCACAAAAATACTCAAGGGGTTCATCACGGCAAAAGGAATGGGGGTCACTATTATCAGTAACGAGGAAACAATTTACGATGAAGCACAGTGGTATGTATGTGTGTACAGGAACCAAATATACTCACGCTGCAGGCATCAGGGGGCACCAACAGCTGTTGGATCTCTCCGGCGTGAACGCAGAAGCGGTTCAGCAGAGTGCCGGCGTACAGATCCCAGAGACAGACGGCAAAATCAACTCCACCGCTCAGCAAATGCGATTTGTCGTATCTGGAAATTGATACAAATGTATAAATATTTTATGATACGGATTCGATAATTTTAAAAATAAGTTTTGTTTCTTAAAATCAGCTTAACGGTTGTCGGCACCAGATCAGCATTAACTCACCTCGAGCAGTTCAGAATTCTTTGTTTGAAACTCCGTACTGCAATGCACAGAAATCAGCATCGTAACGGCATGGCCTTGCCTCGGAATAAGCTAGTGAACGGCATGCGGTTCATGTTTAAATCACAGTTACTGCGACAATGGCCATCACCTCGGAGGTGCTGAGCCTCTCCGGAGATTGCATTGACGGCTAGTTACAGTAAGATAAAGAGGTGAGCCGATCCTTATAAGTGTGCCATAACCTTAATGCTCGGTAAAACTTTTTTTTAAAAAGAAAGAAACATTTTCGGGTTACGAGTAACCTGACAATATTTGAAATTTCTGATAGTTGAATAGAACTTGTAAAGAATGTGAAAATTAACTTAAAAAATTTGATGAATTGTTCAAATTTTTTGAAACAACCCACAAATGTGATCAGCGTGTTGTTAAGCTTGTCAGCTAATTACAGCATGATAGAAAGCTGAGACGCACCTAGAATCGGCGTTTAATGGGGGATCTTTCAAATGTAAAAAAAAAAACAAAATGGCGCTGGAAGGTCATTTGATGAATTTGTCACAATATCTGCGAAAGAACTGGGCAAAAGAAAAAATCACCTCTGATGAACATGATGAGGATAGAGCAGGCAATTCACTCTCCCGCTGTGGCCCAGAAGAAGTTGGTGGGGAGGCCAATCTGAAAAAGATAAAATAATAATAGGTGTGCATAATTAAGTGTGCACAAGTATTGCTCGCTTTTCAGAAACCACTTGAAAATACCTCACTGAAACTGACACTTTGTCTAATAAGATTTTAAATTTATTTTTATATACAAATAACTTAACTAAAACCTAAAACCATCATATTTAATCATTGAATACAATATTATTAGCTCAGTGGTCATAGCACTTCCTCGGCAAGGAAGAGGTCTTGGTTTCAATTCCCAGATGCAACCGAATCCTTTACTGTCTTTTCTGTTCCACATTTTCATTTAATATCGTATTCAATTATAAACTATTTTTTTTTACATTAACTCCATTTTACATTAACTCCACTCAGGACGCCCTGAGAAAATAATTTCCTTGAAGACCCGTGTCATCTTTAAGGATGACGTGTGGAGTGTCTTTTTGAGGAAAGGAAAGACTTAACATGGGTTTTGAAGAGAACGTTCTACAGCCAAGGTGTTGAATTCAAGAACGAGTCGTAGTAATGACCCGTTCTCATGTGACAAATGTCAAGCGTGCACAAATGTTCGGCGCATGTTTGGCGTGTTTTTCGACTATGCACCGATGCCGACGAGATCAATGATGCTAGTTCCACAGAGAATCTTTCATTGAAATACCGATAGAACAAGTGCAGCATTGTAAGTATGTAATGTACTGATTACTTGAAAAGTGTTCAGGAAAACTCCAAAATAAGGTTGAAGTTCGTAGAGATTACGAGTCGCTTTATTTACATTATTGTAAGGTTTACAATGAATATTTAACTGGACCAGACGTCCATTCTATTGGAGGCTCTAAGATATTCTGGGTGCGCAACGCTGTCGGCGCCGAGCCATCTATCTTATGACTTCGGCTACTTCCGTAACCATTCGTATATTAGACAAGAATGACGATATATGAAACTCTTCTAAACTACCACTTAACTGACAACTGTTGAGACATCTAAAACTACACATTACCACTAGAGCGATAGCGCAATTTAAAAATTTTTTCTCCGATTGCTCGACATTTTTTTGGTGATTATTTTGAATATTTTCTGCCCAAATAAAAAAAATCATACCACTGAATTTTAATATGGAGACATAAAAACTGATTATAGTTCTATATAGCCAACAAATTCGCCTATCTTTGGTGGATTATCACATATTCGTAGGATTTATAAAAAAAATATTATAAAATCGTAAATTTCTACCCAATTACTTACAAATAAGGGAAAATTTGCCAAAGTTGGCAGCAAAGCAATCCGAGGTATTTTAAAAAGTGCTTTAATGTGGCAAAAGCGCTCCAATGGATAACTAAATATACTAACGACATCTGTTGAAGGATGTTGAAACTACATGTTTAATCATATATACTACAAAGTATTATTTATATTTGAGAAAATTGGGTTGCCAAAAAAAATTTAAAACAAAATCTTATTGTCCATAACAGTTATAAGATATCTTCAGATAGTTATTGTCTCCCTTACCATGATACTGTTGATGCGTTCCATGTAAAAGCTGTAGCATCACAGTGTGGGTGGCTGGAACGATCACAATAGAACCGTCTTCCCTTCCCACGACGAGCCTGCTCTGACCCGCCAGGTAGACTGATGCCGTCAACTTTATTTCTGGAATAAGATAAAAAAATTATTGAAGCTGATTTAACAAAATGGAAGTGTTTGCTTTGTGGATCCAAATCGTACACAAGGTGGGAACTATTGATGAGGTTTCTTTGGTTCCTTTCATCACTAGGTAAATGAGATTAAGTTGATCCGGAGAAAGTAAAATCTGAAATGATTCAAATTACAATGATAAGGCAGTTTGCATTTTATCATCACATTTCAATAAATTAAATTTTGTATCCAAAAGGACACTTCAACGACATCTATGGCCCAGTTGTCATCATTCAGCAGTTCACAAGCACAATACAATTTAGTATCCCTGAAAGCACACAGAGACAGCCAAACAACCACTTTGTGATATAAATAATTTTTATTTTTATTTATTTTTTATATGAATACTGCACAAGAGTTCCAACTCCCATCCCTCCCATGCTCCCATCTGGAGCCAGTAAGACTATGGCATCTCCAATTGGGGTATGTTGTGAGGCTGAAGGTAGTGGGGAGGGGAAGGAGATGGGGAAGAGGAAGGTGGGAAGTACCTGATCTGGTCTCCAAACATGGCCAAAGCCATTTCAAGCAACGTTTTAATTCTGAATGGTGGTCTTACACCAGGGCAATACTGAGAGTATCTTTCACACTGCAACGTGCCGCAAATATACTATATATTATTTAAAATGAATATTTTGTAAAATAACACAAATTAATCAAATAAAATTTATTTTCCACGCCGAGATTCGATCCCGCGACCTTCAGAATGCGAATCGAGAGCCTTACCGCTGGACTACGCCGGCCGTCAAACTGAGATAAAAAAAAACTAAAACATATTATGATGTCTAACCAACGACAATGTCTCAATTTAAATCTTTGTCAATGTTCTGAAGAAATTAGCATATTTTTACAGTAAAACAAGCATGAGTGGCAATTGTTATGACAATATCAAATAGAATGTATGTATACCTGGTTCCTCGGGATGGTTGAGCTGATCCAGTATTCCAACTGGTCCGGGGTTCATCTCCGCCCAGGCCATGCTGAGGCTGGTGCTCACAGTCGGAGCTATGGCTGGAAACACAACAAATACTAAATATTAGGCCATGTCTTCTTGCTTGGTATGTCCAGACTTTTACTTCCATTCACTTGTGTGTAATAGATATTTTCTTGTTCTTTTTCTCATTGACTACGCATAGAGAAGTTCTGCTTTAAGTCAACCATTTTTGCATTTAATCTGTCTTTATTTGTTTGTACATTCTGTTTCAGGTTCAAGATGGTGGCCGTTTTATTGGTCCAGTAAAGATTCTTTTTCAAATGTGAAATCGTTGTGTTTATTTAGAATATCTTTTTTCATTTTTTCAATATTATTGTAGATACAAGTAGAAACTAAATTAAAGATACTAAAAACTATTATTGTAGATACTAAAAACGAAAATAGAAAAAAAAAATCATTGAATTAGTGACGTTTCTTTGGAAAAATTGTACAATTCGTACATGGGTTGTTCTTCTTTTTAACCTAAATAAATTTTAGCACTCTGTCACATTTCCACCACTCTGTCACATTTTGTTTTTACTATAAATGAATCTCTCTGGATCTCAGAGGGGAAATTGTACCAAGGGGGGAAGGAGGCTTAAAATGTCTTTTGGGGGTGACAAACACGAGCTGCGTGTATACCTATTTCGAATGAAAACCCACGTGACAGAGTTGTTGTACGACATAAAAATTGTAGGAGATAAGTTTTTGAGATTTTTTAAATATTTTATTAAACATCATTAAAAATAATAATCGCTGTTATTTGATAGGTTTAAAAGTTTTAAAGTTTAAAAATAGTTTTAAATTTTATGTCGTCATATCATTTTTTGTAAAATTATAGAATACACGCAAGTCGAGGTGGCAGAAGACAGCTGTGATTCGTATGAAATACACTTCTATCAAGAGGAGTTACACCTCTGTCATGTAATTTTTACTACAAAAATATAAACACATATTTCTTTTAAACCACATAGTCATTACGTCTTTACTGCAGTAGATTTTAAAGTAATTATAAAATAATAATATTGGTAATTCTGTTGAATTTTTCTCCACTAACTGGTGGAGACAACTTTATGTAGGTTAAAAAGAAGAACGACCACATTCAATCCAATTTGATGTTAATTCCCGCTTGTACTATGAGTTTTTGGAGATTTAATTAGATTAAGCCCTTGCAATTTGAAAACACATAATATTGTCGCTGTTCAGACAAAACTCACCAAACTACAACACACATTTTTGAGACACTACAAAATTGAAAGCTAAAATACGTTAAATAAACTTTGAAATACGATTTTAAAGTATCTACTCACATAATAAAAATATAATCAAATAAGATTATTTCTCATTATTTAACATTCAAAATCAGATATCCCATCATAAAAAACGTGTGCTTGTGGGTTTACGACTTTTGCCTGAGCGGCTACAATTTTTTATTTATTTTTTTTAAATTTTTTAATTTATTCTTTTTTAAGACAAACATTCCCAGGTTACGAATAACCCAACAATGTTTGAAAATCTCCTACTACCACCATAGAAAGCCGAAAATGTTGCTTGTGTTGTGATGAAGGACTTAGCCAGCCGAGGAATCGAACAGGCAACCCGTTTGGGTTCCACCACGGGACGCCCGGGTGGAACCCAAACGCGATGCCCACTCAACCACTGACCAGACATATTACAATTCAGAAATTTTAGAAAAATGATATGCACAAAATTTAAATTTTTATATGTAGTGTACATCAACCATACCTGGTGGGCGCTGGGTGGTTACTATATTAGCGGGGGCCCCCTCTGGCACGGACCACACGGAGATCACCCCCTCGGAGTCTCCCCTCAGAAGCAGGAGTCTCTTACCCCTCGTGGCGGGGGTGGCTCCCCCTCCACACATCCTCATCGCAGGGGGACAGGACAGTGTCTGATGAACAAAATAATTTCTTTAATCACAGCAAACTTATTTTGTGGCACCATTTAAATTAACAATTATCAACACTAATCAATAACCACTTTTATTGTTTAAAAAACAACCACGTTTCGTAAGCATCCTTACTTCTTCGGGGTTAGATTGCAAATATAGACTCATGGTATAGACAGGCATGCTCATTAGTAGAAAGAGGGAGTGCTAAATGTGCAAGTGCTACTTAGTGGCATGTGTATCAGTGACGTTGCTAATATTGAACATGCTCATATGAGCCAAACAGCCGGTTGATTTGTGAACATGCTACTGGATTTGCAGATTTAAGGGGTAGTGCTCTAAGCATGTATGAATGGGCTTGCTTATGAGCATACTTATTTCAATCTGATCTCAGTTCCCGGCAGCTATACATGCGCATTTTTTGGAAAATATCGAAAATGGCCTGTTGGGGAGACGAAAAAACCTTGCTTTTCGTGATTTGTTATAGGAGTCACAAATGTCTTTGGAACACACGATCACTAAAATTCCCAAAATAGATGTTTAAATTTCCCACAAAATACCCAAAAGTCCCTTTACGTCCAGAATGAAACTTTAACCAATATTTAAACTCTCTTTACATACTTTCTAATTTATTACATTTCAAGTTTATCTAAATTGATACTATTAATATTACAGTAAAATCCCTATCATTAAAATCCAATAAAAGGCATTATAAAACAGTTTGACAATGCCTTCAGAAGGCAAAACAACTGTCACAAGTAATAATAATTACACAGAAGAACTTGTTTATAAATTAATAATAATATTCTGGAATACATAAAAGAAATTAAAAAAAAACTTAAATGGAGTTCTACAAATTGATGATAACGATAAATAATAAATGTTGCTGCGATAATTGATGTTGCTGATACAATAATTGATCTTGCTGATACAACATCTAAAGTTGGTGCAATAATTGATGTTGCTGTTACAATAATTTATGTTGTTGCAATAATCGATTTTGCTGATACACTAATTGATTTTGCTGATACAATAGCTGATGTTGTTGCAATAATTGATGTTGTTACATTAATTTATGTAGTTGTAATATTGATGTTGTTGATTTTGCTGATTCTATTCAATAATTTTTTTTTTTTTTTATATTAACTCCACACAGGAGGCCCTGAGGGAAATAATTTCCCTCAGGGCCTATGTCATCTTTGAAGATGCTGTGTGGAGGGTGCTGTTGAGGAGAGGAAGGAGTGAACATGGGTCTTGAAGAGACCCATATTGTAGGAGGGAGGAAACACAGAAGCCGGCAAATCGTTCCACAGCCGGGCTGTTGAACTCAAGAACGAGTCGTAGAAACGACCCGTTCGTAGAAACGAATTGATGTTGTTGTCACAATAATTTATGTTCTTGCAATAATTGATCTTGCTGATACAATAGCAATAATTGATGTTGTTGGAATAATCGATTTTGCTGACACAATAATTGATCTTGCTGATACAATAATTGATCTTGCTGATACAAAAGTTGAAGTAGAAATAATTGATTTTGCTGAGACAATAACTGATATTGATGTGGTTGTTGTCATGTTGTTGTTGCTGTCACAATTGATAACCCAGAAAACATAAATATTAACATAAATTAAACAGATAATAACTTACTTTGTCTCCTGGCTGAGCCAGTAGTCCATACAGGATTGGATTGTCAGAATCAATGGTGGGGCCGTGGAATCCCTTATTGTCCGCTATGCTACTGTTATGATCAAAACAAAAATATATTTTAAATAGCCCATCTCACAAGCGGGTAAACCTCTTAAGCTTTTTATCCTAAAACCAGAAAAATTATGTTCCAAAATATTTTCTCATAATTTTATTATCAAAGCAGACGATGATCGTATGAAATAGCAACAACTCGCAAAGTCACGGAAATTGTACAGCTTTTTCAATTTGCAAAGTAATTTAAATAAATAAATTTTATTTTGTTTTAATGTCCAATAAGTTAAAATATTGTTCAAACTAAAAGCAAAGCCAGGCGTCTTTTTTAAATTGCTCTGGTTGAAATGAAAACAATTAGAAAAAAATAATTTGTTAATGTTTGAAAATTTTGAAATTTTTCTTGTAGTCACGGAACATTTTCTGGTTTAGAATCTATAAAGCTGTAACTACGAGGTCTAAAATATATTATTTATTTACTAAATAGAAAATAAAAAAGAGAAGATAACATAATATTGTGCACATGAGACAAAATGGATGACGTACATAACATACAAAACAAAAAAAATTGACAATTCAAGCAGATAAAAATTGAAAACTTAAAAATAATAAAATACCTACTTAAGTAATAAGAAAACAATTTTTTTAAGTGGAATGGCATCAGCAAGAATGCTACAACTATAAAAGAGCTGTGCGGCCATTGGAAGAAAGTTTTTTCACTATGGTGAGGCACACATATAATATATTCCTATTATGTTCTTATTGCAGCTCTGACTTATGTCAAAGTATCGGCCTTCAGGCAAAAAAAAGATTGCCCTTCTGCGGGGCTCATAGGTAATTTAAATTTTTTATTTATTGTTTAACCCTCAGTTTTCGGAATAACTCGTATAGGTCTCATAGAAATCGTTGTATCTCCCTTCCTATCATAGTGAAAAATATGATTTAAACGGTGTTAGAAAGAAAAAACAAGAAAAGCTTGATATTCAAATCTAAAAGTTAACAAAAGAAAAATTAAAAGCGCACTTCTATGAAATCAAAGTTTCCGACTGCAGTTTGGGATAAAATGATGAAAATTTGTGAATTTTTCATTAATTATTTTTTTATGAAATGACAAAAAATTAAGGTGACAATAACTTTTATAACATAATAATAATATGTGTATATTTTTCTTTTTTTTTTGGATATCATTAAGTTTAGTTTGGCATTCAAAATTTTAATAATTCAAAAACTATGTGTTTATTTCTAATAATTACTTTTTAAAGCAAATTTCGTCTCCTTTTAAAAAATGTGTTTAGTTTTCGGTTACATTCAGAAATGTTCCATTTATTTGAATTTTATTGAAAGTGGAAATTTTCTAACCTTCTGAAAAAATTTAAATATGCCCAAGGCCGGAGGGGTAAACAATTATATTATTAAAAAAAAGAATTAGACTGCACTGAATGCCACGCAGAAAAAG
Source organism: Glyphotaelius pellucidus (assembly GCA_936435175.1). Classification (NCBI taxonomy): domain Eukaryota; kingdom Metazoa; phylum Arthropoda; class Insecta; order Trichoptera; family Limnephilidae; genus Glyphotaelius; species Glyphotaelius pellucidus. The sequence continues at coordinate 11,850,890 of OW386560.1, forward strand.
GCTTCTTTAGAAGTAGATAAAGACAAAAATAAAATTATTCAGAAATTTGAGATTAACATTAAACAAAGTAAAGCATACAAACAAAGCTCAGAGAAGAAAACCACTTTAAAAAGCTTTGTAAAAAATTATGGTCAAACCAATTATATCGTTAGTAAAAGAAATGGGATTGGGATGTTATTTTTACCGTGACTCGCATACGTACAGGATGCAGCAGCATAACTTCCTTTTTTCAAAACTTAATAAAACCCATTGTATGAATCAGAAATTTTTCATTTGTTTTTTATAATCAGCACATACAAATTATATATTAGGAACTCATACATTGTTATTGTTTGTTATATATACGTATTATGCCTACTGCAATTCAAAATCTTACTATATTTATATCTCTTATTGTATAACGCTATCTTTTAACCTACCATCTTTACTTCTATGCACCATGTGTAATACCTATTTATGTTATCTTTGTCATTTAAACACACCAGAATGCACTTAATCATAAAAAATGTAACTTTGTATGTAAAAGCCCATAAGGGCGTTAATGATTAATAAATAAATAATGTAGGCACATACCTAAAGTTTGTTTTATTTGGTTTATAAAGATCAAATTAGATATATGGCGTTCCCCGTTCTCCATACACTGATTTCTGGCGTTTGTCCTAACTCTTGCCAGCATATCAGGCGTTATCCTGGCAATTTCTTCCTGGATGTTGGTCTTCAAATTTTGTAGGGTCCTTGGACGGTTAACATAAACACGGGATTTCCAAAAACCCCACAGAAAAAATCACAAAGGGACAAATCGGGAGAGCGGGCCGGCCACTCCAAATCGCCCCTAATTGAGATGAGGCGCTCTGGGAACAAAACATGATCGCAGAACATCTGTTCGAAAAATAGGCCTCAACGGCAAACGCACGCTCCTCACTGTTCCAACGCATGATGGCGACTAAACTGTGTCGGCTAAATGTGTAGGGACTAAATGTGTGATGGCGACTAAATGTGTTGGGACAAAACTTTATAGTTCCGCCTTTCGAATGAGATCACTAGAGCTCCGCAACGACATCAACTGACTGAATGGAGCGCATTTTAAAAAAGGAAGTTATGCTGCTGCTCCCTATATTACATAAAAATTCACCTCATAAACCTACTGAGCAGTGAAATGCGTATAATTACTTTTGGCGTAACTTACTAGCCATCCCGCAGTTTCTCCGCAAGGATAGGGCAGAGATGATGGATTGACGTGCAAATCTGTCTTGGCACACATTCCTCGCTTCATTCGCATTCAAACATTGTCTCTTACACACCATTCTGTTATTCTGAACCTTGACATGGCCAGACTCAAGTATAGTTCAAATATATTTCAATTGGAAGGTGGGTATGGGTCCCATCGCACCGGGAAACATTTATTGGATAACCAACATCTCTGCCGTAGGTCACTCCAAGTGGTTCGCTATGTTTGGTGACTTAGCAGAGGTGCCCGGGTTCATGGGATGAAGTTTGTTCGGGTCTTGGTGGCGGATACTTCTGCCCACCAGCTGCATGGCGAACCCAGAGGTTGGTTGGAGAGAATGGTTGAGGGAGTTCCTTTGATTTCTCCAGCCGTGCTCTCTCGGAACATCGCCTTGCACCGCAGTGGGAGAGATGAATTCATACATCCGTCACTCCTGAAAACACTGACCCCCAGATTTCTACCTACGTCTAACACCCTTCTCATTTCCAGGACTTCCTCTCCGTCTTTTCCTAAAAAGACCCTCCACACAGCATCCTCAATGATGAAATAGGCCCTGAGGGGAATTATTTCCTCAAGGCCTCCTGTGTGGAGCTAATGCAAGAAAAAAAAAAACTAGCCATCATGCAATTTCTCCGCAGGGGTGGGCCAGAGAAGATGGATCGTCAAAAAAATCTGTCCTGACACACTCCTTGCTTCATTCGCATTCACACCTCGTCTGGTACACACCCTTCTGTTATTCTGAATCTTGACATGGCCAGACTCAGGTATAGTAGTCCCGGAGAGAGATTGTAGGCGACGTCATCCAATGATATCTTTTGTCTTTTTCGTTTTCATTCAGACGTGTGAGAAGAAAAGGACGAATGCAAATACAAAATACAACCTCTCTCTGGGACTAATTTATCTAATTCACTTGATTGTGCAATGCCTTCCTAGGGACACCTAACTTCTTTGGCATTGGATACAAAAAAAATATGCTGAACCAATCCGTTAAAAGTAATAATACGTAAAGAAATAAAAACAATTTTATTTTCCAAACTGACCAGAACAAAGGAGCAGTTTATTAAAGAGCTATCAAAGAATAAATTTTCTTGTTTGAAGTCATAAAGAAATCTAAATTACCCTAATGTTAATCGAATAGTATTAATAGGCTTGTGTTTGCCTGGTTGAATTTCAGAACCCGGCTTCGAGTGCATGTCTGATGCCACGCCACACGCGCCTTGCCATATATAAAATCTGTGTATGTGGAATTTCAAACAAAGCTCCTGTTGTAATTCGGTTTCGAATTCAAGAATTCGTCACAAGAGATGTCACAGGCAAGCATAAGTACTACAAATTAGCCAAATTGTAGCATCTCTCCAGTTATGGAAAGATTGACGGTTATACTCAGTTGTGAATAATAGCGTACCAAATAGTACCAAGCGACTATATATTACATATGATGTCATTGCCTGTCCCGGTTACTTTGTCCTGGGACCTAGCTATCACTGGATGACAGTGGATCCGAAGAATGGGCTATTTTTGGAACCAGTTATTATTGAATTTATAAAATGGTCAGTATGGTCACCAACAGCAAAAACATGCGGAGCGGGTTTTTGCTAGTTTGTAAAATGCAAAAAATATGAAGTGACAGAGGCGTAATGAATACCACCGAGAAAAGACTCGTCCAGGGGTTGATTTTCACCATTTTTTATTATTTTTTTTTTTATTAGAAAAAAAAGGAAATATTTACAATAAATAATAATATATTACATTTCATATTAGACTTTTTTTGGTTACCCAATTAGTAGAGAAATATTCTCGGGTCTAACTGGTGTTTCCACACCATATTTCTATATGGTGTGGAAACATGGACACTTAGAGCCAGCGAAAGAAAGCAAATAGACACCTTCGAAATGTGGTGCTGAAGAAAATGCTCAGGATTACAGGCTCACAAATATATCCTTTCCGGAAGAGCTAGGCATCTGCAATAGGCTTTCAATTATCTGCCTTTAAGATACTTTGGACATGATGCTCACCAAACTGAGAACTCCTTGGAGAAATTAATAATTAGAAACTAAACTAATTGGAGAGGAGGAGCCACCATGGAATTTAGAGTAGGGTTCACAAACCTCAGCAATGAGGGACCGACTTAAGAAGAAGTATTTAAAATTTGATGTTAGCCGAACACGACGAGTATTTGGGTAGGAAAAAATTATTGCCGCCACACAATAGAGACGGTGTTACGAAGCAACGGGTTAAATTAGTATTTTTAAATCAAAAAAATTATTAAAAGTAACTCTCAAACCTAATTAGCACCAGAAGATTAATTCAGTTATTCATTATTATTAGAAAACAACAAAAAAGCTGCAATCAATATTCTTACCAATCGCATTCTCCTAATAGTTGGACCGTGCCACACTGAGCCGCTCTGATAAAATTAATAATAATTTATTAAAATTGTATAGTAAAATACCTAGTGACATCTATTGAATTTCAGTAAAGCATTAACTGAGTCAAAGTCAAATGCATCAAACTCTACTAGATTACATTAGACATGGTTAGATTGCATGACATTACAGCGATACTTTATTAAAAAATACTAATTTGAGTTGTCGGTGGGTGAAGTGAAATATTTCTGCGTGAAATTATTTACATTCAATGAACTCAAATTTGCTTTAAAATTTAAAAAATTTGAACTGATTTTGTGAATTCACACAAAAGATAAAGTAGGTACCTATCTATTATAAAAAAAATAATAATTCAATATTTAGAATGCGTATTTCCTTTGTTTAAAATTTTGACAAATTTTTTGATTTTTCAAGTTTACTAACAGTGTTCTACCGAAATGTAAATTTCTGATCGAATCTGATGAAAAATTGACAATATTTGCTTTTGAGAGGCTGAGGCAAATATTTCATAAATTTCACAGTTTTGTGATAGTTTTTTTTTAAATAAAATTAGAGTTTAAAAAAAAAATTTAAGATCCCATCGAAACATAATTGGTAAAACCATAATCTTTCATGTATATTTATTTTATGATAAAAAAAATAATCCATTGCCACCACCAGAAACAGAGTGAACTAATAAAAGTGAAAAAACATAAAAAAAGAATAATGAAAAAGATCTGAAAGAAACAGAGAAACAAACATAACCTGTAATAAAGGTAACAAAAGAAAGGAAATCTGAAAGAATAAGAAGCAAACATAAGGCGGAAGTTAATTGAGAGTGTTTCTTCTGACCTACTCATGGCACGACCGCGCAGCTTGCTATAAAATGGAAATAAAATGTAAATAATATAGAATTGTGAGCCAAAACATTCATATGATTGCACTTAATAATAGAGATGGACAACAAAACCCCCTGAATTCTTACCACAGTGAAACTCACTTAGGAAATTTTCATGTCCTAAGGTCCACAAAACAGAAATTTTCATGTCCTAAGGTCCACAAAACAAAAATTTTGATTTAAAGCCAAAATACACAAACAAACTTAAAAATTATTTTTTTCAAAAGGCATAGCAAATATCTAGTTTGCATTTTAATTATAAAATACAGGTAATTAAATAATTCAATTTTTCATAATTTAAGAGGCAACTTTGGGTTTTTTGGGAGTTAATTATAATTACCTAAAAAAAATAATCTTACCCCAATTTTTTTTAACTAAACGTCACGAAAAAAAGCATTTCTTTGGGTAAATTTTTTTATTTAAAAAAGATTTTTTTTTCATTTTAATTTTATATTTCTGTAGTAAATAAAGCAAAATCAATTTTTCAAATATTTATCATTAACTTACAAATAAATTCGAAAGTTGCATCTAAAATTACAAATAAGTTGTACACATCCGTACTAGATATTTCCTTTACTAAAAAATTTTTCAGTTTAATATATTGGCCTCAAATCCAAAATTAATTTTTGCATTAAAAAGACCACGCAATCTCTTCCATTAAGGCCTGTCGTACACAGATTTACTTACAAGCTACGTGACTGCAATGCAACAACAAGTCGCCTACTGTGCATGGCGCTACCCGAATTGTACTGAATTTGATCGTTTTTTCAAGTGCAGCCGTGGAGCTAATACAATGTCAGCGAAGAAGACAAAATTATTCATCATTATCTTTATTACGGGCAGAAAAAGCAATTTAAAAGAAAGATTTTGGGTTTGCCCGTACTACGATAGAAATATTAAAAGCAGGGCACTCAAATGATGTCAAATTTAGCTATTTTTAAGCTATTTAGCTATTTTTCTCAACCTCAATCCACGCATTCTCAGTTAAATCCTTTCTTAAGATTTCTGAAAAATTATAGTTAGGTATATAAACATGGATATTTTCCCACAAAAACATGCTCGGACATCATTTCTGTCAAACGAGTAGTGGATGGGTAAGCAACTAGTGTGCTACTAGCACTGTTAGTAGTGTGCAATTGACGTCAAACCCGTAGTCGACGATATGGCAGATACTTAGCAGAGTGACTCAAATGCTAAGCATACAAAACTTGAGTCTCTTGTGAGTATCTCTGTGTACGTAAGGCCTTGAAGACAAATAAATAAATAAAAATTGCACAAATTATTGTGCATAAATCTAAGGTTTTGGAAAACTTTAGAAAAGAGTTTCACTGTACGTGCTTGATAAAGGGGTTTCATTGTAAATTTGCAAAGTTATTTACGACAGGGTTCTAACAATATCATCGTAAATAAAACCACAGACAGATATCCAAAATGGGCATCAATCTTGTTCAAACATAACATTGAGGGCTTGCAGGCAGAAATCACTCAATTTTTGACAAAATTGAGATTTGAATGCCATTTTATATATACACATACATAGAAAAAAAGCTACTGACAAAAACTTAAATTAAATTTACCAGATAATTTTTTTTTTTTAATATCAGATATTTTCTATTAAAATTTCATAGCTATTGCACACAAAAAACGCAAAATGGTGATCAGAATTGGATTTTTGGAGTTAGTGACTTCTGCTTGGACGCCCATGATAAATATTATACACATCTAATAGTTGAATATGTATTCCAGAATGTGACTTTAGTCAGAATTCTGTCAAAGTAACTCTGCAAATTTTCATTAAAATAAACCTACGTAAAATTGAAAATGACTGCCAATTACAAAAATATGATGTCTTATTTTTACACTCTACTCTATTAATTTTGTTGCAATATTATTGAAAAAAAACATGGTTTTGTTCAAACCGCTGATGTGTTATTTCACCAAAACATCTAGAGATAGGTATCTCAGTTGTGAATTTAAGTACCTAAATAAGAATAGACTAATTTGTTTATGGTGAAATTGAATACCGTCCGAGGAGAGGTAGGGCCACCTATGGACGGAGGCGGCCGCAATAGCGCGGGTAAAGGACGCCTGGAGGCATTATAAGTTCCATTTTATTATACTATTTCTGAGATTTTTCTACAAGAGGGAGTACTACCCGTGGCTCTTTCTACCGACGTTCTTAGGGGTAAGCTCAAAAAGAACCATCTACGGATCAGAAGGAATGTACATATTGTGTTAGGAACTTTCTGGAAAGAAGGGAATAAAGGAAGCGTAAACCCACTATAGACTGGGATGATGATGTCCATATAATTTCCACATAAAATTTTCAACTGTGCACAGATTGTATGGTCACTGAAGAAGACTTTTAGTAAACTTGTGAAGACTTTTAGTAAACTCGTAATTTATCATTTGATACAAATAGAATACACACCGTCACTCAATCATAGAAATAATGCTCATTTGTTGAAGGTTGCCACTGCACTGATTTGCATGTGTAAGGAGAGGGAGGTAGGTAGGAATTTTGGGAAAGGACAGTTAAATTCCAGACACATTGCTACACATTTCTTCAGACTGATTTGCGGATAGTTTGAAAACTCGGCAATCATGGAGAGCATTCATTTCTATGGTTATCTCCGTCACCGACAGCATAGACTATTCTGTCTTCCGGCCTGCAAGACTAACTTGCCAATGGTCATGCTGGTCGGGAGAGCAATCTTACAGAATCAAATTGGATATTGACACATTCAGTGTCAGTGAAGCTATCTTTAAAAGGCAAGCTCTATTAATGCTAGTATAGTCGATATACCTACTGCTCATGTTTTGTTATACACTTTTACAAATGTTTTTAAAACAATAAATAAATTGAATCGAAGTTCTGCATCGAGACAACGGGTCTTCGATCAGAATAGGACAAAAGGAAGAAAATGAGATGGTAAAGTGACTGAGAAACAGCCTTTTGTTTTGCTTACTCTCTGAAGTCTCAAAAACGACTCATAATCATGCTTCATGCAAGCAAAGCATTTATCTATTACTGCGTTTGTATCAATATTCACTGCAATATCTAAATCTAGATGTTTTGGTGCACTTTGTTTAGATTTTCAATCATTGAATTTCTGTGCAACGTTTGGAGTCTGTTTGACTATTACTTCCAATAGCAACAAATTGAAGGTATGTGTTTCATTGAACTAAATTACTGATTTTATTACATATTATATTTATGTCATAACAAAGATGTTAATTTGCAAAACGTATTACTGATTAGTAAATAAATGTTACATTTGGCTAAATATAAAATGAAAATACACAGTAACACAAGAATCTGAACATGGTTAATTTTTATATGTTTTTATTTTACTGTAGATAGTCAAATTTAAATGTATTGAATGAGAAATATTCATTTTATTTTTAGCCCAAGTACAATAGACAGAAAAAACATTTTCATTAAAATTTATCTATGTTTTGATAGGTGTCTCGTATATATGTAAATCACTTGAATCTACAAAGCAATTTGGTATTCTAGTGTGATTAGTTGAAAAAGAATAAGGTTGCGCAATTAGAGTTGAACCAAACAATACAAACTCGGTGTATTGTGTGTATTGGTGAAAATGTACATATTCGTTGTCAAGTCACTGAGAAATAGTATTTTGTCTTCTTTATGACAGTTTATTGTTTTTTTAGCGGAAAGAGAGGGTACACGTTTGAACAAATCATTTTCAAAAAGATTTTATGTTTTTTTATTTGAGTAATATTAACCCTCCCGCTTCGGAGGGGGGTAACACACTTCCCCCAAATGAGAGCTTTATGTGATATCGCGATTCTTCTTTTCAAGTCGGTTCCTCATTGCTGAGGATCATGACCCCTACTCTAATTTCCATGGTGGACAAGGCTCCTCCGCTTTCCGCGGTCCTGCGCTGCGTAGAGGGCTGCAGACATCGGCATACCGGACGCCAGTGAAACTTGGTCACTCCAGTGCGTTGGTGACTTTCCTCTGCTTCTTCTGCCTTCCAGACTATGAGTTTCTCCAAAGAGTCCTCAGTTTGACGAGCAACTCATCCAAAGTATCTTAAGATAAGTTGTAGGCAGATAGTCAAAAGCCTGTGGATGCCTAGATCTTCTAGGATGGACACATTTGGGCGTCTGACTGTTCATGGAATCCTGACCATTTTTCTCCAGTACCACCTTTCGAGGGTGTCTATCTGTTTTCTTTTGTTGGCTTTAAGTGTCCATGTTTTCTCACCATACAGAAATATGGAGAAAATCAGTGCACGGACGAGTCTCATCTTGATGGTTTTCATTTTGCCTCTGTCACTCCATGTCTTTTGCATTTTACTCATGGTGTCTTTTGTCATGCAAGTTCTTCTTTTTACTTCTATTTCACATCCTCCTTCCTCACTTAGAGACAATCCTAGGTATATAAAGTCGTTCACTGTTTCTAGAAAAAGTATTCGTTTAAAAAGATTTCGTTGCTACTTTTTAAGACATTAAATAATATCAAGATTTCAATAAAACTATTCCCCCCCCCCCCCCCCTCGACCCCATTACTTTAAAAAAAAAAATCCTCACCGCGAACAAACCGCAATTTTTCAGGAAAATTATATGTATTTGAGTTATGCTTGAATTCGTATCATCTCTTACCATTTTACATTACATAATGATTGACTGCTGGGCGAAGATGGGCGATGTCCAGTTAAAATGGTAGGTAGTAACTGATATCTCAGTGTTATTGGAAAGATCAATAGGAATATCAAGAGACACGATGGCTTTGCAATATATGGGGGACCCTAGAATCCCCCACAGGATTTTTACCTTTGGGTACGTGTAAAGGTTATGTTTTCCAGTGTTCTTCATCAATGAATTTTTTTCAATTTCATCGGTATTTTTTTTAAAGTCGAATAACAGATTTTAAATATGCAAGCAATGCATCTGGATCAACTCTGATTGCAATACTTATACCATCTCAAATGGGTATTTATTATTTGAAAAAATTATTTGACAATACAACAATTATTACAGAACTATTGGAGTTGTTCAGAATAAATTCAAATGACATTATTATGAGGAGACACCTATCAAAAATACAATTTTATCATTAGTAAAATATATTACCTACATACATGGTGGATGAGTGTGCAAAAAGTTAATAAACGTTTAAATTAAACATAGTTCATCATTGTATGCATCTTCATAAAGTAATGTAAGTTTAGACATGTTAGTATAATATGTAATAATTATTACCAATAATATGAATAAAAACACTAATATTTATGCTCTTACTACTAAACTTCAGGGGAGTGATCATAATAAAATCGAGTGCAGTTCACACGCGGTAGAAGTGAAACATCACCCACACAATCTAAACCAATAGGAGCCTTTAAAAGTGAGCTCATAATTAAAGCGGCCAATGCGGTAAGGTTTCATTCTATCTCATTCGTTCTCGCAGGCTAAATCCTATAGATGTATGTGTTTGTCTCTTTTTAGTGTTGTTTTTGTTTCATCGGGTTTTAAATCACAACGGTGCTAAAGAAGTATACAAGCATATAACTTGATTTATTGATGTGACAAGAGTCCCAACTACTCCCTGTCTAGAGCCAGTGGAACTAACTAACTAACTACCATCACACCGTTTCGCTGCAGGGATAGGCAAAAAGGACTGAGATCACCAAACAACTCTTTCACAAACAGGTCTTTCGCAAACTTCTCGATCAAACCTACGGAACTACGGCATCTCAATTGAAGTTTACTGTTGAACTGAATGGAATCAGGAGAGGATGATTCAGAGGAAGGTTGGGAAGTACCTGGCCATTCAAATCTGGCCACTACGTATGGCTATTGACATTTCAAGCAAAATTTCATTTCTGAATGGAAGTCTTTCACCAGGGAGATACTGAGAGTATTTACTACTCTACATTATTCAATAGTGTTTTTAATCATATTATATCATACATACATACATACACATTATTATTAGAAACACTGAACAGACAATTCCAAGAAGTGTGATCTACACCGATTTGAAATTAAATTGAAGTCGCCAACTATAAGTAGATAAACTTGATACGGCCATAATACACCTATGAATTTGTCTTTTCAGTGATTAGAATGAAATTCCCTTACAAATTAGCAGTTAAAAAATAATTATTAAACGTAAGTAGTGCTGTACGTTGACGAGTATTAGTTACAAAGATACAAAAGAATCAAATAAAATATCAAGTATTGCTTTTAAAAATATTTTTTCTAAAGAAAAACTTCACCTTTAAAATATTTGATTAACTTTGATGTTTCATGACAATCAAATGTAAAATCGTCTTCCATGGGCCTATTTGTTGTAGAGCCAATGAAACTATGTATATAATTCCTTGATTGGGCGATGTTGTGATGCCAGCTAAATAAAGGTCTGAAGGAAATTGTTAACGGGGTTCTGGAAGAGACCCTTAATAAATACAGAAATGAGGAAATAATGAATAATGAATACCAGCAACTACTTCCACATAGATAAGCAAAATTTAGGATTGGATTAGGTTAGGTTAGACGTCCAGATGAAGCGATTCACATATGTTGGCAAAAATCGAAGCTGTTTAATAATATTGATTCTAAAAGTAATTGTGGGTGCAAGTTTGTGCAATGCCACGCTGCGTGAACTCGCACATGGGTTACCACTGCGGTACACAATTTATTTCATGTATTTTGAATTGTTGCTAATTATTTATTTTGAGATTTATTGATTTAAAACTGACATGTATGGGTATGGGCTTATTGTTAACTGACAAAACTGAGGTACGTATAACGTCACATAAGGCGCCAGATTTCGATCATTTTGAAAACTTTACCATTATTTAAACCATGAAAACTGCTTTTATAAAAAAACATTATTTAAATACTGGTATAGGCGATTCACTGCGAAGTATTGCAAAATCTTGTGTTTAGGTTTGAAAATTTGATCTCTTTGAAATATTATAAGTATTTCAATTAAATACTGCGAGTCCCCTCCCCACCCTGGCTGGCCGATGCATGACCCCTGGGATTGTCGACCGAGTCGCGTTTTCAAATTTACAGCACTTCATAGGATGGTTTTTCCTTCTTTTGTTCGTATTCTTTGTATTCATAGAGCCTAAAGCCTGAATATACTGTAGAAGCTTACTTTTATCGGTACCTATTCTAGATTTTAATTTTTTGCCCTACCCTAAATCAAAACCTGGCTAAGGCCCATGCTGCGAGTAGAACATTTTTTAAATAATCGAGCATTTATTTAGAGTGTTTTTTATTAGCCCAAAAAAAAGTATTAGGTCTATAAAAACCACTTTAACTGCCTTACCTTTGGGTTATTTTTCAAAAAGTGGGTAAAAAAACATTGGGTTTTTTAAACGGTTTTATAAACCGCGCCACTTGCGCAGAGAGTACCGCTGATTAGCCGCGTAACTTGTATGGGAGAAACGAAAATACTCATCCAATGTCCCTTAGCTTCGCGAAAGCGCAGGCTCAAACTTGATGTATACGAACATATCGCGTACGTTTTGTGGGTTTCGGGTATAGTTATTTTTTTACCTTAACGTACGTGATACGGTTTGTTGCATTCGGGCGACAATATTGCGGACGTTTCACGTAACTTCGTATGTGTAGGGCGGTTAAATTGCAAAATCTCCTAATTACGAACCGCTTTTCGGTAATGGTTTTATTGCATAATGTGGCAAATTAAGTTCTTTAGAAAATGTTCAGAAAACATTTTAATATTTGTGCCTGAACTTCACAAAATAAAATAAAACACTCTTTTTGACGATTGCATAAATCAATACAGTGGTGTTAAAGAGAAATTCAACCTTATCTACATCTACATAAGGAGTGTTATTGTTAGTGGCCCGATTCTGAACGCTACACGACACGGTACATTCATTGCCTTGTAAGGTGAATATTTATTTTAAATTGACTGGAATTCCTTATTGGAAGTGGAACCCATTTTACAATTGTTTCTCGTGAATTCAAATTTTGAAGCAATTGCGACTGGACGATATAAAGTTTTTCAAGTCTTTAGTAAAAAAGCATTTGAAAATGAACCACTGAAAACGCTTCATCTGAACAGGATCCATGACGTTATTGTAGTACCGAGATTACAAAACTGGAAAACTTTCTTACTTGGCAGGCAGCTTGAACATGTAGCCCTTCCCTTCATCGGACCAGATGAGGACTCTATCAGGGGACAGAAAGTCCCCGGACATCCAGCGCTCGCCCACAGGAGCGTTGATGGAGCACAGCACCGAGAAGTCTCCTAAAAATTACACAAAATTTCAATAAAATTAAAGCCAATAAAATTTAATACGTACGCCGTACCGCGTATTTCTGTAAAAAAAATATGAGTAAAGCAGTATGGACCTTTAGCGTACAGTGGTATTTAAAGAAATCTTTCCATTAAATACCACTGTATGGACCTATAGCGGTATAGTGGTATTTATAGAAATCTTTCCAAATAATAAATATTATTATTTAATACAATTTGGGAGGTGGGTATGGGTACCTCCGTCCCATTTTCTAGATAACCAACGCCTCTGCTATAGGTTACCCTATGTAGCTACTACCGAGGGTTCATGGGGTGAGGTTTTTCTGGATCTTGGCGGCGAATGCATCTGCCGGATCCGGAGAGATTGGAGAGAGGGGGAGACCTTTTGATCTCTCCAGCAGGACTCTCATGGAACATCGCCTTGTACCACGGTGGGAGGGATAGATTCATATGTCCGTCACTCCTGTACACACTGACCCTCAGATTCCTACCGACCCTTCTTTACCTTCCCAGAACTTCCTCTCCATTCTTTCCTAAAAAGGCCTCCACACAGCATCCCCAATAGTGACTTAGTGCTGAGAGGAATTATTTTTCTCAGGGCCTCCTGTGTGGAGCTAATGTAAAAAAAAAAAATACAGACAAGTTTGAAAATTTGTAATAATACAGCAAATACTCATACCCGCATCGTAGATCTGGCAGTATTTAGCACATACGACCAGCACCGTCCTCTGGTTGTGGGCGCAACACATGAGGGACAGCGCATTCAAGCAGCGTATCTGCTTGGACTCATTCTCGTAGATGGGCTCCGAGTGCTTGTTCTCGTGGCCGAGCAGGGACCACACCTTCACGGTGCCCGTTATGGAGATGGCCAGCACCACGTCGTCTTTGCGGGACGATGGACGCAACACCTGGACAATTAAATCGGATTAATGATGTTTGAAGACAGTATTAACCTTTAACACGCAATCAATTCCATCATGTGGTAAGTTTTGACACAATGAATATCGATCGTGGAAATTTGAAATGCTGCAGGACAAAACATTAATTGAACCCTTGACTGGAAGAATGTTGTATCCAACAATATTCTAACTCCGAGAAAAATTGAAAAAACCGAATCAGTTATGTTTCGTAACATTTTATATTTAAAATACACAAACCATACAATTCTTTAGAGTTTTAGTTGAAAAGTCGTCTAGAAAGGCAATTAAATTAGAGTTTATTACTAGAATTTACGCTGAATTTGTGGAATAATGTTTTATATGAACACTTTCACATACAACGTTATTCCACAAAACATTTTTCTTTACCCTTCATACCTTACAGAAAGCAACATGCTCTTCTAACATAAATGAACACACGTCATTGATATTTTTGAGCTTAAAAAGCAAAAAAAACGATATGAATAAATGAAACCATTTACATTCTAGATATTGTCTTGAGATCAACATACAACATTATTCTACAAAACTGTTTCAACGGCTATAAAAGATGATTAATAATATTTTTCTGGACAAATTCTACTTTCCTGCATTCTTCAGCTTCTTGGCTTTGAAGACTTTCTAGTTGAAGCCATAAGACGTTTGTTTTCTCTATTTATTCCCATAAATTAAACGATGTGCCATGATTTTGATAAATGGCGTTATACAACATTCTTCCACAAACCAAACTAAAGCTGTCACAGGCCTAGAAAAATTTTCATTATCATAATTCCTATCTTAAAAGATGCATATGAATATGCCCAACATTATTCCATCAATAACTCAACACTGATAGTTTGGTTGGATACAACATTGCTCCGGGCAAGGGCTCAATTGTTCAGAAGAGGGAAAAGAAAGTTTTTATTTTTTCAAAAAATCATATCTCCTGCTTTTGTTATTCTGCCCAGATTCAGTCTGAGTATAATTGTTATAGCTTTCACATCTTTTTATAGCCATCTACAGCAACCAAAAAGGTTAACATTGTTGGCGCACAATGGTATAATAATAATAAGTGCTCAGAAGCAAAAAATTCCAGCATAAAAATATCTCAAGCGCTTTTATATGGTGCGATTTGTGTTTAATGATCGTTATTGTTACTCACGTGCAGTGCGGATATCCAGTCTGGGTTCATCTTGGAGCTTAGGGAGAATAGGATCTCCAGGGAGAAAGGGTCCATGATGAGGATCTCAGCATAGTAGCCGTTGCAGAAAAGGCGGAGATCATCACAGTTGCACATATGGTAAGCCTGAAACGAATTGTACATATTAAAATATAGCAAAATCTCAATTTACAGGTGTAATGTATAGGTTGATCATGTAGTTTCAGTATCTTTTATTAGATGTTGTTAGTATAGTTAGTAATACAAAGTTTTGCTATATCCCAACAGATGGCAGTTAAGTATGATACCGGAAGAGTACCGAAGGAGAGTAAGATTGCTGAAGGCATCTGAGTAGGGCGAGTGCCATTAATCAGCCGGCAGCCTCAGAACTACTTAGAACCTGGAACAACTCTGGGTTGAGTTTTATTTACAAGGAAATAATTAGGAATAAAAACTTACCTGGATGCTCGTGTGAATCTGCGTCAGCTTTACATGCTCCCTGCATTTGCCATCGACCAGGTCCCAGGTGCACATCTCTCCGGCTTCCGAGGAACTTACTATGAAGTTGTTATCCTGGAAAAGACAAAATAAGTAAGTCCATAATTGATAAATAATATTTTATTATACAATTATCACAAACTGGTGATATTCCATGTGCCGATCACAGGCCACCAGAAATGGAAGCTAAACGAATGAAAACGCTCTAGGGTACAAGCTGCCGAAATGAGGTTCTTGAGAGGAGTGGTAGGGGTTATGAAATTGGATCATATAAGAAACTCGACGATCCGAGACGATCTACACATTGAACCATTGCTACTCTTCATAGAAAAATCGCAACTGAGGTGGCTTGGGCATGTACTAAGAATAACTGTGACCGAATTTCGAGGAAAATACTAAGTGATAGACGTCCAGATATACTAAGACGTCCAGATAATACTAAGTGGGCCACCCCAGACACAGTTGGGCGAGGCAACTCCAGAAACTGTGTGAGGAGAGGATGGGACTGCCATGGAAGGAGGCCGAACAATCAGCACAAGACAGGGACTTATGGAGGAGCCATGTCGATGCAGTGACGAATACGATAAGGGGAAGAAGATGATGATGATGAATTATCACAAACGGAACCTTTTAAGAGTTGGACACTCAGTGACCGTCCGGCAACAACTGTCCAGTGACTGGATACTATAACATCGGTTTTATATCAAGACTAAAAGTGGGATGGGACTGCCATGGAAGGAGGCCGAACAATCAGCACAAGACAGGGACTTATGGAGGAGCCATGTCGATGCAGTGGGTCCTCGACCCGAATACGATAAGGGGAAGAAGATGATGATGATGAATTATCACAAACGGAACCTTTTAAGAGTTGGACACTCAGTGACCGTCCGGCAACAACTGTCCAGTGACTGGATACTATAACATCGGTTTTATATCAAGACTAAAAGTGGGATTTGTGTTCCGTAGCAGAATACTTTCTAAAGTTACACCTTTATTTCCTCGAAACAATTGTATCGAATTTTATATGATTTCAGAATTTCACGACCGACCGGTTGGTAGAGTCCTCCTCTAGTAGTTTGGTCCTCCATCATTGCAGAAGTCACACTTTCCATTTACAATAACGGAAGTGGAAAACGTGGCCAACCAGTTAGCAGCATTATAGTTATTGAATCCCACTAGGGCGTGTGTCACATCACTATGTTGTATCGCACATCACTTGTGAGCTACCTTAATATAATTGTCGTCAGTCAGTAATGTCAATGGAGTTAACACCCAATCAATAAAGTCTGTCTTGCAAAGTCATAAAGTGTTTATATATTAACTAACATTTGTTTTCATCACAAGAACTAGATGAGAAGAAAAATATGATTGTGACTGATGGTGGGCCAAGTATAATCGTGACAAGGAATAATCGTTCGTTCAGAGACTTCTGAGAGACCATCTGGCTCAGATGGGATCACTTTGTAGGCCAGATCTGGCCTGCGGGCCGCCAATTACCGATCGCTGGGTTAGTGCATCAATTTGGACATCCGTGCATTTACCTGTATGATAGAAGCCCTACTCAGACAGAGCACGGGCGCCGTGTGACCAATGAGCAGGCAGCGCGGGGTCATCTTCAGCGACTCGGGGTCCATCTGCCAGATGCAGATCTGTCCGTCATAGCAGCCCGTGACGAGCGTGCGCTGGTCCCGCGACAGGAACACGGAGCTGACGCAGTGCGTGGGCGCGTTCTTGCCCCACAGCACCACCGGCACAACCAGATTTGTGCCCGGCATAATGCTACACAAAACAGAGAAAATAGAAATAATGAAGATTAAATATGGTTCAAGTCTGTATATACAACAGACGGTTTGCAACTCTGGAATTCAGTCAAATAATACAGTTTTTACAAGGTCAACAGAGCGTAATAGTGATTTCCATTCTTTAAACAATGTGTTTAATATTTAACATCGTAGAGTTATTTTCATACAATAGAATCAATCTCTTATTTTCCTGCACATTATGAATTGTATTTTTTACATGGTCCCCTGTGAAAAACATAGATTCTCAACCTTATTTTGCCCACCGCCCACCTTGAGAACATTTTCATTTCTAGCGCCCCTAACTCGTCACGACGAAGGGGGCGTAATTGGATACCACCACAACGGAGGGGGCGTAATGGGATAGGGAAAATATTTTAAAGTCTGAAACGCCACCCAATTTTCTCTTGGTCTTCTACCGCCCCTCTGAAGGTCTGAAATGCCCCACGTTGAGAACCTATGATATAGACGAAAACTGGGCGTACTGTGTGCACTACGCCCAACTACTAGTATTTTAAGACAGAGTTTCATATCTACTAAGAATTGATGTCACATACAAATAAAAAAATTGAAAGTGGTGTTATTTTAAATTTTTAACTTATTATTTTATTCACATTTCCATTTTTTCTTCTTTTTTTGCTTTCAGCAGTTTCAATTGAATAACATCACTTCCTCTCACTGATATTGTTAATACCCATTCCACATTTAATTGTAAATCTAGGAAATAGTTAAAAAAAACACTTTTTCACCACTAGATGCACTCTACCAGAACTGTTTTTTTCATATTACTATTTTATTTTAGTCTTAAATTTTGGACGCCATTATGTTATTGGTCAATGATTTAAAAATTCCTAACACTGTCAAATACAAATGTAAATGGACTGTTCACAATGCTAATACATAAAATAAATATCTCCAAACGTGGTTGGGACAGTTTAGTCAATATAAACATACATTATCATTGGTAAACATAATGTAACAATTTTGAAATCTACAATTTTATTTTTACATGCATTCATCCCGTGCAGCAAATAACCTTTGGAAAGCCAAATACCTCCATAGTGTTGTGCAGAGGATAAAAATCCCACAAACAAAATGAATTAATGTCAAATTAACGTATGGATATTCCGGCGCATAACGGATACAAATTTGGGTACCTAATTTTGGCACTCGAGAAGTTAATGAATGTAGAGTGCACATATCGTAGAAAGGAGAATAGTACATAGTTTTTTTTATCTTTTTTATGAATACCGCACAAGAGTACTAACTGCTCCCATCTGGAGCCAGTGAGACTATGGCATCCCCAATTGGGGTATGTTGTGAGGTTGTGGGGAGGTAGTGGGGAGGGGCAGGAGATGGGGAAGAGGAAGGTGGGAAGTACCTGGCTATTCAGATCTGGTCACCAAACATGGTTAAAGCCATTTCAAGCAACGTTTCAATTCTGAGCGGTGGTCTTACACCAGGGCGATACTGAGAGTATCTTCCACTCTGGAACGTGTTGCAAGTATACTACATATTATTTAAAATGAATAAATTGTGAAATAACACAAGTAATCAAATAAAAAATTTTGCCACGCCGGGATTCGATCCCGCGTGGATTAGTTAGTAGCAGTCAGATATAAATTGAAAATGAGATTTGAAAATGACTATCGGAATATACAGGGTTTTTCAATAAGGACGCTTGACTTTAAAATGTAAATAAAATAAGTTACGTGTGAGATATCAACTGATTTGTTTTTATTATTTGAAAATGTATAAGTGTGGAATATAACATCATTCAAATGTCCACCGTGGCTTTACTTGGTGGCACATGTTCGGGAGGTCCAGTTTTCAACAACTTTGTCACATAAATCTGGTTGAATTTGCTGGATGGCGTTTGTAGTGTTGCCTTTGAGTAGTGAATTGTTTGCGGTTTATTCGCACAGAACTACGATTTAAGATAGCCCCAAGAAGAAGTCTAATGGCGTTAAATCGCACAATCTCGGTAACCAGTTTACATCGCCGCCGCGCGAGATAACCATGCCCTCAAATCGCTTGTGCTGAATGTCCATCGTGGCATGTGCTGTGTGGTACGTAGCGCCGTCCTGATGGAACCACATGTTTAGGCCACAAGAAGTTGCTTACTATCGATCTGTAGTGCTCGCTGTTGACGGTTATGGCAATACCAGTTTCGTTTTGGAAGAAGCACGGACCGATGATTCCGCCAGACCAAAATCCGCACCAAACAGTGTCTTTCTCAGGATGCATTTGGTGCCTTTTCTTTTGGAGCTATCATAAATCGCAGGTCTACGCGAATAAATAGCAAACAATTGACGCCCTCAAAGTCAACATAACAAATGCCATCCAGCAAATTCAACCAGATTTGTGTGAAAAAGTCATTATATTCCACGCTAATTGCCATAAAATATACTTCCAAACAAAAAAAAATGAAGTGGATATCTCAGAAACAACTTGTTTTATTTATATTTTAAAAACGCGCATCCTTATTGAAAGACTTTGTATTATTGATTGGCGTTTAATTGTAAAAAACAAACGAGAGAAGTAAGATTTTATGTACTATAAACTAAGAGACGAGCATGTCAGTACAATAAATAATAATAAAACGTAGCGTTTGTTTATCTTCTAACTAGTTAAATAGAGTAAATAAAGATAACGCCATAAACATATAGTACAGGGTTTCCGGAAAATAGTGATACAAGCGGGAAACTGGTGAATTTACATCACACAGAAACACAAAAACTTAATTTTTTTCAATCTGAGCATTTCGATAATAAAAATTTATTTTTACTTTTTTTCGGCATCTAAAGGGTTAAAAGGCTTTTGGAGCCTGGGATCACACTTCAATGCATTTTGAAAGACAATAAACAGCTAATAGTAACTAGAAATTTTCTTTGAATTCTTTCAAAATTATGAATATGAATTTTGTAGAAGGGCGACCAGACTAAGGAGTTATGTTCTATTAGGCTTCTAACAAAAGATATGTACAACAGTTCAACTAAATTAGCAAGTTTTTTTTTCAAATTCTAACTTTGGACTTGATTTACAATTTACCACAAAATAGACTCCTACAGAGTTTACTTGTACTATTGAGATTACAGACACCGCATACAATCATATACCAGGGAAACATTTTATTTTATTTTATTTATTTTATTTTAAATGTACATTTACAGTTCAAAACCAATTACAAACATACATTTTATTATAAAGTAATAATGGCGTTTTGAAATTTTTTAATATTTAGTTGAAAAATATCGATTTCAGGGGACAGGGAATTAAGTAATAGAATCATTTTTCCGAGCGGCATTACTAATGGTAAGTTAGTTCTGCATCTCGGAACAACAAAAGTTCTGTGTCTGCGCGCTCTTGTGAAGTTGTAGGGGACATAAAACTCAAATTTTTGTATTATATCAGGAATACAAATATTACCGTTTAAAAGTCTATATGCTGTTGTCAGCAAAGCAGTTTTCCTTCTATCGGCGAGGCTATTAATACCCAGCATGCCGGACAAAAAGGCTGATGGATATAGCCAGGGATAATATCCGAAGTCTCTAAGATATAAATATCTCAGAAACTTCTTTTGTACTCTCTCTATCATTTGAGAGTAAGTGAAATCCATTGGTCCCCATACTACTGAACCACTTTCCAAAATGCTACGTACTAAACTATAGTAGAGCACGCGAATCGCGGCCGAGCTGCAAAAATGTCTGGAGTTGCTTAGCACAAATCCTAGCATTCTTAAAGCTTTGCTGCAAATCGTTTCAATGTGAACGTGAAATGTTAGGTGCGTATCAAATGTGATTCCCAAATCTCTCGAAACAATAATGTGCTGAAGAGATGAATAAGACATTTTGTAGTTAAAATAAATCGTTTTGTTTGCCTTGGTGTAGCACATAATGGAGCATTTCTTAATATTAAATCCTAGTTTATTGGTGTGACTCCATTCGACGATGGAATTTATATCATTTTGTAGCTGCAAGCAATTTTCCAAAGATTTTATTAAAAGGAATAGTTTAATGTCATCCGCGAATAAGAGGAACTTAGAGAATTTTATGCAATGGTAAATATCGTTGATAAATAGCGAGAAAAGTAAGGGCCCAAGATTTGACCCCTGTGGAACTCCAGAGTTTGTGATGAAGTTGGAAGAGTGGAAAATACCATAAGTTACGTATTGCTGTCTATTTGAGAAGTAACTTAAAAATAGACGTAAAAGTTTCGCTGAAAATCCAAATTGGTCGAGTTTATTTAGGAGAATAAGCGGATCTACCGAGTCAAAGGCTTTTGCGAAGTCATTGTATGATACATCTACTTGATTGTTACTATCAAGAGCTTGAGATACGTACTCCGTGAAAACCATTAGATTAGACACAGTAGATCTGCCAGATCTAAAACCGTGTTGCTGGTCAATTATAAAGGGTTCAACTTGGGTATAAATGCATTTATGAATTATTAGTTCAAACAACTTGGCTGGAGAGGATAGGATCGCCACTGGTCTGTAATTGGAGACTGAAGTCTTATCACCAGTTTTATGTAACGGTGTAACTTTGGAAATCTTCCATGAGTCTGGGAATATTCCGGAGTTAAGTGAGAGATTATAAATATACGCGAGAGGTGTTAATAAGGGCTCAAAACAGCCCTTTAATACAAATGACGGAATAAAATCCGGTCCAAAAGAAGTTTTGGCTTTTAATTTTCTAAGCTAGTCAGATTAATTAATAGATAATATTAAACTATCAGAATCTAAAGCCGTCGTAAATGTAAACAATCAACTAACGGGCAGTTTTTAAATCAAGTCCGGAGTAAGCCAAACATATTATCTAGTATTAGAGGCCAAAAACTGACAAAATTATATAAGGAGCTTTGTAAACTATAGTTCATTGCATATATGTACACATTTCAGTTGTTAGGCAATCTAAACAGAGGAAAATCGAAAATATGTCAATATCAAAGATCAGTACATGTAATAAAAAACCCATTGTAGTGGCAATTTTTCAATTTAGGAGACGGGTATGGGAACCAGCTCTTAAAAATACTAAGTCAAAAAGGTGAACTGTTTATAGTGAGCATAATAAAACACAGATAAGGCTAATGATAACTTACAATTGTGACACATGGAGCCTAACCCGAAAAATACAGAAGATAAATAAGAAGTCGTATTGATTACGTGCAGTACTCAAAATGAATGGAAACTCACTGAGGGAGACAGTATGACTATTGACAGGAGACACAATATGGCAAATGTTAGGAGTTGAAACAAATCTGTTTGTGAAGAGAATGAAGGAATGCCTATTCATCAATGGTGTAAATGTCCCGTCTTGGTGGGAGTAAGGCTCAGATACCTGATGTGCCATGTCAAGCCAGGAGACATAGCCAGACAACCCTGGTGAACTTTGTTTGTTTGTTTTTAAATCTTTATTTAGATGTAAGCACTTTTTTTCATACATCTAGTTCTAGTGGGAAAAATATAAAAAATACAATTTAAGAGGTACAGTTAAATAGGTTTGAAAAGTGCATTTTAAGAAAAACAGATAACTTGGTTTAAAGTGACTAAAATAATATTGGTGAGTATGTTCGTATTCAAATCAAAAATTATTTTTTACATATAAAGCACATGTCCTACGAAAAGTGCTAAGGCTTGAGGCTCCCTTTATGGCATTTGAAAGGGATTTTGTTAAAGGGACTGAGAGTTGTTTGAAATGTGTGTACTTCATATAGTTTAGCGACAGGGAGGAAGGGCGGGAGAAGGAAGGGAATCCAAGAGGAGGGAGGGTAATAAAAGAAATGGGGGAAGAGGGAAAGGCGGGGAAGAGGGAAAGACGGAGAAGGGGAAAGCAGTAGGAGGCAGGAAAATGCGGAAGGGAGAAAGCGGGAAAGGTGGAAGGGGAAAGCAGGAGGGGGACGCGGAAATGGGGGCGCATGGGAAAGGACAATCAGGGGAAGGGTGGGGGACAGAGGAGGAAATAATGTCAAAGAAATAAGGGGTTTATTGCAGATATTACAATGGGCTTATGGCCTGGGTGCTTTTTTACATTAATTCCACACAGAAGGCCTTGAGGAAAATAATTTCCCTCAGGGCCTATGTTATCTTTGGGGATGACATGTGGAGGCTCTTTTTGTGGAAAGGAAGGAGCGAACTTTGGTCTTTACGAAAATCCATGTTGTAGGAGGGAGGAAACACAAAGGCTTAATTTGCAAGGGAATTTTACGTAAACCATCTCCAAGTCAACAATAATAATAATAACAGATATATCATATAGAAAGCCAGGGAATCATGGATTTACAGTTTGGTAAAATTCAAATGTGATTTGAAGTAGGTATCTCTAACCATGTGCAACTAATGACTGTTAGAAAAAAGGATATTGCAAAGGCTTGTATGGAAGTGTACAAAAGTACTTGTACTAAGTGTATAAAATAATTCAATAACTATTTACAACTGATGTCGCCTCCACGGTTTGTTTTACAGTATTTTTGCAAGCTTCTAAACAAAAAAATAAATACATTACTTTATGAATTAGAAAAGTCATCTGAATTTTCAAAAATAATTGGAAAAGAACACAAGGGTTGAAACCAGGTCTGTCAGTTTTTTCACTCTCTGCATGAGCATAATTATTTCAATTAGATTCTAATTAGTTTGCAAAAATATTTTACAAAGCAGTCGAGAGCCTTGAAGCTAAAATAATCCGGATAATGAATGATGTCACCAGCTAATGTTTTAATCACCGAACAAATGAAAACGTCTGGCAAAATACGCCTTGAAGATGTCTACAATTGATTTCAATGCTTAAGTGGAGCTCTATGCAAATTAAAAAGGTCACATGAGACACGGTAAACAAAACAAAAAATGAATTGCTCTAGTTTTGATAAGGAAATGATAAAAAGGATGCATATCTTGCGTATTTATTTAATAAACAAACACGAAATTAGTTTATTGTGAACGAATTACGACATTCTGTGACAATGGACGGTTTTTTGTACATTTTTATTTCAATTCAAAAGACCTTTGCAAAATAATTAGCTCCTGTCACAAAAATTGTATGTACTTGTAGATAACTCGCCAAAGGGCGTAAGGGAGTAAGCGAGTAATAAAAAGCTTTAAAACAGATGTAAAAGTCGTATCCTTACTTTTAATTCGGGTGAATTTTAGCTGTTGACAATTTATTATGAATTTACAACATATTTTCACATCGGCGGAAAACGTCAATGATCACTTGACAGATAGATCGACCGAACTCTCGCGGCTAACTTCACAACAGTTCCAAACCTCAAACACGTAGACTTCATGAATATTCCAAAACTCGGCTATTTTATTATTGTTGTGTTGGTACGGTCAGTCCGCCGCCATTTGTCATTTTTTGTCATGCGCACTATGCGCAGTTTGAGTACGGTCGCTAACTTCTCGAAGCGGGGAAATGTGTGTAGTGTGAGTGCCAAAAACCGTGTTTATTGAAAAATAAGTGAAATTAATGTTTGATCAATTATATTCAATAGTGTACTGAAAACAGTGAACCGTGAAAATGAATAAAACATGCGCCAGATGTGAAAAAATTGTTTACCCGATAGAGGAGTTAAAATGTTTGGACAAGGTAAGATAGAGATGACAATCGCCTTTTTAGAATCTTATTCTGACAGCTTTTCTAGTATTTACGTTTATTTGTACAACGTTTGCATGTTTTCAGGTAAACTGATGAATTTGAAACTTGCTTTGTTCACTTTTGCAACAAGTTGGCTACATAAAATCGCGTAAATGCACGCTTTCGAAGTAGTTGTAAAACTTTTTTTGTGTTGCCCATCCCTTTTGAAACTTTTAGAGCACTTTAGGGTAACGCATTGTTGAAAGGTCATAAAAGACAGCGGTTGCGGGAGTTTCCAACAAATTCAGCGGGAACTTTGCGGTACACTGGGTTAATTTAACCAGGAAATGCGTTCTTATTCTGCACAATTGGCGAATTATTAAAAATGTGTCAGTGCAGAGTGATGTCATTACGAAATTATTGTCTTTTATACGGAACAATAGTAGCTGAGTCTGTTGTAATCATATTATACGGACGTAAAACGTTTCTTGAATATAAATAATAGTCGTAATTGATTATACAACTCGTATCATATTATGGCTGGGTTAATTGGATTCCGAGTACATATTTCACTTTTGCTCTCGACGGAAGGCCATGTCTGTCGTGTTCGTTAGAAATTGTGAACATTCGAATTTCGAACTTTCATTCACGAACTAAATAATATGTATTGAAAGTTTATTCTTCGAACATATATGAACCTAGCCGATATAATACATTTTCCTTAATTTATTTTGTTATTCAAGTGGAACCTTTGTTTATTACATTTTTTAATTGTTTTTCCCTCTTTCGAAATACCTTGAAAGCACGTACAACGTACAATAGAGGCTGATATACGTGAGAATACGTATATTTTTTACCTTCGAGTTGGGAGATAAGATAAAATAAAATAATACACGTTTGCAATGCTATAAATATTTTTAATTATGTAGGAGGTACACAGCCATACATAAGGGTAAGCGGAGAAGCTGCCCACATCCTATTTTTTAGATTAGACCTTGTGGGCGACAACGTCCCCTTGGGGGCGTTTCAGACCAGGGGGGCGGTAGAAGACCAAGAGAGAATTGGGGGGCGTTTCAGACTTTCAGGGGGGCGGTATCGGTCGGCCATCCATCCACAAAAATATTTTCCCTATCCCATTACGCCCCCTCTGTTGTGGCAAATATAACCCCATCGTGGTATCCCATTACGTCCCCTTCGTCGTGGTATCTCGATAGGCCCCCTCCGTTGTGGCAAATGTAACCCCATCGTGGTATCCCATTACGCCCCGTGGCGAGTTGGGGGCGCTAAAAATAAAAATGTTCTCGAAGTGGGCGGTGGGCTAAAAAAGGTTGAGAATCTATGGATTAGACGAATAAAGTCAATGGATTTTATGATACTTTCGACCCAATAATTTTAAATAAAAGTTTTTTTTTCAATTAGAATCTACTTTCAGATATCTTAAATTTTTACGAGGGACATAAAATCTGCAATAAGCAAGTTAACTTCAGTAAAAAAATTAATAATTTACATTTCTGATAACATTGTTTTATTTATTGCCCCTTGAAAGGCTATTATTTTCTTGGTAAACCGATTAGGTAGGTACCTATGTTGAGTTCAAAGTTTTATTTCTTTTTTATTAAGAGAATTCAACATCTCACTACAGCGTCTGTATTACGGCAGACAATAGTAATATTTATAATCGCCAGTCGTGAGATAATCGAAATTTTGCTTGAAATTGCTTTAGTCGTGTTTGGTGACCAGAACTGAAAACATGTAGCTACCTACCTACCTAGTCAACATTTCAAAATTTTCCTATATATTTGTGCTTTTCCCTGAAATATTTTTTTCTCCCCTAGATCTAGGGAATTTTCCCTATTTATTGGTACTATCACTGAGATGCAAAACTAACCTAGGTAGGTACCTACCTACCTTCCATTGATAATGTCGCTCAGAAAATGATTATATTGTAATAACTTGATAACTTTCCCCTGATATCATATAATATAGAATAACACAGGGAGGGTACCTAGAAATTAAAAAATCTTAATATTATTTTCCTCAAAATCCTCAAGGCCCCTGTCATCTTTGGGGATGCTGTGTGGGGGGATATTTTTAGAGAAATGAAGTTTCGGGAAGGAAAATGGTAAAAACTCTTGCACCCCTGCTAATTCACCAAACATAGCGAAGCTCTGGCAAGTAGGTGGATGACCTACGGCAGGGGTGTTGGTTATCCAATAAAAAGTTCTCGGAGCGGCGGTACCTATACCCGCCTCTCAAATTGATAGCGAATATTGACGATGTGGAATTGTGGACTACCAATTTTTTCTCCAGCGAGTCGAAATCGACCCCTGGGGGTCCATATGGACTACTTTGAAAACCTCTGATTTAAATGATAGCCATAAATAAATATTAGAATCTGTCTGATGCATTAGATCGGCGGTCTTCAACCTGTGGTGCGTACCCCTTGGGGTACGCGTACCGTATCGTATCGTACGGATATCGTGGCACGAATGTAGGTTTTAAAACTCAGCTCAACAATTCGTGCTATATATAAAATGGCATTAATTTTATTTGTGTGACTTGATTATTAAATTCATGTTATCATAATGTATTAAAGTATTAAAAAATACAAATGAAATATGTCTTTTATTACACGTGTACACAAGATAGGTAGAGGGTACGGGGTGCAACAGATTTACAAATTTACATATTTTCGTTATTTGTTTTTGGGGTGTTATGCCGTGTTGCGCTACCGTGACAGCGTTACAGTGTCCATCATCAAGGCAGACGTGTAATTGTGACCGTGAAAATCTAAAAACTTACCAATTTTACAGATTTACAAATCTGTTGCGCCCCGTACCCTCTACCTATCTCGTGTACACGTGTAATAAAATATATGTTTCATTTGTAATGTTTTAATACTTTAATGCATTATTATTACACGAATTTATTAATCAAGTCACACAAATACAATTAATGCGATTTTATACAGAGCGTGACATGTTGAGCTGAGTTTTAAAACCTACATTCGTGCCACGATATCTGTACGATACAATACGATACGCGTACCCCAAGGGGTACGTACCACAGGTTGAAGACCGCCGATCTAATGCATCAGACAGATTCTATCATCTATTTATGGCTCTTACTATTTATTACTCTTACTACAAGCAGCAAGAGTCAAGGGGTACACAGACTCAAAAAGTTTGACAACCGCTGCATCAGATGATTATAGTTCGATAGCAGACTCGCCGGCTGCAACAGCCACGCGACAAACTGCAACGAATGCTGTTATATTATAATACATGGTGATTGTATTCGGGTTCGGGTGAGCATTAGACAATCGGCGCTAGACGATAGCCGTACCCAGATATCGAACCCCTGACCCCATTTCGCCAGTGCGGCGCACTACCACCGATTCGCTTTCACACGCCGAACGACCGCTGACCTTACGCCGATTTGAACAGCTGCGAAATGTCATACTGTCATGATTTAAAGTAGGTACTATCTGTTTTATTTTAGACTAGCGCAGACCTAGACTGTAGAATCTTATATAAAAAAATCAATATTTGTTTGTTTGTTCGTATTTTATGCACTGCCATACCGTTCATTCGATTGCGATGAAACTTTGGTGATTTGTTGTGCGCACGCCCGCGAAGGTTATAGGCTATATATAATGGTAAGCTCTGGCGTTATGAAATTTGTAAATGAAAATGAGTGTATTTTATATATTTTAGTGGCAGGGAGGGAAGGCATGAGGGGAAGGGTAATGAGGGGTTAGCAGGAGAGATGACGAGGGAGGGGAAGGCGCGGAAAGTGGAAGGGGAACGCGGGGAGTAGGGTACGCGGGAGGGGAACAGGGACGCATGGGAAAGGAAATGCAACGCATGCCGGGTACCAGCTAGTCTTATACATAAAAATCAATATTTGTTTGTTTGTTCGTATTTTATGCGCTGCCATACCGTTCATTCGATTGCGATGAAATTTTGTTGTGCGCACGCCCGCGAAGGTTATAGGCTATATATGTATAACGGTGAGCTCTGGCGTTATGAAATTTGTATAAATGAAATTGTGTGTATTTCATATATTTTAGCGGCAGGGAGGATGGCATGAGGGGGAGGGCAAGGAAGGAGGTGTGGTTCGCGGGAGAAGTCACGAGGGAGGGGGAAGGCGGGGAAATGGAAGGAGAAGCGGTAGGGGAATGGGTACGCATGGGAAAGGACAAGCAGGTAGAAACTGTTTATTTCTTTGAATGGCATTGCAACGCATGCCGGGTACCAGCTAGTTGATAATAAATACAGGTTAGCCAAAAACCACAGTACCTTTAAAAATCACCAAATCTTACTTTACTTGTCAAGATTAACCGTTAGAAAATTAAACTATATAAATCGAAGGTTCCGAAGAACAATGGATCTACAAATTTTTTTTGAAAATCGTTGTCTATTTTAATTTCCTCTTGATGATTTAGAAGTCTGTATTTTCTTAATTTTGAATGAAGTTAAATAAAATGCAAAATATCAAAAACCTATATTTTTCAAAACTACAAAATGGCACATCCGACATTGTTCTTTGGGACCGTCGAAATAATAGTATCAAATATAAAATGAAAATAATTTTCTGAAAAAATAAATACTGTAGGTCATATCATGTGTCCCAATTTCGAAAATTACAGATGAAATAATTTTCTGTTAAAATATTACATAATAGGTAGGTGGGTACTTTTCGCTTGTTTGAATTCTTGACACAATCAGTTCCAATTTAAAAAAATGACAAATTTGAGTTCGTTGTTCGAGTTCACACTTCTCTACTCCCCCCCTCCCCTCCACCTTAAGGTGTGACGTAATTTATGGATGGCCCCTTACATGTAAAAGCGTACCCTTTATCTGGTACAATGCTCAAATTACTCAAACACCACCAAATAATGCAGAAAAACTCGTAGTGAATTAAACAAAATGTTAATTCGATAGTAGGATATTTCAAAATGTCATACTAATTTAATGTACCGGACCTTTAAGAGCTGGTTCACACTACGCTATCAAATATAAAAGATCATAGCACGCCAAATAACGCTCTCCATACAATCCCTTCAGACCGTTCACACCTAAGTGTTTTTAAGCGCAGATCAATCATAGACAATACACATCTCAGACGTAACCGCTCCAGACGCGATATCCCAGAAGATAACTCTCCCCTTCTCCGACTAAAACAGGAGAGGGGGTCATTGTAATTACGGAGCTGCCTAGACCCGTGGATGACAGATGTCAAGTTGAAAGATTTCAGTACAAAAAATATGCGTTCCGTTGTCGCTCCCTAATTCGACTGACCCTCTCTCCTACCACAGGAAGAAATATTTGATAGCCTCGTGTGAAAGGACAAAAGATAAGCGCTCGCGAATCAACAGATATCTGCTCGCAGATTTATAGCGTAATGTGAACTAAGCATTATGCCTTTAATATACAAAACGCAGACACGTGTAAATAATATGAGATGTATGGTGAGCGTTCGAATATGTTTTCCTTATTATCTTAAAACTTAGATGTATTTGGAGATGTCTGACTGATCAACTGGACTGTCGATATATTATAATATTATAACACATGGGCTATTATGACTTTTTTAACATGCATCCTTTTTTTACCTTACATTTTTAAACATTTATTTGTCACACTGTTATAATTACATTTTAATATTATGCAATGTTACCTATCTATAATCATTTACTTATGATAAAAAATTGATATGAGTTTTAAAATTAATGGAGACACGTTCAGATCTTTTATTATGTGATTAGCACAGAAGATAATATACATTGTTAATCATTAGAACGTGTAACATCGTAAATTGGTCGAAAAATTCATTCATATTGGGTAACAGAGCTGCATTTTAGATTTTTTTGTGATTGCATGGATTTCACAATGCTTTGTGAAGTTGGTGATAGTGTGTAGATAAGGACATTCACCTTTTTCATATTTTTATCTGAATATCGTATAAAAGCCTAATAAACTTAGTCTGGAGACATTGGGACTGTAGCATTCACACATGGGCATGTTGTGAGGCTGGAAATAGGGAGGGGAGGGATATGTGGAATAAGAATGTTTAAAAGAACCTGGCTCCTCAAACTCGTCACCAAACAAACCTAAAATCATTTTAAGCTGCGTTTGTTTATTACTCCGACAGTTTAGCCCCTCGGTATTATGAAATAATAGTTTTATGTGCATTATTTACCAATTTTAAACCTAAAATTCCCAAAAAATTAAAATACAGGAGGGCCAACTGTCCCTCAACCAACAAACCTAAAACCGACTTAAAAAAAAATGAAAGTAATTAAGTAGAAGTTTACGATTTTTTTTTTATAAATCCTACGAATATGTAATAATCCACAAAAGATAGGTGAATTCATTGGCTATATAGATCTATAATCAGTTTGTATGTCTCCGTATTAAAATTCGGAGGTATGATTTTTTTTTTAATTTGGGCGGAAAATATTCATAAAATCGCCAAAAAATGACGAGCAATCGGAGAAAAAAAGTTTGAAATTGCACCGTAAGGTTAATAGGTTACATTAGGTAAGGCTATTTTAAAATTATGTTTTTCACAGCTTTTAATGACTTTTCAAAGAGGTGTTGAGTTGACTTGATTCGGGGTTGGCATGGAACCAAAAAATATATAATATATCCATTACACAGGGATTTTTCTGTTCACTGATGAAGACGTGAAGAAATAACTTCAAATTGTAGGATTGAAAATATGCCGTAAATTATTCGCTTTCTTGAGCGTGTGGGAATTATTCATATTTGTCTGTAATTGAGATTAATTATCTCGTCCATTAAAGCCACTTAATGGAGTGTTGACCACAGTTTTCTTAGCGCGAGGAGTGGCCACAATGGAGATGAAGTGTCTGCCAGCTGCCTGCTGATTGGTGATACTCTACCTAACTACTCTATCTAGAGAGAATATTCTATGGAAATGTTGACTTAGAAGAATTTGCGGAATGCTGGGATAAGATGGATGCAAATCTTAAAGTAAATTCATCAACTTGGTGGAAGAATCTGTGTGTTTATTTATTTATTTAATATATACGGTATACATATACCATAAACACGGATTACCTATCACAAAATCATAGTTAAATAATAAATAATAAAAAGAGTACGACAGATAATTGTGGCTTTTGATTAAGAAATGATAACAGAGGATACAATTACATATAAAATTCTATGGTGCAAATAAAGTTAATACTGATTGAACATATTTGATAGTATATAGCCTTCTTGTACATGGCTTCCGTGCAGTTAAATAGATCTGCCGCATCAGCATACCTATTAGTAACTTCATGTAATCTGGGTACAAGCGAGTGTTTCGTGTACTCAGTCAGGTTATTGTAGCATTTAAACAGGATTTTAGAACGAGTGGCTCTCGTGGGTATATGAAATTCAATGAGCTTACTTAAATCAGGACTGTCTATTCTACCATTTACAATTTTGAACATAAATATTAAGTCGGATGTAATTCTTCGATCTGAGAGTCTTAATCTTAATAAATTTAATTTTTCCATCAAGTAATTATGTTAATTGATGAAAAAATTATTAAAAAAAATATTTCGCTATTGCCACCAACTGACAAACCGTCATATTTCGCTTGCTGAGGATTGGTTTGTACTATGTCCACAAAAACTCGTATTGAAAAATAAAAGTTTTTAAGTTTCAAAAAAGTATATTTGTGTTTCCTTTATTTCAAACTAAATGCTATAAATTTTTTTTTTTTAAATACAAGGATTAATCTACCTATAAGTAAAAGAACAACGTATTTGGTTGAATTTTGAACGAACTAACATGTACTTCAATTCATAGCTTTAAAAAAAACTAAAAATACAGGAGTACAAACCAATCCTCAGCAAGCGATTTGTCAATCTCCTATTTCAAATTTTAGAATTAACAATATTATCTTCAACTAATTCTTTTTTTCCATAATTATGAAAAAAAAAATCAAAATTGGTTAACGCGCACGTCCCGGTTAGATGAGAGGTCTGGGTTCGAGTCCCAGTTGCGACCATTGTCTTTTTCTATTTTTCTGTGTCTTGTTCTCTTTCATATTTTCGTTTAGATTATTAGTGTTATCTTCTTCTTCAATTCACCCAACGCGCAGCGGTTTAATTCTTATAGGAATAATAATTATGAAAAATTGAAAATAATTCTTTCGGCATTGGATTTGCTTGTATTGACTACGATGATTCATAGAATGTATCGTGTATATGTTGTTAGTCCTTACATAGTTAACAATTTCCTCCTATGTGTTTTTTCTTTGTCTGTAGGATCATTATTCATAATAAATATATTTATATCCACCGTTTGGATGAACACCTCATCATTACTTATTACATGAATTATTATTAAATTGACTCATATCCTTGGTGATCAATCTACCAAGTAATACCGCCATGTTGACTAAGAACCTGCAATAATGATGTATCCTGGAAAATGGAAAAGCCAAGTATTTAGTCATGAAAGAAGAACATGCTTGGTTCCTACCGGAATGTCATTATCCCGTAGATCCCTACCTACCCTTCCGTAACCGTAAGAAATAAGCTTAGATTAAGAATCTTTATTCTACTTTTTTCTGTTTTCATTCTGTTTGCTTGAAAATAATTACGAAAAAAACACCCTTGTACCGCCCGCGCAGCATGGTCTGGTGCCTTAGAGGAATATAAACGCTAGAAATATTTCGATTCTCACGCCTTCAAAATTTAAAATCGAACGTCTTATTTGCACGAAGCAAGTAAGCGAAAAAGTGATTTTTATTTATTTTGTGCATAATTTAATAAGAATGAAAAAAAGTTAGAACATACAAAACCTCAAAAACAGTCTTAGCCATAAAGGGGTATTTAAAAAAAAATGTTTCTTATATTAATAGTTAAGTCATGCAAAAACATTTTTTTTAGTGGTTCACGCTTCTATTTTTTGTTATGTAATTAATAATTGTATTGAAATTCCAGTACATAGAAAAGCTAGTAAAAGCTTCAATTTATCCGTAGCATATTTTTTTATGTTCATAATGTAAACCAATTCGTCGTAAAGATCAATCTAAACAGGATTTCACGTATAGTTTCATCTTAAACTGGAATCGAGCTCATACTGCGAAGGTTAAAATATCATTATCGCCAAGATTGTACATCTGAAAATTTTTACATCGTAATGATGATCAAAGTCTTATACAAGATTGTTCAGTTTATCATATTGTCGAGATAACGATTTATATAGTAGATGTTATTATTTGTTAAACAATCCTTCCTAGCAGCAGAGCGGTTACAGCATCCACGTTCTTTTGATTATGACGTCATACCGGTGACAAAATTCTCCGGCGTTGCGATTTCGCGAGTATTCGATTGTCACATCTGTGACTCATAAACACAAATTGGTACAAACGAACGGTACAGTATGTTGGGAAACTATATTTTGTACTTTAAAACATTTTCACTCAGAATCGTAATAAATGACAAACGAATACAATCGGGAAACAAGCTAAACGCGCGCCCAACATTTGTACACGGTTTATATTTTACACGAGAACAACTCGATTGATGAATGATTTAGGTCATTCCTGATGGTTCGCTACGTTTGGTGAATTAACAGGGGTGTCCGGGCTCATGGGGTCTATAAGGTGATTGTCTGTCTAAGTTTCTGCGAGGCGGACCAGATCGAGAGAGAATGGTTGAGGGAAACCTTTTGACTTCTCCGGCCGGCTCTGGACCCATCACCCCCAGATTCCTACCAACCCCTCATACCTTTTTCCTTCCCGGAACTTTCTCTCATTCCTATCATTAAAAAGACCCTCCACACAGTATCCCTTAAGATGACACAGGCCCTGAGGGGAATCATTTTCCTCGAAGCCTCAGAAATTATTTTCGTTAGGTCCTCCCTCCTCTGTGGAACTAGTAACTAAAAATAAAATTGCCAGCCCCTGTGTTTCCTCAACAAGATTAATTCCTTTCTTTCCTCAAAGGCTCCTCCACTCAGTACTCTGTTGAGTTAAGTAAGAAATTAAATTCAGATCCAGTCTCTTCTTAAACGCCCTCACAATCCGAAATCATATTTTAATTTAGGAGAATTACGTTTAGTTTATTATCTTCTAATCGTTTTTTTTTGTGATACTCGTGGGACATTTTGTACAACGTTTTACTGTTGTGGGTGGATCTCTGTTTGAGACCGAGTACCATGCCCTAATCTGACATATTTTATGTGATGGAATGTGCCATTCGGTGGCCATTTAATGCCCACCTTTACCGAAATAGAAAAGTATCTTCGTTCGTCATTAATTATTATTATAGACTACTAGTGAGTTCCCGGCATGCGTTGCAGTGCCACTTAATAAAGAAATTGCTTCTCCCTGCGTGTCCTTTCCCATTCGTCCCGTTCCCCTCCCCCCCACGCATTCCCTCCCGCCTTCCTTCTCCCGCTCCCCCGTTCCTGTCAACCCCACCCTTCTCTTGCGTTCCATGTATTCAGTCCCGGTACATTCGGTTTTTAAACAGCTCGCGTGCCACCTATTGCAATTTTTTTAATATAATTTTTCATTTTTCATATATTGCAAACATTCATTTTTGTATGAAGATATTAAGAACAATCAATCGAATTTGGTTGGTACCTAACATATTTCAAATACCTGTAATTATTTATTATATTTCAAAATCTTCGATTTTCGTTAGTATCTAGGTGAGTACTTAAAGTAAATTCATTAATTTAAAGAGTTTATTCGAAAATTGATCGATTGTTCAATCAAAATTCGAATTTTGATTGAACAATCGATTGCTTGCAAAATGTAATTCTCAAATTGTGACATTTTTGACCGGGGGGGGGGGGGGGTTACCGTAATTATGATATAACAATTCTTAAAAAAAATGATAATACACCTAAGATTATTTGTACCTACTTCATAAGCGTGTTTTTCTTTTCTTTTTAGACCGTATTTTTTTACCTGCCCACGCCCTCACTATGCCATCTCAACGCCCCTAGTTTTCCTTAACGCCCCCTAGTTTTCTCTGGGCCTTCTACCACCCTCTGAAAGTCTCAAACGCCCACAAGGGGGCTTGTCGCCCATGTTGAGAATCTATAGTCCTGCCCATCTATTCGGTACGTACGATCCAGGAGTTCGTTGAATTATTTAAGTCTACGGACAGCTTAAATGACTTATTTTAATAAATTCTAAGAACTTCGTTTGTTGAACTCCTTCCATGAATAAGCGAGCAACGATATTATTTGAATAAATGCCAGTTCACCGAAATTTATCTAATACTAGGGTGGAGTCCGGGCTAAAATTTATCAATCGTCGGCCGTAATGTTTCTTACCAACTGTTGACCGTGATCGCAAATATTGATAAATGTCGGATTTGGTCAATGTCGTGCTGATAAAGGGTTTTATCGATCGTCCATGCTTGACCTCCTGATATGCAGAACCCCTACAAATATCTGAAATACTCACAATCGGCCTTCCGCTGGAGTGCTTTCCTCAGAACACAGCAAATGCAATGCGTTTCACTAATATTTCAATTGAAGAAAGTCCGAAGAACAAGCGTCACTGATAGAAATAAGACAATAAAATAAATAGCTCCTCTCTGCGGCGGTTTTTGCGTTTCCTCCCACATACAATTTGAACATCTTCAAGACCGGGGTAATGTAATGGCCTATATCTTGTAATTTAAAGCAAAAATAAATAAAGTAGCTCACATCCGTACTAGATATTTAATATAACTTTGATAACAAAAATAATTCTTCAGTTTGGTTGGGTATTTTGATCTTAAATCCAAATTTAAGATTTGTATGAAACTGCCGCGCATACGTTTCTCTTGATATATTTAGTTTGGTGCGGAGTCCACACACCACTAACATACTCCAGCTTACTTATGACGCCATCGAACATGGCTATCACTGCATCTGGGGTCATCAAATTGCTTTTTATCCACATTCACACATACTCTGTCTAAGCTTCTGTAATCCTCGATGACTCATTTCACTTATAGTGTAGCAGCCCAAGTCCGGCTATTGTGACAATGTTGTGTCGCCTTGAAGACATTCCTGTGTCAGGGCAGATGTAGCATCACACCGCTCTGTCCCGCCACCCACCGGGTTCCGTCCACATTCACCCTCATCATTGTGAACTTCCACAATCCTCGCCGGTTCATTTCACTTTCAGTTCAACCGCCCAAGTCCGGTATAATGCCAGCGTTGACGACATTCCTCAGTTGACCTGATTCCTCGTTCCTCACTCGGTCATACAAAATACATAAAACATTCCAAGCCTCCGCCGTCTCTTCCATACATAATTATTACATGACTACATTGCTATACTATTCATAAGCGCCCAACCCACGAAGAAAGAGCCACGGAGGATGCGTTATGATTTATGGCAGTAATTTTACGTTTTTGTTGATGACATGACCCCACACTTACTTTGATAACATAACCCTTTTATTAGTTCTTTCGGTCCATAAAGGTCGTGCGATTATGTTTTCTGAAAGAAGGATGTCATATATATATTTTTTAAATTTCCCGGTCCCATATAAAGTCAAATGTAGCTACAGAAAATGCAAGATTTTAAAGAAAAATATTTTAGGTCAGTTAGGGCTACAGGTACACTGTATTGTAAATGAATCATGTTAACAGAAAAAAATAGAGTGCAATTCGCACTGTAAAAAACCTTCAAAAAACTAAAGATAGGAGTGGAGAGACTACGAAACACCGCACAAAGAGCAGACCGATAGGCTACGAAACACCGCATATAGAGGAGACCGATTATACTATCTCATTCTCTCGCAGGCTAAATCCTGTAGATGTATGTGTTTTTCTCTTTTTAGTGTTACTAATTTTTCGTTTCATCGTTTTTCAAATCTCAAGGATAAAGAAGCTTTCACTTCAAAAATATGGTTATAACGACAGCTCTCGACGACATCAAAATACCCACCGTTACTGTATTTATAATAATAGCACATTTTGTGTAAATGTGATCCATTTCCTGGGTAGTTTTTCTTAAGCTAAATTCACGGAGATTCCCATGTAGTTTTTTTTTCGTTGCCGAGGTTAATTATTAGGATTTTGCTCGTTAAAACCAGCAGTTGATTTTGGAAATACCTTAGTCCATCTTACTATGTTTGTATTTGATTAGAAATCCTTTGATTTTATTGTAAACTATCTAAGCCGGGGCTTCATGTAACAAAAAAATATTTTCTTGTTTTTTCTCAATTTTTATTTATTTATTTGAGATGTGATATGCATTTGTATGTCTGCAAATCACTCTTCTGATTCCTTAACGTCGTATAAAATGTCTTCATGTCATCATAACTCTGCATCCTCCGCCATTATTGTCCTAGCCCCCAGCACTTTGCATAAAACATAATTTTTCACTTTCACTGGAGCCTCGGAGCTTTGCAGAACGACACCATCGCTTCTGCATACAAAAGGGAAAGAAATTATAACATTACGTCATATTGCATAGTTCATTGTTGCGTCACGTATGTCACGTGACGTATGGCCGCAATTATAATATTATTATTTATTTTATTAGTACTGGACTTATTTTAACTAGGAATCATTATTTGGAGTAAGTAAATGAAATTTTTGTCTCCGGTAAATTTTTTTTCCAACTTAAAACATTAAAAAAAATCAGTAAGGACGGGTTGTTTCAAAAAATTTGATGGCTTCATCAAATATTTGAAGTTGATTTTCACATTCTGCGTAAGTTCTATTCAAGTTCTGTGTTATTTCAGTTTTGTGAAGCAACTGTCCTATAACGATGTAATAACAGAACCTGAATAGAACTTACACAGAACGTGAAAATCAACTTCAAATATTTGATGAACCCATCAAATTTTTTGAAACAACCCGTCCTTAGGATGAGTTGTTTCAAAAAATTTGACGAATTCGTCAAATATTTGACGTTAATTTTCACGTTCTGTGTAAGTTCTATTCAAGTTCTGTGATGATTTCAGTTTTGTGAAGCAGCTGGCCTATGATGATAAAAAAACAACTCGAAAAGAACGTACACAGAACCTGAAAATTAACTTCAAATATTTGATGAACTCATCAAATTTTGTATTGAACAGGTCGGTGTGAGAGGTTGATTTGACAAATAGAATTTTTTTTTGTTTTTGAAAAAATAATCATTGTCGTCACTGGAGCAATATTTCATTTAAATTTTTACTCCAAATAATATCAGAAATCAATTGTTAAAATAAGTCAAATACGTCCCTTAACACCCTGTGTGACGACGGCCGACGTGGTCTAGAGGTAAGGCTCTCTGCCACTGATCAGTAGGTCGCGGGTTAAAATCCCAGCGTGCGCAAGTTAATTTTATTCGACTAATTTGTGTTACTTCACAATTTGTTCATTTAAAAATTATATATAGTATATTTGCGGCACGTTCCAGAGTGGAAGTTACTGTCAGTATTGCCCTGATGTAAGACCACCATTCGGAATCGGAACGTTGCTTAAAATGGCTTTTGCCCGTGTTTGGTGACCAGATCTGAATAGCCGGGTACTTCCCCATTTTCCTCCTCCACATATCCTTCCCCTCCTCATTTCTTTTAGCCTCACAACATACCCTAATTGGGGATGCCATAGTCTCACTGGCTCCAGACGATTGGGAGAAACTGAGATTCTTCTGCGGTATTCACGTAATACAAATTATAATCATGATTAATAGCTATAGGGTTCACAAAATCGTATTTTCGCTGTATTTTTATTTCATTTTTATGTTAACGAATTAATTTCTATACAGGTTTAAAATGCGTCTTTTTCAATTTGCCGCCAAAACGACTTTGTTTTTGTTTTTGAATATGGCGTTGTTGACGTCACGCCGGCCAACATCGGTGACAGCCGTCTTACCAGCCAGTAGCGTTTCTACGTCACAATGAATTTTAGGAATGTGCGGTTTTAGATCAATTTAAAATCTATGATTATGATATAAAATATTAAAATCATAAATTTTTAGAACGATGATCGGAATAACGAAAAATAACTTTAAATCTTTCGAACATTTTAACGTTATCC
Source organism: Glyphotaelius pellucidus (assembly GCA_936435175.1). Taxonomy (NCBI): domain Eukaryota; kingdom Metazoa; phylum Arthropoda; class Insecta; order Trichoptera; family Limnephilidae; genus Glyphotaelius; species Glyphotaelius pellucidus. Next base: position 11,890,612 of record OW386560.1, read on the forward strand.
TCAGTTGGTGAAAATACCTAAAAACGTGTTTTAAATTTTGATCTACTAAAAAACGTTCATTAATGTAGGGCAAATGTAAATAAATAAATGTTTTATCAGTTGTCTAAAAATTAAAATATGTTTATTAGTAAGAGGGTAAAGATTGTTGGTATTGGCGCATTTGTACACATTTCCGACAGCTTTGTTCTTGTGAAACGTCACTGAGAATTCTTTGTGTTTTGCTTATGACAACGTATTTTTTTTAGCGACAAAGGGACTACAAGTGTAGTGTATACGGTGTACATTACATTATGATACATTACTCTAGGTTATTTTTTGAGTTATTAAGCCGTGTTGCGCTCCCTCATTTTTTAGCTAAAGCCTCAATTACATAGAGCGAGTTTACAAGCTGGCTATCTGGGAAATTCACTATCTGTTAGTAACTCGCTCAGTGTCATCGTATTACTTGCTATCTAGCAGGTTGTGGACAATCTACGAAAAAAGTCAACTTTACTCGCTACTCGCTATTGTTTGCCTAAAGATGGCGGCCCACCAACAGCTGATTTCGTCTGTCAGAATTAGTTCGGGCGTTATGGAGGTTAGCGCTGCGAATTCAAGTTTTCTACAAAATGTCGACAAAATTGCATGGCGCGAGAGTCGTTATTTTAGCTGCTACTGAGCGTTTAGACAGTTTTGTGTGTCATCATGACAACCTCACTCGCCGATTCACTTGCTTTTAAACTTACCGGCTAGTAGCTTGTAAACTAGCTTAATGTAATTGAGGCTTAACGTTTCGGTCAGCTTTATAGTATCCATTATCATGACGAGTAAAACGACTAGGAACCTCAGGGACTGTTGCGCCCGTGTGATATAAAATATATTACTATTGGTGTTGCAATTAATGTTTCAATGAAAAATATTATTATTACAACATTACGTTATGTATTTTGGTCCGAACATAAAATTATTTCTATTGTGAGCCTAGAAGAATGGTGTCCTAACCTCGAAACTAGATTCGAAATGTGATCATTCCTTACAAGGCATCGCGCACTATCACCTACTGTGATACACGTTTCGGTCACGACATTGCTCAATATTGAGCCTTATGTTAGTACGTTATTATCTACAGGTAGGCACGTAGATAATAGAAACAAGAGAGATGGGCCATGAACCAGAATGCTACTGCACAAAAGTGTCACCTCTTTTGGATAGGCTTCCTATTGGCATTTTTTTTTTCAAAAATGATCTTTGATTCCCAAAGCTTTTCTTTTTTCATATCTATACCCAAAATAATTTTCTGAACCATCTGTGTTGTATTTTCTTAGATATGTGTATGATATAGTTAATACTAACATCAATAATTTTAAATTATTATTTATTTTACAAGGTTCTAATGTCAGTTACTTTGTATCTGACAGTTGATCGTTATTACGAGGCGTTTTATGGTTCGCCACATTGCATGGATAGGGTTCTAACTTCGCCTTACAATGTTTTAAGATTTCAAAGTTTGCAAAGACGTATTTTCGTAATCTATTTAACAATTTTAGTTAAAGTATTTCAGTTTATCATATTTTTGGAAAATATTTAGGACGTGGCTCTTGGTTGGAATTTCCTTAGGGAAATGTAATTAGAACCTTGTGTATTATTGTTGTATATACCTTATTGAATATTTATAAACCTCAAATTTGGGAGGCGAGTATGGGTTCCTCCGCCCCGGAAACCATTTATTGGATAATCAACACCTCTGCCAAATGTCACCCCAAGTGGTATGACTTAGCAGGTGACTTAGCAGGGTTCATGGGGTTAGGCTTGTCCGGGTCTTGCCGGCGGATGCGTCTGCCCACCAAATGCGTGGCAGGCCACATCGGGAGGCCTTTTGACTTCTCCAGCACTTCTCTCTCGGGGCATCACCTCGGTTTCCTCCCTCCTACAACATGGGTTTCTTCAAGACCCACATGTTCCCTTCTTCCTCTCCTCATAAAGACCCTCCACACAGCATCTTCAAAGATGACATAGGCCCCCGAGGGAAATTATTTTCCTCAGGACCTCTAATGTGGAGTTAATGTTTAAAAAAAATCACCTTGCACCATGGCGGGAGGAATGGAATCATTCGTCTGTCTACAGATTCCTACCCACCACTAATATCCTTTTCCACCCTTATCCTCTCCTTCCTTTCTTAAAAAAGGCACTCCACTCATCATCCTCAAAGATGACATAGGACCTGAGGGGAATTATCTTATTCAGGGCCTCCTGTGTGGAGCTTAGCCCAAAAAGCCTAGCCCGAAAATACTTGTTACATTTAACATGACATTAATTTAATTTAATAATATTTAACTTGTTACATTTAACGTGACAGTACATTTATCCTCTTCACCGCGTAAATACTTGTAAATGACGCAATGTCTCTTGAACCGTCCAGTGCTATCTTATCACAATTTGGTTTTGGTTTTGTTACTTTAGGTAGATTGAAATCTGTCCGCAAGAATTTGTTTAGGTAATGCAACATTTGGGAACCGGAAAACCAAAAATTGTGCTTTCCTGCATCGCGCCAACAAAACTATCAGCACAATGACATGACTGTTATTTTTAGTAGCATTTCGCAGGATGTTGCAAGTTAATTCTGACCAACGTACACCATACATCTGGACACTAGCCGGCTTTTAGAGGAAACGGTGAATTTGCACAATTCGCGGGTCGGCGAACCGCGGCGGTGACTCCCACAAGTCCCACTACAGATCGGGTACGTTTTCTTCCATGTAGATTCATTGTGGATGGAGGAAGTCTGTGTCAGCCACGTGATTACAACTGTACTGACTAATTTACCATCACGCCATTTCTACGCAGGGGTAGGCAGAAGTTTTTGTCACACGAATCTATATGGGCGCTCGGCTTTTAGAAGAAACGGTGAATTTGCTCAATTTTCGGTCGGCGAACCGCGTTGACTCCCACCACATATCAGACCGGCTCCGTTTTCAGATAAACGGTAAAATTTCTGTGTTCAACTTGCTTCTAAATACTTCCAAATTATTGAAATAACATCTTGTTTCAACTTAGTTAATACTAGCTGACCCGGCTACGCGTTGCTGTGGCTAACGAAACAAAACGCCATCTGTTAATTTGTATGCAAATCAAATCCGCATCGCCCGTTTGCCAGCCCGCTCACAGACATTCTTATATATATCAAGCAATTTACACAAAACCTTGACAAATTATATACCTAAACCTTCCTCGTGAATCATTCTATCTTTTGGTGAAAACCGCTTGAATATCCGTTCAGTTTTTGAGTTTATCGCGAGCAGACGGATAGGCAGACGCGCCAGAGGACTTTAATTTATAATATGTAGATTTATAATACTTTAATTTATAATATGTAGAAACAACTATTTACGTCGGGGGAGATGGAAAAAAATAAATAGTATAAGTGAAGCCTTCAGAAAACAAAGTAGGCAGGAGTAGGGAGGCTACGAAGCAACGCACAAAGAGGAGACCGATTATACTATCTCATTCTCTCGCAGGCTAAATCCTACAGATGTATGTATTTGTCTCTTTTTTCAGTCATATCGCACGATCTCGGTGGCCAGTTCACATCACCTCCACGTGAGATTTTATCATTAAACAATTTAAAGCAATTAATTAAATCTTTACAATAAAAACACATAAATTTGTTGTAGACCACTTTTATTTTATTACACGCTACCGGTTTCGGAAGACCCTTCCTTCTTCAGGAGAATATATAAATAGTAACTAATCTACATAGACATAGAATATTGTCAGACATACAAGTTTTAGGTGTGTGAGTGAGAGGTAAGCGAGGGGGTGGGGTTAATTGTGGGATTTCCGGGAAGAACAGAGCGGTTCACTGGAAATAAATTTAAAATTGGACTAAAAGAGAAATTAATTTGATTATTCAAAATACTACAATTATTATTTAGGGATTTTCTAATTTCAAGTGCTTCTAAATTATCTAATTTTTTTATTTTAATTCTACGGTGAAGAATTTTAACCCCTGTGTCCTTATTAAAAGTGTGATCCGTGGAAATTAGATGATTTGCAAATTCTGAAAAATTATTATTATTATCACTCACACACCTAAAACTTGTATGTGTGACAATATTCTATGTCTATGTAGATTAGTTACAATATTCTCCTGAAGAAGGAAGGGTCTTCCGAAACCGGTAGAGTGTAATAAAATAAAAGTGGTCTACAACAAATTTATGTGTTTTTATTGTAAATTATGGCGAGCCACAAAGTTAATGCTTTTTACAAATAAATAATTAAATCTTTAACAATTTTATCATTTGCACGTGTTGTTGAACGCTATATCCGTCCATGGTGACCAATTAGAATCGTAATCAAGGTGGTTTTACTGCAATTTCGACCACTAAGGAGAAATACCAATGGTGGATTCAGTTGGTTAGAATCGTAATCAAGGTGGTTTTACTGCAATTTCGACCACTAAGAAGAAACACCAACGGTGGATTCAGTTGGTTAGAATCGTAATCAAGGTGGTTTTACTGCAATTTCTATCTGAAGGAGAAACACCAATGGTGAATTCAGTTAGTTAGAACCGTAATCAAGGTGGTTTGACTTCAATTTTGCGTTTGCTTACATTATTTCAGTCATTTTCTTTTATTTTTTATACATGCGTATTTTTCACGAGAGTTCACCGGAGTATGTCAGTGGTTCTATGATTCATTTATGTGACTTAGGACGGGTTGTTTAAAAAAATTTGATGAGTTCATCAAATATTTGAAGTTAATTTTCAGGTTCTGTGTAAGTTTTTTTCGAGTTCTGTTTTTTTATCATCATAGGCCAGCTGCTTCGCAAAACTGAAATCATCACAGAACTTGAATAGAACTTACACAGAACGTGAAAATTAACGTCAAATATTAATGAATTCGTCAAATTTTTTTAAACAACCCATCCTTAGATAGAGCCAAGATGACCTCACCCAATGCTCACCACAGATTAATTAACATAGGTCACTCAAATAAATGTGACGCCATATTGGGAAACCGCGGCTGGAATAAAAGAAAATCGATTTGGTCAAGTTATTGGAATAACCTATGAAATGATTCACTGATAAACCCAACTATTTCTTTATATATATATCATGATAGAATATAATCGAACAGTATTAATAGGTTACCGTCTGCGTGGTGGAATTTCAGAAACCGGCTTCGAGGGCATGTCTGACGCTACGTCATACGCGCCGCGCCACAAATAATATCTGTGTACGTGAAATTTTAAACAAAACTACCATATATTACGTACGATGTCATTGCCTGTCCCGGTGACTAGCCATCACTGGATGACGGTGGATCCGAGGATCGGGTTATTCTTGGAACCAGTTCCTATTGAATTAATATAATGGTCACCAACACTAACTGGGCGAAGCCGAACCAAAAGCCGCCCGCAGGGCCTAGCAGCAAAAACCTGCGGAGTGGGTTTTTAACTGCTAGTACAGATTATTAACAGCTATATGGTTGTCTCATTAAACAGCTATTGCCGTAACACAAGGATATTCCTAGCATGGCGGGTGAAATATAATCCATGCAAAACCAAGATAAATGTTCTTACGATGTCATTCAGTGTTTTATTCGTGTCCTTCCTCTTCCCCATCTCCTTCCCCTCCCTACTACCTTCAGCCTCACAGCATACCCCGATTGGGGATGCCATAGTCCCACTGGCTCCAGACGGGAGCAGTTGGGACTCTTGTGCGGTATTCATATATAAGTAACTTCTGCCCAGTGGTACTGTTGCACTATTCCGATACTATATTGACGGCCTCCGTGGTCCCGAGGCAAGACTCTCGACTCACAATCCGAAGGTCGCGGGTTCGAACCCGGCGTGCGCAAATAAATTTTATTTGATTAATTTGTGTTATTTCACAATTTATTCATTTAAAATAATATATGATATATTTGCGGCACGTTCCAAGGTGGAAGATACTAATAGTATCGCCCTGGTGTAAGACCACCATTCAGAATTGAAACGTTGCTTGAAATGGCTTTAGCCGTGTTTAATGACCAGATCTGAATAGCCAGGTACTTCCCCACCTACCTCTTCCCTATCTCCTTCCCCCCCCCCCACTACCTTCAGCCTCACAACATACCCCAATTGGGGATGTCATAGTCTCACTGGCTCCAGACGGGAGCAGTTGGGACTCTTGTGCGGTATTTCATGTAAAAAAAAAAAATTCCGCCGCAATCAGAATGACGCAAAAAGAAACCAATAAATACATAACTAATGACACCGCATTTCAATAACAGTGGCGATGATAATTTGTACTATTTGCAGCACAATAGGCCACGTATACTTGACCCGTTTTTACATGCAGCCTTTATCTATTGGTTCATTGCGTCACGCGTTACACGCCAGGTGCACAACTAACAAACCGTTACGCCGCTGGAGCACAGGTGCTTCAGACTTCCCTCAAATCCAAACAAATGCTCACACATACGATAATATTGATTACCTCACTTAAATCTTCACTAATCTGCAGTAACCTTTAGAAGATCATCGGAAAAAAAATTGATATCATTTCTTTCAAAATTATCAATTGTATTATTGATTCGCCTACATTACTACAACTTTCAATATACCTTCCTCAGAAATAATGACTGCTTTTCCTCAACCAACACTTGACTAATTGGATTTGATTCACCTCTGTCCAGTAAACTGGTCAACTCAAGACCTTGACTTTTTTGGTTTAAGTCTAAAAGATTTTAGTCAGTCGCTAAACAATTAATTTACGATATTTAACTATTCATTTTGATTTCAAGCTAAATCCTCGAAAATAATGAGTGAGTTTACAAGCTACTAGCCGGCGAATTCACTATCTGCTAGTAAACTTGTTTAGTGTAAAATCTGCTAGTTAGCAAGTATATATGATTACACTGAGTGAGTTTACTAGCAGATAGCGAATTCACCTGCTTGTAGCTTGTAAACTCGCTCAATGTAATCGAGGCTTAAGACTTAACTAGACTTGTCGCTTCTATTTTCTTATGTTTATCTCTGTTTTGTCTTTGCTTTCATTTATATTCCTTTAATCATATAATTTACAATTTTCCTCTCCTTCCTTTCCTAAAAAAACCCTCCACACTCCCCAAGGATATTAATTGTTTTTGTGTTTAATTCGTAGAACTCCATTTAATTTTTTTATATATTTAATTAAAATTAAATTTTATAGTTTTATTATAAGTATTTTAGTTACAGCTGTTTCGGTTTTCAAGACCATTTACAAACTGTGGCTAGATCCACTGATAGGCGACTTATTTAGAAGGTTTTAAATGTTAATTTTCGAAGATGTCTACATTGATTTGTTACCGGTTAACCCAATTTGCCAATATACACTAATTGAGAGTGTATTATGTAGGGTACGAAATTTCGGAATCTGTTTCCCCAACTAAGTGTTAAGGTTTTCTTAATTGTTTTATAATGACATTATTGCTCCCCAAGGATGACGTAGGTCCTGAGGGCAATTATGTTCCTCATGGCCATATTGTTTTTAGTAAGAAATCGAATCTACAATTGCACGGTTTTTGTACAACGTGTAACAAATATACCGTTTAACGGGCGCGGGAGTTTTTTTTTTAGTAAGGCTGTTTAAGTTTAAAAGCTCTTAAAAAATGTATGTTATTCTTGAAGATTGTAGGCATTCCCCGGGCCGAAACGCCGAAATTATATAAAATTCCCTCGATAGAAAAAATATCGCAAAGTATGCTCCAAAAATTGCTATAAACACTTTGTTTCAGTTATTTTACAGTTTTTTTTTTAGTTATACGGTACGTTTGAAAAAAATCACAGGGTTTCTTTAAATGCTGTTTTAGACAACGCCCGCGATATTTTTGCTCTATTTTAAACGTCGTGATTTATTAAACATTTTCACAATATTATCGATTTGTCAGTATCAAAAAAGAAATATTTTGAAGATCTCAACATTCTAATCGCACAAAAATCGAAACTGCAGTTTTGCCACTTGACAAAAACATTTATTTCAATTGATTTTCAGGAACGTCATAATATTCATTTTGTAAGAATTGCTACTCGGATCTCTTAAATAACTGAGAAAAATAATAGCTTCTTATTAATAGAAACAATCTTCATAGACATCATTTGTTATCTTATTAGTGAATTTTAAAAAACATAACTCGCTACCATCTTATCTTTTCGATTAACAATAGTAAAATGTACGGCATAGTTGCACGTTTATATTCAAATATTTGATATGAGAAGTCTACTTTTATTACAACATGAATTCTTATCTAGCACGAACGCCGAGATTAAAATCTTTGTAGGTAATTTTTTTTTAACATCTCTTCATAATTAATTGGATCAAACAAACAAACATTGTCAGAGTAGGTATGTTTTTAGGTTTTCACGGCCAAAAATTATTTTTGTTATTGTTTTTGGGGTGTTATGCCGTGTTTCGCTACCTCCTTCTTTAGCCAACGTTTCTCTTTTTTTCTTTGTTTCTCTCAACGGTCATCTGCCCTGATGATGGACGCTGTAACGCTGTCCGAAACGTTGGCTAAAGAAGGAGGTAGCGAAACACGGCATAACACCCCAAAAACAATAACAAAAAAAAAAAAAAAAAAAAAATTGTCAGAGTAATTCGAATATATGGCTTGAATATAATTATACTCTCAATATCGCCCTGGCGAAAGACCACTATTCGGCAGCAATATTATATAGGTAGACGAACCTCACCCCATGAATCCGGGCCACTCCTGTTAAGTCGCCAAACGTAGCGAACTTCTCGGGGTGACCTGGGCAGGGATGTAGGTAATTCAATAAACGGTTAATAATAATAATAATTGGATAATTTGTAAAGCGTCGTTTTTGTGAAAAATCACCTCAAGGGCGCTTTACAACTTATTAAGAATTCCTAGGTTCTATCTAATTTAACTATTTACAAACAGATACAGACGGCCGGCGTAGTCCAGCGGTAAGGCTCTTAACTCGCATTTCGAAGGTCGCGAATCCCGACGTGGCAAATAAATTTTATTTGATTAATTTGTGTTATTTCACAATTTATTCATTTAAAATAATATATAGTATATTTGCTGCACGTTCCAGAGTGGAAGATACTATCAGTGTCGCCCTGGTGTAAGACCACCGTTCAGAATTGAAAAGTTGCTTGAAATGGCTCTAGCCGTGTTTCGTGACCAGATCTGAATAGCCAGGTACTTCCCACCTTCCTCTTCCCCATCTCTTTCCTCTTACAACTACCGTCAGCCTCACAACATACCCCATTTGGGGATGCCATAGTCTCACTGGCTCCAGACGGGAGCAGTTGGGACTCTTGTCTTGTGCGGTGCATATTAAAAAAAAAAAAAACCTGAAACATACTTACCTGGCAGGTCACTTCCGAAAAACACACTTTAATTAGAAAGTTAATGCATGCAGAAGATACGTCTTTGCACGTGCAGGGCATTATATTTAAAACACTGGATTTTGCATGATTTTACATTATTTGCTACCCCCATCAATGTTAGTATTACATTTATTAAAAGATTGGTGGCACAAGTAGAGCTGATATTTATTTTGAGAGACTGGAGAATTTAAGGCTGGAGAATGTTCATGAAATGACCTTTACTAACCTTTTTATTTATTTTTTAATTTTTACAAATGAGTTATTTACAATGTCGCGGGCATTGAAGGTGAAGGTGAAAGGTTTTTGAGTTTATGGATACGACTGTCTTACCGGGTTACCAGGGCGGCAATATCCATAACCGCCTCCCAAATTGTGAAGACTGACGTCATACATGACCTAAAATTCTTCTGTTTTATTATTGTAATTTTTAAATTAACTCCACACAAAAGGCATTGATGGAAATCATTTATGTGCCCATGTCGTCTTCGGGAATGTAGACGATTTTCGGCCTTAGAAGAGTTATGTTTTAGGTAACGTTTCAATTATTTTTAAAAAATGTTGTTCGGTGGTGCAACGCCAGGTTCACGAAAGCGTATTGCATTCTGGCGTATGAGTAAAGGCGGAACTCCTGCGCCAGAATACACATGAACACTAGCTTGAACCGCACTATAAACGTTCTTTGTTTTCCGTCTCCTGCGTTTTTTGAAACATGGTTTGAAAGATTGGTGTGAACAGGTGTGAAGTTCGCGCGGTCACACAATTTTGCTAGTGGCCTTTCCACGCGTGCGCAACTGAACACTTGACGTTTGACGTTTAAATAAATGTTAAAATATGTTCCGATGAAGAAGAGATGCTACATCAGGGAGAAAACAGAGATATTTTAGTAGATGTTTATTTACCAGGAAAGATTTCCGACTAATATCAATTATTATGACCTAAAGTTAGTATTTGAATTTCGAATGCGTAATTAATTACGCATTCGAAATTCAAACGTCAAAAGTCGAGTTTTGTTAAGAAATTTAGCGAAGATTGTAGACGAAATTTAAAGGAGAACACGCAGATTTCAACTTAGACCTAACCTACCTAACTAGATTTTTATTAGGTATTTATTTATCAGGGAAATAATAGAATACCTATTTTAATTGGTCAATTTCTTCCGTGTCTCTGAAACCGATTTATAAATTAATAGACTTTATTTACAAGTGAGTTCACGAAAGATATAATCATCCATTACTACAGTATTTATTTGCAATTTAAAGTCATAATTAGGTATTAGGCTCGCGCGGTTGACATAACCCCAAACGTCATTCGATTTATCTCCGGTACCAACCGCTCCGTACGGCTCCTGTAAAAATATGAACTTATTTCCCCCCCCCCCGCCGGCCCCGCCTGCCTTCCCGCTTCCCGCTTCACCTACTTCAAAAATAATATTAATATTAATGTTGTTAATATTCGTTATTATATTATAATTTTATTATCAAATATATTTATTATATTGTATTTAGGTATCATGATATTTTAAAGTAGTGATTATTAAGCTCAATCATTGCGCATAACCTCAAAAACTTGTTCGGTTTGATTCTCCGTACATGACCGCATCGTTTTCTTTTTCGGTTTTATTTCGCGCGGCTCTTGTAAAAATATGAACACATTTCCTCCCGCCAGCCTTCCCCCTTCGCCCGGGAGATGAATGTTTTCCGTCGCCTGTGGTAAAGCTTGAACACAGGGTTTTTGAACACGAATTGTTCAAATTTTCAATGTTTTGGGTGCTGTTCAAGCTAGTGTTCATGTGTATTCTGGCGCAGGATACGCCGCTTAAAGCAAACCCATATTCGTCATGGTGTTTTGAGAATAGGAAGTGTCATCTTTCCACTTAAATTCTTGTCCCAATTTAACTGCAAGCGCTCATCCAATAACCTCACGAACCGGGAATTGGGAATTAAACCACTAACAGGGATGTCACAAATATTGATGTTTCGAAATATTATTATATTTTTATATTTTAGGAAGAAACATCGTCATAATTCAAGAATACGATAGATTTAATCATTTCCCACTCTTTTTTCCGTCAGGCATCAATATAATTGTTGGTCGATATAATTTAGGGCATCTTTGGGTCATCCTAACCTGTGTTAACTCCGTGGTCTTCACTTGCCTATATGGTTTACGCTTCAATTATTTTTATTAAGGCGCCTTCCCACTTTTCTACCGACTTATTACATATTTTTTTCTTAAATACTGTAAGTTTTAAGGCTCTTATAAAATGTATGTTATTCTTGAATATAATATCTATACATTCCCCCCCGCCGGAACGGCAATTATATGAAATTCCCTCGATAGAAAAAAATCGCTAAGTATGCTCTGAAAATTATTATAAACACGTTTTTCAGTTATTTTACAAGTTATATGTAATAAAAATTCTGTGTTTCTTTAAATGATATTTTAGACAATCCCCACGAGGTTTTTGCTCTATTTTAAATCTGTCGAGTTTTATAAAACATTTTCACAATGTTCGCTTAAATATTATCGTTTAAAATATTAGCGCGCTCTCTCTAACATCCGTATTTACATATCTCTCCATCTCCTTCTTTTTGAGCGGGTAGACCGCGCCTTTATTAAATTCCTATTTATTTTTTTGATTCTGACAATTTGTGGCGGAATTCCATTACGATAATATGTTGAAACAATTTAAAACTTTTCCCACTTAATTTATTTGTGACCGTCACCGGTTTCAGTCTATTAAGGCCATCTTCAGACTGGTATAATTATTTATTAACCTATGGTTTATATTCATAATCATAACATATGGGAGAGTGAACGAGGGTAGGATAAAAGGATTTTATTCAAATTATATGGATTTTCCCGTATCTGTTGCTATGTCGTCTTTGACGCTTAAATTTCTAGAAATTCATTCGTCAAAGGCGACAGCAACAGCCAACATAGTATTCCCCAAAGTCCCGACTTTGGGGAATTTAAATGAGGTCGGGGAATATCCCCGGATGCACATCACTAATCTTGTCATCTCTCATCTTTCCCCTAACCATCTCGCATTGCCCGCATATAATCGGGTTGCTGGTATTGTATGGATGATGAACGGAGCGTGGAGTACAACTAAATAATATATACAGGGTTTTCCAAGAAGTGTTGATATGCAAATAATTTCAATGCGTTGTTGAAGCATGTATAGTTCCATTTTTATTAATGGCGTGGTTTCTACTTGTCAAATGTCAAAAAATGACAGCTTCAAAAGTGACATCTACCGAAATAGCGGGCTATTCAAAATAACACCTCTTATTGGAAAACCCTGCATTTTCGTTTTGTTTTGTGATCGTACTCGATACATAATCGAGAAAGGTTTAAGGAAATGGATCGATGAATTTGTTCGAGTTATATTGTCTGTTATTTATTTGGTCTGAACAAGAAAGGGATATGATGCTTCATTCTGAGTTAAGTTGTTAGAGAGAAAGAAAGAGTTGAATAGAGAGAGCCATAAGGTGATGTGGCAGGATCGAATGAAAGAAATTAATAATTTAGCTGGTTCTATTTCAAGGGTCGGCATAACTGAAAAGTATAACATGTATTTCCTTTTCATCGCGTGTATAAAATGGCGTAATGGGGCTGTCTCTTACAACGAAATTTCGCGTTTTTTTACTAATGTACAATATCATCGAGAGCATTCGAATTATGAATTGTACTGAATCGTGTATCTGACTTCACGAGACACCCGCCAAGTTCTATTTAAAAGTTGAAACTTCGTCATTTTTGGAGTTATCGAAAACTAATTTTAGTAACTCTTTGAATACAACACACTAGCTGAAATCCCGGGCGTTGCCCGGGCTTTACACAGTGTTTTTCCAAATCCAATGTATACAGTTTACCTTCCTCTTGTTTTAAAGGTCAAGTGTGCAAATTTTTATCTCTTTCGGGATAAAACTGTAGGAACTGCGGAATAAATACAATGCTCGCCCACCCGCCACAGACTTTCTTCCTTATGTAAATACTAGCTGAAGGGCTTTACACATATTTTTCGAAATCAAATATAGACAGTGACCTTCCTCTTGTTTAAAGATAACATTTGCAAAATTTCATCAACCTCGGCATAAAACTATAGATGTCTATATAAATCAAATCCACACCGCCCGCTTGCCCGCCCGCTCGTCCACCACATACAGACATTATCCTTTATAATTATATATTTCAAGCAATTTACACAAAACCTTGACAAATTATATACCTAAACCTTCCCCGTGAATCACTCTATCTATTGGTGAAAACCGCATGAAAATCCGTTTAGTAGTTTTTGAGTTTATCGCGAACGGACAGACAGACAGACGCGGCGGAGGAATTTGTTTTAATATTCATCAAATTTATAATTAAAAATAGGGGATAACTTTATTGTTAGTAGGTAGGTATTTAAGTACCTACGTACTTAAAAATCTTAAGATTTTTGAGGAAAATTTTCTTTCTACTAGTGGTCGCCCAATGGTCGAAATTCGACCATAATTGCAATGTTTTTTTTATGTTTGACATTCAGTAAGACCATAGACAAATAATATTAAAGACAAACAATATTAATCTATTCTCAATTTGACCATAGACTTTAACAATAAACAATAGAGTAAAGACGCGAGTGTGTGTGTCAAATACATGGTAGTGTGTGTAATGTTTTTGTTATTGATTTAATCTATTTTTATACATAATTTAAAAAAATATTAGCATTCTGCACTCCTCCTCTATATAAACTATAAGTGTGGGAAATTTCATACTCCTCCGTCCGCGCAATTTTCGTAAAAAGGGGCTTAAAGTTTTGGCTTCACGTATTAATATTATGATTTATCAAGTACAAAATTTAAAAACATACTTTTGTGGACGCGAGTCTACTAAACTGTTCACTGAACTACTAGGATTTAACTATAAGTGCAAATATCTATAATCTAGATTGCATTTAGTTTGGATAGAATCTTGTAACAAAAAGATAGATGCCAAAAATTTGCGTTAAAAATTAAGAAACTGTTGGTAACTCTCTAACAGTTAAAAATGACGCACGTTGATATGGACGAATTTGTTCAGTGGTCAGAGTACTTCCCCGGCAAGTAAGAAGTCCTGGGTTCAATTCCTAGATGCGAATGAATCTTTTTCTGTGTGACATTTTTCGTTTCAGCGTCGAAAATTCAATGATTAAATAAAATAAAGCCACTAGCGACCTCCACGGTGTCATTGCTCCCCATTAAATGACGTCACCCACATGCAGTCTGCTAATTCGATTTAAGTTAATGAGATGGCCAATGGGCAGTTACGGGCACCGCACAATCAATGGAGACCGTTGTTCCGCTCCCTCTCTCCGCTGTCTGGCTCGCGACATGAAGCCAAGTTTCTCTCGGATGCTGGGGCCTGGGAACTGCAACACACCCACCCTTTTACCACCCTTATATAGTCCAGTCAATTTAGGGTTTCACCACGGAATGAAACGGAATAAGCTGAAAATTTGTATAAACCTTCATTTTGGCATTTTAAATGTTGTCTCAAAAGTCTCATAAGGTCACGTGTGAGCGTCTTTAGATATTCAAGGTCAAAGGTCGCGGAAAATCACTTTTTTTTGCCTCGAATCGTATTTGCATTTATTAAAAAAGATGTAGAGTATAAAATTCTCAACAAATTTTGTCTTAAATAATTTTTTATACGCTTAACCGTTTTTAAGATAGAGCGCGAAGAGTGCGGAGCGTGATGCGATGCTGAGGCGTGGGAACTGCAACACCCGCCCTCAAACCACCCTTAAATTGTAACGAGCTAAACATCTGGAATGGAAGAGTTCACTTGAAAAGGGATAACAGATTAACAATATATGGTACAATTTTATGAAATGTTCAACTTGTATATTTATTTATTTACGCCTTGAAGGCATTTACATGTAACATTGGTAAGTTGTGCAGGAGCATCATAACAAGTATATATTACAATTGTACAATAATTACACATCTGCCCTGATGATGGACACTGTAACGCTGTCCGAAACGTTGGCTAAAGAAGGAGGTAGCGCAACACGGCATAACACCCCAAAAACAAAAAAACGAAAATACTTTTGGCCGTGAAAATCAAAAAAACTCATCTCATATCAACTCCCTGATCGAAGCTTGGTACCCCTTAGTTAAAACTAACTATTATAAATAATAAACATCATTTCGAGGGGCCAACTGGGATCATTTGTCGGGTCGCCGAGTTTTCCACTGCCGTCAATTGGAAATGTGGCCGTCGAAAGTATCGCGTTTTTCTTTGCATTCCTGTGTCGTGGAATCGAACGGGTGTCCGCAGTCCGTAGGTCTGTACGTTGCGGTCGTACGCCATTAATTTATTTCATCAACAACAGGCATTTTCAATGCTGGGTTCGCGGGCAAACAAATAAAATAAATTATTACTAAACTATTTTTTATTAGTGTTATGGATCGAGTGATTAATTTATACAGTCTGTAAAACCACTGGAGCGACAGCGCAATTTAAAACTTTTTTCGTTCGACTTTTTTTAGTGATCATTTTGAATATTTTCCGCCCAAATTAAAAAAAAAAACATACCTCCGAATCTTAATACTGAAACATTCAAACTGATTTGTCGATTATCACATATTCGTAGGATTTATAAAAAAAAATTATAAAATCGTAAACTTCTACTTAATTACTTACAAATAAGGGAAATTTTGCCAAAATTGGCATCAAAGCAATCCGAGTTATTTTAAATAGTGCTATATTTTGGCAAAAAGCACTCCAATGGTTTAGAGTTGACCGTGTTTTGGTCTCCGGTATCCGGTGGTCATGAGCTTATTTTGGTCTCCGGTAACATTTTTTTTTCAATGAAAACAAAATATATTTTTCTATCACATGTCAACAGTGGTAAGAGGCCAAATTTTTGTCAGTCCACTAAACGTCTGTCACTAATGACCTGTTCAGACTTGGTTAGTATTTTAGTCAAGAAGCGAGTATTTTATTAACTAAACGTGTCCGAACACCATAAATTTAGTAGTAAATAGTAACATTTTGGTGAGTCAAGTAGCGAGTATACTCGTTACTCCACTAACTACTTGACCAATGCGAACAAGCTATTACTGTCCATTGAGAGAATTTATTAAGAGGAAACCCGGTCGCCGAGAAATTTGAATAAAGGTAACTAACTAACTAAACCATCACGCCGTTCCCCCGCAGGGGTAGGCAGAGAGGACGGACCGCCAAACAACTCGGTCTTGGCACACACTCTTTGCCTCATTCACATTCGTACATCGTCCCATACATACTATTATTCTGACTTTTGACAAGGCTCGACTCAAGTATCTGATTCACTTGATCGTGCCATGTCTTCCTTGGGCGTTCCCAATTTCTTCTACCATTCACATTTGCGTCATATATTCTTCCTACACTACTTTCTTCGTTCATTCGCGCTACATGCCCAAACCATCTGAGGGTCCCTTTCTTAATCTTACTCACTATGCTTACATCAGCCTTACATTCTTTGCGGATATCCACATTTCTCACACGATCATACATGGTCTTACCACACATAGGCCCCAGGGATCCATTTCAACAACAACAAAGAAAATGTAATTATCGGTATTATGCCGTGTCTAAATAACGTTGGCTAAAGAAGGAGGTAGCGCAACACGGCATAATACCCCATAAATAAATCATGATGATACTGCAATTTTAAATCATATTCAGAGATGTGATTTATTCATTGTTACTAAGTTCAAGGTATACCTACTATTATAAGCATTTCTGTGGCCGGAGTCTTAAGTCTATTATTTTAATGTAGTTATGTAATTATAATCGTGTGATAATTCTGATTATCGCAATTTAGCCATTGTTATCTAAAAATTTGTAAATTACTATCGGTTATTAAAATAATGACAATACTTAAAACAATCAGATCGTTATTTTTAAGATAAACACAACGAAAATTCACAACAAAATACATTCGTCTAAAAAAGTATTAAGTTATAAAATTGATAAAAAAAATATGTATGGTTCTTACCTATCGGCAAAAAAAATATATTAACATACTCATAATACAACTCTTTGTGTCAACTATTATATTTGGTGTTATCTGTATTTTGCATATCTTATATCTTATGTTATCTTTATTTTGTTTCTTATATTTATATTATGTTTATATTATATTATGTTATTTCTTATATTTTTCCAAAAACATGTACTGCACTATATGTAAAAGCCCTACGGGCGTTTAAATAAATAAATAAATAAATACACTTGCAGTTAAAAACCCGCTCCACAGGTTTTTGCTGCTAGGCTCTGCAGGCGGCTTTTGGTTCGGCTTCGTCCAGTTAGTGTTATTGACCATTTTATAAATCCAATACACTAGTTCCAAAATTAGCCCGTTCCTCGGATCTAGTGTCATTCAGTGATAGCTAGTCACCGGTGCAAAGTAACCGGGATTGGCAATGACGTCATATGTAATATATAGCCGCTTGATACAACTGAGTATTACCGTCAGTCTTTCCATATCTGGAGAGATAGATACTACAAATTCGCAAATTCGTAGTACTTATACCTAGGGGGGGGGGGGGGGGCACGCCCCATGCGGCCTGCTACGGAAGTGGCGCCATCCTTTGACGAATTCTTGAATTCGAAACAAAATTACAACGTTAGCTTTGTCTGAAATTTCACTTACAGATATTGTGCGGCGTGTGTTAATATTGTGCGGCGGGTACAGTGCGGCGGCAGACATGCATTCGAAGCCGGGTTCTTAAAGTAAACTATGCAGACGCAAGCCTATTAATAATGTTCGATTATTATGAAAAAAATTTTCTTACTAACACTTTTATCTCTATTTTTTTTTTAAATGTTACCGATTTCAGAGGAATTCACGGGCTGATACTTCTACTTTTCTTTTGTGTTATGTTAATGTAAGTACTTGCATACTGCTTATTAACCCCGTATGCATGGACATTGGAGGGTCTAGAGTCGTTCAAATAAATGTAGCTTCGTTTAATCAAAAATAGAGTCGACGTGTGCGGTGAAGGAGGAAACCATATGTTTCCTTATAACGCCGTTGGGAAAGCGGTGGGGTCCCCTCCAATATTATGAAAGGGCTTCAAAATATATACTCTTTTACGAAATTATGTACAACTTCGGGGGTTCGTAAGTTTACCCGGCCAATTCAAAGGTCCTCCGAAATCGAAATGGTATATATACATATATTGCCGGCTCAAGAATATTTGATTTATCTGTCAGGTTTTATTTTTATGTGAATACCGCACAAGAGTTCCAAGTGCTCCTAAAACGCCGGGAGCCAGTGGAATTATGGCATCCTCAATTGCGCTTTGTTGTTAGGCTGAATGTTGTGGTAAGAGAAAGGAGATAGGGAATAGGATTAGGATTTACCTGGCTATTCAGATCTGATCACCAAATCCGGCTAAACTCATTTCGAGTAGCGTTTCGATTCTGAATGGTGATTTTTGATCAGGGGCGATACTAATTTTAATTGGATTTCCTCCTATTTATAAAAATGGCCGAAAATTGAATACCCCTGCTACAATGATATCTGGCACGCTACATTTACGGATCGCGTTTATTTTGTTTATGGGCAGACGCTCGGGCCGCTGCTCCCAGCTTCCATATGGTCTATTTCTCTCTCTTTCTCTCTGACTCTCTCACTCTGGCCTAGGCGTCGGCATGGCAACGTAACCAACCGGCGAACATTCCACGTAGATTCACGTAGATTCCGCATAATACGTAATATGCGCGAGATTTCTTTTATAACAGCGATGTATCATTTTAACTGATAATTTTTCGTAACGCGGTATCCATTCCCGCCTCTCAATTTGGGAGGCGAGAATGGGTACCGCCGCTCCGGGAATCATTTATTAGATAACCAACACCTCTGCCATAATTCACCCCAAGTGGTTCGCTACGTTTGGTGGCCTAGCAGGGTGCCCGGGTTCATGGAGTGAGGTTTTTCTGGATATGGCGGCGGATGACCTGGACACACTGAACTCTACATTCCTATCCACCCCTCTTACATTTTTTCCTCCCCAGAACTTCCTCTCCTTCCTTCCCTTAATGAGACCCTCCGCACAGCATCCCCTAAGATGATATAGGCCCTGAGGAAAATTATTTCTCCTGTGTGGAGCCAATGTAAAAAAAAACGTGGGCAAATATGAGATATTTTATGTGTTGTGTTTTTCGTAATTTTTGCAATTTCTTTAGGTCAACGGTCTTCTTCAGATGTTTAATTTAGAAGGTGTATTTATTTTCATCCCAAATGCTAACGCTTCGGAAAATCTGTGGAAATTCCTTTTTTTATGATAAAATAATATTTTTCTACAGGGTGTTCGGGGGTATGTGCACAAACTTTGGGAGGTGATTCTACATGTAGTAAATCGCTAACTTTAAGTCACAGTTGTAAATATGTATGTCATTAAGTCAATAGTAGTCATTAGTCGTGAGTCACCAGCTTTATGTCCTAGATGCAAGTCATCTCATAATTATAAATATTAGTTGTAAGCCAGTTACATCATTTTTATTATATACTAGCTGGGGCACCCGGCTTCGCTCAGGGAATTGATAGAGATTGAACTGACGTTCGAACCCACGACGGATCTTGCTTTATATATCCCTACCACCCGTACAAAAAGGGCTTCGAATGGTCCACAATGTTCCACAACATTCTAGAGTGTTCTGAAATGTTCTACAATGATCCGGGATGTTCCCAAACGTTCCAGACTATTCCCAAACAGAACAATCTGGAATGTTGTGGAATGCTCTCGAATGTTCTGGACTGTTCTATAGAAATTTCTAGAGGGTGAAACTTCCAGCCCTTATATCTTCAAAAGCAAAAACCTTCAAAAGCAAAACCTTCTTCGTGGATGGGGGATAGAGGGTTACCACACCTTATAACTCCGTTTATCGTACCGGGACTCGTTTCTGAGTTTTAGCGGCACACACATTGTACAATTTCTTTTGTAATATTCTAATGTAATAATCACAAAAGCGGCGCTATAAACATCAGCCAAATATTATTATAATCATTCAGATCTGAAGACCTTTCTCTATCTTTTGTGAGAACGAGATCGTTCTCTCGCGAGATGTCCTGTCAGATTTGTGTGATTTTCTACGGCTATTATTTGCTTTTTTTATCGGCCGATGCCAAAATTAAAATTTCAGCTGTGAGCTGTCACGTATTTTAGTTTGGGTCGGTTAAAACACCAATTCCTGCAAGTACGCATGATTATTTATTCATTTAACAGCTGTAGAAAATCACACAAATCTGACAGGACATCTCGCGGGAGAACGATCTCGTTCTCGCAAAAGATAGAGAAATCTCTTGGGAGAACGAGATCGTTCTCTCGCGAGATGTCTTATCAGATTTGTGTGATTTTCTACCGCTGTTATTTGCTTTTTCTAACGGCCGATGTCAAAATTTCAGCTGTGAGTTGTCACGTATTTTAGTTTGGGTCGTTTAAACACGAATTCCTGCAAGTATGCATGATTATTTATTCATTTAACAGCTTTGTAGAAAATCACACAAATCTGACGACATCTCGCGGGAGAACGATCTCGTTCTCACAAAAGATAGAGAATAGCCCTTCAGGTCAGATTCAGATTCAGACACGGCTTTTGCCATTGCAAGCAACGCGCAACGTTTCGATTCCCTGAACATTTTGTTACGAAGTTTTGAACGTTTATTCCAAAAATATAACGTGTTTTTAATCATTCATAGTTTCACTCACCATTCGACCACAGCGTAGTTAACAAACATGATAGAATAAACATTATTAAAAATAGACATTTCGTAAATTAAAGCACACGGCACTGTTTTCGTATGGGCTACACGGCATGATGGGTATTTACACACATAAATATGTATTTTTTAAAAACCATGTTTACCTTGCGGAACTAAATGAATCCATGGCGTGACATAATATGCATTATTATAGCTGTGTGGCTCTTTGGCTGTATAAACAACTTACATCTTTCCATGAACTATTTTACGGCAGTTAAATGTCAGTTTCTAATTGCTCTAAGGTTTTCAAGTGCACGGTTGTTTATCATCATCATCTTCATCCCCTTATCCTATCCGGGTCGGGGACCCATTGTATCGACAAGACTCCTCCATACGTCCCTGTCTTGTGCTGACTGTTCGGCCTCCGTCCATGGCAGTCTCATCCTCCCTCACACAGTTTCTGGAGTCGCCTCGCCCAGCTGTGTCTGGGGCGGCCCACTGGACGTCTACCCTCCGGAATCGCACTTAGGACGGGTTGTTTCAAAAAATTTGATGTATTCATCAAATATTTGATGTTAATTTTCACGTTCTGTGTAAGTTCTATTCAAGTTCTGTGATTATTTCGGTTTTGTGAAGCAGCTGTCCTATAACGATATAATAACAGAACTTGAACAGAATCTACGCAGAACGTGAAAATCAACTTCAAATATTTGATGAATCCATCAAATTTTTTGAAACAACCCGTCCTTAGTATCTTCCTCGGAATTCGGTCATCAGGCATTCTTAGTACATGCCCAAGCCACCTCAGTTGCGATTTTTCTGTGAAGAGTAGCAGTGCTTCAATGTATTGATGCTTTAGGTTTGGTCATGGTGCCATTCTTCGTGCTAAAAAGTCTGTGGCAAGTAGACTTTACGCTCGAATACGCGCAGAAGGTTGTTTATCAATCATATAAAATATTCACAACGTTTATTAGTAAGGCTGTAAGTGTCTTTTATTTAGTTAGTTTTAGATCCGGCACTTACCGCGATATTGTGACTTATTTACGTAACCGGTTTCGGCTTGTTAAAGCCATCTTCAGACTGGTACACATTATTATTAACTTGCGGTTTATATTCATAACGTATGGGGGAGGGGGGAGAGGAGTGGTCTCAAGAATTTGATTAAAATATATGGGTTTTCTTATGTGTGTTACTAACTCGTCTTTGATTGTCGAATTTCTCTATTATTGTTTTAGATCTGGCGCTTTTCATGATACTGTGACTAAGTGTCTATTATTGTTTCAAGTCTGGCGCTTGTCATGATATTGTTACTATGTGTCTATTTTTGTTTCAGATCTGTCACTTATCATGATATTGTGACCAACTAAGAGACTATTATTGTTTTGGATCTGGCACTTTTCGTGATAAGTGTGTGTTAATATTTTAGATCTGGTACTTATCATGACATTGTGACTAAGTATCTATTATTTTTCGGATTTAACATTTATCGTGATATTATTATTGACTAGTGTCTATTATTGTTTCAGATATGGCACAAAGGGTGTTTCAAGTGTCAAGAATGCAGTATGACACTAAACATGAGAACCTACAAAGGCTACGGAAAGTTGCCTTACTGCGAGGCGTGAGTACCTTCTTATATTCTTATTGCTGTGGACTTTTATTATTATTTTATTATCTTAATATATATATTTCTTCTGTCCGTGTGTATGTCACTGAACTCCTAAACGGCTGGACCGATTTTGATGAAAATTTTTGTGTGGGTTCAAGGGGATTCGAGAATGGTTTCAATTCACAATTTGGTCCACTGGAAAATGTTCTTTTAATTAATTTTTTATTTCTAAGGAGTTGTTGATTTTGGAATGTTTTACATTGGATCTGGCAGACTGCGCTACCATCGCAGTATCGAATATTCAATATTATTCTATTTTAATTTTAGTTTGTCCCGACCGTTGTGTACATTGGAGGTTATCCACCACATACCCGCCCTGGTATAAGTAACATATGGTTACTCCTTCAAGGCTCTCGCAAGATACTATTTTTTTTTGTTAAACGAAGCTACATTTATTTATTTTTGAACGAATCTAGACCTCCAGTGTCCCTGCATACGTTGTTAGTAAGCAGTATGCAAGTGCTTAACAGGAAACAAAATGCAAAAATATGTTAGTAAAGCAAATATGAATTAAACAGGGCAAAATGAGAAAAAAAAACTCATTCATGAGACTCCGTGAGCGGCATTGCATCGTGTAAAAAAAACCTGCAAGCACCTGTATTAAATGGAGAACATAAAAAATACAATAAATCTCAAATCAATAGGCAAGTACCAACAAAAAATGTGAATGGCATTCGGTCTGACCATAAACCACATTAGCTTCCGTGTCCCTTAGCCAACCACTCAGTGAAGCCTCAAAGAATGTTAACTGAATATTTGGGGTAAAATACCCGAAGACTAAAAGAAAATTCAGCATTGAGTAGTCAGAGGCAGGACAAAGGACAGTCAAGGTCGCCTGATCAAGCCTCAAGCCTACACATGTCATTGGGGGAGGCGCAAAGATTTGAGAGGGACCTGCAAAACAGATAATGTAAGTAAATATGAAGCAGGAACGAGGTCCATCACACCCCCATACGGGGATAGGGAAATAAAATAATAAAAAATAAAAGTTGGAGTTCAGTTCATCCAGTAAAACAATGAAAAAGTTAAAGACAAATATAACAAAACAAGGAACATGACCTAAATAACAGGTATTAAAGTAATTATTAATAGAACAAATCGCAAGACAACTATATAATTTTTTTGAAAATATAGTGAACAAAATAGATAAATAAAATATTGCAAAAGAATTAACTATTGTATACAATTAACTATTATATATTTATATATAAATAAAGAATAAACATAACGCAAATATGTAAAATACAATTGAAAAATATAACAAATAACTAATAATAAAATAACAAATAACAGAAACACAAAATACATATTACATAACAAATAAATCCAAGCAGTAAAGGAATCATAAAGAGTGTCCGTGGATTCAAAAGCAAAATACACCTGGTACCTAAGTAATTTTACAGCTAGTCAGCGACTCTAAGAACAGGCCATCTCTCAACCCAGACTTTCGTGAATTTCCTCAGGCACTCAAAGTTGTTGTGTACATTGGAGGGGACCCCACCACTTTCCCAACGGCTGTGTGAGGAAACTGATTGTTTAACCTCCTTAGCCGCACACGTCAGGACTCTAATTTTTTTGTAAAATGGAAGCTACATTTATTTTTAAACGAATCTAGACCCTCCAATGTCCCTGCATGCATAATTGTTAGTAAGAAGGAAAATGTATGCATACTTACATTTGCAGTGATTAACAAGATTAAGACACATCATAGATGTGTTCGCCTGTTAGTTCAGCATCTAGTTACAGTGAAATAAAAACAAAATATTTACATGTGTAAGTAAGATTAAAACCAAAGAAAATATATAAAAAGAAAGATATCGAGGGCAGTTTGTCCCACTATCGCGGGGCAGTCCCGGCGAGAATAAGCGTGCAAGTGGCCTGGCCGCAACGTGCCCAAACACCCGCGTCCCTTAGCCGGTTTTCCAAGAATACCCCTGAAGAAGTGTTTGTGGAAAAGAGGGGAGATACTCCCAAAGACCCAGGGGAATGAAGTGAGCCTCGGATCACCGGAGGCAGAACGGAAGGGAACCGGACTCGCGCAAACATTCCTCAGGCTCGCTCATGACGCCGGGGGAGGCACGGGCGTTAGTAGGACGGCCCTACTGGAATTCTGCCACCTGACTGGATGCAGGGACCGGGTCTATCCACCCCCATGGCGGGGAATCGGACAGTACAGTACGATGGAGTTCAGTACAGCAACCTAGTCACAAGTCAGTGTGTTAGTAACATAATTAAACCAAATGAGACAGATAAAAAGGCAGAAAATAAGTTGTAATCAGCAACAAATTGACGCAACATAATAAAGAAATAGGAGAAAAAAAAAATGTACGCATTAGTAGAGCGCAAAAAAAAATAAAATAATTATTATTATGTAGATATAACATTCATTTTAAGTAAAAAAATTAAATATAAAAACAGAATAATAAATACAGTGTGGTCATGCTGCCAAACAAGAAAAGTAAAAACAAGAGTATAATAGAAATATAAAGCAATCGGGCATAGGCAGTAATAAAATTGAGATAGAGGAGTAACCATAGAGAGACAAGAGCAATACGTTTGGCACCTGAAACAAAGATGATTTTAATCTAAGTCAGCAACTCTAAGCACAGGCCATCTCTCCACCCACGACTTTACAAACTTTTTGAAGCATTCAAAATTATCTCTGTTCGATACCAGATCGGCATTCCACGCCGGTCTTGTAATCCCTCTCAAACCATCCAACATTTCCTCTCTGGCATCCTTCATCAACTTGCAGTGCCACAGAATGTGCTCGGCTGTCTGGTTGGTGTCACCACATGCGCAGTTCGGATGAGGAGACAGTGCCAGACTATGCAGTCTTCCCCTGAGCTCCCCATGACCGGACACCAGTTGCGTCATATAGTGATCCAGTTTTATGTGCGCCCCTTCCATTCTGCTTTTAACTGAAGGGAAGAAAGAGAAAGTCAATCTACCCTTCGTCGACCTATCCCATCGCTCTTGCCATACACTCAGCGTTCTATCTCGCATCACTTTCAATAAGCCAGGGAGGGACACCGCTCCGCCTGGTGCCAGTTCGACTCCCAGATGGACAGTAGCCCTCCCTCTCCTCAATGCCTTTTTTGTCAAAACTTCCCTAATTTCCAAGTCAATCGGCAGAGTACCGGCCAGAACCGGCAATGCATCGTTAGCCACAGTCCTATATGCGCCCGAGAGCGCCAGCAGGGGAGTCCGTTGGCCCCGCTTGAGAGCCAGGTGTATCAATGCATTATCTAGCCGGTGCTCCCATACAGAGGCGGCATACGAGACTTGCGCCACGTACACACACTTGTACAGGAGGCGAAGTGCCGGAGTCCGCAATCCCCACTCAGCTGTTGAGAGCCTTCTCAATTTCAAGAAAAGAGCCTGGGCCCTGCTAGAAACGCTCTTGACGTGCGCTAGAAACGAAGAGGATCTATCTAAGATGACGCCTAAATACCTGGTGTTTTCAGCAAAACGAATAGTGGAGCCTCCCATTTTGATGGAAGGGTTTCTGGTGCGACTGAGCGTACCCTTCATCAAGAGTCCCACAGTCTTATGGGGAGCGAAGTTCAGCCTGTTTCTCTTACCCCATTCAAGAATTTCACGCAGACCTTCTTCTGCTTTGCTCTCCACTTCCTTTCTGCTGTCCCCAGAGACCAAAAGAAACTTATCATCAGCGTAGTCGACCGATATGCATCCTTCAGGCAAGGGTAACCTAGAGGAGTCATCAAAAAGTATGTTCCACAGGTCCGGTCCGAGGACCGACCCTTGTGGACAGCCCATATCAACATCACGTACGATGAAAACATCGCCGTACATCACAATTACCTTTCTGTTGCGTAAATAATCACTAACAATTTTGAACAGTAGAGGCGGGCAATTACGACTTTTCAATTTAGTTAAAATCATCGGCCACCACGCGTGATCGAAGGCACCCGAGATGTCCAAAAAGATTCCTATTACATACTTCTTGGTGCAAACCCTCACCCATTCAAGCGCATACTTGATGGTACAGGTTGTTGTGTACAGGACAACGTCTGTCGGGTCCGCTATGAATATATAAAATAAATTGTGGAACATTCCAGAACTCTCTCGAATGTTGTCCTGAGCGAAGCCGGGTAACCCAGCTAGATAAAATTTTAATTATTAAGTAATTTTTATAACGAATGTTGGAAGTTATTGATTAGTTTTGACAGAGGGGATGACAGTAATATTATTAAGAAAATCGAGATGCATTTCCGCGCTATTTTCAAAAAAATATATAGATAATATATTCTTTTGAAAATAGCGATTCCTTGATCCCTTTTATGATTTTTCGTGTTATCTCCTGTTTTATGAACACCGCCCAAGAGCCAGTGGGACCATGGCATCCCCAATTTTCCAGACTAAAGGGAGTAGGTAAGGAGACGAGGAGAGGAAGGTTGACAAATAGTACCTGGCTATTTAGGGCTGCTCTCCATCGATATGCTTTGTGTAACTCGGAGACCAGCTCAGGTGTGAAGGCTCCATAGAAGCCAGCATTGTTGCCCCCAGATACTCTATAGTATAGTACTCAATTGCTAAACCTGTACAAATCGTGAGCGCGCCCCACGGTGAATTTGGCGGCCACCTCTGGTCTGGAGCCCCAAAACACATGAAAAACCCTCGATTGCAGAAATGTGCCGTCCAATTAGATAGATTCTCCTATCTCAACGAACAGATTGCAATCTTTAGGCGTCGTATGGGAATGCTGTCCTTGTTATACCGGTGTTTCAATGGAAGATGCTCCGAGGAACTTGCGTCATTGATTCCTTCGGCAACGGTGCACGTCGGGAAACAAATCAAATGTGCGCCCAACATTTGTACACATTTGAAATTTGTTACATGAGAATGGGTCGTTTATACGACCCCATCTTGAATTCAACAGCTCGGCTTTGGAATGATTTGCCGGCCTGTGTGTTTCCTCCCTCATACAACTTGGGTCTCTTCAAGACCCAGGTTCACTCCTTCCTTTCCGCAAATAGACCCTCCACACAGCATGACATAGGTCTGAAGGGAAATTTTTTTTTTCAGGGCGTCCTGTGTGGAATTAATGTAAAAAAAAAAATCACTCGAGCCATTTGTAGCATCTTTCGATTATGGATGGTGATCTTTCACCAGGGCGATTCTGAGAGTATCTATCAGAGTTGCTGGCGATAAAAAGCTAAGGCAAGCAATCAATAACAAGTTGTATATATCTTCTTTTATATAAAAAAAATATGTTGGATTAGTTTTGTTATCATAAACACGGGATGTTTACACTCCACACCTTTCAAATAATAACATGCCGGAATTAAATGTTTTACCTGTCGAAATTTTAGCCATCTTGATAACATTGTAAAACAGACATTTTTCTCAATCTTCTTCTTCTTCTTATATAAAAATGAATGTTTCTTTGTTTGTCCCTTGTGCATTCCTAAACCGGTCATCCGATTGCGATGAAACTTTAGTGATTTGACATGCCCGTGATCTATAAAATTTAATAGTGAGCTCTGACGTTATGTAATTATTTCCTATACTATTCATCCGATTGCAATGAAACTTTGCTGAGTTGTTGTGTGCATGCCTGCAAAGGTTTTTGTACACGCTGGTGAGCTCTGTCGTTATGAAATTTCTATAAAAACTTTGCAATAGGTGGCGCACGAGATCTTGGAAAAATGAATGTATTTCACGTCGGATAGGACATAAACGAGATGTTTGAAAAAATGGGTGTAGTTCATATATCATTTCGACCGGTCAGTGGTTGAGTTGGCATCGCGTTTGGGTCCCACCCGGGCGTCGCGTGTACGATTTCTCGGCTGTCTAAGTCCTCCATCACGACTCAAGCAACATTTTCGGCTTACTGTGGTGGTTGTAGGAGATTTTCAAACATTGTTGGGTTATTTGTAACCCGGGAATGTTTGTTTTTCTTTTTTTAAAGTAAGTTAAGTAAATTATGTAGTTTAGAGGCAGGGGAGGGTAGGTGGGAAGGGGATAGGAGTCTGAGAGAGGTGGACAGAATGAAGAGGAGAGGAAACGGGGAAAGTAAAAGCGAGGAGTGGGCGCGGGAGGGTGGGAAAAGCGAGGAAGGTGGGGGAGGAACGCCAGAGGGGAAGAGGAGGCGGAGAGGCACGCAGGGAGAAACAATTTCTTTATTTAAGTGGCATTGCAAGGCATGCTAGAAACTCGCTAGTATTAATATATAAACATGAATGTTTCATTGTTTGTCCCTTAAGCGGTCCCTAAACTATTCACCCGATTGCGATGAAACTTTGATGAATTGTTGTGGGCACGTGTCCGCGATGGTTTCTATCCACAGTGGTGAGCTCTAGCGTTATGAAATTATTTTCTATACTATTCATCCGATTACGATAAATCTTTGGTGAGTTGTTGTGCGCACGCCTGCCAAGACTTCCATATATACTGGTGAGCTCTGGCATTATAAAATTGCAATAGGTGGCACGCGAACTGTTTGAAAACTGAATGTACCGAGATTGAATGCATGGAACGTGGGAGGGGAAGAGGAATGTGGGAGGGAAGGCGGGAAAGGTGGATGGGGAACGCACGAGAAGGGGACGCGGAAGGGGATGAATGGGAAATGACACGCAGGGAGAAACAATTTATTTATTAAGCAGCATTGCATGCCGGGAACTCACTGGTTATGTATAAAAATGGTGTGTCTTTGTTTGTCCCGTATGCGTTTCTATACCATTCATCCCATTGCGATATAACTTTAGTGATTCTCTGTGCACCCGCCCGCGAAGGCTTCTTTTGTAATCTTCCCCATAATATTCTGGTGTATAACTGTTTTATGGAGAACCTGAAAAAAAAAAAAAAAAAAAAGTATGTAATAGTGAGCTCTGGTGTATTGAAATTTGTTTAAAAAATTATGGATTGTTGGAATGACGAATGCTTGAAGCTATCGTGAGCGCTTTTCAGTGGCGATTATGAAAACCATAATTTTGTTACTGACGATAGATTCTTCCATAGTTTCACTTTATCCTCGATATTTTTATAATTTTTATTTTTATTCAAGCAAACATTCTTTTGATGGAGGTAGGTTGGAAGAAAAATCATAAACACTTTTCCAAATTAGAGTCATCGTAAACAAACATTACGCCCCATTCAAAAGTATTTACCAACACCATGTATCAATATACTCAAAATAGCATGTTCATGTAGGCGAGTCATTTTGCACATGTTTCTGTACTGCTGTTCGAATTTTTTTTGCGAAAAAAAAATTCGAAAAAGAAATTCGTTTTCGTGTTCGGTACAAAAATAATATTATTTTGTGTTTTTTCCAAAATGTATATTTTATTATTAAAATAAAATATTATGGGATCCTACTGTGATACCCCTATTCTAAGGTTAAATTTAAATTATACATGGTTTTGTGTAATAATTAGTAGGCGGCTGGCGGAGGCAAAAACATTGCGATTGTATGGCAAGCGATATTTTGAAATAGGCCAAAACCAAATGATCTTTTATAGCTAAGTCTGTTGGCCCCATAAAACAAAAAGACCGGTCAAATAACTATTGTTTAATTGTTTTGCCTTTAATAATTAGCGGCTCTGGAATTTTCGTAATAGTAATAATTATAAATTAGGTTAAGTTCTTTTTTGTAGGTATGTTCATTTTTTAAAGTAAGTTTTTGTAAGTATCTATTTTGTTATATTGTTATGAAACATATCATAACTTTCAGTAATAACCAACAACTTTTTTTCTGTTATTACTGTGATTCTGTAATTAGTGTCCAACTGTCACCAGCCAGTCGAATTATGGCAACCTCAATCAGGGTACATTGTTTGACTGAAGAGAGTGGGGAGAGGAAGTAGATTTTTTTTTTTTTTACAGTTAATACCGCACAAGAGTCCCAACTGCTCCCGTCTGGAGCCAGTGAGACTATGGCATCCCCAATCGGAGTATGTTGTGAGGCTGAAGGTAGTGGGGAGGGGAAGGAGATAGGGAAGAGGAAGGTTGGGAAGTACCTGGCTATTCAGATCTGGTCACTAAACACGGCTAAAACCATTTTAAGCAACGTTTCAATTCTGAATGGTGGTCTTACACCAGGGCGATACTGATAGTATCTTCCACTCTGGAACGTGCAGCAAATATACTATATATTATTTTAAATGAATAAATTGTGAAATAACACAAATTAATCAAATAAAATTTATTTGCGCACGCCGGGTTCGAACCCGCGACCTTCGGATTGTGAGTCGAGAGTCTTGCCTCGGGACCACGGAGGCCGTCGAGATGGGAGGAGAAAGGTTATGTATAGACGATAGCCTGGTACCAGTGGCTTGCACAGAATTTTTAGATACTTGGAAGAATAACTAATCAATCGATATTGGGCTGCCTTTACACTCGTAAGTTTTTCCCATAAGTAGCTCACGCAAGCGATTTTTGGCCTAATTACCAATGTAAACGACCAAAAGTCACTTGATGTAATTTATTGAAGTTGTTCTTTCGCGAGTTTTTTGACAGGTCTAATCCCGTCTGTGTGTACTTCCAGCCTTCTCACAGCGTATAAAATCAGTTTGATAAGTTGAGAGACTTGCCGCAAGAAATGGTACCAAAATGCGCCTAAAAGACAGTTGTTTTCGTAGGACTTTTTTTCCTATAAAATTAGTGTTTATTTATACTTACTTAAGTTTTTTAAAAATGAGCATCCCTCTTTTGCAATCCTATCTATGTTTCTAATCTCTATGTTTCTGTTTATAACATTACGTATTTGAATTCGAAGTCGGTTGCTGTCAGGTAGCTGTCAGATAAAATGAAAGAACCCCACCAATTTCCGCCTTTGACGGTACAATAGCGCGTGGAGAATTCTTTAATTATAGCCAAATTCTATTTCAACCCTTTATTTGGGCCTTTTCATCTTTATTGACAGAATCGCGATTGTAGCAGATCGTAGTTGACAGGAACTTAAGCATACCGCAGGTTGAAAACCACTGGTCTACGTGTTGGCTGTAACAAAAAAATGTTTTTATTTATTGAAATTTCTTGCCGTCCTCTACAGGTCAATGTCACAGCTTTATTTAGCCATTTTTCCTTAACCCATTGGCCACAGAATTATTGAGCTAAAAAATTGGCCTTCACCACTGAATTAATTTTATACCAAAAATTGAAAACCTGCATTGGTGTACGAAATCTATTGTAACTTTTGAACCACAAATTCAAATTAATTAATTTCTTTAAATTTGTTTACATATCAGATTAAGGTAAATAAAAACATAAAAATACAAATTTGAAAAATATTAAATTATGTGTAAATAAGGATACAAATATAACCTTCTCTTTTTTCGTAAGTTTTTTTTCACATTTTTATTCATAAAGTTACAAAAAAAATAATATTTATAAATCTAACATAAATGATTTTTGTTTTTTACATACATATATACTAATAACTAACAAAATAATTCTGTATGATAGTCCTCAAAGCAATCAGGGACGTGCAGGGTCACTACGAAAAGCCTAGAACCACTCGCAATTTTGAAGTAATTAAATGGCGGCTGGCTACTTAAAAAACTTGTAATACAAATATTAGGGGAAAAACCAAAGAAACTAATGATTGCCAATTCTACCAAATGAATGGTTTGTTATCTACAAAACGTTCAGCATTTAAAGTTTTGTTCAAAGATGTCACTATCATGCTCCTTTTTACGTTTTTTGGCGGGCACACTCTAGGCCGGCGGCTCGCCGGGGTTTGTGGTAAAGTATCTGAGTTGCACACCCGGCAGGACGCCGGCGTTTGTGGCCAATGGGTTAATAGTATCGATATGTACTAATACCAAATTTTATGCATATGTTTTCTTTAAAATGTTCTATTTTTTAATGAACCTTGCGTTCCTCTTTCATTACACACTTTCTTATGAATGTTTATTTAGATCACAAAAGTACCACCAAATTTTAAGAAGCAGGTACGTACTTTAACGGTCGTTGTTCCCAACTTTTCCGTTGATCAATCTGAGTCTCCGATCAGCTAAATGATTTGTTTAGTAACGCTTGATTCGTCTGTTGGTTGGAGAGTTACGTTGGGAAGAGTGTATTTGTGCATTCGAGAAGTGTTGAGCCAAAATTTCGGCTCAACAGTTGATCAGTAGGATTGGGAACAACGGCCGTAAGTAATGTAAGTTAAGCAAATACCATCCATATAAAATACATTAGGCGAGCCCCTCACTGAATATTGAGCCTGTTGAGCCCACTGCCTGTTTTCAGAAGTAATTTACGTTTATTTTTATCTTTTTGCCCACCTTTTTGGAGTCTAATGGTAAGTTAGTAGCTTCCTTAATATTTGTTTAAATGTTTATTTCAGAAATTTTGTTTGTCGGTTTTTTGCTTAAATAATTATATCATTTGTGTACAAGTATGCGCTTTTTTTTTACCATTATCTTTTTCTGTGTCTTGTTCTCTTTCATGTTTTCGTTTAGATTATTAGTGTTATCTACTTTTTTTATGATTTAATATTTTATTTATATTATTTTCTACAGTTTTTTTTACATTAGCTCCACACAGGAGGCCCCGAGGAATATAATTTCCCTCAGGGCCTTTGTCATCTTAGGGGATGCTGTGTGGAGGGGCTTTTTAAGGAAAGAAAGGTTATGAAGTTCTTGGAAAGAAAAAGGATATGAAGGGTGGGTAGTAATCTGGTCAGTGTGTCTGGGAGTGATGGATGTAAGAATCCATCCCTACAACTGTGATGCAAGGCGATGGGTCGAGAGAGTCCGGCTGGAAATGCCAAAAGGCCTCTCTGAACCAACTCTCGAGCCGGCACAGACGCATCCGCTGCCAAGACCTGGACAAACCTCACCCAAAGTCACCAAACGTAGTGAACCACTTGGGGTGACCTATGGCAGAGGTATTGGTTATTCAATAATAACAGGGCGGCGTTACCCATTTCTGCCTCCCAAATTTGCTTTTCTGACTCAATTTAAATTTTTTTTTTTTTTTAATTTATTTCTATGTATTGCAGTTTTTACCTATTAATTGACATTTTTACATAATAGATCAATTTTGAAAACATTTTTACATAATATATTTTGCAATTTTATTATGTTGGGTGTAATTGTTGGGTGTAAGGTAGGTTTGTGAATTGTTCCAAATATTTCCACTGTGACAATGTTTTTCCTTTAAAGTTATCAAATTTTATTATTATTTAGTAGTTTAATTTATAATAACATACTTCAATACCGAGAAATAATATTGACCAACTGTGTCTAATTTTAAATTACCAAGAAATATTTGCAAGCGCTATGCAGCTTTTTATTTCTATAGTGAATTAAATTAGTTGTGCGGATGCGGAAGATATTGACCGAATATTTATTTTTATTTTTTATTTTATGCTAGCAGACTATTAGCCAACTTTACAAAACACAACACGATGCTATCTCATTCTCTCGCAGGCTTTGATTTGTCTCTTTTTAGTGTCATTATTTTTCGTTTCATCGAGTTTCAAATCACAACGGTGCTAAAGAAGTTTTCACTTTAAAATACAAATGAAGCAAATACAAAAATGGAATGTAAGTACATTAGAAAGAATGGAACATATGTTCATTAGAAAGAATATTCATGACAAAGCCTGAACTTTCCCTACTTCAATTCAATTAACTATTAATTATTAATTAATTATTCATAACTCTCTTTAAAGTGAACCCACACTTCCAATCACCTTTCCATTTTTATAGTATCCAATTGAATTTGTATGTTACTTAAAATATTCTTGTAATTTTAAATATGTACCTCTAAGCCTGTCTCAACACAGGTAAATCCTAGTGAGACAGGCATCAATTAAACCCTATGTAAAACCCTATGTTTATAGATTAATAAAAAAATAAATAAAAAAAAATAAATAAAAATTCAATTTATTCACTTTAAAAACATAACAAAATTAAAAATTACGCCTACATCATCTTGGGCATGCTGTGTTGAGAATCTTTTTGTGGAAAGGAAGGAAATAAAAAGGCAAATCGTTCCACAGCCGAGCTGTTGAACTCAAGAACTAGTCATAAAAACAAGCCGTTCTTATTTGACAAATGTCAAGTGTGCGTGTTTTTTTTCTTACATTAACTTCTCACAGGAGGAAATAAATAAAATAATTCCCTCCAGGCCCTGTGTCATCTTTGGGGATGCTGTGTGGAGTGTCTTTTTAGGAAAAGTAAGGAGAGGAAGTTCTGGGAAGGAAAAAGGTATGAGGAGTAGGTAGTAATCTGGGGGTCAATGTGTTCAAGACGGACGTATGAATCCATCCCGGTACAAGGCGATGGGTCGAGAGAGTTCGGCTGGTTAGTTAAAAAGGTCTCTCTCAACCAGTCTCTCCCAATCCGGCCCGTCACGCAGGAGACGGGCAAACGCATGTGCTGCCAAGATCTGGAAAAGCCTCACCCCATGAATCCGGGCACCCCTGCTAAGTCACCAAATGTAGCGAATCACTTGGAGTGATCTATGGCAGGGGTGTAGGTTCCCGGGGCTGCGGTACCCACATCAGCCTCCCAAAATGAAATGATAATTTAAGAAATTAAGCATTTTGATGGGCTTCAATTTTAATTACAACACAAATTTGTAAAATAAAATAATTTTTTTTTTTTTTTTTTATATTTTTCATCATCGAAAATATGCATTTCGACCCATAAAAATGCCATTTTTACAATGTTTCGATTTTAATTAAAATAACTATATGTCGGGCAAAGTTATATTTTTTTTTTTTATAATAGCTTTAGACTCACAAAAAATGGTCTATATTTTATAATTTCAAACGTAAATAAACAAAATAGCTCACAACCGTTTTAGATATTTGCTATATACCTTGTGAATTAAAAAATATATATTTTCAGGTTGGTATTATGGCCTTAAATTCAAAATTACATTTTGTTTCAAAAAGGCAGTGTGGTCATTCCCCTCAAATTAAACCTTGTACCGAAGCACTTATAATTTGCTCACTTATGTTTTATTAAAGTTGATGTTATCTGAAGTGCGATCCAAACTCTTTCGAAATAATACTGATATCACCAATTTATTAAAAAACCGTTCCATAGATCAATGAAATTGATTATTAGTTCAAAAAATCATTTTGATATTTGAAAATTATTTGATCAATTTCATCCGAAGTAAGGTAAAATTGTCCTTGTTTTGGGCACTTAGATACATGTTTTATATATTTATTTATTTATTTATTTATAAATAAACGCCCTTTTTCGGGGCTTTTACATATATAGCATAGAAAAAACATTTTATTGTACATAACTGAACTGCCTCAATAACAATATTTTATATTTAATTGAAGATGTCCACTGACTTGGTATAATTGTTTCCCTCCATTAGTATAATTTATATTTGAACATTGCTAACAGCCGTTGTGTCCAACATTTCGATTGATTAATCTGAGCATACCGTTAGGCGCCGCTAAATTAAGTGATCATAAGGAAATGCTCCAATTTGCCTATTCCCAACGTTTTGATCGTTGATAATGTCGAATGGCTCATGTGTGGCGCTAAAAAGACGTCAAATTAAAAACTTTCCACGTTAAATTAATTTTGAAGCTTTAATAATTGCATTTATAATTTATACAAATAATTTATTTTAAATAGTGTAATACATAAACCGACATTTTGTATTTTTTAAACAAATGTGTTTAATGTGTTAAAAATAAAGTGCCAGCTTGACTTTCTTTTTACTTTATTTGATGTTTTCGGTATAAACTCAGTTGAAATTCAAAATGGCAAAACCGACACTTGTCGCTTGTCTGGCACTTACCCAAGCATGGTATTTTGATGTGAGTTGAATCAATTGCACCTATTACGTTGGTGAATCCAGCTGCTTCATGGAACTCCCTTTCACTATTTCCTCCTCTTGCCCTATTGGCAATTTTATGTGGAGAGGTCTCAAATCTGCCAAGGCACGAGAGACATTTTTTTTACGATTTTGCTGTTCGTAGATGGGCAAATTTTGAAAAAGTCTCCATTTGTAATGTAGAAACTTCCAGTTGCATAGATCATAAAGCTACAAGCAATTGATTGCATTGCAAAATCAGGCGGTTTCTAAAAAAGAAATAAGCAAAGCATAATAACATTAGATAAAAGGTTTTCAGATATGGTAAGTGCTAAGTATTTCACATATTGATTGCAAAAATTACACTTGAATAATTCAAAACTTACCTTTTGCACGCATAACTTAAGTTATCCTCTATTTGGCTCTATAACATATAAAAAACACGTTTTGGCGTCAACTGTAAAACTCTCCATCATTTAATATTTCGATATAATTAATATACAAAATGATTAATTGTCATCGCCTTATCATCAAGCATTATATTATTATCAAGTATATCCGCCCATTCCACTACATCTATTATATTCAATATGTCCATAATTCAAATTAAAAAATGCAATAAAAAAAAACTGACAGGAGTGCGAACTGAATAGATACGAGATGACAGTTTGTTT
Source organism: Glyphotaelius pellucidus (assembly GCA_936435175.1). NCBI lineage: Eukaryota > Metazoa > Arthropoda > Insecta > Trichoptera > Limnephilidae > Glyphotaelius > Glyphotaelius pellucidus. The sequence continues at coordinate 11,927,799 of OW386560.1, forward strand.
TCGCGGTATTCTTTTCACTCTGTTGTCAGATTTTATAACTAGTCCTTCCTGAGGCAAGCTTAATCCACTAGATTAGCTTTCTTACCTTGAGTAAGTGCATGGCGATAATTGTGCTTTGGGAAGAACATATTTGTGCTTTTGATCATTAGGATTGGACACAACGGCTGTAAAAGTTGTTAAAAAACGGTTAAAATTAATGATAACATTTTTCTTTTTGCAGACACATACCAAAGGTGAAGCCTACCACAATGGCAGACACTCCCGAACTAAAGAGGATAGCAGAGAATAGCAAGCTGCAGTCCAATGTTAAATACCACGCCGATTTTGAAAAATCAAAAGGGAAATTCACACAGGTTCGTACGCGCTATAAATCAATCTTGTAGTGCTTGTTGCTAAAACAGACATACCGCTGATAGATCCATAAAATTATTGGAACAAATTAAAAAAAAAATTCTAGAATATCAATTTATGCTTCACATGGATTTGCTCTCTGAAAGGCGCTACGAAAGTCTCCAATCTATAAAGAATGGGACTCTTATAGTAACAGCTTTTAAAATTATAAACTATTACATTGACAGCCCATACCTCTTGGAATGTTATAAATTATTTGTATCAAACAACTACCTCCAGGGTCATCACCACAACTTGCTCTGTATTCCACATGGCAGGACGGACGTTCTGGCCCAGCATAGCATGACAAGAGGTATGGTGCTGCTAAAAATATCTCTAATTCTCTTGAACTCACGAGTCAAAACAAAACACCAGCAGCAGTGATGGGTACATATAGAGAACCACCTAAAAATCGAATTTAAATTCTTTTCGTCCACTTTTTATCCTTATCTTTAAATTTAAAAATGATATAAAATACATCTGCCCTGGTGATGGACACTGCAAGGCTGTTTGAAATGTTAGCTCAAGCGAGACGTAGTGCAACACGGCGTAATACCCCTAAAATCTATCATAACCTCGCAATAAATAAAACTTTTGGCCGTGAGAACCTTTAATCATAACCATCAACAAAAACCATTTCAGGTGGCGGATGACCCTGAGACGCTTCGCATCAAGGCCAACTCGAAGATCATCAGCAACGTGGCGTACCATGGTACGCTGGAGACCAAGGCGGCCATGGAGCGCCAGCGGACCATCAACGACAATGGCGAAGTAGTCGGTATGTCGCCTTTCTTGGACACCTGTGACTGGTTGAAGGGTTAAAATGCTAATTAATGGCGGGGTTACAATGACAGGTCTAATTATTTACGAAAGAATTTATAATATAATTTTTTTTTATTGTTCAATTTGAGGCACCGTAAACACACTTGGCATTTAGTTCGAACGTTATTGGTTCAAATGCAATTTCAACTTTCTATGATCACCTCATAGACATATGAATATACCTAGATGAGAACAGACAGGTGAGGGGTACAAACCAACTACAGCGTGACGCGAAGGGGGGAAGATGACTGTGAGATATGTGATTCATCAATAAATCAATCTGACAGTATATAGGCATCTCGCATTACAATATCACCATTTAGTTCTTAAAACTAAAATCTGCTTTTGAATGAATAGACCTTTTTATATGGGAGCGCGAATTGCTCGCCACGTTATGAACAAATTTGCGAAGCCCAAATACGGCAAAGTAAAGTTCACCTGTTTTCAGAGTCAAATATTTTGATGCCGTATTTAGTTAAGACACTTTTACAAATGTTTCATAATTTACTTATCCCATTAAACAGCCACAAGCACACTTGAGAAATGCCTACATATGTATACGTTACAAAAAGTGATCATATTATATGATCTGAATAAGCTTAAAATAAAGTAAAAATAATGCTTACCTATGGAATGTAATACGACAATTGGGTTTATTCTCTTTTTCATTACCGTTTTTACACATTTTCATAGACTAAGCCACCATTTTTGCCGTGTTATTTCTTAAAATGTTATTTCTTAAATGCTGGTTCGCACAAGAATGATGACGTCACATTTTTTAGATTTGCTCGAGGCCATTCGAGAGCCCAGCCGGTTCCAAATTCCAAATGGAACCGGTATGGGGAGGGGGAAATAATACGCTTTTTATCACTTAGGGGCAGGTCTAGGTATATTCATAAGTGTAAGGATCACCTAATTTAAAGACCTTGGTAGTATCTGTTGAAAACAAATAATGTGAATAATGTCAATGTGAAGATACATTCTTATTTTGTATTTTATCTTTCAAACTGTTTTACTTTGCAAGGTCTTCAAAGGTTGTTTGTAAGGTTACAATATTAACATGGGTTTTTCCTGTGACTTTTTGTATTGTGGGTCCGGGAGTTATAGATTTTGACTTTTTGTTAGATGAAATTTAAAAATTTGCCAATCTCTCATTTCAGTAATTCAAAATTAAAATTTGATGAAATTTCTGTAAAAAATTCCATAAGTTCTAAAGTAAAGTTAAAAACAATTAGTTCTAAAGTAAAGTTAATTTTTTTATTTATTTATCAAAAGTATACAATACAGAATATAGTATATTATATAAAGCATTGTACTCCCAGGAGTTAATAAACTCATTGCGGGTTTTAACTATGGTTAGAATCCTGTCATTGTAACTTCACAAAATGTTATCCTTTTATGTTTTTTTTTCAGGACTCGGTTCAATTCTCAATTCTTCAAAATTTGTATAAATTGATGTTTGAAGCTTTTGTGATGTGATTTTTAAAGTTTTATTCTTTGTGGATTTGATGATTAATTTATTTTTTTGCTGTATAGGTAATTATTCGGGTTTTAAGTTTGATGAATTTTTGTCATTGGCTTTTCTTGTGTTGACACCGTAACAATTTGGATAAGATGCAGTTTCAACGAGGTAATCTGTAGTTTATTATTTTTTTTTATGTATTAACTCCATACTGGAGGTCTTGAGGAAAATAATTTCCCTGAGGAAGATAACAGTGCCATTGTCATATTCGGGGATGCTATTTGTAGGGTCTTTTTGGGGAGAGGAAAGAGTAAACATGGGCCTTGAAGAGACTTGTGTTTCCCGAATATGCACCGGTGCCAGAGTTCATAGTAATCTTGCCCCAAATACAAAATTTCCAATAATTTATCTTGGACTAGCTACTCTAACTAGATATCAATTGATAGCAAAGTTATCAAGGTTTGCTTTGATCATTTGATTAGATTTGGTTATCTTCCCTCGGTAATGTTCATTCATTACACTTTCCAGTCACGCTATAATCAATGTTTCTTTTAGTATAACCATAAAGTACTCAGTTTACCGTTTAATACTTACAAGCATAACTATTTAGCACTCGGTATTTCTGTCTGTCTTCTTTTAGGATTACAAGCATAACCATTTAGCATTGAGTTTACCTTTTTCAAGATTGCAAGCGTAACTATTTAGCAATCAGTCTGCCTTTTTAAGGATTAGAAGCATAACTATTTAGCAATCAGTCTACCATTTGAAGGATTACAAGCATAACTATTTAGTACTAAGTCCACCTTTTAAAGTATTACAAGCATAACTATTTAGTACTTAGTCTACCCTTTAACAGGTCGCGTGCCGTTGGCGCGCCGGTGCGCGCCCTATAGCCGAATAAAAAATAAAAAAAATAAACTTTTTGATATGCGATTTTAAACCTTATGTATAAAGAAAATGTATGAAGAACAAGGTCAGAATCGCTTGGGGCATTCTTGTTCTTGACGTAACAGATATAAGGAACACACCTAGCCACTCAAATAATTGTCTTTGGACATTTTTATGACTTTGGAAATGGGCATTTCTGCCGCAATTCGAGCTGTCAAACTTTGAGTGTCGCGTGTCATAAAAAGATCAATAAACCTATCAATTTGTCTAATAAACGCAAGTAAAGTTGTTTTGTAAGCGTAGTTTGTTGTTCAAGGAACGTATTTCGGTAAATATTATATACCAAAGCATAAAATTAACCCACAAAATTTACGTCAAAAGTCAAAACTTAGCACTAGCGAACAACACTAGCGAAATTTTCGAGTTTCATCCGTAAACACCGAGGCGTTAAAGGATTACAAGCATAACTATTTAGCAATCAGTCTACCATTTGAAGGATTACAAGCATAACTATTTAGTACTTAGTCTACCCTTTAAAGGATTACAAGCATAACTATTTACCAACATTTGAAGGATTACTAGCATAACTATTTAGTACTTAGTCTACCATTTGAAGGATTACAAGCATAACTATTTAGCTATTAGTCTACCTTCAAGGATTACAAGCATAATTATTTAAATCTCAACCTACTTTCTTTCAAGATTAAAAGCGTAACTGTTTGGCACTCGGCCTACCTTCTTTTAGGATTGCAAACACAAATCAAAATTTGATTTATTGTTTTTTTTTCTTAATCAATCCATGTTTTACAACACTTTCTAAATATTTGCATTAAAGTTGATTGAAAACAGCGCAATCAGAATTATTATGGTTTTCGATCGATAACAAAACGGTTTAATGACCAATAACATTGGAATATTATCCAAATAAAAAGAGGGTCATTTATAAATATCTTGACTTTGATTTTATTATTTAATTAATTTTATTAATATCGAAATCGTAATCAAAAGATACCGCTGAATTAAATAAACAGCATAAATTTTATGACAGACCTTTGGCAAATTGATAATAAGTCAATAATGTTATGTGTTATCAACAGTGTACCGAGATAACTTTATATTTCTTAACCCATTGTGCGCCAACACTTCCATGTTAACAGATGCGCTTGGAAATGGTATTTGCTGGAATTGGGTGATAATATGTATGCGTGAAAAATAATGGATTACAAGGAAGAAGGAAAGCAATCACTTACCTCTGCGAAGGCGAACAACACAATTACTTAATTATCGCTACAACCCCACAAATAAGCATAAAATGGTCTTGATATGGTCAAAACACCTTCTTTTAGTTCATAAATGAATATATATGAACACGAACAACCAACAAAAATATGTTTTTAGGTTTTCACGGCCAAAAGTATTTTTGTTATTTATTTTTGGGGTGTTATGCCGTGTTTCGCTACCTCCTTCTTTAGCCAACGTTTCGGACAGCGTTACAGTGTCCATCATCAGGGCAGATGAGCTCATCTCTCACTGGATCCAAGTGTTACGGGCAACTTATGTGATTGATTGTTGCCAGGCATTCCGATTACTTCGGATTAGTATTCTTCACTCTATCAAAAGATTACATCTCGTACAATCGATTTTTTAAACGAAGACACAGCCGAGACTCCAATCGGTCTGTGTTTTTGGCAAGGAAAGACGTTTTTTCTTCCTGTCACTGACATCTCCATAGATAAAACTGGTGATACCAGTCCGTAAAAACACAAAGACAATTTACTGCCTGTGAATGTAGGTACCTCTTCATGGTTGCATAATTTATACGTAACACAAGCAGTTGGAACTCCAGTGCGGTACAAAACTAAAATTAGTCATACTTAAGCTTCAACATAATGTTAATCATCAAATCCACATGTTTTTATGTCCCCGGTTTTTGTCAGGATTTTCCATTTCGTCAACTTGGTATGGTGAACCGTGGTTTGGTTTAAATGTTTTAAAACCACTTACAGGCCAGGTTTTTGTTCCTCACAACCCAAATGGTTCCACGTTGGTTTTAACCATTTTCAAAATGTTCATTCACAAATCTAACTGGTTGCATGTTGCTCTCTGATGAATTTGTCATTAATAAAAATTGCAAAAAAATTTAGCTGGCAGAAAAAAATATCCAGTCAAATTTTATTGTTTTTTTATTTCTTGCCAGGGCAATCCCGATGAGTTACAGAACTCATTTTTTAATTCATAACAAAGTTATTTTTAAAAGATTCTTACGTTTTGTTTAATTCCTTAAATAACGATAAATGTTTTTGATTACTGTTTGTCGACAAATATAAGTAATATTTTTTGAAAAATTCACAATATTCTTGAATTTTGTTCCTCTGCATTCAATAAATGCAATTTTATTTGTTAATATTTACAGGTTTTTAGATGCTTTAACCATAGTAAAGCTTAATCTACAGAAAAAAACTAAAAATTCCATAAATGGTCAACACAATTGGCTTTGTGCTTGGAGGTTGTGGGTTCGATTCCCTTTGCACAGTGAAAATATTAATTAATTAAAGACAATATTAGCAAAATTCAATCGAAAATCTGGAAACAGCAAAATCAGAAAAAGATATTGGCAACTCTGGGACACGAACCCAGGGCCTTTGGCTTTCCGGGCCACAGCTCTAACCACTGAGCTAAGGTGTCTATCCGATTCGGTCATTTTTAACTGTATCATTCTTCGACTAAGAACTATCAACATTACCTTCATTTATGTATGATTGCAAGATTCAAACCCGAACTAAATGCTGTCTAGATAAATTTTTATCCATTTTATTTTTAATATGCAACATATTTTTGACTTTTCTGCAAGTCTAGGATGAGTTTCGCCAATATTGTCTGCATTTAATTAAATATTACAATTTGAGGTTTTACTCATAAAGTTAAAAAAATTAAAAATATTTATCTACCAAGTGTTTTCTGAGTATACAATATAGGTATCAATATTGATTGTTATTACTTTACAGATCAATTATGTAAAAAAAAATATTGTTTATTATTAAATTTGACAGCAATAACGGCATGTGCAAGTTCCTTCCTGGTTTCACTGTACAATTTTTACAAATGTTAATGCTCTAATTGTGTGTTTTTGTACGCTTTTTTGGCAAAATTCATTTCATTTTCATATCAAACACATTCATGATTATTTTGACGTATTGTCATCATTTTGTACAATATCTCATCCATTTTGATAACATAATCCCTTTTTTGGCCGAAAGATAAAATTATTCAGATTTGCAGATAATAAATGCCAAAACCTGGTGGTGTATATTACTTTACTACGAGGATGAAAAAATTTTTTCCTCGAAAATACCAAATACAATCTAAAACAAATCAGAAGGCACTTCGTTGTATTAATTGCAATAAATGGAACAAAAATATTTATTTATTTCCACTGTCAACTTGGTAGGCGGGTATGGCTACCGCCACCTTGCGAACCATTTATTGGATAACCAACACCCCTGCCATAGGTCACACCAAGTGGTTCACTACGTTAGGTGACTTAGAACTGGTGCCCGGTTTTATGGAGTGAGGTTTGTTTAGGTCTTGGTGGCGAATCCGTTTGCCCACCTATTGCATGGCTAGCCAGATCAGGGAAACTCTCCAGCCGGACTCTCTCGATCTATCACCTTGCAATACAGTGGGAGGGATGGATTCGTATGTCCGTCACTTCTGGACACATTGATGTCCGTATTCCTAATTACCTCTCACGCCTTTTTTCCTTCCCAGAACTTCCTCTCCTTTCTTTTCTTAAAAAGAAACTCCAAACAGCACCCCCAAAGATGACATAGGCCCTGAGGGAATTTTTTTACTTCTCTGTGTAGAACTAATGTATAAAAAAGGAAGAACCTGTCTTTTGTTACGACGAGACTTCTCTGCTGCCTTTGTCCAAACCTCAACTCTCCGTTCTCTTTGTCCTACTTCCCACTCCAACTCAATCAAGCTTTCGCCCTACCGACTGAAGAGTTCTTCATTGACCCGTTGACAGTGGAAATAAATCAGAGTATAGACAAAAACCATGATACAAGATACTCGCAAAATCACCGAATAAACTGTTCTGAGTTGAAACACTCCTCGCTCACACTTGACCCTGCAGTAGCAGGTCCAACAACAACAAGTGTGACTAACTAATATAATTTTGACCATTTTATCACTTCTAAAGCAGAATCAACAGACAACTATCATATCCAACTGGAGAATTACGCAGCAGAGATGTTACCACCTACTGTGGCCCCTCCTGCTGTGCCTGCCGTTGTCCAATCACAGGCCAGCATCTACCCCACTCCCTCGCAACCGGCCAATCAGAAATCTGCCCAGCAGGAGTACCAACAAAACTCCAACCAATCGCAGCCGCAGTATAGGCAGCAGCAGCAGACCACTCAACAGATGCTGCAATCGCAACAACGCCAAGCTGAATACGCAAACAACTATAATGCAAATGTCACACCTGCGTATCAGAACCCACCGTCGCATTACAATCAAACTTCCCTTCCAAATGTCCAAATTTCGAGCTACGCGTCAAACTCGCAGCCTGGTTCTATTTATGATGATTATAAGCCGGAGCCCGATTATAACAATCAGCGGAACTCTGCGCAGATGGCAGCCATCCAATCGTACGGTGCTGACTCATATTATGACCGCGGAGGCAGCGTTCAACAGACGCAGCAGCAACAGAGGATAGGCAGAATCGCAGATTACGATCCCATAAGCGACGGTCCCAGGAACTCCCCACTGATGCCCAAACACAGCGCGACCATCGTCTACAGCAGCGGACCACCGCACCAGACTGTACAATCCCACCAAAACATGCAACACCACCATAACTTGACTCAAAATCAACCCAACCAAAGTCCGCAGCATCAGAATGCGTCCCACGGACATCAAAACGCGTCTCATGGACATCCGAACGCGCCGCACGGGCATCAAAACGCATCACACGGACATCAGAATGCGTCTCACGGACACCCGAATGCTCAGCAGTCTCACCAGAACATGCAGCAGTCGCATCAAAGCATGCAGCAACAAACCCAACAGTTGATTCAGCAGCAGAAGATAATGCAACAACAGCAGCAAATGCTCCACCAGGCTAACAACGGCAGGATAGGTGAGGAGTGAACCAATCCCTTGCATGATGACCTCAACATCAGCACGATGTTATTAACAGAACTAATTCCTAACCTAACATTATATATTATATTAATTTATTCCGAAACGGTCCGCGTTACTCCCATAAGCACGCATTGCAATATCTCCAATGTTTCACTGTATTCCTTTGACAGCCCAGTCCTTATAGATAGCAAAGTTTACCAGAGTTTTCAATGAGTGTTTGGCGATGTCTCCTGGTTCCCCAACGTGGCTTCCCTACAAGGGTATGCGGTCCATAGATCTTTAATGGAACGTGCTTAATTTTACTGCCTCTATCTTTCCCCATAAAAGCAGGACAATATCGCCATAGACGAATCAGTATTTCTTCATCGTCTTCACATTTCCATAGTATATATACAACGCTTTATTTATATATATTTAAGTGTGCTGGTTTAACATTACTAATTTTTATGCTTTATTGTTTAATGTGTGTGCTAACATTGTTGTTTGTTTGAGATAATATATTAATATATTTTAATATTTACATTATGACAAGTTGCATGATGTGATTTTGTTATGCCGTCTGTGTTTAAATTGTGGTGGTATAATGCAAAAATATTTATTTCAGTATTCCTGTATACGAATAACACTATGTACTTATTAATATCGTATTGTAAACAATAATATCAACAAATCTAACAGCATGATACTGTAGAATAAATAGTTTTATTTATTTAGTATTATTACATTGACTGTGAAGACATTAGCTTAGGTATTTATTTTAAAAGAGAACTATCGCAAAATTGTGCTATGTAGATTAACTTTTATTCTTGAGGTTGGGATTTTTCGTAGAAGTTCAAATGTAACATTGTCATCCAATGAACAATCGATGCAATCTTGTGTTGTTGACATTTGAAAAGTATCTTTTAAATGCCGAACATAAGTCCGTTTCAGATTTCTATCAAATTGTCATCAATTGACAAGCAATACATCATAACAGTTGCACTTTTCTGCTGATTAAAGATTGTTCAAAAGCTTAAACGGATCTAGAATTGGCATTTAACATTGATTGGCTATTTGATGACAATGTTACATTTATATTTCTGTGGAACACCAGTCGCACAAGGCGATTTTGTCGCTGCTACATTGCCATTGACAAGTGATTGTCATTTCTTGTAGCCACTAGTAGATGTACGGTGCTACTGAACTGTAAGATAAGGCGGTAATAGCGCTATGTATTGGCGATTAGTTCATGTGATCACCATATTTGCGCATTTCTGACGACTAGAATTGAGCATGTTCTAATCGAATTGCCAATACTATTATTAACTGTTAAATGAGTCACTCGTAGCGAGTACCTTCTCGTACAAAGCGATTTCGTCATTGCTAAGTAGCAGCGACGAAATCGCTCAGTATGTTGCTACTAAGTAGCAACGACGAAATCACTCCGTATGTCGCTACTAAGTAGTAGTGATGATATCACTCCGTACGTAGTACTAAGTAGCCGCGACAAAATCACTCCATATTTCGCTACTAAGTAAGAGCGATGAAATCACTTTCGCTACTGAGTAGAAGCAATGAAATCACTCCATATGTCACTACTAAGTAGCAACGACTAAATCACTCCAAATGTCACTGTTAAGTAGCAGTGACGAAATTGCACCGTGTGATCGAGCTTTAAGAATTGAAGGGAATAATAAATTACGCTTTTATTTACTTTATTTCATTCTGTGTGGATGTTTGCAAAATAAGATGAACTTGAATGAATCTTTTGTTCTGGCAGGTGGCCACCAAGCCCAGCAGTCCCCGCAGTCCCGGCGGATCGGCTCCGTGGCGGACATGGACCCTCTGAATGATCCGTATGTTAGCTCTGGTGGCGGGCCGCCCTTGGCCCCGGCTCCCGGACAGCACGCCCAGCAGCAGGCACAGCAGCTCATGCAGCAGCAGCTGGCGCAGAGGGCGCAGCGAGAGGCACAGCAGCTAGCGCAGAGAGACGCCCAGAGGGAGGTGCAAAGGGACGCGCAAAGGGATGCGCAGAGGGAAGCACAGAGGGAAGCACAGAGGGAAGCGCAAAGGGATGCTCAGAGGGAGTCCAAGAACAACATCAGCGTGTCAGGGGTGAGTTCCTTTGGGCATTGTACGTTGATACTATGTTGATGTTAGGTAATATTTCAGATTTGGGAATTCTCAAAATAATTTAAAAAATTTTCAACATTTTACTTAACCTCTTAAATGCCACGGGACGAAACTCGAAAATTTCGCGATGTTTTGACTTTGACATAATATTTTGCGGATTTATTTTATGCTATCATGTATAATATTTACCGAAACACGTTCCCTGAACAATAAACTGTGCTTACAAACAATATTACTTGCGTTTATTTGACAAATTGATAGTTTTATCGATCTTTTCATGACATGCGACGCTCAAAGTTTGACAGCTCAAATCGCGGCAGAAATGTCATTTCGAAAGTCATAGATATGTGCAAAGATGATTATTTGAGAGGCTAGGTGTGTTCCTTATATCCGTTATGTCAAGAACAAGAATGCCCCAAGCGATTCTGACCTTAACCTTCATACATTTTCTTTATACATAAGGTTTAAAATCGCATCTCAAATTTTTTTTTTTTTATGGCGCGTCCCGGGCAAACCAGAGGTTAAAAATCGGCAAACCAGAGGTTAAAAATGTTTGTGGTAAGCTTTTTTTTTTTAAATTTTTTGTATTTGAAGCTTAAAATATTGCAATTTTTAAACACTAATGTATATTTCAAACACAAAATTCTAAAAGGTAATTTTATCTAGTTTCTAAAATGGTGTTCAATTTTACGACATCTTAAAATATAAGAAATATGTAGGACATATAAAATATCTTGGAAAAATTCCGAAATTCGTTGGGACATTATTATTAAAACAAGTATATACAACAGATAAACTACCCTCTTGGCTGTATAAGAAATGTATTTATATATCTTTCCATGAACTATTTTTTGTCAGTTTCTAATTAGTAGGGTTTTTTCTCATATACCGTCGTTTATCAATTGAATAAAATATTCACAACGTTTTTAGTATTGCATAATGTTTGCTTTAAAAAATTTTGTATTTCGAAAGTATTTTTATTTGTAATAATGACATTTGAAAGCATCATTCATCACCTTTTAAAATAACTTTCTAATTTTCAGATTTATGTCAGAAATATTCCACTTATTTGGATTTTATTGTTAAGTGAAAATATTTTGACCTTCTGATAGAATAAGCTCAAGGCCTGAGGGTTTAAAAAAATATAATTTCGATTTTTGCATTTGGTGTACATTCTAAAATTGTACCTTCTTAAACATTCTAAAATTTGTATGTAACATTCTAAAATTTAAAAAATCATTCCTTTTCTTTTTTTCAGTATATGTAATTAATATATATATGCCGCCATTCTCACAACAGTTGGTGGTGTAATAGTCAGCATGGTTGCCTAGCAAGCAAGATCAGGTTTTGATTTTCGGTTGTGGCAATTTTTTTTTTTAAATTTTTTCATTTACTTTTTTTTATGTGAATTTTCTCTGGGTAGTATTACAATAAAACCAGATTCAGGTCCAAAAATTACTAAAATGTCAGGAATGTCAGAAATTTCAGGAACATCATATTCGTCTCTGTCACCTAATTTTAATGATGGTTTGTATTTATTTTATTTCAGAGAGTCTACATAGCCATGTACGATTATGAAGCCACCGACACAGATGAGGCAAGTTTAATTCCTTCATATTTTCATCATTTTATAAACACACTCATTTTTTTACTAGCACGTAAACTATTGTAAGCGTCTCTACTTTATTAAAAATAAATAGTGTGTAGCGAATTGGATGAATTGGATTCGCTGATAAAGTTAGAAATTACTTTATTAAAATTTTATTTTTTGATGTTCATGTTTAAATTAAACCTAAATAATCGAATTGCAACATTCTCATTTTCACAAACTTGTTTAAATTAAACCTAAATAATCGAATTGGAACATTCTCATTTTCACTAACTTGTTTAAATTAAACCTAAATAATCAAATTGGAACATTCTCATTTTCGCTAACTTGTTCAAATTAAACCTAAATAATCGAATTGCAACATTATCATTTTCATAAATTTGTTTAAATTAAACCTAAATAATGTAATTGCAACATTCTCATTTTCTTAAACTTGTTTAAATTAAACCTAAATATGTAAACGAAATGACATAACTGGGGAAACTTTAAAAGGGTTATAACTTTTCAATTTGGGAGGTGGGAATGGGTACCGCTGCCCCGGGAACCTTTATTGGATAACCAACACCTCTGCCATAGGTGGTTCGCTATTGGTGATTTAGCAGGGGTGCCCGGGTTCACGGGGTAAAGTTTGTCTAGGTCGTGGAGGCGGTTGACCAGGACACACTTGTAGGGTACGTCCTGGTTACTCCCACAAAGACTGTAGATAGGCGCTGGGTAGTCCTGGTAGCCGCTGGGTCCCGGGGGGGTGGTGGTGTCCAGGCAGAGAAGAAATAAGTCCAATATTTCCAAAAAGTCCGGAGAGAAGTCGGGTCAGGCAGAGAGGCGAAGATTGTTGTGATGGTACCGGTCGAGAGAAGTGACGATATAGGGGTAGCGGCCCCGTATATATAGCTCGCACCCCCACCTTGCCGCCGGCGGGGGTGGAAACGGCAAACTGTCTCCTTTTCCGAGCAGTCTGAGTTTTAGCGGGTCGTGACCTCTGCTGTGGTCATCATAGCTGAGGTCACCATAGTAGTAATCATTCGCCTCTCTTCGTGCTTCCGTCTGAACCTCCCGACCTCTCTCCTTATAATTTATTTCGATTTTTATGTCAGATACAAAAAAGATCATCGGTCCCCCGGACCGACCTTATTGGGGGGAATCTTAATTATTGAACTTAAAACTAAACTTACTCTAGGTTAACCTACATAAACATGGTAAGGGGAGTCTGGCCTATCAATTCATATTATTTATTTCGTAATTCATAATGCCAAACTCCCGTAATTCAATTAAAAAGTGCGAGCTACACCAGGCATCAAACAGGACCAAAATACCTAACCCCCAGAAGGACAGGGGAGCGGGAGCCCCCCGCTCCCCGCCAGGCATTTTGGTCCTGTGGCAAGGCCAAGTTTCGCCCACAGTGGCGTACGGAGAAATCGAAAACGAGACCGGGCACAGCAAAACCCTGTCCTCGCATTCGACCTCTCCGATAGCCCATAAAACACAAATTTATTAACTTTATTAATAAAACATCAGTTATACATTATTATACCACGAATGGGTGACTGCTAAGTCGCCCAAATTAAACCTCAATGTACGAAGACGAAGACGTACCGTCTTCGTCTTCGTTTTAACATCCAACAAGCCCCCTTTAGGTTAGAAGAAGAGGACGGCCTTCAAGGAACTCATCCTCTTCTTCGCTGAATCTCTAAATGACGCTAAGTTAAAAAAGAAACAAACAAATAAAATCATTAAGCGACGCTAAGTTAAATTAAAACATAAATATAATAAGTCATAATCGTGGTCCCGTCCGGTACAACACTGAACCCCAGATTCCAACCCACCCCTTAAACCCTTTTCCTTTCCAGAACTCTCCTCTTCTCCTTTTTCTTAAAAAATATCCTCCATATACAATGACAGAAAGAAATTGAACCTGAGGGAAATTATTTTCCTGAAACTTACTTTTTTAATGAAATATCTACTAAAATGCATTATTTTCCAATTGCGGAAACTGAAATACTTACTTATTATTATTTAACTGATATTAAGGGTTTTGTAATAAAAAGTGCGTATTGAGCGTATCCCTAATAGCGAAATATTTACCAAAAGTATTTCTGTGTATCAGTCATCGAGCGTATTTTCTTGTTTGCCAAACTGTATATCCATATTTTTTACGGTTAGAGTACCATTTTGAAAGTTGTGTGTCTTATATTTGATGCAATCATCATTCCAGGTGTCTTTCTGCGAGGGCGACCTGATCACCAACGTGTCCTCCATCGACGAGGGTTGGATGACGGGGCGCGTGGAGCGCACCGGTCACACGGGCATGCTGCCCGCCAACTACGTGGAGGTGGCGCAGATTTAGTCGCAGCTGGAAAAGTTGTGGCCGGCCGCGAGGAGATGGCGGCGTGTTTATAGCCGTATAAAATTTAATGCGCCTCGTCAAATGCAATATACATTGTCAAAGGCGAGGTTCGTTCAAATCACCTAACATTACATCATACACACACATACCGTACGTTGCTGCTAAAATTTGGTATAATATTTTCATATAAATTGAAGTAGAATTTCTACGTTGATAGACTTTTGCAGTAATTGAAAGTTGTTGCGCTTTTCTCCTCTTTCTTGATTCAAGTAACATGCTAACTGACCGCAGAAAAACCACATTAAGGAGCCGAAGATACTCTCAGTATTGCCTTGGTGAAAGTCCTTTTTTTTTTTTAATGTGAATACCGCACAAGAGTCCAGCTGTTCCCAACCATCTGCAGCCAGTGAGACTATGATTTTATCTATACTAATATTATAAATGCGAAAGTGATTGTGTTTGTTTGTTACGCTTTCACGCCTAAACCACTAAACCGATTTTAAAAATTCTTTCACCAATAGAAAGCTACATTATCAGCGAGTAACATAGGATGTATATAATGCTAAGTTCAGGCATTATGAAATTTGCATAAATGAATATGTGTGTATTTCATATATTTTTGCGGCATGGAGGAAAGGCAGGGGAAGGTGGGGTTCGGGAAGAGACGAGGGAGGGGGAAGGCGGGGAAGGTGGAGGCACAGGAAAGGACACGCAGGAAGAATCAATTTATTTCTTTGAATGCCATTGCAATGCATGCCGGGGACCAGCTATAAGTGATAAGTGCAATCGCTACAGCAATTTCCCCCTAATACCATGCGAGCGAAGCCGCGGGTAAAAGCTAGTATTTATGTATATCCCTAATTAAAGTACGTTTTGGGGCTGGAGGTAGTGAGGAGGGGAAGGAGACGGGGAAGTACCTGGCTGTTCAGAACTGGTCACTAAACATGGCTAGTCATTTCAAGTAATGTTTCAATTTGTGGAACGTGCTGCAAATATACAAAATATTATTTTAAATGAATAAACTGCGAAGTAACACAACATTAAATAAAATTTGCTTGCGTGCGCGTGATTTGAACCTGTGACCTCCGGATCACTAGCCGAGAGCCTTACCCTCGATCGGAGGCCTGGTCAGTTGGGACTGTTGTGCGGTAATTACATTTTTGAAAACCATATCAATACTGCACAAATAAACACATCTTTCTCTACACTTTACTCACCTGCTCTGATGATGAACATAGCAAGGCTATCTGAAACGTTGTGTATGGAAGGAATTACAACATGACTTACAATCCCAAAAATTTATCAAGTGATTTTATTTACAACTATTTTTGAAAAAGCTGAAAGTCCAACTTTAGGCAGTATATAACCCAATGATAAATGATTAAAAACAACCTTATCCAGTAATTCTATAAAGTAAAATCTAAACTTGATTCATTGTTCCAAACCAATGATTAAATAAAATACCATAAGTGAGGCTTCGTATACCAATAAAACATTCTGACCAAATGGTTACACAAAAATGGCAGTCAAGATAGAACCAATATTACTTACCATACAAACTGAATGATAATCGTGGAAACCGCCGCCATTTTTATATAACCAATCGGACAGAATGTTCAGTATGTATTTGGATCTGTACGCCAATTCCTTCTCTCATATGTTTTGTTTAGTCATTGTTACAATCATAATAATTTTGTACATTTATGTTTTATTTTTCAAGTTTGATCAATTCTCTTGCGTTTTTAAGAAAATTTATTGTATTTTGATTTTTTACAATATAAACCACGGGGTTACTGCTAAAAGAACTTAAAATTTGATCCCGATAATAAATTTTCACTCTAACATTGCAAAAAATATTAAAATAAGGATTACTCCAAAACACTCCTACCAATTCGAATTCAGTTAAAAGCAACCTGGTGATATATTTAATATTGAAACGTTAAGATCATCACAGTTTTAAAAACTAGCAAACAGTGCGTTAAAATTGTTTAGCGTTAAACGGAATATACTTTATGATCTAACATTGGATTGAGTAACCAATACAATATTGTATTTAACTTTCTTGAAAGAATTAAGTTGTTTTTTTTTTTTTTAGAAAAACACAATTTATTCATATTCATACTCTGTATGTCGACCATCCAGTCGATTAGTCAGACATCTCCAAAAAATAGAAATTTGAGTTGGATGTGCAGTTATACCAGCTTGTTCAAAAAAGTTTTAGGACCGGCCGCCGCGTGTACATGTAGAATATAAAGTACATTTCGTTTAACCTCAAAACCAACAATTTTTCAATGCAGTTTTTACATAAAAAATCTATTAATTTATTGACATCACGGTTTGACACCAAAAATCTTTGATAAAAAAGATTTAATTTTGTATTTTTTGACATATGTGCCTGTTCTTACCGACTTGCCTTCAGAAAAAGAAGATTTTAGATTGGTGTTTTAGGAAATGACTTGCGTCCTTTTATTCTAATAACGTTATGGCAATAAATTTGGCATATTAATCTGAAACTTGGTGTGTATTGTGCAACTTTTAATGGGGTAGTCGTCATCTTGGACAAAAGTGGTTTCTTGATCTCTGTTCATGTGCTTTTTTTTAACCTAATCTACGTGACTGTCACTATCTGACTCATCCGCGGCTATTCCCTCATATGGATGTCACATATCTCGTCCCGTGCCACTGAAGGAAACTTGTAAATTTCGCGATGTTTTGACTTTGACGTAATATTTTGTGGGTTTATTTTATGCTATCTTTAGCCTTAAAACAACGTTTATTTGACGAATTCAAATGTTTACAATCTTCTTTACGAGAATGATGCAACCGAACTGACAGCTGAAATGCTCCGAAAAAAACTCGGCCAGAGATCCATAAAGAATTCATAGAAATTATTCGGGTTCCATAGATGTGTTCAAAGCATTCTAATACCTTAAGAACAAGAATGCCCCGAGCGATTCTGACCTTATCCTTAACCCCTGACGAGCCAGGAAAAAACGAAAAAACGTCAACTTTAACGTATTATTTTGCAGGTTAATTTTATGCCATCTAATGTAATTTTTACTGAAACACATTCCTTGAATACTAAACTATACATAAGAACAATATTACTTGCGTTTATTCAATGAATTTATACTTTTTACTACGTTTCAAATAACACGGAAAAAACGAAAAAATTTCGCGATGTTTTGACTTTTACGTAATATTTTGCAGGTTAATTTTTATGCTATCTTATGTAATCTTTACTGAAACACATTCCTTGAATACTAAACTATACATAAGAACAATATTACTTGCGTTTATTCGATGAATTTATACGTTTTACGATCATTTCGTCGCCCGCGACGCGAGACTTCACAGCCGCCATTTTGTCCAGCCGGGCGACGCGCAGCCTCGCAGGCCGTGTCATAAACAATCTCAAAGAAATTATATCGCTGCTCTAGGTGGGTTCATGGTATCTTATACCTTATGAACAAGAATGCCCCAAGCGATTCTGACCTTCTTCTTCACACGTTTTCTTTATACATAAGGGTTAAAATCGCATAACAAAATTATTTTTTAGTGATTATTTTGGTTTGCGTCGATTTATCACCGGTGATCGAACGGCATGAGACGAGTTAATACGTTTTCTTTATAATTAAGGTTTAAAATCGCATTTCAAAAAATACTTTTTAGAGTTTAATTTGGCGCGTACTCGGCACGGGATATGTTTCACCAAAATACATACACTGCGTCAAAACATGTAGCATGATGGGATAGATTGCGTTGATTAGACCAGCATTGTAAATGTTAATATTAACTTCACTTGTGGGTGGGACCCTTTGGAATAACAAGGTTTCATCTTGTCGCTGTAACGTCATGCGATAATGGGATCTATATTAAGCTACTTTAGAGTTCATTATCGCATGACGTTACCGTGACAGATGGAACCTTATTTTTCCAAAGGGTCGATTTGTCACAGATCCTAGGGAACGGGTTGTGTAATTTCACCATTATTAGATCCTTCGATTCCCGATCGATTTGGTGATGATTTCTGGAGGGTCTTTTTAAGGAAAAGAAAGCGTGAACCTGAGTCTTGAACAGACAGGTCCACATTAAAGAAGGGAGGAAAGACGAAAGTCAGCAAATCTTTTCTCAGCTGAGCTATTGAATGTAAGAATGAGTTGTAAAAACAGCCTGTCCTCATGCTGCTGATATCAATCGCATACAAATTTTGGCCAAACCCTTGTATCAGTGATGTTTTTTAGTGCACCTTCCATCAATATAAGGTAGAACGAACACAGTTACCACCTGGGGTCAAAAGATTTCATTCCATCTGCTAAAATCGGGAATCTGCATACTTTTACAATTGATTTATATCGGCGCTGGAAAGGAAAAATGGCTACAGCGCCGTAGATCAACGACATTAAAGATGAACTTCCACAATAAGTTTTTTGTTTGTTTTCATCAAATTAACCCGTCAAATGCCAAGCGTATTTCGAAAAACCGCGCGGATTTTACCTTGTTGCTTTCTAAAAATGAAAGAATTGTTTTTTTTTGCGCTTGTTTTCTGTTTACCAGATAACGTACCTTATTATTAATTTATTACATGATAATATCATTACAAGTTTTCCCAGAATAGCTAACTTTAACCCCTTGGGCCTCGACCGTATTATTTCAGAGTCAAAATAATTCTGCTTTAGATTAAAATCCAAATAAATGCAATATTTTTTAACGTAACCAAAAACTAAAAACTGTTTTAGAAAGATGATAAAATACGCTTTCAAATTTCATAAATCAAAATAAACATTACTGCTAATGAAAAATAATAAAAACACATACATATTTTATTAGACAAAATAAATGTTATTTTTACCTCACTTTTTTGTCATTCCATGTAAAAATAAATAATAAAAAATTCCCAAAGTTTGATAAATTTATTTCAAAATGCAATTCGAAATTTTGATTTCATAAAGATGTACATTTTACTTCTTTTGTGGTTAGTTTTTGTATTTGAATATAAAGCATGATCTTTTCTCTTTCTATCATATTTCTCACTATGATAGTAAGGGAGATACAACGATTTCTATGAGACCTATGTGAGTTGTTCCGAAAACAGAACAAATAAGGGTTGAAGTCACGGCTGTACGGCGTTTTACTATTTTTTCTTTCCAGCGTTGATATGGATGTGAACAGAGAAAACAAGTAAAAAGAATTTCTAAACACACTGACTCTTTCACTTACCAAAATGTGCACCAAGTGTTCATTTTTCAGTCATTATAAAAATTTAAAATTGTTAAGAAAAATTTATAAATAATATAAAGGATAAGAGATAGCATTCTATTTTTGTATTGTATTATAATGTAAGGGCGTAATATTATTATTGCATTATTATTTTCACGATGAAACAGCAATTTGCGCTCCGCCGCCTTTGTAGGAATATTTATTTTTTTGAATGTTTATATTTTACATCGCTTTCCCTGTCACACGTGCACAATCATAACCACGTGTAATTATTACTTTTAAGATATGCTTTAATTTACGTTAATGTCGCCCACATTATTTTCGGGACCAAATTTTTATTATTTCAAATGATAATACAAAAATAGTTTCTTGTGATTCTGTTGATTTCTGTTAAATGTAGTCATGACGTCGTCTAGCCTCCGATAGGGGAGAATTAAGAAGCATTAGTTCCACCGGAGGACATTAAAAAAAATCCTTATTATTGGTTGTTTTTCATGAAGACGGTGGTAACTAAATGACTGTCCTAAAAATGTAGCCACTTACAGTATGCGCCAAACTTAAATGTCGATCTGAATTTGAAACGATCCATTCTTGCGCAGTTGCTGTCACTTTACTGACTTTACAATGACTGTAAGTGAAAGAGAAAGATGCATAAAATATTTGTGCGACAGAGAAAGGCGTGGGCGAGAGGCATGCCCCTTTTCGGATCTTAAATTAGTCTATTGCAACGATTTCTGTATCAACGTCAGGTTGGCATTAAAGTTTGGCGCTCACTATACTACTAAATGCATTGTTTGCATCCTGCAAGTCGCTTAAATTGAAGTTAACAGATACCACTTACCACTGTCCTCATGTAAACAGGCCACAATATCAAATGAATACAGCTTCTTCCAATGTAATTTTGTCTTATTTTTGGTTTATAATGTAAGCAATTTGTTTTACAAATTCATGAGTTCTGTAAAATTGTAGTTATGATGTTATCTAACCTCCTACATGGAAGAAACAAGAAGATTTAGTTCAAGACTAGACACTAGATGTCATTCTATATTTTGTCATCTCAGATAAAAAAAAGCTTCTTCCAATGTAATTTTTCCTTAGTTTTGGTTTGTAATGCAAGCAAACGAAAATTATTGTTATAAAGGCAAGATGAGGAGGATAGAATGCCACACATCGTACCGAAGATAATAGAAGTAAGAGAGATAAGCCATGAACCATTATTAGTAATAAACCACTCGCATAAAAGTGTCTCCAACATCTTTCACTCATACCATCGCATCTACACAAAGTGGCGCCCACCTCTGTTTCCACACACTAAACGCACAATTCCGCCGCTTTGGTTCTCCGTGCAGTTTAATCGTAGCTTGGTGACAGTTAGCATGTTTCCATGCTATATCTCGTCTTGTTTCTATTATGTCTTACCTTGTGAAAATTTGCTTGCGGTATAATGAGGTGTTATCATAAAAACTTGGACTGACTCCGATTTTATTTTATTCCATTAATTTGCTTCCAAAACACTAATTCTTCTACATTATGTGTACATTTTTTTTCTTACATTCCTAAATTTCTGTACATTCTACAAAAGAGCATTTATTTTTCTCCACTATTGTTAAAATACATATTATTCTTCCAAGGTTAAAACTTAACAAGTCTACGTCTTGTTTTCAATATTTGGGTGATCAGTTCAAATAATGACTCTTTAAAAACTACTTTAGCTATGCAGTGACTTGATCTGTGTACCCAGCTCTTTCCTCTGTCCCTTTCTCTGACCCTTTCTTTCCCTTAAGCCGCACATCATTCAAAGCTGTGCGAGCAATTATTTAAATAAAATCTACATTTAACAAGATTTTGTAATTTTATCAATTACATCAAAACTGATCACCCAAGTATTTACTCCGGTTCTGAAGAAAATGACATTGGAAGCTTCGTCCAGACGGTACAAAAAGGTGTGTCGAATAAGCTAGATAATTATGAATATCAAGAAATAGTTGAACGTAAAGTAGAGTTCTGAGCACAGTGTCAGTGATGCTGCATAATAAATCAATCACTGCAGTGTATCCAAATGCAATTGTCGCTACCGCTGCTCGTCAGTAGCACCGCGTTATTGAGTCAGTATCACTGTGATTGGATCCCATACATTTCTATAATATTAATTTAATACTGTCGCTCTGTTGTGGCAACACTAATGCAGTGCCACTGATGCTACTTTTGCTGTGTTTGAAACTCTGCCTTCAAAAGTACCCTTTACACAGCGTTCAGAGTGGGACGTGCCCCGCGCCACTTCAGGCCGCCGCGCAGAAAAGTCTCACAGTGAACTGCACTGTAAACCGTTATCTTTTTTTTTTTTTTCAAGAGCGGAGACGGTTTACGTAAATAAAGTTCCCATGAGCACTTAGGCCGTAGGCCCATTGTGCTATCTCCCATTTTACCTCATTCCTTTGACAGTAATCCAGTCCCTTTTACAAAGTTCACCAGGATTGTCATTGGAAATGAAGCTATATCTTCTGGTTCGACAATGTGTCTTCCCAGGTCTCATTTCTCCTCTTCACTCCTCCGCGGTTCCCTGAAGGCCCCACGAGGGTAGAGGGCTTCATCTCTCCTCTCCACTCCTTAGTTCCCTGAAGGCTCCACGACGGAGAGTTCACCTCCCTTTGGTTCCCTAAGGGCCCCACAAGAGAAGAGCCCACTCCACCTTGGCTCCCCGAGGGCCCCAGGAGGGAAGAGGACTTATCTCTCCTCTTCACTCCTCCTTGGTTTCCTAAAGGCCCCATAAGAAAGAGTTCACGGAGATGGCCTCATTTCTCCTCTTCACTCCTACATGGTTCCCTGAAGGCCCCACATGGGAAGAGGACATCATCTCTCCACTTCACTCCTCCTTGGTTCCCCAAAGGCCCCGTGCCGGAAGTGCCCTTCCCCTTGGTTCCGTGAAGGCCCCACAAGGGAAGGGTTCATGGAGGTGGCCTCAGTTCTCTTCTCACGGCTTCTCCTCTTGGTTCCTCCTAAGGGCCCCAGGAAGAAAGTCCACAGAGATGGCCTCAGCACTCCTAGGTTCCCAAAAGGCCCCTAGTTTTCGAATGGTCCAATTTTTTTTATCCCACGAGTAACCAGGGAAATAGAAGGTCCACTCCAACAGAGCCCCGAATGTTGGAGTAAGGTCTAAATACTCCGAGATGCGACCTTGTTTCTCGGAGGCACCGTTCTTGACACTGTTCCCCAGGACATTCAGCCTGAGCACGGTAGCTCACACTTAGGCTTGGGATGGCTATTGCAGGTTTGTGTTTCCACTCCCTGAGCGATGGGTTCGCCACACTCCCTACGCTAGAAACCGTTATCTTACTTTCGGTCTTTACTTTTCTGCGCGGCGGCCTGAAGTGGCGCGGCACACGTCCCGTTCCGAACTCTGTGTGTAAAGGGTACTAATGGAAAGGCCCGAATATTATTATTACAGTCACAATTGATTTAACGCACTTTACAGCTAAATTATTTATTTGGTAATTGCAAACTGGACGAAGCTTTCGAAGCGTTTCTTTGAGTGAGATAGATTCTACTGATGTCATTTTCGCAGCAACTTAACTACATATATATTGATTATAAAGAATATATTTTTATTATGTATTATGAACTTGCACCCTTTGATTCTACACAGCAATTAGTTTACGGACATAAAACTAATGTCTTATTAGTAAATATTTATGTAAGGCATGTTAAAAAATATTTTTGTTGATATTGACTGGTTCAACTAATGAGTATCCTAACTATTATTGAGATTTGATATGTAAATAAAACGATTTTAACATTATCATGACTATTATTTTGGGCCATCATCGTAATCTCCTGAATACACCTTCTCTCCTGCTGTCTGTCTCCCAGTTCAAACATTCCTTCATCCATTTGGCTTTTATGAAGAAAATTCTTTGGGGGTTTTTGAAATGTTTTTCTTACTTGCTACATGTTTTCAGCGTTCAAGGTCGTTATCAAACTGTGGTTGAATGCCAGAACAGCTGTCGCATTAATATACTCACAAGGATGCTTTCAGTATTACTACGAAGACAGCACGGCAAGGTCACGTAATAAAGTTTGATCGCTTTTATTATTTCTACAGTTGCGGCACGGCAACAGGAATGGCCGCTTTTCTCGCCGCATCTCATTTCTTTAATACGAGTGAGGGAAATGCAAGGAAATGATTCCTTTTTTTCTAAGCAGACATATTGTCTGTCAAATAAGAGTAGAAAATATAACAAATGGAACTAAAAAAATTTGTAGACTGGCAACACCAATTTACCTGTCAAATATTCTTTTAAAGTGCAATGACACTGAAAATATAGAACACTGTGTACACATTTAAAAAAACATTTTTTTGTTCTTAACAATATATTAAAATTGAAGAAGCACTGTTGCTAAGGTACCAACTTAATGACATAAATTTTTATTAAATTGTGTTTTACAATGTGATTGGCTTTCATTTAATTTAACATAAATTTGAATTTAACAGTAGGTAGAAAGGAAGAATCATTAATGGTGAGTTTAGTTACATTTCTTTTAGATCTGAATGAGTTAAATATATTCAGATCAGATTACCACCATGATTAAATTTTTAGGTTTGCCATTTGAACAACAGTGGCGCCCTCCTATGTTTTCTTCTCTTATTTGACAAACTGTACTTTCATAGTTATCTCATCCTTTGTCTCACTATTAGTTAATGTGTAAGAAAGAGCTGCAGCATTGTATGTGAACATACGTTTTCTGTGTAGTGGCATCCGAAAGCGGACGTCACCTAACAAACGACTGAGTCATCTATATTATTTTTTTGTATTTAAGATGCAAAAAGACGACTTTTGAGAAGATATTGGCAACATCCAAAGCCAAATTATTGTATTGTCCTGTCCTGCGCAGTTCGAGGCTGTTCATTGAGCTGGGACAATGCAATATTGTATTGTCCTCGTGTGAACTAGTCGTTAGTATTTTGTTACCTTTCTAAACCATAAAATGCAATTAATAGCCATTATTAATCCATTAATAGCCACAATTTTTTTTTAATGTGTGAATAAAGGTTTAAAAAAAAAATTTCAATTTCATAAAATAAAGAATACATTTCACATAAAATGTATGAAGAAAACCAAGGCGTACAGTCCACGCCGCTAGGAGGCGCTAATGTAGCATGCTACCACAAGAATGTACGTGAAATGTCAGAATTTGGAGGTAATTAGTATTATATTTATATTTTTTAGAGTTTCCCTAAACAAACGTTTCTGTGTGCAACTGAATTTGAGAAGTATTTTATAACATTAGGGGTCATCCATTAATTACGCGAGCTCAAAATGGGGGGGGGTCCGGTAAAATCTCACCAATCAAAAATTAAATTGTTACACTTCTTTTGAAGTGTCTTATTTTGTCGGCTAAAAAAATCTAATGGCTATTATCTTTATGAAAATAAATATAGTCATTTACTAAGTGTAGTGTAAGTCTCACGTGAGGGATAGGGGAGTCCCACCAAATATCACTTTCCCACCAATGGGGGGGGGGGCTCTAAATTGAAGAGAAAAAAACAGCTCACGTAATATGGACGCCTAGGTATCTAGTGTTCAAAATATCACCCATATTTTAATTAAAGTTTAGTGTCAATGAAGTGATTTTTATTTTCTTTCACAAATAATAAAATGTCTTTATTTCAAGTTGCAACCGTTTCCATTTTTTGTTTTTCTCCGCGCAGACCACAGCTACTCCGTAATTTAAAAAATAAGTAATCAATCCTGGAAAATCACCTCCCGATAGAAATTTTAGTAATTATTACACTATTCGCCGACTTTTACGTAAATATTATGAAAATAAACTTCATTTCAACAATTACTAGAAGAAACAACTATTTATGTGCTCAAAACAGATTATTAGGTTTCAGGTAAATTAAATAATTCATGCATATTTAGATTGAAATGAAACTTCCAAAATGTCAAATCCATACAAAAAAAATGGCGATAAAGGGATCGATAAAGGGCGGTAAAGGGAAGGAGGGTAAAGGGGTTTTATAAGCAAAATTTTTAACTTTGATTGAACATAAAAATAAAATTTTAACGCATCTTTTGCCATCTATCCACACGTAATTAATTGTTTCTTGTAATTACGTTGGAACGTAGTGTAATTTCCAAAATCCGTGCCTATTGTGTGGCGGCTTGTGAAATATTACCCAAATTTGCAAAAAAGTTTTAAAATAAAGCTTTCCCCTCTTCGATTTTTCTAAATCGTTGGGTAAGAACTTGCCTAATATTTGTTTACCCACTTGTTTATTTTGACGTACCGCTTCAAAGGGCAACACCGCGTGCCAAGTTGTCAAAAGAGAATGTAAATCCGTGTAAGCTGGTGTTCGTTTGCCTGATTTGCCGATATCAATGGAAAGCGCGTTGTTTTCGGCACAAATTTATTTACACACTTCCCGCTTTCGCCTCAAATTGAACTAATATATAGTGGCCGTTAAATGCTATAAGGTGAAATCATTGTTAATTTAAATTATCGAAGTTATACGGTTAATAACAAAGCCTAAACATGGACGAGACTCTCGTTTTGATCCTACTGGTGGTGGTTATGCTGGTTGGGTCCTATCTCGCCGGCAGCATTCCTTTGAATGTGAACATGTCAGAGGTTAGTACAAAATACGTCAAATTGTTAATTTACAATATAATATTTCAACTGCAGTTGCATGCAGACTTTATTAGCATTTTCATTTTATTATTATGGTGTGAATTGGGGTCGGCTCAAAAGAGTAACGCAAAATAACATGTTATTGTTTTAGAAACTATGAAAGTGTATACATTTTTAATGGATTATTAAAGATGTAGACTGTTCCTCCTTCTCTGGGCTTTCAGACAATATTTTATGAAGTTATGGTATCTGTCATTGCTGGATGCAAACCCCTTAAGTTGCTCTTTTTTTAAATTTTATAATTGAATCGTTTAGTTTCAAAACTCTCCCTAATGGATTTTCTCACTTTCGAGTAAATCAAAGAAAAATGAGTTTTCATGATTCCAGTTATTTTATTTTTTTACACGTTAGCACAATCTTGTAATAACCCGATTCAATTGTTATTTTCAATTTAAATATTTAAAAATTTGTTTTAACTTTCATTAGGGCGGATTTTGGAATCACTTTCAACTACGGAGAGTTTTGTAACTCATCGAGTTAAATAGGAAGGGTTTTGGAACACAAATTTTTTTGTATTTATATGCTGTTTTGGCCAGTGTGTAGAGGAATGAAAAGGTTGAAATCGTATAAAAAATATTAACACACAATTTATTAGGGAAGACATCATTTTTAAATAAAAACCGAGGCTGTCAGACTAGACAGTACCTAGTGAGGCTATGACATCCCCAATGGGGATACGTTGTGGGGCTGAAGGTAGTAGGGTACCTGGGTGATGAGCAAGGTGATGAAGTACCTGGCTATTCAGATCTGAAGAGTGATTCTGTATTTTTGTGGATACGGAATCAATTTGTCACAGCGATTGATAAGTCAGCTGTCATATTTCAACTAGTTTAACCGCCCTACACATACGGACGTACGTGATACGTCCGCAATATTATCGCCTGAATGCAACAAACAGGTAAAAATATAACTATACCCGAAACCCACAAAACATGCGGATACGTTTGTATACATCAAGTTTGTTCCTGCGCTATCGCGAAGCTAAGGGACATGAAACGGGTACTTTTGTCTCTCCCATACAAGTAACGCCGCTAGTCAGCGGTACTTTCTACGCAAGTGGCGCGGTTTGTATAACCGTTTACCGTAACCTACTTTTTGAAAAATAACCCAAAGGTAGGGCGGTTAAAACACAAAATGCTCCAATTACGCATGAGTATTTATTATTATATAAGTTGTATACCATGGATTTGACATTTGCGAATTTTCGTTTCAATCTAAATACGCATGAATTACTTAGTTTGCCCAAATTAAGAATCTATTTAAGATGAAGCTATTGAGGCTGTGTATACGTACAGAATAATTGAATGTTTGGGGACAATATACTTTAATTATTCCACTAACCGCTGCACTTTTAGGCAAGGATTTTGGGAATTACACTTCATTTCAACAATTACTACAAGAAATTACTATTGACGTGCACAAAATAGGTTATTAGGTTCTTAATTTGGGCAACCTAAGTAATTCTTGCGTATTTAGATTGAAACTTCAAAATGTCAAATCCATGGTATACAACTTAAAATGTACATTAAATGAATAAATAATCATGTATACTTGCAGCATTTTGTGTTCTAAACTAGTTGAAATACGACAGCTGATATATCAGTCCGTAGAAAAAGCAATTGCAAGCCATAGACAATCAAACAAATTTGACAGTATATGGAATCTATTCACAAAAGATACAGGAATTCACAGCTGATAACCAAACATGGCTAAAGACTTTTTTTTTCTTTATTCATTGCTTTGAAATCATCATCAATATATTAATACGTGAAGCCAAAACTTTGTACCCCTTTTTACGAAAATTGTGCGGACGGAGGAGTATGAAATTTCGCACACTTATAGTTTATATAGAGGAGGAGTGCAGAATGCTAATATTTTTTAAAAATTATGCAAAAAAATAGATTAAATCAAAAACAAAAACATTACACACACTACCATGTATTTGACACACAAACTCGTGTCTTTACTCAATTGTTTATTGTTAGGTCAAATTGAGAATAGATTAATATTGTTTGTCTTTAATATTATTTGTCTATGGTCTTACTGAATGTCAAACATAAAAAAAACATTACAATTATGGTCGAATTTCGACCATTGGGCGACCACTAGTTACAATAATTTGATGATTTTTCGATCACCATACTAGGCACATGCCGTTTCAATGTTTCAATTCTGAATGGTGGTCCTACACCAAGGCGATACTGAAAGTATCTTCCACTTTGGAACATGCAGCAAGTATACTATATACAACTTTATATGAATAAAACATGAAATTACACAAAATAGTCATATAAAATTTATTTGCACATTCTGGGATTTGAACCTGCGACCTCAGGATTGGTAGAGAGCTTTACCCCTTTACCCCTTGGAGGCCGTAACCTAACCTAAAGTAAATTCAAACAATAATTTGGGAGGCGGATAAGGGTACCACCACCCTGGGAACCATTTATTGGATAACCAATGCCCTGCCTTAGATTATCCCGGATTCTTCTTTCGTATGGTGGGGGGGGTCAGAGGGGGACATCTAGGTCTGTGAGCCAGTCTAGGGCCTCAGGCGTTGCCCTGTGAACCTCATCAATCCCGCTGGGGAATGAATGGAGCGGGCATTCGTTGACCACATGTTCGGTGGTCTGCACCGCTCCGCATTCACACTTCTCCGACTCTTTAAGGCCCCATCTATACATCATATGGGCACAATGGCTATGGGAGCACCTTATCCTATTGATGGCGGACCAGAGTTTGCTAGGCAATGAGAACCCAGGCTGTCTCTCAGCGGGGTCTTGTACGAGATGGGCATTTTTCACGTTGGCCGATTGCCACTCAAGCTTCCACCTGTCTTCTGGGGTGAGAGGTTATTGGAGGAGTCTTTCTCCTTCTGTCCAGAAGGGTTTTTGGGACTTCATGGAGTGAGATTTGCTAGATGTCTAGATCTTGGTGGTGGATGCTTTTGCCTACCTACTGCGTGGCAGGCCTGATCCCCATTGACCCCCAGGTACCCACCCCTCTTACATTTTTCCTTCCCAGAACTTCCTGTCCTTTTCCTTAAAGAGACCCTCACGGCATCCCTTGATTTTTTCCTCAGGGTATCCTGTGTGGACCTAATGTAAAAAAAAAAAATACATTTTGTTTTGGTGGAAGGTAGTTTTTTGAGGTTATTCATTCAGTCAACGCCATCGGAAGTCATTTAGTTCAGCAATTTATAACTGACGGTGGAATAAACAATCACAATACTTTTTCTAAGTGCCTGCGAGCAAATTAGCAGCCTAACTGTAAGCTGCTGTATCAACAGAATTGGCATTTTGTATCAACAACATTGCTCTATATTTAATCGTTTACCTAGGCTCACATTATTGTGAAATGCTTTATAGACACAAGAAATAATATACATACATCAGTTGCACGTTTGTTTTAAGTTGTTTTATTTATTTATTTTAACACTTAGGTACATTTCATTTTATAGAGTATTAGCGAGAACCCGGAATGCGTTGAAAAGTTTGTGTTTTATTTCTGTTTATTGAAGTACTTTGGGATGCACAATATTTTTTGTGTTTTGTCTGGTGCGGACACGAATACAACTAACTGTCTGTGTGAGAAGCATGGATTTTTCCAAATTTACCCTGTGCTATCCCCTATCGCTACTATGTCTCCTTTGCAATTCAGCCCCGTCCCCCGCCTCTCCGTAACCCCTTTCGTTTTCCCGTTTAACGCTTTACCCTCTCCTTTCCCGGGTTCTCCTTCCATCTTCTCCGTCTTCCCCTTCCTTGTCCGCGAACCCTTCCCCTCCTTCATTCCCTTCTCCCCCTCACGGATTGTCCACCTTCTCCCGCCTTCCCTCCCTGCTGCTAAACTATATGAATAAACACATTTTTTAAAACAACTCGCGCACTACCTATTGTAAGTTTTTTTTACAAATATCATAATGCCAGAGCTCACCATTGCATATAAAAACATTCTCGGAATGCGCACAACAAATCATCAAAGTTTCATCGCAATCGGATGAATGATGTATGATATCCGCCGGAGCTTGACTCTGACTCTGTCCAGAAATAGGCGGTCCGTTTGATAGATTCTCCTAACCTAACAAACGGATTGCAATCTTTAGAGCACAGGCGTCAGGTGGGAATGCTGTCCTTGTTCTATTGGTTTTACAATGAAGATGCTCTGAGGAACTAGCGTCATTGATCCCCTCGGCACCGGTGCATTGTCCGGAAACACACCAATCACGCGCCCAACATTTGTGCACGGTTGACATTAGTCACATGAGGAAGGGTCGTTCCTACGACTCGTTCTTGAGTTCAATAGCTCGGCTGTGAAACGATTTACCAGCCTCTGTGTTTCCTCCCTCCTATGACATGGGTCTCTTCAAGACCCATGTTCACTCCTTCCTCTCCTTAAAAAGACCCTCCACACAGCATCTTCAAAGATGGCATAGGCCCTGAGGGAAATTATTTTCCTCAGGGAGTTAATCTAAAAAAGAAAGCTCCCTTCATATGGCAACATAAATAAATGAATTGAATGTTTGTGCCCCCAGGAGAAGCTGAAAAAGGTGACAGTACTGGGAGCGGGACTCCTGGTGGGCACAGCCCTAGCCGTCATCATCCCCGAGGGCGTGAGCGCCTTGCTACCCACTCCGGGGGCCCACACACCCGGGGCCACCGAAGGGGCGGAAGTCCAGCACTCCAACCTGCACGCTGTCATCGGGATATCACTGGTCTTGGGTGAGCATCCTTTTTATCATCTTTCTCCTTTTCCATTCGTCGTCACTTTCTCCAAATACTGTACGACAGTTATAAGGCTGCCTTTGCACTCTTAAGTTTTTTCCCATAAGTCACTCACGTAAGCGATTTATGGCCAATTTAAACGACACCAAAAGTCACTTGCCGTAATTTATAGCAAGTTACAGAAGTTGTTCTTAAGTAAGTTTTTTGACAGGTCTAATAGCATCCACGCAAACTTCCAGCCTTCTCACGGCTTATCAAATTGTATTGTACAAACACACTGTAAGGAATGGAACCAAAATGCGCTGTTGCGAGATGTCAAAAATTGAAAGACATTTGTTTTCGTAGATTTTTTTCCCTATAAATATAGTATTCTTATTATTTTTTGCTAAATTCTGATTAGGTTAAGTGGATTAATTACCCACCTAATCTCCCAAAAACAATATAAAAATAACACTAGATAAAACTCAAAAATAAGCAACCACCCACAAAAACAAATGAAAATGGGAAGAAGCTTTTCTGATTTCAAAAACCTAAGAGATATAATTTATTTTTCAGGTGGAAAAAAGCTTTCTGAAAATGAGCATCCTTCTATTTAATTATTCTTTCTGATTTCAATGTTTATAGTAATGTTTATTTCAATATATAGTATATTTGCGGCACGTTCCAGAGTGGAAGATACTATCAGTATCGCCCTGGTGTAAGACCACCATTCAGAATTGAAACGTTGCTTGAAATGGCTTTAGCCGTGTTTAGTGACCAGATCTGAATAACCAGGTACTTCCCCACCTTCCTCTTCCCTATCTCCTTCCCCTCCCCACTACCTTCAGCCTCACAACATATCCCAATTGAGGATGCCATAATCTCACTGGCTCCAGACGGGAGCAGTTTGGACTCTTGTGCGGTATTTCATATAAAAAAAAAATTTAAAAAAATGTTTCTGTTTATAACATTATATTTGAATTCGAAGTCGGTTGCTGTCAGGTAGCTGTCATTCAGATAAAAATTAAAGAATTCTATTAATTTTGCCTTTAACAGCACAAAAGCCTGTGGAGAATTATTTATTTCAAGCCAGCTTTTGTTTCATCACTTTATTTGGGCCTTTTCGTCTTTATTGATAAAATTGCGTAAATTTGACAGCTGAAAATTATTGTTGACAGGAAGCTTCTTGTTTTTGCCTAAAAACAAGAAACCATACCACATATAAATTTACAGATGTAAACGGTCGCTATCGTAGCTATGAGCACTTACAGAAGTTGAACTTCCGAACAACTTCCGTGAGCATAATTAACTTAAGTCGGATGCATATGAAAACGCTCCTGTGTTTGGAGCGTTGGAGTTGTTTGGAGAAGTGCTTTATGACTCGGATGTTGTATATATTTTGTGTTGATTTGTTTGTAAATAAATTTTGTTGTTTTGATGCAATTTAACCAGAATGATATAATCGTATCTACATATTGTTCTTTGGTTTTTCATTTACGTTACTGAACCTACATAACTGAAATTCTAGTGCAGTTCTTTGATCTGTCGGCAAAGATTCCAGTTAGCGACTTAGAATATATTATCTTTATTATAATGGAAAATCATTGTTGAATGGTAACTTGACTTCTCTTGGAGAGAAGTAGGGAATTCTAAATGTAAATGATTGCTACGCTTTGTTGGCTGCAAGACACATTTGCATAGCGGGCTCATTGGACTGATGAATAAGGTCACTAACAGTGCTACCAACAATTAAAAACAAAATTGCAACTATTTATTACGTATATTTTTTGAAATACACAATTTTTTTTTTTTTCAAAACATGTACAGTGGCGATGGGTTGGAAAGTTAAGTGTGTCGATCTACATTTTTTCTTTCTCATCTACAATAAGTGTAAAAATAAATTAATATGTACTACTTGAGGGTTCATTAACAATTATTTCTAAAAATAACGTGTTGCTAGAAAAAGCTGTAATTGTAAAATTCAATAGTTTTCAAATGGGGGTTGACTCGAAATTTCATGCTATTTACAAACGTATCGTATTAATTAGAGCAGGGGTCTCAAAACTACGACCAATCCTTCAATTATTATTTATTGTTATTAAGTTTGTTATTTAATAATATTATTATTTAATTTATAAAAACAGTTAATTTATAAATAAGTTTTGCTGTGTATTATTATTATGTGTGACAGCTGTTTCGCCTTCCGAAGGCATTATCAAACTGTGGTTGGGCAAATTACAGACGATATATTCATATTATTTCTGTATAGGTAGTTATAATTTTTAGTTTTTATGATTGTTTGAAACATTTTTAGTTGTTACAATTTTACAACATAATATAAACTAGTGGTCGCCAATGGTCGAAATTCAACCATAATTGTAATGTTTTTTTTATTGATTTAATGTATTTTTTATGCATAATTTTAAAAAAATATTAGCATTCTGCCCCCCTTCTCTATATAAACTATAAGTGTGCGAAATTTCATACTCCTCCGTCCGCGCAATTTTTGTAAAAAGGGGTACAAAGTTTTTGCTTCACGTATTAATATACTGATGATGATAATATTTCAATCACTCCCCTAATAAAGCAGATGCTTGTACTTAGGAGAGGACAACTGTATATTTTTACATCTATTTATTTATTTATCTATTTTAATTTAGAATATTATTACAAAAACTATTAGCAATTTTATAAGAATATATACAATAAAAGTAAGTTATAAATGAAACGAAGAAACGCTAAGTAAAAACTAAAATAATATCTAAATAATAAGAAAAGTTATAAGGTGGTACTATAAAATTTTAATTAATTTTTTTTTTTTATAATTGTCGTAGTTTTCTTCTGATTGTGATAATGAAAAACTTATTGCTTTTATTTTTATTACCTATGTACTTATTGATTTCCGAGTAAAATGTCGGAAATTTTTTATTAATTATAATCCTTTTAAAGTTTCCGCAATTACTGCATTGTTATTCCCAAATTCAGGTTTTTTTTTTCTAGCATAATTAAGTATTTTTATGGTCTCTAATATTTGAACTTGGCTTGTACATATCTAAGAGTGGCGAGTGAATTA
This sequence comes from Glyphotaelius pellucidus, assembly GCA_936435175.1. Classification (NCBI taxonomy): domain Eukaryota; kingdom Metazoa; phylum Arthropoda; class Insecta; order Trichoptera; family Limnephilidae; genus Glyphotaelius; species Glyphotaelius pellucidus. Next base: position 11,962,257 of record OW386560.1, read on the forward strand.
TATTTTTTTATTCATTTATCAAACTGGCTTTTGGATTATTAGAATTTTTGTTAATTTCCGACTGCTCTAGAAGATTGAGTTTATGGCTTATGTGTAATGGAACTGGCTTATTATTATCACTAAGTGAGTGATTTTTGATCACGATTTGATATTATCACTAAGTGATTATTGAATCCAAGGGCTCCTGTATCGTATGGGCAAATCAAAATTCATAAAGATAATATTCCCATCCAACCAGTCGTTTCTTTTATAAATGCCCCAATGACAATACTCGCCAAAAAACTTAATTTTCTCTTCAAACAATACACTAAATTCTCTCCAAAACATATACTCGTAAATAAAATCCAAAACATAGAACTCCCACACAACTGCCAATTCTTATCTTTAGGCGTAGTTAAACTTTTTATTTAGCAATGTCCCTATCCAAGAGTGCCTTTAAATCATTGAAGATATATTACGATAAATTCTATCAACGGCGGTTTGCCTATGGGTTCACCGCTTAGTCCACTTCTTTCGGAAATATTCATGGACTTAACCCCGATACAGGCGAACCCTAGTGGGGTTAATAATTACATGCTAAAAATGAATTAAATTTGTGAAGAAGCAATAAATAAATAAATTAACTTAATTGAAAAAAAATTTGGATTCAGTCTTTCGCAAATACATAAATTACTATGTTCGATATATATCACTCTATAATTATATCAAGATATAAGGGTTGACGTCATTCTGATTTGTTGGAAACAGACAATTAGATCTTTTTGTTAAAATTAGCCAACTCCATCAACCGTAAACTCTGATTTACGGTTGAAAGAGTGTAATAATTATTATATAATCTAAAGCTAAATACAATGAACCTCGTTTAAGAAGTTTCCACTTACAAAGTTTTCATGCTTATTTTAAGGGGCTAGGCTTGCAGGGCCCTTTTCATACAAATCTTAAATTTGGATTTGAAGCCAAAATACTCAACCAAACTGAAAAATTATTTAATTAAATGAAGAAATTATGAGCGAAACTCAATCGAAAATCTGGAAACAGAAAAATGAGAAAAAGATATTTACACCTCTGGGACTCGAACCCAGGACCTCCCTACTCTCCGGGTTGGGTGCTCTTATCCACTGAGCTAAGGTGTCGATATCCAATTCGGTCACTTTTAACTGTACCATACTTCGACTAAGAACCACCCATATTATCTTGACTTGCTGAAGAGTCGATAGATGTCGCACATTAAATAAAATGGATAAAAATTTATCCAGACACCACCTAGATTGCATTTAGTTCGAGTTGAATCTTGCAATCATTCATAAAGATGGCAGCCAATAAAAATATGCGTCAAGAAAAATGAAGATAATATGTGTGGTTCTTAGTCAAAGTATGGTACAGTATAAAGTGACCGAATTGGATATCGACACCTTAGCTCAGTGGATAAGAGCACCCACCCGGAAAGTAGGGAGGTCCTGGGCTCGAGTCCCGGAGGTGTAAATATCTTTTTCTGATTTTTCTGTTTCCAGATTTTCGATTGAGTTTCGCTCATAATGTCTTCATTTAATTAAATATTACAGTTTGAGATTTTACTCATAAAAAGTTAAAATAAAAAATTATTAATCAAATATCAAGTGCGGATACGTTCTACTTTATTCATTTGTGTTTTAAGTTATAAAATATAGGCCATTAACCCTTTGGTGAGTATCGCCGCACGTAAGCGGCGGCACTCAAACAATCCATTTAGAGTATCGCCGCATATGTGCGGCCGTGCCACTTAATTCAATTTTTCTATTTGTTAAATGTTGAGAGCCACTGAATTTCTCGTACTCAATTTATCCCACAGTTTTCCCCACATTAGAAGATTTTTTTCAGTCCCTTGGAAAACCTTATAAGAAAGATTCCGCTATACAATACATGTGTTTATTTAAAAAAACCCTAATTATACATTTTCTTCTAGCATTTCCATAATCTAAGTAGACTAATGAAGTTATTTGAAAGTTTATGCAATAAGCCCGTTCAATAAACAAATTCGGAATCAGGCCGCTAACAATAACGCTCCTTATGTAGATAGCGATAGGGTTTAAATTCCCATGCAACACAGCTGCCTTTTTGATTTATTCACAAAAAAACAACACCCAAAAGTATGTTTTATTTTATTTTGCGAAGCTCAGGCACAATTATTTAAATGTTTTTCGATCATTTTCCAAAGAATTTAATTTTCCACATTATTCAATAAAACAATAACCGAAAAGGGGTTCGTAAGTAGGAGATTTTGAAAAGCAATTTTTATGGGCCTGAAATATTTTTTTTCTGGGCTTATAAAAAGACTAATAAAAAAATACTACTTATTTCAAAGACAAATAAATTTAATTAAAGCATCTAAAATATTTCTAGGTGATCTAATTTGAAACCAAAATCACATGATTTTGCATTGCTTACTAGTATCTCACCTTAATTGACATTATTTAATGAGTTTGTATATATTTGCAGGGTTTGTGTTCATGTTGTTGGTGGACCACGTCTCCTCCAGCATGAATGACTCGGCCGTACCTGCAGAAAGGAACGTCACAGCTACCATTGGACTGGTGGTGCATGCAGCAGGTACACCTATAATTTTTTATTTGTTATGCTTCACGGAGCTCGTGGATCTATGGCATTCCTAATTTGGAGAATTCCTATTCCCTGCATTCCAATTTGGGAGGCAGGTATGGGTACTGCCACCCCGGGAACCATTTATTGGAAAACCAACACCTCAGCCATAGGTCACCGTTGCTATGTTTGGTGACTTAGCAAGAGTGCCCGGGTTCACGGGGTGAGGTTTGTCTAGGTCTTGGCGGCCGATGCGTCTGAGGGAAGTTATTTTTCTCAGGGCCACTTGTTTGGAGCTGACGTAAAAAAATCTTTTTCCACTCTCTACTTCCTTCAGCCTCGCAACATTGAATTGAGGATGCCACAGTTCGGCTTTGGGTCCTCACCCACCTCAAATGTCTCCAGTTTAACCCATTCTTTATTATCCACAAAATTAAATTGTGAAAATAACACAAATTAATCAAATAAATTATATGTAAACAAATTACTTTGTATTACTTATTTAATCAAAATTATCATTGTGTTTCAAAACCAAAGATTTCTTCAATTTTAATTTTATCCTGATGAAGAAACCGTTGGTTTTGATAATTTTGATTAAATAACTGTATATACAAAGTAATTTGTTTTCATATAATTAAAAATGACGTCACAAAGTGAATTTGTGAAAATTGAAAAATTAATCAAATAAAAATTTACTCGTGCATGCCTGAATTTGGACCCGCGACTACCTGATTGCTAGTCAAGAGCCTTACCCCCTGACCACGGAGGCTATCTACACCTAAATGAAACAGAAATCTGTTTTTGACCTATCAAATATTATCTCTGAATATTAAGGGTACATCCCTCACAAAACAGGATTTCTTATTAAAAATACTCACTAAATATTACAATAATAAATTGTTTTTATTGCCAATCCTAATTCGCTACTAACTAAAACCTCCAACATCCATCCCCTTGTAGTTTGATTTGGATTGTTTTCGTATAAAACTGTTACCGGGGATGAGGTGGCAACAATGTACAAGGTAGATTATTATGAGCAGCTTGACTCGCATGGCAGATGTAAGAAATAGATTAATGTTTTACAAAGAAAAGAAGGTATTATTAATACAAATATATATTAAAATAAAATGACATCCTTAATAACTATGGCTGCCTGGCAAAGGGTTTGCTTAGGTTAAGTAGTTCATGTTGATACCGTGGTAGGTTGAATTGAAGCATGATGAAATCTTCTTTTGTGAAACGAATCTCACATTGTGAGAAGGGCAGGACTCCAGAGAATTGGCTCCCAGCCAAAAGGACCTCCAGAAGCAGAAGAGGCGGATGATTCTGGATGCCAATCATCCATCCAGGATGATTTCCAGTCAGCTCCCAAGACGGCGAGTACGATGACCAAGGTACACAATCATGGAAAATCACAAAAAGGAACCGTTGTGTTGCGGTCGAGAGGACCGCCCCAAAGCTCTCGGCTGCCCCACAAAGAATGACTGGCTTTCTTTTCAAATCTGCTGATTTGAATCTGTGCAGGATTAACAACTGTTGCATTCCAAAATAATGCAGGGCTCGCAATATAACCAATGCCCAAATGTCAATGGGCAAGCACTAGAGGTGCCACATACTAAGACCATAAATAAAGTGTATAAGAGGGTGCACACACCTTGTTACGAATACTTTTACGATAATATCTTGATAAAAAGTTTCTCTTTTTTCAATATGTTTTCCATTGACGAGAAAGGAACGAAAATAACATTACCATTCGAAACCGGCAGTTCTTTTCAAGTCATCAGCCTTTTTTATTTGTGGGTTGTCTCTGCATTTTCCCAACAAAGGGTGCCATCCGATGGTATAGGATACCATCTGGTGCCTGTTACGCCTTGAGTGTCTGTATGTTACGCCTTGAATGTCTGTATGTCTTGAGTAATTTTATCTACCTCGGAACTCTTGTCACATTGCAAAACTACGATATTAACTATCTCGAAGTAATAACATGTCGGTTAACCTATATAATGTTTATGAAAATTCACATATATATTAAAATTCACGTAAAATATAGTTTAACTTCTTGTTTTACATTTTAAAATTTTTTATTGCACCGTGCTTGTAATTTGCAAGTTAAAGCACTATTAAATTCAATATTCGTGTTGATGTGTGCTGTTAATTCTTATCGTCAAAATAGACTTTCTGCACATTAATGCTACCGTGTATTGTTAAATTGGTTCTGTATTGTCAAATCATGATGGTTTCAAATATCTTTTATGTGTTTACAGCCCAAGAGTCTCAACTGCCCTAAGTGAGTGGGATTATGACATTCTCAAATCAGGGTATGTTGTGAGACTGGAGGAAGAGGAGATGAAAGCTAAAACCATTTCAAGCAATGCTTCGATTGGTCTTTCGTCAGGACGATACTAAGAGTATCTATCTACTTGTACTTTATCAAAATATAAACAGTATTTTTTTTTATTTTTGGAATAAGTCAAAAAGTGAAACCTTAAATTGTAATATTTAATCATTGAAGACAATATTAGCTACTGTCAAAAAAAAATTTGAAACAGAAAAATCAGAAAAAGATATTATTGCATCTAGGAATTGAACCAAGGACCTTAGCCTTGCCAGGGCGATGCGCTATTTCACTGAGCTAATTCGACCCTATCCCCTTTGGTCATATTTAAGCATTCGCCGCCAAGACCTCACCCCATGAACCCGGGCATCCTTGCTAAGTCACCAAACATAGCGAGCCACTTGGGGTGACCTAAGGCAGGGTTGGTTATCTAATAAATGGTTCCCTTGCCCAATAGTTGTCAATATCCTGTATTTTCCATCTATCACTATGGAACGAGGTGCAAATATATAATCCCTAATTAAGGATTTTTACTGTCAATGTTATTGATTTGCTTTCTTGTTGTTATTTTCAGCTGACGGCATTGCGCTGGGAGCCGCGGCCACCACCTCTCACGCCGATGTGGAGATTATAGTGTTTGTGGCCATCATGCTGCACAAGGCGCCGGCCGCCTTTGGGCTGGTCACCTTTCTTCTGCACGAGGGCATTGAGAGGTATACTCGCCCTGCCCTTTTACCGTTCCTCTTACTTATTAGAATCTTGCACGCAGGTTCAGCATTGGTACAGTAAAGCCATGAGCCTGGTTTAACCACAACTACGCCGTGGTAATCAGTCAAGATTTTAATACTTCTAGTTTTGATGCTGTCAATTTGTGGTGGAATTTCCACCAGCCCACTGTGACAAAATTTTTTTTGACATTTTTTAAAATTTCATTTTCTGAAAGATGCATTTGTTACGAATGCTCTCACCAAATTTTTTAAAGAAATTCATAAAAATTGCCAGAGATACAGCATTTTATGTGAACCCGATTGAAACAGTTTGTATGTTGAATTATCCTTCAGCAAAACTTTGAACGCGTCTTTCTCGAAAATACTTTTTTCAACCTTGATTTTGGTTGACAGCACATTAAAAAAACTATGCATCCGATTCACATACACCAAGTCTTTAACTGTTTAAAAATCCAGATTTTTTTTTATAAAGGGCCCCCTTCTATTTTTTTTTTTATGAATGATTTATTTATTTATTATTTATTAACGGACTAACGTCCAATTTACAACCAAATAACACGAAATTTAGGAAATGTACATTACAAGAATAAAGAATGGTACATGAAAGCAAAGACAAACAGATAAAACATAAGAAAATAGAAGTGAAATAGAAGTGTCAACTCAAGTCAAGACTTTGCTATAAGTAAAATTTACAAAATTTTAAGAAACCCCCGACACAAAGAAAGGCTGATAACATTGAAACGCCTGAACAGATTTTCATGAATTTTAGTTAAGAACCATCTCTATTACGTCAGCTTTCAAACAAAAAAAACTGCATCACAATCGGTCCATTCGTTTAGGAGCTATGATGCCACAGACACACAGACACGTCAAACTTATAACACCGCTCCTTGCGTCGGGGGTTAAAAAATAGAATAATTTAAAATATCTTCAATTGTTTAGTGAGCGACAAAAATCATTAAGGCTTATACCAAAAAATCAAGGTTTTGACGTGAGTTGATCATTCTACACATTCTGGATAGTGGTGAATTATAACCATAATATTCGAGTGTTGATTGAGGAAGAGCAGTTCTTTATTTCTGAGTCTACGAGAAGGTATATTGAATGAGATAAGTTGTAATAATGTAGGTGAGTCAATAATATAGTTGATAATTTTGAAGAAACAAATGAGATCAGATTTTTCTCGGCGGTCTTCTAAAGGAGCAAGGTTTAGAGTTTGTTCGATTTCATTATACGAGTAATTGCCTTGTTCTAATCCTAGCCTCCTAGTAATCCCTTTTAGGAACCGATGATGATGAAAATTTTCCAAAAATAACCAGAAATATAATTGTATGTAAAGACTATTCATGTTTGTCCGGTATCTCTTTGTTGTCATCTAAGATAATGCATTGTATTAATTACAATCTATTGACCATGTATTATTCCACGCCATATTGCTATGCCTCAGGACTGTTGTAGTTTTTTTATAATGATTCATTACAGACGACCAACGCACGCTCTAAGAAAGTGTTTGCTTGTGATTTCAGGAACAGGATAAGGAAGCACTTACTCATCTTCTCGTGCTCCGCCCCTCTGCTGACGCTGGCCACCTACTTTGGTATCGGCCAAGAAGGCAAGGAAACGCTGAGCTCTGTCAATGCTACTGGTAAACAAACATAACCTAACCTAAATTTTATAGTTTTAATTCTTCCTCTTTATTCGTTGCCTCATTGCCGAGATTCATGACTCCTAGTGAATAAGGTTCCTCCGCTCTTTGCGGTCCTTCGCTGCATGGAGATCCATGAACATGGTTACTCATTTTTAAATAAAGTCACTGTTATATCAATAACTGTTATCATTCCAATCAATTCCAATATAATAAAACAGAAAAGAAAAGCCTCGGTCCCAAGCTATCGATTGTTGAGAGTTTAAAATAATAAGATAGAAAATTTGATTCTGTATCAAAAAGCAGGAAATGGTAAAAGGAGTTACTACTCAATGCTTCATTGATAAATCAAAGTGACAATAGAGACATCTATTGACAAACTGTTGCATTTTTACAAATCTTTTTACCATAATAATTTGTACTACGAACTTTTAAAATTAAGGTGATACCTATGTATTTAAAATAATTCACAATCTACCCTTTAACACATGGCGCTAGTTTAATTTAAAAAACACTATTTTTCAAAGTTATGCTTTAATATATTAAGATGAATTAATTGTTTGAGCCATTGAGTCCATAAGCAAACTCAATTCTTTCAATAATTGCATACGAAAACAATATGCCTTTCTTGTTCTTTTAATCCTTATGTCTTTCCCATACATAAATACATAAATGTTCATGGTAAATATATATCATTTATTGCCTCTTTTAAATTAACAGCTACTTTTGTATTTCTCCAGGCATAGCCATGCTGTTCTCGGCCGGCACATTCCTCTACGTGGCCACAGTCCACGTTCTGCCAGAGCTGATGAACAGCCAGACACAGTCACCGCAGTGGAGACCGCTGCCCACCACGGTCAGCGGCGCTGACCTCGCCAGCCCGCCCGGCCACTCCTCGCCACACGGCCGCCTTACGCATGGCCAGATCCTGGCGCTGGTGGCCGGTGCCTGTCTGCCGCTTCTGCTGGCCGTTGGACACCATCATTAGTCGGGTCGGACACCATCATTAGTCTGGTCGGACAGTGACGAAATCATAATTGAAAATTATTTTATTACTAACGCATTGACGGACACTTGCGAGCAAACAGGAGTTTGTGATAAGACACATGCTGCGATGAACATAATTATGTGTTCAGTAGTAAAAAAAATTAACCGCTTTTCTTTGGGTGTGTTAGTATCAAGTGTAGAAGCGTTCACATTGTGATTGACAATAGACAGGCTTGCTGCTACAGTACAAAATGTGAACTTTCTGGCTGCTGTGTCTTATCACGTCCCTGTCTAAAAGACGTATAAAATATTTATAGGGTGTCATATCACATCCTCTGTAAATCTACGTCAATGAATGTTGTGTCCGTGAACGTATTAAGCGTCCGGAGACGTTCAATATAAATTGTGAATATCACAATGCGTAAACACATTCCCAACTAGCTAATAAATGATTAAGCCGTCAAAAAGGCAAAATAGAGTCTGTGAAATCATCTGTGATTGTAATAACATATTCAGACATTTCCATAAATGTTCAACTATTGCTTGATACTTCGACCGTCCAGTTGAAGTCAGACTTCTCCGAATACTAAGTTTTGACATAACGAGGAAAGCGGTATTTGAATGCTCACCATAAATCAATAATCACCTATCTGGTTTTTTTAAATGCGGTTTTAACCCTTATGTGTAAAGGAACTATATAAAGGACAAGGTCAGAATCGCTTGTGCCAATATCATTCTTGACGTAGCCAATGGTTTCATTCATCTAGCAACACTAGAATATTTTTTAATTAATTATCTAGGTCGAATTTTGCAACTGTCAAAGTCGAAAATTCTCAGTTTTACATTATTTGCAAACTCCTTTGAATTGTGTTTTCATGTAGGGTATATATTCAGATTTGTGTAGAAATAATAAAATCAGTTTATATTTGAGTGATTATATTTTTGATAAATATTTTCAAAATGGGAGATTTTTAATTTTTTTTTTTTTAGTTAGCTGTTCTGGAAAAACATGATACAATATTATCACGTAATATACATGAATAATAATATACATTATCAGGTAAACAGAAAACAATCGCAAAAAAAAACAATTCTTTTGTTTTTATACGGATATTTGACCAATAGTCAGAAAGGTAACTTCCGCGCGATTTTTCGAAATACGCCCGGTATTTGACAGGTTAACATTTTGTTTAACTTGTGCCGTGCCACTGGAGGAAACAGATAAATTTCGCGTTGTTTTGACTTTGACGTAATATTTTGTGGGTTTATTTTATGCTATTGTATGTGAATCTAATCTAATACTGAAACACATTCCTTGAACAATAAACTACGCCTAAAAACAACATTACTTGCGTTTATTTGATGAATTCATGCATTTTACCATCTTTTTCACAACAACGACGCAACCGAACTTGACAGCTCAAAACTCCGAAAAAATGCGGCCAGTGATCATAGATAGTTCCAGAAGAAATTATTCCGATTCCATAGATGTGTTGGTATTCTATACCTTAAGAACAAGAATGCCCAAGCGATTCTGACCTTATCTTTCATTAGTTTTCTTTATAATTAAGGATTAAAATCGCATTTCAAAAAATATATTTTAGAGTTTAATTTGGCGAGCACTCAGCACGCAAGGAGTTAAGTTTTTCTACATAATAATTGATTCGGTGGTGTTTATGAGTAATCTGAGTATTGTACCAGATAGAGGGTACACTTTTACATGTAACCGCATACTCAGCTCAAATTTCGATTTTTCGGAGATGTCAAATCAGATGGACGATCGACTTGTCTAGCTAAAGTGTCTTGCCTGGAGAATGTTATTGACAATTTGTATTGACCGTCTGCAGGGCACTTTAGTCTGAATTGAGATTGTGTTGTACATCTGCGGATATCATATTATGAAGGCACTTTTTGAAAAATTTTGAGTTACAATTGTTGGAAGTAAAATTATATCACTACAATTACCAGGGTATTCGGTTCATTGAGGCTGTAAAACTGTTTGTTTTTTCTTATTTTATGAGATTGCCACACAAGAGGAGTCCCAATTGCTCGAAGGCAGTGGGGACTATGGCATCCCCAATTTGGGTATATTGTGAGAATAAAGAGAGGGGGGAAGAGGAAGGTTGGCAAGTATCTGGCTATGCAATTCTGATCACTATTCACTAAATGGTGGACTTTCACTATAAAAAGATAAATTAAAATAAATTATTAAGTTTCTATAATTTAATACTTTTTTCATGTATTTATCGAAAAAAAAATTTTTGAATTATTTATGTGCATATCGCACAAGAGTCCCAACTGCTCCCAACCGCCTGCAGCCAGTGGGAATATAGCATCCCCAATTGGAGTGAGTTGTGAGGTTGAAGGTAGGGAGAGGGGAAAGAGAAGAGAAAGAGGAAGGTTGGGAAGTACCTGGCTATTCAGATCTAGTCACCAAACACGGCTAAAGCCTTTTCAAGCAATTGTTTCAATTCTGAATGGTGGTCTTACACCAGGGCTATGCTGAGAATATCTTCCACTCTAGAACTGCCGAAAAAAAATTATGTGATTTTTATACTCTACCTTCTACCTTCAGCCTCACAACATACCCCAATTGGGACGCCATAGTCTCACTGGCTCCAGACGGGAGCAGTTGGGGACTCTAGTGCGAATTTCATATAAAATTTAAAAAATGTTTAAATTGTGAAATAACACAAATCAGGCAAATAAAATTTAGTTGCACACGCCGGGATCTGAACCCTCGACCACGGAGGCCGTCTGTTTTGGGTCATGCGCAATTTTACAGCCTCTTTGGACGAACACCTCTAATAATCAGATACCGTCTTCATCTTCCCATCCATCTTCACTCCTCAACCACATTTATCCTAAAATTGGTAGAAAACCACTAATTACGTCTTTCTGCAATTGGAGCAATGTGTCTCATAGAAGACTCTTTCTAAAAGAAGTTAGGCCCAGTTGTTTCGCAGAAATTCAAATATAACATTGTCAACAAATGGCATTTTGACAGTTGAACGGTTCCCGTTGAATGCTTTTCAACAAATTGTGATCAGCAGAAGAGGGCAACTATCATGCTGTTAAGCTTTTCAGCAATTTGATAGAAAGCCGCAACACACATGGAAATGGGGACCTTTCAAATGTCAAAAAAACAAAATGGCGCTGAATTCCATTTGATGACAATTTTACATTTGAATTTCTGCAAAACAGACCTTAGAAAAAATTATTTAAAAGTCAGTCTCTTTTCAAGTAGCATTTCAGAATGCTAATATTATTTGCCTCAATGGTTTTGCAGCTATAATACTACGCATGATAAGAATAAGCACCAATAACCACTCGGACCCATAAGCTTGTTTTCACGACAATAAAACATTACCAGACGTATATATGATGTATGAGGCATACCTTACTTAATAATAATGGACATTATTGAGTTATTGCACAAGTAATTATTGCCACATAAGAAACTATATATAATTTAATGCAATCCTCTGCAAGCAAGTTCTCCTTTGTTAAATCAACATTTTCATGCTTTTAATGAGAGGAGAAGAATTCAAATGTTACTCATAACCCGGTTAAGTTTGTCTTTCTTAACCTTTACATACCTGATGGTAAAAATTATGTATAACCCGGGGTCACTAGGATCCCCCATATATCCCGGAGCGATCACGTCTCTTAATATTCCTTTCACCCTTTCCAGTAAAACTCAGATATTAGTTATAATTTTTTTTTATACCTACCGTTTTAATCGAACATCGCCTATCTTCACCCAGCATTCAATCATTAAGTAATGCAAAATGGTAAAATAAGTAAAATTTACAAAATTTTAAGAATCCCCCGACACAAAAAAGGCTGATAACCTTGAAACGCCTTAACAGATTTTCATGAATTGTAGCTAAGAACCATCTCTTTGTCAATCGTCAGCTTTCAAACAAAAAAAAACTGCATCACAATCGGTCCATTCGTTTAGGAGCTACGATGCCACAGACAGACACACAGACACGTCAAACTTATAACACCGCTCCTTGCATCGGGGGTTAAAACGAGAAACTCAGACATGAAATTCAAATATGCAGGAACATTTTAATGTATGTAACCCTTTCCAGTAAATTGCAAGTTATATTTTCACAATCGCGGCTTGTTTGCAGTGAGAAAATTTTAATAACAGGGGGGGGGGAGGGGATTGAAAAAATATTATTTAACATCTTAAAAAATAGTTTTCCATGTGATTTTTTTTTTTGGTGGCCGAACAACTCAACAATGTGCAACTTGATCATTCCTTTGAAAAGTCATTAAAAGTGGTGAAAAAAAAAACAACTTTGTTTAATAGGTAACATTAGGTTAGGTTATGGGCTATTTAAAAAAATTCATCACTTTAATGACTTTTTAAAGTGGTGTTCAATTGCACTTTGTTGAGTTGTCATGGAACCATTTTTTAACATTACTTTGTATAGTCTTTTTAGGGTTACCTAAATTATAGAGCATGTGTTTGAAAGAATAGTGTAGATATCGCACAAAACCCTCTCTTGATGGATGTCTATTACCCCCCTTCAGTGCAGGTGGGTTAAAATAAAATATATTATTTATATATGTATTCACCTTCGTCGCTTGAATATAATTTAATTTATTATTTTTCTTAATTAATTATTATTAATTAGGAATTTAACATGTTAATGTTATTGGTGTTTAAACTTTTCATGCTTAAAATATTCCCTTTTCCATGGCAAGAGAATTTCTTCCAAAATGTCAAATTAGTTTGTAAAAGTGATTTTTCTTCAGCATTTATCTTTGCATTATTCTTAGAAAAAGAAATTTCATATAAATCTAGTGTAATTTCGGTGCTTGATGTATCCTATTTGAATTTTTAGGAAAATGTTTATTTTAATTCTTTAATTTACCGTCTTTTTGTAGGTTTACAAATCCAGTAAAATTCTCTTATAAGGTTCATTAATGTGTTTATTACGGGTCTTTTACATTTGGTACAGTTTGTCAAATAAGAGCAGAAAACATAGGAGGGCGCTACTGTTGTTCAAATGGCAATACTAAAAATATAACTCATGGTGGAAATGTAAAGCTGTGTAAGCTACATTTTTGTGAAAAATTATAAAGGCACAAAAGTGAAAAAAATATTTTTTCATTGCAATATGAATTACCCACTGATCTCAAAATTAGATTTGCATATGGGTATATTATACCTTTGCAATTTTGTGAAGAATAACAATATTGTAATAAAATATAAAGCGCAGTTTAGAAATTGCTCACATTTATTTAATATTAGCTTAAGTAACTAGCGCTGCCCGGGCTTTAGATCATGTCTCTAATTTTAGTTCTGAATATATTTAACTCATTCAGATCTAAAAGTAGTGTAACTAAACTCACCATTAGTGATTCTTCCTTTCTACTCAGTTAAATTAAAATTTATGTTAAATTAAATTAAAGCAAATCACTTTGTAAAACACCATCAAATTTATGGCATTAAGTACCTTAACAATAGTAATCTTTCTACTTTAATTTTTTTTCTTTAACAACAAAAAAAATGTTTTTTTAAATGTGATTACAGTGTTCTTTTATATTCAGTGTCATTGCGCTTTAAAATAATATTTGACAGTTACATTGGTGTTGCCAGCCTACAAACTTTTTATTTCCATTTTTAATATTTTGTACTCTTAATTGACAGACCATACATACGGTTCCAATTTTTTTTAAGTGTTAGTAATAATATGTGGTTTTTAATTGGGTAAAATTTATAAATATCAATAATAATCTACAATAGTAATTTACCAATGGACTGGAAAATTAAACTTTCTTATGAGGGAACCTTATAAGTGAGATTCACTGAGTGTATTTGTAATAGATCTGTATTGACGTAACTTAGCCAAACCTTACTACAATTATCAGACTGCTTCTGATGTGTGATGGTCTTATCCCCTCAGGCGAATTTGTTCGCTCAGCTTATAAAGGTCTGTTTTTCTCCCTTATTGTGAAGGTGAGAAATATAATCTAAACGGTGTTAGAAAGAGAAAACACCGAGCTTTATATTGAAATCTAAAAGTTAACTGCAGATAAATTAAAATGTAGAAAATTAAAATTATTAATTTACAATTTAACCCCTCAGGCTAATATGTTTGCTTTTGGAAACAACTCATGTAGGTCTCATAGAAATCGTTGTCTCACTTACTACCTTGGTGAGAAATACAATCTAAACGGTTTTAGAAAGAGAAAACACCATGTTTTATATCCAAATCTAAAAGTTGACCACAAAATAATTAAAATGTACAACTTTATGATACCAACGTTTCCAACCGCAATTTTAAAAAAAGTGATGAAAATTTTTTTAGAATTATTTTTACACAAAACAAAAAGTGAGATGGCGTTTGAGGTCTTTAATACATTTGTCTAATAAAATATTTATGTTTTTATTTTTTTTCATTGTTAGTAATTTTAGTTAGAAAAACGTATTTTTATTATTTGAAAGCGTATTTTATAACCTTTCGAAAACCATTTTTAGTTTTCGGTTGCGTCCAGAAATATTCCATTTATTTGGATTTTACAAAATATGCTCGTGGCCTGAGGGGTTAATAATTGTTACATAATATGTTTCTATAGGTAGGTACTTAAGTTGTTGACTAGAATATGAGCGTAGGTTGAATTGTTTGATGATCCTTACTAAAAACCAGTGAACAGTGAAGACCTTTTGACTCCCAGGCCTCAGACAGGCCAATGAAATAAATTGTTTATCTGCTCGATTTCACCAGAAGTAGGGGATGATTGAGCTTACCTGGGGCATACGGATACGCCCATAACACACTTCTATAAGTTATCTCTTCAGTGATTACCCAGCCCGGCAACAGGCTCTGTTACTTGAACTGATGAACATACAGTAAATATTCTCTTAATATGTATAAAAATTAATGTTGTGACTTTAATGACAAAATTGAATAAAAGTGTTTTAAATTAATTTTAAAAATATAAATATTAAAACAGGTGTCCAAAATATCCGTATAATATCATTATAATTTATTTATTGGCTGGCCTTGCAAGAGTCCCGATAAATGGAGATATGGCACTTCCAATATTGGGGACTGCACACAGGTCACCTCAGACTTTGCACTGGTCGATGGGATCAATGACGCTAGCTTCTCGGAGCACCTTCCATTGAAATACTGGTGAAATGTTCTCTGTTGTTGCCTGTACTGTGGCATTAATTGCGATGCGCCTGTTAAAAAAGAATTTATTAATTATCAGGCGGGTTGCACGCCAATATTGTTATAAACGATAAAATATTCGAAATGGGAAAATTAAGATAAAAAAATGAAGGATTAGAATAAAGAGGAAGCTTGATGACCCTTTTTTTTATGTGAATACCTCACAAGAGTCCCAACTGCTCCCGTCTGGAGCCAGTGAGACTACGGCATCCCCAATTGGTGTATGTTGTGAGTTGTGAGGTTGAAGATAGTGGGGAGGGAAAGAGATGGGTGAGAGGAAGGTTGGAAAATGCTTGGCCATTCAGATCTGGTCATCAAATACGGCTAAAACCATAGAGCATATAAAGTGTTTCCACTCTGGGATATGCTATTTATTATTTTAAATTAATAAAATTGTGAAATAACACAAATTAATCAATAAAATTTATTTGCGCATGCCGGGATTTGAACCCGCGTTCTCCGGATTGCTAGTGGAGAGCCTTGCCCCTTGACCACGTAGGCCATCTCTCTGTGTAATATTCAGGTGCCCTCTCCTATCGGAGGCTAACTTTCATCAGGGAAATGTTTACCCTGGAGACTGCAGTCCTGAAGAACTCAGCGGAACAGCATTTGTACAACAGTTTAAGCATTAGGTGCTGCCTCTTTTTCTACCAAGTCTTCCACCAATCTTTCCCTGGATTACATTCGTTACAATCTTACGTTTGTCACCCAAGATATTAAAGTTTCTTTTTTTTTAAACCTGGTAAACACAGCTGAAGTCAGTCTACACTACTTAAACGGGTCGTAATACAGAGTTTAATATATTTTCTCGGATTTTTGGACACCCTGTCTAATTTACTGTAAATCATGTGAAATTGACTCTAAAATTAAATTAATGTAAATAAATAAATAATTATTATTTGTTATGAAAGCTGTGTATTTTATACTAATAAAATAGGTGATAATTTAAAATGTGTAATTATTATTGTAAAATTATATTGTCGAGATTTGTTGCTTATAAATTTTATGTTTGATAAGAATTACATATTGTCAAATACAATGAATAATAAATAGAAATTTTTTCAAACGTTTCTTTTATTTTATTTTGATTCTGTTATTATTTGTAGCTGTTCTTGGGCAGGCAAAGAAAATAAGAGTATCGTACGCCACAAACCTGCACTTGCAATTTTTAGTTTATTTGATTATCGCTCAAGAGTCCCAACTGTCCAAAATATACTACTAAAAAACTACTCTTCTGTGCTGAGATCACCTCTGAGATTAATTAGATTTATAATTACCACAATAACAATAAAGTTTCATGCTTAGTTCACACTGAGCTATATATCTGCGAGCAGATATCTGTTGATTCGCGAGCGCTTATCTTTTGTCCTTTCGCACGAGGCTATCAAATATTTCTTCCTGTGGTAGGAGAGGGGGTCAGTCAAATTAGGGAGCGGCAACGGAACGCATATTTTTTGTACTGAAATCTGTCAACTTGACATCTGTCATCCACGGGTCTAGGCAGCTCCGTAATTACAATGACCCCCTCTCCTGTTTTAGTCGGAGAAGGGGAGAGTTATCTTCTGGGATATCGCGTCTGGGAGCGGTTACGTCTGAGTTGTGTATTGTCTGAGTTGATTGATCTGCGCTTAAAAACGCTTAGGTGTGAACGGTCTGAAGGGATTGTATAGAGAGCGTTATTTGGCGTGCTATGATCTTTTATATTTGATAGCTGAGTGTGAACCAGCTCTCAAATCAATGACATCTATACAAATACTCTAATTTTAATACAGATTAATAATTATTCTCACCGCCGCCCCGGGAACCATTTATTGGGTAACCAACACCTCTGCCATAGCGTCGCCTCAGTTCTTATTTGTCCAATAGACCATTTTAGTTTTTGTTCAATCTCCACCTTAAAATTAAAAATAAAGTATAAAAAATGACAGTTAATCACTTAACTAAGAATTATTCAAACTAATGAGATCTTTACCTTTACGAAAATAGCTTTATCTAAAACACCTATCATAATGCTTCATTGAAATAATGAAAGAAAACCTTCTCCTCCTGTAAAATTCTCTAAAGGTCTGTTGGACAAATACGAACTAAGGCAACGATAGGTCACCCCAAGTGGTTATCTACGTTTGGTGACTAGTGTTGTCCGGTTTCATCAATTGTGGTGTGTTTAGGTCTTGGTGGCGGATTTGCCTGCCCATCATCCAGCGGGCTGGATCGGGAGAGGCTGGTTTGAGGAGACCCTTTCACGTCTGCAGATGGTCCCTCTCGACCCGTCGTCTTGCACCGCAGTAATGGATTCGTACGTCCGTCACTCCTGGACACATCGACCCTAGGTTCCTACCCACCCTTTATACCTATTTCCTTCCCAGAACTTCCGCTCCTTCTTTCCCTTAAAAAGAACATCCACACAGGGATCACCAAATAGGCCCTGAGGGAAATTATTTTCCTCAAGGGCCTTCTGTTTGGGGTTAAGGAAAAAAAAGTTAATATTCATAACTCTTAGTTACAGTTGCTTCCAAAGATATTAAAACACAAGAGATATGCTATGATGGCCGCCCAACTGTCGGCGGACTACGGTCTAATGCAGTGGCGGCGTAAGGGGGGGGGCGGAGGGGGCGGTCCGCCCCGGGTATCAAGCACCAAGGGGTGCCAAAGACAACTCACTCGTACCGCCAAAGAATGCACACAAAATCTCCCTCTAAAAAGACATCAATAAATAACTGCCTACTGATGTACATAGCTACTTACATACAAATATCATATATTGAAACGCATCGCAACTATATTTTCATTTTTTTTCTAATATAATTTCTAATTCCTTAAAATAATTTTATTTTTTATTTTATTTTATTTTTATTTTATTTTATTTGTAAGAAACAAACAGCTTATATACATACATACAATAGACATAAAAATATACATGTTAACTGCAGTGAAGCAAAAAGAGTTTCTTATGCTAATATATTTTCTAGATGGAGTTTTAATTTATCTTAAGCTAAATTTTAGACTTAGGAAGGGGAGAGGAAGGGGAGGGGAGGGAATATAGGATAAGGATATGAGATGCTCTCGATACCTTCCACACCCCGTATCAATCCAATATCGCACGCGTTACTTCTATTCGATACTTCTGAAGGTTTAAATTAAAAATGTCTACGTTGTGAAACAATTCGTTGTATTGCGCACATATTCGAGGAATCGGGGAATTTTTTCTAAAGTTTGTTCTACAAGTGGGCAAATGAAGTAAATTCGATTGTCGGGTTAATCTTGAAGGAATATGGAGTTTTATTAAATTGGTAAGCTCTGGTGAGTCCAGGCCATTGTTTAAAATTTTAAATAATAAAATTTGATCAAAAATTAATCGTCGTGCATGAAGGGAGTTGAACTGATGAAATTTAATAGAATCGGTGTAATTTAGAAAGTGTAGGTTAAGTTTATAATTTAAGTGTTTCAAATTTTTTTTTGAATTCTTTCGATCCTAACAATGTGGGCTTGGTAGAAAGGAGTTCAGATCAGTGTGCAGTGTTCTAAGTGTGGGCAGATATATGCGGTGTAGAGGGAATATAGAGTATTTACATTTCGAAAAGGTTTCGATATACGAATTATAAATTCCAGCATTTTGTTGGCTTTGTTGATGATATTATTAGTGTGTTGGATAAAGTTTAATTTAGAAACAATCAATAATGAATTTACGTTGCGCTTGGTCTTATACCGCGCGTAATTTCGAGTGCGAAATTTTCGTGGTGGCTCTCAAGTGAATAATAATAAACTAGTAGTTAAAAACCCGCTCCGCAGGTTTTTGCTGCTAGGCCCTGCGGGTGGCTTTTGGTTCGGCTTCGCCCAGTTAGAGTGATGGTGGACATTTAAAAATTCGATAGGAACTTTTTCCAAAAATAGCCCGATGCTAGGATCCACTGTGATTCAGTGACCAGGGATAGCTATTAACCGGGACAAAGTAACCGAGACAGGCAATGACGTTGTATGTAGTAAACAGCTGCGTGATTCAACTAAGTATTGCCGTCAATCTTTTCATATCGTAGCACTTATACCTAGGGAGGGGACGTTCTCATGTGACCTGCTAACGGAAGGGGTGCCATCCTTTGACAAATTCTTTAATATTAAACCGAATCACAACGATAGCTTTGTTTGAAATTTCACATACATAGATTTTTAGATGTGTAATACCAGCACCAGCAAAGAAAACTTCGGAACAAGAAAAGCAGCATCAACACTCATACCAGCTTTGTAAGACCTCAGTTTTCTATGCTATCTTTCCTTTTGGTTTGAAGTCCTAGAAGAAGTTAATCAGACACAAAAGTATCTACAAACATCTGGGCTATCATTGGAAAAGTGTGCAATAAAAATTAAAGCTCTTAAAATTTTTCTTCAATGTCAAGGTAACAAAATAGTGGAAAAGGCTATTTGCTACGCAACAAAAAAATGTGAGGACTTTGACATTCCGATTAAAGGAAAAGAGGAAACTTGAAACGTTAGTAACATCACCAGAAGAAGATCTTCGTGGAATCTGTTAAATCTTTATGATGAATTTTCAGCAGAGGACATCATGTTGGAGATTTTACGATTGAGGCGCCATTTGAAAATCGCCAACATTTCTGCCAAGAACCGGTTCAATGGACTACATTGGAGCTTCTCAGATTCATTGTAAAATGGGGCTATTCTGAGCCAAGTTTAGCGCTATGTCTTAGATTTTCATGTGAAAGAAGTTTTTCAAAGTTAAAATTAATAAAATCTTACTTACGGTCCACAATGAGCCAAGCGCGACTAACCAATCTTTCGATTTTATCAATTGAAAGAGACAGCGAAATAAATGTTGATAATGTGATCGAATGTATAGTAAAATAAAGTCTCGTAAGTATTTGGTGTTTTATTTTAAGTAGGGGTGCTCAATACAAAACCGCCCCGGGTGCCAATCTACCCTACGCCGCCACTGGGCTAATTAATGGTCATAGTTTGAATATGGAATTTAGTTGATTTTTTTAAGGTGTGCAGTAGTATTGGTTAACAACATAGTTTGAACATGGAAAGAATTCATTCATTTAGTTGATTTTTTTAAAGTGTGCAGTAGTATTGGTTAACAATATCGGCGACACCAGGAAGCACAGTTCCATCCAGTAAAAACAGCCGATAGTACATCTCTTATATTTAAATATCTTTGGTTTGCTACAAACAAATCATTTCCTGGGAAAGTTTCCAAAACAATTGAGTAATTAATTCAATACATACACTGGGTTTAACTTTTTTCAGTATTTCTGAAGGTTTTAACAACAATGAGTTTGGCCACAGCCTTCTGTATACTCAAGCCGTTGTGTTAGACTTGGCAACATTGCATTTTGTTTATGGTGTGAACCAATGTCATATTTGACAGATGAAGGACTATTATTATATTTCATACATTTGTACTAGGCTTTTTGAAAAGGAAACATGGGGTTAATGCTAGAAGTGCATGTAATGGCAGTTTTGTTATTTTGATTTAGGTACTCTAAAACCTACCTCTTTTGAACGCTCTAAGTACCCGTAGTAGGTGCTCTAGATCTAGATTAACGAAATTGTGGCCTATCTAATGTAGGAGTCAAAATATTGATTCAGTATTTTTTGAGCCACAGAATGGATAAACGCGAAACTGCGACTCCACTGTTAATTGGCGGTAAATGCTGCAAAGCAAAGCCTATGCAGCCCTCGAAGGACCAGTCCCGAAACTACGTGAAATCGCTAAGTTATACGGGACGATTAGATAGCATACACTCGCAAAACCCGATGGATAGTCAGTCGATAGTTCAGATCTGGGCTTTTGGAAAATTAGATAAGCCCAGATTGGAATAAGGAAAATAGGACTCACCGTTGCAGATGGGGCCTCGCTGATCTCCAGCTTTGGTGTACACTTCTCACTGTTTAAAATTCGCAATATTCTTATAACAAGAGGTTACAATACATGCGCCCTGTCTGAGATGTTATTTTGTACTGAGCACTCTGAGCAGCAAATCACACTGTCACCTCTCCAAAGTTTAGTACTTTTTTCCAACAATTTTTATGGTGACATTTAGGAGGGAAAGATTAGGTAGGTGGGATAAATTCAGGATTTTGATATATCTACCCATCAAGTCCGCGAATGCAATACCCAACCAATCCCATATAAAATTGCGCGAACACCGGTCCTAGGGATTCGGGGCGATTCAGAGGCATTTCTAGCAGCGTAGCCATTTCTAGCATTAGGCCCTACATATATTTTACACATTGAACATTAATATTTATTCATTGTAATCAGAAACAGTTGTTTTTTAAAACAACAAAGTTATCAAATGGATCAGGTAATAGTTTAGAATCTTTTACCTGCATATCATGATGCTAGATTTCAGCACCATTTCATTTAAATAAATACCAAAAAGATTTGTTAAAATTTATAACTAAAGCTCGCTAATATAAAGTTCCACATTCATTAAAAAACATAACTTTACAGTTTTACAATAAGGGTGCTTTACAGTAAAAAGTAACGAATCAGCTCGGTAAGAAAACAATGGTGATTTTAAAGGTACGATGCATGTATTACGTATTAATAATAATTATATGTGCGTACCTATTGTAAAACGAATACACTGTTTTAATTCACTATATTTAATTTAATTATCGACCAGTTTCAGAAGAACCCTTCCTTCCTCAGGACAAAATAAAAACTAACAATTAAATACAATCTAAATTAATTAAAATAAACAAAATACAAGTTTTTTTTTACAGTTATCGGGGTATGTTGTGAGGCTGAAGGTAATGGGGAGGGGAAGGAGATAAGGAAGAGGAAGGTGGGGAAGTACCTGGGTATTCAGATTTGGTCATTAAACACGGCTAAAGCCATTTCAAGCAAGTTGAATATAAAAATTTCACGATTATATTTTCGAGTCAAGTCTGAACATAATCACACCATGTTTTGATCAAGATACATGTGTATTCTGTAAGGAAGGAATCTGAAAAAACAACATCATACGTTATGCGTTGACACTTGAAACGTGTAAAAGGACATTGTACATCATATCAAATGTTATATTTACTGCAAAAATTGTGTTACCTTGATGTTTCATTCAGCAATGATTACAAACTGAGAAAAGAATCGCAATATTTTCAATAAAAAACCACCAAAGCAACGTAAATGTCGTATAGGAATGTGAACAAATGACTGAGAATTCCTTACAGAATACACATGTATATTGATCAAAACATGGTGTGATTATGTTCAGACTTGACTCGAAAATATAATCGTGACTTATTTTTATATTCAACTTGCTTGAAATGGCTTTAGCCGTGTTTAGTGACCAGATCTGAATAGCCAGGTACTTCCCCACCTTCCTCTTCCTTATCTCCTTCCCCTACCCACTACCTTCAGCCTCACAACATACCCCAATTGGGGATGCCATAGTCTCACTGGCTCCAGACGGAAGCAGTTGCGACTCTTGTGCGGTATTAACTGTAAAAAAAAAAATTATAAAAAAAAACAGCTTAATTTGGAGTAAATAATGTTAAGGAAATTTTGGTCTCCGCTGACATTTTTGATGTTTTCGTTTTCAACTAAATACATAAAAAATCAGTAGGTAATGAACAGCAAGGGTCAGGTGAGGGGTTGGGCGGTTACTCGGCTGAATGTGGAATTTTTTGTTGTTGTTTGGTTTTGAAGAAAAAAAAGTCACCGGTATCCAAAATTTCTACCCAAAATAATGTCAGAAATCACTGGTTAAAGTTAGTCAAGTACGTCCCTTAAAACCCTGTATATTTACCATGTTTAATTATTATTGTAAACTGTTGGTTTGCCGAATAAAATAAAATAACATAATAACCCAAAAATTTATCAGCATCAATAGTTTTGGCCGTGCTAATTAGCAGATTTCAAATTATATCTAATCTAATATCTGCGCGTCAATAATAATTTCATCAATACGTTGGCGAAAATTTTGGCGTGTTATCTCTGGATTCCGTATCTCAAAAATTAATATAATATATCTACAGCTGTATATAATAATATAAATATGTAATGAGAGTCATGGGGCAACAAGTCTATTTAGATAACTTTACAGAAGAGCATATAAAAAAATATGTTGAAACTGCTTACGAATTACAACAACTTAATGTAATCTAATTAATAAGTATAAATAATAAATACATTTAAGAAATCCGAGTGCAAATCGCTAGTCTCGTGTCTGTACGACAAAATATCCCCGACAAAATATCCGAGACAAAATATCACCGACAAAATAACTGCGACAAAATATCCCTGACAAAATAACCGCGACAAATCATCCTCCAACAAAATATAATACCAAAACCTAACCTCATTTTATATTTTACTATTTTTTTAAAATAATTTATTATCTTTACAGGATGTGTGTATTTTAATTTACCTCATTTACTTAACGATATTTTACATTTTACTATTTTTGAATAATAATTTATCGAAATAATACAAGTGTCTGTATTATTTTCTACCATTTTACAATTTTTGAACAATAATTTATTGTCTTTACAGGATGACTGTTTTAATTTTCCTATTTTTTTGTTAGGTTTTAGTAGATATTTTGTTGGGGGATGTTTGTACGTAAAATATTTTTTCGGTGATATTTTGTCGGTGACATTTTGTCGGGAATATTTTGTCGGGGATATTTTGTCGCGGGTTGAAAAGTCGCGGAATCCAC
Organism: Glyphotaelius pellucidus; assembly: GCA_936435175.1. NCBI lineage: Eukaryota > Metazoa > Arthropoda > Insecta > Trichoptera > Limnephilidae > Glyphotaelius > Glyphotaelius pellucidus. Next base: position 11,986,409 of record OW386560.1, read on the forward strand.
TCCTCAATCTTCTTAGACCTAGTTTTCCTGTAATATTTGACATCGTCACGAATCGGCGCCAGTTTTGATTTTTTGGACAATAATTTAATTTTTTTTTATTTTACACACTTTACAAATATAAGACAAAAAGTCCCGATAAACTACTTTTTAGCAGTTTGTCTAACTCTAACGGCTTCTTTACATTAAAAATCTTATTATAGTGAGTTAATAGTTACATTTTTACAATTATAAAAATAAAAACTTTACAGAAATATAGAGAAAAGAAAAATTATGAAACCATAAATAACAATTTTAAAGTCTTTAGAATAATAATATGTCATAGTAAGCTAATACAAATTAATTCTTTCAGTAAGCCAAGTCTTCAGTAAGTTCACCAATTGTTTGTTTTGGGCACAGTTTTTAATTTCAGCAGATAACATAAAAACAACTGGGAATCATGTAATTTAACGTTCTTTGTCAATATTTATTTGTACGCTTAGGAACAATTAGTCCTTCATTACAGTTAAAACGAGTATTATGGTTTCAGCAGATAACATAAAAACAACTGGGAATCATGTAATTTAACGTTCTTTGTCAATATTTATTTGTACGCTTAGGAACAATTAGTCCTTCATTACAGTTAAAACGAGTATTATGGTTGTGTTCCAGCCTGTTTATATATGAAGGGGTTATTATGTGCTGAAATCAAAGATGCTGAAATATAATTTTGTACCACAGAATTGCTCTCACTGAAAGAATTTTGAGACTCTGATAAAAGTATGGAATATTATGCCTTTCTTTGTATAAATTTTAATTTATTTTATTATTACAACTTTCAATAGCAAACTTGTTACGCTTGAAGAGATGAAACGTATAACTTAAAACTTTTATCAAACGCTGACACGGGCCGAGAATCGGCGGCTAACCGGGGCCGTTATTTGAAGTGACAAATGTCAAAACAATCAATCACCTTTTTCCTTTTACGTATTCAATAGTATTCTCATTCAATTTATAAAAACAGTTTATATTTAAACAAGTTCTGCTGTGTTATTATTATTACGCGTGACAGCTGTTTCGCTTTCTGAAGGCATTATTGAACTGTGGTTAAGCCACTTGTAGACAAAACATTTATATTATTTCTATGTAGGTACTTATAATGAAAAACAAATTGCTTTAATTTTTAATACCAGTGCTCGTATTGATTTCCAATTAAAATGTTGGAAATTATTAATGGTTATTAATTACATTTTAGTTAATACTGCATTGTTTAAATTTGATTGAAGGTCGTTAAGTGAGGTGTTTTCCAAATGATTATTCTGGGATTTCTTTTTCCCTGCTTAAGTATTTTTGTGTTCTCTAAGGCCATCCGCTCATAGAGAAACTGAAAAAAAAACAGTTGGCGACTCAATCCACAAGAAACATTGACCTAGTATACCCTAGACAAGCCGTCTCATAGTAAAAATCAGAAAAAAATAACCCCAAGTATCAGTAATTTCGCAATACAACTCTCCTTCGAATTCCGCCGTCTTGCATGCGAATTCTCGGCAATATAAAACTGAGCACCGTCCAATTCCATTGTGTGATTTGTCGAACTAACACTTCAAAAGGTGAACACGTGTTGCATGCGTGATGTTTCGACAAGCTGTGTTGTATATAAATGGTTTTCAAAGTGGGTATCGCGAGACATTCATAAATTTAATTAGACAAAAATATTTTTTTACTTTATTATGACAAGCGATTCAATTTCGGAGGCGAGTATGGGTACCGCCGCCTCGGGAACCATTTATTGGATAACCAACGCCTCTGCCATAGGTCACCCCAAGTGGTTCGCTACGTTTGGTGACTATGCAGGGGTGCCCGGGTTCATGGATTGAGGTTTGTCCGGTTCTTGGCGGCGGATGCGTCTGATAATTTTTTAATTTTATTTTTCTGATGAACCGTATGGCTCGTTGTCAACCACCAAGCAGCAATTACGTCGAAGTGTCTTGTTGAAAGCGGTGTACACTCTTTAGATTAACCATACTTTAGATTCGTGTACAAAAACTTGTACACAGTCCCGTATATGTATATATTGATCATGAGTTTTAAATAAAAAAAATCCATTCATCGTTTGCTTGAAAATAATTACGAAAAATTGACCCTTTTACCGCCCACGCACCGTGGGCTGCCCAGGTTGGTCGCTTATCATTAACACAGTGATGAGCAACCAGCAGCCCGCAAGCCCTTTTACTGCTTTCCGGACTTTTGACTACAAAAAATATCAAAAAAATTGCGCTAAAAAATATTCAAAGGCTTCTGTTCTGTTTTGCAAAATGTCTTAGCCGAAAACTATAATCTTTCTTAAAAGTTTTGAATCAGCTGCTCAATCATTAAGTTTTTTTTGTGTATAGGTAATAATTAAAAAATGACAGAAATTCGTAGTTAATTAAAGCCCGTTAGTAAGCGCTCAAAAAGAAGAGGAAGGTGAGATATGTAAATACGAATGTTAGAGGGAGCGCGAAAACGATAATATTTAAGCGAAAATTGTGAAAGTGTTTAATAAAACATGACTCGTTTAAACCATTTTAAAGTAGAACCAAAATCTCGCGGGAAATGTCATAGCTTTAAAGAAAAAAATTAATTATGATTTTTTTCATACATATAACTTGTAATGTAACAAAAATAAAGTGCTTATAATAATTTTCGAAATATACGATTTTCTTCTATCGGAATAATTTCATTCAATTACCGTTTCGGCGTGGCAAATGTATAGATATTATCGTCAAAAACAACATATATTTTTTTAGAAACTTAAAAGTGTTTTAGAGAAATATGTTGTAAAACGGTAGAAATTCGGAATGCTATGGCTTAAGATAGGTTAACTTTCGACCTTAATTGAAGAATAGTGCAGCGGTTTTTTGTTAAGATCTGCGTTTAATATATTTTAAAGTTTTCCGTTTTATACAAACCGGGTCGCGTTTTTAAAAAGTTTAAAAACCACTGCCATTTCGTGATGCCAGCCTTTCGTCTATGTGTTAGTATCGGTGTGTGGTGACGTCACAAGCATTTGGGTGATTAAGTGACGTCAGAAACTTTGCTTGCCAAAAAAATAATACGTCAATATTATTACATTTATTAAAACGCTGCCTTAAAGCTATCGGTAAGGCATAATTTTTTTTATGTATTCAGGTAGCTGGTTACATTATCGAAAATAAAGTCCGCGGACTGTACCTTGTACAATATTCGGAAGTAGGATATTTTTGTGTTTGAAAAAATTAATTCCGTCAGGACGGCTGGGACAGCAATTAGTTTCAGTGTGGACCGATAAAAGGTAAAACACAAAGCACTATGCGATACAAATAGTACGAAACAATGCTCGCACTTTTTCATAAATGGGCCTTGAGCCAGTTTTATTTGGTTTCTGGTGTCATTTTTAATTTCACAGGGCATGTCTTGATATACTTGGTCGAAGACAAGAAATGAAATTGTGAATTTTTTTGCCGGTCCGCACACATGCAAGACCACTTGTCAAGGGCGATACGGTGACTAGCAGTGCTGGTCGCCGCGGCGGTCGCGTTTCAGTTGCCAGGTTCACCAAGTTGCCATGGTAGCGACTCACAACCTGACAAGTTTTCAAGTAATTTGCGATATGTCAGAGCAGAAAAATATCGATTTTGTTCAGGAGGTTGATAAATTGAGTTGTGCCGTGAAATGAGTTGCCAACCAGTTTTCGGTTTCTCCATGAGCGAAGGCCCTAATAATTAAACTCGTTCTGTTTGCGATTTCTTCGTTCCTTTCCCATAACTCGTGATTTATTCGGCTCGCAGGTTCGGTTCGCGTGTGTATACCCAGCATTAAACTCTTCAAATTGACTCTTCCCTCAACTAACGAAGTTATTTTATTTAAGTATAGAAAATGTTGCTCAAAAATTTATATAGGTACATGGATGATTTAAATACAGTGTATAACAGAAATTAAAACAAAAATAGTAACAAAAATAATTAGCTAAATTTGCAAAAGTGAATGACAAACAAGAATGAGTTGAAGGTAGAACACAAAAGTATCACCAACATTTTATTATTGGCATCTGTGCTGATGGGACAATGATTTAGTAGATAAATATTGCCTGTGTTTGAATAAAGGGCTTCATCACAATATCAGCTTTATATGATAATGGTAAAATATATTTTTTGAAGTGTTTAAATGGGTCATTAAAAATGTCAATTTCATTATTAGAGCAGTGTTATAAAGTCTTAATGTATGTGGTATAGGGGAGAAATATCGTGTATTTCTATGGTATGTAGATATATAGAAAATATCTTGCATCCTCCTTGTTGAATTTCTTGATGGTGTGTGAATGTTAATTTGGGATGAAATGTTTTGTGGATCAACTGATACATGTATAATTTTGTGTGGAAGCAATAAATCGGAAAGTTTCCGTCTGGCTATCAGAGTGTAGTTTATAGTGTAGAATTCTGTCGTTATAGTTCCAAATTGATACAAGGGTTAATTTTCTTTGTATGGATTCGATTCTGTAATTGTGAATCTCATAATTGGGAGACCAAATAGTGGATCCGTATTCAAGAATGCTTCGCACAATCGATTTATATAAAGTAAAAGTTAATTCCACACTTTTAAGGCAAGTTATTTAAACAAAGCAGTTAAATTTTAACATCTAATGCTGCCTACATAATTTGTGAACCGAGACACGAACTGAATCACGAATTATGGGAAATTAACGAAGTAACAGGTTGGGCTCGCGTGTGTATACGCAGCCTGAGAGGCGTTAGGTGCATGCCTGGTAACAGCGGTTTTTCATTTGGAAACATGTTCCAATTAGCGTTTAAAAGATAAACAAATAAAATAGTTAAATGAAAACAAATCACTTCGTAAAACACCACTTATATAATGAAAATTATCTACATGTTTCAAAACCAACGGTTTCTTCGAAGATTAACATTGTAAAATAATTAAATTTGTTAATCTTATCCTGACAAGAAACCTTTGGTTGCCCACGCCGGGATTCGATCCCGCGTCCTTCGGATTGCGAGTCCATATCGCTCGACCACGCCGGCTGTCAATGATGTGTTTATGTAAACGTTTTGTATCTATTATATTTATACAGACGTGTTTATGTAAACATTTTCTATCTATTATATTTATACAGATGTATGTTTAAATAAACGTTTTGTATCTACTATATTTAAACAGGTGTGTTTATGTAAACGTTTTGTATCTATTATATTTATACAGATGTGTTTGTGTAAACGTTTTGTATCTATTATATTTATACAGATGTGTTTATGTAAACGTTTTGTATCTGTTATATGTTTTAGAGATGTGCTTATGTAAACGTTTTGATCTATTATATTTATATATATGTGTTTATGTAAATGTTTTGTAGACGCACAAAAAGAAGAGATTTATCGTAATATTCAATTTTTTCATGAATATCAGCAGTACTGAGGTGGAACACTGTATATTTTCCTAAAATGGCAAAAATTGACTTAGTGCCTTACTTTCGGAAATAAATCATATAAGTGTGCCTTATATTTAATTCCTAATCTTTCACAACAAAATACCACGAAACAAATAGATAAGGATGGTTATTGCCAATAAAATCGCATTTGCTAAAAGTCCGGTGAAAGTGGAACAGTGACTTACTAAACCTGTCCTTTAGTACTCATATCTTAATATAATCATATACATTTTACTATCAAAAATTTAATTTGGAATTTATAACTATTTCTATTTGAAAAGCCATTTTTTGGTTTAGTTGATACCTGTTGCATTGTGCGAAATACAATTTTATAAGGTTTGAATAATATAATACAGATTCTGGTAAAAACAGCAAATAAAGGAGATTCATTTATGAAAATGTCACCACTATCAATATTATGAATGTAGTCAAATTGAAGAGATGCGCTACACCTTTCATAATTTGGATTATTTTTAAGGACGTTCCAGAACTGGAGTGAATATTCAGGTGAGCCACTTATCTTAATAGTAACATTAGAATTTTTTAAACCCGTCAAGATAATTTGTTCGCTTTTGGGAGCAACTCATATATTATGATCGTGAAAAATTTGATCTAAACGGTGTTAAAAAGTTAAAATACCACGCTTTATTTTCAAATCTAAAAGTTATATGTACAATGTACCTTTATAAAATCAAAGCGTGCGACAGCAATTGAAAAAAATTAAATAGGCTTTGGGAATTTTTTATTAATTATTTTTACATGAAACGATAAAAAAGTGAGGTGAATTTAAAGTTTACAATACATTTATCTAATAAAATATGTATGTGTTTTTTTTATTTTATTCGTTAGCAGTAATTTTAGTTAGAGAAAACATAAGGTGAGCAATTTTTAAAACTATTTTATATTTAAAATATATTTTTTAATATTTTAAAATTTATATGTTTATTTGTTTATCTAATATAAACGATATACATATACTATAAACACGGATTACCTATGAAAAAATCATAGTTAAAGAAGAATTAATAAAAAAGAGTACAACAGTTAATTATGGCTTTTGATTAAGAAATGACACCAGAAATAATATTACTTATAAAATTCTATAGTGCAAATAAATTTAATAGTAATTGAAAATATTTGATAGTATAGTCTTCTTGTACCTAGCTTCCGTGCAGTTAAATAGATCTGCCACATCAGCATATCTATTAATAACTTCATGTAATCTAGGTTCCAGCGAGTATTAATTTTTATTTAATGTTTATTTCGAATTATAAAAATTGAAAGCGTATTTTATCACTTTTCAAATTTTTTTTTTAGTTTTCGGATACGTTTAGAATATATTTTTTTTTTTGGATTTTATTGAAAAGCGGAAATATTTTGATCTTAACAAAATATGTCAGAGGCCGGAGGGGTTAATTATCCACCAATCCCAAGTCGATAATATTTAATGTTTAGAGGGATAAGACAGGTTTAAAAATTAATTAGTTAATTATATTATGTGAATACTTTTATTTCTATGTACAAAATATTTTTTTTGCTTGAATAATGGTGTTATTTTTACGATTCTTTACGAAAAACTGACTTATGGGGCGCATACGTTAATTACGTGAGCTCAAAATAAGGGAGGAGGGGTCCAGTAAAATCTTATCAAATCTCATTTGAACCGAGGGGGGTCAATACAAATCTCTCATCAACTTTAAAAGATTATATAATAAATAAAAATATTTCACTGTGGGAATCAAAATGGGACACTTCTTTCGAAGTGTCCCATTTTGCCTGCTGAAAAAATCTAATGGATTTTATGAAAAACATTTATTTCGAGAGTAAGAAAAGAAAAAAAAATAAATGAAAAACGTTAGAGAGAATGGTAGAGACAATATTGGTAATTTTCTATGCCCGGATTTTCCCGAATTGATACAAGTGCCTAACAAGTATAATTTTGTAATAACTGCAGTGTAAATCTCACTTAACCTCGCCAAGGAGGGGAGGGAGGGGGGAGGAGTCTAAATTGAAAAAAAAAACAGCTCACGTAATTAATGTATGCCCCCTTATATCAAAAATATCAATTCGGCTTAAGCCGTCACATCCCGAATTTTTACCGATTTCTTACATATTTCCCTTAAACATTTGAAATTTTTAAGCTCTTAAAAAAATATACGTTATTTTTGAAGATAATGTCTAGATGTTTCCCACGCCGAAACGAAAATTATATGAAATTCCCTGGATAGAAACAAATCGCAAGGCTCCGAAATTATTATGAACACGTTCATTTAACTTATTTTAAAAGTTCCACAATTTTTTCAATCAAACATTTTCACAATTTTCGCTTCAATTTTATTGTTTTAAATATAAGCGCGCTCTCTCCAACATTCGTAATTACACATCTCTCCATCTTTTTCTTTTTGAGCGGGTATACAATGATCTCATTCGATTCAGCACGAATGAAGACATAGTTAGCGATACCTTACTCGACCTGGTTTGTAAACATACGAACATATGTATGTAGGAAAGTTTAAAATATATAATTAAAGAAGAAGATAACAATAATAATATAAACGAAAATAAGAAAGAGAACAGACAGAGAAAAATAGAAAAAGATAATGGTCGCAACTGGTACTCGAACCCAGAACCTCTCGCCTAACCGGGACTAATTCCATGATTGTTGAGAATAACCTCCAAAAGTTATAAAAAGAGAGATTTAAAAAAAAAAGAATAAACGTTTGTATTTATTAAAAATCCTCCCCTCCCGCATCTTCCCCCAGTGGTGTTCCCCTATTTATTAAAAATTCTCCCCTCACGCATCTTCCCCCTGTGGTGTTCCCCTATTTATTAAAAATCCTCCCCTCCCGCATCTTCCCCCTGTGGTGTTCCCCTATTTTTTGGGCGGACTCTGCAGATTTTCGTGCACGGACGTCGATAGGACGTATACAAGGGCAAAAAATCATGAAATTCGTGTGACGTAATTTATGGATGGCCCCTTACCCCTCAACCACGGAGGCGGTCATGGCCTCTTAACACCGTGTACACTATTATTCTTATCTCACAGTTACTTATAAACACGTACTTATATTAAAAACATTTTTTCCACATTACAGTACTTACATTATAATTTTGTTCACTTATCTAAAGATCGAACAGGAATTTCATGGAATAGCGAAACGCCTTGACGCATTTAAGTATGTGATGCACAATAATTGCACGGTTACCAGGTAATCAATCATGTTTTAATGGTACGATAAGGTAATACAGTTTCCTGTTGTAAAATTTTGCCATTTCTGCGACGCATTTTGTCTAATAGTAAAAAATCCCAAATGATAACCAACCATGACGTATCTAGAGACATCGGGAACATTGAAATGAAACATACTCACCATAAACAATTGAAAGCTACTGGTGACCAAAATGAGTATGAAAAGTTTAGTAAACACAGAACAGTTGTACAATGAAATATTCATAAAGCATTCCTTACTTATGTCAATTCTATAGAGTATTTTTTTTTTTTTTTTTTTAATTTTTATTATGAATCATAAATAGATGCATGTATTTCAAATAGATTCTATACAATAATTAGTTAAATAATATATATATATTTGATGTACCCCCAAAAATAAGCAGGGCTTGTGTGTATGGGGGGGGGGGGGGGGGTTGTTATCATAATAGTTTTATTGGGTTCATATTTCATATTCATTTCATATTTCCACTATAATTTTTAAGGTGTGTTTTAAATTCTTTTAGGTTAGTGTTCATGTTTCTAATTTTTTCTGGAAAGGAATTAAAAAATTGACACCGAGATACTTATGATTTTGCTGTCCTATTGTTTTTTTTACATTTTAGAGTTGGAAGTATTGGCGTTTGATTAAGATTTCTGTTATTTTTAAAGGGTGCTACTTTATTTTGAATATCATCTTTATAAATTTGTAATGTTGAATGGTAGAAGTATAATGCATTTAATTTTATGACCTTAAATTGTCTGAATAAAAGTTCTGACGAATATGAATAGGGTTTTTTTTAATTGTTTTTATTATTAGTTTTTGTGATACGTAAATTGTTTGTGTTTGATTTTTATGTGTACCGCCCCATCCTTTAATGCCGTATTGTATAATTGATTGACAGAAAGCGAAGTATATGGTTCTAAGTAATTTTTCTTTTAAAATATCTCTTAAACATCTAAATATGTATGTAAGTTTCCTTACTCTGTTGTTCAGAATATTTATATGTGGGGACCATTTTAAATGTTGGTCTATTGTTACGCCCAGGTACTTAATATGGGTTTTGCTTTCTATGTTTGTACATGCAATATCAAGTTTGATCCCAAAACATTTTGGTACTACGTCAAATCACTACGCAAGGATGGTGGTATATCGTGATGTTCGAGAAGTTAGAGGTGATCGAGAAGTTAGAGGAGTGGATTTAGCCAATGCATATGCGACTCATTTCCAAACATTACTAAATCTCACTACTGCTGCCAAAACATTGATATAAGTCATATAGATGAATCAGATAAATCTTCCATCAAAAAGATTAAACATAAATATACACATTCGCTTAGGCCAGATCTTCTACCAGTCTTTTTTTAAAAAGGTTGTGTTGAATTTTTAAAACTACCACTGAGCTGTATATTCTACCTCTCTTTAGAAACTGGTGTATTTCCTGATTCCTGGAAAGTTTAAAAAAATTATCCATTTTCAAAAGTGAATCAAGGATATCTGTGGAAAACTTCAGATCAGTGGCAATACTTTCGACCCCGGCTAAGTCATTCGAATCGGCCGATCAACAGACGCGAATTTATTGGTTTCCAAATCTTTAGATAAAAGGCTACCAAGTAGATTGCTCGTACAATGATTTCTCAAAGGCCTTTGATACCGCAAACCACGACATCTTATTAAATAAGTTGTCAACGATAGGTTTTTCTTTCTGGTTTCTAATAATCTTGGCCAGCAATTTTACTGGAAGAAATTTTTTTTTATCACATGGAATATTTTTATTAAAATTATTTTTGTGCTTTCGGGAGTTACTTAGGGCTCTTATATAATACCACTCCTCTTTTCGATTTTTATTAATGAAATAACGGAAATTATTCTGCATTCTAGGTCACTTCTTTTCACTGATAACTTAAAACTTTTCATGTAAATAAAAACTTTAGAGGACTGCATTCGACTCCAATTGATAGAATTGTTGACTGGAGTAAACGGAATCAGATTGAATTCAATAAAAATTTAATTCTATGAAAATGTTATTCTTTCTTTCACTAGGGCATGTCAAACTTGATTTTACTGGTATAACATGAGAGCCCGAAATTTAAAACGTGCCTCCATTATAAAAGACCTTGGTATTGAGTTTGATAGCGGGTTGACTTTTCATGCTCATATCGTAATGCCGTGTAGAACTTCAATGAGAATGCTGGGTTTTGTCCTACGAGAAATTTCAGAGACACCCGGGTCCTCACAGTACTTTACAATGCTTTGGTTAGGAGTAGGCTTGAGAGTGGGTCGGTGGTTTGGAGCCCACACCAAGTGAAGTATTCCCTCATGTTGGAGAGGGTTCAGAAGAAATTTCTGAGATTTCTCTACCTGAGGGAGTATGGCTACTTCCCGTGGCTTTACCCTAGCGACATTCTCTTGGGCATGCTCGGTATGAACCATCTACGAGTCAGAAGGAATTTGCTCATTATAACACATTTCTTCGGTGGATGGTTCGAAAACTTGTCTCTCATGGAGAGCACTCAGAGAGACTGTTTTATCCCCCGACTTGCAGAACTAAATTGCCAATGGTCATGCCAGTCAGGAGAGCTGTCTTGTTGTTAAATAGAATCACTTAGCATGTCGAAAATCGATGTATTTAACATCAATGAAGCACAATTTAGACGGCAAGCTTTGTTGCTGTTAGTCTGATTGTGCTTCATTGATGTTTAAATTGATTAAATCTGCTTACACAATCTTAATATTTTCTCTCTTTTAAGAAGTCTTCGTAAGGTGTGTAAAATTTAGCAAAGGGTTAGTGTTTAAACCATAGGTTCTCAACCTTATTTGGCCTACCGCCCGCTTTGAGAATATTTTTTTTCTAGAGCCCCAAATTTTTTTAACTTATGGGGAAAGGGGGGGGGGGGGGGGGGGGCTCAACTCTCACGGGATCAATAATTCGATTAAAAATATATTAAATTATTTGTTATATCTTTTTTTTAGCAAGTAAAAAAACATTTTTTTTGTATTCTAAGTACCGGGTTGCTACCTCCTTTCTTCGTGTTCATGATATAAAAATTTTCCCGTCATTCAATTTATTGTAGATACTAGTAATGAAGATACTAGGAGATGTAGCTATGGAATTTTTCAGTTCAATTTTTATCCACTTCCCGAACTACCGAAATATGTGAGTTTTCGCACACGTGATAAAAACGATAACAATACATACGATTTCAAAAATATGTGCTTGTTTTTTTGTCTTTTATACCTGCCCACGACCTCACTGTGCCATCTCAACGCCCCCTAATTTTCTCTGGGTCTTCCACTGCCCCCCTGAAAGTCTCAAACGCCCACAAGGGGGCGTTATCTATGGTTTAGACTTTAATCTATGAATCTATGGTTTAGACTTTAGACTTTAGACCAATGATTCCCAACGGGGGGGGGGGGTACCGTCCCCATGGGGGCGTTGGTAAGATCCAGGATCCAGGATCCAGGTTGGTAAGACCCAAGAGAGCGGTGGTGGGCCTGAGGCCAATAATGGTTGGTGAAAGGCTTTAGTATTTTGAATACTATCGTTAAAAAAATACTAATGTATTTTTTAATAACCTTCAAATGTATTTTTAAATAACGTTTTAACCTTTGTGAACAGTTGAAACTTAACAGATTCTTTAATCTTTTTACAAAACCATTTTTTACAACGTCAATGTCATAAACAAAACTAATCTAAAGATAACACTGAAACTGATGTTTTAATTCTGAATACCACGAAAACTCTCTGAATGGATAATCTCTAGAATTTTTAATGAAAACTGACCTCAGATATGATTTTATATTTTTACGACCAAAGTATGAATTATTTTTTTAATTTAAATGCCATAAATGGCTTTTACATTAAAATGATATACGATATAAGTGTGCAGTGGGAGGGTATCAGTAGTAGTAAGGCCCGGCTTCCAGCATTTCTACCGATGTTTATATATATAAAAATGAAAATATGTTTGCTTCTGTCTATGCATGTATGTATGCTATGCGTTGCTAAACCATTCATCCGATTGCGATGAAACTTCGGGGATTTGATGTGCGCATGCCCGCGATTATTACTATATATAATAGTGAGTTATGGCATCATGAAATTATGCGTTGCTAACAGTTCATCCGATTGCGATGACACTTTGGGGATTTGATGTGTGCCTGCCAGCGATGGTTTCTGTTATGTTTAAAAAAATTGCAATAGGTGGCACGCAATTGTTTGAAAACTGAATGTACCGGGAATGAATGTGTGGAATACGGGAAGGGGGAGGGGAACTCGGAAGGGGAGAGGGAAATTCGGGAGGGGGATTCGTGGGAGGGAAGAAGGGGAGGCAAATCCTGGAGGAAGGAGGGGAGGGAGGAGAGGAACTCAGGAAGGGGGTTCGCGGGGCGGGGGAAGAGGGCGACGGGAGTGGGGAGAGGGAAGGCGGAAAAGGCGGTGGGAACGTGAGAGGAAGGGGGCGCGGGAGAGGAAGGGGAAAGGACACGCGGGGGAGAGACAATTTCTCGGCATAGCATGCCGAGAACTCGAACTATTCTTGAAGATAATATTTATACATTCCCTACACTGAAATGGCAATTAAATGAAATTCCCTCGAAAAAAAAAATCACTAAGTATGTTTCGAAAATTATTATAAACGTTTTTTTCAGTTATTTTATAAGCATGAAAAAATTCACACTGTTTCTTTAAATGCGATTTTAGACAATCCCCACGGTATATTTGCTCTATTTTAAATTCACACTGTTTCTTTAAATGCGATTTTAGACAATCCCCACGGTATATTTGCTCTATTTTAAATTCACACTGTTTCTTTAAATGCGATTTTAGACAATCCCCACGGTATATTTGCTCTATTTTAAATTCACACTGTTTCTTTAAATGCGATTTTAGACAATCCCCACGGTATATTTGCTCTATTTTAAAGAGTCGATTTTATTAAATATTTTCATAATTTTAGATTAAATAATATGATCGTTTTTACTTATTTATTTATTGTTTGAAACATTTACAGAGTGTTAACAATTAGTATAGTTATAAAATTGCCATTGGGATGTACATAGGTATTAACACTCCAATAAGGAACTCCAGTGAAAAATATTATGGCTTTAAAAAATATGTTCATGTAGACCAATATACGCTGATTCTGAATATATAAGTTTTATTACATAATATTTAATGTAGAGTTTTTAAAAAAATATTAAAAAGTCCATTTTAAAACGTGTCATTAAAACACCCTATTGCTGGATTTTGGCGGCATGACGTCACCGCGCCGCGTCACCTGGGTCAATGTTGTATAGAAATCAATAGAAATGAAGACGCAAGCCGTTCGGCATTCCGTGTTATTGGTTTATAGAGAATTGGACATATAATAGTTTTTGTTTTTATTGAAACATTATTTAGGCCTAAATAATTCAGTATCAAAAATAAAGTATCTCTATTAGTTTATCTATATTATTTAAAATATTCAAAAACTTTAACTGTGCAAAAAACGATCGTATTGCCCAGTAATGTCTATGAAAACGCTCCAATGCTGAAATTCAAAATGGCGGAAGTCGAACAGCTGATTCCAGTTCCCTACAAGATTCATACTTCGGTTAGTCATGATGACGTCACACTAGATTCGGTTGTTTTCGGGGGATCTTGAAAAGTTAAAACTTTGACATTTATTTTAACTATTAAAACTAACTATAAAAATAAAAATAAATACGCAGTTATTTAAGTTAGAAGGTCATTATTCATAAAAAAAAAATTAAAAAATTGGACTGGAATTCTCTATTATAAATGTTCACAGTATGCGTAATCAATGTTTAGTTGTTACTACAAAATAAAATATTAAACATAGTGGTGTCAGATATAAAATATAACCTGCAGAGAAAGAAAAGAAACGTTAATAAAGCTATTACAAAATTGTTCTCCATGACATATATATCATGGTTCAGATTGATAATTTGCTTTTTGAAATATGTGAGACTGTTTGCTTAGATATCTACATGGTCACATTCAATGGTATTATACAGACGACACATTCGAGACAGTGGATTGAAGTATGCAATATTGTTATTAAATAATTCAAGATGGAATGTATTATGACTCCTTAATTACATTTATTAGGAATTTAATATAAATATTGCTCAGACAATAAATGGTTAGAAGCTTATCATGAATAATTTTGTATAAACATATTAATTCTGCAAAATATCTTCTTTTATCCAAGATTGTAAAATGAAATTGTTAGGAGTCGTTCCTCATAAGATAGGAGTAAAGCATTTAATCCAAGTTTAAATGATAACAGTCTTAGTAATTTTTTTGTACCGATTCAATGGTTATTGAATATTTTTAATAGTGTGGGTTCCAGATAACACTCTCATATTCCAATTCGCTTCTAACTAACGAGTTGTATAAGGTTATAGTGGATTAGGGGTTTTTGAATGGTTTCGATATTCTATGTTTAAATCCCATCATTTTCAATGATACGGTCATATCCAGGAATTAACTCTGCCCTAAACACTGAATTAGCTCAGTGATTAGAGCAGAGCCCCGGCAAGGCTAAGATCCTGGGTTCAATTCCTATATGCGACCGTACCGTTTTTTTTTTTAATTTTGTATTTCAAATTTTCGTTTGAGAATTGCTAATATTGTCTTCAATAATTAAAAAAAAAATACCAACCACTGGAGTGCTTTTTGCCACAATATGGCACTATTTAAAATACCTCGGATTGCTTTGCTGCCAATTTTGGCAAATTTTTCCCTTATTTGTAAGTAATTAAGTAGAAGTTAACGATTTTGTAATATTTTTTTTTATAAATCCTACGAATATGTAATAATCGACAAAAGATAGGTGAATTTATTGGCTATATAGATCTTTAATCAGTTTGTATGTCTCCAGTGGATAGGCTTTCCCTTTCTTTTATTACTTAAAAATTGGAGATAATAGTATATTTTTGCATGCATTTTTGCACTCTAACAAAATGGAACGGGTTCAACACAAATTTCTAAGGTACTTAAATTTCAAGCTCAAAATTCCACTAGAAAACATTAATTATTTAAGTTTGATGAGTCGACTTAATTTAATTACGCTATCTGACAGAAGAATAATTTTAGACCTAATTTTATTGTACAGAGTCATGAACAACCTAATTGACAGCCCTGCCATCGTTGCTACTATTAAACTCCATGTACCGACAAAGAATACTAGACAGAATATAACATTATTTTGAAACACATACACAACCAACTATCAATCACACTTACTTACCAATAGGATGCATGATTTGGGCAACAAGTTTGGTGGTATTATAGATATATTCGCTGATTCCCTTTATAATCTAAAATGCAATTTAAACCGACAATTTGTGGAAACCTACAAATTATTGTAACGTGGGTATAATATATTTAACGATTTGATGTGTTATTGTAATGTTTTATATTATATTTTGTTCTATGTTATTGTCTTTTACGTTATATTCTTAAAAAACTACTTGTATTTTCTTAAAATTTTTCACTTTTATAACTTTTCTTATAAATTCTATGTATGTGTAATCCTCGATTGCTTAAATATTATTTTATAATCTATGTGAAAGCATGGGTGTATAACAACAATAAATAAATAAATCTTACTGTATTGAAGGATTATTTTTTTTAATTTTCTGTTTACGACTCTAGTTGTAAATGAATGAAGTTCGTCCTGTTTTTAAGCTGATAAACACCGCCGGTTTATGACGTTATATTATATCAAGGTTAAAAGGTTGAATTAAAAGATTAAAGGATGATTCAATGATAAAAGTTTTATTGATTGTATCAATAAATCACTTTGTTTCCGCCACCATTTAATTAAAATAATCAAACTGAAGAAGAAACCACTGGTTTCGAAACGTGTCGATTATTTTGATTGGGCGGTGAACACAAAATGATTTATTTAAAACTAGCTAGTTGTCGGCAGGGCCGGATTTATACTTTTCATAAGTATAGGCTACTTTATTTGCGCCGCCCCTTCTTCCTTCTTAGAAATTGCCACCTATCATAATCACTCACTTGTAGGCTTTTATTAGGTGACACACAATTTTCAAAATAAATATTCAAATATAGGTTAGATAGGTATTCAAAAATGAAATAAACCAACGAATTAGTCTTAAAATAAAACTTTAACATGAAACAAAAATTACAATTTTTTACAGGATTTTTTATATAATATCTTCGTATTTTATAGTATTCAATAAGTCTGCTTCTATGCATAGAAATATTTCATTACTTCCTCTGAAAGCGAGACCTCTTGACGCCTTCTTGATGCTCTTTTATTATGTCAACAATTCTCTTTAAAATGTTCTTCCAATAAGCAATTTCCTCATTTAGTTGGGCAGTTAATGAAAATTGAATACAGCCATGAATCAAACCTCTAGATCTTAAAGCGAGAATGCAGGACTTTTGGTTTTGAGAGTTTTCGTGTTGAGCTACTTGAATTTCTGCATTCTTCCAATCATTGAAATCTTGCACTTGCTAGCCAAATTGTGTCCTGTTCTCAACAGATCCAAATGACAAACAGGGTCTGCGGAATACGAAGCCTTTGCTTTCCGAATAGACAAGCCAATTTCTTTCTTTTACTATTCTTCATTTTTCTGAAGAATAGATTTTTTGTAGATAGCGGCGATGATCTGAATACATTCTCCAACTTTTGTGAAATCACAAGACTTGTTTTGTTAAAAACCATGTCTTGCAATAATGTCTCTCGTCGAATCGTTTATTTCCCATAAGAATGGATCTTCGTTCAGTTTTGTGGTTGATTGAATTTCAGTAGCTTTCGCGACTAGAGATACTTCTTCACTGCCTGACCTCAAATTCCTGCCAATTGTTGTAGCTATTTCACTGTCAGAAATGCCGGAATCAGAAAGACGAACAGGTTTTACTGAACACACCGATTGAGCTGATGCAAACTGGTCAGCTCAATCGGAGTACCAGTACCTTGTCCATATTGATCTTCCTTACACTACTCCCACTCCCCAAGTTCTTTTATGTAATACTTAATGCCTCGTTGCTGTTTTTACTTTTGAAAAAAGTGTCTACTTTCCTTGTTTTCTGAAGAGCATGCTGTTGTTCTTCTTTTTTTAATTTGGCTTTCTTTCTGTACTTCACCACTAAGTCGCTTTCTTCCGTCCGTTTTTCATCGTATGAACATGAAATATTTTGATAAATCTGTAAAAAGAAAATGTAAAACGCCGATCTTAAAAGGTTCTGGGCTAGATGACGCTGTAATAAAGGTCACCCTTACCGCCCGCGAAGTGGCATAAACATAAGTAACTGTCTAACATTGGATAGGAACGAGTATTGGGAATTAGCGACTTTTACCTAATGAGATTTAACGTTTAATGGATAGAAAACTCTATCTATCCGAAGTGTCTTGTTTTTTGTTTATAATCGCACACAAACTTAACGGTTTACCAAAGAGCCGAGCGAGTGCCGCCCCCAGAACTCTGCCGCCCCTAGGCCGCGGCCTATAAGGCCTATTGACAAATCCAGGACTGGTTGTCGGCATGTGTTGCAACGCCATATTCAAAGAAATAATTTGTTTCTCCCTGCATGTCTTTTCCCGTGCGTCCCACAATCCCAACCCGCGTTCCCCTTCCATCGTCCACGCCTTCCCTCTCCCCTCTACGACTCCCCCGTCCCGCCAACCCCCTTTCCGCGTTCCATATATTCAGTCCCAGCACATTCAGTTTTCAAACAGCTCGCGTGCCACCTATTACAATTTTTTTAATTCAAATTTTCATTTATCATATAATACAAATATTCATTTTTCCTCCATTTTTCATCCCTCCTACAACATGGGCAGAATACCATATTTGCTCCTTCTTCTCCTCAAAAAGACCTCTACACAGCACCTTAAAAAATGATACAGGTTCTGAGGGAAGTAATTTTTCTCAGGGCCGCCTGTGTGGAGTTAATGTAAAAAAAATACCTATCGGCCCTTTGGAATACCAAGGTTCCATCTGTTGCGGTAACTTCACGCGGTAATGAACTCTAAGAAGCTTACTGAAGATCCCATTATCACAGCAACAGATGGAACCTCGTTATTCCAAAGGTCGTTGTTCCGTTGTAATTTTCTTTGTTACTTACTAAAAATACAAGAGAAAGTTCATGTTGGGATATGAAGTAAAATCGACATCCAGAAAATTATTATTTGTATGTATTTTTATTGTTGTATGTATTTTGTTGTTGTTGCAGGATGACGATCGAATACATTCTACTAAATCCAGAAAAGAAACCTCTTGGCTATTTCTACAGAATCAAATACTACTTCCTCTTGATCCCTATAGTGATAGCCACACTGCTGCTTATTATTGTTAATGTAGACTTTGACATTACTTTTCAAACTAATTCACAAAAAGACAAAATCTTAGATTTCTCGTGGAATTCTGAAATTCACGACCTTTCATATTTTGATAATACTGATAAGGGATATTTTGTAAAGACAAAAGGATGCACTATTCCAGCTTTTGATCCATTCGATCCATCTGTTGTTAAGTTCTATGAAAAGCAAAACCCTCTTATTTGTTACAATGAAACCAATCCTCCCTTGGTGGAGTCCGATCATAACAGCATCTGGATAGTTGAAGAGAACATCTCTAACTATAACATAACCAACAGAGATGAACTGCAGTGCAGATACAAGCCGTTTTATAGACAATCCTCCAAAAAAGATTCCAGTGATGATCGATATGAGTATCTCAAAGAAAGTTTCGATTTCAATGAAAGAACAGATATCAAACACGAGTTTATTCTAGTAGAATGTAAAGACCCAACAAAAGTCATCTATAAAGACTTCCACTCTTTTGTCATCAAAGATATTCCAAAGAAATCAACTAAAAGTACTTCAAAAACTGATAAATATAACGTTCTCATACTTGGAATTGACGCAGTATCAAGACTGAACTTTCACAGGACGATGCCAAAAACTTTGAAATTCTTGCTCGATTCTGGCGCTGTAGAATTTAAAGGATACAATAAAGTCGGAGACAATACTTATCCAAACCTGATACCTGTGTTGGCTGGCGTTAGCGAAAACGAATTAGCAGAAACGTGCTATACGGGAAAGAGCCCTCGTTTTGATAAATGCCAGTTTATTTGGAATGACTACAGCGACAACGGCTACTACACGGCGTTCGCAGAAGATGCAGCTCCCATCAGCTTATTTAACTACATGAAACGTGGATTCATCGAGAAACCCACTGATTATTACTGGAGAACTTTCGCGATACTAGCAGGTAAGGAGATAGGACACGACAAACGATTGAACGCAAACCTGTGTCTCGGACCAAGGAAATACGTAGATGTTCTACTGTCATATGTGAAGAAGTTTGCTGCAACAATGCTGGACAGTCCGTACTTTGGTTTCTTTTGGCAAACTTCCACAACCCACGATTATTTAAACTACCCCATGCTCTGCGATGACAGCTACGAGACTCTGTTACAATCTTTGACTTTTGATGGTTTTCTGGACAACACGATCGTGGTGGTAATGAGCGATCATGGAATCAGATGGGGTTCAATCAGATCAACCCAGCAAGGCCGGATGGAAGAACGTCTTCCATTCCTATACTTCCTCTTCCCTGAAAGGTTCAAAGAATCGCACCAACTTGCCGTATACAACATGAAAACCAACACAAGAAAACTTACAACACCATTTGATCTACATGAAACATTGATCGCTTTACTCAACCCAGATCTAATAACAGACGAAAACTTACACCAAAAGACAGTAAAAAAAGAGTATTTGAAACGTAGGGGTATAAGTCTGTTTCTTCCTATTCACGAGAATCGGACTTGTGATTCTGCCAGCATTGATCCTCATTGGTGCACCTGTCACCAAACCAGGAAGCTAGAAGTGGCCAGTCCCTTGGCTTTCGACGTGTCCGGTATAGTCGTGGACCATATGAACAGTCTTCTATCAAACCTCGAACAATGTGCTGAACTCAAGATCAATAAAATACTGGATTTTAATGTCGAAGAAACGTCTCCAGAAGTATTAAGTGAAGTGAAAGCCAGTGTGTTGGATTATACGATTGTCTTGGAAACTTTGCCGGGAAATGGTGTGTTTGAAGCAACTGTGACTAACAGTACAATTTTTGGTCTCAAAGTGACCGGGGCTGTGAGCAGAATTAATCTTTATGGAAATCAGAGCTTGTGTATAGATGAGTTCCATTTGAAACTGTATTGTTATTGTAGTGATTATTTACCACCTAGTAAATAAATGATTTTGTAATAGTGTACATTGATTTTTTTTCGCAGATTCTAAAACAGTAATGGAATTTTCATAAAATCAAGAGGAACGTGGAGCAATTGTAATATTTTGAAGCTGTAGAGGAAGGATGACAAAAGCGCCATACAGCTGTGACATTAAATACGAACCTACAAAA
Organism: Glyphotaelius pellucidus; assembly: GCA_936435175.1. Lineage (NCBI taxonomy): Eukaryota > Metazoa > Arthropoda > Insecta > Trichoptera > Limnephilidae > Glyphotaelius > Glyphotaelius pellucidus. Next base: position 12,007,463 of record OW386560.1, read on the forward strand.
TAAGTTCTATGTTACCTATATTTTGTCTTATCTTTATTTTCACTGTAATTAAAAAAAAAAAAAACATAAACTGTTTTTTTTTATTAACAATTTTTTTGGTACAATTGTTAAAAAAGTTAAATTTGCAGATTAACCAAAAAAATCCCACATAGGCATCGTCACGTGGGTATACTTGAGTGTTTTTAAAAAAGTTAAAATTTTACTCATAAACATACGTTTTCTTTATAGAAGATTAAAAATAACATTAAATACATAAAAAATAAATTCAGTGTTTACTGAAATACAATTCAAAGGACGTGTTCATAAAGATTAATAAAAAATGTTAAGTTACAGCAGGTCAGAGGTTACAGCAAGTAAATGTTTGTATCAATGGTTTTTATTCAAGACTTAAATACATTTTTATACTTGCTGTAGGAGGATTTATTTTTACAATCAATTTCTGTAGCCTTATAGAGAGCATTATATCTTTTTGGTGTAATAAAATATGCATGTCTTTGCGAAAACCCTCGACTCTGTGCAGAAACGGGCGGTCCGTTTGATAGATTCTCCTAACTTAACAAACGGACTGCAATCTTTAGAGCACAGGCGTCAGGTGGGAATGCTATCCTTGTTCTACCGGTATTACAATGGAAGATGCTCCGAGGAACTAGCGTCACTGATCCCCTCGGCACCGGTGCATAGTCGAGAAACACGCTAAACACGCGCTCAACATTTGTACACGGTTGACATTAGTCACATGAGAACGGGTCGTTTCTACGACTCGTTCTTGAGTTCAACAGCCCGGCTGTGGAACGATTTGCCGGCTTCTGTGTTTCCTCCCTCCTACAACATGGGTCTCTTCAAGACCCATGTTCACTCCTTCCTCTCCCCAACAGCACCCTCCACACAGCATCTTCAAAGATGACATAGGCCCTGAGGGAAATTATTTCCCTCAGGGCCTCCTATGTGTAGTTAATATAAAAAAAGCCTAGTTTTGCACAGTGGAACTTCAAATACATTATTTAACCTATTACTAAAACGCTTTTATTTTTTTGTAAAAATAATATTTCGTGTAAATAAATATTTTAAATATTGTATACACAAAATTTTTCTTTTATCTAACAATTCAGCTTCATGGAATAATTGCACGGAGGGGTAGTTCATATCTTTATGCAACTTTATTTTGTATGTATGTAAAAACCTTATGGGAGTTTAAATAAATAAATAAAATACCCTATATTGTTTGTTTGTGCTTGTGAGAGCTTTTTTAGAGTTCACAGAATATATGGGATACTCTAAAAGACTTGATTTGACGAGCAACGAACAATATCTATAGCTTATTGCTTAGGTTTATCTTTAATGTCACAGCTGTTGATATGGCGCTTTTGCCATTTTTTCTTTCCGGTATCGATGTGATTACACATCTGGTAATCCGGAAGAGGGGTAGAATGCCACAGAGTGGAAGATACTCTCAGTATCGTCCTGGTGTAAGACCACAATTCAGAAATGAAACGTTGCCTGAAATGGCTTCAGCCGTGTTTGGCGACCAGATCTGAATAGATAGGTACTTCTCCACTTTCCTCTTCCTCCACCTTCTTCCCCTCCCCACTATCTTCAGCCTCACAACATACCCTGTGATGGTCCCACCCCGCTGCACGGGTTTTTTCACCCCCCCTTTCCTTTTCTCTCTTCGTCGTTGAGATCTCCGATTGGAAGGTTCAGCTACGCTGTTTTCCTGATCTCGTTTTCCCAACCCCTGTGATGCGAACACAGTAAAGCAAGGTTGTTCTGGGAAATCTTACAATAAACCCTTTACTTCACGTTGTGATTGATTTTTGCTTCGAAGCCTCCAGATTATTTGGAGTAGGAATTTAATGTATTTACTCTTTTTCGTGGTAACTTTCGACTCTTTAAAAGGCGTGGAAGAATTTTTTCTGTTGTCTTCTCAAACGCATGAAGGATACGCCCTGTCTAACTGCCCCATACTACAGATGCCTATGGCCCTAACTGTATACTCGCGTAGAGTCCCCGTTCCCCGCTATAGTGATCCCTTTTGCACCTAGATCAATTAAATGGCAATACAAGTTCATTATTTACTTTAATTTAAATGTACGTACCTAGAGGTGCCTCTCTACGGCCGAGTAGGCTGCTCCCGCGACTCCCAATCTGAAATACCTATCCTATGCATAACCGTTAGAAATATTGTTATTGTTAGTAGCACCAATTTACGGCAGAACTAGGGAATCTTAAGGAAGTGATAAAAGGAAAGGAAGGAGAATTTCTTTGCAAACTAGTATTGGCTCCTCCACTAACCAAGTTGACCGAGTGGGCAGTTCTCCGGACACAACTATCCCGCCAATGCATGTCTGAGCTATACCCCGGTATCTGGCGGATCTCTTGGACGATCACCCTGACATACCCGGACTCACTCATGCCAGAGGAAGAACAGCAGGCTTTCAAACCTTTCCCAGTCAACTCCAATACTCATTACGCCTCCAGATTCTACGTTACTGGCTCTAAAAGGGGTATTTCCATTTCGTCCCTTGTCATGACTCTACTCGCGGGCAAGTGGCGCGAAGCTGTGAGGCAGACCATTAAAGCCGACCGTCTTCGTCTTTCCACCTCCAATAGTTGACATAAGGCGCACTTTGTGGGCCTTACGTTTACTTTTGGGTTGACACAGATGAGAGAATGCAACAACGTTACAGAATTTTCCCGCAAGATACCCTGTTAACGGTCTCCTCCACTCAACCTTGCAGGCTTCCCGTGATGTCTAAAGTCAAACGCCTCCGTCAGCGAATCGTGCCCATGACATACAATTCGGCATCCCTGGTACATAACCTTTCGCGCCCGTTCGCTCGACATGATCCCGCGAAAGGGAATGACCTCCGACACAGCGCGTGACCCGCCCAGTATGTGGCTGGTACCTCTCCTCTTCGTAACATGGTAAGGTGGGGGAAATTCTTACCATTCGACATACGTATCTCACTTATGTATAGTCTCAGTACCGTCGTACACATTCCTCAAACGTGAAAATTTAATTCACGCAATACAACAGGTAGAAATTTCGCAGATAAACAGGTTGATATAATGTTATACATGCATAGAATCGTGAATCTGGTTCTCACGCCCTCCTCCTGTCGAAGTCTGCGCCAAACTGTCAGCCAACGCCTGCAATTGGGTAAGTTGTACTGCCAAAATTTCATCAATTCGATTGGGTGTACTATCGTAGTCTTATTGCCTCTGCGTTCCTAGGTACTTGTAAGAACCATTTTTTGCTGCTGTTCCGTTCCTAGCATCCAGCTGTTAGGCGACGGTTCGGGTGGCTGGACCCGAGTGATAACGGTGAAGAGAAAAAAAAACCCCTGACCGACACGCACACTTATAGTAAACAATAGTTCAATTGACTGCTTCGTTCTTGCGGTCAGCATGTCCTGTAATTTAAATTATGGAGTTGTAATTCGACTTACCGAGAGTGATTGATAACTGTACCCTTTATCCTAGCGGGAATACACGCTCGTTGTGATTTTGGACCTGCACCTGTTATAACCTGTGGGAAAACAAAGAAACCCTTTCCACCTCCCTACGACCATTCCCCCCCCCCCCCTGTTATGTAATGTCCTGAAATCTATACTCTGTTCGATCATCTGTAGTTATCATTTTTTGTTATAGCTTCCGTCAAGCGGTATATTTATTATTAAAGCCCAAATTAATCTACGTAAAGTTTATACGATTTTTCCTGTAAAGTGAATTCCGTTATGGTTTGATTACTCCTTTCACCTCCCTAATAATGAGTCATCTCTTTATTTATTTTATTTATTTATAGTTGATTAATTTGATTATTACACGTAGAAAAGAAGAACACGTGATTTTATCCACTATCGTTTAACAATTTATCACCGCGATTATTGCAAACACAACTTATCACTGAATTTACGTTTTTTTTGCAGCTATTTGTCTATTATTAAGTTAGTTTTACCTCTTCATATTTCCGCAAAATTAAAAAAAAATTATATTAATAAACTCCGGACTCCCTTTTAATAAAATTACCACTATCTGTTTTCACTGAAGTTAATTAACCGTTGCTACGAGCTGGTTAGAACCAAAACTTCCAGACTTAACCGTATTCTTCCGCCGAATTCCACTGACTGACTCTCGTTATCAAAAAAACTGCATATTTAAAACGAAAATCTCCCATCAATCAAAATAAGTTCATGCAATTTTGAGTCGTATTTACTAGCTTGCCACCCACCACTCTTGCTTCATGCCTCTTCCTGCCTTCTACTTTTGTCACAGTCCCAACCCTTGAAATCGGGGTCCCAACCATCTCGGTCTAGCAAAATAAAACAGGGGTGGACCTCGCGCTCGACTCAAACTTGTCATAGGACATTTTCTCCCACTCAAAATAAATGTATTACACCGCACTACCCCTGCATACATTCTGGAATAATTTATTATTATTATCATTATTTTATAACCTAACGCGAAGGAATTTTATTCTACGCATTATTCTACGAACAATATGTATTCTCCCTTGTTTTTCCGTATTTGTGAGTGTTTAGGCCTTATACTCTGACAAACTCTCTCTTTAAACAAATAGCAACGCCCGTAAGGCTTTTCCCAGTATTAAACTCACATTTTTATTGATTTCGATTTTCATTTATGGCCATTTATCACCACCATGGCCTAATCTGTCCCTGTTCTTTGCATCTCCACTAAGTAACCTCCCACATCTCATCGTCTCGTTCTTTCGAAAAAGGTGATAACTGTCAAAATGATTTGTTAATCTCTCCAAAAATCACACTCGAATTTGTAAATAAATTTAGAATTAGACAGGCCGTTAAATTTTATGCATTTGGCTAATTACTTTTTCCACTATTTTGTACGTAACCTAGAGTGGTGATTTCGGCTTAATGACCTCTTCTAAGAGCCAAAATCGTGTTACCTGTCAATCTCTTAGAACGTCACTTATGTACAAGAGATTGTAAACCTTCCCCATGTCGCTCCTAATAACTGAAACGCAAAAGTTCATAATTAACCCAAAATCTACTTCCTGAACGATCTTTTTCAAAATCTCAATAGAGTCTCGGTCCCGAATTTCAACAGTTATCAATTTCTTATTTTTGGTCATCATGAAGTGAGTTATGATCAAATTCATAAGGGTCTGCATTCCATACCATGGACTTCGTGAGAACTCTCGCTCCTTCAACCAGATAAACGCCTTTAGCTCCGCCTCTCTCTCGCTATTCGTTGTGTTCAAAATAATTGTTAATTTATCATTTCCAATTTGTCCAACGTTTTACATCTCCGATAGTCTAGCACCTCCCACGCGATAATTAACCCGTATTTTATTACAGACTCCTTCAATTTCGTTTTCAAACACCCCCAACAGAGGTCAGTAATATGATCGAATTTAAATATTTAAAAAAAAAATTTCCTCGTCTACTTGTTCAAACAACACTGAACCATCACAACCCCTATTGGGGATGCCGTACGCTTACACAAAATACAGCTGAGTTTCCCGCAAGAGATGTGGAGAGATGAGGTATAAAACTTATTTTCAAATGCATCAAGAATAATACTACTTGTCTATACACTGCGTAGATATACCAACGTACTAGTACAAAAAATCGTAAGTAAAACGAATAAGTACAAAAACCCTGTAAATAATTCGTTTGGTATTCATACCAATAATTATTATTAAAGGTATTTTTGAAGTCGATTTTAGGTTTGCAATTGGAAATAATGCCCAAAAATTTATAATACTATACTGGATGAGATATGCGGTTGTGCAGAGTAGATTGTTATGTTTTGTGTAAAAGAATAACTGGCGAAGGACCTTGATTTTGTGTTTACTATCACTGCTTGAAAAAATGGTAAAAAATACATGTGGCATGGAAAGGAAAGGACTCACCGAAAGGATGAAAGAATTTGTAGGCTGGCCCTCGTCTGCTTTCTCTCCCATCCAATATGCACAAACAGCGATAGGCGCGAATTATTTATTTGATAATACACGGCGGATTTATTTTAATAGCGGTTCACAGCGGAGCACAAAAATGGCTATTTGTTGCGGCGGGCGTTTTATTACAGACTGAGTAAGAATTGACGGGTAGGCAAGGGATAGGTAGGAAAAGGAATTTGCAACAATATTAATACCAATACCAAGCAGTGACAGTATGTATGCGTGCTATGTAGGTATGATTATGTGTAGGTATGTGTATGGGCGTAACCATATACTAATTATAATATCGGGGGGTCAACTGTCGGAGATCAACTGTTTGGTCACCAACTCTTCAATAAGTTTTGTACCCTACGAGGGTATTTCACCATCGTCTTGATAGCTTATCCGTAGAATAACATGTATTTTCGATTGATTGAACATATAAAGTAATAAATATAAAAGATATCGAAAGAAGGGTAAAAAGGGTAAATGCCGGTAACTCCATTAATGGAGAACTGAATGCCGTTGGCGCTAATAAAAAAAACTGCCAAAAGAAGCGAAGCTAGCAGTTCACAATGGAATCCTGGTACCTACCCTGATGTATGGCAGTGAGGCATGGAACTGGCAGAGAAGGATGAAAGTAAACTGAATGCTGTTGAAATGAGATCCCTGAGGCGTATGTGTTGTAAAACCATGTATGATCGTGTGAGAAATGTGGAGATCCGCAAAGAATGCACGGCTGATGTAAGCATAATGAGTAAGATTAAAAAAGGGACCCTCAGATGGTTTGGGCATGTAGAGCAAATGAACGAAGAAAGTAGTGTAAGAAGAATATATGACGCAAATGTGAATGGTAGAAGAAGTCGGGGACGCCCGAGGAAGACATGGCACGATCAAGTGAATCAGATACTTGAGTCGGGCCATGTCAAAAGTCAGAATAATAGAATGTATGAAACGATGTATGAATGTGAGTGAAGCAAAGAGTGTATGCCAGGACCGAGTTGTTCGGCCGGTCCTCTCTGCCTACCCCTGCGGAAAACGGCGTGATGGTTAGTTATTAGTTAGTTAAAAAGTAATAAAGTCCTAGCTTATGATTCGGTACTGGAACCTATGAATAGTGGCTAAATATCGGATATCTTAGCGGAGTTTTCGACCTATTGCTAGTATTTATTTGTTTGTTTATTAATGTACCTACATTATCCTATGGATAAGCTATCAAGAAGATGGTGAAATAACCTCTAAATAAAGTGTAATTGGTTTTGAATCCTGTAAATAAAATATAACTTTTTGTTCATAATGATGGTACCTACCTCGTAAGAGAAATAAAATATTGTCATATTATTCGTAACACGGGAGTGTTTGTCTTTATTTTAAGAAAAGAAGAAAGATATTGAACTTTTTTATTTTTCTACAATATATTATAAACATTCTTCATTTCTATTATATTAATACATATTGTCTGTCAAATAAGAGTAGAAAATATTAAAAATGGAACTACAAAATTTGTAGGCTGGCAATACCAATTTACCGCTCAAATATTATTTTAAAGTGCAATGACACTGAAAATACACTGTGTACACATTACATTTTTTTGTGTGTTTTACAAAGTGATTGGTTTTCATTTAATTTAACACAAATTTGAATTTAACAGTAGGTAGAAAGGAAGAACATTAATGGTGAGTTTAGTTACACTACTTTTAGATCTGAATGAGTTAGGTATATTCAGATCTAAAATTAGAGACATGATCTAAGGCCTGGACAACGCTAGGTAATTAAGCTAATATTAAATAAATGTGAGCAATTTCTAAAGTGTGCTTTATATTTTATTACAATTTCGTTATACTTAATAATGTTAACACAAAATTGCAAAGGTATAATAATAATATATCTATATGCAATTCTAATTTTAAGATCAGTGGGTAAGTGGCTATATTGCAATAATTTTTTTTTTTTTACTTTTATGCCTTTTTAATTTTTAATAAAAATGTAGGTTACACAGCTTTAGATTACCACCATGATTATATTTTTAGTATTGTCATTTGAACAACAGTGACGCCCTCCTATGTTTTCTACTCTTATTTGACAAACTGTAGTTTTTTTCCTAAGGACGAAATGACCAAATCATCGGAAAAGAAAATATATACTGAAAAGACTCAACGAGCGGGTATAGACGAAACCTGATTTAATTAGACGAGTTTGTTGGTAATGTTAGGTATTAATCTTTACAAATAACTCAAAAACACATTGTTATATCTGAAACTGTTTACAAATTACAGCTTCAAATGCACTTGGAATTGTACCTAATACTAATATTAAAAAATGAAACGAGACGAAATGACGTTTGCTGCTGGGTGATAATATGTGTAGGAAAAACTAGGGATGCAAGGAAAAGGAATAACCAATCACATACCACTTTACTTTCTTTTTAGTTTAAAAACTAGATTATGTACACGAAAAACACCAACAATTTGCTTCTATGGTAGTTCCAATTCTTCTTCTGTTTTTCAAAAACAAGTGCACTCGAATTTGCTATTTTTTGCCATGGTTCCAAATTTCAAATACTTTTCCAGCAAGGTGATGGCTCGGATGAGGTAGGTACTGGATAATTTAGATCCCGGTAGGAACAATGCATATTCTCATTTCAAAATCAAATACACATGATTTAAGTCATATTTAACGGAAATTAAAATTTGATGCTCGCGTTATTATGCGAAGAATATAAATGATTTAATATTCATAAATTGTTTTTCTACACTCTGTTGTTAGTTAGAGCTACGAGACATAGATGGCTCTAGTGTAGATTGTTCGTAGAAGTTAGAGACTTGTACGACAGATGACGGTAGTATATGGGTCATTTGAAAGGTCTTGAAAAAATGCCATACTACACACTCGTCCCGGATATAGTCTTTAGACTTTAGAGTTATAGTTTAAATAAAGACAGTATTTTGTTGAGTAGGAGTTTTTTTCAACGTTCACAACATTCTGAAATATATATTTTTTAAAAACAAAAATATTTCCCAAAGAACGAAAGTAGAATGACAAAAAGAAATAAAAACTTTTTTTTTTGTGAACCTCAAATTGTAATATTTAATCATTGATGAGGCCTCCGTGGTCGAGGAGTAAGGCTCTTTACTCGCAATCTGAAGGTCGCGACATCGAATCCCGGCGTGATTAATTGTTTGTTTAATTTGTGTTATTTCACAATTAATTCAATCAAAATAATGCATAGTAGGTATATTTGGAGCACGTTCCAGAGTGGAAGATACTCTTTCGTAATTACATTCTTTTCCGTCTTCTTCTTTTTGAGTGGGTATACGGCACCTTAAGGAAAAATTCTATTTTTATAAACTTCATATCTCTTGTAGGAGACCTAAATGTTTTCAATTGGCCATTTTTTAGTGGTGTGTGTTGGTCCATAGATACAACTTTGAAGTCTTTGTTCGATATACTCTAATAATGTATAGCATGCAGGGTTCAGATTCTAATGTCACCTCCATGTAAGTATCGTCAGATTATTAAGTGCGAAAAGCATGCAGATGACAGGACGCCGAAAATGATGAGTTTGTGGGGGTCCCAATGGAAACGGCAAAAGGGCATATCAAGGAGGATGTGAATTGACTGCACGGAAGAGGATCGAAGTAGGTCGGAAAGGACTGACGACTGGAGGTGAAAGGTGAGTGGAGAAATCTTACGGATGAGGTCAAATCCAACCCCGGGATGTACATTGTTTACCGTAATGATGACGGTAAGGTTAGAAAGATCTGGCAGCCTCTCGGTGTCTCCCTCCTCTTCCTTTTATATCTCTGTATAGGTGCTTTGTCTTGGCACATATGCACGCGCAATGGGCAGAGGTAATTTATTGTATAATGTATTTGTAAATGTAGAAATTGCGTTGGATATCTGTTCCGGTGGCTGGCGGCGGGAGGTATGTGGCCGCACTACAAAAACCGCTGAATGCAATCAATGCTCGGACAGGGTTACCGCAAGGGCGTCACACGGGTCCACAATTAAAAACATGTATGTACAATGAACTCCAGCCAACTTTTTTATTTATTTTTATATTTGTGATACAAAATAAGCATGAGTTTATGGCATCCCCAATGGTGCTAAACTAGTAAGGAAAGGAAAGAGATGGGAGAAAAGAAAGATGGAGAAACACGTCTGTTAAAATCTAATCACTTTTCAAATCTGAATAAATATTTAGAGAATTTTCGAATATCACACTGTTGTCGAAAAATGGACAAGTTTATTTATACGCTCACTTAATTTGATAATCTAAAAAGTTTTTACAGTTACGTAGGTGTTCGAAAAATTTTAGGAAGCGTTGTTTCACAAAATTTGAACAATTTACCAATTTTTCAAAGTTAATATTTAAGTTATTTATACGCCTGCGGTTTAACTTTTAGTTGCTGTATTGTTCAAATTCTGTGAAACAATCCGTTAAGTGTCTTCATTTTGGGATATGGGTACCGCCGCCCCAGGTACCATTTATTCGATAACCAACAATTCTGCCATAGTCATCCCAAGTGGTTTGCTACATTTGATGACTTAGCAGGGTTCATGGGGTGAGGTTTGTCCGGGTCTTGACGGCAGTTGGCAGGGGGCAGGCCAGATAGGGAGATACCGGTTAAGGAAGTCCTTTCGATCTCTCCAGCAGAACTCTTTCGGAACATTGCCTTGCACCTATGTGGGAGGGTTGGATTCATACATCAGTTACTCCTGGATACATTGACCTCCATATTCCTACCCACACCTCTTATCTTTTTCCTTCCCAGAACTTCCTCTCCTTCCTTTTCTATAAATACCCTCCACACAGGTGACACAACTGAGGGGAAGGGTCTCCTGTATGAAACCATTGTTATAAAAATTGTGTTATTTTTGTTTTATAAAAAGTGTGTTATTTTTGTTATAAAAAGTGTGTTATTTTTGTTATGTAAAGAATATGTTATTTTTGTTATATAACACACCCTCCACACAGCATTCCCAAAGATGACACGACTAAGGAGAAGGGTCTCCTGTATGGAACTGTTGTTATAAAAAGTGTATTATTTTTGTTATATAACACACCCTCCACACAGCATCCCCAAAGATGACACGACTGAGGAGAAGGGTCTCCTGTATGGAGCTGTTGTTAGAAAAAGTGTGTTATTTTTGTTATATAAAAAGTGGGTTATTTTTGTTACATAAAAAGTGTGTTATTTTTGTTATGTAAAAAGTGTGTTATTTTTGTTACATAAAAAGTGTGTTATTTTTGTTTTATAAAAGTGAGTTATTTTTGTTATATAAAAAGTGAGTTTAAATATTAGCTTTTTTCATTTAATTAAAATATTATTTTTCTGAATAGCAGTTCGAAACACGCCATAAGCAAGCAAAGAATCTGGGGTTCGCGTCAAATCTGATTGCGATACCCACAAACACAACATTCTGCCAACTCTTCTGTTACTTTTGTCAGCCCTGTACAGAATAATGACGTTCTCTACGGGCGAAAACTCAGTTAAAAAAAACGAATGAATCATAATGAATTAAGTCGTATATCGGTCAGGCAGCGAACAGCCAGTTGCCCGGCGGTCGCGAAACAGTAATCAGTGCCTTTGCTGTGCATATCCACCTGTTCAGACACAGACAAACTTTATAAAGTTTAATAAAAAATAGTGTATTATAAATGTAAGGAAATAAAATAGCCAAGCAAATTTGTTCCTGACAAATATTTATTAACTCAAAAATCTGTGGTTTTCAGTTCTACAAAAAGTTGCGTTTCAGAAAACATTTAGTGACTGTCTAGCAAAAAAATTCAAACTCAGCTTGCAAAAAATAATTGTGTATGAACGACATTTAAAGCGGTTGTACTGAAGTGAATCAATCATTTAAAAAACAGTGGGTTTCTGTGTTATTTTTTGTTATCTGATTAATTTTAATAATCACTTAGTGTCTGTGAGGGTAGGCAGAGAGGGTAAACCTCCACGCGTAACGGATGTATCGCATGAATGAAGCATTGTACAATAGCGGAAATTGTTTTGATTTTTAGCTATTGGAAAATATGCTTTTTTCTGTTCTCTGGGTGTCTTGTCGTAATGAATTGCTTCATTCATTTAAACTGGATTTTTAGTTGTAAAAATTACGATTTCAGATGATTTAGGTTTAAAAGAAAATATTAACTGCACATTCTACTGATGAAAGTGAAGTGTGAATTGAGGTCTTGAAGATATGATATGTTGTAGGTTTATAAGTCACCAAATCACAGTCGAGCTTTTGAGTAAAAGAACACGTCGTGAAAATGGGCCATTCTCATTTGGGAAACGTGCGTTAACATTACGCATTTTGCGTGTTTCCTATTCTGTGTATCAGTAGCAAAGGGATCAGATAGTTTTTTGTAGCACCTTCCATGAAATTCTGGTATAACAAATACAACATACCAATATACCATACTTGACTCCCGCGTTTTAAAATTTGCGATCCATCTATGAAATCCATCCTTCTTTTGACGAATTCTTCAATTCGAAACAAAATTACAACGGTAGCTTTGGTATGTTTTTAGGTTTTCACGGCCAAAAAGTATTTTTGTTATTGTTTTTGGGGTGTTATGCCGTGTTTCGCTACCACCTTCTTTAGCCAACGTTTCGGACAGCGTTACAGTGTCCATCATCAGGGCAGATGGGCTCATCTGAAAAACAATAACAAAAAAAAAACGGTAGCTTTGTTTGAAAGTTCACGGACACAAATGTTTTGGTGGCGCGGCGCGTACTGCGTGGCGTCAAACATGCACCCGAAGCCGGGTTCTGAAATTCAACCACGCAGACGCCCAGGCATTAATTAATACTGTTCGATATATTATTATCAGGAATATCGAACTACCTATCAAAATGCTTCCAGTAAAATTGTCCTCAGTTGGAATGTTCCGTACCGAAATGTCCCCGGTCAAAATGTTCCCTGCCAAAATGTACCTAGTCAAAAGTCGCGCAGAGGTAAGAACTCAAATGGAAAACACAATAACAATAAATAAATTTATTAAAATGGTAGGTTATGTTAGCAACGCTTTGGCAAGGAACATTTTTAATGGAAACATTTTTACTGGTAACATTGTCATAAGAACGTTATTATCTAGAACTGTATAAAATAATATTTTCAACACAGCATAAAAAGATTTGTTCAACAGTTTGAGTTGCTTTCTTATAAAAACGTTTAAAGTACCTACAATAACTGAGTTCGATTTTTTTATCATAGCTTACCTCTTCGGAGATATAAATAGAGTCTTGCAGTTCATCGGCTACCTTACCGTATTTCCGTAGAAGCAGGCAGAGAGGAAATATGACAACATTTCCTACCAAGCAGTAAAGTAAAGTTAGCAGAGTAAAGAAGCGGAAAAGTAAAGTTAGCCTCCCAAAAACTGGGCTTACTATACAGGGCCCGCAGATACTTTAATAGTTCACAACTGCTAACCCTGTACATGTCGCAAGTGCGCCCTACGGTTGAATTTGGCAACCACCCCTTAGGCACCGATGCCGAAGGGATCAATGATGCTTCAGATCAGAGCATCTTCCATTGAAATACCGGTAGAACAGGGACATCATTCCCACCCGACGCCTGTGCTCTAAAGATTGCAATCCGTTTGTTAAGGTGGAAGAATCTATCAAGCGGACCGCCCGTTTTTGCACAGAGTGAAATATTTTGGAGCTCCAGACCAGCCAAACACGCGCCCAACAAATGTACACCGTTGACATTTGTCACATGACAATGGGTCGTTTTTTCGACTCGTTCTTGAGTTCAACAGCTCGGCTATGGAACGATTTGCCGGCCTCTGGGTTTCCTCCCTCCTACAACATAGGTCTCTTCAAGACCAATTTCATTCCTTCCTCTCCTCAAAAACACCCTCCACACAGCATCTCAGATGACATAAGCCCTGAGGGAAATTACTTTCCTCAGGGCCTCCTGTGTAGAGTTAATGTAGAAGCAATTTTCTATCGTATTTTTATTTTCTTTGGATCTGACCATTCAGCAAGATCTCCAAGTGTCCCTTTCTTGGACTACTTTAACGCACCTATCTACAGTAGGTCCGAACTCTCCCCGCACAGCCTCTGGAGTAACCTAGTAAGTTGCTAGGGAAAGCCCAATGTACGTCTTCCTTCCTTCTGGCATTTTTAAATACATTAAAACAAAGCCACCTCGCTCGTGAATTTGAAGAAATGTTACGTTTTATTTTTCACACAATTTTAAAGAATGTGTAAGTACGAATTAAAATAAAATAGCAGAATAAAATAATAAGGGAATAACACAAAACATTTTTATTATAAGTTAAATGTCTCACTTAATATCCACTCACTAACCTGGAAATGACCATAAGAATTACATGAAAATCGAGACATTATTTATGAATGAATTTAATCTCATATTGAAGTAAACGATGAAAGTAGTATCAGTGAAACTTTAAAATGACTGAAAAAAGTTGTCGTTTGACATAGAAAGAATTTCTTTAAAATCTGAAAGTCACAGAAAGAACTTAAATGTTTTCTGTAAAAGACAAAATAAACTTATTGAATACTGAAAGAAAGACTTAAAAAAAACAATTTTTCATTCTAATGTGGATAATACACCAACATCGAGGTAATTTCAACTTTATGAGCCATTAACCAACGGCCGAGAATTTAAATTTCGTCGAACGATGATCTTGCGATCGTATCTCAACTGTACAGGGCGGTTCCGCTGAGAAAGATTAATTATTCTCCATACCAGAATTTTAACATAATAAATAATTCAATATCGATTTTATTTCATTCACAATTTGCTTTGATGATTACCTACATTCAAAAATGTTCAAACTGTTTTGTAATTATTTTTTGATCATAAGTATTTATAATTTTTCAATGATGTCTAAGCAAAATAAGAACGTAATTTATTTTTAATGTGTTTGTAAGACCGTAAATAAATATACAAACTGAAGTATTTTCGTCACAAAACAAGGGCGCTGATCTTTTTTTTTGATTTTATTTGAACTAAAATTAAAATTCTGAAAAGTAGCTTTCCCAAATAATTTATTGATTTATTTTACTGCATGATTATGATTTGAAATGTATGTTGTACAATACAAAATTTTGTTTGAAAATTTAACAAATCTGCCAACGACCTACGGTAAAACCTTATTGTACTAAAAATAAACATATTTTCTCAAAATTTAAAAAAGCTTCACTAGATAAAAGAACAGTCTTTCGAAATCAATTTATAATTTTTTGTGGAAAAGAGTCAATACGTCTAAAATTTGATTTGAAAATGACGTATTTCCGGTTTTGTCTGGTTAATCCCTCTTATATTGTGATAACTCCAACACAGAATCACAATTGTATACAAAGTTTAGGTAATGATTATAAAGACGTTAACATATTTAACACAACAATCACTAAATATGAAAATATCTTCTAATAATTTATATCAGAAAGTAGATCAACAACTCTAATTAAACAAGCTGCCTAGCTCTGCTTCGACTTATTTATTGTAATATTCCCAGTCTACCAGGTGCTGTTTTTCTTATCGTGCATGGTGGAGTATTTTATTTTTGTGGTGTTATGCTCATTTGGATGTTCTTTGTGTAAAAAATAATAAACATGCAAAAGCGCAGCTGGGTGCGGAATTCAAAATAAATAAATATAGATAAAATCTTTAAGAAAAGAGTGACTGGACAACTCAGAATTATGCAACTTCAACACCTCTTTTGAAAATTCTTTAATAGTGATTTGAAGAGTCTTTTAAAGTCTGAAAAAGAATATTAAAAACTAGTAATTAAAAACCAGCTCCGCAGGTTTTCGCTGCTAGGTCCTGCGGGCGGCTTTTGGTTCGACTTTGCCCAGTTTGAGTGTTAGTGACCATTTTATAAATCCAACAGATTGCACAGATTGAACTGATTGCAAAAATAGCTGGTTCCTCGGGTTCACTGGGATCCGGTGACAGCTAGTCACCGGGACAAGCAATGACGTCATATAAATTATATAAAAGCATGGTATTATTCACAACTGCCAGTTACAATAATATTCATATTAAAGTCAATCCGGAGAGATACACGAAATTACAAATCCAAAATTACTTACACCTGCCAGGCGATGCTAATCACGCTAGCTGTCAACGTAAGTTGCGCCTTTTTTGGCATCTCTTTAATTCATTTCTATTACAAAAGTAGATTTACAAACTCCATGTACGAAAATGGTTTTGCGTAAGGCGCGGCGTAAAAGTTCTATTCTTAGACGGATTCTTAAATTTCAACCGTAGGCTATTAATACTGTTAGATGATTGGTTAAAAAGGTTAATTAAGGTTTGGCTACGGGCTACTTTTAATTGTTTTTTCATAACTTTTAATGAATTTTCAAAGGGGTGTTGAAATCCGCAAATCTGAGTTGTCATGGAACCGGAACTTAGTGGCCATCCATAAATTACGTCACACCTTAAGGGGGGAGTAGAGAAGAGTGGCAAGGAGTATAGGGGGATCATCAGCTCTGTGACGTCACATGTAAAAATCTAAATTATTAAAACGCAAAATTAAAAAATATGTAAATAATAAATTTTGAACACTATTTTAATTATTTTAGATGTAAAATTGCAAAATATGTGACGTCACACTAGGGGGGGAGGGTGTCTCGTAAATGTGACGATGTGGGACAGGGGCGGGGGGGGGGGGGGGGAGGAAAAAAAATCATGACATGAAATCGTGACGTAATTTATGAATTGCCCCTTAAACGATTGTAAGAATAAAAAATATTTTAAAAGAAAAGGAAATACAAGCCTTTTTCGATAGTCGTGATTTGGAAATCACGAAAATAATTTTATATCAATTTGAAAAATACTGAAAAAAAATTGTTGGCATTTTTAAAAATTAAGACAAAATGTCTCTGGGATTTGTGATTGACTGAAATAATCTTTCGGGCTTGAAACGATATGAAACGATACATGAATGTGAATACAGTCCAGACACTCCACACAATGCATTTGAGCCGTCCCAACTAGCAAACAAGTGAATATATACTTGACCATTGTTATAGTCATTCTTGTTTACATTTAATGTTGCCTTAGAATGCTTAATCATCATTCAATTTCATAATGTGATTAATTACGAATGGAAAATTTATAAAAAAATTGCGTAGTAATCCGGAAAATACAGAAGCGAGAATTACAAACCAAGGTTAATAAAATCTAACATTTTCAAGCATTTACAGAAGTTACAATTTATTAATTACAAAACTCAAGGCAGGTGCATTAGTTACACCGCCATTAGTTGTACTTCGTTAGTTATTATTTATACTTTCATAAGGCGCCCTTGAGTCAACATTTCACAAAAACCGCACCGAATAAATTGCCATTTATAATTTTTAAATTCAATGTAAAATCATTTTACCGAGTCATGGCAATATTGAAAATGGCGGCAATTCTCGACGCAAAAATCTTGAATTCGCTGCGCTGTGGTGTAAATATGAATATTATCTTTCTCTAAAGTTGCCTAACTTCAATTAGAGCTAATCCAGCGTTGCTGCAATAGACCATACTTCATGATAACTGCAGTCTGTAGATGTAAAACAGGCGAATATTATTGTATCTGCATCAGTATTACTTTTAGCTTGTATTCTATATTCTTGGCGAACTCTCTCTTTCAGATTTTTTGTTCTCATTGTTGCCAAAACGTTCATATTAGATTGTACAAAGCTAATTTGTAAGAAATTTGGAGAATGTGTTACAGTTTTAATGATTCTTGTTGATATTTTTTGCCGTATTACCATTATTGAATGAACGGTGGTGGACGCCGCGTTAAAAAATATGTTTTCAATAACTTTTCTCTTTTTTATAAATTAAAACCAAATTTTCCTTTGAAATCACAAGATTTGCAAGTAGGTACCTACTTACTTATAAACCATTAATATTAGATTAATTATCATTTTTTTTTCAAAGAAAGACAAACATTCCCGGGTTACGAATAACCTAAACATGTTTGAAAATCTCCTACTAACACCACAGGAAGCCGAAAATGTTGCTTGTGTTGTGATGGAGGACTTAGCCAGCCGAGGAATCGAACATGAGACGCCCGGGTGGGACCCAAACGCGATGCCCACTCAACCACTGACTGGTTAAGTGAGCATTATACCATTAATATTTTGTCAATCTTCAATTCACGGTGACGGTATCGTGACGGCAAAAAAGGCAATAAACAAATAACTTTCAAAAGATGAGTTACGCAATGTACGTAGGTCTGTTCCCTCCAAAGGAAAAAAGTCTAAAATTACCCTAGGTAATTTTAAAGCGTCCAATCACTAAAATTCTTTCTTGAGCAGCCAATTAATTTCATCGGTCCATCTGGAAGTCCTATACACATTGGTGACATCAGTTTTCTTTCAAATCGGTAAAGATCACGTCTGTTCAATGATCACAGCATCCAAAGTTGATAATGTACTCCACAGGCGTGTTGCAGGTTGAAGCAATTTCACTGGTAAAGGCGAGTAAGGCCTTTCACGGGCTCTGCAAAAAGTCACTTATAAAATAAACTTACTTCACAAATAATGAATGCGCTAAAAACTATTTTCCAATTTTTTGCAACTCTCCGTGATAAGTAAAATGTAATTCAATATTATTTCATAGCTACCTCTGTTCTATGTGTAATTTGTTAACGTAATTACGCGCAGGTAGGTGCAGGCGGTTTCATGACAGTTGAACCCCCACTGTTGGCCCCCCGGCATACTTATTTACAATGTGCAGTCGGTTTAGGAAAAATACGGTACACCTATTTACACAAAATATAAAAGTAACGGGATTCGAGCGGTAGGAGGGAGAAGTGGAGGAGGAACGGATTTTGTGCGGTCGGCTGTTCTAAAACTCTGAAACTCTTTCTCGGTCAGTGTGCGAAGCCACGTCGCTGTGGGTCCACGCGTTCGTCCAAAGTTTTATTTTATGTAAATCAAGATTTCTTCTTTTGGCGAAAACGCGAAAGTTTCCTCTCTGAGGATCAAAGAGAGCCTTCGCCTTCAAGCCTGCCAAGAATTGAAAAATCAGCTGCAAGAGGACCTAGATTTTTTCCAAGGTTATTATTATTGGTGATGAGTGATGAGTCATGG
Source organism: Glyphotaelius pellucidus (assembly GCA_936435175.1). NCBI lineage: Eukaryota > Metazoa > Arthropoda > Insecta > Trichoptera > Limnephilidae > Glyphotaelius > Glyphotaelius pellucidus. Next base: position 12,026,459 of record OW386560.1, read on the forward strand.
TGTTATGGGTACGATCCCGAAACCAAGCAAGAGTCAAGCCAATGGAAGAGTACTCTCTCTCCTATTCAGAAAAAAAGTCAGGTGAAATCGAACATCGAGACAATGCTTATTGGTTTTTTCAGAGATGCGTTGCTGCACACAAAGTTTGTTCTTCCAGGCCAAACAGTTAACCGACAGTTCGTCATGGAGGTACTAAAGAGGTTGCGAGAGAGCATCAGGAAAAAATCGTCGAAAAAGGTCGAATCCTTGGCACACAGGGGAATGGTTCTTCAACCAGGTCAACGCACCTGCTCACACCGCGTTGTCTGTGAAGCAGTATTTAAGCAAGCATGGAATGATCCAAATTGTTCTCCCACCCTGCTCACCTGACCTGTTTCCCTGTGACTTCTTTCTGCAACCTAGGATGAAAGGGAAATGTTTTCGTTCCGTTAAAGAAGTGAAAAAAAAATCACTGGAGGCCATAAAGAATATTCCCATCAGTGATTTTCAAAATTGTTTTGAACAGTGGAAAAAAAGGTTGAACAATGGTGATACCAAAATTTGGTGTAAAAATATTGAGAAATAAAAAAAGTAATAAGGAAAGTCTCGTTGCTTTTGGGTCCCCCTACAAGTGTATGAGTACAACAAATTTGACAATGTAAATAAATTCGTTTGATATCCATACCAAAGGTATTTTTGAAGTCGATTTAGGTTTGACATTGGTGGACAAATAATGCACAAAAAATTGTAATTTTATAATAATTGTAACTTCGCGGGGCCAACCGTCAGGGGATCGTTGTGCATCCGTGCTCACAGATAATGGTACAAACCAGTTCAAAGTCCCCTCTTACCCAGAAGCTATTTTTAAACTCTTTAAAATGATTCTAATTGTACATGCCTACATTCACCACTTCTCCGTTGGAAGATTACTAAGTGCAAAGTGTTCTAAAAAGATTTCTTTTTAGAAGATTAAAGTGCACTTAATTTTCTGGTTGGAGAGCTTAAAAAGTATGCTTGTTTTTTTGCTTTGCTCTGTTATTAGACAAGTTAATAATGAACATGGAAAGTAAATATACAAGGTGTCCAGAAACAAGTGATAAATTAATTGATTTGAACTTTTGTTTTCTAGTAAATCGAGGACGAAATTGGAATACTCTTAATAAAATTTGAAAAAAAAATATTGTCTTTTAAATTGCGTCAAAGAGTAAACCCGGCTTAACAGGCGTTTTTTTTTACATTTAACCAAAATCGAAAATTCATGGGTTTCTCTGTTTTTTTTTTTTTTTTTTTTTACTTTAGCTCCACAGAGGAGGCCCCGAGGTAAATTGTTTTCCTTTTTGTCATTTTTTATTTCCTGTCATTTTTGGGGATGCTGTGAGGAGGGTCTTTTTGGGGAAAAGAAGGATAGGAAATTCTGGGAAGGAAAACGTTATGAAAGGTGGATAGGAAACTGGGGGTCAGTGTGTCCAAGAGTGACGTGACATATGAATCCATTCCTCCCACAGCGGTGCAAAGCGATGGGTTGAGAAAGTCCAACTAGAGGGGTCAAAAGGTCTCCTTCAACCAGTTTCTCCCGATCCGGCCCGCCGCGCAGTAGCTGGGCAAAATAATCCACCGCCAGGATCCGGACAAATCCACCCCATGAGCCCGGGCATCCCTGCCAAGTCACCAAACGTAACAAACCCCTTGGGGTGACCTATGGCATTGGTTAACCAATAAATGATTCGCTTGCTTTTTAACCCCTCAGGCCTCGGGCATATTTTGCCAGAAGGTCAGAATATTTTCGCTTTGCAATAAAATCCAAATAAAATAAGTACTTAATGTAGACAAAAACTAAAAACTGTTTTTGAAAGGTGATGAAATAGGCATTCAAATTTTATTATTAGAAATAAACGTATAATTTTTGATATATAAAAAATTTGAATGCAAACAAAAAAGAGTTTTAAAAAAGGCTTACCTTACGTTTTTTCTAACAAAAACTACTGTAAAATACGAAAAACACACACACACACACACACACACACACACACACACACACACACGTGTATAAAGACTCAATGACATTGAGCGAGTTTACAAGCTTCTGTCTGGGAAATTCACTATTTGTTAGTAAACTCGCTCAGTTTCATTGTATTACTTGCTTACTAGCAGATTGTGGACAATCTACGAAAATAGCCCACCAACAGCTGAATTTATAACTGTCAGAATTAGTTCGCGCGGGAGCCTTAATTCTCGCTACTGGCTAGCTTGTGACGCTAGCTGCGAGCTCAAGTTTTTTTTACAAAATGTCGACAGAATTGGTTCGCGCGAGAGTCGTTGTTTTAGCTGCTACTGTCGCTACTGAGCGAGTAGACAGTTTTGTATGTCATCACGATAATCTCACTCGCCGATTCACCCGCTTTAAAACTTACCGGCTAGTAGCTTGTAAAGTCACTCTATGTAATCGAGGCTTTATAAACATTATAGCCACTTTGCCTTTTTGTAGTCTCATATAAAAATAATTCATTAAAAAATTGCAAATTTTGGTGTACATTTTAGTTCTTCTTTGGTTAAACTTCTAGATGTGAATATAACGCGTGGGTTTTTCTCTTCCTAACATCATGTATATCACATTATTCCACACCATGACAGTAAAGGAGATACCACGACTTCTATGATACCTAGTAAATAGTAAAATATTTGAGGTTACTTTGTATTTCGTGTAGTAAAAAAGAATTTCATCAAAAATTAAAAGTAATAAACACGTTCCCGAATTGACGGACTATTGATGTACGCTCTAAGAATAATGAATTGAAAGGTACTTACCACTAAGATATATTTTAATTGACGATAAATATATTGACAGCCGGCTTTGTTAGTACTTTCTTCCTCTAGTGACGTTTGACACCTTATGGTTGCGTTCACATAAAATTATTTTTGTTCGATTATAGATGCGTTCACTGAAATGATTTGTGTGCTATCGGACAAACTATTTTTGCATTTTTATAGTTAAAAATATATATCCTTTTAGTATCCTTTCCAAAAACTAGATTTTGTATAAAAAATACTGTGTTTGAAGTAATGACAGGTGTTAAATAGCTTAACTTTTTCATAAATATTTTGGACTTGTAGTTGGAGATTGTACATTAGGACGCGTTCCCGAAATGACTTTCTATGCATGTATATTGATATAGTTTAAAATTTACTTCATTTATAAATTGTTCTGTTTGATGTACACTCAAAACAAGTTAGTTGTAGCATTTTATTAATTTTATTTTTCAAAAAAATCAAGATATAAGACATTAAATTGCTAGCGAAGCCAATTCTGCACCTTGGTGATTTTGAGCCATATGAGCTGTTCCCGCTAAAGCGAATTGAGTGGTTAAGCCGCCGCTACCCGAATTTCTACCGATTTCTTACAAATTTCCCTTAAACATTTGAAGTTTTTAAGCTCTTAAAAAAATGTATGCTTATTTTGAATATAATACCAAAACATGTTCCACGCCAAAACGCAAATTATATGAAATTCCCTCGATAAAATCGCAAAGAATGCTCCGAAAATTATTAAAAACACGTCTGTTTCTATTATTTTACAAGTTATAATTGTGAAAAAATTCGCAATTTTTTTTTTAAATGACACTTTAGACACCTTCCTCAAGATGTTTGCTCCATTTTAAACGAGTCATGTTTTATTAAACATTTTCACAATTTTTGTTTCAATTTTATCATTTAAAATATTAGCGCGCTCTGTCCAACATTCGTTATTACGTATCTGTCTATCTTCTTCTTTTTTTAGCGGGAAAGCGGCGCCTTAAGTTAAAAAAGCTGTAGTAAAACTATTTATTTAGAAAGAGTTGTCAAAAGTTAACTATGTCAAGCAGTACCGATTCGCAGTCTGGTGTATGTTCTATGTTCTCAGGAAAGCCAAATGCTGCAGGTTAGGTTTCCGAGTTTTCGACTCTCGAGTATTGAATGTAGAAAGGTGCTCTGAGCGTGTGTTTCGTAAGGACCGCGGAAATTAATGTTCTCAGGTAGTTTAGTTTAGAGCGAATAGAATAGTCTAATACTATTTTAGTAGAGTTGTTGAGGATTTCGTAAACAAATTCCTCGATGGAAAATGCTCTGATTTCTTTAAGAGATACCTAGTGTTTTGTATTTTGTGAGGTCTTTTTAATTTTCGAATGTCATGTGGTTACTTAAAAGGTAATCCCTGATACAGATTTGAACGAAAACTGATGTCGCCACATTAAATGAGAAATTTAAATAAACTACTCAAAGAATAATTTCGATTTTCAAAATGTTTTATTAATACCGTCAAAAGTAAGAAAAAATGACTGCAGCAGAAATAGTCCTTTGGGGGATCAAGTGTCTAAGGGATTGACTGGATGACGGGTCAATTGTCCGGGAGTTCAACTGTCGGCGGACATAACTGTCGGGAGAACAACTATCGGGGGGCAATTGTTGGGGGATCAAACGTCATGGAATCGTATTTGTTAGCTGAAAATATTTGCGTTTACCTGACACACTTTAAAATCCAGACAGAAGAGGTTAAATTTCATGATACCATAGCTCACCGTCAAAGAGTTTTCGCTTCTCCGGCAAGAGTGCGTACATTCGTATGTAAAGGGTCTTTCATTAATTGCTTCCCATCTTTAAATTTAAATATAACAAAATATGTGAGACATCATCGAATTTTTTTATTCGTTTGAAAGACCTATCGATGCCATTATGCATGGAATATAACATCGTTCAAACGTCCGCCGCGGCTCTCTCTTGGTAGCGCGTATCCGAATGTCCAGTTTTCCATTACTCTGGCGCACAAATCAGGCAGAATTTGACCGATGGTATGGGTTATGTTGGCTTCGAGGGCCACTGTGGTTTGTGGCTTGTTCGCGTAGACCTACGACTTAAGAAAACCCCACAAGAAAAAGTCTAACGGGATCAAATCGCACGATCTCGGTGGCCAGTTCACATCACCTCCACGTGAGATTTTATCATTAAACAATTAATTAAATTTTAAACAAATTTATCATTTGCACGTATTGTTGAACGCTACATGCGTTCATGGTGATTTGGCAAAACAGACTGAATAAATGCCAGCCAATTTGACAGATGTCGCTTCAACAAAATGGCCGCTATCAACTGTAAAAGTTCGGAAGTCCCTATTAGAAGACTCTTTATAATGCCGACTTTAAATTAGTGAAAAATCCTAAATAATTTTGTTTCGTGTATGATTTGAGATTTTCACTGCCAAAAGTTATATCATGATTTATTTTTGGGGTATTATGCCGTGTTGCGTTATCTCCTTTTAGACAACGTTCCGGATAGTATTACAGTCAGATTACACTATCAAGGCATATGTGTATTACAATACACATTTTTACACATATTAAAATACACAGCTGCCCTGATGATAGACACTATAACGTTGTCCGAAACGTCGACTAAAGAAGGAGCTAGCGCAACACGGCATATATATTACTTACCCAAAAACAAATCAAGATAAATTTTATTTCTGTAATTTTTTGCTGTGAAAATGAGTGAGACGAAATGGTTCAAATTTTCTCTAACGTTGTTCACGGCAACAAAAATGTAATTATTAATTATACTAATAATGAACTGAAAATGTTTACTTTACGTAATAATTGTACAGTAGGTACCTACCCGTTTATTGCGAAACAACTCGTTTCTTCCACACGCGTGCACCGTCTGATACCAAACGGTTAACAATTGTATATATACAATTATCAATTAAATAATGACTTGAAACACGCAATTTCCATTAAATGAGTTCATTTTTCTTACGACATCAGCCTTGATTACATTTTCACAAATTCAATAACAAATTTATATAATAATTGTAGTTATCCATTTACGTATAATAATACACTATTGCAAACTTCTGTAAAACATATTACACGTAGATGTGAATATTCATTTACACACAACTAACCATCACGCCGTTTCCTCGCAGGAGCAGGCAGAAAGGACGCCAAACAACTCGATCTTGGCACACACTCCTTGCCTCATTCAAATTCATACATTGTCTCATACATACTCTTGAAATGGCCCGACTCAAGTATCTGAATCATCGTGCCATGTCGTCCCCGACTTCTACCATTCATATATTCTCGTTACACTACATGCATTGTTCATTCGCTCTACATGCCCAAACTATCTGAGCGTCCCTTTCTTAATCTTACTCATTACGCTCACATCAGCCTTGCATTTTTTGCGGATCTCCATATTTCTAACACGATCATCGATCATACATGGTTTTACTACACATTCGCCTCATTTCTACAGTATTTAATCTACTTTCATCCTTCCTCTGCCAGTTCCATGCCTCACTGCCATACATTCGGGTAAGTACCAGTTCCATTGTGGACTGCTGGCTTCGCTTCTTTGTATAGTTTTTTTGTTAGCGCCAGCAGTATTCAGTTCTTCATTAATGGATTTACCTGCATTTACCCTTCTTTCAATATCTCTATCAGCCTTCCCATCTCTCGTAAACATACTTACCAGATATATAAACTCATCCATCTGCTGCAAGTACTGATCATTCACAACTATATTTCACACTGTCTTCGTACTCTCTCTTTCAAACACCATGACCTTAGTCCTACTTTTCATTAATTAACTCATTCTTTATACATACTTCGTTCATCCTAAGCACGAGAGACTGTAGTTCTTTCATACTGTTAATATAATCTTGTCAAACTTTCAATTATTTTTCAATTATATTTTCTTTCCACACTTGTAACATTATTTTCGTTTTAGGATTCACCTTTACTTTCTATTTTCGTTTTGTAACTGTAGGAAAATTATTCTGTCAACCCTAAAGAAAGAATTTTAGAATGTATGCGTGGAGTCACTGCAATCAACGACCTGCCGCTCCGCTTTTCGTCAGCCAGCGGCGGTATTTGTGCTTCAGCTCCGTTACAGCGACGAACCCATCGTCTAACAGTGCTGACATCCACTAATGCATCATGGTACACATTTTTCAGTCTTACATGAATGCAAATGGGCGTTTCCCCTCCTATAATCAAGAATCAATCACAGAACGCTGTCTAATACGAACATCGATGTCGGCCATTTTGCGAGCGACTGCAGTGCTGCCACTTGTTGACGCAGAAAGTTACCACTGCAGCGGATTGTAGAAGAAGGTTGGAGGAATAGCACCAAAATCAAAATTTTCACTTAACTAACTTTATTTAAGTAGTAAAAAATAGGAAGCATTACTTTTTGACTGACCCCCGTATACATATATAATTCTTTCACTAGATTTTGGTCACTAGTGTAAACGTTCGTTCCTTTTAAATGCCAGGGAGGAAACGACGTAAATCCCGAAGTTTTGACTTTGACGTAATATTTTGTGCTACCGCATATTATACTTACAGAAACACATTCCTTAAACAATAGACTACGAATAAAAACAACATTACTTGAATTTATAGGTTTTACGATTTTTTTTACGAAAACAACGCTAACGAAACTAATTTGACAGCTCAAATCCCGGGAAAAATAGTACCTACCCGGACGCCATAGAGAATTTAATACAAATTATTCCGAGTGGCTAGGTGTGTTTACGGTATCTCATACGTCAAGAACAAAAATGCCCCAAGCGATTCTGACCTTGTTCTTCATACGTTTTCTTTATACATAAGGGTTTAAATCGCATTCGAAAATAAAAATAAAATGAAAATTTTGACGCACATCCGACACTATAGGCGTTACATCCATTTAATATAACTTATCGATTCTCAAAATGCAGGATTTAAAACATCTATCGTTGCCCGTCGCGCGTCAGTCGCGTCGTGTAGTGGTATCTCGCCGCGCGGCCACACCATTTTCACAGTCGAGAAATACCAGTGGAACAAGGATAACATTCCCACCCGACGCTTGTGCTCTAAAGATTGCAATCCGTTTGTTAAGTTAGGAGAATCTATCAAATGGACCGCCCGTTTCTGCACAGAGTCGATATTTCAGGTATTTTGGGGCTCCAGACCAGAGGTGGCTGCCAAATAAAAAACAGTGTAAATCTCGCAAAACGAAAAAAAGGCTCTGTCTTTTTGCATATAAAAATGCATGCATACATCACACACTACTTGTTTCATATATACACCTAGTTTCATATATTCACACATACACGTATCACACACCACTTGTTTCACATACATACCTACTGCTTTGTTTTACCAACTTTTGGCAATCTCGTACCCATTTTCTCCCACGATTCACCAATCATTTCTCTTTCATTTACGTTCGTACAGTCGTAGTATGATTGGCTTGTTGGGTCACATTGACAGATTGTATTTTAATAATTTAAGAACTGTATCAAAATAACATGACAGCCATTATTAAATTCAAATTGAGCCGTTGAATAGGTACCTACAAGTACCTACTTGGTTTGCGTGAAAGCACTAAGAAATAAAACATGATTTCCGGCCAGATAAAGTGAATTGAATGTTTGAATCGGTCCATGTCGAGAGTCATAATAACATAAGAATACGTTTGAGACCAATGAGAAACGAATTATTGAAAATAGTCGACGATTGCAAGCTTTTTTCGCGCTTTTACACAACGATTTGGGTAAATAATCATACTTGGGCTAGGTTTAGTTATGTTTATGTTATGCAAAATTGCTGGCTTACGAATGAACGGATTGAACTAACGAAGCACTTAGAATTGAAAAAAAGTCGTATAATCGTATAATAATACACCTAAGACGCGATCAATTTATTCCGTTCGATCTTTTAGAAACGATAATTCTTGTAATATGACTAAATACCTCATTAACTAATTAAATTCTGTTTAGTGTCAAAAGTAAACGCAGATTTAGTTTAGTATTTCAATTAAACTTTGCCAATTTATTGATATTTTGTAATTGTTTGGCATTTTACATTGAGGAAAGTGAATTCATAGAAAATTCTCCAGTGTTGCCAGCGTATATCAATTTCTCATTTTTTCCCCGTCAAAATCGGTTCAGCCGTCAACAGTGAAACTGTGCTCGATATATCGACATAAAATCGTCATAAGCCTATCGATCCGATTTAGTAAAGTTATCGATTTCTCTGTGCTTGACCCTCAGATGGATTAAAGGTTTATGTAAGACTTGTTGAATGCTATCTACGATCCAGCGAAATCTAAGATTTATCCATTCTCCGATTTTTTCCCCAACACACAAAATACATAAAAACTGAACATCGCGTCACCGTCGTTTCAGCGAGTTCCATCACAATAAAAAAGCACTGGGTAATACCTACACAAATTGACGATTTGTTCCGTCTTGTCGGCATCTTTGACAATAGTTTGTCCTGCATGAGTTTTTGTAACCTGCAGTTATTTGACACAATATTAGGACAATAATGCTGTAGATTATTAATGTTACAATTTGCCACACTGACTTGAGAATTGCGACAATAACAATCAACATTACATTTTATGATTGTTTATTATTTCACGGAAACAGTAAGAGATCAATCTATTTCCACATTTTGACACAATCCATAATAGAGATAATTTTTATAACGAAACCAATTCCAATATTTTTAGCCGACCCAACAATTCAAAAAGAAACCGGGTGGCGCTTTGTCCATACGAACGTATACCCCGATTTTATCTCTGGACTAGTGCAAATGTTTTAAATATAATGTCGATATCGACTACTAGTGTGTCGGTACGTTTTGCTTTTTTTGATAAGTTACTTCTTGTATGAGTTAGGAAGCTCCAAAAGTTGTTAAATACGCCTGGTTTGAACGCCATCAAAAAACGTTCAGGAAACCAACTAGACAATGTACTAAAAACAGCCAAACGTACAGAAATAGAAAATGTTCCTCTCTCTATCTCTCCTGATACAAAAAAATCTTAAAAATCGTCTAGTTTTAGAGGAGAAAAATGAGGAATACGAACCCTCGATTTTGGCGATTTTATTTAGGTATTTTAGGTTGTCTTGGCTCAGTATTCCAGGGCAGTGGTCCCCAACCTTTTTATTGCCGCGGACCGGTCGACGTTTGATAATTTTACCGCGACCCGCTGGGGGGCGGGGGGGGGGGGGGAGGCGTTGTTTGTTATATTTTAGATTTTATTGATATTACGCGTTATTATGTCCTAATAACTAATACATATCGCCTCAAAAATATAAATATCTCATAAAATACAGTAAATGCAGGATTCAGATTTTGGTTAATCCTTCATTATACTTACATTTAAGAATTAATTAATTTAATAATAAGCTCCCATTGGTCGCAATAGAAGTATTTCGTTGAAAAACTGGCATAAACTCACCCACACAATAAAACGCGTGTTAGTATGTCACGTATTTTCAATGGAACGATTCCACTTACATTTGGGCAAACAGAATATAAGAGCGGTGACTCACGGCGTTGCGACGAACTATTTACGATTTGTCGATAATTATTACATTTTTTATTGGGTATGTTCGATTTTTTTAAAGTAATTTTGATCTTTAAGCAGGACCTTGGGCGGCTCGGTATCATTTGATCCATGGACCGGCACCGGTCCGCGGACCGGGGGTTGGGGACCACTGTTCTAGGGGGTTACAGCGACAGTGACAGCAACATTTGGAAAAATACCTATTAAAGAAATTTCTGTTATTTTGTTACCTCTTGAATCCCAGAATGCATTTTTTAAAATTAATTGGCAGATATTTAAATAATATATATTTTGTGATTTATTACGATATTTAATTTTAGCATTTTCTTGGATCTCGTGGGGATCGGATCTCAATTGTTCAATAATTGTTTTTCAAGTAACTACTTCTTTTGAAAAAAGGGTATAGCAATAGCCGCATAGTCGACTTTTTTTTATAAGAAGAAGACGAATGCTGGAAAACCGTAGCTACGGAAACTGCTAGGATGGCACAACTTTAATACACACACCGTAATACCTATGTATAATTTGGAGGAGATACGAAAAAAATCGTTGAATTTAGATGTTGTGTTAGGTTAGGTGGTAATTTTATTTTTCTTTATTCAACCTAATTCAATTTCAATTGGTGTGCTTTGCCTGTCTCACTAGGATCTCCTGTGTTAAGAGCAGGCGCAGTTCATAAGAGGCGCAGTTCACAAATAATAATATAATATTACGTTTAAAATAAAAGACAATCAGCATTGAACCAGTGTAAATGATTGCTTATAAATAGTATTTTTTATCTTTGATGTTAGATCTGTCTTGGCTGATGATACAAGACTTGGTATCTGATTTATGTTTAAAATAATTTGTGTTTTGTCTAATGATAATATGGGGATCGGGTTAGGTTAGGTGTTTAATTTGGAGGTTAGGTTACCAACCTACTTAAAATTGGAGGCACAGAGTATAACCAGTAGGTATATAACAAAAATACAAAATAACAGCATAATGTTAGGTTTAAATAAAAGGTGGTCAGCATCGTACCACTGAAAAAGCGTACTTATAAATTGGTTTTGATAAAATCTTTTATATAAGATCTGTCTTGGCTGATGATCCAAGACTTGGTGTCTAATTTATATATATAATAATTGTGTTTTGCTTTATGACCCTTGATACTTTTGAGATTGGGTTAGGTTAGGTGTATAATTTGAAGGTTAGGATACCAACCAGACTATTCAATATTTTAATATGACCAATTTGAAAGCACTCAACTTCATCTACTTGTCACACGTTTATGTAATTCAATGCTACCAGAACCTAATGATTAAAAATATTGTTTTCTGGAATAAATTGTCCACGGAAAATATGTAACGTTACGTCATCTCCATTGAATTTTTGCTATCTATTTTTTGCAGTAATAATATCTCTAATTATTTATATTAGCCATATTCAAAGTGCGGGTATTACATAAAAACAAAAATCATACTTATTGAAATTTTAATGGCAGATCTGTTGAATGGGTACTTACCCACAGTTTTGTTTGAATTAAAATTTGAGTCGTATGGAAAAAAAATGGCGTACACACTCAAATACTTATTAAATAATTTTTATTTGCATTTCAAGGAATAAAGAAGCCACGAATAAAAATGTTTTTTTTACACTTTCTTGAAGATAAAAGTCCAGGAGCTCTAGGATGCTGATGAAATCGATAACTTTACAATTAGATCGATAGGCGTAACTTCCGATGATTTATATCGATGTGCCGAGCACGGTTTCACCGTTGACAGCCGAACAGATATTGACAGAGAACAATATGAAATCGATATATGCTAACAACACTGATGGTATTTTCTACGAATTGACACTACAGATTGTCAAACACTATACGATTATGTAAAAATATGAATAAATTGGCGATGTTGAATTGAAATACTCACCTAAATATGCATTGGCATTCTGTTTTTATTTTTGACACTAAACGGGAGTTAATTCGTTATTGAGGTCTTTAGTCATATTTCAACCACTTTTCATTTCGCACGAAGATCGAACGGAATAAATTCGTCACGTCTTAGTTAAATTATTTAAGTCTATGTGATGGATCTTTCAATTCTAAAGCTTCGTTAGTTAAACTCTGTTCATTGATAAGTCAGTAATTTTACAAACCGAACGACATTATCCAAATAAATGCGTTTACTGAGTTAACCGAAATTTATTAGGTACTACAGAGGCCGGGTTAAAATTTATCAATCGTCGGTCGGTATATCTCTTACCAATTGTTGACCGTGCTCGCAAATATTGATAATTGGCCATAGGTGATGGATTTAGTCAATATCGTATTGATATGGGGTTTTATCGATCGTCTATGAGACCTCGAGATAGGCACAAAATCAAGTTAAAAATAAATATTCAATTTTATTGGAATAAATTTTTTTATAGCTTTTGAAGGTTATATCAATCAATGTTGATATATTGATTTATTTTGAAGAAGAAGCTAGTACTAATTAATCTAAAAAATACATTAAAAAGAACAAGACACAGAAAAATTAACAAACTAACTTAGTAATCATTTAAAAAGATAGCAGCCAAAACATCGGAAAAATTAGTTGAAGATAATATTGTTGATTTCGAATTTTAAATAAAAGGTCGACAAAATGACGTTTAATAAATAGATCCCAATGCGTGCTGCCCCGGCAAGACAAGATATTTTGGGTTGTTCTAGTTGCGACCGTTACCCTTAATTTTGCTGTGTCTTGTTCTATTTCATGTTTCGGTTAGATTAATTAGCATTATCTTCTTCTTCAATGAGGTAAAAAAAATAATTAAACATGATCATTATGTGTTTTAGAGAATTTTTGTAGGTAAGTAGGTTTGTGATCAGGACAAATCTAACAAATAATACATGTAGAGCTCTTAGTTATCTGCCTATCCTGCCGGACACTATGTGCATGTATTGGTTTAAATAATGTCTTCAAACCATACCAATGTGATGAAAATTTTGTGTTTATTCAAAATTTTATTTTTCAGCGCATTCTTATAATGAAAGTAGGAATGAAGTAATCGAAATATAATATCATTAAGCCAGTGATAATTTATTTAAACTGTTTGTGAGTGTTTGGGGATTTGTGCTTCAACCTTCTCTGAGTCCAGGATCGTCAGCTTCATAATGGCGAGAGTCCACGCGTGTCGTAAGTACCTCTTATTTGTTTTATGGATGTATGGGTGACCTGACAGTTAATCCTCGACAATTGATCCCCCGAAATGATATTTATTATAAAATTATAATTTTTTGTGCATTATTTACCAATTTCAAACTTAAAAAGATATTCATTTCGACTTCAAAAATACCCTTAATAATAAGTTGGTATGAATATCAAATGAATTTATAAAGTGTCGATTTTTTGTACTTTTGCACTGGGACATACAGTAAATAGAGAAGCAGATTTTTCCTTGACGCATTTGAATGAAAATATGTTTTATTATTTTGTTATTTGGCGGTACATCCCCTCTACACATCCCTACGGGGTCACTTAGTTATATTTTGTGTAATTAGGTATAACGTAGTTTCCCTAGAGTGACTGCACATATAAGTACGCCGGTGGACCAATTGTCCGCGGAAAAACTGTCATGGAACCATATTTATGTTTGATATGTTAATTTATAGTAATATATGTAAATAGTTTATATACACGGTGTCCGAAAACTCGTGGTACAAGCGGGAAACTGGGGAATCTACATCACATAGAGAACCCAAATAAACATCAAGTTTTTCGATTTGAGCATTTTTACATTTAAAAAAAAAAAAAAAACACAGCATCCCTACGGAGGAATATCTTCAATGACCGTCTAAATTTCACGAATTAACTTACCTAACTTTGTTATAAAGTTTAAAAACGCAACGAGTTGTAATCTCAACTGTCAACAGAACGACACGTCATAATAAACTGCGTAAACACCATTGGAGGGGACCCCACCACTTTCCCAACGACGTTATAAGGAAACATATGGTTTCCTCCTTCACCGCACACGTCAAGACTCTATTTTTGATTAAACGAAGCTACATTTATTTGAACGACTCTAGACCCTCCAATGTCCATGCATACGGGGTTAGTAAGCAGTATGCAAGTACTTACATTAACATAACACAAAAGAAAAGTAGAAGTATCAGCCCCTGAATTCCTCTGAAATCGGTAACATTAAAAAAAAAATAGAGATAAGAGTGTTAGTAAGAAAAAAATAAATAAGAGCTGCACCCAGTTGAAGAAGCCTTCTGGAAAGAGAGAAATAGCGAAAAAAAACAGTGATAACATAATGCAAGTATTTACAATAATAACAAAAAGAAAATAAAATGCAAAACCAAAAAAATTCAGAGTAGGTATTCAACAAACCACCAGGCAGTCCCAATGATAATGTGCATGGCTATCGGCCCAGACCGCAGACGAGGCCCGAGGTCCGCGCCCTTTAGCCGGCTCCCCGAGTTTGCCTCGAAGAAATGTATACGGGAAAGAAACGGAAGATTTAGAAGACCCTGGGAAAAAGATGAGCGTCGGGTTGTCGGAGGGGTGGCGGAAGGACGTCGAGACCGCGCGACTGTTCCTCAAGCCTACGCATGTCATTGGGGGAGGCGCGGGAGGATTGCGAGAAGACCGCTCCGATGTGTGTACGCCTGCAATATGCACGAACAGGGTCTATCCTACCCCCTTTGCGTAAACACCAACAAAAATTGTACCGGAGTCGGGGAATTCCCAGCAGTACTGTTCAATTTAAATATAGTTTGTCTCTTCTCTCACGTGTTTATTGAGCCGAGCGAAAAGAGATGGCTAATTTTGCAAACCAATTTGAACGACGAGCTATGTATAGGGTCAGTTCAACCGTGGAACGGCCGAACAATTTATTTTTAGAATGGATTCAATTATGGGCGATTTCAAAATAATGCTTTAAATTCGGATTTCTTTGTTTTTTTTCTTTTAAAAAGTTTTTATTACTTAGGTACTATGATCGTGACTAATAATTTACAAGAATTTGACCAAAAAGAAATCAACTTCTAACTCGATTTACTCGAAAACGAAAGCTCAAATCAAAAAGTCATACTACAAAATCGACTCGAAATGTGATGTAGATTCCCCAGTTTCCCCTTTGTACTACGAGTTTTCGGACACCGTGTATAGTAGTGTTGATATTATTTGAGGAAGATTTCCTAAGGATAATTCATGAAAATTATCTAACCTTATTTATTTTTGACAATATAATTAATTCAAAAGATTATTTATTTATTGTTTGAAACATTTAAAGAGTGATAAAAATTATTAAAGTTATAAAATTGCCATTGGGATGTACATAGGTTTTAACACTCCAATTATAAACGTTCACAGAATGCGTAATCAATGTTTAGCTGTTACTACGAAACATATAAAACATGATATATGAAAAAAGAAGTATAAAACCTAGAAGTGTCAAATATATAACATAACCTGCAGAGAAAGAAAAAAAAGATAATAAAAATAAAATGATAATAGAGCAATCACATAATTTTTCTCCATGACATATCATGGTAGAAGATTGTTAATTTGCTTTTTGAAATATGTGAGACTGTTTGCATAGATATCTACATGGTCACATTCAATGTATTATATAGACGACACATACGGGACGGTGGATTGAAGTATGCAATATTGTTATTAAATAATTCAAAATGGAATGTATTATGACTCCTTAAATTGCGTCTATAAGGAACTTTTATATGAATATTGCTCAGACTGCTGACAGCTCAGTTGGAGTCGTTCCTCGTAAGATATGAGTAAGGCTTTTAATCCAAGTTTAAATGATAAAAGTCTTAGGAATTTTTTTGTACTGATTCAATGGTTTTTGAATATTTTAAACAGTGTGGGTTCCAGATAACACTCCCATATTCCAATTTGCTTCTGACCAACGAGTTGTATAAGGTTATATGGAATTGGGGGTTTTTGAATGGTTTCGATATTCTATGTATGAATCCCATCATTTTCAAAAATTTACTCGTGATATCACTGATGTGTACATTAAACGTAAACTTGATGACATACAGTGCGATTTAAAAATCACTAAAATTTCCATTTTTCGAAATATGTGATATGTGAAAACTAATAACTATAAAAAAATGTGAAATGACTTTTTGTATTTTTTACACATTAGCTCGACACAGGGGACCCTGAGGAAGATAATTCCAATCAGGGCCTATGTCATCTTTAGGAATGCTGTGTGGGGGTATTTTTAGAGAAGGAAGGAGTGGAAGTTCTAAAAAGGAAAAAGGTATGAGGGGTGGAAGGAGTCTGAGGGTCAGTGTGTCCAGGAGTAACGGACGGATGAATCTAACCCTCTCACTGGGGTATAAGGCGATTTCCCGAGAGCGTCTGGAGAGATGAAAAGGGATAATAAACTTAACCCGTCTCTCCCGATCCGGCCTGCCGGGCAATTGGTCCCTATGAACCTTGCACCCCTGCCAAGGTGTTATTGAAAATATCGACTACTTCTGTATATTGGTTACTTTTAAGCGTGGTATAAGAGAGTTCATAAACGAATTGGTATTGACATAATTGTTGGAGTGAAAGATATTTTTAGTTCGTGCGACTCTATTAGGAACATGAAATGAAATCAGTTGCAATAATGAAGGGCTGTCAATAAGGGAATTAATAATTTTAAAAAGAAAAATGGCGTTTTGGTGACAACAATCTTCCGTCGGACAGCTCTATTCATTTTAGATTTTTCATTACAGTTATAATTCATATTTACAATAGGAGTATTAAATTTATAATTTATGTCTTAAAAAATGTGCTGTATTCTTTCCACAGAATCTTAGTGTACCTTATAATGTGGTGAGAAATAGGCGAGTTATACACAAATTGGCAATAAACAATATAATCTACGTACAATAAATATTCATTTAGATTACATATTAACAATGTTGTCAATTATTGTTAGTAAGCTTCACACGCTGATGTGCACACAACACCGTAATAATAAACATAACATAACATAACCTAATGAATAAAAACTTTAAACATGGGATAATCTATAATAATGAATTAATTAATGTACCTATTACATAATTTATTTACTTATTTACTAGCGAGTTCCCGGCATGCGTTGCTATGCCACTTAATAAAGAAATTGTTTCTCCCTGCGTGTCCTTTCCCATTCGTCCCGTTCCTCTTCCACCTTCCGACCTACTCCCCTTAAGCGTTCCCACTTCGCCACCCTCTCCCTACTCCCCTCTCCCTACTCCCCTCTCCCGCTTCCCCCGTCCCGCGAACCCCCCTCCCTAGTTTTCTCGCATTTCATACATTCAGTCCCGGTACATTCAGTTTTCAAATAACTCGCGTGCACCCTATTCCAATTTTTTATACAAATTTCATAACGCCAGAGCTCAGAAGTATTTATAGAAACCATCGCGGGCATGCACGCATCAAATTTCCAAAGTTTCATAGCAATCGGATGGATGGTTAGCAACGCATAATTTCATGACACCAGAGCTCACTATTGTATATAGAAACCATCACGGGTATGCGCACATCACACAATGGTTTAGCAACGCATAGACATTAGTAGGACTGGGAACTGGGAACAGCGGCTGTAAGTATTACCGTCAATCTTTCCATATCGGTAGAGATACTCAAACTTACAAATTACGTCACACGAATTTCATAATTTTTTGACCCCCCCCCCATCTCTGTCACACATCGTCACATTTGTGAGACCCCCTCCCCCCTAGTGTGACGTCACATATTTAGCAATTTTACAGTTTTGGGTTTGAATAATTTAGATTATTACATGTGACGTCACAGAGCTGATGACCCCCCCATACCCCTTGTCACACAATGTCACACTTCTCTACTCCCCTCCCCCCTTAAGGTGTGACGTAATGTATGGATGGCCCCTAACCAGGGGGACACGTTCTCTTGCGACCTGCTAACGGGAGTACCGCTATCCTTTGACGAATTCTTGAATTCGAAACCGAATTACAACGGTAGCTTGCTTGAAAAGTCACGTACACAGATGTTTATATGGTGCGGCGGGCACGGCGCGGCGGCAGACATGCATTCGAAGCCGAAGGTTCTTAAAGGGTACGAACAGAATCAAAACGGGTTTCGGCTTTCTGATTAGTCGGCGCATAGGCGGCCGACTGGCGCAGGCGTGCCGACAAGAATGTTTATATGTCAACGTATCAGACCGAACACAGTGAAGGCAGGTTCAGATTTGTATGCGCGCGAGGCGGCGCCGAAAAGCTTTACCGGAATGAATTCTTAATTCCTGCTCGCCGGTGACGCCGGTCAGTGAAACTTATTCATTCTGGTGTATTTAAAAAATCTTTCTTCGTTCGCTAAACAAGTGATGATATTCACCATGACTTTTTCTACTACGATTAATTGGATGAACAACAATTGTTTTATTCCTTAATTTCAAGAAAGGATTCTCCAAGATTAAAAATCGTCGTGTGACGAACTCAACATTTCGTCGCGTCAGTTCTTATTTGTCCAACAGACCATTTCAGTTTTTGTTCAATCTCCACTTTAAAATTAAAATAAAGTATAAAAAATGATATTTAATCACTTAATTAAAAATTATTTAAACTAATGAGACCCCAATCTTTAAGAATATATATTAATCTTAAACACCTATCTTAATGTTTCATTGAAATAATTAAAGAAAACCTTCTCCTCCTGTAAAATTTATCTTCAACTAGTTCTTTTTTTTCCATATAAAAGAACAAGTTGAAGATAATATTGTTGATTCTAAATATTTGAAATATGATATTGACAAATATGACGGTTTAACCGAAGGTGGCAATAGCGAAATTGGATAACGCGCACGTCCCGCTTAGACGAGAGGTCTGGGTTCGAGTCCCAGTTGCGACCATTGTCTTTTTCTGTGTCTTGTTCTCTTTCATATTTTCATTTAGATTATGTGTTATCTTCTTCTTCAATGATATATTACGATGATGGGCATAACCTTCAAAAGTTATAAAAAGAGAGTTTTTCTTATAAAAAATTTAATACATTTTAATCGAATTATTGTTAATTAATATTTCAAGAAAGGTCAACAAATACAATATTGGATTGAGTCACCGATACGGTATTGAATTTGTTAGCCTTTGTTGAAAGATTTGAGTTTGTTTATGGACAACTCTATTTATTCGTATTGCGTGCGTATGGGTACAAACTATTAATTCATCTAAATATTCGTGAAAAGCGTTTTTCCTTAAAATAATTTAACTCGCGCCATCTATGAAAGAGTGGATTATAAATTCATTTAAGTATCACCTTAACCTTGACATTCGACTTTGTAACAACAATGAGAATGATCCCATCATCAAAAAGTGACAAAGGAACCTATCTAGCCTTCTCCATTTTATTCCATACATGTTATTGTAGTGGGAATCCATTCATTTTTAGTGCGGAACATAGTAAAGTCTGTTTCGTGCCCAGCCATGGGCATCAATGGGAGTGTTCACAATGAACCTCACCACATGAGATCCATATTCTTTCTGTCAAATTCAGCCAAAACTGGGACAGCCCAGTTCAAAGACCCAAATTCACGGAAATCCCGTTCTAGTAGTAGGTACAATTAGTATCTTTACCTACATTAATACCGCTAGAATCCTTGGCGAAACGATTAAATCCGTGGTCTGATGGTTTTGGCTTGGATGAAAGAAGGTAAAATTTTTAAGAGCAAACAATAATTAAAATTAATTTAAAAAATTCAATTTTCTTAACCCCTCTCAGGCCCCGAACATATTTGTCAGAAGATCAAAGTATTTACGTTCTACAATAAAATCAAAATAAAAGGAATATTTCTGAACATATACATAAACAAAAAAATTCGAGTGCAATTTACACGCGGTAGAAGCGAAACTTTACCAAAACAATCTCAACCAAAACTTGAAAAGTGAAGTCATAATCAAAGCGACCAATGAGCGCAGACCTCGCGTAATTTCCGTTTCATATCTCAACCAACAGGAGAGAAAAGTGACATTAAAGCGGCCGATGAGCGCAGTTGATGCGTTGCAGGTGCAGTTATCATCATTTCCGTTTCATCCGAAATCCAAATCACAGCCGTGCTATAGAAGTTTCAC
This sequence comes from Glyphotaelius pellucidus, assembly GCA_936435175.1. Taxonomy (NCBI): domain Eukaryota; kingdom Metazoa; phylum Arthropoda; class Insecta; order Trichoptera; family Limnephilidae; genus Glyphotaelius; species Glyphotaelius pellucidus. Next base: position 12,046,893 of record OW386560.1, read on the forward strand.
TTAAAAAAATAGTTTCAGAAAGGAGATGAAACACACTTTCAATTTTTAATTTTAGAAATAAAATACTATTTTTTTTAATTTCAAATTTGGAATGCAAACATTAAAAAAGTTTCAAAAATGGCTTTGGTATGTTTTTTCTAACTAAAATTACTGATAACGAAAAGAAACAAACCCACATGTTAAGAAAAATGCATTATCTATAAACGTTATCGTCACATCACGTCTTGTTTGTTTTTTCAAGTGAAAATATATTTTTCTCAAATTGCGGTCGGAAACTTTGGTTTCAATAAGGTGTTAATTTTAATTATTTTGTGGTTAACTTTAAGATTTAAATATAAAGCGTGGTGTTTTCTCTTTCTAATAACATTTAGATCACGTTTCTCACAATGATAGTAAGGGAAACAAGATTTTTATGAGATGTTCCCAAAAGCAAACAAATTAGTCCGCGGGGTTAAATTTTCGTCTCAACTGTAAGTTTGTGAGGCGGGTATGGGTACCTGCAAGCGTTTATTGGATAACCAACACCGCTGCCCTAGGTCATCCCAAGTGGTTCGCTGGTGACGCTGGGGTGCCCGGGTTCATTGGGGCTTGGTTCATTGGGGCTTCCAAGGCTTGTCTTGGTGGCGAATGAGTTTGCCCGCCTACTGCGAGGCGGGCCAGATCGGGAGAGACTGGTTGAGGGAGACCTAACCTAGATCACTCCTGCCGACTCTCGACCCATCGCCTTGCATGGCAGTGAGGTAGATGGATTGATGTGTCCGCCACTCCTGGACACATATCCACCCTTCATACCCTTTTCCTTCCCAGAACTTCCTCTCCTACCTTTGCCTAAAACACCCTCCACATAGTATCTCCAAAGATGACACAGGCCCTGAGAGATTTTTTTTTCCACGGGGCCTCCTGTGTGAAGCTATCGTAATAAAGGATAACTTTTTTTAGTTCTAACCGCAAACAAATTAATAGCAAGGTTTTTGCTAAACACACGCAGAGCTATGGAGCTTTGAAATACCGCTTTGAAATACTGTAAAAAAATAAACTAAGACAGAGCACCATACTGTTTGTTACGTATGTTTTTCTTTGGTTCAAAAGAAGCATTTTTCACTATAGAATTCATATCACGGGCAAAATCGGGTCGCAAAATAACATCGTTATTTTGCGACCCGATTTTGCCGATTTTGCGACGTTATTTTGTGATTTTACGATTGAAAATTTAATCGTGCACCTGTCGCCTAGATCTATAAGCTCACAGAGAAAAATAAGTTAAAAACATTCACCAGATGGCATTGCCATAGAAAATTTCCCATAACCTTTTCTTTGAAATTATCTACGTCAAACGACATAGTAGTTCGTGAATTATTCAACAGATGGCAGTACTGCTCGCTGTATTAGTGATATTGCTTTTTCTTCACAAAAAATACATAATATTGTACTAGGATATTATAGAATAGAATAGACTTTATATATCATTATATTTTTATATTTTATATATCTCAGAACTAAATTTAAGAGGATTAGGCGGATAAAGTTAATTTATTATGACGTTTTATTGGGTTTCCCTTCCCGAAAGTTTCTGTCAAACAACTGGAATCTGGAAATTCTCGGAAAATTAATATCGTAGGTATATATATTTATTATTTCCACCATCCAAGGGCGTAGCTATAGAATTGATATAGGGGTTTTGACCCTAAGGGGGGGGGGGTTCAATCCTGTGTGTATTCACCACAACTTATTATTTAAATCACATTAATAAAAGAGATTGAGCAAATAAAATTTAGTTTTTCCTACTCTCTTTTTTCCTATTTTTCCTAATACTGAGACCGATGAGAAGGAAGGGAGGGAAACCCCCCTCCCTTCCCCCCTTACTTACGCCGTTGCCATAGTATAATTTAAATATCGTTAATAGAAAGAAGTTTATTAATATTTAAGGAAAATAGATGTAAGTTCAGATAGGTACCTACCCACAATAAAGTATATACATGCAGGAGGGATGTTTGTCGTTCTACTGATACGGCGTAGTTACAAGATCTGACTAGCCAAGTACCTCCCGATCTTTATCGCTCCATCTCTTTCCTCTCCCCACTTCCACGAGCTGCACAACGCACTCCAAATATGGGGATGCCATAATCCCACGGGCTCAGCGTTACGTTAACGTTCAGTGCTATGACCATAGATAATATGGACCAAGAATGGGCATCATAAGCATGAATACGCGCACACAACGCGTGTCGCCGACATCCTTCACCCATACTAATGCAAATCGCGTCTACGCACAACAGAGCTCCGCCTTTCTGTCTACCAACACAACAAACGCACAACTTTCATTGGATAACCGCTTTGATAGTCCGTGCAGTTTGGCCGTAGCTCGATAAGACAAGGTTATAATATTATTTTTTTGAAACATTTACAGTGTTAACAATTATTACAATAATAGAATTGCCGTTGGGATGTACGTAGATATTAACACTCCAATTAGAAATGTCCACAGCACGAGTAATCAATGTTTAGTTGTTACTAGACGGAAATGCTTGTGGTGATAACAGAAATAATGATAATCAAAATGAAATATAAAACATAGTAGTGTCAAATATAATACATAACCTGCAGAGAAAGAGAAAAAAGAAAGAAATAAATGGTGTGACAATAAATCAGCTACTCAACTGTTCTCCACGAAGTGTCATGGTAGGAGTTTGATAATTTGTTTTTTGAAATATGTGTGATTGTTTGCGTAGATATCTATATGGTCACATTCAATGGCATTATACAGACGACACATTCGAGACAGTGGACTGAAGTATGCAATATTGTAATTAAATAATTGAAGATGGAATATTTTATGAATCCTTAAATCACGTCTATTAGGAACTTTTATGAATATTGCTCATATTTAATATGAATGTCTTATCTCTAAGCCGGATGATGTGGCAACAATATTAATCGACATAATATAATTTCGATAAGTTGATTGGGAAGACGAAATCGTAGCCTGCGCCTCGGGCGGTCAATTAGGTCGTCACTGCACCACTGCTGTCAGTATCTCTAATGACGATAATATCATATTAATTATTTGATAAAGTGTGTCGGCGGTGCATTCATATTCAAAAGATACCATTCTATTATGAAATTATTGCGTCAAATGTTATTAAATTATAAATCCCTTGTACATAAATACACCTGCAAGGCGCGGGGGCACAAAGATGAGCGCACAGTAAATAAGATTTAAAAATATTTTGGTTTCAAATAATACAATATGAATCACTTAAGCCCAGTTGTTTCACCAAAAATCACGTGTGACAAAGTCATCCAATGGATATTCAGCTCCATTTTGTTTTGTTTTACAGTTGAAATGCAGATTCTAGCCCCTTGAATGGCAGGAGACCATATTTGTCCCAGCTCACATACGTTTCATATAAATCGCTGTAACTCCCTTACTATCAGAATGAGAAATTTGTTCTAAGCGGTGTTAGAAACGCAAATCACCACGCTTTATAGTCAAATCTTAAAAATAACCACCAAGTAAAATGTACACCTTTATGAAACCAACGTTTTGAATCACAATTTGAACAATAAAAATTGAAACTTTCAGCATTTTTTATTAATTATTTTGAACAGACAAAAAAGTGAGATGACAGTAACGTATGTATATAATACATTTTTGTCTAATAAAATATGTACGTGTTTTTATTTTTTTTTCGTTATTAGTAGTTTTAGTTAGAAAAACCTAAGGTGAGCCATTATAAAAAAAATTATGTATGCATGCAAAATCTTTATATTTCAAAATTATATGTTTATTTTGAATTATAAAATTTGAAAGCGTATTTCATCACTTTTCAAATACAGTTTTAGTTTTGAGATGTGTTCACAAATATTCCACTTATTTGCTAAAGGCTAAATGCAAGAAATTCAAATGTAGCATTGTCATCAATGACCATTCAGCGCCATTTTGTTTTTTTTTTACGTATGAAAGTTGGACCCCGTTAACGCCGATTCTACGCGTGTTTCATCTTTTTATGAAATTGCAATAAGCTGACAAGCTTAACAACAATGTAGTTGTCCAATAATTTGACTCTGACCTCGATGGAGCCCCCGTGTCTGAGTTTTACAAATGTCATAACGCCAGAGCTCACTACTCTATTTTTTTTACAAAAAGTAGTTTTTCTGCTTTGTAGTTAAGAAAATTATTTTTCTCCCAAACCCTTGACCATTGTTCTCCTGTAACAACTTCCTGTCCAAACAGCACACTGTCGCGTTTCACAACACAAACAGAATTATTATTGGTAAACAAAGTGGCGGTGTATACTGAGCATTATAATTTGGTGAAAGTGGATGGCGAAAATTGTCGGTGGTTACACGGGAAGCTATGTTATTTGAATATGCTATGATAAAGGTTTACGATGGACGAAACATGTACACGTTCAAAGGAGCGATTTCCATAATGTAATAAAGAAGACTGGTTGACTTTCATTCTCTGAGGTCTAGTTTGACACCCACATCGCTTACCTGACGAATGTCATCATGCATTTCCAGCTCTCGTAATATACTTCCCCAATTCACAAACTATTTTTTTTGTGATATAATACCACCGCAAGAGTCACAATTGCTACCGCCTGGAGCCAGTGTGACTATGCCACCACCAAATTGGAGTATGTTGTGAGGCTGAAGGGAGTGGGGAAATGAAGGAGATAGAGAAGAGGAAGGTTGGGATGTACCTGGCTATTCAGATCTGGTCACCTAACACGGCTAAAGCCATTTCAAGCAACGTTTCAATTCTGAATGGTGGTCTTACACCAGGGAAAAACTGAGAGTAACTTCCACTCTGGAACGTGCCACAAATGTAGTATTTATTATTTTAAACTGAATGTGAAATAATACCAACTAATTAAAATACAATTTACTTGCGCACGTCGTCAACCTTCAGGTTGCGGGTCAAGAGCCTTACCCCTCCAAGGATTTACAGTAGTACCTACCTATTTATCTACTCATATGCTGTGTTTTCGTAGCCTTCCTTTTTCCAAGTACGATGACTTTGGACTTATTTACATTCGTATTACTTAAAACATTAATATCCATGACATATTTCGTTCACTCGAAATATCGCTCGACCAGTTGATTAGTCAGACATCTCAGAAAAATTGATAGTTGAGTAAGCAGTTATGTGTAAAAGTACAGCCGTTATCTGGTACAATACTCAGATTACTCATAAACATCACCAAATCAATTATAAAGCAAAATAATTTGTATTGATTTAAACAAAATGTTGATGTTTATGGGTCACTAGTCCAGCGGTAAGGCTCTTGACTTGCATTCGGAAGGTAGTGAGATCGAAACCCGGCGTGCGCCAATAAATTTTATTTGATTAATTTGTGTTATTTCACAATCAATTCATTTAAAATAATATAATGTATATTTGTTGCACTTTCCGGAGTGGAAGATACTCTCAGTACGCCCTGGTGTAAACCAACATTCAGAATTGAAACGTTGCTTCAAATGGCTTTAACCGTGTCTGGTGACCAGATCTGAATAGCCAGGTACTTCCCACCTTCCCACCTTCCTCTTCCCCATCTCCTTCCTCTTCCCACTACCTTCAGCCTTAAACATACCCCAATTGGGAATGTCACAGTCTCACTGGATCCAGACGGGAGCAGCTGAGACTCTTGCGAGGTATTCACATAAAATAAAATGGCACAATCAAGTGAATCAGATACAGTCGGGCCATTTCAAGAGTCAGAACACTAATGGAGGGAAATAGTTATACGAAGTCACTGGACATCTTCAATTTAAATTTTAAACAAATATAAAATATTGTTACTGAGGCAGTTCAATTATGTACCTACAATAAATACTGCATATTTCTTACTATTCCATATGTAAAGGCCCCAAAAAATGGCGTTAATAAATAAATAAATAAATAGAAGAGTATATATGAGATGATGTATTAATGTGAATGAAGCAAGGAGTGTGTGCCATGACCGAGTTGTTTGGCGGTCCGTCCTCTCTGTCTACCCGTGCAGAGAAACCGTTTAGTCAATTAACATTTATTTATTAAATTCAACAATCCTTTTTTTGTGTTAAAGCTGGCATTACCAAGAAGTTATCTCAACAATAATGTACAAGTTTGAAACAAAGTAACAATTTTGTGAAAGTTGACGTTTCGGCCGTAAAAAAACCACATTCCCAGCTGATATAGCCGTCAGTCGGCAAGTAACCTAGTCAACCTACCTACTTGAACGCACGAGTGACAGATTTCGTACGTGTACAGAGAGGATAGACAGCCAAACGAAAGTTTACTAAAAGGTTAATTTTTATTTCAATTTCAAGGTACCTAGATGTTTAATGTTTACAAGAGTCGCAAAAGCCAAAACAGTGGAAATAATATATGTCATCCTCAATATATTTAATTTATTAGATATTTATTACAGAAAATATAACAGAATTCAAATTATATGTGGGATTCATCGGTAAATTTGTCAGAATTAAATAAACACTCGGAATGAAATCAACGTAGTGTTTATTTCTTTTTGCAGTTCCGCTGAGTTGTTGAAAGGGATAGTCTAGTCTAGAAGCATTGAATTGTAGATTTTTCAGGTTCAATAAAAAAAACAATAATATTTTTATAGCCATTTTTTTACCACATTAACATTAAAGAATACATTAAACTAAAAAAAAATTAAAAAGTTACAGGGTGCTGAAGTGGGGGGGTCTCAAAAATATGGCGGGCCCTGGTTGACCGATTGTAACCCTCCTAGTAATCCGAAATTTTTTTTTTATCCAAACAAATGCTGCTGTGGCATGAACCTCGGAGAAGTCATATTTTTTTTCACAAAATGGCGGCTCTCTGAAATAAAAATACTTTTTTTTCTGTTTTTTTTAACTTTTCCTATTTTTTTAGAATAATAAAAATTAAAATTTTGTTATAGTTCTGGTTCATGCGATAAAGAAATGTATAGAGAAGACTCACACCAAAATTCAAGTAAATTGGTTTAGTAGAACTTGAGATATCATGTCAACCGTCCCGAAAAAAGTAGTTTTGAGAAAAATGCGTTTAAAATTTTGTTCTTTTTAGATTTTGGTTAGATTCCGTCTAAACTGCGAAATTAAAATGGTTGTTACTTTTAAAATAATGCCGATTTTGAAAAATCCTTTTAAGGAAATATTTTTGAATATTTAAACTTTGGAAATATGAAGAATTTTTCTTCTAGACTAGAATACTGCAAACTGATTGCACCTATGATTGTCAACCTCCGATAGGAGAAAGAACAAGAAATGTTTATTTTTTAGGTGTCAATATCACACAAGAGCCCCAGCTGCTCTTAACCGTCTGAATCCAGTAAAATTATGGCATCCCCAATTGAGTATGTTGTGAGACTGAAGGTAGCGGGTAGAGGAAGGAGATGGGTAAGAGAATGGTGTGAAATACCTGGCTAGTCAGATCTAGTCACCAAACATGACTAAAGTCTTTCGAAGAACGATATTGAGAGTAGCTTCCACTCTGAAATAATTAAACTTTGAATATGGAAGTCACTGTGTAGATGAGATATTTTTTAGCAATAGTTCCTTCCCGGCTTTGGCCACGTTTTTCGAGAAATTTATAAGAAATTTTCAAATATTTCCAAAGGTTATTGGACATTAAAAAGCTCGATAGCTCCTGAGGAAATTAAGAAATACCTTAGCTGACCTAGAATTAATTTCTCAACAGTAAAAGACTGTGCAAATTTCATCATACCGGAGTTCACCGTTCGAATGTTCTTGCCGATACAAACAAACTGAACAATAACTTACATATTATTATGATATACATGTTTAAGAATATGCAGCAGAGAGCGTACTTTATTCGTTTTACTTGATCATGCCAGCTATTCCGATATCCATTTTCTCTAGCACACTTCAAAACGCTTTGTTTTTTGACAACTTCATTCAGGTCAATATCGCCTAGTTTTTAGTGTTTTTGTAGAAAATAATTTACCAAATTGTTCGACTGAAAATAAATTGCCAACCGGTACTAATCTGAGATCATATAAATGAAGAGGATGATATAACTTATGTGTTTTTTTGTATGTGACACCTGACAAGAGCATCCTATACGGTAAAAAGGCAGGGGGTTGTGAGGCGGGTTAAGAGAGGGGCTGTGATAAGAGATTTATTAATGAGGATTTTGGAGTGGCCAGGACTATATGAATGAGAAAAACAGATATACAGCCGATATTTCGTTCCACATACGAGCCGACTTACGCAAAAAACGAGTTGAAAAAACGACCCGTTCTCACGAAGTTGATATCAACTGTGAAAAGGTGTTCCGCTCGTGTTCGTCGAGTTTCGCACACGTGCACCAGTGCACCGGGGATCAATGCTGCTGCTCCTTAGAGCAGGCTCCATTAAAATACTGTAGAACAGACTAAAAATTAACAAAGAATGGACCAGCAGTTAAAAACCCTCTCCGTATGATTTTACTGCTAGGCTCTGCGGACGGCTTTTGGTTCGACCTCACCCGGTTGGTGTTGGTGACTATTTTATAAATCCAAGAGGAACTGGTTTAAAAAAAAACCTGTTCCTCGGATCCACTGTCATCGAGTGATAGTCACCAGTACAAAGTAGCTGAGACAGGCAATGACGTCATTTGTAATACATAGCCGCTTGATACAACTACGTATTACCGTCAGTCTTTCCATATCCGGAGAGATACTAAATATTAACAAATTAGTAAAACTTATAGAGGGGACACGTTCCCATCCGACCTGCTGACGAAAGAGGCTACATCTTGTTAAGAATTCTTTAATTCAAAACCGAATTACAACGGTAGCTTTGTTTGAAATTCTACGTACATAGATGTTATTTGTGGCGCGACGGGTACGGCGTGGCGTCAAAATGCACTCAAAACTGGGTTCTGAAATTCAACCACGCAGACGCAGACGTATTAATACTACTCGATTGTCAATCAGACGACCGCCCAGAATGGTTTGCACAGGTTGGTTTGCAGTAGGTTTTTCTAGCATTGTGGGGCTTCAGCCCAAAGGCGGCTTCCTAATTCAAATGTTGGACGTACTTGAGATGTTTATAGTATTGTATGGATTTGGTAATATACATAGATATTCCTCTTTGCACACACTGCGTTAAGTAAATAATTTTTATTTTTTATTTATTTATTTATTAACGCCCTTTTTGGGGGCTTTTACACATGAATAATATGAAATATACAGTATTTATTGTACATAATTGAATTGCCTCAGTAACAATATTTTATATTTGTTTAAAGATACATTGAAGATGTCCACTGACTTGATGTAATTATTTCTCTCAATTGATATTCAGAGCAAAGAGGAATACATATGGTAGTTAGTTCCAGAATTTCTGCATTGAAAAAAATCCTGACTACTGCGTATTACGTTGTGGTATCCGGAAGCTTATCAGTTCAAGCAATACCGGACTGTCAACTAAATCATTTAGAATTTTATATAAAAACACCAAGTCAGTGAAAATTCTTCTGTCTGACCATTTGAGCATATTCATATCATTTAACAGAGTGTTATTGTTCAACATAATTGCTGGAATACCCATTTTATTTAATATTATACATAACCTATAGTTATTAGATCGCTACAACAGATGAAGAGAGAAAGAATTGTTGCAATGAGGTGGTAATTAAAGGCAATGACGTGATCTATTCCTCAGCAGTGAACAGACTATAGCCATTCACCCATCCGATTGTTTTTTTTTATTAAGACTGAGCTGATAAAACTTTCAACACCTCTTTTCGCACTGAGAAGCGGCCAGACATGACGGACTGAACTGCGGAAGGTTAAAATAATAATCACCGAAGATAATATTGGCGATTTTCAATCGAAAAATTTGAACAGAAAATCAGAAAAAGGTAGATAAGAATTTATTTATTTATTTATTTATTTATAAATAAACGCCCTTTTTCGGGGCTTTTACATATATAGCATAGAAAAAACATTTTATTGTACATAACTGAACTGCCTCAATAACAATATTTTAAATTTATTCAAAGATAAATTGAAGATGAATTGAATCCAGGACTGCCGGGGCGCTGCTCTACCACTGAGCTAATGGGTTACTCTTCGGTCATATTTAACTGTATCGTACCTCGATTAAAAACTACCAACATTATCTTCATTTTCTTAACGCATATTTTTATTGGATGCTATCTTTATTTATTTTTTTTACATTAGCTCCACACAGCGGAAAATAATTCCTCTCAAAGCCTTTGTCATCTTTGACGGACGGCGTGGTCAAGCGGTAAGGCTCTTGACTCGCAATCCGAAGGTCGAGGAATCGAATTCCGGCGTGGCAAATAAATTTTATTTGATTAATTTGTGGTATTTCACAATTGATTAATTTAAAATAATATATAGTATATTTGCGGCAAGTACGTGAGTGGAAGATATTCTCAGTATCGCCCTGGTGTAAGACCACCATTCAGAATTGAAACGTTGCTTAAAATGGCTTTAGCCGTGTTTGGTGACTAGATCTGAACAGCCAGGTACTTCCCCACCTTCCTCTTCTCGGTCTTCTTCTCCTCCCCACTACCTTCAGCCTCACAACGTACCCCAATTGGGGATGCCGTAGTCTCACTGGCTCCAGATGGGAGCAGTTGGACATTTATATAAAAAAATATAAAAAAAATCTTTGGGGATGCTGTGTGGAGGATCACTTTAGAAAAGGAAGGAAATGAATGACCGGTCAGTGGTTGAGTGGGCATCGAGTTTGGGTCTCACCCGGGCGTCCCATGTTCGATTCCTCAGCTGGCTAAGTCCTCCATCACAATACAAGCAACATTTTCGACTTTCTGTGGTGGTAGTAGGAGATTTTCAAACATTGTTGGGTTATTCGTAGCCCGGGAATGTTTGTCTTTCTTTTTAAAAATCAAGAAAAAAAGAAAGAAAAGAATATAATATCGCGATCTGTAAATATTTAGACAGGTGACCGGACAACTCGGAATGAAACCAACGCAGAACCGTCTCAGATAAGTCATTTAGAGTAATAAAAGATAAAAAAATTAAAAATGTTTAAATAGGTTACGTTAGGTTAGGGTTATCGGCTAATTTAAAATTATTTTTTTTCATAGCTTTTAATGACTTTACAAGGAGGTGTTGAGTTGACTTTATTCTCAGTTGGCATGGAACTATTTAGAAAATCAAAGAATTTAAAAGTAGGTATTTATACACTTAAGAATTTTGTCAATTTTTAAAACGCTCATTAGGCCCATGTGGCGCACTGAATTAGCCAATTAGTAAAATTAATAAAAAATTACAAGGTTTTTGGTTTTCGTGTGAATCAATCTCTTACAATGTATCAATAGTATATACACGCTCAAGAGGCTACCACTAATTCTATATTAATTATTGTGTAAAGATCTTATAAATTATTAAAAGTTTAAAGAGCAAAATAAATATATATAAATTCATCTATTTATGATGTATGCTGATGACACCTAATATGTGCTTTATTATTACCGTGATGATCCGCGATTACGGTACCGTGACGGCACAAAAATAGCATAAAACGTACGCTCTGTTTCCTAATAATGCTGCAGCTCTTTCAAAAGATGAGATACACAATGTACGTAGGTCTGATTACTCCAAAGGAAAAAATAGAGTTTGCAATTCACACGCGCTAAAAGTGAAACTAGAAAGTCGCTAGATGTCGCTTTATTTTATTTTGCTTGTTTATTTTAAAGTGGTTTGAAGATTGGATATTAATTTCACAAAAATAAAAATGTTTATTTTTCTTGGATTTGAACCTCCGTTCTCTGGATGTCTGTCTCTCTGGCCGCGATTTGTCAGGAGCCTTATCCGCTGGGCTATTGGAGGCTAGCGTCGAGGCGTGAATTTACCGCATTATATTAGAATCCGTCAAATAATATAGAACCCGTCAAATAATAAATTTTAGTGTCGCACTTCCGTTTAATCCGAATTTCAAATCTCTAACGGGGCTTAAGAAGTTTCACTTCAAAAAGTAATAATTTTCTTGCATCTCTCTCACACCGCACCGTGATGTCTCTGTAGACCCCTACGATGACGTGACGATAATTTTGAAAGTATGGAGAAAAGTTACAAAGAAAATATTGAAGGGTATGTGAATTCCAAAAATTCAAAAACGGCAAACGCCAAAGTGCTGATGGTTTTGTTTTTGTTCTATATATAATGCTGTAGTTCTTTCTGACATACTAAATAACTAACTAATTAACCGTTCAGGCCGTTTCCCCGCAGGGGTAGGCAGAGAGAACGGACCGCCAAACAACTCGATCTTGGCACACACTCCTTGCCTCGTTTGTTTCACTTTTTTTGAAATGTCCCATTTTGCCGGCTGAAAAATTCTAATGGCTATTATCTTTATGAAAATAAATATAGTCATTTAATAAGTGTAGTTTAGGTCTCACGTGAGGGGTAGGGGGGTCCCACCAAATATCACTTAATCTCATCAAGGGGGGGTGGGGTCTAAATTGAAAAAAAACCATTTTAAGTAATTAATGGATGACCCCTATTTCTTTAATTACTAGATTGCCAGATTATTTCATTTCCTCCTGCTGTCTATTGCATATCGATGCGGGTCCGTTGTACGAGTATTTCATAGACGTGTTGCACAACTAATTGATTGCATGTGAACTGTAGGTAGAACTGGACAGCGCGCTCCAAGGCCGGATCTGTGGACTTTGAAACGTCAAATTGTTGAAATACTTTGCGATTGTAAAACACAACATAAAAAACATAAATATTCATATAACTTCAACACAGGGGTGCCAAAAGCTTTAATAAATAAAATAAAATTTCAAAAATACTGTCTGGCAATTTTTTACAGAAAAGCAAAATTAATTAGGTTTGGCACGATGCTATTTTTGACCAGTTTCAAGTGCACTTTTATGGCAAAGGTTATTTTTTTTCTCTTTTACATTGGCTCCACATAGGGGGCCCTGAAGAAAAAGAATCCCTTCAGGGACTGTGTCTTTGAGGATGCTGTGTGGATGGTCTTTACAGCGAAAGGAAGGAGAGGAAGTTCTTTTTTTGTTATTTATTTTTGGGTTGTTATGCCGTGTTGCGCTACCTCCTTCTTTAGCCAGAGTTTTGGAGTATTTTTGGAGTGTCCATCATCAGGGCAGATGAGTAATGCTCATAACGCTAAATTACTCACCTGCCCTGATGATGGACACTGTACCGCTGTCCAAAACGTTGGCTAAAGAAGGAGGTAGCGCAACACGGCATAACACCCCAAAATTACTTTTGGCCGTGAAAACCTAAAATCATACCAGAGGAAGTTCTTGTTTCCAGGAAGGAAAAGTTATGAGTTGTGGATAGGAATCTTGGGGTCAATGTGTCCAGGAGTGACGGAAGTATGAATCCATTCCTCCCACTGCGGTGCATTCGCTGGGTCGAAAGGGTCCGGCTATTAGGTTTTGGACAGGTCCCCCTCAACCAGTCTCTCCCGATCTGGCCCATCGTGCAGTAGGTGATCAGGTCAAGATCCAGACTAACCTTAACCCATGATCTCGAGCACCCCTGCATGTCACCAAACGTAGCGCACCACCTGGGGTTGGTTATCCAATAAATAGTTCCTGGAGTGGTGGTACCTGTACCCGCCTCCCAAATTGATAGTCAAGAAGATGATTTTTTTTCTTACATTAGCTCCACACAAGAGGAAAGCTCCACCTGGGGAAAATAATTTCCCTCAGTCATCTTTGGGGATGCTGTGTGGAGGGTCTTTTAAGGAAAGGAAAGAGAGGAAGTTTTGGGAAGCAAAATGGTATAAGGGGTGGGTAGGAATCTGGGGATCAGTGTGTCTAATAGTGACTTATGAATCTATCCCTTCAACTGCGGTGCAAGGCGATGTTCCGAGAGAGTACGGCTGGAGAAGTCAAAGGAGCTCCCTCAACCATTCTCTCCCAATCCGGCCTGCCATGCAGCTAGGGGGTAGACGCATCCGCCGCCAAGACTCAAATAAACCTCACCTCATGAACCCGGGCACCCCTGCTAAGTCACCATGATTGTTTTTGTGTTTTATTCGTAAAACTCCATTTATATTTTTTTACATTTAATTTAAACTAAATTCAATCATTTTATTATTAAGTTCTGCAAGTACGTGTATTTTAGTTTTTTTTTTAATTATTGTGACAGCTATTTCGGCTTACAGGGGCATTTTGAAACCGTACTAATAATAAAAAAAACTAAAATAGATGGAGAACTAAATAATAAAATTAGTGAAAGTATTTTTAAATAATTTTTTTTTTAAATCAATAAAAAAAATTAACAACGTCATCACTAAGTAGTTGGCTAAAGTTTAACAGCTCGCATGATATTCTTCTCGTTCCAGCAACACAGTAATGGATGTACCTCGTGTGATCCCGTTGCGGAGTGTAGCAGTGTGATCAGTGGCGACGTGTGATAAAAAAATGTTTTTAATTGAAAAAAAAATGTCATCGGATAGCAAAATGACAATAACGTTTTTTTACTCCAAATATGCTTAGGAATCGCTGGTTACCGCCACCTCCACAATCTTAATTTTTTCTTGCTGCTTCCCTTCCCTAACTTATTTCCGCTATGCAACGGTTCCTAATCGAGAATGCCATAATCCCACTACATCGAGAAAGTGGCAAGATTGACTTAAAAAATTAAACATTATTTGTTATTTTATTTGAAATGCGCGATAAAATATTTGCACAGCCCTAGTGGCCTGCACGGATATTACCATATTTTAATATCGAAGGTGAAGATGGTAAATCAAGACTTCAAATTAAATCCCCAAGGCTGCGAGACTTTGAATTGATTTCTGAAATTTAAAGCTGCTATTATAAGAGCGTGCAATAACAATGCCATAAGTCAAAATATGTCAAACTGGGATAATGAACTTAGACGTTATTTTTTTATTTTAACTTTTATGTAAAACCTCAAACTGTAATATTTAATTAAATGAAGACATTATGAGCGAAACTCAATCGAAAATCTGGAAACAGAAAAATCAGAAAAAGATACTTACACCTCTGGGACTCGAACCCAGGACCTCCCTACTTTCCGGGTGGGTGCTCTTATCCACTGAACTAAGGTGTCGATATCCAATTCGGTAACCTTTAACTGTACCATACTTCGACTAAGAACCACCCATATTATCTTAATTTTTCTTAACGCATATTTTTATTGGCTGCCATCTTTATGTATGATTGCAAGATTCAACTCGAACTAAATGCAATCTAGATGGTGTCTGAATAAATTTTTATCCAGATTTAGTCGAAGTATGGTACAGTTAAAGGTGACCGAATTGGATATCGACACCTTAGCTCAGTGGATAAGAGCACCCACCCGGAAAGTAGGGAGGTCCTGGGTTCGAGTCCCAGAGGTGTAAATATCTTTTTCTGATTTTTCTGTTTCCAGATTTTCGATTGAGTTTCGCTCATAATGTCTTCATTTAATTGAAGTTAGACGTCTTTTTATACTGATAACCCAATTTTACCGCTTGAATTCTGATAAATATGCCCTGGCAGGACAATTATGTCATTGAAGAAGAAGATAATGCTAATAAATCTAAACGAAAATTTAAAAAGAACAAGACAAATAAAAATAAAAAGGGAACGGTTGCAACTGAGACACGAACCCTGGATCTCGTCTTATCGGGAAAAGCCTGTCGCAACTGAGACACGAACCCTGGATCTCTCGTCTTATCGGTAAAAGCCTGTCGCCACTGAGACACGAACCCTGGATCTCTCGACTTACCGGGAAAAGCCTGTCGCAACTAAGACACGAATCCTGGATCTCTCGTCTTATCGGGAAAAGCCTGTCGCAACTGAGACACGCACCCTGGATCTCTCGTCTTACCGGGAAAAGCCTGTCGCCACTGAGACACGAACCCTGGATCTCTCGTATTACCGGGAAAAGCCTGTCGCCACTGAGACACGAACCCTGGATCTCTAGTATTACCGGGAAAAGCCTGTCTAAAGCTAACGGTTCCAGTTGCTTTCTATTTTTCTGTGTTTTGTTATTTTTAATATTTTCTTTCAGATTTATTACCCAGTATTATCTTCTTCTTCAATGATATATTACACGATGCGAATAACCTTCAAAAGCTATTACAAAAGAGAGTTATTTTAATAAAAATTAAAGACAATTCCTTTTCCTTGGGAGGAAACACGGTCACCGAGAAATTTCAATAATAGATATTTTACCAGACTTTGCTGTCGCTGTAAATCCTCGAAAACTGAGCGAAAGGGACCACTGCACCTCAAGCTGATACATATAAAAATCGAAATATACTTGCTTGGGTGTACACGAGTTATGAGTTGTCTATGTTTTGCTATATTAAACATAGGAAATGTTTGAGACTTTCAAAATACCTTCTTTCCATCCTCGCGAAGGTTTCTGGATTGTTACAACCACATGACAATACATCTGAAAAGTTTTTTGATAATGCTATTTTTGCCGTATTATCATTAGTGAATGAACGGTGGTGGAAATAGCGTTCAAAAAAGTATGTTTCCAATAATTTTTCTCTTCTATATATATAAAAACAATCAAAATATGCTTGCTTGGGTACATTTGTAAGAGTATATGAGTACATGAATTGTCTATGTTTTTTTTTTTTTAATATTTTTTTTATATGAATACCGCACAAGAGTCCCAACTGCTCCCGTCTAGAGCCAGTGGGACTATGGCATCCCCAATCGGGGTATGTTGTGAGACTGAAGGTAGTGGGGAGGGGAAGGAGACGGGGAAGAGGAAGGTGGGGAAGTACCTGGCTATTCAGATCTGGTCACTAAACACGGCTAAAGCCATTTCAAGCGACGTTTCAATTCTGAATGGTGGTCTTACACCAGGGCGATACTAATAGTATCTTCCACTCTGGAACGTGCCGCAAATAATCTATATATTATTTTAAATGAATAAATTGTGAAATAACACAAATTAATCAAATAAAATTTATTTGCCACGCCGGGATTCGATCCCGCGACCTTCGGAATGCTAGTCAAAAGCCTTACCGCTGGACTACTCCGGCCGTCAATGTATGTATGTATTGCTATATTAAGCATAGGAAATTTTTGAAACTTTCAAAATACCTCATTTCCATCCTCGGGAAGATATCTGGATTATTTCAACCACATGACAATTCTGAAAAGTTTTTAATCACTACAAAAACTCTGACAAAACTGTCACGTTTGAGAATGACATTTCGCAAAAGTTGTTCAACCAAAATTAAATTTTCGAAACTCTTTAAATTAATGAATTTATTTGAAATACTCACCGATGGTACTAAAATCGAATACTTTGAATGTAATCAGAATCTGATCACACTTCGACTAAGAACTACAAAACTATCTTCACTTGACATTTATCATTGGCTGCTATCTTAATGTACGATTTTTTCTGTTTTTCTTTTTTCAGATTTTCTATTGAGTTTCGCTAATATTGTCTTCATTTAATTAAATATTACAATTTGAAGTTTTATTCATAAAGTTAAAAATTAAAATAAATGTGGTTTTTTTACGGTCACCAAAAATATATTGTACTTTTGAGTGAGACAGAAACATTTTTTTTAGGTGTGGGAGAAAGCCCAAATAAAAAATATATTATTTGACATTCATTAAACGAAAGATCACAATATCTTTCTTCATTAAATTAAATTAATGTGACATATGATGTTAATTTGGTATGGACCTACTTACTGTAATATGCTCAGGAAAAATGTATCGTTAGAGTCATTGGAGAACTTCGTCTCCCCATCTCATGGATCGTTCCGTAAAAACTGAAAATAATTTTATAATAATCACAGAACTTGGATAGAACTTACACAGTTCAATTTGGGAGGCGGGAATTGGTACCGCCGCCCCGGAAACCTTTATTGGATAACCAACACCTCTGCCATGGATCACCCAAAGTAGTTCGCTATGTTTGGTGATTTAGCAGGGGTGCCCGAGTTCTTGGGGTGAGGTTTGTCTAGGTCTTGGAGGCGGATGACGGGGACACACTGAACCCCAGATTCCTACCCTTAAACCCTTTTCCTTCCCAGAACTCTCCTCTCCTTCCTTTCCTTAAAAAACCCTCCACACAGCATTTCCAAAGACGACTTAGGCCCTGAAGGAATTTTTTTTTCAGGGCCTCCTGTGTGGAGTTCATGTAAAAAAAAACACAGAGCGCAAAAACTATCTTAAAAATATGATGAATTGTTCAAATTTTTTGAACAACTCGTCCAAATTTGAGATAATTTGAGATAAAGAGGAAAGCAATATTCGAATGCTCACCATATAAATCAAATATTATTCACACGTGCCTGTGTTTTACAAATTAAACATTTTAGAAAATAACCCAGGAGGTATAACGATCCAGTACATAAGTATGACATTTTTAAATATCCTACTAGTGACCCAGGAAACCTCAACATTTTGTTTAATTCACTACAAGTTTTTTGTGCATTATAATTGATTTAGTGGTGTTTATGAGTAATCTGCGTATTGTACCAGATTGAGAGTACAATTGTTTATATTATTCATGAATATACCTAGACGAGAACAGACAGGTGAGGGGTACAAACCAAATGCAGAGGGACGCGAAGGGAGGAAGATGACTGTGAGATATGTGATTCGTCAATAAATCAATCTGACAGTATACGGGCCTCTCGCAATACAATATCACCATTTAGTTCTTAAAAGTAAAATCTGCTTTTGAATGAATAGACCTTGTTACATGGGAGCGCGAATTGCTCGCCACGATATGAACAAATTTGCGAAGTCCAAATACGGCAAAGTAAGGTTCACTTGTTTTCAGAGTCGAATATTTTGTTGCCGTGTTTAGTTAAGACACTTTTACAAATGTTTCATAATTTACTTACCCCAATAAACAGCGACGAGCACACTTGAGAAACGCGTACATTTGTTATGGTGAATAGATGGTTATTAAAACGGATCATATTTATATGATGTGAATAAGCTTAAAATAAAGTAAAATAATGCTTTCCTATGGAATGTAATACGACAATTGGGTTTATTCTCTTTTTCATTACCATTTTTACACGTTTTCATAGAACAAGCCACAATTTTTTGCAGTATTATTTCGTAAAATGTTCCGATCGAAGCCCGACGCTGGTTCGCACAAGAATGATGACGTCACAGTTTTTAGATTCGCTCGGGGCCATTCGTGAGCCCAGCCGGTTCCATATTCCAAATGGAACCGGTATGGGGAGGGGGAAATAATACGCTTTTTATCACTTAGGGCAGGTCTATATATTCCTATGTCTATGATATTACTGCATTCTCAACTCAAATTTTGATTTTTCGGAGTTAATAATCAACTGGACGATCGACATTTTAAATGTGGTACTGTTTGGATAAAAAGTTAGAAATGCGGTTCTGCTTGAATAAAATGTATAAAATACAGTTCTGTTTGGTTAAAAAGTTAGAAAGACGGTTCCGTTTGGATACAAAGTTAGAAATACTGTTCTGTTTGAATAAAAAGTTAAAAATACAGTTTTGTTTGGTTAAAAAGTTAGAAAGACGGTTCCGTTTGAATACAAAGTTAGAAATACTGTTCTGTTTAGTTAAAAAGTTAGAAATACTGTTCTTTTTGGACAAAAAGTTAAAAATACGCTTCCGTTTGGATAAAAAGTTAGAAAAACGGTTCTATTTGGATAAAAAGAAAAATAAAATACAACAAAAATAATCTTTCTTCAGACCCTTATTTACTCTATTTTACTGCAACCATTGAAGAATAACATCTTAATATAATCATTTGTATTTATGTGTTTAAATCCGGTTGATAAGATTTAATTGTTTAGCTAGCTACATTTCCAAGATAATAATGGGAAGGTTATTAACAATATAACCTGTTGATGAAATAACTTAAGTAAATTATCGCCAATCATTCCACTTACGAGCATCACTTATTCATTTTATAACCATCATAACGTGTCACGGCATTTTAATTGCAAAATAGATACATATTTAGTACAAAGTTCTATAATTATTCCATGGAGTAGATAATACACACTAGCATAGCCTTCCATATTAGCTCCACACAAAAGGCCCTTAGGAAAATAATCCTCCTCTATGGGCTTATGTTATCTTTGGGATGCTGTTTGGAGGTTCTTTTTAGGAAAGGAAGTTCTAGGAAGAAAAAAGTTATGAGGGCTGGGCAGGAATCTCGGGGACGGTGTGTCCAGGGGTGACAGAAGTATGAATCTATCTCTACCACTTGTTAATGCAACTTGTGTTAATGAATTTAAATGTTAGGGCGCCATCCTGCCTATTTCAGCAGGAACACAAAGAAAACAATGAGACTGCTTACCTCAGGTTGTGTGCCCAATGTATAGGTAATCTGGGAATGAGGGTGTCACCAATTTAAGATTCAAAAGCATAGTTTTTCAATGAGCAATAAAAGGTTATATTGTACTATAAAATAATCCTTCATCCTAATGTACTTGCTTTATCAAGGGGGCTTTTGTTAACACTGGTAGAAACGTCCAACGATCCAACGAGATCCATAAGATTCTTGATTAATGTGTCTATCCGGGCGATCACACACATAGTCATCCAGGGGACCATTGGGTTGTAAAGGCCTTGGATGAGATCAGTAACTCTCCTTCGAGGTGGATTCACACCAGCTAGCCATCAGCTTTCAATTCCATCCAAAAAAAAAACAGTTGAGATGGAAAATAATACAAAATACGACCTTGTATTGCGTAGGGGCGATTGTCTTCACAGTCTCTCACAAAATTGCCTCGCCGGGCATTCTGATTACATCAGATTCGTATTCATTACTCGATTATCAAAGATTACATCTCGTACAATTTGATTCTGGCTTGATTCATCGGCCAAGACACACACCGAGAGCGCCAAACGGTCTGTCTTTCAAACAAGGGATGACGTTTTCCTTCCTGTCACTTCATAGACAACCTGGTGATGCCGGTGCATAAAAACAAAGACAATTTACTGACAAGCAAAGTAGGTACCTCTTCATGGTTGCATATTTATATGTAACACACTGCGGTGCAAGAAGATGTCCCGAGAGAGTTTTGCTGGAGAGGTCAATCAGTCTCACGATCCGCCGCCTGCTGGGAGTCCTGGTGATTGTAGGAGACGGTAGAGTAGTGACAGCAACCAGCTTCACCCTTCGTGCTCTTTTGGGGGTAGGTGTTTGTCTCTTCAGCGCCTAAATTATTGAGAAGAACTAGCAGGTCGACGTCTTCTCCCACTATGACGACCCGTTCGGCTACTGCTCTTTTTGAAAGCGCCGTCATGACGATCTCTCAATCCGCATTTTCTTCGGCAACAGCCACTTCTACTCCCTCCTTCTGAAAAGCGTAACCAAAAGTGACCATTTCGAAAAAAAATAATTTTTTGGAAAAAATGGCCTATTTTCGAAGAACTGTATCTTGACAACTAATGGTTGTATAGAGCTCGCTTTGGTCTCAAATTATAGCAAATTTAGTCTACTTTAAAAGTACATACAGTTACTATACCAGTCAGACCCTTCCTTCACTCAGATATTGAAAAAAACTGAAAAAAGTTCGAAAATTTCATGGTTTTTTGGCTACACCGCCGCTCGCACAGCACTCAGGAAATTGCAAATCTGTTTTTTTAGTTTTGGTTTAGGTCCTAACAACATATAAAAAATTCAGAACGACCGGACCTTTTGCAAGTACGACCCCCTTTTCATGTTTAACTTTACTGGACTCTTAGACTTTATCGTCTTTATAGAGGAATTAATTTAATTAATATGGTTAATATTATTACACATGTTTACACACAAGACGGGTTTACACGGAAATGTCAGTGATTTAATTATTTTGTTTTCGAATGTAACACAAAACAAAGCATTTTAGCCGATTCCGCGAATCAGCAACATTTCGATGCATCCTTGAAGAATATTGCACATTCATGATTACTGCGTCCAGTTCCGCGATGATTTTTAATGCTAAATAATTTTATGTTGACATACTGTTTAATATCGGAAAATCAGAGAACAAATTATTATCAAAAATACTAATTTCTGTTGTATGTGCGCCCTGCGTAACTCTGGTTCAATGAATTTAAATTTGCTTTAAAATTTTCTAATTTAAAACTATTTTTTTGAATAGTAATAAATTTATTATATAATAAAATAATATAAAAATTTTGGAATAACAAAAAATGTGTGCGATTTCAGGCAAGCGATAAAGAAGGTACCTACCGATCGACAGCGGCGTGGTCGAGGGGTGAGGCTCTTGACTTGAAATCCGAAGGTCACGGGATCGAATCCCGGCGTGAGCAAATAAATAAATTTGTGTTATTTCACAATTAATTCATTTAAAAAATATATTGTGTATTTGCGGCACGTTCCAGAGTGGAAGATATTGACTCTGAGTTTCGTCCTGGTGTAAGACCACCATTCAGAATCGAAAGGTCGCTTGAAATGGCTTTAGCCGTGTTTGGTGATCAGATCTGAATAGCCAGGTACTTCCCACCTTCCTCTTCCCTTCTCCTCCCCCCCCCACCGCTATCTTCAGCCTCACAACATACCCCAATTAGGGATACCGTAATCTCACTGGCTCCAGACGGGAACAGTTGGGACTCTTGTGCGATATTCATATAAAAATAAAACCGAAAATAATTTTATATTTTAAATGATTTTTTTTAAAGAAAGACAAATATTCCCGGGATACGAATTAACTGATAATATTTGAAAATCTTCTACTACCACCACAGTAAGCGGAAAACGTTTCTTTTGTCGTGATGGAGGACTTTGCCAGCCGAGGAATCGAGCACGCGATGCCTGAGTGGACCCAAACGCGATGCCAACTCAGCCACTGCTGTGTTGTTGAGATCAGTGGCGACGTGTGATTGAATTTTTTTTCTTCAAACACAGCACACTTATTTTGTGGCACCGTTTATATAATAAAAGTGGTTAAAACTAAGTATTTTATTAAATTTGATTTTTTTGTTGTTGTCTTTAATAGAAAAAATATCATCGGATAGCAAAAAGACATATACTTTTTGTACTTTAAATATTCTCAGATATCGCTGGTTAAAATCCTGCGGTTACGTTCTGTTACACCGTGCGTAGCATCTATATATTTATATAAAAATTAAAATATGTTTGTTTCTGGTTTTGTATATATGCTATGCGTTGCTAGACCATTCATTCGATTGCGATAAAAATTTGGGAATTTGATGTGTACATGCCCGCGATGGTTTCTGGCATCTTGAAATTGTGCATTGCTAACCGTTCATTCGATTGCGATGAAACTTTGGGGATTTTATGTATTCGCGGGAGTGGGGAGGGGAGAGGAGAACCAGGGAGGGGGAGGGGGAACTCGGGAGGTGGGTTCGCGAGATGGGGGAAGCAGGCGAGGGGAAGGCAACGCATGCCAGGATATTAATGAATGAATGAATGAATGATTGAATGATTGAATGAATTAAGGAATGATTGAATAAATGAATTAATTAATCAATGAATCCATGAATGAATGATGAATGAAAGAATGTATGATGAATGAATGAGGGAATGATTAAATGAATGAAATAATGAATGAATGAATGAATGATAAATGAATGAATGAATGAATGATGAATGATGAATGAATTTCTTTATTAAGTTGCATATCAACGCATATCGGAAACTCGCTATTGTAGGTAAATGCGTATGACAAAATTTGGTAAATTTTATTATAAAATCCTAAATAATAATATAAATGCAGCGAAAGATAGAAGTGGTGTTTTGCTCAGAGATAATTGGAGGACTAGGAAAGAAAAAGGCTAATTTTCATTCCAGAAAAAACATTTCATTCCCGTGGGAAAATTCTTTCCCCTAATACCATGCGAGCAAAGCCGCGGGTAAAACATATTTAAAAGCTTTAAGGGTTAAGCAGGGACACATTTGATTTTACTCAAGCCACAAGAAGATAGTCTTGTTATTTTTGAACCTATCAGTTAGCGTAGTGCCTATTTACTATGCAGTAGAAAGTTGGCTGCGTGAGGAATACAAATTTTCTTCATCTTCATACTTTATCTTCACGGATCTGTAAACCATCGTTCATTATTATTTATGAACGGTATATGCCCTGTACAGGCGCTTCACAGCCTATCTATTGAAATTCATTGAGAACAAGATAAAGAGAGGGACGCTTAGATGGTTTGCATATGTAGAGCGCAGCGTATTACGCTTCAAACGAGGTGTAAATGAATAAAAAAACATATGTTTAAACAGGGCCTATTTCATCTTTGGGGATGCTGTATGGAGGGTTTATTTAAGGAAATGAAGGAGAGGAGAGTTCTGGGAAGGAAAAGGGTTTCGTGGTGGTAAGGAATCTGGGGTTCAGTGTGTCCTGGTCATCCACCTCCAAGACCTAGACAAACCTCACCCCATGAACCCGGGCACCCCTGCTAAATCACCAAAGGTAGTGAACCACTTGGCAGAGGTGTTGGTTATCCAATAAAGGTTCCCGGGGCGGCTGTACCCATTCCCGCCTCCCAAATTGATAGCGTCTGGAGCCAGTGAGACTGGCATCCTCAATCGGCGTATGTTGTGAGTGAAATGAGAGGAGGTCAGGGAAGGGAAGCGGATGGGAAGACGAAGGTGGGAAATTACTTGTTATCCAGACCTGGTCACCAAACACGGCTAAAGCCATTTCAAGCTACATTTCGATTCTGAATGATGGTATTTGGTATTGTGGAGATCAGATTAAAAAAAACATATTTTTTGTTTTTAATTGAAAAAAAATCATCGGACAATTGGCCCCCTGAAATGATATTTACAATAAAATTATGATGTTATTTTACGTTTTAAATTTACCAATTTAAAACGTAAAATCGACTTCAAAAATACCCTTAATAATAAATTCGTATGAATATCAAACGAACTTTATACGTGAACTTTATAGTGTCGATTTTTTGTACTTATGTGTTGGTAGGCACAGTACATAGACAAGTAGATTTTTTCTTGATGCATTTGAAAGAAAATATGTTTTATACTTTTTCAAATATTCGGCGGTACATCCTTCTGTACACTCCTTCGGGGTCACTTAGTAACATATATTTTGAGTAAAAATATATTCCGTATTTTCACTAAACCAACTTTCTTTAATAGGAATACCTTCATAAGAGTCCCAGCTGCTCCCGTCTGGAGTCAGTGAGACTGTGTCATCTCCAATTGGGGTTTGTTGTGAGGCTGAAGGCAGTGGGGAGGGGAAGGAGATGGGGAAGAGAAAAGTGGGAAGTACCAGGCTATTCAGATCTGGTCACCAAACGCGACTTAAGCCATTTCAAGCAACGTTTCAATTCTGAATGGTGGTTTTACACCAGGGCGATACTGAGAGAATCTTCCACTCTGCCGAGCCGTAATTTTACTATATTTTATTTTGAATGTATTAATTTTGAAATGAAACAAATTAATCAATTATTCGATTCAATTCCGCGATATTCGGATTGCGAATCAAGAGCCATACCCCTAGACTACGCCGGTCGTCAAGACTACTGCATACTGTATATAAGTATGGCGGGTGTTGTTGTTGAATTATCGGCGGATCAACTGTCATGGAACCATATATAGCGACACCTTCACAATCTTCCTCTTTCTCTAGCTGCTTCCACTCCCTAATTTATTTCCGCTACACAACGGTTCATAATCGAGAATGTATATAGAGAAACCAAACTTTATAGAGAAAATAAGATTCACTAAACAAACTAAAAATTATTTGTTATTTTATTTAATGTATTTCGTATCAATTGAAAAAAATATATCATCGAACGTCAAAATGACTTCCACATTTTTATTCCAAGTATGCTCAGGAATCGCTGGTTAAAATCTCCCGGGGAAAGTATCTACCTGTTAAATAATAAAATGAAATCGGCAAACAAATGTTACAAACCAAGATTGTTGAAAATGTTTGTTTAATAAAGCAAGATTCAAAGGCAATGCTAATTTATCAGAGCATAACAACAATACGAAGATTTTAATGCGTTCAATGATTCAATTAATCACGCTTTTTAAAAATAATAACATTTATCCAAACGTTGTATAATAAAATTACATGGTGATAAGGTCTTGGAAGCAAAAACCGACGAAAGCAAAAAATGCTCAATTTTTATGAGTTTTTCGCGTACAGAATAAAATTAATTTAAACAATTTTACTACTAGATATAGATGGTTTTTTTCCCACTACAGTCCGACTGTTATTAACTACAGTAACAAATGTTCCATGCCAACTGAGAATAAAGTCAACTCAACACCTCCTTGAAAAGTCATTAAAAGCTTTGAAAAAAATAATTTTAAATTAGCCGATAACCTAACCTAACGTAACCTATTTAACCAATTTTTTAAGTTTATTTTTTTATCACGCTAAATGACTTATCTTAGATGGTTCTGAGTTGGTTTCATTCCGAGTTGTCCGGTCACCAGTAAAAATAATGCCTCAAGTTATGAATACCGTAGTATCTCTGGCTCCGGGCAGTTGAGATTCTCGTGCGGTAATTACAATTTTTTTTTTTTTCGTAAATTTGGGCGCATTTTGTCAGTAGGTAAAAATACTTCCGCTTTGCAATAAAACCCAAATAAATGGACTATTTGTGAAGGTATCCGAAAACTAAAAATTGTCTTCGAAAGGTTGTGAAATCCGCATTCAAATTGTATTTTTAGAAATAACTATGTTATTTTTTAAATATAAATTTTTTTAATGCAAACTTTAAAAAGTTTTAAAAATGGCTCACCTTACGTTTTTTCTAGTTAAAAATACTGATAACGAAAAAAATATATAAACGCACATATTTTATTAGAAAAATGAAATATAAAAATTAATGTCACCAAAGTTTTTTTATTGTTTCGTGTCTAATATTTATTAAAAATTCACAAAGTTTCATAATTTCTTTTCAAATTGAAGTCGGAAATTTCGGTCTCATAAAGGTGTTCATTCTAATTATTTTGTGGTTAACTTTTAGATTTGAGTATAAAACGTGTTGTTTTCTCTTTCTAATACCGTTTAGATCATACTTTTCACTATGGTGGAAGGGGAGACAACGATTTCTATGAGACCTATGTGACCTGGGACAAATATGGTTTCCTATCCTGGAATTTAGAGGTCGCGGGTTCAAATCCCGGCGTACACATATAAATTTTATTTGATTAATTTGTGTTATTAAAATTATTAAAGAAAAATAATTTATGGGATGTTAAGGGATGTACTTTAAATAGTGATTCCTGACATTATTTGAAGTAAAAAAATTTCAATAAAATTTTTGTTTTTTTTTTTCAATTATTTTTTCTTCAAAACTAAAGAACAAAAACCCCACCTTAACTGTTCAATACCTAATTGTGTTTGAAATTGAAAAAAAAACATCAAAAATGTCACCGGAGAGCAAAATATCGTTTATATTTTTTCGTCTAAATAATGTCAGGAATCACTGGTTAAAGTTAGTCGGGTACGTTCCTCAACACCCTGTATTAGATATTGAATAACAAAAAAATTGACAATATTTGTTTTTTAAAGAAAAATATAATAATTATAATATCCCGCGATATTTCACGAACCTGTTCTATTTAATTATATTTAAATTAAACCAACGTTAAACTTTTTTCACGAACATTGATTAATTTGATTACGGGATTATTGCATTATCAGATGAAGCATGTGCAAGGCTGGTCGCCGCAGTCTAAACGCGTTAAATCACAACGAATAACATTAAGAAACGGATTACTCAAGCTCCTTTCACCGGGGGAGCACCTTGTCGGCGACTGTGTAATCAGGTAGCTGCTTACTAATAATGCTACCGGCTATCGGGTACCTGGTATCGGCAACCTGCCGTTAATGTAACATAGTTTACGAACTCGAGGCCCCGCTGCCTAGCATGGGCGATCGATAAAACCCTATATCGATATGATATTGACCAAATCCATCATCTATGGTCAGTTATCGATATATGCGAGCACGGTCTACGTTGTAAACAGATATTCAGACCGACGATTGATAAATTTTAGCGCGGATTCCATAGTATCAGATAAAATTCGGTTAGGTATCAATGTATACATTTTTTTAAAAATAATTTCTTGCAAAATTACTGCCTTATTTAATAAACAGATTGAACTGATGAACTAATGAAGTTCTTAGAATAAACTATTTTAGAAAGAAGGCGTATTCGTTATCCAAGATTTAAATAATGCATCTAAGACGCAATCAATGTACTCCGTTCGATCTTTGAGAAACGAAAATGGTTAAATATGATTAAAGACCTCATTAACTAATTAACTCCCGTTTAGTGTCAACAAATAAATTCCGACTGTCAATTGATAT
This sequence comes from Glyphotaelius pellucidus, assembly GCA_936435175.1. Taxonomy (NCBI): domain Eukaryota; kingdom Metazoa; phylum Arthropoda; class Insecta; order Trichoptera; family Limnephilidae; genus Glyphotaelius; species Glyphotaelius pellucidus. The sequence goes on from OW386560.1 coordinate 12,075,138, forward strand.
TATTTCAATTCAAGATTGCCAATTTATTAATATTTTTACAAAATTGATTGGCGTTGTTTCGGAATGTGAATTCGTAGACAGGTCCGCCAGTATTGCCAGCGCATATCGATTTATCTTTTAATCCCTGTCAATATCGGTTCAGCTGTCAATAGTGAAACCGTGCTCGGTACATCGATATAAAATTGTCAGAAGTTACTCCTATCGATCCGGCGTTGTAAAGTTATCGATTTCACGTTCCATGACTATTGATCCCCCGATAGTTGGCTACCCCGGCACACTTAAATACAATATGTAATCGGTTTGGGGTAAAACAGTGTAACTACTTACATAAAATATACAATTATGTGTCCCAAAGGGTGTGCGGAGAGGATGTACCGCCAAACAACAAAAGTATAAAGCATATATTCATTCAAATGCGTCAAGGAAAAAACTACTTCCCTTACAGTATATTCCAGTGTACAAGTAGATACATAAAATCGACATTGTAAATAAATAAATTAGTTTTATACATACCAACTTATTATTAAATGTAAATTTGAAGTCGATTTTGGTTTAAAATTGGTAAATAATGCACAAAAAATTATTATTTTATAATTGTATTATTTCGGGGAGCCGTCTTGGGTCATCTATCGGGTCACCCCACAGGAGAACACTATGATACTGTCCTATTTAAAATTATAATTTTATAATTGTATTATTTCGGAGAGCCGTCTTGGGTCATCTATCGGGTCACCCCACAGGAGAACACTATGATACTGTCCTATTTAAAATTATAATTTTATAATTGTATTATTTCGGGGAGCCAACTGTCTTGGGTCATCTATCGGGTCATCCCACAGGAGAACACTACGATACTGTCCTATTTAAAATTATAATTTTATAATTGTATTATTTCGGGGAGCCAACTGTCTTGGGTCATCTATCGGGTCATCCCACAGGAGAACACTATGATACTGTCCTATTTAAAATTATAATTTTATAATTGTATTATTTCGGGGAGCCAACTGTCTTGGGTCATCTATCGGGTCATCCCACAGGAGAACACTATGATACTGTCCTATTTAAAATTATAATTTTATAATTGTATTATTTCGGGGAGCCAACTGTCTTGGGTCATCTATCGGGTCACCCCACAGGAGAAAACTATGATACTGTCCTATTTAAAATTATAATTTTATAATTGTATTATTTCGGGGAGCCGTCTTGGGTCATCTATCGGGTCATCCCACAGGAGAACACTATGATACTGTCCTATTTAAAATTATAATTTTATAATTGTATTATTTCGGGGAGCCAACTGTCTTGGGTCATCTATCGGGTCATCCCACAGGAGAACACTATGATACTGTCCTATTTAAAATTATAATTTTATAATTGTATTATTTCGGGGAGCCGTCTTGGGTCATCTATCGGGTCACCCCACAGGAGAACACTATGATACTGTCCTATTTAAAACTATCTTTGTATATAAAAAAACCTACACAATATTTTTTCTTATTTATTTATTTTTGATACCGACCAAGCGTCCCGACTGCTCCCAAACATCTGGAACTATCGAGGCTATGGCATCCCAATTGGGGTATGATGTGAGGTTAGTAAGGAAGTGGAGAAAAGGAAGTACCTAACTTTTCAGGTCTGGTCACTAAAGACGGGTCATTCACCAGGATGATACTACAAGTACCTGCCACTCTGGAACGTGACTCAAATACACTATAATATATTGTTTTTAATGAGACAATGTGAAATTACTAAGATAAAACTTTTCTTTTTTTACATTAACTCCACACAGGAGGCCCTGAGGAAAATAATTGTTGTACCCGTGTTGTAGGAGGGAGGAAACACAGAGGCCGGCAAATTGTTCCACAGCCGAGCTGTTGAACTCAAGAACGAGTCGTAGAAACGACCCGTTCTCATGTGACTAATGCGAACCGTGTAAAAATGTTGGGCCCGTGTTTGGCGTGTTTCCCGACCATGCACCGGTGCCGAGGGGATCAATGACGCTAGTTCCTAGGAGCATGTTCCATTGTAATGTCGGTAGAACAAGGACATCATTCCCACCTGACGCCTGTGCTCTTCCGGATGCACAAGGATCGTAACCTCTCAACCACGGAGGCCGTTAACGTTCGAATTCCTCTTCCTATCATCATTATAAGTGGAAAATTTTGCTAGTGCAATGATGTGGGATTTTAGGGAGCTAACAGAGAATGGAAGCCGCGATTCCTGGATGTGAACTGTGAACCTAAGGCCTCTCAGCCTAACCTAATCGATGCTAATTATTTAATAATTCGTAAGAGATACTTTGAAAGCGGGTGGATGCAGAAAACTCAATCAATCGGCGAAAAAATCCTTATAAAAGTGGCCGGTAATGTTTCTGGTAATAATGTTCACAGTCAGAATGTCTCCCCTGTCAAAATGTTCCCTTCCAAATTGTCCCCGATCAAAACGTACCCTGCCAAAGTTTCCAGTTAATAGTCACACAGGGGAAACTCAAATAGATAATAAAATAACAATAAATGCATTAATAAGTTAGGTTAGGTTAGGTTTAGAAACATTTTAGCAAAGAACATTTTTACTAGAAACATTTTGACATCAAACATTTTAATCGGGGAAATTTTTATTGGGAACATTTTGACAGGGAACATTGTTACCGGGAACATGATTACCTAGAATCACTTAACAAAACGGAGCGGAACCTTTATAAAACTAAAGTAGGCGAGATTAGGGAGGATACGAGCACCGCACAAAGAGAAGACCGATAAGCTACGAAGCACCGCAAAAATTGGAGACCGATTATACTATCTCATTCTCTCGCAGTTTGTCTCTTTTTAGTGTCATTATTTTTCGTTTCATCGAGTTTGAGATATTGAAGCGACGATGATCAATCTCTTCCTCTGTTACCTGTGTACCTCTATTATGTTTTCTACTTCCACATTGTAATTTACATTATAACATATGTAATACATATATGAAACCTTAGTTTTGTTGAAGAATGTTAAATATCTATAAAGAAACAATGTACACTACTCTTCCAGCCACAAGTTAATGCTTCCATGGAAGAGAAGTATTGGAATAATTGAACATATAAATAATAATAAAAAATAAAGATTAAGTAACAAAAATAAATTATATGAGTCTTGTAACTCATCAAGATTGTTCTAACAAGAAAAAAAAACTATGAAGAAATAAAAATAATAACGAAACACAGTACCTAATTTATTTAATAAGGCCAAATTTTATCCAAATGCACCTACTGGTTAAGTATTAATAATTTTAACATAAATTATTTTCTAGTTTTGCAAAGCGCCCTTGAATGATTTCACAAATGAATAAAAACTGCTGAGGATTATTACTATATGTCCTTCAATATTTGATATCGGGCATGAAACACTCGGTATAATGGTTCCAACCTTTAAAATCCATTCGCCTTGGTGATACAAAACAATCCATCTACATTATAAATACATATTATAAATTATGTATGTATGCGAAGTATCCGTGGATTTGTTTTGTTTTTAACAGATATCTACAGTTTTATTCGGAGATTTGGTGAAAATTTGCACACTTGACCTTCAAAACAAAAAAGGTTACTGTCTTCATCATCATCTTCCTCCCCTCATTCTGTTCGGTTCGGAGACCTACAGCGTCGACAAGGCGCCTCGATACGTCTTTGTCTTGCTCTGATTTTTCGGCCTCCTTCCATAGCAGTCCCATCCTCTCCTCACACAGTTTCCGGTGTTGCCTCGCCCAACTGTGTCTGGGGCGGCCCACTGGACGTCTATCCTCTGGAATCGCTCTCAGTATTTTCCTCGAAATTTGGTTATCAGATATTCTTAGTACATGCCCAAGCAAGCTCAGTTGCGATTTTTTTATGAAGAGCAACAGTGGTTCAATGTTTAGATCGATTGAGTTTATTATACGATCCCATTTAGTAACTCCTGCCACTCCTCTCAAGTACCTCATTTCGGCAGCTTTGACTCTAGAGCGTGTTACTCTAGCATCCATATCTGCCATCTTTGTCTTGATACTAAGCTCGGTTTTCATTATCTCTGAGTTGTAGAGAGGACGCAACACACCGCTTGCAGCACTGGCACAGGTTACTGTTTACATTATATTTCGAAAAACCCCTACCCACCTTTTTTCCCACGGATTTATAAAGCATTCTTGGCATATTTTCAAAACCGCAGCATTTATTGAAAATACAGTGTTTTGAATAATTACCTTCATAAGTGACGTGTTGTTGGACACTTTGCTCGCCAAACGCGAGAAACACGAAACCTGGAGAAACATCATTGTCACTGGGAAAGTGGAAGGCAGGAGAAGAAGAGAAAAGTTACAAAGACGTTGGAGTGACCAGGCGTCACATCACAGACGTCTGGAACCAAGGTATCGGTGGAGCGCGACTCTCCATGCAGCGCAGGATCCCTAGGAGTGAAGTAGTCATGTCCACCAGTGAAATTTTTTTTTTTTACATTAACACCACACAGGAGGCCCTGAGGAAAATAATTTCCCCCAGGGCCTATGTCATCTGGGATGCTGTGTGGAGGGTCTTTTTGAGGAGAGGAAGGAATGAACATTGGTCTTGAAGAGACCCATGTTGTGGGAGGGAGGAAACACAGAAGCCGGCAAATCGTTCCATAGCCGAGCTGTTGAACTCAAGAACGAGTCGAAAAAACAACCCGTTGTATATATGTTGGGCGCGCGTTTGGCGTGTCTCTCGACTATGCACCGGTGCCGAAGGGATCAATGACGCTAGTTCCTCAGAGCATCTTCCATTGAAATACCGGTAGAACATGGATAGCATTCCCACCCGACGCGTACCGCCCGTTTCTGCACAGAGTCGAGGGTATTTTTCAAGTATTTTGGAGCTCCAGACCAGAGGTGGCTGCCAAATTCAACCGTGGGGCGCACTTGCAGCAGTTGTTAGCAGTTGTGTACTATTAAAGTATCTGCGGTATTCAAACCTGGAGAAACATCACTGGGTGAAAGACAGGAGAAGAAGTGGAAGGTCACCAAGACGTTGGAGTGACCAAGCATCAGGTCACAGACGTCTGGAACCAGGGTGTCCGTGACTCTCCATGCAGCGCAGGTCCCCGAGGAGTGAAGGAGCCTTGTTCAACAGGGAAAATAGAGTGGGTCTCACGATTCTTGGCCATGAAGAACCGCCTCAAGAAGAATGTAACTAAACCTGACATATTTCATTGATTCAACCAATTCAAATCGAAAAAGCAACCTGTGGACGCTCGTCCGGTTGCCTGTCCTGTGTCTACGTATTATGCAGCCAGCTAATATTATTAACATGGCCAAAATTTCCTCACTATCATTACGAAATAACTTTGAGCTGACGATTAAAATATGTATTATATTAGCGAGCGTCTCCACTGAGCGCCGATGCGTTGCGCTTCCGTCAGCGTTCCGACGGAGAGTGTCGGACGGATGCCAATAACACCATATTGTTGATAACTTCACGATTCAATTTTTTTTTGGATAAACGATAATTAACCGACTGCATATTTTTACTATCCGAGTTTTAACACAAATTTTCGTGGTTGAAAAATAATTTTTATGGTCCAGTTTATTTTTTAATCATTCTTAGGCGTGTGTGTGGAAATACAATACATCTACGACCGTAGTACTGATAGGGGAATCTAAATTTAAAAAAAAAATATTAATGATATTTCTGCTCGGTTTTGTCTCCTACCGGATCGTTTTATTGCGATGATTCCTTTCACACAACATGCAAACCGGTTTCGGCACAGCAGTGCCTTCATGTATAAACAATATTTTCTAAAGTAGTTTTCACCGAGATAGGTCTTTTAATCAACAATTATATTAGGAGGAAATTATATTACAAGCGAAAATGTATGTATTCTTAGTGTGCCATTTGTCGCCAAGAGTAAGCAATAGATTTTGATTTATTCTGAGAATAATTTTATTAGGAAGATAAAAATTTAATCAAGGGAAACTATTACAAATCATTATAGACATAAAATTGTGCTTTAAAAAAATATGTCTTATATGCGTTCATTCATTTTTAATGAGAAAATACATTTTTAGTAGTCGTTCACAATTTTTAAAAAGCAATTAACAATTTTGTTTTCATTTTACAAATGAAAAATGGTAGAAAAAGCTTCAATTTATCGAAAGCATTTTTTTTTTGTTTTTATAATGTAAACTGATTCTTAGTACATATTAATTGAAATTAGTGATTTAGCATTAAGTTTCAACTTCTTAATAATCCAATTATTTTAGTGAAGTTCTGAGGGTCAACCCTCTTTTAGCCATCTCGATTTCTCCATCGGTGCACAAGCAACATTTTTCTCTTAAAATAATTATGAATAGGATTTCTAGTTTATATTTTTTAATATTTTATTCTTTATTCAATAGATAATAAATACGAAGTTTTTAAAAAATATATTCTTTTACATCCAAGAGCGATATTCGTATTAAAATGGGGGAGAAACGTAAGTTTTAGTGCTTAAGTTTTCAGACGTTTATTGATCGAATTTATTACGCGGTTTGATTTATTAAAAAAAATACAATAATTTTAGCAATTACTTATTTAATTTTATTAGTAAACGTCGTGACCTTACCGTTCGCCCGCCGCACAGTGCCGCAAGCTGCAGAGCTCAGTGTGATAGACCTCTTACACGCACACCGCTGAATACTAAACAGTCGCCATGCAAAACCGGTATAGTAAACGTTCAAAGGCTCCGTACACAACTCAACTCAACTCAACTAAACCGCGGCTCGCCTCCGCTCCTCAGTTGAACAGTTGACTCCGAGCGAAGAAGAGGTTCTACGTCATTCATTTGGGTGTGTAACCAAAACTTAAACTTAACTAAATCTTCAAGAAATCAATAATAAATCAGTGTTTCAAAAGTGTTTTACAGTGTTTAAGTGTGTCTAGAAGTTTATACTATCGGATTTAGTGGAATCGTTGTGATATTTATATATTTAAGATAGCTTAATAATAACGACAACGACTGGATGAAACTGATAAAACTCGTTTTTCGCTTGTCTAAGCTTTAGGTTTTGTAATTCTGTGCTTCTCGCGCTGCAAACTTAATCGGAAATACACGTATTGTCTGTTTATAGCTTTAGATACTTGTATCACCTTGATTTATATTCAAAATCGCTTAGAAGCAACTGAAAAGGGCATTTTCCTTTTGAAATTCTGTGACTTGTTAAATTATGTACCGTTCATTCAAAAGTTGCTTGCATTTTCTTTTGTCTATTTGTGATATTTGAGATTTAAAATCAATATTTGATTGAAAATATATTTAAGCATTTCTTTTTGTTGTAACTGTTCTGATTTACTCATTGTTAACTTACGTATTAACTTACATTAGTTGTGAAAATTTTGATAATTTTAAATCGCTTAGAAACAACATTGAAAATAAGAAGTTTTTCTTGTGTAAATAATCGAGCGATTTGTGTGAATCGAATTGCAAACTTGTGAATTTATTATTATGTTTCAATTACCTATAAATCATAAAATTAGGTGAAAAATCTTAGATTAACCTAACAAAACAAGTTTTCCCTATACTGAAGCTTTTCCCTTTATGATTTTTTTTACATGAGCTCCACACAGGAGGCTCTGAGGAAAATAATTTCCCTCAGGGCCTATGTCATCTTTGGGGATGCTGCGAGGTGGATTTTAGAGAAAGGAGAGTTCTCGGAAGGAAAAGGGAATAAGGGTTGGGGAAGAATCTGGGGTTTTCTGTGACCTGGTCATCCACCTTCAATACATAGACAAACCTCACCCCATGAACCCGGGCACCCCTGCTAAATCACCAAACGTAGCGAATCACTTGGGGTGACCTATGGCAGAGGTGTTGGTTACCCAATAAAGGTTCCCGGGGCGGCGGTACCCATTCCCGCATCCCAAATTGAAATGATATTAAGAACTTAACATGTTAATTTGGTTCTATTAACAACTTTGCGTGTTATTTTCTATCATTCTCTTTTGGGATTTTAACGCATCGGCGTTGATGAATTAATTCGTGAATATTTGTTAATATACTGATTATTTTTCTTTCAAGGGTTGTTTTGAAATAGAAATGTTTAAATCAGGAACGTAGTCAACCGTGGCTGCGGCTGTTTTTGCGATACGTAACATTAATTAATTTTATTAGAATATCTTTATTTATATCATTTGATGGTTATTCCTGTTAACGTAATATTTAATCAAGTCAAAAAGAAGTTAGTTAATAAATCTAAACGAAACATGAAATAGAACAAGACACAGAAAATAATAAGGTAACTGTCGCAACTGAGAATCGAACACAGGATCTCCATCTTACCGGGAAAACGTTTTTAACTACTAACGCATTGAGATGTCAACTAACCACAATTGAGACCTGAATAGCTTAGTGGTCAAAGGCTGTCCCGGTAAGACATAGGGCTCGTTCCATAGTTTTTTTTCTTTTTTAGGTGAATACCTCACTACTGTCCCAGCTGCTCCCGTCTGGAGCCAGTGACTATGGCATCCCAAAACGGGATATGTTGTGAGGCTGAAGGTTGAGTGGGGAGTACCTGGCTCTTCAGATCTGATCACCAAACACGGCTTAAGCCATTTCAAGCAACGTTTCGATTTTTTTTTTTTTTTACAAGGGCTCCACACAGGAGGCCCTGAGGAAAATAATTTCCCTCAGGGTCTATGTCATCCTTGGGGATGCTGTGTGGAGGGTTTTTTTTTTTAAAGGAAAAGGGGATTCTGAATGGTGGTCTTACACCAGGGCGATACTGAGCGAATCTTCCACTCTGGAACGTGCCGCAAATATACTAAATATTATTTTAAATGAATTAATTATGAAATACCATAAATGAATCAAATAAAATGTATTTACCCACGCCGCGATTCAATCCCGCGACCTTCAGATTGCGAGTTAAGAGCCTAACCGCTCGACCACGCCGGCTGTACCTTTTTTTATTTTCTGTGTCTTGTTCTCTTTCAAGTTTCGATTAGATTTATTAGTATTATCTTCTTCGTATTCAAGGCCTTCCGTACACAGAGATACTTACAAGCAACTCGAGCTTAGAATATGAGTCGCTTTGCTAAGTTTCTGCTACATCGTCGACTACGGGTTTGACGTCAGTTGCACGCTACTGGCAGTGCTGGTAACACATAGCATTATATAATTTTTTTAATGTTATCTTGAGACATTAGACCTCTTTTTTAATGAGATTTCGATGATAAAAAGTCAAATATATAAAAGACAATAAATACAGTTCATTAAAAACAAGTCTGAATTTAATTTAATTTATTCTGATACACAATTTGAAAAAAAATCGTCTTATGAAGTTTTTACGTAGCTGTGGTTTAACTGCGCAGAGTCTAAGGTTCGAATGGAGTGTTGTTTGCAATCTTAACCAAAGGTCATGGGTTCAAACCCAGTCTGTTGCAAAAATACCTGCATTTTCCTCGTGTTAGGTAATGTTAGATTGAATTTGTAATGCCAATTACTGGTTTAATTAAAAATAATGAAGAAAAGAGCTTGGTTTCATGTAAAGTTATGACATCGGATTATCAGTTAAATTTGTAAAATACGTAGGCAATTACATTTTTTATGTAATACCGCACAAGTTTTTCAGCTGCCGGGGGATTATAGCATCGGTATCTACCTTTTAAATGCCAGGGAGGAAACTACGTAAAGTTTCGCGAAGTTTTGACTTTGACGTAATATTTTGTGGGTTTGTTTTATGCTATCGTATATTTATTTGCTGAAACACATTTCTTTAACAATAAACTATGCATAAAAATAACATTGCTTGCGTTTATTTGGTGAATTTATAGGTTTTACGATCTTTTTCACGAGAACGACGCTAATTTGACAGCTCGAATGCCGGGAAAAATGACACTCGGACGCCAAAGAGAATTTAATACAAATTATTCCGAGTGATCGGTGTACAGTCGCGAAACAGATACGTTTTTAGATACGCGAAACAGATACGTTTTCACGGCCAAAAGTTTTACGTTATTTGTTTTTGGGGTGTTATGCCGTGTTGCGCTACCGCCTTCTTTAGCCAACGTTTCACAATTACACATCTGCCCTGAACGCTAACGCTGTCAGAAACGTTGGCTAAAGAAGGATGTAGCGCAACACGGCATAACACCCCAAAAACAAATAACGAAAAAAACACGCCAAATAAGCGCCCAAAATTTGTGTACAGTTGACGATTGTCACAACATGAGAACGGGTCGATTGTACGACTCGTTCTTGAGTTCAACAGATCGGCTGTGGAATCCCTTCAAGGCCCTCGTTCCCTTTCTCAAAAAGACCGTTCACCCAGCATTCCCCGGAGCCTCCTGTGTGGAGTTAATGTAAAAAAAAAATATTTCTCGAGAATAACCAATGTAATATTGAACTCGGTTTGTAATTAACGTCCCTCTGACTCATTGAAATTCCTGGCACACCTTGAAATCAACAACCTCAGACACTACTCTGACTAGAAACATTCCTTCGCCAATAAATACCTCATTTAAAGCTGAACGTTTGTTAACGATTTCGGACAAGTTGTAAAATTCTGACAATTTCTGAAAGCCGAACAGCAGGGAGATTGTTATCACTGAAACTAGAGATATCACTGATTTTTAAATTGGCTTTAGACGTATTTACTTAATATTTATGAATAGTCAGATACGTAGGTCCCTTCTTACCAACCCCACTCTTCCCTATCTCCTTGCCTTTGCATTTCTTTCGGCCTCAAAACTTGCACAATCGGATATTATGACAAACTAAAAACCGTTAAAAAGTGTGAAAGATTAAAATTTTATTCTTCTGATTGTCATACTAAAAATGTGTAATTTTAATATGTAATATAAAATTAATTTATTAATTTCATTGAAGAAGAAGATAACAACTATAACCTAAATGAAAATATGAAAGAGAACAAGCACAGAAAAATACAAAAAGATAATGGTCGCAACTGGGACTCGAACCCATAACTCCTCGTTTAACCGGGACGTGCGCGTTTGCCGATTCCGCCATTGCCACCCTTACTTTAGAGGTTCTGGGTTGCCGAGGTTCTGGGTTCGAGTCCCATTATTAGTCCCATTATTAGTTCCATTAGTTCCATTCGCGACCATTATCTTTTTCTATTTTTCCGTGTCTTGTTCTCTTTCTTATTTTCTTTTAGATAATTATTGTAATGTTATTCTTCAATGATATATTTCATAATTTCATTCATAATTATTGATTTAAAAAACCAAAACAAATTCAGAAACGGTTCTAACAGGCTACAACGTCATTATGACGTGAAATCGCCGCTGACTGGTGAGACGGCTGTCACAAACATTGCCCGGCGTGACGTCAACGCCGCCACAAGAAATGCTTTTAGAAATGCTGCTCTTACCACAGACTTGTCGGGTTAACTTTCAGACTTGCAGTACTTTTCCATAGATTATTATTTTAACAGTAAAAAAATTGCAGCTTGCAACGTTTTTTTTTTTAAAGAGAATAATTTTTAATATATTTGATTATGCAATGTCTTGCGACTATGGTCTCTAGATAGAGTGAAATTAGAGCTCATTACATTGTACAACAGTACTGCATCAAATAGAACCTTTTTATTCCAAGCGATACGTTTTTCAGTTTTATCCGGTTGTGATTTGTTTTTAATTGATAATAATTTTTTGTGTTTTTCAAAACAGTGCTTTTTTAAACAAACAGAATAAAAACAGTTCAAAATGCAAGGAAAAGACAAGTTATGTGCCAAATTGACGAGTACCTTTTTAAGAAAGTGGTGTAAGTATATTCAACAATGTTTTAACAATATTTTAATGTTTGCCTTTTTTTCAGGATTTGTTCAATTTTTTTTATGAAAGTTTGATATTATGAACATTGGATCCAATATTTGACATTTTTATAAGATCGTACTTGTTGTAATTGAAAAACTTGGGCGTTAGAAACAGAAAACTGGTGTTATACGTATAAAAACACAATTATTTAAAAAATCATACCATTCATGAATCCTAACACATTTTCAATACACGTAATACCTAAGCCATGCTCTCAAGTTTCCGATAATTGTTTGGTTTCGGTTTCCTCCTAATTGTATTTTTATGTTTAATGGTCGAATATAATGTCAGAGTATTTCTCATTTCTAAACGCAAACTGCCTTCTGTTAGTTTATAATATTTTAGTTTTAAAGTTCTTGTTTTGTCCTGTGCTCCAAGCACCGTTATTGTTTATTATTATTGTCCAGTGTATGCTATGAAAGCACGATTTTTGTTAAATTTTGTTCTCTTGTCATTGTTTTGTAAATACTGTATATTCTTTGTTTCATATTATTTTAACAATATTTTGTAATGGATTCGTAAGGAGCACTGTAGGATTATTATTATAATTACTTTTGTAATTTATTAAGTTAAGCGCACTTGAAGTGAAGTGACAAAACTGCGCTATACAAATGTAATGTTATTATTATATTATTATTATTATACGGTTTTTTTATGCATTGACGACGATATCTTGGATTCGGATTTTTTTAATAAAAGAAACATGTTACCGGAAATGCGATAATATACAGAAAACAGTTACAGAAAAATATAACATTGTTATAGGGGCTTTACATTACGGTAGCTCAAGTTTACACATTTATTGTGTTGCATTTAGTTTATACCAAAAGGAGCTTTTTTATACAAAAGGAACAACACTAGACATTTAATGAAGTGAGCTTGCTTTTGCAAATAATTGTACAATCTATAAAACGCAAAATACTCTTAATATACAATGTATGTTATTATATGATAAACTAATTAATAGAAACCTTTTTAACGAATTAGATTTAGTGGTAGTATCTTTTTCTTTAATAATAAATAATTGTGCTTAGAATAATTTTGAAAATGCACCGGATTTAAAATTTAAAAATCTTCTGTACTCGAAATTAATATCTTTTAAGATTGTGAACGCTGATATAGATCTAAAAACTGAGGAATATCTAAATACAATGAAAAAACATAGTTGGGTCGAAGAAAAACCCAGTTCCACTTTACTAAAATTATATATTATAAATTTTACTGTTTTTATATTTTTTTTTAATTTGAATACGTCACAAGAGTTCCAACTGTTCCCGTCAGGAGCCGGTGGGATAATGGCATCCCCAATTGGAATATGTTGTGAGGCTGAAGGTTGTGTGGAAGGGAAAGAGATGGGGAAGAGGAAGGTGGGGAAGTACTTGAATTACAATTAAAAATGTATAAATTTGTTAAAGAACACTTTAATTTCATTATTATTGTTATGAACAACCAAATTAATGCATCTTTTAGTCCCGAAAATCCCTTAATTACACCTTCCCCTTTGTTCACCTCCCACTCAAACACTTAAAATTTTTATGCCAATATTCTGTATCGTAGGTTAATTCTAATACACTCCTGACGAAGAAAGGGTGCTTCCGAAACCGGTGGAGTGTGAATAAAATAAAATTATAGTGGTCCGTAACAAATTTGTACGTTTTTATCGTAAATTATGGCGAGCCACAAATATAAAGCTATTACAAATATGTAATTATCTGACTATTCAGATCTGGTCACCAAACACGTCTAAAGCCATTTCAACCAATAATTGTAATAAAATATTCGAGAAACACATCATTATTGGTTTGAATCCAAAAATTGACAAGGAAAATTTACATAGTAAATTCCGTACTTTCGATAATAAAAGATATTTCGCGGGTACCGAAAATTTTAAAATTTTAAATCTAGTGCAATTTCACGATTATTTTTGGCTGTCTGCACATTTCATTATGATGTTACTTTTACAAAATACAATAAATAATGTAACCTAATATTGACCCAATAGAGCAAACAATACAACAGTTCTGCTTTATTTGAACAAATGTTTGAGTTTGGAGAAATTGAACAACGTATATTAGTATGGATTTCAACAAAGGCTCCACGTTTTGTGTTCAGTTTGCATTTGTCGCGTTTAGGTGTTTTCATGACACATGTGAACTCTGAAGACGTTTTCAGACTGAAGTGAAATTAGAGGCGCTTATAGCGTCATCGGTTCATAATAGCGACTACATTCACATAAAATTTTTACCAAATTCAAGATTCAAACAAAGGTGTGTGTAAGTGTGCAATTCACACGCGGTAGAAGTGAAATCTTCAGAAAACTAATGTTGATAAGAGTGGGGAGGCTACGAAGAACCGCACAAAAAGGAGACCGATTATACTATCTCGTTCTCTCGCAGGCTAAATCCTACAGAAGTATGTATTTGTCTCTTTTTAGTGTCGCCATTTTTCATTTCATCGCGTTTCAAATCACAACGGTGCTATAGAAGTTTTCTCCTCATAACTAACGTAAATTGTACTATATATATAACTAATTAAATGTTTATATTGCCAATTATGCAGTATCTTACATATATAATCCTTTTGAAGTGAAAACTTCTTTAGAACCGTTGTGGTTTGAAACTCGATAAAACGAAAAACAGCGACACTAAAAGGACACATACATCAATGAGGTCGTCCATTAATCATGTGAGGCTCGAAAGGGGGGAGGAGGGGTTCGGAAAAAAATCACGAAATATCACAAAGAGGGAGGGGGGGAGGGGCATAAAATGAGATTATCACGTGTATTTATTTTTCGTTGAACGCACGATTTCTAAACCAAACAGCGGCGCGTGGTCTTGACTCACCGTTGCCAGGCAATGATTTCCCCGCGCGTTGCGACAACCGCTCGACTCACCAGTCGCCAGTAAGTCTGTGATTTTGACGCCGAATACACGCGTAAATCGTTGCCGCGTATGTTTTTCCCAAACAATGGAACAATGTCTAAATTTTACCTGCTTTGTGTCATATCTAGTGTTTTCTATATTTTGTTTCTTATATCTTATGTTATCTTTATTTTTTTTTCTTATAGTTATATTATGTTTATATTATATTTTGTTATTTCCTATACTTTACCAAAAACATGTACCGCACTTTATGTAAAAGCCCTATGGGCGTTTAAATAAATAAATAAACACCTTCCTTTATTATTTTTATACCAGTCAAAAACAACCTACAACCTTAATGGATTTATCACGATGCTTAATTTTTCAAAATTTAATCAGATTATATGTACTTGGATTTAAATATAATATTCTGAAAATTTCAATACACCTTGTACTAAAAAAATGCACCGTGATTTTGAGTATGGGGGGGTAGTCTAAAACCTCACCACATATCACCAGTGGAGGGGGTTAAAAAGTTGCTTAAAAACATCCTAAAAAAACCCCTAGGCTTATTTTTATATTGACTATTAATTATGGAGTGTTTTGATAATCCTTTTTGATATAGATACCTACCTCTTAAAGAAAGACAAATATCACTCTCGGGCTATGAATAACCTGACAATGTTTATAAAACTTCTGATTACGTATTTTTAGAGAAATAAACGTTTAACAGCTCTTGGTTGAAACGACTGTATGCATTAGTAAGTGTTACGTCTGAAGCCTTTTTAATGTAGGTCAAGTAATTATTTTGACTACGCGTTGTATGAAGCAGGTAGTTCAGTTTCACGAGCGCGTAGTCAGTTTGGCGAACGGTATTTCGAGTGTTTTCGTTTTCGTTGGGTCAATTTATCAAGGAGAAACCCGATTCTGTTCAATGTCTTTCATTACAAACCATTTCTCATAACACTCATTACTCATTACATCAATATATTGTTTTAACATTGCTAAACGATGAGTGTATTCAATTCGAAAATATATTGGCTCACAAAATATACCACGTGGTCAAAAATCGTCGGTTACTCGAGATTGGAAGGGAGGATAGAAGACCACAATAAAAACAATTGCGTGAATTGAAGAAGCAAAAACTCTCCATTGGTGAGCTCTAGAATCATGAAATTTGCACAACTTTTTCTGTGTCGAATTTATTTACCGATTATTTTGAGGTATGTATTTTATTTATGTATTATTTTTGCTTTGTGACGTCTCAGTAGTTGTTGATTTTTTGAGTGAAAACTTCTTTAGCATCGTGTTTGTGATTTTAAATTCGATGAAACGAAAAAGCGACACTAAAAAGAGACAAACATATACGTCTACAGGATGTAGCCTGCGAGATAATGAGATAGAATAATCGGTGTCTTCTTTGTACGGTGCTTCGTAGTCACCCCACTCTTGTATACTTTAGTTTTATGAAGGTTTCACTTCTACGGCGTATAAACTGCACATTTTTTATTGTGAATATATCATAAGAGTTCCAACCGCTCCCAACCATCTGGAGCCAGTGAGAGTATGGTATCCCCAATTGGGGTATTTTTTGAGGTAGAACGTAGGGGGAGGGGAAGGACATGGGGAGGAGGAAGGTAAGGAAGTACCTGGCTATTCAGATCTGATCACCACACCCTCCGCATTGCTAGTAGAGAGCCTTAGCCCTCAACAAAGGATATGACAGTGTATGTTTTATTCAAACTAGTTTAATGTCGACCGGCCAGTGGCCGAGTTGGCATCGTATTTGGGTCCCAGCCAGACGTCGTGAGTTCAATTCCTCGACCGTCTAAGTCATCCATTACGACACAAGCAACATTTTCTGCTTGTTGTTTTTAATTATATAAATACCAAGTGTGGCAAAATTTCGTGTTTTATCAATAAAACATATTTGATTATTCTTTGGAAGAAATCAAAATACAGTTGATTTGACATTAATCAAATTCTAAACCAAAATACAGTACATTTTTATTAATGCATAAAAATAAATTATCGAAAAACAAAAGTTAGCATTTTCAACAAACTTTTCTAATCGAAGTAATAAAATTTCGCCATCATTGGACTAAACCAAGAGTCATCGAAGAATTCAAAATTTCGGAAATTCCTACAAAATTTCTCTCTCGAAAATTGACCCACATACATAGATATATCTTTTATGTGCATATACCCAAGACTAACAACTGGTATGAGTATTGAAGAGGTAGTTTTGGCATATTTCACACTCGCTACATCGGAACACTCATCACTCCATGGCCACATTCAATGATTGATGATTATGTCGATAGAATGACGCGTCGATGAAACTAAGCGTCGTAAAGAAAAGAACAGTCTGCCAACGACTTTAAGGCGGCGCTCCCCCGCTCAAAAAGAAGAAGATGGAAAGATATGTTATTACGAATGTTGGACAGAGCGCGTTAATATTTTAAATGATAAAATTAAAGGTAAAATTGTGAAAATGTTTAATAAAACATAACTCGTTTAAAATGGAGCAAAAATCTCGTGGAAGACATCTTAAGTATCATTTAAAGCAACAAACAATTTTTGAACAACTATAACTTGTAAAATAACAGAAAAAGACGTGTTTTAAATAATTTTAAAAGCGTACTTACCGATTTTTTTCTATCCAGGGAATTTCATATAATTTACGTTTCAGCGTGGAACGCGTCTAGGTATTATCTTCAAAAATAAGATATATTTTTTAAGAGCTTAAAAACTTCAATTGTTTAAGGAATATGTGTAAGAAATCGGTAAAAATTCGGATAGTGGCGGCTTAATAAAAGCTAACCAATGGAGCGACAGCGCAATTTAAAACATTTTTCTCCGATTGCTCGAAATTTTTTGGTGATCATTTTGAATATTTTCCGCCCAAATAAAAAAAAATCATAATTACCTCCAAATTTTAATATGGAGACATACAAACTGATTATATATCTATATAGCCAATGAATAAGGCACTATTTAAAATACCCCGGATTGCTTTGCTGTCTTTTGGCAAATTTTCCCTTATTTGTAAGTAATTAAGTAGAAGTTTACAATTTTTTTTTATAAATCCTACGAATATTTATTTTTTTATTGTTGTTATACACATAATTCCACAAAGTGTTGGTTTAAATTACATTTTAGATTATAAAGGGAATCAGCGAATATATCTACAATACCACCAAACTTGTTGCCTAAATTATGCATCCTATTGGTAAGTGAGTGTGATTGATAGTTGGTTGTGTATGTGGTGCAAAAGAATGTTATATTTTGTCTAGTATTCCTTGTCGGTACATGGAGTTTAATAGTAGCAACGATGGCAGGGCTGTCAATTAGGTTGTTCATGACTCTTCTGTCAGACAGCGAAATTAAATTAGTCGATTCATCAAACTTAAATAATTAATGTTTTCTAGTGGAATTTAGAGCTTGAAATTTAAGTACCTATGAAATTTGTGTTGAACCCGTTCTATTTTGTTAGAGTGTACTTTATAGAAAGGGGACCAAATAGGTGAATTATATTCCACTTGACTTCTAACATCTTCATGCAATCCAGGGACTTAAAATCAGTTAAAATCAGAATTCATTAGCTATATAGAACTATAATCAGTTTGTCTCCATATTAAAATTAGGAGGTAAGATTTTTTTAATGTGGGGAAAATATTAAAAATGATTACCAAAAAATTTCGAGCAATCGGAGAAAAAAGTTTTAAATTGCGCTGTCGCTCCAGTGAACAAGGAACCTACTTAGCGAAATTGACTTTTTACAAACAGCATTGCCGACGTTTAGGTATCCATCGAACAATATTGATGGAAGGTACCTTCTACTAACCCAATTGCTTCGGTGGGATTGCAATAAACTCTCGAGAGGTATTTATAAAAATGCACGTTGCACAAAGAAGATTCATAATATTATCACCTGATTATAATAGCCTATTGTTTCTTGAGTTAGGAAACAGTATAATTATTTCTGTCAATATGTATCTTTGTTTTTTATCTCAATATGCACGTTTACATACAAGAATCAAAATATTTAATACGATTGTTTCAACATGTCGGATACATGTTTGCTCTAAATTTAATAAGTAATAATAAAGAGCATTATTTTCGCCGAGTGTTAAATACCTGTTGTTGTTCATGTTAAATGGTTGGGAAAATTTTGGTACTATGGGGAAAATATCATAAAAATTGGACTGGTAAGTAGATTCGTATTGGGGCGAATAATTTTGAAAGATTCGTTATTTTAAAGAATTTAATTCTTCTTATTGTGTCTTACCAAATCGAAGGTAGGCCATCATCAGGGCAATCTAACATCCGTGACAATCGAGCTCAATTATTTAACCCACTTCATGAAACAAACTTTTCTTCTCAAACTCTTTTAAGATAATATATCTTATTATTCATATATAAAATCGTGAGAAGTTTTCACAGATCAGCTAACTAAAAAAAAAATAATTTCTGATTTTGGAAAAAAATTTCAAAAATAATTCATACAAGTGTTAACTGATTTTATTATTTCTACACAAATCTGAATAATAATAACCTAGCAAGAAAAAAAAACATTTCAAAGGAGTTTTTGAAGAAGTAATGAATTAGAAATAAATAATAATGACAGCTGCTGAAAGTGATCGGCAAATCCTTAGAAAATTCATTTAAAATTCCGAGAAACTAGATTATTCAAATAAATTGTTACGTCAAGAAAGATACTGGCGCAAGCGATTACGACCTTGTCCTTCAAACAGTCTCTTTATACATAAGGGTTAAAATCGATTAAAAAAAAACAATTATTTTTTTGTGCCCACCGGCGGTCGAGCCACATACAAGGGAATTTTAATTTAGAGGTTTATTGTTTTTTTTCTGTTCACTGAGCTGTATTTTTTAAATATAAATGAACCACTTTTAAAAAATTAAATAAAATTAATGGTTTCTATTACTGAAATTACCCAAATAAACTCCGAATTTTATAACAAAACAATATTTTAAAAAACAATAAAAATCTCTTGTATTTTTGCAAATTCTTAAACCTACGTATTTTTCGTCAAGTTTGGTGCATTTACTGAGTAACACACAAAAAATCAAGGTTCTATTTTCGACATGTATCGGTTAA
The DNA here is from genome assembly GCA_936435175.1 of Glyphotaelius pellucidus. Taxonomy (NCBI): domain Eukaryota; kingdom Metazoa; phylum Arthropoda; class Insecta; order Trichoptera; family Limnephilidae; genus Glyphotaelius; species Glyphotaelius pellucidus. The sequence continues at coordinate 12,094,921 of OW386560.1, forward strand.
AAATGTAGTCTAAAAGAATCGATTCATACCGTAGTATCGAACTTCGTTCCACTACAATAAACAAGAAAAACAACATTGAGGTCATTCAAAGAAAGTACGGAGTGTGTGGTTCTTGGTAGTGTGTTCAGTTTGCGGTATAACAAATAAAGCAAGCAGAATGTGTGTGGGATACTGATTTTAGTAACACAAAAAAATCTCTCATTTTTTCTCGTCATTCCAAATGTAAGAAATGACCCAGTGTGCGATTAATAAAAAAACACACATAAAATAAACCTCTACATACATCATTTATTCTTTTACGTAGACTGTCTATTGATAGTTTCCAGATAAACTTTTGGACAATAATGCAAACATTTTCGAAGTGTGTAATCTATGTGAGAAAGTTGTTTTGCATGAGAGGCGTGTTGATTAATTATATCGCTGATAATTGAGTATTTTTATGGCTACAAGTTATACATTACAACTCGAGGGCCAGCATTCTTTCAAGATCATTTTTCTTATCTAAGAATGAAAATTATTTTTTTTCAATTGCGAAAAATTGGCGTTTTGTGTTTTTTTTTATCGAGTTTCTGAAGAGAATAATTCCCTTCAGGGCCTATGTCACTGCTGTGTGGAAGGTCTTTTTAGGAAAGGGAGGCTTTTAGGTTGCTTGAAATGGCTTTAGCCGTGTTTGGTGACCAGGTCTGAATAGCCAGGTACTTCCCACCTTCCTCTCCCTCATCCCCTTCCCCTCCCCTCCATCTCAGCCTCACTCACAATTGGGGATGCCATAGTCTCACTGGCTCCAGACGGGAGCAGTTGGGACTCTTGTGCGGTATTCATGTAAAAAAAAAAGAGTAAGTTCTGGAAAAGCAAAAAGGTATGAGTTTTGGGTAGTAGGGAGTAGGGGGTCAGTGTGTCCAGGAATGACAGACGTTTGAATCTATCCCTTCCACTGCGGTGTAAGGCGATGTTCCCAGAGAGTACTGCTGGAGAGATCAAAAGGTCTCCCTCGACCAGTCACTCTCAATCCGGCCTACGCAGTTGGCGGGCAGACGCGTCTGCCGCCAAGACCTAGATATACCTCACCCTTGGGGTGACCTATGGCAGGGGTGTTGGTTATGCTATAAATGGTACCCATACCCACCTCCCAAATTGACATCATCACTTCCAATATGACATCTTATTGAACGAATGAAAAATATTTTTAAAATATACTGTTATGTAGTTGCTTTATTGTCATACCCTTGTTTCTTTGTTTCTTTTTCTCTTTCTCTGTAAGTTATGTATTTATTTATTCCTATTTATTTATTTATTTATATTTGATACTACTGTGTTTTATATTTCATTTTGATTATCATTATTTCTGTTATTACTACAAACATCTAGTAACAACTAAACTTTGATTACTCATGCTGTGAACATTTCTAATTGGAGTGTTAATATCTATGTTCATCCCGACGGCAATTCTATTATGGTAATAATTGTTAACACTCTGTAAACGTTTCAAACAATAAATAAACAAAGGGAGTTTTATGTTGTGGTAGCTATTTTAGATTTCATAGGCTTGTGATTGATCTAAAAAAATACTTTGCGTTGTCCAACAAATTACAGAAAAAGATAACAGCTCACCGTTGAAAGATTTTGATTGCTTCAGAAAATAAATTTTTTATTCATTTCAAGACTTCACCTGCCGTGATAAAGCATAAATGACTTGGTAGATATATTTGCCAATTGATTTGCGCGCCTACGTACATCATACCTGTTTCTGTGCTATATTTCTTGGTGTTTATGTTTTGATATAGTTTCGTATCTGTCTGTAATAAAAAAACGTATACCGTTTCGTCTAGCATCTTGTAAATGTCCATCGAAGCGTGAAGACTTACATACAAACCTGGGTACTTTAACAGACTATAGACGCGTGACCACCCTTCGAGGTCTAGAACATTCGTTTGAAATATAAAAATGTTAGTTTATTATTAACTATAAAATATATATATTTAAGTATAATATTTAAGTAATAATATTTAAGTAATAATACCTACTATATTAACGCCCATGCGTTTACTACAGGGTCTTTCATTAAGCGCTTCCTATCTTTAAATTTAAATAAAACAAAGTGTGTGTGAGATATCATCAAAAAAAATATTTGTTTGAAAGGCCTATCGATGCCATTATGTATGGAATATAACATCGTTCAAATGTCCTTCGCGGCTTCTCTGGATGGTGCGCATCAGAAATGTCCAATTTTCCATGTGTCTGGCGCATAAATCAGGCTGAATTTGACCGATGGCATGGGTTATGTTGGCTTAGATGGTGTTGGCTGTGGTATGTGGCTTATTCGCATACTGACCTGCGACTTAAGAAAACACCTCAAGAAAAATTCTAACGGGGTCAAATCCAGTTCACATCACTTCCACGTAAGATTTTATCATTAAACAATTTACATTATAATAATTATAATTGTTCAAGACAAGTTTGCTTTTAAGTTTACTTTTACATTATAATAATTATAATTGTTTGAACAATTCAATTTTAAACAATTTTATCATTTGTACGTGTTGTTGAACGCTATAATCGTCCATGATGATTTGGCAAAACAGACTCAATAAATGACAGCCAATTTGACAGATGTCGCTTCAACAATTTGGCCGATATCAACTGTCAAAGTTCGGAAGTCCCTATTGGAAGACCCTTTACATCGGCAACTACGATAAATTCTTATTTGCAAGCTTTTGTAAAAGTCATTTCATAAAAATTCTCCAGTCTAAATTCTACAGTCAAAATAAATATTAACTCAACTTTTGGCACTAATCATCTAATTGAAGTGATCACTTGTTTAGCACCGTTGTGATTTGAAACTCGGGGAAGCGAGCGACACTAAAAAGAGACAAACACACATACATCTATATGATTTAGCCTGCGAGCAAATGAGATAGCAATAATATATTTATTTATTCACAGGCACTCAGTTCCAATATAATACGACAAATCCACCAATCGTGTAATGATATAAAGCGCCTGAAGAACATTAGCAGCCAGGTATCCAGCGAACCAAGGGTCGAATCCTACGAAATCCGATTTTTTTTTTGTAAAATCGATATCCAATCTTCAAACCACTCCAAAATGAACAGCCAAAAGAAAAAAAAAGCGACATCTAGCTACTCCGAAGAAGAAAACACAAATATCAAATGTATAGGAAAAGGTGCACTAGAATTCGGTATGACGGCAAAAATATGAAAAAAATATTTTTTCACGTTGATAAAAAAAGTGCTTCGTAGTCTCTTCACTCTTGTCTACTTTAGTTTTCTGATGGTTTCACTTCTACCACGTATGAATTGCACACTCTGATTTTTTAATGTAATATCAACAGTGATGGGGGTAGCAAATGCAAAGTCATGAAATTTCCAGTGATTTAAATATAATGTTCGTATCTTCTCGAGGCATAAACTTTCTAATTAAAGTGTGTTTATCGGAAGTGACCTGTTAGGTTAGTATGTTTCAGAGGGGGTTATCTGGATATAGGTCTGCGAGCCAGTCTGGGGCCTCAGAAGGTGTCGCCCTGTGGACCTCATCTATCCCTGTGGTTAATGAATTGAGCAGGCATTCGTTGATCATATGTTTGGTGGTCTGCCCGCACATTCACACATCGCCAACTAATTAAAATCCCACCTATGGCACCTATGCACGAGTATGCATGCATCATGTGGGCACAGTGTTGTGGGATAATGAACTTTGTTTCATTTATCCATCTTTGTCGTTGTTTACATTGTGCTTCTTGGGAATAATGATTAATGGTTTATTTGTGGTTCAAATATTATTACAATGCACTCTCAAAGTACCCATCTAGCCACATGTAACAAGTAATTTTTCTATCTCTTTGTAATAGTTAGTGTTTTTCTATGTACTTTTGATGTTGAATCACTCAAATGTGTCAATTGTTAACCTCAATACTATTAGTCCTAGTGAGGTTGTTTTTAATGTGAAAATTTATGGTTCATGTTCAGTGAAAAGCAATAAATAAAATAACTTGTGAGGAAAGCTTGAAGATGGCAGCACTTCTGTTCGTAGCTAGCACGTGTAACGAAATGTACGTCATTCGTTAGCTAATTGATAACTTTTCTACGAACAATTATAATAAAATTTTCACGAATGAATAATGTGTTCTCATAGAAGTTAATTGGGTTAACAACTTCGTAACATTTTTTTATTACAAAACCTTTCGTGTACGACTCACGATCCCGTCCTCTGAGCGTTTTGAAACACCTGTTTTATTTACCCATCAATCACGTTATCGCGGAAATATCGAAATACCTTTCGTGTCAAAGCCCCATTCTAAATATAACACATAGTGCACTAGACATTGGTTCAACCACGGATGAGTTACAACTAAGGCGTTGGGTGATCGGACGCGCCGAGCAGTACGTTTTACCGGTATTTTCACGGTGAGTGCTCAGCAAGTATTCCGCTTTCGTTCCGAAGAAAGCATCCCGAGTAGAAATGAACGTTTGTACTAGAGAAGAAAGAAGAAAACATGGCGTGTCTAGTTTTATAATAGACTAATGGTCGAACGTTATATTATTATCATTGATACATAATATTGTAATTAAAATAACGGATTTTACAATACAGTTGTTGCAATGTGCACGTTATGCTAAAATCCTTGTAAACGAGGTTTTGTACGGGTCTAAATAAAACGATTTCTTCATTTTAATGTGAATATCGCATAAGAGTTCCAAAAGTCCAGGCTAGTGGGACCATAGCATCCTCAATTGGGGTATATTTAGAGGCTGGAATGGAAGGTGAAAGATAATGTCGGGTGAATTACTTGGCTTATCACAACTGGTGACCAAACACGGCTAAAGCCATTTTAAGTAACGTTTCGATTAAGAAGAATACTGAATGAAAGGGACAACTGCATTTCAGGGTGATAATACCTATAAATAATATCGACAAAATCATAGTTTCATGTATATAATATTCTACGTCTAAAATTTTTGCTTTTTTTAAAATTCGTAGTCTATTTTGTAAACCCACGTAACGTGTATTGATGGCGTTCAAACCAGGCAATTTTAAACATTTTTGGAGGATCTTAAATCATACAAGAATTAACTTATCAAGAGAACAAAACGTACCGACACGCTTAAAATTGACAACAAGACATGTGAACTATTTTTAATTCTGTACGGAGTCCCACAAGGGAGTGTACTTGGCCCTTTATTATTCATCACATACATAAACGAACTGTGTGACATTGAAATTGAAGGTAAAATCGTGACATTTGCTGACGATACAGTTCTTCTCTGTCAAGCAGCCACATGGAAAGATGTATTTATAACATCCGAAAAAAGTTTATCAAATGTCAAAAAATGGCTAAACAGTAATACTCTTACCGTTAATACAATCAAAACAAAATACATCACACATAGCATTACAACCTCCATCAAACATAGACCTGTTTCTGCATGATATCTATTTTATATTAAAGAACATTGTTACAAATACTTATATTTTATACGATTTAAACGTGAAATAACCCACGGAAAGAAAATTTAAATTTTACGACTGCTTTATATTGTTTCCCTGATAACGAAGTCTCGATTGTTTGTTGAATTGCTTTGAAGTAAAAATATAATTTTGTAGTTGACTAGGTCATAAATATTGTACATGGAAATAATTGCAGTAATAATTTGCCAGTACGAGCAATGGATTGGTGAGTTATCGTTAACAGCAAGATTTCGTCTAATAACATTTTGATTTCTAAAAACTTAATTAATTTTTCCACAATATGTTGCACCTATTAATTTGGAACAACCGATTTCACCCTGTTTCAGACTTTAGACTGAATTCTAATGAGAATAAAGATAACAAAGGTTCCCCTCAGGTGGTAACTCTTGTTGATCCGCCAACAGTTAAAAGTTGATCCTCCGACAATTGATCCCCCGAAATGATATTTACTAAAAAATTATAATTTTTTGTGCATTATTTACCAATTTCAAACGTAAAATCTACTTAAAAAATACGCTTAATAATAAGTTGATATGAATATCAAACGAATTTATATATAGTATGGATTTTTTGTTCTTATGCGCTGGTATACACAGTATATAGAAAGGCAGATTTTTCCTTGATGCATTTGAATGAAAAAATGTTTTATTCTTTTATTATTCGGCGGTACATCCTCTCTGCACATCCCTACGGGATCACTTAGTTATATTTTGTGTAATTAGGTATAACGTATTTCCCTAAAGCGACTGCACATTGTTTATAGGTACGCCGGGGAGCCAATTATCGGCGAATCAACTGTCATGGAACCCCTTAGGTTCCCACGTGTGGAATTAATTTCAAGTAAATCAATGCAGTATTTAAAAAAAAATCAGTTTGTCTACTGTTGTGGAGTAAGATCTGGAGCCATTGGGGCTATGTTATCCCCAATGGTATGAGGATGGACGATATGGGATGTAAAAGGCGACGAAAAGGAGGAAGATAAGGAAGAACCTGGCTAAAATACTTGTTGAAATACATAAAGTTGAACCTTGGCCGAGGTGTTCTATCGTGTCCATTTTCAACAATTGAGGGATTGAAACTTGTTCATTAATTTCCTCGTCCAGATCAGTAGCACCTGAACCAGTCCTGGATTTGTCAATAGGCCGTATAGGCCGCGGCCTAGGGGTGGCAGCCTACAAGTGAGTGATTATGGTAGGTGGCAACTTGATTAAGGAAGGGGCAGCGCAAATGATAAATCCGCTGCTGACCTAAACTCCTTGTTAAACGCTCGATGCCCATTGTTATTGTTGAGCACAATGACCTCCACAGTCACTGCAGTAAAGGCTTCTGACATCTGACACCGAACACATAATCACTAGAAATTTGACCTATGCCAGTTTTAAAAGAAAATTGAAAAACGACAAGTCTGAAATTAATTGAGTTCAGGAAAGAATTTCAATATTTGCAAATATTTGTTTAGTTTCAACAGAAGTGAGAACAAAATTACCTTACTTTGGGCTTGGAGATATGTCCACAACATAATTCTACCGATTTGTCTTTCCAGTGATCAGTACTACTGAAAAAAATTACAATTAAATTTCGACGAAAACAAAATTAATGATATACATTTGTGTTTTTTAACCTTGGAAACATTATTAATAATATTTCTTCCTGTAGCCATTCAACGATTCTCGTAAAATATGCTAATTGTTTACGACAATAAAATGCCTACCTAATAAATAAAACAAGTAATACAGCTTTTTTGCTTGCGTTTTGCATAACGATAAAATTGTAGTCGAACGTTGAATCAACGTTCGACTACAATTTTATTTTTTCAAACTGAAAAGGCAAAGTTAAGCAAATACATTATACAGGAATCTACCTTACGTAACACATTAATTTTAAACACATCTTTTCCATGAATACTGCAGACAGGACAATGATCTACAAGGTTAGAGGTTATGTATATTTTGTAAATTTCATTCTGAGGTAACAAGTTCAATGCCCTTTATGAGTTGATGCATTTACAACGGGTCAGAGAGGAGTGAAGTATCCTGTCTGCCTAAATAAATACCTGTGGTTCCCAACGAATTGAATGCTACTCGCACACTATAAGCAAAGTATCTCACAATGTGTGCTTACGGTTGGTGATCTTGCGATTTTTTTATGCTTTGGACTTACATTTGGTTTTTGCACTTTGATTTGCACTCAAACAGATAGGGTTTTATCGCATACAAAAGATTCTTTGGAGTTGTAAATTCTCGAGTGTCAATCACTGCCAATTTCTAAAATGGTAATTAAAATATTTTTCTGTTAAAAATAATATATATCATAAGTAGGTAGCTACTCAGGATACACGTTTAACCGAAATTATTAATTAAAAATTTAAAAAAATATATATAAATTCAATATAAATAATTTTAAAAAAATATTCAGCAATGATTACACAAGATCTATTCTTCACAAATTAATTAATTTCAGACTCTTCTTGTAACACAGGTAAAGAACTGATAAGTTCCTTAAAATGCCGTAATATATCCGTGATAGAGAGCGAATTGTTTATATAAACGATTTCACTTTTCGACGAAGTGCGTTTGTTTTACCGGTCGTTTGTCAACGTTCTTGGATTTAGATCTCAATGTGAAAGTAGACTTGAGTTTATAACACAAGAATTACAAAATCGTCTCACAACTTTTTCAATGTTTTTAACACAATCTGAACGCAGTTTATGCAAAAATATTGTTATGACATGATCACCAAGTTTTGGTACTGAATAGGGTTAAGTTTAATAGGTATAATTACATCATCATCACCAAAGGTAACCCGTCAGTTGAGCCCCCGAACCCTCGACTTTAAAAATACCTCATAAGTTGGTCTGGAAATCAAACGAATTTATTAACGAGGTCGATTTTTTATACCCTGAATCTAGCGTAGGGAGTATGGCGAACCCATCGCTCAGGGAGTGGAAACACAAACCTGCAATAGCCATCCCAAGCCAAGGTGTGAGCTACCGTGCTCAGGCTGAATGTCCTGGGGAAGTGTCAAGAACGGTGCCTCCGAGAAACAAGGCCTTTAGGGAACCAAGGGGAGGTGAACTCTCCATCGTGGAGCCTTCAGGGAACTAAGGAGTGGAGAGGAGAGATGAAGCCCTCTTCCCTCGTGGGGCCTTCAGGGAACCGCGGAGGAGTGAAGAGAAAAAATGAGACCTAGGAAGACACATTGTCGAACCAGAAGATATAGCTTCATTTCCAATGACAATCCTGGTGAACTTTGTAAAAGGGACTGGATTACTGTCAAAGGAATGAGGTAAAATGGGAGATATCACAATGGGCCTACGGCCTAAGTGCTCACGGGAACTTTATTTATGTAAACCGTCTCCGCTCTGGAAAAAAAATATATATATACCCTGAATTATATGGTACACAGTGCAACTTTTTGTTTGACAAGCCTCCAAAGGGCACACAAACCCCAAATGCCTCGGAGGGTTTTGAAGCAAAGAATGGACGGTTACCTCGAGAGTGTTTTCTCTTGGGGTAAGAATAACCTCGTTGAATTTAATGTTTCAAAGACCCGATCATGTCTGATTACGTCTATAAGGAATCAATCAATTGTAAGAAAGAGGGAGATGTTACAATGGAGCTATTAGTGGTAAGCTCATAACACGTTGAGAAATTCAAGAATCACTTCACGAATGATAGAGAAAGGTTAGATTATTACCTATTTATATTTGTGAAATGTACAGCCAAAGGTATTTCTATTTATTAACCTGTTTACCAAAATACAGAAAGTAAATAATAATAATATCATTTGGATTATGTATATAGCGCCGTTTTTATGAAAAATCACCTCAAGGGCGCTGCACAAATTTATTTATTTTATTTATTTATTATTAGTGAATAGAAACTTGTCGTAAAAGTTCACAATAATTTCTTAACCTTGTTAAATTTATAAAATAATAATATTAACATTTTGTGGCCTAAATTTTATACAAAAAAAATTGAAACTTAAAAAAAAACCTCTCGGGAGCACATTGGATGGTGCCTGGATACTGGTGATGTGGTGAATCTAGAACATAGGTTCTCAACCTTATTTTGCCCACCGCCCACTTTGAGAATATATTTTTTTCTACCGGGTTGCTACTTCCTTTCTTCTTGTATTCGTGATATACGACGGCCTCCGTGGTCCCGAGGCAAGACTCTCGACTCACAATCCGAAGGTCGCGGGTTCGAACCCGGCGTGCGCAAATAAATTTTATTTGATTAATTTGTGTTATTTCACAATTTATTCATTTAAAATAATATATAGTATATTTGCGGCACGTTCCAGAGTGGAAGATACTATCAGTATCGCCCTGGTGTAAGACCACCATTCAGAATTGAAACGTTGCTTGAAATGGCTTTAGCCGTGTTTAGTGACCAGATCTGAATAGCCAGGTACTTTCCCACCTTCCTCTTCCCTATCTCCTTCCCCTCCCCACTACCTTCAGCCTCACGACATACCCCGATTGGGGATGCCATAGTCTCACTTGCTCCAGACGGGAGCAGTTGGGACTCTTGTGCGGTATTAACTGTAAAAAAAATAAAAAAATATAGTGTCAATTCTTAATAATAATAATACACGTAAGATTATTAATACGTGATAAGCGCGTTTTTTTTTGTTTTCAGACCATATTTTTTTACCTGCCCACGCCATTATGCCATTTCAACGCCCCCTAGTTTTCTCTGGGTCTTCTACTGCCCTCCTGAAAGTCTGAAACTCCACAAGGGGGCGTTATCGCCCACGTTGAAAACCTATGATCTAAATTCTACAGCACAGCAAATCTAAGCACGTTGATTTTTTTTTTAAACAATTTTTATTTTTTTTCGGCAGCTATTGGAACTGGGTCTATGCTTCGATAGTAAATAGCTGATAGTAACCCCGCAGCGAACGAATATTTTGAAATTGGCCGAAAAGAAAAAAAAAATCCATCAAATCACTCGAATAAAAATAGCACAATATCTATTTCAAATGTGATGTAAATAAAACATATTAAATAGGTACCATCTGCTATCTGCGTTACTCAAAAATATCTGATAGTTTCTATCTAATAAGACCTGAAGTGCTATTCTCTATCTTTTGTGAGATCGAGATAGATCTCTGGCGAGATCTCCTGTCAGATTTGTGTGATTTTCTACGGTTGTTAAATGAAAAAACAATCATGCATACTTGCAGAAATTCGTGTTTAAAACGACCTAAACTAAAATATGTGAAATTGAAATTGAATTGAAAAAATCACACCTTAAATTCTGTCATCGGCCCATAGAAAAAGCAAATAACAGCCGTAGAAAATTACACAAATCTGACAGGAGATCTCGCCTGAGATCTATCTCGATCTTACAAAAGATAGAGAATAGCTCTTCTGATTATTCCACTTATTCCCGAGTATATTTAGAATCCTATAAAGATGATGTTGATGCATTATTAAATCTCTTAGAAGAAGAAAAGAAATGGTTCGTTCCTAGCTATTTAATAACGTAATTACGTGAAGAGCCAGACATGATATAGTGTGCAAGCCAGTTGCAATCAGCTACCTGTACTGCAATGGCTACACTCGTATGTAGCTATGGCGAAGAACACTGAACGCTTGAGGAGTAGAAAGTTAGTTCCGCCCACCTCTTTGACAATATTATGTTTAATTAACCGTTAACCAGATTCCTGACTTCGTGGTGTGTACACTGTACAGTCTGTCAACAGATTGTAGGCAAGAACAGAGCGCGCTGCGATCGTTTAAATGGTTTTAATTAGCAATACAAAGACGGTTGAAAGAAAAAAAAGGTTACTTAAAACCTTTGTGATTCCAGTGAATTTTTTCTACGTCATTATTTTGTTAGGTATTGTCTTATATAAATTAAGATTTGCATCTTCCAAAGATTTCTAACTCTTTGGATTTTTAACTCTTTGGATTTCTAACTCTAACTCTCAAAATAGGAGTGTTTAACAAAATATTAGACGTACACCGTAAAACAAAAAAAATGCAATTTTAGCGTTTTGAAGGGTTTTTCATAATGCCATTGGTTTCTGATGATTTTGTTCTGCTCTCCGCCAATGGCAGAGTCAATATTTAAAACGGTGTTCAGAACGTTCGAAACGGTGTTCAGTAGGTAAGAACTTTCTGAAAGAAGATGATTTTACATCAAAATTAAAAAAAAAAAATTGCTGTAAATTTGATCACAATATTCTTATTATTGTATATAAACTAGCATATTTTGAGACAATTTAAATCATTTTCTTTCTAAATACTATTACAGGTAGGTACCTGTTTTATCGTTTGTCTGAACTCTTCACAGAATCAGTTCCGATTTTGAAAAAATTCAAAGCAAATTTGAGTTTATTGATTATCAGATTTCACGGGAGGCATAGATAACCAAAATTAGTATGTTTTGTAAATCAAATGTTTCTAATTTTATTTTCCAAATAGCTACAATTAAAAGAAGCCATTTATTTGATAGTAAATGATTATTAAAACTATATAGAAAAAACGAGCAATTTTAGCAAATTTAAAAATAAAAAAACTTTAATAAAAATCGAGTTGAGTTTTCCTGTCATGTCAGATTTGGGGTCAAATACTTGTAGGTATCTACTATATTTTATTCTAAATCCTTCGTTACTCGGTGTTATGGTAACACCATGAAAAAATTTATTCCATTTTAATAAATTTCTAAATTAATTTGTTGACTGACTGTATGTACATCGTGCAGTGGATGAGTCGTCAGTCGTGATGCATCCGCTTGCAACGCTTGCAAATTACCTACTATATATACTAACATTGGCACATTGCCTCATTGACTAACTTCAAAGGTTCTTGGTGCTATAGTCATTTCAAAATACTCAAGTGTGAAGGAAGATCGGTTGTGTGCAATCCGGGAAGAAAAGACACCCTAGCAAAGTAACATTATCAAATATTTAGGATTAACCTTTGATACACACCTAAATTGGAAGCAACATATACATAACACTACAAAACAAATCCGCAAATATATATACTTTATCAAACAAACATGCAATGTACTTCTCAATCTGCCAATCTCACATCGAATACGGAATTTTAGCTTGGGGTAATGCTTATTCCAGTGCCCTCGACCCCATCATTAAATCATAAAAATAATTCTTAAACTGCCTCTTACTACCAGCACTGATACGATCTTCAATACTTTTAACGTTATGGACAACTCTACGCAAGATTCATGTTAGTTAATTTACACAAAAACAACAAAACATCATACAAAGCAACACAAACAAGGCACAATACCCGAGCCAAAAACAAAGAACTTCTCCAAACTCCTTTTTCCAAAACTACCTTTGGACAAAGACACTTCAAATACATAGCTTGCAAACTATACAATACACTACCAGCTACGATCAGACGAACTGAATCCTTGACAAAATTCAAACAAGATGTAAAGAAATGGATTGTAAGTATTGGACGCCACACTACTGCAAACATCTGTAAAATGAATCACACATAGACAGAAAACAATTTGCATACGACCTAATCCATGTAAAATAAATTTTAAAAAATAGTTAACCACTTGAGAGCAAAAGCGCGATTAAAAACTTTTTCTTCCAATTGCTCGTGATTTTTTGGAGATCATTTTTAATATTTTCCGCCCACATCAAAAAAAATCATAACTTCTGATTTTAATAGAGAGACATTCAAACTATTTATAGTTCTATATAGCCAATGAATGCATCTATCTTTTGGCGATTATCAAATATTCTTAAGATTTATAGAAAAAATATTATAAAATCGTAAACTTTAAAACCGTAAAAATCGTAAAAAAAAGTGGTACAATTTTGCTGTCAATCGCAGAAAAATAAAATTGGTCCATATTTTGACCTTAGTCGCTCCAATGGAAACAAAAGTAAAAAAAAAAATTAATGTAGAATAGAAAATTAAAATAATTTTGTCGTTAAGAAATTCAGTATTCTTGGTAGGTGAATTCTTCACAATGAATTCTTCACAAAATCAAATAAAAAAATTTGAAAAGGACTCGGTAGGTTCAAAGCGAGTTTGAAGTCATTGAAACAGAATTCACGCAGGACTAACGCACAATCAACCGTATGAATGATGGTTATTCATGACAGACAGTTTAGTCGTTGGAATATTATTATAATTATCTAAAATAACGAGTTGTAATAAATAACAAAAAACTTTCCCTTTCTAAGAGGCTAAAAACTCTCTCCAAAATGGCATTTTTACAACATTTTACTTCTGTTAAGTAAAGTAGTTTGGCAGTTAATCCGAGATATAACATTATCCTTCAGAAATCTTTTCGAACGATCCAAATCTGAGAAAAAGAATTTTTAAAATACGGTCAGATTGTTTATAATTCTAGGCCTAGTATTATCAAAGGATTATTAAGAGATTTTCACTCATTTTTAGTTCTCTACCACGTATCGGTCACATCAAAGAAAAAATAAAACTAATAAATAATATCATTCTAGGTGCCAAGCCGCATATTATTTTTATTTAAATCCTTGACACCTTTTTATTGTGATAATTCCCATACCAAGCATTCAATTGAGTTAGGAAATAAGTATGTGAAAATTCTTAATAAGCCTTACAAGAATTGCACAATTACCTGTAAGAAAAATAATACGCCATTTTACTACTGGTTGTTAACCATTAGCTATTAATCTTAAGTACGATTATTGTGCTTTATACTTGAGTTTTGATCAAGTAAAATAATAACAATTAATTTAAACAATGAATTGTTCATTAATTATTGACCAAATACAACATGTTTTTCTTCTTTTGTATGGTTGTAAGGCTCCATTAAAATAATACGTTAAAAATATTACTGAAGATGGTTTGAAAGAGAGTTAGTTATAAATACTAATGATAATAGTTGTAAATAATGATAGAGTGAGCGCGCTAATATTAAAAGAAAAACGAACTATTATCATGAGTAGGCCTCTGTGGTCGAAGGGTAGGGCTCTCGACTAGCCATCCAATAACAATATAATAATTTAAAATTTAATAAGGTATAATTATAGAATAATATGTTTAATTTGGGAGGCGGGAACGGGTACCCCACGAACCATTTACTGGATAACCAACACCTCTGTCATGGGCCACCCCAAGTTTTTCGCTACGTTTGGTGACTTAGAAGGGATGCCCGGGTTCATGGGGTTTGGTTGTCTGGATCTGGCGACGGATGACCTGGACACACTGAACCCTAGATTTCTACATACCACTCTTACCTTTTTCCTTCTCCGAACTTCCTCTCCTTCCTTTCCTTCCTCTCCTTCCTTTTCAAACTCCCCTCCCGAGTTCTCCCTCTCCCTACCTGGTTCTCCCGTCCCCTCTCCTCTCCCGCGAACACTTCAAATCCCCAAGGTTTCATCGCAATCGGAAGAACGGTTAGCAACGCATAATTTCATGATGCCAGAACTCACTATTGTACATAGTAAAAATCGTGGGCATGTGCACATCAAATCCCCAAAGTTTCATCGCAATCGGATGAATGGTTTAGCATACATACATAGACAGAAACAAACATATTTTCATTTTTATATATATAGATAGATTAAACTTTTAACATTTTACAATTAAACCATAAAAGCTCGTTCACACAGAGCTATAAATCTGCGAGCAGATATCTGTTGAACCGCGAGCGCTTATCTTTTGTACTTTCACACGACGCTATCAAATATTTCTTCCTGTGGTAGGGGTCAGTTGAATTAGGGAGCGGCAACGGAATGCACATTTTTTGTACTGAAATCTGTCTACTTGACATCTGTCATCCACCGGTCTAGGCAGCTCCGTAATTACAATGACCCCCTCTCCTGTTATCGTCGGAGAGGGGGAGACTTATCTTTTGACATATCGCCTCTGGAGCGGTTCCGTCGTAAGATGTGGTCTGAAGGGATTGTATGGAGAGCGTTATTTGGCGTGCGATGATTTTTTATATTTTATAGCTGTGTGTGAACCAGCTCTAACCGAAAGAAAGTTTGTTAGTAAGAGATTTTGAACTTTTAAGCATTTTTTATAGACCTGATACTTTATTTTTTCTGAGTTTATAAAAAGACTAATCACAAATATTCGAAAACGGAAATCATTGTAATGAATTATCAAAATGTTTCGATTATGTCCATCACTACTTGCTCACGATTATGAAATCGAAGCCTGAAATCGACGGTGGTTGTACAACATGTAACAAATTCAGTGGCTATGCGAACGGCGTATCCGGTTTTATGAGCTCGCACATAACCCACGTAATATTGTATTATAGAATATAGATTATACTCTCTTCGTTACATAAGGACATCTGTGGCAACCTGTTGTCGTTATGTGCTTTAATATAATATAACATATGTATACCTGTTGTGAAATCCTCACTCTGCGAAATGCCTCCATACGCTGTTGACGCGGTGATCGGAATGTTATGTTTTTTTAATAAAATTTCTTTGGTGGATAACCAACACCCCTGCCATATCCAATGATCTTTAATTACAACATTGATAACAATGCTCTTGATACGTTAATTCAAATTAAAGACCTATGCATCATTTTTCAGTCAAATCTTTCATTTGTTAACCACATAACAGAAATCTGTTATAAGGGCTTAAAAATGTTGGGATTTATAACTAGGCTAACTAGAAATTTTAACAATATAAAGTATATTAAACTGTTATATTTTGCTTTTGTAAGAAGTCAGCTGGAGTACAATTCTCCCGTCTGGAATCCACATAATAGTTATAATAGTTGAAGGAATACAAATCAAATTCTTACGTTTTCTAAATTTTAAAATGAGTATTCCAGCAATTATGTTGAATTATAACACTCTGTTAAATTATATAAATATGCTCAAATTGTCGGACAGAAGAATTTTCACTGACTTGGTATTTTTATATAAAATTCTAAATGATATAGTTGATAGTCCGGTATTGCTTGAACTGATAAGCTTCCGGATACCACAACGTAATACCAGAAGTCAGGATTTATTTCAGTGCAGAAATTCTGGGACTAACTACCATATGTATTCCTCTTTGTCTAGAATACTGATGGAGGGAAATAATTATACCAAGTCAGTGGACATCTTCAATTTATCTTTAAACAAACATGAAATATTGTTACTGAGGCAATTCAATTATGTACAATAAATACTGTATATTTCTTATTATTCATGTGTAAAAGCCCCCAAAAAGGGCGTTTATGAATAAATAAATATGTCACCCCAAGAGGTTCTCTACTATTGACTTAGCGGGGCTGCCCGGGTTCATAGAAAGAGGTTTTGTTTGTGATGGATTCATTTCCATTACGGAAATTTTAAATGCTGTAAACGACAAAATGTTAGTTGTTCAGGAGAACCAAAAGAAAGTTTTTTTTATTTAAAAAAAAAAAACATATCTCCTGTATTTGTATATCCATGATTATATTTTTTATTATAAAATAACATTTAATAGATCTTTCAGAATATACAGAATTTTTAGTAAATTTCTTTTATAACATTATTTAATTTATACTGTCTAGAAAAAGATCCTCTTAAAATGCACGTCGTGAAAGACGTATATATTTTTTTTTAAATATTTCGACGTCGCAGATCGAAAGAGAAAAAAAAACGACAAAAATTGACATATTAAACTCATTTTTTAATTTAATGTCCTTAACTCGAATTTGTGCTATCGATATGTTTGTCACTAATGAACACATTGAACCCCAGATTCCTACCCACCTTTTTTTACTCTGAACTTTTTCTCATATATTATTTTCCTCAGGGCCTGGTCGAGGAGTAAGGCTCTTGATTCACAATTCGAAGGTCGTGGGATCGAATCCCGGCGTGGAAAATAAATTTTATTTAAATAATTTGTGTTAATTCAAAATTAATTAATTAAAAATAATATATCGTATATTTGCGGCACGTTCCAGAGTGGAAGATACTCTCAGTATCGCCCTGGTGTAACACCACTATTCACAATTGAAACGTTGCTTGAAATGGTGTTTGGTGACCAGATCTGAATAGCCAGGTACTTTCAACCTTCCATTTCCCCATCTCCATCCCCTCCCCATTACCTTCAGCCTCCCAAAATACCCTAATTGAGGAAGCCATAGTCTCACTGGCTCCAGACGAGAGCAGCTGGGACTCTTGTGAGGTGTTCACATTAAAAAAACAAAAAAAAATAAATAAAGTTCAGCGCTTTGAATCGATAGGTCCGCATTTCTGAGAAGCTGTGAACTCATTTTTTAATTCGGAGTATCTACCTACAGCATCATGTATATATCCGGCAGTTTTTTGCATTTATTTGTTACGCGGGTACCTACCCACTTCGATTACGGCACGATGCTATCGGTAATCATCAGTCGAGTCGAGAGTGTTGTTCGGAGTCGAACCCATACACATAAGAGATGAACGGCACACGTTGATATAATATTTTCTCACAAAGTGACGCAAGTCGTCTCACAAAGGAACCAGCTCTGCATAACCCGTTTTTTATCGAAGAAAGTAACTAAACCATTCACGCTGCAATATTATGGTAAATGTATGCTATGCGGTATCAGAGATACGGACATTCATACGTTCGTTAAGGCAGAGCTTAACGTGAAATGACTATCTTAGATTCATCTTTACCACAAATTGATTGTATTTATGAATACAATAAAATATTTTTTAAATAAACTAAAGTATTGTCTATCGTTTCGCTTGAATAGATTTAAAATAAATTTGTTAATTACTTTCTTAAAAATAGTTCTAATTTGGGAGGCGAATATGGATAACCAACACCTCTGCCATTCGTCACCCCAAGTGATTCGCTACGTTGGTGACTACTGCAGAGGTGCCCGAGTTGATAGGGTGAAGTTTGTCCAGATCTTGGCAAAGGATGCGTCTGCTCACCAGCTTCATGGCAGACCGGATCGGGAGATAATGGTTGAGAGAGTCCCTTTGACTTCTCCAGTCGTACTCTCTCGGAATGCATCGCCTTGTATCGCCGTGGGAGGTTTGGATTCATACGTCCGATACTCCTGGACACATTTCCTTCCCAGAACTTCCTCTCCTTCCTTTCCTAAAAAGACCCTCCACACATCCCAAAGATAGGGAAATTATTTTCCTCAGGGCCTCCTGTGTGGAGCTAATATAAAAATATAAAAAATAAGCTTAAACCAGTAAAAATGTAACTAAGAGCGTCGACTAAGAACCTCCAAAATTATCATTATTTTTAAGCATTTTATTGGCTACAAACTTTATTTATGATTTCGAAATTCTTCCCAAACTAAATGCAAACTAAATTGTGTCTTGGATAAATACATCCATTTTAATTTTGATGTGCGACATCTATTTACTTTTCTATAAGTCTAGGATGAACAACATATTTTATTTTTGGAATAAAATAATGAGTAAAACCTTAAATTATAATAAAGGCTAAGGTACTGGATTGAATTCCTAGACGCGAACGATTCTTTTTCTAATTTTTCTGTTTCAAATTTTCGTCAAAGAGAGTCGCTAATATTGTCTTCAACGGCATAGATTTTTGCTTCAACCTTAAATTTCGTAATACTTTTTATAATTTGATGTTTATAGAAATTTAGGACACACAGAAATGATGACGCCAGAGCATTAGAGAGTTTTTAAATGTAGATTTCAAGATATTCTTTCCATTTGTTTTCCATAAAAGACATTATTAAATGTTTTTCACTACAAAATTCATCGCATTTTTCCATGTGTGCAAATTTAATATATTTCTTAATGATTTTACCCGGTCAAAATAAAATAAAGATATCCATAAAGTTTATAGTTTACACAATATAACCATAAGATCCAAGAAATTGTTACGTAAAATGTCCATTTATTATCATTACAAATATTTTTTATGGTTTTGAACCCGTGACCTCTCCATTAGAAAGTAGTCGCGTTTCCTCTTTACTTTCGTAACAATTTGATATCAGGGGCTCTAGCATGGTGAAATCGATAACTTTACAATATCGGATCGTTAGGAGTAACTTCCGATGATTTTATATCGATATCCCTAGCACAGTTTCACTGTTGATAGCCGAACCGATATTGGTGAGGAATCAATTATAAATTGATATACGCTGAAAACACTGGCGGATCTGCCCATAAATTCACATTCAGAAACGTCAAACGCCAGTCAAATACGTAAAAAAGTGAATAATTTGGCAATGTTGAATTGAAATTCAAACCTAAATATGCATTGGCAGCCCGCATTTACTTTTTGACACTACATGGCAGTTAATTAGTTAATCATTTCTGTAGTCAGACTTCAGCCATCAAAATTCGAACGGAATAATTTGGTCGCGTCTTAGTTGAATTATAAAGTATATGGGTCGCGTATATGACTTCAATCAATACAAAAATCTTCGTTAGTTCAATACTTTCATTAAATAAGCCAGTAATGTTGATTAACGAACGACATAATTCAAATAAATGCATTTATACATCTAACCGAAACTTATCTGATACTATGGAATCCGGGCTAAAATTTGTCAATCGTCGTTTGGAATTTCTCTTACATATTGTTGACCGTGATGGCAAATATTAATAACTGACCGGATTTGGGCAATATCGTATAGTTATAGGGTTATATCAATCGACCATGCTAGGTACCCAGGTCTTGAAAATGATGTGAATTTTAGCGTAATTCCGCCAATCACAACGGTGAACCATGTTTACAGTTCATAAAATCCGTTAAGTATTTATTAGATGTTGACAACGTTTTACTGGAACAAGAACTTGCATAAAACTGAACCACTTTATTCATGGATTAGATTTGTGAATCTGTCAGAATTTTAGTTTTGATCTCAACCTTAATTCAAATAAATAATCATTTTGCTTCAACCACAAAATTGATTTAATCTGTTGACCGATTTCGATTTCATTTAGCCTCGTTTTGGCTAACCACATTTAATATGTGTGCTTTTATGATAGTGAAATGATATAACATTTTTTTCTGCTTTGTACTTTGATCTTTCATCAATCTTTGTATTCGCTAAATTCACCGCCCGCAATTCGTCGACACAATAATTCACCGCGGAAAGCTCGCAATTTATAATTCACCGGCAACATTTTACCGCCCGCTGTTAGGTTAGGTTAGATCTAACCTTAGGTTAATTTCGGTCGTGGTATAATCTTACTACAGAATTTTAACAATTCATCAATTTTCAAAATGAATATACAAGTTCTAAGTTATATTCAAATTCTGTTAATATCCAAATACTGTGAAACAACCTGGACATGATGAAACAAAAACATAACAGCGGCTTTTAATTCGGCTTCGCTCAGTTAGTCTTGGTGACTATTTTATAAATCCAGTTGGAACTGGTTCCAAAATAGCCCGTTCCTCGGATCCACTGTCATCCAGTGATAGCTAGTCACCGGGACAAAGTAAGCGGGACAGGCAAAGATGTCATATGTAATATATAGTCGCTTGATACTATTATTCACAACTGAGTATAACCGTCAATCTTTTCATATCCGGAGAGGTAGTTCAAATTCACAAATTCGTAGCACTTACCTTCCTGGTTCACGTCCCCATGCGACCTGCTGATGGAAGTGGCGACATCTTTGTTTGAAATTTCACGTACACAGATGTTTATGTGGCGCGGCGCGTAGGTCGCGGTGACAGGCATGCACTCGAAGCTGGGTTCTGAAATTCAACCACGCAGACGCATTAATACTATTCGATAATTTTCCCCTCGTGGATTTGTGGTCGGTGGATTATGATCGATGAATTGTGCTCTGCGAACTTTCCCTACAATGAATTGTGGTAAATGAATGGTCGGTGATTGCGTTCGGTGCATTTCCTTGCAACTGTCAATCTTTCGCTGGATTATTGATCTAAATATCAAACAAAGGGAGTTATTTATTATAATGATGAAGGAAAGAAATGATGGCTTGAGTGGCACCTTTTGCATAACTTTATAGAAGTCTTCTTCGTGCGTCCTCTAGTGCCGTTTCCTTTCATTTCTGCGTGAGCGCTCGTACTACTGAGGCATATTATTTCTTCACAGCTTCGTCTCAGTTGATCGACTGACCTAAGTGATCCGTACTCGCACTGCTTGCGTTCTAAAAATATCATTATATTATGTAAAATAACGTGGCCTATGTATTTTAGGCCTATGTAAGGTTGGGAAGTACCCTATATGATAAAGGTATTGGAATTTTCTAATCTTTATAAATAGCTAATAGGTACAGACGTGCAATTTTTTTTTTACATGAGCTCCACACAGGAATTCCTGAGGAAAATAATTTCTCTCAGGGCCTATGTCATCTTTGGGGATGCTGTGTGGAGGGTTTTTTTTAGTAAAGGAAGGGGAGGAGAGTTCTGGGAAGGAAAAGGGTTTAAGGGGTGGGTAGGGATCTGGGGTTCAGTGTGTCCTGGTCATCCGCCTCCAAAACCTAGACAAACCTCACCCCATGAACCTGGGCACCCCTACTAAATCACCAAACGTAGTCAACCACTTGGGGTGACCTTCATGGTCTATTGACGAAAAATTTATCAATTAGTTCGGGATATTGTGAGGATAGGATAATAACTTCTGAGATTGAGGGGCAAGACTCTCGACTAACAATCCGGAGTTCGCGGATTCAAATACCGCTTGCGCAGATCAAATTTATTTGACCGATTTTTGTTTTCATAATTTAATCATTTAAAATAAATTAAGACATATTTGCAATACATTCCAGAGTAGAAGTGTAAGACCACCATTCTGAATCGAAACGTTGCTTGAAATGGCTTTAGCCGTGTTTGGTGATCATATCTGAATAGACGGGTACTTCTCCACCTTCCTTTTCCCCATCTCATTTCCCTTCCCACTTGCCTTCAGCCTCACAAGATACCTCAATTGTAGATGCCATAGTCTCGATAAAAAAATTTAAAAAAACATAATTAGATTTTTTTGTAATAATTGATTGGTTTGCCAATACCAATGAACAACCTGTGTTCTCGTGTTCAAGCGAGGAAGGAAAACCTTCCTCCGTTCACCTGTTATTTTTATATAATGATTTAATGATTATACTATTAAATGTTTCAACACTATAATAACCTTTGATAATATTCAATTATACCATTATAATCTAGGTTCAGTGCTAACTTCAGTTCAAACTAATAGTGTTCATGGAAAAACAGAAGGTTAAGAATGATGTTGAACTGGATGAGTTTGGATTGATGACCCTGGAAGATAAAACGTGGATAAATCAATATATTCATGATTTATCTAATACTTAACCTAAATTACTTATTTAATAAAAACACAATTAAGTAAAATATCCTTTTAAGAGGGAATAACTAGGCAAAATCGGAAACATGTCATTTTTAAATCAAATTTTAGACGTATTGACTCGAAAGACTGTTCTTTTATCTAGTAAAGCTATTTTTTAAATTTTGAGAAAATATGTTTACTATTAGTATAATAAGGTTTTTCCGTAGGCAGATTTGTTAAGTTTTGTATTATACAACATACGTTTCAAATCATGTAATCATGCAGTAAAATAAATCAATAAATTATTTGGGAAAGCTACTTTTCAAAATTTTAATTTTAGTTCAAATGAAATCAATAAAAAAGATCTGCGCTCTTGTTTTGTGACGAAGACAATTTTGTTTGAAAATTTAACAAATCTGCCAACGACCTACGGTAAGACTGTCTGGTTATTCCCTCTTACATCGTCTTTGAAACCTACAATGTTGAAGATATCAAGTGGGGTGTGCATAGCAGATCGTGGTGCCACACACGGCAGTAGTTGTATGGAACTTTTGATTCTCTCACCAGGCAAAGCTGACAGTAATTATCGTCCATTTACAATACCTACTCGAGTATTTATACCTTATCTATATAAATTAGTGTTCGTGTTTATGTGTCTAAAAAAGATTTATTTGATAAGATATATTTATGAGATAAGCGACCAGAGTTTTCTAATTACTGTTGATCTACAACACTTTATTTATTAAGAATTGAATCTCTATAATAAACTATTCAATTCTAACATCTATTCCAGTTATTACGAACACACGTCATGCTTCAATGTAAATCAGAGATAACATCTAATAAAAATCTCTTCTAGAAGATATTTCCATCAAACAACAGAGCAGCAGAGATACAAACATTTAATAACAATAATGGCAGTGATTCCATCTAATCATATTATTATTTCGAAATCTAGAAGCTGCGTAAATAGACTGGTTCTGTAGCACGCAAGCCTTCTTCCTGAGATCAATTGAATCTGACCCCAAGCTGGGTCCAGGGTCAAATTACACCTATTTACGCTATTTTTTAAAATAATAATTATTACTCTCGTGCTAAAAAGTGGACAAATCAATAGAATAAACGATTTCGAACTTTGGAGTGTGCAAATCATTTGTCTAAGTTTTTTATGATCCAGCGATTTCCCGGCATGCGTTGCAATGACAACAGATGGTTTGCAAAATGTCATTCTCAAATTGCGACATTTTTGACAGTTTCGTAAGAGTTTTTGTAATCATTAAAAAACTTTTCAGATGTATTGCCATGTGGTTATAATAATCCAGAAACCTTCGCGGGGGTTTATAGAAGGTATTTTGAAAGTTTCAAACATTTCCTACGCTTAATATAGCAATACTTAGACATCTCACGTATACATCCCCAAGCAAGGATATTTTTATTTTATTTTTTTTATATAAAATATAAATGTTTTATACCTAAATATCAAAATTACTTCTACTCATTTCGATTGTGTAACTATTTTTCAATGAATGCTTTATGTTTTCAAAATTGGAACTGATTATTTAAATTCAGACAACGATAGAGTATAATAGTACCAACCTAAAATCAAAAAACTTATTTTATTTTTTATTAATTGGTAACTCTAAATTTGAGTTGTGTTTTCCTTTGGTTAAAAGTTTTGACAGATTTACAAACATATTTCACGATTTTTTAAGTTTCTTAACATGGTGCTCATTCGAAAGATAAATTTTCGAAAAAGAAAATTGACCCAACGTGTTTTTGAAAAGCGAATATTTTATAGATCTTGTTTTCAGCTTCACAAATTCTACAATTATTTTAATATCCCATGATTTTTCAAAGATCTGCGTTTCTTGTTAAATAGCTAATTATTGTTGATTTCCATATTTTTTTTAATTATTGTTGAGTCAGCTCACATCTCACGTGATAATATTTGAGAAACATATATTTACAATTTTTGACAAACATTTTATAACTTTAAATATTTTAAAATTAATTGTATTAAATCACTAACAAAACATCAATACATTCTTAATTCCTTTTAAAATTTAAACATATTTTCTATCTGAGTAATTTCAATCGGGACTTATATATAAAGTTGGACGGCCTGGTATATAAATGATTTGTATATAAATGATGCTTGCTTACCTCCTTGTTAGCAATCTAATTTGCTTTGCATTTCTCGTCCCGTGTCCGCGTATCTCGTGATCGATAGTTACATATTGTTACAACGCATTCTATCACAATATCCAAAACAGAAACATAATTTTCTTATCAATCTCAAACTGCAATCTTTATTCTTCGAAATTTTATATTTTTAGCTTTCCGACATTGTAAAAACATCCAGGTAGAAGCGATCTTATACAAAAATACTTTCATGATTTCATCTGTAAATTCCTGTCTCCCAGACGGTGGATATTTTAGCAAATACTGACGCGTTACCTGGCCCGGGTTTAATTCCCAAGCCGGTTCTATCAGCCCGGTACGTGGTGCACGCGCACAATACCTGCATGACATGTGTATACATGCCATGTATAAATACCTGTAATCTCTATAATACCTACTGTGTGTGCAGTGGGGAGCTAGGTGTTTGCACCCACAGCGGCAAAAGATTGGAAGAATTTTCGAAATCGAGAGTTATTGACCTCTGGGAGAGTCAATTTCGGCGTTAGACACGGTCGTCGGGGGAATCTTTTTTGATTGAACGTAGCGGAGTCCTGTTATAGCTCGATCACTTAGCATTTCATATATATTTTTTTATTTTTATTTTATTTTTTTTTATTTCATTTTTATTTAGTAAAATATTTACACATTTATGTACATTATTTATAAAATGTTTTGACTGTCCAACTAGGATGATTCCCGTTTTAGGACAGCCAAATTAGGATAAGTGTGAATATATATGGACCATGATTTATACAAAAAGAGGGAAAATTGAGGAAATGAAAAGAAGAGAAAGAATAAAACATAAAATTGGAAAGTTAAAAGCGTATTAACATATTACTTTAAAAAAAAAGGTTTATATGTATAGGTTCTTGAAAAAAAAGGGCTTAAACATATAGTTCACTTGTGTATGCTGGCATACAACAGTTATTAAAATGATAATAATAATAAATAAAAGGAATAAAACTATTTTTACACTTAAACATAAAGGGAACTGGTGTTTGCATTTCATAATGTAGTCCTATTAATGAGAACTATAAAGAGAACAGAAACAATAAAATAAAATAAACAATTAAGGTATGATTATTACTGTTGTATGCTTTGCATAGTTATCAAAATAATAATAAAATAAGTTTACTTATAAATGGCGTTTGCATTACAAAATAATAGGCTTACATATACATTTTGTATGAATATGAAATAAAAAAAGAGAAGTGATAGAATAAAATAAAATATCCAATTAAAACATAAGATTAACTGCTGCCTTGTAGAATTCTAATTTAAAAGTTTGTTTGTACGTTTCGTTTCCGGTTTCGAAAATCTACTGCATACATCGGCTATAAAAGCCCTTCCTTAGATTTTAGATCCTAAAGGAAGATTGATGGAAGACTCGGTAGAGAGAGATATCACATTTTCAACTTATGTGACTGGTAAGAGTGCAATCTCACCGAGTTGTTTTATTTTTATCCTGGAGTAAAGGAGAAAGCATCAGTAGGAGAACAGAATTAATACGATAAATACTAAATAAAAGTAATTTCTTTTAATTTAATGAAATAAATAACTTTGTGTACACCACTATTTAATTAACAATATCGACATGTTTCAATAACAATGTTTTATTCGTCAGTAAATAAATACGTTATATTACGTTACATTAACGTATTATCCTGACGAATAAAACATTGTTTTTGAAACATGTCGATATTGTTAATTAAATAGTGGTGTACACAAAGTTATTTGTTTCATTAAATTAATAATGACGCCACAAAGTGAATTTGCGAAGTTTGAAGAAACAGTAATTTCTCTTTCAATTTCTTTCTCATCAATCATCGCCATTTTGTTTTTATTGACATTTAAAAGGTCCCCGATATCGAAACTTGCTCTGTTTCAGGTTTCTATCAAATTGTGTTCAGCTGAAAAACATAACAACATGATAGTTGTACTTTTCTGCTGATACAATTTGATAGATAACTGAAACAGTTCTAGTTTTGGCGTTTGACGGAAACATTTCAAATGTAAAAATTTAATGATAAATTTTAATTTTTATGAAAACACTTAGAGAAAATCTGCGTCAAATCATTATACAATGGAATTCGGGTGGCGCAACAATTAGCCATCACAGCAAACATAAACGTCAACGTTTCAAAAAAGATTGAATATTCACAATTACACAAGTACGTACAATATTGAATGGCTGCGCAAATTCAATAGACGTTAATTTTTTCTCATAAGTACAGATCAAATCTTCATTATCAATTCAACAAAGGCCACAAAGACAAAAAAAAAACTATATTTTTATCCAAATAATAACCGGTCTCTGCTATGACCCTTGGCGTACCACAAGGTCGAGAGTTTGGCCCTCGATAAATAAATTGTTTTCGTTTTTTTACGCAGTATGAAATCTGTCCAAAATTCGACAAAATACATACACGGGTATTTGTGAATCTGATAAATACAGGTTTATTCAATATCCAAAGTGGTTTCTTTGAAATTATCTATCGAGTTAGAAAAACTGGGCAATAAGATATTCCGGTTTTTTGTTTGAGATTTCTGCTTTGAGCTATGGGCCATACACATGCCACGGTACAAGGTCTATTTGTGTACAAAATCTTGAACACTATTATTGCGTTATTACCTAATATAAATTCATATAAAAAATCAATGAATTATTTAAACATATTCGACATTACGTTCTCAACTTCGTAAAAAAATGTTGATTAAACAAACTGCGCAGCACCCATTAAGTTACTGCGTAGTACTTACAATTTTTTTTTAAGTTTTTTTTTACATTAACTCCACACAGGAGGCCCTGAGGAAAATAATTTCCCTCGGGGCCTATGTCATCTGGGATGCTGTGTGGAGGGTCTTTTTGAGGAGAGGAAGGAAGGAACATTGGTCTTGAAGAGACCCATGTTGTAGGAGGGAGGAAACACAGAAGCTGGCAAATCGTTCCATAGCCGAGCTGTTGAACTCAAGAACGAGTCGAAAAAACGACCCGTTCTCACGTGACAAATGTCAACCGTGTATATGTTGGGCGCGCGTTTGGCGTGTCTCCCGACTATGCATCGGTGCCGATAGCATTCCCACCCGACACCTGTGCTATAAAGATTGCAATCCGTTCATTAAGGTGGGAGAATCTATCAAACGGACCGCCCGTTTCTGCACAGAGTCAAGGGTATTTTTCAAGTTTTTTGGAGCTCCAGACCAGAGGTGGCTGCCAAATTCAACCGTGGGGCGCAATTGCGATTTGTACAGGGTTAGCAGTTGTGTACTATTAAAGTATCTGCGGGCCCTGTACAGTACGCCCAGTTTTTGAGAAGCTAACTTTAATCTGGCTTCGATGGAGCCCCCATACCTGAGCTGGTCACTTATAGTTACACCAAGCATATCAATGGAAGGTCTGTTCGGAAGATTGCTTCCGTTGAAGGACACTACCACAGTTTACCATAGTTTATCATAGTTTACCAAAGTTTGCCATAGTTAACTATAGTTTACCTAGTTTACCATAGTTTACCACAGTTTGCCACAGTTTACCATAATTTACCATAGTTTACCATAGTTTACCATAGTTTACCATAGTTTACCATAGTTTACCATAGTTTACCATAGTTTACCATAGTTTACCATAGTTTATTACAGTTTACCATAGTTAACCATATTTTCCGTAGTTTACCACAGTTTATCAATTAAAATGGTTGTTTATAAAGGGTGCATAAACTTTAAAACACATAGTGTCTCACCGTACGCAGTCAAGTAAAAATAATGTATCAAACCTAACCTAACCTAACCTAACCTAACCTAACGTTTTCAAGGCGGGAACCAAATGCGTCAGTCTGCAAAAATGCGACGTTGCGAGCACTTTTGCAGCCAGTTAAAAACGCTTTTTATTAGTTAGAATTCCCGTTCTCATGTGACAAATGTCAACCGTGTACATATGTTGGGCGCGCGTTTGGCGTGTCTCTCGACTACGCACCGGTGCCGAAGGGATCAATGACGCTAATTCCTCAGAGCATCTTTCATTGAAATACCGGTAGAACATGGATAGCATTCCCACCCGACGCCTGTGCTCTAAAGATTGCAATCCTTTCGTTAAAGTGGGAGAATCTATCAAACGGACAGCCCGTTTCTGCACAGAGTCGAGGGTATTTTTAAAGTATTTTGGAGCTCCAGACCAGAGGTGGCTGCCAAATTCAACCATGGGGCGCACTTGCGATTTGTACAGGGTTAGCAGTTGTGTACTATTAAAGTATCTGCGGGCCCTGTACAGTACGCCCCACGTACCTATCTACCTTTAAAAGTCTTGCATGATACCGACAAAAATCATGCGAAACCCCTTCAAAATCCTGCTCAGTCCCCACAAAGTTCCTGCACAGTTCCCACAAAGTTCCTGCACAGTTCCCATAAAGTTCCTGCACAGTTCCCGCAAAGTTCCTGCACAGTTCCCACAAAGTTTCTGCACAGTTCTCACAATGTTCCTGCACAGTTCCCAGAAAGTTCCTGCACAGTTCCCACAAAGTTCCTGCACAGTTCCCACAAAGTTCCTGCACAGTTCCCACAAAGATTCTGTACAGTGCCTAAAAAGATCCTGTTACCCACAAATACATAGATTCAATTCAATTCATTTTATTCTTTTAAAAACATTACAAAATTTTACATTTAATTATTTTTAAAATACATTTGTAACAGTGGTAGATACAGAATATACAAGTACAGTAAAATTGCTCTCCCGACCGGCATGACCATTGGCAAGTTAGTCCTGCAGGCCGGAAGATAGAACAGTCTATGCTGTCGGTGGCGAAGATACCCATCGGGAACATAGAAATGAATGCTCACCATGATAGCTGAGTTTTCAAACAATCCGCGGATCAATCTGAAGAAATGCGTAGCAATGTGTACATCCCTTCTGACCCGTAGATGGTTCATTCCGAGCATACCCAAAAGAAAGTCGGTAGGATAGAGCCACGGATAATAGCCATACTCCCTCATGTATAGAAATCTTAGAAATTATATAGATCTCCCTTCCTACGAAGATTCTACAAAGATCCAGCACAGTTCCAATTAACAAAACTTCATATTTAATTATTTAACGTCTTCGACTGAATTTTGGATAACGTTATGGTATTCCGTTAAAATAATTTTGTCGCTAGACCTAGAGGACCCCAAGTTTGACCATCCTTGCATGGGCTTAACAGCTATCGTGGGAACATAAAAAAATACAATTCTACTCTGAATCAGAGAAGTGCACTTACTTCCACGACAACCAAATAAAACGATCAGTTGACCCAAAAAAGCGTTCAAATCAATTTGTATGCAAACTTCTTAGTATGGCCCAATACTCTTTTTAGACTTCAACGAGGCAAGGTGCCCATTCCAAGGTCTGTTGCTTCGACCTCGTGGTGGACGCTGCGATCGGAATGTGACTTATTATATAAATAAATAATGTATAAACCGATTCGTACCAGATGACGAGGCCAGTTAGACAGAAGCAAAAGTGAACTGATTTTGAGGGCAGGCAGAGAGGAAACATAAAACATATTCCGACAGATGGCTTTGAAATGTCTGTATGTGTGTTTTCTTGATAAAATATGTCTTCTGGTGATCTCAGTTTGTATTTCCTTGTGTTTTACTTCTCTGTGCGTAATAGTTATTTTTATTTTATCAATGTCATCAGCATAATTAGTCATCTTTAACTGTTGCTTTGTGAAAGCTTCGTAAAATCTTTTGGTTTTATTTTTTGCGTTATTAACGTCCTCACAGGCGCACGATCTCTGGGTACAAAGCATACCAATTGGTTACGCCATTTTACACAATACATCTCTCATTCACACATACAAAAACCGCTGTACTTAGGGTAATATTGTTGTAATCCGTAATTTCTACCTTGTCCTCTCCTTGTTTGTGGGTTCTTCTTTTTAACCTACATAACTTTTACTACTCTGTCAAATTTCCACCAATCTGTCACGTTTTGTTTTTACTATAAATGAATTCTCTCTGGATCTCAGAGTGGAAATTGTAGCAAGGGGGGAAGGAGGCCTAAAATGCCTATTGGGGGTGACAAACACGAGTATACGCAATATACGCAAGTCGAGGTAGCGGAAGACAACTGTGATTTGTATGAAATACACTTCTATTACGAGGAGTTACAACTCTGTAACGTAATTTTTACTACAAAAATATAAACACGTATTTCTTTAAAGCGCACACAGTCGTTACGTCTTTAGTACAGTAGATTTTAAAGTAATTATAAAATAATAATATTGGTAATTCTGTTGAATTTTTCCCTACTAACTGATGGAGACAACTTTATGTAGGTTAAAAAGAAGAACGACCCCCGTATCTTTCGCTCTCCTTCCGATCAGTACAATCGCCCTGTCCACCGAACTGAAGTCGGTTCAGTTTCGCCCGCTCTATTTTAGTCGGAAACAGACTATAGCATAAAGAAGTTCGCCATTCACCTTCTCTGAAACGCTAATCCACTATTTCGCAAGTGAAGAACTTCAGATGAAGCAAATAATTTTACTCCAAAATAAGTGGAGAGTTATTCCACCTTCCTTTACGGCATATTTTCTCTTTTGTGCAGCGGGTATTTTTTTATTTATTTATTTTGCAGAAACACAGGACATAATAACTCAGCAGAAAATAGATACAAAGTTATAGAATTTAATACAATAATTGGTACCAACAACATGTCGCTGTTGTATATATGTTTTTGTGTGATAAATTATACATTTTACCTAAATTAAGTTAGTTAGTAAATTATAGAAGGAGAGGGGTGTGTGTGAGTGTTTGTGAGTGTGTATGTGTGCGTATGTGTGTTTGTGTGTGCGTGTGTGTGTGTGTGTGTATAGATGTGTGTGTTATGTGTGCGAATTCAGTGTGCTAGAAATATTTTTATTAAATAGAGGGAGGGAATCAAAAAATATATCGGTATTTGTGCTTTTTTGAATTGAATTGAATGTTTGAAGGACGCGGGAAGCTGGGGAGTTGGCTGCAGCGTTTGTATTATTACTCTGTCTCTCTCTCTCTCTCCCTCTCTCTCTCTCTCTCTATCTCTCTCTCTATCTCTCTCTCCGATGGCGCTACAGTCCATATCGAGCCTTGGCCTTCCGCAACATTCGCCTCCAACTCCTCCTGTCCTCAGCGGCTGACTTCCAGTTTGTTATCTGGAGAAGCTGTGCTGCATAAGAGGGGTCTTATCTCGTCTTCCCACCTCAGTCTGGGTCTTCCATGGGTCTGGGCTTTCTGGGTCTTTGTATTATTAATAGTTGTGTAAAAAGGTTAGTGTGGCGAGTTCATTTAGATGGAAAGTTAAAATTTATTTGGGATAAAATTATGTTTATTTATTTTATTTTTTTATTTTATTGATAAACAGAAACAAACAGTACATTAGTTACAATGGTGAAACAATTTACAATTATTAAGTACATTTCATGATGGGTACCTATGACATGTTTCTTTGTAGTGTCTATGTATATTAAGTAAATTACCGGGTGATGTGCGTAGTGGGTAGGTGTGTGTGTGTGTACGTGTGAGTATGTGTGTATGTGTGAGTATGTATGTATGTATGCGCATTGAACAATTTATATCATTGACATGATGCTCTTTTTAAATTTGGGCAGTGAATCGAAGAAAATGTCGATGTTAGAATTTAGACAGATAGTATTAAACGTATGGAGAGCACGATTGATTGGCGAATTAGCTGCTGCATTTGTCTTGTAATTGAGCGTGTGAAATAGTTCTGTATGGCGTGTGCGTCTTACTGGTATATTAAAATTAACTAGGGAAAGAAGTTCAGTACAGTCAATGTTATTATTTAAAATTTTGTGTATGAATGTCAAGTCAGCTATTGCTCGTCTTTGTTGCAAAGTTTGAAATGTGCAGTCGAAGTTATTGTTGAATTTGAGGGTTAGATATTTTATAAATTTGTTTTGAATTTGTTCTATGCTATCTATGTATACTTTGTACTGCGGGTTCCAAATTGGCGAGGCAAATTCCAGTGTACATCTGACTAATGCAAAATATAACAATACTATTGTACGCGGGTTACTGAACACTTTACTTATTCGAAGAACAAAACCAAGCATTTTATATGTCCTGTTAACGATCGAGTCAATGTGCTTATTAAATATAAGTTTGCTGTCAAGGTAAACGCCAAGATCTTTACATTCCGTTTTAGACATGACAGGTTCATTATTGAGTGAATAAGAATACTTAAATATATGTTTATTTCTGGTGAATGCCATAGTGTGACATTTGGAAACATTGATATCTCAACAGTTAACTTTGCAATACTTGCAAAGCCTATCTAGATCACTTTGTAACGCTTCACAGTCAGAGAGAGAATGCACAACTTTGTAAATTTTCATGTCGTCAGTGTAAAGTACATATTTGGAATTTTGAAAACATGATCCAATGTCGTTTATATAGATGTTGAACAAGAGCGGACCTAGGTGGGAACCTTGCGGGACTCCAGATAAATTAAATTGTTAAATTAAACTTCACCCATAATACACAGGAATGACCGCCAGGAATATCAAAATAATTTACAACTAAAAGCCTCTCATCGACGATCTGACAAAAATTCAGATTGTCAAAGATTTATTTGCGACATAGATTTAATAGCCACCATCTTTCAGTATTAATTAGCAAATTAGCCGCCCAAACGGACGTTCGATGTCGGTAACGCTCTGTGACGTCAAAAAACCGCAAATGAAAGTTGATAACAGAAAAACATCATTTCGTTCGCCATACCTACCGACACGCAGAAACGAAAAACGCAACTATTTTATTCAATGGAGATCGCTTTTTTTGCATATATTACTATAATGACCTATTCGTGTGCGTATCTTAGATTGAAATCTGATTGCATGATTCAGTAAAAACTCTCGAATTGTGAGCTTAGGTGTCTTGAAAAACGCACGCCTTTTATGTGTAAAATATTTAGGTCAATTTAATATTTAGAATACTTTTACAAGTAACTTCGGCGTAATTTCCGTCATAAGCTATGAATCTGTGAAATTTACAATAATTTACAACCGTGCTGAATTATTTTAGTTATTTGTTTTGGGGTGTTATGCCGTGTTGTGCTAACTCCTTCGGACAGCGTTACAGTGTCCATCATCAGGGCAGATGTGTAATTGTGGGCATAACACCCCAAAAACAAATAACGAAAATAATTTGGCCGTGAAAATCTTTAAACGTATCGTGCTGAATTAGGTCATGTTTATTTAAATATTTCTAATTTCAGCACTCTTTTGTAGAAGTGTTTTAGTTATTGAACAATAGAAAAATGTGAAACAAGCCAAATATTATTTGTAGTTTTAGTTTTATCGATTAAATTGATCTTTCTAAGCCACAAAGCTCAAAATTAAAATGAGGTTGAAAGCTACAAAAGTATTTTTTTTTTAAATTTCGTGATGCAAGAACTCAACTTTCAGGAGTGTTTTCCTGTTTCCGATGCTTTTTTACATACGTAGGAGGTCCTGAGGAAAATAATTTCACTCAGGGCCTATTATGTCGTCTTGGGGATCCTGTGTGAAGGGTCTTTTTAAGAAAAAGGAAGTTCTGGGAAGGAAAAAGGTATGAGGAGTTGGTGGAATCTAGGGGTCAGGGTGTCCAGGAGTGACATCCCTCTAAATACGGTGTAAAAGGATAGGTAGAGAGTCCAGATGAAGAGGTCAACAGGCCTCTCTCAACCAGTCTCTCTCGATCCTGCCCGCCACGCATAAGATAGGCACACGCATCCGCCGCTAAGACAAAAATCAACCCCATAAACCCGGACACCCCTGCTAAAGCGTAGCGAACCCCTTGGGGTTACCGATGGCAGAAGTGTTGGTTATCCATTAATGGTTTTCTGGGCGGCGGTACCCATATACGCCTCCCAAAGTGAAAATGGCTTCAGTCTTGCAGATTGATTTTCTACTTAATATTAATATCGCACCGCATTTGGTAGTACCAAAATTAACGCAAATAAAATATGCAGGTTTTAAACTTTAGAAATGTGGTTTCACCGGAGAATGCTCAAAGTCCCATGGACGGACAAGATCACCAACATAGAAATTTTCAGGCGGGCTAGAACAGATAGAGAACTGCTCACATTAGTAAAAGTCAGGATAATTTCATATCTGCGCCACATACTTCGAGGGGAGAAATATCACTTGCTCCAATAATTATTAAAAGGCAAGATAGAGCGTCGCCGGGGGCCTGGTAAGACACAAATGTTTTGGCTGCGAAATGTACGAGAGTGAACCGATATTAGAAGTGTGGAGGAGCTATTCCGTTTACCAGAGTGATCCCGATCCGACGCCAACGTCGGGGGGACCTGATAGGGCACACGAAGAAGAAGAATAAAATGTGTTTCACTCAACAATTAAACTCAACTAAATTAAACTCAACTTAATCCACTCAACTTCTCGGATCCAAGCAAAACGGTATCATATTATTATTATTGCGTTCTGTCTTACCGCAGCGGTGTTGTTTTTGTTCGAAAAATGAAAGTTCTCGAGTATTTTGTTCGAGCGGGTTTGAACATTAACCGCGCGTCGGTGTTATTAGTATGTAAAACGGATTCCGGTAAGCCATTATCTAAGTCGTATTAGCTACTTTAAAATCTGATTAGGCAAGACGAATATTATTTAACACAATTTCTTATCCTTTGTTATTGGGAACTAATTTAAATGAGAACCATGGTCTTTTGTCATCGAATTAACGAATATGGATAATTTAAGTATTTGGGTCGCCTAAAGAATATTTTTTTTTAGTTTCCAAACAGATGTCCCAACTGCCCGTAGCCAGTAGGACTATTGCATCCCCGATTATGACTAGGTACATTGTGAGGTTGAAGAGGATGATAGCCTGGCCATTGAAATCTAGTCACCAAATTAATGTTATTTTAAGTAACGTATCAGTTCCCAATGTTGGTTATTCACCATGGCGACACTGTGATTAATATCTACTGAACGTAGCTATAAGTCTTACAGCCCCATCTTAGACATGTTCCCTTTCACCGCCCGTTTTACTCCTCCATTCAATTTTTACTAATCCCTAGTATCGCCTCCACGCTCACCCCAACATTTAGTAATATATGATGTTCACCCATTAATATATTTTTAGGAAGGAACGGTTGTAGTGAAACCGGTCGGCGTATACAAAAATCATAGTGGTTCTAACAAAGAAAAATTCTTTCTTTTGAATAAAATAAATTTATTTAAAAGACCTTTAGAATAGAATCTAAATATTTTAACCGATCTGCTCCGAAAGTCACAAAACAGATAAGAAATAATTTTCCTACATGACTTTAGACGACATTAAATGGCGTCACAATGTAAGTTGCAAAAGGTTATGTTAAAATCAGTATGGGTCAATTTCTGTAAAGTTTTTGTGGTGTTATTTTTGTTTGTTCTACCTTTAAAGTAGATTTTTCATAGCTGTCACAGGTGACTAAACAATCTAAACATGTAGTGCTTGCTTATTGCTTTTGTAAGAAATACAAACCGTGATGTTAATATTGCGGAAATATCATTGAACGACGAGTATGAATCATAAATGGCAAACATGTTAGGTTTTCCTGTCAGCAATGGAATATCAAGCAGTTTGCATGCATTACGAATGAGTTTTTATTTTCCTCTATAAAAAAATTATAACGAGGTATAAAAAATAAAAATAAATTTATGCGAACGTTACACAAGAGTTGCAGCTGTTCACAAACGTCTGGAGGCAGTAAGAATATAGCATACGAATCGGGGTATATTGTGAGGCTGAAGGCAATGGGGAGGGGCAGGATAATAGGAAAGGAAAGTGAGGAAGTATCTGGTTATTTAGATCTGGTCACCAAACAAGTTAAAGCCTTTTCAAGCTCCTAGGAACTCTCTGGAAGGTAGGAAAAAAAGAATCATGAACCTACTGAAGACAGGACTGTCCTGTCCAAATTCAGCTTTCCACTTTGCACCGATCAGCACCGATTATCACCGATTATCACCGATTATCACCGATTATCATTATCATTAAAAATTTTAATTTTTTGTTAGTTCCTACCATGGAGGGATATATAAAAAAAATTCATGCCAGATTTCAAGAAAATCGGTCAATTAGAACTTAAGATTTTTTGACACACGTTTCGAAAAAGCAGTTTTGAGAAAAACGCGTTTAAAGTTTTGCTCTTTTTAGATTCCGTCTAATCTTCCGGTCGAAATTAAATGGCTATAACTTTTAAAGTAATTCGAATTTTGAAAAATCCCTTTAGGGAAATATTCTTGAATATCTAAACTATCGAAATATGATGAAATTTTTTTTTTCTTTTACTTGACTAGAATACCCCCTTAAACAACAAGAATTGAAACGTTTATTTCAACATTGCCAAAAAAAGTTAATTATTTTATGTAAATATATAATATTGATGCAATATTTCTCAGGCGATCCTGACACTGCCCTATCCGACCATTCGTTGTGAAAGTCTGAAAAACAAAACAGCTAAACGAAGAACTAATCGGAAAAATGCAGTTCGATGATCTAGATCTACATTGTATTTTAGCAAGTTTTTAGACAAACAGACAAAAATACTAGAATTAAACATCACTGTGGCGGAGGTCACATTAAATAAGTCAGCAGGGACGTATTTTATATCGTTAGATCCAATTAAATCATTAATTTTACTTAGAGTTATCTGTGCATGCCTTATATTGTACGCAGCAAGTATTCTTGTCAGCTATCTGACCCAAGGGCGACTGGCTGTCCAGTGCTAGTAGACAAATCAAAGAACCCATTTACCGTGACACTTGACTGGTTAAGTATCATAATTAACTGAAACGTGACAGGTATTATAATAATGATCGTGACATTTTATTACTTTAATTAAACCCGGCGTTGCTGTGGTTAAATAACGATGGCACATTGACAACTAAACGTTTCTCAAATGTATACGATCGATAAAACCCTATATCAACACGATATTGTCCAAATCCGTCATCAGTGGTCAGTTATCAATATTTACGAGCACGATCAACAATTGGAAGAGATATTCCGACCTACGAAAGGCAAATTTTAGCGCGGCCTCCACAGCATCAGATAAATTTCGGTTAAATATCAATGTACACATATTTTTTAATAATGTCGTTCGTTATGCAAAATAACTGGCAAATTTAATGAGCGGATTAAACTAACGAAGCTCTTGGAAATGAAAGAACTCATTTTCGTGCTCATAAGCGATCCATAGACCTAAATTTATTCCATTCGATCTTTAAGAAACGAAAATGGTTGAAATATGAATTTAACTAATTAACATTTGTTTAGTGTCAAAGAGCAAACGCAGACTGCCAATGCATATTTAGGTTAGTATTTCACGTTTCGGGTTGTGAATTCGTAGACAGGTCTGCCAGTGTTGCCAACGTATATCGACTTCTTAATTATTCTCTGTCAATATCGGCTCGGCTGTCAACAGTGAAACCGTGCTCGGTATATTGATATAAAACGTCGGAATTTACACCTATCGATTTATGTATGCCTTATCGAATTTACGCCTATTGTAAAGTTATCGATTTCTCTACTCTTCTCCCGTCTGATATTTTGTGAAAATGCTGATATTTTCGCTTTACATTCATTTTCAAGTAAATTCACTGTTTTTCAACGTATTTAAAAATAGAATACAGGTTTTGCAAGCAGACGAAGGACTCTTTAATTTTAGTATTAGACGTTGATGTATGCAATGAAAAATATTAAAATTTTTAACGTAAACATAGATAAAAATTTTAAAGTCACATACTGGAAGCGTTTATCGTGAAGACTTGACACGAAAGCATTATTTAATTCACATTATAATAAAGATATATTTGGAGAAGATTGATTTCTCAATGAATCCCACCAACTCCACTAAATCCCGTATCTAGCCATTCTTATATCTTTATTAGTCCCTTTTGCATTCCTAAACCATTTATCCGATTGCGTCGAAACTTTGGGGATTCGATGTGCGCATTCCCGCAATGGTTTCTGTGTATAATAGTGAGCTCTGGCGTTATAAAATTATTCACTATACCATTCATCCGATTGCGGTGAAACGGTGAAACTTTGATGAAACTTTGGTGAATGTGGTGTGCACGCCCTCGAAGGTTTCTAAATATAACGGTGATTTCTGATGTTGTGAAATTTGCATAAAAAGTTTACAATAATGGCGGGCGAGAAGTTTTAAGAATGTTTGTCTTTTATGTAGTTTGGCGGCAGGGAGAGAAAGCGGGAGGGGGAGAGGAATGCATAAGGAGATTTTCACTATTTGTTTTTGGGGTGTTATGCCGTGTTGCGCTACCTCCTTCTTTAGCCATCGTTTTGGACAACGTCACAGTGTCCATCATCAAGGCACATGTGTAATTATAATAGTAACACAATTATACATCTGCCCTGATGATGGACACTGTAACGCTGTTCGAAACGTTGGCTAAAGAAGGAGGTAGCGCAACACGGCATAACACCCCAAAAACAAATAACGAAAATATTTTTGGCCGTGAAAATCTAAAAACATATCTGCGTTAGGAGATAATCACGGGACGGGAAAAGCAGGGGAGAGGAGAGGGAAAGCCGGGAAGGTAGAGGGGAATACAGGGGGGAAAGGGAACTAATGGGAAAGGACACGCAGGGAGAATAAATTTCTTTATAAGGGGTGTTGCAACGCATTGCGAGAACTCGCTAGTATTATCTAAATGATTTATATCTTACGAAGTGGATTTTAAAGATAATATGATTGTTTACATAATTTACGGTCAGTTTCCACGAAAAACGTTTCTTTTTTATGTTTATTATGGTCAACAATGCGTCAGAATTTTTCTTGGAGATTGGATGAATATTCTGCTTGAATAATAATGAATGGTTGTACGAACAAATGAACTAAATTGTTGAACGTAATACGCCAAGCATCGTTTTACTTGAAGCGACGAGAAGATGTTGTTAATGAGTTAGTACCTAAGTAAATGCGTAGAAAAGTAGGAACTAATAGAATAGATATTTAGGTTAGTGATAAACACTAGGTTTTTCAGTCTGTAGGTCTGTCCTACTTTATACTTAATCATACTTCTTACTTCAATTTGGGAGGCGGGTATGGGTATCGCCGCCTGGAAACCATTTATTGAATAACCAACACCCCTGCCATAGGTCACCCCAAGTGGTTCGCTACGTTTGGTGACTTACTTGCAGGAGTGGCCGGGTTTGTGGGGAGAGGTTTGTCTAGGTTTTAGCGGCCAATGTGTTTGCCCATTTTTTGCGTGACGGGACGGATCGGGAGAAATTGGTCGAGGAAGACCTAACCGAGACCTCTTCAGACGGATTCTCTCGACCCATCGTCTTACACCGCAGCGGGAGGGATGGATTCACAAGCTCTTCACTCCTAGACATATTTACCCCCAGATTCCTACCCACCCCTCAGACCTTTTTCCTTCCTAGAACGTTGAAGTTATTTTCTTGGAGCTAATGTAAAAAAAATACTACTTACTAATTCCGGTTGTCTGTTATGGCGTGCGTCACGTGAAACATTCCTGCACATGAATTTTTAATTTTAAAATCGAAACCCAGCGATAAAATAGGTATCAAAATTATTATTATTTAATAACATTTTTTTATTTTAAATGCATATTTCTTTTGTTAAAATTTCTGACAAAACTAAATTAAATTAAAATTCCATCGAAAAATTATCAATCTAAAACTGGAACACCAATGATTTTTTAAGTTTACTAACGGTTTTCTTTCGAAATGTAAATTTCTGATTTTTTTTATGTCAATGAGGCAAAATTTTATTACTAGCGAGTTCCCGGCATGCGTCGCTTTGCCACCTAATAAAGAAATTGTTTCTCCCTGCGTGTCCTTTCCCATTCGACCCATTCCCCTTCCTCCTCCCCTTCCTTTCCCACGTTCCCTTCCCCTCTCGCGTTCCCACTTCGCCTTCCCTCTCCCCACTCCCCTCTCCCGGAAGTGTCAAGGTTTTGATTTCTTCACCAGGATTTGGTTCACGCAATGGACAATGATTTTCACATTTCATATTATGTAGGGTGCTGTGATATGAAGAGCTTGGTTGATGTGCCTATCTAACAAAAACAAACACGCTCTACAACTGTAGCAAGAAACATTGATTTGTAAAAATATATAAGGCCACGGCCAAACTCGGAGGAAAAGTTTAGAGCACATATTCAAGGTGGTTGACGATTTGTTTGTTTATTTGCGGCCAAACTGGTTAGCTATTAAGTAAAGTAAACCGCCATGGGCAAGGTTGAATACTGTACATTCGTACTTATTGAACATACGCAAGAAGCGGTGATTGTATATAAAATGGAAAATAGACAAATCACGGTACAGAGTTACAATAAAATTTTAGAAATCAACCAAACATTTATCTACCCAGCCTCTGTTGAGAAACGTTGCTTCAAATATCTTTGGGGCTTAAGGGGTTATATACAGTTAGAAGGCCCAAAAAAGCGATTTTTCAAGAATTTTTTCTGAGAATAGGTACCTTAATATTTACCTATGTAAAAATTTGTACACATATTACGGTAACTTTTGACTGTATTTTAACATTTTTGTATTT
Organism: Glyphotaelius pellucidus; assembly: GCA_936435175.1. Lineage (NCBI taxonomy): Eukaryota > Metazoa > Arthropoda > Insecta > Trichoptera > Limnephilidae > Glyphotaelius > Glyphotaelius pellucidus. Next base: position 12,136,317 of record OW386560.1, read on the forward strand.
GTAAAAATAATAATTTTGAAAGCTGCTAGGTGATAGCTAGATATGTGATCTCAAGAAGCTCCTCTCAAAAAATGCATCTTGCGGTGACCACCATATCTCTAGATTGAATCATTTAAAATGAAAAAACCAAACGGATTTCCTTAAAGTAATGTATAATCTTCTAATTAAGAAAATAACAAAGCATAACTTTTTTTTTAAATGGCGGCTTCTAAAAAAAAATCGATTTTTGACCAAAATTTTGGCCTTAAATTGTTTATAAAAAAAAAGATATTTATCGGTGAGAATTGACCTTCGATTAATAACTAAAAAATATACTTAAGAAGCTTGTGTTAAAATTTGAGACTGATCGGTTTAGCCATTTCCGAGACATCTCGGTCACCGACTTTAAAAACACAGTTTTGAGAAAAACGCGTTTAAAATTTGCCTCCTACTTTCAAATGCTCTGACACGTCTTTACAAATATGCGTGTAACTTCGAAAATAATCGTCGGATTGGCTTGAAATTTTCTGTGTGTGTACTTAAATATATATGAATTACGAAAATGAAATAAAAAAATAGATTTCTTGAAAATTCTAACTGTATACAACTGCTAAAGCTAATTTTACTGCGGTCAGATATGGGTGGCCAGGTACTTCTTAACCTGTCGATATAATATAAAGTGTCGATAAAGATCACTGGTTCAATTTTCCTTGTACTTCAATTACTTTTTTCCTGTAACTCAAAATAGCCTTTTTTCTGCAAAGTGAAGGCTATTATAAAATTATCTCTTTTAAATACGACGTTGCAAGCTGAAAATAGTGAAGTAGACCACTGAGCTACGCAAATTTCATGACGCATATTTCAAGAGCTCATCGTTCGATAGTTTTTGCCGAACAAACCGATTTTAGTTTAAGGAGTCATAGTTTTAATTTTTTAAGAAGTAGTGCGGTGTTTTCATGTTTTGTGTGATTACGGAACAGTCTCATCTGCCCAGAGCCAGTGGGTTATTTTCCGAGTTGGAGAATGCTGCAAAGCTGAAGGAAATGGATAGAGGAAGATTTGACGCATTACAGTGACGCATTACAGTACCTACGAAGCGTCCATTGGTCGCTTTCATTATGACCTCACATTTCAAGGCTCCTGTTGGTTGATATAAGAAACGGAAATGACGCATTACAGCACTTAAAAGCATCAAACTGCGCTCATTGGCCGCTTTGATTATGACCTTTCTTTTCAAGGCTCCTATTGGTTGATAACGGGTGGGCGAAGGTTTCACTTCAACCGCATATGGACTGCACTCGATTTTTTTAAGTGAACCTCTTTAGCACCATTGTCATTTGAAACTCAATTAAACGGAAATGACGCTAAAAAGAGACAAATTCATAAATCTATAGGATTTAACCTGCGAGAGAATGTAACCTTACCGCGTTGGCTGCTTTGATTATGAGGTCAATTTTCAAGGCTCCTATTGGTTGAGATTGTGCAGGCTTTAACTTTTATTTGTGCACACAAAATAATGCATCTAAGACGTAATCAATTCATCTTTGAAAAACGAAAATGGTTGAAATATGAATAAAGACCTTATTAACTAATTAACTCCCGTTTATTGTCAAAAAGTAAATGCAGACTGCCAGTGCAGATTTAGATTAGTATTTCAATTGAACATTGCCAATTTATTATTTTTTTACGTAATTACTTAATTAGGTAATTACTTGTCGTTTGACATATCGTAGTGTCAATTCATGGAAAATATCTTCAGTGTTACCAGCGAATTTATATCGATTTCCTATTTATTTCCTGTCAATATCGGTGGCATCAACGGTGAAACCGTGCTAGAGACATCGATATAATCGATCCGGTATTGTAAAGTTATCGATATCACCGTGATAGAGCTGCCGGGCGATATTTAAAGTATCTACCGCATAATTTAGAAAAATACCATGACTCGATGGAGGCCATGAGTTGCTTGTTGGTAATAGCGCTGGCATTTAGCTGAAGCAATGTGTATCAGAGTACATGCATTATATTATCTAGGTCTTCAACCATAAGATCCGTTCTTGCACTAGAATATAACTTCATATTACAGGTTGTAGATAATTTATAGGCAGATACTATCACCAGCAGAAGTACGTTTATGTATCAACAATAATTTACAACATTTTTTTTTTGAAAAACAAACAATATTTTTGAAAACTTCATACTTTTTTTTAACATTAGCACCAGACAGTAGACCCCGAGGAAAAAAATCCCTCTAGACTTATGTCATCTTTGGGGATGCTTTGTGGAGGGACTTTGGGAAAGAGAATTTATGAAGGACGGGTAGGAATATAATAAAATACAATATTTTGAAAATCTCAAACTTTTTTTACATTAACACCGGAAAAAAAATCCCTCAGGGACTATTTCATCTATGGGGATGCTGTGTGGAGGGTCTTTTTGAGGAAAGGAAGAAGAGAAAGTTTTATGAAGGAAAATATATGGGGTGAGTAGGAACCTGGGGGACAATGTGTCCAAGAGTGACGGACGTATGAAACCATCCCTCCCGCTGCCATAGGTCGAGACAGTCCGGCTGGAAAGGTCAAGAGGTCTCTCTCAATCAGTCTCCTGATTAAGCCCGCCACGCAGTAGGTGGACAAAGGCATCCGCCGCCAAAACCTAGACAAACATTACCCCATGAACTCGGACACTCCTGCTAAGTGCTGAGTCGGTTTCAGGTTTGAAATTGGTAAATAATGCACAAAAAATTATAGTCACACTTAGATTTAGTCTCTAAAGACTGCAAAAGCCATTTCAATCAAGTTTTCAATAAATTATGAATAGTGGTATCCCATCAGAAGAGCTATTCTCTATCTTTTGTGAGATCGAGATAGATCACCGGCGAGATTTCCTGTCAGATTTTTGTGATATTCTACGACTGTTATTTGCTTTTTCTATAGGCCGATGTCAGAATTTCAGCTGTGAGCTGTCACGTTTTTTAGTCTAAGTAGTTTTAAACACGAACTCCTGCAAGTATGCATGATTATTTATTCATTTAACAGCCGTAGACAATCAAACAAATCGGACAGGAGATCTCACCCGATATCTATCTCGATGGAGATAGATTAATTATTATTTAAATTAAAAGGAACTAAACTAAAATACGTGACAGCTCACAGCTGAAATTCTGACGTCGGCCCATAGAAAAAGCAAATAACAGACGTAGAAAATCACACAAATCTGACAGGAGATCTCGCCTGAGATCTATCTCTATCTCACAAAAGGTAGAGAATAGCTCTTTAGGGCAATATTGAGTGTATCTACGTACGACTTCGAGCGAACGATGCTATTTAACCATTACGTGTGGCACCAACGCCTCTCTGCCTGCCCGGTTTGTAAGTAGGTAACATTATGTAGGTGTGCAGCGTGCATGCAAGTAACCAAACATTAAATAACGTTTATTATTATTGTAAACCGCAACGTTACATTGCGTTATTGTAATGTTGAAATTTTTACCCAAATGTAATGATTCCGTTTCATGTAGATTGAGATGTTGCGGTGAAATTATTACGTCAGTTTAATGACTTCCTATTCTGGGATTTAAATGGGAATCATCAACAACTGTCTATTTCCTCAAAAGGTTTAAACAACATTAAACTTCTGATATAATAATTATATAGACCGTGGAATATTAAATGTTACAACATAAGTATGATCTATGTAGGTTACGAAGTTAATTCACATCGTAACTATTAACTACGAGTGTGTTGTTAACATGATTTTCTCTTTGCATTAAAAGTTTAAGTGCACATATTATTATGCGTTAAGGACAAGGGGGGAAATAGGTGTAGGACGGCGTATGTTTAGTAATTTTCATGATTTTTTTAACACATAAGGAATAAATATATATTATTTACACTTTGGGGTCATTTTACAGATATATTCAAGAGTATATTCTAAAACTTTCAAATATTTTCCTAAAAAAATCATCAACAACTGTCTATTTCCTCAAAAGGTTTAAACAACATTAAACTTCTGATATAATAATTATATAGACCGTGGAATATTAAATGTTACAACATAAGTATGATCTATGTAGGTTACGAAGTTAATTCACATCGTAACTATTAACTACGAGTGTGTTGTTAACATGATTTTCTCTTTGCATTAAAAGTTTAAGTGCACATATTATTATGCGTTAAGGACAAGGGGGGAAATAGGTGTAGGACGGCGTATGTTTAGTAATTTTCATGATTTTTTTAACACATAAGGAATAAATATATATTATTTACACTTTGGGGTCATTTTACAGATATATTCAAGAGTATATTCTAAAACTTTCAAATATTTTCCTAAAAAAATAACGGCGATATCAGCTGCCGCGCGTTGTAAGTCGCCATCCGACTGGGAAATTTGTGTAACTCCTTGAGGTCACAATTTTCACACTTGAAATCAATTTTCACTTGAAAATTGATTTCAAGTGTTTCTTCTATTTTAACATTCCCACTCCTCATAAAATAATCAAGAATTAATATTTTTTTGAGGAATGTGAAAATTTTATGAGGTTTTTTTTACCACTATTTTGTACGTTTTTTTACAATAAAAAACTAGTTAAAACAGAGATACTACTTAGGATTGTGGTTCAAATAGAGCGCATTTATATAAAGAAACTATGTGCTGAGTTTGATAACGATTGAACAATAACTGTAGGAACTAGAGGTTACACAAATTCCGAAAAAAGGTGTTTTGAGAAAAACGCGTTTGAAAATAAGATAAAAGGCAGTAAAATAGTAGTAGTTCGACCAAAGGACACTCTATAACTTTTAAACGGCGTAGAATTTCGGTTTGAAATTTTCAGAATATATTTTTGAATACTTTTGCTATCGTTTTATGACTTATGAATTTCAAACGAAGCTACCGTTGGGTACTGTACTACTGTACTACCGTACTCATTCGGTTTTAAATTCAAAAATTCGTCATAAGATGTCGCCACTTCCGTCGGCAGGTTGGTGTGGACGTGCCCCAGGCAAGTATAAGTACTACGATTTAGTGAACTGGCAGTATCCCTCCGAATATGGAAAGATTGACGGTAAAACTCAGCTGTATTAAGCGGCTATATATTACATGTGACGTCATTGCCTAACTCGGTTACTTTGTCCCGGTGTGTATCACTGGATGACAGTGGATCCGAGGAACAGGCGATTTTTGGAATTATATTCCTATTGGATTTATAAAGTGGTCACAAACACTAACTGGGCGAAGCCGAACCAAAAGCCGAGCAGCAAAAACTTTAACTGCTAGTTTGTTTAGATTACTGCAAAGCGGAAATATTTAAACCTTCCGACAAAATAGGGTCGAGGCCTGAGGGTTAACATGTTGAAAAGATCAAAGTGCCTCACGAAAGTCTGAAGCCACGTTTTGTATTTGTCCAAGTCCTTGTGCGAAGAGTAATCTATGCAAATAATTATAATATGCCTTCACACTATGACGAATGTTATTTGTCTCCAATTTGACCTAAATAATCAATATTAGTATGCAAAGAAGTGCTTGACGTTTCGAAACTACTCTCCATAGCGTCTTCAAGGTTCTATGCTTGCTTTGGTACACTTTACCAAGTGCAGGCAAGCACTCCTAATACTGTCGTGGCTCTTTTGCAACTCAAAATAAATAAGATGTGAAGGTAGAATATTAAAATTATAAAAATAAATATTCTCTTGTCTTATAAGTATACGGCCTCTGTGGTCGAGGGGTAAGGTGCTCGACTAGCAATACAAAGGTCGCGGGTAAATTCGCAAATAAATTTTGTTTGATCGATTTGTATTGACATGTTCAAAAGTGGAAAATACTCTCGGTATCCCCCTGATGTGATATCATCAGGATTGAAAAGTTGTTAGAAATGGTTATAGCCGTGTTTGGTGACCAGATTTGAAAAGCCAGGTACTTCCCCATTTTCCTCTTTTTCATTTCCTTCCCCTCCCCACTAACTTCTGCCTCACAACATACCCCGATCGGTACGTTGTGATGGCGTAGTCTCACTGGCTCCAGACGCAAGCATTTGGGACAATACTCCAGATCCTTTATTCCTAAGGTTGCGGTGCTGGTCTGCACATCGTCCAGTCATCAATAAACCTTCGTCCTGGAGGCTTATAATGAAAAAGCCTCTTTTGTAGTGGACTATATCTTATATACGACAAGTCCTACCTAGCGGAAGCTACGTTTTTGTACAGACTCTTGACTTGAATCGATTCAACTATTTTATTAACTCCATCATTAACTAATTTCTTCGTGCTTCCCGGACTTCTTTTACAGTTAAGTTTCCCGTCATGTTATATTCTTCTGACACTTCTTTTCCGTACATCCACTCTACATTTCTTGTACATTACGCTTACAATCAGCCTTGCATTTGTAGCAGATCTGTACATTTGTAATACGGTCATATTATAAAAAAATGTGACATTTGACACTCCACCCAAGAGGTTTTAAGGAAAACAATTTCCCTCGGTGTCTATGTCATCTTTGAGGATGCTGTTGAGAAGGTCTTTTTAGGGAAAGGAAAGAGATCAAGTTCTGGGGAAAATGGTATGGGAGGTGTTACTAATCTGAAGGTCGGTGTGTCCAGGAGCGATGAACGTATGAATCCGTTCCTCTCATTGCGATGAAAGGCGACGAGTCGAGAGAGTCTAAAGATCTAAGAGATCTCCCAATCCAACCTGCCACGCAGTAGGCAGGCAAAAGCATCCACCACCAAGACCTTGATAAATCTCACCCCATGAATCCGTGCACCCCTGCTTGTCACGTCAAATCACCAAATGTAGCGAACCACTCGGGGTGACCTATGACAGGGGTGTTGTTTATCCAATTAATAGTTCCCGAGGTGGCGGTACCCATACCCGTATCACGAATTGTCTCACTATTTAACACATAATTCACTTTAATCTCATTTCTACAGCATTGATTCATATCTCATCGTCGCTCTGTCAGTCCACCCAAAAGGGTTGATGTCATAACGCAATTGTGGGTTGCTGTCAATAAAGTAATCATACAAAGTGATGAAATAGGTTTTTCGTACGTTCGTCTCCATAACAAATAGATTATTCAATTCCAAACAACCAAGGAAAGGTCAATTGTATAGTTTTTTGTTTCGATATATTCAGTTGACCTCGGTGCTCGAGAGGTCGCCTCTGCACTCGTCTCTCGAGCGGAGGTCTCGAGAATGATTTATTAGAGGTCTCCAAGTAGATTAGAGGTCTCCAAGTAGATTAGAGGTCTGCAGTTAGATTAGAGCTCTCTAGAGAGCGGTCATATCAAGATAAAGTTGGTTTATCTTGGACACTTGGAGTGTGTTCAAATCTGATTGCATTAATTTTTGTCAAGTAAAACCTTGAATTCGATTTAACGCTAAGACAAATTAGAAGAAAAATTACATAGTGGTGTATTGAGTTCACAAGGAGGCCGAGGAGTGAGGCAATCGACTAGTAATCCGGAGGCCTCGTTTTCGAATCCTAGCGTGCGCAATTAAATTTTATTTGTTTAATTTTGTGTTATTTCACAATAATTCATCTTTAAAAATAATATATAGCGATTTTGTGGCACATTCCTGAAGTTTTTCTAGGTTTTGGCGGCAGATGTGTTTGTCCACCAACCATGTGGCAGGCCGGATCGGGAGAGACTGGTTGATGAAGACCTTTTGACTGTTATGAAAAGAAACCGCAATATGATGCTTATTAGGGTTTCTTTTCTAAAGGCTGGCAACATTTTAGCGAGAGTTTTGGTTTTTGGTCGCTAGAGCGTTTTTCCGGTCACCTTCGAACCAGAGACGCCGGGGCCAACGTATTTTTTTTTTAAAGTGACCGGAAAACCGCTCTAGCGACCAAAAACCAAAACTCTCGCTAAACTGTTGCCAGCATTTATAAAAGAAACCCTAATGAGCATCATATCGCGGTTTCTTTTCATCACATTACCTCTGCAGCAGGACTCTCCCGCAACATTGCCTTGCACCGCAGTGGGAGTGATAGATTCATACGTCCGTCACTCCTGGACACACTGATCTCCAGATTTCTACCCACCCTCATTCCTTTTTCTTTCCCAGAACTTTCTTTGTTAAGCCGCCGCTATCCGAATTTTTACCGATTTCTTGCATATCTCCGTTGAACATTTGAAGTTTTTATTATTTTTTTTAATATATGTTATTTTTGAAGATAATATCTATTCAATCCCCATGCCGAAACGCAAATTATATGAAATTCCCTCGATATAAAAAATCGCTAAGTATGCTCGAAAATTTTTATTTTCAAGCCTGTCTCTATTATTTAACAAGTTATATGTATGAACAAATTCACAGTGTTTTTTTGAACGTTGTTTTAGACAACCCCCACGAGATTTTTGCTCTATTCTAAACGAGTCGTGTTTTATTAAACGTTTTCACAATTTTCGCTTCACTTTTATCGTTTGAAATATTAGCGCGCTCTCTCCAACATTCGTAATTACATATCTCTCCATCTTCTTCTTTTCGTGCTCGGATGCGGGGCTTTAAAAAGAGCCTCCACACAGTTCTTTCTTAAAAAGACCCTCCCAAAGATGACATGGGTCCTCAGGGGAATTATTTTCCTAAGCACCTCATGTGTGGAGCTAATACAAAAAGTCAGTTTAGCATTTTTTTTTAAACTTAAGACAGTCTGGTTTAGCCCGTGCCATGAAGCCTTGGTAATATTACTAAATATTTGGGAATTAATTGTACATTGTACCAAGGTAGGATCAACTTGTTCAAATTGAATACAAAGCAAGCAGCGGTTATTATGCTAATTTACATTCATGACTAATTCTCACTAAACAAATTCCTGCAGCTTTTCAAAAGACTGGTTCTTGTTGACGAATTCTTAGTAATTTGAAGTAACGCCCTGCCTGCCAACAACACACAACATACGACATATTGTACTTTGTTATTGGCGGTTTGCTCAAAGTAAAATCTTTGTAATTTTGATCGCAAATCATTCTACAATGTTCAAGATCGAATTGATGCGTATTTTTGTGGTAGATTACAATAGTAATTTTAACGGCCCTCCACACAAGCAACCCAATCATTGTAAAGTATTAAGAAAACTGAGTTAATAAATAGTAAAACAAATCAAAATAGGTTCTAAACATTTTTGAAGTAAAACTTCTTAACGCACGCTTGACTTAGGGAGTAAGCTGGTGAATGCGTGACGAGAGCGTTACGAAAAGTGTCGGGCGAGGCGAACGGAAGTTGAGAGGGAGATATAAGTTAGTGAAGATAGAAAGAGAGAGAGTTACGTTTCGTATATTACTGTAGGGGCAAGAGAGAGAGGTACGAGCACACAGTTTATTTCTCTCTTTCTCTCATAGCCAGTTAGGTTTCGTATATCTAAGACACAGTGCAGGCCTATTGTCTGTATCACACTATAGGAGCAAGAGAGAGCAGAGCGCGCGCACATTTTCCCTCTCTTACTCTCATAGAAGTTTTACTTCAATCGTGTGGCCTAAAGCACACATATTTTTTTTTCTTTCGATGTCTGTGTTTATTCACCTTTTTATGTGAATACCTCACTTCCGACTATTCCCGATAGCTTTGAGCTAGTGAGACTATGGCATCCCCAATCGGAATGTATTGTGAGACTGAAGGTAGTGGGGAGGGGAAGAGGAAGGTAGGGAAATACCTGGATATTTAGATCGGGTCACTAACGGCTAAAGCCATTTAAAGCGAATTTCAATTCCGATTGGTGGTCTTACGCAAGGGCGTTACCGAGTTTATCTTCCATTCTGGAACATGTCGCAAATATATAGCATACATATTATTTTAATTTAATAAATTGTAAAAAAATTCAAATAAGTCCTTACTTGCATTGAACCCGAGATCTCCGGATTATTAGTCGAAAACCTTGCCCCTCGACCACGGAGGCCGTTAAAATGAATAGAAAAAAATAATGTCTCAGGGTAACAAAACAGCATTTTCAATTTTGGTTATTTATAGGTCAAATCTTAGATTGAATTAAACGCCACATTAATTTTTCTATTGTGTGTGGGGCCGTTTACAAGACTTTTCCTTCCCTCAATTCCATGTGTGGGTATTTTTAAGCAGCATACCATTGCAGGAGGGATGAAACACAAAAGATGACTGATCGAATACCTACAAGAACTAGTCCTTAACAAAAATCAAACAAATTTATAGTCCTGAGAGTTCCCTACTTTCGAATTGGCAATCCACAGTTTTTACTGGGTTAGACTGTGTTTCCTGACCTTCAAAAAATCAAATAAATTAACGAATTCTTTCCGTATTCAAACTATATTGGTAACCAATACTACTGCACACCTTCAAAAATCAACTAAATGAACGAATTCTTTCCGTATTCAAACTATTCCCATTAGGTAGTAGGTAGTCCGCCGACAATCGGGCGGACATCATAGCATATCTTTTATATTTCAATATCTTTGGTTTTTTATGGATATTAAAAGAATTTATTTACAGTGTGGATTTTTTGTGCTTACACGCTGGTAATACATTTTATAGACACGTATTTTTTATGCATTTGAATGAAAATTTGTTCTAAACTTTTGTTATTTATTTATTTATTAGAAAATAAAGTAAAGCATTAATACATAAACTGCACATCTCACTAGGGCATCCTGTATCGAGATGTGCAATTTTACAATAAGTGGAATTAAAAGAAAACATACAAATAAACTTAATAAAAATATAATAGTGCGCTTACAAAAGGAGCACTAAATATAGTTATTTAATTACAGTTGGGCAGTGCATTTGATTGATGAAGCACTTGTCCGCAGCACTTTGGAATATAGCTCCATTATTTGGGCTCCCTCTGAACAAAACCATATTCTAGAAATAGAAAGAGTGCAAAAAAGGTTTATGCGTTACCTGTATATGAGGGAATATACATACTACCCATTCCTGCATCCATCGTCGTTTTTATCAGGAATGCTCGATCTTAATACATTAGAAGCCCGCCGAAAAACATTTTTGGGAAAGCACCTTTTAAAGCTAATATCCGGCATTGTACTGAATCCGCCCATGTTGAAGGAGATTAACCTATATGTAACCAACGCGTACACTCGTGGGAGATCCCACGCACTTTTTTATGCTCCAAAAGCGAGAACTTCTTCCTATCAAAATGCGCCATTAAACAGAGCAATTCAACTGCTAAATAAATCTGTATTGAGCATCGACATTTTCAATGTCACCTACAGAGAATTGAGTAACTATCTTCTGACATACGTCACAAGATAGTGAAACTGCCCCCATACACATTTTTCTTTAGATTTTGTAATCTTCTCCATAATATTCTGGTGTACAACTGTTTTATGGAGAACCTGATAAAATAAATAAATAAATTTCTGGTACATCGTATGGCAAATCCTCTCTTCGGAAAAACTTAGTTATATTTTGTGTAAGTAGTATATCGTAGTTTTCTTAAACTGATTGCATATTGTATGTATGCCGGAGGGGAACTATCGGGGCATGGTCATGGAAACATTCAAATTATAATAAAGTTATCTGGTATATTTTGGTTTGTTAATCTTTCAAATAACCTTTGTTGTTTTTCAAAGCTGCGCAATGCAATTCAAAATAGTGGCAGCATCTCAGAAACATAAAATAAAATTTAAAAAAACACCTATTATGTATTCAGCAGGCGAAATCATCACTTTGAAAGAGGAATTTATATTCAAAATGTCGTCTATCCGGTTGGTTCCCCAACGAAAGTTTTCAAGGTTAAACAATGTTGATTCTTCTTCTATATTCTATAATGAATCATGAAGTCGTGATTATCCATCGGAGAGGATGGAACGCCTACAGCTACATAATATATACATCAGGTTATGAGACTTTCTCTTAATAACAACAGACTGGTGAAGCATCACGAAAGATATCTGCCTCTCTATATTTATTGAATGTAGGTAGGTATACAGAACTAAGAACTAATGATTACTATAGGACACAGGCAGATTGTCGACACAGAATATGTAAATATATAAATATATGTATATATATATTTTTTAAATATTAACCTCACACAAGAGGCCCCTGGAAAGGAAGGAGAGGAAGTTCTGGGAAGGAAAAGGTACGAGGGGTGGTTAGGAATCTAAGGGTCAGTGTGTCCAGGACTGACGGACATGAATCTATCCCGCCCGCTGCGGTGCAATACGACGGGTCGAGAGAGACCATCTGAAAAGGTCCAAGTATCTCATCTCTCTCCTGATCTGGTCCGCAATGCAGCTGATAGGCAGGTGCATCCGCTGCCAAGACCTGGACACAATTCACCCAATGAATCAGGGTACATGGCAGAGATGTTGGTTATCCAATAAATGGTTCTCGGCACGGCGGTCCCAAACCCAAATTAAAATAAATATCTAAAATATGACTTCTCACCATATTGCCGAAATTATGTCTTTTGTTTGTTAAAAATAATGAAAATGCGCTGGTGCCATAATGGAGGATTTTGCTAGAGCGAACCATTTGTCCACCAGTCGATTAGATTAGTGGACAAAACTGTCATCTTAGGTTAAGATATTTTCCACCCTTACCCAAGCACACCCAATTTCAAAACATCATCATCTTCATCCCCCTATCCTATTCGGGTCGGGGACCCATTGCATCGTCGAGGCTTCTCCATACGTCCCTGTCTTGTGCTGACTGTTCGGCCTCCGTCCATGGCAGTCCCATCCTATCCTCACACAGTTTCTGGAGTTGCCTCGCCCAGCTGTGTCTGGGGCGGCCCACTGGACGTCTACCCGCGGGAATCGCACTTAGTATCTTCCTCGGAATTCGGTCATCAGACATTCTTACATGCAGTACATGCCCAAGCCACCTCAGTTGCGATTTTTCTATGAAGAGTGGCAGTGGTTCAATGTTTAGATCGTCTTGAATCGTCGAGTTTCTTATATGACCCCATTTCGTAACCCCGGCCACTCCTCTCAAGAACCTCATTTCGACAGCTTTGACTCTAGAGCGCGTTCGTTTAAAATAATGATTCAACATTTCGATCCAAAATTAGGAAGACATATCAAACCTATTCCAAATTATTGGTTTTTCTTACTTAAGTAGTTATTTTACTGTCCTGTTTAGCACCTACGTATCTATTTTCATACGTAATATTTTCATTCATGCTTGTATGAATAAAACTATTAATGACGCAGCATACCTACACGTAGTCATACGAATTAAAAAACAAATTTGCAAAGAGTGAATCAACTCTATACAGTGGATATTATAAAATATTCCCACATCGAAGACATTAGAAGTTTTTCATTATCCGTGAGTCAATGACTAGAATTAACATGATTATGATAAATGATATTTATTTTCTTGGTAATAACAGCACGCCAAGGAGCCTCCAGTCACGTTTCTACATACTGAACGTCGTTAAATTTTATTTGCGTCCTTAGTTTTACCTTTACTTGTGTCATTGACTGTATACTGCGTTATTACGTCATACTTCCAACTATGTTTGGCGATCTATAGTATTCCTGTGGAATATACTTATTTAAGAAGCATTTGAAATGTGACTAATAGTATAGGCGCTTCAACAAAATACCCTGGATAGGCAGGGTAACTTAATTATTCGAAGTTATTCAACGAATGGCCAAAATTTTACTGGGTGTACTTAAAAATAAGCACTCAAAAATAAGCTAAATTTTGGCTAGATATACGTAAAAACAAGTACTCAAAAATAAGCTAAAACATTCCTAGAAATGCATAAAAATAAGCTAAAATTTTGCTAGATTTGCATAAAAATAAGCTAAACTTTAGCTAGATATACGTAAAAATAAGCTAAACTTTAGCTAGATATACGTAAAAATAAGCTAAACTTTAGCTAGATATACGTAAAAATAAGCTAAACTTTAGCTAGATATACGTAAAAATAAGCTAAACTTTAGCTAGATATACGTAAAAATAAGCTAAACTTTAGCTAGATACGTAAAAATAAGCTAAACTTTAGCTAGATATACGTAAAATTAAGCTAAACTTTAGCTAGATATACGTAAAAATAAGCTAAACTTTAGCTAGATATACGTAAAAATAAGCTAAACTTTAGCTAGATATACGTAAAAATAAGCTAAACTTTAGCTAGATATACGTAAAAATAAGCTAAACTTTAGCTAGATATACGTAAAAATAAGCTAAACTTTAGCTAGATATACGTAAAAATAAGCTAAAATTATGCTAGATATGCATAAAATAAGCTAAACTTTAGCTAGATATACGTAAAAATAAGCTAAACTTAAGCTAGATATACGTAAAAATAAGCTAAACTTTAGCTAGATATACGTAAAAATAAGCTAAAATTTTGCTAGATATGCATAAAAATAAGCTAAACTTAACCTAGATATACGTAAAAATAAGCTAAACTTTAGCTAGATATACGTAAAAATAAGCTAAAATTTTGCTAGATATGCATAAAAATAAGCTAAACTTAGATGTACGTAAAAATAATCACTAAAAAATGAGCCAAAATTTTATTAAAAATAAACAATAAAAAATTTGCTAAAATTTTGCCAGATATGCATAAGCACTCTCAAAAAATATGAAGAACGAAAAATAGGTACACATTTATTTATTTATAACTTTCATATGGTCTAATATAAACATAGTGTTACGTTACAAATTCGAGAATAGACTTCTCCACGGACTGGAGAATAAGGCGCCATATAGAGGCGCGCGCATTACCCCTTCCCGCGAGCAACAAAGCGAGCGGCCGCTAGACGCGCCGCTCACGGCAAGCCGGCCAGTCTTCAGCAAGCGAGCTTACAGGGCCCACGTTCGCGTGAACATGGGCGACACCAGTTCAGTTACGCCGTTTGTGCGCTTCCGTTCCCCGATGGACGGTGCGTAGACTGAGAGAATCAAGTGTGTGAAGCCGCTGTTGGCCCATAAACCAAACGTGAGTCAATTACCATGTTACCCTTTGTGTGCAATTAAATGTATTAACCCTAGCCACGCGTGATAGAGAAGAGAGACGGACATTCAAACTAACTTTCAGCTAGGATCGTTCCTTTTTTATGTATTATTATGTCTCCTAGAATTGAATAAACTGTTTATGTGATAACCTACCGTGTTTTGCTTGACGAGGGAGGCCCTGGGAGAATGGAGAAGCGTGAAGTTCCGGACCACAAGCACTAGCCTTGAGGTTACGAGATCTTGCTTGCACCGAATCCTGAGCTAGTTATTATTTGGGGCAGATACAGCAGCTAATTGTATTAAATATGTGAGAGCTTTCTCCAACCCTGCCGATAGCGTCAGCACGCACGCTGGACGCTAACACTGGCGCTAAACGTGGGGCCATTTAAATTTTTTTTCTGTTCCACCACGGCCTCGTTCCCAAGCAACAATTGTAAACTCTGAAATGTTATTATGATGTATTGTTTATTCCCAATTGTCTAGCACTTCCAACAGGAATCTCGGCGCGAACATAATTTCGAATCACAATTTAAATTATTACGGACGCGATTTTATCATTTGTGACTCGTCACTCGACAAAATATTACCGGTATTCCAACGCAAGGTGCCCAACCTAGGAAGTTGTCGCTGCGAATAATACAGTGATTACAAAGTGTCGGCCGATTAAAATTGCTATTTTCAATACAAGTGAATAGTGGAAATAAACACAAATTAAAGAAGAATTTATTCAACAATTAAAATCATGTACATGATAAACAAATCATCCGCTTGGTCTCGAAAGTGCTAAATATTTTTAATAATATACTAGTTTGCAGCACGCTGGTACGTTTCTTTAAACGGACATTTGCTGACACCTAGGGAACAAGTGGATTTAAATTCTTTCTGTCATTTGACAATTAAGTATTTTTGACTCTGTCGTCTGATGAAACCGGATCATGCCATGCCATGCCAAAATCACATTCGAATAATGCAAAAAATACTAAATTCGCGTTGACGTGGATTCCTTGACATCTGACACTATAATACCTTGTCAATTGACAAAGAAGGTAATATCTTGTCGAAAAGACGAAGGGAATTCGCGGGTAAATACCAAAAAATTGGTGCTGTTTAAAGCCAGGCTATAGGAAGCCGCGTAATGAAACCATGCCCCCAAGATATTGTTGAATTCTCAAACAAATTACTTCCACGAAAACTTGTGAAAATTTTTTTTCGATTTTTTTAATTTTCGAAATATTTTTTTTTCCAAAAACGCTTGGAGTTTTTCTTAAAAACGCATTGCCAGAGGAAAATCGCTGCGCAAATTTTCTCCAGTTTTCGGACTCTGAAAATTTCTCCGATTTTTTCCTTTTTTCGATTTTTTTAATTTTCGAAATATTTTTTTTTCCAAACGCTTGGAGTTTTTCTTAAAAACGCATTGCCAGAGGAAAATCGCTGCGCAAATTTTCTCCAGTTTTCGGACTCTGAAAATTTTTCCGATTTTTTCCTTTTTTCGATTTTTTTTTAATTTTCGAAATATTTTTTTTTTTTTTCCAAAAACGCTTGGAGTTTTTCTTAAAAACGCATTGCCAGAGGAAAATCGCTGCGCAAATTTTCTCCAGTTTTCGGACTCTGAAAATTTTTCCGATTTTTTCCTTTTTTCGATTTTTTTTAATTTTCGAAATATTTTTTTTCCAAAAACGCTTGGAGTTTTTCTTAAAAACGCATTGCCAGAGGAAAATCGCTGCGCAAATTTTCTCCAGTTTTCGGACTCTGAAAATTTTTCCGATTTTTTCCTTTTTTCGATTTTTTTTAATTTTCGAAATATTTTTTTTCCAAAAACGCTTGGAGTTTTTCTTAAAAACGCATTGCCAGAGGAAAATCGCTGCGCAAATTTTCTCCAGTTTTCGGACTCTGAAAATTTCTCCGATTTTTTCCTTTTTTCGATTTTTTTTTTAATTTTCGAAATATTTTTTTTTTTTTTTTTCCAAAAACGCTTGGAGTTTTTCTTAAAAACGCATTGCCAGAGGAAAATCGCTGCGCAAATTTTCTCCAGTTTTCGGACTCTGAAAATTTTTCCGATTTTTCCTTTTTTCGATTTTTTTTTAAATTTTCGAAATTTTTTTTTCCAAAACGCTTGGATTTTTCCTAAAAAGCACGTGGCCAGAGGCAAACCTCTGCCCAAATTTTCAAATAACCCAAACACTTACAAATACGCGTTTTTTCGCAGAAGCATTTTTAAAAAAAAAAATATATATACGTCCCCAGTGGTCAATCCCTGGCAAAAATTTCTTTCCAATTACGGATAAAGAGTCGAGTTCTCGTTTTTCTCCCAACGTAAGGTCACCCTGACACGACCCTATACACTATGGAAGTCCCTCAAGTCACGCTGGGTATAATCCCCCACATTTCTACGTCAAAAAAGGAAGAACTACTACAGGCCCTGAGAAGTAGAAAGATTTCTCCCAGGAATAAATCCAAAAAATGCCTTATTCAATATGCTTCTTTCTACAACAAAAAGTACATCAGGAAGTTGCAGTTCCAACAGGAAGACACCTCAGAAATCATCTCTACCTCCCTCACAGTCTCCGAAGCAAAACCCCTGGTGGTACAAGCCCAGGAACAGACGAAAATATATGATTTGACAACCTGGAAGACGAAATACAACGGACTCACGGATGTGGAGGATTTCATCAACAGAATAGAAGAAACAGCCCAAGTCAGAGGAATCCCCGAAAGTATTCTGCACAGGAACTTCATAGACCTCATCGCTCCTGAAATGCTTACCTGGCACAGGATACATAAGAGAAAAACAAACTCATGGAGGGAACTCAAGGTGGCACTTTTATCCAGTTTCGGAGAAAAAAAGGCCCAACATAGAGTCAGGCTATCCCTACTCGCTATCAAGCAGCACTCCGGAGAGCCTGTTGCTAGATTCACACAGAGGGCAGAGGCCATCAATATTAAGCTCACCCAACCTGTCCCTGAAGCGGAACTTCTCCCGGTTTTAATCGACGGTCTTCTCCCCAGATACGAAAACATCATTACTTCTCAGAAAATTGCCACGCTGGAGCAACTGAAAGATGTCTGCCAGCTACTAGAGGCATACCAGGATCGGAAGAAAGACGAAAGATTCCCCAAAGAAAACTTTCGCCCAAGCACTTCGTCCGGCATAAAACCGGAGCACAACGAGAAGAAATCCTGCTCCTTTTGCCACAAGATTGGTCACTCCCAAGCCGCCTGCTTTAAACAAGCAAAACTTTTATCCTCCAAAGACACCCACTCTAACAAAAGGCGATCCGTCGATCGTTCTCCAAGAAGAGATGAAGGGAGGAAGTTTGGCAAAAGACCACGCCAAGACAATACCGAAACGTCCATCCCGGATCTCAGATTCATCAAACCCCCTATGGATTTCTCCAGACCCCCTCCCAATTGGACAGCCAGGAAGACAAAAAACTAGACCCCAACCCCCCGGGCCATCCCTCCCATAGGCCAAAGGAATGGTCGGAGTGGTTGGAACACGTCAAATTTTTTAAACAGGCCTTACCCCTCTCTACAGTTTGCTGCAAACAGGCAATAGACGGTAGACCCTTCGCGCATTTTTCCATAAACAACGTGGTTTTTTCAGGTCTCCTAGACAGCGGCGCCTCTGTCAGCTGCCTGGGCGACAACGCCCACACCTTATTCACAAACTGTGGTTTTAAAATGGGAAAACATTCTTCACATGTTACCACGGCAGACAACACTTCACAACTCGTCATCGGTTCTCTAACCCTACCGATCAATTGTGACCAAAAAACAGTTTGGATCAAGTTTCTAGTTGTACCTACAATCACACAGAAATTCATCTTGGGAGTGGATTTTTGGATGGCTTTCAAAATTGCCCCGCAACTGTTTAACAACCCCTCCGTCACTCCCCAAGTAAACGAAATCCGTACGGTAATACCCTACGAAAACTTGAACCCCTTACAAACAATACAATTAAATCAAATGATCAACAAGTATGAATCCATCTCCTTCGAAAGGTGCGGTTTAGGCTTAACCAACCTAGTACAACACCATATAAAAACAACAGGCCCCCCAATCAAACAAAGGTATTACAACCTAGCTCCACAAAAATTGAAAACGCTGGAAAAAGAATTGGACGATATGCTAAGACTGGGAGTGGTGGTACCCAGCCGCAGTGCATGGACCAACCCCACCTTATTAGTTTCAAAGAAAGACGGCTCAGCCCGTTTCTGCCTCGACAGCAGACGCCTCAACGCATGTACAATATCAGACGCCTACCCGCTCCCCTTGGTCAACTCCATCCTGGACAGACTTCGAAACGCTAAATACATCTCATCCATAGACTTAAGCAAAGCATTCTGGCAGATACCTTTGGATCCCAGCTCCTGCGAAAAGACTGCCTTCGTGGTGCCTGGCAGGGGTATGTTCCATTTCAAAAGACTACCCTTCGGTTTAAAAAACAGCCCAGCAGAACTACAAAGACTCATGGATAAATTGTTTGGCCCAGAGTTTGATAACAATTTATTTTGCTACCTGGATGACCTGATCATCATTAGCGATACCTTTGAAAAACATATACTTATTCTAGAAAAGGTTTTTCAACAACTCAAACAGGCCGGTTTGACTATCAACCTGAAGAAATCGGAATTCTGCAGGCACCGCCTACGATACTTGGGTTTCATAGTAGACGAAGAAGGCCTAAGAACAGACCCCACAAAAGTAGCGGCTATGACAAATTTTCCCCGACCTACAAATGCAAAAGAGGTAAAAGCCTTCCTCGGACTCACCGGTTACTACAGAAGATTCATAAAAAACTTCTCAACTCTCGCGGCGCCGCTCAACAAAATCACGGGAATCCGTAAAGGTACCAGTAACTTTTCCTGGTCTGCGGAGACTGAGTCAGCATTCAACTCCCTGAAAGAGGCTCTTCAATCAGCCCCAGTACTGAATTGCCCCGACTTCAATCTTCCCTTTACGATCCATTCGGACGCATCAAACGTCGGAATCGGAGGAGTCCTCACTCAAAATTTTACGGACGGCGAACACCCCGTGGCATACTTCTCTCGTACCCTAAATAAACACGAAAAAAACTACGGGATTACCGAGAGAGAATTGTTAGCAGTCATGGAATCCATTCAACATTTCCGCGGATACATTGAGGGCAGTAAGTTTACCGTCGTCACAGACCATAGCAGCCTAAAATGGCTGATCTCGCTAGACAACCCCTCTGGGAGATTGGCTCGCTGGTCGTCCCGCCTATCTCAATATACTTTCGATGTCATCCACCGTAAAGGCGCGGATAATATCGTCCCGGATGCCCTTTCTAGGATCGAGATAGCAATATTAAATGCCAAATTACCCAATTCTAGTCTCCCCACAAAAGACGTATGGTATCAAAAAATCTTTAGAGGATGCAGTGACAACCCACAAAAGTTCCCGAATTTTATGATTAAGAACGGACAACTATATCGCAACTGCAAGCCTCCACTGTCAATCTTAGAGGACTATGCCTGGAAAAAGGTAGTCCCTCTCGAAAATAGAGAACAAGTTATTATTGATAACCACAGTGCCGTAGACTCCATACACCCTGGAACCTTCAAAACATTCAAAAAAATATCTTTAAGATATTATTGGCCGGGTCTATTCAAACAAGTACGTTTATACATCTCCAAGTGCGACATCTGTAAGGCATACAAGCACAGTACGGCACCACCGTCTGGTCTAATGGGCAACCCCAAGCGTGCCGATAGACCACTTCAATCCTTTTCTATGGACCTCATTGGACCCTTCCCTAGAAGCTACGCCGGTTACATGCATATACTCAGCGTAGTGGACATCTTTTCCAAATACTGCTGGTTGTTTCCTCTGAAAAGGGCAACTGCAGCAGCAATAACCAATCTATTGGAAAAACATATTTTCATACCCTACGGTACCCCTCGTACTATAATATGCGACAATGGTAAACAATTTATAGCTCTGGAATTTAAGGAGTTTTTGTCTAAATATGGTATAAAGGATGTATTCTATAACACCCTTTACACCCCACAGAACAACACCGTTGAACGATACAACCAAACCATAAACACGGCCCTGGCAATTTTGGTTGGCAAAGACCAACGCACATGGTGCAAAAAATTAGACAAAATACAAGCAGCCATGAACAACACGGTGAACCTCGCTACAGGCTATACACCATTTTTTCTCAAACACGGCATGGAACAAGTAGTTCACGGTTCACTACACCCTGACAATTGCCTTCCACCCGTCCCTTCCTCCACAGCAGACCCCGCAGCAAATTACGCCCACCGCTTGGAGGAACTCTCCGCTATCTATAGTGAAGTAACAGACGCTCTACTATTGGCCCACCAAAAGAGCGCCGACAGGTATAACCTTCGCAGGAGGCACGTCACATTCAAGGAAGAAGACATCGTCTGGAGGAGAAACAACACTCTGTCACAAGGTGCGCTGTACTTCTCTGCCAAATTGGCACCCCGTTTTGTAAAGACGAAAGTCCTAAAGAAAATCTCAGACCTGGTTTACCGATTGTCCGACATCTCTGGTAAACACATAGGTAACTACCACATAAAGGACATTGTAAAAAGTGGGAACATGGAAACAAACTCCATTGCCACGCCCGTATAACCCCAACGGTTATTCCTTGACTCCTAGCAACCATTCGTCTACACCGTGACATGGATCACTATGGAAGTCAACCCTTTTGTTTCGTCACTAATGAGCGGCCTCTCGTAAACGATTGTCACTCATTGGGACACTCAAACGAAACCCTTTCTAGCTCTGGCACAGTGTTGTCAACTGTAGCCAAAGTCATGGAAGAAATTATAATTCTCCCTTGTGGTTTCGTTTCATTTTATTTTATTTTTGTTTGTATAAATATCTCGTCATCATCAGTCATTCGCCTCTAATTGCTGCCCCAGGTGTCAAACCTTGGAAACATCGTTTTTTCTAAGCATGCACACCTCTACCTGAAATTGATCACTTCGGAGAAAGGAATTCCCTGTGGCTTACTGCAAGTAGTCAGAGACTACGTGCCCAAGGTTTTGTGCATCGTCACAACTCGCAGCATCATATTTTCACATCATCATGTCATACCTCGTCACCCCTTTCTAAATATTAGAAAATCTTTTTGTACATTAAATATCGGGTCCTCGCCAAAGTGCATCTAACCCTTATGTCATATGTAATTAAATTAGCTAAGCAAACCTGTGTAAACCCACGGCGGTATCAGATGTTTGCTACCAGTTCTAAGTTTTTTTTTCTGTTTTTTAAGAAAATAGAATGGCGCTCAATAAATAACCCTAATTGCTCTAGCTCTCCCCAGAACTGAATGTGGAGTCTGGAAAGTATCGTTATAAAAGGGACAACTTTCAACGTGCCTCTTCATTAACGATAAATTTTTTTTTACAACATTTCAGCAACATTGAGTCACCCTGGGTCTCAACGGCTCAAACTGAAATTTTGGGGTTGCCTTGTTGTGACTTATCACGTGCAAAGTACGAGGTCACAACAAGAAGCCAGGTCTCCAAGTGAACCACCCTGTGAACAACCCATCCCATTATTATAATTTTCATAACACCAAGGTGTGTCCATCGCAGTCTGTTTAAGTAAGTAAAACCTAGAAGGTCTTAAACACTCAAATCGGACCTTTGTAAATAATTTGCCTTGTCAAACAACGATAAGCGCATGTCTTGTATTGTTGCTACCATCGTACGTGTAAGTACAACAAAAGTTGTACCATCACGATACGATACTCTGTGCGTAACCAAAAGGGTTGTACCACAAAGGATCTCTTTTGCGGTAAGCTTAGATGAAATTCACATTCCATCAGCACGCCAGAATTTTTCGTCCCTTAATTGTTGAAGTATAAAATCTTGGCCAGATCTTCAAATATGTTTTTGCCTTTGTGCAAGTCTTTAACGTACGCTAATATGGATTTATTATGCTACGGTATTGTTGTACTAAGTACATCAGTATGTCTCGCCGTCTGTATTGAATAGGTACCTTTATATGAACGTTAACCTTTGTTGCCATCATAGGTGGGAACCTTATAAAATCTGCCGTCATAGATGGGAATCTCAGAATATCTACTAAATGCGATACGGGGAGCCCGTTATAATTACTCTGTGGGTTTTTTGTCAGAAATGTCATAAACACCTAGTCTTTTGCACCTCCCTTCAATACTGGGCAACCCAGTTGTAATTCGTTCATTGTTATCCGTGAAGACGTTATAAAACTTACTTGCAAATCTTTTGATTTTGCAATCTTACGCTATACGTGAAGACGTTACAATACTCACCATGAATCGTGCGAACGAAATAATATCAAACCTTTATGTGTGAACTACTCAATGTAGTCCACACCCCCTTTTTTGTAATCATTAATATGCCCGTGGACTTCCTGTCACAAGAACCCAGGAACTATCTACTATCTCAAAAGGACTAATCATACGCTTCACTCATGATTATGGGGCATCGTGTCGTGGGAGTTAAGTTGATGGACACAAACACACCTAACTCGTTGTCTGGGAGACGAACAAAGAAAATCCCCAGGTTTGTGAGATTTGAGCAAGGGTCTGTCATTTCTCGCAAACAAGTAGGAGAATAAAACGACCCCTAATCTTCTGCCCAATACACGTAGAGGATTAGACTTTTATGTCAGTGTATTCTTTTGTCCAACACTACCAAATATTATTGTAATGTGCCAGGATGACTGCTGTAGACCTTGTTTCACCTCCACCCAGAGGTCGAATTTCGGAAATAGCCGAGTCCCCAGCAGTTTTCTTCGTTCAAATGTTCCCAATTATCACCCTCCCCCTTCCTCGAAATTATCCGTGAATGGGGATATATGCGTTACGCGCTTGGCGTTTCGTTTGTCAAATGGGACAATCTTCATACGCGGATCCTTTCAACTTCCTACTCCTTTCCCACTTTGTTATAACTAATCTTGTACGCAATGTTTTGTTTTTCGAAAGTAGAAAAAATGCTACCGTATAGACGTGAGCATAGGTCATGGAAGACCAACTTCTTTCGAATGGGAATTTTGTTATACGTACAATCCCTCAACCACGTATTCTTGGAAATGTATTTGGTAAAGAAAAAAAACCAAAAGGGGTTACACAGAACCTGTCCTTGAATACGTACCTTTGTAACATGTATTAGGAATTAGCCACATTTAGTTAGCTCTCTCTCCGTCTCTCTCTCTACACGCCAAACGAATCCAACTTTTTCTCAACATGCACACTTGTTTCTCTCCAAACTTTTTTCATCATTGGTCTACTAGGCAGGTAAACTTCAAGAATTTTGTTCTAATAATAATTTTTGCCGGATTTTAAAAAAAAAACCGGCAGCTCTGCACCCTATCTACATCTGCGCCTCTTCATGCTGCCCTCGCTACCGTCACGGAGGTCCCTTGCCTTCAATCCCTGCGTACCAAAAGCACCCGACCGCATCTAACATAACCTAGTGTGAGTCGTGCGTGTAGTTGCGAATTGTATCACCACAAAGAACCGACACTCAAAACAAACCCGAGCACGCCAGCTCTAGGTTGGTTCCTGTTCCTGTTGCCCTTGTGCAAATGCTCTGCTGCCATTATGCAAATATTCCTGCTGCATAATACAAATGTTCCTGTTGCCCTTGTGCAAATGCTCTGCTGCCATTATGCAAATATTCCTGCTGCATAATACAAATGTTCCTGTTGCCCTTGTGCAAATGTTTCTGCTGCCATTATGCAAATGTTCCTGCTGCATAATGCAAATGCCCTACTGCCATTGTGCGGATGCTCCTGTGCCCTTGCGCAAATAACAATACCAACGATTGTTCACAAAACAATCCCACTACATACAAAAACCAGTGTACCAACCACCAATTGCGATTCCACTCTCCAGTACTTCAATGGTTTCGTACTGGCTCACCCACAGGATCCGGAAGCAGTTACCCTTTCGACCTCTGTGACAGGTAGAACTCTCCACACCACCTAGAAGCCTCATCATGTGTTCTCTTCCTCGTATTTTCTTAAAGGCCCTAGTGTCCCTTGAGTGTAATCTCAAATGGGCCAGGTTACTGTGACAAAGTAACCTTGTAACTTCAGTGAAACGTTCAACCACCCCAGACATCCTACGCAAACCACGTTCGCAAACATTAGCTCACAGACCAATGATACAATTTTAGAGTTTTTTTTTTCTATCACTGCATAACCCTTGTACCTTTCTTCAACAGATCCTTGTTCTTTGCAACTGTATTTATGTATGCCACTGCCTTTATATACATTTATTGACAATTCCTTGTTACACCATGTATCTTCTCTTTTGTGTTCTGTTCATAACTATTCTCCAGCTAGGAATCTCTCTCTCTCTCTCTCTCTCCTCGTTTCTCTTAAATGTTTTTGGCACAAGTGCTGAAAAGGTAAGAGGATTTATTAGTCCTACAGCTCCATTACCACGTCGCTTTTATTGCGGCGAGGGGGGAAGTGTTACGTTACAAATTCGAGAATAGACTTCTCCACGGACTGGAGAATAAGGCGCCATATAGAGGCGCGCGCATTACCCCTTCCCGCGAGCAACAAAGCGAGCGGCCGCTAGACGCGCCGCTCACGGCAAGCCGGCCAGTCTTCAGCAAGCGAGCTTACAGGGCCCACGTTCGCGTGAACATGGGCGACACCAGTTCAGTTACGCCGTTTGTGCGCTTCCGTTCCCCGATGGACGGTGCGTAGACTGAGAGAATCAAGTGTGTGAAGCCGCTGTTGGCCCATAAACCAAACGTGAGTCAATTACCATGTTACCCTTTGTGTGCAATTAAATGTATTAACCCTAGCCACGCGTGATAGAGAAGAGAGACGGACATTCAAACTAACTTTCAGCTAGGATCGTTCCTTTTTTATGTATTATTATGTCTCCTAGAATTGAATAAACTGTTTATGTGATAACCTACCGTGTTTTGCTTGACGAGGGAGGCCCTGGGAGAATGGAGAAGCGTGAAGTTCCGGACCACAAGCACTAGCCTTGAGGTTACGAGATCTTGCTTGCACCGAATCCTGAGCTAGTTATTATTTGGGGCAGATACAGCAGCTAATTGTATTAAATATGTGAGAGCTTTCTCCAACCCTGCCGATAGCGTCAGCACGCACGCTGGACGCTAACAATAGATACATTTTACATTTCAATTTATTTTATTTATTGTATCTTTACATTGTAGGAATTAATTATTGTTTACATTTCAATCTTTAAAATCACTAGGACAAAACTTATGTCTAAAACAGGTATACTCTACTTTCCAATCAATCAATCACGTTTTCTTCGACTATTCCTTCCGTTGCGTTCTTCTATCTTTAATACTAATCAGTTATTACTTTACTTTCTTGTTCAAAGGGTATTTATTAATTAGTCTAAATTACTGGCATGTCTTACGCGAATTCCTTTTAGTACCCTTCTTCCAAAAAAAATTATGAACCAAATTGTATTTTTAACACCTGAAGTCTTTTTGGGAAATATTTCTTTTAGCCCGACACGGACTCGTAGAAATCATGCTATTTAATTTTTTATTACGGCGAAATTTATGACTTAAACAGTAAAAGAAAGAGATAACGCTTTGTATTTTCATTTAAAAGTTAAAATTGTACTACCTATACGTAAAAGCCCTCGTAATTACTGTTTTTAAAAGTATTATTGGTCGACGAGATGAGATGAAAAATGTGCCACGTGGAGCTGACATCATTAGTTATTGACTTGAAATGGTTATTGATGTTTTCCAATTTTCAAATAAAACAAGTACCGAAGTTGTTGTGACTCTTCATTGTATTGTGTTTTCTTGTTGTGTCTCTTAACTAATTGTATTGTGTTTTCTTGTTGTGTCTCTTAACTAATTGTATTGTGTTTTCTTGTTGTGTCTCTTAACTAATTGTATTGTGTTTTCTTGTTTTGTCTCTTAACTAATTGTATTGTGTTTTCTTGTTGTGTCTCTTAACTAATTGTATTGTGTTTTCTTGTTGTGACTCTCAACTAATTGTATTGTGTTTTCTTGTTGTGACTCTCAACTAATTGTATTGTGTTTTCTTGTTGTGACTCTCAACTAATTGTATTGTGTTTTCTTGTTGTGTCTCTTAACTAATTGTATTGTGTTTTCTTGTTTTGTCTCTTAACTAATTGTATTGTGTTTTCTTGTTGTGTCTCTTAACTAATTGTATTGTGTTTTCTTGTTGTGACTCTCAACTAATTGTATTGTGTTTTCTTGTTGTGTCTCTTAACTAATTGTATTGTGTTTTCTTGTTGTGACTCTCAACTAATTGTATTGTGTTTTCTTGTTGTGTCTCTTAACTAATTGTATTGTGTTTTCTTGTTGTGACTCTCAACTAATTGTATTGTGTTTTCTTGTTGTGTCTCTTAACTAATTGTATTGTGTTTTCTTGTTTTGTCTCTTAACTAATTGTATTGTGTTTTCTTGTTGTGTCTCTTAACTAATTGTATTGTGTTTTCTTGTTGTGACTCTCAACTAATTGTATTGTGTTTTCTTGTTGTGACTCTCAACTAATTGTATTGTGTTTTCTTGTTGTGACTCTCAACTAATTGTATTGTGTTTTCTTGTTGCGACTCTTAACTAATTGTATTGTGTTTTCTTTTTGTGACTCCTAACTAATTGTACTTTGTTTTCTTGTTGCAGGGTTTGTGATAGTGACCTCAATAATCCTGATCCTTCTGGGAATAGTCATAGCAATATTCTTCTCAACGTGGGTCAGATTATTCATAGATCATGTAAGTCCAAACATTTCCCATATTACAATACATTCTCAATAAATTATACGTACTTGTTTGAAGGCTACGCGAAATCGCAAAAGCATAAAACTACTGCAAGCTCAATACCTATATAATACATGTCTTTTCTTTATGCTGAACACAATTATACACAAAACTAATTTGTGCTACCAACACAGTGCTTTTTCATCATTAAAGCCTCGATGATATAGAGCGAGTTTACAAGCTACTATCTGGGAAATTCACTATCTGTTAGTATACTCGAACAGTGTAGTCGTATTACTTGCTAACTAGCAGATTAAGGACAATCTACGAAAAAGGTTAAGAGGTGGTCAACTTTAATCACTAGTGTTTGCCTAAAGATGGCGGCCCACCAACAGCTGATTTCGTCTGTCAGAATTAGTTCGGGCGGGAGCCATTATTGGCTAGTGTTTGGCGCTAGCAGCGAGCTCAAGTTTAAAAAAAAAATTCGACCGCATTGGTTTGTGCGAGAGAGATTGTTTTAGCTGCTACCGTCGCTACTAAGCGAGTATATAGTTTTGTGTGTCATCATGACAATCTCACTCGCCGATTCATCCGCTTTTAAACTTACCGGCTAGTAGCTTGTAAACTCGCTCTATGTAATTAGACCTTAATAGCTAAGTGGTTAAAAGCGCTATCCCGATAAGCAGAGACCCTGGGTTCGATCCCCAGTTGCGACCGTTACTTTTTTTTATTTTCTGTGCCTTGTTCTGCTTTATGTTTCGTTTAGATATTAATATTATCTATTTCTTGAATTATTTATTCGTTATTTATTTATTTAAGGAGCATAAACAGTCTTAGTAATATAATAAACATGAGAGGATGATAAAAAAACAGACCAATTATAAATGTTCACAGATAGGTATTTAGAAACAAAACTTACTAAATGTAAACTAGAATATTTAAAAAAAATTAAGAAAAGAAAACAGAACCAAGCAGCAATTAAAAAAATAATAATAATAGTACAAATCTGAATTCAACAAATGATAAACCAATACACAACAATAAAATAAGTGATTTTAACTAAAACAATAGGTATTTGGTTTGGAAAGGGTAAGGGGAGGAGAGGGATAGGGGAAAGTTAAGGGAAAGTTGCCACGCAAGTAATATAAAAATATTAGATACAATTAATTAATATTCATGAATATGTGTTATTCGCACCTAGAATGTTATACAGCGAAGTTCTGTAGCGACAGTAACTAGCAGTAAATACGTCAGACGTGTGTCTATATTTGCAAATTTGTTGTTATAGTAGTTACATGTCCTTTGCATAAATTCATTTTGATTGGAATTGGTGTTGCATCTATCAATATAGAAAAGGGTATTTTGTCTACTATATCGAATCGACGTGTGGAAATTTATTTTGTTTAGCAAATCCGGGCAGTCAACTTTTGAGTTAATAATTTTGTACAGGAGCATCTGATCAGCGACAAGCCTCCTGTTGAGTAGTTTCGTGATTCGAAAATGTTTTTCGATTTCATCGTAAGAGTTGTATATGTTGAATGATTTAAAATTGAGGAAATTGATGGGAAACCAGAGAAATCACCGATGAAATAGCATTTTGCTTGTTGGAGGTGTTATATTAATTCACAAATTAGCCTATTATTGAAACCTCAACAACTCTGTGGTTAAAAGCCGTTGTCTCGGTAAAATCAATCAAGCTCCCGGGATCAATAATATTGTATCAAAAATATGTTGGCAGGTAGCGCGAGGAATTAAAATGATATAATTTTGATTTTTAAGACAAAAATTCCCGAGTTACGAATAACTTGACAATATTTGAAAATCTCCTACTACCATCACAGTTAGCGAGAAATGTTGCTTGTGTCATGATGGAGGACCAGTCGATGAATCGAACATTCGACGCCTGGGTGGGACCCAAACACGATGCCAATTCAGCCACTGACCGGTCTAAATTAATTCACTGATATCAATGATATTAGATTAATTCACTGACACCAATGATATTAGATTAATTTACTGGTTTCAATGGTATTAAATTAATTCACTAATTTCAATGATATTAAATTAATTCACTAATATCAATGTTATTAAATTAATCCTCTGATATCAATGATATTAAATTAATTCACTGATATTAATGATATTAGATAAATTCACAAAATCATCAATGATATTTAGATTAGTTCACTGACATCAATGATATTGAATTAATTCACAGACATGAATAATATGAGATTAATTTATTGGTATCAAGGGTTTAAAATTAATCCACTGATATCAATGATATTAAATTAATTCCCTCGAATCGATCGTTTCGAAAATCGCAATATTTCCATTGTAAAATTCTTTGTTGCAAAAAGAAGGGGATGACTCAAAATAATTCTCACCAAAATTTTGAGTACAACCAACCTCGTCCTTGGAGTGTTTTTCAAATCTGAATCATATCGTTTATCCTTTGTATCTAAAATCATTCCAAAAATACTTTATATTTTGACTCATAAATTGTTGTCATGAACTCGTCATCATTGTTGTTTGTAGAATATATCGAACAATAAACAATGTACGTCTACTTAACTGAAAAGGATCTATTTAGACTTATTCCCATTTTGCTTTTGCACACAGAAGTAAGCTTTCGAATTGGGTGAGATCGTTGATAGCTCAATGGGTAAGACGTTGGGCTAACAGTCAAAAGGATTGTATTTGAAACTCAGAGCGGGTAAATCGGTTTACTTACCCATTTTTAAACGAAACTTATAGGTTCTTACAATTCCTGTGCTGGTTAGGGTTGAAAGCTTTGGTTAAGCAGTATGTTATGTACTTTATTTTTAGTCTCGAAGTAATCTTAATACAAAAATAAATATTTCTTTGTTTGTTCCTTTTGCGGTACCTAAACCATTCATCCGATTGCGATGAAACTTTGGTGATTTGTTGTGCGTATGCCCGCGTTTCAATACATAATGGTGAGCTCTAGCATAATGAAATTATTTCTTACACCATTCATCCGATTGCGATGAAACTTTGGTTAGTTGTTGTGCGCACGTCCGTGAAGGTTTCTATACATACTAGCGAGCTCTGGTGTTATGAAATTTGCCTAAAATTTGACGTTTTTCAAATAAAATTTTAATAATGTGTATATTTCATATAGTTCAGCGGCAGGAAGGGAAAGAGGGAGGGGGACAAAATAGGGTGGATTCTTGGAAGGGGGGAAGGCAGGGAAAGTGGAAGAGGAACGCGGGAAGGAAACACGGGGAGGAGGGGGGGTTTGCGACGTTTGAAGAAGGGGAAAGTGGAAAGGGAATGCGGGAGGAAAAGGGGACATATGAGGGGAACGGAGACGGGAACGGAGACGCATTGGAAACAACACGCAGGGAGAAGCAATTTTTTTCTTTATGTGGCAAAGCAACGCAGCATGCCGGGTATTCCGTTAGTTTTAAATAAATATATATTATTTTCCATTTTCTAAAATGGTTGTCTGGCCTCTATGGATTTAAAGTGGCATTAAACGTATTATGCCCATTGAAATTCATCATTGATGGCGTGCAATTTGAGCAATAATTTGAATTTTTAAATAATTGATTATTGTGACAAGAAGAACTCACGTACAATTAAAAAATTGTGAATTTTGCTCCTGTCGGATCAACTTGAGAATCCTAATAATTTGTTTTCTCGTGAAATATTATGTTGTAAGCAGCAGTTAGAAACCCACTCCGCAGGTTTTTGCTGCTAGGCCCTGCGGGCGTCTTTTGGTTCGGCTTCGCCCAGTTAGTGTTTTTGACCACTTTATAAATCCAATAGGAACTGGTTCCAAAAATAGCCTGTTCCTCGGATCCACTGTCATCCAGTGATAGTCTACACCAACCTGCCGACGAAAGTGGCGACATTTTGTGACGAATTTTTGATGAATTACAACCGTAGCGTCGTTTAAAATTCCACGTACACACAAGTTATTTGTGGCGCGGAGCGTAAGGCGTGGCGTCAGACATGCAATCGAAGTCGGGTTCTGAAATTCAACCACGCAGACGGAAGGCTATTAATACTGTTTGATGATGATCATTATTGTGAGGTGGTTTTTAACGTGTGGATGCCATCTGGGAGAGCCGATGTTGCAGGAAGACGCTCGCTCTCCAGGTTGTTGTCATTTTTATACACGTGGGCAATTGCGGACCATCGTTTTTGATATATTTTTTTATCGGCGAAGTAAATTCATAGACCACTATTTTCAGGGTTTTCGCAAGTTTTAGTGTTAGTTATACGACCCAGACTTATACAAGATCATTTTTCTTAAAGGTAAATGTGTGTTTTTATTACCACGATTTTACCTGTCAGTAGTAAGTAACTCGGACAATGTAGGAGATACAACTGATGTACACGTGACGGTGATTTCATCATCTTAAGGCATTTATCAGTCAGTCGTAAAAGTGATTTGACGTTAAAAGTTAATATCAGAGGCGGCGGGCGAGAGTAGAGCGGCGCCGAAATAGCATTTTTCGAAACATTTTCCCACTGGAGCGCTTTTTGCCACAATATAGCACTATTTAAAATACCTCGGATTGCTTTGCTGCCAATTTTGGCAAATATTCCCTTATTTGTAAGTAATTAAGTAAAAGTTTACGATTTTATAATTTTTTTTTTATAAATCCTACGAATATGTAATAATCGACAAAAGATATGAGAATTCATTGGCTATATAGAACTATAATCAGTTTGTATGTCTCCATTTTAAAATTCCGAGGAAGTATGATTTTTTTATGTGGGCAGAAATTATTCAAAATGATCATCTCGAGCAATCAAATGAAAAAGTTTTAAATTGCGCTACGGTCCAATGGTCCGGTCAAGTTAAGTATTTACACTCGACGAAAAATTCAACTGCTTATGGCGCTTTAAGCTCCAAGTGTGAGAAAAAATTACAAGTGTGCAGTTCACTATTATTAGAAACCTTCAGAAAACTAAAATAGACAAGAGTGGGGAAGCTACGAAGCACTTTATAAAGAGGAGACCGATTATTCTATCTCATTCTCTCGCAGGCTAAATCCTACAGATGTATGTTACTACCTACAAGACTGCCTCTTTTTAGTGTCGCTTTTTTGTATGATCGAGTTTCAAATCACGAGAAGTTTTCACTTCAAATATTAGTTTCAATATGTAAAAAATTCACAACACAATCTCAACCAATAGGAGCCTTGAAAAGTGAGCTCATAATCAAAGGGCGCTCTTGGACTGTTGTACACAACACCTCGATTAGGGAAACAGTGAAATGAATAGTTTGTAATATTAAAAAAACAATTCCAAAATGTAAAAAAATCACCGGAGAACACTACCACTTGTAAAATTTTCGTTGCTTTTTACGACGATTGTTTTGTCTTTCGGCGGATTTTTTAAAGTTGGCTTATAAGCTTCTAAATGGTTTTATATTTCTGGCTGAAATAGGATTCTATGTCCCGGATAATTTCATGCGAGGTTGCCATCACAGGCTTTTGATTCTTCCCAGGTGCAGAACTAACTTACCAATGGTGATGCCCCTGGGAAGACTCAATAGGTTAATTAACTGCCTTGCAGGATATGTGGTTTTTTTCCACATATCCTACATCGATTTTAAGCGTGAAATAGCACTTATGTTTTAACTAAATGTATTACTTTAAATGTAAATGTAATTATAATGTACCTTTTCTTACCGCTTTTGCGGTGTTGGTTGTATGCTGTTTTTGCAAATAAATGAAATAAATAAATAAACGTTGTTTTATCTGTATTTTTTTTTTTTTTACATTAACTCCACACAGGAGGCCCTGAGGAAAAAATAATTTCCCTCAGGGCCTATGTCATCTTTGAGGATGCTGTGTGGAGGGTGTTTTTGAGGAGAGGAAGGAGTGAACATGGGTCTTGAAGAGACCCATATTGTAGGAGGGAGGAAACACAGAGGCCGGCAAATCGTTCCACAGCCGAGCTGTTGAACTCAAGAACGAGTCGTAGAAACGACCCGTTCTCATGTGACTAATGTCAACCGTGTACAAATGTTGAGCGCGCGTTTGGCGTGTTTCCCGACTATGCACCGGTGCCGAGGGGATCAATGACGCTAGTTCCTCGGAGCATCTTCCATTGTAATACCGGTAGAACAAGGACAGCATTCCCACCTGGCGCCTGTGCTCTAAAGATTGCAATCCGTTAGTTAAATTAGGAGAATCTATCAAACGGACCGCCCGTTTCTGCACAGAGTCAAGGGTTTTTTCAGGTATTTTGGGGCTCCAGACCAGAGGTGGCTGCCAAATTCAACCGTGGGGCGCACTTGCGATTTGTACAGGGCTAGCAGTTGTGTACTATTAAAGTATCTGCGTGCCCTGTACAGTATGCCCAGTTTCTGAGAGGCTAACTAAATACGTATAAAAGACAGAGCGCTACACTTCGTGGGTACTGCACGTAGATAAAGTTTCATTATATCTCATTCTCTCGCAGTCTAAATCCTGTAGATGTTTGTGTTTGTCTCTTTTTAGTGTTGCTCGTTTCCGTTATATTGAGTTTCAAATCACAAAGGTGCTAAAGAAGTTTTCACTTCAAAAGCACCCACAAAATAAGCACGCTTTTCCAAAATATTATTTCCTTTCATATGTCAATGAAAGTACACAAAATATCTGATCATTTCGCCATTGCTGGATTCTGGTTTAAATATGGGTACATAATACCCTTTGGTGTTGAACGAGAATTAAAAAAATATAATATATCATAACACCTTCACCTCATCTTCAATTAGAGTTAACTCCCCCATTCATTTAGTGTTGATAGGTACTGAGTTATTTTTTACATTTAAAAATCTAAAATTGAAATAGTTGATACGCCCCTGAATAATAAAATAATATTTTTTTTCTATTAAATGAATACTATCTACCTTTGTACCCATTATAAAGTACCCATGTGTATTCAAATTACATTTATATAATGAAGGTGTGTAATTATTGCAATCATTCAAATGATTTTCCATTGAAAAAATTGTACCTCATTATATATTTAATCCATTAGCAATACCTACATATTAGTGTAGTAATAATTATAACGTATATTTAATTAGATAAATTAATTTAAACGTGATAGAAACACGAGCATTGAATATTATCTTAAATTATGTTCTTTTTACATAATGTAGATACTTGATTGGATGTAAATATGACCATTTACAAGCATAATTATTATCACTTACTTTTTATTTATTTTTTTATTTAGTAACTATCCAAATATATTTTAATTTTATTACATTTTTAAAAGATGATTTTTTTTTTATATTTCTTTTCTTGTTCTCTTTCATATTTTCGTTTAGATTATTAGTGTTGTCTTCTTTTTTCAACGATATATTACATTGATGGGAATAACCTTCGAAAGTTATAAAACGAGAGTTGTTCTTATAAAAAATTGAATATTCATTTCGACTTTTATTAAAAAAAAATATATATTTTTCGATGAAAATTTCTTCAGAAAGGTTTTTACTTTCTGATGGCATTATTTATTTTATAAAAAGATAAATTACTTTGAATACATCGCTTTATTTTATATATAGGTACTCTACATGTTTCATGAACAATGTTCACTTCATCAGGAGAAAAAGTATACGTACTTAGGATGGGTTGTTGCAAAAAATTTGATGGATTCATCAAATATTTGAAGTTGATTTCCACGTTCTGTGTAAGTTCTATTCAAGTTTTTTTATTACATCGTTATAGGACAATTGCTTCACAAAACTGAAATAATCACAGAACTTGAATAGAACTTACACAAAACGTGAAAATTAACTTCAAATATTTGATGAATCCATCAAATTTTTTGAAACAACCCGTCCTAGTATAATAGTTTGAATACGGAATTTAGTTGATTTTTCGAAGATGTGCAGTAGTATTGGTTAACAATATAGTTTGAATACGGAAAAAATTTGTTCATTTATTGATTTTTTGAAGGTTTGCAGTAGTATTGGTGTACAATATCGGCGACGCCATGAAACACAGTCCCACCCAGTAAAAGCACATGTCTTTTATTTCAATATCTTTGGATTAACTTAATCTAATCGGTGTCCGTCATAAAATATTATTGAATTGTGCGTGGTTAAGATGACACAATATCCTAAAATATATTCAGAATCTTAACGACGTAAGTAAGGAAGCCGTGTATACAAATAATTGCAACTTGCGACCCGTGTATTGGACGGACCTACTGTTGAATTTGCCATATCAAAGAAAAGAAGAAGAAGACAAATAATGATGTAATCTTAACGATGTAAGTGAAGAAAGTGTATAAACAATGTAACAAATGTATGCCCACGGCACGGCGTATTGGACAGGCGTATGGTCGAATTTGCCCTAGCCGGCCTGGAGATTCGACCTTTCCGCCGGGTTTATTTTAATTAATTCTGAAGAACGTGTTACTAATATTTAAGATGTTTCTAAATGAATACCTCTCGAAGTTATTAATTCATCGTCTAGAAAAATAAAATCTGGCGTTTACCGCTAACTTTATAGTTGAAAAACGGGTTATAAAGTTTTAAAATAGTTGTACGTAAAATGTATTAATGGTGAGGTATTGTTTTTATTAATCTTAAATATAAAGAACTTACATCCCCAGGGGTCTGTTGGAATAAAAAAGTTAATATAGTTGCGAATTCGCCGGAAATTATTAAAAAGTGAGTTTTGAGCAAACAAAAATTATTAGGGTTGGGTATCGCCTTAATCAAACTTGGCCTGGAAAATAACCGAAAGGTTATTATTTAGACCAGTACTGATTTCCATTCTGTTGATTTGTTCTGGAGATGATTCTCCAATTTTTAGGGTATTATGCCCAGAGAGTTTGGGGTTACTAGCTCACATATTATTTATGCACACGTTAGCAAAAATCATCTAACATACTCGTGGCACAGTAACCTAAAAAAATGCTATTTAAATGTATTATTTCATAGTAAACATAATGTTATTCGCGTTCATAAACACTGCTGCCATAATTGTTACAGCAAGCATTACATATGGTCATTCGAATGCCATTGTTATGTGAAGTATGCTACATTATTTCGGAAGGCCGAATTATACATTCCTTCCTTCCGCTCTACTTCCGGCGTACGATGAATATTCTGTTCACTTCCGGTAGCCGAAATAGCGCAAATAATAAGCCAATTACATTGTGTTCACCAGCTTGCCTAATCAGAGGTCAGAATTTGTATAATTTTGTTATAATTCTATTAATTTATTAATGAAATGAGCGCAGTGCTTGAACTTTATTTGGTAGATATCGAGAAACGACTGCACGGCCTTTTTCATACGAAACTTAATTTTGGATTTGAAGCCAAAATACCCAACCAAACTGAATAACTTAATAATATTAAATTAAGGCCCGGCTTCCCGCATTTCTACCGATTTATTACA
Source organism: Glyphotaelius pellucidus (assembly GCA_936435175.1). Classification (NCBI taxonomy): domain Eukaryota; kingdom Metazoa; phylum Arthropoda; class Insecta; order Trichoptera; family Limnephilidae; genus Glyphotaelius; species Glyphotaelius pellucidus. The sequence goes on from OW386560.1 coordinate 12,173,317, forward strand.
TCTTTTCCTTAAATATTTGACGGCCTCCGTGGTCCCGAGGCAAGACTCTCGACTCACAATCCGAAGGTGGCGGGTTCGAACCCGGCGTGCGCAAATAAATTTTATTTGATTAATTTGTGTTATTTCACAATTTATTCATTTAAAATAATATATGATATATTTGCGGCACGTTCCAGAGTGAAAGATACTAATAGTATCGCCCTGGTGTAAGACCACCATTCAGAATTGAAACGTTGCTTGAAATGGCTTTAGCCGTGTTTAGTGACCAGATCTGAATAGCCAGGTACTTCCCCACCTACCTCTTCCCTATCTCCTTCCCCCCCCCACTACCTTCAGCCTCACAACATACCCCAATTGGGGATGCCATAGTCTCACTGGCTCCAGACGGGAGCAGTTGGGACTCTTGTGCGGTATTTCATGTAAAAAAAAAAACGTTCCAGAGTGGAAGATACTATCAGTATCGCCCTGGTGTAAGACCACCGTTCAGAATTGAAACGTTGCTTGAAATGGCTTTAGCCGTGTTTAGTGACCAGATCTGAATAGCAAGGTACTTCCCCACCTTCCTCTTCCCTATCTCCTTCCCCTCCCCACTACCTTCAGCCTCACAACATACCTCGATTGGGGATGCCATAGTCTCACTGGCCCCAGACGGGAGCAGTTGGGACTCTTGTGCGGTATTAACTGTAAAAAAAAAAATGTTATTCTTGAAGATAATATCTATGGGTATTTTTCATCGAATTTCGAAATTTCTGATATTATTAAACTTTTTTTTATTTTGTAAAAATTGATAATTTTTGCAGAAATCAAAAATGTAGCTGTAAGAGATTTATTTAGGAATATTGGTCTTCCATATTTTTGTATACAATACATGCATACATATTTGTATGTATTTACTCATGAAACCCACATTCCCTAACTCCTAAATGCAGTGAGGGAATGATGAATTTTAGCTAAATCTACAAAAACACCGGCACATAACCTCAATTTGCATTTAACATTTCGAATATGCATTTTACTCCCAAAAACGCATAAAAACAACAAAACATATATCTATACCTTTGTACAGTCGAAACGGCAATTATATGAAATTCGCTCGATAGAAAAAAATCGCAAAGTGTGCTCCGAAAATTATTATATATACTTTTTTTTCAGTTAATTTATATGTTGTGCGTATGAAAAAAATATTTTTTTCTTAAATGCTATTTTAGATAATCCCCACGATATTTTTGATCTATTTTAAATGAGTCGTGTTTTATTAAACATTTTTACAATTTTCGCTTAAATATTATCGTTTTTAATCATTCGCAATTACGTATCTCTCCATTTTCTTCTTTTTGAGCGGGTACACCGCCCCTTAAGTCTAAACTCCGTGGTCGAGGGGTAAGACTCTCGACTCACAATCCGAAGGAATTCGTACCCGGCGTGCGCAAATAAATTTCATACTATTGTGGTATTTCACAATTAATTAATTAAAAAGAATTTTAGTATTTTTGCGGCACGTTCCAGAGTTAAATGTACTCTCAGTATCGCCATGGTGTAAGACCAACATTCAGAATTGAAATGTTGCTTAAAATGGTTTTAGCCTTTAGCTTTTGTGTTTGGTGACCAGATCTGAACAGGCAGGTACTTCCCTGAAAATTGAAATTTTGAGAATTTTTTATTAAATATTTTCATATGAAAAGATAAAAAAGTGGGGTGACAATAACATCTATAATACATTTGCCTAATAAAATATGTATGTGTTTTTTATTTTTTTTTTCGTTATCAGTAATTTTAGGCCATTTTTAAAACTTTTTTATGTTTGCATGCAAAATTTTTATAGTTCAAAAATCATATGTTCATTTAGAATTATAAAATTTGTACGCATATTTTATCACATTTTGAAAACAGTTTTTAGTTTTGGGATATGTTCAGAAATATTCCATTTATTTGCGTTTTATTGTAAAGCGAAAATATTTTGACCATTTGAAAAATACGCCAAAATTAACGGGTAAACATTCTTTAATTACAGGAACTGGTGCTAAAGAGCAGTTCGCAGACCTTCAAGCTGTGGTCCAAGCCGCCGGTGACTCCAATCATCAGCGTCTACGTCTACAACGTCACAAACGCCGACGAGTTTCTCAACAATGGATCCAAACCCATCCTGGATGAGTTGGGACCCTACACGTACAGGTAAGACAAACTAATGTTCACTTGCTTTTCTATCAGACCTCCAAATAATAATGATGACAAATAAAATCACTATATCAAAAAATGTTGTAATCATATCTATAGAATTTGAATTCGACCAATGTGTGAAAACTTCGACGGTACTTTTAGACAATAACAGAGGGCACCACTTCCGTTTACAACAATCCAAAACTGTACATTATCATAATATTACTATCAGATTTGGTGCCCAAGAGTTGTATTTTGTCACAAGAAAAAAATCATATAATAAAATCACCAGATTTTCATATTGACCATATTTTATCGATATAAATTTGACCTAAGCTATATTTTCGAATTAAGTTAATGCAACCCATAAGCTTGTTTACAAGACAATGTAACATTACTAAACATATGTATGAGGCGCACCTGAGCACAAGGCAAAAATTAACACAATGTCACAATTTTCGTTAAATCTTGAATCGGTATGCATCATAGGTTCCCAACCTTATTTTGACCACCGCCCACTTTGAGAGTTTTTTTTTATCTAGCGCCTCCCAATTGTTTTTACTTACCATCTGTCGCGAATCTGGAACAGCTATTGTCACGATTATATTTACCACAACGGGGGGAGGGGGCGGACGGAACAACGAACGAATCGGGTTGAAACCTCTTTCCTTCTTGTATTCGTGATATAGTGTAAATTCTTAATAATAATAATACAAGTAAGATTATTAATTAGTACGTAATAAGCATGTTTTTTTTTGTTTTTTCCATATTTTTTCACCTGCCCACGCCCTCATTATGCCATCTCAACGCCTCCTAGTTTTTCTCAACTCCCCCTAGTTTTCCTCAATGCCCCCTAGTTTTCCTAAACGCCACCTAGTTTTCCTCAATGTCTCCTAGTTTTCTCTGGGTCTACCGCCCCCCTGAAAGTCTCAAACGCCCGTTTTCGCCCACGTTGAGAACCTATGGTCTAAATTATAAATATAAAAAATGTGCTTAGGACAAATTGAAGCTTTTTCTACCGTTCCCATTGAGTAGAATTAAAATAAATGTGTTAATTACTTTATAAAAAATATGAGCGTAATCTACTAAAAAAATATATTTTTCCTTTAGCTACCTAAAGGAAAAATATACGTTCTTCTTTTTAACCTAAATAAAGTTGTCTCCACCAGTTAGTTGAGAAAAATTCAACAGAATTACCAATATTATTATTTTATAATTACTTTAAAATCTACTGTACCTACTAAAGACGTAACGACTGTGTGCGTTTTAAAAAAATATGTGTTTAATTTTTGTAGTAAAAATTACGTGACAGAGGTGTAACTCCTCGCGATAGAAGTGTATTTCATACAAATCACAGTTGACTTCTGCCACCTCGACTTGCATGTATTCCATAATGTTACAAAAAAATGAAATGACGACATAAAATATAAAAGTATTTTTAAACTCAAAAAGGTATATATAATCTATCAAGTATTTATATTTTTATGATGTTTAATAAAATATTTTTAAAAATCTCAAAACTTGTCTCCTACAATTAATTATGTCGTACGACACTTCTGTCACGTGAGTTGTCATTCGAAATAGGTATACACGCAGCTTGTGTTTGTCACCCCCAATAGGCATTTTAGGCCTCCTTCCCCCCTTGTTACAATTTCCCCTCTGAGATCCAGAGAGATTCATTTATATTAAAAACAAAATGTGACAAGAGTGGTGGAAATGTGACAGAGTGGTAAAAGATATCTAGGTTAAAAAGAAGAACAACCCAGGTACGCATTTAAGAAACAACTTTTTTAAATATAATTTTGTATTTGAAATTATCTGTTGCAGTTTCCATTGATTAACTTTTTTATTTCTTATAATTATTCACTTAAAATAAATAAAAACCATTTTTGCGCTTGAAATCGTGGCCTCTAGAGTCCGTTGGCTAAACGATGTTTATTATTTTTATTGCTTTGCTTATTATTATTATTTATGCTTACTTTATGATTTTATTACAAAGCGGAAATATTTTGACCTTCTGACAAAATATAATCAAGACCTGGGGGCTAAGCGCGAATGGCCGTCATTATGACTATAAATTAATGTGATAATACATTTGATTCTATCGATTAATGATTCCATTGATTAAATAATTACTTTCAAGGGCACTAAAAACATGTCATCTCACAAGCTAATTTGTCGGTAATAACGTCTTAAAATTAAACGTTATAAAGTGATTAGACACTGCATTTATATATCTTGTGCAAGATTACATTATTATCCACACCATTTAATATTATCATCAGGTGCCTAACATGCAACACAACACAATTAATATACAGGTGTATTGATACCTTGAACGTTGACCCGAGCCCATATATAAGTATAAATGCTGGTACTGACTAATAGATAGTATTAACATGGTGTAATGGATCAACAAGAACAGGTTATGCAGGTATTTTACCTGGGTATTTTACTTTGTAAGTAAATAAGCTCATATGCCAGTGACGTATCAAGCCCTTTAAAGAATGTGGGTAGAGATATCGAAGTTAGTCTGAATGACCGCGGCCCTTCAGATAATGCGAAACATTATTTATTTTTCTTACATTTAAATACAAAATAAAACTCCTGATCGCAAGTATATCGGTTGGGAGTACGTACTTGCCCACCGTACAACGTTTTCCTGCTGGGAGTGCCATCGGGATAGTGTGTTGATATGCATGGTAGGTATATTTCTAGCTTTCAATTTCTCCCATAAGGTTTTATGGCAGACCCTGTCGAACGCTTTACTTAGATTACTGAAGATCATCATTTGTTTACATTGGTTTACGCCGGTTTTTTTTTTGTAATCCATTTTTAAGTAAAAAAATCAGAGTGTGCAATTCACACCCGAAACGTGCGAAACCTTTAGAAAGCTAAAGAAGACAACAGTGGGGAGCACCGCACAAAGAGGAGACCGATTAGTCTATCTCATTCTCTCGCAGGCTAAATCGTATAGATGTATGTGTTTGTCTCTTTTCACTTCAAAAATATGTGAGTTCTTTCGGTGCTATTGAAAATATTTGCTACTTCTGCGTATTACTTACATAAGTTGTGTAAAACGAATTGACATGGTTGTGGCAGTGAAAGATATTTTTAGTTCGTGTGACTCTGGAAATATGATATGAAATCAATTGCAATAATTCAGGGCTGTCAATAAGGGCATTAACTATTAAATTATTATTTAATTATTTTTAAAATATTACGTTTTCGGGATTCAATCGAAGATCTAGGACATAGCCATTACTAGCAAAAAATTGATAATGTAGAATTTTATTTGAATCTTGCACAACTGTCCCAACTGCTCCCGACTGTCCGGAGCTAGTAAAACAATGCCTTCCCCAATTGGGGTATGTTGTGAGGCTAAATGAAGTGGGGAAGGGAGTGAGTTGAGGAGGGAGAAGATGTGGAAGTGCACGGCTATTCAAATCAAGTCACAAAACACACTAAAGCCGTTTTAAGCAACGTTTCGTATCTAAATGGTGGTTTTCACTGGGCAAGGGCGATAGTGATTTTTCGATACTTTATTTCACTCCTGCTCTAAACATAAATACGATTTTTCATGTCCATATTTTTATTTATTTAACGCCCAGAGGGCTTTTACATGATTTGTAGTATAATTTTAATTTGACAGATACTTTGAAACTTAAGAAATAATAAAAAAAAAATTACATTTGATAAAAGTCATACAACACCGAAAAATAAAGCTATTTTATAGGTTTACAAGATGTGTTTAGTAATAGTGTTGAAACAAATGTTTTAGATGATCCACAAACCTCGCCAAGTTGATATTGAATAAGTCAACATCACCCAAGTACTGATTTCCCATGGTCGTTGTATCGGAGAGTGGGCAATGTAGTTACGCTTATGAGTGCTGCCGTAGAAGATTGTATTTTGTCGTATTGTTACTGTTTTAATTGCTAATTGTATCTCAAACCATTTTTTGCTTGTAGAAAAGCAATATTATTATGATAAATAGATTGACGGCCTCCGTGGTCCCGAGGCAAGACTCTCGACTCACAATCCGAAGGTCGCGGGTTCGAACCCGGCGTGCGCAAATAAATTTTATTTGATTAATTTGTGTTATTTCACAATTTATTCATTTAAAATAATATACAATAAATTTGCGGCACGTTCCAGAGTGGAAGATACTATCAGTATCGCCCTGGTGTAAGACCACCATTCAGAATTGAAACGTTGCTTGAAATGGCTTTAGCCGTGTTTAGTGACCAGATCTGAATGGCCAGGTACTTCCCCACCTTCCTCTTCCCTATCTCCTTCCCCTCCCCACTACTACCTTCAGCCTCACAACATACCCCGATTGGGGATGCCATAGTCTCACTGGCTCCAGACGGGAGCAGTTGGGACTCCTGTGCGGTATTAACTGTAAAAAAAAAAAATAAATAGAAAAATATTTTTATTCGTGCTCTAAAAGATATTTCCACCCTCTTGTATAAAAACGTAAAGGGTGAATATTTTTCTGTATATTATTTTTTCATACCACGAGCCACCTCCGGATAATGCCTAATTGATAGAGTAGGTACTCGTATCAGCAATAACAGTCATTAATATTAAATGTAAAAATCCACGACTAAAGACGTAATATTGGTTTTAATAATTTTTTCAGCAATTAATATAACAGATAAACAAATTAATGAATCTCCGTACAAGTTATTGTTGATTGTACAATTCGTGGTTGCTCAACAGGTTAGCTGTGGAATATTTTGCTAGTTTCTCTTATTTCTTTCTTAAAACGTTGGTATTTTCAAAATCCTGATACACTCCTTCATTTCCTTAAAGGCCCGCTTATTTTAGGAATAAGCGATAAGAATAGGCCGGGGCCGTAAACCGTAGTTCGTAATATTTTAGATAGTCGTTTATAAGTGGAATAGGAATAGAATGGAATATGCCCATAGAAGTGACAATGCCGCTGTCACTTGTCTATGTCAACTGTCAACCGGGAGATTATAAGAGATGTTCATTACTATTTATTAGATCACTTTCGTCTTCAGCGAATATAAATTTAAATTCGGTAAAGTATTTATTAACTCCGCGTAAATATTTGTTCACAAAATTATCATTCAACTAAAGTGAATTGTAGATACCATAGAGTATTGATCGAAAATACGTAAACTCAGCAGATATCTAAGTTTTCTGTAATCCATAACCGTAAAAGATAAAGTTGAACCATCTTTTCGGTTATGGAAAATTATTAAAGATTATTGCCATCTATTATAAACGGTTACACAGGTTTCCTATCTTCCAACTTCTACGGCCTAGGGCTTATCGAATACGGATTACAGACTATTCCTAATATAAACGGGCCATAAGGCGGCACTATCCGAATTTCTACCGATTTCTTGCATATCTCATTTGAAGTTTTTAAGCTCTTAAAAAAATATATGTTATTTTTTAAGATAATATCTATACAACCCACACGCCGAAACGCAAATTATATGAAATTCCCTCAATAGAAAAAAATCACAAAGTATGCCCCGAAATTTTTTATTTTCAAGCCTGTGTCTATTATTTAACAAGTTCTATTATGAAAAAATTCACAGTGTTTCTTTGAACGTTGTTTTAGACAACCCCCACGAGATTTTTGCTCTATTCTAAAGAGTCGTGTTTTATTAAACATTTTCACAATTTTCGCTTCACTTTTATCGTTCGAAATATTAGCGCGCTCTCTCCAACATTCGTAATTACGTATCTCTCCATCTTCTTCTTTTCGTGCTCGGGTACGGGACAATTTCTACCAATTTATAACATACTTGAACAATTTAAGTTTTTAAGTTCTTAAAAAATATATGTTATTTTTGAAGATAATACACTACACATTTGCCGAGCCGAAACAGAAATCATATGAAATTCCCTCGATTAAAAAAAAAAACGCAAAGTTTGTTCCGAAAATTATTAAAAACCCATTTTGTTCTGTTATTTAGCATATTTATAATCTTGAGAAAATTAATAGTGTGTCTTCAAATGATATTTTAGACGCAGTGGTCAGCGCGTTTGCCCGGAAAGCAAAAGGTCCTGGGTTCGAGTCCCAGAGATGCAAATATCTTTTTCTGATTTTTCTGTTTCCAGATTTTCGTTTTTCGCTCTCCTGGCAAATGCGCTAACCACTGCGCATTGGTTTGAAGTGGCTTTAGCCGTGTTCGGTGACCAGATCTGAATAGCCGGATACTTCCCAACCTTCTTCCTCCCTTCCCCACTCCCTTCAATTTTTATAATATACCTTGATTGGGGATGCCATAGTTCATTTAAAAGAAAAACAAATGTTACGAAGAATCAGATAATAATCGTAGTATAAATCTCCCCAGCCCCAATGTAAAATTCTGAAGTTGTTGCTTTTTTTTACATTAACTCCACACAGGAGTTTAAAATATCTGATATGAAAGACGTTTCTGGAAAAACATGTTTTAAAAAATAACCTCTCAACTGCGATAAGCCACTGAGAATAGTACCCTTTACACGTAGAGTTCGGAGCGGGACGTGCCCCGCGCCACTTCAGGCCGCCGCGCAGAAAAGTAAAGACCGAAAGTAAGATAACGGTTTATAGCGCAGTTCATTGTGAGACTTTTCTGCGCGGCGGCCTGAAGTAGCGCGGGGCACGTCCCGCTCCGAACTCTGCGTGTAAAGGGTACTAATATGTCTAACAAGTTAATCGGGTTATTTCAAAATCTAAGTGTGTATTATTAGATTATTATTATAATTTAAAATACATATATTAAAGTGGGTTTTATCCTTAAAATTTGTGTTTTTCACGATGTTTTTCCTGTTATGTACAACTCTTTTTTATTATCACGTTAATGTGTTAAAAAGCTTTCAAGTCAATTTATTTACTCGTATCTTATAATATTTTATTTATTTGTTAGCGTTATAAACAGTCTTTATAAATTCATATATAATAACAGTGTTCAGAATATTTATGTCATTGGATGCTTTAATATTTGACGAGGCTATTCACGGTAACGATATCGTGACGGCATAAAAAAGGCAATAAACGTACGTTCTTTCACAATTTTGCTACAGCTCTTTCAAAAGATAAGTTACAAAATGCGCGTAGGTCTGTTTCCTTCAAAGGAAAAAGTCATAATTTTCTTGCATCTCTCTCGCACACCGCACCGGGACGTCTCCGTTGACTCCTACCAATACTACTAGCCGAGACGATGGTTTTGAAAGTATGGAATATAGTTACAAAGATAATATTGAAGTGAGATTGAATGCCAAAAATTCAAAAACGTCAAATGTCAATGCGCTGTTTTGCTTTTGTTTTTTTTTCGCAGTTTTGAATTTAACCTAATATTTTGTAGGTTTATTTTGTGTTATTGTATATTATATTTACCGAAACATATTCCTTGAACTATAAACTACGCATAAAAACAACATTACTCGTGTTTATTTGATAAATTGATAGGTTTTTCGATGTTTTTTGTTACCTGCCACGCTCGGAGTTTAACAGTTAAAATCGCGGCAAAAAATGATGCTACGACGCTGTGGATAAATTAATACAAATTATTCCGAGTGGCTAGACGTATTTCGGGGACCTGTTACTTCAAAAACGAGAATGGCCCAAGCGATTCTGAACTTGTCCTTCATACAGTTTCTTTATACATAAGGGTTAAAATCGCATTTAAAAATAAAAATAATAGAAAAATTTGCGCCGGCGCATACCCGGCCATTGACGAGTACATTTTATAATGCTGCAGCTCTTTCTGATACTACACTAAATGACAACAGTCGAAAATACAACAAACGGTGAACGTATGTCTGCACCCTCCCAAAGGAAACATACGATCATTTTCATACATCTCCCTCACGCGTATAAAGAAAATAAAACGCAATTCCCGTTGTAAAACAAGTAGTTCTTTGAAGGAAACAGCCACACGTATTTTGTTTGTCTTTCCATTATTTAATGTGTAAGAAAGAGCTACAGCATTGTAGCGATAGTGAATGTTTATTGCATTTATTTGCCGTCGCGGTACCGTTACCGTGAATCGTCACGGAAATATAAAAGCGTTCTAATGAACGCTTTTATATATTAGATTTATGGTTAATACCAATAAAATCATGAGATTAAAATTTAAGACCATAATGGACAAAAAACACAACAAAAACCTAATAAACAATTCTGATAAAGCGCATCTTCTTACTTAAATCTACAAAAAAAGTTTTATAAAATATTTCCAAGGTTTGCATTTAAATTTGTAATGGATATCAATAATATCTTTGAGGAAGTTTTTTTATTCAAATTCAAACTGCTGAAAGCAAAAAAGGAAATGTGAAGAACCAATAAAAAAATATCAATAAAGTATAAAGTTATAACATATTATGGAATCGAATGTTATGTTGTTATTAATAGTTTTTTAGACCTCCGTGGCAGAGTGGTTTGTTAGAAAATACGTTTGTAGTGTTTTTGCACCACGATCTAGAGTGGTAGTTACTCTCAGTATTGCCCCAGTGAAAAACAACCATATTGTGGTGTTCGTGGTACGTTTAGACCAGCAGATTTCTAGTTTAGAATATGAATGGAAAAGGACGATATTTTCCTCTCTTCCTTTAAACTTTCAAAACTTTATATTAATATTCCCATTAGCTTCGGGCAGTTGTGACTCTTGTAGGGCACTGTACAGCATAGCTTGCAAACCTGTTTCCCGATCTGTCTTTTGCTCAAATAGTGTTCAATTTGGGAGGCGGGTATACGTACCGCCGTACCGGGAAACATTTATTGGATAGCCAACACCTCTGCCATAGGTTACTGCTTATCATTTGATGACTTAGCAGGGGTGCCCCGGTTCATCGGGTGAGGTATCAAGTCTTGACGGCGGATGCGCCTCCCCACCAGAAGGCGATTTGGGGAGACCCATTGACCTCCCCAACTTGTCTCTCTTAACGTATCGTCTTGCACCTCAGCGGGAGGGATGGATTCATACGTCCGTCACTCCTGGACTGATCCTTAGATTCCTACCCACTGCTTGTACCTTTTTCCTTCACAGATCTTTTTCTCCTTCTTTTCCTTGAAAAGACACTCCACACAGCATCCCCAAAAATGACAAAGGCCCTCAGGATGGTTTTCCCTCACAGCCGTCTATGTGGAGATAAAGTTTTAAAAAATTTGCAGAACGCCTTTTCTCATTGTATCATTAATCATTAAAATAATTTTGGCTTCTCGTAACCGACGATTATACTTACGAACTGAATTGAATTGAACTCATAATACTTACGAACTGAACAGAATTGAACTGATTATACTTACTAACGGAATTGAATTGAACTTATTATATTTACGAACTGAATTGATTTGAACCGATTGTACTTACGAACTGAATTGAATTGAACTGATTATAACTTACGAACAATGATTTGAGCTGATATTGACGATTTGTTGCTAAATAAATCAGGTCGTCATATTTTACATAATTTACTTCCCTACGTAGTTAACTTAGGCTTTTTATTTACAAGAATATTATTTTATTCTTAAAAATGGGCGCATTGTTGTCTAGACTCTAGCGAATTGCTATAACAAGTTTGTTTGCAAATAATTAAATCGTTAATTGTTACACAACGACTACTGTTACACTAATGCTACAACCCAGATAAGATTCATTTACAAAACTGCATGGGAAAAATACAAATGGTGTGCCAATAATTATTGGATTGAAAAATGTTAAGCAACAGCATATTGCGCGTTGGTTTCAACGCCATGGTGAGGAGAAAAGGGCGCGTTGGACGACCCGACTTCTTCGGCTGTATCTTCCCCAGGAGTCCTATTGCTAATATTGCCAATGAATGTTATTGTCAAAGATGACGGATTTAGTAATAAACATATGAATATTAGTAGACCTGCCCCAAGTGATAAAAGCGTATTATTTCCCTGTGCCTCTGTTCCATATTTTCATATTTGCGCCCGCATTCCGCATTTCTACCGATTTATAACATATTTCTCTTAAACACTTTCAGTTTTTATGTTCCTAAAAAAATATACAGTCGGGGTGCCCGGGTTCATGGGGTTTGTCCGGGTCTTGGCGGGGGATGCGTCAGCCCACCAGCTGCATGGCAGGCCGGATCGGGAGAGAATGGTTGAGGGATTCCCTTTGACTTCTCCAGCCGTCCTCTTTCGGAACATCGCCTTGCAGGGGTGGATTCATTTGTCTGTCGCTCCTGGACACGTTGACCCCAGATTCCTACCCACCCCTAAATACCCTTTTCCTTCCAAGGACTTCCTCTCCTTTCTCCAAAAACCCTCCACACAGCATCGCCAAAGATGACAAAGGCTCTGGGGGGAATTATTTTCTTCGGGTCTCCTGTGTGGATCTAATGTAAAGAAATAAAAAAATGTTATTTTTGAAGATATTATGTACATGTATGCATGTATGGTTATTATATTAAATTCCCTCGATAGAAAGAATCGCGAAGTTTGCTCCGAAAATTATTAAAAAAACATTTGATTTTGATATTTAACATGTTATACGAGTAACTATGAAAAAACTCAAAGCGTGTATTTAAATGCAACTTAAGCATTCGTCGAGAGTTTTTTGCTCTATTTTAAACGAATCGTGTTTTATTAAATATTTTCGCTTAATTATAATCGTCTTTTAATACTAGCGCGCTCCCTCTAACATTAATATTTACATATCTCCCCTTCTTCTTCTTGTTGAACCAAGTTTACTACCGGGCCTTAAGAGTTATTGGTATACTTTTTTTTTTACATGAGCTCCACACAGGAGGCCCTAATTTCCCTCGGAGCCTATGACATCTTTGAGGATGCTGTGTGGAGGGTTTTTTTAAGGAAAGGAAGGGGAGGAGAGTTCTGGGAAGGAAAAGGGTTCAAGGGGTGGGTAGGAATTTGGAGTTCAGTGTGTCCTGGTCATCCACCTACACGACCTAGACAAACCTCAGCCCTTGAACCCGGGCACCCCTACTAAATCACCAAACGTAGCGAACCACTTGGGGTGACCTTTTGCAGAAGTGTTGGTTATCCAATAAAGGTTCCCGGGGCGGCGGTACCCATTCCCGCCTCCCAAATTGCAAATACTATCTTTTTCAAGTGTTTTCTTCATTAAATGCGTCGCTCTTGTAATCGTGACCCAAGGTTCGTAGAAAATGCGTTTAACAAGGTGTTAGTTTTCGGAAAAAAAACCCTTCGAGTCGCTTTCGAAATTTCGAACGCATAAAATACTGTCACTTGTATTGCAGTTAATTCAAATCTGTCAGTGGAACATGGACTCCAAGCTACGTCACAAATTTTCAATCAATCACCGTTCTACCCCTCGATGAGCTAACCTTGCGCATAACACATTTTCTATGAACGTTGAATGTGACCAAGATATTTAGATTCTCTTCTTTTAATATATATTCTTGGCCATTCGACGATGAATTTCTGCATGAGTTACCATTTTAATAGAAAACCCGACTACAATATTTTAATTAATCATTGCTTGTAGTTTATATTATTCCGTACACAAAAAATGACAACAAATTACAAAAAAAAAAAATCTATTTTCGATGTGTTTTGAACGGAGATTTCGTGTTTCGCTTAATACTTCATTTATTACAATATAATCTTTATCCATCATTAATAATCATTACCTGAACATTGCTATTTCACAAACATAGTGACGTTAACATATGCTTTATTTCCTTTAAAAGTGTGAGTTAGCTTGTTTATACAGGGTGTAAAAAAAGTAAAAAGGTACTGGACAGTTGGACAGACATACTATCTTATAGCGCAAACCCGTTGAAAATCTTGGAATAGTCTGAATTATCGATTCTTGAAAAATCAGTTCCAACTTTTAAAATAATGAAAATTTTAAATTTTATTTGATTGATTTGTGTTTTCACAATTTATTCATTTAACCTAATATATTATATACGTGCGGCACGTTCCAGAGTGGAAGATACTTTCATTATCGCCCTGGTGTAAGAACACCATTCAGAATTGATACGTTGCTCGAAATGGCTTTATTCGTGTTTGGTTACTAGATCTGAATAGCGATTCACCACCTTCCTCTTCCACATCTTCTCCCCAATTACTTTCTGTCTCACAACATATCCCTATTGGGGATGTCATAGTCTCACTGGCTCCAGACGGGAGCAGCTGGGACTCTTGCGAAGTATACACATTAAAAAAATTTAAAAAGGCTTTAGCCGTGTTTGGTGACTAGATCTGAATAGCGAGGTACTTCCCCACCTTCCTCTTCCCCATTTTCTCCTTAATTACCTTAAGCCTCACAACTTGGGAATGCCATAGTCTCACTGGCTCCAAACGGGAGCAGATGGGACTCTTGCGAGGTATTCACTTTTAAAAAAATTAAAAAAGGCTTTAGTTGTGTTTTGTGACTGGATCAGAATAGCGAGATACTTCCCCACCTTCTTCTTCCCCATCTTCTCCTCAATTACCTTAAGCCTCACAACTTACCCCAATTGAGGATGCCATAGTCTCACTGGCTCTAGACGGGAGCAGCTGGGACTCTTTGTACGTATTCACATAAAAATGAAAATAAAAATTTCTTTAGCCATGTTTGGTGACTAGATCTGAATATCCAGGTATTTCCTTTCTTCCTCTTCTCCGCATTCTCACCAATTACCTTCAGCCTTACAACATACCCCAATAATTGGGGATGCCATAGTCTCACTAACTCCAGGTGGTTGGGAGCAGTTGGGACTCACGTGCTGTATTAAAAAAAGTTAAATAATTATTTTTATCGTTGAAAAAAATTTCACCGGAAACCAAAATGGCATTGTTCAAAATGGTTCAAAAAAGCTGAAGAATTGCTGATTTGTCAGGTGAAGTTTGTCGGGTAAGTTTTCTTACAACTTGTATATCGATGGTTAGGACACTTTGAGAGGATTGTATGAATTGGGACTTTACACTTAACATATTTATTGTGAGAGATGACAAGGTCGTGGGAATAGAACGAAGGTTGGTTGAGGATTGAATATTGAAGTTCACTTTGAAATATTGTTTGCTTTTTAATTCACAACTGTTAATCACGTGAGAATATGTCATAATTGAGTTATTTCTCGATTTGTTTGATTTTCGTATGATGGCTGCCGAATGAAATGATTTTCAACTTACTTGACAGTTGACCTCTAGAAATGATATTTATTGTAAAATTATATTTTTTTGTCCATTATTTACCAATTTCAAAACTAAAATAGACTCGAAAATACCCGTAAGGCGCCGTATCCTCGCAAGAAAAGAAGAAGATGAAGAGATATGTAATTAAGAATGTTGGAGAGAGCTCGCTTATATTTAAAACGATGAAATCGAAGCAAAAATTGTGAAAATGTTTAATAAACCACGACTCGTTTAGAATAGAGCAAAAGTGGGGGTTGTTGAAAACAACAGTCAAAGAAACACTGTGATTTTTTTCGTACATATAACTTGTTAAATCATTTTCGGAGCATACTTGGCGATTTTTTCTATCGAGGGAATTTTATATAATTTGCGTTTCGCCGTGGAGAGTGTACAGATATTATCTTCAAAAATAAATATATTTTTTTAAAAGCTTAAAAACTTCAAATGTTCAATGGAGATATGAAAGAAATTCGGGTAGCGGCGGCTTAATAAAAAGTTGGTATGGATATCAAACGAATTTATTTACAGTGTCAATTTTTTGTACTTATACGCTGATATGTACAGAATATAGACAAGTAGTTTTTTCCTTGATGCATTTGAATGAAATAATGTTTAATGATTTTGTTATTCTGCGGTACATCCTCTCTGTACCTACACTCTTTCGAGGACGCTTAGTGATATATCTAAACCGACTGCATATTGAGTATAAGTATACCGGGGACCAACTGTCGGGGATCAACTGTCATGAAATCGATATTTCTTTTCATAAACAAGGCTTCAATGATGTGAGATCGAAAGAAGTTGGTCGGAAAAGAAGTTAGGAGAGAGGACGAAGTCGCGGAACACCTAGCAATGCAGCTCAAGTTTCATGGCCATTTCAATAAAGGTTTCATTTCTGAAATGTAGTACCCAGGGCCGGCCCTGTGCCGCCTCAATTGGAGCAGTCCGCCCCTGGCGAGCGCTGACTTGCCAAGGCGCCAAGGAGTCAAGGCCTAATACTTAATGCAGCGCCCTTTAGGTTTTTACTAGCGCCAGGCGTCGTTTTTTTATGTGAACACCACACAAGAGTACCAACTCTGGAGCCAGTGAAACAATGGCATCTCCAATCGAGGTTTGTTGTGATGCAGAAAGAAGTGGATAGGGAGAGAAGATGGGGGAGAGGAAGGTGGGGAAGGGCTATTCAGATCTGGTCACCAGACGACTAAAACTATTTAAAGCAAAGTTTCAATTATGAATGGTGGTCTTAGCAGGGCGATACTGAGGGTATCTGCCACTCTGGAATGTGCCGCAAATAAAGTATATTATTATTCATTAATAAATTTTAAAATAACAGATTAATCTAACAAAATTAAAGTGCAAAAACTTGAACGCTAGGAGAGTCGCAACCTGCTATCATTTTTGCTTTTAGCAAAATTTCCTGTAATAAGGTTTAAATAGCTTGGAAAACGGAATCCGAAAACGCTCTTAACGAAATTTTAACGCGAAATTAATTTTTATTTATTTTGGAAATATTTTTATAAAAAAGAAAAAAACTTTAAAAAAAGTTAATCAAAGGAAACTGCCATAGATAATCTTAAAAAATATATTATATTTTTTATAAGTTGCTTGTATCCTTAATGTACAGTTAAAAAAAAACCTGCTTGTATCCTTAATGTACAGTTTATAATGTTTTATACTTCATGATTACAATTATACTCCTGAATAACATGTGTAACTTTAATAATGTGATACTATAAAAGCCTTCAAGGCGTGTATGAATAAATTAAATTAAATATATGCGTTCATTCATTTCTAAAGAAATAAAACGTTTTTTATGTGTTTACGCTTTTTTATGAAGTTTATGCAATTTTATTTTTACACTTCTCAATCGAAACTACAGGAAAAGCTTCAATTTATTCAAAGCTCATTTTTTGTATTCATAATGTAAACCGATGCGTAGATTAAACGGAAACTTTGGAAACATATTTGTTCCCAAAGTCTTTGTAGATCTTACTAAGCGGCCACGGAGGTCTCCAAGTTTTATCGGAACGCTACAAATGATCCAATGCACCCATGCACCAGCATCTAATCAAGCCCAGCAGGTAATATAACAATGCACGAGTTTGTGTTTGTGATCGTTAAATCTCAGACTTTCGTTCTCTCGGGTCCGTGGGATTAGCTGGATAGTATTATAGCAAGCCGATTGCACAATCCCTATTGTTCTCCAAGGTTACGTAAGGTGATTAAAGAGCTGACTGCGCTTTGTAGCACTGTACGCTGACTTCATCTGCAAGTTGAAATATGCACAAGCATGAACGTTGAGATTATTAGCAGATTGAACCGAGTTCCTGCCAACAAATCGAGTATGAATCTGTACCTCCAAAATCATTAAATCGTACTACTCAATCCGTTTGATATTTTCCCTAATATGAACGTATTGTATTTACAGTGGGTCCTTACAATTTTCCGGTTGTGTCTGGTTGGTGCCACTTTATGCCGACTTCATCTGCAAGTTAGAAATATGCACAAGCATGAACGTTGAGATTATTAGCAGGTTGAACTAAGTTCCTGCCAACAAATCGAGTATGAATCTGTAACTCCAAAATCTTTAATTAGTACTACTCAATCTGTTTGATCTTTTCCCTAATATGAACGGATTGTATTTAGAGTGGGACCTTACAAATTTCCGGTTGTGTCTGGTTGGTCCCACTGTACGCCAACTTCATCTGCAAGTTAGAAATATGCACAAGCATGAACATTGAGATTATTAGCAGGTTGAACCAAGTTCCTGCCAACAAATTGAGTATGAATCTGTACTTCCAAAATCTTTGATTCGTACTACTCAATCCGTTTCACATTTCCCCTAATACGAACGGATTGTATTTAGAGTGGGACCTTACAAATTTCCGGTTGTGTCTGGTTGGTCCCACTGTACGCCAACTTCATCTGCAAGTTGGAAATATGCACAAGCATGAACGTTGAGATTATTAGCAAGTTGAACCGAGTTCCTACCAACAAATCAAGTATTAATCTGTACCATCAATCTCCATGCATTAATTTTGAGTTTTAGAATGGTTCCCGACAAAAGCACGTTTTCTCAAAAATAGTTCATTTTGTACCTCTAATTCCAAAGGACATTGTTGGCAGGCCAAGTAAAAAACTAGTTTATTCTTTCGTATTGATCGATACGTTTTGAAATAAACTATAAAATGGCTCTAGTATTTTTAACACAGGTATTTCACATTTCATTATGGAACTGACATCGTGAGCTGAAAAAAGTTGCTTTTACCTAGAAACGCCAGACAGAAAAAGCTGTACAAATTTCACGACGCTTGAGATCAACGTACGAGAGTTTTTAACGAGGAGCAAATGATTAAATTTTCAGATTCAGAAAAAGGGTGTTTCCGGAAACACTTCAGAAATCTGATGAATGACAACACAGTCCATCTCACTTGCACTGGTACTGTTGTCATTTATACCCACTATCTCTTTCTGTAATTATTTTAACCCCTAAGTGACGCTGTGGGTCCATAAGATCTACACCGAAACTCCCTCCCTCTGCCTCTCTTATCCTTTTCACGACGGAGCCTCACTCGTCTCCTACATTGACCGAAATCACACGGGAGAATAGACAGCTCCATCACATAAGTACTAAGTCTATTTATGATAATCATATGGGTCCCCGGGATCCGCCATGTCGCAATTTTCTTTCTCAGTTTAATTGTTAAGAGGAATATAAATGCTAGATATATTTCGATTCTCATGCCATACAAAATTTAAAATCGCGCGTCGTATTTGCATCAGGCAAGTAAGCGAAAAGGTGGTTTTTATTTATTTTTTGCATAATTTTATAAGAATGAAAAAAGTTAGAACATACAAAACCTCAAAAATAATCTTAGCCATAAAGAGGTATTTTTTAAAATTTGTTTCTTTTATTAATTCATAGTTAAGTCATGCAAAAATATTTTTTTTTTGTGGTTTACACTTATATTTTTTGTTATGTAAATAATAATTTTATTATAATTCCAATAGAAAAGCTAGTAAAAGCTTCAGTTTATCCGTAGCATATTTTTGATGTTCATAATGTAAACCGATTCGTCGTAAAGATTAATCTAAATAGAATTTCACGGATAGCTTCGGTGTCGAGTCAAAACCCCGGACCAAGTATTTTAAATGCCATATATACCTCAAAGACACTATTATCGAGCGTTGGATCTTATTGTAGAAATTGTAAAACGAAACATATATTGAAAATTCGACCCCAGATCGTGCAAGATATAGGTATTACATTTGGTGCAAAAATTCGTTTAACTTTAACTATTTTATTATATTTATGTTCAAAGTTATTGTTGCTTTGTGTTCACAAGTTTTAAAAGTTTGTCATTTTTCACTCTTGCATAGTTAGCTAATTATTTTTGTTACTATTTGTTTCAATATTTTGGTTATTACTATGTATTTAAATTTTTACCATGTACGTAAATTTTTGGGCATCGTGCTTGTTTATGTACTGAAATAAAATAAAATAAAAATTACTAGGAAACATAATTTTAAATAACAAGTTATTTTCGTTATTGTTTATGGAAATGTTTTTGAGGAAAGATTTTGCCATCCAATGAAAATACTTTTGTTTCTATTTATTTTTGTATCATACCTCCGATTTGTTGTAAAGTTTTGTGATTGATAATCTTAATTCATAAAAATGAATGTTTCTTTGTTTGTCACCTATGCGGTACCTAAACCATTCATCCGATTGCAATAAAACTTTGGTGATTTGTTGTACGCGTATCCGCAAAAGTTTCTATATATAGAGCTCTGGCGTTTTGAAATTATATCCTTAACCATTCATCCGATTGCGATGAAACTTTGGTGAGTTGTTGTGCGCACGCCCGTGAAGATTTCTGTATATACTGATAAGCTCTGGCGTTATTCAATTTGCAAACAAATTTTACATTAGATGGCGTGCGACTTGTTTGAAAAATGTGTGTATTTCATATAGTTTAGCGGCGCACGGGAACACACAAACTCTTTCTTTATGTGGCATTGCAATGCATGCCAGGTACGCCCTAGTTTAAAATAAAATAAAAAAGTCCATATAACCAATAACTTATACTTTAAATAGTTTTGAAAAATTGCGTAATTTTTCTTCACCACGTCACTTTAGGGTTAAGCTCGAACCAACGTTTCCCACCATTCCCACAAGTCACAAGTGTTATGCAAGGAAGAAGCAAAGTAGAATATAATTAGAATAAGCGGGTGAAAGAAATGAACGGTAGATATCCATAGTTATAATATACGGGCTATTGTTCAAAGCGGTAGCAACTCATTCACAGACTGAGATGGGAACTAAATGTTGTTTTTCATTCGGTTCAACTGGTACCTACTATTATATCATAATATTAACAATATGATGAAAGATGCTACTTCGTTATTCAACCGATACGGAAAAATACAAAATTATGTACGAAATCATTGAAGAAGAAGATGACACTTGTAAATCCAGACGAAAGGCACAGAAAAATAAAAAGAACGGTCGCAACTGGGACTTGAACCCAGCATCCCTTGTCTTACTGGGACGCCACGGACTTTTTGTCGATCTCATATTTCAAATTCAGAATAAGGAACTCCAGTCCATTTTTTAATTTTTTTAAATGAATAATGACCTTCTAACTTAAATAACTACATATTTATTTTTATTTTTATAGTTAGTTATGATAGTTAAAATAAATGTCAAAGTTTTAATTTTTCAAGATCCCCGAAAACCATCGTATCTTGTGTGACGTCATCATGGCCAAAAGTTTTAGATATTTTCAACAGATGTTGTCATTTTGTATGTAAGACGCTATGAAACTATTTAGTAAGTAAAACGTTATTTAGGTGGAAGTAGTTATTTATTATATTTTTCAATATTATTAAGGGAGAGTGGTATAAAAATTGTTTGAAATTATTATTTTTTTTGCTTTACGAATCGAAATCAATATTATGGAAATCGAAGCATCAAATTTGTAGGCAACTGAAATCAGCTGTTCATCGCCCGCCATTTTGAAAATCAGAATTGGAGCGTTGTGACAGGCATTACATGATGTTTTTACACAAATAAAGGTTTTGAATATTTTAAATAATATAGATAAACTAATAGAGATACTCTATTTTTGATACTGAATTATTTAGGCCTAAATAATGTTTAAATTAAAACAATAACTATTATGTGTCTAAATCTCTATAAACCAATAACACGGAATGTTGAATGGCTTGTCATAATTCTCAATACAAATATACCAGGTGACTGGAGAATTATGGACGCGGTGACGTCACGCCTCACAAATTCAATAATACCAACTTGACAGGGTTTTTTAATGACGCCTTTTAAAATGGACTTTTTAATAGATTTTTTTAAACTCTACGTTATATATTATTTAATAAAATTCAGAATCAGCGTTTATTGGTCTATATGAACAATTTTTTTTAAAGCCATAATATTTTTCACTGAAGTTCCTTATTAACAACTTTATCCTCAACTAGTTTTTGCCAACTACCTTTTTGAATGATTCAAAGTTCTCAAATAGTTTATTTGTAATCTAGACAGTGTCTCCGTTAAACATATCTAATTTTGTATGTTTTTTAGGTTTTCACGGCCAAAAATTATTTTTGTTATTGTTTTTGGGGTGTTATGCCGTGTTTCGCTACCTCCTTCTTTAGCCAACGTTTCGGACAGCGTTACAGTGTCCATCATCAGGTCATCTGCCCTGATGATGGACACTGTAACGCTGTCCGAAACGTTGGCTAAAGAAGGAGGTAGCGAAACACGGCATAACACCCCAAAAACAATAACAAAAATATCTAATTTTATTTATATGGTACACGTTGACTTTTTCTAAATGATTATTTTAAATGAGCATAACTTTCAACGGCCCATTCAAAAGATATTAAAAAGTTATTAAGTACAATAAAAACAAACTTATGTATTTGATATATAAAAGAAATTTAAAAATTTATTTCTGTCTAAAGCATAGATAATAGAAAAAGTCAGAGTGTACAATTCACACGCGGTGAAAGTGAAACCTTTTAAAAACTAAAGTAGACGAGAGTAGCGAGGATAAGAAGCACCGCATAAAGAGGAGACCGATTATACTATCTCATTCTCTCGCAGGCTATATCCTGTAGATGTATGTATTTGTCTCTTTTTAGTGTCGCTATTTTTCATTTCATCGAGTTTCAAATCACAACGGTGCTAAAAAAGTTTTCACTTCAACAATGGGAGATACGATATGAATTTGCCGACTGCCGTCAAGCTACGACCAAAGTGCACGGACTATCAAAGCTTCTGAGCCAATAAAAGTTATTCGTTTATTCGTTTGGTGTTTGGAAGAAACAAAGTAGTTTGGGTGAATGAATATTGGCGACACTTTTATGCACGCGGTTTCTACTAGTAATGGTTTATAGTTCATCGTCGTGGCTAATCTCCTTTTTTTCTATTATCTGACTAACGCTTATTTTATAGGCAGGTTTGAAAATATTAAAACAAATAATGCATAAATTTCCAGCTCCAATAATTAAATCTTTGAATTCTGAACTTATGAATTTCATGTTGGAATAGGTAAAAATTACATAAAAATATGGTAAAAATATGCCTCTCGTCCTATTTGTTTACAGTTAAGAGGAACGTTTGCGCGGCTCGTTTCGGCCCGTATCATACAAATCTTAATTTTGTATTTAAGATCAAAATACCCAACCAAACTGAAAAACGATTTTTACAATCAAAAGGCATATCAAATATCTAATACGAATGTGAGCTACATTATTTATTTTTGCTTTAAATTATAAGATATAGGCCATTAAAGATTTTAGTGTTTCATGATTTTAAAGGCAATTTTGACAATTATTTATGAGTAAATGAAAATCATTTAAAAAAATAATATAGCTGTATTTATTAAGAAAATATAATTAAATATAAAATAAATAAAAATTAATAAAAGTAATCATTTTAATGGGTATAATTTTAAAATACAAATTATCTGTATTCATAGGTACAAAAATTTGTCGTTTATATATTAAATGCATTTTTAACAGTGTTTTATTTTTCATAATATTTTTAAAATAAATACAGTATTATTTTTTTGGTTGCATCAATTAACTGACCATAGTCAAGAACAGGTAGTATCTACCTAACCGTAAAATTCCAAATGAATACAATATCCCACGCATTAGCCATGGGAAAAACACCTCAGCACGACAGCTGACAGAGTACATGAGCGGATAGATAAGGAGCAATAGCGGTTTGTAACTCCTTATTCGTCAGAGTCATAACAGCAGATAACACCTACGGCATTCTGTAATTCGTTTGCTTCTCGGTCACTGAACCAAATTCCAAATTTAAAAAAAGCTCTCTCCCACGATTTACGAATTTGGAGAGGATTCGAACGAATTTGAACAGATTCTTTTGAGAAAAAATTATTGACAAAATTTTCCTTGTTATTTTCTTGTGACCTATATCTTTGTTCTGTTACGTTGGGTGTATTGAAGAGTCAATGAAGAGATATTTAGCAGAAGTATGTTTTATTCGCTTATGTTTTTTATATGTTAAATTTTCTTTAATTTTTGGTATTGTGTAGGTCTCATTTGTTTTAAAATTATAGTAATTTATAAACTTATCGATATAAAATTATAGTAATTCATAAAATGATCGATATAAAATTATAGTAATTCATAAACTGATAGATGCCGCTAATTGAATTATTTTTTTTATAAATAAAACACTTGTTTTCAAGTTATGCTTCAAAATGTTAAGACGAAAAATTATTGTTTGTGCCTGTATAAACGGTAAATGCAGGGCTGTATTATCCATAATCCAGTGTAGGCAACTGTCTAGGAGGCCCGCATCGGCTAGGGGCCCCGCGCCCCGAGAAATTAATTCTTCAGACACAGGGTTCAGAGATCTCAAAGAAAATCTAGATGTCGTCAATGTTGATCCAAATCTGAATGCATTATATATGCACGCTTATGTGCAGTGCCGTATTATTCATAAGGCAGTGTAGGCAATTGCCTAAGTGCCCCGCATCTGCTAAAGGGTAAAGGGGCCCCGAGACGTGCATTGCCTAGGGCTCCCCACATGTTTAATCCGGCCCTGGGTATATGAATTAAACAGTTTTATCCGTATAAAAACTCAATTCTTTCTAGAAAGACTATTGGATTCAACCATCGATACAAATTGAATTTGTTTTATTCCTTCCTTGAAAGCATTGAATTTTTATGGATTTAAGGGTCAAAAGCCAAGGGAGGTCAGAAAAGTATGTATGAGGTTTTTGTGTTTGCAAAAAATGAACTTAATAAAATATCTACAGCGTTTAAAAAGTTAAAACCCTGTCCAACCAAAGTGACGACTTGTGGTGCGTGTGGTTTCATACTAATAACGGTTCGGTTCACGGCCCATCTCCCTAGTTTCTATTATCTATGGTTGCCATGGTGCGTACGGAAAACGGACTGACTTGGCGAATGGGCGCAATGGGTATTTGAGTGAACATTAGAAAAATAGAAACTTGAGACTAATTACACACAGTCATGCACCATTACGCGGGCCTGCGCTGTACAATTCTACACTAGACCCACTGTTGGAGGCTTCGTCCGTCTTATTTTTTATTCATTTAGGTATATGTGAATATCTCAAGAGACCCAACTGGGGGACTTTGTCACCTCCAATAAGGGTATGTTGTGAGGCTGAAGGGAGTGGACAGGGGAAGGAGATGGGGATGAGGAAAGTGTTCAGATATGGACATTAAAGTCATTTCAAGCAACAATGTCTTATTCCAAATGGTGGCCTTTCACCATAGTGATTTAACCCTTCAGAATTTTGGCGTATTTTTCAGATGGTCAAAATATTTCCGCTTTACAAAAAATACTAATTAATGGAATATTTCTGAACATATCCCAAAACTAAAAACTGTTTTTGAAAGGTGATGAAATACTCTTTCAAATTTTATAATTCAAAATAAACATAAAATTTTTTAAATATAAAAATTTTGCATGCAAACATAAAAAAGTTTTAAAAATGGCTCACCTCACACTTTTTCTAACTAAAATTACTAATAACGAAAAAAATAAAAACACATACAAACTTTATTAGAAAAATGTATTATAAACGTTACGGTCACCTCACTTTTTTGTCTTTTCTTATAAAAATAATTGATAAAAAATTATCAAAGTTTCAATTTTTTTTTTCAAATTACGATTCAAAATTTTGGTTTCATAAAAGTGTACATTTTTCATCGTTATTTTTTAGATTAGACTACAAAGCGTGGTGTTTTGCCTTTTTAACACTGTTTAGATCATAATTTCCACTCTGATAGTAATGGATTTACAGCGATTTGTACGAGACGCATGTGAGTTGGGACAAAAATGGTCTCCTACCCTAAAGTGGTTAAGAGTAGGTACCTATTTATCATTCCGTGAACATGTACACATACAAAAACGGTGTTACATAAATAATTAGTCTCGTTTTCGATTGTTATTATTAGAGATCATGCATTTTCCATAAACTTAAAAAAAACTGTGCTGCAAAACATTAAAAAATATATATCATATCGTCGTCATAATAATTATTGGTGTAACCTAGAGTTTTTCTATTTTTATTAAATACTTTCATGTTTGGAAACTTGAACTTGCTTTAAATATAAAAAAAAAATCCCGGTGAAAACTACCTACCTGTAATGCTTTGGTTGGACATTCCGGACAAACCCATTGTTTGAATTTCAATGGTGTGTCCGTCGACCGACCAATCGGACGCTGTAAGCTGTTATTAGTTCATTTATGCTGTTGACAAAACAGCACTTGACACTCAGCTTTGACAGCAAAGTTGTTGACGAGCATTGTTACGAAAACAATAAGATTGCTGCTCTGAAAAAATGCGTTTAATTTCTTTGATTTTGGAGTGTGATGGTTTAGAAAACTCAGTAGCATTAGCTCAATGACCTAGAAAACTTTATAACCTTTTGAACTAAGGTTCGTAGTAAATGAAATCGATGAGGTAGAGTGATGATTGGTTAAAAATTCGTGACGTAGCTTGAAGTCCATGTTCCACGGAGATTTGAATTAACTGCAATACACAAGTGGCAGTCTTTTCGTCACGCGTTCGCAAGTGGAAGCTTCGTCACGCGTTCGAAATTTCGAAAGCGGCTTGACGAGTTTTTTTTTTCGAAAAAGGCCCGTATGATCTAACCTTGTTAAACCTTTTCGAACCTTTAACCATGTAATCTATACTAATATTATAAATGCTAAACTGCGTGTGCTTGTATGTTACGATTTTACGCATGTACCAATAAACCTATTTTAAAAATTCTTTCACCAATAGAAAGCCACATTATATGCGAGTAATTTAGGCTATATATAATGGTAAGCTCTGGCGTTATGAAATTATAAATATTAACATATTATATTTATTATACGTTTTCTGTCCCTAACAAAAGCGAGTTATTGCTAACGTCAGAAGGAAAGCAAAACAAATCGTTGCCGTGAAAACGATGTTGATATATTTGCGGGAAATTTTATTTCAGGCGTCGTAGTTAATATCTATCTCTAAAAATGAATCGCCGAAATGTATGTACGCGCATAACTTCTGAACGACTGCACCAAATTGGATAATTCTTTTTTTTGTGTTCGTTATTTTGTATAAAACTACTGGTGAGCTCTGGCATTATGAAATTTGCAATAAGTGGCACGCTAGCTGTTGGGGGGAGGGGAACTTGGGTAGGGGGTCCGCAGGAAGGGGGGAGGGGAACGAGGTAGGGGGAGGGAACTCGGGAGGGGGGTTTGCGGAACGGGGGAAGGGGGAGTGGAGTAGAGAGAGGGAAGGTGGAGGAGGCAGAGTGGAAACGCGAGAGAAGAAGGGGACGAGGGATAGGAAGGGAAGGCGAACGAATGGGAAAGGACACGCAGGGAGAAACAATTACTTTATTAAATGGCATAGCAACGCGTGCTGGGTACCAGCTAGTAATATATAGATGATAGTTTAGCAACTTTTTTTAAGCTATTTATTAAATTAAGCAAATATAATAATTAGATGCATTTATTTCGAATGGGGTATTTCCACAAACCAGGAATACCGCTAAAAACATGTGGAAGATTTAAAGATTATTTTTCTGAACATGATTATCGCATTAAAAATGTTTAATTTTAATATTTTCATTCATAATTATTGATTTCAAAATACGCGTAAACGGAACGAAACGAAAACGGCCCATGACTGCTTGTACGCAACATGACGTCACTAGAGTCGCCGTTCCGAGGTTTATCACCGTGTTACTATCAAACATCTAAACATTCTCGACTTGTTCGGGGTTATAGACGGTTTTATTTCATATTTAAGATGATTGTGTTGTTTCTACAGTTTTATATAATATTGTCCAGTTGTAATGACTGACAGTAGTATTTTTAACGGCGTAATCCGACAACTTGCCTAAAATAGACGCTACAATGAGTAACATTAATTTTCTAAGCCCTAAATTTCGGGATTTTAAGACGATATGGTAATGAAAACATTTTATTTACACAAACCCTCATATTATATACGTTATATAATGGTTTCAATATTTTGACAAAATAGAGTTAATTCCGGCCCTTTTAAAATTAAATTGGAACAAAACAGCAAATGTCAGTTCGTTACATAACTTCCCTGTCATAAAATGACGTTTAAAACTTTGGCCATTCTACAAGTAAATTTCCTTATTTTAAGTGAATACCGCACAAAAGTCCCAACTGCTCCCAAACATCTGGAGCCAGTGAGACTATGGCATCCCATTTGGGATATTTTGTGAGGTTGAAGGTAGTGGGGAGGAAACTTTGAAGCAACGTTTCAATTCTGAAAGGTGGTCTTACACCAGGGCGATACTGAAAGTATCGTCCACTCTGGACTCTCATGTACCGCAAATACAGTACATATTATTTTAAACGAATAAATTGTGAAATGCAAAAAAACTTATTCAAAGACCGGTCAGTGGCTGATTTGGCATCGCGTTTGGGTTCTTTATCACGACACAAGCAACATTATCCTGTTTCCTGTGGTGGTAGTAGGAGATTTTCACATAATGTCAGATCATTCGTAACTCAGGAATGTGTATGTCTTGATTTAAAATAAATAAAAAATATATTTTTTAAAGGTTTATTATAAAATTTATATTGTGTATTATATACATATTAACGCCGGGATTGCTAGTCGAGAGCCTTACCCCTCGACCACGGAGGCAGTCATTAGTGTGTAGATATCCATCTTACGACTGTATATAAAGGTGTTTCCACGTTTAAATTATGAATTTAAATAGTCAAAAACGAAAGGTTTTTTTTTTGTAGTTTAAAATTTAAATCTGAAAAAAAAGGCACGGGGGCTCCATCGAAGCCTCCTTCTTCTTCTTACTGTATAAGGGCCAATATATACTGCAGATATTACACAACTGCTGACCCTGTACAAATCGCAAGTCCACCTGTTGAATTTGGCAGCCACCTTTGGTCTAGAGTCCCAAAATACTTGAAAATTCAGAAAGCACAAACGGGCGGTCCGTTCGATAGATTTCCCTCTCAAACAAACGGATTGCAATGTTTAGCGCGCAGGTTTCAGATGGGAATGGTGTCCTTGTTCTACCGGTATTTCAATAGAAGATGCTCCGAGGACCTAGCGTCATTGAACCCTTCGGCGCACATATTAAACGCACGCCCATCATTTGTACACGGTCGACATTTTTTGTCGCCTTAGAAAGGGTCGTTTAAACATCTTATTTTGGGTTTTTCTTGTAGTATTTGTAAACATGTGTACCAAACTATACATGTTTTGCAAGTGGGAAAATATAGGATAAATATAAAGATATAATTCGAGCAAACTGGAAGTCAATAAATAACACCAAGTACAACTTACGAACTCACTACAGTCACCTAGGGGCGGCGATCGCATGATGAGAGGCGCCTGTGACGTCACAGAGTGAACGGGGGCAAAAACATCGTTTTGGGGGCATTTTCAAAAGGCGTATTTTAAAACGTTATAGAAAGTTAAGTCGTCGTCATAAAAATAAAATAAAAATTCCGTTATCATCGTAATTTTTTGCTTAATTTTTTTCAATAATAAAAAAAAAATTGTGGAAATACCCCATTGCCGTTCAGTTGGGATATGTGTTAATCTAATAGCCTTTATAAATAAATCATATAGAAACATAACAATACTTAATCGATTCTAAGGTACCTGTGAACAAGATAATTAGTCATGCATGATACATACATAAACGGTTCACAGGCGTGATTCTTGCGATAATGCATGCCTGTATGCATATCTGTGTTTCTAGTCGAGTGGTACATATTTAGACAATGTTAATTAAATGATAGAAACATAACAAACGAATGAATTAATCAATCAATCAACTAATTGAACAGCCAATAAAAAAATAACCTATCAATCCATCAATCAACCAATGAATCAATCTATAAATCAACCAAACAATCAACAAACCAAACAACCAATCAATCAATCAACCAACCAACCAAGTAGGCAATTAATCAAACAATCAATTAATTAATCAGTCAATCAACCATCCAACCAAACAACCAAATCAAACAATCGACAAACAATCAATCAGCCAAACAACCTACCAACCAGCTAACAACATATCAAAGAAACAAACAATCAATCAACCAACTAACCAATGAATAAATCAATGAATCAACCAACGAAACCAAATAATCAATCAATCAACCAACCAATCAACAAATCTATCGGTCATCGACCACGGGCATGTGCCTAGCATGGTGGACGAAAAATTCTCAAATTATATAATGAATTAATGTAATTAATTAATGAAATTAGTCAATGTATAAAGAAAAATAAAGAAAAAGTCACCTAATCAATCGATAAACCAACCATCCATAAGTACAATCAATCAATTACGCAATCATTCAATCAATCCATCACTCAATCAATCAATCAATCAATCAATCAATCAATCAACCTGCCAGCCAGCCAATCAACTACAACATGACCAATGCAAGTGTAGCAAGTAGGGAAAATCAATAAAATGTAATAAAATAATAATACTCTCAAACAATTAACCATCCCAATCACTCCAATTCCTAACAACTGCTTTCCTTTCTTGCAGAGAAACTTGGGAGAAGGTGAACCTGACTTGGCATGACAACGGCACACTGTCCTACCACCAAAGGAAGACGTACATCTTCGACGATGTCAACTCGGCCGGCTCTGAAGATGATGTGGTGGTCGTACCCAACATTCCCATGCTCGTAAGTTAGCAGTCATTTTTAATAATTTCTATTGAGGTGGTCTGAGAGTTTCCATAAACTTTAGCTCTCCCTAGAGTTTCCACAAGCTCTCCCTCCCGTTTTTCACTTCCCTTGACAGTAGTCCAGTGCTTTCAATTAGTTGCCAGACCTGGTGATATCTCCTACTTCTACAGGGTGGCTCTCCAGCTATCTCAGCCTTCTTCCTTTCAAGGCAGTATATTTTGGAAGTTTCTTTATCCTCTTCACATTTCCTACAACTATTTGTACTTTCGACACCCAAAATCTGTGTGTCGCACCCGGGGGATAACAACGGCACAACTCAAAAAACTACTTTTTTCAGGAGAGCAGTTTGAATATTTCGTTTGAGTGTATCGAATCAGTTTTTTAACCAATAAAAATATATTATTTCACAAAAGTTGAAAAGCAGTGTGTTAATATTTATCAGGTTTAATATTATAATAGTATTACAATGATCATTGTGCCACTATTTTTGCTTGAATTCCAGTAAAACATTATTATATAACAATGGCATATTTGCTTTTAAGGCCACAATAACATTTTTTTAAATTATGCCTTTTTTATTGAAGATAGAATAGATATCCAAGAACATTTTTTTCAAGACTTGTGCCACTGTTATCCCTCAGGTGCGATGTGTCTCCTGAGATGGAACTGTCCAGTTAATCCCTAACTTGATTGTGGCGATTCTCCTATTTCTTTTCTTTTTTACCATGTACTTATTTACATATATAACTAATTCTACGTTTTCGTACAAGCTCAGAGGTTTTTATACTAAAGAATGTGCTTCGCCATTTATGTACTTTGCTGAAGCTGTTCGGAATCGTTGTTTGTCACTAGATAATCCCAGACTGGTGTTGCGAGCTGCCTCTTGTTTTATTTCTTTAAAAACGCCTTAAAAATTGAAATATGTTTCTTTAATTTACCGTGCTATCTCTTCTTCCAGAGCGCCACTTCGCAGTCAAAGCATGCAGCACGCTTCCTTCGTCTGGCCATGGCCTCCATCATGGACATCCTGAAGATCAAACCCTTCGTGGAGGTCAGCGTGGGACAGCTGCTGTGGGGCTACGAGGACCCTCTACTCAAGCTAGCCAAGGATGTGGTGCCTAAGGAGCAGAAACTGCCATACGAGGAGTTCGGCCTTCTCTACGGGGTGAGAAAACAAATTATTTGACAGTCTTGACGCAGCCAAACTCTTATTATTGTTAGTTAAAAGTTGTTGGATCAAAACTTTAATAAAGGTTCCCGGGGCGGCGGTACCCATTCCCGCCTCCCAAATTGTAAATTGCAATATTGAGCATCGGTTGTTTTCTGGCTAATTGTCAGAGGTA
Organism: Glyphotaelius pellucidus; assembly: GCA_936435175.1. Classification (NCBI taxonomy): domain Eukaryota; kingdom Metazoa; phylum Arthropoda; class Insecta; order Trichoptera; family Limnephilidae; genus Glyphotaelius; species Glyphotaelius pellucidus. The sequence goes on from OW386560.1 coordinate 12,205,165, forward strand.
GTCAGTCAAAGTTAGATGTATATACCTATATACTTTTGTGTAGCATCTGGTGACTACTTGACAGCCACAAGGTACTAAAAAAGATCAGGGAAGGCCACGCGAAAGGGGATTTGAGAATGCTTCTCTCAATAAAGGTTTTAAAAGAGGTTAGGTACATAATATAAGTTTTATTGGTAAGTAAAACTATCTTATTATAAGTTATTTTATAAAATTCTCAAAAAATATGTTTTAAATTGCAGAAAAATGGCACTTCCAAGGATCAGATCAGCGTCTTCACCGGCGCTATGGACATAACCAAGTTTGGTTTGGTGGACACCTTTAACGGCAACAAGAAGATCCCCCACTTCCCTGGGGAGTGTTCCCGCATCGACGGGTCGGATGGCTCCATCTTCCCTCCCCACATCACCAAGAACACTACTATTAGGATCTTCGATAAAGACCTGTGCAGACTGCTACCCCTCAAGTAATTTTCTTTCATATTGAGACTGTGTTGACTCTAAGGTTGGGCTGTTAGAAATTTCTAATTGACAATCAGCCCCATTTTGAAATATTTGAATGACCCCTTGGATGGGCCAACCATTGTGTATCAAATGTTGAGTGTTGCGAACTCTATCGTTGGTTGGTGCAATTTTGTCAGTTGTTACTCTGGGGTCTTTATGAAAAAAACAAATATTTGCTACTTTGTTTTGCTTTTTTAAATTTTGCTATTTACAGTTTGGAACTGTTTCATCCTTCTCAATACATTTTTGAAGAGAACTGAGTTGCCAACATCTGTTGTGTTGAGCACAAAAGACAAATCGATCGTCCAATTGATTGGTCAGAATCTCCGAAAGAAATTTAAGTTAAGAACGCAGTTACATGTAAAAGTGTACCCTCTATCTGGTACAACACTCAGATTGCCCATAAATGCCACTAAATCAATTATAATGAAGAAAAACTTTTAGTAAATTAAAAGAATGTTGATGTTTTGTGGGTCACTAGTAGGATATTTCAAAATATCATACTAATGTACCGGACCGTTATGCTTTCCGGTGTTATTGTACAGCATGTTTAATATGTAAAACACACACATGTGTAAATAATATTTGATTTATAGTGAGCATTTGAATATTGCATTCCTCATTATCTCAAAACTTAGTATTTGGAGATGTCTGACTGGACGATCGAAATGTTAACAATATAAAAATGTTAGCAATATTAAAAATACTGTTCTCTCCTCAATCAATTTTCAATTTATAGTTGGCCACACAGAGAAAGACTAGAATGAGCCAATCGTTTATTTTAGAGTATGAATGCGAAAATTGCTGCTGGAGATTTTTTCAACCAGTCGCATTTGATATGCAATACAACTTGAAAATACACGACGACTGGCGTGAATTTCTGACTTAAATCTGAATCTAATAAAATGTTGCCATTTTCCAGGTTCGAGAAAGAAGTAATCGTGGATGGCGACATCCTGGGTTACCGCTTCACCCCTGCCGAGGATGTGTTTGCTGACCCGGAGACCAACCCGGAAAACATATGTTTCTGTCCTTCAGGGCCACCCTGCGCACCCAATGGACTTAACAATGTGTCGCTGTGCCAATATGGTGAGTGCTTCAATCTGAACAGTTAACAAAGAGGGAGTATAATTTCGCATTGATGAAGTTTTGGTTTCATAACTCCACTTAACAATAAACTACTATGTACAGTACACGCTAAACTTATATGCCGACCTGATCTTGATACGATCCATTCTTGCGCAGGTACAGTCAATTTATTGACTTTACAATGACTAAGCGAAAGAGAATGATGCATAAAATTTAAGTGAGATAAATAAAGGCATGGGTGCTTTTCGGACCTTAAACTCGCCTATTATGACAATTTCTGTACCAGAGTGAGATCGGTATTAAAGATTAGCTTGTGCTATACTTATGAAGGTATATTATTTCTTACCATTTTTCTTTTGCAATTAGGTCAGCAGTGGTCAGCAAACTTTTCGAATTCCAGCGCCCTTGCATTATCCAGATTTTTCCCAGATATTATGGCCTGTATTTAAGCCCGCCGTCCCACTGACTCGGTAACGGTGAGAGATCGACAAAAACTTGAGACCCTGCAGAGACCCAGAAAAGTCGCACAATAGCTGGGCTGCAAACCGTAATGAACTTTACTTTTCTGCGCAGACTCTTCGGTTTTTGTCGATTTTTTACCTTCACCAAGCCAGCGAGACGACAACCTCCCACATATTTCACCAAACATCAAAAAAGATAATCAAATAAAAACAATGTAATTTAAATTGTAGATTCTCCTGTGATGATCAGCTTCCCCCACTTCTACCTGGCTGACGACAGCCTGAGGACAGCCGTGGAGGGAATCTCACCCCCCGACCCAGAGAAGCACAAGTTCTACATCGACATCCAACCTGTAAGCAGACTTACCACCTTTTAAAACTGAAATAATGTTATATTAATGATTGTCGACCGAGTCACGTTTTTTTACAGAAATTCAAAGGATGGTTTTTCCTTCTTCCGTTCATATTCTTTGTATTTATAGAGCCTAAAGCATGAATATGTTGTAGAAGCCTACTTTTTTGGTAACTACTCTAGATTTTTATTCTTTGCCCCACCTTAAATCAAAACCTGGCTACGCCCATGAACAACATCATCATAAAAAGGTTAATGCGGCTTACAAGTTCTGGTTTTTTATCAAATATAACTCCAAAGTCTCTTATTTTAGTTAATATCTCTAGTTGCATGTGTTCTATCGCATAATTAAATAGTTTTGAACATTTGTCTCATGTATGAAACAGCCCCGTCTATCGTGTTATGATTTTCCCAATAATGTTTACTCCAACGAGAGGTAGATACTCAAATTAATTTTTTAACGTAGTATTTTACACCAGTTGCTTCTGTTTACATCTCCTTATCTGTGTATCTGGAAGAAATACTAATTTGTGTATGATTTATTTGCAGGAAATGGGAACGGCTCTGTCAGCGCGCGCCCGAGTGCAGATCAACTTGGCCGTGTCGCAGGTCATCGATATCAAGCAGGTTGCCAACTTCCCCGACATTGTGTTCCCCATCATCTGGTTCCAAGAAGTAAGACTAATTATTTTATTAATCAAAACGTAACGTTTTAAAGCATAACTAAGGTATGAATTAAATCAGGCATGCCCAGCATGACCTACAGCCCAATTGAAGATTTTTTGCGGCTCGAAATTTCAGCTTTCAATGTTTTGGATTTTGGTATTCATTCAAAAAAGAAAAATTAAATACTCTGAGTAGAGCACATTTTGGCCATGGAACCATTCAAGCATTTTTTCAGTAAGTTTTTTTATAAGCCCAGAAAAAGGAAAAGTATTAGACCTATAAAACTGCTTTAAAGTTCAAAATCTTCTATTTACAAAACCTTTTTGCAGTTATTGTTTTATTGTATTCGGCCGAAACAAAAACCGAAATTTTTTGGACGTATTAAAAATCTATTGTTTATTGAAATTTGGCTTATTTTTTACACTTATACAGACAGCTAACACGTTTTAAATGAAATAAAAAAAACAATAATCGAAGTATGTGAAATTTTTTTATACTACTGCTATGAAACAAACAAAAATTATAAAAATTAACAAAATATGTCAACCGCTTCTCGGAACAAAATTTTGTCAATAATCAACATCTACATTATAAAGGAAGGACTTAATTGAGTATTTTAACCGGCCAGCGAACTCAGCTGATGATGGCGGGTGACACACGAGCTACGAACCCACCCAAAGTCAGCCGAACGACGCGCCATAATACACGAACGCAGAGTTTCGGTGCGGCAGATTTTTTTACCGAAACCGAAACCGAAACAACCTTCAGTCGGTCACTAGATAAAATATTAAAATATTTGTGCCTGAACTTTGCAAAAATAAAATAAAACACACTTTTTAGCAATGTTTTTTTCTAAAATAAATCAAAACAGGCGGCTGGTGTTAAGCGGAAATTTAAACCTAATCGCCATCTACATAAGGAGTGTTACTGTTAGAGGTCTGATTCCAAATGTTACACAACATGTTGCATGGCCTTAAAGGGGAAGAGACGTACTACTCGTGTTCATGAACTAACTTATTCTTCTGTTTCCAGGGTATTGATGGACTCCCAGAAGAAGTTACCAACCTGATGCGTCTGGCTACCAACGTCCCACCGATAGCCAAGATGGTGCTCACGTACGCTCTAATTGCCTTAGGCATTGTCCTGCTGCTTGTGTCTGTCACTTGTCTAATCAGGTAAGACTAATCATTTCTCTATGATTGCAGTTCGTAGTACGAAGTGCATGGCTCGTATTGACAGCAAAACCATAGGTACCAATTGTAAAAATATTGTTAAATACTTACAGAACTTTTCAAAATTTAATTTTTGTTAAATTTTGAGGTGTAAAATTAGAATATGTTTCACCCTTCAGGGGTGTTTTAGGTAAGCATTTCAAATTATGGAGAAAGGAAAGTTGAATTTATATGTTAATTTTATGGCAAATCTCAAAATTAAGAGAATTGCCATAAAATTAACGAATTGGAAGATCGAAGTCGGATTCAGACTTAGAAGAGATGAGATAATGGAGGGAAGGCAATTTTAGATAAGGCTCGATAGAAGAGAGGATATTTGTTAAGAGAGGGACAACAAAGTTCCCACTTCTAGACTACAGAATGTACCATCTGGGGAGTCAAGGATGTGTATTTTAAAAAGATGAGAAGGAACGGAACAATGTCCAATTTTCATTTGAATAAGTGAGGAAATTTATTTTTTGAAAAAGGGGGAGAATCGTTGAACCACGGTTTTGATGGGATAGTCCTTTGTATTGAAGCAAAGCAGGTTCCCTTGGATTGACCAGCAATGTGCCAATACTCTGCCGAGATATTGTGGGATCTATCTTTGATGAAGGAAAAAATGTCAGATGGGGGAATGTGGTTTACGAGGGTAATGTAGGGTTGGATGCATTGGGGACACCCGAGGAAGACATGACATTATCAAGCTAACCAAATACTTAAGTCGGGCCATGTCAAGAGTCGAATAACAGAATGGTATGTACAAGATGATGTATGAAGCAGGAAGTAGGTGCCGAGAAAGAGATGTGTGGCCGTCAATCCTCTCTGTCTTCCCGGTGGAAACATTGTAATGGTTAGTTAGTTAGTTAAATGCATTTGCAATAATTTTCTTTCTAATTTCAGATCATCGCATCGCCAGAGCACTCTTCACTTGGAGGGTTCCAACTACCTGGCCAACACCAATAAGGAGAACGGCAAGGCGGCCAACGGTAAAAAGGGAGACTCCAACGGGTACGAGATGGGCGCCACGCCCAACCACCGCTAACCCCTTGCTGCTGAGTGGCATGTTAAATTATTTACACCTAAGACAATAATCCACACACGAAATTTAATGTGCTCAATGAGGCCAAATTGAAAAAGAACGAAGCAAGCAGCTAATGTATAAATAATATGATTGTTTTGAGAGTATTAAAGTTCAGCTGTTAATGTTTTTATGCCATATATTGCATTGTAATTACCAAAACTTGGTAACTCCGAATCAGCGTTCTCAGGTTTCACATCTTGCCTTTATTTCCTTTCCATTTCCTCACAGAACATTTGTTGTGGCATATATGGGAGAGGAAATAAAGTTATGGTCTTGTGTGGAACTCGAAAACGATGGTTTCAGAGTTACCTAGTTGTAGTAATTACCCCGCGATATCATTTATGCTGCGAAGAGTAATAATATTATGTCATATTATATCACATGCCACACATAAATATGACACTTGACATGGCGCTAAACACATGACTTATGGCATAAATATGTAAGTGTCAAACACTCATGCCATAATGACATGAAAAATTACATATTATGACATAATATGTCCAGTGTCATATAAGTTAATATGACAGCTATGTTTGGATAACAGTTTTCCTGACTATCCTGTTAGGTTTGCGGTAATCACATATATTTTCAAATGTTGTGCTTCATGCTGAAATTTCAAAAAATTTTATTAAAGTTTCAAACTCTTCAAGTAATAAAACCTGCAAGTGCTTTCTTGTGTGATTTAAAATATCTTTCCTTCAGTTCTGTGGTAAATAATATTTACATTATTTTTTAGACACTACTTCTCCGTCAATGACAAATTTTCCGCCAGTCATGTCTGTTTTTATGTACTCAAACCACATATTTTACAAGCAATTAACATGTCTTTACGATGTTGAACAAGGAAAAATCACACAAAGAAATATGTTATTCATATTAGTTTGATTTCACAATCTATTCATGGAAATATTGTAGAAAACAAACGCTGAAAATAAAAAAACGTCTTGTTCAAAACATCATTTGCACATTGAGAAAAAAAACGTTGTTCAGCTGCTCGCTTCTACAATAGTGAGGGTGCCCGCAGACCAGAGACTTTAGTTGCGGAGACGATTGGAAAACTATTCCAAATTCATACAAATCCAAAAAAAAAGTCCCTCTCATATACCGTAAAGGATTTTCTACCCTTTTTATGACGATGCAACGATCTCCACATATAAAGTCTCTCATCTGCGAGTGCCCCAATACTTCTGTAAATAAAATATGCACAAACATACCATCACTTTTATATAAGTACTGAAGGGATATGCAGAGAAAATGAAGTACTAGAAAGATTGTTATGCCAGACAGTATCTTTTTCAATTTGGTTTTACCAAAGGTGCTAAGCTCCTGAAAAAAATGCCTTTTTTCAAATTGTACCCATGAAATTTGACAAAAACATGCTGTTTTTTTATAGCTTCAAGTTGTTATTTTTATAAAATTTTGTAATTCTGTCCATTATAATAATTTTTAAGAATTTTGGGTATTAATAACCAAGAAATGTAAATAAAACTACCATATTATAGTACTTCTTAATTTACTTTATACTTGGTTGTTGAGAATGTTTCGCTTCATGTAAAAAAATAGTGAAACTTGTGACAAACACATATTATTTAGTTATGAAAAATGTAGCTTTGTCATATGAAATAAACTATCAATAGCTTAGTGGTGCAGAGAACAAACATAGCATAACTATGTTTAAAACAATGTAGTTTCATAACAATATGATAAAAGTACTTAATTTACTATTTATAGCAAAGACAAACTTCAACGGAGCAAAGGCCAAAATATTGTTATTCTTTTTTCACATAGGTAGTTGCTATAATAAATGAACATAGTTGAATAAAATTTAAAGAAAATTGAAATCAATTTGTGTACTGTAATTTTGAAAAACATTGTTCATAATTTGAACAAAATAATATTTTGTTGTATTGACATTGGAAATTATTTGCAATTAATTGGAAATTAAATGTAAACCGTCCATAGATATATTTTTTTATATTTTAACAGAAATCAACACATTTTAGTCAATAATATAAAATATCGGTAAAAATGTAATATTTAGTAGATGAATCGTTGTTTTCGGTTCTAGAAAAACTATTGTTTAGCAATATTCTGTAAAGTTGAAAAAACAAGTATAAAACTGAATGAATTTGAATGATTTTGATATTTTTTACTGTTGTCAATAATTGACTTCATTAATTCACAATATTTTTTTATCTCTTTTACAGTTTTAACTAATTTACAGTTCAAACTAATGGTCGTTGTATTCAATATGTATAGCTAAGTCAATTAACACCTAAAACGGCTTTCTTCAACTTTTTTTCATGGTAGATTAACTTGCAGACTGGTCCCATGTCAATAAACCCGAAAGGGTATAAATACTAATAAATTTGTTGTGAACTACCTGAAGTTCACGGTGTTGCGGAAATAAAACCTTAGATTTGTATAAAAATTACATCCATGACACCCGCCCGCCATAAACACTCTTCAAATAAAATATAAATACATGAAATAATCTGAAAACCAAATACTAATTCATTGTCATCTCAGACCCTATTGACAATTTATCAAACCAAATGACAAACCCTAACTTAAGTGTAGGTACTGGTTTGAGTAAGTAATGCTAATTCGAGTTGGAAACAGCGATGTTATGCGTGGCTTAGGCAACTTTAGCAAAGTTTGACTGAACACAGCGACCATATGATGTGTTCTGTGAGCACAATTACATTTGATGACAATGAGACCATCTTTGAATTATAATACATTATAGACAGATAATTTTGAAAGCGTTGAAGGATAAATGAATTTATTTGAATAATTTGCAATGACATTATTAATGGTGTCGCGGTGCGAACATGTTTATAGAATAACTTTATTACTGTTGTTTTAAGTTTTCTCTAGTTTTAATAATTATTATGTATTTTAAAGGGCCATACGGTGCATTGCGTAGACTTAATGTGGATAGCTGGGTTTGTGAAAATACAAAATGATTACGATACATCAAATAAAAAAAATATTTTTCATGCCAATTAGTTATAAATATCTATTTATGTAAATTCATAGAATAAAGAAGACCACATGAAATGTGATGTAGGTGTGTTTTGTGATCCAAAAGTCTGACCATTCTTTGCTTAAATTTCAAATACAGAACCGTGTTTCATCATTATTGTGATATTTTCATTTCAATCAAATGGGATGGCGATATACAATGTCAGGAAAGTGTAAAAGAGAGAAAGCACATTCTAAATGATCTAGAACCAAAAGGTGCTAAGTCGTGGCAACATTATAGGTTTCCATTCAAATCTATATGGATTTCGTTTCTATTGTGCTTGCTCTATTCAGTGTGTAAGTTATAATCTGAGAACTGAACATTCTAATACCTGTTCAACGAAAAGAAATCATTTACAAAAACAAAGCAATCTTATTTAGAAATCAATCGTATCTAAAGCTTCAAGTACATTGAGCAAGTTTACAAGCTACTAGCCGGCGAATTCACTATCTGCTAGTAAACACGCTCAGTGTAATCATATTTGCTAGGTAACTAGCAGGTTTTACACTGAAGGAGTTTACTAGCAGATAGTGAATTCACCGGCTAGTAATTTGTAAACTCGCCCATTGTAATCGAGGCTTATGAATCTGATTGAGCCCTTTTTGAATTTCATAAACCCCGTTGAACAAAATACATTAAGTTATAAATGCATTAAATATTATTATTAATTTTAGTGACAGACTTCTTGACTCTATTTTTATACTGATCTACCTTTCATGTTGGATGAGGTTATCTTACAAAGATGTAAAAAAAAACTAGTTTCATGCAGCTATTAGCATCAAATTTTGATTAGAAAAAGTAGCAATATGTTGCAAATTGCAATAAGTCAAAAATAAATTTAAATTCTTAGTTTTCTTGTAAATATTAACACACATAACATTTACCATTCAAAGTGGTTTTGTTATTAATTTACTAAACTCACAAATTTCAAAATACTTAGCAATACAAATAGATTTAACAGGTTTACTGCCAATAGTTGAGTTCAAATATTTTGAGAAACTCCGCAGTATAACTTTCAATGCTTTGTGTAAATCTAGCAACTGTTATTACATGCATGACCCTCTGCTTCAAATTGTTGTCCATGTGCAGTTTTGACTACCTACTTTAATTTTAATATTATAGCGTGGGTGACAGTACTTTCCAAGTTTACATATCGGAGTTTTTCGAGCCCTCACTGTCCAATCCAATCACTAGCAGTGATCCTGTTAAGTCGGTTACGGTTTTGACTCCCGATGCCATGCAGATATATATTGTCCTCCCATTTTGTTTGTGCACTCAATTAATGGGCATTGGATCCAGGTGCTATGAAGATTATAAATTTTCGGAGCACGTATTGGAATGAAGTGTGGCATAATCCGCGCTCCGAAGCTTGCGTGTTAAGTCTGCTAATGTGTATCCAATTCCAAAACATGAATAAGGTATTTTTTTACAATAGAGGTGTACATAGGTGTTCTTTTCCAACGCTCAAATCTTTAAGACTCTTTTAGAATAAGCGTTTGGCAGGTGTAGGCATATATTTAATGTTAAGTTTGTAAATGTCCAAAATTTGTATCTTTTGTATTATGCTAATATTAAAAATGATTATAATCTTAAATGTGTTTCTTTCTTTACGCTCCACCAACTTATCCACAGTTCAGTATAATTAAACTAGTAGTTCTGTAAACAGTAAACCTCTCTTCCAAAAACGATGTTTCTAATTTTATTTTATTTATGCCAGTGTTAAATTGAGCGACACGGTTAAGTTGGGTTAGTTTAGTTTACATGCGAGCTAGAACAGGGAATCAATCGCCCCTTTTTACCTCAACTAGCTCTCACGGAGGCAGGGAGCAGTGACTCGTGTTCAGGTCGCGGGGTGCCTTGACTTACCTCACTGATTAATAAACCAAAATCAAAATTTCCCCAGAAATCATGTGATTTTTAAGTAGGTATTTAAATACCTCATATGGTCTGTATGGGTCTGTCAATTAAGAGTAGAAAATATTAAAAATGGAACTAACTAATTTGTAGGCTGGCAACACAAATTTAACTGTCAAATATTCTTTTAAAGCGCAATGACACTGCATATATAGAACGCTGTAGATCACATTTTAAAAACATTTTTTTGTTCTTAACACTTCCGTACCGGACCAGGGTAACGCACTTACACTAACGAGAGTTTTACGCTGTATCTAAGTTGTTTTTTAAACCACATACTCAATAATTTGGGTAATCCTAGAAAAACTATTTGGTTATCGATCTGCATTAAAAAAATTAATATCGCATTACTACTTTTCTTAATATTAATTCATTTATATCAAATTCCGGTCGAGAATCTGTCGAGCCCGCCCCCCTACCCCTCCGTTCGGGCGTTACCCCGTATCCATCCGCTGGAAGTATCGGGACGATTCTAAGCGATAGTAAGTAATTTCTGAGTTGTTAGTGGGAAGGACAAGATCCCGTTTGTTTACACTGCGCATCTAGTTTGCTCTTTTTACAATGCTATAATGTTCGCTTGCCGGTCAAAGATCATTCGGTCTGGATCGTTTCCGCTACGCGCCAATCGCCAGTCAATATTCGGAAACAAAGCGTTATGGTGGCTATCGGCCCGCCTTCTCTGTTTTCTATGGAGAAATACGCGTTATGGTCTAAATTCGTTAGAATATTAATTATGACTTTATTTATGAAACGATTTAGATAATGACTACTGAAATAAGATGAATATGCTTCTTTCTAATTATTACCAAAACAAATTTCCAAAAATTGTGTCATTAACACCCTTTAATAAGCAAAACAAATTGGGGTCCCCGAGTGACCCCCCTTCGGATGAAGTGTGATTTTTTTCTTTCCGGGACGAAAAGGTTAAAGAAAAAAAAATTAAGATCAGAGAAGCACTGTTGTTAAGATAACTGTCGACATAAATTAGATAATTATTGACATAAATTTGATTAAATGGTGTTTACAAAATGATTTGCTTTCGGAAAGGAAGAATCACTAATGGTGAGTTTAGTTACACTACTTTTAGATATGAGTTAAATATATTAAAATGAAGGTTACACAGCTTTACATTTCCACCATGAGTTATATTTTTAGTATTGCCATTTGAACAACAGTGGCGCCCTCCTGTGTTTTCTAATCTTATTTGACAAACTGGGCTTAATTATAAACCATGTATTTATTCTTTGTAACATTTTTTTACTTCAAATAAAGAATTATACAGGTTGTCCAATACCAGTTGGCGACTCAAGTCGCTATTCACAGGACAGCGATTTACAAATTTCAATGGCGGTCTGCATGCAGGGAACTTCTCAAAGACTAGTTGTAGTCAATGGTGACGCAACCAGTCACTCGCACACGAGGGCATTTTGGCACTTTTTTAATGCAATTTACTTACTGGTAGAACACAACCTTATTCAATGCGTAGCAGTTGAGTAGTAAAACTACGAAATTGAAGAAAAATACAATTGCCTTGGTTTTGGCTTACCACTTTTGAGATTTCTACCACGTGTCTATAAATTATGTATAACATCATTGCCAACAATGAAATGATTTTTTTACTTACCCTCATTGGGTTCTGAACCAGCAACTTCTAAGTTCAGAGTCAAGTATCTTACTGCTCGTCTGTGGAGGTCTTCACTTACCTTCTCCCTCCCATTTTTCTATTTGCTTTCCACTGCTGTCCCAATAAATTAACAATAATTTGGTTATGGATTTATTAAAATCAGTAGAGATAAGTCGACAGAAGTATGTTGTGGGGGTGTCTGTGTGCCCAAATTAAGCTAAATTTTTCTTTTCTTCTGATGAAATTGATCAAATTTCGAAAAGCGAAATTATTTCTTGAATTGATAATCAATTTTATTGGTCGAGAGTTCTTATGTAAATTTGCGAGTTATTAGTTTTCATTCAATTCCACTATTATTCAATTTGGATTTTTATAAACCCCCATAATCCTTCCCAGATCTTTCTCTCTCTCCTTAAAAAAAAATCCAAATAGCATCCCCAAAGATGACATAGGCCCTGAGAGAAATTATTTTCCTCAGGTCCTCCTGTGCGGAGCTAAATAAAAAATACGGTAAAAATAGTGTTATCACTAGGAGGCGGAATGCGGAGACAAGACGAAAATTCCAGAGCCACTAATTATTAAAGGCAAAACAATTAAACTATCATTATTTGACCGGTCTATGAGGCCAACAGACTTAGCTAAAAAAGATAATTTGGTTTTGGCCTATATCAGCATATCACTCACCATACATTCCCAATGTTTTTGCTTCCGCCAGCTGCCTGCTAGTTATCACAAATAATGTACTTTCATAACAACATCAAAGAAACAAATTATATTTATTTTTTATATTTTGTTTTATTGTGAAAAATTATTTTTGTTTAAAAATACAATTCCTTAACATAGCTTTCTTCTTCTATATAATTTAAAACTAACCATACGGAACTACTTCTTCATCATGGAAAATGTCCATTCATAAATATTATTTGTATTTTTTGAAAATGTTTGAACTTGGTATTGAAAGACAATAAATTCATTTATGTATACTTAAAATGACAAAATAAATACAGAAAAATTGCATCTTTTTGTCGACAGAGTTAAGCATTAATAGTTTAAGAATTCATTAATTATTAATCTACACCCTTTACGATCGATCGCTGTGAAGCTATTGTTGTAAAGTCAATAAAAAATTAGCCAGTCAGAATCAAACAACCCAGAGACTCAAAATTTTAATTGCACAAAAGAAAACTGTGTATGTTTGTTTATTATATTATTTCCCAATATCAAATATTTATACTATTAATGAATAACTGTGTCCAATGAACATGCAAATAAAAAAAAATCGAGAACAAATGTGAAACTAAGGTTAGGTTGTTTCAAACTTAGCCTCGATGACATTGAGCGAATTTGCAAGCTACTAGCCGTCGAATTCACTATCTGCTAGTAAACTTGTTCAGTGTAAAATCTGTTAGTTAGCTAGTATACATGATTACACTGAGCGAGTTTACTGGCAGATAGTGAATTCGCTGGCTTGTAGCTTGTAAACTCGCTCTATGTAATAGAGGATTTAGTCACATTTTTTGATGACCCTCATTCTCGACAGCTCAAGTCGGGAGGTAGGTACAGGTACCGCCGCTCCGGGAACCATCTATTAGATAATCAATTCTCTGTCATAAGTCACCCCAAGCGGTTCACTACGTTTGGTGACTTAGCAGGAGTGCCCGGGTTCAAACAACCCATGGACTGCGTGGCAGGCCGGATCGGGAGACTGGTTAAAGGGATCGCCTTGGACCGCAATGGATTACTCCTGGACTCACGGACTGCCAGTTTCCTAACCAATCCTCATACCTTTTTCCTTCCCAGAGCCTCCACTCCTTCCTTTTCTAAAAGGACCCGCCACACAGCAACCCCAAAGACGACATAGGCCTTGAGGGGAATTATTTTCCTCAGGGCCTCCTGTGTGGAGCTAACGTAAAAAAAAAGCTAATCACATTTATTCTAAAACTGAAATGGACCGAGAAATGGTGTATAACTGAGACCGTTCAAATGAAAAAATTCATCAAATGCAACAGTTTGAAACAACCCTACCTTAAAACACATTGAATTGAAGTTAGTTAAAAAATTGTGTGATTTAATTTTAGAAGAAAATTTTTTTTCCATGCCAACATTTTTGGCACTAAAATGCATTTGACTTGCATTATTTGCGGGACAGATTTCAGATTCACTGAAAAAAAAAAAACAATATTCACAGTAGAGATCAAGAGAAGAAATAATAATTAATAAGATGTATTTTCATCGCCAATGGGAATGATCAAGTAAACTTGAAAATTCACAAAAATTTTCACATTTTACTTTAAAACTTTTTCTGATTGAAAAAAAAACTAAGTAGGGGTAAGTATGAAAGTAAATTTTCTTTACGATATTTTCTAAAATTAAAATATTTACAAAAAAAAATATTATATCGCATCTCACCATTGTGGCGTGATGCATTTTTTACACTAAATATAATAATACAGGTTTTCACCAAGAGTAACAAAGACAAACTTCACATACCGCCGGTGACTGTACAAGAAAAAAAAAAAAAACATATTAACTAGTTTGTAGTACAATTTTTTTTAATGTTTTTAGTTCGGTTCGTCGACAAATTTACAGACAATTTGGATGGAAATTTTTAGGAGCTTTTTCCCTTTTAAATAAAAATTTGCATGTTTGATAAATATGGCGATCGTCCAGTTGATTAGTCAGACATTTTCTGGGATGTTCCGGGATCTTCCCAAACGTTCCAGACTATTCTTGAAAATTCTAGAATATTCCGGGAATGTTGTGGAATGCTCTCGAATGTTCTAGAAATTTCTAGAGGGCAAAACTTTCAGCCTTTATATCTTCAAAAGCACGCCTTTCAGGTAAAAACAGGAACCTTTTTCATGGAAGGGGGATGGAGGGCTACCACATCATTTAACTCCCTTGATCGTACCGGGACTCGTTTCTGAGTTTTAGCGGCACGCGCATTTTAGTACACTTTCTTTTTTATGATTTAATGTGTAAAACGCAGACAAATGTAAATAATATTTGATTTGTGGCGAGCATTTGAATATTGCTTTCCTCATTATCTCAAAACATATTATTTGGAGATGTCTGACTAATCAAATGGACGATCGATTCAGAATCATTCTTAACACATTGGCGAGCACTTGCTGGATAACGGAGATTCGTGATATGACACATGCTATCGCATACACCTGTTTTGTGAAGTCAGTGAAAATCAGTAATAAAAAATTATTGTCTTTAGGTGTGACACTATCAAGTATGGAAGTGTTCGTGGTGTGATACAAATAGACAGGCTACACACTACTGTAATACGAAACTTGACTTCACAATCCATTGTGTCGTATCACGTCCCCGATAAAAGACGTGTACGTACGTTTCATCATATCACATCTCCTCTAAAACGACGTTAATAGACGCTGTGTCTAATCACATCTTCTCTAAATGAATGTGTTAATACACATAGATTACTGAAATAATACTTTGTTTCAACTTAATTACAATAAGAAACTATAACATTTTATTGATATGCATAATTACCAAAATCATTACAAGCTTCCGGCATCCGTTTTTCCTACTTCTTATAATCCCTTCGTACAGCCCCTCCCTTAACTCGCCTCACAACGCTGAATAACTGGGTGGCAACATTTCGGCAGTTCCTCTATTTGCAGTTCATACAAAAAGCCCAAGCTAAAAACCAAAAAACCTCTAGCAAAATGGATTCTTAGTTTGGGTTTAATAAAAAATGAAATGACCTAAAAATCTATTTTACTGTTAATTATAGGTTGCAGTTCTATCAACATGAGATGGCAGATCAGATGGCCGCCAAACAAAAAGATATTAAATATTAATTTTGATTTGAAGGAACCATCTATTAAATTGCACAATTTTTGATTTCCGATAACTGAAATAGTTGTTGTACTGTAATTAAGTTGAATAAATTGAGATGAGATGGAAAAATATGCATTTTACCCAATTTATTAAAAAAAAAAAATTATACATAATGTCCAGAAACTCGTAGGTGTAGGAAAACTGGTGAATCTGCAACACATTTGGAGTAGATTTTGTAGAAGTTTTTGATTTGAGCTTTCGTTTTCAAGTAAATCCAGTCCCAAGTTTTAATTTTTTTATGTCAAATTTAGGGGGTTAATATAAATTGTTTAATATCTCATAAGCGACGAAGCATAGAAATTTTGTGCTGTGAAATTTTTTTATTTCTTTAGTTGCCAAAATTTTTTTAAAAATGTTTAAATAAAAATTTATGTATAAATTTACGAAATATAAGTAAATTCAACAGTTTCCTGCTCGAGTTTCCGGACTAAGTGTAATTTCTCATTTTCAGTTGACGCCATGTTGTAAAAACCACCCTCGATGTGACGTATATGATGATAGTATCAATTAATTATTCTAACACAATAATCTATGCATATTAGGCAGGTACTAGAGTAGCGGAATTCTCATAACCTAATCTAGAAGGAATTTAGGCAGTTTTTAAATAAATAAAAAATTATACTAGCCCATTAAATTTAATTTTAAAAAAGGTTTTAAAGCTAGTTTTTTTTTTCACTTTTAATGTCTTTACATCGCTTTTCGCAGAATTAGTACCTACCTAATGTAATAATATTATTGCAGAATAGCAATAATGCTTATTTTTGTTGGTTCTTACGGAAAGCTCTATATGTCTTATGTTGTCTATTGTCTCAAAATTCAACATGGCGTCTGCTGGAAACCAAAATGCATTATTTTGCAATTCCTCCAAAGTAAAATATGTGTCGTTTCTTATAGTAATTAAGTTGAGTCTGAATACTGCATTTGCTTCTTCCACTACCGGGTGTAAAGAGTCAAAATACACAAAATAATGAAAAAAATATACAAGATTGCCCCTCAATCAGTATAATAATAATTGGATGATTTGTAGAGCGCCGTTATTGTGAAAAATTGCCTCAAGGGCGCTGTATGTATGATTGACTTGGCATCCAAACTGCCGTCAATCTGTTTGTTTATAGAGTCCAACAAGAGCGTTGGATTTAAATTGCTCACCAGTTTAGTTTTGTTAGATTGGCGGCATTAAAAACGTCACGCCTGTCATCTGTCATTGTCGCAAGTAGAAGTTATGGACAACACGAAAAAAAGCAACACTCTTCATTGTGAAAGCTCATATTTTTATCCAAGTATGGAGAAAGATATGCAGAAAAAGGACATGGATATGTAATACGCACTAGAGCAGGGGTCGGCAGACAGCGGTTCGAGACACCATCGCAATACATATTTGAGAGGCAGGTGTGGGTACAGCCACCTCGGGAACCTTTTATTGTATAACCAACACTCCTGTCATAAGTCACCCCAAGTGGTTTGGTGACTTAGCAGAGGTGCCTGGGTTCAGGGGGTGGGGTTTGTCTAGGTCTTGGCGGCGGATGTTTGCCCATCTACTGACTGGCTGAGGGAGACCTTTTGACCTCTCCATCTAGACTCCCTCGGCCTATCGATTTGCACCGCAGTGGGAGGAATGAATTCATACATCCACCACTCCTGGACACACTCTCCTTACTTTCCCTAAAAAGACCTCCACACAGCATTCCCAAAGATGACAAAGGCCTCGAGGGAAATTGTTATCCTGTGCGGAGCTAATCTACAAAAAATATATACACAGGGTTAAGGGACGTACTTAATTCCTGACATTTGGAGTAAATAAAATTTTGGTCATGGTTGATATTTTTGATTTTTTTTTTCTACAAAAACATAAAAAAATGGAAGGTGTTGGACAGTTGGAGACGGGGTAAAGGGTTGGTTGATTACTCGGCTGAGTGACCAGTGATGACATGAGGAAATTTTTTTTTTCATTTGATTTTGAAGAAAAAAATTTTGAAAAAAAAAGGTCATCAAAAAAGTCAACGGAGACCAAAATTTCATTAACATTTTTCGCTCCAAATAATGTCAGGAATCACTGGTTAAGATAAGTCAAGTACATCCCTTAACACCCCCTGTAAATATTTTATATTATCATAGTGGGGGCATGTAAATATTTTATATTTACATGCCCCCATAGGTACTGCATCAAAATATAACTAGTCATTGAAAATAACAGCTAGATGCTATCAGCATCCAACACTACTGAAGAAAATTTTGTGTTGAATTTATTTTATAAAATCCATAGCTATGAATATTATGTATTGTTTTCGCAGTCTTAGTGCCACAGCGCTAATTTACGTGTCGGCTCTTGGAAATTCAGTTAATTTAATATTTGACTCTTCTTACTAGAAAGTCAGCCGACCTCTGCAAAGGGCAAGTCAAATAAATTAATCTAATTTAAATTCAGCGCTCTTAAAATGAACAATGTTATAACAGAAGCCAGTCGATCAAAGTTACAATATGTATTATGTTTCGTATCTAACGGCTGTTGTTCCCAATCCTATTGATCAACTGTTGAGCCGAAGTTTTGGCTCAACACTCCTCAAATGCACAAATACGCTCTTCCCAACGCAACTCTCCGACCAACAGGCGAATCGAGCATTACAAAACAAATCACTTAGCTGATCGGAGACTCAGATTGATCGATCGAAAAGTTGGAAACAACGGCTGTAAGTCTTTACAGATTGATCGGTAGAAATCTAACGGCCGTTGTTCCCAATTCTATTAATCAACTGTTGAGCCAAAATTTTGGCTCAACACTCTTCCCAATGCAACTCTCCTAACAACAGGCGAATCGAGCATTACAAAACAATTCACTTAGCTGATCGGAGACTCAGATTGATCGATTGAAAAGTTGGAAACAACGGCTGTAAGTCTTTACAGATTGATCGATGGGTCTAACTTATCCTGACTTATTATTAATGGAGGTTTCATCAAGTATTTTCTTTTTCTTATGTCGACGAGGAAAACACATTTGATTATTTTTGAAATATCATCATAAAAAAAAATAAACTATAATTTAATTAGGATAGTCCAATCACTAACTTCACTCAAAAGCGTATGTCGCACCAAAAATAAAATAGTTATAACACTGTGTTTTGGTTAAATGACGTTATTCTGCACTTTTGGGAAAGAAATATAGACCACGGTGTAAGCATAAAGGTCATCCTCTTAATATCACGTAGATTCAAACAACGAAGCCTATTTTCGCTTGCTGAAAATGTGTGGAACAACACCTTTGACCAAAACACAGTCACATCGCGTATCCCACGGAAAAAGATCATAAGTCAAAATTTGATTTTTATCTCTGAATTGTAAAGTGATTGTGATTATCTAACACCCACAGAAAACCGTATTTAAGTTGGATCGTTCTATCAAAGACGCTTGTCTGTTTTTGACGGGACCGCTTGTTTCATCAATTCAGTTTCCGCTCTCTTATAAAATTTATTTTTTTGACTTACGACCATTTTCTACGAGATGTGCGATATGTAATATTAATATTGTCAATAGAACTTCAATATTTTCTTATGTTAATTAGATATTGTCTTTAGATTCTAATTCACTTCCATCGGGCCACTCCTGTAGTCTTTCTCACTATTTAAATTTCACAGCACTCGAGAATTTCGCTGGTCGAAGCCTGGGATCTATTCCACCCCCAGTTTTGGAATCGCAGAAGATAGGACTTAGAAGAAATGGATGCAGCCTGGCTATTCAGATTAGGGCGCAGGCATTAATCATTCAAACAACAAAACCATTCATTATCACAAAGGAAACTCTTCTTTTACACATTTCGGCTCTACCCAAGTAATTTGCTGTTGAGATTTCACTCCCCACAGCTCACGAGGGAGGGGTATTTGAGTACCCTGCCACTTTAGAGTAGTCCTGTTGTAATAAGTGCAAATGTTCCTGAAGATTATCGAAGGATCGTCGCAGATTTTTTTATCTTCATCCCTGCAGGACCAACCAGCCAATACAACCAACAATTGTGTGAATACCGCTGCCCCATCTGCTCCTTAAACCGGCTTCTGCCAGTGGACTGAGTATATATGGATGCTGGATAAAATCGCATCCGATATTGATATATTTGACTTCAGAGTTTCAAAATGGAAAAGCTTTTGATTCTTGAAAAAATCTCTCCTCATCAATGAGACCTGCAAACTTTTGTTATTGATGTTTAATTTCAAAAAATTTCATCACACAACTATCATCAGCTATTGCATAATATCCTGTTGAATGTTTTTCCGTTATCCTTTTTCCTTTTGCTTCCTTTACTTCTGCTGATTTGGATCTCTCGTTTGATAATTTACCAATTCAAGCATTTTTTTACGCAACTGTTAGGAAAGAGTGGCCCTGTGACGTCGGGAGATAACACGAGGTGATACCTTGGGGTGATATCGCGGTGACACCTTGAAGTGTAATCACGGATGAGGTGGCAGCCTTCAGTTTGCATCATCAGTGCTGGAAAGAGTGGCCTTGTTAGGTGACACACTGGGGTGATACCTCGGAGTGACCTTCAGTTAGCATCATCTGTGCTGGAAAGAGTGGCCTTGTTAGGTGACACACTGGGGTGATACCTCGGAGTGACCTTCAGTTAGCATCATCTGTGCTGGAAAGAGTTTGTTAGGTGACACACTGGAGTGATACCTCGGAGTGACCTTCAGTTAGCATCATCTGTGCCGGTAAGAGTGGCATTGTGGGGTAACACGATGGGATGACACCTACGGGTGACAGCACATGGGGGAAACCTGGGGTGACATCACGAGACGACACTTTGGGGTGAAAACATAGATGACGCCATGAAGTTACATCCCTCAGTTTGCGTCACTTATACGGCAAAGAGCAGACCCACCGGCCACACACCACACTTCGAATTTGCAACGTCGCACTAAGAATCACCGCCAAGTTCCGGCAGTCTTACTCCTCATGGCTTGTGAAGAGGCGACCGCGGCGGGACTGGCGATACGGGGCTCGGTGCTACTGCTAATCGGCGTACACAATGAACTGGCGCGAGTCTTCGGGTGACTCGAGCTGCACAAATTGCGCAGTGCCGCGCGAGTCGTAGCCACTGATGCGGCTCATGCTGCTACTGCCGCGGGATCTGTAAAAGTATTGATAAATATAAGTATACTGATGTCAGCTACATTGAAACCACTCGCTCTTTCTCATAAACCAAGCACCTCGACGGTAGATCCTAAACCGTTATGTAAAAATGTTCAAATAGAAAAATGCACATTGCAAAAAATTTGCAAGGACAGGATTGTAGTGTTCTATCATAGTACGAGGGTCGTCCAAGAATTAAAGACCATTCTAATTTTAACCGGTTGCTTGCCGATTGCGCGACAAATTAAAGTCTAAAAAATATTTTTTGAAATGCGATTTTTAACCTTAATTATAAAGAAAACGTATGAAGGATAAGGTTAGAATCGCTTGGGGTATTCTTGTTCTTAAGGTATAGAATGCTTTGAACACATCTATGGAATGAGAATAATTTCTATGAATTCTTTATGGATCTCTGGCAGTTTTTTTCTGTGCATTTCAACTGTCAGATATCGGTTGCATCATTCTCATAAGAAAGTTTGTAAACATATGAATTCGTCAGATAAACACAAGTAATGTGTTTTTAGGCATAGTTTATTGTTCAGGAATGTGTTTCGGTAAATATTCCATAAGATAGCATAAAATAAACCCACAAAATATTACGTCAAAACATCGCAAAATTTACAAGTTTCTTCCAGTGGGACGGGACGAGTTAAAATTCATTTACAACTGTTTGTTTCCAAAATAAACAAGATACAGAAGAGTACGGAAAGGAACTCAATCAAATACACCTTGTAGCTGTGGGAGAATCCGTTTTCCATAGACTTGCACATTTCACAAGTATACCACAGACAACATACAGAAATTGAAAATATTCTATTTTGACTCCAATAAGTATGAGGTTTATACGCGGAGTTTGAAAGTAACAAACACGCAGGATTAGCGCGGTTATAAACTTTACAATTTTTTTATAAATCCTACAAATATGAAGTAAAGAGTACAATACAGGTTAATTCATTAGCTTTATAGCACTATAATAAATTTTTATGTCTCCATGATAAAATTCAAAGGTATGATTTTTTTTAATGTTGGCGAAAATTTAAAAAATGATCTTCTGGAAATCTCGAGCAAACGAGGCAAATTTATTTATTTCGCGTGGTCGCTCCAGTGGTTATGTGGAAACCAAAAATAAATTTAATAAGTTTCTATTTGCTCTCACTACGAATCGAACACGCAAACTCTTGGCACAGAGCAGAGCCAAGTATCTAAACGCTCTGTGCCAGGGGTCTGAAATGCTTAATTTACTATTGTAAACATTTAATTTACTATTGTAAACATTTAATTTACTATTGTAAACATTTAATTTACTATTGTAAGCATTTAATTTACTATTGTAAACATTTAATTTGCTATCGTAAACATTTAATTCTCCTTCACCTTTCACATCATGAAATAAAATATTAACTTGCTTAGCTTTGGCGTGTGTTAATATGTGTGACTTGAGGTTGGTGCTCTGCGCAAATTTCTTGTTGCAGCCGTCAAACGGACAAACGTACGGACGGTCACCCGTGTGGATGCGCACGTGCGTCCTGCAACCAAAATAAAACATTATATAACAAACATTACGTACAAATAAAGTGTTATTGAATTCTGTAGTCGCAGTGTAGTAGTAGTGTAGTGTTATGATATGAATAGATGAACCCTGTGGAAGTGGGATATATTTTTATATGCTAGCGGAGGGTCGTTTTAGAGAAAGGAAGGAGAGAAAGTTCTAGGAAGGAATAAGATAGGTAGGAATCGGGGGTCAATGTGTAAGATACAGGAGTGATAAGCTTATGAATCCATCCCTTCCACTGCGGTGCAAGCCGAGGGTCTGAATGGAGAGGTCTAAAGATCTTCCTCAACTAGTATCTCCCGATCCGGCCCGCCACACAGTAGGTGGGAAAAAGCATCCGCCGCCAGGACCAAGACAAACCTCACCCCGTGAACCTGGCCTCCCCTGCTAAGTCACCAAACATAGTGAACCACTTGAGGTGTTTTTATAAATGAATTGTTATTATAATTGTATATTAATTATTAGAGCCTGCTGAGGACACACCCTTTAAATTTTTAGAAAAATACCAAATAGTACCGAAGATGACCGTCAAAATGTTGATATTGTGTGACATCACGGACATGCTTGGCGGCCACTGCCGTTCGAATTAAGAATTGTACTAAATGGGCCACTCTTTTCAGTTCAATTCAATTTATTCACTTTAAAAATATATCAAAATTAAAATTTCAATTGTTTTTAAAGTAGAGAAAATATTAAGATTTAAGCATATTAATCACACTAACGCAATAAAGCTTGCAGTCTAAATTGTGCTCTTGTGTGACGTCACGATACACGGTTGCATACATTTTACCCAAGTTCACCTTGAAAGCTCAAAACTTTGTCATTTTCAGAGATATCGAAAGACTGATTTTACTGTCGTTATGAACTCTTAAATTTAAAACATTTTCATTAAAACAAAAAATTATGAGAAAAAAATCTCAATACTGGGATGGTCCGACACTAGGGAAAACGGTACACACTAAGGACGGGTTGTTTCAAAAAATTTGATGGATTCATCAAATATTTGATGTTGATTTTCACGTTCTGTGTAAGTTCTATTCAAGTTCTGTGATGATTTCAGTTTTGTGAAGCAGCTGGCCTATGATGATAAAAAAACAGAACTCGAAAAGAACTTACACAGAGCCTGAAAATCAACTTCAAATATTTGATGAACTCATCAAATTTTTTGAAACAACCCGTCCTAAGTATAAAGTTTGATTTATTGATTTTTTCAATATTTGATATTCAATATTTCTTTGTGTGAAAGCACTAAGAAACACAATGTATGTAGTGTTTATGAATATACGTCGTTGGCACATGCATAAAGTTTGAATTCGCTTAGGCAAGTTAATCATTTATTAACCTGACTATGCGGATGTCACATTTGTGATCCATCTGCGACTATTGCCGAATGTGGATGATGCATATTCGATCCAAGAAGTTTCACTAAAACACATACATTGTGGTCAAAACATGCGGTGTGACGGGAGAGTTTGTGTTGAAAGAGTCGGCATTGTAAATTTTAAAAGAGATTATTTAAGAAAAAATGTCACCACACGAGGGGTTTAAGATTTTTACGATCTCCTGACCGCATACCGGTTGGCAGACATCCGGCCTGTGTTGTTCAATATTTCTACCGGTAGCTGAATAAAATAGAATGTACTAAAATAATAAGTTAGGTAAGTGAGTTTAGATATGTTCTTTTTTTTCAATGTTGTGTGTGTTTTGTTGTAAAATCGATTCCACCAGGAATGCAGGTAAGATAAACTTACCGCAAGTTAAAGTCTAGCGAGAATCTCTTCCCGCAGCCCTCAAAGGTGCACTGGAAGGGCTTCTCGCCCGTGTGAACCAGCTGGTGGCGCTTCAGCTTTGAGGATTCTACAAACGCCTTGCCTGCAATACAAAAACAGAATATTAAAACCAATCCAGACACGATATGTTCGGAATATTAAACATAGTCAGTAAACTTAAAAAGGAAAATTTTACAAGAACAAGAACATCCATAGCTAGAACACAAGCAAAAGTGTGCAGATGCATGTCTCTTGCTATGCGCAGAAAGGGCATGGTTTATTAATAGTTCGCCAGCACTCATTGGTGGCTTGCCATACCAAACTCTGCGCCCGCACCCCCTTTTGGTCTTTTGTTTTGTTCGGGCCAAAAACCAGTTCTGTCCAAATTTGAAAAGTGACGCTGATTGTCGATTTGATGAAGTCCGAAACACCTCAAATTATTAGTTATTATTTACATTATGCACTTTCACTCATAAAAAATGGGTTGTTTAAAAAAAATTTGCAGTTAATCAAATTATTAAGTTAATTTTAACATTCTGTGAAAGTTCTATTCAAGTTCTGTGATTATTTCAGTTTTATGAAGCAAATGGCCCAAAATGATATAATAACAGGACTTGAATGGAACTCACACAGAACGTGAAAATTAATTTCAAAAATTTAACGAATAAAATTGTAAAAACTGTTAATTTTTTTTTAAACAACCCATCCTAAGAGAGGGATAGGAACATAGATAATAGAAACAAAGGAAGATATGGCATGGAAAAGTGCTGACTGTTGTTGAGCTACGTCCAAATTGCACAGACTATCAGCAATCTTTACAATTTGGGAGGCGGGAATGGGTACCGCCGCCCGGGAACCTTTATTGGATAACCAACACCTCTGCCATAGGTAACCCCAAGTGGTTCGCTACATTTGGTGATTTAGCAGGGGTGCCCGGGAACATGGGGTGAAGTTTGTCTAGGTCTTGGAGGCGGATGGCCAGGACCCACTGAACCCCAGATTCCTACACACCCCTTAAACCTTTTTCCTTCCCTTCATTTCCTTAAAAAAAACCTCCACACAGTATCCCCAAAGATGACATAGGCCCTGAGGAAAATTATTTTCCTCAGGGCCTCCTGTGTGGAGCTCATGTAAAAAAAAAAAAAAAAGTTATGCATTTGATGTGTAGGTAGAAATAAAGGCGGGCACCGCTGTTGGTAGATGCAATTCGCAGTCGTAGGTTTCATACTAATAATGGTTCATGGCCCATCTCTCTTGTGATCAGTTGAAGATGAGTGAGTGACTTACCGCATTCAGCGCAGACGTGAACGCGTGGTCCGTGCGTGTGCAGGTGCTTGCGCATGGCGCTGTTGTCCCGGAACATCTTGGTGCAGCCCTTGTGGGGGCATGCTGCCACACCCGCGCCACCCAAACAACAAACAACAACCATATTTAATACAATATCGCTCATTACATCACATCATAGCAAGCGCTACACTTTAATGCTCACCTGACCTTGATATCGATATAATCGTCGCAATATGCAAGTTTAACCAATCCTATGCTTTAACCGCGCGCCAGCGCATGCCGAAAAAAATTAAAAAAAAAAAATTTTAGAATGCGATTTTAATCCTTATGTATAAAGAAAATGTATGAAGAACAAGGTCAGAATGGCTTGGGGCACTCTTGTTCTCGACATAACAGATATTCAAATCACACCTAGCCACTCAGAACAAAAAATTTATTAAATTTATCCATGACTTCGACCTTCATTTTTGCCGCGATTCTAGCTGTCAAACTGTGAGTGTCGTGGGTCATGAAAAGACGATAAAACCTATCAATTTGTCAAATAAACCGCAAGTAATGTTGTTTTTAGGCAAAGTTTATTGTTCAAGGAATGTGTTTCGGTCAATTTTATATACGATAGTCAAATTCAAAACTTTGCAAAATTTATGAGTGGCATTTGAAAGGTTAAGGTCCGAAAGGGGGCATGCCTCCCTGCCCACGTATTTCTCTGTCGCACATATGGTTTACGCATCTTTCGCTTACAGTCATTGTAAAGTTAGTAAAGTGACTGTAACCTGTGTGAGAATGGATCGTATCAAGATCAGGTTGGCATTTAAATTTGACGTTTTTAAAGAGACATTTTTATTTTTATCTTTTAAATAACTCACTAGAGATAATATCGAAGAGCAAAATGAATGAGCATATTATATTATATACATATATTTATTATTTACAACTTCATCGTTAAAACAACAAAAAAAAAAACTTTTATTTTTTACTTTAAATCAGTCCTCAAAAAAATGGTCACCCTACAAAAGTCTACATGTTTACATGAATGTACTACCTAGCGCCAGCAGTTTAGATTTAATCTCAACCTGTAAGAAATGCAACAATATTTTCTTTCAATATCTGTATAATTTTGTGTTATTTTGTTAATTGTAGAATTGTTAACCTCAACACAGGCTTGTCCTAGTGAGGTTGCAAATTGTTTTGTAAACATTTTTACCTGCAATGTAAAGATACAATAAATAAATAAATAAATAAATGCATGCTTGGGCACTAGAAATGCAGGGCTCTGGACCCTAGGGGTTAATATTTGTGAGTACAGGGCGGTTAAGCAACTGACCTATGGTCCTGTCGAGGCTGTCTTGCGGCTGTTTTTTCACACGCACCCTGTGACCGGGGCGCGCAAACTCCGCTAGCTGCTTTGGGTCTGAGAGGTCTAGACCTGAAAAACAAATTGAGATTAGTTAAACTAGAAATAGCAGTCTAGATTGATGAAGACTGGATTCTTTAATTATGTATTTATTTATTAACCTTATCTTCGCAGCTATCACATAACGTGTGACTCATCGGAGGCCATCCTCTTACGCATATGTGATCCATGAAGGTTCACTAAAACACATTGTGTCGAAACAAACAGCTTGGGGGATAGATTGAATTGAAAACGAGAGCATTGTGGTTAATCTTGAGTTAGATCAAATTAAAAATAATAATTTCAGTGGTGTCTCTGTGTAACTCCAGTCAATAATCTCTAAAACTGGAATTTGCTTTGATTTTCAAAACTGAAACGGAACAATTCAGATAAGCGATAAAGCATGTACCAACCATTTGAACCGCACCAAAAGCTTGTACAAAACGTTTCCGTTTCACCGAGTTTCAAATCACAACGGTGCTAAAGAAGTTTTCATTTCAATAAAAAATAAATGTTACAAAATAGAGAAAAAATTATGATCTTGAATGGTCACTAACCAGGTATTCCATCGGCAGGTATTTTTTTCCCTGTCATATATTCCGTGTAGTCAGGGTCTGGCTCCGGATTGGATCCTTCATCTAGAAAACAAGACACAATACTTGAAACTAATTGTACAATAAAACTCCTTTATAAAGTTTCCATAAAAGCATTTCCATTAAAAAACTGTATTAGCTTCTGAGCATAATGAATCAATTCATTTTCAACAATTGAGGCGCTCAGCGAAAGAGTGGCCCAACCCACAAAAATTCGTAATCAGCGAAAAAATTATATTGTTATATATTTTTGTCTACTATTTCAACTGTGTTACTATTTCAAAGATCCTTTGAAATCAGTGAAAACTAAAATTGGGCCACTGTGGCTTCGTAGATATGACAAAAATATATAATAATATGTTTTCCCCGATTACGAATTTATGTGGGTTGGGCTACTCTACCGCTGAGCGCCTCATTTGTAACATAGTAATCGAGAGAATCTACACAAAGGCATAGCACAAATTTACTTAATACCAATCAATTTGCTAAAATCACACAATATTATTCAAAACTTCAACAAAAAAATGGTAATCTATAGTTTCTACAATCCAAACAAATAAAAACTGAGCCTTTTTGGTTTAACGAATTTTCAGAATGTTTGAAAGTGTGTCGTTTTCCGGAATCTTTTAATGTAGATGTTACATAGTCCAAAATTTTTATCGTTTAAATCAGATACTGGATCAGATAATCGGAATTACCAATGTTATATTCCCTCGCTAACTTCATAGAACTCTCTCTATTGAGGCCAGATATATCAGTTGCTTTTAAGCCTGGCCGGCTGAAATATCGAGCTTAGCACATAAATCCGTATATAGGTTGTAAGCAAAGATATATCCAATGTATTAAATGTGTATGATTTTGAATGGTGACCGAATGACTCAAGGAAATCAACTCAAAACCTTTGAAAAAGTCGTTAAAAGTAATGAAAAAAATATATAAAAAATTGGCTAAATAGGTTACGTCAGGTTAGGTTATGGAATATTTAAAAAAAAAAAATTGTAGCTTTTAATGAATTTTCAAAGAGATGTTGAGTTGACTTGATTCTGAACTTGAGAAAGAAGTATGCAAGGAACCGATTTTAATAGGGAAACATCTTCCTTTTTTCTTTGCAAAACCAAATTACTGTCATTGTAATGTTTCAAAATGTCGGAGAAAACGGCCACAGTATATTTTTATGTGGGTTTAATTTACAAGTTGATCTCTGATAAAGTTCCCCACTTCAATCAGCATGGTGCTGCGTGCGAGGATGCTGATTGCAAATATTATCAGTGCGCTATTTATGAAATTATGTCAATGATCCGCTGAAAAAATTTTCAATTTTTCAAAGTCTGTTAACGTCTTATGTTGTTTTCCACCCACCCCACCCCTCCTCTGAACCCGATGTCAGATTACGGGAGGTTCGTATTATAGTGGGTTCGGATTACAGAAACTATCTCGGCAGAATGATACATTCGCGCTCGTGTGAAATTCCGTTTCTAGGAACGGAATCCAGAAAAAACCTACAAACAGATAATTCTTATAGAATAATTAAATGAAAACATTTGTTAAAACACCACTATATAATCAATGTTATCAACATATTTCAAAAACAAAGTTTTCTTCGTCAGGATAAGATTGATATGAATCTTATGGAATTCATATTTCATAAGAACAATATTCTGTCTCGATGGGTGAGGAGCACATACCACTCTATTTAAAGGGCAAAAATGTTCAATTTAGGAGGCGGGGATGGGTACCGCCACCTTGGTAACCATTTATTGGATAATCAACACCTTTGCCAAAGACGAGAGGTTTGCTACGTATGGTGTCTTAGCAGGGGTGAAGTTTGTCTAAATCTTGGCGGCAAATGCATTTGCCCACCTATTGTGTTGCAGGCCGGAACGGAAGAGACTGGTTGAGGGAGACCTAACCTAGACCTCTCCAGTCGGACTCTCTCGACCCATCACCTTGCACCATAGTGGGAAGGATGGATTCATATCTGTGTCACTTTTCCCAATCTCTCCTGATCCACTACGCAATATCTGGGCAAGCCAAAAGCCGCCAAGACCTAGACAAATCTCACCTCATGAACCCGGGCACCCTTGCTAAATTACCAAATGTAGCGAAATACTTGGGGTGACCTGTGGCAGGGGTGTTAGTTATCCAAAAAATGGTTCCTGGGATGGCGGTACCCATACACGCCTCACAGGTTGAATCCCCATTGAGAATACGAAAGGGGCAAATTATTACTCATTGGAGTGCAGTAGGAATGAGTGTGGAAATTTAATATTACCATCATCCTCTCCGGTGGCCCACATGGTGACGCTGAACTCCCCCTCCATGGTCTTGATCTGCACCTGCTTCTGCTCCCAGCGGCGCGCGGGGGCCTGGCCGGCGCGCACCGTGGCCACGCCCACCCCCGCCCCCTCGGCCTGCACCTGCAGCCCCCCCACCTGCTGGTGCGAGGGGTGGAGCTGCTGCTGGACGTGCTGCTGCTGTTGCTGCTGCTGGTGGGATCTGTAAATAGGGATGGTATATTGAATTAACGAACAGACACCATGACAATTTGGACAGCAATGGACCCTGCCACCCCAGAAAGCATTAATTGGATAACCAACACTCCTGCTGTAGGTCACCCTAAGTGGATCGCTACTTTTGGTGACTTAGCAGGGGTGACAGAGGTGACAGGGCTTATGGGGTGAGGTCTTGGTGGCGGATGCTTTTGCCTATCTACCGATCGGGAGAGACTAGTTGAGGGAGACCTTTTAATCTCTCCAGCCGGGCTCTCTCAACCTCTCCTAACCCTCGCAGTTGAAGAGATGGATTCATATGTTCATTACTTCTGAAAATATTGACCCCCAGATTCGTGTCCACCTCTTACGCCTTTTTCCTCTCTTTTATTTCCCTTAAAAGACCTTCCACACAGCATCCCCAAAGAGGACATGGGCCCTGAGGGTTTTTTTGTTTCCTCAGGGCCTCCTGAGTGGAGATAATGTAAATTAAAATAATGTAATGTAAAATAATGTAAATCTTGTAGTCCTGTGAACACTGAACAGTAGACCTCGCATCCAAAAGAGCATGTTCCTAATTTTCTCTTATTTAAAAAATCAAAAACCAAAATTTTCTTTGAAATCAAAAGATTTTTTTGTAGAAAAATATTAAATCATTGATTAAAAACCTACCTCCTTAATTATAAACCACATATTTTAGATAGCTTTTCAAAAAATTTCAAATAAATAAACTATACAATTTTTCCAAAGAAACATCTCTTTCGAAGTGAAAAATCTTTTTTTCAAACTTTTGTTGGGCAGGTTTACAAAATGCAATGTTGCCAAGTCTAACAACATGACTTGTGTTAGTTGCCAAGTCACACTTAACCCTTTGTATGCCGGAAGGTATTTGTATGGCTGTACATGGCAGGCCACGATTTTTTTCGCAAATTTAAAAATGAATAAAATTACATTTTTTTCAAACATATTCAAAGGATTTTATGAAGACTTACCAAATATGTACACTGCGTGTTGTTAGTGCCGCCATTTACTCAGAAAAACTCAAATTAATTTTTTACAGAATGTCAGGGTTGTCACAACTTATCATATTATTATAATGTTACAGGAATTAATATTTGGATAAATAATTTATGTATGGAAATCACGAAAATATTATTTATTATAAGAAAAGAATTTAAAATGAATATTATATAAAATTAATAGTCTTCTTCCGTGTGGTAGTTTTCAAAACACGGTTCAATGCAGAGAGCCACTTTGCACTGTTTGCACCAATACCTCGATTCTTTTCTTTGTTTTTTTGATAAACACACCACACATCTCGCCATTGCTACAGCTTTTTTCCCAGTTGGGGGTAATTTTTCCATGAAATGCCTTTCTGTGAGACGTGATGGCAATTCCATATGCCTTTTCCTCGATGAACATTTTGGGGGTACATCACGTTTATGTTCATTTATCAGTTGGCGAATCACCTCCAACTGAAACTGTGCTAGGGGCATACGTTTTCCGGATTTTTGACGGTATAGTATATGGGCATTCAGTAGTGAAAGGTCCATTAGGTGAAAGAACATTTTTTTGTACCACCTCATTGTCTTCCGCGATGAGTGTACACTCGACAAAACCATATCGGATTGGTCAACTGCGCCCATGTTTTTATTGTAATCCTGAATACATTCAGGTTTTATAATTGGTTCATTTCGGTAAGTAACTTTTCCAGTATCAGTTAGAAGAGCTGGATGAAGAGTTGTTAGCATAAATACCTCCCTTTTATCCTTCCACATTTGTGCAGAGATAGTGTCTGTATGATAGGCTTTCATTTCCCCTTTCTTTAGTTTGATGGTTAGTTTTGGCATCTCTTTTCGGTTTCTTCTTACAGTACCACATGCATTTGTTTTTCGGTCATGGAGCTTTTGAAATAACAGTGGACTAGTATACCAATTATCAATGAACAATGTATGTCCCCGATCTAAATATGGCTCCATGAGTGTCATAACTAAGCTTCCTGAAATGCCCACATGTGGATGTGTAACATATTCTGTCGTTTGTCCAGTATAAACAATAAAATTCTGAACATATCCTGTAGCACAGTCACAAATCACAAAAAATTTAATTCCAAAGCGGCTAGCTTTCGATGGAATGTATTGACGAAATGACAGTCTTCCTTTGAACAGCAGCAAACTTTCATCAATACATATATTCATGTAAGGATACATGTATTCTCCAAATTTGATTTTGAAATAGTCAACAACGAATCTAATTTTGAACATCTTATCCCCCCCTATTTGTTGAGTATTGTCACAAAAGTGAAGCATACGAAGAATCATTTGAAACCTATTTCGTGACATTGTATCTGAATATATAGGTGAATGTAGTAGGATATCTGTAGACCAGTGATCTTGTATCTTATTCCTTGAATTGCAGGCCATCAAGAGACACAAAGCCAGGAAAAGGTATAATTCTTCCTCTGTTGTATCCTTCCATTGTTTTAGTCTCCAACTCAATTCATTGCTTTGATTTTTGACAAACTGGTATTGCTTATTTGTTTCATTTGTAATAAAAGTCATCAAAGTACTGCCCATAAAAAGTTTGAAGAAATCAACTTCCCTGTTTCCAACGTTTTCAATATTAGCTCCTGACCTAGAACCATCGAACAAGTTTATTTTGGGAACAAAATCATCAGTTTCCCATTTGAAAACAGGCATCGATTCGTCAGTAGTAGAAAAGTCAGGGAGATCTTGTTCTTCATCATCAATATCGAATTCAAGATCACTGTCATCCGATTCAGCAGTACGGCCAGTTTCATCCATCAAATCTTCGACCAGTTGGTCATGACCAGAAGTACTTTGTCCACCTTCCATTGTGGGTCGAAAGAATACAGAAATTCTACCACAGGAATAAAAAATCTCATAAACCACACACTCTAAAATCTTATAAAAACACAGAGAACACAGTACAAACTAAAAACAATGACTTATTTGCAAAAGTAATAACAATCGTGTCACACAGAAATGAAATATTCAAAAATTTGCTTATTCAAACGGCGAAATAAGTAAATCAGCAATACGTCACGCGGAGCGCGCCGAAAATATTCCACAGATTGTGTGTATGTACTCGAGTATGTGTCAACCCTGCATTAGCGGCACATATTGAACGTCACACGAAGCTTTTTTTAGATCACTGTGAAATCGATAATATCTGTAAACTGTCGTGTCATAGTATCTCAACACCCTAACAATAGATGGCTCTGTATGTTCCATATTTTAGATTGCTCCAAAGATTTGACTTTGGCGGGAAAAAATGCATTATAAAACAGCGCGTTTACGCGCTGATTTTGTATGGCCGGCCTTGCGAACACGGCTATACAAAGCGCGTAAACGCGCTTATGGCAGAGAAGCGGTTAAGACCGGCTATGGACAAGTAGATACAATATTGAAAAAATACAAATAAGAAAGTTCAAATAAACAGATTTTGTATTTGAAATAAGAATTTTACGAACCATTAAAACAGCCACCATCTTGACACGGAATGTGCAAACAAATTTACAGACACTCAGTCATCAAACAATATTGTGTTCAAAACAAAAGTACACATTACATTTAAAATCAACTTTGATAAATATGAACAGTCTTGTCTGTTGGGTCCTCGTAATTACCTGATGTTGTGTAATCCGGGCGCCGTGTAGACAGTGCAGAGCGGGTCCATCCCCACCTCCGTGCCCTCTTCCTCCAGCTGCTGCATCCCTATCACCTGCTCCTCCACCTCCTCGTACTGGTCCTCCGTTATGTACTCCTCGTATTGGGAGGTCTCAATCTCCTCATACTGGAATGGCAGACAACATGACATTACAGTCAAACCCACTTATAAGATTCCCACCTAACTAGTTTCATACTTACTAAGTTTTGTTTTTTCGGTCTCTATACAGGGTGTGTGAATCTTAAAATTAATACCAAACCAAAAAATATTGGTTCAAGAAAACATTTATCAAAAACAATTACAGTGAAACCCTCTTAAGAAGTTTTCCAAGGGACCGAAATTTTTTTTTCTTAAAACCTGCCAAATGCCAAGGGAGGAAACCTGTAAATTTCGCAAAGTTTTGACTTTGACGTAATATTTTATGGGTTTATTTTGTGCTATCGTATATTATATTTACCGAAACATATTCCTTGAACAATAAACTATGCATAAAAACAACATTCCTTGCGTTTATTTGATAAATTGATAGGTTTTCAATCTTTTTCGCTATCTACCACGCTCCGCGTTTGACAGTTAAAATCACGGCAAAAAATGACGAGTGGACACCATAGAAATTTAATATAAATTATTCCAAGTGACTAGGCGTATTTCGGGTACCTGTAACGTCAAGAACGAGAATAGCCCAAGCGATTCTGACCTTGTCCTTCATACAGTTCCTTTATACACAAGGATTAAAATCGCATTCTAAAAAAGATTTTCGAAAATTTTGTTCCGAAAACCTTATGTGTGGGATAAATTGGGCCATTCAATCTTCGAAGGACCGAAAAAACCAAACTTCTTAAGCAGGAAAACTTCTTAAGAGGGAACTTCTTTCAAAAAGAAAGTGCATTATCTCGCAGTTGAAAGATCGGAAGAAGTATTGCTTTCTGCCTTTTGTTGGTTCTGCACAGAGAAAATTTGTCTTCCAGCAAGTTCATACTAACTCTCACTGAAGATCATTTTTCAAAAACAAAATTGAGCCAGTTAGAAACATTTTTGGTTTGGGCTCTAGCGGACTTTATCTTCAACAATTTAATCAATTATGTGAATATTTAGCTTAGAGGTGGCCTATCGATAAAAGTAAAAATTGATAAAAATCTCCCAATTCCTTCTAGAAAAAAAAAAACTATGCAACGCAACAAATTATGACAAAACTTTTGCCACAAAACAAACGATCGTCGGTGGTTTCGTTTTTAACATTTTTAAAAGCTTGTATAACAAATTTACATCAAATTGGGCAATTAAGTTCATCTCTAAATCCTGCGCTTCTCAGGTTTGCTATCGGCTGATAAATTAACAAATTACACCATGGGATTCGAGCGATAACTTTGTGCTCTGTTTTACATTGCAGGAAACTTGCATTTATATCTAGGCTTCCGAAGCGACAAAACGGAATTCGATAGGGGGTTATGTTATGAAAATACTCCGAGGTAGTGTTATTTTGATTGAGATGACTAATTTATAAATGGTATTTCCAAATAAAAAAAAATTTTAAACAACCTTTGAAAACCTTATTAGAGAGTTTTGCTGCGTATTCAGTATGTTTAGCTAATTTGCTGACTGAATAATCGTCAGTGTGACCAACCTACAATATTTTACACCCAGTGAATAGAGTGCAAATGGTAACAAAAGATAGCCTCGTCATGCAATATGTTTACAGTAAAACCCACACATAAGGTTCCCAAGTAAAATTGAAAACAGCCATTTTAACATGGACTAATTAAGCTCACATAAATATTGACATACACCCGACTACAATCTCATGAGGTTTTCTAAGGGACCGGATAAAAATAAAACAACTTCTCATTTAGGAAAACCTTATGTTTATGTAAAATTATTTGAGACTTTTTTTGCATATCAGTATTCCGGGAAACGAAAACAAAACTTCCTGAAAACTTCGTGAAACGTATCATAATTAGTCTATGATTAGTTCTCACATTGCCTTAGTTGTCTATGAACTCTTCGGGTCACATGGTCTCATTTATGAGATGTGTCGAAGTTAATCAAAGGCAGGTGTGCAGTCATAATAATGCCAGAGCTCTGCAGACAAAACCTAGCTTCCGATTAGTAAGGACGATAGTCCTCCCAAAATATATATTTATAAATTACAATTAATAAACAGTCACTGCGAAATCAAAAACCTATGTCTTTTAATAAGCTAGTGTAGTGTAGTACTGGATAATACCGGTCCCAGTATTGATAAACAACAAATGTCTCTGGATTGGACAAAGATATTACAGTACTTGTGAAAACTTCTTAAATAGAAACTTTTTACACCGTATGAACAAAATATTAGAATAAGCAGAGAGCACAGAATAAAATCTCCTCATGAGACAAGACAATATTAGTTCATTAGAGTAGAAGCGGGGAAATTAGTGTACGAAAGTAATGTACAGAGTTTGTGAAGTAAAGTGTATGAAATAACCTCGATGCCGACTTCATCGTCCCCCATCTCCACCATGCCGTCGGAGATCTCCACCTCGCACATGATGTCTGCCGCGTGCCCCGCCATGTCCTCCAGATCTGCAACAAGCAATGCCAAATTATTACTTAACCGTCCATATATCCACCCTAATAGCTAGTTCGTACATAGCCAGTGCTAAGGACAGTGGTAAGTAGTAACTAAATCACTGTCCTGAGAAAAGCCATGTAACATGTTAATTACTTTAACTAGTGGTCGCCCAATGGTCGAAATTTGACCATAATTGTAATGTTTTTTTTTATTGATTTAATGTATTTTGTATGCATAATTTTAAAAAAATATTAGCATTCTGCACTCCTTCTCTATATAAACTATAAGTGTGCGAAATTTCATACTCCTCCGTCTATATAATAGTGAGCTCTGGCGTTATGAAATTATTTCCTACACTATTCATCCGATTGCGATGAAACTTTGGTGAGTTGTTGTGTGCATGCTAGCAAAGGTTTTTATATATACTGGCTAGTTCTGGCATTTTGAAATTTGTATAAAAAATTTGCATTAGGTGGCATGTGGCGTAGTTTGAAGAATGTGTCTAATGTAGTTTAGCGGCAGGGAGGGAAGGCGAGGAAGGTGGAAGGGGAACGTGGTAGTGAGGGAGAGAAGAATGCAGGAGGGCGGAGGGAAATGCATGAGAGGCGGGTTCACGGTTTGGGGACAGCTGGAGAGGGCAGGAGGAAGGCGGGGAAGGTTGAGAAGAAATGCAGGAAGGAAAGGGTAGGTTGAAGGGGAATGGCAACCAATGGGAAAGGACAAGCAGAGAGGAAAAAATTCTTTATTTAAGTGGCATTGCAACGCATGCCGGGAACTCGCTAGTAAGAAATAAAAATATAATTTTTGAAATATTAAAAATTATTAATATGAACATAAAGAATTTTGGAAAATGGCTCTTTGTTTTTTATATAAAATTACTGATAATAAAAAATAAAAAAAACACATATTTTATTAAGCAAATGTATTATAAACGACAGCATCGCCTCACATTTGTCATTTCATAAAAAAATAATGAATAAAAAATTCTCAAAATTTTACACATTCATCTCGAATTGCTATCGGAAACTTTGTTTTCGTAGAGGTGCACATTTAAATTTGTCTATGGTTAAACTCTAGATTTTAATATAAAGCATGGAGTTTTCTCTTTCTAACACCGTTTATAGATCATATTTCTCTTTTTTTTTACGTGAGCTCCACACAGGAGACCCTGAGGAAAATAATTTCTTTTAGGGCCTATATCATCTTTGGAGATGCTGTGTGGGGAGTTTTTTTAAAGAAAGGAAGGAGGGGAGAGTTCTGGGAAGGAAAAGTGTTTAAGGAATGGGTAGGAATCTGGGGTTCAGTGTGTCCTGGTCATCCGCCTCCAAGACCTAGACAAACCTCACCCCATGAACCCGGGCACCCCTGCTAAATCACCAAACGTAGCGAACCACTTGGGGTGACCTATGGGAGAGGTATTGGTTAGTCATTAAAGGTTCACGGAGCGGCGGTACCTATTCCCGCCTCCCAAATTGACAGTAAGGGAGATACGATTTATATGAGACCTATATCGGCTGGGGCAAATTTGGTCCCCTGTGAATACAATGGTTTTTTTTTTTTTTTTCCAAGAGCGGAGACGGTTTACATAAATAAAGTTCTCGTGAGCACTTAGGCCGTAGGCCCATTGTGCTATCTCCCATTTTACCTCATTCCTTTGACAGTAATCCAGTCCCTTTTACAAAGTTCACCAGGATTGTCATTGGAAATAAAGCTATGTCTTCTGGTTCGACAATGTGTCTTCCCAGGTCTCATTTCTCCTCTTCACTCCTCCGCGGTTCCCTGAAGGCCCCACGAGGGAAGAGGGCTTCATCTCTCCTCTCCACTCCTTAGTTCCCTGAAGGCTCCACGACGGAGAGTTCACCTCCCTTTGGTTCCCTAAAGGCCCCACAAGAGAAGAGCCCCACTCCACCTCGGCTCCCCAAGGGCCCCAGGAGGGAAGAGGACTTATCTCTCCTCTTCACTCCTCCTTGGTTCCCTAAAGGCCCCATAAGAAAGAGTTCACGGAGATGGCCTCATTTCTCCTCTTCACTCCTACATGGTTCCCTGAAGGCCCCACATGGGAAGAGGACATCATCTCTCCACTTCACTCCTCCTTGGTTCCCCAAAGGCCCCGTGCCGGAAGAGTGCCCTTCCCCTTGGTTCCAAGGCCCCACAAGGGAAGGGTTCATGGAGGTGGCCTCAGCTCTCCTCTCCACGGCTTCTCCTCTTGGTTCCTCTTAAGGGCCCCAGGAAGAAAATCCACAGAGGTGGCCTCAGCACTCCTAGGTTCCCAAAAGGCCCCTTGTTTTCGAATGGTCCAATTTTTTTGTCCCACGAGTGGCCAGGGAAATAGAAGGTCCACT
Source organism: Glyphotaelius pellucidus (assembly GCA_936435175.1). Lineage (NCBI taxonomy): Eukaryota > Metazoa > Arthropoda > Insecta > Trichoptera > Limnephilidae > Glyphotaelius > Glyphotaelius pellucidus. Next base: position 12,243,754 of record OW386560.1, read on the forward strand.
CCAGCAGAGCCCCGAATGTTGGAGTAAGGTCTAAATACTCCGAGATGCAACCTTGTTTCTCGGAGGCACCGTTCTTGACACTGTTCCCCAGGACATTCAGCCTGAGCACGGTAGCTCACACCTTGGCTTGGGATGGCTATAGCAGGTTTGTGTTTCCACTCACTGAGCGATGGGTTCGCCACACTCCCTACGCTAAATACAATGGTTAAAATATTAATACTTCTATCTTGAACCATTCCAAAGATATTTACTTATTCTCAATGCGTAATCAAACTATTCAAGTCATTCAAAATTCTTAACTGCGTTTTTCTCAAAACTATGGCTTGTAGACAATGGACACACAATATCTTGGCTGAGCCATCGAAGTGTACTGTTATCACAGCTACACTAGACCACATTCTTAATTAAATGATACGTTTGTACCACCCCAGCCAGGAGCACTCCTGTTCTAATAAACCGGCACACCAGGACTGATTTGTTAGGACTTGAAACACATGCTCTGAGGATTGAAAGAAGGTTGAAGTTCAATCAACCGGCGTACAATGAAATTTCATGTTATTTACAAATTATAATCTTAGATATAAGTGTAAGAGCTCACCCATAGATGGCACTAGATAGTAGTCTATTGAGTTATCCATAAATGGCATTTAGCTGTCAATATTGTAGAGATCGAGTGTATAATAAATAAGGTGGGTACCTCAAGGTCGGGGTCCACATTATTCCAACCGCCTGTTAAATAAGACACATAGAGCCAATAAATTGTCAAACTAACGCAATAATGTCCAAAGTGTTTTGTTGACCCCGCAGTTTTTAATTACCCCTCAGGACACAGGCTTATTTTGTCAGAGATTCAAAATATTTTCGTTTTGCAATAAAATCCAAATAAATGGAATATTTCTGAATGTCTGAAAACCTAAACTATTTTTGAAAGGTGATGAAATACGCTTTTAAAATTTATAATTTTTGATTGCAAACACACATTAAAAGTTTTAAAAATGGGTCACCTTACATTTCTTTCTAACTAAAATTGCTGATAACGAAAAAAAAAATTTATTAGACAAATGTGTTATAAATGTTATAGTTAATTTACTTTTTCGTTGTTTAAAATAATTCCCAAAGGTTAATTTTTTTTTTCAAATTGCGGTCGGAAACTTTGGTTTCTTAGGTGTTCATTTTAATTATTTTTTAATTGACTTTTAGATTTGAATAAAAAGTGTGGTGTTTTCTCTTTCTAATATTGTTTAGTTTGTATTTTTCGCCATGATAGTAGGGGAAACAAAACGATTCCTATGAGACCTGTAAGAGTTGTTCCCAAAAGCGAACAAATTAGTTTTAATTAATCGTAATTTGAAAAAAATTATGAAACTATTGGGAATTTTTATAACTATTTTTACAGCGAACAACAAAAAAGTGAGTTGAAAATAATGTTTGTATTAAGTTTTTCTAATAAAATATGTATTATATTTTTATATATTTTCATTATCAATTTTCAATTAGGGAGGGGGGAATGGGTACCGCCACCCCGGAAAATATTTAATAAATAACCGTCACCTCAAGTGGTTCGCTACGTTTGGTGACTTAGCAGGAGTGCCCGGGTTCATAGGGTGAGGTTTGTCTAGGTCTTGGCGGCGGATGGCCTGGACACACTGAACCCCAGATTTCTATCCACCCCTCATACCTTTTTCCTTCCCAGAACTTTCTGTCCTACCTTTCCTTAAAAAGACCCTCCACACAGCATCCCTGTAGGAACTTATTTTCCTCAGAACCTCCTGTGTGGAGTATGTAAAAAAAAAGTTAGAAAAAATATATGGTGAGCCATTTTAAAAACTTTTTTATGTTGCATTCAAAATTTTTATACTTTTAAAATTAAATGTTTATACTGATTTATAAAATTTGAAAGCGTGTTTAAATCATCTTTCAAAACAGTTTTTAGTTTTCAGATATGTTCAGAAATATTCCATTTATTTGGATTTTATTGCAAAGCCGAAATATTTTGACCCTCTGACAGAATATGGTCGAGCCCTGAGGGGTTAGAATTATTTCACTTACACAAAGTGTTTGGCCAAGGGAAGCGGACTTATCCGACTTTATCGTTGTTTCTTGTAGTTTGCGCAAAAATTAAGTCTAATTTACATAATCTGGGCCTAAAAGTGAGGCGGTTAGAAGAATAATTACCAATCATATTATTATTATAATGATGGAATGTCTAGGAGATCATTCCTGCATGGGTTACGTGGGGACGGGGTAGTGTTTCTGCATGTTCAGATCTAGTCATTAAATGTAATCAAAATCAAGCGGTGTTTCGAAGCAGAACTTGTTGTGTATAAATATTTACATTATTGTGTGTAAATATAATTGTGAGGATAAAGTTCACATAATGTAAATTACTAAACTGAGATGAACATTACATATCAATGTTTGCAAAGATTGTGAATTATGTTTTCATAATACTATGGTATGCATGTAGGTAACTTATGAAAATCAAAGATTTTAAACAATAAAATAATGTTTTTTAAAACACCTATAACATGCTTGATAAATTGATACGAGAAATTATAAAAATTGCACATATAAGAAAAAATACTCAAAATGAGCAACTTGCGAAGTGCGCCACAAAGTGACATAACAAAACTAACCAACTAACCATCCCACCATTCAGCAGATAGAGATAATGTACCGACACAAAACTCTGTATTGGCTCACACTCCTTGCATAATTTACATTCATACACCACAATGTATGAGAAATAACATAAAGAAAATAATATCGTTCAACTTACTTGAAGACGTCAAAAGTGAGGCACGTTCAAAGTGATTTACCGGCGGTCGGGTCGCCTCGAATAATACAGATAAATATAAACTGGAACTACGCGCTAAATTAACATAAATCTAACGAAATGAGAACCTCCCGTTTGGTATATCACTGTTTGAAATATAACATTTTGAAAATATACACAATACACAATAACATAGAAGTGTCAAATTGAACACAGTACCGGTCCGAGATTATTCAAGTTTATTTATCTCTCGACAAAAGCTTTGGCCAACGACGTTTAGACTTAATTTTCTCGTTCGCTCCGACACTTTTCAACGCAATTATTTCGCCATGCCCCGGTCGGGGGGGCAGCGGACAAATTTTCAATATTATCGCGCACGGAGATTTGAAATTTACGCGAAAATGTTTATAAAATATGTCCGACTAAATATGGCGTCCAAAGATGTCCGACAAATCCAACATGGCGATGCAAAATGGACGCTTCGAGGAGAATGGCGCTCGGCGGCGGAGATTACCGAACATTGCCGAACCGGGGACCACGAAAATACTGAAGAAAATACGGTTTTGCTTCGGTTTTCAGCACAGGGGCGCGCTGCGATCGACAGCAATGATGCCAGATAATTAACAAATCTGAGAGTATGGCAAATTGTATATTGTATTTAAATTAACTATCCATCACGCCGCGCGCCGTTTCGCCGAAGGGTAGGCAGAGAAGATGAACACATCTTTAAAAACAGACACTTTTGAAAATGTTGCAAACATTAATTATTACGCTCCCTTTTTCAATAATAATAAATAACAATATAACTAGGCAGACAGGTAAACAGAAAAAATGCTGTTGAAAGAAAGGAGTATGCCCTCCGTGGCTGTTTCTCAGTGACGCTTCGTAGGGACGTTGCTGTCGGTAGTGTGTACATAAATATGCGCCATCCAAGTACGATTATTTGTGAACGCTCATATTTATTTGTGCCACATATGCATTACATTAATATAAATTATGCATTATTATATTTAATGAAATATACACATCATAATATATAATAAAATCCTCCAATATAAAAGTGTAATTTCTTTACAATTCCATTTGACGTTTGAAGTTTGAAAAAGTGGCGAGTTTTTTTAATCTAATTGCCACACTAGATCATATGTCTGCCAATTTTCTTCCACTTTTTCTAGCCTTACTTAATACCTGGTAGGCGAGATTTTCTTCCGGATTTTCTCGTTTGTTAGTTTAAAAACCTCGTTAACCCATCAAATTCACCATGGCGCTGAGGATCCCGAGCATTTTGAAGTCGAAGATAGTGCCAGAACTGCGAGTGCTGACGAATAATGGCTATGCCACCGCCACAAAAAAGGCCTCCACTCTTTCCGATTTCGATATGCAGCATAAGAGTCCAGTAATTAGGAAGCAGAAGCCTCTTCCTGTGGCCGAGTATGGTGGAAGGCACGCTGTCACCATGTTGCCTGGAGGTGGAATTGGCCCAGAACTCATGGGTTACGTCAAGGAGATCTTTAGGTTAGTCTACCATCATTGTTACGTCTGTAGTTATATCCTTGGGATTAAAATAGCAACAATCATTTGCATTGTTCAGTTAAATTGGCTCGTTTTCATCCATAATTCTATGAATTTTATGACTCGTTGATTGTTCCTATGTTTTCGTAACATTAATTTGATAAAAGTTGCCATAAAATGTTTCGTGAATTCTTTTGACTGCTTTTAAATTATTATCGTAAAGTTTCAGTATTTGTAAGGCAATTACAAAACTCACATCAAAATACCAATTTACATAATATGTTACTTCTTTTGAGGGTTAATTCATATCTGACAAACTGAAATCAGACACGGAAGAAAGCGTACATAACACGATTCAACAAAAACAATTATCTGTTAACCTTCGACATGCCAAGATCCAAAACAAAACGTTTAACCGAGAGAGGTCACTGAGATATCCCACACATGTTATTATTATGTTTATAGTTTTTGTAGGAATACAAAAAATACGATACAACGAATACACTTATTCAGCTGATATTATTTCAGCTGCTATTTTCCTTTTGGTAACGGGAAAGTTAAAATATGTGGAACAACAGTTGTGGCATAAGTGACATTATTTTTGCTCCTGTTTATATTTCCTGCTAAAATTCAGTTAAAATTTTCGGCCTCTGTAGGTCGCGGGTTAAAATCCTGGCGCAAGGAAATTTTATTTAATTAACTGGACTTTTATTGGTGATAGGATTACAATCTCAGTTGGCTTTGTTAACAGGTGGTAGAAATGATTCTGGGCCCCAACCTTGGGGTTGCCCAATCCCTGCATCACCAACGCTTTATTTGTTACCAGTGCCATCTATGAGTAACTTCTTAAACCACTATCTAAGTTATCACGATGTTGTTTCACAATAATTAACCATGTGAAATAATGCAAAATCATGTATTTTTGTTTTGAAAATTTGATCGCTTAGAAGTATTATAGATGCTTCAATTAAATACTGCGTGTAGAACATATCTTGGCCCATTAAAAATATCAGTCATTTTTTCAAGTCAAGTCTTTTAATAAGCCTAGAAAAAAATTAAGTATTAGGTCTATAAAAAAACACGTTCAAGTGCAAACTCTCCTACTTACAAACCCCTTTTCGGATATGGTTTTATTGTTTAATGTGGCAAATTCAGTATCTTTTATAATAATCGCAAAAAAAATGATATTTACGCCCGAACTTCACAAAATAAAATAAAATTTGCATTTTCTCGTTGTTATTTTGGACATCAATCAATGCAGCCGGCACTCTACAAATTAGGATTTTTGAAGTGAACCTTATGCCATTGGCACAAAAACCATGCACTTGGTACGCCCTTTTCGTATCAGTTACGCCCCGCCTGCGAAGGGGAATAGACGTTCTAGACTCTTCGTCCCTTGGTTCCGTGAAATCAATTTTAAATTTCTTTGTTATGCTGCTTAAACAATGCTTAAAAAAGGAGTCTTTACGAAATCAACCTGTAAAAAAAATTCTCAAATACCTTTTCCAACCTTTTCAAAAGCTTTTTCTCAAGTATTTTTAAACTCCTCCCAAAAAGAGGCATGGATTCCGATTTCGATTTTTTCCTAGACTATTGGATCACCTTAAAATAGTATTTTTATAGTATTCTTGTAGCATGTTTCAGAGTGTAAGATACTCTCATTATCGCGCTAGTGAAAGGTCACTATTCAGAATTATTGAAAAGTTGCTTGAAATGGCTTTGGCTGTGCTTGGTGACCCGATTTGAATAGGCAGGTACTTCACCACGTCCTTTTCCCAGTCTCCTCCTCTCCACTACCTTCTGATTCACAACATACCCCAATTGGGGATGCCATAGTCCCACTGGCTCCAGACTCTTGGGAGCAGTTGGAACTCTTGTTGGGTGATCTCTCGTGCAGTACTCACATTAAATTTAAAAAAAATAGTAATTTTAGTTTCTTATGTATTAATATAACATTCTTGTTGGGTATCCAGGATAGCTGGTGCCCCCGTGGACTTCGAGACGGTGAACATCGACCCTGATGCAGAGGATAACCTAGACCTGGAGTACGCCATCACCACAATTAAGCGCAACGGCGTCGGCATCAAGGGCAACATCGAGACCAAGAGCGAGCTAGCCGGTGTGCTCTCTCGCAATGTGGCTCTGCGTAACGAGCTGGATCTGTTCATCAACATCCTGCACTGCAAGAGTTACCCGGGCGTTCCCAGCCGGCAGAGTGACGTGGATATCGTCATCATCAGGTAAGATTACTTTCTTTGCTAGATGCCCCCATAGAAATTATATAATGGCAGATCTGGAACATGAATGTGAGAGACCACTATCCAAAATTATTGAAACAATGCTTGAAATTGTTTTAAATTTTGGGAGGCGGGTATGGAGCCCCAGGAACCATATTATTGGACAACCAACACCTCTGCCATAGATCACCCCAAGTGGTTTGCTGCATTTGGTGACTTACCAGGGATGCCTGGGTTCATGGGGTGAGGTTTGTCCAGGTCTTGGCGGCCGATGCGTCTGCCCAACTGCCGCATGGCAGGCCAGATCGAGAGAGACTGGTTGAAGGAGATTTTTCGACCTCTCCAGTCTGTCATTCCTTGACACCCGACCCACCCTTCATACCTATTTCCTTCCCAGGACTTCCTCTACTTCCCTTCATAAAAAAAACCTCCACACAGCATCTCCTAAGATGACATAGGCCCCTGGGGGAAATTATTTTCCTCAGGGCCTCCTCTTTGGAGCTAATATTTAAAAAAATAAAAATTAAAAATCTCCTTCCCCTCCCCACTACCTTCAGCCTCACAATATACACCCTTAAGAGCGATTCTGTATCTTTTGTGGATACGGAAACGATTTCGTACATAATAATCGGCTGTCAAATTTGTGTAATTTTCTATGGCTGTCAATTGCTTTATCTATGGGTATCGTGGGTAGATGCCAGCCAGCTTCATTACTTTACAAAGGTACCTGCGTATTACCAGCTCTCTTCTCCACTCCTCCTTGGTTTTCTGAAGGCCCTACAAGGGCCTCATCTCTCCTCTCCACCTCCCAACTCCCCCTTGGTTCCCTGAAGGCCCATGAAAGAAGAATCCACAGAGGTGGCTTTAGCTCTCCTACATTCCCCAAAGTCCTCTAGTTTTACGATACTCCAATTTTCATCTCACATATATCTAGGGAAATAAAAGGCCCACCCCAGCAGAGCCCCGAGTGCTGGGATAAGGTCTAAATACTCCGAGATGTGACCCTATTTTTCAGAGGCACCGTTCGTGACATTCAGGTCATTCAGCCTGAGCACAGTGGCCAACTTAACTTGGGATGGCTATTGCAGGTCTTGTTTCCACTCCCTGAGCGATGGATTCGCCACACTCCCTATGTTCACTTCAATTACGAGGTCCCATAGAATTATTAATCAGATTTTATGTGACCTTATCTAAATTATTCAACCATCTATGTTAAAAGCGGTCTTGTATAATGTGATAAACTATCTTGCTATTGTTGTGTTGCAAATGCTCAGGGTTCCTTTTCAAGTGTATTATTTGTTAAGTGTCCATGTCACACTATCTGACAGTTTTATGTAACATTTAAGCCTCTTAAATGTTTTAATTGTTGTTTAATTGATTTATTACTGTGGCGTGTTGATCGTATTTCTGTAAGCGCAATTATACGTCTGATGGCGTGTATATCTACTTAGGGTATTATATCTACTTAGTTAATGGTATGATGATGATGTTGGAGAATGATTAGAGTGTTAGTGAAAGACCACCATTTAGAATTACATTGCTTAAAATGATTTTAACCATATTTGGTGATAGTAATAGTCGAAGGTTACGGCTCTCAACTAGCAATCCGAAGATCGCTGGTTCAAAAACTGGCTTACGCAAGTAAATTTTATTTCACAATTTACTCATTTAAAATAATATAAAGTATATTTGTGACACGTTTCAGGGTGGAAGATCCTCTCAGTATCGACCTGGTGTAAGACCACCATTCAGAATTGAAACATTGCTTGAAATGGCTTTAGCCGTGTTTAAAAACCTAGCAATTTTAGCCTGGCAATTCCTCTCCTCACTACCGTCAGCCTCACAATATTATTGGAGATGGTTCCGGACGGGACTCTTGTGCGGTATTCACATTAAAAAAAGCCAGGTACTTCCCCACCTTCATCTTCCCCATTTCCTTCCCTTTCCAAAACAACGCCTCACAACATACCCCGATTGGGAGTGCTATAGTCTCGCTGGCTCCAGACGGTTGAGAGCAGTTAGGAATCTTCTGCGGTACTCGCATAAAAATAAATAATTATTATTATGATTAATTTTTTATGAATGATTGTCCCAGGCAGAACACTGAAGGCGAGTACGCCATGTTGGAGCACGAGTCGGTGCATGGTGTGGTAGAGTCCATGAAGGTAGTGACGGCACAGAACAGTGAGCGCGTGGCACGTTACGCGTTTGAGTATGCCAAGAGGACCGGCAGGAAGAAGGTAACAACACTATTCATTGATTAATTAAATAATATTAACAAAAAATTCAAAGAATAATGTGAAAATAGAAACAGACTTTGAAGGCCTCCATGGTCGAGGGGTTCGAATCAAATCCGAAAGTCGCGAGTTTGAATTCTGGCTTAAATAAATTTTATTTTATTGTTGAAGAAGAAGATAACACTTATAATCTAAATGAAAATATGAAAAAAAAACAAGACACAGAAAAACAGAAAAAAACAATGGTCGCAACTGGGACTCGAACCCAGACCTCTCGTCTAACCGTCCCGGTTAGGTCTGGGTTCGAGTCCCAGTTGCGACCATTGTTTTTTTCTGTTTTTCTGTGTCTTGTTTTCTTTCATATTTTCATTTAGATTATAAGTGTTATCTTCTTCTTCAATGATATATTACGTTGATGGGAATAACCTTCAAAAGTTATAAAAAGAGAGTTTTCTCATAAAAAATTTATTTTATTGTTTTATTTATCAATTTACAAATAATATGTAGCATATTTGCTGTATAGCTGGGTCATTTGATCATTTTACACGACCCAGTACGCTCACGATCCACTGGCGTCGTGAGTAGGTCGCCAAAATCCGCCCTTTGAATGGGTTTTCGGGACTGGGAAAAGGGTCACTCGCTTCGCGAGACCTGGGTGCTGACGAAAAGATAACCATAGTGACTCTTTGGTGGCTTGTGAGCAGGCCATTCGCGACTGACCCATGACTAATTTGCAGCATGCTCCAGAGGGGAATATACTATCAGTATCGTTCTAGTAAAAAAGCACCATTCAGAATTGAAACGTTTTTGCAGGTGACCACCATCCACAAGGCCAACATCATGAAGCTGAGTGACGGTCTCTTCCTGGAGACGTCTCGCCGGGTGGCCAAGGACTATCCCGAAATCGATCACAATGACATGATCATCGACAACTGCTGCATGCAGCTGGTCTCCAAGTCAGTATATCTTCTTTTAAGCCCACTTCTACTGCTGACCTTGTACAAATCACAAGCTACTGCTGAGTTTGGCAGCCTCGGTCTGGAAATATAAACAACTATACAGGTCTCATAGAAATCATTGTGTCTCCCTTACCTCCCTTGGTGAGAAATAAGATCTAAACGATGTTGGAAAGAGAAAACCCGACGCATTATATTAAAATCTAAAAGCTATCCCTGGACCATATTTTGTCAGCGCTAAAAATTGCCACTTTGCAATAAAATCTAAATAAATGGAATATTTCTGAGCATATCCGAAAACTAAAAACTGTTTTTAAAGGGGGGTAAAGTACACTTTTAATTTTATAAATTAGAATAAACATAATTTTATGCGCAATTCTTGCACGCAAACATAAAAAAGTTTAAAATGACTCACCTTATGTTTTTTCTGACTAAAATTACTGATAATGAAAAAAAAAATCAAAACATGTACATATTTTATTAGGCTAAAATGTATCATAAACGTTATTGTCAACTAACTTTTTTGTCGTTTCATGTAAAAATAATTAATAAAAATTTTCCCAAGTTTCATAATTTTTTTTTCAAATTGCATTCAGAAACTTTAGATTCATAAAGGTGTACATTTTAGTCATTTTGCGGTTGACTTTTAGATTTGAATATAAAGCTAGGTGTTTTCTCTTTCTAACACTATTTAGATTATATTTCTAACCATGATAGCAAGGGAGACATGACGATTTCAACAAGACCTACATGAGTAGTTTCGAAAACCGAACAAATTAGCCTGAAGGAATAATCAGATACAACCAGAAATCTGTCATTTTTAAATCAACTTCTAGACATATTGACTTTTTTCTACAAAAAAAAAAAGTTTTTTCCGTTAGTGTGTTGTAAGTTGTTACGTGTCTTTTTCTGGCTAGCAGTGGCTACAAACCTCAAGTATAATAATGAATGATTTATTTGCAGGCCCCACCAGTTTGACGTGATGATCATGACCAACTTGTACGGCACCATCGTGTCCAACGTGGTCTGTGGACTGGTGGGCGGTGCCGGCCTCCTTTCCGGACGCAACTACGGAGACCACTACGCCGTGTTTGAACCCGGCACCAGGAACACCGGTAATTTATTCTATTTATCTTATAATGTCTAGCAGTCACAAACTTCACGTACATATCGTACAAGAGTACTTACGCCTGCCACCCGATGTTTCTCTTACTAGCTGTTAAAGTAAGTTAATTAAACAATCCTGTTCTGCAACCGCGCCGGCGCGCGCCGAATAAAATTAAAAAAAAAAATTTAGAATGCGATTTTAATCCTTATGTATAAAGAAAATGTATGAAGGACAAGGGCAGAATCGCTTAGGGCATTCTTGTGCTTGACGTAACAGAAATCAAAAACACACCTAGCCACTCGGAATAAATTTCATGAAATTTATCCATGACTTCGACCTTGTTTCGTAATTTATGTGTTTTTTTTTGTTCAGGAACCGCCATCGCCGGCAAGAACATCGCTAACCCCATCGCCATGGTGAACGCCTCCATCGACATGCTTGACCACCTGGGGCACCACCACCACGCCGGCCTGATCTCGCGCGCCATGCACAAGACCGTGTGCACGGACTTGGTGCACACGCCCGACCTCGGCGGACACAACACCTCCAGCGAGGTCGTGGCCAGCATCATCGCCAACCTGCAACTGGTCAAGTAGACCAACCAACAAAACCTCGCTCCTCTATTAGTCCAACAACCCTGCTGCCAGTTAGTCCACTCCAACAAGACAATATCAAATCATTTAGCAGCTGTAAAGATTAAGGTACCTTATTAATGGGACACTTTTAAAATTGATCTAACATCCATTGACTTACAGTTTCGGATGAACTTTATCATTCGTACCATAGATAATAGAAGAGAGGGAGATTGACCATGAACCTTTGTTTATTTTATCTATGGTATTGATATTTAATATCATTTTGCAGCTAGTCAAAGCAGACCAAACCTTCAGAGGTCATCATTGACGCACAGTGACACAAAGACTTTGTTTCTACCTACAAACCAAACGCATAACTTTCTTTGGCTAACTTAATTTGATAGTCCATGCAATTTGGTCATGGCTTGGCGACAGTTTTCAAGCCGTATCTCTCTTTGTTGCTATTGTTTGTAGAAATATTACAATCAGATCTAATAAGGCATTTGCAGCTTTAAAATATAAAAACTGAAGTCTACCAATGCTTCTAAAGTGTTGCTTTTCATCAGTTCTGTGGTCTCAGGTCAATTGGATTGTCTTAAACCATAGTGAACTAACTCACTTTGCAATTTTTGAGTTAGAGCTTGAAATTAGGGCTCCAAATCATAATCTAGCTCTGCCAGAGAAAACCTATCAGAGAAATACTGTCTTGACCAATCATAGATAGTTTTTCTCTGATTGGTTCTTCTTTCAGGCAGAGCTAGATTATGATTTGGCTTTCTGGCAGAGCTAGATTATGATTTGGCAATTCAAGCTCTAACTCAAAAATTGCAAAGTGAGTTAGTTCACTATGGTTTAACACGATCCAATTATAAATCTTTGATGTGTTTATACCGGTGAGTGGTACAGTCAGTTAGCAGTCAAACAGATCGAGTCGGTATCCGAGTTACTCACAGCAGTTACCGACTTACTCTTTCTGAACAAATTATGTTTAGTGATCATGTTTTGAATGATGAACACAGAGTTGTTAGTGACCCAATCATCATGGAGTCCTGCTGTATATTTGATATGTACATATAACAATAATTAAGAATTTATCTCACCGACCCAAGTTACCATGGCTTTAACTTCACAACAGTAGGCAAATAGGATTGGGAGCCGTACATCTCAGATGTAATTACCTAGTTGTGATTGTGATCTAAATACTACTAATGTGTTATGTTTCTTTGAAATTTTCTCTTCTCAATTATTATATATAAATATAAAGCAATATTTAGGTGAAATTATTAGCCACTTATGATCTGCGTGTACTCTGGTCTCATAACCAGTGTACAAGAATGTCGATAATTTTATTTATCTAGAATAATGTGATTATTTCACATGCCGAAGAATAGTGACTAACCGAAACTAGATGTTTAATCGAAACCGAATTTTGGCTTTTGCTGTAGTTTCGGCCGAAACCAAAGCTTCTTTAAATAAGTTAAAAAGACACGATATTAGGCATTTTTTCTTGTTAAAATTGTACGAGTTCATTGAATTTAGTATTATATACAATACATGAATTTAAAGAGTCAATTGATTTAATTTTGCAATTTTTGGTTCGTTTTTATGTAACCAGTCGAATGCCAATGGTCTCCGGAAAACGAAGCGAACATACTGATATGATCCCAGTTAGAAATATTTGTGATGCGATTTTGACCTTTATGCTTTGAAAAATGTGTGAAGAACAAAATCAGAATCGCTTGCGCTAATAAAACTTGAGATTCCACCTTTAATTTTCTGTTTTTTTTTTTCTTTAGTTCATTGAGGTTAGTATTAAATAAAATACATGAATTTAACGAGTCAATTGATTTACTTTGCAATTTTTTGTTCGTTGTTATGTAACAGTTCTTTAAAATCAGTCGAATGCCGATGGGTCTCGGGAGAATAAAGTGAACATTCTGACGTAATCCCAGTTAGAATTATTTGTTTTGCGATTTTGACCTTTATGCCTTGAAAAATGTGCGAAGAACAAAATCAGAATCGCCTGCACTAATAAAATTTTAGATTCCATCTTTAATTTTCTGTTTTCTGCTCTGGCTTTCAACAGGTTATAATGTGCCCTGTAGGTACCTACTTTAAAATTACAAAAATACAAAAGATCTTACAATTACTAACCATAGTGAACAAATCAGCCTAGTTTTTAATAGTCTTTATGTTAGACAATAGCAATACAATAACTAATTATTATTTAACGATAAACTTTGACAAAAATAAACTTGCAAACTCTTTGAACTTTGAGACAACTTTTATCTAATGGCTTCTTTTAAAATAATAATAAAGTTAATCCTGTTCTCGAAATGGGATCAGTTGTTCCCCCTAGATGGCCACCCCTCAAAAAGTCACAATTCATTTAGGGTGAATTGCCTATTTCAAAAAAAAAAAAAATCTAAATCCAATTCGACAAATAATTGGAATAAAAATGGCAATATAATATTGTTAATAAGACACTAATAATAAAACTAATGATTTTATATTATTCTAAGTAGGCACTAGATGTTTTTGATTCGTTTTACGATAAACGTTATGTCTTACATTGTTCTAATAAAATGAGTATCGCATATTTTCGTTTCGATAATTTATTTATTTGTATTGTTTGTTGAATTATTATTGTGAATAATCCCACATAAAACACACTGTATTATTGAAATGTACAAATTTTCTTGTATTTATTGCTTTGTAATAGAAATTAAACATTTTATTGTTAACTTGATTTTATTTTATCTTAAACCTAAGTTTCCTGAAATGTTTTGATAACTGGATATTAAATTGTACCTACACGATATAACTTCCGATCGTGGATTTATGTTGGTGAACAAAATCCAACAGCATTTGAAAAAAAGTGCAGTTTCAAGGATTTGTTTCCAACCGTCTGTAGCCGTTTGATAGATTTCTCCATCCTAACTAACTAGATTGCAGTATTTAGAGTGCAGATATCAGGTGGAATGCTGTCATTGTTCTACCAGTATTTCAATGAAAGATGCTATGAGGAACTAGCATCACTGGCACAGACGAGAAACGAGTTGACATTTGTACACTGTCAACATCTGTCACATGGAAACAGGTCGCTACTATGAATCATTTATGTGTTCAACAGCTCGGCTGCAAAATTATTTTCCGGCCTCCGTGTTTCCTACATCCTACAACATGGATTTCCTCAAGATCAGGTTCACCCTTTCTATTCCTTATCCACACAGCGTCCCCAAAGATGACATGATGAAATTATTTCCTTCAGAACTCGGGACTTCTAAAATTTTTTAACCTTTGGCATGCCAGGATACAAAAATTTGGGATGGCAAGAGGGGTGACTGTGTAATCCTAGGCATTTTATCATTTTAAATTCGTAAAATAATTATCAAAAAATACTTAATTTTATTTTTTAAAAAAACTCCTAACATTATCAAAGAAACCGTTGAGTTAAATGAAAATAAAAACCTCCAGGTACTTTTTGCAATAAAATAAAAGTGGACTTTTACAACTTTACATTATGTTATCTATCAAAACCTCGCATATTTTTTTTAAAATTTATATTTAATTTAATAATTATATTCTGTTTCGGCTTACAAGGCCATTTTCAAACTCACATATTTAGTTACAACCTACTGAATTATTTTTGTCTATTAAGAGGAAACTGGACGGCGTTTTGTCCATACAACCGTATTTCCCAACTTCCCCTCTGGATTTTGACTCTAAAGCAAATATTTTTCTTTATACAAGGTGTCCGAAAACTCGTAGTACAAGCGGAAAACTGGTGAATCCACATCACATATAGAACCCAAATAAACATAAAGATTTTCAATTTAAGCATTTTTACATTTAAAATTTTTTCTTAAATTCGGCTACTTTAGGGTTAACGTGGGAATATTGTGACGTTTGAACGAAGACGCTACTCTAAAATTATTTATTTATGCTACTATTAATCTCTTTTCGTGTCCATAGTTTATTTATTTTCATCTTACTAATTTATTCTTCCACCTCTTCTAAAATTTCATTTCTTCTAAGCATTACAATATGGTTAATTAGCGTATTTACTTTATTGCGTAGCAGCCCACCATCTTGCAACGGGCAGCGGCCAATAGGTAATTACTTGAAACTAATACGAACTCGCTCACTAATACTCGCTACTTGACTTCATACTGGACCAATTTGAACAAATCTTGTGAGATAAATTGATAGCACAGATGGGTACCTACTTACGTTATGTAGCAATGTTCCGTTTCCAATCCAAAAACTACATGACAAAAAACACATTTAACATATCATAATATTCTGCGTGGTATATTCCACAATAATTAATCAAGCACTATTGTTTAAATATGAAAATAACACAAAAGTAATTCACAAAAACGCACTTTGTTTTAAAGTTTACAATTAACGAAAGGATTGTTGTTAGAAAAGATGTCAACAGTGAACCGGCGTGAACTAAACTGACATAAAAAGGTAAACCCGGGAACCCAGGAATCCCCTTTTCAGTACGGTGCGGAGCAGTGACATTTCTTGGACACTAAAGTTTGTCTGTTCTTTCACGTGTTTATTGAACCGAGGAAATAGAGAGAGCTATACTTTCGCAACGCAATTTGAACTACAGGGTGCGTGAACATACGGTCTGCTGTCGGTTAGCAACCAAATATTTTATATTTACACTGAATTTAATGATGGGAGATTTCAAAATAATGCTTTTTTTTTTTTTTTTATCATTTATTTCAGATCTCGGGGAGGGTGGTGCAGTCCCACGAGTTCCATATTATACATATATAATAATCAAGTAATGATAACAAGATATAAAAAGGATACATAAAAATATTTACATGGTTAAAGAAAATAATAATAATAATAAAAAAAATAAAAAAACTTTTTAATCTTAACAGCTTTAAATCCGGATTTCTTTGTTTTTCTTTTAAATAGTTTTTATTACTTAGGTACTGTGATCGTCACTAATAATTTACAAGAATTTGACCAATAAAAAATCCAACTTCCGTCTCGATTTACTCGAAAACCAAAGCTCAAATCAAAAAAAGTTATACTACCCAATCGATTCCAAATGTGATGTAGATTCTCCAGTTTCTCGCTTGTACTACGAGTTTCCGGACACCGTTGCTTTTTTTGATAAGTTACTTCTTCCAGGATTTAGGATCCTCCAAAAATCGTTAAAATTGTCTATTTTTAACGCCATCAACGCTCAGTAAGTATACAAACTAAACAAGGTATTTAAAAAAAAAGCAAAGCCTACAGACATTATATTAGAGTATTTTTTTCTATTGCAGTTAGTAAAAAAAAAACGGTCCAGTTTTACAAGAGAAAAATGGGGAGTACATAAATAATAACCAAACCACCCACGGGGAATACAAAACCTTGAATTAATTTTGATGACTTTATTTAGGTATTATCAGCCTGAGGTGCAGTTGTCCTTTCCGCTCAGTATTCGGGGGAATAAGAGCGACAGTGAAAACAACAGTTTGGTAAATTACCTTTTGTTCAAATTTCTCGCGCCCTGGTTCATCCATAAATCAAACAATCCCGGTCATAAATAAACCAATCATATCCCGGTATTCCCGGTTCCCGGTATTCTAAAATCGGCCCGGTGTTGCCATAGTAATGAAAATTTTTAACTTACCTTTAATTTTTTCAGAATTTTTAAAATTGACATAACATTAGTATCCTTTACACAGAGTTCGGAGCGGGACGTGCCCCGCGCCACTTCAGGCCGCCGCGCAGAAAAGTCTCACAGTGAACTGCGCAGTAAACCGTTATCTTACTTTCGGTTTTTACTTTTCTGCTCGGCGGCCTGAAGTGGCGCGGGGCACGTCCCGCGCTGAACTCTGTGTGTAAAGGATACTATTATTAGTACACCCTTTACACGGAGTTCGGAGCGGACGTGCCCCGCGCCACTTCAGGCCGCCGCACAGAAAAGTAAAGACCGAAAGTAGAAAAAGTAAAGACTTTCGGTCTTTACTTTTTTGCGCGGCGGCCTGGTGATCAAATCTAAATCGGTACAACCTCAAAAAGCGAAAAGCTCTGAGATTTTGAATGCGTTATCAAAAATTCTGAATTTCGGTTTTCAATAATTCACAATAATAGTAGAATTATTATAATGCAACTGTCTGAAATGGTGACCGGCCAACTAGGTAGCGACTTTTTAGGTATATGAGTTTCCATAATTTTGACCTAATAATTTTACCATAGAGATCGTCATGATTCACACGGTAATAATTGAGAATTGAGGATTTATGATTTTAAAGAATATGAAGTCAATGCAGGGGGGTATAACTTCGATATAAATCTTCAACCGAGTGACGTCACACGGCGCCACCGTGTGACGTCACTCGATTCACGGCGGGATCAGTGGAAAGTTTTGTTATTGAATTGTATGTTTTGACGTTTGCTACGAGTACATCGTTATGGCGGTTTATTTACCCATAAGATTGCTTCCTAAATAATTAAATGTCGGCGCGTTGGGAAATGAGCAGACTTTAATATATTGATAACTCGATTTTGAGAATTCGTGCATGTGCTTGTAGCTCAAACTATCGCGAAATGGTAAATTTCGCGATTGAAAAGTGTAAAATGACGCCGTACCTAGCTCACTTCTTGAAATCATGCAACTCTCGTGTAAACAGGATTCATTGTAACCAAAGTACAGGTACAAATATATATTGATTACTTATATGAAATTCTAAGCTCCTTTCGTCTTGTTATTTTCTAAATGTGGAGTTTATTATAACGCATTTAATTTCAATCATTTCATAGTGCAAGGGTACATTCTTTTGCAGAGTTAAACCTTGTTTTCATGCATTTATTTTGTTTTGTTTTGATCTGTCTGTCGTGATGTGTCTCATGAGAGTTGTTTTGATTAATGTTTTCAGTTCGAAACACACAATGCCCAAACAAATGACGGATATACAGCCTATTGTCAGGATGTCTACTTTCTTCCCTGTCAGCTGTCAGGCTGGTGCATAAATATACTAAACCACCCACGTCTGGTGGTGGCTACTAGTGCTGGAGTACACTCATTTCCTTGGAGTGCACAACCCACGAGCGATGGCCCGTACCCTGTCTGGGTACGTGTGCATTTTACTTTATTATTATAAATTATTACATAGGTAAAGATATACGTATATTATAAGGATAAGCTCGCTTGATGGTGAACTTTATCCACCAGATGCAGTATGACGATTTTAACATAAATTAAATATTTTTATTAAAATTCATTTATTTTGATGCACATTTAAAAGCATTAATTTAGTATCTTAATGATGTTATGATTGTTTGTTGTAGATATATAATTGTCATGTCAGGAGATGTGGGGCGGATGTGTCCCATTACTTTGTGCCGCCGCTGACCAGGAAACGACAGGAACAAGTCACTCAGCACGGTCGCCTTTTCTATTCTGTACTTTATATTATTTGTACTATTTTTATCAGTAGAGTGAGTACGAAAACAGTGTGCAATACAGTTGTGAATGATGAATACTTAGAGCGGGTGAATGAGTTTATATGTCGTGGGACGTATATTTACGGCTGATAGAGATATTGAAAGAAGGGTAAATGCAGGTAACTCCATTAACGGAGGGTTGAATGCCGTTGGAGCTAACAAAAAAACTCTCTAAAGAAGCGAAGTTAACAGTCCACAATGTAGTACTGTACCTGATGTATGGCAGTGAAGATGAGAGGAAAGATGAAAGTAGACTAAATGCCGTAGAAATGAGATCCCTGAGGCGTGTGTGGTAAAACCTTGTATGGTCCTTTATATTTTCTGCCTGTACAGAGTGTAAATAAAATGATGTAGGTATACTTTTACACAGCAGACCGTTTATTAGTCAAATCGTTGTACGTATGGTTTCATATCAGTGATGGATGAACCGGTGGATGCGATTTTAAGCCTTAAGTTGTTTAGCCAATAGTTTGTCTACTTTGTAATGCGAGGCTAATCGTAATGAGTAAGATTAAGAAAGGGACCCTCACATGGTTTGGGCACGTAGAGCGAATGTACGAAGCATGGAATGTAAGTACATTCATATGACGTAGATGTGAGTGGTAGATGAAGTCGGGGACGGAAAGGAAGAATATTTTCTATATTTCTTCTATAAATGTTTTTCGCTTTTTTGAATTTCCTGTTTGTTGTTATCTGTATTAATATATGTATATTAATACACAAATAAATAAAATACTTGAACATGTAATTATGAGTTAAATTTCTGTTACAGAGAAATGTAAAAAATTGATATAGTCGTAGGAAGGCACATTCAGATTTGAATTATTTGTTCTCATATTTCCTGTTTCTGTGTTATTATATTATACACCTCTAAATGATTTTTGTGATACAAACCATATAGGTTTTCCATTAATGTTAACCTATATACACACCAAGATATTTACTTTTGGAAGTTAGACTAAGTTATAGAACATGCTTGATTGCAATTAGTTCTGCTACATTTACTTTGGTGTATTATAATTTTTTATTCTGGTTTTTATTTAAACTTATTGATAAAGAAAGCGATAAATTTTGGTTTTTCAGTGTTTTGTGCTTATATTGTATTTCCGGTTTATGTCTTATCTGTTTTTATATTTAAATACATGCATAAATAAAAGACTAAAACATCTAATCCAGGGTTTTTCATTTTTCTGCTGAAACCATATTTCATTTATTTTTTAAATAGTAATTTAGGCTAAAAAATAGGGTAGGTACCGAAAGAGATATTCGTATATTGTCTATGGTCGAGTTTTTTTTTGTGTCCTCAACTTTTGTCTATGGTATGTATGACGTCACACGGCGCCGCCAGATATTGGTATATATATATGTGTGTACGTATATATAGTTAAACAGTGTCGAAACCTTGCCCATACAAAAAGCACGGAGTTATCAATCTAATGTATGGTTCATTTATGAGTCAATGATACCAACCCATACATGGCACATGGCCACACATGGCATAAATGTGTCATGTGTCAAAATGTAGTCCGAATTTCAAGATGATATCGCTGGAATATTTATCGTTTGTAATTTGAAATTACATAATAAAATGTATTATTTACACTGACACAATACCTAGTTTTGTTAATAGTGATGCCGTGTTTAAATGGTTAATATTATCGACTCGTGGAATTTGTCAATTTATGGTAAGAATAACGTACCAATGATGGTATTCAAATTAACCTAAAAATGTTGTTATTTTTGCTTTGCTACTTTTAAACTTAATTACCAACAGAAACGTCGGGTTCAGTACGGATAGATGGGAAAATATGCATTAATTCGATTTTCATTCAATCAAAGAAATTTCAGTTGCCGCCATTTTTTTTGTGTTTGTTTGGATTTGACATTTGCGAAGTTTCGTTTCAAACGGGATTGGTATATTTATGTTTCAAACTAAATACGCCTTAATTCACTTAGATTACCTTTATTTATGGATTACCTAAACTAATAACCTATTTTGTGTACGTAAATAGTTGTTACTTGTGTTAATTGTTGAAATGAAGTGTGATTTGCATAATCCGTGCAAATGTGGAGGCTCTTTCACAATTTAATACTTTTTGTTTGTTTAAAACTCTCAAAAATTAGTTTTTAGTATTCCCTGAACGATCCCCTGAACAATTATCATAATAGACAACTTTTTGCATGTGAAGTGATGGAAAATACTGCATTCAAAATTTCGATCGCTTGAAACCGCGACCATTCGAATTATTTAGCGAGAAGGAACATCCATATCCAAAACCATTGCACATACAGCAGTACAGTCATATATTACATTTAAAGAATGTAAAAATAACATTTCTCCGTCTCAGTAACTTTGTAATAATGTATATATTTTTCTTCTTCCTAAAATTAAAACTTCAAATTTTGGTTTTTCAGATTGTCCCGTCTGCAGGATGTGTTTGTTGAAATAGAAGTGACAGGTCAAAAGTTCAATCAGACCATTAATTTAACCGGTCATGTGTATCTGGTGATGGATTTCATGTGGAAAATCAAAAAACAGAGATTGTTTCAGGTATGTTAAATAAATATTAACATTTTTTGAATAGTTCCAGTGAAACTCACATAAAAACTTTCATGCTTGAGAATGTTTTGTTTTTTCGGTCCCTTGAGGCTAACATGGAAGATATGGCTTGTACTGTGGAATGTGTGAAAGAATGAATGTGTATTGGAAGGCTCTAAGCAACATGGTGCACATACGCTCTCTGAGAGCAGTTTGGTTAGTACATTACACATAGACTAATTATTTTTTCCGTATGTCTATTCAGTTATATACTTAGCAAGGTAGCTTTTTGTGTTTTAAGTAAGTTTATTTACAGATTTCTTCCGAAATTAAATTATATATAATATTCAATACCTGTAAAAAGAAAAAAATGTAATGGTAACTCACACTAACAGTCTCTTTCACCAATAAGCTCCCAGGCTCCGGACCCAGATTTCTTTCACATTCAAGACTCAGTATTTCCCTGGTGGAAAACCACTATTCAGAATAACTTCACTCATTGGCCCTGAGGAAAATAATTTCCCTCAGGAATTATGTCATCTTTGGGGATACTGTGTGCAGGGTCTTAAGAAAAGGAAGTTCTGGGAAGAAAAAGGGTAGGAGTTGGTAGAAATCTAGGGGTTATTGTGTTGGAATGACGGAAGTATGAATCCATCCCTTCCACTGCGGTGCAAGGCGATGGGTCAAGAGAGTCCAGCTAGAGAGGCCAAAGGGCCTTCCTCAACCGGACTCTCCCTGGAGCAGGTGGGCAGGTGCATCCGCAGCCAAGGCATGAACAAACCTCACAAATCCAGGCACCCCTGCTAAGTCACCAAATGCAGCAAACCACTTGAGGTGACCTCTGTGATTTTAGTTATCCAAGAAATGTTTCCCAGATCGGCTCATACCCATCTCCCAAATTGCCTCTATTGATTAATCTTGATAACAAATATTACTATGGTTTTTGCTATGCCTGTCTCACTCGGAGGTGTTCCTGTTTCTAGACAGAGCTTTGTTTTCTAACCAAATATGCCAGGTGCTTCCCAACTGGCTTCGGGATGTTGAACTCTGAGATTCTGGTGCAGTTTTGTAACTACTGTCCTTGTTCTTTAGTGAAAACAATGAATGGCAAGTCTGCACCCCATGAGCATCATCGCGCACTTGGCAAAATCCTGGCATCTTGACACCTGGCAGGGACACAGGAGCACCTCACCGACCAATGCAAGTCACCTTCTAATCAGCCATCCCACCATGGTCGGCGGCATCGCCTCCATCCTCAACTACTTCCTGCTATACCTGGTGGGGCCCAATTAGAAGATCTTCAAGGTATTCTTATATTACATTATTTTTGGCAATACCATGCTGAATATATATTTTTTTTTCTTTTTCTTTATTTATTTATTGTTGTTATACGCCCATAGGGCCTTTATATAGCCTTTTACATATACTTTTTTGAGCAAGTGTTTACAAAGTACAGACATTCTACAAAGTGCAGACAAAAAATAGTTTCAAATGGGATCACCAGGATAATTCAAAGGAGAATAAAGAAGAAAACTGGAAAGGCCTTCCATACAAATGTGAGTGGAAACAATTGTTCCATTTAACCCAATAGCCCAGCACTCACTTTCACTTGCAGGCGTCGGAAATCATAGATCTCCACCCCCATTTGAATTTCGTAAACACGGTATTGGAAATTTAAGCCTTGGTTGAACCATGAAAAAACCCACAAGACACTTGTGACCCAGAAGACACTTCTTGTGTTATTCTTTCATAAATCAGGTACGCCCCATACGTCATACATATGTCTGGTAACGTTATATTATCGTGAAAACAAGCTTATGAGTTCGAGTGGTAAAGCCGCAGATAAACATGCTAGTAACATGATCAAAAGCACGCCAGTAGTGGCCTTCAGCTTGCCAGGGGCAAGTGTATCGTGTCCCTGCTATTAAAGCATATGCCATTCAATAACGTATGGCGTTTCAATTTTTTGTATGTCAGTGACATGCGGTGTGAGGTGGGGGGAGTGTGGGGGATGCAGCATGTCTTTGAAAGCGCTCTGCCAGTAGCTAGCGCTGTTTTGTTGCTTTTTGTAAGTTGATATTTTTGCAATCAAAATGGCTCAGTGGGGCGATGAAGAGACTCTAAACTTCATTATGCACTACTGCAACTACCAGTGCTTATGGAATACAGGTTCACCGCAAAAATAAAATTGCATTCCATTTCTTAATTGTTTATAGTGGAGGAGAAGGTATGCCACCTGGCACGCAAGCAGCTGGAGGATGAGGAGACGCTGACCGATGCTTCCGAGTAGTTCCTTGATCCCATCATGAACATCCTCATGTTGGACCCCGTCAACCTGCCCAGCTCCAGGACTACCATTGCAAGGTTGCTCGAATAAACAAATATTTTTATTCTGATAGGAGTATAAGATATTGTCTCTTAAGGTGATCCCATAGTCCTTGAAAAATTCGAAATCGTCTGTTTTGCGAGGGATTATAAAATACTTGAGAAAACTTGACAACCAATAATAGACGAGAGGCGTCAGGCTCATAAATCCCGAGTTCCGCCCTCAAATACACTGTGGTAAAAATTGTGAAAAATATGAACATAATAATTATATTAAATACTTATTTATGATTATCAAAATACATGTTAAAATTAACATATTATGGGCCTAATTTGTAGAACAAGTAACTTTCATTTATCAAATTTTACAGGAGGCAGTAAAGACTGTTTTTTAAACTCATGAACCAAGATGAACCGCTCTCCTTCGCACGGAATAGACTAGGTTTATAAAACATTTGAACGTACTTAAGATTTGTATAGTTTATTAATAAAAAATGTTTAATAATTTTGAATTTTTAAATTATTTTTTATAATATAACTTTATAGGTAGTTATTAATATGCAATTTACAGTTATTTTATCATACGATTTATTTAACTCTTCTATACACTCTTGCAGTTCACATTTCTTTAGAATTCTATTGAAAAGTTTTTATTTTCAAGCAACCAGTTGGGCAGCGTTGTGGGGCGGCTTAAAGAGGATCTGTAAGAAGGGATGTATTAACGCGAATTTTGAAGATGACGGAATATATGAAGGAATCATTTGCTCTGTGTGGAGGAGGGTACATTAATGCAAACATTTAGTTTACAGTTAAGTAATTGACTGAGAGTGGTGAACTCCAAATTTTAAGTGGATAAAAAAAAATCTTCATTCTTGGGAATCTGTTTTATATAATACCGACTAAACTTTAATTAACAGTTAACAAAATTATGGCGTTGTTTCTATCAAGAAAATTTATCTTATTTTCTAGTGCCTTTTTTATTTTTTTTTTATGTGAATACCACACAAGAATCTCAACTACTGCTATTTGGAGTCAGTGAGACTATGGCATCCCCAATTGGAGTATGTTGTAAGGCTGAAGGTAGAGAGGAAGCGAAAGAGATGGGGAAGAGGAAGGTGGGGAAGTACCCGACTATTCAGATCTGGTCACTAAGCAACGTTTAAATTTCGAATTTTGGTCTTACACCAGGGCGATACTGAGAGTATCTTCCATTCCGGAACATGCCACAAATATACCATAATAAATTATATTTAATTATTTGAACCCGCGACCATCGGATCGACTTTCCCCTCAAACACGGAGGCCGTCAAATACATTTGACCAAGAGGCCTACAATTATATTTGAACTGCTAATAAATTAGATTGTTTAAAATTCTTTTGGACAATTTGCATTTATTTAAAAATAAAAATATTGGAAATAACAATTTTCAACAAAAATATTCACCAACAGCTTGGCGGTTAACAACTGAAAGGGAAAGCTTCGGACTGTAATTTAGGTATTAATAAACAAAAAAAAAAAAATTTAATCATTCCCCAAAAGTAAGAACTTGGCAATAAAAGTTAATTAATTAAAGCTAATACGTTTCTCTTCTACGGAGATTTCATGTGCATAGTTAGATTTATGCCAGTGTTAACAACGTAAAAATAATTAAGTTCGTTAATGTTACGGCGGAATTTAAAAAATCGTAATATAACTTTTTCAAAATGTGAATCGAGTACTTCAAGGAAGTCGCTTTATACGGAAAATGAAACGAATTTATAAATATTAAATTGTTAACGATATATTGAAATTTGCTCACTGTGCGGTACTGTTTAATACTCAAAAGCGCGCCAGATTTAAAATTGTAAATGTCAATTCATTGGCAAAGTTATTGCCTACTTCAAACGACATTTGGCAACAGAATTATATATTTTTTTTCAAATACGAGTATTATTATATAAATAAAGTAAATTATAAAGTGGTTAACCGGTATATTCAAACATCTACGTATATAACTAGGAAATTTTAAAATCGATAGTACGTAAACTCGAATAACATTTTACGGCGCAGAGAGTCACGGACGTCAAGGACGTCCGTCCACCACAACTGTTGGGTGGAGAATGCGACAAAAAGGCGGTGACGATTGTGTGGTTCTTACGTCCATGGCATAAGGTTCACTTTGAAATAACATTTTCGTCGAATGCCGGCGGTCTTGATTGATGTCAAAAATAACAATGCGAAAATGCACATTTTATTTTATTTCGGGAAGTTCATGCATAAATATCGACTTTTTTCGCGATTATCATAAAAGAAACTAAATTTGCCACATTATGCAATAAAATTAAATACGAAGAGGGGTTTACAAGTAGGAGAGTTTGCACTTGAAAGTGTTTTTTTATAGACCTTATACTTTATTTTTTTCTAGGCTTATTAAAAGACTTATAAAAAAAATGACCGATATTTTTAAGGGCAAAGATATGTTCTACACGCAGTATTTAATTGAAGCATCTAAAATACTTTTAAGCGATTAAATTTTCAAAACAAAAATACACGATTTTGTATGATTTTGCATTATGTCGCAAGGCATCATCTTAAATATGATATCATATTTCAAAGCAGCAGTTAGAAATATGCTTATATTTCCCACTTACTTGGAATGGGTCCCTCTGCACAGCATATCCAAAGAGAGGCCCTGAGAGAAACCTTAAGGCCTCCTACGTAGAGTGGAAGAGTTGAGCATCCACAATAAGCTTTCAATTATTTGCCCACAACTTTTTCTAATCTACATTAGACATGTTGCTCGCCAAACTGAAGACTCCGACTTGGAGAAACACATAGACACTGGCAAAGTGTTTGGCAGAGGAAGCAGAGGATGGTCATCAATGCGCTGGAGGGAATTATCACTGGCGTCCTGTACGTCCACTCAATCAGAGTTTTGCATCAACAATCTCATTTCCTTTCGTCACACCCTGCCCATTCCCATTTCAGTTCTTCTATTCTTTTTGCTGTATATCTATATGTATATCTGTGAGGTGGAAAAACCCATTAAATATTTGTTAAATGGTTTCACATTTACATTAATCATTCTGTATTTGCAGTCATCTTCTCAGCGATCAATCCGACCCATTCAACCGATCTCCCCTCAGTGTCAGTCTATAGATCAGCCCAACATCAATTGAGCCCAAAATCAAGCCCAACAACGAACTCTGGGAGCGGATTCTGGTGTGGTCGCAGTGGAGGAAAAGCAGCAAAGAGGCTGTGGAAGCTGCTGAAGAAGCCGGCACACCGGGAACCAGAACACAGTTAAATAATGACAAGAACTGGCAGCTTAAATGGCATCTGATGCCACTTTTAACAGTACAACATCATAAACACAACATCATCAAATCTGCCAAATATGTTGAAGTATGTGTCCT
The DNA here is from genome assembly GCA_936435175.1 of Glyphotaelius pellucidus. Taxonomy (NCBI): domain Eukaryota; kingdom Metazoa; phylum Arthropoda; class Insecta; order Trichoptera; family Limnephilidae; genus Glyphotaelius; species Glyphotaelius pellucidus. Next base: position 12,270,882 of record OW386560.1, read on the forward strand.
CTGATCCTATAACACACTTCACCGACTTGTACTTCTAATATCTTTCTCAATTTGGGAGGCTGGTATGAGTAGCGCCGCCCCGTAACTATTTATTGGATAACCAACACCTCTGCCGTAGGACACCCCAAGTGGTTCGCCACATTTTGTGACTTAGCAGGGGTGCCGGGGTTTATGGGGTGAGGTTTGTCCAAATCTTGGCGGCGGATGCGTCTGCCCACCAACTGCGGCATGCCGGATCGGGAGAGACTGGTTGAGGGAGATCGTTTGACCTCTCCAGCAGGACTCTCTCGGAACATTGCCTTACACTACAGTGGTAAGGATAGATTCATATGCCCGTCACTCTTGGATACACCAACCCCAGATTCCTACCCACCCCTCATATCTTTTTTCCTTCCCAGAACTTACTCTTCTTCCTTTTCCTAGAAAACCCTCCACACAGCATCCTCAAAGATGACATAGGGCAGTTTTTCGATTATTGAACTGTGTCTATTTGTTAATTGATTGTACCCACGCAATAAAGACTAATTGTGTTTACAGAATAAAAGTGCGATTTTTATTTAATTACCACCACCGTTACAACACAGATTTTTTTTTTTTTATGTGACACCTCACAAGAGTGTCCCTGTCTGTAGGAAGCATTGGCAAGGCATCTTAACTGGCATCTGATGCCACTTTTAACTGTACAACATCATAAACACAACATCATCAAATCTGCCAAATACGTTGAAGTATGTGTCCTCTGATCCTATAACACACTTCACCGACTTGTACTTCTAATATCTTTCTCAATTTGGGAGGCGGGTATGAGTAGCGACGCCCCGTAACTATTTATTGGATAACCAACACCTCTGCCATAGGTCACCCCAAGTGGTTCGCCACATTTTGTGACTTAGCAGGAGTGCCGGGGTTTATGGGGTGAGATTTGTCCAAATCTTGGCGGCGGATGGGTCTGCCCACCAACTGCTGCATGCCGGATCGGGAGAGACTGGTTGAGGGAGATCGTTTGACCTCTCCAGCAGGACTCTCTCGGAACATTGCCTTACACTACAGTGGAGAGGATAGATTCATATGCCCGTCACTCTTGGATACACCAACCCCAGATTCCTACCCACCCCTCGTACCTTTTTTCCTTCCCAGAACTTACTCTTCTTCCTTTTCCTAGAAAACCCTCCACACAGCATCCTCAAAGATGACATAGGGCAGTTTTTCGATTATTGAACTGTGTCTATTTGTTAATTGATTGTACCCACGCAATAAAGACTAATTGTTTTTAGAGAATAAAAGTGCGAATTTTATTTAATTACCACCACTGTCACAACACAGATTTTGTTTTTTTTTTATGTGACACCTCACAAGAGTGTCCCTGTCTGTATGAAGCATTGTGAGACAGATTAAGGGGGCTGTGGGAAGGGAATTATTTAGAGGTGTTGAAGAGGCTGGATTATATGAAGGAGGAAAATTAGATGCTGGTAGCTCGTTCCATGTACGAGCCAACTTACACAAAAATGAGTAAAAGATGCAACCTCAACTTCTCATGAAGCCAACAGTGAACAGGTGTTTTGCTTGTGTCTGTCAAGTTTCACACACGTTCACCGAAGATCAATGCTACAAGCTTCTTAGAGCAGGCTCCATAAAAATACCTGTAGAACAGACTTAGCATGCCTACATTGCATCTGTGCATTAGAGATTAAGGGAGCGACATTGTATCTGTGAACAATGGGTTGTCAATCGGACCCTTTGTACAGAATCAAGTAGGTTTATCAAGAATTTTGGGGCTTCAGCCCATAGGTAGCTCCCAATTCAATTATAGGCGTACTTAAGATTTGTGTGGGGTTGGCAGCTGGTCACTAGTGAGTAATCTGCTAGCCCTGTATAGGACGCCCAGTTTCTTGGAAGTTAGATTTACTAGGGCTTCTATGGAGCCGGTTTGATATACTTACTCCAAGCATTTCATTGGAGTCTTTATTGGGATCATCAAATTGCACCAGACAGTCACTGATGCTCTCTTTACCAAAATCAGACACGCTCGGCTTGAGGCATTGAAATTGACCCCAGGCGTCAGCAATTCATCCTTAGAAGACTGGTTTGTAATGAATATCTTAACCCCCATAATTTTGATTGTTGATCAGGATGACAACAGACTCACAACATTAGACAATTCTCGCACAAGACGCTTCTATATCTGCCGTCCCTTTATGAAATTGAATTTACAAAATAGGTCAAACGTATTACTATTTATATCAAATTTAACCTCTCGCAGTACCTTGATGTTATACAAATTTCTCCTTAATCGAATCGTCATTATTTGTTAATTGCAAATTTCATTCAAACTCTTTTAAAATAATGTCAACATATTTTCATCATCTGTTGTATACAACTCAATCTGTCAAAACAATAAAAATAAACCAATCCTAGAGCCTCTTGAAACCATAAACAATATAATATACCACAAACAAACAAAAAATTCTGATGTTCAAAAATGATTATAATTATTTTATATTTCCGAAATATTTTCTAATCAATTTTATGAACGTAATATTTAATATAAAAATGCTTAACATATATTTTCAAAGTGCAAAGTCTTCGCACAAAAACTCACAATTTCTTAAATCAAGTTTTTTTTTTAAATTATGATATTTATCTAATATGCGAAACTTGGCTAAACGAATCAATCCATTTTTTTTTTTAAATGAACTCCACACAGGAGGCCCTGAGGAAAATAATTTCCCTCAGGGCTTATGTCATCCTTGGGGATGCTATGTGGAGGGTTTTTTTAAGGAAAAGGAGGAGAGGAGAGTTCTGGGAAGGAAAAGGGTTAAAGGGGTGGGTAGGAATTTGGGGTTCAGTGTGTCCTGGTCACCCGCCTCCAAGACCTAGACAAACCTCATCCTATGAACCCGGTCACCCCTGCTAGATGACCAAATGTAGTGAACCACTTGGGGTGACCTATGGCAGAGATGTGTTGGTTATCCAATAAAGGTTCCCGGGGCGGCGGTACCCATTCCTGCCTTCCAAATTATAGTGGATTGTTTGACAATAGGTACGATGTATTTAGAAAGGATCGTAATTACTTTGCGTCTGGGCAGTATTACCGATCTTATTATTTGATCGTAATTACTTTGACAGCGGCAGGGAGGGGAGGGGGTTCAAATTGCAACCAATTGCAACGCTTTTCCTTTTATTATTTGATTTGTGGTTAGGGTAAGCATCTCCTGTGTGGAGCTCATGTAAAAAAAATAAAAAGTTGTGCAATCCGCATTACATATAATATCATTTACACAATTTTTAGAATGAATGGTTATATTTACTGCATTTTCGACCGCCCGTCACAGACACTCTCCTTTTCATTATTTGATTTGTGGTTAGTTGCACAGTCCGCATTATATAAAATGAATGATTATAAAACGCAAAATTCGTCAATTTTGCAAAAAATAGTTTTGCGAATTTTGTCATTTTCACGCAAAATGCGTCAATTTTACGAAAAATACTTTCGTGAATTTAGTCATCTCCACGCAAATAATGCGAAATTCACATTTTTCTCATTTTTCACGCGATATTTTAAATTATTACGTACATTCTAAATAATTATTGTTATGGTTTTGACAAGCTTGAATAGCCATAAAATAAACGCAACTAATTCAGTTTTGCGCGTGTCTGTTGGTAACTGTGAATCAGCAAAAAGTGTTGTGATTAGCCATCTTGTTGTCTGTTCTGAATCGTTACTAGGGTGAGTTATGATGATGTGAATCATGATATAAGGAAGTGTCTTTTCCGAGGAAGATTTTTCCCAAAACTCATATGGCGAGTTCCCATATTACCACCTGGCATGGAACCGTCTGAAATCTCTGAAATGAAAGGAGTTTCTCGCATTTTTATGGATTTTAGATGCCTTTGCTAGGGAGTTTTAATTTTTTGAACTGGCAAAGCTTCCCACCATAAACAGAAATGAAAAATCTCCATGTCCAAAACGTCGAGTTGTCAAACCCGTATTATCGCGATGAAATATTCTCAAAATATCACAATTTAAAATGACGGAGGAATTGCTCAAAAGCGTTTTAAACGGCGAAATTCACATTGAGAAATGTGTAGAATGGCTACAGTATGGATTGACACGGGTCGGTAAAATGAAATAATATGGTTTTCTATCAATTTATTTGAACAAAAACACTTCAGATTGTTATTATTTTTATCTCATTTCTTATCTTCTGTGCTTGTTTATATTGCTAAAACCTATATAAAACCAAAGCATTTATTTTTTTAGCATTTTTATTGCATTTTTTTTGTATCAATATGGTTTGGCGGTATTTTTTTTGTGGTTATGTCAATCAACAAATGTAAACAAGATATTATTTTTCATTTCTAAAATACAATTCTAGCTTCCCTGATTTAAGCCATCCCTCATTAACTAATACATTATTACTTTTGGTAAACTTGCGAAATTGGACGCTTAAAATTTGAACATTTTTCAGGGAAAAACTTTTGATTCACGAATTTCTGTAAAATACAACTTTTACATTTGGGGTGACGGAAAATACTGCTTTCAAAATTTGCTTTCATCGTATTAAAATTATCGTACTAAGCGTGTCCAGTGATTTTGAAATACACCTATTAAAATAGGTAATACAACAATATTAAAATACTTTTTCTATCCCTTCTCTACATTTTTAAAATATTTTTTTTGAATTTAACAAATAGTTACAAGATACTATTGTTTTTACTGGTGACCGGACAGCTCAACAATGTGCAACCCCATCACTCCTTTGAAAATACAGATCAACGGTATTGCAATATAAGCGGCATAATACTTACTTAATGTTTTTTGAAACAACGAATAGAGCTAGATTTTGTCCTTTCTTTTTTATTTTTAGGAATGTATTCTATAAAAGTTACGAATGTTTATGTAAAAGTCCAATTAACAGGCGTAAAAAAATAAATAAATTATATTATACACCTGTTGAACTCCTTTGTACAAATTTCTATGTGTAACTACAAAGTAACATGAAAATATTTTTTGTACCTGCTGATATGTATTAAAATGTATTGATCTATTTATAATATTTCTTATTATAGTGCCCTTGAGGTGATTTTTCGCAAAAACGGAGATATACAAATCATCCAAATATTATTATTATTATGTATTGTGTAATATTTCGACTTGTATTATATTTGTAAAAGTCCTATAGGTGTTAAATAAAATCAGTACTTTAAGAGCAAATGACCAGCAAACAAAAATTCCGATTTTATCAAAACGCAGCGTTCTGCCTTCCTGTTAGTCGCCTTATGATTTCAGCTAATATTGCTTAGAAGAGTGCAGCGGATACGTCCTATCGCTCCCGCATTCAAACGGGTAATGATTTTGAATATTGGTGTTTCGAGTTGGCAACAAATAAGCCCAAACGCGTGATGTAAAAAATATTAATATAATTTACTTTTTATAATTATTTTTTGATCATCAGTATTTATAATTATTCAATAATGTCCAAGCAAAATAAATGTGCAAAAAAATCTGAAATATATTAATTTGTAAGACCGTAAATAGATAGACAAAATAAAGAAATTTTCATCATAATTCCATGCTCGGATTTTTTTTTAATGATTTTATTTTAACTAAAATTAAAATTTTGAAACATACGGTCACTAGATAACGTATTGATTTATAATACTGTATGATTATATGGTGTGAAATAAGTCTTGTATTAGAATATTTTTCCTTTGAAAATTAACAAATTTGCATATCGACCAACAGTATAACTTTTTTTATAATATAAAAAAACAAACTTTTTCAAAATTTAAAACATACCTTTACCAGATAAAACCACAAACTTTCGAAAACAATTTAATTTTTTTTTGTAAAAAGTTTCGTTACGTCTAGAAGTGGATTTAAAAATGACAATTTTCCAGTTGAGTCTAACCAAGCTCTCTTAAAAGTTATAGGTCATTTTTCATCTTATATATCACCATGAAGTCAGCTATGATCTAGCCCTACTTATAGGATCAGGAATACCAACATAACACAATGTCGACAGAAATTATTGTAAATGGCTTTCTTCCCATACGACGAAAGCAAATTTTCACTTTACATAAGTGTAATTTTGAATGTAGTTTTTTCCATCGCTCGAATGCAAATAGTTGTCCTTTTATAGTAATTAAGGTGAATCATAAGGTTTTTTTTCTAAAAAATATTTAAATTAAGCGAGAATAATATACATAAATATGCTGCGAAAGTGAATGGTAAAAGATGTCAAGGATGCCTGACGAAGGGATGGCATGATCAAGTGAGTACTTCAGTCAGGTCATGTCAAGAGCCAGAATAACAGAAGAAGTGTTTATGAATCGACGTACAAATGTGAATGAAGCAGCGAGTCAGTGCCAAGACAGACTTATGCGGCGATCTGTCCCTCCCCGCCGACCACTGTGAAGAAATGGTATGATAGTTTGTTGAAAGTTTTTTTTACTTAAAGGGTGATTGATTATATTTACAGGATGACGACTTATTCAAATGTTCCAGAGCAGATTTCACACTGTACGTCCTTTCTTACATCAGGAATCAAACAGATAGGTATTTATTTGATCAAATATAAAAACAAACATAAATTATTATTGTTATACTTAATAGACCACAAAATGAATAATTATTTAATTTTAGCCTTTTAACATCCAATGTAGTACTTGAGCAGAAATTTATAGTCATTTTCTACAAAATTTTGATAATCCTGATATTCATCCTGAAGTTGTATTTATAAGTTATTTTTTATTGCAGCGTTCTACAATTCAGTTCAGCCCAGCAGAACGATATTTTAACTCCTATCAAAGTACCTCCAAAGTCATTCGGACATCACAATGCAAGCGCGGAACGCAGAAACTCCATTACGGAGACTCCGAGGCAATCGAGTCCTCGTTCATCTCCCAAGAAAACCAACTACACAAATGCAGCAAAGAGAGTCAGTCGAAGGTTGAGTACAGAACTGTTCCCCCAGAGTAAAGAAGAATCCAAAGACCATGGAAACGGTTCAAAAGATGACCTTAAAGTCTTGGATGCTGAAACCCTTGATACCTCTACACAGCAGGATGATTTGTCCAAGAACTTGAGCAGTTTTGAATGCGATAGTAGCGCATCCAAAAATGATAGCAAGAATGAAAGTCCCCTGAAGAACAACTCTTTTGATAAAGAATGTCTTTTTAGCCCCGTCACTCCAGCCAATAAGAGTAGCAAATCCAACATTATATTCAGTACGCCAAATAATAGCTTAAATTCTGATTCGAGCTATTCTCATCGAAGAGATCTATCTGAGCTTTCTGGTCTGCATCCAACCATCAGTCAGAATAATGCACACATCAGTAAGAACAAAATTCAACAAATTGGATTTCAAAATGTTCAGCAAAATTATGGTAGATTTGGTCAAAATCAACAGGGTTTTGGTAATCAGAGTCAACAGGGCTTCAGTCATCAAATTCATCAAGGCTTCAGTCATCAAATTCATCAAGGTGTCAGTCATCAGAATCAACAGGGCTTCGGTAATCAGATTCAACAGGGCTTTGGTAGTCAGAATCAACAGGCCTTCATTCAGATTCAACAGGGCTTTCTTGGTCAGAATCAGTATCCCAGGCATCCGAGTCAAGGTTATCACCAGAATGCAAGGACAAATCAGTCGAGAAATCATTCAGGATCGGAGCATTCATTCACCAATTCTAGCTTCCGATCTGATCACGACAATGGTACACATCATTCTCGACAAGATTATCAAAATTCTTCCAAACCGACGTCGAATCGAACAAACATTTGCATCGGAGATTTTATTGTAGGAAATAAAAGCGCAACGAGTGATAAATCAACGGGTAAAAAAAAGCGGCATTCGAAGTTTGTTAATTTGTCGATGGATGACGCAAATATTATGACGGGACGAATAAACACCGATAATTCTAATATCAACATCAAAGACACTGTAAGCTTTCCGGAAATCGGTGCAAAACAACCTAGTTCCAAACGAAGAATTAACCCCACACGATTAAATACCACCGATCCCAAGTTGAATACGAGTTTGAATTCGTCCAATCAGAGCATAGTTAAGTTTGGAGTAAAATACGATAAAGCGGAACGGAACGAAGCTTTCGACGCCAACGTCTTTCAGCCGAAAGAACACGCTTCCAGCTTCAATACAGAGAGACATCTACTCAAAAAAGAAAAAGAAAAACTGTTGCAAAAATTTAATAGCTTAACCTCTGAAACAGCCACAACGTCATTCAACGACTCTTCGAAGCCAGCTGTTCAAATAATGACGAGAAAAACTACACTTGAAGTTGTGAAAAATGCCGAAGTTAAATTAAATTTTATCACGCCTGATTTTAAATCGGTTCAAAATGTTAGTGCCTTAGAATGTTTAGCTATTTTATACAGTACCATGTTAGATTGCAACCTCATTGTCAATTTCACGTCAGAGATTTATTTTTTGATTTCTCTTGTTGTTGCGCAGCAGATAGATACAAAAAAGGGTTTGGTTGTCAATCACTTTGGTAAAATATTGATAAAAGATGAAAAGAACCAAAAGGATAATGCTTTATCAGATTTACCAGTTCTAAACGAAAGCGCTGAGAGTTGTGAAAATTTAAATGATAAAAATACTAGTAAAGTTGACGATATTAATGCTGTTATTGATTTGGATCAAAGTATCAGTGCCTTAAAACTTTCTGAAGATTTAATTTTAGATTTAAGTAAAATGACAGAAAACTCTTTAGCTCATACTAAAAATGACTCTAATGCTACATTAAATAGCAGCAAACTTGTAACTTTGGTTGATGAGACCAATCATGGTAAGACATTAATAAGCGATGCAAATTTGCTGAATAAAAAAGATGGTCACAGAAAAGCAACAATAAGTGATGCAAATTTGCTGAATAAAAAAGATGGTCACAGAAAAGCAACAATAAGTGATGATTTGCTGAATAAAGAAGATGGTCACAGAAAAGCAACAATAAGTGATGCAAATTTGCTGAATAAAGAAGATGGTCACAGAAAAGCAACAATAAGTCATGCAAATTTGCTGAATAAAGAAGATAGTCATAGAAAAGCAACAATAAGTGATGATTTGCTGAACACAGAAGATGGTCACAGAAAAGCATCAATGAGTGATGCAAATTTGGTTATTGAAAAAGAAAATCCTTGTAAATCTTCAATAAGTGAAGCAAATTTGGTTGTTGAAGAAGGAAATCAAAGTAAAACATCGAAAGGTGATGCTAACACAGATGAAATCGAAACTAACACCACTCAAACATTTATAAATGTTATAGATAAAAAGCAAAAAGTTGGCATTGCGAATGAAATTGTTTTGGCTGATTTATTTTCAAGCATTCACAACTGCGTATACTTTGCAATATGCGCGTTAAAGCACCAGATGTTAGTGTTGGACATCATACTGGATCAACCGGCCCTGAGACTTCTGCAGGAGAACCCTCGAGTCAGGAGTTTCAGCCCGACCCTAGCGGAGCACTTCGCCCAGGTTTACACGACCAAGTCAACCATCAAACAGGATTTGGACGTTCAGTCAGGAATACTGGATAAGAATGTGTGCTTTAACACGGATACGGACAGTGTAGAGAATTTCCCGACGCAGCAGAGTTTCTATGCATTCAAAAAGCAGAGAGATCTATTCTACGACATATTCAGGTAATTAAGTTTTTTAACTACAGTTAGCGCCAATTATGATTGGTTGCGCTCGGGGAATTATTTTTGTGTTTATTTTGGAATAAAAACATTTTTATTCTATGGCAATAATTTGTTCCCTTCCCCTCTCCCCTCTTGTTCCCCCAAAAAATCAAGCAGCGCTGCGTTACCAATCTCCTCATGAATTATAACTCGCTTACAAACACGCATCATAAGGTTCCTTGGAAACTAGTCACATTCGCAATGAAATCAGAAAAAAACCTTTTAAAATTTTAGTTAGAAAAACGTAAGCTGAGCCTTTTTTAAAACTTTTTGTATGTTTGCATTAAAAAATTTTACATTTAAAAAATTGTGTTTTTTCTAATAATAAAATTTGAAAGCGTATTTCATTTCATCAACTTTTTTCATAGGCGTTCAGATATATTTCATTTATTTGGATTTTATTGCAAGGTGGAAATATTTTGACTTTCTGACAGAATATGCCCGAGGCCTGATGGGTTAATATTCTCATTTTCCTAAGCAGTCATAGACTACATTGCGTTTTGTTGAATTAAATCCATGTAATTAATATCATTAATTATACCATATTGTTGAGGCAAATTTTCGCCAATAACATCTTTCTTTCATTATGGCATCTAGCTGTTATATCTAACGGCTAGTTATAATTTCTTCGAATTGTAATAGTAATAATAATTGTAGTACTCACAATTTCTTATCGCGTTTGGTACGGCTTTTTTTTTTTTTTTACATAAGCTCCACACAGGAGGCCCTGAGGAAAATAATTTCCCTCATGAAACATTAATTTAAATTTTTCTGTTGTTGAATGTTTAGGGTATGGGAGAGCGGGCACAACAAGACCTCCTGGAACTTTGCGTCCCGCCTAGGCGGGATGATGCGCGCACTCCTGTCTCTGGGAACCGCTCCGGCCAACTTTGCCCACCTGGCCCGGCTCTTCAGGGAGCAGCTACTAAGCACGCCCCATCAGGTACAAATTAAAATAATATTATGCGATAAAACCTGCTTATGAGGCAAGATTATATCACCAACTCATCAAAAATTTTGAAAAGCCGAGAAGCTTCTTGGCTTCATAGTTAGAAATTTTCACAATTAACAATGCCAGATTCCCATGAGCTACAACTAAAGACGTGAGGCTAGCAGTCCACAATGGAGTGCTAATACCAACTGTACTGGACACTCACGCCACTGGCATTGACTCTAAATTGTCTTCACACTCCCTTCACTTTACGGACTTTGGGTAAGGATTTGAAAATAAAACACAGAGTTCACGAATGTTGTCATGCAACTGACTGGTTGGGCCAGTCGCTTCTCTACTTATTGGACAAAAAGCGTACAGCGTTAATGCAATTAATTATTCTTATCTACTATACAGAAATACATGGGAGCCTGGAGGAATAGAAATTTTTTTAAATGCGTAATAGGGTCGAAAATAAATCGCTTGAGTCCCACAGTTGTGAATATAATTCAGCCTTGAAATGTGTGGCAATCTGTCCTCTCTGCCAGCTTTATTATTTTGTTTGTCTTTTAATTAAATATAATTTATTTCCCAGGCTAAAATCCCCGATTCCCTGGGCGATTTGGAGTGGGGAAAGGTGTCGGCCCAGAGACTCAGTAAATTGGCTGAGAGACTCACCACCAAAGGGGCTTCCAGTGAGGAAACATTTCCACACCATCAGGAATTCTTTAGGTAAACGGGTTCATGAGTGTAATTAATTAAAACTTTATCAGTTGAAGTTAGGCTAGCTGTTGATATTCTATGTAATTGAAAACATCTAATTCTGAAGAACTGAAAAAATTGATTTGAAAATATATTGCTGTCCTAAAGCGATAGTGAGATATCTTGAAAAACCCTGTTCTGAGATATTAGAACTTTTAGGTTTGCGTAAGTTCTAGCACAATTAAATGGATTAATGTAGATGGCGAAATGCCATGCCATTAAATACTAACACTATTTAACATTCATATTAAATTAATTCTTAATATTTTATACCTTTTTTATATTAACCACTCAGGCCACAATGATATTTTGTCAGAGGGTCAAAAAATTCATACAAATGAAATATTTCTGAATGTATCAGAAAAATAAAAACTGTTTTTGACAGATGATAAAATACGCTTTCAAATTTTATAAATTGAAATAAACATGTAATTTTTGAAACATAAAAATTTTGCATGCAAACATAAAAGTTTTAAAAATGGCTTACCTTACGGTTTTTCTAACTAAAATTATTGATAATTAAAAAAAAAAAACATAGGCTCATAGACAAATGAATTGCGAACATTATTGTCATCTCACTTTTTTGTCATTCCATGTAAAAATAATTAATAAAAAGTTTCATAAATTTCTTTCAAATTGAGATTCGAAACTTTGGTTTCATAAAGGTCTACATTTTACTTCTTTTGTGGTGTTTTTTTAATATTTGAATTTAAAGCGTGGTATTTTTTTCTTTCTAACATCGTTTAAATCATATTTCTCACTATGATAGTAAGGGAGACAACGATTCCGGCTTCTACTGTTGATGGTCTGCTATGTCACCGTCCTCTTATTTACGCACGCATAAGCTTGCGTACCTACGCCAATAGGCCACTTGCATCACAATTTCTTAAATTTTTTTCCGGTTTAAGCAAATGTTCTAAGACATTGCGTATTTTTTTTTTTTTTTTAATCGTACTTTTGAAACTCTGGCGATTTTTTGAAACTTTCAATCCGAAAAATCGGACCATTTTTTATAAACCGAAAAGACGGGACATAATTTTATGGGTGCGAAAAAAATATAATTACAAAGCCGAAAATCATTTTAAAAAAAACCGACTTATTCCACAAAAATGGCACAGGAAAATAACGAGGCATCCCAAAAATATTACATCTCATAAATATTTGTTTCCTTGATCCATCTTATTGATCAATAATCATTATAATGTTCAACGTCTACATATGACTAAATCCAATGTAATAAATTTGTACTTGTAAATTATAATTATAATAATATATTATAAAATTTGATTTTGTTAAAATCAGCACTGTTACCATTATACTCCTAAGTCAGCCGCTGCGGAAAGCATCTGTACTATGTTCACTTTATACCATCTGTCAAAACGTCAAATCATACGAAAGTTTGCAAGGTAACAAACAATAAATCTAGTGAATTTTAAGTGTCAAATTGAAAAATTCGCCTGAAATCAAAGTGTTGCCGTATAAAAAAAATAAATTAGTGTGGAATTTTACAAAATTAACTGAATATTTCGGGGACGGAACATTTCTATATAGTGACGTCACGAGCCCAAAAAACGGATTTATTTATTTAAAAAAGAAAAAAACTATAAATTTCAAAAAAAAATTATTAGCATCTTCGTAATCTTAGTAGAAAAATCTATCCACATGATTTTATCCAAGTCATTATGAAATCCATGCAAGTGGCCTATTGCTCCCTCAATTTTCTGCGGATGCAGGCTGCTTTCGCCTTCTGGTTCATTATTTCTCCGCGGCTGCGCCAAATGTAATAGCTGCGCCAAATGTACGGGCTGCGCCAAATGTGATGTACACACTGTCGGTGTGTAGTGTCATGCCTTTATTGTGGCATGTCGGGTTGTACTCAGAAATTAATATACGTAATATTGTACTGGTATTTATTCGGGAGCTGCTTGTAGTAAAAGAGGCAAATATCACGCACGCATTCCCTTATATAGCATTCTTGCAAGCATACCATCTCGCTTGCTCTCATTCACATTCACAAATACACCACAGAGACATTTATGATTTCAGAAAATTGAACAAATAGACTTTAAGAATTAAAAAAAAACATAAATCTGTAAATATTAAGATAATAAGCAACAGTAAGCTGTTGCATGGGATTTTAAGTGCAATAGCTTGAATCTTCTATAATTATCTTTTTGTAATGTTCTCCCATACTAATACATAACATAACTGCTTTCCAGGGATTTCCTGATTTTCGCAGAGAGCGGCCCCTTCCGACAGCACCTGTCTGACTCCCTTTGCGAGGAGATCTGCCGCCTCGACCAGACGGCCTTCCTATCTTCGGAAAATGATGACGCAGGTATATATCCTTTAATTCACCTGCACGAGAGGTTTGGGATAAATGCATGTCATTTATCCCAAACCTCTCCTTAATACTTTTTTAAATAAATATGGTTTAGGATGAAAGAAGGCTGAATGTTGTAGAAAAGAGATCCCTGAGGTGTAGGTTTGGTAAAACCGTACTAAATATTACTACGTATTTACGTACTAGGTATTAGGGGGGAAATTACTGTAGCGCTTGCACTTATCAATCATTCCCCCCCTCCCCTCCCTCGCCCTCCCGCATTACATTCGTTCCCAGTATATTCAGTTTTCAAACACCTTGCATGCCACCTAAATTTCATAATGCCAGAGCTCACCAGTAGTAAAAAAAGAATTATCCAATTTGGTGGAGTCGTTCGGAACTTAGGCGCGTACAAATATATTATATTTTAATATTTATAATTTCATAACGCCAGAGCTTACCATTTTATACAGCTTAAATTACTCGCATATAATGTAGCTTTCTATTGGTGAACGAATTTTTAAAATCGGTTTATTGGTTTATGCGTGAAAGCGTAACAAACGATCACACGCAGATTCACATTTATAATATTAAGTATAGATGAAGTGAATGGTAGAAGAAATCGGGGGAAACTTAGTGAATCAAGTGAATCAAATACATGAGTATCACATCAAGAGTCAGAATAACAGAGGAGTATGTATGAATCTTCTTGATGATTAGTTAGTTATACGTGTATACATTATTCACCTAATTGTGAGCTCTGCTTGTTGAACACTTCAGACACAGTGGTGGACCAGGGCACGCGGCTCCAGTACCTACAGTGCGTCAGATCCCTGCAGATCCTGGCTAAGTTCCTGGGCTTTCTGCTGGCGCTGCCCTACGGGGGGAACACCGACATGCCCAGGGAGCAGGTTCTCAACAGCGAGGTGGCTGTCAGAGACCAGGTAACTGTCCGTAACAAACAACAAAAAACAAAATAACCTAACTAACAGTGACTAAATGATAAGTGGTAGGCAGAGAGGGTAGACCGCCACACAACTCTGTCTTGGCACACGCTCCTTGCTTCATTCACATTTATACATATTCTGTTTTTCTGACTCTTGACATGACCTGACCCAAGTATTATCCTGAGAGAATGGGAAGAGGAAGGTGGGGAAGTACCTGGCTATTCAGATATGGTCACCAAACATAGCTAAAGCCATTTCAAGCAAAATTTCAATTCCGAATGGTGGTCTTACACCAGGACGATACTGAGAGTATCTTCCATTCTGGAATGTGCTGCAAATATATTATATATTATTTTAAATGCTTTAATTGTGAAATAACTCAAATTAATCAAATAAAGTTTATTTGTGCACGCCGATTCGATCCCGCGACCTTTGGATTGCGACTGAGTCAAGAGCCTTACCCCTCGACCTCGGAGGTCACGTCATGTGGCCGTGTGAGTGAAGCTAATGTAAAAAAAAAATTCAAAGTGGTTATTACTTTTATCACGATAAAATCAATTTGCTTTTATTTATTTCAGACACAACCACCAATCGACTTGTTCTCGATCCTCAGAAACTCCCAAAAGAATCAACGCCTGGTCTTGACCGTACCCTGGATGGTCCACCTGCTCTCGATGATGAGTTACACATGTCTGCGACTGTCCTACTACAAAAACCTCGCCTATCGCTTGTTCCAAATATATGCAAACTCCATTTGCATGCCAGTCCAAACATCAGCCAAAAACATTTCAACAACAGAACAAAAACTATCACATTTTACGAAAGCCGCCAATTACGACGTAAATATTTCTTCAAATACAAGAATTCTGTTGAGGATCTGTTTGGGCTGGTTATTCGATATGCCACACTTTCCCCAAGAATTCTTTTACAGCTGGCCTAAAGAATATAGATCAAAATTATCGCAAATTTATACAAAAGATATTAAATTAGAATGTATAAAAGATTTGTCTGGATCTGAATTAAATGCAGAAGCAGCAAAAAGTTCCAATTCAGCAACAATTAAAGATTTGAATTCGGAACCAATAAAAATTGTATTGGAAAATAAATTGAATTTAAATGAAGAATTAATAAAGTTTTCAATTCCGGACGGTAAAGTCGATTCTTCTTTGGATCTTTTGGAACTTGTGGATGGGAATTTGATCCTTGCGGTGTGTCCTTTTCTGAAAGAACTGAAGACTTTGCTATCCAGCAATAAAGATGCTTCCGGCAGTGAGAAGAATAAGACATTTAGACATATCACGCCACTTACAAGCAGCTTCAGTGATGATAATTCCAAACATAGGGAAAAGCAGATACAGGTAAGGGCTTTATTTTATTTTAATATGTGAAATTGAATATTTTAAATTATTATGATTCACCTAGAATTTGCGGTTCGCGAGCCGCATGCGTCTCTTTGCATAGGCATCTACGGCTCTTCGGCTCAATCATTCAGACATCAATTGCAATTTCACCTCTATTCAGCCAGCTTTATGAGATGAAGCTGCCGAATGATTATTTTTTGCATTATGAACACAAAACTGGTTTTAATTTAATAAAGCATCTATGCGCGAGTCTTTTAGCTTATTTTGTTTTGTTTACTTGTGAATATGACTGTCTACAACTATCATGTATGTAAATGGCATGTGTAGAGGATATAAATACATAATAGAGTAAGTTTCATTCCCCATACAATGCAATCTCTGTGAATTGCATATAAAGTTAGTGCGAGAAGCAAATACATTAAATGGAGCATGGAATCTAGAGTTGTATTTATTGGGTAATTCACATTAGTTAAAATGCTTGAGAGGTTAACTAATAGTATTGTATCTATCGCCCCTCAGCTGCAGTTGGAAGAGTGGTTCATGCGCTCGCAGTCCAGTTCCACATGCCGTGCCGTCGGAGAGAGGGTTGGGGCGGCCCTGGTGAGGCTGCTGAGGGCGCAATTGGGCCCCCTGCGCGCCCTCGCCAGCCGGGGGACCCTGCACATATTGAAGGACCCCGCCACTGTAAGTTTTAATTTTAGTCCTTTAACCTGTCTTTTAAATTTTAGCTTTTTTTAAAATTCGATTTTAACCCTTATGTATAAAGAAACTGTATGAAGGACAAGGTCTAAATCGCTTGCGCCAATATCATTCTTTACGTAACCGATGGTTTCATTAATCTAGCAACTCTGGAATATTTTTCAATTAATTTTATATCACTTGGCAGTCATTTTTTGCAACTGTCAAAGGCGAAAAATCGAAGTTTTACATTTTCAAATGCGTATAAAGGTCTTTATTTATTTGCTAACTCCTTTCAATTGTGTTTTTTCATGTTGGGTATGTATTCAGATTTGTGTAGAAATAATAAAATCAGTTTATATTTGTGTGATTATATTTTTTACAATTATTTCCAAAATGGGAGATTTTTAATCTTTTTTTTTTTAGTTAGTTAGCTATTCTGGAAAAACCTATTACGATATTATAATGTAATATACATGAATAATAATGTGTATTTTCTGGTAAGCAGAAAACAATTGCAAAAAAGCAACTACTTTGTTTTTATATGGATATTTGACCAGAAAGCAACAAGGTAAAATCCGCGCGGTTTTTCAAAATATGCCCGGCATTCAGCAGGTTAATAACTCCTAGACAGAATATTACCTTTTTCTTTTTATTTTTTTTATCTCGCTTATAACAACTCCATTTTATATAAGTTTACCAGAAAATGAAGACTTTGTGTAGAACTAAAAAAGTGTTTTTACACAGCTCAACAAATTCTTGCCGTTGTTTCTAATTTCAAATACTTTTCCAGCAAGGTGATGGTTAGAGGTAGGTAGGAACCGGAAAAGTGACATCCCAGTAGGAACTACACAAACATATTCTCATTTCAAAACCAAACACTAACATTTCAAAGGTAATTTTTTTCTTTTGAAAGGCAATGATCTTGAGGCAAATATTTTTTTATAAATAATACTTTCAGATTCACAAATCCTACAATTATAATATCACTTGAGTTACATTTCATTAAAATTCCATACAATTCTATTCCAGTGCAATCCCGATGGTGACATCCGTGCCCTCCATCTCCGCCTGCTCGGTGCCTTCCGGCGACGTGCCTTGGAACTGGCTCGCCCCTGGGCCCGGGCTCGCTGTCGCCGCGCCCTGCAGGGCCTGCTGCCGCCGGGCACGCGTGGGCCGGCCCGACAAGCCGTGGGACATATCGCCGCACGCAAGGCGCTCGTGGCACTCACGCAATGGCTTAACGCTCACGTCGGTGAGTGCTCACTTATCTCACTTATAAATTTGAATTAATCTCTGTAACTATCAACAATCCATCGATGCTTAAAGAGGTTAGCTTTTATGTTCCTAACGAGTATTCTCAGATCTCGTGTACTGTTTTGTGCTCTGAAAGCGATAATTTCTGACCATCAGAACGCGCCAACAAAGCTATTCAAATTTTTAACATTGCTGCGTTGACATTTTTAACATCATTATTTATTGAAATATGCGACGTAAACGAAAACAAGTGCCTAAATTTTGTTGTTTTTACGGGGTAGCGCCGGGTGCAGGTGTTCATTGAGGTCGAAAACTTGGTTTCATCACTGTGGCAACTCATCTCGACCACCATAACACGGGCATGTGCCTAGCATGGTGGTCGAAAAATCCACAAATTATGTTACCATCAAAGCAATGAATAAATAAAAATTAAAAAAAAAAACAATATATCAAAAATTCATAACTATCGGCCTTTTGCAAAGAATTGCCATTTTCGTACTTTAAAGACTGGACTATCAGCAATTCCTCGGTGACCATGACTCAACCTTCCTCTCCCAATATCCTTCACCTTCGCATTCCTTTCAACTTCTCAACACACTGGCTCTTAGCGTTTGCGACTCTTGTGCGGTTTTCAAATATAAATTGTGGATAAATCATTTTCTTCCACTTTCCCAGATATCACAACAACTGATTTGTCTGCCGACATCCAAAAGACGAAGCTGATACTCCGTGGTGGTGGAACTAATGTCAGGACATTCAGGAAAAGCGACTACGACGAGATAAATGAGTACATCGCTGGCAACTGCGATAAGAAATCTGTTGTTGAAGACGTAGTCAAGCTGGAAACTGCCGAGGAGCGTCGTACCGAAGGTGTCAAATATCACAGCGCAACAGATATCGTTATTGATATGAAGGTATGTGAATTTTTATTTCATATTTTTATGATCTTTCTTATAAGAATGATGCAATCGAACTGACAGTTGAAATGCTGAGAAAAAAACTTTGTCAGAGATCCATAAAGAATTCATAGAAATTATTCGGGTTCCATAGATGTGTTCAAAGCATTCTATACCTTAAGAACAAGAATGCCCCAAGCGATTCTGACCTTATCCTTCATACGTTTTCTTTATAATTAAGGTTTAAAATCGCATTTCAAAAAATATTTTTTAGAGTTTAATTTGGCTCGCATCTGGCGCGCGCGGGCACGTAATCGGCAAGCAACCGGTTAAATAATAAAACATCTGGGGGTGTAGATTGCTCTAGGTCTAGTCACGATCGGATCGACAGGCTTACTTTCCAAACATTTTATATTGATGTCCCGAGCACGGTTTGCACTGTCGATGCCAAGCCAAACTGATAATAACAGGAAATAAATAAGAAATCGTTTTACGATGGTAACACTGGTATGGCAGATCTGTCTACGATTTGACCTTCCTTAATGCCAAACGGCTATGTAAAAATGTTAATAAATTGACAATGTCGAATTGAAATACTAACTTTAATATGCATTGATAGTCCGCGTTTAATTTGGACACTCAAAAGGGAGTTAACTAGTTAATGAGGTCTTTAGCCACAACTTTTCATTTCTCCAAGCCCGATGTCTAACGTCATTGGTCCAAACGGATTCAATTGACCGAGTATACAACTTCTTTCAATTCCAAGAGCTTCGTTAGTTCATCTCAGTAAGCCAGAATTTTGCATAACGAATGACATTTTTCAAAAAGATTTCACAATTAACCACAGCTTATCTGACATTTTGTAGGCCGCACTAAAATTTTGTCTATCGGCCATCAGAACATTTCTTATCAATTGTTGACCGTGTTTACAATTGCGACGGATTTAGTCAATATCGTATTGATGTAGGGTTTTATCGATCGACCGTGCTAGATACCCTAGTCACCAAACAAGGTTAAAGCCATTTCAACCAACATTTTCACCAGTGTTTTTGATTCGTAGACAGTTATGTCTTGAATAGGTTAATACGTAATTAATAACACATAATTCATTTCTTATTACAGGAACTGTGCATCCAGCTAGTGACCTCCCGCACAGAGATTACGGCTGTTCGTATATCTCTGGAAGATCAATTGCAAAGGGGAGTAGACTGCAGTAGATGTCAGTACATCCAGTCCTCTAGCAAGAGGACTATAGGACAGCTGTGTGTGGACATTAGCATGCTTATAGGTAATACAATATCCAAAATAAATTGAATCTGAAATGTTTTTATCATTTGAAATGGCAACAAAACTCTTCAATTGTGAGATCATGAAATTTTCACTATCAGGGATTTCTAGGTTAAGGTTCAATTTTGAGTGTTTGGCCTTGAGGAACAAACTCTGTGTGCACACATCATCTCTGAAAAAAACTGATGAGCATTATCTTGATGTTCGATTTCACCTGACTTTTTTTCTGAAGAGGAGAGAGAGCACTCTTCCATTGGCTTGACTGTTACTTGGTTTCGGGATCGTACTCATAACACCATGACTCATCACTCATCACCAAATTTCCAGCTGATTTTTCAATTCGTGGCAGGCCTGAAGGCGGAGGCTCTCTTTGATCCTCAGAGAGGGGACTTTCGCATTTTCGCCGAAAGAAGAAATCTTGATTTACTTAATATTAAACCTTGGACGAACATGTGGACCCACAGCGACGCGGCTTCGCACACTGACCGAGACAGAATTTCCATACAACAGCCGGCCACACAAAACCCGTTCCCCGTCCACTGCTTCCCTCTACCGACCGATTCTCATTACTTTTGGGTCCCCCTACGTAATTCAAAAAACTTTGAAATATATGGCACAGCTTTCAATACATTTATAGAAGAAAAAAATTAAATTTCTCGTAAGATAAGAAGTTTGGCTGGGTTGACCAAATAATGTTTTTTATTTTTATTTTCAGTTACATTACATCCATCACTTTTAACACAGGAAGCGTTGTTAAAATTCGGCACAATATGGCGACACTGTTTATTCAACAAATTACCGACCGATGAAATAATCACGCTTCCATTTTCTCCCGATGAAAACGCTTCGGAATCGACCTCCGAAGATGAAGTTGAACAATTTCAGAGACAAATGTTCGGCGATACACCACCGAAACCGATAAAATCCAACAAAGACAGTGTTAAAAATGATAAATCAAACGAAAGTACGAATAAAAATCAATTGGATGATGAAAATCCGTTTAGTAATATCGGAATACCAGTTCGTAATGATGCTGCATCAGTCGATAGCGAAGGCGCATCAATCAGTAATGAAGGCACATCAGTCAGTAATGAAGGCACATCAGTCGATAATGAAAGCGCATCAGTCGATATGGATTACGAAGTGGAATGTAACGGAGTTTCTAATGAATTCTTTGACTCTATTCTGTGTCCCAGGAATGTGTTGTTTTTGGGACGGTTAGGAAATGGAAATGAAGAAGTTTGGAATAAGTTGGCCGAGCTGTTGAAGTTCCTGCTGAAAGAAGAGTTTTTGACGGAGGATTCTTTGACGGAGCAATGTCTGGCTATATATAGACAGGATTGGCCTCAGGTAATTTATTTATGAGTTTTGTACTATGCTATCATTGAATTCAAACTGTTCTAGCAAAAGACTTGTACTGTACTTGCAGCACCCTCTTGCAAAACCAGATTAGCCTAAAGGCATATTCATTTTATTGCTCCTAAAATGTACAATTCACTCTTTACAAACCTTTGACGAGACCATTTTACGTCAAAACATTAACTCTTATATAAAATATATCAAAACATGGTTAAAATTCACTGACATAGATATGTTTTTCTTGTAAGTCTTAACAGATATAAATTTTAACAACGTATCAATTTCGGAACAACTCATAGAAATCATTGTGTCTCCCTTAATATCATAGTGAAAAATGTGATCTAAACGGTGTTAAAAAGATAAAACACCACGCTTTTTATTAAAAACATATTAAAAAATAAATATAAAAAATTAACCACAAAATTAGTAAAATGTTTGCCTTTACGAAAAAGTTACGGATTGCAATTTGAAAAAAATTATGAAATTTTTCATTAATTATTTTTGCACCGAACGACAAAAAAGTGAGGTGACAATAAAGTTATAATACATTCGTCTAATAAAATATATGTGTTACAATGTAACAAAAACTTTCAATGAAAAAAAAACAATCTAACTCGAAGTAACTTATCAAAAAAAGCAAATGTACCGACATGCTAGTGGTCGATATTTATATTATATTAAAAAATATTTGCACTTTTGAATACGTTTGTATGGACAAAACGCTGCACGGTTTCCTCTTAAGTGCCGGTCAGGTAATTTAATAGAGATATTTCGTCTTCTTTTTCCAGAGCACCCTGGAGAGACTGTCAGCCTGCATGAGAGCCCTATCAGAGGGCCACGCGCTCTCCAGCGGTAAACTGAAGCTGCTCCTGGACTTCTTAGCCGAGTTCTGTCAGAACCTTGGGGAACTTGACATGATGTTATGAAACAGAACTCAGAAGGAACTAGCATCATTGATCCCTTTGGTACCGGTGCATAGTCAGGAAACATGCCAAACGTGTGCCCAATATTTGTCACGTGAAAACGGTTTATCTCTACGACTCGTTATTGAGTTTAACAGCTCGGCTGTGAAACAATTTGCGGGCCTCTTGTTTCCTCCCTCCTACAACATGGGTCCTTCAAGACCAAAGATATTGAAATATAAGACATGTGCAATCCGCAGTTTTTTACTGGGTGGGACTGTGTTTCCTGGTGTCGCCGATTTTGTTAACCAATACTACTGTACACCTTAAAAAAAATCAACTAAATGAATGAATTCTTTCCGTATTCAAACTATATTGTTAACCAATACTACTGCACACCTTCAAAAATCAACTACTATCTTTGCTCAAGGCCCATGTTTACTCCTTCCTCTCCTCAAAAAGAACCTCCACACAGCATCCCCAAAAATGACATAGGCCCTGAGAAAAATAATTTCAATCACAGCCTACTCAACTTAGGGGATGCCGTGTGGAGAATCTTTTTAAGGAGAGGAAATTATGGAAAAGAAAAAGGTACGAGGGATGGGTAGGAATCTGGGAGTCAGTGTGACGAGGAGTGATGGACATATGAATCCATCCCTCCCACTGCAGTGCAAGGCGATGGTTTGAGAGAATCTGGCAGGAGAGGTCAAAAGGCCTCCCTCAACCAGTATCTCGATCCAGCCCGCCACGTGGGTAGACGCATCCGACGCCAAGACCCGGATAAGCCTCACCCCATGAATGGTTGATTCTGGATTCATTTTGTAATATGTGTCTGTTCAGTTGATAATGAAGGCATATGAGTTGGTAATGAAGGCACATCAGTTGATAATGAAGGTACACCAGTCGGTAGTGAAGGCGCATCAGTTGATAATTAAGACACATCAGTTGATAATGGAGGCACATCAGTTGGTAACGAAAGCACATCAGTTGGTAATGAAGGCACATCAGTTAATAATGAAGGCACATCAGTTAATAATGAAGGCACATCAGTTAATAATGAAGGCACATCAGTTGATACTGAGGTACACCAGTCGGTAGTGAAGGCGCATCAGTTGATAATTAAGACACATCAGTTGATAATGGAGGCACATCAGTTGGTAACGAAGGCACATCAGTTAATAATGAAGGCACATAAGTTGATAATGAAGGTACACCAGTCGGTAGTGAAGGCGCATCAGTCGATAATTAAGACACATCAGTTGATAATGGAGGCACATCAGTTGGTAATGAAGGCACATCAGTTGGTAATGAAGGCACATCAGTTGATAATGAAGGCACATCAGTCGGTAATAAAAGCACATCAGTTGGTGAATTCATAGATTTGGAATGGAAATGATGATAAATTAGCGTGACAAAAAAATCAATTAGATGATGAAATTCCAATTTGTAATGTCTGAAAATCAATTCATTGTGATGATGACACTGCATCAATTGATAAAAAAAGCAGATCCGTCGGTTATTACTCATTGGTTTATAACGAAGGCACATCAGTCAATATCATAAATCGCACTAGGGTCGATTCCTGTCACAGATCAAAAATATAAAGACCGGAAATTTTTACTCTAAAAATTCTACGACAGATATTTTCAAAATGAATGACAAATATTTTTTTTATTTTAATCTTACTTTTGAAACGAAACGAAATTAAAATTTACTATAAAATATGTACTTACTACTTCAAATATTTACTTATAATTTCCTAAATTCGAAAATTTATATTAAAATAGAAGGTACCTGCAATTGTGTAAAAACCTTAGTAATTTTAGTTCTTTTGTTAATAATATTTGAAAATGGTATATAAGTTGGTTTTTTTGTAGACATGTTTATAATTAACACCTCAGGCCTCGACAATATTTTGTCAGAGGGTCAAAATATTTCCGTTTCGCAATTAAATCCAAATAAATGGAATATTTCTAAATTTGTCCGAAAACTAAAAACTGTTTTGAAAAGGTGATGAAATATGCTTTAAAATTCTACAATTCGAAATAAACATAATTTTTGAAAAATAAAAATGTTCTAAAAATGTTTTTTTTTACAATTAAAATTACAGATAATGAAAAAACAATGTTCCCATTTCAATAGGCAAATGTATTATAAACGTTATCGGCAACTCATTATTTGTCGTTTCAAGTAAAAATAATTAATTTAAAATCCCCAAAGTTAAATTTTTTTTTTCAATTTGCGGTTTGAAGTTTTAATTATTTTACAGTTAATTTTTAGATTTAAATATAAAGCGTGGTGTTTTCTCTTTCTAACATTATTTAGATCATATTTCTAACCATTATAGTAAGGGAGACAACGATTTTTATGAGACCTATATGATTTGTTCCGAAAAATCGGAACAAAGAGATGTGACTGGTTAAGAACTATGTCAATATTTTCGGATTTAATTGTATTAAAAGTTTTTTCTAATTACTGTTACAGATGTACAGACTTTTCTATGTTTATAGTATGTATGATGCATCATCACTGTAGATATTGTGGATAATTTCTTTAAAAATAATTGCTCATTGCTTTTTCTTTTGACTGCCGGTAGATAAGTTTGTAAATCTATTTAAATTAAGTTAAATAAAAAAATTATAATATTAATTTTTTTTGCATTTTTTATGACACATTTTATTATAATTTAATGTAACTTTCATTTAATTTTTTATACATAATGCTTATGTTTTTTTTAAATAAGTGCATGTCTATAAATTTGTACACAATTTGTCCACGATCATTGTTTGTGTTCATAGTATAGTTTGAATTATTAATTATGTAAGAGTTTTTCATGTTTGTAGTATACAATTATATATTTTATTAAAATAATTATAACATGTTTTCTTTTTCTTATTTATTGTTCTTTTTTTAAATTTAATGCCACATAAGAGTTCCAAATGATCAGAGCCAGTGAAACTAAGGCATCCCTATTTGGAGTAGGTTGTGAGGCTGAAGGAAGTAGTGGTGTAAGTCTAGTGGTGGTGGTTTTGATTGAGCAGTAGCACCTGAGGGGTGTGGCGGTGGTAAAAAAAAGTTATTTCAATAAAATTCATACAACTGCTCCGCCACCCATTCATTTGCCAGCATAACAAGCCTTGTATTTTTCAGCGTATGAATGTAATTTTTGCGAATTATGTTGATGATTTATTTTTAGACCATAATTTTATAGTAAGACTCCAAAATTTTAGTAGAGTGGTTGTGTGTACCTTACCTATTGCTTAGTGCCGTTCGCCCGTTCCCGTGCCTCATACAGATAAGAGATTATTGTTACATTTTATTTAATTCTGTTTATCGTATACTTATTTGTTTGCATTCCTACTTACGGCTAATCCGTTTTTGTTTGTACAGTCAATGAAATAGACTGCGTATTATTTTTTCAGTTTAATTTTTAAAAGTTAAGTTTTTTTTTATACAATGGAGGAAGACGAAAATAGACCTCCCGACCCAGGATCGATATTAGATTTTTCTGATTCGGAATCTACCACTAGCCAGGCTTCTATTACGCTTCCATCTCGTAAACGACGACCATCGCATAGCCTTTACATCCCATCGAAAATTAAAACTATACCGCCGATTCAACAAACCTCGACCTCTAACGACCTTAACCCCAATAGTAACACCCAGACAAGTACTTTAGCTAGCGATAATACAAAAAGTACTGACTTACTTTATCCTGCTTCCGCTTCCGGTCCTTTTATCGTAATTGTTCAGAGAACTGAACAAGGAAAACTTATTCATCCTTTAGATTTTGGAAAATTCTTATTTGACTCAAAAAATAATAACCTTGGTATTGTTAACGGTTCAATTAAACCGGAAGGGCGATATAAATTATCTATCGAGTTTAATACTGCCGCTTCCGCAAATGGATTTGTAAAAAAAATTGACTCGCTCTCAAACCATAAATATAAATCGTTCATCCCGTCATTTAACCTTACGAGAATGGGTCTTGTTCGAGGAATACCCACGGAGATCCCAGAGGCTGAAATTGTTGATGCTTTGAATAATTCCCAAGGAACCCCGAAAGTAATAAAAGCACGTCGACTGAACTACAAGGATTCTACTGATGGGAACACGATCTGGAAACCTTCCCAATCTGTTGTTGTTACATTTGAGGGACAATCCCTTCCGTCTCGTGTGTTTATTTATTATACCTCGCTTCCCGTCGAAGTTTATAAATTTCCAACTGTTCAATGCTTCAATTGCTGCCGGTTTGGACATACAAAATCCGTATGCCGCTCCCCTCCACGTTGTTACTTTTGCGGAGAAGGTCACCCATTTGATCAATGTCCAAAATCTTCCAATAATCCCATTTGCATTAACTGTTCGGGTGCACATACCGCGGTCAGTCTAGCCTGTCCGGAATTGACAAGACAGAGGAACATAAAACATAAAATGGCTACCGACAACATTTCGTACTTCCAGGCCTCAAAGTTATTCTCTCCTGCGAAAAAATCATTCGCAGAGATGACATCGTCCTCAGCTCCTTTCCAATCAACCACCTTTTTAAATTCAACGTCATCTTCTCACAGAGAAACCATTCTCAAGCCAGTCAAACCCAACCCAAAATATACTCCTTACCTTGATAAAAAACAATTGAATAATATTTTGACCAGCCCGAATGGGAATGCCAAATCTCGGACCCCCAATGGGTGTGCCATTAATAGTAATACATCCCCTCCTGCTCTCCCCGAAATATTGAATAATCATTCTTTTATACAAACTTTAATTACCCTTTTAATTTCTATCCTTACAAACAACAATACTGTACCGTCCAACGCTGCCGATTACATTAAATCTTTATTATCTTGCCTCCCCAATGACTTCGAAACTGAACAAAATTCTTCAGTGGAACAGTAGAAGCCTCTTCGCTAACAAATCTGACCTAATTCAGTTACTCGACGAACACGACGTTTCAGTGGCCGCCATTTCTGAAACGTGGTTAAAACCCTCCTTTCACTTAAGAATTCCTGGTTATTATTGTCTCAGACACGACAGACCGGATGGTAAAGGCGGCACGGCTCTGATAATCCATAATTCTATCCCGTTTAAACAAATTAATATACATACTCCCTCCGACGATATCCAGATAATAGCAGCTGTCTTATCTGATATCACAATATTATCAATATATATTCCTCCCTCTACCACTTTTATTGAAAATGAATGGGCACCAATCTTAACCCAGATTTGTTCCCCTTTTATGATCCTTGGAGATTTTAATGCACATTCCCCTTCTTGGGGTAGCAAAATAACAAATCGTTCTGGCCGCAATCTTTTAGATTTTATTGATACCCATAACCTATGTTTTTTAAATGACGGATCTCCAACCAGATTCACCCCCCCTCATCAACGGAAAAGTGCTGTTGATTTATCTCTTTGTTCATATTCGTTAGCATCTAAATGCTCTTGGGACATCCTAAACGATCCCCTCTCTAGTGATCATTTTCCAATTATAATCCGATTCCAACATCAATCTAACACTTATCCTCCACCAGTTAAAAATAATCTCAAATTTAGAATAAATGATGCGAATTGGAGCACTTTCTCTTCTGAACTAGATAACCTTATTAATTTTAAAAAAAAAATCGTCCCCGGGAGACATCAGATTGCAATGTGAGACGTTTCCCTCTATGGTTATAAATGCAGCAGAAAAATCCATCCCGAAACGCAATGCGAACATTAAAATAAAACACTCTACTCCGTGGTGGGACGAGGAATGCACTCGCTCCGTCAACTCTCGTAAAAAAGCAATTTCCTCTTTTCGTAAGTGTATGTCACTAGAAAATTTTTTATCAGTTAAAAAAGCCCAGGCAGAAACCAAACGAATTTTGAAAAATAAAAAACGCGCTGGATGGCGGAAGTTCTGTGAGAACCTGTCTCCGGAAACTCCCCAATCTTCAGTTTGGTCTAGCTTAAAAAAATTCGGATCATCGTATTCTCCGCCGAGAACCAAGCATATATCAGAAGAAATTCTTATAGGATTTGCGGATAAAATAGCCCCCCCATCAGTGGCCGGATGTGAAGAAATGCCTTCTATTAAGCCATATCCATCTCACTCTAACTGGCTAGATGCTCCTTTCTCCATTGATGAGATGAAACTAGTAATAAGAACCCTTTCTGACTCTGCTCCGGGTCCCGATGGAATACTTAATAGTTTCATTAAATCATTTTCTGATATGGCGGTTGAATATTTCTTATCTCTTATTAATAATATGTTTGAAACAGGACTAATTCCGGATGATTGGAAAACTCAAAAAATCATTCCCATTTTAAAACCTGGAAAAAATCCATCTGAAATTTCGTCTTATCGGCCTATTGCTCTTTCATCATGTTTGGTGAAAGTAGCGGAGCGGTTGATGAAGAACAGATTAGAGTGGTTTGTTGAAAGTCAAGATATTATCTCACCAAATCAGTATGGTTTTCGGAAAAAGAAATCTACAATGGATAATTTAAGTTTGTTCACAACTGATATCCGAGTTTCCCAATCCCTAAATTCTTATACATTGGCCACATTCCTTGACCTTTCATCAGCTTACGATGATGTTTTACTGAATGTTTTGAAAGAAAAGCTAATTAAAAAACAAATCCCCCCGAAATTAGTCCAATTTATTATTAATTTGCTCTCAGATAGGTCCATTATTATTGAGTCTTCCTCTAAATGCTTAAGGCGCAAACTATGGAGAGGTTTGCCCCAGGGTTCTGTTAATAGTCCTCTGTTGTTTAATATTTATATGAGCGACCTAGACTCAGTAATTCCTTTTTCTATCAAGCGTCTTTACTTTGCGGATGATATCCTTATATATTTGTTACATAAAAATATTATTCTTGCAGCTAAGGAAATGAATTTGGCTTTACAATATATTAAAAGCTGGTTGTCATTAAATGGGATGAATCTGGCGGCATCTAAAACAAGGGTCGTGGCTTTCACGCGCAAAAGAAAAATTCCCCAATTCTCAATTTCTTTTGATAATGTGCCTCTACAAACCGCTACTCAAATCAAATTCCTTGGTCTTCTTTTGAACCATAAACTTTCCTGGCTTCCACACATTCAGATAATTTCTACAAAGTGTGAAAAGGGACTTAATATGATGCGAGCAGTTTCCAGAGTATGGTGGGGATCTCATCCTACCACTCTTAAATTAATGTATAATTCCCTAGTTCGGAGCCACTTGGATTATGGCTCATTTCTTTTTGACCCACTCCCTAAATATCTAGATAAGAAAATGGAAAGAATTCAATCAAAAGCCCTCAGAATGATTATTGGAGCTATGAAGTCTTCTCCAATTAATGCGCTTCAGGTGGAATGTGTGGAGCCTCCATTATATTTCAGAAGGCAATTCCTTGCCAATAAATATATTTTCAAGGCTTTATCGTTATCACATCATCCTATTAAACAAAGTCTTAATAGGTTAAGTGTTAATTTGAATTCTAACAAAAGATTGAGAGAAAAACAATGTTTTCCTCTCTTAATTAAAAGTTTTCATCTCTATAATTCTCTATCATCTTCCCTCCAATATCTTCAAGAAGTTCCCAATCTTCCTATATACAATATTCCATTTAAGGCAATCACTTTTATGCCGAACACAATAACATCAGTCTTTCGGAAGAATATTTTATCTTCCCCAAATAAATTTCAAAATGTGGATGATTGCTTTAAAAGCATAGTGGCTTCGAAATTTCCTGGATTTTCCATCCTTTTCACGGATGGTTCCAAATTTGAAAATAAAAGATGTGGAGCATCTATATATAGTCCAGAATTCAACATCAATCTCACTTATAAATTACCGAAAGAAGCTTCCATATTTACAGCCGAATGTTTTGCAATTGAACAAGCGCTAAATCAAATTCAGGTTCTCAACATTCATCGAGCCTTACTATGTACTGATTCGCTAAGTGCTCTAACTAAAATTAGGTCAAATATTTTACGTTATCCGGAAGACAATATTATATGTAAAATAAAAAATCTTCTCAATTCTCTTAGTGAATCTGGGTTTGAGACGATATTGGCCTGGGTCCCTGCCCATTTGGGTATCGAGGGTAATGAGATGGCCGATTTTCTCGCCAAATCTGGTTCAGATTCCGGAACTATTCCACTAAATTTTAGAATTCCTATATCCGATGTCTTTCCGATTCTTAAATCCAATATGACTCGTGCCTGGGAAGAAAATTGGGCAGTCTCCAAAATAAGAACTGGATCTTTCTATGCGGGAATTCAAAACCATATCCCTGCTAAGCCATGGTTTCACGGTAAAAAACTTTCAAAACGATTCATTTCATGTATCTCGAGAATGAGAATTGGCCACTGTTCAATTGCATCTCACTTGTCTAGAATTAGAGTTTTAGATGATCCGTTCTGCCAGTGCGGTGTGGAAGAGGAAACCCTCGACCACGTTTTCTTTAACTGTAAAAACCATTCATCTTTCAAGAACATATACCGCCGGCTTATTAAAATCACACACCAGTCCCCCCTTAATATTTCATACCTTTTATCTCTTAACAATTCTCGTGTTCATACAGCTTTATGTAAGTTTATTAACCTGAATGAATTCAATATTTAATTTGTTTTAGTGATCTAAATGAGTCCAATATTTAATTTGTTTTATTATTTTCCCATTAGATTAACCGAAATTTCTTATCCATTTTAAATATTACCGGCACAAAGCACTCTCTCTAGGGTGAATTGCCTAAAACAAAAAAAAAAAAAAAAAAAAATTTTAGTAGGTTCGGTGCCGTAGAACCTGAGAAAACGGCTCTCAGAATTCGACCCCAAAGTTTGCATTTCGCCCTAAAGCATTTTTCAGCGTATGAATGTAATTTTTGCGAATTATGTTGATGATTTATTTTTAGGCCATAATTTTATAGTAAGACTCCAAAATTTTAGTAGGTTCGGTGCCGTAGAGCCTGAGAAAACGGCTCTCAGAATTCGACCCCAAAGTTTGCATTTCGCCCTAAAGCATCAGGACAAATTCTGCGTTTATGTTGTACTGAAATAAAAGACTGATTATATTAAAAAAAAAAAAAAAATAAGTTTATTAAGATGAAGCTATACGTGAAATCCTATTTAGATTCATCTTTACGACGAATCGGTTTACAATATGAACATCAAAAAATATGCTACGGAAAAATTGAAGCTTTTCTATGTAATGGAATTACAATAAAATTAAAAAATATTAGCGTAAACCACTAAAAAAAATGTTTTTTCATGACTTAACTATAATATAAGAAACAATTTTTTTTAAATACCCCTTTATGGCTGAGACTATTTTTGAGGTTTTGTATGTTCTAACTTTTTTTCATTCTTATAAAATTATGCACAAAATAAATAAAAACCACTTTTTTGCTTACTTGCCTCGTGCAAATACGACGCGCGATTTTAAATTTTGTACGGCATGAGAATCAAAATATTTCTAGAGTTTATATTCCTCTTAAGGTACGAAACTAATAAGGCGGTTAAGAATAATGTAAGGAACTATGAACTCTTCGCAGTCAGCGGCCAGCAATTTCTTCTATACTCGGATGACGGCTGTGGTCGCATGCACAATCAACTCGCGCGGGTGTGCCCATTAAATAAACATTGGCCGTGTTGAAAATCATAGTTCCTACAGCCCCGTAAGATTGATGATTTTTCCACAAATGCTACTTTTTGCAGATTTTGTCACTGATTCCCCTACTGACCCCAATTTGTTGAAAAAATCCAAAATTTCAGTTGGCTCAATGCCATAGATTTTTTTTTTTTACAAAAGCTACACAGGAGGCCCTGAGGAAAATAATTTCCCTCAGGCCCTATGTCTTCTTTGTGAATGCTTTTTGGAGGGTTTTTTTTTAAGGAAAGGAAGGAGAGGAGAGTTCTGAGAAGGAAAAGGGTTTAAGGGGTGGGTAGGAATCTGGGGTTCAGTGTATCTTGGTCATCCGCCTCCAAGGCCTAGATAAACCTTACCCCATGAACCCGGGCACCCCTGCTAAATCACCAAACGTAGCGAACCACTTGGGGTGACCTATGGGAGAGGTGTTGGTTATCTAATAAAGGTTCCCGGGGCGGCGGTACTCATTCCCGCCTCCCGAATTGAGGATAGATCTCCCATAGATCCTGAGAAAACGGCTTTCAAAGTTCGACTTTGCATCAAGACGAGGTTATATGGATACAGTAATTTTTAGGAAGAATCCTAAAATTCTGTCGGTAGGGTGCCATAGAGCCTGAGAGAACGGCTTTCAAGGTTCGACCTTGCATCAAGGCGAGGTTATAAGGATAGGTAGTAATTTTTAGGAAGAATCCTAAATTTCAGTCGGTACGGCGCCATAATGATGATTTTCCCACAAATCCTGATTTTTGCAGATTTTATCAATGATTTATCTTCATACTAAAACTCTTAGTAAGAATTCAAAATAAAAATTAATTTTTAGGAAGAATCAAATTTTCCATTCTTCAGGTGACCACAGGTGGCACTTGGAGCAGTAGGGTAGAGCTGTCGATAATATGGAGATTTAGAAATACATAAATACCACTGCTACTTATGTCAGAGGCTCAGAATTATAAACTATTGCCTGCTAATTAAGGTCACTGGCCAAGCTCAATAAATTATAACTATCACAAATAAAAGTCCAATGTGTATTGTTTTATCCCAGAGTTTTATTGAATAATTATTGAATACCGGGAGTCACAATATTTTTCATAAAAACATTATAAATAGAATATTTATTTCAATAAAAACTATTATAAATACAATATATTTTCATAAAAAATAACATTATGTTGATTTAATCAATGGTTGGGCAATGAGCACAATCTTTATTTCTTATTAGACTTAAATATTATTCATATAATCACAATGGCATATAAAATCTCTTATATATTACATATTAACACTCTTCGGTCAGGCGAAAACAAGGCAAACGATTCACGGTTGGGGTACCGTGACTGCGAAAAAAGGCAATAAACATACGTTCCTTATCACAATAATGCTACAGCTCTTTCAAAAGATGAGATACACAATGTCCGTAGGTCTGTTTCCTCCAAAGGAAAAAAGTCATCATTTTCTTGTATCTCTCTCACACACTGCACCGTGACATCTCCGTGGACCCCTACCAATACTATTAGTCATGATGATAATTTTTAAAGTATGGAATATAGTTTTAAGGATAATATTGAAGTGTGAGTGAATTCCAAAAATTCAAAAATGTCAAATGTCAATTTTCTGATGGTTTTGATTTTTTTCTTAACCGGGTAAATTTCGCAATGTTTTAACTTTTACGTAATATTTTGTGGGTTTTTTTTCGCTATCTTATGTAATATTTACCGAAACACATTCCTTGAACAATAAACTATGCATAAAAACAACATTACTTGCGTTTATTCGACGAATTTATACGTTTTACGATCTTTTCGTTGACCACGGCGCGAGACTGACGGACGCCAATCCGACAGCTGAAAGGCGGGAAAAAATCTAGGCCCGTGATCATAATAATAAATAATTCCACAGAAAATATATTGCTGCGCTAGGTGGGTTCACGGTATCTTATACCTTATTAACAAGAATGCCCCAAGCGATTCTGACCTTCTTCTTCATACGTTTTCTTTATACATAAGGGTCAAAATAGCATTACAAAATTATTTTTTTGTGATTATTTTGGCCTGTGCGCCGGCGCACCACCGGCAATCTAGCTGTTAAGCATATAATGCTGCAGCTCTTTCTTACACACTAAATAACAATAGTCGAAAATGAGACAAACGGTGGACGTACGTCCGCACCCCCCCAAAAGAAACATACAATCACTATCACACATATAAAGAAAATGAAACACAATTTCCGTCGCAAAAAAGTAGTACTTTGGAGGATATAGCGACATGTATTTTATGTGTCTCACCATTATTTAATGTGTAAGAAAGAGCTGCAGCGTTAAAGCGATAAGGAACTTGTGTTCATTGTCTTTTTTGCCATCACGGTACTGTAACTGTGAATCGTCAGGTAACTATAAAAGCGCATATTGGTGCACAATATTCATACACGTAAAAATATTTGACAGAAATGCTTTTCCAGGCATTCACATAGGACCGGCGTAAAAGGTAGAACTACTCTACCCGCCTAAAGTATGTTAATTAACTGTACCAAAAGGTTCAGTTTAGTGCGGATGATATGAAGAAATTGTAAAAGTTAATGATTAAAAGTTATAAAACAATTTACTTTAAAACCATTCAATAAAACTGAGGTAGGAATGGTTTAAAGATTTAATTGTACTGCTGAAAAATAATTTGATCAATGCATTTTTTTTTTTATTATGCACCATAAAAGTGATTCATTTTGCCTCCAACCTCTGGAACGCCAGCGAATCCTTCAAGGACACTATTAAAAAATCAATTCTCAGAACATAAATAGCGATGCTGTGCAAATCACATTATCTGGGAAGATGGTAGGTTTTTTTTTTAATATCGCATAAGAGCTTTAACTGCTCCCAACTGTCTGAAGCCAGTGAGACTATGGCCACCCTAATTGGTATGTGTGTTGTGAGGTTGAAGATAGTGGGGAGGGGAAGGAGAAGAGGAAGGTGGGGAGTACCAAACACGGCTAAAGCCATTTCAAACAGTGTTTCAATTCTGAATGGTGATCTTACACCAGGGCGATAGACTGAGAGTACCTTCCACTCTGGAACATTTTAAATGAATAAATTGTAAAATAGCACAAATTAATCAAATAAAATTTGTTGAACCCGCGACCTCCGGATAGCGAATCGAGAGCCTTACTCATCAACAGAGGCCGTCAAATTACAATTTACAAAAACATCGTTAAAGTAAATTATTGCAAAAATAGAATCAAAGCAAAAGTTGTAACTTTGCCCTTTAACTTGTTACTTTGCCCTTTACGGTGTAACTTTGCCCCAATAAGGTGTACCACTTGAACTTAGTTTTAATTTGTTCTAAAGTACATAGTGTCGTTAAAAAAATATTAGCGTGATTCACACCAGAGTCCCAACTGCCTGGAGTGAGTGTGGTTATATCATCCTAATAGTCCCGTGTTATATATATACACACATATATAACACGGGATTATATATGTATGTATAATCCAATAATGATGTGTTTTGATGTGAATGCAGCAAGGAGGGGAAGGAGATGGGAAAAGAAATGTTTGGAAGTAAATGGGTATTCAGATTTGGTAATCAAACACGTCTAATGCAACGCATCAAGCAACATTTTGAAACTGGATGGTGGTCTTTCACCAGGGTGATACTGAGAGCATCTACCGTTCAGGAACATAGTTTGAATACATGGTTTGAATACATTTTTTTTTCTAATTATTTATGAAGCAAAGTTTGACACTTTTACAGTACTTAATTATGATCAGAACTTATAAAAATATTTTCTTAAATTATTTCTTATCATTAAAATTAAAAACTATTTTTCTTGGGCACTCTCATTACAGAGAACAACGATTATTTTAAGACGTCTTAGACAACTAGCAGTCCACAATGAAATTCTGACGCCGACCCTGATCCACGGCAGTGAGGCATGAGACCGGCAGAGATATGAAGAAAGTAGATTGAAAGCTATCAAAATAAGATCCCTGAAATATGTTTTGTAAAACCATGTTTGATCACATCATGAATACGGGGATCCAAAAATAATGCAATGAGATGAAGAAAGGGACACTTAGATGGTTTTGAATATGCAGAGTGGATGGATGTAAAAATGAGTGTCAGAACAATAATGGAAGAAGCCAGAACATCCCAAAAAGATATTGCGCAAACGAGAATTTAATACTTTATTCGGGTCATGAGAAGAATCAAAATAAAAGAAGAGTGTGTATGAATTTGAATGAAGCAAAGAGTGTGTGTCATGCCAGTAATATGAGGCGTTACATTCTCTCCGCCTACCTCTGCAATACGGTTAAAACCTGTGATAGTGAGCTATTTAAGACGTCTTAATTTTTAAATGATAAAGTTAATATTATGATGTATTATGTAGAGGTATTGAAGACATTTAATATTAAAGGTTAAATGGCACAGCCAGTTCCTTAAACAAAAAGTATCATAAGATATGCTGGTAGTTTGTTTGGAAGACAGAAGATAATAATTATTGTCTGTCACTATTAAGGCCTTTGCTCTCGGAGAAACTGAAATGAAACCAGTTGAAAATGCAATTCGAAATTCGTGAGCGCTACCATGGCAACCTGTTAACAAGGCAACTGAAAAGCAACTGTCACACAAGCAAAAATGCTGGTGCCGTGCTGGTTTCATTTCAGTTTCTCCATGAGCAAAGGCCTTTATTAGGGTCTTCTTCACTCATGGAGAAAGCGAAAACTGGTTGGCAACTCAATTCATGGCACAACTCAACTTTACGATATCAGTAATGATATAAGCTTGTTTAACAAAAATATAATTTTTTAATAATTTATCAATTATCATCTTTAATATACAATAATAATTTAGTAACCTCCTGAACAAAATCGATATTTTCCTGCTCTGATGTATCGCAAATTACTCGAAAACTTGACAGGTTGTGAGGCGCTGCCATGGCAACCTGTCAACCTGGCAACTGAAAAGCGCCGACCGAGGCGACTATCACTGCGAGTTGCGAGTGACCGGTTGCGCCGCCCTTGATAACTGGTCTTTGAGAAGTTGCCTGTGTGCGGACAGCCAATGAAATTCGCAAGTTGCTTTCCTGTGGATAGCAATTGAGTTGCTAACTGTTTTTTTTTCAGTTGCCCCATGAGCGGATGGACTTAACCTAACTCATGGATAAGGTTGAAAACATTTGTCTGAAAAATAATACTGACATCTATGCATGGTGCCTGAAAACTCGATGACACGAGCAGGAAGCTGGTGAATCTACATCACATAGAGAATCCAAAA
Source organism: Glyphotaelius pellucidus (assembly GCA_936435175.1). NCBI lineage: Eukaryota > Metazoa > Arthropoda > Insecta > Trichoptera > Limnephilidae > Glyphotaelius > Glyphotaelius pellucidus. The sequence continues at coordinate 12,308,171 of OW386560.1, forward strand.
AAACTTTTGCAATGGATGGGTATTTCAAATTCTCACATATATATATAGATGACACTCGTCTTTTAGGCACGCGATTTAGGCATGGATACATGACGCTCGTCTCAAATAGGTTAAACAGCTGATACTAACTCCTATTTGACCTAAAAAAATTTAACTTTGGACTCGATTTACTTGAAAAACCAAAGTTCAAATCAAAAAAAATTATACCACAAAATCAATTTCAAATGTGTTTTAAATTCACAAGTTTCCTGCTTGTACTACGAATTTCCAGACACCTGTATATTTTATATACTTTGCTGACTAGTAAGTATATTTTTTGTTTAAAACTAAATGTACAAAAAATACGGTCTGTCTGACTAAAATACGGTCAACTTGTCTAAAACATGTGAATCTTGTTTCATGTCTATTGCATGATGTCTTTGTATCGTGCAAAATGTATATAAAATACGGTCTGACTAAAATACGGTCATCTTGTCTAAAATATTGAAATTTTGTTTCATGTCTAGTGCATGATGTCATGTCATGTCTTCGTCTGGTGAAGGCCAGTTTCCTAGTCTCAAGCAAAAAGTACACAAAATACGGTCTGTCTGACTAAAGTAGATCATCTTGTCTAAAATATGGGAATCTTGTTTCGTGTCTAGTGCAATATGTCATCGTCCGGCAAGGCCAGTTTCTCAGTCTCATGTGAAATGTACACAAAATACGGTCTGTCTGACTAAAATACGGGAATCTTGTCGCGCGGCTTGTGAGTGATGTCATCGTCAATGACGAGCAGCAGCATGAAGCTGAAAAACATGGCGGCTGCGGACAGTAAGTGCCAGATGTCGTGCGTGTCGTAGAACTGGAGTATGCCGCATTGTTTGTTGTAGTTCCGAGACTCGGCGGGGGTTAACTGGAAAGAAAATAGAATAAAATAAAAAGTTAGCTTCTCAAAAACTGGGCGTACTGTACAGGGCCCGCAGATACTTTAATAGTACACAACTGCTAACCCTGTACAAATCGCAAGTGCGCCCCACGGTTGAATTTGGCAGCCACCTCTGGTCTGGAGCTCCAAAATACTTGAAAAATACCCTCGACTCTGTGCAGAAACGGGCGGTCCGTTTGATAGATTCTCCCATCTTAACGAACGGATTGCAATCTTTAGAGCACAGGCGTCGGGTGGGAATGCTATCCATGTTCTACCGGTATTTCAATGGAAGATGCTCTGAGGAACTAGCGTCATTGATCCCTTCGGCACCGGTGCATAGTCGGGAGACACGCCAAACGCGCGCCCAACATATGTACACGGTTGACATTTGTCACATGAGAACGGGTCGTTTTTTCGACTCGTTCTTGAGTTCAACAGCTCGGCTATGGAACGATTTGCCGGCATCTGTGTTTCCTCCCTCCTACAACATGGGTCTCTTCAAGACCAATGTTCATTCCTTCCTCTCCTCAAAAAGACCCTCCACACAGCATCCCAGATGACATAGGCCCTGAGGGAAATTATTTTCATCAGGGCCTCCTGTGTGGAGTTATTGTAAAAAAATAAAAAATTTCAAGCGACATTTCAATTCTGAATGGTGGTCTTACACCAAGGTGAAAGTGAGAGTATATTCCAGCCGAGATTTTGAACCTGCGACCGCCGGATTGCTAGTCGAGAGTCTTCCCCTCAACGACAGAGGCCCTCAAAGGAGGATAAAAAGGAACATAATAAAATAACATGATAAAATAATAGGTTTGGTTAGTTTAGGTTGGTTTAAGAGTGTGTTATATGGCAGAATGGTATTTTGCTGGAAAATGGCTCTCTAAAACGGCTTTCATACTACATCTTGTATGTCATTTCCAGGGTTGATATTTTTTGTTACTAAATAATGGACTATTATTTTTCAATCTGCTTATTAATTTTTTTAATTAATGTAGGCATTCGACCATAAAAAATAAAAACATTGATACACCTTACAACCCACTTTTAAAACTTCGATCTATGATTGTCGCATTAATAATGATTTTACACAATATTTTAAAATTTTTTTTTTTTTTTTTGGTTTTAGGCAATTCACCCTGGAGAGAGTGCTTTGTGCCGGTAATATTTAAAATGGATAAGAAATTTCGGTTAATCTAATGGGAAAATAATAAAACAAATTAAATATTGGACTCATTTAGATCACTAAAACAAATTAAATATTGAATTCATTCAGGTTAATAAACTTACATAAAGCTGTATGAACACGAGAATTGTTAAGAGATAAAAGGTATGAAATGTTAAGGGGGGACTGGTGTGTGATTTTAATAAGCCGGCGGTATATGTTCTTGAAAGATGAATGGTTTTTACAGTTAAAGAAAACGTGGTCGAGGGTTTCCTCTTCCACACCGCACTGGCAGAACGGATCATCTAAAACTCTAATTCTAGACAAGTGAGATGCAATTGAACAGTGGCCAATTCTCATTCTCGAGATACATGAAATGAATCGTTTTGAAAGTTTTTTACCGTGAAACCATGGCTTAGCAGGGATATGGTTTTGAATTCCCGCATAGAAAGATCCAGTTCTTATTTTGGAGACTGCCCAATTTTCTTCCCAGGCACGAGTCATATTAGATTTAAGAATCGGAAAGACATCGGATATGGGAATTCTAAAATTTAGTGGGATAGTTCCGGAATCTGAACCAGATTTGGCGAGAAAATCGGCCATCTCATTACCCTCGATACCCAAATGGGCAGGGACCCAGGCCAATATCGTCTCAAACCCAGATTCACTAAGAGAATTGAGAAGATTTTTTATTTTACATATAATATTGTCTTCCGGATAACGTAAAATATTTGACCTAATTTTAGTTAGAGCACTTAGCGAATCAGTACATAATAAGGCTCGATGAATGTTGAGAACCTGGATTTGATTTAGCGCTTGTTCAATTGCAAAGCATTCGGCTGTAAATATGGAAGCTTCTTTCGGTAATTTATAAGTGAGATTGATGTTGAATTCTGGACTATATATAGATGCTCCACATCTTTTATTTTCAAATTTGGAACCATCCGTGAAAAGGATGGAAAATCCAGGGAATTTCGAAGCCACTATGCTTTTAAAACAATCATCCACATTTTGAAATTTATTTGGGGAAGATAAAATATTCTTCCGAAAGACTGATGTTATTGTGTTCGGCATAAAAGTGATTGCCTTAAATGGAATATTGTATATAGGAAGATTGGGAACTTCTTGAAGATATTGGAGGGAAGATGATAGAGAATTATAGAGATGAAAACTTTTAATTAAGAGAGGAAAACATTGTTTTTCTCTCAATCTTTTGTTAGAATTCAAATTAACACTTAACCTATTAAGACTTTGTTTAATAGGATGATGTGATAACGATAAAGCCTTGAAAATATATTTATTGGCAAGGAATTGCCTTCTGAAATATAATGGAGGCTCCACACATTCCACCTGAAGAGCATTAATTGGAGAAGACTTCATAGCTCCAATAATAATTCTGAGGGCTTTTGATTGAATTCTTTCCATTTTCTTATCTAGATATTTAGGGAGTGGGTCAAAAAGGAATGAGCCATAATCCAAGTGGCTCCGAACTAGGGAATTATACATTAATTTAAGAGTGGTAGGGTGAGATCCCCACCATACTCTGGAAACTGCTCGCATCATATTAAGTCCCTTTTCACACTTTGTAGAAATTATCTGAATGTGTGGAAGCCAGGAAAGTTTATGGTTCAAAAGAAGACCAAGGAATTTGATTTGAGTAGCGGTTTGTAGAGGCACATTATCAAAAGAAATTGAGAATTGGGGAATTTTTCTTTTGCGCGTGAAAGCCACGACCCTTGTTTTAGATGCCGCCAGATTCATCCCATTTATTGACAACCAGCTTTTAATATATTGTAAAGCCAAATTCATTTCCTTAGCTGCAAGAATAATATTTTTATGTAACAAATATATAAGGATATCATCCGCAAAGTAAAGACGCTTGATAGAAAAAGGAATTACTGAGTCTAGGTCGCTTATATAAATATTAAACAACAGAGGACTAATAACAGAACCCTGGGGCAAACCTCTCCATAGTTTGCGCCTTAAGCATTTAGAGGAAGACTCAATAATAATGGACCTATCTGAGAGCAAATTAATAATAAATTGGACTAATTTTGGGGGGATTTGTTTTTTAATTAGCTTTTCTTTCAAAACATTCAGTAAAACATCATCGTAAGCTGATGAAAGGTCAAGGAATGTGGCCAATGTATAAGAATTTAGGGATTGGGAAACTCGGATATCAGTTGTGAACAAACTTAAATTATCCATTGTAGATCTCTTTTTCCGAAAACCATACTGATTTGGTGAGATAATATCTTGACTTTCAACAAACCACTCTAATCTGTTCTTCATCAAACGCTCCGCTACTTTCATCAAACATGATGAAAGAGCAATAGGCCGATAAGACGAAATTTCAGATGGATTTTTTCCAGGTTTTAAAATGGGAATGATTTTTTGAGTTTTCCAATCATCCGGAATTAGTCCTGTTTCAAACATATTATTAATAAGAGATAAGAAATATTCAACCGCCATATCAGAAAATGATTTAATGAAACTATTAAGTATTCCATCGGGACCCGGAGCAGAGTCAGAAAGGGTTCTTATTACTAGTTTCATCTCATCAATGGAGAAAGGAGCATCTAGCCAGTTAGAGTGAGATGGATATGGCTTAATAGAAGGCATTTCTTCACATCCGGCCACTGATGGGGGGGCTATTTTATCCGCAAATCCTATAAGAATTTCTTCTGATATATGCTTGGTACTCGGCGGAGAATACGATGATCCGAATTTTTTTAAGCTAGACCAAACTGAAGATTGGGGAGTTTCCGGAGACAGGTTCTCACAGAACTTCCGCCATCCAGCGCGTTTTTTATTTTTCAAAATTCGTTTGGTTTCTGCCTGGGCTTTTTTAACTGATAAAAAATTTTCTAGTGTCATACACTTACGAAAAGAGGAAATTGCTTTTTTACGAGAGTTGACGGAGCGAGTGCATTCCTCGTCCCACCACGGATTAGAGTGTTTTATTTTAATGTTCGCATTGCGTTTCGGGATGTATTTTTCTGCTGCATTTATAACCATAGAGGGAAACGTCTCACATTGCAATCTGATGTCTCCCGGGGACGATTTTTTTTTTAAATTAATAAGGTTATCTAGTTCAGAAGAGAAAGTGCTCCAATTCGCATCATTTATTCTAAATTTGAGATTATTTTTAACTGGTGGAGGATAAGTGTTAGATTGATGTTGGAATCGGATTATAATTGGAAAATGATCACTAGAGAGGGGATCGTTTAGGATGTCCCAAGAGCATTTAGATGCTAACGAATATGAACAAAGAGATAAATCAACAGCACTTTTCCGTTGATGAGGGGGGGTGAATCTGGTTGGAGATCCGTCATTTAAAAAACATAGGTTATGGGTATCAATAAAATCTAAAAGATTGCGGCCAGAACGATTTGTTATTTTGCTACCCCAAGAAGGGGAATGTGCATTAAAATCTCCAAGGATCATAAAAGGGGAACAAATCTGGGTTAAGATTGGTGCCCATTCATTTTCAATAAAAGTGGTAGAGGGAGGAATATATATTGATAATATTGTGATCTCAGATAAGACAGCTGCTATTATCTGGATATCGTCGGAGGGAGTATGTATATTAATTTGTTTAAACGGGATAGAATTATGGATTATCAGAGCCGTGCCGCCTTTACCATCCGGTCTGTCGTGTCTGAGACAATAATAACCCGGAATTCTTAAGTGAAAGGAGGGTTTTAACCACGTTTCAGAAATGGCGGCCACTGAAACGTCGTGTTCGTCGAGTAATTGAATTAGGTCAGATTTGTTAGCGAAGAGGCTTCTACTGTTCCACTGAAGAATTTTGTTCAGTTTCGAAGTCATTGGGGAGGCAAGATAATAAAGATTTAATGTAGTCGGCAGCGTTGGACGGTACAGTATTGTTGTTTGTAAGGATAGAAATTAAAAGGGTAATTAAAGTTTGTATAAAAGAATTATTATTCAATATTTCGGGGAGAGCAGGAGGGGATGTATTACTATTAATGGCACACCCATTGGGGGTCCGAGATTTGGCATTCCCATTCGGGCTGGTCAAAATATTATTCAATTGTTTTTTATCAAGGTAAGGAGTATATTTTGGGTTGGGTTTGACTGGCTTGAGAATGGTTTCTCTGTGAGAAGATGACGTTGAATTTAAAAAGGTGGTTGATTGGAAAGGAGCTGAGGACGATGTCATCTCTGCGAAAGATTTTTTCGCAGGAGAGAATAACTTTGAGGCCTGGAAGTACGAAATGTTGTCGGTAGCCATTTTATGTTTTATGTTCCTCTGTCTTGTCAATTCCGGACAGGCTAGACTGACCGCGGTATGTGCACCCGAACAGTTAATGCAAATGGGATTATTGGAAGATTTTGGACATTGATCAAATGGGTGACCTTCTCCGCAAAAGTAACAACGTGGAGGGGAGCGGCATACGGATTTTGTATGTCCAAACCGGCAGCAATTGAAGCATTGAACAGTTGGAAATTTATAAACTTCGACGGGAAGCGAGGTATAATAAATAAACACACGAGACGGAAGGGATTGTCCCTCAAATGTAACAACAACAGATTGGGAAGGTTTCCAGATCTTGTTTCCATCAGTAGAATCCTTGTAGTTCAGTCGACGTGCTTTTATTACTTTCGGGGTTCCTTGGGAATTATTCAAAGCATCAACAATTTCAGCCTCTGGGATATCCGTGGGAATTCCTCGAACAAGACCCATTCTCGTAAGGTTAAATGACGGGATGAACGATTTATATTTATGTTTTGAGAGCGAGTCAATTTTTTTTACAAATCCATTTGCGGAAGCGGCAGTATTAAACTCGATAGATAATTTATATCGCCCTTCCGGTTTAATTGAACCATTAACAATACCAAGATTATTATTTTTTGAGTCAAATAAGAATTTTCCAAAATCTAAAGGATGAATAAGTTTTCCTTGTTCAGTTCTCTGAACAATTACGATAAAAGGACCGGAAGCGGAAGCAGGATAAAGTAAGTCAGTACTTTTTGTATTATCGCTAGCTAAAGTACTTGTCTGGGTGTTACTATTGGGGTTAAGGTCGTTAGAGGTCGAGGTTTGTTGAATCGGCGGTATAGATTTAACTTTCGATGGGATGTAAAGGCTATGCGATGGTCGTCGTTTACGAGATGGAAGCGTAATAGAAGCCTGGCTAGTGTTAGATTCCGAATCAGAAAAATCTAATATCGATCCTGGGTCGGGAGGTCTATCTTCGTCTTCCTCCATTATAAAAAAAAAAAACTAAACTTTTAAAAATTAAACTGAAAAAATAATACGCAGTCTATTTCATTGACTGTACAAACAAAAACGGATTAGCCGTAAGTAGGAATGCAAACAAATAAGTATACGATAAACAGAATTAAATAAAATGTAACAATAATCTCTTATCTGTATGAGGCACGGGAACGGGCGAACGGCACTAAGCAATAGGTAAGGTACACACAACCACTGTTGACCGCGGCTCGAATCGGACTGTATTTTAAAATTAAAACATGTATATAATCCACACATCTGTATAAGTACGGCCTCTTATTATCGTTATGATATCTGCGGATATCAACAATTAAATAAATACTTAATTTTGCACGAAATTTTAACACATTTCAAAGTTTTTTATCATTCCGGGAGAGGAGCCCCCGTCGAACGGCGGTGAAACTGCACGCTCTATATTTCATAGCCAATTTATTTCTAAAACGCCATCAAAATGTTCCATTAATGAGTCAAATACTACAATACCAATTCACTTCAAGTAATGCGACAATCTAAGGAAGCTACAATAACAGTTAGTACTCACAAATTCTCTTTTTTCATGTAACTTTATCGCATTATATGTTTTCAACTGACAGACGCGTAAAAAACAACATTCAACGTGCGTTCTGTTTGCAATAGTACCAATCGTAACCAACTTCACACGTGTTGTTGACCAGCGCTCTCGTTTTGCGTTGCGGAATCTGAAGAATATCGGCAAGGCAATGGGCCGAATCAGTCAACTTCATTTATAATAATTAAAATTGGTCCGATTCGAGCCGCGGTCAACAGTGGTTGTGTGTACCTTACCTATTGCTTAGTGCCGTTCGCCCGTTCCCGTGCCTCATACAGATAAGAGATTATTGTTACATTTTATTTAATTCTGTTTATCGTATACTTATTTGTTTGCATTCCTACTTACGGCTAATACGTTTTTGTTTGTACAGTCAATGAAATAGACTGCGAATTATTTTTTCAGTTTAATTTTTAAAAGTTAAGTTTTTTTTTATATAATGGAGGAAGACGAAGATAGACCTCCCGACCCAGGATCGATATTAGATTTTTCTGATTCGGAATCTAACACTAGCCAGGCTTCTATTACGCTTCCATCTCGTAAACGACGACCATCGCATAGCCTTTACATCCCATCGAAAGTTAAATCTATACCGCCGATTCAACAATCCTCGACCTCTAACGACCTTAACCCCAATAGTAACACCCAGACAAGTACTTTAGCTAGCGATAATACAAAAAGTACTGACTTACTTTATCCTGCTTCCGCTTCCGGTCCTTTTATCGTGAAAAAAATGAGTTACGTCCTAGTAGATTGAGGTAACTTAAAATAACATGTGTAGGGAACAATAAAAAAATTAAACAATACATAGGTTTTTTGTTGCCCTCCTTTCCTCATAACATTACTTATTTTTCAATTGGACCATTATATTTTATGTCCAAATGTGCTAAAAAATTTACGAATTTTTAAAAAGAAAATCAAAAAATAATGATTTCCATTCACAGTTCGGCCCTTATCTCCAAAGCGCCGCTCTCCCCCTGCACGCTGGCCACATGCCCCGTTCCCATCCCCCCCACTAGATAGCTACAAATGTGCAGAGCTACACAGGTTTTCGTTCGACCTGTTTCGTTTTAGTTCAACGATACGATAGCGACGCACTTACAATTTTGAATATTTCAAATTCAAGAAGCTACTTCTCCCGCCATCTATCGAAGTAATCATGAAGCTTTTCTGGCAGTTTACGAATTGAATGAAGGGTATTATATCCCTTTAAGTTAGTTTAGATAAGTGTGTTGATTGTCATTTTTCTTCAAGTTTTGTTTTGTCATGGAACCATATCAAATATGGTAGAGTTTCAAACATCTTAACCATAGACACCACCAGGGAAAATCTAAAAAGAAATCAAGAGATTGGACATAGTTAACATGAGCGGTGTCTCACCTCCCAGGATATGCTGTTATCGAAGAAGAAGCGGAGAGCGCCGCCCCATGTGCCCAGCGCGAGGATCAGCAGCACCCAGGCCGGCCATAGGATCCGTTCCCGGTGTACCAGCTTCATGGTCAGGTACCAGAACAGATGCAGCGCCAGGTTCATCAGGAAGATGTATAGCAGGTGGGTGGCAAAATCTTTGCTATGCGCCCATAGACTAACAAACAAGATATTGCTCAATAAGAAACAGAAATAGTATTTAACACCATTATTATTATTTGACAAAAACTTCTATCTTAATATATATATTTCTTCTGTCCGTGTGTATGTCACTGAACTCCTCCTAAAAGCCTGGACCGATTTTGATGAAATTTTTTGTGTGGGTTCAAGGGGATTCGAGAATGGTTTAGATTCACAATTTGGTCCACTGGAAGATGTTATTTTAATTAATTTTTTTATTTCTAAGGAGTTGTTGATTTTGGAATGTTTTACATTGGATACGGCAGACTGCGCTACCATCGCAGTAACAAATATTCAATTTTATTCTATTTTAATTTTAGTTTGTCCCGACAGTTGTGTACAGGACAACGTCTGTCGGGTCCGCTATAAATAAATAAAATAAATTGTGGAACATTCCAGAACACTCTCGAATGTTGTATAGTTTATATATAAGTAGGTACAGTGTTTACTAATTCCAATGATTATAATTACTTGAATTGTGTTGGAAAATTGGAAATTCGTCGCCGTAGATGTCAAGGGAGCCAAGCCACAAATTTGGCGAAAATGAGTTAAGTATGCAGAAGTGTTTTAAAACCTTCAAAGTTGCCGTGGTCAATGAATTTGAGCCGTAAAACACTCCATTTAATATGAGAATTTTGAAAATTGCCAAAAGATCTAACGCACATAGATGAAAACAGTCAATGACTAAAAGCCGCATAGATCTTTTGATTTTCTAAAAATTTAATACAAATTAAAGCAGCCAATGACAACAAGCCGTATAAATAACATCCCAAAATATCTATATCCAAAGTTTCACTCTTCTATCTTTAAAAACAAAAAACTTATAACAAAAAAATGTGACTTTTGTGTCACCAAAAATAGTGACGGACGGACTTTGAGGGACGTTTTCTCAGCTTTGTGGTTTTGTGGCTTGACCCCTTGACATCTACGGCGACGAAATAAGAGATCGAGATTCTTTGAAATTACAAGTTGCATACTTTATTTACGTTTATCCTAATGTTTACAATGAATATTTAACTAAACAAGACATCCTTTCTGTAGGATAAGTCATTCTAAGTTATTCTGCGGTTGCGCGACACTGATGGAGTCTAGCCTTTTACTAGATGCCTTCAGCTATTGTTGTAACTGTTCGTACATTAGACGATACTCTACTAATATACTGCTTAACTGATATCTGTTGAGCTACCACAAAACCACATATAACTAACTATACTAACGGTATCTGTTGAAGGATGTTGAAAATACATGACTAACCCAGGGCCGTAGCCAGAGTTGAATTTAAGATAGGGCAACGGTAATTACAGGTAGGGCGCAAGTAAAAACGTAACTTGATCTGATCTGGTGAATCCATTTTCGTCCTACATGTGTGAGGCAATACTTAATTGGATGATCAAAACATTTAGTTATTTAACAATATAAAGAATTACCTTGTGTTCTTTCACCAGGTAGATAATAAGTATTTGTACACAAGGTAATTCTTGATCATTGCTAACAATGAACTTCAGAAAAGTAACTGCAGCATCAATGGCTTTTCATTTATTAAGGTTTATATTAGGTACCAAACATAATTTGAAATTACAGAATAAAAACAAAATTAAATATAATAAAAAGTCCTTCCTTAAAACAATCGAATTTTTCGATTCGACATATCACTAAAAATACGAAGTACTTCATTTAGATCAACTGATTAGTTCTTTTCTTTTCAAAAGCTAGAAACACCATGCCTGCCAATCTTTCGTGACCCATTGATAGCCTCTGAGGCCTATTGATTGCAGTCAATGTTGAAAACGTAGATTCGCACACAGCAGTGCTGCAGCCTATTGTCGTCACAGATGCGTATCTCTAAACGCCTCTCGCTGCCTGTACAAAACTTGCATTGTGCTTTCCGTTTTATTCTCGCGACAACTCAAACTAAAAGGTAGTATTTTTTATTCAATCATATCAAAATATGAATAAACAGTTTAATAGTATAATATTATCATGGTCGATGGTATTTCTTAAGGTAGGGCACAGGTATTTTAAGGTAGGGCATTGCCCCATAATGCCCCCCCTAGCTACGGCCCTCGACTAACCTACACAAAATGATACACTAACAGAAAACTATCAAAAACAATGGCACTCGCAACTTCCGACTTAGATAGACAACCTATATGGATGGGCACACCATTTCGATAGAATGCCATATGGCAGAACACCAAAAATCATCATCAAGTGTTCTTCTTGTCCAAGAAAGAGTTAATTGGTGGTTAAAGAGTGGAAGAGGTTTGTAGAAGACTGGAGGTGAATGGTGTCGAACCGCAACCATTTGAGAGCATTTGTGGAGGAGAACAAATCCAACGGGGTCAAGCCCCATGATGATGGGGACTCACCCGAATCCAGCGAGCGCCCAGTTGGCCAGGTTGGCCAGCAGCATGAGGATGCACCTCCCCCTGTAGGCGGGGCGACACAGGCCTCCGCACATGCACTTGGAGCAGCAACTCCAATCTGGAAATGGTGTATTATATGACTATCTTTATACTTCGTCTTCTGCTTTTTAATTTAAAGAAGAGAATCAGATTTATGCTTCATGATAGGATAATGAACTCACTCATCTTGAAGCGACCCAGGTAGTAGATCTGCAGCGTGAGTACCAGGCAGGTTAGGATGTGGATGATGGTGAATATTACCCAGAAGTAGATGTTGGGGTACAGCACTCCAATCAGACCTAAATATTAACAAATCATTGATTTTATTAGTTACTAGCTGGGGTACCCGGCTTCGTTCAGGGAGTTGATATGAGTATCAATTGACGTTCAAACCCACGACGGATCTTGCTTTATATACCTTTTAGAAAAGGATTTCACCAGTACAGGGTCACCAGTTTAGAAAAGGAGATGTTTATTATGGTGACCTATGAGTTGGTTTCCTCAGATCGGCAGCCGGTCCTTTTCAATTGTCGAACTGCGATCGCGTGTATGGAGAAGTGTGTATGAATAATAACTCAGATTTAACTCGGTCACTTTATATTTACAGTAATTTTATACAAGTTACGGCAATTCGCGTGACACTAGGGGAGATTGATAACACCCGATAGATCGAGACTTAAACGACAGAATGAAATTGCAGATTTTTGTCCGCCCGGCCTGTTGTCCGGTCGTGGTGTTGCCAAATGGTAAAATTAGATTTTGTTGATTATATGGCTGTTCGCGATAACCTCTACCAATGGGTAGCCCCACCCATACAAAAAAGGCTTTGAATGGTGCACAATGCTCCAGAACATTCCTCAACATTCGAGAGTGTTCTAGAATGTTCCACAATGATCTGGGTTGTTCCTGAACGTTCCAAATTTCATTCCAGAATGTTCCACAATGCTAGAATGTTCCACAATGATCTGGATGTTCCCGAACATTCCAAATTACATTCCAGAATGTAATTTGTATGTAGAATGTGATGTTCTGGAATGTTGTGGGATGCTCTCGAATACTTTCGAATGTTCTGGACTGTTCTAGAAATTTATAGAGGGCGAAACTTCCAGCCCTTATATCTTTAAAAGCATGCCCTTCAGGTAGTTGGGGATAGAGAGTTACCGCACCGTATAACTCCATTGATCATAGTACACATTCTTTTATAATTAAATTGATTGATTATTTATTTCTGAACTATTAAAAATACTAATTTCGGTTGTATGTCTGTAACTCCGATTCGATGAACTTTAGAACTTCGATTAGCTTTGAATTTAAGTATCATTTTCAAAATTGAAACTGTTTATTTGAACAAATTCAGAAAAGCGATAAAGTACATATCTGTAATATAATATTTTAACCATAAAATAAAGAACAACACAAGAAATGCATTGTGGACAAGTTACGTGATCCAAATATATGGCCGATCGGGCCTTAAATTTCCAATGTAAAACTGTGTTTACGAAATTCAATTGGGATTGAGATCTACAATGTTTGGCGAATGTAAGTGAGACAGAGTCAGCGCTAGTACTTTCCATAAACGAGAGATACAAATAATCAGGAAAAATAAACAAAAAACCAATAACAATCCCGGGTCATAAATAACTGGACAATATTTGAATTCTCCTTACTTCCGTCATTAAAGGCAGACATTGTTGTTTGTGCAATAATGGAGATCTTAGGTCCTAGCTCAGCCAAATCGATAAAGCTTTTATTGATAATGTGGGTAACGTCATACCGAGTACAAAAGCAGATTACCAACAAACAAACAACGACTAATTCAAGTCGACTGAATATGCTTAATTTAATCAATTTCATCAGAAGCAAGGAAAAACTACTTCATGCACATGAAAACGCTCAAAACAATTCTATCAGTTTACGGCTTCAATGAAACCCCAAAAGTCAAACGAGATATTGGCTGAAAGAATCTGAAATCATAATAAAAAGTTGTAGTGTTCTTTAATCACTGGAGCGACCACGCAAAATAAATAAATTTACCTCGATCACTCGAGAGTCCCAAAAGATTATTTTTTTTAATTTTTTGCCAATATTAAAAAAGTCATATCTTCGAATTTTAACATGGAGACATAAAAACTTATTATAGTGCTATATAGCTAATGAATTAACCTGCATTTAACTGCTTATCTCATATTTGTAGGATTAATAAAATATTAAAAAATTGTATAGTTTATAACCGCGCGAATCCTGTGTGTTTGTTACTTTGAAACTCTGTGAGAGGTTCTTATTCGAGTCAACATAGAATATTTTCGACCTCTGTTATGTTGTCTGTGGTATACTTGATAATGAAAGGTGCATTTCTATGGAAAAATGACTTAATTTAACCATAAACAGCTGATCAGAAATTCTGCTTGAAAAAAATATTTTAAAAATTTATTTTTAAAACATCTACGGTCATAATAGATAAAGCATTTCAATAGCTTTGTTTTAAAATAAATGGCTGGCCAAGAAAATGTTTTAAATAATTACAATAAATGTTTAAGAATGGTAGGAAAATGTGGACCGCTATCAATCGCAGAAAAATAAAAGTGGTCCATTTTTCCACCGTAATCGCTCCAGTGGATAAAATGTGATGTTGTAACTGATTTTCTATCTATTAATCTGAAAGATACCAACCTATAAAGACAGCGCCGGCCAGCACCCCAAATGTTCCATGAGCCCGAGCATTTATGTCTGGATGTCGGGACTGGTAGATCTTCACCATGCACAAGACAGCCATTACGTACATGAAGGACGTGTCTGAAATAAGACAACAACAAAATACATGTTTAACAAAATCAGAATAGAAAAGGTAACAAAAAGATTTATGTGTGCCAGAAAAAAATCACTGTTCATATGGTCGACATAGTTTAAGATTTTTCAATGTTCATTCTGACAACATTGAAAAGATTCAACATAAGTTACTAAGGTATATATACCATAAATTGCATATCCTAATAATTGAAAACATTGATTATAACTACCTCCTGGATAAAATGTCTAATGAAATTTTCAGAAAGAAGAATGAACATAGATTACATAAAATACCGCATTACAAAATTGACTGTCCTGCCGGCTTATTCTATATCTTTTGTGGGATCTATTTTGTGAGATCTCTTGTCAGATTGCGTGATTTTCTAAGGGCCGCCATAGAAAATGACACAAATCTGACAGGAGATCTCACAAAATAGATCGCACAAAAGAAATAAAATGAGCCGACTGAATTGCTTCAATTAATCAATATCCATGTTCCCAAAATATGTGGTTTACAATTTCTGAAGAAACAAAAAAATATGAATATCTTAAAATATAATAAATATAGTTAAAGTAATACTCACCAAATTGAAAGTTTGTATTATTGGGACACACGTGATACGATCCTGACAAGACACCTTCCATCATCAGGGCAACTCCCATAGCGTAGTATAAACCGTGGTGTTGAGGTATACCGTAAAACTACAAAAAGAATAACTCTAAATGGAAAAACTGTTACATGGTGTACATCACTTCTTATAAAAAAAATCTTTCTCCCTAACCCCTTGCCCAGCAAAATTCATTCAGTCTCACATCATTCCTCTAATCTATCATATCACTTTTTAATCGAAGACTAAAAATTATTCTAGAAAAATAAAAATTACATCTATTTCTTTGTTATGAATCACTCTAACTGAAATAATATTTAAAACCGCACACATTATGATATTACATTTAAAGATTATAATAGTAAAATTAGACGCCACTGCGAAAACAGAAATTTTCTGACAGGTACAAACTAAACTTCACTTCCGCACCTATTTTTAAATTCAGTACTTTGTAAAAAAATAAACATCAAAGTCAAGTCGCCTAAAATAAACATCCACAAGATTTTAAAATGCTGTGTCATGATTGCCATGAAAAAATAAATAGAACTGTTGGCATTTCTACTTGGTTGCTAGTTTCATTGCAAGTGTTTCACGGCCATCTATTGATTAAAGGTGAAAGCATTATCTTAGCTACCAACTCACAAACATTTGGGCCACGGGAAGTTCAAAGATTCTAATTAATTTTAAAAAGTAGGAGCCCACAGTGATTAATTTCGAACTCTCAATGAACAACAACTTGCGACCAAGGTATCCTTCAGTATTATTTTTATATTGGAATTGTTTGGAATAATAAAAGCGATTGACCTGTTCTAACAGTGCCCTTTATTTAACAGAGGATGGAACCAAGAGTTGAAGTCAGACAGGAAGAGAGCCTGGAGAGCAACATTTGTGTAATTTTTTTTTTTTTTTTTTATAGTTAATACCGCACAAGAGTCCCAACTGCTCCCGTCTGGAGCCAGTGAGACTATGGCATCCCCAATCGGGGTATGTTGTGAGGCTGAAGGTAGTGGGGAGGGGAAGGAGATAGGGAAGAGGAAGGTGGGGAAGTACCTGGCTATTCAGATCTGGTCACTAAACACGGCTAAAGCCATTTTCAAGCAACGTTTCAATTCTGAATGGTGGTCTTACACCAGGGCGATACTGATAGTATCTTCCACTCTGGAACGTGCCGCAAATATACTACATATTATTTTAAATGAATAAATTGTGAAATAACACAAATATCAAATAAAATTTATTTGCGCACGCCGGGTTCGAACCCGCGACCTTCGGATTGTGAGTCCAGAGTCTTACCTCGGGACCACGGAGGCCGTAATGAATGGCATACCTTATCAAAGGTTGGATCGGTGTGCAGCTTGTGTTTCCGCCAGACGAAGATAATGAAGAGTGCGCCCAGCATGATGTACCCGAGGTTGGAGTAGACGTGGTTGAAGTCGGATAGGAAGCCCAGCGGGTGGGCGCACAGGAAATTGTAGTAGCACTGGTCCTGGTTACCGGTCTGGTTCACTACCTGGAGAAGGACACATTTATTTATATATTAAAACTATATCTAGTGTGGAAGGGAAAGAAATGGAAAAATTGGTGATTTTTTTGAAAAAGGCATTTTTTTATGATATAAAGAAGTGAACCTGGGTTTTGAAGATACTCATTTATTTACACATATAAGGCATAACATGTGCCATTAACATAACTGACATAACATATAAATAGTACAACAACGTGAAGAATAACAGTAGATAAAATGTAAGTTAGGTAACAAGTAGTAAGTAAAAGGTAAAATATATAAAGTGAAAAATATTAAGTAAAAATAAAAAGTTTAAGTGAGAAATAAAATAATAAAAAATGTATAATGTAAAAATATACAATATATTTAAAGGGTACAAGAATTTAAATATAAAATACAAAAAGTGAGAAATCCTCATATAAGCAAAAATAAAAATAAAAAATAAATTAAATAATTAATAGATAGGTATTGTGGATTATAAATATCAACCGATATTATAAATAGTACCTATGAATTCTAATGCATTAATAATTTTAGAGTGCAAGTACTAGTAGGCATATTATGTTTACATGATGTATTTACAAATTTTGCCTCATGCATCTTTTATATGAGGCCAGATATTGTAGAAAGGGGGAAACACAGAGGCTGACAAATCATTCCACACCCTAGATCTTGAATTCAAGAACGAGCCATAGAAAAAACCGCTTCCATGTGAAAAATTTAATGACAGCGGCGTACATTTGGGCGTGCATTATGCAGGTTACCCGACGATGTACCAGTGGCGAAGGGATCAATGACGCTAGTTACTTGCAGAATCTTCCACCGAAATACCGGTAGAACAAGGATTGCAATCCATTTGTTAAGATAAAGGAGTCTATCAAACAGACCGCCTGTTTCTGTATGGAGTTACCCACTAACCACATAATAAGGGAACATCCACTTAATCAAAGAGAGAGATATGATATTGAGGAGCGTCCTCTGGTGGTGGCGATGACAAACTGCGAGACTGGCGACCCATAAAACACATCACACAGGTCTAATAATGATGACTCACCCTCTGGTATGTGATGACAAGTTGCACGACTGGCAACCCGTAGAACACAGCCACGGTGAGCAAGTTCCACAGAAACATGGAGGAGCGACGACTCAGGGCAAGTGTGTCCTTCTTGCACAGCTCGTTGAGGAACACTTCGCTCGGGGGTTCCTGTCCATCAGTCAGCGATGCATAGCTGTTTCTTCCTGGGGAGAATTTTTTCAATACATATCCCAAATGCAAACTGCCCGTATGCAAAACAGTGCTCCATTACGGTTGTACAATATGGTGGGAAACAAAAAAAAAATTGCAATTTTTTTTAACCGTCGATAGACCATGAGCCATTATTAGTGTTCACGCAACATGAACCTGAACAATGCAATTGTTGCAAGTAAAGAACTTAACTTTGAAAGATGACAGTGTACTCATTGGAGCTTCAGTATAAAACAATACCTGAGGCAGGACGGATATAACATAACACCTGTAACATAACTGTGGAAGAAATAATATGATTTCAAATTTAAATTTATAATATTGTGAAGTGAAGCAGAATCCGGAGACCTTTGGCCCAACTGCGACCGGTGAGGTCTTTTTCCTATTATCCAATCTAGGCTTATCTTTGTTCCAGAAGCCCAGATTTGAACCATCGACTGACACTATCCAGGTTTTGTGAGTGTATGCATATTTAAATGTTCCCTATAACTTAGCAATTAACGCGGTTTCGGGACTGGTCATTCGGTTGTGTTGAACAGGGCTTCGCTTGGCTCTGCAGCATTTAACCGCCAAACAATACAGTGGAGCCGCAGTTTCGCAACATCATTTTTGGTCCTTCGAGCCGGATTTTAAAAACTGTGCCCACAAAAGTGTTGCCAACATTTTTCACCCATACTACTGCAAATCACATCGAAGCACACTAGCACCCAGCATTTGTTTTAACTTAAGCATAACTTTCACTGGCTCGCCGCTGTGTAGTCAGTGCAATTTTTTTTTTGTTTTAAAGAAAGGTAAACGTTCCTAGGTTTCCAACAATCTGACAATATTAAAAGAAAAACTTATACTACCATCATTGTAAGCAAAAGATGTTGCTTGTGTGATGATGGATAATTTAGAGGGCAGAGGAATTGATCACACAATGCCTGCACTAACCGGTCAAGTAGGTAACGGATCAGTTTGGTTGTAGCTCAATGACGGCCGGCATATTTCCATATTTTCTATTAACTACCGGACTAGATTGATCGTGCATCATTTTATATGAGATTATATTATTTAAATGAGAAAGATTAACTTACTTATTCCATAGTTGTTTGTGGCTATGTCCAGGGCTGAGCAAGCAGTGGTTTGGCTACTCTGCAAAGTTATTGCACCATTGTTAGCTGTAAACAAAACATCATGTCATTTTTAAAATTGCAAAAGACAATATGGTTTTACACTATGCTGTACATACTGAGCAAAATTTATAAAATTGGGATGGTTTTGTTGGACACGTAGCAAAATTGAAAGAAATTTAAAGACGACTAGACGAAGGAATATTGCGTGACGTGAATAAACTGTTCCTCTATCTTCATTGCGTACTTCTATATTTCTGGGCCAGTTCTTGTAGTGTGTCAGCACCAGGTGAAGTACTAGTAACACTGGTTTGGGATAGATTACGTTAAGTAAAATGTATTAACCTGCATTGAGTTGCTCTCTCCCTCTATGACTCTTATGTTCCTTGGCGTGTTGAGGGTCGGTGATGTAAATTTGCACCAGGTAGATGAAGATAATGACTAACCAGTAATCTAGATCGCGATTGGTTAGGTAAACCTCTCAAATGCCAGCCGTATTCTTTACAACCGTTCTTATTATTCATGTATATTGCGTGATAATATTGTAAGAGAATTTTCCGGAATAGCTAACTAACTAAAAAAAAGATCAAAAAATCTCCAATTTTGGAAATAATATGTCAAAAAATATAATCACACAAATATAAACTGATTTTATTATTTCTACACAAACCTGAATACATACCCAACATGAAAAAACACTTCAAAGGAGTTTGCAAATAAATAAAGACCTTTATAAGCATTTCAAAATTCGACATGCTAAGCCATAAATAATTCATTTAAAATATTCTAGTGTTGCTAGATGAAAGAAACCATTGGCTACATCAAGAATGGTATTGGTGAAAGCGATTCTGACCTTGTCCTTCATACAGTTTCTTTATACACAAGGGTTAAAATCATAAGGGAAAAGGAAGGGGAGGTTCTGGGAAGGAAAAAGGTATGAGGGATGGGTAAAAATTTCGGGGTCAATGGATCCAAGAGTGACAGATATGTGAATCCACTGTGGTGCAAGGCGACGGGTCGAGAGAGTCTGGCTGGTGAGGACTAGGTTAGGTCCCCTCAACCAGTCTTTCCTGATCCGGCATGCAGTAAGGTAATCAGGTGGGCAAACACATTCGCCGCCAAGACCTAGACAAACCTTACCCCATGAACCCGGGCACCGCTGCTAAGTCACCAAACGTAGTGAACCACTTGGGCAGGGGTGTTGATTATCCAATAAATGGTTTCCGGGGGTGTTGATTATCCCATAACTGCCTCCCAAATTGAAAAGTTAGGTCAGGTGTAGTATCATGTATTAACCTCCATTCTGTTCCTCTCTCTCTATGGCCTCCATGTTCCGGGGCCTGCTCTTGTGGCAGGTGAGACCGATGAGGAACAGCAGGTAGACGACGAAGATGGCCGCTAGAGCCACCACAATGGCCACCCAGTACTGCTGGTATGTTATGCTGGGGATGATTCTCAATCTGAAATTCAATTTGATTCCATTATTTCCTTTAAAAACATTATAAATTATTATTATTATTTTTTATCTAATTTTTTTAAATTTTATTTTTTTAAATTTTATTTTTTTTTAATAATTATTTATTTATTATTTATCTATTTAAGTACATTATCAAATATTCCAATACTACTCTTCCATGGAAGCATTAGCATGTGGCTGGCAGAGTAGTGTACATTGTTTCATTATAGATATTTAACAGTCATCAACAATAAAAAGAAGAAGATGGAGAGATATGTAATTACGAATGTTGGACGGAGCGCGCTAATATTTTAAGTCATAAAATAGTCTTAAGTTTCTGTTAGTTGGTATACCCTTGACCAAACAGAAATTGTCATGATTTTCGTAAATTTTATATAGTTTATTTCTGTGTTGACTTGCAATTATCAGTCCACGCGTGATCCATGGTTTAATTTTTTTATGTTTTCTTCTAGGTATTGGAGTTGGTTCTAGACTATTACTAATATTATTATTTAATATCGTGTAGAAAGTGTTTAGTGATTGATTTGGGTCATCATAGGATAAAACTTGTTTCCAAATTTCTTTTTCTAGAAAAGTTTTTAGTGTTTGGTAGTTAATTTTATATTTTTCCACTTGTTTGTCTTTAATTATATGTTGAGATGTTAAGGTAGAGTGACCAAAAAAAGTTGGATAATGATCAGTTATTTCAACTTTTAGTACAGCTGATCTGGGTATAAATTTTTTATTTGTTTTGAGTAGTATGTGATCAAGACAAGAAACAGAGTGATGGCCATGTCTAGTGGGGCTATTTATATAAGATAGATATCCATTGCTATATATAACATTTAAGTATTCATTTGCAATAGGGTTTAGTAAAGAATGTTCAATGTTAATGTTTATATCACCTACAATAAATGAGAAATCTGTTTGGTTGCAATTATTTTCGTTTATAAATTTGTTAAGTTCTGTTGTAAAGTATTTAGAGTCTAAGGAAGGGGAGCGGTATATAGCAATTATAGAGAATGTTTTATTGTTTAGTGTAAATGTTAAATGTATGGCATTTGAATACCTAAATTCAGGTAAATTTATTATAACATTGGTTATTTTGTGTGCACTGTAAAAAATCATTAGACCGTCATGTGAAGTGTGTTTGGAAGGTAGTGAGTAAGTTTTGTAATCATAAATGTAGTATGGGATCGATTCACGCATTTGTGTTTCGGTAAGTACGATCACGTTTGGTTGAAAGCCTAAAGAGTTGAGGAAGATGCAGAAATCATCAAAATTTCTACATATACTTCTTATATTGAAATTTAATATATTGAAATCTGTATTTCCTTCAATTATGTATTCATTTAGATCTCTTATATCTTCACATACCTTTGTACATCTTACACCCGAGAATTCGTCAGGGTACTCCATTTTTACAGTGAGGTAACAAAATATCTTCCTGTGGTACCTCAATGTTTATTGTGATGGTATTTCATTAGCATCGTTTATTCGTATTTTCGGGGAATCGTCGCTCTTTCTTATTAATACGTTACCGCCCTTTGTCCACACATATTTATAACCCAATGCTTTTGTTGACTTTGCTAACCATAGAAGTTTTTTATTTTTAGGGGTTAGTTTTTTAAAATTTTGTCTGTTGAGTCCGAGTACATTGTGTCCTTAGAGGTAAAGATTCCTTTAATGTTCTTTTGTTTAATGACCATGTCCTTTGTTTCCTTTGAGTTAAACTGGATAGTTATATTTTTTTTTAACCGGATTATTATAGTAATACACCAAGGAGTTATTTTTTAGAAGGTCACCGCAGTCCAGGGTTGTCATCAGCATTTCAATTGGTTTTTTTAAGTCGTCATTTTTCTTCAACGGAATTCCTTGTATTTCAATGGATGTTTCTAGTGAGCTCTGTTGGATGTGGTTTACTGATAGTTTAAGATTTTGTATTTCTTTTTGTAGTTCTTCAATTTTGGATTCTTTTTTTTTTTATCAGCATTATTTTTCTTTATTTCATTTTCGAAATCATCAATTTTATTAGAGAAATATTCTACGCTCTTAACCAGGTCTTGAATTTCTTTTATAATGTCCAGGAAAATTTTATTGACATCTTTTTAGGAAATTTTTTATTTGAATGTCAATTTTATCGCTCATTGATTGTATTATTTGTTCCTTGAAAACTTCTAATTTTTGGTCCATTGTTGATTCATTTTTGGGAGGCATTTTTAAAGATTTTTGTATTTATTTTTTAAATATTATTGTATTAAAAATATTTAAATTGCCGGTAGTGGCATCTGTCGTAAAAAGTTGATGGTGTTATTCACTGATAAAGCCTTTTCATGAATTGTTTTGATGTTTGTAAAATTTATCACCATCAATATTTGTATCAAATATATTTTTTCATAAATTAACATACATTGCCATCTGTGATTAGTAGCGTTACTCAAATAATTTATAATTTTAATAATGCACGTAGGTACTTACTGCCATCTATTGATAGGTAGTGTAAGTATACCGTATGTAGGTAGAGCAACCAAATTGATTAAAAATCACAGTTAGTTTACTTTTTAAAATGATTTTCTCTTATGAATGTGGTTCTGTACATACGTAATATTAGCTCCAGGATAACCGCAGCACTGTGATGCACTGCTACACAAGTTTTTAGTGATTAGAGTAAACTTTTTGCGCTTTATTTTACTGTTTTTGCGGAGCAAAATTGTATTTGACGTCTGTCACGGACATATGATTAATACCATGATCATGATTTTATCATTTAGTTTAATATTAATTATGGTTTACACATGTTTTTTAAATACTATATTTATTCTTGTGCCCACACTTGCAATTGTTATTGTTACATTGTAATACTTCTGCCATGATACCGCATATGACGGTTGTGATAATGCTAACAAATATTTTAATGTGAAATTTATATGAAATACAACTTCAGTTAATTTATGCTGCTATTATTGTATGCAGATTAATTCTTAAGTTAAAACCAGTCTTGTGTTCAGAATGCTCAGCTGAAATTCCAGTTGCGGATTCATGTGCCAATGCATTTTGAAGGAAATCATTTTCGTGTTCCAAGTGCAGTTATGAAATTTTAGATGCAGAATAATGTGATGCAAAATTGGGAGGAAACCAATTACTTGCTATGCATGAAGCCATTATTTAAGCGGGGGATTCGCATACAGATTCAATCTTGAGTTTAAAAAAAAATATTAATTTAAAACACAAAATTCACACATGGATAGTCAACAAAGATATTGCATACTGCAGACAGATAACTTCAACAATATTACAACGACACACTCCACGTCTGTATTTTTCTCTTTTTTAAAATTAATTTTCTATTTCTCTTATTTATTTTCTTTTCTTTCATTTATTTCTAATTTTTATATCTTTAATTTCTATTAATTTCTTTAAATTTCTTATTTCATTTTTTTTCTCATTTCCTTTGAGATTTCTGGCACCTCGAAATAAGTTTAACACAGGGAGGTAGTTTATACAAAAAAATGAATATTTATAATATATTGAGGTTAATAAATTAATTTTTTAAATTAAAAAACGTTAAGACCATTTTTGTGTTCAGATTGTAACAATACGTGTGGTGTTCAACATGAATCGTGTTTTGTCATGAAACCATCTGTAGGAGTATCTCATCTTACTGACGGAGGACAAGAGTTTATAAGGCAGTGAAAAAGCAGGCAGGCTCTCAGTGAGGTAACAGTGGAATAATTATAATAATAGCATTTTATGATGTGTGTATAGAATTTTCTAAGCACCTCAGTGACTTGGTTCTGCCTCTCCATATCCTGGCGGGGGTGAAGTGGCTGCCGGAGGAGGATTCGGGGTTCCCCCTGAAGAAGCGCTCTATGCTGCTGGTGTTACTGGAACACTCCTGGTCCGTGGCCCGCACCAGCAACACGATGTAGAAGCCTAGAGGGTAGCGTTTTTGCTACAAAAAAAGAACAATGAAATAAAGAAAAAACTGTTAATTTGTTGACTGACTCGTTAATTTATTTTCGTAAGTAATAATGTTTGCAACAGGATTGCCCTATTACAACATAATTTCCTGTGTGTGTACGTTCGTCTGTACAAGATTGAACTTTAAAAATTGTTAGTGATGAATTTTTTAAATTCAGTATTCAAAGGACCGAAAAAATCAAACTTCTTAAGCCTGAAAACTTATGGGAATTTCTTAAGATCTCAACCGCCGACACCAAATTTTTGGTGTGCGCCAGCTGATTTTTTTTTGTAATAACCGACAAATATTTTGCAAAACTTGTTTTTTGTAATTTGTAGCGCCTTACCAGATAATATGTTTACATATTTATAAAAATAGCACATAAGTAGTTTCCCCAGAAAAGCTCGTTATATTCAGAGAAACGATTTTTTGAAAACATCCTTAAGGATTTGTTGGTGCACAAGAGGTTAAGCGAGTTTGGAAATTATTGATCAAGTTAAATTTAATTTAATTAATTTCAAACTGTCTCGTGGCAAGCAATTAAAAATATATCTACCTATCAAATAATTTATGTGGCTTACGTCTTAACTCATTTTTAACTAGTTATGTAATAAAGATCAAATTGTTGATCAAACAGATTTACTTAACCTAAAATAATGACATAAGATTTAAACTTACAGTAACAGTAATGCCGCCTTTTGTACTGATAGTCGCATAGAATCCCTCGTACGCTATGTCTCGTTCTGTGTCAAACACTGGACACTGAAACAAGAAACATTTAAATTATACCCTATTTTATAGAAACTTTGTATATTGTATCACATTAAGTGTTGCTCTATAGAAGCGAATATACATGTCTAAAGGCATTAAATCACAGTTCACGTCGCTGCCGCACGAGAAGCCGTGCCATTAAATTGCCCATGCAGAATGCCATCCTGGAGCATGCTGTGATGCATGTAGCGCCGTCCTGATGGAACCACATGTAATCGGTATTCATATCATCCAGTTTAGGCCACAAGAAGTTGCTTAACATCGATCTGTAGCGTTCGCTGTTGACGGTTATGGCAAGGCCAGTTTCATTTTGGAAGAAGTATGGACCGATGATTCCGCCAGACCAAAATCTGCATCAAATGTTGACTTTCTCGGGATGCATTTGGTGCCTCTTCTATAGCTGTCTTAAATCACAGATCTATGCAAATAAACCGCAAACAATCGACGCCTTCTTATAAAAACGACATACAGCAAATTCAGCCAGACTTATACATAAAACCATTGATAATCGGACCTTCCGAATTCATGCCACCAAGCAGAACCGCGGCGGTCATTTGAATGACTTTATATTCCACACTCAATACCATAAAATATACTTTCAAATAAATAAAAAATTGAGTGGATATCTCACACACAACTTGTTTTGTTTACATTTTAAAATCAAGCATCTTTATTGAAAGACCCTGTACAATATTACTTTCAAAATAAAAGACAATCATCATTGTTCCATTGGAAATGCATACTTATAAATAAAATTATTTCTGATAAAATTTTTGATGTTAGATTAGTCTTAATCAAATTGGTTTTGATAAAATCTTTGATGTTAGATCTGTCTTGGCTGATGATCCAAGACATGGTATCTGGTTTATATGTAAAACAAGTACGTACGTGGGTATTTCTCATCAAATTTCAATCCGAGTCATTGGTGCTGAGTCACATGCATTAACTTTGTATGTATTTTTTTTATTTCAATGCATGCTATACTATGTCTATACTACCACTTTTGTTTAAAAAGAAAACGTAACCGCTAAAGAAAAAAAAAGTATGATCAGTTTGTTACCGTAAAAGTCACTCCCTCACCTTGTCCCTTAGTCCAATAATAATTTAATAATTTCTCACAAAAATGGCGCTATAAAAATCATCCAAAAATTATTATTATTATTAATAATATTTACTAAAAAGCTTGTTAATCTCAAATTAAACAATATTTTTATTCAATTTTTTACGAGAAAAACTCTCTTTTTATAACTTTTGAAGGTTATTCCCATCAACGTAATAAATCATTGAAGAAGAAGATAACACTTCATTTAGATTTAAAAGTGTTATCTTCTTCTTCAATATTTTTATTAATTAAATGTTGCGAATATATTAAAAAAGATAAATTATTGTATATCAAAACTTTCATTGCACAATGACGAGTTTATAAAAAAGAAAATTCGATTTTAAATACGTCCCGCCAAATAAAATCATTCCTTCACCGTATTACAGATATTCGATTTCTGAATGTATCGAACGATATTTAAGAACGCAACCTTAAGTTTTTAGAACCTGGCAACACTCTCAACTTTTTCAACATGGCGATTTCTTCTTAATTGTAGGTGGGTTTTTGCCAAAAATATTACGTTGAAAATAGTCAAGAGTTACATTTATGGCGGTCATTACCTCACGTTACGTAAATGTATAAGGTACTTTAGTATTAGTCTAGGAGACAAGCGAGGTAAACCCTACGTCATCGAGTACACGGATGAAACTACTTTGTAGTGATAATGGACATTTAGAAAGCCTTAAAAAAGCTGGTCTGCCGGTGCGCCTCTTGGCAGGAGCCGCGCAGTCATGGAAATAGTGAACGATTTTTTTCGAAAAAATTACGTCATCGAGTTCACGAACGGGAATGATTGTATATGATAAAGGTCGATTAGTAAATGAAAAAAAAGCAGGTCTGCCAAGCGGCAGCCTGGCACGTTCGCAGGCAGCCGGCGTCAAAGTGGGATAAAACCAAAGTGGGGTATTTTTACCATTTTAAAATTATTTTCAATATCTTCATTATTATTTTTATTTCATTATGGTTTTAAAAACTAAGAATGCCATATTTTCAAAAAATAAGTGAGAATGATAAAAAAAATTATTTGAGGGTACCGAGTGTACCCATCGGTCTGGCGAGCCTTTCGACGCCAAACAACTCACAAAACCTGCCGCGGTGCCCCTCACCGCTGTCGCGTGCCCATTTTATTGTACAAATTTATAATAATAATAGTCCTTTTAAAATTGCCTAATAGGCCAGTGGTTGGAAGTTCGAAAAACCACCGCACCGTCGCAGTAAGAGCTGCGTTCGTCCGGAAAACGACGGAAATTTCCGAACCTCGTCCGTTTCATATCGGTTTCGCGTGCCCAGCTGCATCGAATACAAGATCGAAACCAACAAAAAACCGTAGTCTAGATCATCTCATTAATGATTTCTTTGGTCTGCCGACCAGCAGCCTGGCAGTTTTTTGTGTACGATTTTTTAAAGTTTCTAAATTTTAAAAAATTATTTTCACTATTTTATTGTTATTTTTATTTCAATATATTTTTAAAAACTTATAATGCCATATTTTTAAAAAATAAGTGATAATGATAAAAATAAAATAAAATTGATAGTTTCGAGTGTACTCAACGGTCGGCGAGCCCTTCAACGCCAAATAACTTACAAAACCTGCCGCGGTGCCCCTCACCGCTGTCGCGTGTCCATTTTATTAAACAAATTTATAATAATAAGAGTCATTTTAAGTTTGCCTAATAGTTCATAGTGGTTGCAGGTTCGAAAAACCACCGCACCGTCGCCGTAGGAGCTGCGTTCGTCCGGAAACGACGGAAATCTCCAAAAATATCTTAAATATTTAAAAAAAATTTCATTATCTTTATAATTATTTTTATTTCATTATGGTTTTAAAAACTTATAATGCCATATTTTTTAAAAATTAGTGATAATGATAAAAAAATATATTTGAGAGTTCCAAGTGTACTCAATGGTCCGGCGGGCCTTTCATGCCCCTCACCGCTGTCGCGTGCTCATTTTATTATAAAAATGTATGATAATAGTACTCCTTTGAAGATTGCCTAATAGTCCGTAGTAGTCGGATATTCTAAAAACCACCACACCGTTGTCGTAAGAGCTGCATTCGTCCGGAAAACGATGGAAATTTCCGAACCTCGTCCGTTTCATATCGGTTTCGCGTGCCCAGCTGCATCGAATACAAGATCGAAACCAACGAAAAACTGAAGTCTAGATCATTCCATTCACGATTTTCTTAGTCTGCCGACCAGCAGCCTAACGATTTTTTAAAGTTTTTAAATTTTTATAATTTAAAAAAAATATATTTCATTATTTTATTTCAATATATTTCTCTAAAAAAGGTGTAATACTTATTAATTAATGTATTTTTTAAAAGAAAAACTTTATTTTATTTATAAAAACACGTAACCTCTGTACCATTATATTCAATAAAAAAAAAAATAAAAAAATACATACAAATATGTATGTATGTATTATATGTAAAGAAATACGGAAGACCAATACTCCTAAATAAATCTCTCACAGCTACATTTTTGATTTCTGCAAAAAAATATCAATTTTTACAAAATAAAAAAAAAGTTTAATAATATAAGAAATTTCGAAATTTGATGAGAAATACCTATGTACACTAAGGTGGTCCAAAAATTTTTTTTTTTATTTTTCATTTGGCCACCCCGTGAATTTGTTACATGTATTCATAGTAATAACATAGTAAAATTTCAGCGAGATAGATCAAGTAGAAAGGGGTGCTCAATCGAGTGTTGTTTTTGAATTTTTTGTGTAAAATGCTTAATTTTTACTTTTTGTTACAGGACAATTTCGTGTGTTAAACAATTAAATAAATATTAAAATAAACTACTGAAGAGTTCTATAGAGAAATTTTAACAGTTTTGATACTTATTTAGTAGACTGTGAAGTGAATCAGTGTAATAGAATGTGTTCATCTAAGACAAAATTTTTCTGGGGTTTCGAGATATTGAATATAAATTGGGGTTCGAGATATTAAGCCATTGTGAGGCTTAACCAACTTCCTACTCTTCGGCAAGTTTTACTCCATCATCACCGAATATTAAATGAATCCAAAAATGTGAAAGATTACGTGCATGTACTTGTTCATGAACTCATGGAAGTATGGAGTGAATCTAGTATTCAGACCAGACAACAAAATCACTGCATTGAAAAATTGATTAAGTTTCATGAGAACTGGCTGCTATTGATGAAAAATAAAGGAAGAAATTCTGAAGCACAAAGAAAAAGAGAGTATTTGTTTACAAAAGAAGTAGACAAACTTTTTGATTTTGCCCATGCAAGCGCTTTGAATTTGATAAAAATTGCGGAGGGCAGAGCGTTTCTCATCGATCAAAGAGTAGAACGTAAGAAGACGTACTCAATCGTCAAAAAACTAGAAAAAGTCAAAGAACGTTCTCTAAAACGGAAACAATGCGAGATGCGAGAGAAATGGCTCTATCTGGAGCTCTAAGTTCGTGATGATTACGAAGAGTTAATAAAGCTCACCATGATTGTTTTGAACAAACCACCTGCGAAGATATTTTGGAGCGCTCCAGGTCCGATTCATCATGCTCATTGGATGGCGAAATCGCTGTATGCTTTGAAGATTTTTCTCTTTCAAAATAATTTACAAGCATTCAAACTAACCAAGAGAGAAAAAAAAACAAATTGTTCCATTTGTTAATTTTGGTGTGCTCGTCTACACTAAAGTTGGATCGAAGAGCCTTTGGCAGCAGATGCACCAGTAAATGGCTTATTACTTTGGAAGAACTTAAAATTGTACGAAGCCATTGTTTCCAAAATCAGTATAGCAGCTAGGGGTGTCTTAGAGCGTCACTTGTGGTATTTGTCAGATGAGCTAGTTGCATTTGCCTTGTTTTATGACAAGCTGTCTGATACTGAAACAGGCCATTGTTCAAAAAATAAATTTTGATAGCGATAATCGTTCAGTACAAGGTGATTCTGCAAACTTGCCTCAGAGGTCACATTAGAAGCTTTTGCAACACAAAGAACGTTGAAAACGATCTTAGTTCTTGATATCAAGCACTCTTTCTTGCAATTACCCCCTGATACTTGGAATGACAATGTTGATTACCTTCAAGGCAAAGCTGCGTCAAAAATTTATGTGTTGTTAGTGATACAGCGGAGTGTTAAACTATTTGAAGATTACAACACGATACTCACTAAGAATGAGGAAGAAAAGCAATTTTTACTTCACATCGTTGAACAAAACAGAAAAATCATTTCTACTGAAAAATCCAAAAAGGAGTTAACAACATGGTTTTGAAAGAATGTGACCAATATTTTGTTAATTATTGCTTTGTTACCAAATTTTGTTCACATTTAAACACTTTGTGTAATTATTTGATTAAAATACTTGTAATGTTAATAAACCTTAAATTACGTGTTTTACTTAAAATCCTGAACTTTTTGTCAGAAACTTCAAATTCGATGAGCACCCCCTTGTATATAAGATAGGGAGCTGAAATTTTTTACACATAATAGGAATGGTGGGTTTAACAAATCAAAGGGGTGGTGACACCTATATTTGAATAAAAAAAATTTACTATAGGGGCCTGGACCACCCTAATGTACACTTTACTTACCGAAGCGTTCTGTATAGAAACCAGCATGCACGTATTACTATCAGAGTCCAGTCGGACGAGCACCGTCTTGAGGCTCTCCTTGATTCCGGTGAAGATACTGGACTTCAGCACAGTTCTGCCGAGATCCCAGACCATACTGCTATAGTTGCTGCCTGACCCTTCTTGGAGATTACCAGACTTATCTAAACATAATAAATATATCATTGAAGGGAATAATTTAATAAATACTTCTTCAATAATTGCAAATTCACTTTGTGGCATCAATTTAATTTAATGAAAAGAAAATAAAATAAAATTACAATTAATTTCATTAAATTGATAAACATTTTATTTTATATTATTAGATTTAGGCAGGACTCATTCGGAAAGTATTATTAAAAAATGTAGTCTGATAATTATTTATTACGAGCACCAAGATGTATTATAGTCTGTCAATTAAGAGTAGAAAATATTAAAAAAAATTAAATGTCAAATATTCATTTAAAGCGCAATGACACTGAAAATATAGAACACTGTAAAACACATTTAAAAAAAAAATTCTTAAAGAAATTACATGTTGTCTCATGTACCCAGTGGCGTAGCAAGCATGGGTGGCACCCGGGGCGGATACGTGGTGTCACCTCTCCTAGGGGGAGGGGGGGGGGGGGGGCTAGAGAATGTCAGGGATAAAAATACCGTCAGACACAAAATTCTCCCATTTCGGGGCACTCCACTGGGAGCCATAGAGCTACAAAAATATAAATAACAGACCCCGTACAATATCTTTCGTAATTTTTTCCATGCTCGAGTGTCACCCCCCATCGGGTGGCACCAGGGGCAGACTGCCCCCCCCCCTAACTACGCCCTGCATGTACCTGCTGACAAACTACAAAAGTAGTTTCAATGAAAAAAATAAATCTGTGATCATAATTTTCAATAAGCCCATTCGTACATGGAGCTACTTACAAGTGACTCGAGCTTCATGCGAATAGCACACGTGCCGCTCGTGAGCACCTGCCACACTATTTACAATACAACGAGCGTAGATTTGTGTACGAAGACGAGCTAAATAGCATGGAGGGTACTCACAAGCGGCGCGTGTGCTATTCACATGAAGCTCGAGTCGCTTGTAAGTAGCTCTATGTACGAAAGAGCCAAGACATCCAGTAGGCCATCCCCAGAAATAGTAGGGAGAAACAATTACTGAGGATGTGCTAGGAGAGGCTGGGCCTGCTATGGAGGGAGGCAGTTGAAGAAATGAAGTCGGACAAATCTGTCCCCGAATTTGGCCGTGAGGAAAGAAACCTGCAGATTATAATTACCCGGGTTAGCGAGCAATGTCCCCTTGGAGTCACGGTTCTTGTACCAGGTGCCGATGTTGTCCAGGTCGAGGGTGCCTTCCATGGCTCCATACTCGAAGGAGTAGAAGTAGACTATCGGCTCCGAGGGCCCGGTGGTGACGTTCTTCTCGCTGTTTAGACCGAGATAGAAGTCTTTCACCATGTCCACGTGAAGCTTCAGTTGCAAGCTGGCTGTGCTGGACGTGGATATGTGGATTATCGGATGGTTTTGAATAGCAAAATCTGAAAAAAAAAAGCATTTATTAACTGTTAATTAGACAATTAAACCTGGCCAGTCTTAAAAAAAGTTGATTATTTAGGGTGGTTTTTGAAATGGTATAAATCAATGAAAATAATATTAGTGACTCCCAAACGAAAATTTGAAACAGAAAAATCACAAAAACATACGGTCGCATCTAGGCCATATACACGAAAATTCGAAGGAACCTGTTTAATATTTCTGAGAATTTTTCTAGCCCAGTAGCTACCTATAAAGTAAAACAAAAATTAAGTAGTGCAATCAAAGATAAACATTGGTGACACAATTACGATTATAAAGCAAGAATTACGATTTTGATGCAGCCAACACGTTTCAGGTGCAGCAATTACGATTCTGATGGAGCAATTACTATTCAATTACAGCAATTACGATTCTGATGAAGCAATTACAGCAATTACGAGTCTGATGCAATAAATGATTCTGGTTTATAGACTCACTTGAGTGCTGAAACAGCAATTACGATTCTGATGCAGTAATTACGATTCTGATCCCGTAATTATGATTCTAATACCGTAATTATAAATCTGATACAGCAATTACGATTCCAATGAAGTAATTACGATTCTGTTACAGCAATTACGATTGTGATGCAGTAATCACGATTCTGATATAATTATGGTTTATAGACTCATTTGAGTGTTAAAACAGCAATTACGATTCTAATGCCGCAGTTACGATTCTGATGCATTAATTATGAATCTGATACATAGCAATTACGATTCCGATGACGTAATTACGATCCTGATACAGCAATTACGATTGTGATGCAGTAATCACGATTCTGATGCAATAAATATGATTCTGATTTATAGACTCTTTTGAGTGCTAAAACAGCAATTACGATTCTGATGCAGCAGTTAGGATTCTGATGCAGTAATTATGAATCTGATACAGCAATTACGATTCCGATGAAGTAATTACGATTCTGATACAGCAATTACGATTGTGATGCAGTAATCACGATTCTGATGCAATAAATATGATTCTGATTTATAGACTCTTTTGAGTGCTAAAACAGCAATTACGATTCTGATGCAGCAGTTACGATTCTGATGCAGTAATTATGAATCTGATACAGCAATTACGATTCCGATGAAGTAATTACGATTCTGATACAGCAATTACGATTGTGATGCAGTAATCACGATTCTGATGCAATAAATATGATTCTGATTTATAGACTCTTTTGAGTGCTAA
Source organism: Glyphotaelius pellucidus (assembly GCA_936435175.1). NCBI lineage: Eukaryota > Metazoa > Arthropoda > Insecta > Trichoptera > Limnephilidae > Glyphotaelius > Glyphotaelius pellucidus. The sequence continues at coordinate 12,341,989 of OW386560.1, forward strand.
AACAGCAATTACGATTCTGATGCAGCAGTTAGGATTCTGATGCAGTAATTATGAATCTGATACAGCAATTACGATTCCGATGAAGTAATTACGATCCTGATACAGCAATTACGATTGTGATGCAGTAATCACGATTCTGATGCAATAAATATGATTCTGATTTATAGACTCTTTTGAGTGCTAAAACAGCAATTACGATTCTGATGCAGCAGTTAGGATTCTGATGCAGTAATTATGAATCTGATACAGCAATTACGATTCCGATGAAGTAATTACGATTCTGATACAGCAATTACGATTGTGATGCAGTAATCACGATTCTGATGCAATAAATATGATTCTGATTTATAGACTCTTTTGAGTGCTAAAACAGCAATTACGATTCTGATGCAGCAGTTACGATTCTGATGCAGTAATTATGAATCTGATACAGCAATTACGATTCCGATGAAGTAATTACGATTCTGATACAGCAATTACGATTGTGATGCAGTAATCACGATTCTGATGCAATAAATATGATTCTGATTTATAGACTCTTTTGAGTGCTAAAACAGCAATTACGATTCTGATGCAGCAGTTAGGATTCTGATGCAGTAATTATGAATCTGATACAGCAATTACGATTCCGATGAAGTAATTACGATCCTGATACAGCAATTACGATTGTGATGCAGTAATCACGATTCTGATGCAATAAATATGATTCTGATTTATAGACTCTTTTGAGTGCTAAAACAGCAATTACGATTCTGATGCAGCAGTTACGATTCTGATGCAGTAATTATGAATCTGATACAGCAATTACGATTCCGATGAAGTAATTACGATTCTGATACAGCAATTACGATTGTGATGCAGCAATACGATTCTGATCAGTGGAACTTTTGGAACTGTCAGATCAACGAAACTGTCGAGTTAGAATTGGTATAATAATATTTATGAATTGTCAAAATTTGTAAAATATCACATAAAATGTCAAATAACATCAAAAAGAATTGATTTTGGCAGAAAATGGATTCCTGAATTGAATTAGGCATGCCAAATTTCCGCAGTAATAAATTATATTTAGAAATCAAAAATGTACTTTTAAATCAAATTGTACGATTGCGAAAAGAATCCCACCCAGGATGCTTCTTTTTCTTCTTTTTTCGACACGAGACTTCCAGAACTGTTCTTTGTTTATCCGCCAAAAACTAACTTTTTCATTAACTCCACAATCCAAAGACTACACAGGCTTGGTAATAAATTCAGTTCCGTTGATATTTTCATTTGTTCTTTACCAAAATTTATATCAGAAATTTTTAAAATTCTGACATAAATTTTATTATTATTATTCTAATATTGTCATTTCTTTTTAATTCTATTAATAATTTGTATTACAATGTTAAATAACTTACATAACTATAATAACGTGTATATGTAAAAGCCTTCAAGGCGTAAATAAATAAATAAATTTTTCAATGTTTCTCGGTAATGTGTAAATAATGTTTATTGAATTATTTACAGGAAAATAAATACTAACATTATTTATACAGAATTATAGTTTGCTGTTTAATCTATCCCACTAAAACGAATACAAGTGATGATTTCCTTTACACGAAATACTGACTCATTTAGTATTTAATGTCTGTTTCCTTTTAAAATGATATGAAAACCGCACAGTAACTAGAAATAAATTTATCGAAATCCAGAAGTCAATATCAGACGCATGGGGGGGGATTTATAAACATTATCAATTAATCTTTAGATTAGTAAAGAAAAACTCTTATCATTATGTAAATAAGTCATAAATAACTCATTTTAAGACAGTAGTGAGTCATAATACTAGTAAATCAGTATTATGTAAATACCCACTCCGTTATAAAAATAAGTATAGTTTTAAGTTACTAGTCTTAGTTGTAAGTCATTGGTTGTCAATCTTAGTTATAAGCCACTTGTATCATATATAGGTTAAATGTACAAATGAATTTGTGAAGCTCCCTTGAGGTGATTTTCTCACAAAAATGGCACTATAGAAATTATCCAAACATTATTATTATTCAGAGGGCGAAACAGCTGTCATGCGTAGTAATAATTACACTTTTTATATAAATTGTTTTTTATATTATTATTGAATAGGTATATAAGTAAAATTCAATTCTGTAAATTAAACTTGACGACATATAATGACTCATGAATCAATTTGGGAGGCAGGTATGGGTACCACCGCCCCGGGAACCATTAATTGGATAACCAACACCCTTTCCATAGGTCACTCCAAATAGTTTGTTTGTTTGAGCAACCCTTAGCAGGGGTGCTCGAGTTTATGGGGTGAGGTTCATCTAAGTCTTGACGGTGAATATGTTTGCCCATCAACTGCATGGCGGGCCAGATCGGGAGAGGCTGGTTGAGGTAGACCCAACCCAGACCTCTCCAGCCAGATTCTCTTGATCCATTGTCTTGCACCACAGTGGAAGGGATGGATTCATACGTCCGTTACTCCTGGACACAGTGACCCCCCCCCCCATGTTCCTACCCACCTCTCACACTTTTTCCATTCCAGAACTTCCTCTCTTTCCTTTCCTTAAAAAGACCCTCCACCATGCATCCCCTAAGATGTCATAGGCTCCGAGGGAAATTATTTTCATCAGGGTCTCCTGTGTGGAGCGAATGTAAAAAAAAAGTTACAACACAATCTTTTTTTTTTCGTAATTTTGTTAATTTATTATTACAAACATAATATAACTTATTATAGTTCATAAAAGTTTTTATGTAAATATTACTATGGTTAATAGATGTTCCGCATAGCTCTTTTGAGCGCCCAATGAGAGGCTCATTGTTTGTCACTTTGACATTAACTCAGTCCCTTTAATAAAGTTCACCAGGTTTGTTATAGAGTATCTGGCATATTTTTTGGTTGCAAAATGTGGCACTCTAGGTAAGTGAATGTTCTTCCCATAAGTGAATCGGTGTTTTGCAACTCTACTAGTATATTCATTTGTAGATATGACTTCTTCATGCCTTCCAAACTCATTGAAACTGAAAAAATCGTGCATGATTTTAAAAATAGTACAACTTAAAAATTCAAAAAGACGAAAAAATTACGAAAATCTGAACTGTGCCATGAAAATTTACAATAAAAAGAGAAGTTAGGAAAGATTACTTTCAAAGAAAATGAACCTTCTTTTATCCTCTATTCTTTCTTACCCTCCCCTATTTTCATTCACTTCACAGTACTGCAATATTATGGTTGTCATAGTGCCTCTGGCTCTGGACAATTGGAACTCTTGGTTCTTGATTCTTCTAACTGTCACATAAAAAAGAAGAACAAATGAATAATGCAGTTGGTATAACCATCATTCTGAAAAAGGAAAGTGTTTGGTTTTGAAATGATGATACGCAAAGTTCCTACCGGGATGACATTTATCCAGTACCTACCCTCCCTAACCACATTGCCTTGCTAGAAAAGCATTTTGAATTTAGAACAATGAAAAGGCAGAATTCGAGTGCATTTTGCTTTCTGAAAAACAGAAGAAGAATTGGGTCTACCTTGGAAGCAACTTGTTGGTGTCATTCGTATTCATAATCTCGTTTTTTAACTAAATAGAAGCTTTTTGACCGTATCGAAAGCTAACAATACCGTTTTATACTTATCTGTATTGTTGTAGCGATAATTACCTAGAGGTATCGCGGTGGAACCATATAAACTATTTTGATTTTGTGTTCTCCTTTACAGAGGTTCAATGGTAAGTGATTGGTTATCCTTCTTCCTTGCTTCCCTAGTTTTCCCTACTCATATTTTTACTCAATTTCAGCAAACACCATTTCATTTCGTTTCATTGCTAGTATATACAGTCCGTTTCCAAGTGCATCTGAGTGATTCGTTCCACCTGGATCACTTTGGGAATTACTGGTGTAAAGGATAATAATTGGTCTGTAACTAATAATCTACTTGTAAATATTAACAAAAGTAATCAATAACTTTCTGTCGAAACAAATCTCAAATACTATTCAATTACGCAATAGACCATATACAACTAGGTACATATTTACAAAAATAAGAGACCTCAGAGTTAGAATTTGTACACCACATAAATTACATTGCAAACAATATTATGAAAACATTAGGATTTTTACTGAGAAGCATTAAAAACTTTAATCCATTCCTGTCATGAAAATTTTATTTGTCTCTTTAGTTTGTAGCCAAATAGAATACAATTCCCCCATTTGGTCACCTCATCTCACTCACCGTAAAATTCATATTAAAAATGTCTAAAGAATTCAGCGAAAGTTTCTACGACTTATTGATTTTAAGTTAAATATCCCCTTAGAACAAATTAACTAAACTTTTTCATTAATGTCTCCGCGAGTGAGTTTTTGCGAACAAAACTGTACGTGAGGAGTGAGTTTTTTTTTGATTAATTTTTTTATAAATTATCATAGATTAACTAAAAATAATATTATATTTTTAATTAAAACGTTGTCAACATCAATCCACAAAAATAAACCAACATCGAAAAAAACATGTTCATACAAAAAAACTGCTTCCTTTCTCTGACGACCGCTAAATGACCCAAAAAGAATTTTGAAACCAAAACTGTGAAGAAGTTGGTATTGTAGGTATGTCTTCTAAAACTTCAACAAACTACGCATAGATGTCAATGGAAGAAACTTTAAGTCAAATAGTTTCATTAAATATGACGGTATTTGAATAATAGCCGCTGACGAAACGTTTCGTCCATACTCTTCTGAGCATTTTTTCGCTTTGATGAACCGTTTCGTCCATACTCGTGGAGAGGTTAAATAACTTAAAAATTCATACACTTGAGGATCGGCAAAGGATAAGCAATCTATGTTTCTTTTATTTAAATTGTAAATTCGGAGCCTGACGCTTGACCGTTGTGAACTCTTGAGTGTAGTCAATTTAAGAGCTCCTACTCAACTCACCAGGCATAAGGACCTATTTCAATGTCACATGTAGCAAACTTGCTATTTCTTTACTTACATAGCAAAAAAATTTCGATATTTTTATATAACATTTCTACATTTAAAACACACTCAAATAATTTTTTATGTCAACATTATTTCTGATAATTTCAGTTTACCATTGGTATTATTTATTTTTTTTTAAATCTGAAGCAATTGTAAACCACTATAATTTATTTATTTATTGATCAACGCCCTTTTTCAGGGCTTTTACAATGTAAGAAATTATTTTTTGTAATCGTTTATTACTAACCCTTGTGCAAAAAAATGTTAAAAATATATCAAATATAAAAGCCTCATGGGCATATAAAAGAGTAATAGATAAATAATAGTAGCCATCAGCAATAGGAGCAACTCCGGAGTATATCCTTGGAGGAGAGAGAGGGTCTGCTATGGACGGTGGCCGCTGAAGTAGCGTAGGACGGCGTTGCATCAAGGTGTTAGGTCTCCGAGCCGATTAGGGCAAGGGGAAGATGATAAAAAGGATAATAATAAATTTTAGGTACCTTTGGTTTTATTGGAGTTTGCCTGAAGGAAGAAGTTCTTATTTGGACAGAGTGTGCGGGAGATACTGAGGTGTTCCTGCTCTCCGACCACCAGAGGTAGCTGCCATGATAACACACCTACAAAATAAAAGTCAATTCAGATTTCAACTTATGTAGGGTGTAACAGCAAGTACCCAAAAGAATGATTTCTGAGCATATTTGGAGTAAAAAAAATGTAGGTTCATGTCATTTTGCTGTCCGATAACATTTATTATCAATTGAAAAAACAACAAAAAAAATTCTAACACACTTCACCACTGGGTAGCTGGGTACAGTAACATAATGACATTTTGAAAATACATGACATGCTATATTCATACTAATCGAACAAAAAACGTAGCTCCACTTATGAAAAGGATAGCCATTCAAAGAATACGTATATGAAAGAGCCGCTAAAGTATGTCCACTGGACCTAGTTCAGTGAAACTTGTTGCGTTGTCTCAGTAACGTATCTTCACTCTATTAATTCATCTAAGAATCTGTCAAGCATTTGAACAAAAGAAATCAACATTTCGAATAAAGAATTATTAATAATAATAAAATTACGGTACCTACTTTATCATCTATCTGATATGATAAGTAGTTCCAGTTCTGAACTCATTAAATTTAATTAAAAATAATTTAACACATTACGCCTAAATATTTCACATTACTTTCCAGCTTACCCATGCATTAACAACCGAAATCTGTATGTTAAAAAGCTAGGTACTTTATGGCTCGTCTAAAAACTCCTAATTAATAATTGTCTAAAACTCCAAATTAATCTCCGGCACAAATATTTAAATGTTTTGCAATAATCTTCTAAAGAATTTAATTTTCCACATTATACAATAAAACCATAATCGAAAAGGAGTTCATAGGTAGGAGGATTTTGAACTTTAAGGCATACTGATACTTTATTTTTTTCTGTGCTTATAAAAATCTAATCAAAAAAATACTCAATTATTTCATACGGAAATAAATAACACAGAAAAAATGTTGTAAGTCAAAAAAAGTTCATTTTACAGGAGAGTGAAAACATATTAATAAATGATAAACAAGCGATATCGTCGAAAAACAAAAACAAACAAATTAAAAATTTCAAATTGAAAGTTAAATTCAAAGCAAAAGTTCTGAAGTTCGTTGAACCATAGTTACAGGCAGAGGCACAACCGAAATTAGTATTTTTAATTACAGTGAAACCCTCTTAAGACATTTTCATGCTTAAGAAGTTTGTTAAAGGAGAAGTTGGATTCCTGGACATGTTGGCATAGTGGGTAACGATATTGCGGATTCCTTGGCAAAACAAGGAGCGTCTAACCCTATTGTTACCCTCGTAAACCATATTCCCTTATCTGATATTTTTTCCATCATCAAAGATAGATCCCGCAATGTTTGGGCAGAGTATTGGAACTTTACTAGTCAATCCAAGGGAGCCTGCTACATCTCAATACAAAGGACTATCCCATCAAAACCGTGGTTTCAAAAATTCCCCCATTTTTCCAAAAAAGAAATTTGCTCTCTTATTCGAATGAGAATCGGACATTAGTCCTTTCCTTTTCACTTGTTTAAAATTCACGTCCTTGACTCCCTAGATTGTACATTCTGTGATCTAGAAGTGGGAACTTTAGATCACATATTTTTTGGTTGTCCCTCTCTAAATAAATATCCTGTCTTCTATCAAGCGTTATCTAAAATTACTTCCCCTCCATTCAACATCTCATCTCTTCTATGTCTGAACTCGACTCCAATCTTCCATATAATTCTGAAATTTACACATTTAAATAATATTAATATATAAATTCATCTTTCTTTTCTCTGTAATTTGAAATGATGGCCTAGAACATCCTTGAAGGGTGAAAGCCAGAAATAATTGAAAAAAAAAAGTTTGTTAAAGGAGAAGTTGGTCCCTTGGAGACTGAATGACTCAATTTATCCCACATATAAGGTTTTCCCGCTCAAGAAGTTTTTTCCGGTCCCTTGGAAAACTTCTTAAAAGAGTTTCACTGTATTGCTTGCTTAGTGAATATACATATACATGCTGCCGTTTATACATTTAAATTGATTGTTTAATTTTGTTGATTTGATTTTGTCAAATACGATTTTGGATGCCATAATGTCAAAAAGATAGTTGAAAGTAGAATGAAAAGAGGGTGGTCTTTACCTTTCTGCTGTCTGGCCGTTATGAAGATTGGATAGGTCCTGTTGGCGAGGAGGCTTGACACCGATATGCGGGCCGGATATTCCGAATCGAAGAACTAAAAATAAAACAAAACCATACAAAATAATATTTAAATTTACTATGACAAAACAAAACATTGAAGCACAGATACAACAGTTGTGTACTATTAAAATATCTGCGAGCCTCAAAACTGTGTTTACGAAATTTAAATGGGATGGAGATCTATGATGTCAGGCGAGTGTATGTGAGACAGAGCGCTGGGCTATTGTGCTAAAAGGAATATTTGTTTCCAACAAATTTATACTTAATCCTTTCCAACCGGCTTCATACGAGGGTGAGTTTGTCTTTAAAAAAATTTTGACAGCAAATAAATCTGATTTTGGAACCACACCGGTGTCGATCGAATGTGCGGGTGCTGCGATGCAGGGGACTTTCGTGCGCTTGTGTTTCAACCAGTAAGTCGCTAAGCCCCGCGGAATCGTAATTAAGAGCTTTACTGGTGAGGCCCATCAAAACTCGGACATTTTTTACCGGTCGGAAAGGGTTAAGGGGTTGGGCCACCCTAGGATTTTGGAAAAGTTGTTTTTATTTTTATATTTTTAAATTGTCCCCTAAGACCTCAAAAATGATGTCCCAAAAGATTATGGTCGTAAAAAGTCTCTAAGTAATCGATTTTCGAATTTTAGTACATAGTACTTAGTTTAGTACATAAGTACATAAGTAATCGACAAACAGCGCATAAAGCATTCAGAGAGATCGCTGTCTGAACGGGTAAAAGACATAAGGATCGCTTTAATATCAAGCAGAAAAGAAAAGCAAGAGCAGGACGATAATCTAGAAAGCCAATTGTATGGTGCGGGCATCGCAGATTGAAGGTATTGCAAAATTATTACTACTACTCAAAACTTCAAACGCGTGTATCTCAAAACCGCATTTTTTAAGTTTGCCGGAAACATAACTCAGACAATTTTCAACCGATTTACTTGAAATATTGAATATATCTTCAAAAATACATCGTCTATAGAAGTACGTAGGATTTTTTTTTTATATTGCCTAGTTCATTTGTTATTAGCAATTACCTGATGATTTTTCAGGCAAATTTTTAACTTTACACTTTGGAAGTGCGCTATTTGGCCAAAAATTAATATATTGAAAAACACCTACGTGCTTCTACAGCAGTTACTTTTTAAAATAAAAAAATAATTTTTATAATTCAAAAATTACAGGAGTTGTGTGTCCGGTCGTGGACCCTAAAAAAACGGAGACGTCATCAGAAAAACGCTGTACAGCCGCCATTTTGAAATCAATCGCCTCAAAAAAAATTTTGTGTACACTCACTAATATGTATAATAAATACTTTATATTGGAATCTCGATTTATTTTGTAGTTTCTGGAAAAAAATCTTAAAATAGCCTATTTTTTTGGCCTCTAGGGTGGCCTAACCCCTTAAGGCACGTATATTTTTTCTATGTCTATCTCAAAGTAAATCATATTTACAGTAAAGAAATAACGTAACTCAATAAAGACAATGATACATAATCTTAATACATAAAAATGAATGTTTTTTTGTTTGTCCCTTATGTGCTCTTAAACCATTCATCCGATTGCGATGAAACTTTGGTGATTTGATGTGCGCATTGCCTGCGATGGTTTCTATATATTATAGTGAGCACTGGCGTTATGAAATTATTTCCTATACCGTTCATTTGATTGCGATGATACTTTGGTGAGTTGTTGTGCGCACGCCCATGAAGGTTTTAGTATATACAGTGGTGAGCTCTGGCATTATGAGAGTTTTTTACATTTTTTACAATAGGTGATGAATGAGTTGTTTGAAGAAATAAATGTATTTCATAGAATTTGGCAGTAGGGTGGGAAGAAGAGTAGAGGAGGGGAAACCGGAAGGGGGAAAAGAGAACAAAAGAGGGGATATGAGAGAGGGGGAAGGCAGGGAAAGTGGAACAGGAATGCGAGAGGGGAAGGAAGCGTGGAAGGGAAACAGGGGCGGGAATAGGAACGCATGAGAAAGGACACGCAGGGGAGGGTTGGGGGACAAGGGGCAGAAAGAAGGATTGCAAATGAGACATATTAATGGTAGCAGATAGCAGAGGGTAAATTTGGAAAATCCATGCTTCTCACACTGACAGCCGTGAGAAGTGTGTGCATTTCGTGTAGTTTAGCGGCAGGGAGGAAAGGAGGGAGAGGGAGGGGTGACTAGGAAAGGGGGAAGGCGGTGAAGGTGGCAGGGGAACATGGTAGGGGGAGAGAACGCGGGGGGTGAAGCGTCGCAGGACGGTGGGACACGGGAAGGTGGAAGGGGACGCAGGGGAAGAGAAGCATGGGAAAGGACACGCAAGGAAGAAGTGGAGAATGAGGGTCTAGATAGAGGGAGGGGTGGCAAAGAAGTCATAGTAGCATTAGGGAATAGCAGGAGAAAATTTGGATAATCTATACTTCTCACACAGACAGCTGTATATGGCCTGCTCACATGGCAAAAAACCTACTGATTTATTCGTGTTCACATCAGATGAACAAATAAAAAATATTGTGTATCCAAAAGCGCTTCAACAAATAGAATTAAAACATAAATCCTTTTTTCTTTGAGTGACATTGCAATGCCGAATACTCGCTTGTATATTATAAATTACAAAACAACAACATGTATTTTCAATGAAGCATTATTGATATACAATAAAGATATATATCTTTTTTCATTCCATATCTTTATTTACTGTTTTATAATATCTATCATATCAATAAAGTACGCATACATTTTTGTCCATAAATTGATTAATTTTGAGATTAACACTCTGCCATCATTTTTCACACCGTATTTTCGACTATTTCAGATTACCGCACATGCTAAATGGTCTAGAACCAAAGTTACTAAAACAGAGGCACATTTTTTTCCATTCAAATTTGTACGGAAGGCAATTCTAGTGTTATATTCGTTTTTTTTATTCTATGATTTTTACAAATACCGCCGTACGGTGTACATCTTAACTCCTTAACCCTTCAAGCCTCGATCATATTTTGTCAGCGTCAAAATATTTCCGCCTTGCAATAAAATCCAAATAAATGGGATATTTCTGAACATATCTGAAAATTAAAAACTGTTTTTGAAGGGTGATAAAATACGCTTTCAAATTTTACAAGTCGAAATGCACATGTTATTTTTAAAGTACAAAAATTTTGCACGTAAACATAAAAAAGTTTTAGAAATGACTCACCTTACGTTTTTTCTAACTAAAATTACTAATAACTAAATAAATGTAAAATAAACATTATTATTATCTCACTTTTTGTTGTTACATGTAAAAATAATGAATAAAAAATTCCCAAAGTTTCATAAATTTTTTTCAAATTGCTATCCGAAACTTTGGTTTCATAAAGGTGTACATTTTACTTCTTTTGTTGTTAATTTTTACATTTGAATGTAAAGTGTTTTTTTCTCTTTCTAACACCTCACTATAATAGGAAGGGAGACACTACGATTTCTATAAGACTTAAAGTTGGGTTCCATGGCAACTTAGAATCAAGTCAATTCAACACCTGTTTTAAAAGTCATTAAATGCTATGAAAAAATAATTTTAAATTAGCCCATAACCCTTACCTAACGTAACCTATTTAACCAATTTTTAATAAAAAAATTTCATCACTTTTAATGACTTTTCAAAGGAGGTTCTGAGTTGGTTTCATTCTGAGTTGTCCGATCACCATAAGTTGTTCCTTAAAGCGAACAAATTAGCCTGACGGATTAACTTCATATTTTTTACAGACGTACACAATACGGACATACTCTCCTAGAGGTTAATTGACTGTATCTTAGGATAACTTAATTATTGCTAAATACCACATTCACTAACGCAAAACTTTTTAAAGCCAACTTTAAGAAAGAAAACATTGCAATTATTAGATTTCTATTTACTTAGTGATTACTACAATCTAAGGACGGACTTATATCAATAGATTGTAGGAAATGATAAGAATTAACTAGCAAAATGAAATGACTAAGTCCATTTTCATGTTAATACACAAATCTTATCTTGGTGAATATTAGCGATAAGTTTTGTATACAGTAATCAGAAAATAAATATCATAATTAGTGTAAATTTGTTTGTTAAAAGTTAAGACTTCGTAATAACATTGCTTTTTCAGTTTTTTTTATTCTTCATTATAAACACTTGCTAAACTGCCAAAGCAGTGTGTCAGCAGATCAATTTTACAATAATAATTAAAATACTAAAGCACAAACATAAAGAGAAATTACTATATGCAAAATGGAGTTAGAAGAATAATGTTGTAAGTGATTCCAATACAAATATATAAAATACATAGATAGATAGATAGATAAAATATTCTGTCATAGATATAACTTTCTGTCGAAACAAATCTCCAACACTATTCAATTCTGCGATAGACCACATACAACTAGAGATGCAACTAAAAGAAAAGACTTCAGAAATTTATTTTAATTTTTTAAAGAAAGACAAATATTCCCAGGTTACGAATAATTAATTTTAATAAGGTTACGAATATGAACTGCTTAATGCGGATTAAAGTCAAAGAATCCCCTAGATTTCAGCGTTTACACCAGAGGTTCCCAAACTTTTTTTTTGTCGTGGACCCTGCTGCAACATTTCTACCATATTCCCAAAACTCGACACGCATTGTATTGAATATACCGCTGGACTTGTGGTCTGTCACATCGGGGGGGGGGGGGGGGGGATAATGTAATATGAGACGGAAGGCGGGATGGGATATGGGCACAGGATGGGCAACGAAATACTGGTGCACTATTTGCCTACATTGACAGGTAAAGCCAAGCCAACATTTTTGTTCTTTACTATCGAAACAAAAAAAATATAAACATAACATGCCTGCCAGTACTTGCACATCTAATGCATTAATGCATTTGAAATCATAGGAACCTAAAATTTATCATATCATTCTATGAGGTTTTTTACTTTTTATATTTTATTTCTGAATCTTTGTACATTTTAAAGAAATCTTATATTTCTACATGTTACCTTTTATTATTTTATTTCTCACTTATATCTTTTTATTTTTACTTAATACTTTATAATTTGTACTTTATATTTTATACTTTACACTTTATACTTATACTTTATACATTTTATCTTTAACTTACAACTTAATACCTTACTTACTCCTTACTTTTTGCCTTTTTTTAGGATTTAACTTACATTTATACTGTTATTCTTCACATATTGTTGAACTATTTATATGATTTGTCAATTATGTTAATGCACACGTTGTGCCATATGTGTAAATAAATAAAAGAAACCAGATAAATTTTTGTGGACCCCCACTTACAACTTGTGGAACTCAATTTTTTTATCACGCCTACATGGACCCCCGTCGAGTCTCCCGTGGACCCCTGGGGTCCACCTGGACCACTTTGGGAATCACTGGTTTACACCATATTTTAGGTTCTATAAATTTGGCGCAATCTGGCAAGCGATCGCTCAAGATGTTTTTGCAAACTTGCCGTAATATACCAAAAATTGTTGCGAGTGGATAAACATACTCAAATAAATCTATTACAATACAAATATATAATGCAGGCAAGTTGGATGATAATACTTAATATCTTATAAACAAATGATACCAGGATTTTATCCGGAAAGTTCACTGGTTCATGCAACCATGCAATATGTAATCTTAATATGTAAAATGAATGTTTCTTTGTTTGTCTCTTATGCGTTCCTAAACCATTCATCCGATTGTGATGAAACTTTGGTGATTTGATGCGTGCTTGTCGACGATGGTTTCTATATATAATAGTGAGCTCTGGCGTTACGAAAGTTTCCGTTTGCGATGAAACCTTGGTGAGTTGTTGTGCACACGCCCGCGAAGGTTTCTATCTATATATACTGTCGATCTCTGGCATTATGAAATTTATACAAAAATTTTGCAATAGGTGGCGCACAAATAGTGTGAAGAATGTGTGAATTTCATATAGTTTAGCGGCAGCGAGGGAAGGCGGGAGTGGGATAGGAATCTGGGGGTGGAAAGCGGGAGAAGGGATGGGGAAGGCAGAATGGGATTGGGGACGAATGGAAAAGGACACGCAGGGAGAAACAATTTCTTTGTTTAAGTGACATGCGTGGCATGTTTACTTACTATTTATTTTAATAAAATATGTATAACTGTTTGTTTCCCAATAAACTAAAATAAAATAAAATTAAAAATAACTACTCGAATCCTAAACACAAAATTGAAAACTATAAATCAATATTAAAGTAACCCTTTTACTAATGAACAATGTTTCAAACAAAATCTATGTATCATACAGACGGCTGCTTAACAGCTGCGTAAAATTCCAAAAAAGGTTATTAGTGTGGTTATATATTAGTAAAATATTATAATGATTTTTCTACAATAATAAAAACCACAAAATAATTAAAACGTACACCTTTATGAATCCAAAGTTTCCGACCGCAATTTGAAATAAAATTATGAAACTTTAAAAATTTTTTATTAATTATTTTTAAATGAAATAACAAAAAAGTGAGTTGACGATAGCTTTGACAATAAATTTGCCTAATAAATAATGTATGTGTTTTTTTTTTTTTCATTATCAGTAATTTTAATCAGAAAAACAGAGTGTGCAATTCACGCGCGGTAGAAGTGAAACCTTCAGAAAGCTAAAGTAGACAAGAGTGGGGAGGCTAAGAAGCACCGGATAAAGAGGAAACCGACTATACTATCTCTTTTTCTCACAGGCTAAATCCTATAGATGTATGTGTTTGTTTCTTTTTAGTGTCGCTATTTTTCATTTCATCAAATTTCAAATCACATAAGGTGAGCCTTTTTTAAAACTTTTTTTTTATGTTTGCATGCAAAAATTTTTGTATTTCAAAATCATAAATTTTGAAAGCATATTTCACCAGCTTTCCAAAACATTTTTTAGTTTTCGAATACATTAAAAAATATTCAATTTATTTGAACTTTATTGCAAAACAGACTCAATCATGTTTTGACCCTCCGACAAAATACGGTAGAGGCCTGAGGGGTTAAATCAAATATATTTGAAAAAGCGGCATTTTTCTTTGGCGCCCGTGATAATAGATAACACAGGGCTGTTGACATAATATGCTAACGGTAAACCAGATATACAAATAAGATAAAATAAATAAAGTCACAAATTGATTTTTGAGTAAACCAAATAATTCGAGGGAATCCCAAGTAAAACGTCAGATACTTAATGTTTTTCACTTCCTCTACTCCGTCACTTCTGGACATGCTGTCCCGCAGATTCCTACCCACCTCTCTTACCGTTTTCTTTCATAGAACTTTCTCTCCTTCCTTTCCTTAAAAAGACCGTCCACACAGTACCCTTAAAGATGACAAAAAAATATTTTCCTCAGGGTTTCCTGTGCAGAGTTAATGTAAAAATTTTTTTTAAATATTTATCTTTCGTAACATTAGTCAGTTCTAATGATTAAGTAAAATATTTTTATGATTGAAAAAAGATAACACTAATAATCTAAACGAAAATGTGAAAGAGAACAAGACACAGAAAAATAGAAAAAGTTTATGATTGCAGCTGGGACACGAACCCAGAACCTCTCGTCTAACCGGGACGGGCGCCTTTACCAATTCGGCCATTGCCAATCATTAATGAATTAATTCTTGACAAAATCAGTTAATTTAAATATACAGTACAATCTCAATAATCCGGCACTTCAATAGACCGATACGTCCTCCCTCGCCCCTTTACCCCTAAGCATTACAAGAAGAAGAAAGCCTTATAGAAGTACTGGAGCCACCAACTACTACAACTGTAAAAGAAAAACCAGATAAAGCATTTGATTGTTTCAATACCTGCATAACATGGGCAGAAGAAAACGGCATATCTGCCAAAGATATTATAATTCTTCGAAACATGCGAGAAAAGGTTTTTAAGCAAGGACTACAAGTTGCACAAAAGCAGACTTCAAGGAGAATTTTTAAACTATGTAATTTTGAGATATGTTACAGTTACAATAAAACCTGTCAAACAAGAACACAAATATGTATGTAGCGAACGTTCTACAAGCCGCTACGCATTTGTTACTTTTTCGCACCAGCCGGCTAAGTACTGTCGCTGCCGGCACCTACCTACCTGAACAATATTCGCCACCTCCTGGAAAGTTCCGGAGTTTAACTGCCGCTTGCCCACACGGCGGCGGAATATTCGAGAGGTTTCCCGTTTGGCGCCGTGGCCCGATTTCACGGCGTTCTAGAACATCTCTGCTTTCGTCGACCACACTATAAAGCGGACGCAGTCCCGAGCGCGCCAGTCACAAGTCACAACTTTCAGTAACAACACTCACACAAACAGAAATAGAGTGCACAGTGATAACGTTCCAGTGCGGCATCCCGGCACCCGGCCAGCCCTCGGCGATCCACTGCTCGAACCTGTGCCGGCGCAACAAACACCTTCGAGGCCTATCTCGCAGCCAACATGATCCATCGCATCATCGGCTCAAGAGACCCAACAGCCCGCGACAATAAGGCCCGCAGCGCCTTCTGTCCAGGGTGCAGCATCATCTCAGTGGCTACCGAAGCCCATCGCGCTTCGCTGCCTCTGAACATACTCCGCCTCACAAGGTCTACCGCAGATGTCTCCACTCACCGAGTCACCGCCGTTCATCTCCGCAACTCACCGCGTTGAGCGACGGCCTGGACGACCAGGTCTTCTCCACCACCACGGTGTCGAGCTACATGCTGGTGACCTGCAGATCCGTGATCTCCACCACCATAGCATCACCGACCTCCATCACTCATCATGACCGTGCCTCATCAATATCGCTCCTGTCTGCACACTGCTACTCCAATCCTAATTGAACATCGCTAAGTAGCACAATAAATGACTTCGACTCACTACTACGACTCACCTTCTTTCATTTCATTTCTCTTTTCTCCTCCGTCTCCATCGACATCGAGTCCGTTCCCTCATGTACATACATTATATTCTCTTCATGAAATGCTTTGTTTTATTTATATGATTTTTTCTCTATACAATCCAGTAATCCGAACATTCCAATAATCCGGCACCCTCTGGTTTTTAATAGTGCCGGATTAGTGAGATTGTACTGTAAATCTAAAAATTATTGATTCTGGCCAGTTGGTAAAATAATTTATAATGTTTGTCAATTTTGAATCTCTCTGTAAAATGTTTATCAACATTAAACTGAATAATCACAATAATGAGTACTTAACAAAATATACTGGGAACTGATAGCAAAGTAACGCTAATCATTTTTTACTTACTATCAAAAAAATCAATAGGATATGTAGAAGGAGATAACACAATTTTTAACCTTCCGTCAGGTGCAATATATTGACTGCTGAGTTAGTTACTTCAAGAGGTGAACATCTTTATTAGGAGTGTCAAAAAAATAACAAACTCAAAAGAACATTTTCCGTAAAACTACCATGTATTTGACATAAAACCAGTCAAACAAATTTTAATTAAATTTATAACCCACCGATAAATCACCAAATATAAATTGATCAATTTTATATTTTGGTAGAGTATTGTACTGCTCTGAAAAAGCTATGGTTGTAGCGAAACCCGGTCGGCATTAAGTATAAAAATAAAATTGATCTTTACTAAGTTTTTATTTTATTTGAAAAGTTAATTAAGAATTCAGTTGGTTCTTGAAATGGCGGAGTTCTTCCAACTTTCGTCTACCCCTTCTTCATTTCACTGCGAAAGAGTATGTGCCATTCAAAGGAAAGAGAAAGACAAAAAGTTTTCTTCAAAATTAACAGATTTTTTTGCTTTAACCATGTTTATAGTTTATAAAAAAAACGACATGTTTCATGAGCGATGCTCACTTCCTCAGTGTTTACTTAAAAATGAGTAAACCCTGAGGAAGTGAGCGTCGCTCACGAAACATTTCAGTTTTTCAAAAAGAATAAATGTAGTTAAAACAAAGAAATCTATTAATTTTGTATTAAAATGGCACCACAAAATAAGTTTGCTATGCTTGAAGAATATTATTCTCTTCTGTAAAGTGCCTCATAGATCATTGGTGTTTTAAAATCAAAACCAGATCTGAATAGTCAGTTACTTCCTCTCCTCTCTACCTCCAGCCTCACAACACACACTTACTGGAGTTGCCGTAGACCCTCTGGCTCCAGAAGGTTGGGAGCAGTTAGGACTCTTGCAGGAACAGTTAGGACTAGGTTACGCAGAGTGGGTAAAGCCCAATATACACATCTTTCAAGCAAACTTTATAAATATTAAAAAACACTTACCTCGGTACCAATGTATTCAAAGACATATTCTTCTGTCCTATTTATGTTTATTGTGTAGTCCACACCATATTCATATCTAAAAAGGGCAGTACAAAATTATCAGCAATTTATTATCAAGAAAATGTGGCCCTCCAATATTTAATTCCATGGAAAGAAAATATGGCCCTACAATATTTAATTCCATGGAAAGAAAATATGGCTCTTCAATATTTAATTACATGTAAAGAAAATATGATCCTACAATATTTAAGTCCATGGAAAGAAAATATTGCCCTACAATATTTAATTCCATGGAAAGAAAATATGGCCCTACAATATTTAATTCCATGGAAAGAAAATATGGCTCTTCAATATTTAATTACACGGAAAGAAAATATGACCCTACAATATTTAAGTCCATGGAAAGAAAATATTGCCCTACAATATTTAATTCCATGGAAAGAAAATATGGCTCTACAATATTTAGTTCCACGGAAAGAAGATATGACCCTACAATATTTAATTCCATGGAAAGAAAATATGGCCCTACAATATTTAATTCCATGGAAAGAAAATATGGCCCTACAATATTTAATTCCATGGAAAGAAAATATGGCTCTTCAATATTTAATTACACGGAAAGAAAATATGACCCTACAATATTTAAGTCCATGGAAAGAAAATATTGCCCTACAATATTTAATTCCATGGAAAGAAAATATGGCTCTACAATATTTAGTTCCACGGAAAGAAGATATGACCCTACAATATTTAATTTCTCATGAAGACTGTAAATACTTACAAAAAACCAAAAAAACTAAATTATATTAAAAATAATTCTTCAAACTGCTAACAGAAACACTAGGTACTATTTGAACTTGATATTTGCAGATTTATGGATGCAGATGATGTGGCGAACCTCCCGGAAGGACGCTTCTTTAGTTTAATTTTAATTTGACTTATTTTTATGTTTTTATTTTATGTTATCATTTAGTGTTACACCAATGTTTTTAATTTTTTTTTTCATATTTTTCCTTATTTTCAATAATTGTATAGATTTCATGCAATATGGCAGACTGGGATTGACTGTATTAAAAACGATTTTAATGTTGTAAAACCCATTTCATGATCTCATCCATACATGATTTCATGAATTAAGCACTGAGCTATCTTAAAACAGAATTTAATATCTTCTTTGACTTTAATTTCTAACTTCTTTGACTTTACTTTCATACTTCTTTGACTTTAATTTCTTACTTCTTTGACTTTAATTTCATACTTCTTTGACTTTTATTTCTTACTTCTTTGACTTTAATTTCTTACTTCTTTGACTTTAATTTCATACTTCGACATTCAAACACCATCTTATTGATTGTTCTATTACACTTCACATGAAAAAATCACGCCAACGACAATTTAAAAGCGTACCTAAAACTTTGGCCTCTTTTAAACAACTTTAAAAAAGTTATATTAAAAAAAGAGCGAAATAACCTCAAAGAATGTTAAATTTAAAATGCAAATACGCAATAAAAATCAAATAGATTAAATATGTCAGATTTAACTCACATTCTATTGTAGAACACAGAATTCTCCGATTGAGCACAGGAGCATAAATTGCACAAATTAGCGAACACAATAAACACTAAAAACCACAAAACCCGTGCCATTTTAATATGACATGTCCAACGGTGACTAGAACGCACTGCCAAATAATTTTCCTGCCATTTTATCTATCCGTTTATCATCTGTGATAACGGATGAAGTGGAAAATCCACTCGAGATAAAAAATATTAGTGCGAGACCTTCGCCCGCGGTATCCCGTAACCTGTCATACGCATAAAATTACCAATCCCGTCAAATGTCAGACCTACTGTCAAAACAAATACGAGGTGCTGCCAGCTGTTTGAATGAAAAATTCCTTTCTAATTTATTTTATAAAATAAGGTAAAAATCTCTCTCTCAGGCTACGAATAGTACCCTTTACACACAGAGTTCGGAGCGGGACGTGCCTCGCGCCACTTCAGGCCGCCGCGCAGTAAAGTCTCACAGTGAACTGCGCTGTAAACCGTTATCTTACTTTCGGTATTTACTTTTCTTCGCGGCGGCCTGAAGTGGCGCGGGGCACGTCCCGCTCCGAACTCTGTGTGTAAAGGGTACTAATAGGTACCCTGAAATGAATTTCTGAGAGCAGAAATGTTGCTTGTGTTATGATCATGTTGTGATTGAGGACTTACCCCAAATAAACCAATCCCGGACTTACCTTACCGAGATTTGAACCCGCCATGACTGAGTGCAAACCCAATGCTAGGAAAACTAAAATTAAAAGCCAGCTTTGGTGCCCTGGCTCATCGGAGGTTGGCTCTTCAACTCTTTACGTTACCATCTTTCTTTTGCAGGCTGCAGTCCAGAACTTAATGAAACTGAGCTGGATTCAATTCGATTGCATAAGTATCGAAACAAGTAGATTTTTTTTTATTTAAAAAGTATATTTCTGTTTTATTATTAATTTTTGTTATATTACCCACACAAAGGTACACAGTGCCTTTAGTGAATTCCCATGACTTATCTTGGTTTTATATTTTATACATTTCCAATTTTTTCTATATATGCATTAATGGTGTGAAAATAATGGTGTGAGGAGTCTTTTTCTTTTATGGCTTATATAAACCTTTCCCTTTATTAACATTTTGGTAATCTTGCATTTATCCAATCTCATAAAAAGCCGTTCAAGTATTACGTAACGTAATTTGGGGTAAGAGGGTCTTGTAAAACGTTACTGAGCGTTACCGGGGCGGGAGGGAGATTTGAACAACGCGTTACCTAACATGTTTTTTAAAATTTAAATAAAAAACTAGGGAATTAAAATCTTCCAACCCTTGGTTGGCAACCCTTTTCGTTTATGTTTTAAGGGGAATCCCTCGATTGTACTATACGTCATTTTTATTTTGTTCTTCCAAGTTGGCAACCCTTTTCGTTTATGTTTTACGGGGAATCCCTCGATTATATTGTACGTAATTTTTATTTTTTTCTCCCAAGTTGTCACTTTTAGATTAAAAAAATAGTCATTTGGGTGTTACGTAACGTTTAGGAAGGGGGGGGGGGGGGTACAGAAAAACGTTACGGTGCATTACATGGGGGGAGGGAGGGTCAAAAATCTTCAAAAATCGCGTTGCGTAATACCTAACGCCGCCTAATGTAACCAAGATATTGAAGTTCTCTCCACTAGCTCAATTTTATTTTACATTCATTGGTAAAGATCTTCTAAATTTGGAAGCGCTCGATGGTACTAACGTACATTTTTCATTAAGCAATTATTAAATTCAAATTCATGGCAGCACCTTCCGTGACCGTCAAAATTGACGTTTAAAAATGATTCTCTTCGCGAAATTTCTGACGAAAAGTACGAAGCAGTTGTTTTTGTTAAAAGGAGAACCGGCGTTCTTTATTCCAAAGTTTAAAATGTCGCAGGGAACGGCCAACGGATGTCTAATTCCCCAAAAGCGACATGATAAGATTGCCATGGTCAGTTATAACATAATCGATATTGCAAAGTGCCAACATTATTATTGGAGAGAGCGATATTAATAAATGCTTGATATGTGAAAAATGCTGTTTTGTGAAAAATCTTCCCATTCCAGACAAATTAAAATATATACTTCAATAGGTACCTAAGTACCTGTTTATTATTAAATTGTGTCAAGTTCTTGTGATGTTTAAAATTGACCTACTAGTAGTTATTATTACCCGGTTTCGCCAGAGTTTCAATACTCTTTTTTCAAGGAGTTTTAGGGCGCCCGCAGACGAGATACTTTAGTTGCGGAGTAGTGATGCGTAGGTTCCGCTGGAGTGGGCTCTTGAATTCAAGTTCTTCACGGAAGCGTAACCTACTCCTTTATCAAATAGACTACCCTCAAAGAACCTGGTCCAGGACTCGGACCCAAACCCGGAACTCGGAGCCGGACTCGGAGCTGAACCCAAATGCCTTCACTGGCGTCCTTGTGTTCGCGGTCCGAGCCACTTGCGAGTAGTGAGGGTTCTTGTCCAGGTTCGAGTTCCGGCTCAGCAGCCAGTACCCGGTCTGCACCCAAGAACTCGGACCCGGGACCTGCTCCTAGAACTCAAGTACTTTTAAAAGCTAGCACGCCTCGGAGGCCTCCAGCAAAATGCAGAACTCACCTAAGTTATTACATCTTAGTTGTATTTTCCAACTATATAAGGGGCCATCCATAAATTACGTCACACGAATTTCATGATTTTTTGACCCCTCCCCATTCCCTGTCACACATTGTCACATTTGTGAGACCCCCTCCCCCCTAGCGTGACATCACACGTTTTGCAATTTTACATGTAAAAATTTTGAAGTTTTTCATCGCGGTCATATTTACCACAACGGAGGGGGCGTGATGGGATGTTTTGTGTCAAATGGGATCTCTACAGGGAGGGGCGATTCGGGATACGGGAATATTTTTGTGAATTCACTTGCGTACAGGGAGGGGCGAAATGGGATACTGCGAGGTGTCCACTTGGTTTTATAAATTTGCAGGAAAATGTGTGTGAGAACACGGAGTTTCATTGATGTTTTCTTTCGTTTTGAAAATTCATACAATCAGACGGACATGTTAGGAACATTCTCTCATCTGGTAAGCCTAACTGCAAGTCACAAAGCTGATGACCCCCCCGTACGCCTTGTCACGCAATGTCATACTTCTCTACACCCCTCCCCACCCCTTAAGGTTTGAAGTAATTTATGGATGGCCCCTAACAGTCATGTTGCAACATTTTTATTTGTTTTGCAGCACGAAAGATTCATCTCGGAAGCTAATGCTTGTAAGAACTGTGATGTCTTACTAATTGGAGACTCCATTGTGGAGGCCCTCACGTCTTCTAGAGCTTTCCAAAAGTACGCACCTAAAGGTTGGTACACTTTTAGCACACACATCAGTTTTGCCGGCCGGTTTACGGTAGCTCAAGCGGCACTAGTACGATTTCCGTGGCGTCGTGATTTGACGGTGTATTCAAGTAGAACAGCCCAAAATAAAACGAAAATGAACAATAAAATTTTTTGATATTTCGCTTAGTTTTCGAGATATTGTTTCCGAACATTCCACAACATTCCAGAATGTTCCGGGATGTTCTGGAATGTTGTGGAATTCTCTCGAATATTCTGAACTGTTCTAGAAATTGGTAGAGGGTGAAACTTCCAGCCCTTATAGCTTCAAAAGCACGCCCTTCAGGTAAAAACGATAACCCTCTTCATGGATGGGAGTAGAGAGGGCTTACCACACCATACAACTCCTTTAACTCTACCGGAATTCGTTTCCGAGTTTTAGCTTTCGTACACTTTCTTTTGTAATATATATTGATTATTTTGTGTTACTTTCATTACTCCACAAAATTATTAACCTCAACACAGGCAGTGGTGAACTTAAAAATTGAATTGTAAACAATAATACTTACTACATATGTAAAGAAACAATAAATAAATAAATACACTGCCCAGTTGATTTAGTGAATAAAATCATAGATTTTGTGTATTTTTTGCAGGTAAAACTATCCTGAACTTTGGCATTGGAGGTGACCGAGTAGAACACGTTCTTTACAGAATAGAAGATGGTAACTGGCTTGAAAATCTAAAGCCTAAGCTGGTAGGTTCAACTTCTATAGCTATTGTTTGCTTACTTTCTGTTCATATGAAAATGTTGCTTGTAATCATATTTAAATGAGACTTGAAGTAAAAAGTAGGTTCGTCCAATTGGTCCGATTTGGCCCCAAAAGCTTCCAATGCTCTAACACTGATCCACCTGAAACTACAAAATCCAGTGGACCCGCGCTGATTATTTTATTTTATTTATTTGCAAAAACAGCATAAAACCAATACATTGCAAAAGCGGTTATAAAAGATACATAATCATTGCATTTACAATTAAAACATTTATTTAAAAGATAAGTGCTATTTCACTCTTAAAATCGTGATGTGGAAAATATCCGCATTTCCTGCAAGGCAGTTAATTAACCTAGTGAGTCTTCCCAGGGGCATCACCATCGGTAAGTTAGTTCTGCACCTGGGAAGAATCAAAAGCCTGTGTTGGCGACCTTGTGTGAAATTATCCGTTCACATTCATTATTGTCACATTCTAATAGTGGAACACGTTTCGATGAGCCTCTAATTGTATAGCTCTACGCTTGTAACGGTATTTAGCACGAACCTAAAAAGCCCTGGACAGGGCATTAGTGCGATTTTGAATGAATGGCATTGAAGCCATATCTGGGGTCAGGAAAAATCGCCTGGCAGCCATCTTGTATGACAAAATGATTTATATGCAAAGTGGTATGTCATCATTGCGTCGGTAATACCTGTTATGCAACACGTTTTCCAAAAATGTGATAAGAGTAATACTTTTTGAATAAAGTACAGTTTAAATTCAATACTTGTAATATGTTCGAGCGCAAGTAATATCTGTTACACGCAACTAATGTCATTTAACACACATTACCCCACCTAGTGGTCACAACATATTGGATCGGCGCGTGTTATTTAACAAATGTTACTCTTTGAATCGCATCATTACAGCTAATTATTTGCATTAAGTCACTTTCAAATAATTATTTCTATACTTTTCAACAAATGTTTTAAAGAAGTTGACGGAGCAAAATAAGTTTTCCAATTTAATGGTTTCAAATAGTAAAATACTACAAAATTCCTTTCGACTGGCAGACCTGGTTTTTTCTTCCATTTATATTTATTCTTATCAGAATAAAACAATGTCATGTCACATAACCATGATGGTTAGACAGTGTTGTCATGCCTGCCTGCCTGTCATTTGCATTTGAATAACAAAAAAAATTCAATATCATTTCAGCTAGTGCTATTTGTGGGAACAAACAACACAAATTCTAAGCCGGAAGATATTTCTGAAGGAATTGAAAACATTGTCACAGTCGTCAAAGGAAAAGTTCCAGATACAATAATTGTTCTACCAGTGAGTATAAAATTCTAATGCATAAATGATTATGTACATAATATACAATTACACAACAAATACATAATATACAATTTTGTGTTTCGTTTTCATTTTTTTTTTAAATCTGAAAGTGCACGATATAACGAGGGCTTAATTCTCGATGATTTTTCAAACGTATCCATAAGGATACACTGAAACGTTTTCTACAAAAACATTCAAGTAATTCTAGGCCTTAAAGTCAAACATTATTTACAAAAAATACATCAATAATTTGAGGGCTTAAAATCAAACAATGTTATTGACAACATACTAACTATTGGTATATTTTCTTTGTAGACTTGTATGACTTTAAACCCTCAAATTATTGGTGTTTTTTGTTGTTGTAGATAATTTTGTTTGACTTGTAAGCCCTCGATAAAATGTTGTACATTGTATAATATATAGGAATCAACAAACTACATACTGAGGCTGTATTCAATAAGTTTATAATGTAAATTTCAGCTCCTGCACCCCAAAGGGAGCACCCCAAACAAGTACAGAGAGATTGTTTGCTTTGTGAACAAGCTACTTGTTGCCAAATACTCTACTAACAAAGATGCACACATCGTAGACACGGATTGGAGCAAATTCATTGGTAAGAACTCACATCGGATAACATTATACATGTCTAATAAAACTAATTTATATTGTCTAATAAAACTAATAATATTATTTAATTCTAACTAATTTAATGTATAGGGGAGGATGGTGATTATCTACAGGTAGGAGCGGATCGTGTGAGAGCTCAACAGATAATTAAGGACAGTTTGATAAAGATAAGATAAGCGATTGTTACTGTTATATATAAAATTATGTTAATGTAAGTTTAGAAATTCAAAAGGCCTCCTTCAACTCCCTCTTGATCCGGCCCGCCACGCAGCAGGCGGGAAGACGCATCTGCCACCAACCCAGACAAACTGCACCCCATGAACCCGGGCACCCCTTCTAAGTCACCAATAGTAGCGAACCACTTGGAGTGACCTACGGAGGAGGTGTTAATTATCCAATAAATGGCTCCCGGGGGCGGCAGTACCCATATCCACCCTCCAAATCTAAAGTTGTTTAACATTAAACCCTCGAATTATTACAGTTTTTACTGATGGGACTAGGGATTTTCATCTACATGTATAGTTGGGATAAATGTAACCTGGGGATATTTTTCTTTCTTTCTTTTTTTAAATATTTCATTAATTTTGTTTTTTTTCATTCAGCTGAAGGCGGGACTATCTCCAGTGAATTGATGTATGACTATCTCCATTTGACTGATAGAGGATACGGCATTGGGTGGAAGCCAGTTCTTGATGACATCGATGACTTGCTCAGGAAACATTCCACATAAACATTTCAATTAATTATTTTATCTTACGAGGGGAAAATTATAATCACCTTTAATAATTACCAAAGGCTTGTGTTTAGTTTAGCTTAGATTTAATTCTATTTGTAAGGGATATGTAGCATTTAATTTTTCATTTATATCTTGTAAGTTTATATTATATTTTTAGGATATCGAGCTCTGTTTAGATGTGTATTTCTCAATTTTGATGTCAACATTAAAATAATTTTAAATTGCACTAAATACTGGTGGCAAATTCAGAGGGAAGATGTCCACAAAGTGATGGTGAACGCCCTAGATAAATCTGGGGAAAGCAACTTCTGTTGCGGAGGCTGTGCGAGGAAAGGGTCTGCAATGGGCGAAGGCTGCTGAAGTTGCCAGGGCCGTTCCTATGCAGGCGCAATTGGAGCAGTCCACTCCAGTCGGTCCGTTGTCAAGATGCTGATAAATTGATAATAAGTATGATGAGGTGATCATCCATTTTGATGATTTTTTATGGGTAGTAAATAACATGTTAAATAGTAGAAAGGTTGTTGAATAAAGGGCACTTTTTTGGTGTGTTGATCACATATTTTATTCAATCCCTTCCTTTTATAGTAAATACAAACAGAAGAAGGCTTCGGTCACAAGCTATTGTTCCACGAGGAACCAAATTTGAAGAGAGAAAAATTTAATTTTGAAAAAACAAAGGAAATAAAGTAGAGATGATAAAACGGCTCTTTTGTATGAAGGAAAATGGTAACCATGGTTATGGTAAAACAGGAATCTACTAATATTGAACCACAGAGACATCTTAAATTAAACAAAGGTAATAATGTAAAAGACCAATGTAGCAGACATGTCCAATTATACTTCTGCATAATCATGCTGTCTCATAATACACGGTGGTGTCTTTCATACTTTTAGACACGCACATTCCTTACATCCCTCCACACTTAAATCAAGATGTTAACACGAAACATGACTGCACTTAATATTATCACAATTCACAAATATTCAATTTGATATTACTGTTGCATCCAGAACTGCCAAATGAAATGTAATGGAATTGGGTGAAAATATATGTAGGAAAAACAAGGTATGCAAGGAAAAGGGCTAACCTATCACTTACCACTGTATCTCTGCAAAGGATCACATTTATTTATTTATTTATTTCAAAAACATACGGCACAACATGTGCCATTAACATAAATTATATTATATATGTATTATAAAACAATAACAAAACGAAAGTAACAACATAAATTGAAGTTAAATATAAAAACTAAAGGTAAAAAAAGGAGTTGAGGTAGTAAGCAGTAAGTAAAAAGTAAGATAGATAAATGAAAGTATAAAGTAAAAGCATAAAATATAAAGTATAATGAAAAGTTGCAGATTGAGATAGAAAGTTTAAAGGTAGGAAATAAAAAGTGTAAAGTTATAAATATTAAAAAAAAGTGTAACAAGTAAAGAGTAAGAAATGCTCTTAGGAGACAAAAATTGAAGATAATGTAAATTTACCAAATATAAATCAAAAAGTTTTAGATAAAAGAATATTTAATGATCTTATTTTTTTATTTAAAATAAATAATAACTGGTTTGACTCCCCTGAACTAGTTTCGCTGGTGAATTATCACGTACCTAGTAGAATAACTCGACTCAAAACACCTTATTATTGCAACAATACTCTCAGTAATGCTGAACAAAATTCAATAATACATCGTCTACACTCTTTAGGTAATGAATTTGCTCATATCGATAATGCCGGAAGTCTGTCATCATACAAAAGATGCATAAAACAGAATTTGTCTGCTATTACTACGACGTAATCATAATATAATCATTAATCAAGTCCTACCTTTGTAAACAGATGTATGTAATTAACTTTGTAAACAGATGTATGTATACGCAATTGTATGAGCGTTCCCAATATCTATGATTAGAAACACATGACACAACCACAATATAGTTTCATTATATATATATATATATTATTTTTTTTACATGAGCTCCACACAGGAGGCGCTGAGGTTAATAATTTCCCTGAGGGCCTATGACATCTTCGGGGATGCTGTGTGGGGTTGTGTGGAGGGATTTTTTAAGAAAAGGAAAGAGAGGAGAGTTCTGGGAATGAAAAGGGTTTAAGGGGTGGGTAGGAATCTGGGGTTCAGTGTATCCTGGTCATCCGCCTGCAAGACCTAGACAAACCTCACCCCATGAACCCGGGCACCCCTGCTAAATCACCAATCGTAGCGAACCACTTGGGGTGACGTGTGGCAGAGTTGTTGGTTATCCAGTATAGCAGTACGCATATCCGTCTCCCAAATTGAATTGTTAATTCTATTCTAAAATTTTATTGTTAAAATGAGATTTTGATCAATTATCTAAATTGTGGGTATAATGGAAAAAAATATAAATGTTCAAATTCCCACGTCTGATACTTCAAAGTCGTCTGCTGACGAATTGAACGTCTCTGACTTTGTCTAGCCGCTAAGAAAAATCTCTCATTCCGTCTGAACCGTGGCATCCATTTCAGCATCATGGAAGGGATGAATGAGACCTTGGAACCGATAAACTGAAAGCAAAAGCAAGGCTCAACTAGAAGATTACACGACAAAATAAAATGAAGTATTAAAAAAAATTTTATGCATCGCGGTGGAATTATCTACAGAATTGGTTATATAATTTGCAATTTGGGAGGCAGGAATGGGTACCACCGCCCCGGGAACCTTTATTGGATAACAAACACCTCTGCAATAGGTCACCCCAAGTGGTTTAGACAAACCTCGCCCCATGAACCCGGGCACCCCTGCTAAATCACCAAACGTAGCGGACCACTGAGGTGACCTATGGCAGAGGTGCTCAATGGAAGATGCTCCGAGGAACTAGCGTCGTTGATCCCTTCGGCACGGCTGCATAGTCGGGAAACATGCCAAACGCGTGCCCAACGGTATAAGGTTGATATTTGTCACATAAGAATGGGTCGCTTCTTCGACTCGTTTATGTTCAACAACTCGGCTGTGGAACCATTTTCCGGCCTTTGTGGTTCCTCCTTCCTTCAACACGGATCTCTTCAAGATTAATGTTCATTCCTCTTTCTCCTCAAAAAGACCTTCCACACAGCATCTTAGATGACATAGGCCCTGAGGGAAATTATTTTCCTCTGGGCCTCCTGTGTGGAATTAATATAAAAAATAAAATTAAAAAATTTCCTCTTTACAAAATAGAACGGTGACAAAACATAACATTGAAGTAACAAGTTTAGCATAGAAAAAAACGAGTGTGCTTTAGACCATATGACTGAAGTAAAACTTCTTTGTGCTTCGTTCGCATCGCCCGATCACACTTTTCACGCATTCACCAGCTTACTCCACTGTCACGCATTCACCAGCTTACTCCACAAGTCAAGCATGCGTAAAGAAGTTTTACTTAAAAAAAAAAACCAACCAAACCTAACCTAAACTAAACAAATCTATTATTCTGTCACCGTTCTATTTTATCCAGTAACCCAATTGGGAGGCGGGAATGGGCACCGCCGCCCCGGGAACCTTTATTGGATAATCAACACCTCTGCCATAGGTCACCCCAAGTGTTTTGCTACGTTTGGTGATTTAGCAGGGGTGCCCGGGTTCATGGGGTGAAGTTTGTCTAGGTCTTGGAGGCGGATGACCAGGACACACCAAACCCCAGATTCCTACCCGCCCCTTAAACCTTTTTCCTTCCCAGAACTCTCCTTCCCTTCCTTTCCTTAAAAAACCCTCCACACAGCATCCCCAAAGATGACATAGGCCCCGAGGGAAATTATTTTCCTCATGGCCTCCTGTGTGGAGCTCATGTAAAAAAAAATGAAGAAATGAGAATGGAAAGTAAGCAATCAAATACAACAAAAATATATATATATAAGTGCTCACGGGAACTACTTGTAAACCGTCTCCGCCTTTAAAAAAATAAATAATAATCTGTAGAAATTGTTGTCGTTTCATCAATAATTGACTGCAATGTATTAAAATATACTTGCGCCTAAAATCACTATGTTATAAAAAGTCAATATTGATAGAACTCACAATCAAAATGAAATATTGTAAACAAAAAATCTTGCACTAAAGTTGTTTATCTTCTTCTACTTCTTATATATAAAAATCAATTTTTGTATGTTCATATTTTATGCGCTGCAATACCGTTCATCCGATTGTGATGAAAATTTGGTGATTTTTTGTGCGCACGCCCGCCAAGGTTATATTTAAAATGGTAAGCTCTGGCATTATGAAATTTGTATAAAAAATTTACTACAGGTGTAAATGTTTTTTCAGTTAGGGGGCGTTCAAGTATTACGTAACGCAATTATTGACGCATAAATGAATGTATTGACGATTTTTTACCCTACCCCCCCTTCCCCATGTAACGTTTTTTATACCCCCCTCCCCCTCACTAAACGTTACGTAACACCCTAGTGACTATTTTTACCAATTTGATTTTGACAACGAAAATAAAATAAAAATGACGTACAATATCGAGGGATCCCCGTAAAACTTAAACGAAAAGGGTTGCCAGCTTGGAAAATTTTAATTCCCTAGTTTTTTATTTAAATAAAAAAAAAAACATGTTACGTAACGCTTTGTTCGAATCCCTCTTCCACCCCGGTAACGCACAGTAACGTTTTACAAGACTCCCTTCCCCCCAAATTGCGTTACGTAATACTTGAACGGCCCCTTATCTTAAAGTTATATGTATGAAAAAATTACAGTGTTTCCTTAAATGCTATTTTAAAAATTCTCCACGAGATTTTTTGCTCTATTTTAAACTAGTCGTGTTTTAAAACATTTTAACAATTTTCACATATTATTGTTTTTAATGCTAGCGCGCTCCCTCCAACATTCGTATATATGCATATCTCTCCCTATTCTTCTTTTTGAGCGGGTACTACCGGGTCTTGTCAGGGCCGATCAGCTCGCGGCCCGCGGTGCCCTTACGTACGGCCCGCGTAGCCCAGAAAATTTTAGATCGTCAATGCGGCCCATGGTGCAATTTGGGTTGACCGGGCAGGCTTTAAGTATAAGTTGAAACGTTGTGTAATTTCCAAAATCTAACATTTCAACGACCTACCGATTTTTATCACCAAGCTACAGAGTTTTTCAACTCACATCCATAAATAAACTCTCACATCTTCCGATTCTTGCGGTGTGACATCACTGAGTATTCGATTTCATGATATATCTATGGATTTCACCCACCTGCAGCCTGCACCTGTCATGTCGGCGCCATCTTAAATTAAACGTCAACTTTGTTAAAGTTTCCGTCACGGGCCTGTTGTACGAAATATAACGCAATACAATGTGATACAATTACAGTGATAACTTACTTATTAAATGATGGAACTAATATTTAACAATATCGATTAATTAATAAACCATGTCAAGGTTCGACAAGTTTGTTGATCAACAAGCGAAAACATACACAAATAATAAGCAGCTACTAAAACAATACATACGATTTGTTGTAGTATTGACTAAAATCGGTGGTTATTAATTGTAAATTATACGTATATCTTCTAATATCATGGACCTCTCCATAAAATCACGCGTAAACTCCATCAAACAGGAATGTGTGAGTGAAATAAATACAGAAAATGTTTCGACAGAATCCGAGATTTTCCCAAATGCTTTACTAAAAAACATCCTTGCCATGAAAAATTCAAACAATGGCATTACCGATGAGAATCTGTTAAGCAATATTTTATATATCTCAGAAATTCACGGAAAATTAAGTTCAGAAAACAATGAAACGCCTAGCGAAAGAAAAATACGTAAATCTAGAGAAAGAAGTCGAAGATATAGGGTGAGGCTAAAAGAGAGAGCTTTGCTAGGCGATTTTCCGATTGTCAGTAAGTCGGTGTTACAGGGATCTGCCATTGTAAGCGAGGAAGGTATCATAGAGACCCAGGAGGAAAGGAAGAGAAGGTTTGCCAGAGAAAGATCCAAAAGATACAGGCAAAGACTCAAAGATAAGGAATTGGACGTAGTACCTACCCAACACAATGTGGTGCTTGGTAATATAGGTAAGCGCTATTACTTGTGTTTTTAATTAATTTAATACCTTTTACCAGGGTGATCTGGGTCGATCGAGAATTACCCAATCGTTTTAACCTGATCACAAACCATCGATAATCGATTGGGTTACTTTTTCAAATAAGATTTGATCAATGAGCTGTCAGTTTAGTCAGCAGCCGTGACGGCCGGCGTGGTCTAGCGGTTCTTGACTCGCAATCCGAAGGTCGCGGGATCGAATCCTGGCACGGGCAAATAAATTTTATTTGATTAATTTGTGTTATTTCACAATTAATTAATTAAAAATAACATATAGTATATTTGCAGCACATTCCAGAGTGGAAGATACTCTCAGTATCGCCCTGGTGTAAGCACACCATTCAGAATCGAAACGTTGCTTTAAATGGCTTTAGCCATGTTTGGTGACCAGATCTGAATAGCCAGGTACCTCCCTGCCTTCCTCTTTTCCTTCTCCTTCCCTTCCCCACTTACCTTCAGCCTCACAACATACTCCAATTGGGGATGCCATAGTCTCACTGGCTCCAGACAGGAGCAGCGGAGACTCTTGTGAGGTATTCACATTAAAAAAAAACCTGTGACGAGAGTGCCACCCATGCTAGCTACGCCATTACCCAGGTTCTCTCTTTCCTTTTCACAAAAAGACCCTCCCGACAGCATCCCCAAACACGACGTAGACCCTTAGGGAAATTGTTGTTCTTCTGTTGGACTTAATGTAAAAAAATCTATTTAAATCTGGTGTACCCAAAAATAAGGTCAATTTTCTCTTTCTTCAAATGAAATTGATTAGCTAACTTTAAAAAAAATTCATTCTTGAACAAATCATTGGCCTGCGTGTAGCTTAAAAGTAAAAAGACCAACATAAATTTGCAACTCAGTTTTCTTTCAAATCGGTAGAGATCACCCTTTTAGAGATTTTATTCAAGTGTCATGGGTTATTGTTGCAGTAATAGGTCGCATAGAAGTAATGGAAACGAGGGCGGAGAAGCGCCGGCGTCTCGCGCGAGACAGATACCGCCGTATCCAAGAGAGGCTCCTCGAGGGTGCCAGGGTCCCTGACGCAGCACTCCCAGACAGCCAAGACACCGCTGCATTGGAACTGGTGACCAAAGGCATGGGCAGGAAGAAGAGAAGGCGAAGATGCAACCAAAAGGAAGTTGGAAAAAGACAGAAAATCAAAAGTTTGTAGTGTTTTATTTTATTTTTAGGTTACAAACTCAATCACATCAAATCGACAATTGACACCGTTTTTTTTTTTTTTACCATTCTCGGCTCATTTCAACTTTTGATCAAATTGTGATGGAGTTTGAAATTCCCCAACTTTTTGGTTTTTTTCTCTATTTTTCATCCATTTTGAATTTACTAATTAGCAGGATTTTAGTTTCCAGCGTGCGGGATGAATTTTTTTTTTAGGAGGCCCTGAAGAAAATAATTCCCCTCAGGGCCCATGTCATCTTTGGGGATGCTGTGTGGAAGGGTCTTTTTAGGAAAGGAAGGAGAGGAAGTTCTGGGAAGGAAAAACGTTTGAGGGGTGAGTAGGAATCTGGGGGTCACTGGTCCAGCAAGACGAACCTGTAAATCGATTCCTCCCACTGCGGTGCAAGGCGATGTTCAGACAGTCCTGCCGGAGAGGTCAAAAGGTTTCCCTTTTTTGGAGATGTCTGACTAATCAACCGGATGATCAATGTACAAATATAATTTCAATATTTTTTTTCAGCTGAAGACTTCTACACGGACCAAGAATTAATGTACTCTGATGAAGATCTATTTGTGGAGGAGACCTCAGATGCTAAAGTTCCCCTGCAAACTCTGGGAGATGCCCCCCAGATAACCATGCAAGACTATCTCCATCTCTACAGCGTCTCATATCCAACGATCGGAAGCATCTGACGCAATTAAAATATTATATTTTAATATCTCTACAGCGTCTCATATCCAACAATCGGAAGCATCTGATTCAATTAAAATATTATATTATAATGTGATAGCTGCGGGTTATAATGAGGTCCGTGACAAACAAAGTGAAGAAAAGAACAAAACTAACCCATCATATTATCATGTTCTGTTTATACGGTTAACAAATTAACATTTTACGCCTGCAACCCTAGCAACCAAATTCTCGTGAAATCAAATAATGATAATATTTGGATGATTTGTATAGCGCCGTTTTTGTGAAAAATCTTCTCAAGGGCTTGTAATATATTTCTACAATGATCTATCTTACTTCTAACTACAGACCAGACAAACTATTATAACTTTTTATGGTTAACAAATTGCACCCATCGGTTCGTCGATCACTAAAATAAAATTACAGTATTTGACCAGTGAACGTGATGCTGCATTAAAATGTACAGAATTGTTTTATTTATATTCTGTACAGGCAGAAAATATATAGGATCATACTAACTTGATTAAATCAAAGATCTCAGTTATAAATTGCAAAAATTACAGTTCTGCTAACCTAACAAAACACATTTTTGTAACCATTCCATGTTTTAATTTGAAATTTGTATTCGCTATATACCCAATGAACATCTTAACGTTTCTCAGCCGTATTGGAGAAAGAATGTATTGAGGTATCCATTATCCACTGGAGCGACGGCACAATTTAAAACTTTTTCTCCAATTGCTTGAGATTTTTTAACGATCATTTTGAATATTTTCCGCCCACATTAAAAAAAAATCATACCTCTGAATTTTAATATGGAGACATACAAACTGATTATAGTTCCATATAGCCAATGAATTCACCTATCTTTTGTCGATTATCACATATTATTTGTAGGATGTATAAAATAAATATTATAAAATTGTAAACTTCTACCTAATTATTTACATATAAGGGAAAATTTGCCAAAATTGGCAGCAAAGCAATCCGAGGTATTTTAAATATAAGGGAAAATTTGCCAAAATTGGCAGCAAAGCAATCCGAGGTATTTTAAATAGTGCCATATTGTGGCAGAAAGCGCTCTAGTGGTTATAAGGTAATATAAATTAAAACATGGAATAAAATGTATTTATGCTAGCAGAGCTCCATTTTTTAATTGTGTCTTTCATTGAATGCCTGTGTCTTTCATTGAATCATAGGTTTTGTAATACTTTTACGAGAATTTGGTCGCTAATTTGGACAGTGATAAATATCAAAGAGATTTTACAAATTGTCATGTTAACTCTTATCAGTCAAAATATGATTACATAATACAATACTCTCATACTAATTCGCCACCCCGACAACCGGACAAGTGTCCAATAAGCGGCTAAAAATTGAAACAGGTACCTATTTCATGAAAACAAACACAATTTTTTTGGTTTAAAGTTGTTCTGTTTACGATTGTGAGAAAACTCCATTAATTAAACAAAAAACATGACAAAACGAAACAAACAGAAAAACACATGCAAAGTAGAGATGGGTAAGTTCTGCATTTTGCCGGAGGACTCCGAGACATGGTTCCTTTTAAAAGAACTCGGGTTCAAGGAGTGGGTCCCGGGTCCGAGTTCTTTGGTGCGGACTGAGCACTGGGTGCTGTTGCGGCGCACCGAGCCGAGACGCACGGGTTCATTTTGGCGAAGATTAACGAAATCCATTCGTGCCGTGTCCAGCCTACAAGGTGACGATTAATGCGAGGCCATGACGGCTGTATAATTCCCAAGGAATGACAATTTTAGCACACGCGTAAGCAGTAATAAATCAAATAAAGTCATGAAATTTCTCAATTATTATTCTAATTTAGTGGTGATCATGCTTATCTCCTCACGGACTTGAACAAAGGATATTATTTTTAAATGTTTAGATAAGGCCGAAAATCCATTAACTTAACTAATCGTTTGCATACGTCTCACATTTCAAGAGGCGCGATAAGTATGAATAGTGTAATACGATATTATGGTATCATATTTACAGGATACAGAAACGATAATGATTTTATCAAAAAATATTAACGTCAATTGTCTTAAAAATTTGAGAAGTTGCTATCTCTAGTACAAAACATATTAATTTGATTCAGGACCGATATATGTATTAGGTATAAAGCATCATTTTACATCACCTATAATATTGGCGTGTTGTTTAAATAAAATATAATTGAATATCAACACATTTTTCTAAAATAACTATAATCAGTTGTTTTTAAAAAATGGTAAGACATTATTTTTGGGGTATTATGCCGTGTTGCATCACCTCTTTCTTTAGCCAACGTTTCGAACGGCGTTACAGTGTCCATCATCAAAAAAGATGTGTGCCACACTTCTGTCCAAAGAAGGAGATAGCGCAACACGGCATAATACCCCGAAAATAAATCACTATTATATACTTTTGGCCGTGAAAATCATATCAAATGTAAGACCATGTTACAAAAACGTAGAAAGACTGTACGGAGTAATGCACAATATTAAGAAGGAAATTCTTAGATAATTTGGACTCCGTATGAAATCATTGTTCAATTTACTTACATGACATACATTCAACGGTCATTTCCGAGTAATTGCCTGACAAGTCTACTGATTAGAGATTATTACACATTTTGTAAATTTTCAGATTATTATTTTGATTCCTTTTAAAATATAAATATATATATTTAAACAAACATAAATCGTAAAAAATGCATATTCAACATATTTTTTTAAATGCATATTTAATATACTTTTTTTTTAAATGGGTCAAAATAATAATCTGCATATTTACAAAATGCGTAATAATCTCTAACCGTTGTTCCTTTGTTATAATTTATGTGTAACCTATTTTTATTTCATCAATGTTTTGTGTTACTATATATTGTTTATGTATATTGAAATATATACTACGCTCGTAAATGCATTTATTTATTGTTTAATTTTGTATCCCAATGAGGCTTACGCTGAGCGAAACCGGTTTGCCATAAGAATGAAATTCCGTGATTTTGAACAAAGTAATTGTTTTATTTCATTATATTAAAAAGTTATGATTTGTACTGAATGGGCAAGAATTTGCTTGAAGCAAAAAGTGTGTACCGTGATAGATTTATTTGTCATTCATTAATTCTCTGCCTACTCCTGTGAAATGCGGCGGTGGCGTGATAGATGAATAATTAGTCTGTTAGGCAATAACTCACAAATGACCGTTGTAACTCAGAATTGACCGTATGTCATAATCAAATTATAATTAAATTCAATTTTATTTCATAACATTAGGTTCTTATTTATTCTTATCAATTTTAATTTGTAGAACTCCATTTAGACAGTTTATACATTTTCGTAGGTCGGGGTCGTAGATGGGAGGCATTCGAATTCCCGGTTCGGTTCCAAGTTCCGAGCTTGAGTTCCGGCTTCGAGTTTCGGTCCGGTCCAGTTTGAACGCAGGGTTTGAAAAGAAAAAGAACTCAAACGCGCGACCTGCAGTACCTGCACCCGACTCGCGACTAGCTCGGACCGAGACGCACTGGCCGGCGAACCCAGGCCTGGAGTGCGAGTGTCTCGGACCGCCGCGACAACCGCCGAGTTCCGGGCTTGGGTCCGATTCGGATTCCCGCCCCGGTCCGGGTCCGAGTTCCGCGTTCGGGCCCGAGTCCGCGCTCCGTTGCGGGCTCGAGCAAGTTCGAGTCGGGGACAGGGTTCTCTGAGAGTAGTCGATTTGAAAAAGGAGTGGGAGTGGGAACCACTTCCCGCAAAGGACTTAAGTTCAAGAACCCATTCCGGCTGAACCTACTCATCGCTAATGCAAAGTGTTACTGGAATATACAGAGGACTAACCGAAATGACCTAAAACAACAATAATCAATCTCCTGATGGCTGGTAAAATAGTCTACGAGAACAAGCTAAAAGGCGGTACAGAGGATTAACCGAAAT
Source organism: Glyphotaelius pellucidus (assembly GCA_936435175.1). NCBI lineage: Eukaryota > Metazoa > Arthropoda > Insecta > Trichoptera > Limnephilidae > Glyphotaelius > Glyphotaelius pellucidus. The sequence continues at coordinate 12,380,112 of OW386560.1, forward strand.
GACCTAAAACAACAATAATTAATCTCCTGATGGCTGGTAAAATAGTCTACGAGAACAAGCTAAAAGGCGGTATAGTCGGATTATATATAGGCGGATTTGAATGAGTAAGAGTAAGAACTGTCGGTTTACAAAACTTGGCGCTCGAGTCTAGTCACGCAGCGGAAACTGAATTTGACATACAAGTACTGAATTTGACAAACGAGTACTGAATTTGACATACAAATACTGAATTTGACATACGAATATTGAGTTTGACATATGAGTATCCGCGAAATATAGAGCTTGATTTTGTGCTTTTGTTTGGGAATATTTCTGTCCTGTTCCAAAATTCCTACCTACCTCCCTCTACCTACACATGTGAAACTAGTGCAGTGGCAACCTTCAATAAGCGAGCATTATTCCCATGATTGAGTGACTATGTATATTCTATTTGTATCAAATGATAAGTTACAAGTTTACTAAAAGTCTTCTTCAGTGACCATACAATCTGTGCACAGTTGGAACATTTTATGTGGAATTTGTACAGACATCATCATCAGTTTACAGTGAGTTTACGCTTCCTTTATTCCCTTCGTTCCAGAGAGTTCCTAACAGCTTTCAACTAATTAAAATAATGGAAGATTACAGTTGTCGAATAACCTAGCGGCGGATTACCGAGAGAGTATTATATATTGTTTTTACTTTTTGGCTGACGTGAGTTAGTGTAAAACAATTTCAAGTCAAATGACTAAATCTTGATTAGAAGCACTGAGGTATTTTATTACTGAAACAAATGTATACGGCTTTTGGATTGCTTCAATTTGATTTGGACAAGTTTTTTAATGTGATTTTAATAAACTTGCTTCAAATACCAATTTACGGCAACCTACATTCCATATTGATATAGATTAATTGCGCGACTTATAAGCGATCCAGCAATAATTATTAATTATATAATTGCTTCAGGTCGGCAATTTTATTGTGAAGAGATTATTATATTGTATATTCGTGATAGAATTTAAATAGAATAAAGTACAACTTAAACAATATTTTTTTACTAAACTCAGATTGTACAAAAGCTACAATCACTGAAGTGATGTACAAAAATTACAATCACTGAAGGATGTACAAAAGTTACAATCACTGAAGTGATGTACAAAAGTTACAATCACTGAAGTGATGTACAAAAGTTACAATCACTTAAATGATGTACAAAAGCTACAATCTCTGAAGTGTTGTAGCTACAGAGAATAGAAACAAGGGAAGAGAACTGTCACAGAGCCATGACCAAACACAAAGGAGTGTTGCTAATGAAAGGTTGTGTTTGGACCGTAGGTAGAAACAAATGCGAAGTAAATGTAGATGCGCTTTGCGTATAGGTGAACGATGTTGGCAACACTTTTATGCATGCTAAAACACAAGGCGGGTGAAAACAAAGAACCCGTTAGAGAAAATGGAATTTGTTTTAAATATATCTCTGAAAATAATATGTACATTTGAATGATTTTTTTTTATAGTATTCATTACACCCCTACTATACAAATATTGTTAAAAATTATAGCCTATTTTGTAACAGGGCTCTAGAAAGCGGAATTTAAAGTCAGTGTTGGGCCATTTAGTGACGTTTTATGTTTAAAAAATTTACATATTTTATTACTTTACAAAAAATTGGTTTTCACGCCGGTACTAATCATTACAAAAAAGAACAATTTGTGCATCTCCAGTGCCAAAGTGTAAGTTTACTTTTGATAATATGATATTCCACACAAAAGACAAGGAGATAAGAAGATTTCCCCATATTGTACCATGTGCACATGCATATTTATATGTTTTTTTTATGTACACAAATAGTTGGGACCTTTACAAAGAGATTGGTATACAATATTCTTATAAAAATATTTGGCAGCAATGCCTCTTCAGGCATTCAAGTAGGACCGGCGTAAAAGATAGAACTACCCTTCCCGCCTGAAGTGTGCTAATAGTAGTTCTTTACCCATCTCCCTTGTTTCTACTATCTATGGTTGTGTAGAATAGGAATATAAAATGTACTTATTTCAGTTTTAATAATTTACTATGGCTGTTACAGTGAGATTTAATATTTTTTAAGAATAACCGCCAGCTAGCAGAGCCCCTATGTTTAAAAAAAATTATTTTATAAGAAATGCAATATTATGTACTTAAGAATTTGTAAAATATATATTTTTAAATGTTATGATAATTATTTACTGATTATATTACACCCTCTTTCTCTCATTATAGAAAAACAACAATAGAAGTGTGTTGCGAGTTTTTTCAGACACCAGAAATAGGGTCAATTTTTCAAAAAAACTCAAAGGAGCATTCAAAACAAAAAGAGGGGAATGCTGATGAGAGGAGTGTGCTTGTATGACAATGCCCGTCATCACACAGCCTTAACCACCAAGGCGCTCTTGGACTCATTTGGTTGGGATGTTTTGAACCACCCGTATTCCCCTGACCCCATATTATCTTTTCACCTCCCTGAAGGCACACATGGGTGGAATTAAATTTTCAATTGACGAGCAGGTGCAGAAAGAGGTTCTGAAGTGGGAGACAGAGCTGGCGGGAGAGTTCTTCGAGGAAGGCGCAAAGAAGCTTGTGCCATGGCTCACCACATTTATTGAACGGGATGGCGATTATTTGAAAAAATAGTCAACAAGTGTATCAACAATATACAGAATTTTTTTTTTTTCAAATACACTTTTATAAAAAAATCTAGTATACTTACTTTCTGAAAATGCTTTGTATATCAGGGAAAAATTTAAAAACTGCTCTGGAAAACCTGCAATTATCAGGGAATTTTGAAATCCGTTTTCTGTGGACGTCCTATTAGCCCATTTTGCCCATCCATTTGGAGATATGATCTGATGGTATCTAAAGACACACCGCTTATATCTTTTCGTAACCTCTCCCTCTTTATCATAAACAATGCCTGTAACAGAAAGAGAAGTTACAACGGAGCTCTCAGAGACAAGACCATGAGTGTTTAACTATTTCTTAACAGGCCCTAAATAAAACTGTTTATCTGTATATTTTCTACTCGGTCACAAATAATTTCATTTTTAAATTTAAAAAAAAAAATCTACAAAGACTTATGGCAGTTTTTTCATTATACTAAGAAATGTGGTTGATTCGGATTGGGTTGTTTGTCAGAATTCTTTCCTGACGAACTTGCTGAACTAGCAAATTTACAAACTATAGTAAATATCTCTTGCCGAGCTTAAAAAGCAACAGAAATACCAGCCCTTAGAAAGGCGCTTGTAGTCGCAGACAGACTGATTGTGAATCAATTTGACTGTAATCAATAAAATTATGGGTATTCAAAATGACAACTACGGGAGAAAATAGCTTGATGAACAGTGGAATGAAGGAATCTGACTCATCTTAATTTTCTACAGCATGTTCTTGTGATATTATGGCACCAAGAATAATCGCACAAATTAATATTAAAGTCACCGAGATATCATAGGAGGTGGTAACTGCATGGGTTACTTCAATAGACAATTAAGCACACTAGAGAGATCACTATGGAGTTGAACATTGCACAGAGGCTTCTTTAACAAAGCCGATATTAACCTCTCCACAAGTATGGCCGAAACGAAACAAAAAAATTCGGTTCGGCGAAATGAAAAAATGCCCAGAGGAGTATGGCCGAAACGTTTCGTCCACGGCTATTATTCAAACGCCGTCATATTTAATGAAAATATTTGACTTGTAGTAGAATCTATGGACATCTGCGCATAGTTTGTCGAAGTTTTGGAACACATACCACAATACCATCTTCACAGTTTTAGTTTAAGAATTCTTTTTGCATCATTTAGTGGTCGTCAGAGGAAGGAAGCAGTTTTTTTTGTATGCACATGTTTTTTTTCGAGTTGGTTTATTTTTGTGGATTGGTGTCGATGAAGTTTTAATTCAAAATATAAGATTATTTTTATAAAAAATGTTTAAAAATTTACCAAAAAAACCTCACTCCTCACGTACAGTTTTGTTCGCCAAAAATTAACTCCTGTGTTGATGATTGCACTAGTTACTATAACAGACTGATTCTTTCTTGGGAGTTATCGTTTCACAATGTCATAGGTTGATAATAAACGTCACATAGGTAATATTGGCGCATATTGTCAGATAGGGTAGGTATGGAAGGTAGGTTGGGTGGAGGAATGCTGATATACATAGTTGCATCAACCGAGCTACTTTTTATGCTTGTTGAACATTTGCATCCAATATGTTAGGTATCCAAGTTCTTCTTCGACTTGTATTTTATCTTTTCGTATTTGTTCTCCGTATGGCGATCTATACGTCTCAAAGACAAGTGTATTCTTTGTTGACATCCAGACATGTTGCACAGCAAATACACAGGAAACACACAAACCTTTACTTATTTATAATAAAGAAATAATAAGAAACATTTCATATCCTACTTATTTAGATTTTTGCAAATTGTTACCAATTTAATTTGGATGGATTCGCATCGGTCAATATTTAAAAAAAAACTATTACAAAAATTACAACCTTTATTATCATAAGTTATATATATCACAGCACCATAAATAAATTACACGCACCATATATAAATACAAGTGTTTCGCAGGGATCAAGGAATTTCTACTCAATTTAATGGACAGACAAAATTTCAGACATACCAAACAGTCCTAACTAATAAAAGTTTTGAATTTTCCTATTCTAATGAATATCATTTAGATGTATAACCCATCCCATCCAAAATTATTTTGACTGAAACTGAGCCCAGCAACTGAATTAATGTAGCTGCTGTCCTGGTTTATTGATTAATTTTTCCTTACTCAAAAAAACTGTAAGATATCAATGCATACTACTTTTCACGTAACAATAAAAAAACATGCTTTCGGGAGCCCTAAATTATGGCGGCTCAGAGGTAAGTCCTTCCAACATAGCCGCCTTAAATTATGGCAGTTCGGGGGGAATGGTAAGGTTGGTACGTTTTGCAAAAATTTTAATATATCATGGCTAATCAGCGCCATTTTGTTTTTTTTTGACATTTGAAAGGTCCCCGTTAAACGCCGATTCTAGGTCCATTTCAGTTTTCTTTCAAATTGTAATCAGATTACAAGCATAACAAAACGATGCTTGTATTTTTCATCCCATCAAAAAAATTTCCAAAGCTTAACCGGTTGCTTGCCGATTGCGGGCCAAATTAAACTCTAAAAAATATTTTTTGAAATGCGATTTTAAACCTTAATTATAAAGAAAACGTATGAAGAATAAGGTCAGAATCACTTGGGGCATTCTTGTTCTTAAGGTATAGAATGCTTTGAACACATCTATGGAACCTGAATAATTTCTATGAATTCTTTATGGATTTCTGGCAAAGTTTTTTCTGAGCATTTGAACTGTCAGTTCGATTGAATCATTCTCGTAAGAAAGATCGTAAACATATGAATTTGTCAGATAAACGCAAGTAATGTTGTTATTAGGCTTAGTTTATTGTTCAAGGAATGTGTTTCGGTAAATATTACATAAGATAGCATAAAATAAACCCACAAAATATTACGTCAAAGTCAAAACATCGCAAAATTTTCGAGTTTCCTCCAGAGGCACGGGACGAGTTAAATAGACCTAGAATCGACGCTTAACGAGAACCTTTCAAAAGTAAAAAAAAAAGCGCTGATTGGCCATTTATGAATGTTACATTAGAATTTCTGCCAAACACCAAACCTATGAGATTTAAAAACATTAGTTCAAGAGTATGTAACAACCTACCTACATCATTTGATCATCAACTAATTTTAGTAGAACTTCCTGGACTTGAATCCTCAAACGGAGCAAAACCTTTTTACTTGTGCGTTTTTCTAATTGACACATATTATCATGGAGCATTACAATTATACCATCAGTCACTCACTTACATTTATTATATTGTTATTTAATTTAATTAAGTTTATAAACTAATCTACTTAAATTTGTTGATCCTTGCGAAACGCTTTACAAACCGAGATACGTAACCATAGAAAAAGGGTGGGAAAAATATCTATGGCTTAATTCAAAATGGCAGCCGTGAAAGCTTCACCTAAATTATCTATGATAAACATAATTAGTTATTCCATTATTGTTGTCTTTCTTGTTGGTTAACATAAATTAAATGGCTAGACAATAATGATTACATTTAAATTTAGTTAAGAAGTAAGATTTGTAAATATAATTTTGATTAAGTTGTAAAGATATATAATTTAAATTTGTATCTAGATAGAAGTTTATTATAGCCAGTAGAAGCCACAGAAATTCAAATGTAACATTGGGCCATTAAGCACCATTTTATTTTTTTGGCATTTGAAAGGTCTCCTTTGAACGTCGATTCTAGGTGCATTTCAGCTTTCTATCAAATTGTAGTAAGGTGACAACATACATAGTATGATAATAGTTGCCCTCTTCTGCTGATTACAATTTACTCAAAAGCTGAAATGGACTTAGAATTGGCAATTATGGGAACCTTCCAACTGTCGAAAAAACAAAATGGCACCTAATGGCTATTTGATGACTTTGTCACATGTGAATTTCTGCAAAAGCACTGGGCCTAAGTGATTAAGATTTTAGACATAATTTTTTTTTCAATTCTCAAAAAGTCATAGTTCATTAGACAAAGTACAATCATACATTCAAAAATAGAATTTTCACACATAATATAAACAAAGGTACATTTTAAATAAAATATTAAGTAGATAAGTAATAAAAGATAATTTGACGAGTTGTAAGTAAGTCAACCAAAAATTCGGTCATAGAAAAATAAGTAATTTTTTTCACCAACGGCGACAATAAAAATAAATAATATTCAAATAAAGAATACTTCTTTGCGACATTTTGATACTGGCAATATTATTATTATTATAGGTAGGTACTAATTATTGAACAAAAAAAAAAGTTTAAAAAAAAAACAGAAGCAAAAATAATACGGAATAAATGCAACAAAAAAAAATTAAAACATTTTATAAAAAGCATTAAAAAAAATTAAAATTTTTGAAAATCTATTTTAATAATATTATACTATTAAAATATTTAAAAATTAATATTTATTATCTTTACGATTTCTTGCACCATTTTCGGTGCATATATATTTATTTTAATATTTAGGCAATTGTTTTAAAATATTTTCGAAGAAAGCAATCACTGTGTGTGATTTGATATTGTACATAATAAATAACACGCTTTGTATGAACCTCAAATTTATAAAGAAAATTAATAATATAATATGTAACATGCGATAACAAATGAAACAGATTGGGTACTGTCTAATTTTTTATAGTTAAATGGAAGTGAGTCAAAAATAATAGTGTTAATCTAAAAATACGGTACAGAAAAAGCTGTGCAAACTTCGTAATGCTCACTGATTCAGATTTTTTTTTTGAGATTCGTCTCAACAAGACAACAGATTTTCTAGTTTATAGTTAAGATTAGTCAAATGCATATAAAACAATACACACTAACTTTGAAAGCTTTTGAAAGAAAAAAAATCGCTAATGCGCCATATACCCGCTCAAAAAGAAGATGGAGAGATATGTAATTACGAATGTTGGAGAGAATGGTTTAAATGTTAGCGCGCGCTAATATTTAAAATGATAAAATTGAAGTGAAAATTGTGAAAATGTTTAATAAAACACGACTCGTTTAAAATAGAGCAAAAATCTCAAGGGGAACATCTAAAATAGCATTTAAAAAAACCCTGTGAATTTAAATAAGTGAAATGAATGTGTTTATAATAATTTTCGGAGCATTCTTTGCGATTTTTTTCTATTGAGGAAATTTCATATAATTTGTGTTTCGGCGTGGGGAACATCTAGATATTATCTTAAAAAAATAACATAAATTTTTTTAAGAGCCTAAAAACTTCAAATGTTTAAGGGAGATATGTAAGAAATTGAAGAAATTCGGGATGCGGCGGCTTAAGTGACCAACATAAAAATATTATGAATAAATTCGTGTTTTTTTTTTTCACATTAGTTCCACACAGGGGGCCAAAGGAAAGTAATTCTCCTCTGTGGAAGGTCTTTTTAGGAAGAAAGGAGAGGATGTTCTGGGAAGGAAAAAGGTCTGAGAGGTGGGTCAGTGGTCCAGGAATCCATCCCTCCCACTGAAGTAAAAGGTTCATACAAAGCAAGTGTTTTATAATTTTTTCAATATCAGGAATGTACACGAATGACATATTTGTGGCAATGATCTATGCTGTTCTGTCTCCTAAGTCTATTTTCTATTGACAGAACAGCCTTTAAAAAAGCAATGTAAAAGCAGTACGACTGTATATAATATATTATGTGAGGCTATAAAAGCATAGACAAAATTCACGAAAAACTTTTTAGTGGCATTGTCAACTTTAAAGTGATATATTATAACAAACTTAGAAACTTATGTCTAAAAAAAATTGATGCACATACAATACAGATTTCAAAATAACTAAACTTTTCTTTATAGGCAAAATTTTTGTTTGAAATCTGCCAAACTGTCACAATGCAGTTATTTTGAGCTCTAAACACAAGATAACACATTATTATTCATATTATTTGCTGTCTTAGCTTTTATATACCTCATATTAAAAAAAACTAACAGCAAATAAAAAAATAAAAGCACATATACAGGAATTTTTTTTTAAAATAAAAAAGCAAAAGCATTTGATAAATGTTTCGAAGCAATCAAAAATACAACTGAAATTAATATAACGTGTACATATACAGCGTATAACAGCACATGATTAATGAGTAGCTGTAATGTTAAGGGGGGGTTAAGGTTTAAAAACTTTTTTTTGCATTTTTTTTCTGAATGTCTTCTACAACATGTCGAGAGTGTTGTGTCAAAATTTCAAGTAAATCGGAGCAAAACTAATGAAGATACAGCGTTTCATGCTCGATTCGAGTATATTTCGAGTAAAAAAAACCTTTAAATCGATTTTCTAGCAAACAATATTTTTGAAGTTTGTGAACATCAAAACTCAAAATCTACTTGACCGATCCTTTTGAAATTTTGTATACTATTTCTACACATAAATCAACAGGTAGTCAGGGAGAGTTTTTTTTACCATTTTTTTCCATTTTATAATAACAAATTCACCGAAATTATTTAGCAAAAATCATGTTTTTCACTTCAAAATGCTGCCAAAAATAAAAAAAAATCGAAAAAAAACTCCCTGACTGACTACCTAGGAAAATGTATCACCTTTTAAACGCATTTCGACTTTTTTCATTCAGATGATCCTGTAACGAGTTATGGAGTTCACCGCATAACAACTTTTTTCGAGGCGCCTTCAGAGATTCGCTCTCATGGACTTATTTATTGATATTTTTAATTGAAAATTTTTTCAAAGATACTTCAGATGTTATACTATAACATGTATATAAAACAAATAAACCAACACTATTCATATCTCCAAAAAAAAATCATGAAAATATGCCCTTTTTTTCGCCTTTAATTAAAACCTTACCCCCCTTAATAATAAAATTATTAATTGGTAGCTGGTTCTTGGCCCGTGGGACTTAGGAGTCAGTGTGGCTCTTAGGCTAAAAAGTTTGGGGACCCTTGCTATACCGGACCACTCAGTTGCCAAACGTGTGATGGAAAAATATTTTTATTGTTTTTTGAAAAAAATATCATCAGACATCAAAATGGTCAAAATCCTTTGGGTATGTGCTGTTACACCTGTATATTATAATAAAAAAGTTTTAAGCTATTTTGTTTCTTTTAAAGAGCCAATTTCAATGAGTTAATTCATCTTTATTTAAATGATTTGTACATTATAAAGTTGTCAGTTGTAAATTCAAAAAATTGAAATCATAATATGAAAACTAGCAATTTGACTGAGCTTAATATAAAAATACTGATCTTAAATATAATAAAATGCAGCTTGAACTATTTACTATAATATACGTCACTAGCAATTTATTATTTATATTAATTTCTGTATTGCCACATCAGACATTGTAAAATATTTCAGTGTTGCTAGTTGGTGTCTCAGCAATGCGGCAATACTTTGGTGTTATGTTGTATATGAAGAGTATCGCCACATCAGATTGATTTATGAAATATTTCAGTGCTGTAAGGAGTTGACATTTTATAATGCGGCAATAATTTGGTGTTGCGTTGTTAGCGAAGAGTATTGCCACATTAAAATTAAATAGTAAAATATTTCAGTGTTGCAGGGAGACGATGTTTTGTAATGCGGCAATACTTTGGTGTTGCATTGTATACGCGTTGCTTGCGAAGTGTATTGCTAAAAATTGCAACAACTTGATGGTTTTGCAATGCGGCAATATTTTGGTGTTACGTTGTAAATGCGTTGTTAGCGAAAAGAGTATTGCCAAATCTGATGTAAATATAAAATATTTCAGTGTTGCTCTGTGGCAATGTTTATGCGTTGTCAGCGAATAGTACTGCCACATCTGACTCATAAAATTTCAGTGTTGCGAGGAATCAATGTTTTTGCGTGGCAGCAATACTTGTGTTGGTGTGGTTGGCAGGCTTGAGACTTGCTTGGCGATGTTGGCGACACTGATGTTCAGTTGGCAACAATGTTAGGCGGTCGCCTTGCTTCGGCGCTTGTTCAGTAAGGCGTTGTTGCTTTGCTCCAACGTTTTGATTTGTACCTGGGGAATTAAATAGGACTTAATATTAGAAGTGGGAATATTATTTATTATTGCTGTATCTTATATTATGATGAAACAGACACAGTATCCCCACCTGGTGTCTCTGTTTTAAAGATTGTCGGGTACCTGATCGTAGTCGACGCGCATGGTGGCCAGCGAGCGGGTCATCTCGTCCTGCACCTCCCCCCATGCCTCTCCCCCCTCGCGCAGTAGCCGACCTGTGTGTAGCGGTGTTTGCGGGACGTTGCGGTGCATCTTCACCCAGCGCCCGTTCATCACCTGGTGATTAGGGAAAGTATATTATTAGGTGGTAATGGTGGTTTGGAATTGGTAGTCGCATATATTCTGTGAATCAATTTATGGACTGTAATCATTTATTTACAAACAAACAAAAAAGTTTTAAGCAGACACAACTATAAGAGTTAGTAAAGATTGGAATCGCAAAGGACTGCTTATCCCTTTATCTTCTGATATTCTTGTTGATAAAAATATCTTATGGCTTTGAGGGATAGTGATACGCTGTACAATCACACAAGAGATTTCTTATACCACCGAGGGAGTACCAGCTTTTTTTTAATTGAGTCACTGCCAAGATTTCTTAATTGAGTCAACATTAAATTGCAGCGAGAGGGTTGTTCATTGCACAGGCTCCTTTAATAGATGGATTGTTTCATGATTTTTTGTTGCAAATGTCACAGGTAAATTGGACACCCACTGTCAGATAAGGATAGGTGGATATATATAGTTGCGTCAACAGGTACTGTGTATTATCCCCCTTAATTATAATGGAGTTTAAATATAATGCAGAGCGAATAGCGAAAACGTGACTTTGGTTTAGACGTGTGTATGGTTTTACAGCCTTAAACCAGGCTTAACTCGTGACGTGCCTTGGAGCAAACGGGTAAATTTCGCGATGTTTTGACTTTTACGTAATATTTTGTGGGTTTATTTTATGATATCTTATGTAATATTTACCGAAACACATTCCTTGAACAATAAACTATGTATAAAAACAACATTACTTGCGTTTGTTCGATACGACAACGGCGCGAGAGTTACTCAAGCAAATCTGACAGTTCAAAGGCGGGAAAAATTCTTGGCCCGAGATCATAAACAATTCCACAGAAATAATTCCGCTGAGCTAGATGCGTACACGGTATCTTAAACCTTAGGAACAAGAATGCCCCAAGCGATTCTGACCTTATCCTTCATACGTTTTCTTTATAATTAAGGTTTAAAACTGCATTTCAAAAAATATTTTTTAGAGTTTAATTTGGCTCGCATCTGGCGCTCGCGGGCGTGTAATCAGCAAGGGACCGGTTAAGGCCGGCTTTACCAAACCAATGTTGAACGGGCGTACAAGAATATAGATGGTATGTACGAGGTATCTCTTTGGTTTACTGTTTAATTTATTCCTACATCTTGTATGTTATGGTTAAACGTTCTGGCGCTCTTGATTACTTTGTTTTAACTTATGCACGCTAGAATTTTAATAATTATCATCAATTTGGGAGGCGGGAATGGGTAAAGTCTTGGAGGCGGATGACCAGGACACACTGAACCCCAGATTCCTACCCACCCCTTAAACCCTTTTCCTTTCCAGAACTCTCCTCTCCTTCATTTCCTTAAAAAAACCCTCCACACAGCATCCTCAAAGATGACATAGGCCCTGAGGGAAATTATTTTCTTCAGGGCCTCCCTTGTGTGGAGCTCATGTAAAAAAAAATAATAATTAACAGTTTTCTGTGTGATAAAAAAACAGTGGTGAGATTGGGTAACCATTAGGTGGTAGAACTCCAATTCGCCTTGTCATGTGGTAAACAATGGTTAGAAAGGGTAATCACTATATGGTTAGATTAGAGTAAAAAGAGGGATTGTAAGTGGCTAGGCAGGGATTGTAAGTGGCTAGGCATTCACCATGTGGTAAAGATTGGTTGAACACTATATAAGCAAAATTCTACGAGATTCTACGCAGTACACCAGCATGTTTAAAATAAGTTCAATGATGTAACAATTTAAAGATTTGTTACCTGTTCTATGGTTAGCCGAGTGGAAGGGTCTACCGACAGCATTCCTTTGATCAGGTTCTTTGCATCTTTTGAGACATTGGACCACTCCGGATCCGGGAAATCATACTGACCCAGTCTTATTCTCTGGAAAAAAAAACACATAGAAACAAAAATAAAATTACTGACCAACAATAATTACTACAGCAGTTTTGCAAAACATAGTAAAACGAATTTGAAGCTACATATTTATACTAGTAGTTCTGTGAACAATAGACCTTGTGTCTTATTCAATAAATCAAAACCAAAATTTCCATAAGTAGGTACTTAAATATAATACCTACTTACCCACTTAACATTATAAATCATTTATTTTAATTTCAAATAAGGAATTGTACAATTTATCCAAAAAAACACTAGCTCAATAAAAGTTCTTTTTTTCAAATTTTCTTCAGGTAGGTACCATAATATTGAAAAAATGAGAATAAGAAAGTTCAAATAAACACTCTGATTTCACATTTGAAAAACCATTTGAAAAAAGAACCTTTACTTAACTGTTAGGCAAGATTCATAGAAAATGAGTTTAGTAAGGTTAGCTCCTCGAGAGGGTAGAGCGGTGTTTATCAAGGTTCATAGAAAATGCGTTTAACAAGGTTAGCTCATCGAGGGGGTAGAACAGTGATTGACTAAAAATTCGTGACGTAGCTTGCAGTCCATGTTCCACTGGGAGATTTGTATTAACTGCAATACAAGTGACAGTGTTTTACTTCAAGCTCTCAACGTCACGCGCTCAAAATTGGCCCGTCGAGTTTTTTTTTCGAAAAAGGCTAACCTTGTTAAATGCATTTTCTACGAACCTTGACTGTTACGCCCTTCGCTCATGGAGAAACCGAAACCAAACTAAAACTGGTTGACAACTCAATTCACGGCGCAAATCAACTTTACGATTTCACTAATTATATTAGCTCGTTTAACAAAATATAATTTTTTTAATAATTTATCAATATTATCAAACATAATATATAATAATAATTTATCAACCTCTTGAACAAAGTCGATATTTTCCTGCTCTGACATATCGCAAATTACTCGAAAACTTGACAGGTCGTGAGGCGTAACCATGGCAACCTGTCAACCTGGCAACTGAAACGCGCAGGCCGCGGCAACTAGACTGCGAGTTGCGAGTGACTGGTTGTGTCGCCCTTGACAACTGGTCTTTGAGAAGTTGCCTGTGTGCAGACCGCCAATAAAATTCGCAAGTTGCTTTCCTGTGGATAGCGATTGAGTTGCAAACTGGTTTTTTTCAGTTGCCCAATGAGCGGATGGGCTAAAAGCAGCCAAACTGAAATGGAACATACAAAGAAATTTACCAACAGACGAAATGCAAAATGGTCGACACTGCACTATGTTGTCATTTCTGCAGAATTAAATGCCTCTACCACTCACTAATTATGTAATCACTCCTACATTAATTGCCGAGGATTGTGACACCCATTCCAATTGCCCTGGTGAACTGGTGAACGTTCCGGACATCGTGATATTTAATCTCTCCAACATATCGGTGATCCAGTGACTATGGGTTCATCCAGATTCAAGTTATCAGTTTGGCGAGAAGTGTCCAAAATATCTAAGGATAAGCTCTAGGACTCTAGGCAGACTAAACAACCTTAATATAAAAAAATCAAAATACGTACCCTTTTCATTCCCGGTGATATGGCAAGACCATTGTTCGAGTAGAAAGGGGGGAAGCCGCACAGGAGGATGTACATGACAACACCGAGGGACCAAATATCACACGATTTGTCATATTTGTCCGGACCCAGGACCTGAAATTGAGATTAAGTTAGCAAACAATGCAGAAATTAGGTTAAACGATTTCTTTGAAATGAGCCGGTAATCCATTTTTAAACTTATTTTGGGAGCTAGGACTAAAATAGGTTAGTGTCACATCAGCAGTGATAGTTGTAGGAAATATGAATAGAATGAAGAAACATCAATTCATCTATAGTGCCAACGTCCCACCTTGATGGAAAGAAAGCTCGGATACCTGGAAGCCAGGAGACATGGCCAAACACCAAATGAAAACCCCAAGAAAACAAAAAAGAATAAAGTGAAATCATTCAGGAAACTACAAAGAAAGCAATGTGATTTGTTATTCAGTCAAATCTTCAGAAACTACAGTCTCTGGATAGACTTTAAGAGACTAGAATCTCTGTCAAGACTTCAAGAAACTAGAATCTCTGTCAAGACCACAAGAGACTAGAATCTTTGTTTAGATTTCATGAGACTAGAATCTATGAGATTTCGACGAGACTTCTCGAAAGACTTTGAGAGACAAGATCTCTGTAGAGACTAGAATCTCTACCTAGACTTCAAGAGACTAGAATCTCTGTCAGACTTCAAGAGACTAGAATCTGTGAAGGCTTTAAAGACAAGATCATTCCCCAAATCTATGCATAACAGATCATTCTGATTCTCGCGAAAATCATATGATCTATGAAAAATGTTAATCAGAAACTTTATGATGATCTACGACGCCTCGTACGAAGCACAGGCGCTCAGGCGACATGCAACATTACATTCGCGATCTACAGCCATCCCCACCGCTTCCGCTTATCAAAGAAGCGAATGTAACATTCGGTAGTGATGGGTGGATAACCTTTGTGAATGTGCCTGTATGTGTGTGGTTTGGCAATTAGGGGTTATATACAGTTACCTCCGGTGCAACATAGTAGGGTGTGTAACATGGCGTCTGCAGCGTGTCAGCCGCGCTGTGCGTCTCCTTGGCGAAGCCAAAGTCCGTCAGCTTCAGGAGCGCTCCGGGCTTGGAGTCCGAGTATAGCAGGTTCTCCGGCTTGATATCTCGGTGGGCAATGTCCGAGTCGTGCAGGTGGCGAACTGCCACGCAGATGGAGTGCATTATCTACCAAACAAACATCATCATCATTCAAATTAATTACAACAACTGAAGAATTAACTCTTATCTCTCATCTTCCTCTCCTTGTCCTATTCGGGTCAACATATAATTTTAGACATATTAAAATTTTAAATGCAAACATACAAAAGTTTTAAAAATAGCTTAGCTTACCTTATGTTTAAAATAATTAAACTACTGATAATAAACATATTTCATTAGATAAAACTAATGTATTATAAACATTATTGTCACCTCAGTTTTTGTTGTTTCATGTAAAAATTATTAGTAAAAATTTTAATTAAATACATTTTTCTCAAACTAGTGGTCGCCCAATGGTCGAAATTCGACCATAATTGTAATGTTTTTTTTTTATGTTTGACATTCAGTAAGACCATAGACAAATAATATTAAAGACAAACAATATTAATCTATTCTCAATTTGACCATAGACTCAATAAACAATAGAGTAAAGACGCGAGTGTGTGTGTGTCAAATACATGGTAGTGTGTATAATGTTTTTGTTATTGATTTAATCTATTTTTATGCAAAATTTTTAAAAAATATTAGCATTCTGCACTCCTCCTCTATATAAACTATAAGTGTGCGAAATTTCATACTCCTCCGTCCGCGCAATTTTCGTAAAAAGGGGTACAAAGTTTTGGCTTATTAATATATTGATTACATTCGGAAATTTTGGCTTCATATTGTGTACATTTTAAGTGGATCGTGTTAAATCATAGTGAACTAACTCACTTTTTGCAATTTCTGAGTTAGAGCTTGAAATATGGGCTCCAAACCATAATCTAGCTCTGCCAGAGAGAACCAATCAGAGAAATACTGTCCTGACCAATCATGGACAGTTTTTCTCTGATTGGTTCTTCTTTCTGACGGAGCTAGATTATGATTTGAAGCCCTCATTTCAAGCTCTAATTAAAAAATTGCAAAGTGAGTTAGTTCACTATGTTTTAAGACAATCCAAGTCTTCTGTGGTTATTTTTTAGATTTGAATATAAAGTGTGATGTTTTCTCTTTCTTACATCTTTTAGATCATATTTCTCACCATGACAGTAAGAGAGACACAACAATTTCTTTGAGACCTATATCCACTGGAACGACAGTGAATTTAAAACTTTTTCTCCGATTGCTCGACATTTTTTGGTGATCATTTTGAATATTTTCCGCCCAAATTAAAAAAAAATCATACCTACGAATTTTAATATGGAGACATACAAACTGATTATAGTTCTATACAGCCAATGAATTCACCTATCATTTTTAGATTATCACATATTCGTAGGATTAATAAAAAAATATTATAAAATTGTAAACTTCTCCTTAATTACTTACAAATAAGGGAAAATTTGCCAAAATTGGCAGCAAAGCAATCCGAGGCATTTTAAATAGTGCCAGTTAATGTCAAAAAGCGCTCCACTGGATGTAAACAAATTAGCCTGAGAGGTAAAATCAATGGTAGGAACAAAACAGTCAACAATAAATGACACTACACCAGTTGTGAGTGAGGTTATTTCTAGTGTTCAGTACTGACTGTACGTGACAAGTTGTTTGCGACGTGAATATGACATCAGTATCGGATATTTTCACATCCCTGTGGAGAATGGCCTAAATATGTGACCAAGCCACCACAATTGTGGCTTTTCCACAAAGAGTAGCATAGCTACATTGTATCTGCTTTAAAATATGTAGATATTAACCTCAGCCGCCTGCCTCTCAGTGAAGGCTCCATCGGTGTGATCTTGGATCCTCTGGAACAGCTCTCCGCCTTCCATGCACTCCATCACCACTAGCAGGCATCGGGCGCCTCCATAAGTATTGTCGTATACATCCACTATCTGCAACAACACAAATATCCACATATTTAATGTCCATCTCATTTCTTCTTCTTGTCTTATTCGGGTTGCCGACCCATTTTGTTCATTCAAAAACATTAAAATCCAAATTATTACCGTACAAACTGTAGCAATTGGGTTTTTAAAGTGTATAAAATGTAATATATGAGTCCGATTCGAGCCGCGGTCAACAGTGGTTGTGTGTACCTTACCTATTGCTTAGTGCCGTTCGCCCGTTCCCGTGCCTCATACAGATAAGAGATTATTGTTACATTTTATTTAATTCTGTTTATCGTATACTTATTTGTTTGCATTCCTACTTACGGCTAATCCGTTTTTGTTTGTACAGTCAATGAAATAGACTGCGTATTATTTTTTCAGTTTAATTTTTAAAAGTTAAGTTTTTTTTTTATATAATGGAGGAAGACGAAGATAGACCTCCCGACCCAGGATCGATATTAGATTTTTCTGATTCGGAATCTAACACTAGCCAGGCTTCTATTACGCTTCCATCTCGTAAACGACGACCATCGCATAGCCTTTACATCCCATCGAAAGTTAAATCTATACCGCCGATTCAACAAACCTCGACCTCTAACGACCTTAACCCCAATAGTAACACCCAGACAAGTACTTTAGCTAGCGATAATACAAAAAGTACTGACTTACTTTATCCTGCTTCCGCTTCCGGTCCTTTTATCGTAATTGTTCAGAGAACTGAACAAGGAAAACTTATTCATCCTTTAGATTTTGGAAAATTCTTATTTGACTCAAAAAATAATAACCTTGGTATTGTTAATGGTTCAATTAAACCGGAAGGGCGATATAAATTATCTATCGAGTTTAATACTGCCGCTTCCGCAAATGGATTTGTAAAAAAAATTGACTCGCTCTCAAAACATAAATATAAATCGTTCATCCCGTCATTTAACCTTACGAGAATGGGTCTTGTTCGAGGAATTCCCACGGATATCCCAGAGGCTGAAATTGTTGATGCTTTGAATAATTCCCAAGGAACCCCGAAAGTAATAAAAGCACGTCGACTGAACTACAAGGATTCTACTGATGGAAACAAGATCTGGAAACCTTCCCAATCTGTTGTTGTTACATTTGAGGGACAATCCCTTCCGTCTCGTGTGTTTATTTATTATACCTCGCTTCCCGTCGAAGTTTATAAATTTCCAACTGTTCAATGCTTCAATTGCTGCCGGTTTGGACATACAAAATCCGTATGCCGCTCCCCTCCACGTTGTTACTTTTGCGGAGAAAATCACCCATTTGATCAATGTCCAAAATCTTCCAATAATCCCATTTGCATTAACTGTTCGGGTGCACATACCGCGGTCAGTCTAGCCTGTCCGGAATTGACAAGACAGAGGAACATAAAATGGCTACCGACAACATTTCGTACTTCCAGGCCTCAAAGTTATTCTCTCCTGCGAAAAAATCTTTCGCAGAGATGACATCGTCCTCAGCTCCTTTCCAATCAACCACCTTTTTAAATTCAACGTCATCTTCTCACAGAGAAACCATTCTCAAGCCAGTCAAACCCAACCCAAAATATACTCCGTACCTTGATAAAAAACAATTGATTAATATTTTGACCAGCCCGAATGGGAATGCCAAATCTCGGACCCCCAATGGGTGTGCCATTAATAGTAATACATCCCCTCCTGCTCTCCCCGAAATATTGAATAATAATTCTTTTATACAAACTTTAATTACCCTTTTAATTTCTATCCTTACAAACAACAATACTGTACCGTCCAACGCTGCCGATTACATTAAATCTTTATTATCTTGCCTCCCCAATGACTTCGAAACTGAACAAAATTCTTCAGTGGAACAGTAGAAGCCTCTTCGCTAACAAATCTGACCTAATTCAATTACTCGACGAACACGACGTTTCAGTGGCCGCCATTTCTGAAACGTGGTTAAAACCCTCCTTTCACTTAAGAATTCCGGGTTATTATTGTCTCAGACACGACAGACCGGATGGTAAAGGCGGCACGGCTCTGATAATCCATAATTCTATCCCGTTTAAACAAATTAATATACATACTCCCTCCGACGATATCCAGATAATAGCAGCTGTCTTATCTGATATCACAATATTATCAATATATATTCCTCCCTCTACCACTTTTATTGAAAATGAATGGGCACCAATCTTAACCCAGATTTGTTCCCCTTTTATGATCCTTGGAGATTTTAATGCACATTCCCCTTCTTGGGGTAGCAAAATAACAAATCGTTCTGGCCGCAATCTTTTAGATTTTATTGATACCCATAACCTATGTTTTTTAAATGACGGATCTCCAACCAGATTCACCCCCCCTCATCAACGGAAAAGTGCTGTTGATTTATCTCTTTGTTCATATTCGTTAGCATCTAAATGCTCTTGGGACATCCTAAACGATCCCCTCTCTAGTGATCATTTTCCAATTATAATCCGATTCCAACATCAATCTAACACTTATCCTCCACCAGTTAAAAATAATCTCAAATTTAGAATAAATGATGCGAATTGGAGCACTTTCTCTTCTGAACTAGATAACCTTATTAATTTTTTTAAAAAATCGTCCCCGGGAGACATCAGATTGCAATGTGAGACGTTTCCCTCTATGGTTATAAATGCAGCAGAAAAATCCATCCCGAAACGCAATGCGAACATTAAAATAAAACACTCTAATCCGTGGTGGGACGAGGAATGCACTCGCTCCGTCAACTCTCGTAAAAAAGCAATTTCCTCTTTTCGTAAGTGTATGACACTAGAAAATTTTTTATCAGTTAAAAAAGCCCAGGCAGAAACCAAACGAATTTTGAAAAATAAAAAACGCGCTGGATGGCGGAAGTTCTGTGAGAACCTGTCTCCGGAAACTCCCCAATCTTCAGTTTGGTCTAGCTTAAAAAAATTCGGATCATCGTATTCTCCGCCGAGTACCAAGCATATATCAGAAGAAATTCTTATAGGATTTGCGGATAAAATAGCCCCCCCATCAGTGGCCGGATGTGAAGAAATGCCTTCTATTAAGCCATATCCATCTCACTCTAACTGGCTAGATGCTCCTTTCTCCATTGATGAGATGAAACTAGTAATAAGAACCCTTTCTGACTCTGCTCCGGGTCCCGATGGAATACTTAATAGTTTCATTAAATCATTTTCTGATATGGCGGTTGAATATTTCTTATCTCTTATTAATAATATGTTTGAAACAGGACTAATTCCGGATGATTGGAAAACTCAAAAAATCATTCCCATTTTAAAACCTGGAAAAAATCCATCTGAAATTTCGTCTTATCGGCCTATTGCTCTTTCATCATGTTTGATGAAAGTAGCGGAGCGTTTGATGAAGAACAGATTAGAGTGGTTTGTTGAAAGTCAAGATATTATCTCACCAAATCAGTATGGTTTTCGGAAAAAGAAATCTACAATGGATAATTTAAGTTTGTTCACAACTGATATCCGAGTTTCCCAATCCCTAAATTCTTATACATTGGCCACATTCCTTGACCTTTCATCAGCTTACGATGATGTTTTACTGAATGTTTTGAAAGAAAAGCTAATTAAAAAACAAATCCCCCCGAAATTAGTCCAATTTATTATTAATTTGCTCTCGGATAGGTCCATTATTATTGAGTCTTCCTCTAAATGCTTAAGGCGCAAACTATGGAGAGGTTTGCCCCAGGGTTCTGTTATTAGTCCTCTGTTGTTTAATATTTATATAAGCGACCTAGACTCAGTAATTCCTTTTTCTATCAAGCGTCTTTACTTTGCGGATGATATCCTTATATATTTGTTACATAAAAATATTATTCTTGCAGCTAAGGAAATGAATTTGGCTTTACAATATATTAAAAGCTGGTTGTCAATAAATGGGATGAATCTGGCGGCATCTAAAACAAGGGTCGTGGTTTTCACGCGCTAAAGAAAAATTCCCCAATTCTCAATTTCTTTTGATAATGTGCCTCTACAAACCGCTACTCAAATCAAATTCCTTGGTCTTCTTTTGAACCATAAACTTTCCTGGCTTCCACACATTCAGATAATTTCTACAAAGTGTGAAAAGGGACTTAATATGATGCGAGCAGTTTCCAGAGTATGGTGGGGATCTCACCCTACCACTCTTAAATTAATGTATAATTCCCTAGTTCGGAGCCACTTGGATTATGGCTCATTCCTTTTTGACCCACTCCCTAAATATCTAGATAAGAAAATGGAAAGAATTCAATCAAAAGCCCTCAGAATGATTATTGGAGCTATGAAGTCTTCTCCAATTAATGCTCTTCAGGTGGAGTGTGTGGAGCCTCCATTATATTTCAGAAGGCAATTCCTTGCCAATAAATATATTTTCAAGGCTTTATCGTTATCACATCATCCTATTAAACAAAGTCTTAATAGGTTAAGTGTTAATTTGAATTCTAACAAAAGATTGAGAGAAAAACAATGTTTTCCTCTCTTAATTAAAAGTTTTCATCTCTATAATTCTCTATCATCTTCCCTCCAATATCTTCAAGAAGTTCCCAATCTTCCTATATACAATATTCCATTTAAGGCAATCACTTTTACGCCGAACACAATAACATCAGTCTTTCGGAAGAATATTTTATCTTCCCCAAATAAATTTCAAAATGTGGATGATTGTTTTAAAAGCATAGTGGCTTCGAAATTCCCTGGATTTTCCATCCTTTTCACGGATGGTTCCAAATTTGAAAATAAAAGATGTGGAGCATCTATATATAGTCCAGAATTCAACATCAATCTCACTTATAAATTACCGAAAGAAGCTTCCATATTTACAGCCGAATGCTTTGCAATTGAACAAGCGCTAAATCAAATCCAGGTTCTCAACATTCATCGAGCCTTATTATGTACTGATTCGCTAAGTGCTCTAACTAAAATTAGGTCAAATATTTTACGTTATCCGGAAGACAATATTATATGTAAAATAAAAAATCTTCTCAATTCTCTTAGTGAATCTGGGTTTGAGACGATATTGGCCTGGGTCCCTGCCCATTTGGGTATCGAGGGTAATGAGATGGCCGATTTTCTCGCCAAATCTGGTTCAGATTCCGGAACTATCCCACTAAATTTTAGAATTCCTATATCCGATGTCTTTCCGATTCTTAAATCTAATATGACTCGTGCCTGGGAAGAAAATTGGGCAGTCTCCAAAATAAGAACTGGATCTTTCTATGCGGGAATTCAAAACCATATCCCTGCTAAGCCATGGTTTCACGGTAAAAAACTTTCAAAACGATTCATTTCATGTATCTCGAGAATGAGAATTGGCCACTGTTCAATTGCATCTCACTTGTCTAGAATTAGAGTTTTAGATGATCCGTTCTGCCAGTGCGGTGTGGAAGAGGAAACCCTCGACCACGTTTTCTTTAACTGTAAAAACCATTCATCTTTCAAGAACATATACCGCCGGCTTATTAAAATCACACACCAGTCCCCCCTTAACATTTCATACCTTTTATCTCTTAACAATTCTCGTGTTCATACAGCTTTATGTAAGTTTATTAACCTGAATGAATTCAATATTTAATTTGTTTTAGTGATCTAAATGAGTCCAATATTTAATTTGTTTTATTATTTTCCCATTAGATTAACCGAAATTTCTTATCCATTTTAAATATTACCGGCACAAAGCACTCTCTCCAGGGTGAATTGCCTAAAACCAAAAAAAAAAAAAAAAATGTAATATATCAAACTTCACGTAGATACCGATTTTTTAGCTGATTCTATTTTTATTAATGACAATTTTAAAAAATACAAAATAAGAGTAAAGTAGTTTTTTATTCACGGTTCTCCTCACCAGGCGCAGCTCATTCTAACATTCACTCGTGCACTGAACCGCCAACGAAATTAAACAACATTTTACAACTCATTGTAATCTTACATAATATTTTTATTTAAAAACTAGCGAGTTTATAAAGGCCTTAATAAAGAAAATATTTCTCCCTGCGTGTTCTTTCCCGTTCGTCCCATTCCGAATCCGCCTCTCCTTCCTCTCCCGAGTCCCCTTCCCCTCACGTGTCCCCACTCCGCCTTCTCTCTCACCACTGCCTTCTCTCTCACCACTGCCTTCTCCGCTTCCCCGTCGCGCGAACCCCCCTCCCGAGTTCCCCTCCCCCTTCCCGCATTCCATATATTGGCGGGCAGGATTGAGAGAGACTGGTTAAGGGAGGTCTTTTATCCTTTCCAGACAGAATCTTTCGACCCATCGCCTTGCACCGCTGTGGGAGGCATGAATTCAAACGTCCGTCACTCTTGGATACTGATCCCTAGATTCCTACCCACCCATCATACCTTTTTTCTTCCCAGAACCTCCTCTCCTTCCTTTAATAATAATAATAATTCTAGAGCGCCGTTTTTGTGAAAAATCACCTCAAGGGCTTTCCTTAAAAAGACCCCTCCGCACAGCATCCCCAAAGATGATATAGGCTCTGAGGGAAATTATTTTCCTCTGGCTTCCTGTCTTTCTATTTTACATGAGTGTAGTACGTGAGTAAGTGTAATAGTGAGTGAGTGAGTACGTAATAGATATTAGTAATTTTCAGACTTTACGTTCAAGTATTATATTAATTTAATTTGAGACTTTTCCTCCAGCATTTATGGTTTTTCTTATTTGTAAAAAAATTAAATAAATCAATTTTTTTTGTGATGTCAACCCAAGAGACTCAACTTGCCGGAGCCTGTGGGACTATATCACTCCCAATGTTAGAAAATGAATTAATAAAACTAACTGACCATCACTTCACATCGACAGAGACGACGAACCGCCACACAACTCTGCCTTAGCACACACTCCTTGCTTCATTTACATTCATGCATCGTCTCAAATAAAATACGATTCATTTGGTCATACCACGTCTTCCTTGGGCATCCCCGACTAATTCAACCATTCACATTTTTCGCTTCTTCCACCTGCTTTTTAAATGTTGATTAACCTTTGTGATCGCTTGGTGTTGTTCATTTGCATGATGCCATACCGCTATAGAGCTCAAAAATTTACAATGTCTCAATGAAAAAATGTCCGTAATGCATTTAGTGGCTAATCATTGATAAGACCTCCATGATAATTGTCCAATTTGAATATGGGGGCACTCTAGTCTGGCAAAAGGGCCGGTGGAAATATCAAAACATAATAATCAATACCGCTACAGTCTCGAGTGGCGGTGACGGGACCAAATACCTTCAATAATCTACTATCAATTATTATCATTATCTAATCAGCATAATCAGGGTTGTCACAAAAAAAAACTAATTACGAATATATTTATTATTGTTTAAAGCCCCTCAGGCCTAGACCATATTTTGTTTTGTAAAGGTGATGAAATACGCTTTCAAATTTAATAATTCAAAATAAACACAATTTTTGAAATATAAAAATTTTGCAAGCAAACATAAAAAAGTTTTAAAAATGGCTCACCTTACGTTTTTTCTGGTTCCATGCCAACTGCGAATAAAGTCAACTCAACACCTCCTTGAAAAGTTATTAAAAGCTATGAAAAAAAATAATTTGAAGTTAGCCGATAACCGTAATCTAACGTTTTAATTTTTTTATCACTCTAAATGACTTATCTCAGATGGTTCTTGAGTTGGTTTCATTCCGAGTTATCCGGTCACCGTTTTTTCTAACTACAATTACTGATTACGAAAAAAAATATATTTATACATAATATATTAGGCAAATGTATTATACATGTTATCATCACCTCACTTTTTTGTCGTTCCATTAAAAATAATTAATAAAAAGTTCATAAATTTATTTCAAAATGCGATTCGAAACTTTGGTTTCATAAATGTGTACATTTAATGTCTTTTGTGGTTAGTTTTTGTATTTGAATATAAAACGTGGTCTTTTCTCTTTCTAACACCGTTTATATCATATTTCTTACTATGAGAGTAAGGGAGATACAACAATTTCTAAGAGACAAAAAGCTTTAAGTTATTATTTAGAAATTTTAATTTTATAGAATTTCATGAAATTACCCTGATTTTTTATTTTTTATTTCTTGCTAGGGCAATTCTGATGAGTTACAAAACTCATTTTAGGATGGGATGAGCTTACAATTCAAATGGGAGATAATAAGTACAATTTTACATAGGTATTTTGATATCAAAAATATAAGCTTCACATCAGGAAACTACTCGATATGGACAGAAACTCGCTGAGGGAACTGGTAGGACTATTAACCCATTGGCCACAAACCCCGGCAGCCTGCCGGTTGTGCAACTCAGGTACTTAACCACAAACGCCGGCGAGCCGCCGGGCTAGAGCAGGTCCGCCAAAAAACGGAAAACCAGCACGACAGTGACTTTTTCGAAAAAAAAATTAAATGCCGATTGGTCCATAGGTAATTAATCATTCACTTCGTAGAATTGGAAATAATATGTTTTTTCCATGACATTTGTGTTCCAAGTTTAGTATGCAGCCAGCCGCCATTTAATTTCTTCAAAATTGCGAGTGGTTCTAGGCTTTTGGCAGTGACCCTGCCCGTCCCTGATTGCTTTGAGAACTATCATACCAAATTGTTTTTATTAGTTATTAATATACATGTATGTAAAAAACCAAAATAACTTTTGTTCAATTTATGAATATTATGTTTTTTTGTAACTTTATTAATAAAAATGTGAAAAAAAACTTATGAAAAAAAAGAAGGTTATATTTGTATCCTTCACACATATTATAATATTTTTTTATTTTATTTTTTTCTTTACATTAATGTAATATGTAAACAAATGTAAAGAAATTAATTCATTTGAATATATGGTTCAAAAGTTACAATAGATTTAGTATATCAATGCAGGTTTTCAATTTTTGCTATAAGATTAATTCAGTGGTGAAGGCCAAATTTTTAGCTCATAATTCTGTGGCCAATGGGTTAACGGGACACGGCCATCTTAAGAGACACATGCAGCTATTGAGTAGAAAATACCAATAGATGCAGAAAATGTGAAGAGGATGAAGAGACTTCAATTCACCAACGATGCCAATGTCCCGACTGGTGGGAACTAGGATCAGATACCTGGAGAGAGACTGTAGAACTAGAAAACATAGGGAACTAGGCTCAGATTCCTGGGGAGACACACTGTAGAACCAGAAGACATAACCACATATCCAATGAACTTTATAAAAGGGACTGGGTTATAGTCAAAGGACTGAGGTAAAATGGGAGATAGCATAATGGGCCTATGGCCTAAGTGCTCATGGGAACTATTCGTAAACCGACTCCGTAATTAAAAAAAAAGTATAAGTTTCACATACAGTACAGTACATAAATAAAAGACAGGTTAAGTAGAATAAAGAACGAGAGAAAACTAATAAAGAAGAAAAAACAAGGATATACAGAGCAAAAAATGGAGAGAAGAAGAAAAAAACAAGGATATACAGAGCAAAGAAAATGAGAGAAGAAGAAAAAAACAAGGATATACAGAGCAAAGAAAAGGAGAGAAGAAGAAAAAAACAAGGATATACAGAGCAAAGAAAATGAGAGAAGAAGAAAAAAACAAGGATATACAGAGCAAAGAAAAGGAGAGAAGAAGAAAAAAACAAGGATATACAGAGCAAAGAAAAGGAGAGAAGAAGAAAAAAACAAGGATATACAGAGCAAAGAAAAGGAGAGAAGAAGAAAAAAACAAGGATATACAGAGCAAAGAAAAGGAGAGAAGAAGAAAAAAACAAGGATATACAGAGCAAAGAAAAGGAGAGAAGAAGAAAAAAACAAGGATATACAGAGCAAAGAAAAGGAGAGAAGAAGAAAAAAACAAGGATATACAGAGCAAAGAAAAGGAGAGAAGAAGAAAAAAACAAGGATATACAGAGCAAAGAAAAGGAGAGAAGAAGAAAAAAACAAGGATATACAGAGCAAAGAAAATGAGAGAAGAAAAAACAAGGATATACAGAGCAAAGAAAATGAGAGAAGAAGAAAAAAACAAGGATATACAGAGCAAAGAAAAGGAGAGAAGAAGAAAAAAACAAGGATATACAGAGCAAAAAAAAAGGAGAGAAGAAAAAACAATGATATACAGAGTAAAAAAAAAGGAAAGAAGAAGAAAAAATAATGATATACAGAGTAAAGAAAAGAAGAGAAGAAGAAAAAAAGAAAGGAGCAAAACACGACAAGAAAATGATATATTTTCATTTTTAAATGAACTTTGATTTGTGGCTATCCTGTCCTGTTAGTGTTCACATTATTGTAATTTAACCTGTGATGAGAGCAAATAACTCCATCAATGTACTATCAATTTACTGTTATCTAATCATTTTAATAGAACAACGTGTTTTGTTGTAATGTAATGGCCGCTGGGACTATGCAGCAATTATTATTTCCATATTAACTTTATTACGCCGATTTGACCGCAAGATTAATAAAAAGCACAAAATTGAGGTTAATGTACCTCCGTCTACTTTACAGTTTTTTTTTTAAATGTGAATAACGCACAAGAGACCCGACGTGCCAACCGTCTTGAGCCAGTGGGACCATGACGCCCCAATAATTGGGGTATATTGTGAAGTTGCCGACGGCCTCCGTGGTCGAGGGGCAAGGCTCTCGACTAGCAATCCGGAGATCGCGGGTTCAAATCCCGGCGTGCACAAATAAACTCTGTTTTGATAAATTTGTGGCCTTTCACAATTTAATCATTTTAAAATAATATATTCTAGAGTGAAAGACACTCTCAGTATCGCCCTGGTGTAAGACCACCATTCAGAAATGAAACGTTGCTTGAAATGGCTTAAGCCGTGTTTGGTAACCAGATCTGAATGATGATGAACCTAGGTACTTCCCCACCTTCCTCTTCCCCATCTCCTTCCCCTCCCCAATACTTTTAGCCTCACAACATACCTCAATTGGCGATGCCATAGTTTAACTGGCTCCAGATGGGAGCAGTTGGGACTCTTGTGCGGTTCACATAAAACAAAAACAAAAAAGCTGAAGGTAGTGGGGAGCAGAAGATAAGAAGAGGTAGGTTGGGAAGTATCAGGCTATTCAGATCAGGGTCACTAAACAAGGCAAAAGCCATTTCAAGCAATGTTTCTGTCCATAATGGTGGTCTTTTACTAGGGCGATACTGAGTGTATTTACAACTTTTATAGTTGGCGTATTTCTGACTCCATCACATTTGATGACCATCAAATCAATGTTTCATTTTTTTGCATTTGAATGGTCCCTAAAGGCTGATTGAAGCCCAAAGTATTGCGCAAGATAAAGAAAAGGACGCTTTGGTGGTTTGGATATGTTGAACGGATGAATGTACTCCTGTGGTCTATTTTGAAAAGTAATACTTTTAATTTTTTTTAATACTTAATACTAAAAGTAAAACTTTTAATTGTTTTAATGCTTAATTAATACTAAAAGTAACACTTTTAATTACAATTAACATCAAATGGTCGAAACTTCTGTTTAGACTTTTACAGGAAACTAATGCCTTCAGTTTCTAAATAATATGTGCTTTTATCTTTTAGAGTTCATTTAAAAATAAACTATATGACTAACAAAACTCGTTGTATTTCGGGATATTTTTATCTGCATGTTCACAGGATGCGCAGTTTATTAAATGCAGTGAACAAAATATGTGTATAAACTTACTGAATGCACAATATAATGAATACAGTGAACATGTTCATAAAATAAACTTGCAGAATACACAGTTTAAGAGGAAACCCGGTGGTCGAGAAATTTGAACAATAATGTAACTTGAACAGTATTTTGTTTTTACTGTCACTCTTACTCCCCTGAATACTCTAGCCCAGAGGTTCCCAAACTTTTTTTTCTCAAAATTTTGCTCCTGCTGGTACATTTCTATCATATTCCCAAAACTCGATATGCGTTGTACTGAAGGCTTTTTCAAACGGGGGCAAAATGGACCAGTATTCGAGATTATATTTTTATATTTGACACGACGGAGGGGGCGTAATGGGATGTGGGTATGTTCCCATCCCAGTACACCCATATCCCATTACGCCCCCCCCATCCCCCTCTTGCCTAGCTGGGCGTTTTAAGATCTCATGCATAACCGGTACAACAATGTGCGCTGTACACCAGTTGCTCTGTTATGGAGGGGGCGTAATGGGATATGAGACGGGGGGTGGATATGGGACATGGGATGGGTCTCAATCGAAACCAGTTTGTGGACCCCACTTACAACTTGTGAACCGTCATTTTTTTATTGCACCTACGTGGACCCCCGTCAGGTCTCCCGTGGACCCGTAGGGGTCCACCTGGACCACTTTGGGAATCACTGCTCTAGCCCTTCAGAAATTTGGCATAATTTTCAGATGGTAAAAATATTTCCGCTTTACAATAAAATGCAAATAAATGGAATATTTTTGAAGATATTCAAAAACTAAGAACTGTTTTTGAAAGGTGATGAAATACGCATTCAAATTTTATACATAGTTCAAAATAAACGTATTATTTTTGAAATATAAAATTTTTGCAATGCAAACACAAAAAGCTTTAAAAATGGCTCACCTTACATTTTTTCTAACTAAAATTACTGATAATTGAAAACAAAAAAAATTTTTTTTTTTTTTTCAAATTACGATTCAAAATTTTGGTTTCATAAAGGTGTACATTTGACTTTTTTGGTGGTTTTTCCTTTCTAACACCGTTTAGAACATATTTCTCACTATGATAGTAAGGGAGTTACAACAATTTATATGAAACCTATGTGAGCTGGGACAAATATGGTCTCCTGTGATTAAACAGGCTAGGGACTTGCACCTCAGGCTGATAATACCTAAATAAAATCATCAAAATCGAGGTTCCATATAGCCCGTTTATCTCCTTCAAAACTGGACCAATTTAAAAAAAAAAATTACCAAATGTTTCAGAAGAAAATATTCTTACATCTGTATTTTTGCATTTTTAAAAAATCTAGTCTAGTTTGTACACTGAATGTCTTTTGATGGCGTTCAAACAAGGCAATTTTAACGATTTTTGAAGGGTCCTAACTCCCATAAGAAGTAACTTATCAAAAAAAGCAAAACGTACCGATACGCTAATGGTTGATATCTATATTATATTAAAAAAACATTTGCAGGAGTGTCAAAATCCAGAGAGGAAATTGCGGAATACGTTTGTATGAACAAAACGCTGCCCGGTTTCCTCTTAACAGGCTTAATTAAATGTTACACACCATTAACTCTTATTACAAGGGCCATGGTTATCATAATAACAGTACGGGATTGTTCCCATATCAGATTACGAGATCTGTAATTACTTAATAACAGCTAGATATTGTAATAATGATGAAGGCTGCATGCTTACCTTGGAGAGTGTACACTAGTAGTTGCTTTTATAGCAATTTTTCTAAAAGTGATATTTTCCTGTCATTCTATTCGTAATCTTTTTCAAATGTATTTTACAATTTTTTAAAATAATACGCAACACAAAGTTACATAAAGTTACCAAAGCGTAATGGTAATATGTAAAAATACTTTTTTTTATGTTTACTAGCTGAAGTCCCCAGTGATGCCCGGGCTTTACAGTTTTCGAAATCAAATGTAGACAGTGACCTTCTTCTTGTTTGTGTGCAAAATTTCATCAATCTCAGCATAAAACTGTAGATTTTCATACAAATCAAATTCACACCGCCCGCTTGCCAGCACGTTCGTCCACCACATACAGACATTCTCTTTTATGTATTATATATTTCAACCAATTTACACAAAACCTTGACAAATTTATATATCTAAACCTTCCTCATGAATCACTCTAACTATTGGTGAAAACAGCATGAAAATCGGTTCAGTAGTTTTTGAGTTTATCGCGAACAGACAGACGCAGTGGAGGATTTTGTTTTATAAAATGTAGAGATACCTCTAGACAAGAGTCCCAGCTGTCCCAGTCCCAGTTCCCGTCCGGAGTCAGTGAGACTATGGCATCCCCAATTGGGGTATATTGTGAGGCTGAAGGCAGTGGGGAGGGGAAGGAATGGGGAAGAGGAAGGTGGCTATTCAGATCTGGTTCCTAACGTTTCAATTCCGAATGGTGGTCTTACGCAATACCGAGAGTGTCTTCCACTCTGGAACGTGCCACAAATATACTAAATATATTATTTTAAACAAATTCATTGAAAAATAACACAAATTAACCCGTCTAATCACAGGAGACCCTAGTTGTCCCAAAACATCATGTGCCGTTATAATAACAGGAGACCCAGATTGTCCCAGAACGACCGAGCGTCATTAAAAGTTAGATATCTCTCTTCCTGTCAAGCAAAAATTTGTGATTTCTTTTATGTTTGAAAGCGAAAGAAATATTGCTTCTTATTATCTTAGGAATAAACGAGTTATATTGATCAGATATTTTACAAACCCGATCATAAGTGACGATTTTATTTTGCGCCAATGTGTGACGTAATAAACAATTAATTTAAAAATAAAATTGTATGAATGTGATAAAAAGTGAAGTGACAGTTTTATTACAAATTTTCTTTAAAAAAGGAATCTGTATTTAAAATTTTAATTTTCTTTTATTTTATGTACTTTTTGGGGAAACCCCAGGTACGTAATTTTTAAGCTAATTCATATTTTCAATATAAAAATTTTAATATTTTAAAACAAAAATCTTAATTTTTGATAAGCACATCGGAAAGATTATTTTATCTAGATTTTAGAACAATTTTTTTTTTCAAAAAGATTAAAAAATAACCAATAAAAATGAACATTTAAAATGCATGGGAAGAACCGAGAATTTTTGCGTGCAAACTTTGACAGGCAAAAGTTCATAGATATTATTTTCTCATTATTCGAAGGGTTAATCAAATAAAATTTATTTGCGCATGCCAGAATTCGATCCAGCGACCTTCGGATTGCGAGTCAAGAACTTTACCCCTCGACCACGGAGGCAGTCATAATTAATTAAATTAAAACTAGCAGTTAAAAAGCCACTCCGCAGGTTTTTGCTGCTAGGCCCTGCAGGCGGCTTTTGGTTCGGCTTCGCCCAGTCAGTGTTGGTGACCATTTATAAATCCAATAGGAACTGGTTCCAAAATTAGCCCGTTCCTCGGATCCACAGTCATCCAGTGATGGCTAGTCACCGTGACAAAGTAACCGGGACAGGCATTGACGTTATATGTAATATATAGCCGCGTGATACAACTGAGTATTACCGTCAATCTTTCCATATCACAAATTCCTAGTACTTATACCTAGGGAGGACACATCCCCATGCGACCTGCTGACGGAAGTGACGACATCTTGTGGCGAATTCTTGAATTCGAAACCGAATTACAATGGTAGTTTTGTTTAAAATTTCACCTACACAGATGTTATTTGTGGCACGGAGCATACGGCATGGCATCAACGAATGCACTCAAAGCTTAGTTCTGAAATTCAACCACGCAGACGCTACCCTATTAATACCGTTCGATAATCTTAGAATTGAGATAGAATTTCGGATGATGAAAGTGATTTCTTAATAAGTATGTGAAAACAGATGTGTATATTTTCCTATAAATAATGTACGACTTTTTTTTTACACGGTATTCTTTGGAACTGTGTAAAAATTAAATTAACAGATTTTCATCCACAGAATGTTGAATATTTGATAAAATGTTAATTTTTTGGTACAACATGTAATAACGCGTATGTGATTTCTACGGACAATATCACGTGCGTCGAGGTTTTTTCACTCTCCTGAACAATTTGTTTCAAGTCACCTGTGCGGTATTGAACTTAAAATAAATTACTATCATGATGAACCTTAGGCATAAGCGAAACCCGTAGGCGACAAATATTTTAATTAGTGGCGTCATAAGATGTGATTATTTCCTAATTCGTATAATTTCAAACCACAAAATGATTACGAACTTCCCATAAAAATATTTATATTTTATTCTAATACAATACTGACAGCGTCGTGAACAAATTCGCAAAAATTACATTCTGATATACGAGAAATATCATCTATTATAATACAAAGTACATCAGAAAATTCCTAGCTGCCTTTTGCCGATGACGGCACTATTGTCAAGTTTATTACATTATGTGTTTGTGACTTTTGCGAATTACTAGCTACCTTTTTGCTTATGACAGCAGAATACAAATGTTTATTTTATCTAAGACAATTAAAATTCATAAGGAAGGTGTCTCAGGTGTGAGAGATTCTGCTAAGAGTCTGGTATATATAAGATAGGGCTACTGTAATACAAGCTGATTATATGCTGATCTGCCTAATGCACATTTGGAAAGACAGCAACGCAGCAGTTTGTCTAACATCCACTGGAGCGACCACGTGAAATAAATAAATTTGCCTAGATTGCTTGAGATTTCCAGAAGATCATTTTTTAAATTTTTCACCAATATTAAAAAAATTATATCTTCGAATTTTAACATGGAAACATAAAAACTTATTATAGTGCTATATGGCCAATGAATTAACCTGTATTTTACCATTTTTCTCATATTTGTAGAATTTATAAAAAAAATATTAAAAAATCGTAAAGTTTACAACCGCGCTAGTTACTTTGAAATTCCGTGAGAGGTACTTATTCGAGTCAACGTAGAATATTTTAGATTTCTGTATGTTGTCTGTGGTATAATTAATAATGAAAGGTGCGTATTTATGGAAAAAGGACTTAATTTTAACCGTAAACAGCTGATCAGAAATTCTGCGTGAAAAAAATATTTTAAAAATTTATTTTTAACATTGTTCTAAAATGGTCTACGATGTTCGGATTTGCGATACCTATGGTCATAATAGATAAGGGGCCTTCCATAAATTATGTCACACCTTAAGGGGGGGGGGGGATTAGAGAAGTGTGACATTGTGTGACAAGGGGTATGGGGGGGTCATCAGCTCTGTGACGTCACACGTAAAAATCTAAATTATTAAAACGCAAAACTTAAATGTAAACGAAAAAATGTTAAATTGCAAAATATGTGACATCACACTAGGGGGGAGGGGGTCTCACAAATGTGACGGGGGGGGGGGGGGGTCAAAAAATCATGAAATCCGTGTGACGTAATTTATGAATGGCCCCTAAAGCAATTCAATAGCTTCGTTCTAAAATAAATGGCTGGCCATGAAATGTTTTAAATAATTACAAAAAATGTTTTACGAATGGTAAGAAAATGTGGTCCAATTTTGGACCGCTATCAACCGCACAAAAATAAAAGTGGTCCATTTTTCGAACATAATCACTCCAGTGGTTAAATGATGCCACCAAAGTCTTATTTCTCATCTATGTGATTGCCTACACTGGCTTTGAAAGAGTTCACTGTAAAATTTGTTTTTTATGTTTTAGGTACTGAATGGGCTGACATCATCATATCTGACTGATCTCTGCCAGAAGGAAAATCTTACTCACAGACAACTCACTCAACTCCATTTATTATTATGTGTTAATAAAAGGTTCAAATTAAAATAATATACTTACAGCTACAACGTGAACACAGCCACTGGCCCTCCAATGTAAATCCACTTCCCTCCTGGCTTTGACACTATCACGCAAAACCTTGAGCGCACGTTTTGTTCCTGTGCTACGCTCGATGCACTGCACCACCTACGCATGAACAAAATTTATTAGAGAGAGAGAAAGTGACATAAAGAAATTAGGTAAAGTAGCAAGAATCTGCGGCAATAAAAAAGCTTAGTATTATTAATGTATCAGTGACACTTCCAGCGATGTGTCCTTGCCGTGTGTTTTTGTCTTGTTTCGCTCACTTATTGGGACTAGCAGAAAAGGGACAGCAAGTTTTTATGGTATCCGTCATGAGATCATCTAAGAGCATTTACAGCACGTCGTATTCATTCAGTTCGTAAGGTTGGTGAGGTACGAGGGTCGATCAATAAGTATCCGTGTTTGAAGCCAGGCGGCGTTGACATTACTGCCATCTTTCAAATGACACCATACTACTAAATTTCAGACTAATTCATAGTTTAGTTTTTATTTGGCAGCCAGTTGTTTCACACATGTTCCTCGATAAAACGGAAAAAGAGCAGTATCAAAATTCACAATAAAAAATTATCGAAAATCATGCGAAAAAATAAAAGCAAAGTTGGATGCCATCCAAAGTCGTCCATCAACCTTTGCAATTCACCATCTACGACCTTCGTGAGATACGGTTCAATGAATTTAAACGTGGTTGTACATATGTTTTTGATGAGGAGCGGCGTAAGGGACATACTTCACTTACCTTAACCAGCGATTCCTGATATTATTTGGAGGGAAAAAGCAAATGAAATTTTGGTCTCCGGTGACTATTTTTGTAGTTTTTTTTTTAATTTTTTTTTTCTTCACAACAAAAAAAAAATTTCTTCCACATGTCTTCATTGGTCACTCAGCCAAGTAACTGTCCAACCCCTCATCCCGTCCATAATTATCTAATACCTACTGATTTTTTTATGTTTTTAATTGAAATATAAATATATATAACACCGGAGACCAAAATATCATTTACAATTTTTAATCCAAGTAATGTCAGGAATCACTGGTTAAAGTAGGTCCCTTAACAACTCAGACCCATAAGTTTGTTTACACGACAATGTTACATTACTAGACATACGCATGACGTATGAGGCGTACCTGAGTAATTAAGAGGAAACCCGGTCGCCGAGAAATTTGAAGAATAGGTATTTTACCAAACTGTCGGTCTTACTGCCCCTAATACTGAGTGAAAGGGACAAATGTACCTAAGGCTGATAATACCTAAATAAAATCATCAAAATCGAGGTTTTGTATTCCCCATTTTTCTCCAATACTAGACCGATTTTTTTATATTTTTTTTACTATGTATTAGAAGAAAATACTCTATGTCTGTGCGTTTTGCTTTTTTTTAAATACATAGTCTAGTTTGTCTACTGAACGTCTGTTGATGGCGTTCATACTAGGAAATTTTAACAACTTTTGGAGCGCCCTAACTCCTTATAAATAAATAGCAAAACGTACCAACACATTGGTGATCGATATCTATATTATATTAAAAAATATTTCGGTAAATATTTACAAAATAGGGACACGCTTAATATGCACTTTTTATTTAAAAACACTTAATAGCAGTTAGATTATAATGGGAAGTATTTCAGTTTCCGGAATTGGAAAATAATGAATTTTAATAGTTTTTTGTTCATATGAAGCAGATACTTTGTGATGTGACATTATAATTTAAAATAAAACAATAACTTTGTAAACACCACTTTTTATTTATCCCTACTTCCTCCTCCACTTGAGTAGTCCGGCCGATTTTGTTTTTAACCCATATGTATATTATCTATAACACATGTAACTTAATTTTAGTAGAGTTCTGTACTGCCCTGAAGAAGCTACGGTGGTAGCGAAACCCGGTCGGCATTAAGTAGATAAAAAATAAAAAGTGGTGTTTACAAAGTTATTGTTTTATTTTAAATTTTAATAGTTATTTTGTTAAAATTAAAATCGATT
Organism: Glyphotaelius pellucidus; assembly: GCA_936435175.1. Classification (NCBI taxonomy): domain Eukaryota; kingdom Metazoa; phylum Arthropoda; class Insecta; order Trichoptera; family Limnephilidae; genus Glyphotaelius; species Glyphotaelius pellucidus. Next base: position 12,416,885 of record OW386560.1, read on the forward strand.
ATTCACTTGGCCATAGTCATTGACATCAAAGTTTTAAGATTAGTTTTTTCTTCTCTTTTATCCAAAATTAACCCACGACCCTAAAATAGGTTCTTAGTTTAGGTTTAATTAAAAGAAGAAAAAAAAATAGCCTGAAAAACTTTTTCAATATTACTATGTCAAAATATGGCATGAAGAAAAGATATCAAATTGTCTGTTTTTTAATGAATTAGCTACTAAAATGGATCATTTTCCATTTCAGGAAACTGAAATATTACTTCTCATTATTATCTAACTGATACTAAGTATTTTTGAAATAGAAAGTGCGTGTTAAGCGTGTCTCTATTTTGTAAATATTTACTAATAGTAGTGTCAATATCCAGAGAGGACATTGGGGAACACGTTTATATGTACAAAAAGCTGCCCGGTTTCCTCTTAAACACTCTTTAATGACAGTGGCTGACGATGACAAATAATTATATGAATAATATAATTTCTATATTGTAATATTAATCTTTTTAATTAACACAACAATTTTTTTATGTCATTTATATCCATTTGAATTCAGTCCTGAAAATTATCAAATTTAAATAAACTCTATTCTGATAACCTTCAGTATTTTAATAGCAATATTTGGCATACTAAAATAAGTTTTATAAACAGGCAACACGCTTTAGCTTTGAACTCTCAATTGTGAAAAAATTGTTGTTTTTTTTTTTATAAAAGCCTAAAACGATTAATGTAAGTTTTGCATCTGTGAGTACTGTGATGAAGCCAACTATCTCTACTATTCAATAAAATCTCAAAATGGAACCCAATGCTTTTGGGGTTCCATGACAATTGATCCGACGACAATTGGTCCCCCGGCATACTTATATACAATGTGCAGTCGGCTTAGGGAAAATATGGTATACCTAATTATACAAAATATAACTAAGTAACCCCGAAGGGATGTGCAGAGACGATGTACAGCCAAATAACGAAAGTATAAAACATCTTCATTCAAATGCATCAAGGAAAGATCTGCTTCTCTATATACTGTGTATACCAGCGCATAAGTACAAAAAATCGACACTGTATATAAATTCGTTTGATATTGATACCAACTTATTACTAAGGGTATTTTTGAAGTCGATTTTACTTTTGAAATTGGTAAATAATGCACAAAAGATTGTAATTTTATAGTAAATATCATTTCGGGGGATCAATTGATCAACTGATCACCTACTTTTTGCTCAACTACTAATAGGTTATTTGTTCATAAATTTTTCTTTGACTGCACAAATAATTGTGTGGAGTTTTGTGCAATTGTGATTTGCTCCACAAACTAATAACATATTGGAGTAATAATACACTATTATCGTTTTTGGCTTCAACGGTACGTTTGTTTGGATTCATGTTATATTGTTTCTTCAACAACGAATTTTCCAGTCATACTTTCTCACGGAATGTTATTTATTACTTGTTAAATTATTTTCAAAATAAAAACTAAGTTTGTGTGCATCACTTCACTAATATTAACGTGCCAACCGGTTTCAGCACAATCGTGCTTGACCAATCGTGTAACCAACTACCTCAGTTAGCTTGTCATATCTAATGAAAGTTACAAGTAATATTTTAAAATCTTGTTAGAATCTATCTAGATTATGTTATCATTATTTTTGTTATCAAAATAAGGTTGTACAACTCCTTAAATTCTTTTCACGTGACGTTAAATTTTAATTCATAATATTGTTTTATTTCAGTTTACGAATGTCATCAAACATGTGGGAGAAATTTACGGTCGAAACAAATTGGTGACTAAAGTTCAAATTTATTAGAAAGTGATGCGTGATTGTTGAAACTCAGTCGGTAAACATTCGGGAGATTTATGACTAACATTACTGTGATGACTGATAGAGACCATGTCGGCGAGCTAAAACAACAGGAAAACATTTTGTTATGCCAAAACATACCTTCCCGTTGATTCCGAGGCCCAAAACTGTGTCTGATATATCATAGTCGTTTGTAATAGGCGATTTTTTAGGCTGTTTCGGTGGTTGGTTCATGGTCAAACTTTTCACAAATAACTGCTAAAATTTCAACAACACGAAATGTCAACAAATTCGGTAATTTTAAATAATTACATAAGATTTGTTTTAATGCAGATGCGAATGCAGAAGATTTTACACTGATTGTATGAGTCACTAATTGAAGACAGGTATCCGTAGTTCTCAGCTGTTATTATTTGTTAAAGATTTCGTGAGGAATTACTTTTTTTCTAAAAATACTTCGCTCCTGACAAGTAGGTGGTGCGTTGCGATCACAGACATGAAGTTCGTCAACAGACGATCCAGTCCAGAGGAGGGCACTAGTGATGTTTTATACATATAAATAAGCTGCGTTAAAAGTTTCCTATAACAATAGAAATTAATATTTATAAGCGAGTGTCGACATATATGCTAATAAAATGTTCAATGCAAACGAAGAAAAAAATGTTGAAATCGCTTGTCAGGGGTTTTGGTAAACTTGTAAAATCACTTGACACACAATACGAATATATTTTTTTAGAAAAAACCTTTTGATTCACCTTAATTACTGTAAAAGCCAACTTTTTGCATTCGGGGTGATGGAAAATACTGCGTTCATTCAATTCAATTACTCGATCGTGATCTCATAATCGTAATTCAAATTTTGAATCATCTTACCACTGAATACGAAATAAAAATATTTATTTATTTAGGGAAGGGTATTATAAAAGTTATTGTCACTTCACTTTTTTCGTTTGACATAAAAATATTTATTTAAAAAATTGCAAAAGTTAACAAATATAATGCTAAATATCGTTTCACAAAACTATTTTCGGAGGCGTTTGCGGTATTTTTTTAATGTAAACGCGCGGTATAGTCTCTTTCTGGTTTAAATCATATTTCTCACCTACAAAATGAGATCGCCTAAATTTTATGAGAGCGTATCAGACTAAGATATACGTCTCTCAAAAAAACTACAGTTGTTTGTGAAGAATATTTCCCAAAATTTGCTAAAGGGGTTAATATATTATTTTTTTAAACCTCCGTGAAATCGACACTACATAATCATCAATAATGAAAATATTGAAAATTAAACGGTAGCTGGGCTGTATCGTAGTACCAAAAATGTAAAAAAAAAATAGAAGCAGCAGGTACCCGTTATCGAGATTTTTATGGTCCTGCCGCGAAGACTGCTTGCGTTACAACATTATTTCTGTCTGATAAGAAAGAAGGAGAGGTTTTAACGGAGCTATTTACAGTAGTATTTCTTTAACGACCACCTCAAAAGGGCCGTTTTTTAAAATAAATTCGGCGAAAGCTATAAACGAGAAAACATTTTTTTTGTTTTTGAAAAAAAATAGCATTAGTGTCATGTTTTGAAAAAAAAATAGATTAAAAAAAATAGCATCAGTGTCATGTTTTTAAAATAAGGACCATAATGGAGTCAATTTAGTATGGATAAATATCTTTTTCTATGCTAATGTATTCTTAAAACCATACCTATAGATTATAGATGATGACAACGATTATTACAAATACTGCATGATTATTGCAGAGGTATTTACAGGGGTAAGCCTGAGCTAAGAAATAGCTCATATCAAAATCTGAATTAATTTAAAAAAAAAAACAATGTATTTAGTTATATTAATTGTGTTGTCAAAAAAAAAAGAATTTTCTTGGAAATGAAAAGACGATTTCGATTATTTTTTAATACTTCCAATCGATTACTCTTCCCATCACTAGCCGACAAGTTTGACCACAATGATAACCTTGAAGAAAATGACGCATCAAGTCTTAAAAATTTTTAACTACTCAGTTCTTACTTAGTAAAAAAAACTGCTTTGGAAAAATGTCTGAAGTTGTAACAAAAACATTAGAAATATTGGTGAACGCAATTTCAAGTAAACTGTTTGTGTAATTCTTTTAAAAATATTGTTTTATGTTTAAATGACAAAAGAATTCCTTCTGCTCTCGACTGTAAGACAAGGGCATTCCCCAAATGGAATATTATGTTGTGAGGCTGAGAGCTGAAGAAGCCGAGGAAGATGAATGTTGGAAAATACATGGATAATGATTCTCTAGGATTATTTTAATTAATGGAGTAAACATCCACCGAGTTTTATTGCATTGGGTGGTCCCAAATAATATCGCCAACGATTCAAGATTTTTGTGTGCAAAATTTTATTTGGTACCATTCTGACCCTTTTTATAAGCTGGGATCCCAGACGATCTATTTATGTTATGATCTATTAAATAGAACGAACCGGAAAGGAATTGTTGCATATTCATCCTGCTGTATTCTATATATTGATTCTACAAAGAACTGAACGAAAGTTGAAGTTAATTCAACGTTTGATTTCTGTATTTCTATCGGGCGTTCTATGGCATAGAACAGAAATGTATGGTTCATTTATGGAACAGAATATAGAAAACCTGTTGTCATTTTCGCGTTGAAATATTATTTCATAGATTCTACGAGATATATCATAGATTAGATTAGGGAAAACGCGTCATTACCCCGCAATTTTATAAACAAAGCTAACTTTTAAAGTAGAAAACAAAATATTATTGCGCGACCTCTGGCTTGAGAGTTGGCCACATAAATTTATTTATAAATTCACGGGTAGGTGCTGAATATTATTACGGTTGACGTTACATGACATCTGATTGTTCAATAGCCAGAAAGAAAATTAAAACTAAATTTGACGTTGGGAACGCACGAACTTCACGCTTGATATTATTATGAAAATTGTCAAACTTCTTCCCTGAAATTGGCTGAAATTTGTCCAACATGGCGGGTCTGCTCGGTACTATTCTAAGAAAATCTGCCAATGTTCCCCATGGAACGGTTCTTTTGAAGAACCTCCCGGCGGTTAACAATGTCAAGTAAGCCTTTAATGTTTCTAACAACTGTTTTAGAAAAATATGTAAAATTTTCAAGACATCTATAATCGGATTATGTAATTTATTTAAGGTTAGATTTTGACGTCTCTGGAATTCAGTTTTTAGACAATTTTGACAAGCTATGTAAATTATTACGATCGTAGCGGACAAGCTCCGGCAATATCTTTGCCAAAACGTCTGGTGAAATGATTCAATCACAGGTTTAAGTCCTTTTGAACAAAAGTTGTAGTATTATTTTTGACAGTAAATTGAAGATTGTGTTATAACTGTTCTGTTATGATTTATTCAATTTTATGTATGTAATATGATGTCTTAAGACCGTAATCATGATCTACTGATTCCACAGACTAAATCTCATTCGTTTAAAACACATAACGTCGCACTATACCTGTTGACAAAAGGAAATTATGCTTTTGATTTGGTACTAAGAATGTTAATTGTTTTATGAACTTTGCAAAATAGCTTGATAAATATCCAGATGCACAAATCCAATACGCACAAAATACAGAAAAAAACACTAACATAATTTCTTAGGATAGTTTTTTTCTTCTTTTTTTTTTCAACCCAAACTCAGAACCTACTTGGATGCAATATATTAGCCATAAGTTGTTATAATAGTTTATCTAGAATGTTAGTAATCAGATAGAGCAGTGGTTTTCAACCTGTGGTAAGCGGCTAAATCTCTGCAAGGACAGACATTTCAAATCAGGCCGAACTTTTGTTTTTTTTGCGATCCATTCATAAAGAAAATGTAGAAGAAAATTGACTCTTTTGTCGTCCATTGTCTGAACGGACGACAGGTTAAGAAATTTTTAACACTATAAATACATATATTTATGAAAAACAAATCGACTGGTCCTGCTGCTATGGCATTTGTACCAATGGCGCCAAATCGATGAGCGGCTGTTATTCAGGCCTACGCTCTCTAATAAAAAACGTAGCGCCAAACGCATCTTGGTCACACTGCTGCATTCACAGGCAAGCATTTGCAACAAAACGCATCTCTAATGATTTGAAATTAGTGCTCGATGAATCGGTAAAAATTGTAAATTTCATAAAAGCAAGGCCCATGAATTCTAGAATTTTTAAATTGCTATGTGAAGACTTAGATGTCAATCTCCTCCTTCACACGGAAGTTCGATGGCTATCACGGGGCAAAGTACTTCAGCGATTATTTGAACTTCGACACAAAGTGCACGTTTTTTTTAAAACCAACTCATTTCATCTCTCATCAAAAATGCATGATCCCACATGGCTACAGAATTTGGCATATATGGCTAACACATTTCAACAAATCAATAAATCAAATGTGTCTCTTCAAGGAGACACCACACCACCATCAGTTTTTGCTGTTGGAGATCGTATTGAGGCAATGCTGAAAAAGAAATGGATATCTTCCATTCAAAACAAACGCTTCGAAGTATTTGAATGCCTCCATAATTTGCTCAGCCATTGTGACTTGGAAATCGACGAAAATGTTCAAATCAATATGTTTAAACATTTGTATCTTTAAAAATAATATTTCAGGAATATTTCCCAAAAATCAGCAAAGAAATGCACTGGGTGCAAAACCCTTTCAGAGATGACGTGACAATGTCAACAAACCTGCAAATAAAAGAAGTGGAAAATCTGTGCGAGATATCAACCACTTTTGAGCTCTGAAAAAATGTCTGGTAGGTTTCTGCTGAACAGACTTGGGGCTCTACCTATGTGAAATTGAGCCAAATTTTCTAAAACTTTGCCCTGCAAAGCAAGCTCAAGAGTCACATTAACTGTATGCTAACATTGTTTGATTTACTATACAGGTTGTAATAGGAAATCGGGCTTTTATTGTAACTACCGAAATATGAGAAACTTTTTTTCTACAAAATTAAAGTTTAAAAAAGGTTAAAAAAATCCATCCTCTCAGTACACTTTGTGAGTTTTTAGTTATGTATGGAGAACATTAAATTTTTTTCCGTCGAAATAAAAAGACGTGGAAAAAAATTGTTCAATTTCGCATGTAGAATCACTGGTTAAAAATGCCCGAAGTCGTGTGCACTCTGTATTAATTGTATTTGTGCGACATTATTGTAAAATTACATAATTAAAAAAATACAAATGAAACGTGTCTTTCATTACACGTTTACACACGTGCACATATTACAAGATAGATAGAGGGTAAGGGGTACAAAAAATTGTAGTAAGAGTCAAGGGGTACGCAGACTCAAAAAGGTTGAAGACCACTGAGATAGAGCATTGTAGATATATGTCATATATTTGTACAGCGCCCTTGAGGTGCTTGGGAGAGTACAATTTCCATGGCCCCGCGATTTGATGACGTATTCAGGTAGAACAGCCCAAAATAAGACAAAAATGAGGAATAATTTTTTATGACATCTTGCTTAGTTTTTGAGATATCGATACTGTTCAACTATACTCTACTATACAAATCATCTAAATGTTATTATTAAGTCCGGTCTCCTCCGACCGAAACCATGAACATGAACATCACTATAAACATTGCCAACTTTGAACGATTCTTGTTCAAAAATGCTGTGTTCAAGCTTACCACAGGCGATTGAAAACATTCCCCTCCCGGGGAAGGCAGACGGCGCCGGCAGTGGGGAGGGAGGGAGGGGGGGGGGGGGACAATCTTTCAACGAATGGAGGAGATGGAAAACAAAAAATGTTTTTTTTTTTTTTTAAGTTTATAATGACGTTCAAGCAAACGTTCATGTTTATGTGCATGGCGGAGGTCGCATGACATCCACCTTTATTATTACACAACAGGTTCTTAGTTTGGGTTTTAAAAAAATAAAGGATAAGTCCCCCTAAGCACTGGATCTCCTAGTGAGGAGGACTAAGAAAATAATGTACATCTATTTTATATTTATACTAGCGAGAACCCGGCATGCGTTGCAATGCCACTCAAAGAAAGAAATGCGTTACACTCCCACCTTCTCTGCCTTCCCCCCTCCCTTGCCCTCTTTCTGCAATCCTCCCCCTTACATCTTCCCTCCCTGCCGCTAAACTATACAAAATACACACATTTTTCAAGAAACATCGTGCCACCTATTGTAATTTTTTTTAATACAAATTTCATAACATAGAACCATTACATATAGAAACCTTTGTGGGTATGCTCACAACAAATCACCAAAGTTTCATCGCAATCGGATAACTTTGGATACACAGTACTTTTTTTGGATATTTAAATTTCAAATCATTTTGTGTTGTGGGAGGGGTGATGAAAACATACTTGGAAAGCGGGTAATGGATGTCTTTGGTCTAGTTGCAAAAACCCACGGTAACCAGTTTAGGCTTACATCATAATTTCTTAATTATAAACAGTACATATTTTACATAACTTTTTTCTATTTTTTATACAATTTGTCCAAAGAAATGTCACCATCTTAATGACAATTTTTTTCAATTTTTCTTCAGGTCGATAGGTTCCATAACATTGATTATTCCGATTTGACAACTCATAGTAGAAACCACAATTATGCAAACTCTGGTGGGATGGAAAAGTAGTATCCAACACGGACACGATTTTGAACTGGAAGGTTACAAACAACTTTACAGATAGAAAAAGCCAAATGGTTGAGTTAAAAGATAATTAATAATTTATTGGAGTTTATTTATTAGTTCAATTTGGGAGGCGAGTACGGGTACCGCCGCAAGTGGTTCTCTATGTTTGGTGACTTAGCTAGGGTGCCCGTGTTTGTCCAGATCTTGGTGGTGGATGTGTCTGCTCACCAACTGTGGGGCAGGCTGGATCGGGTGAGACTAGTTGAGGTAGACCTTTTGACCAGCAAGACTCTCTTGGAACATCGCCTTGCACCGCAGTGGGTAGATTCATACGTTTGTCACTCCTGGACACACTGACCCCCAGATTCCTACCTACCCCTCATTCCTTTTCCTTCCCAGAAATTCCCTCCTTCCTTTTCTAAAAAGACCCTCCACACAGCATCCCCAAAGATGTCATAGGCCGGGAGGGAAATTATTTTCCTCGGGCCCTCCTGTGTGAAGCTAATGTAAAAAAAAAAAAACTGAGTTGCCTGTTAAGTTCAGGAGTCTCATTACTTCCCATTGAAATCTTGTATAATTTGTTCTAAAATCTACTTGTAGTTGCCATAGTAATGAAAAGTTTCTTGTCAAGCTAACTTAACAAATGTTCTACAGAGCCCTTCATCGTGTGTTTTGGTTCTAGCTCCAAGAGGGGTGCGTCCTGGTTTCCAGACCCGGAATTCTTCGGGGCTACCAAAGGCCCGCTGATGGTGAACACGGAGGCCACGAAAGCCATGATGGCCATGCCCTTCAATGGTAAGGCCTGCCTTAAGTCTCTTCCTACAGCCCCTTCCTTGACCCGCCTCACAATGCTGCCCAGCGGACGGAGATATGGTTCCCCTGACTTTACACTATACAGACAGGTGCTCTTGCGAGGTGTAGCATTAAAAAAATTAATATATGATTTGTATTATATTCTCTTGTTTTTTTATGGAAAGCATTTTTAAGGATATTGTCTATCTTTGTTAACCAACCTTTGATTCGTCGGTTCAGCTGGAGTGGGCTCTTGAATTCGGATCCTACTCCTTTTTCAAAATGACTACTCCCAGAGAATCTGGTTCAGGGCTCGGACCCAAACCCGGAACTCGCAGCCGGACTCCGAGCCGGAAAATGAATGTCTCCATCGGCTTCCCTGCATTCGCAGTCCGAGCTACTTGCAACACTTGGGTTCTTCTCGGACCCGTGACCTGCTCCTAGAACTCGAGTACTTTTAACCCCTCATTTGCCGGAATTCTTATTTCGATATTATGGGCAACTACCCTTTTTATTGGAAACAATCATTCTAAAAATTGGTTTGTAACCTGGATAGCGTCTCGGATAAATATATCCAAATTTATTCATATGGGACTTTTTAAAAAAGTTAAAATGAATATTCAATTTTTTATTAGAAAAACTCTGGTTTTTATGGAAAAAAAATTAGTTGACGATAATATTATTAATTCTAAAATTTTAAATATGAGATTGACAAATATGACGGTTTGACAGAAGGTGGCAATAGCGAAATTGGTTAACGCGCACGTCCCGGTTAGACGAGAGGTCTGGGTTCGAGTCCCAGTAGCGACCATTATCTTTTTCTATTTTTCTGTGTCTTCTTTTCTTTCATATTTTCGTTTAGATTATTATTTTTATCTTCTTCTTCAATGATGTAGTAACTTTTATACTTTATAAAAATTATACTGTATTATTTTTACGTTCAAATTATCAACGAATAAGTATGTGATTAATGTAAAATTTCTCACCTCATTCTGTGCAAATTTTATCAACATTGTATGCATTTTGTGAATTAAAGTATTTAATTTATTTTTTGCTTGTTTGTACACTGGCAACACCATATAAATTCTAAAATTTGAAAAAAACGTGCATTCATGAAAAGTCTGTGGGAATACAATTAAAGACATTCTAGTATCTTGTCTTTTTAAGGAAGGAAGATTTTTATGGACGGTTTTCGGTTATGGATGACATAGATAAGATCTCTCCCTGCGACGAATATAATTGTAATGTATTGAAAAATCAATGTTGTTTCCAGGCAAGTTGTCCCCCGTGGAAAGGGAGATCAAGAACATGTTCCTGAACTTTGGTCCGCAGCACCCCGCTGCCCACGGAGTGCTCCGGTTGGTCTTGGAGCTGGAGGGAGAGGTTCGTCTCACTTTCTATTCAATCATAAGTCGACTCGTATGTGACTCCGCTTCTCTGCTTCCATGATGTTGCAATTCCAGCAATCGTCAGAATACAAGCGAGTCCTCAAAACTTGACGATTGTGTGTTACGAGTAAGGTAAAACGTGGGAGATTAAAAGAAATAAATTTTTTTCGTCAAGTTTAACTCTACACAGGAGACAGAGGAAATTAATTCCTCTTAGGGCCTATATCATCTTAGGAGATGTCGTGTGGAGGCTTTTTTGACTATTTTTTTTGCTTTTAGGAACAGCTCACATAGGTCTCGTAGAAACTGTTGTCTCCCTTACTACCATGGTGATCTAAACGGTGTTAGAAAGAGAAAACACCACAATTTATATTCAAATCTAGAGGAACAAAATGATGCTGTACATTTTAATTAAATTCAAATAAAAAAAAAATCATCCCTCCGAATTTTAATACGGAGACATACAAACTGATTATAGATCTATATAGCCAATGAATTCACCTTTCTTTTGTCGATTATTACATACTCGTAGGATTTATAAAAAAAAATATTATAAAATTGTAAACTTCTACTTAAGCGCTCCAGTGGTTATGTTTGCATTAAAAATTATATATATGTTTATTTCTAATGGGGCCGACAGACTGAGCTATAAAAGTTCCAGCGTTATTTGGCTTGGCCTATTTCAGCATATCGTCGCGACACATTCCCATTAGGAATGCACGGCGAGCGATATGCCGAAATACGCCAAGCCAAGTAATGCTGGCGCTTTTATAGCTGAGTCTGTCCCTAGCATAATAACAAAATTTGTAAGCGTATTTCATCGCCTTTCAAAAACAGTTTTTAGTTTTCAGATACATTTAGAAATCTTCCATTTATTTGGATTTTATTGCAAAGCGGAAATACTCTGATCTTCTGACAGAATATGCCTGAGGGGTTAATGGAATATCACTGTGGTTATGTTTCAGACTGTTCGCAGCGCCGACCCGCACATTGGCCTACTGCACCGCGGCACGGAGAAGCTGATTGAGTACAAGACGTACACACAGGCGCTGCCGTACTTCGACCGCCTCGACTACGTGTCCATGATGTGCAACGAGCAGTGCTACAGTCTGGCCGTTGAGAAACTGCTCAACATCGACGTGCCCATCAGGGCCAAGTACATCAGGAGTGAGTCCATTTTATGGAAAACTAGCTAGTTCCCGAAAAAAGAAATTGTTTCTCCCTGAGTGTCCTCATTCGTCCCTGCTCCCCTTCCCTTCTCGCCTCCCCTTCCCCTCCCACGTTCCCCTTACATCTTCCCCGCCTTCCTCCTCCTTTGTTCCCCTCCCCCCTCCCAAATTCCCCTCACTCTCTCTCCTGTCTCCCTTACTAAACCATACGAAAAATGCAAATTTTTCAAACAACTTGCGCGCCACCTATTTCAAATTTTTTATACAAATTTCATAACACCATAGCTCACTAGCCCACCAGAAACCTTCGCGAACATGTACACAACTCACCAAAATTTTAGTAACGGTTTAGTAACGCATTTTGATGATGCCAGAGCTCGCTATTACATATAGAAACCATCGCGGGCATGCACACATCAAATCCCCAAAGTTTCATCGCAATTAAATGAACGGTTAGCAATGAATAATTTCATGATGCCAGAACTCACTATCGTATATAGAAACCATCGCGGGCATGCGCACATTAAATCCCCAAAGTTTCATCGCAATCGGATGAATGGTTTAGCAACGCATAACATCTCATATATATAGACAAAGCAAACATGTTTTGATTTTTATATATACAGATCTATTACTACTGTCTGCCTCCGTTGTTGAGAGGTAAGGTTCTCGACCAGCAATCCGAAGATCACAGGTTCAAATCCCGGCGTGCGCAAGTAAATTTTATTTGATTGATTTGTTTATTTCACAATTTAATCATTTAAAATAATATGTAATAAATTGTGGTGCTTTCCAGAAAAGGTGTATGATCACCATTTAAAATTCCAGGAATGCCAAGAATTTCCCCACCTTCCTCTCCCCATCTCTTTTCCCTCCCCATTACTTTCAGCCTCACTACATTCCCTAATTGGGAATGTCACAGCCTCACTGTCTCCAGGTGGTTGGGAGTAGTAGGGGCTCTTGTGCGGCATTCACATAAAAAAAAACACAGTTAACAACAATTTTTTTGTTTTATCATAATTGTTAGTGACAGTGATAAATAATTTCAAAGTCTCATGACTTACGTGTACTTATAAATTAATATAACTTTTTTTTTTTAATGATCTTCAACTTCTGGACCCCTGGAGCCACCTACATACAATGAAATACTCTTTGTTCAACATATACGATTCTGATAGTAGATAATCTATTCTGGACTTGTTCTAATGTTTGTTCCGTTACTTTTTTAGCCCTGTTTGCGGAAATCACCCGCCTGCTGAACCATCTGATGGCTGTGGGTACGCATGCTCTCGACATCGGAGCCATGACCCCCTTCTTCTGGCTGTTTGAGGAGCGTGAGAAGATGATGGAATTCTACGAGCGAGTGTCAGGCGCGCGCATGCACGCCGCGTACATTCGGCCGGGTGGAGTTGCAATCGTAAGTTGTCAATCTTAAAAAAAAATTATGTGAATATGGCACAAGGGTTCTACCGTCTGGAGCCAGGGGTTCAATGGCATCTCCAATTGGGATATGTTATGAGACTCAGGCTAATGGAATGGGAAGGAGATGCGGGAAGAGGAAAGTAGGGTACCTGGCTATTTAGATCTCGTTGCCAAACATGGCTAAAATCAATTCTGCATGGTGGTTGTTCACCAGGACGATGCCAAGAGTATCTTCTACTCTTAAGAACAAATCTTACCTGTTTTCAGTTCAGTATGTATATTTAAAAAAAAATTATAATATTTTTCTTTATTCGTTGCTTTTGCTGTTCATGCTGAAGAGTGTGTTTGAGAAGACGTATGAACGTGAATGAAGCATGGAGCGTGTTCCAAGACACATACAATCTTCACATCAAGCCTTCCATCCTTGATTTGATAATGCTCTAAGTCAGTGGTCCGCAACCTTTTCTCACCTATGCCACACAAAAATTGCTCATTCGGTCGGGACTTGGGCATGTACAAAGCATACTACGCAGTTGTCACCAGTTAGTACCGGGACCATTGAAAAATTATTTAGTTATAATATTTATCTGTACTATATTTTGAAGAATAGACAATTTTACAAGTAAATAATTTTTCATTATGTATTTGACTGAACTGTATCCAGCTCACGGCACACCGGTTGCTGAGCACTGCTCTAAGTGACCAGGTCAATGGGGGTTCCATCTCTGGTTTGCCATTAAAGTAAAATCATGTATTGTTTCACAGTGCTTTCACACAAACGAAGTATTAAATTCTTTAAGTCTAAACTTAAACTTTAGGGCCCGAAGCCGGAGTCAAGTTAGCTTCTCAGTAGCTAGGCGTACTGTACAGTGCCTGCAGATATTTTAATAGTATACAACTGCTAACCCTGTACAAACCGCAAGTGCGCTCCATGGTTGAATTTGGCAGCCACCTACTTTCTGAAGCCCCAAAATACCTGAAAAAACCGACTCAATAGATTCTCTTAAAACCGCTAGATTGCCGTTGGTGCGCCGGCGCACCAACGGCGCAGGCCAAAATAATCACTAAAAAATAATTTTGTAATGCGATTTTAACCCTTATGTATAAAGAAAACGTATGAAGAAGGTCAGAATCGCTTGGGGCATTCTTCTTCATAAGGTATAAGATACCGTGAACCCACCTAGCGCAGCGATATTTTTTCTTTGGAATTGTTTATGACACGGGCCTAGATTTTTTCCCGCCTCTCGGCTGTCAGATTGGCATCCGTCGAGTCTCGCACCGCGGTCGATGAAAAGATCGTAAAACGTATAAATTCATTGAATAAACGCAAGTAATGTTGTTTTTATGCATAGTTTAGTATTCAAGGAATGTGTTTCAGTAAATATTACATAAGATAGCATAAAATTAACCCGCAAAATATTACGTAAAAGTCAAAACATCGCGAAATTTTCCCGTTTGTTCCCGTGGCATTTGAAGTGTTAACTTAACAAGCGGATTGCAATCTTTAGAGTACAGATGCTGGGTGGGAATGCTGTCCTTGTTCTAACGGTATTTCAATGGAAGATGCTACAAGGAACTAGCGTCATTGATCTCTTTGGCACCGGTGCACAGTCGGAAAACATGGCAAACAAGCGCCCAATATTTGCACACAGTTGACATTTGTCACATTTAAAAAACTCTTTTCTATGACTCATTCTTGAGTTCAACAGCTCGGCTGTGGAACGATTTGTCGGCCTCTGTGTTTTCTCCTTCTAGATTCGGATTCACCCTCCACACAGCATCCCCAAAGATTACAGGAAATTACATATTTTCTGTGTGTAAAAAATAAAAAAAGTGACGGGCTTTCCTCCCTGCCTAACCCTCCTGCGAAATGGCATGATAATTAGTTAGTTCTTCATTTCTTGTATATTACATTTCTGTTTCATAACATGATGTTATCTCGATCTGGTTGTTTCAGGACATGCCGCTAGGCCTGATGGATGACATCTATGACTTCTCGTCCAGGTTCGCCGAGCGCCTGGACGAAGTGGAGGATGTGCTGACGGTGAACCGGCTGTGGGTGCAGAGGACCAAGGACGTGGGTGTCATCTCGGCCGAGGACGCCCTCAACTACGGCTTCAGGTGAGTCTGCCAGACATATATGACTTTTCGTCCAGGTTCGCAGGTCCTAGACGAGGTGGAGGACATGCTGTTATGTATATATATATATATATATATATATACTATACAAATAAATAAAAAATTCAGAAGGATGGAGAACATCTACTCCTATACATTTTTTTTTTGGTTTTGAAGATTAAGCAACACTAATAAAAATTCAATTTTTATTACAATACATCTCTTTTTTAATAACTTTTGAAGGTTATTCCTGTTGTGGTACATCATTGAAGAAGAATATAATACTAATAAATCTAAACAAAAATAAGAGAAACAACACACAGAAAAATAAAAAGGTTACTGGTTTAAGGATCTCTAGTTTCAAGCTTCCCAACCTTCACAGATCTCTCATTTTTAAGTGGGTATTCTAGTACAGAAGCCTGAATCTGGGGCGTTTTTCGACGTTGATAAAAAAACCATAGTATTTTAACTATTCATTGTTTTATTAATTATTTATTTATATTTTAAGAATTCACATAAAAATTTAAAAAAATATATGTATATATTTCACGAAGTTACATGCCGTTGAAGTAGAGGGGGAAAAAAAAGAGGGTGCCCTTCTTGTCACGATTTGCACCCATCTGGTCATTTGAAAAATAAAAAAAATGTAGATTATCAGTACAAATGTCATTATGGTAGAAACAAAGAAAAATGAAGAAAAAAAAATTCTCTGAAAATGGCGGCTATTCAAAAAAAAATTGATGTTTTTCAGTTATTTTTTTAATTTCCGAATTTTTAAAAATAGTAGAAATTAAAATTTTTGATTTTTTGTTGGTTCCTACCATAACGGGATAAAAAAAAATTCATGCCAAATTTCAAAAAATCAGTTTATTAGAACTTTAGATATCATGACAACCGCCTCGAAAAAAGTAGTTTCGAGAAAAACTATTTAAAGTCTTGTCCTATTTAGATTCTAGTTAGAAACTGTCTATTGCCATGACACTGAAATGGTTATAACTATTAAAATAATTAAAATTTCGTAACATCCTTAGGTGAGATTCTTGAATATCTAAACTATTTAGATTCTAGTTAGAATCTGTCTGTTGCCACGACACCAAAATGGCTATAACTTTTGAAATAATTCGAATTTCGAAAAAATATCTATCGAAATAAGAAAAAAAAATTTTTTTTTCTAGACTGGAATAACCCCGTCATTTTTGTCAATCTCATATTTCAAATTCAGAATTTTATCCTTTGCTATTTTTTCCCCATATTTTTGGCTACCTTTTTAAATGGTAATAATGCTCAATAACTGGTTGGTAACCTAGACAGGGCCTCGAATAAATATATTCATTTTATTTATATGGGACCTTTTACTAAAAGTACAAATGAATATGTATTCAATTTTTATAAGAATAATCTTTTATATTTTTAAGGTTGTTCCTGTCAATGTAGTATATCTTTGATGAAGAAGACAATATTAATAAATCTAAACAAAAATATGAAAAAGAACAAAACACAGAAAAATAATAGCAATTTTTAATATTATTTTCTTCTTCAATGACTATTAATAAAATTGTTTAACTTATTCCTTGCAGCGGTGTCATGTTGCGCGGTTCCGGCATCAAGTGGGACCTGCGTAAGACCCAACCTTACGATGCGTACCATCTGATGGAGTTTGACGTCCCCATCGGCACGTACGGAGATTGCTACGACAGGTGAGCCTACAACAATTAATAATTATAACTGAAAAGGTATGATTACGGCGACCCTTTTGGTATTTTTCTACTCTGGTGCCTTTTTCTAAGAAGGGAAGTTGGCTACTGCAATAAATGTTTATTTTGACCGTAAATTATTCAATTATTAATTTAAATTAATCTTTTCACAAAATTGATATTTTAATTATTAATTTAAATTAATCTTTTCACGTTATCAGATATATTTCTGTTGGGTGTAGAAATGTTGACACTTATAGCCAGCGAAAGGAAGCCCTCGAAATGTGGTGCTGGAGAAAGATGCTCCCGATTGGTCGGCAATTGGACGGCCTCCGTGGTCCCGAGGCAAGACTCTCGACTCACAATCCGAAGGTCGCGGGTTCGAACCCGGCGTGCGCAAATAAATTTTATTTGATTAATTTGTGTTATTTCACAATTTATTCATTTAAAATAATATATAGTATATTTGCGGCACGTTCCAGAGTGGAAGATACTATCAGTATCGCCCTGGTGTAAGACCACCATTCAGAATTGAAACGTTGCTTGAAATGACTTTAGCCGTGTTTAGTGACCAGATCTGAATAGCCAGGTACTTCCCCACCTTCCTCTTCCCTATCTCCTTCCCCTCCCCACTACCTTCAGCCTCACAACATACCCCAATTGGGGATGCCATAGTCTCACTGGCTCCAGACGGGAGCAGTTGGGACTCTTGTGCGGTATTTCATATAAAAAAAAAAAAGAAAAAAAAAAGCAGGGTGCACTAATATATCCGATATATCCATTCTGAAAAAGTGTGATTAGGATATACTATAGTCAATACAAGAATGATCCTCTCAGTTACGTATGCTTATTTAAGGCACCATCTCACTGTGAAAAATTTTTTTTTGTCATTTTTTTTAATGTCATTTTCTGAAAGATGCATTTGTTAAGAATGCTCTCACCATGTTTAAAAAAAAACGTTAAATTGACGGAGATACTGCATTTTATGTGAAACCATTTGAAACAGTTTGCATGTTGAATTGTCTTTCATTAAAACTTTGAACGCATTTTTCTTGAAACTGCTTTTTTCAACCTGGTTGACAACATATTAAAAAAAACTGTTCGTCCGATTTGCATGCACCAAATTTTAAACTGTTAGAAAACCTAGTCTCTATGGCACCAGGTAGGTATTTTTTTTTATAAAGAGCCCCCTTCAATTTTGTTTTTTTTATGAACGATGAAAATTTTCCATTACCGGAAATAAAATTTGCTAGTCAGCCATTTTTTTTTAAGCTATTAAAATTCCCCTATGTGGTGCCATAAACCTATATCTGGTTTCTAAATATATTTTTATTTTATTTTTCTGATGAACTGTATGACTTAATCGCTGTCAACCACCGAGCAGCAATTTCGTCAGAGTGTCCTGTTGAAAGCAGCGTCTGCCGCAAACCATACTATAGATTCGTGTACAAAATTTTTTATGCAGTCTTCTATATGTATATATTGACTATGAATTTTAGTAAAAAAAGTTCCATTCATCATTTGCTTGAAAATAATTACGAAAAATACATCCCTTTAACACCCACGCACAGTGGGCTGCCCCCTTAATTTAAGGGTGCGAGAGACTAAGATATTTTGGACACTGCTCGAACTCGAGCCTGGAGAAAATCATGATTTCTGGCAAAATAGAAGGCAGGAGAAATAGAAGAAGTTCACAGAACAATTCAGCGAGGAGTGGGGGAGCCTGGATTACCATGGAAATTGGAGTAGGGGTCACGATGAAGCAACAATTAAAGAAGAATCACAAAAACCACTCGACATTAATTCTTTTTATTTGTCCGCAGATATCTCTGCCGCGTGGAAGAGATGCGTCAGTCGCTGAGGATCATTGACCAGTGCCTCAACCAGATGCCCCCCGGCGAGATCAAGACAGATGATGCCAAGCTGTGCCCCCCTACCAGGGTCGAGATGAAGGTAGGGCTTACAAATCTGATGATTTGCTTATCATGATGCAATAGGAGGACTCTTTCTGCTTACAATTACTTCTTATACTAAAACAGTTACCATTTGCACTTACAACTTACACTTAAAATTTATGTTTACCACTTAAACCATAATATTTCGGCACCCTTAAGAGGTCGCGTGCCGTTGGCGCGCCGGTGCGCGCCCTACAGCCGAATAAAAAAAAAAAAACTTTTTGATATGCGATTTTAAACCTTACGTATAAAGAAAATGTATGAAGAACAAGGTCAGAATCGCTTGGGGCATTCTTGTTCTTGACGTAACAGATATAAGAAACACACCTAGCCTCTCGGAATTATTATTTAGAACGGTTTCTCTGACTTTCTGAATGTCACTTCTGAACGTATTTCGGTAAATATTACATACCAGAGCATAAAATTAACCCACAAAATTTACGTCAAAAGTCAAAACAACGCGAAATTTTCGAGTTTCATCCGTAAACACCGAGGCGTTCAACGGTTAAGCTGATCAAATTTCCATGTAAAACAAAGGAATTGTTTTTTTGCGATTGTTTTCTGTTTACCAGATAATATATCTTATTATTCATATAAATATGTTACATGATAATATCGTAAGAAGTTTTCCCAGAATAGCTAACTTTAACTAAAAAAAAAAAAATTCCCCCATTCGGCAAACAAATATCAAAAAAATATATTACAAATATAAACTGATTTTATTATTTCTACACAAACCTGAATACACACCCTACATGAAAAAAAAACAATTCAAGGAGTTTTCAAAGAAATAATGACATTCATACTCCTTTGCAAATGTAAAATATTGTTTTTTTCGCCGTTGACAGCTGCTTAAAGTGACGCACTAATGTTTTAGAACATTCATTTGAAAGCATTCCGAGAAGTTAGATTAACCCCTGACGAGCCAGGAAAAAACGAAAAAACGTCAACTTTAACGTATTATTTTGCAGGTTAATTTTATGCCATCTAATGTAATTTTTACTGAAACACATTCCTTGAATACTAAACTATACATAAGAACAATATTACTTGCATTTATTCAATGAATTTATACTTTTTACTACGTTTCAAATAACACGGAAAAAACGAAAAAATTTCGCGATGTTTTGACTTTTACGTAATATTTTGCAGGTTAATTTTTATGCTATCTTATGTAATCTTTACTGAAACACATTCCTTGAATACTAAACTATACATAAGAACAATATTACTTGCGTTTATTCGATGAATTTATACGTTTTACGATCATTTCGTCGCCCGCGACGCGAGACTTCACAGCCGCCATTTTGTCCAGCCGGGCGACGCGCAGCCTCGCAGGCCGTGTCATAAACAATCTCAAAGAAATTATATCGCTGCTCTAGGTGGGTTCATGGTATCTTATACCTTATGAACAAGAATGCCCCAAGCGATTCTGACCTTCTTCTTCACACGTTTTCTTTATACATAAGGGTTAAAATCGCATAACAAAATTATTTTTTAGTGATTATTTTGGTTTGCGTCGATTGATCACCGGTGATCGAACGGCATGAGACGAGTTAATCAAATAAAAAATTACATCAAGAAAGATGTTGGCGCAAGCGATTCTGACCTTGTTCTTCATACAGTTTCTTTATACATAAGGGTTAAAATCGCATTAAAAAAAAGCCAAAAGTTTTGCCGTGCGCGCCAGCGCGCTTCCGGCAAATGAGGGGTTAATGTTACTAGATCCTTCAGTTTGTTTCTACCCAAATTAGCAGTTTGCTTGTTTGGGGTTTGGACTGTCTACGGCTGTTGGATGCTTTCTTGCCACGTCATTACTTTTGTCTAAGGATCACTTCAAAACATGTACTGACATTTGTGTATATTGTTGGTTCTTGCAGCAATCCATGGAGGCGTTGATCCACCACTTCAAGCTGTTCACGCAGGGCTACCAGGTGCCCCCGGGAGCTACCTACACCGCCATTGAGGCCCCCAAGGGAGAGTTTGGCGTTTACCTGGTGGCCGATGGATCCAGCAAACCTTACCGGTCAGTTCTTAAATACCCTTACTTACCATCGTAAATGGTATTCCACCGTCAGAATCAAAACTTTGCTCTTCATTTTTTTTTATTATGTGAGTGCCGCACAAGAGTCCCAACTACTCCCAATCGGCGGAACCAGTGAGACTGTGGCATCCACAATTGGGGTATGTTGTGAGGATGAAGGTAGTGGGGAGGAGAAGGAGATGCAAAAGAGGAGGTTAGGGAAGTATCTGACAAGAAAACACTGAAGCCCCGAGAAAAAAAATGCATTCAGGAGTATGAATCCATCCCTTCCACTGTGGTGAATAGCGATAGGTCGAGAGAATCCGGCTGGAGAGGTCTCGCTCAACCAGTCTCTCCCAAACCAGCTCGTCACGCATCCAGTAAGGTGGGTAAGCGCATTCGCCGTCAAAACCTAGACGAAACTCACCCCATGAACCCGGGCACCCCTGCTAATTCACCAAATGTGGCGAACCACTTGGGGTGACCTACAGCAGGGATGTTGGTTATCCAATAAATGATTCCTGGGATGGCGACACCAATATCCGCCTCAAAATTGGGATTTTTGGTCACAAAACACGGCTAGTGCCATTTCTTGCAATGTTTCCATTCTAAATGAGAGTCTTTCACCTCGGTGACATTGAGAATGTCTATATCACTGGACTGTTATCTCGTTTCTTATATTATCTTGTTTCTTAACCTCTCCAAGAGTATGGACGAAACGGTAATTCGAAGCGAATAAAAGCTCAGAAGAATATGGACGAAACGTTTCGTCAGCAGCTATTATTCAAATACCGTCATATTTAATGAAACTATTTGACTTGAAGTGACTTCTATTGACATCTGCGCGTAGTTTGTTAAAGTTTTGAAAGACATGTCTACAGTTCGCAGTTTTAGTTTAAAAATTATTTTTGCGTCATTTAGCGGTCGTCAGAGGAAGGAAGCAGTTTTTTTGTAAGGACATGTTTTTTTTCGATGTTATTTTATTATTGTGGATTGATGTCGACGACGTTTTAATTCAAAATATAATTTTATTTTTAGTTAATCTATGATAATTTATAAAAAAATATTTAATAAATTAACCAAAAAAAAAAAACTCACTCCTCACGTACAGTTTTGTTCGCCAAAACTCACTCGCAAAACTCACTCGCGGAGAGGTTAAGTTTTCTTGTTTCTTGTCTTACGTTGTTTATGTTATCTTGTTCCTTATTTTATTGTCTTTCCTATGTTACCTTGTTAATTTTATCTTATTTTCTGTGTTACACACTTTGTTTCTTATGTTATCTTGTTTCTCGTGTTACCTTGTTTATGTTATCTTGTTCTTTTGCAGCTGCAAGATCAAGGCGCCCGGCTTTGCCCATCTCGCAGCCCTGGAGAAGATTGGCAAGAACTCGATGCTGGCCGACATAGTAGCAATCATCGGCACCCTGGACGTCGTATTCGGAGAGATCGACCGATAAAGTAGCAATCTGCAATCTCCCCTTACCGGCCGGACCCCGCCTCACACTGATCCACACACTTATCTACGCAGATATTTTGGATGCAAAAAAATCTTTGAATTTATCCTTTACGCATCATAACAGACATTTGAAATAATGTAGGCTACAATGCTTTAGTGCAACTTCTCTGATCAAATATAAGTCCGTCAGCCGCATAGATAAGCGTGTCAAGCTGTAACAGTTCTTTAACCTGCGGATATAAATATATTAGTGGGATTCAACACGATTCACACCAATCTAACGTAACCTAACTTAATCGTCAGACTTATTGAGGTATCTCCATATTATCAATGCTTTCATAAAATATGTATTTTTTTATGTGTGCTGAAGAAAAACTCTGTTATTTATTACATGTATGTAGAATCTGAATTTTCTTTATTGATTGTAATTTTTGGAAATGAAAATAATTATTTTCGTATAGGCAACAAATTTACTTTTGTGTTGTCTGGCTGGATTTTTAGATATTTTCTTTTGTAAATATTTTATAGCGTAAGTAAAAAAAATAAATGATAATTTATGTAATTTGGTTTATTTTTAATTTAACAACCTATCTACGGAGAGAGGATGGACTGCCACACAGCTCAATCTTGGCACACACTCCTTGCTACGTTCACACATTGTCTCATGCATACACTTCTGTTAGTCCCTTGACAAGGCCCTTTTATTAAAATAAAATTTCAACGGTGGCGGTCGGCAGAGAGGATGAAACGTCATACAATTCAGTCTTGCTTCATTTACATTCACACATGAACAATTTGCCCTTCACTTTTTTTTAACTAGCTTCACACAGGAGGCCCTGAGGAAAATAATCCCCCTCAGGGCCTATGCCATCTTTGGGGATGCTGTGTGGAGTGTATTTTTAGGGAAAGAGGCAGTTCCGGGAAGAAAAAAAAGGGGTGGGTAGGAATCTGGGGGTCAGTGTGTCCAGGAGTGACGGATGAATGAATTCATCCCTTCAACTGTGGTCAAAAGTCTCCCTCAATCAGTCTCTCCTGATCCGATGTGCCACGCAGTTGTGAGCAGACGCATCTGCCGCCAAGACCCAGACAAACCTAACCCCATGAACCCGGGCACCCCTACTAAGTCACCAAACGTAGGAAACCACTTGGGATGACCTATGGCAGAGGTTGGTTATCCAATACTGTTCCTGCACTGTTCCTTGTCCAATTGCTTTACATATCCAAGCCATCTAACCTCTCTTTTTTATTCACAATGCTTACTTTGGTTTCTCATTTTTTTCCAAAGCAAAGCAGTCCAACAAGTTTGATGAACAAAAGTGTTAAATCTGGTTCAAAACTATTGTTAGGAGAGTCCCAACTTCCTGGAGCCAGTGGGACTGATCTTCATATTTGGGGTATTTTTGAGGCTGGAGGAAGAGGGGAAGGATGGTACAGGTAAATCCCTTTAAATAAAGGTTGTAATAAATGTAAATAAAATAAAACTTCTATAAATTGTTCTTCTCATCCGCTAGGAATAACGCTGTCAAACCAACTGAGCAGTTGTTATTGGCTTTATGGTTTTATGCGACTGGGTCAATGCAAAGAGTACTTGGAGATATTGCAAATACACACAAAAGTACAGTGTGTAAAATAATTTTTAATGTGTCAAAGGCCATAGCATCACTCAACAAAAATTTCATATCAATGCCTAGAAGTGACGCTGAAATGTTGGAAAATAATGTGAAATTTCACAAATTGGCAATTTCCAAACGTCTTAGGAGCCATTGATCGTACCCATATATCAATAACATCTCCCATCACAACATAACATCTCCCCAATTACAAAATATACACAAGACGATGCAATCACAGACATTGCGCATAGAACTCACTGAATGTTTGACAATTGTATCCATCATACCCATCATAAATATACCAAACCACCCACGTATCCATTTTCCATTATCAAAGTATCTGTCGGTTTGACATTTATTGTGTGTGTTGCCACATGAAAAAATATATGAACAGTTCCCAATACGAAAGTTTGGGAATTAGACTGTTTATCATGCTGTCATCCCTGTTTACCTTTAAAGCTGGTTCACACACAGCTATCAAATATAAAATATCATAGCACGCCAAATAACGCTCTCCATACAACCCCTTCAGACCGTTCACACCTAGCGCAGATCAATCATAGACAATACACATCTTAGACGTAACTGCTCCAGAGGCGATATACGAAAAGATAAGTCTCCCCCTCTCGGACGAAAACAGGAGAGGGGGTCATTGTAATTACGGAGCTGCCTAGACCGGTGGATGACAGATGTCAAGTTGACAGATTTCAGTACAAAAAATGTGCATTCCGCTGCCGTTCTCTAATTCAACTGACTGACTGAGTCGTGTGAAAGTACGAAAGATAAGCGCTCGCGGTTCAGCAGATTTATAGCTCTGTGTGACGAGTTTTTACTTTTGCAGTTGGTGTCATGATAAAACTCATTTTACCGTAAATGTCAAATGTACTGCTAAAGTAACTGTGAACTGCACAGCTAAAAGTAAAGGTAAATGAAAAAACCCACCCTTAGCCTGCAAGAGAATGAGATAGAACAGGGTAAATAGTACAGAGCGCGCCTGTAGGGTGTGGCAGCATAACTTCCTTTTTTCAAAACTTAATAAAACCCATTGTATGAATCTGAAAATTATGATTTGTTTTTTATAATGTAGGCACATACCTAAAGTTTTGTTTTACTTAGTTTTTGAAGATCAAATCAGGTAGGTGACGTCCTAGGCGCAGGTCGTAGGCGCGCTGGGTTGCGGTCACAGAACATCCGTTCGAAAAGTAGGTCTGAACCGCAAACGCACGCTCCTCACTGCTCCAACGCATGATGGCGTCTAAACTGTGTCGGGACAAAACTTTATAGTTCCGCCTCTCAAACGAGATTACTAGCGCTCCTCTACGACATCAACCGACTGAATGGCACGCATTTTAAAAAAGGAAGTTATGCTGTCGCACCCTGTATAATCGTCTCCTCTTTGCATGGTGCTTCATAGCCTCCCCACTCTTATCTACTTTAGTTTTCTGAAGGTTTCGCTTCTACCGCATGTGAACTGCATACAATTTTTTTTCCTCAGGGTCTCCTAGGCGGAGCTAATGTTAAAAAAAACTGCACAAGAATCCCAATCGTCAGATTTTTTTGGATTAAACATATTACTTCTATTTGAAGAAGAAAGAACATCTATTATTAGAACATCTATTCTCGAGAAACATTTTCGAATCACGAAACTACTCAACAGGAGGCTTGTCGCTGATCAGATGCTCCTGTACAAAATTATTAACTCAAAAGTTGACTGCCCGGATTTGCTAAACAAAATAAATTTCCACACGTCGATCCGATATAGTAGACAAAATACCCTTTTCTATATTGATAGATGCAACACCAATTCCAATCAAAATGAATTTATGCAAAGGACATGTAACTACTATAACAACAAATTTGCAAATATAGACACACGTGCTGACATATTTACTGCTGGTTACTGTCGCTACAGAACTTCACTGTATAACATTCTAGGTGCGAATAACACATATTCATGACTATTAAATTAATTGTATCTAATATTTTTATATTACTTGCAACTTTCCCTTAACTTTCCCTTATCCCTCTCCTCTCCTTACCCTTCCCAATCCAAATCCCTATTTTGCAGTCTATTTCAGTTATAATCACACTTATTTTATTGTTGTGTATTGGTTTATCATTTGTTGAATTCAGATTTGTACTATTATTTTTTTTTTTAATTGCTGCTTAATTCTGTTTTATTTTTCTTCATTTTTCTTAAATAGTCTAGTTTACATTTAGTTAGTTTTGTTTCTAAATACCTATATGTGAACATTAATAATTGGTCTGTTTTTTTTATCATCCTCTTATGTTTATTATATTACTGACTGTTTAGGTTCCTCAAATAAATAAATAAATTATAAGAAGACTGTTTGAAAATGTAAGTGACAACAATTAGCTACATAAATATTCATCCAAAGCTAATAAATAAAACATTATCTTATCAAACGACTTATCATTTTATGATTGGTTGTTGGGTGCACATAATTGTAATGTTTACTTACAATAAAACCCGTTATGATTCACAGATAATCCTTGCAGATATAAATACAGGAAATATGCAATGTTACCACAAATGTCAACATGAAATCATTTATTGGTCTGTTTTTTCAATGCGCGTTAAAAATTGAGCAAAATATTTTAATGTAATAATATGTACAGGCATTGTTTGTATGGGTCTTGTATTATAAATTTTTAAATTTTGATAAAATGATCAATTTTTTATTTTTTACTAGCGGGTACCTAGCATGCGTTGCATTGCCATTCAAAGAAATAAATTGTTTCTCCCTGCTTGTCTTTTCCCATGCTTCACCGCTCTCCCCCCCCTCCCGCGTTCCCTTCCATCTTCCCCGCCTTCCCCTCCCTCGTCTTCCTTCGTTACCTCCTTCGTTACCCTCCCCCTCTTGCCTTCCCTCCCTGTAGCAAAAATTTATGAAATACACACATTTTCAAACCACTTGTGCACCACCTGTAGTTATACAAATTTCGTAATGCCAGAGCTTACCATTGTATAAAGCCTACAACCTTCGCAGGCGTGCGCACAACAAATCACCAAAGTTTCATCACAATCGGATGAACGGTATGGCAGCGTTTAAAATACAAACAAAAAAATATTGTTAATGTATATAAGACTAGCGGGTACCCGGCATGCGTTGCAATGCCATTCAAAGAAATAAATTGTTTCTCCCTGCATGTCCTTTCCCATGCGTCCCCGTTCCCCTCCTGCGTCTCCTTCCCCTCCAACGTTCCCCTTCCACCTTCACCTCCTTCCCCTCCCTCGTCATCCCTCCCGCGAACCCCACTCCTTTGTTACCCACCCATTCCTACCTTCCCTCCTTTCAGCTAAAATTTATGAAATACACACATTTTAAAACCACTCGCGCACCACCTGTATTAAAACAAATTTCATAATGCCAGAGCTTACCATTGTATAAAGCCTATAACCTTCGCAGGCGTGCGCACAACAAATTACCAAAGTTTCATCACAATCTGCCATACCGTGGCAGCGTATTGAATACGAACAAAAAATATTGATTTTTGAATATAAGATTTATTTATACCTGGCATTCCAATCTTGTCACTAATAGCTGGATAAAACAGAATAGTGAAAAAAATAACATTATAAAAGAACGGAAACACCCCAGGGTCGAGGGGCAAGGCTATAACTAGCAATCCGAAGATCGCTGGTTCAAATCTTGGCGTGTGCTAGTAAATTTTATTTAATTCAATAAAAATAATAGGCGATATATTTGCGGCACGTTCCAAATACTCTCAGTATCGCCCTGGTGTAAGACCACCCTTTAGAATTGAAACGATGCTTGAAATTTTAGTGACGAGATCTCAGAAACCTGGATAAATTTCTTACAGGAGTTGTTGCAAAATTCCTGTACATAATGGAGTTTATAGCAAACAATATGTATTTATTAAAACAGAGTTTGAAATCTACATATGTGACTATGCCATGGGAAGAAATAGTGTTTTGTTTAGTGATGTTTGTATCGGCGCACACAATTCAAAGTGATCTGAATGTATTTTCATTATTTGTTTTTGGGGTGTTATGCCATGTTGCGCTACCTCCTTCTTTATCTAACGTTTCGAAACGTTGGCTAAAGAAGGAGGTAGCACAACACAGCATAACACCCCAAGATCAAATAACGAAAATACTTTTGGCCGTGAAAATCTAAAAACTTATCCGATCTGAATGTAGTATACAGCACTGTTTTAAGTAACTAG
The DNA here is from genome assembly GCA_936435175.1 of Glyphotaelius pellucidus. Taxonomy (NCBI): domain Eukaryota; kingdom Metazoa; phylum Arthropoda; class Insecta; order Trichoptera; family Limnephilidae; genus Glyphotaelius; species Glyphotaelius pellucidus. The sequence continues at coordinate 12,445,132 of OW386560.1, forward strand.
ATTAACACCTTCCTCTACCCCGTCACCTTCCCCTCCCAACTACCTTTAGCCTCACAACCAATCGGGGATGCCATGGTCTTACTGGCTCCAAATGCTTGGAATAAGTTAGGTTACATTTGTTATTTTCTTCAATGTTCTGTTTTGTATAAACAAGACTACTTCAGGTTTCTTTTATTATTATATTATTATCAATATTTAACAACAAAATTAAAACCTTGATAATTTACAAAAAAAATACATTTAAAAAAAATCTCATTTAAAGTCAGTTTCATCCAAAGCATTAATTTAATAAATGTGTCCCTAGAGATAGTGATAACTTTTCTGAGAATCATTGTGAAGCATTATTACGATTAACTTGTGAACATTTTAAGTGTTGCCTTCTCAAAGAGACTTGTTGCATGTGGTTGGCACAATTTAATGTAGTTGTTTATAAATTTGACTAAAAATTAATATTTATTATTTAATTGTAGTGATATTCATTTTGTTTGTGACTTCAAAACCTGTGTGTCTGGTAAAAATACAGTTTCGGCTCCAGCCAAAAAGCGAAGATCTCCCTGATAATAGTCGATAAGAGAGGCCAACAGAAGAAAAGAGCATTGTTTAGTATGTTTAACAAAAAATGAACAAAGAAGACAAAGTTTGTGAAGCAATTAGGTGTGGCAATGTGGACAGCTTTGATAAGCTTGTAACTCAATTGCAGCAGAAGTATTCTACAGAAGAAATATGTTCTCTCATATCTGCTGCTTACCATCAACTCCAGCTGAACAATGTCCTGCTGGCGGATGGAATGGATTTCATTGTTCAATACAAATTAATAAATCTTACCTTCTTCTCAACAAATGATACATTCATTCCACTGACGGCAAGCGAAATTGAAGAACGTTTATGTTTAGTTCTGGAAAAGATTAATGTTCTCAGAAGCCTGGATAACTTTCTTCCAGGAGTTGATGCAAAATTCCTGTACATTGTGAAGTTTATAGCAAACAACCTGTATATTTTAAAGCAGAGTTTGAAATCTACGTATGTGACTATGCCATGGGAAGAAATAGTGTTTTGTTTAGTGATATTTGTATCGGCGCACACAATTCAAAGTGATCTCAATGTAGTCTACCGCACCGTATTGAGTAAGAGAAGCATTTTGAAAAAGATTGGTGATTTTTGTAAGTCTTTGGAAGATTTAAAGTTGAATTTTAACACCCTGGATGCGAGCAAACTTAATGTTTCAACAAGAAGTGGTCGGCAGAAAGTGATTGCTGGCATTTTGGATGTTCATCCCGAATTCCAAGACTTATACAATGATTATAAAGATGTTAGAGATATATACTCTCTCGATAAGATGAAGGGATGTGTGGATGCGGCCCTGGTGGCAAATTGTGGAACTAGGGAGGGGCAATTGACAGTTAAGAGGAGTTTGCAACTTCTAGGAGAGCATTTAAAAGATACTCTCGAGTCTCCAAACTTATCGGAATCTGTGAGTGATTTGCTCCTAATGTCGGCCCCTCAAGAAACTAAGCAAGTCCTCACAGCTTTGAGAAACTCCTTAGCCCATGCACATATTCTTCAACAAATGGCTGGAGATCAAGTAGCCAAGTTCTACACCAACATTCAGAATGACATCAAAAAGATCGGCATTGTGATTGCACAAATTCTTTACTCCCACAAAATAGAGAAAATCAAAATTACTTTGTCCAAAATCACAAAAGCCAAAGACTTAGACAAGATTGACGAGTGTCTCGACGTGTTTGAAGATATGCTTGCCTTAGAAAAGCCTGATTTGCTTCGCATTGATCAACAAACGATAGAGCAACAAAAGATCGAAGAACTATTTGCAAAATTCTGTCACAATATTGCCAATAAAACAAAGTACGAAGAAAATATTATTCAAAAGATCAGTGACATAATCCACAGCACAAAAGATACCAAAAAGATGCTCGAAGAATACTCAGTTGGATTGGTAATGATGAAAAATTTTAGTGACCATTATTTACACAACGGAGTCCACCGGGTGCAGAATAACAATATTATCCAGTTGAAATGTGCCGCCTTAATGATCCTGAACAAACTATCACCCCAGAAGTCGGCAAACACGTTCAGCTACCAAACAGTACACGATTTGGGCAATCTCTTGGTTGAATTCTATGAGAGTATCAAGCCACGACTCTCTCACGATGAGAGTCTGTCAATCCTAGATATTATTTATGAAATTTATCGAATTTTGGCCTACGAAACAAACAGCATTCGATGGATAGACGAATTTAAAGAAAAAGTAGGAAAAAACACACCAAAAAAGAAAGGAAATGAACCAATCAAGACAAAGAACCTTAAAAAGAAACCTGTTGTAGAGACAGTTGCAGCAGATGTAGAACTAACTCAGAAGCTATCCGAATTAAAAAAGATTATATGCAATGTTACTGAAAGCAAAATATTGCTAAATTGTGTGAGTAAAAATAAAAGGTTTGTGATTGAATCGCTTGTTCTGGACATCTTGTCTGATTTGGACAGTTCCAAGTGCCTGGTGGGAAGTGTGCTCTTTATAGAGACCGATGCTCCCATTCTAACTGGCAAAATTCTAAGAAACTACTTGGCGCATGGAAATCCATTGGTCGATACATTCTTCTCAGATTCCTTTCTGGCCGTGTTCTCAACTGCAAGAATTCTGGTGGATAATGCGATTACTTATGAAAAGAAAATTGGTAAAATTGATGAGCACAATATTGACAGATTGAAGAATAAGTATGATAAAGATTTGAATGTAATTGACAAGCAAGGAGAATTGTGCAAAGCTTTGACTGAAGGAAATCTATCTGATTTGAAGAAGTGTTTGGAACAGGGAGGCGATGCTCATTATCGAAGTCTTCACTTGTTGACTACGCTGCATCTATCTGCTCGTGGTTCAAGTCTGGAAGTAATCCAGTTTCTACTGAAGGAGAAGTTCTTAGAAGCAAATGCTGCAGATATTTATGGTCAAACTGCACTCCACTGTGCCGCTGCTTACGGGAGGACATCTGTTATAACATTTCTTGTGGAAGAAGCCGGGCTATTTGTCAATCGTACGGATAAGATCGGTCGAACGCCTTTGCATATTGCTGCTTCAGAAGGACGAGCGGAAAGTGTGAGAGAGTTGCTGAGACTCGGGGCTGACAGCACAATGCGAGATATCCATTGCGAGGGAATTTTGCACATTGCCGTAAGGAATAATCACATTGACTCCGTGAAGGCTTTATTGGAAGATGATAATGTCAGCATAGAAGATTATGAATCCAATACTGGTTTGAATTCTCTTCATCTGGCTGCGGAGTACGGCCACAAAGAGCTTGTTGAGTATTTATTGGAAAATGGTGCTAAAATTGATGCAAAATGCTTCCAGGGTGAAGCAACTTTGCATTTAGCAGTGAACCACGGACATCTGGCAATTGTTAAGACACTGATAAGCAAAGGGGCCAACATTAACCTCAGGGCTTCTAATTCTGGTAACACTCCTCTAAACAACCTCGTCGGCAGAGCTGACTGCCTCATTGATATTGTGAAGGTTCTCTTGGAGAATGGAGCCTCTGTCAACGAAAGAGATAACCAATGGAACCAGACTCCACTACATTCTGCTTCGTCCAATGGGAAAAAAGAAGTCGTTGAATTGTTACTGGAACATAATGCCGAAGTTGATGCTTTGAGGTATAATCTCATGAGTCCACTAATGTGCGCTGCTTCCAATGGTCACCAACACGTCGTTGAACTTCTTTTAGAAAAAGGCGCCAACACTAAATTGTTAGATGTAGGCAATTCAACTGCACTGCACTATGCCGCAATATCTTCTCAGAATAATGTGATAAAGTCACTAATTGCAAAGGGAGTTGAAATTGATTCCAGAAATAAAGATTCTCATACATCATTACACATTGCCGCACATTACGGCAACTTGGAAGCGGTCTTAACTCTTTTGGAAACAGGAGCCGACGTGAACTCAGCCACCGATGCTGGAGATACGCCGCTTCATCTTAGCGCCGTTGCATGCCACCAGGAAGTTACAGAAGCTTTAATCAATTGGGGGGCAAATGTCAACGCCGAGGACATTCATAAATATACACCTCTGAACAGTGCAATCAATAGCAAGTGTACTGGAGACCTCATTCAACTTTTAATAAGTAAAGGAGCCGATATTAATACAAAAACTGAAGAAAATCTCACTCCTCTACACAGAGCCTGCAGTCAAAGGCATATCGATGTTGCAAAATGTTTAATTAAAAATCATGCCGATATCAATATTCGAACAAGTCAAGGTTTTACCCCGTTGCTCGCGGCCGCTGAAAGTAACAACCTGCTTATTGCGGAAATCTTGGTCAATCATGGGGCGGAAATCGAAGCAGCCCATGTTGACGGTTTAACGCCACTGTGCTTAGCTGCCAAGTATGGCTACAAAGCGATGGCTGAGCTTTTGCTCGCAAGAGGCGCGGATATAAATGCTCAAGGTGGCGAACCTCTGAAACAAGCAATCATAGCGGGGAACAGAACCATCACTGAACTTTTGCTTAAAAAGAAAGATATTAAATTGGCCGTGGCTGACGACGACGGGTCCACTCTCTTGCACCTCTCCGCTCGCAACGGTAACTGGAATATAGGCAAAGAATTGATAAAGAGAGGTCTTGAAGTTGATGCTTGCGATGAGAACAACTGCACTCCATTAGGAATCGCTGTAAACCATCATCATAAAGAATTTGTCGACATGTTATTGGCGAGCGGAGCTGACGTGGTTACTAAAAATCAGGATCAATTATATCTGGCAGTAAAAGAGGGCTTGTTGGAAATCGTCGAGAGTTTACTAAAAGCAGGAGCTCAGAATGTTAGATATGAAGGTGACAAAACAGCATTGGAGTTGGCTGTTATTAATGGGCACTTGCAAATAGTTCAAATGTTCTTTCAGTATCGAACTATTGATCCAAATTTAGAAGATGAATCTCAATGCACTTTGCTACACATTGCAGCATATGTTGGATGCGTTAACATTGCTGAATATTTGATGGAACAGGGAGCAGATGTTGATCATAGAAATGTGGGAGCATTAAAACCCGTGCATATAGCAATAAATCAAGGTAAAATCGAAGTTGTAAAACTCTTCTTAGAGCGTGGTATGAGTGTGAATGATGTAGATGTTAATGGTGTTACTTTATTGCACTACGCAGTCCACATCGGTCATCCCGCCATTGTGGAGCTTTTAATAGAGAAAGGAGCCAACGTCGATTCTGTTAATTTAACCCTCTTGACACCTGTTCACTTGGCCGCAATGAGAGGTAATGAAGATGTCGTTGGTGCTTTATTAGCCGGAGGAGCTATTTACAAAAATGAGGATGCTTCTGGGAAGAAACCAGAGAATTACACAGAAAACGAAAGCATTTTGAAATTACTTCGGTCAGTCGATGATATTTTCATAGCTGTGGAACTTAATGATGCTCCAGCAGTTGAGCAACTGATTAATGAAGGAGTTCCTCTGGATGCGAAGAGTGTGACTTGCCACTCACTTCTTCACATAGCTGCCAAGAAGGGATATAAACAGATCTGCGAATTATTGCTCAAGAACAAGGCTAATCCTAACACTGTTGGAAAATCAAATAAAATGCCATTACATTACGCAGCAAAATACTCACACTACGAAATAGCTAAGTCACTTTTAGCAAATGGTGCCATCTACAATGCTAGAAGCGCCAAAGACGAAACACCGATGCAACTTACTGAGTTGAGGAATATTTTAGATTTACTTGAATTCGTAAGTAGATCATTTGAGAAGGTACAGAATTGTGATATAACAGTTATCGATGATTTAAAACAAACACAAGATATTGGAACTGTTCAAGCGGTGATGAGGGCCATGACTGATGATAGACATACATTGGTGGTTGTAGCTACACACAGTAACTTTCCTAAAACAGATGTTTTACAAGAGATGTTGCAGAATGATGTCTCCTATCATATGAACGCGGTGAATTTGTTGGTCCGCCTCGAGAAATACAAACCGGCTCTGAGGCTGTTAAAAAGGATATTAAATGAAAGAAGAGGCATGTTAGGAGAATACAATCCAGGAACTCTGGATATTCAAGAACAAATAGCCACCGTCTTGTACAGCCAAACCAAATATTCAGAAGCATTAAATTTATATCAAGAGATACTTTGTAAGCGAACTCAAATATTGGGAACAAAAGAAAAACCCACTCTGAGAATCAGAAGTAACATCGCTTTATTACTAGCGAAGCAAGCGAGATACCAGGAAGCCCTGGATATGTTCCAGGAAGTTTATGACGCACAAAGAGACACATTGGGCGAAGACCACATAGATGTCTTGTACACGCGGTCTTACCTAGCCACAACACTTGATCAGTTGGGAAAGCATGAAGAAGCCATCTCATTGAACCAAGAGACCTACGAAAAGTGTTTGACAGTTTTACAGCCTGATGATGCACTAACTTCCAGCGTCCTGGGTAATTCTGCCGCAATGCTGATGAGCCAGGGAGACTATGAAAAGGCTTACAAAGTATTTGAAGAAGTTTACGAGGCCAAAAAGAAACTCTTAGGTCCTTTGCACTCAGATTCGTTGAAGGCCATGCTAAATGTGGGAAATGCTTTGGTCGGGCAAAATCAGTTTGATGAAGCATTTAAAATATATCTAGACATTTATAAGTGTCAGCACATATCTCTAGGACCAGAGCATGCAGATACTCAGGAAACTCGTAACAAAATTGTCTGCATACTTAAATTGAGAAAAAAATGTGTGTTTCTGGAGAAAACGTACTTAGAAAAACGAGATCAGTTGATATGTGCGTTGGGAAAAGATCACCCTGATATTGTAATGTTAGACCAGATGCTTATAAAAGATGATTAAATTTTAAAATCCTGATTGAGGATGTCCATGATATGCACATTAATTTATTTTCATAAACGGACTATTTCCCGCCCTACACACACGAACATACGTGATACGTCCGCTACATTATCGCCCAAACGCAACAAGCCATATAACGTACGTTCCGGTAAAAAACCAACTATACTCGAAACCCACAAAACATTTGTGATACATTCGTATCCATCAATTTTGTTCCTGCGTTATTGTGAAGCTAAGGGATGTGTCGGGGTATTTTCGTCTCTCCCATACAATTCGGTGGTACTCTCTACGCAAGTGGCGCGGTTTAATTGTTTAAAAATCTGATTTTTTTTTACCTACTTTTTGAATAATAACTCAGAGGTAGGGCGGTTAAGCAAGTGCTTTTTTAAGTACCAAAATATAAAAATAAATGTATGAATATATTTTATTTTATTATATTAAGGAAAGATACATTATATTAAGGTTTTAAAAAAAATAAATTCGTAACTTTTAATGACTTTTCAAAGAGGTGTTGAAAGGCCACTTTTTTGAGTTGTTGTGGAAACGATGTCAACAATAAAAAATAAATTATGTGAGACTTTCCCGAAAATAAATACTATACAATTTGAAAATCGGAAAACACTTTGAAAATATTAGGAAACATTCTTCACTTTTACAAATATATAATTTCAAAGATAAATTGAATTTATTTACACTTGATAAAACGAAAGTCTAGAAAAATATTATGATACTTATTTAAGTATGCCGTTATATTAAAAAAAACAATAAAATTGAGGTTAGCACGGTGAACGACTAGCGAATCCACGACGGATCTATCGGCATATAATGGGTACAAAAATGGTGTTTTGGAAAAGTGAGACAAGCCAATAAATTTGTCAACTGAACAAGGGATCCGATTTTGTCAAATCTGAAGAATAATGTTAAAACTAAGAAGAACTGTTAGAATTGCATTTCAATAGTTAAAATCTCTAAAAAATTTTCATAGAGTATTCAATGTATTCATCTCTCTTTTCTATATATAAAAAAAATAATTCATTTGGCGTACTTCATATTTGGCATACTTCATTTTAACTTACTCTGTTCCCCTTTCCAAAAAAATTCCTAAAATTAGTCTTACCAAAATTCCCTGATTCCGAGACTTCACGGTCTTGGAAATTAATAGTCCGATTTGGGAGATATTTTTCACCTTAAAAATAACCAGTATAAACAGTGTTTATTCCAATTCTTCTATATAACTAGACACAATCAAATAGATGTGTATAATTTCTCCCTTTTTGTATATATATTGAATATCTATTTATGTGACACTTCTTATCATTTTTACCAATGTATTTTAGATAAGTTTTAAGATTTTCACGGCCAAAAGTATTTTCGTTATTTGTTTTTGGGGTGTTACGCCGTGTTGCGCTACCTCCTTCTTTAATCAACGTTTCGGACAGCGTTACAGCGTCCATCATCAGGGCAGATGTGTAATTGTGTTAAACAGATGTGTAATTTTTGTTATTGTTTTTGGGGTGTTATGCCGTGTTTCGCTACCTCCTTCTTTAGCCAACGTTTCGGACAGCGTTACAATGTCCATCATCAAGGCAGATGAGCTGATGATCATCTGCCCTGATGATGGACACTGTAATGCTGGCCGAAACGTTGGCTAAAGAAGGAGGTAGCGAAACACGGCATAACACCCCAAAAACAATAACAAAAATACTTTTTGGCCGTGAAAACCTAAAAACATACCAGATGTGTAATTGTTAAACACAATTACACATTTGCCCTGATGATAGCTAAATGAAACACCGTCCGAAACGTTGGCTAAAGAAGGAGGTAGCGCAACATGGCATAACACATAAAACAAATAACGACAATGTATTTTATTTTATTATATGCTTTTGTTGTCAATTTTTTTCATCATATTATATTTTATTTATGGTTTTAGTTTTGAAGTATTTAAAATAACTGTTTATGATGCTATAAACTAGAATGTAAAAGCCCTTTAAAGTGTAATAAATAAATAAATTAAAAAAAACACACATCTAATTATTATTTTATTTTATTTAAATAAGAAGATTTTATAATTATTGTTATGATTCATGAAAAAAGCCATAATTTTCTTGCATCTCTCTCACAAACCGCACCGTGACGTCTCCGTAGACCTTACAATACTACTAGACGTGATGATAATTTTGAAAGTATGGAATATAGTTACAACGATAATATTGAAGTGTGAGTGAATTCAAAAAATTCTAAAATGTCATTGCGCTGATGGTTTTGCTTTTGTTCTTAAACGTACAATCCTGCAGCTCTTTCTTACACACTAAATAACAACAGTTGAAAATGAGACAAACGGTGAAAGTATGTCTGCACCCCCAAAGGAAACATACAATCATTATCATACATCTCCCTCATATATATGTATACGTATAAAGAAAATGAAACGCAATATTCGGCGCTGTGGCCGAGCCGTAATAAGATATATGTTTCATCCAAAATAAAAAAAATAGTACTTTAGAAGTAACAGACTAGCATATTTTGTGTATCTCATCTTTTGTCTTATCATTATTTAATGTGTAAGAAAGAGCTGCAGCATTATAAGGATAAGGAACGTATGTTTATTGCCTTTTTTACCGTGAGCAGTAACCGTGAATTGTCACGGTAATTATAAAAGCGTCTGTTAGCCCCTCAAGGAAAATAATTTCCCTCAGAGCCTGTGTCATCTTGGGGAAGCTGTGTGGAGGGTCTTTTTAAGGAAAGGGAGGAGAGGAAGTTCTGGAAAGGAAAAAGTATGAAGGGTGGGTAGGAATCTGGGGGTAATGTGTCCGAGAGTGACGGATTGACAGAGTGATGGAGATTATATTGCTAAAATAAGTTTATATCCGAATACATTAAACCCATTACATCGCAGAGTATTTGTAAACAACAGTATTTGTCAGGTATGTTTTTAGGTTTTCACGGCCAAAAAGTATTTTTGTTATTGTTTTTGGGGTGTTATGCCGTGTTTCGCTACCTCCTTCTTTAGCCAACGTTTCGGACAGCGTTACAGTGTCCATCATCAGGTATAACAGTATTTGTATACATATAGATATAAAATACATGAAGAATTCGACTTTTTAATTAGCAAAATTAGCAAATTAGAAAAAAAATTCAAAAAAAAAAAATAACAAATAAAGATAGAAAAGAACATGAAAGAGAAAAGAAACTGATAAAATTATGTGATATCACCGGAAACAATGATGAAACAATTGATGTTGTTTTAGAGAAAACGTAATATGATACAATGTCCATTGACGTTGTTTTAGAGAAGATTTAATATGATACAACATCCATTGACATTGTTTTAGAGAAGATGTGACATGATATAATATCTATATACTATAATAATGTTCTTTAACTCCTACTAACATAGAATTAATATATATGACAATTATCAATTTTTAACTGAAAACCGAACTCGATTCAAATATATTTTTCTTTGCCCAAAATTAAATACCTACTTCTTTTGCACAACACCATTACTCACCAGGGAATAATTTTTTCAATCGTCTACCGGAAAAAATTAGAAGCATTAATGATAAAACCCCAATATTGCTCTCTGTCAAGAAACATTTTAAAGACATTCTTAAGAAAAAAACTTCTGCTACCTAAATTAATCTTACAAATACCATCTATTTTCAATAACAATCTTTCTTTTATTCAAAATACATATATAACATTCTGTGACGAAACCGGGGAATCCCTTTTCTTTAGGTGAATGTATAATAATGTCATCTTTATCACTGTAGCGACTGACAACACCGTTTGTTGTGAATTGCAAGAATTCCACGAATTTTTTTTTGCGCTTGGATCGTTTATGTATCAATTAAAGCTGAGGACTCGCGTGCAGATTCAATCTTAGGTTAAAACCAGTTTCATGTTCCGAATGATCTGTCAAAATTCCAGCAGCAGATCAATCTACTGACGCATTGCGAAGAAAACCGTTCTTATATTTCGAGTGGAGCTAAAATTTTTGTTTCAAAACAATCTTCAAAATTCGTTATCCGTAGAAAAACCATATGCATATTGTGAGAGTAATACTAATTAAAGCTGGGGACTCGCAAGCAGATTCACTCTTATTTTAAAACCAGTTTTGTGTTCAGAATGTAAAATTCCAGTTGTGTATTCATCTGCTGACACATTTCGAAAAAAAATCTCTTATTCAAAGTGCAGTTATAAAATTCTAGTTGCAGACTATGTGTGTGCTGCCAGGATAAAGAAACGCCATTTTCATCTGAGTGTAGTTTTAATTCGCCGCGTACAGATTTAACTGAAACCAGTTTTGGGTTCAGTATGTTAATTTCCAGTTCTGGATTTGTCTGCTGAAACATTTCGAAGGAAAACTTATAAATTCTTGTTTCAGACTATGTACGTGCTGCCAGAATCAAAGAAATACAATTTTCGTGTTCTTAGTGTAGTTTTAATTCGCCACATATAGATTTACTTTAAACCAGTTTTGTGTTCAGAATGTAAAATTCCAGTTGAATTCATCTGCTGACACATTTAGAAGGAAAACATTCTCTTATTCGAAGTGTAGTTATAAAATTCTAGTTGCAGACTATGTATGAGCTGCCAGAATCAAAGAGAAACCGTTTTCAAAGAGTATCTTCCACTCTGGAACGTACCGCCAATATACTATATATTATTTGAAATGAATTAATTGTGAAATAACACAAATTAATCAATAAAATGTATTTGTCCACGCTGGAATTCAATCCCGCGACCTTCAAATTGCGAGTCAAGAGCCTTGTCCCTTAAGGCCCCGTAACCGCTCTCGAAAAGAAGAAGATGGAGAGATATGTAATTACGAATGTTGGAGAGAGCGCGCTAATATTTAAATCGATAAAATTGAAGCGAAAATTACGAAAAAGCTTAATAAAACATGACTCGTTTAAAATAGATCAAAAATCTCGTGTAACGCATCTTAAGTATCATTTAAAGAAACATTGTGAAATTTTTCACAAATATAACTTATAAAATAATAGAAATAGACTTGTTTAAGGTTAAACGCAACGTACGTTATAATCTACGCATTCACAGATGGCGCCAATAAAATTAGTTTAGGTTTTAAACACTTTTGCAAGTTATGCTTTAAAATATTAAGAATAATTAATTGTTCGCGCCCGTACATACGCAATATGAATATAAATAAATAGTTTTGTCCATAAAAAAACTCAAATCTTTCAAGAGAGACTGACAAATACAATATTGCATCGGTGATTCAATCCAATCCAAGTTTAAAAAAAAATTAACTAGTATCTTTAGATCGTAATCCGCCGATAGTCGGGCGGACGTCATAGCATATCTTCTTATATTTCAATATCTTTGACGTCGACCGTCGACCGTCGACCGCCGACCGCCGATCACATGTGAAGCCCTGAAAGTCCTGTTTTTACGCATGTTTCTACGCATCTATTAAAATTGGATTTTCTTTCAAATCATTACATATAAATTACACTTCTAGTCTAGAAGTTCTAGTGATTATCAATCTCAATCTGTTCATTTTTTTAGATAAAAAAATCGAAACAAACCTTTTTTTATAATTTCGTCCAATCTCGCCAACATACCAACGTTTATGTTCCGGAAGTAATAAAATTCACCGATGATTTTGGCACCAAAGTAGGTACAGCATGGGGCAACCTTGAAGGCTCGAAAACCGATTTGCACACAAAGATATTACAGCGAGCATTACTTACGACATGACTAATAATTCGTTAATCAGGTCAATATTTTGTGAAGGTCGAGTAGTTTGGTACTTACTTTAGAGGAAAAACATTAAAAAGATTATATATGCAGACGATAAAAAATATACTCAGTTATCAAATCAATCGAAGACCACTTTAAACTTCAAGAGGACCTCAATCGTTTTTGTCTACTGTATATTAAACAAACTTGTTGTACTAAATAGGTACTTCAAAATGCAATAAATTATCATTTATACGCAAGAAAAATAAAATTTCCTTTGAGTATACAATAAACGGACACATATTAAAGAAGTAGAATCCATCAGGGACCTTGGGGTAATACTGGATGTTAAATTAAACTTTATACACTGACGAAATCATCAACAAAGCCAACAAAATGCTGAGATTTATAATTCGTATAACAAAACCTTTTCGCTACATTAAAACTCTTTATTCCCTTTACACAGCGTACATTCGCCCCCACTTAGAACACTGCTAAGTAAGCACCGATCTGGACTCCTTTCTACCAAGCCCATGTGGAAAGAATCGAAAGAATTCAAAGAAAATTTTAAACACACAAATTATAAACAAAACTTACACTTTTCAAATTACACCGCGTCTAATAAATTTCACAACTTCACAGGGACCAAACCTTGTTATTTAAAGGCGGATCTCCTGCGCCAGAATACACATGAAAACTAGCTTGAACCCCACTATAAACGTTCTTTGTTTTCCGTCTCCTGCGTTTTTTTAAACATGGTTTGAAAGATTGGTGTGAACAGGTGTGAAGTTCGCGCGGTCACACACTTTGCTAGTGGCCTGTCCACGAGTCCACGCGTCCACGCGTGCGCAACTGACTTGACGTTTGACGTTTAGCGTTTAAATAAATGTTAAAATATGTTCCGATGTTGAAGAGATGCTACATCAGGGAGAAAACAGAGATATTTTAATAGATGTTTATTTACCAGGAAAGATTTCCGACTAATATCAATTATTATGACCTAAAGGCAGTATTTGAATTTCGAATGCGTAATTAATTACGCATTCGAAATTCAAACGTCAAAAGTCGAGTTCTGTTAAGAAATTTAGCGATGATATTGTAAACGAAATATAAAGGAGAACACGCAGATTTCAACTTAGACCTAACCTACCTAACTAGATTTTTATTAGGTATTTATTTATCAGGGAAAGAATAGAATACCTATTTTAATTGGTCATTTCTTCCGTGTCTCTGAAACCGATTTATAAATTAATAGACTTTATTTACAAGTGAGATCACGAAAGATATAATCATCATTACGACAGTATTTATTTGGAATTTAAAGTCATAATTAGGTATTAGGCTCGCGCGGTTGACATAACCCCAAACGTCATTCGATTTACCTCCGGTACCAACCAACCGCTTCGTACGGCTCCTGTAAAAATATGAACTTATTTCCCCCCCCGCCGGCCCCGCCGGCCCCGCCTGCCTTCCCGCTCCCGCTTCACCCACTTCAAAAATAATATTAATATTGTTAATATTCGTTATTATGTTATAATTTTATTATCAAATATATTTATTATATTGTATTTAGGTATCATAATATTTTAAACTAGTGATTATTAAGCTTGCTCATTGCGCATAACCTCAAAAACTTGTTCGGTTTGATTCTCCATACATGACCGCATCGCGCGGCTCTTGTAAAAATATGAACACATTTCCCCCCGCCAGCCTTCCCCCTTCGCCCGGGAGATGAATGTTTTCCGTCGGCTGTGGTAAAGCTTGAACACAGGGTTTTTGAACACGAAGTGTTCAAATTTTCAATGTTTTGGGTGTTGTTCAAGCTAGTGTTCATGTGTATTGTGGCGCAGGATACGGGCCTTAAAACTCTGAATGATGGCCTGGACTCGCCAGAGCTTACCAACTTAATAAAAATTCATATTCCGACAAGATCAACAAGACAATCCGACTTATTTCATTTGCCCACAAGTAGAACTAACATTAGAAAAAAATCCCCAATATATAAGCATATTATACGTGCGCAATATAATACAAAAATTTACAATATATACATCTTTAATAATTAATACCCAGCAGAAAAACCGAATAGAAGTAACGCTTACGGTCAAAAATTAATCCAAGAGTGTGGAATTTATCGGGAGCATCTCCTATCCTTATCCTATTTTCCTCCTTCTCTCCTCCTTACCTAATTTTAAGGTATAATAAAACTCCATCTCCAAGTAACTCTAACTTAGGAGACCTTTTGGCTTGACTTAATTTAACTTGTGTAGGTGTATGTATCTCTATATTTTTATGTACCTATAAGCTGTTTGTATCTTACAAATAAATAAATAAATCCCCGACTACAATACGAATTAACTAAATTAATTATTAATCCCCGACTACAATTCTAATCCCGGCGTGCGCAATTACATTTAAGTAGTAGATACTGCATATACTGCAAGACTACCATTCAGATCAATCATACTGAAAAATACTCAGTTTTGTCAGATTTATGTCAAATACAATAATTGGAAAAAAATATTTTAAAAGAAGCAAAAGTTGCTCGAAATGGTTTAATGGTTTAATTCGACCAGGTCTGAAGAACCCCCAACCATCCTCTCCCCTTTTTCGTTCCCCTCCCCATTCCCTCATCCTCATAATACACCCCGATTGCGGATGCCATAGTCCCACTGGCTCCGGACAGTTAGATCGAGGCTCCTTAATTTAATTATTTTATTTATCATTTTCAACGTTCAATGATTAAAAAAAAAACAGGGTGTGCAATTCACACGCCGTAGAAGTGAAACCTTCAGAAAACTAAAGTAGACAAGAATGGGGACGCTACGAAGCACCGCACAAAGAGGAGACCGATTATACTATCTCATTCTCTCGTAGGCTAAATCCTATAGATGTATGTGTCTGTCTCTTTTTAGTGTCGCTGTTTGTCATTTTGTCGAGTTTCAAATCACACCGGTGCTAAAGAACTTTTCACTTCAAAAACGAAAAAAGCTTTGAAATTCGGGCAAATCGATTCTCTCGTAAATTCCTTTGCCACTTTTCGTTTTTCCCTATAATCTTGTATCACACCTCGTAAAGTACGAAAGTACAAAGCATTCAACACGTTAAACCTTAACTTAACTAATTAAGGTTTTGTTCTCAGTTGACTATTATAATTGGACGACATGCGACGGTTCACAGAATACCCTAAAGGCCTCGTTAGCGAAAAGAAAGTGAGTAGATTGTCGAACCATGATTGCTCCCTTTACCCTTTTATCACACCAAGAAAAAAAGGTTTATTCGATACCTACCTGAGATCAACGTGTTAAGGTACACAGTTCACATACCAATATGTCGAAACTTGAAACCTATACAAATATATCTACATTTTGAACTGTAACGTTTATCCAGTGGATAGCCTGTTTGCACTTCGCATTTGAATAATGTAAAGAAAGAAAAGGTATTGTCAAAATTTTATAAATTTAAAAAAAAAATGAATAAAAATTAATTGTGGGCGCGACTTTTAAATTTTATTTATTAATCATCTTTATTATCTTATGTGTCGCATGCATGAAAATAATGCGACACATCATATCACACACTTCAATCCACTGTCTCGAATGTGACCATGTAGATATCTATGCAAACAGTCTCACATATTTAAAAAAGCAAATTAACAATCTTCTAACACGATATGTCATGGAGAACAATTATGTAATTGCTCTATTATCATGTATTTTCTTTCTTTCTTTTCTTTCTCTGCAGGTTATGTTTTATATTTGACACTACTATGTTTTATATTTCATTTCGTAGTAACAACTGAACATGCTGTGAACATTTATAATTTGAGTGTCAATATCTATGTACATCCCAATGGCAATTTTATAATTATAATAATTGTTAACACTCTGTAAATGTTTCATACAATAAATAAATAACGGCATTTCAGGCAATCGGTAATTACTAATTACATACATCGTAACATAATACATCGTACATCGTAACATAACACATCGCACATCGTAACATAATACGTCGTCATCAGTACACGATTTAGTTCCTACATTACTTTAGTTGTCTATTCTTCGGGTCTCGTTGCTGAGTTGTGCCGAAAAAGACCGAAGGTAAATGTGCGGCATCATTATAGTTCAGGAGCTCCGCAGACAAAACCAAGCTTTCAGCCAGAAAGGACGTCTGTCCTCCGAAGTATTATTATAAATTACGTTAACAATGTTTTTAAGTCTTTCAATAAGCATCCTAAAAGTACTGAAGAATACAGAAGAGCTATTCTCTAACTTTTGTGAGATCGAGATAGATCTCAGGCGAGATCTGCTGTCAGATTTGTGTGATTTTCTACGGCTGTTACTTGATGTCAAAATCTCAGCTGTGAGCTGTCACGTATTTTAGTTAAGGTAATTTTAAACACGAATTCCTCCAAGTATGCATGATTATTTATTCATTTAACAGTCGTAGAAAATCATGAGATCACATCGAGATCTCGATTGAGATAGATATCGGGCGAGATCTCCTGTCCGATTTGTGTGATTTTCTACGGCTGTTAAATGAATAAATAATCATGCATACTTGGAGGAATTCGTGTTTAAAATCATCTAAACAAAAATACGTGACAGCTCACAGCTGAAATTCTGACATCGGCACATAGAAAAAGCAAATAACAGCCATAGGAAATCACACAAATGTGACAGGAGATCTCGCCTGAGATCTATCTCGATCTCACAAAATATAGAGAATAGCTCTTCAGGTCGCAGTACTGACAAATTTGAATGTCTCTGGAGAGAACATAGGAGACATTACACATAATCACCAGCTTTACTGATCAGCACCTTCTCGTTGAACAATGACCGATAAATGAATATGTAAAGAAAGTCACCAAATTCAGTGTCGATTATTGATCAATGGTGAAAGAACTCTCGTAACAATGCAATGTCATTTTTACTAATTACCCATTGCGTGGCGTTGTCACCCAGACTAAAAGTCGACCCGTGTGAAGTCCTAGATTTCTTTATTACATTATTGTTTTATTAACTGGGCATTGAATTCGTTACACGAGGATAAAATTAGTGAACAGTCCCCTTCCGTACTGGTATCCTTCAATTTATCATTGTATTAATATTATGCATGCAATAAACTTGACCCAAAACACAAAATGCAGGCGACATAAAATATTTATCTATCCTATCACCACTGACTTATTGTTTATTTATTTCTATTTGCTCTAAAATGCAAACACACCCGCATGCTCTCAATATGTTATTGCGGACATTGTTAAATACTAGAATTTGATAATTTATTATTTGTTTATGTTTTTTGTAATGCTAGCTGTAAAAGGCAATACTTCAACCATATCAGGCAGATAACAGATGTTATGGCATTCGTATCTAAGTAAATTTCAGACAATGTGGAATGTACATTATTATTCTAATTTTATTTTATTTCAAATTTTGAAGTTTGAGATGATGATAAAATCGAATAAATTGAAATGATAATAATATTTGGTTTATTATTGCGAAGTTCCGAAAAATCAAGGGCACATTACAAAGCTAAAAAATTGGCAAATTTACAAATTTATGTTTACATAAATTAAGGACAGGTTCAGATTTACCGTAAGAAATATAAACTTCTGATAAATGTTATTTCCAAAAACTATGTTTCATTTTATATTCTCAATTATAAGCATTTAATGTTAAGCAGTTTTTCAGCAGGTTAATTACAACACTAAAGTACACATTTTTATTATATTAACTCCACACAGAAAGTCCTGAGGAAAATAATTTCCCTCGGGACCTATGTCATCTGAGATGCTGTGTAGAGGGTCTTTTTGAGGAGAGGAAGGAATGAACATTGGTCTTGAAGAGACTCATGTTGTAGGAAGGAGGAAACACAAAGGCCGGTAAATTTTATTTATTTATTAGCAAAAACAGCATTACACCAATATATTGCAAAAACGGTTGTACAAGATACATAATCATTACGTTTACAGTTAAAACATTTATTTAATAAGTGCTATTTCACGCTTAAAACCATTGCAGGAAATGTGGAAAATATCCACATTTCTATATAAAAGGAAATAGCTATGGGTAAAAAATCTTCCACAACCGAGCTGTTGAACACAAGAACGAGTCGAGGAAGCGATCCATTTTCATGTGATAAATGTCAACCGTGTACATATGTTGGGTACGCGTTTGGCGTGTTTCCCGACCATGCGCCGGTGCCGAAGGGATCAATGACGCTAGATCCTCAGAGCGTCTTCATTTGAAAAAAAGCAATTGCATGCCACAGCAACCACACAAATTTGACAGTAGATTTTGTATGGAATCGATTCCGTATCCGCAAAAGATATAGAATCGCTCTCCAGATATGTAATTCTATAACTCTTATTACGTCAAGGTATTTTGTAATGATTCTAAGAACCTCAGAGTAGGTACCTCTTTCTGTGATAAAACACCACACGTGTCTGTCCTGACCTCCTCAACCACATGTTTGACTTTTCCAAGAGTCATAAAACTTCTACTAATCGTTTATGTCAATAGTTTCGACAGCTGACCTTGGGTCTTGGGACCTTGCCTTGACTGTGTCGTCTCTGAGAAATGAATACAATACAAATGATGAGTGAATGACATTGGCCATGGGGGTGTGGGCGGAATATTATTTTGCATAATTAACTGTGTAATGTTGTGTTTCAGTTCGTCAAATGTTGACACATGGAAGGTTACTTCCTTGATAGTTATGATGGTGTGACTTTGGACTGCATTTTCGGCGAATTTTATTTTTGAAGTGAAAGTTCTTTAGCATCGTTGTGATTTGAAACTCGTTGAAAAGAGATAGGTAAACAAGCTAAAATAAGGGGTCAACCTCGGAATGAAACGGAATAAGCTGAAAATTTGTTTAATCCTTTATTTTGACATTCTAAATGTTGTCCCAAAAGTCTCATTAGGTCACGTGTGAGTGTCCTTAGATATTCAAGGTCAAAGGTCGCAAAAATCAGTTTTTTGGAAATATCTCACTTTCTTTGCCCCAAATCGTATTTGCAATCATCATAAAATTTTAAGGTATAAAATCATCTACAAATATTGTCTTACATAATTTTTAAACGCTTAATCGTTTTTAAGATAGAGCACGAAGAGTGCGGAGCGCTCAGATATATACATAGCGCAATGTAAATCGCGAATCCAGTGACTGATCTTGCGCTATGTGTGGCTGAGCGCTCCGCATACTTCGCGCTCTATCTTAAAAACGGTTAACCGTATAAAAAATATTTAAGACAAAATAAAGGTATTAACAAATTTTCAGCTTATTCCGTTTCATTCCGGGATGAAATCCTATATTGACTGGACTATATAGGATTTAGCCTGCGAGAGAGTGAGAAAGACTAATCGGTGTCCTATCACCGTCGACTTATTAAATCTACCAACTTAGTTAATGCGTCCCTATCCGATTTGTAATTAACTGTATCATATTTCGATTAAGAACTACCAACATTATCTTCATTTTCACAACGAAACCGCCAAATATGACCGAATCGGATAGGGACACATTCGCTCAATTGGTAGAGTTACACCCCGGCAAGGCGAAGGTTCTAGGTTTGAGCCCCAGATGTGACCGTATCTTTTTCGAAATTTTCTGTTTTCAGATTTTCGATTGAATTTCGCTAATATTGTCTTCATTTAATTCAATATTACAATTGTCAAAAAAAAAATTATGTTATAAATAGCTATGTTTAGTTTTTATTTACCTACAGATGTTGGGAATTGGGGAACTTTGAAAGGATTAGTACGTCGAGAATAATATATTTTTTTAAATTTTCTTTATCCATATAAATCTTTTGTGAAAAAGTTTTTTTACGTGATTTTCAACTACCAAAATAGGCCCCTGCCCATATTACAGTAGTCGTATTTTGATAATATTATTTTTTATGTGAATACCGCACAATAGTTCCAAATGCTCCCAACAGTTTGCAGCCAGTAAAGCTACGGCATCTCCAATTCGGGTAAGTTGTGAGGCTGAAGGTAGTGGGGAGAGGAAGGAGACAGGAGAGAGGAAGGTGAGGAAGTATTATATTGTGATATTATAATGACAAACAGATCTTATTTTTCTCTATACGGGATTTTTTATGTGAATATCGCACAAGAGTCCCAACTGCTCCCGTCTGGAGCCAGTGAGACTACGGCATCCCCGAATGGGATATGTTGTGAGACTGAGGTTAGTGGGGAGGGGAAAGAGATTGCTAAGAAGAAGATGGGGAAGTACATGGTTATTCAGATCTGGATAACCATCACGGATACAGCCATTTCAAGCCAAGTTACTATTCTGAATGATTGTCTTACACCAGGGCGATATTGAGAGCATCTTCCTAAAGAGCGAAGTGTTAGTTCCCTTTGGATTATTTATTAGGTTATTTTTTTTAAATGATAAAGTGATGAAATGATAAAGTGATGAAATGATAAAGTGATGAAATGATGAAGTGATGAAATGATAAAGTGAAGACAAATGATAAAGTGATGAAATGGTAAAGTGATGAAATGATAAAGTGATGAAATAATGCAATGATTTTGCGATGCTTCCCCACTACACTTACACCATAATGTAGAGCATCGACGACGAAAGTAATACAAGAAAACCATAAATTCTGAAAAATGACATTGAAAGTGCACATAAATAAGGCTGGGTGCCAATTTCAGTTATTATCTTATAACATACAATTTTCTGAGAATTTAACTTTGTGAGTATTAACCTTGGTCCAATAACCGATTTATTAATATTAACAGTAAATCATATTTTTAACCCATTGAGATCCGAATATTTTTTGTTAAACAGAAATACATGGTAAAAGTTTTGATAGTCCTGTTTCAGATTAAGCCGGGGAAATTTCGATTATTCTTATATTTATTTATTTATTTATTTAAACGCCCATAGGGCTTTTACATAAAGTGCAGTACACGTTTTTGGTAAAGTATAGGAAATAACAAAATATAATATAAACATAATATAACTGTAAGAAAAAAAATAAAGATAACATAAGATATAAGAAACAAAACATAGATAACATTAGATATGACACAAAGCAGGTAAAATAGAATATATGGTCACGTAAATTAATGTGAGATAGTTATTTTAATTATAAAGAGAAATAAGCTAAGATTGTCATTATTTATGTTTATAATTAGCTATCTTTGTTATACATATTTGGTACGTGTTTATCGAAACATAGTTACAATAATATATCGATAAAGGTGCTATATAGTGCATGATATTTATAGCTTTATTTTAAATGTTCTGATATACTGAGTTTAAATTTAGAAATCGATTGATGTCGATAAACGTCAATTGAAGTATATTTATTTCCGAGTATATGAAGTCTTTGTATTGGAGAGTTTTCAAAATAATTATTAGTAGAATTGGTAACAAAGTAAAGTGCATTAGAACGGGTATCACGCGTGGGTACTCTCAAATTAATTTTACAAGTTAAATCGAGGGCGTCCAGTCTGCCATTCGCTATATTAAAAAGGCAAACTAAATCGCTCACTACACGCCTTGACGTTAAATCGCTTATATTGAGTAATTCCATTAGATATACATAATTTAGTTCTTCGATAGGTATTCCGAGTTTATAATTAATAAATCTTAAGAACTTATGCTGTATTCTTTCAATTTTTTGTTGGTGTGTCTTATATAATGGAGCCCAAATGGTTGAATTATATTCTAAATTAGATCTCACCAGCCCAGTGTACAGCAATTTAAACGAATTAATTGATTTGAATTCTTTGACCGTCCTCAGAATGAAACCTAGACATTTCATTGCCTTATTAGTTATGACATTAATATTCTATACAATGTAACATTTCTATTTTTCATTTAACATCTAGGATTTTCGATTTGTTTTAATCTATCTCAATAAAACAATTCTAGATGCACCATTTTTGTTAAAAATATAACGCTAAACAACAGAGTACGTACATAAACAGGTAAGGTTTCAATTTGAGAGGCGGGAATGGGTACCGCCACCCCGGGAACCTTTATTGGATAACCAACACCTCTGGTGATCAGCACGTTTGGTGATTTAGCAGGGGTGCCCGGGTTCATGGGGTGAGGTTTGTCTAGGTCTTGGAGGCGGATGACCAGGACACACTGAACCCCAGATTCCTACCCACCCCTTAAACCATTTTCCTTTCCTCTCCTACCCTTCCTTTCCTTAAAAAACCCTCCACACAGCATCCCCAAAGATGACATAGGCCCTGAGAGAAATTATTTTCCTCAGGGCCTCCTGTGTGGAGCTCATGTAAAAAAAAGGATTATAACTTTTTTTCATATTAGCTCCACGTAGGACGCCCTGAGGAAAATAATTTCGTATGTTATCTTAGGGGATGATGTGTAGGATATCTTTTAATGTAAAGGAAGGAGAGGAAGTTCTGGAAAGGAAAAAGGTATGAAGGGTGGGTTTGAATCTGGGGGTCAGTGTGTCTAGGAGTGATGGACTTATGAATCCATCCCTCCAAGGCGATGGATCAAGAGAGCCCGTCTGGAAAGTTCGAAATGCCTCCCTCAACCAATCTCTCTAGCTCCGGCCCTCCATGCAGCAGAAGGGCAGACGCATCCGCCACTAAGACCCGGACGAACCGCATCTCATGAACCCGGGCACCTCTGCTAAATCATCAAACATAGATTGCCACTTGGGGCGACTTAGGGCCGATTTTTTTTTTACACGAGCTCCACCAGGAGGTCCTGAGGAAAATAATCTCCCTCAGGGCCTATGTCATCTTTGGGGATGCTGTGTGGAGGGTTTTTTAAGGAAAGGAGTTGGAGGAGAATTCTAGTAAGGAAAAGGCTTAAGGTTTGGGTAGGAATCTGGGGTTCAGTGTGTCCTGGTCATCCGCCTCCAAGACCTAAACAAACCTCACCCCCATGAGCCCGGGCACCCCTGCTAAATCACCAAACTTAGCGAACCACTTGGGGTGACCTACGGCAGAGGTACTGGTTATCCAATAAAGGCTCCCGGGGCGGCTGTACCCGTTTCCGCCGCCCAAATTGAAACTCATTCACCTCTAAAAGTAGTGTAAATAAACTCAACATTAGTGATTCTTCCTCTCTACCTACTGTTATATTCAAATTTATGTTAAATTAAATGAAAGCAAATCACTTTGTAAAACATCATTTAATCAAATTTACGCCATTAAGTAGGTACCTTTAACGAAAGTGCTTCTTCGATTTAATTTTTTTTCTTTATGAACAAAAAATGTTTTTTTAAATGTGGTTTACTGTGTTCTATACATTCAGTGTCATTGCACTTAAAAAAATATTTGACAGTTAATTTGGTGTTGCCAGCCTACAAATTTTGTAGTTACATTTTTAATATTTTCTACTCTTATTTGACAGACTATACAAATCTTAAGATTTTAGAGGAAATTTTGGTTTTGATTTGTTACTTAAGTGAAAATTATGAACACACTTTTTTGAATGAATTTCCACTACTTGCCTACTCGTCAAGAGCATTCAGAATTTTTTTAAATTTATTTTTAAATATAATATTCTGTACATTGGTATTCAATGTGTTATTTGAGGCATATCTTCAAACGTAAAAAGTGTGTCAAATATGCATTGCATTATTTGTCCTTAGCGCCTACCTGTTAGTCAACTTATCTCTGCTATTATCATTAATAATTAGTAGAAAAAGTATATTACCTATTATGGTGTATCTACTACACTCGATTGCGTGTACTTCTGTATGCAAATATGTACATATTTTATGAGCTGCATGGACAAACACGCTAAGTCACAAAAAACCTTTTTCTGTGAGAAGTTTTCTTTGCAATTCAGGGCGCATTGTACTAGACTAGGGCAGGGGTCGGAATTTGAGTCTCTTTGCATGGGCGTCTGCGGCTCTTCGGCTCTTCAGACATCAATTGCAATTTCCCCTCTTCTCAACCAGCCTTACGAGATGGAGCCGCCGACCGATTATTTTTTTGCATTCCGAACACAAAACTGGTTTTAATTTGATAAGGAATCTATGCGCGCCTCCCTCCCCCCTCCGTTATAATATGGCTCTCTGATATATTTGTTAAATAAACTGCCGACCCCTGTATTAGGACATAGGTTCTCAGCGTGGACGAAAACGCTCTCTTGTGGGCGTTTGAAACTGTCGGGGGGGAGGGGGGGGGGGGGGGGGGGGGGGGGGGGGGCAGTAGAAGACCCAGAGAAATTAAGAGGGCGTTAAGATGGCACTTTTGTCTAAAAAGACAAAAAAAACACCCTAATCACGTACAAATAAAGCGCATGTTATCATCTTACGAGCATTATTATTATTATTAAGGATAGACACTATATCATGAATACAAGAAGGGGAGGACATAGCAACCCGGTACTTAAAATAACAAAATAATTGCTTTTTTAACTTGTTAAACAAAAAGGTGTAACAAATAATTTTATATATTTTTAATCGAATCATTCCCCCTTCTCCACCTCCCCCATAACAAGTTGTGGCAATAGCAGTTTCAAATTCGCGACAGATGGTACATAAAAAAAATGGGGGGGCTCTAGAAAAAAAAATATTCTCAAAGTGGGCGGTGGGCAAAATAAGGTTGAGAACCTATGTACTAGGGTCTAGATCAGTGATTCCCAAAGTGGTCCAGGTGGACCCCCAGGGATCCACGGGAGACCCGACGGGGGTGATAAAGAAATGGGGGTTCACAAGCTGTAAGTGGGGGTCCACGAACTGGTTTCGATTGAGACCATCTTCCGTCTCATGTCCCGTTACGTCCCCTCCATAACAGAGCGACTGGCGTACAGCGCACGTTGTTGTACCGGTTACGACAGACCACACCTCGCTATTCAATATTCAGTGTAACGCGTGTCGAGTTTTGGGAATATGATAGAAATGTACCAGCCAAAGGGGTCCACCGTGACCAGTAAAATTTTGAAAGTGGTCTACGAGAAAGAAAAGTTTGAAAACCTCTGATCTAGACTCTAGACTTACGAGTAGATGTAGGACGTCCAACGTAGCGGAGTGGTTTCTAGTTTGAGATAGTAAAAGACGATATATCCAAAATAAAGCACCACAACTCCCATTTTACAGATAATGCAACATTAAGGAGAAGCAACGCCAAGTAAGGCAATATCATGTCTTTGTTTGATGGCTTAGAAATAAAAGTTAAATTTTTTTTTTAACCTTATCGTCATTTAAATAAGGAGTGTTATTTTGGCGTGTTATTAGACGTGATACACACCTTAAGAGGAACGAATGCGCGGCCCATTTCGGACCGTTTCATACTAATCTTATTTTTGATTTGAGATCAAAATCCCAAACTAAAAAAAAAAATTTGTAATCCAAAGGTATATCAAACATCTAGTACGGACGTGAGCTACTTTATTTATTTTTTCTTTAAATTATAAGTTATAGGCCATTAAATATTTTAATATTTCATGATTTTAGACGCCATTTGGGCAAATATTTGTGAGCAAATGAAAAACAATAAAAAAATAATTTTACTTTATTTATCACAAAAATATGGTGAACTAATAAAAAAAAACCATTTTGATGGGTGTAAATTTTAAATACAAATTAAGGCGGAACAAAAATTTGTCGTTTATATATTTAAATTACTACCCCATAAAATGCATTTTGAACGGTGTTTTACTTTTTATTTTTCATCGTATTTTATAAACATAGTAAAGTTATTTTTTAATGTTTTTCATTTACTCAAAAATAATTGCCCAATTTGCCTCTAAAATCATGAAAAACTAAAATCTTTGATGGCATGTATCTTATTTTATTTTTTTATATGAATACCGCATAAGAGTCCCAACTGCTCCCGTCTGGAGCCAGTGAGACTATGGCATCCCCAATTGGGGTATGTTGTGAGGCTGAAGGTAGTGGGTAGGGGAAGGAGATGGGTAAGAAGAAGGTGGGAAGTACCTGGCTATTCAGATCTAGTCACCAAACACGGCTAAAGCAGTTTCAAGCAACGTTTCAATTCTGAATGGTGGTCTTACACCAGGGCGATACTGAGAGTATCCTCCACTCTGGAACGTGTCGCAAATAAACTATACATTATTTTAAATGAGTAAATTGTGAAATAACACAAATTAATCAAATCAAATTTATTTGCCACGCCGGGATTTGATCCCGCGACCTTCGGAATGCGAGTCAAGAGCCTTACCGCTGGACTACGCCGGCCCTATTATAATTTAAAGCAAAAATAAATAAAGTAGCTCACTTCCATATTAGAAATTTGATACACCTTTTAAATACTAACTAATTAATTAAATAAACATAAAAGTCAAAATAAAACTTTAGATGTAGGTATCTAGTCAAATGAGATGAAAATAGATATTTTGCAGAAAAGAAAAAATATACATGAAAGTATGAAGTTAAAAATACGCACATAACTTTTGTAAAATTCTGTTGTAAAATTTACGGAAAGCAGGAGACGCGTGCAGAAGTTTGAAAAATTCCTGAATATCCCATGGAGCTAACAAGGCATGGAACATGCAACAAAAACTCGTATCCATGTCTAAAAAACGTCTCTGGACATTTGAATGGAATTCTGGATATTTGAAAATCTGCACATTCATGTTTTAGCAAACAGTCAGCACTGTCACCAGTTGCATTTTCGCAGAAAGAAATGTTGATTTGCACGAAATTTGCATACAATGAGCCCTTGTTGTATAGACAGAATCCCTTTGGAATTTGCATTAATGAGAAAATATGGCCGAAATATTCCTTACGATAACATGGAGGCGTTTCGATCTTTGGTTTTGTGCATTATACAAATATTTAATTTGACAATCTGGTGACTTGGTGCCTTAGTGGTGTCAGACCACGATTTACGAGTGTGTAGTGTGACTGTAGTAAGTCCATAGCCGCAGGTTGTATGCACCGAACACTCAGATAAAGAGATATAAGTAACCTCCAAAATAAATGACACGCGAAGCGGGCAGCTGGGACACGCGGCGGTCAGAAAGTATTTATCTTTTTTAAATGTTAAAATTATTCAATTATTATTTATATTAATTATTTATAGAAAAATCAGAAAAAGATATTTGCACCTCTGGGACTTGAACACAGGACCTCTCTACATTCCGGGCGAGTGCTCTGTCCACTGAGGTAAGGTTTCGTTATCCAATTCGGTCACTTTTAACTGTACCATACTTCGACTAAGAACCACCCATATTATTCAAGTTCCAGAGGTGAAAATATCTTTTTCTGATTTTTTGTTTCCAGATTTTCGATTGAGTTTCGCTCATAATGTCTTCATTTAATTAAATATTACAATTTGAGTTTTTATTCATAAAAAGTTAAAATAAAAAATAATAATACTCATCCTAGACTTGCAGAAAAGTCAATAGATGTCGCACATTAAATAAAATTGATAAAAATTTATCCAGACACCATCTGGATTGCATTTAGTTCGGGTTTGAATTATATATTGGTTTTTTTATTATATAATATGGGTGGTTCTTAGGTGGTGGTACCCAAGTAGCAGTCTAACTAATCGAGTTCTCTAAATACTCAAAGGAGCTACATATACTACACCAACAAAAGTTATCTTTATTACAACCATATATTTTTTTTAATGGTTAACCCCGATAGACATATTTAAAAAAAAAACCTTATTTCTGAGCAGTTATTTTGCGTTCATCCTGTAGTCCCAGGTTGTTTTAATACATCAGGAAAGGTCCTCCATACCTCAGTGGATTTTGACACTCGGATAAGTATACTGCCCAAACGCATTGCTCCATCGCACTGCTCGCTTTTGGAAAGTGCACATCGAACTGTTAGTACGAACGCCGAGTACTAAAATTGCTTGCAGTCAATTTGATCATTCCCTCACTATCTTCAACAATATATATAAATAATATAGACAATATTTAGTGCAGTGTTTATTTATATAAAAAAAAAAAAGATTTTGAAAATCTTATTTTATGGATACCTAATATAAGATCATTGTGAACCCAACCAAAGTAGAATTATATGAAATTCGATTAGGTTTCCTATTAGCTTACAATTCTAATATTTTTATTGATATTTTAAAAACACGTGTGAAAAGTGCAAATATTGATTAATATCTCAGAAAAAATAACGTATTTATAATCTTCGATAAAAGGGATAATTTAAAATATTGAAGAAGAAAATTTCGTTATTTTGAAGTGATATTGTGAATTGTGTATGTAATCATAAACAATTTAGGGTAAATTATTTGATAACTTTTGAACTTTTTAACTTATCTAGTGCAAATCCAAAATTTTATTCGATTTAGAACCATAGTAACCATAGACCTGGTCTAAATTTGCCTTTAAAATCTATGTTCTATTAAATTTTTAATAATATTATTGCTGCTATATCTAGAGACCAATATTATTAGTGCAAATCCGAAATTTCACTCAATTTGGAGAAATACAGCCGAAGAAAATAGAAAAAAATTAAGACCCTCAAACAAAAAAATTGTTGGAAAACAAATTTTTAAAATGAAGTTCCAAGCGTCTTCGATGTTTTTGTACATTCTTTACCAACTTTCATCAGTGAGATGTTTTTACGACCCACGGATCGGCGCGTTTGTCAGCGACAGTAACTTTGTGTACCCACAAGTGATGACCTACGCGGTGCACCCAGAAAACGACGAGAGCGGCTCTGGGTTTGTGGAGTGTGGAACCAGAACAGTGGACTTTCAACCCAGAAGGAGCGGGAAGATTGTGGGAGGAATAGAAAGCCCCTACGGAGCTTTTCCTTGGCAGGTACATCATTTTTTAAATTTTCTTTTGCTTCTTACATTATACTTATGATATTCTGTGTTCTGTTTTAACTCAACTGTTTTGCATTTCGTTTTTTTTTTCTGTAAATTTGTTTGTACAGTTTGTCAAATAAGAGTAGAAAGCATAGGAGGGCACCACTGTTGTTCAAATGGCAATACTAAACGTAAAACTCATGGTGTTAATGTAAAGCTGTGTAACCTACATTTTTATAAAAAAATTAAAAAGGCATAAAAGTGAAAACAATATGTTTTCATTGCAATATAGATAACCACTGATCTCAAAATTAGAATTGCATATAGGTATATTATACCTTTGCAATTTTTTGAAGAATAACGATATTGTAATAAAATATAAAGCACAGTTTAGAAATTGCTCACATTTATTTAATAATAGCTTAAGTACCTAGCGTTGCCCGGGCTTTAGATCATGTCTCTAATTTTAGATCTGAATATATTTAACTCATTCAGATCTAAAAGTAGTGTAACTAAACTCACCATTTAGTAATTCTTCCTTTCTATCTAATGTTAAATTAAAATTTATGTTAAATTAAATGAAAGCAAATCGCTTTGTAAAACACAATTTAATCAATTTTATGTCATTGAGTAGGTACCTTAACAACAGTGTTCTTCGATTTTATTCTTTTTCTTTAAGAACAAAAAATGTTTTTAAAATGTTATTTACTGTGTTCTATACATCCAGTGTCATTGCACTTTAATATAATGCCAGCCTACAAATTTTGTAGTCCATTTTTAATACTTTTACTCTTATTTGACAGACCATTCCTTCGATATCATTTTATAAAATTTGATGCTTTTAATTTATTATTCAAGCAAATTTTACTTTTACCAGATGGCTAACCTTGTGGTTCAGTAAAGATTCTTTTTTCAAATTTGAAATCGTATATTTGGACTTTCTTATACTTTAAGTATTATAGTAGGTACCTGCCTGAAAAAGGTTTTTAAAAATAATTGTCATTGAAATGGTTACGTTTCATTGGACACGTTGTATAATTCTGTATTTGAAATAAAAAAGGTTAATTTAAATATACGATTATTAAGCGTGTAGGTATTTAATTACCTACTTAAGACTTCAGAGGAAATTTTGGTTTTTAATTTGTTACATAATAGAAAATTTAAAAAAAAACATGCTTTTTTTGACGCTAGGTCTACTGTTCACAGATCTACTAGTTTTGTAGGTAGATAAATACAGTTTGTTTATCCATCCAATCAATTCAAATATCATCCGACAGAAGTAGGGGAAGGAGACGATTATCAAAAATAGCTAAAGCTATTTCAAACAGTGTACAGTATCTGAAAGGTGGCCTCTCGCCAGTTCTGTTTTGGTTATCTTCCATTCTGTTATGAAGTGTAAATATGAGGTTTAATTTATTTAAATTTAATATTTTAACGAGTCGTACGCCGATCGTGCTTCGGGGACTTTTTATAAATGGCTGAACTTGCCGATGGTGCTCCGGAGAACCGTATTAATTCTACCATCCCTTAAAAAAAAGTACCCTTTGATTGATTTTTTCAGGTAGAGAATGTATTCAGGTTTATATAGAAATAATAAAAGCAGTTTATATTTTCAAATAAATATGTTGTTTTGACAGTTATCTTCCAAATGGGATATTCTTTTAAAATAGTTAGCTTTTCTGGGGAAACGTGATATGATAAATGCACGATGTATATTTTATATATTATCTACTAAACAGAAAATTATTATAATAATAATGTATCTTTGTTGAACGGAATTTGCAAGAATTGTGACTAAAAAGGTACATATTCAGTGTTGCTAATGTTTACAGTGGCTTATGTTACATACTTAAGTACAAAGGGTAAACAACGGAAAATAATATTAATATGAATAGTAGGTACATGAAGAATAGCAGAAAAATTGAAAAAAAAAAATCTTAGTGTTAGTGTTAGTCCGATTTTTGAGCAAAAGTTCGTCAAGGTTATTTTCGTCTGGCACTCGAGTTTATACTTAATTTTCTGATCCGGCTCTCCAAGGGTTAAAAAATTCACATGAATTTGAATGAAATATTAATTGTCATCGTTGGGTTTCAAACCCGCAACCTCTAAGGGAGTCAATGAGCTTACGGCTCAGACCACGGAGGTCGGCAAAAACATCAAAAACGATGATCTACAACTCAGAATAAAACCAACTCAGAACCTCCATTGAAATATCATTAAGACTGATGATAAAAAAATTGTTAAATAGGTTACGTTAAAAACACAGGCAAACCGTCTCCGTTTTAGGATCATCTGCCTGAATAACGAATAAGAAAACTAATTCATGACTCCTAAAACTCACATTTGCATTATTATTATACGCGATATATTTATTAGTGACCGACCGAAGGTTCGATTTCGGATTCGGCAAGTTTCGGCAAAAAAATCCAGTTTCGGCATTAGTTTCGGTTTCGGCAGAAAATCTGCTGAACCTTCGGCAGCACCGAAACTGTGCGTTCGTGAATTATCGCGCGTCGTTCGGCTGACTTTTGATGATGGCTCTGATGATGGGTCGTGTGTCACCCGCCATCATCAGCTGTGTTCGCCGGCCGGTCCGGTGTGATTGTGTTGAGAATTTATTGGTTATTTCTCGCGCATAGTTACAAGAAGTAGTTGACATGTTTGTTATTTTTTATGATTTTTGTTTGTTTTATAGCAGTAATATAAAAAAAAAAATTTTTTCACGTACTTCAATTATTTTTTTTTATTTAATTTAACGTGAAATAATAATGATAATGTAATAAGACTGTTGTGATTGTAAACGCAACAAAAAAGAAAATACTCAATAAATGAGGTCCCTCCTTGGTAAGTGTTGATTATTGACATATTTTTGTTCCAAAAAGTAGTTAAACATGTTTATAATTTTTGTTTGTTTTATAGCAATTATATCAAAACACAAGTAATTGTTTTTCACACACTTCAATTATTGTGTTTTTTTATTTATTTAATTTAACACGTGTAATAAAAATGTTGTGATTGTAAACGCAATTAAAATTAAAATACTCAATTAATGAGGTCCTTCTTTATGATTTAAGTGTTGATTATATTTTTATTGTAAGTGTTGATTATTTATTTTTGTTTCAAGAAGTAGTTAACATGTTTTGTTAATTTTTGTTGTTTGTTTTATGGCAGTAATCCATACTAATATTATAAATGCGAAACTGCTCGAGTTTGTTTATGACGCATTAACCAATAAAAAGACTTTAAAAATTCATTCACCAATAGAAAGCTAAATTATATGCGAAGACTATAGTCTGTATATGATGGCAAGCTCTGGCGTTATGAAATTATAAATATAAATACATTATATTTGTTATACGTTTTCTGTCGCTAACAAAAGCGAGTTTTTGCTAACGTCAGAAAAAAATCGTTTCCTTGGAAACGATGTTGATATATTTGTGGGCTCTAAGCTGGTAGGTACTCAGCCCCCTGGTCAGCTACAGAAAATTCAAATATTAGAATATGATTTGTTTTTTTTTGGACAAGATTCTGTTTGGGAATAAATGTCAGATAAGAGTTCCTACATTAAAAATATAATTCGTAACGATTATAAGGACTGAATAATAAATAGTGTATTTTTTATTATATTAACAAACTTCCAAATATTTAATTAAAAATAAACAAACGAAATGTTTGTAAGCGCATAAATTCCGAACGAATGAACA
This sequence comes from Glyphotaelius pellucidus, assembly GCA_936435175.1. NCBI lineage: Eukaryota > Metazoa > Arthropoda > Insecta > Trichoptera > Limnephilidae > Glyphotaelius > Glyphotaelius pellucidus. The sequence goes on from OW386560.1 coordinate 12,478,128, forward strand.
AAATTGGATAATTTTTTTTTGAGCTATAGCTTTATGAAATTTAGGTGGCAGGCGAGATGTTTGAAAACTGAATGTAAGGGAATGTATGTATGGAATGCGGGAGGGGGTGGGGGTGGGGTGAAGGAGGGATAATTGGTAAGTTCAACCGCTACAGTAATTTCCCGTAATACCATGCGAGCGAAGCCGCGGGGAAAAGCTAGTATATATATATATATATAAAATAATATTTTTTCACATACTTCGATTGTTGTTTTTTTATTTCTTTTAACACGTGTTGACTGTCGGTAAAAGTGTAAAAAATAAGCCAAATTTTAGTAAACAATAGATTTTTAACATGTCTAAAAAAGTTTCGGTTTCAGTTTTGGCCGAAACTGAGACACATATCGAAGATTCGATTTCGGTTTCGATAGAAAGTCCTGTTTCGATCGGACACTAATATTTATATTCATTAAGTTCCTATTATAGAATGACATTATTGGGATGAGTCTGTTAAGTCTCTTTACAGCCAATAATTATTATAATTCAGAGAATAATTATTTAAATCGCCCAAAAGAACCATACCAATAGATTAGAATAAGCAATAGATTCAAAGCAAATAGTTAGTTATCCCGATGTTAAGAGCGACTAACAGCTTGGCACCAATAATTGTATTTATGTTATTATAAAAAATAAAATAATGTAACAGAATCTATAAAATTTCAACGTTCAAAATCAAATCAACCCTTTGACCTGAGTAATTAATATTTTCTTCTTCAATCTTCGAAAATTCACTTTGTGGCATCATTTGTTTAACCAAAATTATCGACATGTTTCAAAACCAATGGTTTCTTCGTCAAGATAAAAATAAAAATTAACAAAAATTACAACAGACAAGCAAATATAGAAATAAGTATCTGTAGACTAAAACATTATAATTAATGATTAATTACTTAAAAGCGTCATAAAAACAATTATTTAAAATAAATAAAATTTTATTAGAATACGTAATAATTGCATTTATATATTACAGAAAAACACAAGTGTGTGGTTCACACGCGATAGATGTATAAATTTCAGAAAACTAGAGTAGACAAGAGTGGGGAGGCTGCGAAGCACCGCATAAAGAGGAGATCGATTATTCTATCTCACTCTCTCGCAGGCTAAATCCTATAGTCAAAGAGACAAACATGTGTTTGTCTCTTTTTCGTTTCATCGAATTTCAAATCACAACGGTGCTAAAGAAGTTTTCACTTCAAAACAGAGTTGGAGAAACGGCCCGTTCTGATGAAACCGACAAAAGCTGTGAACGATATTCTTTACATATTAAATAAGTTTAGTGTAGAAAAGTTATTTTATGAAGAGATAATTATTTTTAACGCTTAAATTTATTCGGTTTTCGAAACAACTCTTATAGGTCTCATAGAAATCGTTTTAACTCCTTTACTATAATAGTAAGAACATCGATTTAGACGGTGTTAGAAAGAGAGTAGACCACGCTTTATATTCAAATACAAACAACTAACTACAAAAGAAGTAAAATATACACCTTTATGAAACCAAAGTTTCGAATCGCAATTTGAAATAAATTTATGTAACTTTGGGATTTTTTTATTAATTATTTTCACATGGAACAACAAAAAAGTGTTGTGCCAATAACATTTATAATACATTTATCTAATAAAATATGTATGTGTTTTTAATTATTTTTTGTTATCAGTAATTTTAGTGAGAAAAAAGTAAAGTGAGCCATTTTTAAAACTTTTTTATTTTTGCGTTCAAAAATTTTTATTTTTTAAAAATTATATGTTTATTTAGATTTATTAAAATCAGTTTTGTGTTTTCGGATACGTTCAGAAATATTCCTTTTATTGGATTTTAGTGTAAAGCGGAAATATTTCGACCTTTTACATAACACGGTCGAGGCCGGAGGGGTCAATATGTAGATAATAATTTTGTATTTAGTGTTTGAAAATATAGTATTAACAATAGTAATGCAATTATATTTCCAGGTGGAGATTAAGAAAATGAACCCTGAGACAGACGCCTTCGAGCACCACTGCGGAGGGGCGGTTGTGGGGGTGCGGACAGTCGTCACTGCAGCGCACTGCTTTGATGAGGTATGTATGAGATGCTCTCCGTATACTTACCTACGCTATAGAATAAAGATGTACATATCCCATTCCTCCCGTTCCCCTTCCGCCGCCCTTTCCCCTCCCCCTTCCAATCACGCGTTCCTCCCCTACCTTCACCTCCTCCCCTCTCCCCACTCACGCAACCCCTCTCCAACTTTCCCCTCTCCTCTTCCGCGTTCCGTATATTCGTCGCGGTACATTCAGTTTTCAAACATCTCGCGTGCCAACTATTGCAATTTTTTTATACAAATTTTCGTTTTTCATAAATGAAATATTACAAGGTGCTCCCATAGCCGTTGTGCCCATATGATGTATAGATGGGGCCTTAAAGAGTCGGAGATGTGTGAATGCGGCGAGGTGCAGACCACCGAACATGTGGTCATCGAGTGCCCGCTCCATTCATTCCCCGGCGGGATTGATGAAGTCCACAGAGCAACGCCTGAGGGCCTAGACTGGCTCGAAGACCTAGATGTTGCCCTCTGACCCCCCCCCCCCCCACCATACGAAAGAAGAAGAAATATTACAAAGAATAATTTTTGTGTATTATAAGAACAATCAAGCAAATTTGGTACCTAACAGAGGTACCTATTTAATATATCTATAATTCTTGAATAGATTTAAAGTTTTCGATTTTGGTTAGAATCGTAGGTGAGTACTTCAAGTAAATTTATTAATTTGAAAAGATAAAGTTGATTCAACAATCAATGGTTTGAGGAAAAAAGTAGTAATTAGGAAGAAACAGGCAAACGTATTTTGTTTATCTCATCTTTTGTCTCACCTTCGTTTAATTTAATAATTTATTATGTAAGGAAGAGCTGCAGCATTATAACGGATAAGGAACGTATGTTTATTGCCTTTTTCTGCCGTGACGGTACCGTAACCGTGAATCGTCATGGTAATATTAAAAGCCCTCAATATCTAAAGTGAGTAGAAGAGACCGTAAGTTTAGCCTAGTCTTTTATCATCAAATTCTTTAAATCGTTATGACATAATACATAATGTTTTAACTAGCGTTGAAACATTCAGAGAAAAAAATTAGGTTGTTTGAATGAAAAATTAGAATTTTAAGAAAGCGTCTTATTGTGTATATTCTAGAACTCTTTTCTCTTCAGACGTATTTATTTAAAAAATCTATTAATTTTTTCCAGAATCCACTGAAGTTGGATGCCTTCAGAGTGGTGACAGGAGAGCACAGATTAAAAATAAGGGACCCACACGAACACAGCTTCAGGATCAAGAGGGTGGCCAAACACCCAGACTTCAGGAAATGTGAGTACCTACCGAATTGAAATCAAAGCAGTGATGGATTTCTTAATTTTACTAGTTTTTCTTGGTCCACTGTCAAAATAGAGACGAATTTGGTGTAGGTAGTGTTGTGAACACGCAGTGAACTCTCATAAACAAAAAAAGATACGAAAAGAAGACTGTACAAAAACAACCTATTTTCGAAGTTTGTTTGAGCTTTTGAAGAAATTGTGTGAAACAACCGATACGAAGTTTGTTTGAGCATTTGAACCAATTATGTGAAACCACCAATCCGAAGTTTATTTGAGCTTTTGAACAAATTGTGTGAAACAACCTAGATCCGAAGTTTGTTTGAACTTTTGAACAAATTGTGTGAAACAACCTAGATCCGAAGTTTATTTGAGCTTTTGAACAAATTGTGTGAAACAACCTAGATCCGAAGTTTATTTGAGCTTTTGAACAAATTGTGTGAAACAACCTAGATCCGAAGTTTATTTGAGCTTTTGAACAAATTGTGTGAAACAACCTAGATCCGAAGTTTATTTGAGCTTTTGAACAAATTGTGTGAAACAACCTATATCCGAAGTTTGTTTGAGCTTTTGAACAAATTGTGTGAAACAACCTAGATCCGAAGTTTGTTTGATCGAAGAGCTTTTGAACAAATGGTGTGAAACAACCTATATCTGAAGTTTGCTTGAACGAAGAGCTTTTGAACAAATGGTGTGAAACAACCTATATCCTAGCAGAAGAGGATAACTAGTCAGCTTGTGACAATTTGATAGAAAGCTGAAACACACCTAGAATCGGCGTTTAAGGGGACCTTTCAAATGTTAAAAAATTAAAATGGCGCTGAAAGGCCATTTGATGACATTGTTATAGAGCAAAACATATAAGTTATCGAAAAAGAAGGGCGCTGTCGTCTATGACATAACGAGAGTGGGTTTGGTTGCTTGATTAATATAAAGACATAACTTTAGTTCATATTTACGCCACCGCCAACTTATTCTTGTAGCACATACATGTATATTTGAATTTCTGTGCAACAACTCGCCCTAACTGTTCACAAAACTGCTAATTGAGTGTGTCTCTTTTGTTTATTCTAGCTGGTCCCCATAGCAACGATATAGCTGTGGTAAGTGTGGGTGTGGGGCCTGGTGGCATCCCTTTCTCTTCTCACGTGCGACCTATCTGTCTCCCTCCCTCGCCCATCTCCATGGGACCCTGCTCCGTCTCGGGATGGGGTGCGCTGCAAGGTAAATTATTATTTACTCCGTCATTATATGTATTTCACCATCCTCCTCATAGATTTTTCATAGGATAACGTACATTTTCGATTAATTAGACACGATTTGTTTATTTAAAAAGTCTGAGGAGGTATTTCTCCATCCTCTTGATAGCTTATCCATACGATAACGAAAACCAATAAATAAATTAATAAATACCTACTCGTAATACGTAAAACAACGTATCCTACTTATAGCCACTATTCACAGGTTCAAGTAAAATATTAAATTAAGGGGTATTTCACCATCTTCCTGATAACGAATATTAATAAAAAAAAACAAATAAATTCTCACAGCAGGTAAAAAACTCGGCTAATTTAACCTCTAAAAAGCCACTATTCACAAGTTCAAGTGCCAAATAGTTATCTCAGACCTTTTAAATGGATAAATCGTATTTAATTATGAAAAATATGTACGTTATCGTATGGATAATATTTGAGGGAGGTGATGAAATACCCCCTTAGACTTTTTTAAATAAATAAATCGACTTAAATTATTCGAAAATGTCGTATAATAATCGTACAGATAATCTGTGAGGAGTATGGTGAAATACCCCCCCCCCCCCCCCCTCCCGAGTTTACTATTCGGTACCTATGAATACTGGCTATATATAGGATAAGTTTGCCGAGATATTTTTTTTCACCTTTTGCGGGTATTTATTTGTTTATTATATATCAATATTCGTTATCGTATGGATAAGCTATCAGGAGGATGGTGAAATGCCCGCGTAGAAATTATTTATTTATAAAGATCGAGGTTACTATTTGGTACCCCAACTTATGAATAGTTTTCTACCTATAGCGAGTGTTTATTATTTGATTTTAAAATGTACGTTATTAAATGGATGAGCTGAACTGTCAAAAGTACTGTCAATATGATAACGTAACTATATTTTCAATTTACGATTTATTTATCTATGAAGTCCGAGTTTAATATTTAGTACTTGAACCTATGAATAGTCCTTACATCCGATCCATAGCCGAGCTTTCTCCCTTAATATTTATTTATTTATCAATTATAGTGGATAGTTAACGAGGGAATGGTGAAATTCAGTCTTATTATGAAATAAGATAGCTCCATCAATGCACTCAACCGGAAAATGGACAGTGTATAATTTACATACGACATAAATTCATTGATCTTACTCTTGCGCCTAAAAATAACACGTTAGTTTTACATATAGCACAAATGTTGTGCACATTGCAGACAACTATATTTTAAGGCGCACTTCTGAAACTAACTTTGACGTACATAATAAATATGACAGTTATTTGAACTGCTGTACATAACATATTTTAAAATTCATTTGACTATCATTACAGAGAATATTGACACGCTGTCTCCAGTTCTGAGAGCAGCTGCAGTGCCTCTGGTGGACTCCAGTACTTGCAGGATGATGGGGGTGTATGGAGGAAGACAGCAGCCTATACTGGACACCATGATCTGCGCTGGTGAGATAATAATTTAATCATCTAGTAGTTAAAAACTTGTGGGGTGAGATGCTGATAGGCCCTGCGGCGGCTTTTATTTCGGCTTTGCCCAGTTTAAGTGTTGGTGACCATTTTATAAATCCGATAGGAATTGGTTCCGAAAATAGCCGGTTCCTCGGATCCAGTGACAGTTAGTCACAAAGTAAGGGACAAAGTAACCGCGAAATGCAATGACGTCATATATAATATATAGACGGTGGTAACATCACAACGTGGTCGTATTCACAACTGCCAGTTACAATAATAATCATACCATTCATCTCTCCATATCCGGAGAGATCCACGAAAGTACGAATCCAATATTACTTATGCTGATTGCGATTCAAAACTTTGGTGTGCATTTGACGTTTTTTTAAGATTTGAATATAAAGCGTGATGTTTTTTCTTTACATCACCGTTTACATCATGTTTCTCACTATGCTCACAAGGGAGATACAGCGATTTTTATGAGACTGTGTGCTGGGACAAATTCATCTTCTGTGTTAAACGGTTCCATGCCAACTGAGAATAAATTCAACGCAACACCTCCTTGAAAAGTCATTAAAAGCTATGGAAAAAATAATTTTAAATTAGCCGATAACCCTAACCTAACCCAACCTATTTAACCATTTTTTTATATACATTTTTTAATCACTCTTAATGGCTTAACTGAGATAGTTCTGAGTTGGTTTCATTCCGAATTGTCCGGTCACCGTGTTAAACGAGTTCAATATTATTAACACAAATAATTGAACAATCTTTTTAAAATGCAGAATTGATTAATTATTTATTAATTACTTTGTTTTTGCTTTGGTTCTATGTGATTTATACGAGGTTTTATCAGGCATGAAAATCATGACGATCACATTAACTTTTGATAAATAAAACACGGTCCCGTTTCCTATCCTGTTGTGATTGCAATTTTAGATAGAAACATAAATTTAATATTCTATCAAATAATATTGACATAATATTAGAATACCAATCATATTTCCTGGGAACTGCATCTACTCACCACGTAATTCCTTTTCCTTTAGGTTTTGAGATTATTGTATTATTTTTTCAGGTCTTCTCCAGGGCGGCATAGATGCATGCGGTGGAGACTCGGGGGGCCCGCTCGCCTGCCAGCGGGACGGAAGATTCGAGCTGACCGGGCTGGTCTCCTGGGGGGACGGCTGCGGGAAGAAAAACCGGCCAGGAGTCTACACCAAGGTGCACTCTTTCTCAGCCTGGATTCGGCAGACTATGCAGGAGATGGGGGGATGACATGGCTGACCAGGACACAATGAGAATTCCACTGAAAAACACATCAATTCTGAACTAACTACATATTATAACCATCACGCCGTTTCACTGTAGGGAAGGCAGAGGTTATGTATTTCTTGCGTCATTCACATTCATACATCGTCTCATAGGTATCTTCTGCTATTCTGACTCTTGGCATGGCTGGACTCATATAGGTATATGATTCAACTTGATGGTTCCATGTCTTCCTCGGGCGTCTCCGAATTCTTCTACCATTAACTTAAGCGTAATATATTATTCTTTTTACACTCATTCTTTGTGAATCCTTTTTACTTCTCTTACCATTTAAGCGCCATTTCTTAATCTTATTCTTTACGCTTGCATTCTTTTCAATACTAGATTTTACCATACTTACACCTCAGGGGCCTCATTTCCGCGTTTTTCTGTCTACTTTCATCCATTCTATTTAAAAAAAAATCGAGTGCAGTTCACACGCGGTAGAAGTGAAACCTTCACAATAACTTACACACAATCTCAACCAATAGGAGCCTTGAAAAGTGAGCTCGTAATCAAAGTGGCCGATGCGGTAAGGTTTCATTCTCTTTCTCTCGCAGGCTAAATCCTATAGATGTATGTTTTTGTCTCTTTTTAGTTTCATTTCCGTTTCATAGTTTCAAATCACAACGGTGCAAAAGAAGTTTCATCACCATCATCATCTTCATCCCCTTATCCTATTCGGGTTGGGGTATGCATCGACAAGGCTCCTCTCCTCCATACGTCCCTGTCTTTTGCTGACTGTTCGGCCTGGCCAACTGTGTCTTGGGCAGCCCATTGGACCCACCCTCTGAAAATGCACTTAGTATCATCCTCGGAATTCGGTCATCAGACATTCTTAGTACATGCCCAAGCCACCTCAGTTGCGATTTTTCTATAAAGAGTAGCAGTGGTTCAATATTTAGAGTTTAGATTGTGTCGGATCGTCGAGATTCTTATATGATCCCATTTTGTAACCCCTGCCACTCCTCTCAAGTACCTCATTTTGGCAGCTTGTACTCTAGAGCGTGTTCGTTCGCTTAGCATCCATATCTGATGGCCGTAAGTGGCCGTAAGTGAGTGAGGAGTTTCACTTTTTAAGAAAAAACTTACCTTAAATATAATTACCTATAAACCAGAAGATAGCGCTCTGGATTGGCTCTATGATTTCCTCTTTATGTTTCTTAAAATAATTGTGTGTTGGTCTCTCTTTATACCAGACTTTAGGTACTAGGTACCAATTTTTGGTACAATGGCACAGAAAGGAGAGAATGAGAGTAAAAGATACCTTTTTAAAATTAAAGTTCCTAATAAATTATTATTTAACACAAAATAAAACACCAGGTAGGATTAAGGGCGAAAAAACCTCGACTGTTTGCCGCATTTTTAAAGTTAAGGACAATTAGTATGTATTTGTAAAATATCTAGTAAATGTAAGTCTGTATACATAATGTTGTCTAGTCATATATTATAAATTGATTAACGATTTTAATGTTGATTTGTCTTTCATTGCTTACCTACTTACTTCATTATTTTCCCTTTTTTTTAAATTTAAATCAAAGTAACATCATTTTCATCCTTGCTACACGACCTGATGAGAGGTGCTGCAGGCGTGCAGGCCCAATAATTTATACCAGCACCTCTGCCATAGATACCCCAAGTTGTTCGCTACGTTTGGTGATTTAACAGCGTTCACGGGGTGAGGTTCTGGATCTGGCGGCAGATGACCTGGACACACTGAACCCCTAGATTCCTAACCACCCCTCTTATCTTTTTCCACAGAAGTTCCTCACCTTCCTTGCCTTGAAAAGACCTTCCACACAGCACCCCCAAAGATGACACAGGCCCTGAGGAAAATTATTTTTCTCAGGGTCGGAGCTAATGTAAAAAAAACCGAAGTGAAAATTTCGCTTCAAATATCGCATTTTTTGGGAAAAGTGGTGTTATTCTGCAAAAGGAGTGATGATTTAAATTTTTTGGTATTTTGCAGAAAAAAAAATGTTTTTCAAAATGCCGCTGTTTCGTCGTTCCTTACGGCTATTAAAGCTTGTCTAAACAGTAGAAAAATAATATTTTGTTTTAAAATACCGGAAAATCCGCTCGAAAAATGCGAATTTCGCGATATTCTCATGAACATGACAAAATCGCGGGACTTGCGGCAGAAGGCGCCGATTTTTTAAATCTCTTCTACCAGCTCAAGTATCGCTCTTTCGAACTTTTGAGCTTTTGAATGTACTAGGTCCAGGAGGCGGATTTTACTGTTTTACTTCGAATCCGCCACCCGAGGTGTACCAATTTTTGGAATTCTCTGCCATGGAACCCTTTGAATTGAATTTAACCTAACCTAACATAACCTTGGCAAAACTAATTGCGCGCTACCGCGGAACCTGTTTCAAGGGCACAATACTAAACATATTAAATAAAATATTTGTTTACAGAAAATCACCTTGTTTTATCACTCTTGTCGGAAATAAACCTAAGTATAATATTTCCTGATAGTGCACACAATGGGGGCTCGAGAACTAATTCGGTGATGCGTAGATTCAAAGTTTTGTTCTGTCCCCTAGAGACTAGACTGCCTTTAGCCGGTAAGTCTTGTACTTTGTGAAATTTAGTTGCCAAAGGTTAATTATTGAGAAGGTTACGAATTACAAAGAAGCCCTTGCCCGGAAGAATGTTTTATCCAACAATATTCTTGAACGAAAGCAGTTATGTCTCATAACATTTTATATTTCAATTTGGGAGGCGGGAATGGGCACCGCCGCCCCGGGAACCTTTATTGGATAACCAACTCCTCTGCCACACGTCACCCCAAGTGGTTTGCTACGTTTGGTGATTTAGCAGGGGGCCCGGGTTCATGGGGTGAGGTTTGTTTAGGTCTTGGAGGCGGATGACCAGGACATACTGAACCCCAGATTCCTACCCACCCTTTAAACCCTTTTCCATCCCAGAACTCTCCTCGCCTTCCTTTCCTTAAAAAAACCCTCCACACAGCATCCCCAAAGATGGCATAGGCCTTGAGGGAAATCATTTTCCTCAGGGCCTCCTGTGTGAAGCTCATATAAAAAAAGGTACATAAACATACAATTCTTAAGAGTTTTAAATGAAAAGTCGTCTAGAAAGGCAATTAAATTGGAGTTTATTACGTACTAGAATTTTCGCTAAATTTGTGGAATAATGTTGTATATAAAATTTCACACACAACATTACTCCACAAAACTTTTTTTTTACTCTTTGTACCTTACGGAAAGCAACATGCTCTTCTAACATTAATGTACACACGTATTGATGTATTTGAGCTTAAAAAGCAAAAAAAAACGATATGAATAAATGAAACCATTTACGTTCTTGAGATTAACATACAACATTATTACACAAAACTGTTTATTAAAAAGCAAATATTTTTTCTGAAAAATTCAGCTTCTTCGCTTTGAAGAATTTCTAGTTGAAGTCAAAAGACGTTCATTTTCTCCATTTATTCCCATAAATTAAACAATGCGCCGTGATTTCAAAAAATGTCATTATACGACATTCTTCCACAAAACAAACTTTAAAAGGCTGCCACAGGCCTAAAAAAAATTCATTACCATAATCCTTATCTTAAAAGATGCATATTAATGTGTTCAATATTATTCCATCAATAACTCAACATTGATAGTTTTGTTGGATACAACATTATTCCGGGCAAGGGCTCAATTATTGTTTTTTTTTTTTTTTTTTACAGTTAACACCGCACAAGAGTCTCAACTGCTCCCATCTGGAGCCAGTGAAACTATGGCTTTCCCAATCGGGGTATGTTGTGAGGCTGAAGATAGTGGGGAGGGGAAGGAGATAGGAAAGAGGAGGGTGGGGAAGTACCTGGCTATTCAGATCTGGTCACTGAACACGGCTAAAGCCATTTCAAGCAACGTTTCAATTCTGAATGGTGGTCTTACACCAGGGCGATACTGATAGTATCTTCCACTCTGGAACGTGTCGCAAAAATACTATATATTATTTTAAATGAATAAATTATGTTGTGTAATGGCTGTTGAGTGAATTGTAAATTTTATTACTTAAAATTCAACCGGTGACATCTACAAGATCAAATTATGGAGCTATTTAAAAAAAATTCTGACCATTGTAAAAGTTTTTGGATTTCATAAATTTATTTTCTGAATAGGCGCTAGCACAGTTCTTGTAACTATTGCAATAATATATATTTTATTTTAAGCGCCCACCCGATTTCAGTGCATTCATAATGTTCAAAACCTTTACAAAACGCTAAGAAAATTACATATTTTGCTTGTTTTTCCTAGAAAAATCAATTTCAATCCCTGAGTGCCAAAACACGAACCGCCAATAAGGAACTCCAGTGAAAAATATTATGGCTTTAAAAAATATGTTCATATAGACCAATATACGCTGATTCTGAATGTATATGTTTTATTACATAATATTTAACGTAGAGTTTTAAAAAAATATTAAAAAGTCCATTTTAAAACGTGTCATTAAAACACCCTATTGCTGGATTTTGGCGGCGTGACGTCACCGCGCCGCGTCACCTGGGTAAAGTTGTAAAGAAATCAATAGAAATGTAAGACGCAAGCCGTTCGGCATTCCGTTTTATTGGTTTATAGAGAATTGGACATATAATAGTTTTTGTTTTTATTGAAACATTATTTAGGCCTAAATAATTCAGAATCAAAAATAAAGTTTCTCTATTAGTTTATCTATATTATTTAAAATATTCAAAAACTTTAACTGTACAAAAAACGATCGTATTGCCCAGTAATGTCTATGAAAACGCTCCAATGTTGAAATTCAAAATGGCGGGAGTCGAACAGCTGATTCCAGTTCCCTACAAGATTCATACTTCGGTTAGTCATGATGACGTCACACTAGATTCGTCACACTAGATTTGACATTTATTTTAACTATTAAAACTAACTCTAAAAATAAAAATAAATATGCAGTTATTTAAGTTAGAAAGTCATTATTCATAAAAAAAAAATAAAAAATTGGACTGGAATTCTCTATTGTGCGTTAACAAGATGTGGTGTAATGATCGCGTAGCAACGGCCGTCATAAAGATTTATCATTTCACAATATATTATTTTATCGCATAACCATAAAGTTTACCGTTCACCTTATATCTATTTAGTAAACTATATAAAGAATGTAAGCCCTTGGGTACACATTATTTTATAAAGTAAACAGAAAAGACAGAAGTCATTATTTGTTTTAAGTGATAGGATTTTCCCGGAAGAATTTGGCTATCACTTCAAGATTGTGAGGTATTAGAAATAATGCTAGAGGTTGACGCCGTAGAACGTAGAATGTCTTTTATATTAATTGACGCCATTAGAAAAGTAAATAGTGTATAAATTATTCAAATACTTAACAGCAAAAAAGTTACAAATGCTGTTATATTTGGCAATCTTCAATTTTTAGGCAAAAACATTTACTCGTTTTATTAATGATATGAAAACGAAAGGAAAGTAAAGTAGGCTTTTCCAATCCAAATTTGTTTTTACAGTTGGGCCCTACAGAGGACTCAATTTGGTTGAGCGGTTGTATCAATCAGGTTGAGTTGAACGTAAAGTTGAATGGGCCAGAGCCCAGAGCATTCAACCATTATCCAACCATCCGTTCAACGACCAACAAAGAAGAATCTGTTTATTTACGCCTTTGGAGCATTTACAACAATTGTGGAACATAGTAATAATAGAAATAGAAACAATAAAATAACATTTTTTTAGATTAATTTCTCCTCCTTTACGCTAATAGAAAGGAAGCAAAATTATGAAGAAATGACAATGCCCCGGGCGGCACTTTAAGGGGGGCGGCAAAATTTCACAAAAAATAATGTAAATATCTTGTAAGAAACTAATATTTTTGTCGCACCTACGATTCAGACGGATTGAAATGGATACGGAATTTTTCATTACTTATTCTGGGACCAAACGGGGATCCCGTTTCTTTAAATGAATTTATAATAATATAATCTTGATCACTCTAGCGACTGGCAACACTGTCTATAGTGAATTGCCAGAATTCCCCGAATTTTGTTTTGCGCTTGGAATATCTATGACTTATATTCAGTGATAATGATTTAGAGAGGTCCGTGGGCGATGCTTCGACAATTCTAAGAAAGTTTCATGGATCATCATGTGTTCCGGTAGATCATCAAACCATTCGTGTGTTCCAAGTGCAAAAATAGGAGGAAAAACATTTTTTTGTTCTGGGTGTAGTATCATTTAAAGTTGAGGACTAGCATGCAGATTCACTCTTAGGTTAAAACCAGTTTCATGTTCCGAATGATCTGTCAAAATTCCAGTAGCGGATTAATCTGCTGACGTATTTTGAAGAAAACCTTTCTTATATTTCGAATGGAGTTAAAAATATGGTTTCAAACCATTTTTCAAAATTCTTCATTCTTCGTTATTCGTAGAAAAACCATGCGCATATTATGGGAGTAATACAAATTAAAGCTGGGGACTCGCAAGCAGATTCACTCTTAATTTTAAACCACAACACAGGCATGTGCCTAGTATGGTGGTCGAAAAATCTCCAATGCATGTAACAAACAATTCAAAGAATAAAGAAACTTAAAAAAGAAAAAAAGTTTTGTGATCAGAATGTAAAATTCCAGTTGTGAATTTATTCGCTGACACATTTCGAAAGATAATATTCTCTCATTCGAAGTGCAGTTATAAAATTCTAGTTGCAGACCATGTTTGTGCTGCCAGAATCAAAGAAAATTCATTTTCATGTTCTGAGTGTAGTTTTGATTCGCCACATACAGACTTAACTTAAACCAGTTTTGTGTACAGAATGTAAAATTCTAGTTATTTGGATTCATCTGCTGACATATTTCGAAGGAAAACATTCTCTTATTCGAAATGCAGTTATAAAATTTTAGTTGCAGTCTATGTATGTGCTGCCAGAATCAAATAAAATCCATTTTCATGTTCTGAGTGTAGTTGAAATTCGCCACAAACAGAGTTAATTTAAACCAGTTGTGTTTTTAGAATATAACGATAAATTTTGTTTAGAATATAACGAATAACGATCAGTTGTGTTTTTAGAATATAACGAATTATTTGGATTCGTCTGCTGACATATTTCGAAGGAAAACATTCTCTTATTCGAAATGCAGTTATAAAATTTTAGTTGCAGTCTATGTATGTGCTGCCAGAATCAAATAAAATCCATTTTCATGTTCTGAGTGTAGTTTAAATTCGCCACAAACAGAGTTAATTTAAACCAGTTGTGTTTTTAGAATATAACGATAAATTAAATAACAAGTTGCAGATTCATCGTTTGCCGAGTGAAGCTTAATATTTGAGTTGTTCTTGAAACTTAATGTTTGAGTAAAATTGACTGTTCCGTGTGTAACTATTATTTGGGAACTCTTACATAGTATCAATATTAAGTTAAAAGCTGTCTTGTGTTCTAAACACAGTGTAAAAATTCGAGATGCAAAATCCTATTATATGGATACCATTCTCGATTTCCGAGAGTAGTTATAAATTGGTATTAGTATTTATGGACATGATTTTTATTGGAAGAATACTCGTCACATGTGATTATAAAAATCGGCATGAAATGAGGTCGTAATAAAAACAGATTTCCGTTTACCCCGGTAACGATTTACGCATGTATTCGGCGTCAAAATCACAGACTTACTGGTGACTGGTGAGCCGAGCGGTTGACGCAACGCGCGGGGAAATCGTTGCCTGGCAACGGTGAGTCAAGGCCACGCGCCGCTGTTTGGTTTAGAAATCAAGCGTTCAACGAAAAATAAATACACGTTATGGCGAACAGCCTTATAATTAACAAAAACCAATTTTACCGTTTGGCAACACCACGACCTACCGATAGGCCGAGTGCACGAAATCTGCAAGTTCATTCTACTGTTTACTTCCCGACTTTCCAGATGTTATCAATCTCCTCCAGTGTACCGCGACTTGACTAAATCCGAAGTACTATTCACACACATCTCCATACACACGATTGCGGCTACGACAATAGAAAAGGGCTAGCTGTCAATCTGAGGAGGTTAACATACAGCTCACCATAACAAACAAACCCTTTTCTAAAACGTGATATCTCATTATACCCCCCCCCCCCCCTTTCTTGTGATATTTCGTGATTTTTTTTCCGAACCCCCCCCCTCTTAGGTACTTCGATATATTTTTTATTTCTGTGTGATCTACTTCTGTAAATTATAACCATTGTATGCTTGTTAAAAAAAAATACATGTGTGCAGTTCACGCTCGTTAGAAGTGAAACCTTAACAACAAACAGAAAACTAAAGTAGACAAGAGTGGGGAGGCTACGAAGCACGGCACAAAAAGGAGAACGATTATTCTATCTCATTATCTCGCAAGCTAAATCCTGTAGATGTATGTGTTTTGTCTCTGTTTTTAGTGTCGCTTTTTCGTTTTATCGAGTTTCATAACACAACGGCGCTAAAGAATTTTCACTTCAAAAAATATGTTTTTTCATTTTATTTGCTAATGTCTCGACCCCTAATTTGAAAACCACTGATTCAATCCTTGCTGGAATTAATTTAAACTTGAACCTTTATTATTCAATGTCATGGATGTTTGATATGTACTTAAAATTTCTTTGACAACTTATTCTGTTGAAAAGTAACCAGTTTTTACCGCTTCTTCTCGCGGTGACAGGTTTATGAATATATTTCGAGGAAATATATTTAATAATATTATAGGACAGGTGGTTGAATATATTTCGAGTCAGGCTTTTCGGCAAGAACACACAAACAATTCGGCGAACTATGACGTAACCTACTTACTCACAAAGATTAAACTATGAAGAAAGGTTGGTAACTCTACTCTGAAATATCTTAACACAATAATGTATCAAAAAAAATTATTGCGAACTTCCTATAAATACATAATATATGCATTTTTGGTGAATATATTATAATACGTCTTAAAAAAATCCTAAAGCGAGGGTTGATACGTGAAATCTGTTGTATTTTTAAATCCTTGTTCAAATAAAGACAATATCAGGCCCTACTTACGTACCTACTCTAAGTTATTTTATATTAATTATTGTAATATATCAGAATATTAGATATGGTCAGTTCTATCACTGTTCCGTTTTTTGTGCTGTGCTGGAAGGACCACACGGTGTCGGTTACGACGTGTGCCGAACACAGCCGATCAGAGAGGGGTAAGTCATTCCTTTTGCTAAGGGTATATTTTATAATTTTCGATGATTTATAGCTAAAATCTCCTGAATAATGGAATGGGGGGTAATCCTTTTATGAGAATTTTGTCGCTGATAGGTAGAGGGGGCCGTTAATTAAATCAACAGCAAGTGCGTATTGAAAAACTGATCACAGAGTACCGATAAATCACGATGCAAATCATTGAATATTGTTAGCATCATTGTGATCAAAAGTAGGTACATTGTCGTGGTTACGCTTGTGATAAATTGAAACGTAATTAATGATTATATTGTAAGCATTCAAACAATTGTAGGCGGTAGATACCATTTCATACAATTACGACTTGTGACGCATCAGGAGCAAACCTTGTGTTCTGTCAAATTATTTTAACAAGATACTTATTTTTTATTAATAAAACTTTTTTACCTACACATAATACTTCGTGTTTTACAGGGGGCTATTTTGTGTATTTTGATTTATGCTACTCTTCCATTAAAAGGAATTCCGATGGCGGCCGTTATTTCCAACTTTTCAATCGATCAATCTGAGTCTCCGATCAGCTAAGTGAGTTGTTAAGTAAAGCTCGATTCGCCTAATGGTCGGAGAGTTGCGTTGGGAAGAGCGTATTCGTGCATTTGGAGATTCTTGAGCTACAATTTCAGCTCAATATTTTTTTTTTAAAGTTTTCTTTATTCATTGAATTTTTTGTTACATTAATTTTAGGATTTTTCGACCACCATGCTAGGCACTTGCCCGTGTTGTGGTGGTCGATTGATCAGTAAGATTGGGATCAACGGCCGTTAGACACTCCCGAACTGGTGAGTAAGATTAATGATCATGTACCCAATAAATGCAACTAGACTCAATGCTCCGTTTAATGTAGTTGCTTCTCGCGCTTATTATATTTTTTATGTTCTCTATTTTATACAGGTGCTTGCAGTTTTTTTACACGATGCAATCCGCCTCATGAATGAATCTTTCTTTTGCCTTGTTTAATCTATATTTGTCTAACTAACCTAATATTTGCATTTTGTTTTTCCTGTTAAGATGAAGTTATACGTGAAATCCTACTTAGATTAATCTTTACGACGAACCGGTTTACAGTATGAACACAAAAAATATGCTATGGATAAATTGAAGCTTTTACTAGCTTTTCTATGTATTGGAATTACAATAAATTTATTATTTACATAATAAAAAATATAAGCGTAAACCACTAAAAAAATGTTTTTCATGCTTAAATTAAATATGAAGTGAATTAAGAAAACATTTTTAAAAAATACCCCTTTATGGCTAAGACTATTTTTGAGGATTTCTATGTTCTAACTTTTTTCCATTCTTATAAAATTATGCACAAAATAAATAAAAACCACTTTTCGCTTACTTGCCTCGTGCAAATAAGACGCTCGATTTAAATTTTGAAGGCACGAGAATCGAAATATTTTTAGTGTTTATATTCCTCTTTAGCACTTGCATACTGCTTACTAACAACGTATGCAGGGACTATGGAGGTCTAGAATCGTTCAAAATAAATAACTGTAGTATTGTTTAACAAAAAAAAATTTGAATCTTGCGAGAGCCTTGCAGGAGTAACCATCTGGTACTTATACGGGCGGGTAAATGCTGGATAACCTCCAAAGTTGCTTCTCGCACTATTTGAATAATGTATCTAGAAATTACTTGTTAATTAGTTGTTAAAAATAAAATAAAATCTTATTTAGAAAAGGGAGTATCACTTGGAAACTTAGTTATGAACTATTCAAGATTAAATAAGGCGGAATTTTTTTTTGTCTTTAAAATATTTTTTACATTAATGTTTCTAATTTGTTCTGGAAGTCGATTGAAAAAAAAATCTTCCTTGGCAAGTATAATATTTTTTTCAAAGAAAGTATTTAATTTTGGGCATGGAAAATATATTTATATATAGTACGGTTTTCAGTTAGAAATTGATACTTGTTTTTTCTTTTATAATTTGAATCATTGCATTTTTATTGTACAGATCTTTGAATGAAGGTACTTGGAATTATTTAAATAATCGATCCGTTGGGTAGTCAGTCATTACAACTATTTAAATGTTTTGTTTTCATCTTAACTATTTCACAACACAAACCTACACAATGATTTCGTATTATTGCGCAACACATGTGCAACACTTGAAATAAATGAACGACTATTTACCTCACGATTTTTATAAAACGGGCGTTGAAAATAAAACGCTCATTGCTCTGCATTTTTTCAAGGTTCTCTTCAAGATAAATATAACGCAACATAATGTTTTGGATAGATAATGCTTTTTTATCTTTTTATCCTTACCTACCAATCTAATCAATCTAATGTTCATTCAATCCACATAATTCATCATTTCACAATACATCTTCCGAACAGACCCTCCATTGATATGCTTGGTGTAACTATAAGTGACCAGCTCAGGTATGGGAGCTCCATCGAAGCCAGAGTAAAGTTAGCCTCTCAAAAACTGGGCGTACTGTTCAGGGCCCGCAGATACTTTAACACAACTGCCAACCCTG
This sequence comes from Glyphotaelius pellucidus, assembly GCA_936435175.1. Classification (NCBI taxonomy): domain Eukaryota; kingdom Metazoa; phylum Arthropoda; class Insecta; order Trichoptera; family Limnephilidae; genus Glyphotaelius; species Glyphotaelius pellucidus. Next base: position 12,497,226 of record OW386560.1, read on the forward strand.
TACAAAACGCAAGTGCACCCCACGGTTGAATTTGGCAGCCACCTCTGGTCTGGAGCCCTAAAACACTTGAAAAATACTCTCGACTCTGCAGAAACGGGCGGTCCGTTTGATAGATTCTCCCACCTTAACGAACGGATTGCAATCTTTAGAGCACAGGCGTCGGGTGGGAATGCTATCCCTGTTCTACCGGTATTTCAATGGAAGATGCTCTGAGGAACTAGCGTCATTGATCCTTCGGCACCGGTGCATAGTCGGGTGACAAGCCAAACACGCGCCCAACACATGTACGCGGTTGACATTTGTCACATGAGAACGAGTCGTTTTTCGACTCGTTTTGAGTTCAACAGTTCGGCTATGGAACGATTTGCCGGCCTCTGTGTTTCCTCCCTCCTACAACATATCTCAATGTTCATTCCTTCCTCTCCTCAAAAATACCCTCCACACTGCATCCCAGATAACATAGGCCCTGAGGGAAATTGTTTTCCTCAGGGCCTCCTGAGTGGAGTTAATGTAAAAAAAAACAAACAAACAAACCTACACAATAATTTCGCATTATTGCGCAACACACGTGCAACAGAACGACTATGTGTTTTAAACCTCACGATTTTTATTAAAAACGGGCCGATTATTGCTCAGCATTTTTTCAAGACAAATATAACGTAATATTATAAATAGATAATACTTTTTTTTTATCTTTTTAACTTTATCTACCGTTTGTAAAAAAAGTAATAATTCCAAAATAATGTTCGTTTAATCTTTACATTAGAATCTTTACATGGATAATTTGAGGACAATAAACATAATCATTTTATGTCTAAATTATGGTACAAGAGATATTAATATAGGTAGTGATAACCTTTTACAACGAAAACATTTATTGCGAAATATCGTTTGGTGAAGAATGTCGACACTTTTAAGAGTAGGTACTTTCGTAAATGCGGGAGAGATAAAAGTAATTTTTTTTTCGTTAGCAATTAGAAATACGAATTAAAATTAGGTTGGGCTAGGACGCATAACAATAGGCACACTTATTTATCGAATAATGTGTAATTTCGTTCGAGCTCACTCGAAGTATTCTATAAAAGATTCACATGTCTGTATATATTAAAATGAAAATATGTTTGCTTCTGTCTACGTATGTATGTATGCTATGCGTTGCTAAACCATTCATTCGGTTGCGATGAAACTTTGGGGATTTGATGTGCGCATGCCTGCGATTCTTACTATATACAATAGTGAGTTCTAGTATCATGAAACTTTGCGTTGCTAACAGTACATCCGATTGCGAAGAAACTTTGGGGATTTGATGTGTGCCTACCATCGATGGTTTTATATGCACTAGTGAGCTCTTACATTAGAAATTTGTATAAAACATTGCAATAGGTTGCACGCGAGCTGTTTGAAAACTGAATGTACCGGGAACGAATGTATGGAAAGCGAGAGGCAAGAGGAGAGCTTATTCATTTCTCCACATGTACACAATTTTGCAACCATTTCCAAGTGTTTTGTAAAATACATATAATTATAATGAATTTTCCAATCACTGAATTTATTTTGGCCGAAGAAAATTTGACAAACTGAATTTAATCTGAATACGCTTTCATTATAAGCATAAATTTGCCACACTGTTGACTAATGAAAATAAATAATATGTATTTATATTTTGTCGTTGTAACCGGTTCCAGAGATCTAGTATCAATCTACATAATATCTGTGTAGTACCTAGTTGATTGGAGCCAGGGGTTCGGCAGATTAAAACAAACGGCGACCATTCATGGGCCAGACGGCCAGACCCAGCCAGACCAGACTCCGGACTGGGCGCCAATCAGTCGGGAAAAAAATTGTTGGGGGAAAGACGTGTCTTCGCAACATGTTCGTAACTGAAAAAACATTCAGTGCCTACTTATATTTGTTTCATGAGAAGGGACGATAAATCGCCCTTATTTGTTAAAAGATATCGATTCTGTCTTTTGAATTTCGCCCGTCCCTATTTATGTGTTCCGTCGGTAAAAAAACGTGTAGGTACCTTTGTTTGAAAAAAAACGTGCTCCACCGGTCTTGTTTGAATAAGAATATTTCTTTAAATTACTTTGGAAGTGCGAACTTTATAATATTCGAAGACAGTGTTATCGTGATTAGGTTATTTTTCTTAGATTCTAGCAATAATTATTGTATCTTAACTTCAATGGTTTACTAAACTTTTAAAAATGGTAATTTTTAATAAGGCGCGTAGATAATGTAAAAATCCTAAAACCTTTCAAACCTTGAAAAATCTGAATGAAAAATTATTTTTAACACCCGTTTACAAGAATAACAAGCGTAATGATTTAACATTTTCACGACCAATAACGTTATGTTGTTTGTCTTTTCACATCTTCCTGATTATAGACACTGCAAGGCTGTTAGAAAAGTTTAACATGACTGTACTCAATACGCACCCCAAAATAAGCATTATTATTACAAACATAAATTTACAAAATACTAGCAAGCTAGTTATTCTAACTAAATCGTTAGATAAATTTGAATGCTTTATAATACAGTTAAGTTTTACAGTAAGTATTGCTAATTCAAAGTAAAGTATAATAATTGTAATATTGTACATAGTTCACATATTAAAAAGGTATCTTGACGTTTTTGTGCCGATTTTCAAAAGTATCCCAATTTTCCCGGCGTGTCGGTAACGTAGAAATCTGTAATTTTTTATCCTTCGGGAAGTTGTTTACCCCTTCTGTCACATCGCAGCTGTCAATTGAGTTGTCAGTGTCAATTATTACGCTCGGTGAAAACATGGAATTAGAACGGTTATTAGTGAATTGTGAATACAAAAGACTGTTTCAGTGAATTATATGATTACCGAGAGCTTTACAAAAGTGATTTCCTGTGAATTAGTGACGCCCCAGTGAGTAAACACTGTGTATTCTTTTTCTTCTGTTGAGGTTAGCGGTATTGCCGTTTTTATGTAACTCCGTGTAGAGTATAAATTGAAGTATTATATTATAAAAATATTTGTTTTACTTCGTTAGTTGGTGGTGTTTTAATTATAAATATTGTGTAAACAGTGTAAAACCTTCGGTTTTTTAAACACGCTTCTGCGAAACATTTGAAGCATCATCGAAGGCCCATCGAGTTCGTAAGTTTTATTTGAATTTTTTAAAATTTATTCATAAGATTTGAACAATATTTTTTTTGTATCTTTACCAATAGTATCGATTTTAAATTTCATTTATTCGTTCAAAAATATTATGAACCTTTACTTCTAAGTTAGGTTTAATTACGTAAATGAAAAACCAGCCTAAAAAGACTCCTTCAAATATAGCAAACTTACCTATTTTGTGGCACCATTTTAATTAAAAATTAATAAAAACTTAGTTTTAACCAATTTTATTGTTTAAAAAACCCAAACAAAGAACTAAAACTGCTAAACAATAGCTACCTACTAAATTGCATTATTTTCCAATGTCGGAAACTATTTCTTCTAATTATTATTATCTAAGCGATACAAAGTATTTTCTTTTATATATGTATAGGTATATAAAAATCAAAATGTGTTTGGAGACTAGTGAGATGTCTGTGTATTCAAAGTGTATTCGGTAGGAAATGTTTGAAACTTTCAAAATACCTTCTATTCCAACCTACGACAATACATCTGAAAAGTTTTTTAATCATCACAAAAATTCTTGCGAAACTGTCAAAAATTTGAGAATGATAAATAAATAAACAAATATTTTATTTACTCGGCTCATTACTGAATTTACGGTGTATTATTTTTTAAGAATTCTTAAATACAGTTTTTGAACCCATACAGCATTTGGTAGAATTTTTAATGTAATTTAACCATAATTTTAAGTTATAATTTAGCTTTCTAAATAGTCTTTGAAGTAATATTTTCCAACAAATTGCAATGTAACAATTTACTTTATTTCCATAGTGGAAGATCTGAATAGCAAGGTACTTCCCACTCCCACCTCTCTCTTCCAAATCTCCTTCCCCTCCCCACTACCTTCAGCCTCATAACATACCCCAATTGAGGATTCCATAGTCTCGCTGGCTCCAGGCGGGAGCAGTGGGGACTCTTGTGCGGTATTCATATAAAAAAAAGTTTCACAAGCCAAGGTGTAAGACCCCTATTCACAATCAAAACGTGATTGAAATGACTTTAGCCGTGTTTAATGACCAGATCTGATCAGCCAAGCAATTCTCGTCCTTCCTGTTCACAGCTCAATTATAATGAATGCCGCAATTCACAGGCTCCGGGCAGTTGGAACTCATGTGTGGTATTCAAATACTTTAAAAAATATATTATCATATTTACAAATATATTTTATTTACATTTCACAACACATTTTAGATTCAAGTCAAGTCAATAATATATTGTGAAACCCTAAGAAAATGTTTAACGCAATAAATGCATTTCTGATTGCATTAAAAGTGCACTGCACGAATGTCTTTTTCAATTAACAACTATTTGAAAATAATGCGGGTCAGGGTATTTAAGTTTCTATTGCATATTTTACAGATTCCACCTCCAGAGGTGTACCAGGTAGAAGGGCATTTTCGCCAAAGCTTGTAGGCATGTGTTTCCTTTTTTCTGCTTTCCATTCCGTTACCTTTAAGTTTCCGCCAATACCAGATTACTAGAAGTTGGAATTTTTCTTTCATGCAGAAAGAATTTCTGCAACTACCAACATATATGCACTTCTCATTGCCCAGAAATTGTTCCATGACAACTCAGAATCAACTCAACTAACACGTCATTAAAAGCTGGTTCACATTACGCTATCAAATATAAAATATCATAGCGCGCCAAATAACGCTCTCCATACAATCCCTTCAGACCATGGAACTATGATTATATCCATACTCTTAGCTTCAGACCGTTCACACCTAAGCGTTTTTAAGCGCAGATCAATCATAGACAATACACATCTCAGACGTAACCGCTCCAGAGGCGAAATGTTGGAAGATAACTCTCCCCTTCTCCGACTAAAACAGGAGAGGGGGTCATTGTAATTACGGGCTGCCTAGACCCGTGGATGACAGATGTAAAGTTGACAGATTTCAGTACAAAAAATATGCATTCCATTGCCGCTCCCTAATTCGACTGACCCCCTCTCCTATCACAGGAAGAAATATTTGATAGCCTCGTGTGAAAGGACAAAAGATAAGCGCTCGCGAATCAACAGATATCTGCTCGCAGATTTATAGCGTAATGTGAACCAGCTTTAAAACCGACGAATAAAAATAATTGTAAAATAGCCCCTAATCTAACCTAACGTAACCTATTTAACCATTTAAAAAATATATTTTATGACTTTTCAAAGGAGGTGTTGTATTGAATTTATTCTAAATTCTAGTGGAAGGTTACAATATGGATTTTTCGTTGGACATTTTCAATTTATCACTTTCTGGGGCAGTTCAATGAAGTAAAAAAAATCAAATTGAAACTGAATAATAGTAAGTAATATAATTGTTTATTATTTTATAAAATATTCCTTTGCTGAAGCCCTAAAAGGGGTGTTAAAAATTTGCGTTGTAAATAAGGGTGTTATATAAAATAAAAGAAATGAATCTAATGTATTCTATGCCAAAAATGTATTTTTTTTTCAATTTCGGTGAAAATCTTTTTAAAAACTGTTTTCTTTTTCATTTAATAAAACACCAAATTAATTTTACGTCTAAAATTATTTACAAAATCAGACTTTGTTTCATTGAATGTACTCAGAAATGGGACACGGTAAAAACCTAAATAATTCTTTAAGAATATATACAGGTTCGACAATTGTATTAATTAACTGTAATTAACTAACAAATAAATAATTTTCCAATATCCTAGAATTACGTAATTATGAAAAATGCTATAAAAATCGTAAGACACGACAAAAACCCAACGTACAAACTTTGGCATGAATAATTTAGTTAACGTACAATAATCTATTTTGTATTGTTATTTTATCTATTTTTTTTTCGTTATTTTTTTCGAAATATGGGATTTTTTGCATTGCACTGTGACCCTGCATACGTTCTGGAATAAACTATCATTATTACAAGACATTCCAAGTATTAAAAGTGGGGAAGAGAGAAAGAGAAAGGATAGATTAAGGTTGGAAGAGCCTGACTATTCAATTCTATTCACTCCATTCGAGAAAAGATGTCACTAATCTAACTGATGACCTCTTCATGCGATCGTTGGCAATCGTTGTTACAATGTCGCTGACAACATCTATGCTGAACAAAGAGTGATGAAAAAGCCTCTAAAAGAGTGAACACGCGGCCCATTTGCGAACGATACATTTTGAACGATAAAAATCAACACGGTTTGACCTTGGCGAAAATTTTGCGACAATTTGCCACACCACCCAGCCCCGGATGTACGACGTTTTCCAACCGGGGCAGAAACTTGATAGCCCCCTCTCGATGAGTGGCGCCCCTCTCGTGAGTTGAGTCTACGTCGCTTCGCTTGACGTTGACCACTCGGGTTTATTCGGCTCAGCTCGTGTAGCCCCCAGTTCTAGATGCGACGAAGATTCCCCTGGCAGAGACATCACGTAATCTATGCACGCATTTAAAATCGACTTACGATGTGTTCAAAACAAACTGGGCGTTTTAAATCAAATGAATAATCGATAAAACAACGTGCGCTGCAATGCCAGGCGCTTTGTGAATCAATTTTTTTTTCAATCAAACATATAAATTACAATTTGGCGCCCCCTTAAACTGCCGCCTGGGCTGATAGCACCGACCGCAAAGTTAAGTTCAGTCGTATGTACCCCACCCCTGAGAACAAATTTAAAATTAATAAATTGGCCCTCCAGCTAAAAAAGTTTGATCATCACTTTTCTAAAACCTAATCCATAATCAACACGACTATTAAAATGGTCGCACAATACGGCTTCTTGTGAAAATGCAAATAATGGTATTGAAATTCTTCGCTAGCAATAAAAGATGTCACGACCAACGAAAATGCATAAATTGTTTATAAGTCGGCCTTTGTTGACGGCGAGATTGTCATTTGTAATGGTCACCAACACTGACTCACGGTCCGGAGTCTAACTTCTAACTAACTACTAACTAATCATCACGCTATTTCCCGCAGGGGCAGACAGAGAGGATATGCCGTCACACGACAAACTGTCTCGGCACACACTCCTTGCTTCGTTCACATTCGTAGGCATACCGCTCATAGCTTCTGGCATGTAAACTCTCATTTTCATGAACGGGATGTGTTTTGTAAAATGTATTATGGTTCGTTCTTGTTTTTAACCGACATAAAGTTGTCTCCACCAGTTAGTGGAGAAAAAATTAACAGAATTACCAATATTATTATTTTATAATTACTTTAAAATCTACTGTACTAAAGACGTAACGACTGTGCGCGTTTAAAAAAAACATGTGTTTAAATTTTTGTACTAAAAATTACGTGATGGAGATGTAACTCCTCGTGATAGAAGTGTATTTCATACAAATCACAGCTGTCTTCTGCCACCTCGTCTTGCGTGTATTCTATAACGTTACAAAAAAATGATACGACGACATAAAATACAAAACTATTTTTAAACTCCAAATATAACCTATCAAGTAACAGCGATTATTAATTTGAATGAAATTATTTTTACTTATTTTTAATAAAATATTTTGAAAATCTCAAAAACTTGTCTCCTACAATTTTTATGTCATACGACACCTCCGTCACGTGGGTTTTCGTTCGAAATATGTATACACGCAGCTCGTGTTTGTCACCCCTACACTTGCTACAATTTCTCCTCTGAGATCCAGAGAGATTAATTTATAGAAAAAACAAAATGTGACGGAGTGGTGGAAATGTGACATAGTGGTAAAAGTTATGTAGGTTAAAAAGAAGAACAACCCTTATCTACTTAATGGTTGTTTAGATTCGAAAAGACCCTTAAAAATAATACTCGTACGTAGATACGTATTGTATATATATTTGCGGCACGTTCCAGAGGTGACCGGACAACTCGGAAAGAAGCCAACTCAGAACCGTCTCAGAAAAGTCATTAAGAGTGATAAAAAGAATATATATATAAAAAATTGGTTAAATAGGTTAGGGTTATCGGCTAATTTAAAATTATTTTTTTCATAGCTTCTAATGACTTTTCAAGGATGTGTTGAGTTGACTTTATTCTCAGTTGGCATGGAACCGTTCCAGAGTGGTAGGTGGTAGATACATATTCTCAGTATCGCCCTGGTGATCACCATTAGCTGTGTTTGGAGACCAAATTTGAATAGCCAAGAACTTTTTTTTTTTTTTGTTATTGTTTTTGGGGTGTTATGCCGTGTTTCGCTATCTCCTTCTTTTGGCTAAACAAGGAGATAGCGAAACACGGCATAACACCCCAAAAACAATAACAAAAATACTTTTTGGCCGTGAAAACCTTAAAACATACCAGCCAAGAACTTCTCCAATTTGACGTTGCCATAGTCCTCTGGCTCCAGACAATTGAGACTCTTGTGCGGTATTCACATTTTCAAAAGGTCAGTTTTTTAACACTATCACTATCCTTTAGTGATACTCCTGTCGTAGTCTGCTATATCACTATCTGTTAGTGATTTTCCTATCGTATTCTGCTGCTTCGAGTTGCCTTTCTACAGTAGGAATTGTACATAGTCCAGCATTCGGAGCCATACATTATCGCGGGTCTAACAATAGTCTGGTATTTTTTTTTTTTTTACATTAACTCCACACAGGAGGCCCTGAGGAAAATAATTTCCCTCAGGGCCTATGTCATCTTTGAGGATGCTGTGTGGAGGGTGTTTTTGAGGAGAGGAAGGAGTGAACATGGGTCTTGAAGAGACCCATGTTGTAGGAGGGAGGAAACACAGAGGGCGGCAAATCGTTCCACAGCCGAGCTGTTGAACTCAAGAACGAGTCGTAGAAACGACCCGTTCTCATGTGACTAATGTCAACCGTGTACAAATGTTGAGCGCGCGTTTGGCGTGTTTCCCGACTATGCACCGGTGCCGAGGGGATCAATGACGCTAGTTCCTCGGAGCATCTTCCATTGTAATACCGGTAAAACAAGGACAGCATTCCCACCTGGCGCCTGCGCTTTAAAGATTGCAATCCGTTTGTTAAATTAGGAAAATCTATCAAACGGACCGCCCGTTTCTGCACAGAGTCAAGGGCTTTTTTCAGATATTTTGGGGCTCCAGACCAGAGGTGGCTGCCAAATTCAACCGTGGGGCGCACTTGCGATTTGTACAGGGCTAGCAGTTGTGTATTATTAAAGTATCTGCGTGCCCTGTACAGTATGCCCAGTTTCTGAGAGGCTAACTTAACTCTGGCCTCGATGGAGCCCCCGTACCTGAGCTGGTCACTTAGAGTTACACCAAGCATATCAATGGAAGGCCTGTTCGGGAGATTGCTTCCGTTGAAGGAGATTAGATTATCATTTCGATCCCTTTTAGACGTAATCAGACATGATTGTGTCTTTGAAACATTAAATTCGACAAGGTTATTCTTACCCCAAGAGAAAACACTTTCGAGGTAACCGTCCATTCTTTGCTTCAAAGCCCTCCGAGCCAATGGGATTTGTGAGCCCTTTGGAGGCTTGTCAAACAAAAAGCTATCATGGACTGTACTGTCATCCGCGTATCAATGAATCGGTGCACACGTCAAGAGGTCATTGATGTGCAACAAAAACAAAGTCGGAGACAGAACCGATCCCTGTGGTACGCCAGCATTTATCGAATGCGAGGAAGAGGTGAAACCATCAGCAACCGCCTGAATCGACCTCTCCCTCAAAAAGTCGGCAATCCCCGTACACAAGGATGCGGGAAGTCCGTAAGAAGGCAGTTTGTTGACAAGCCCTCAGTGCCAAACCCGGTCAAAGGCCTTGGAAATGTCCAGTGCAACCGTTTGGGTCTCACCAAAACGTTCCAGGCACCGCCCCCAAACATGCGTCACATACTCGAGAAGATCACCGCACGAGCGGTTCCGCCGGAATCCGTATTGACGGTCGTTAATAATTTTGTTCTTCTCGAGGTATGTGAGCAGTTTGTCGTTGATCACACGTTCCATCACTTTTGACAGAACAGATGTGATCGCTATGGTATATCTTTTCTTACGTTCTAAAGTTTTATGGGCGTTTTTGGGTCACACAAGATTCCTGTTACGGATCTAAAATTCTTCCATCTCACAACTATTCTATGGTCAACATCCGCTGCACATCCCCCATCTCTATGAATGAGTGAGCCCAGATTCTTAAATGAGTCACAGTTGGCTAATGTTACTCCTTCCAGTTGCATCGAAGGAGTTACAGCATTCGTGTCTTCAAATGGCAAATACAAATTTCTTCAGTCCACCTTTCCAGGCTATTCTGTAAGTCACCGTGATTATCTGCTATCCATACTACACCATCTGCAAAAAGCATAGCCTTGAGAATATTGTTCATTTCTTGAATCGTTAGATAATTCATGATTAGATTAGATAGACAATTCATACTTAGCGACAACACTGACTTCGTAATTAGGCGGCTGCGGGCCCAGACCTACACTTTAGTCTCTAGCCTTAATAATAACATAATGACATTACAAACTTAGCACATTGGAGGAAATTTGTAAGTTTATCATGCTTCAAAGCCTTACACGCTTTTGCAATAAAAAACTCGATTATTTTTCTTTAATTAAATTTTTAATAGTTTTTTACTGCACATTTTAAGTCCATTGGCAGTAATTACAAACACTCAAATTAATTTTAAAAATGTTGCTGAAAGTAAAAGTATTTTGCTGGAAGGAGATGGAGAAGAGAGAGGTGGGAAAGTACCTGTCTATACAGATCTGGCCAACTGTTTTTTCTGTCCGTTTTGATTGACAAAAGTGAATTATAACATTTATACTTCTATGTATAAATATTTCGTACACATGTTATGTATAAATGTATAAAAAAGACCGGTCAGTGGTTGAGTGGGCATCGCGTTTGGGTCATACCCGGGCGTCCCGTGTTCGATTCCTCGGGTGGCTAAGTCCTCCATCACAACACAAGCAACATTTTTGGCTTTCTGTGGTGGTAGTAGGAGATTTTCAAACATTGTTGGGTTATTCGTAACCCGGGAATGTTTAAAAAAAATATATATTACAAAACGGAACGTCTATGTCCTGAAACTTCTTAAGGCTCTGTAGTAAGTGTTCTAAAAGAAGAAGAAGATGATTTGAAAGGGAGATACGAATGTTAGAGGAAGTGCGCTAATATTAAAAAAAAACGATAACAATTAAATGGAAATTGTGCAAATATGTCGGAGAAAAATTTTGCCACCCCCTTATTTAGGCACTTCAATTTAAAAGATTAAAATATATAGTAATGCTAAAGAATTTTTCGGCCAGAAAAATCATCTTTTTGTGTATTGTACAGATTACAAAATAAAAAAGTCATGCACAAATATGTTTTACAATATAATAATCACATTTTTGTCCCCAAAATTCTTACATGTTTATTTGTCAAAACATCCCTCACAGACTGAACTTCCCTGAAGTCATTGTCGCTGAATATTAGTCGTTCATGAACAATACAAGCACAAATAACAAAAGGTAATATTTTTATAGTCCGAGAATGCCAAATTCTTTTTATCTCATTTCCTAAATCTGTATATTCTCTAATTTTTTCCGAAACAGATTTTTGAATATATAACACGATATTATTATTATTTGTTGTGATATTTTGCCGCCCCTTAAAAGTGGGGTGGGCCGCTCCCCCTACGCTACGCCACTGAAAGCACGACTCGTTTAGGGCAAAAATCTCTCGATAAATGCCCAAGTTGCATTTAAAGATACCCTCTGATTTTTTCTTACCTATGTATAACAGCATAAAATGTTTTTTAATAATCTTTGGAGCATTCTTTGAAAAGATGGCTTTAACAAGCTGAAACCGGTTACTGTCAAACAAATTAAAGTGGAAATAATTACTTCATAAGATATAAGTTTTTCCTCCTCCCGAAGAGGTTAAGGCGTCGTATACCCGCTCAAAAAGAAGAAGATGGAGTAATTACGAATGTTGGAGAGAGCGCGCTAATATTTAAAACGATAAAATTGAAGCGAAAATTATGAAAATGTTTAATAAAAGACCGTTTAAAATAGTGCAAAATCTCGAGTGGAACATCTAAAATACATATAACTTCTAAAATAAGTGAAACGAACGTGTTTATAATAATTTTCGGAGCATACTTTGCGATTTTTTTCTATCGAGGGAATTTCATATAATTTTATGGCAAAATACAGATATATGGCGAGCATTCGAATATTGTTTTCCTCATTATCTCAAAACTTAATAATTGGAGATGTCTGACTAATCAACTGAACGATAGATATCTACAGAGTTGTGTATTAATTATGGACATACAATAATATTATGCCCGTTTTAATCTTATAATTATTTTAATTTAGATTTACATTTTAATGGTCGCAGATTGAATTGGTACATGTTTGTTTTCGTCGTGTTGTTCCGTCCATCGATTTTTCTCAGAATGAGGTGCGTAATTATTTCTTGGATTTCAAGCAGGTAAAATAGTTTTGTATACCTATTTTAGTGTTCTGAATACTTTCGGTACCTACGCACGCGCATGTTATTCTCAAAGTAGTCTTCTTAAAGACATCCAGTGAAAGCAAAATTAAAATTGATGGTGAAATTATTGAAAATGTTACCGAAATGAAATATTTAGGAAATATATTAGATTCCAAACTAACCTTTAACAAACAAGCTGAATATACCCAAAAGAAAATAGGAAAAAAGAAAAAAGAATTCGACAAAAACTTTCCAGGAAAACTGCAATCACTTTTTATAATTCAATTATTGCTCCACACTAACTACTGCCCAACTATTCCATTGGCTAGCTTTACACTCGTAATTAAAAATTACGGATTACGTAAGATTTTCACAGGTTACTCCCAGGAGCGTTTACATATGCATCTGACTTGTGGTAATTAATGATCACGGAAGTGTTTCGGAAGTTCGACCTGTGCAACTGCTCATGCGACCGTTTACATCTGTAAATTTATTTGCGGTAAGATGGCTTCCTTTCAACAACGACCTGCTACTGTCAAATTTACGCGATTTTGTCAATAAAGTTGAAAAGGACCAAATAAAGTGCTGAAATAGAATTTGGCTTTAATTAAACAATTCTCCACGCACTTTTTTGCCGTCAAAGGCGAAAATTAATGGATTTCTTTCATTTTATTCGAATGACAGCTACCTGACAGCTGCCGACAGCAACCGACTTCGTATTCAAATACGTAATTTTAAAAACAGAAATATTGAGATTATAAAGGTTTGGACCGATAATTCAATAGAAGGATGCCCATTTTCAGAAAACTCAAATGAGTGGAAATAAATACTAGTTTTATAGGAAAAAATATCCAATAAAAACAAATGTCTTTTGATTGTTGACATTTCGCAACGGCGCATTTTGGTACTATTTCTTACAAAAAGTCCCTCAGCTTATCAAACTGATTTTATAAGCTGTGAGAAGGCTGTAATTTCGCGCGGACGCGATTAGACCTGTCAAAAAACTTCCGGAAGAAGAAGTTCTGTAACATGCTTTAAATTACGTTAAGTGACTTTTGGTGTCGTTTACATTGGTAATTTGGCCATAATTCGCTTACACGAACGAATTACGGGAAAAAACTTACGAATGTAAAGCCAGCCTTTCCTGTGTAACGAAGAGAAAAAAATAAGTTTCAAATTCTTCAAAACAGGGCAATGAGAAAAATACTTCGGCGAAATAGATTTTCAAAATTTGGGAGTTTGATAACCTATTTTGTATACGTAAATAGTTGTTTCTTGTGTTAATTGTTGAAATGAAGTGTGATTTCCATAATCCGTGCTTAAAAATGTGGCGGCTCTTTCACAATTTAATGATTAGTCAACTACTTGTATTTTCGTTCAGGACGATGGAAAATACCTACTGGATTTAAAATTACGTGAAAAGAAATTTTGCTTTTGCGGTATCGGACGACAGCTGCTGACAGCCATTTACAATAATTTATGTCTTCTACTATGACATTTTGTTTTGAAATTTTGAATGCGGTATTTTCCATCGCCCGAATGCAAATCGTTGTCTTTTATAGTAATAAAGGTGAATCAAAAGGTATTTTTCTAAAAAAATATATTCGTATTAAGCGTGCCCAGTCATCCCGAAAGCTTACCTTTGTCTCTACTATTGGACATTCGTATTTTGTTATTTCTTACGTATTCGTCTTTTATTAGGTACTAGCTTTTCCCCGCGGCTTCGCTCGCATGGTATTACGGGAAATTACTGTAGCGGTTGAACTTATCAATTATCCCCCCTCCTCCCCACCCCAACCCCTCCCGCATTCCATACATTCATTCCCTTACATTCAGTTTTCAAACATCTAGCCTGCCACCTAAATTTCACAAAGAAAAAAAGAATTATCCAATTTTGTTCATTCGTTCGGAATTTATGCGCTTACAAACATTTCGGATGTTTATTTTTAATTAAATATTTGGAAGTTTGTTAATATAATACAAAATTACACTATTTATTATTAAGTCTTTATAATCGTTACGAATTATATTTTGAATGTAGGAACTCTTATCTGACATTTATTCCAGCTTGTCCTAAAAAAACAAAACATATTCTAATATTTGAATTTTCTGGGGCAGTAGCTGACCAGGGGGCTGAGTACCTACCAGCTTAGAGCCCACAAATATATCAACATCGTTTCCATGGGAATGATTTTTTCCTGACATTTGCAATTAACTCGCTTTTGTTAGCGACAGAAAACGTATAACCAATATAATATATTAATATTTATAATTTCATAACGCCAGAGCTTACCATCATATACAACATATAGTCTGCGCATATAATTTAGCTTTCTATTGGTGAATGAATTTTTAAAATCTTTTTATTGGTCAATGCCTGAAAAGGTCATAAACAAACTCGAGCAGTTTCGCATTTATAATATTAGTATGGAAGTATGGATTCGGCTTCTATTGAGGGTTCGGCTATGTTATTGGCTTCACTAGGTAATTTGGTTGGTTCTAGGGATAATTGGTTACAAATTAGTATTCTGTGCTGGGCTTCGGTTAGGTATTCGCTTTATATTAGATATTTGGCTGCTGTTTGGTTTACCTCGGCGTATGTTAGTTTTTCAGCTTCTATTGTATATTCATTTTTATCGTGTATTTACTAGGATTCAATTATGTTCACGGTGCACTTTTTTGTTAATTGCTTGACTACTTTTAAAGTAGGCATGTAATAAGCTGTAGGTTTTTTTTAATTTTTAAAAATTTATTTATTTATATTTACGTTACAATACAATACATTACAACATGAGCTTTGTCTCTCCAACTGGGAAGGTTTACCGTTTCAGGACAGCCAAATTGCACAATTAGT
This sequence comes from Glyphotaelius pellucidus, assembly GCA_936435175.1. Lineage (NCBI taxonomy): Eukaryota > Metazoa > Arthropoda > Insecta > Trichoptera > Limnephilidae > Glyphotaelius > Glyphotaelius pellucidus. Next base: position 12,512,594 of record OW386560.1, read on the forward strand.
TCATAATATTCTTAACAAAGGAATGGTTTCGTTCAAGATATCATAAGAATGAGATTCTACCAAGACAACTTTTGAGAACATTACTAATTGCATTCGGAACGAAGGAATGGTTTCTTTATAACAATAATAATATATCTTTATTCAGTGAAATTTGGAACATTATAAATTATAACTGAGAAAATACATGTTCAGTGTAGTTTACAATAGATTACACCAGTACAAAAAGTTGTTAAGTAGAAAGTAATATACGTAAGAACAGTAGGTTAAAGGTAGATTAAAGAATACAAATTTATAGTTATATGTATAGTTGAAGATTCTTATAACCCGCCTCACTAGGCTAGCCTGTGTTGAGGCAGTCATTTTGTACGTCAATCTAAAATACTTACGAACATACCTACATTTGTATTAATAATATAACGGTTACTTTAACGATAAGCTCAAATAATACCAACCAATATGTCCTTGAAAGAATCGCAAGGTTGTGATTCTTTCAAGGTCATTTTGAAGAACATTAATAATTGCATTCAGAACAAAGGAATGGTTTCTTTCGAGAGATCACAAGGATGAGATTCTTTCAAGGTCATTTGGAGAACATTAATAATTGCATAAATAATTAAAATATAGTATGTAACTATAAGTTTTAACTATTTTTTTTAATAAAATTATAGTATGTAACTATAATTTTCAAACATTTACTAAGTACTAGAAATTACAAATTTATAAATCAAAATATGTGACATATGAGTTCCCAATGTATTTATGACTGGCATATAGAATATTTGCCTTCTATTAGGTTTTTTGCTCCCGTTAAGTTTTCAGCACACCTTTTAGGTTTTCTGCTCCTATTAAGTGTTTAGCTTTTTGTTAACCTGTTCGGTTTCTATTAAATGTTCGGTTTTTATTAAGTGTTAGACTTCTATAAAGTTTCGCTTTGCATTTGTGCTTCTACGAGTTATTCGTCACGTTAAGTATTCTGCGTCGATGAGGTATTTTAAATTGTGTGTCTATGACGTAGGGCAGTGTCTATGACGTAGGCCAGTGTGGAACTAGCATAGGAGAGGCAAAGTTGTAGAAATAAGATCTCTAAGAGGCGTATGTGTAGTAAATCTTTGTTCGTTAGTTAATTCTAAAAACATTGCATTGTAATAAATTTCTTTTAATTTCCCAAATCTCTGGGGAACAAATAATAATGGAAGATTCATTTTTTTATCATTTTGTTGACCTCGGGCAAATTATTTACACAAGAAATTTTTATCTCTTAAAAGTTTGTTTATAAGTGGGTAATTTACTAATCATTTGCTGTAGATAGCATATCTAACCACAACGTGAGCTGGTGTTGCCGTGTTATTATAATGTGCATATCATAAATAATACCGTTTTGCGGCAGCTGTTACAGTCACGTTTATAATAATCATTAATCATTATTATGTTTTGGTACAAAGAACATTAATAAATCTTGTCCTTAGCAGCAAATATAATTAGGTTCATGAAATTGTGTCAGATTTTTAAAAATTACTCTACCGCTAATAACTAATAACTCAGTAAAATATGAATAGTAGTTTTTTTTGTATTTTCATGTTTTATCTAAGTGTTTTCTACATAATATTCTATTATGTTTTTTTTTCAAATTCAAGTGTAATAGAGGAAATATGGAATATTATAATACACATATAAAAAATACGCTGTTTCAAATATACAAAGATTATTCTAAGAATAGAGAATTCCAACTGTCCAATTTTTTTTATTTTTTTTATGAATAATGACCTTCTAACTTAAATAACTGCATATTTATTTTTATTTTTATAGTTAATTTTAATAGTTAAAATAAATGTCAACGTTTTACTTTTTCAAGATCCCCCGAAAACCACCGAATCTAGTGTGACGTCATCATGACTAACCGAAGTATGAATCTTGTAGGGAACTGGAATCAGCTGTTCGACTCCCGCCATTTTGAATTTCAGCATTGGAGCGTTTTCATAGACATTACTGGGCAGTACGATCGTTTTTTGTACAGTTAAAGTTTTTGAATATTTTAATAATAATATAGATAAACTAAAAGAGATACTTTATTTTTGATACTGAATTATTTAGGCCTAAATAATGTTTCAATAAAAACAAAAACTATTATATGTCCAATTCTCTATAAACCAATAAAACGGAATGCCGAACGGCTTGCGTCTTACATTTCTATTGATTTCTTTACAACTTTACCCAGGTGACGTGGCGCGGTGACGTCACGCCGCCAAAATCCAGCAATAGGGTGTTTTAATGACACGTTTTAAAATGGACTTTTTAATATTTTTTTAAAAACTCTACGTTTAATATTATGTAATAAAACTTATATATTCAGAATCAGCGTATATTGGTCTATATGAACATATTTTTTTAAAGCCATAATATTTTTCACTGGAGTTCCTTATTACCACGCCATGGTACGCGTTGAGAGCAACAGGCAAAACACATTGGGTCGCTTATGTACGCCATTAATGCATACCAGTTTTGCATAATTAAAATAAAATTATTTTTACATAAGAATACGAATTAAAAAGGGAGTTCAACGAAGTGTGTACATAGATTTAAATAATTGGTTAAATAGGTTAGATTATGGGCCATTTTTCAATTTTTTTTCGTAACTTTTAATGATTTCAAAAGGGGTGTTGTAGCGGTGGTGATGAAATAAAATCTACACTTTTATACCTAAAACGCAATTAGTCTTTATTGGAGTAGGTACAATAAATTTGCAAGTATGACACAGTTCAATAATCGTTAAAACAGTACCAAGCTATAGCAAAAACTTTATGGGTTTTTAACAATAAATAACCCAAAGAAAACTACTTGTTCCTTATAACAAAAGGATTATGAGTATCTTTTCTCTCTGGAGACCTGAAGCTGCGCGGACTGACCCGGAAGGCAAACTTAAGTTTCTCAAGGTCTCGCATATCTTTATATCGGTCAGATCATCTGGTTGCAACCTCTAACCAATAGCATCCCTCGTCCCTAACCTATAAGAGACAAGCGATGCGAGAAAGGGACAGTATTATCAAATATTTAGGATTAACCTTTGATACACACCTAAATTGGAAGCAACATATAAATAACACTACAAACAAAATCCGCAAATCTATTTACTTTTTCAAACAAACACGTAATTTCCTTAACTTAAAACTTTTAAAAACAGTGTAATTCTCACTGTGCCAATCTCACATCGAATACGGAATTTTAGCTTGGGGTAATGCTTATGCAAGTGCCGTCGACCCCATCATTAAAGCACAAAAACTAATCATAAAAATAATTCTTAAACTGCCTCTTACTACCAGCACTGATACGATCTTTAATACTTTCAACGTTATGGACATAAAACAACTGTACGCAAGATCCATATTAGTTAATTTACACAAAAACAACAAAACATCATACAAAGCAACACAAACAATGCACAATACCCGAGTCAAAAACAAAGAACTTCTCCAAACTCCTTTTTCCAAAACAAGGACAAGGACAAGGACAAGGACAAGGACAAGGACAAGGACACTTCAAATACATAGCTTGCAAACTATACAATACTCTACCAGCTACGATTAAACAAACTGAATCCTTGACAAAATTCAAACAAAATGTAAAGAAATGGGTTGTAAGTATTGGACGCCACGCTACTGCGAACATCTGTAAAATTAATCACACATAGACAGAAAACAATTTGCATACGACCCAATCCATATAAAATAAATAATAAAATAGTATCATGTCAAATTTAATTCCCTAAATAGATTTGAAAGGATTTACTATTTACTGTTCTTCATCTCTTCCTTCATTTATATGATAACTCTCTTTAAAGTATTTACCCAAACTTCCATTCGCCTTTCTATTTTTATTGTATTCAAATGAATATGTATGTAACCTTATATTCTTGTAAATACCAAATATGTTCCATAAATATGTTCATTTATGTACCTCTAAGCCTGTCTCGACACAGGTATATATATCCCAGTGAGTCAGACATTGAAAAACCCAATGTAAACATACTGTATATAGATGAATAATTAAAAAATAGTATTCGAGTTTGAACGCTTATCAATATACGCTTGAAGTAATTAGATTTACTACAGTGTTGAAATTGCACGATTCTGAGGATTGTATGATTCCATGGAACCACATAAAGCATCCATTTGGCCATCAACCAGATGTCTCAAGTTCGGGTTTGAACCCAACTTGGCCGCATTAATAAGTAATAGATTAGTAAGGTCACCATCCAATCAACACAGGGTTACCGAATGTCGAATTAAATTAGTTTGATAATAATATGGTATTTAATGAATACTTGTTAGAATGATTCGCATCAATTATTATAATTTTGGCGGTAGTTTTTTGTACATTGGTTATAATCTGTTATTCTTTTGGTGCCCTCTCCCATCGGAGGTTGGCTGTAATAAGGGCAATCGCCGGCGCATCCCGAATTTCTACCTATCTACCTACCTTACTTACTAATTTCTACCTACCTTACTTACATATCTCCCCACTCCGGTCTATTGCCTTTGTGCAAGTTTTTTTGTCTTCAATGAACTGTCAGATTTTTAAAACTTTTGTGTTATTTCCGCTTCGCAATTAAAGCTAAATAAATTAAATATTTCAGAACGTAGCCGAATACTAAAAACTGATTTTGAAAGGTTATAAAATAAACTTTCAAATTGTATTAATACCAATAAATATTAACATTTGTAAATATTAAAATTCAAAATGCAAACATATATTTTTTTTAACCCTTCAAAATTTTGGCGTATTTTTCAGATGTTCAAAATATTTCCGCTTTTCAATAAAATGCAAATAAATGGAATATTTCTGAAGATATCCCAAAACTAAAAACTGTTTTTGAAAGGTGATGAAATACGCTTTCAAATTTTATAGTTCAAAATAAACATTTAATTTTTAAAATATAAAAAATTTGCATGCAAACATAAAAAAGTTTCAAAAATCACTTCACACTTTTTCTAACAACTACTAATAACAACATTTACTAATAACAAAAAAAATTAAAACACATATATATTTTATTAGACAAATGTTTTATAAACGTTACTGTCACCTCACTTTTTTGTCTTTTCATATAAAAATAATTAATAAAAAATTCTCAAAGTTTCATTTTTTTTTTCAAATTGCGATTCAAAACTTTGGTTTCATAAAAGTATACATTTTACTTTTTTCTTCGTTATTTTTAGATTAGAATAAAAAGCGTGATGTTTTTTCTTTTTAACACTGTTTAAAATATAACTCTCACTCTGATAGTAATGGAGTTACAGCGATTTATACGAGCCGCATGTGAGCTGGAACAAATCTGGTCTCCTGCCATTCAAAGGGTTAAATGACTTACATGAGGTTTTTATGTGAAAATGGTACTAAAATCACGGATTACGAAAAAAAAATTAATCTATTGTATAAATGTTTATTAAACAATTTTATTACATCACATTAATAAAAAATTAACACCGTCTAACGGCGCGTGTACGATTTGGCGGGTGAAAACTGTTGTTTGGCGACTTAGCAGGGGTACCCGGGTTAATGGGGTGAGGTTTGACTAGGTCTTGGCGGCGGACGACCTAGACACATTGAACCCCAGATACCTAGCCGCACCTCACACCTTTTTCTTTTCAAGAAGTTACTTTCCTTTTCTTAAAAAGAACCTCCACATAGCATCCCCAAAGATGACATAGGCCTTGAGGGAATTCTCAGGGCCTCCTGTGTGGAGCTAATGTAAAAAAAATTAAATCATTCAGCAATAATTGAATTCTTTTACACATCTTTTACATATTTTTGTGACGGTCTATCCTCTTTGCCTTACAGACGGATATCCTGATGGTTAGTTAGTTATATTAAAGTGAAAAAAGTGAAAACTTCTTTAGCACGGTTGTGATTTGAAACTAAAAAGATACACTTTGTGCGGTGCTTCGTGGCCTGTCGGCCCCCTCTGTGTGCGGTGCTTCGTAGTATAAAATGTAAAATAATTTTTAAACTTGGTAACAATATTATAATAAATGAACCCTTCTCCTGATCCTCAACATTCGTCTCATTCTCTCGAAGATTAGTTTTCTGAAGATTTCACTTCTACCGCGTGTGAACTGCACACCCTGATTTTTTTATATGATCAAAATACGTATTGCTGTACATTAAATTTGTATGAGGACTTGGTACGTAACGCATGACCTTGTTTTATAGTAAAGGTTCGTCTCTAATCTCGTGTTGCTAGTTGCTAGGCAGTTCAAGTTCAATGAGTGTGGACTTTAGGATTACTGTTTGTCACTTCGTCACTTGTTAGCATTACTTATAATAGGCGTATTCACAAGCTTGATTAGACATCTGTTTAAATAAATACTACATCGTAATTTATTCAGTAATTACCTATTTTATTATTAATTTCCTAACAAATTGAGTAATCTGAAAGTATGTTGTCTGTTGTATGCTGATGATGCGGTGCTGATTTCTAACACTATGGAAGATTTCTAACAGACTCAGATCTGTTGTTAGCAGATTGTATAAATTAAAATTTTATGTTCCAATTTGCACACTTCGAATAATTTATTTATCATTAGCTGAATCTATTATAAGATATGGAATTACAACTTGGGGACTTTCCTGTAAAACAAATGTAAATCGTGTTCAATCAGTTCAAAATTCATTAGTTAAATTATTAGTTCATAAAAGTTTATATGAACAAAGGCATAATGTTCCGTACTTTTACCAAAATCTCAAAATTCTCTCAGTAAGAACAATTTTGTGGTATAAAATTATATTTCCGCATATGAATAATAAATAATAATAATAATAATAATAATAACATTACATTTGTATAGCGCATAGCCCCATATACAAAAATAAACTGGACCACACTTACAATACTCGTTTTACGTTAAATGAAGGACTAATTGTACCTAAGCATTTAAACAAATATGGACAAAGAACGCTGGACTATATGATACTTAATTGCTTAAATATGTTACCTGCCGAAATTAAAAAATGTACAAGTGGTAAAACAAATATTTTGTTGATAAATTGGCTTGCCGAAAGAAATAATTTGTATTAGACCAACACAAAAATTGTAAAATAAATTTATATATATCTCCAAAGTAAAAGTACCCATCGACAAACTGCTAAAAAGTAGTTTATTGGGACTTTTCTTTTTTCTGTATAATATTTTATGTCATATTGTATTACTTTGTATTTATAATAAATAAATTAAACCTTGAAAAAAAAAAAAAAAAATTTACAGTCTCTAGTGTCTAGGATGAACGAAGTATCTATGAAGAATGAGTTAATGATGAATGTAAGTAAATCTAAAGTCATGGTGTTTGAAAGAGAAAGTACGACAACAGTGTGTGATATAGTTGTGAATGATGAATACTTGGAGCAGGTGGATGAGTTTGTGTATCTGGGTAGTATGTTTACGAGAGATGGGAAGGCTGATAGTGATAACGAAAGAAGGGTAAATGCCGGTAACTCGCATTAATGGAGGACTGAATGCCGTTGGCGCTAATAAAAAAACTGTCAAAAGAAGCGAAGCTAGCAGTCCACAATGGAGTCCTGGTACCTACCCTGATGTATGGCAGTGAGGCATGGAACTGGCAGAGGAAGGATGAAAGTAAACTGAATGCTGTTGAAATGAGATCCCTGAGGCGTATGTGTGGTAAAACCATGTATGATCGTGTGAGAAATGTGGAGATCCGCAAAGAATGTAAGGCTGATGTAAGATGTAAGCATAAAGAATAAGATTAAGAAAGGGACCCTCAGATGGTTTGGGCATGTAGAGCGAATGAACGAAGAAAGTAGTGTAAGAAGAATATATGGCACAAATGTGAATGGTAGAAGAAGTCGGGGACGCCCGAGGAAGACATGGCACGATCAAGTGAATCAGATACTTGAGTCGGGCCATGTCAAAAGTCAGAATAATAGAAGAGTATGTATGAGACGATGTATGAATGTGAGTGAAGCAAAGAGTGTGGGCCAGGATCGTGTTATTTGGCGGCCCGTCCTCTCTGCCTACCCCTGCGGGGAAACGGCGCGATGGTTAGTTAGTTAGTTAGTTTTTTCCTAACGAGTCACCAACTTATTTCAGATTTTTTTGCATTAACTCCTCACTTAGAGAATACAATCCCGAGCATGTTTTTAAATCCCGGGATTACGGTATTTTCGATGCGTAATCCCGGGATCCCGGTACTATCCCGGGATTAGGAAATGTGGTTAATAATTGGGATAAAATAAAACAAAAGCATAAATTGTAAGTTCTTAAACATTATTTATTAATATTGTTTGTTACACAAGACAACTTATCTATACTAATATTATAAATGCGAAAATGCGTGTGTTTGTTTGTTACGCTTTCACGCCTAAATCACTAAACCGATTTCAATAATTCTTTCACCAATAGAAAGCTACATTATAAGCTAGTAATTTAACCTGTACCATGGCGTTATGAAATTAGAAATATTAATATATTATATTTATTATACGTTTATTGTCCCTTACAAAGGTGAGTTATTGATAACGTCAGACGAAAAGCAAAACAAATCGTTGTCTTGGTAACTGTGTTGATACATTTGCGGGAAATTTTATTTCAAGCGTCGTAGTTAATATCTATCTATACAAGTAAAAATGAATCTCTGAAACGTTGTACGCGCATAACTTCCGAACAAGTCAAGGCGCAACGGATTACGGAATGCAAACTAGACCTGATTGTGGCAATCCCGAAAATCCCAAGATTAGCTCAAGTGCAGTCCCGGTATTTTCGGGATCGAAAATGGGCCGGGATCGCGGGACCCCGGGATTCGAGATCCCGGGATTGTACTCTCTACTCTTCACAGAAGGCCCCGAGGAAAATAATTTCCCTTAAGCCTCGATGACATAGAGCGAGTTTGCAAGCCACTATCTGGGAAATTCACTATCTGTTAGTAAACTCGCTCAGTGTCGTCGTATTACTTGATTACTAGCAGATTGTGGACAATCTACGAAAAAAGTTGAAAAGTGGTCAAATTACTCGCTGCTCGCCAGTGTTTGCCTAAAGATGGCGGCCCACCAACAGCTGATTTCGTCTGTCAGAAGTAGTTTATTTTATTTTTTATTTTATTTTAAATGTACATTTACAGTTCAAAACCAATTACAAACATACATTTTATTATAAAGTAATAATGGCGTTTTGAATTTTTTAATATTTAGTTGAAAAATATCGATTTCAGGGGACAGGGAATTAAGTAATAGAATCATTTTTCCGAGCGGCATTACTAATGGTAAGTTAGTTCTGCATCTCGGAACAACAAAAGTTCTGTGTCTGCGCGCTCTTGTGAAGTTGTCGGGGACATAAAACTCAAATTTTTGTATTATATCGGGAATACAAATATTACCGTTTAAAAGTTTATATGCTGTTGTCAGCAAAGCAGTTTTCCTTCTATCGGTGAGGCTATTAATACCCAGCATGCCGGACAAAAAGGCTGATGGATATAGCCAGGGATAATATCCGAAGTCTCTAAGATATAAATATCTCAGAAACTTCTTTTGTACTCTCTCTATCATTTGAGAGTAAGTAAAATCCATTGGTCCCCATACTACTGAACCACTTTCCAAAATGCTACGTACTAAACTATAGTAGAGCACGCGAATCGCGGCCGAGCTGCAAAAATGTCTGGAGTTGCTTAGCACAAATCCTAGCATTCTTAAAGCTTTGCTGCAAATCGTTTCAATTCGGGCGGTAGCCGTTATTCTCGCTACTGGTTAGCGCTGCGAATTCAAGTTTTCTACAAAATGTCGACATTTTAGCTGCTACTGTTGCTACTGAGCGAGTAGACAGTTTTGTGTGTCACGATGACAATCTCACTCGCCAATTCACCCGCTTTTAAATTTACCGGCTAGTAGCTTGTAAACTCGCTCGGTGTAATCGAGGCTTTACCACTCGTTTGTGCAATGAACTCTGACGATTGTGATCTTATCGTTGAATAAGTACCTGAAACAACCTTGAAGCGATTTGATTAGCTATCAGTTTCGATTCGTGTAATCAGTTGGAATTTTTTTAATTGATTGATTGAAAAAAAATAAACGTGAAACGAAATAAAAGATAAGATATTTATTTTTTAACCACATTAATCCATAATTAGTCAATTAATTAGTTTTGAAATAACTGATGGATGACAGATAGATTTTTTTATAAATCTGATAACGCATTCAGCCATAAAAGATAAAAAATCATGTGGCTTGGCTTATTTCGGCATATCTCTCGCCGTACATTCCCAATTGGAATATATGGCGAGCGATATCTTTTATCTTTTATCTTTTATAGCTGTGTGTGGCATAGGTCTAATGAAGGTCTTTGTGGCAGGACCATACGTGGAACGTTTGCGCGGCCCTTTTCGAACCGTTTCATACAAACCTTAAATTTGGATTTGAGATCAAAATACGCAACCAAACTGAAAAATTATTTTTGTAATCAAAAGGTAAATCAAATATCTAGTACGGATGTGAGCTACTTTATTTATTTTTGCATTGAATTATAAGATATAGGCCATTAAAGTTTTTAGTGTTTCATGATTTTAGAGGCAACTTGGGCAATTATTTTTGAGTAAATGAAAACAATAAAAAAATAATTTTACTATATTTGTCATAGAAATATAATGAAATATAAAATAAAAATTAAGAAAAAAAAAATATTTTGATAGGTGTAAATTTAAAATTCATATTAAAATCGTTTATACATTAAAATTACTACACCAAAAAATGCATTTTAACCATGTTTTATTATTTATTTTATTTTTCATTATTGTATTTTAAAAATAAATATAGTAAAATTATTTTTTTAATGTTTTTCATTTACTCACAAATAATTTTCCAAGTTGTCTCTAAAATCATGAAACACTAAAATCTTTAATGGCCTATATCTTATAATTTAAAGCAAAAATAAATAAAGTAGCTCACATCCGTACTAGATATTTGATAAGCCTGTTGATTACAAAAATAATTTTTCAGTTTTATTCGGTATTTTGATCTCAAATCCAAATTTAAGATTTGTATGAAACTGGCCGAAATTGTCCGCGCATACGCTCCTTTTAACCCGCTTAATCACAGGAGACCATATTTGTCCCGGCTCACATAGATCTCATAGAAATCGTTGTGTCTTCCTTACTATCATAGTGAGAACTATCTAAACTCTAAACGTTATTGGTAAGAGAAAACAACACGCTTTATATTCAAATATAAAAGTTAACCCCAAATTAATTAAAATAAACACCTCTATGAAACCCAAGTTTCCGACCGCAATTTGAAAAAGAATTATGAAGCTTTGTGAATTTCTTAAGAATTATTTTTATATGAAACGATAAAAAGTGAGGTAACAATAACGTTTATACTAGATGGTACCCGGCATGCGTTGCAATGCAAATAAATAAATTGTCTCTCCCCATATTTCCTTTCCCATGCGTCCCCGTTCCCCTCCCGCGTCCCCTTCCCCCCGCGTTCCCCTTCCACCTTTCACGCCTTCCCCTCCCTCGTCATCCCTCCCGCTATCCCCATCTCCTTCATTACCCTTCCCCTTACGCCTTCCCTCCCTGCCGCTAAAATATATAAAATGCACTCATTTTCATTTATACAAATTTCATAACGCCAGAGTTTACCATTATATATAGCCTACAACCTTCGCGAGCGTGCGCACAACAAATCACCAAAGTTTCATCGCAATCGGATGAACGGTATGGCAGCGCATAACATACAAACAAACAAACAAAAATTGATTTTTTATATAAGATTTGTCTAATAAAATATGTGTGTTTGCTTCTTTTTTCATTCGCAGTAATTTTATTAAAACTTTTTGAAGTTTGCATTAAAATTAATAATGTTTTCAAAATTATGTTTATTTTTTAAAAACAATTTTTAGTTTTCGGATAAATTCAGAAATACTCCATTTATTTGAATTTGTTCGCAAAGCGAGAATATTAAGACCTTCTGACAAAATAAGTCCGAGGCCTGAGGGCTGACTTGTATATCTTTTTAAAGCATTTTTCTAAACATTTCAATTGAGTTCGACTCATTGTCCCATCAAATACTCATCATGGCCTGACCCCATCCAAAATGCTTTCCACTTAATTAATATGTGATCCAGATTTCAGTCCATTCTCTCCCAGTTCAGATTTTGCCGCGCTGTTCCAATCATGTCCCGTCAAAGTCAAAATTTAAATTAAAATTGAACGAGCATCATTGGATTGGAAGTTCGCTCTACATACTTGACAAGATATATTACTCATCATGGCGTGTTGTTGTTCTGTCAGCAAAATATCTAACAAAGGAGTTCACCGGAGTTCACATGAAATGTTTTTACACATGGTCCGTCATCTCGCTTTGTTTGTCAAACAATGTGAAGCCTTATTAACGCGTTGGCTGAATGTTCGGCTTGCCAACTAGCGCAATCTTTTTAAGTTAAAATTTCTTTAGCACCGTTGTGATTTGAAACTCGATGAAACGAAAAAGCGACACTAAAAAGAGACAAACACATACATCTATCGGATTTAGCCCGTGAGAGAATGAGATAGTATAATCGGTCTCCTCTTTGTGTGGCGCTACGTAGTCTCCCCACTCTTGTCTATTTTAGTTTTCTGAAGGTTTCACTTCTATCTGAATTGCACACTCTATTATTGAAGTGAAACTTTTTTAGCTCCGTTGTGATCCGAAACTCGATGAAATGAAAAAGCGACACTAAAAAGAGACAAAGACTTGCATCTACAGGATTTAACCTGCGAAAGAATGAGATAGTATAATCCGTATCCTCTTTGTGCGGCGCTACGTAGCCTCCCCACTCTCGTCTACTCTAATTTTCTGAAGGTTTCACCTCTACTTTTTGTGAATTGCGCCCTCTATTATTAAAGTGATACTTCTTTAGTACCGCTGTGATTTGAAACTCGATGAAATGGAAAGCGACACTAAAAAGAGACAAACACATACATCTCTATGATTTAGCCCGCGAGAGAATGAGATAGGATGATCGGTCTCCTCTTTGTGCGGCGTTACATAGCCTCCCCACTCTTGTCTAGTTAGTTTTCTGAAGGTTTCACCACTACCGCGTGTGAATTGCACACTCATCATCAGTCATCAGTCAGTATATTAATACGTGAAGCAAAAACTTTGTACCTCTTTTTACGAAAATTGCGCTAACGGAGGAGTATGAAATTTCGCACACTTATAGTTTATATAGAGAAGGAGTGCAGAATGATAATATTTTTTTTAAATATTCATAAAAAATACATTAAATCAATAAAAAAAAACATTACACATTAAAATAATTATGGTCGAATTTCGACTATTGCGCGACCACTAGTTAGTTAGCGACAATTATTGTTAATCCAATTTCAATTATTTCGATTACTATTACGCCAATAATAACACTATTGAAGTGAAACTTCTTTAGCACCGTTGTGATTTGAAGCTCAGTGAAACGATGGAGACAAAAAAGAAAGAGACAAACACATACATCTATAGGATTTAGCCTGCGAGAGAATGAGATAGAATGTAATCTTATCTACTTACAGCACCTACGAAGCGTCAAGCTGCGCTCATTTTTTTCAAATATTATCAAGTTATTCGTAACCCAGGAATGTTTGTCTTTCTTTGAAAAACATACTTTCTAAATGTGAACACTTCACAAGAGTACCAACTGCTCCCGCCTGGAACCAGTGAGACTTTGGCGTTCCCATTGGGGAATGTTGTGAGGCTGAAGGTACCGGAGAAGGAAAGAGATGGAGAAGAGGAAGGTGGGGAAGAACCTGGCTTTTCAGATCTGTTCACCAAACACAGCTAATGCCATTTCAAGCAACGTTCAAGCGACTACCGTTAAAATTGTGCATTTATTTAATTATTCCGTTACAGAACTGCTTTTGTGAAAAATATTTGAGCCCTTATGCCGAGAAACAGTGTTATCGAATTAACCATTGGAGCGACAGCGCATTTTAAAACGTTTTTCTCCGTTTGCTCGAAATTTTCAGAAGATCATTTTTAAAATTTTTCGCCGACATTAAAAAAGTCGTACCTTCGAATTTTAACATACAGACATAAAAACTTATTATAGTGCTGTATAGCCAATGAATTGACCTATATTTTACCGTTTATCTTATACTAGCTTTTCCCCGCGGCTTCGCTCGCATGGTGTTACGGGAAATTACTGTAGCGGTTGAACTTATCAATTATTCCCCCTCCTCCCCACCCCACCCCCTCCCGCATTCCATACATTCATTCCCTTACATTCAGTTTTCAAACATCTAGCCTGCCACCTAAATTTCACAAAGAAAAAAAGAATTATCCAATTTTGTTCATTCGTACGGAATTTGTGCGCTTACAAACATTTTGGATGTTTAATTTTAATTAAATATTTGGAAGTTTGTTAATATAATACAAAATTACACTATTTATTATTCAGTCTTTATAATCGTTACGAATTATATTTTTAATGTAGGAACTCTTATCTGACATTTATTCCAGCTTGTCCAAAAAAAACAAAACATATTCTAATATTTGAATTTTCTGGGGCAGTAGCTGACCAGGGGGCTGAGTACCTACCAGCTTAGAGCCCACACATATATCAACATTGTTTCCATGGGAATGATTTTTTTCTGACATTTGCAATTAACTCGCTTTTGTTAGCGACAGAAAACGTATAACAAATATAATATATTAATATTTATAATTTCATAACGCCAGAGCTTACCATCATATACAACATATAGTCTGCGCATATAATTTAGCTTTCTATTGGTGAATGAATTTTTAAAGTCTTTTTATTGGTTAATGCCTGAAAAGGTCATAAACAAACTCGAGCAGTTTCGCATTTATAATATTAGTATGGATTTGTAGGATTTATAAAAAAAATCGTAAAGTTTATAACCGCGCGAATCCTGCGTGTTTGTCACTTTGAAACTGCTGTGAGATGTACTTATTCGAGTCAACACAGAATATTTTCGATTTCTGTATATTTTGTCTGTGGTATACTTGATTTATTAACCCCCGACGCAAGGAGCGGTGTCATAAGTTTGACGTGTTGTGTGTCTGTCTGTGGCATCGTAGCTCCTAAACGAATGGACCGATTATGATGCAGTTTTTTTGTTTGAAAGCTGATGTAATCGAGATGGTTCTTAGCTACAATTCATGAAAATCTGTTCAGACGTTTCAAGGTTATCAGCTCTTTTTTGTGTCGGGGGTTTCTTAAAATGTTGTAAATTTTTGCTTATGAAAGGTGCGTACCCATGGAAAAAGAACTTAATTTTAACCCTAAACAGCTCATCAGAAATTCTGCATAAATATTTAAAAAATTTTTTTTTAACATCGTTATAAAATAGTCTACGAAGTTCGGATTTGCGACATCTGGTCGTAATAGAAAAAGCATTTCAATAGCTTCGTTTTAAGTTCAAAATAACAAAGGTGGGAGCTACAAATATTTTTTAATTTTTTATTTTTGCCGAATCAAGGAGATGATTGCCTTTTTTATCCGAAAAGCAATCGGAGACATTTAAAAAAGCAAGATAGTATGTTGTAACATATCTAAAATTTTTCAATTTCAAGTTCATGAAGGGCCCTTTTGTAGTTGCTTTGGAAATGTCGCGGAACTACGTCTCCCTTTGTACGCGCGTTCTTTTGAATTATATTGCATCGCGTAGAAAAACTCGTCGCGCGAACGGGGCTCTACAGGTGGCTATAATAGGTAACAGGTATCACTGCCAAACAAGCGATCAGGGGTGGTCCCTGATCGCTTGTTTGGCAGTGCCTAAGTGGTTTAGGTGGTTTTAAACAAACCGGTTTAAGGTTCTTAGAATTTCGCACCGGCCCAGCTTTTCAAAAGTTAATTTATGTATGTGGGTCTCTACCGCGATATAAACCGAACTACATAGGTCATGCAATCACAAATAACTTGGGGAAAGTCGTCTAATTTATTTTGTGACATTTACTGTAAATTTTAGTTTACTGTAAATTTTAGTTAATATAAATACACTTTTGCACTGCTTTTTAATCCTGGTTTATGCAAAAAATGTTTTATTATTTATTTAAAGGTTTTTATACCGTAAAGTTGTGAATGATGAATACTTGGAGAAGATGGATGAGTTTGTGTATCTGGGACCTGGGTAGTATGTTTACGAGAGATGGGAAGGCTGATAAAGATATTGAAAGAAGGGTAAATGCAGGTAACTCCATTATTGGAGGACTGAATGCCGTTGGCGCTGATAAAAAACTGTCAAAAGAAACGAAGCTAGCAGTCCATAGTGGAGTCTGGGTACCTACCCTGATGTATGGCAGTGAGGCATGGAACTGGCAGAGGAAGGATGAAAGTAAACTAAATTGCTGTTGAAATGAGATCCCTGAGGCGCTATCGTGGTAAAACCATGTATAATCGTGTAAGAAAAGTGGATATCCGCAAGGAAGTAAGGCTGATGTAAGCATAATGAGTAAGATTAAGAAAGGGACCCTCAGATGTTTTGGGCATTTAGAGCGAATGAACGAAGCAAGTAATGTAAGAAGAATATATGACGCAAATGTGAATGGTAGACGAAGTCGGGGACGCCCGAGAAAGACATGGTACGATCGAGTGAATCAGATACTTGAGTAGGGCCATGTCAAAAGTCAGAATAATAGAAGAGTTTTTTTTAATATGAATACCGCACAAGAGTCCCAACTACTCCCGTCTGGAGCCAGTGAGACTACGGCATTGGGGTATGTTGTGAGGCTGAAGGTAGTGGGGAGAAAAAGGAGATGGGGGAAGGTGGGAAGTACCTGGCTATTCAGATCTGGTCACCAAACACGGCTAAAGCCATTTCAAGCAACGTTTCAATTCTGAACCGTGGTCTTGCACCGGGGCGATACTGAGAGTATCTTCCACTCTGGAACGTGCCGCAAATACACTATACATTATTTTAAATGAATAAATTGTGAAATAACATAAATTAATCAAGCCACGCCGGGATTCGATCCCGCGACCTTCGGAATGCGAGTTAAGAGCTTTACCGCTGGACTACGCCGGCCGTCCAAGCATACTTTCATCCTTCCTCTGCTTCCGCTCCTCCCCCTTCCTCTCAGTTATACCGTAAATCAATCAATACGTTTTATCTATAAACCAAAACACCTGTGTGCTGAAGCAGTTCAAACTCTCGAACTAGACAGTGAGCTCTGGCGTTATGAAGTTCGTGAGAAGTTTTTTTTCTGTTTGGCTTGACCAGGTCAATGCAACCAGCGAGCTACCTTATTTGAAATATGAGTTATGGCGCTTTGAAATGACCAACTGTCAAAAATAAAATTAAACAACGTATTTTTAAAGAAAATTTCGTTCATATTTTTAACGATGCTGATGACAAAAAATTCCAAATATTTTGGGTTTCGTGGTAGGCCAAACTCGTGCTTTCTACCTCAATGGTTGATATGAAAACATTGCTATCTGTGTTTATGACTTATTAATTTAATTATGACTTCCCGTAATATTACAGATAAGAGTATGTACCATTTGCAATAATGTTAGAATAGATATCTAATCAAGATTGCATGTTTCTACGTTTTGTTACGAAATGTCCTAACCACAGTAGTTAGTTAGTGAGGTCTAAAAGGGAAACTGACTGGTGAGCGAAAATCTCGTAGAAATTAATCGTACCTGCTGTATATTATTGAAGTGAAAATTTCTTTAGCACCGTTGTGATTTGAAACTCGATGAAACGGAAACGAACGACACTAAAAAGAGACAAACACTTACATCTATGTGATTTAGCCTGCGAGAGTCGGAATTTGCGGCTCTTTGCATAGGCGTCTGCGGCTCTTCGACTCTTCAGACATCAATTGCAATTCACCTCTTCTCAACCAGCCTTATGAGATGGAACGATTATTCCGAACACAAAACTGGTTTTAATTTAATAAGGAATCTATGCGCGAGTCTGTTTATGGAAACATTTAAACGGGCAGAAGTGTGATATTACAGTAATAATGTAGACTAGCAGTTGAAAACCCGCTCCGCAGGTTTTTGCTGCTAGGTCCTGCGGGCGGCTTTTGGTTCGGCTTCGCCCAGTTAGTGTTTGTGACCACTATGTAAATCCAGTAGGAACTGGCTCCAAAAATAGCCTGTTCCTCGGATCCACTATCATCCAGTGATAGTCACCGGGACAAAGTAACCGAGATAGGCACTAGATAGGCACGAGACGAAACATGTAATATATAGCCGCTTGATACAACCGAGTATCACCGTCAATCTTTTCATATTCGGAGCGATACTGCTAGTTCACCAAGTACTACTTGTACCTATACCTACCTGAGGCCACACCAACCTGATGACGGAAGTAGCGACATCTTGTGGCGAATTTAAAACCGAACTATAACGGTAGTTTCGTTTGAAATTCCACGTACACAGATGTTATTTGTGGTGACGCGTACGGCGCGGGCGTGGCGTCAACATGCACTCGAAACTGGGTTCTGAAATTCAATCACGCAGACGTTACCATATTAGTACTGTTCGATAACACAAAGTTTATTATTGTAAATTTATTTATTTTTCTCTTGTTTTAGAAAATCAAATATAAACACACGGCACAATGGACCCAGGATTCTACAGCCATGACAGACCAAAAAGCCCCAGGAAAGGTGCGGGATGGTTATCACTCATGACATACTGGTAACTATTATGATAATACATATTTGATTAAATCACCACTACTTTTCCAGACACCCTGTACACCTATATTAAATTTAACAATGTGTATGGGGCCATCCATAAATTACGGGGGGGGGGGGGGGGGTAAAAAAATCATGAAATTCGTGTGACGTAATTTATGGATGGCCCCTAACTATAATTAAGATCGATGAGTCATTTTTTTTTTTACAATAGCTCCATGCATGGGCCCAAGGAAAAAAGGTGGGTGTCATCTTTGGAGATGCTCTGTGGAGGGTATTTTTAGGGAAAAGAAGGAGAGGAAGTTCTGGTAAGGAAAAATGTGCAAGGAGTGGGTTAGGAGTCGTTGGGAGGGTCAGTATGTCCAGGAGTGTAGGACACGTGAATCCACCCCTCCCATGCGGTGCAAGGCGATGGGTTGAGAGAGTCAGGCCGGAGAGGTCTACGTTGGGTCTCCCTCAACCAGTCTCTCTCGATCCGGCCTGCCACGTAGTAGGTGGTCAAATGCATTCCCGGCCAAGACCTAGACAAACCTCACCCCATAAAACCGGGCAGCCCTGTTAAGTCACCAAAACTATTCTCGATCCACAATAAGATCAACCCGTGAACGCGCATATCTCCGCCCATTACCCCCACTTCTACTGAATGTTAACACATTCAGACCCACTATTTTGATAAATTAAATTATTTTATTAAATTTTATTTACAAAAAAAGCACAACATTATATATGTTTAAATAATGGTGGTTATAGTATTACAAAATACATTATTGACAGCTTGCAAGACTTTGTTAATTGTGGGATGTTGTTTTTCCAAGTAAAAAGTGTGAATCTTCGATCTGATGGCGTTTTTATCAAAATCGTTGATTTTAGAAAAAAGTTCAGTCGCTGTCTCTTTTTATTTGGCGATTTAACCTCACCGGTTCTTGTATACCGTAATAACGTATATTTTAGGGTGTGTAGCCCAATACCTGTCTGCTCAGAAATTGTGTGTTTGTGAGATATCAGGATTTCCAGAAATAATGTTTTTGTACATATTTATAATCATTGTGTGTTTAGGTTTATGCACCACCTATAAAAATAAATAAAACTGATTAACACCAATATTCGGAAATCTTACATATATAAGAAAATTTGTTTATCATTTAAATTTCAAGTTTAATATTGGTTATCGTGACATAAACAGCTCGTTGGACCTTTATGGACTTAAACCATTAAAAATTAGAAGAGACTCTGCAGATATAATATATCTTCATAAAATTATCAATGGTTTTATTGATTGTTCGCCCCTTTTGGCTGAGATTAATTTTAGAGTCCCAGGTGTTAGAACCAGAGAAAAATCACTTTTTCATCTTCAAAAATGTTCTACTAATCTCAGACAAAATGCTTTTATATTCAGAACATGCAATGTATTTGATAAGAATTTTAATAATGTAGACATATTCTTATGTAATTTAAGTTCCTTAAAAAAGTATGTCGTAGCCAACATTAAATAATTTTTGACCGTGTTGCAAGTTACCATAATATTGCTGTGAATCCTTTCCAGTTGCATACTTGTCATTCGACTTAACTATTGAGTTGTAGGTGTGTACAATGTACATATTATTATTATTATTGCTGTTGTGGAGTGAGAATACTCCATGTTGAAATTTAGTAAGCAGGTTATTATAGTTTATATTGTGTTTTTATATCTTTTTTTTGAATAATTTTTATATTTTTAAGTTCTTACGGGTACAGGACCCTTACTTTTTTGTTTTACTTTTTAATTATAATTTTAATTATGTGAAAATCTATCATTGGATTTTATGTGTATTATTAAGGTTATTATTATAAGTGTAATATATCTGTTGATTTTCCAAAAAAAAAAAAAAATATACATAATGGATTTACAAAAATGAATTGTTGCAATTCGAATAGCTATAAATGTAAAACTATCCTGTCCTCTTTTGTTTTTGTAATTGGCGATAATGTATTTGGACATATCGACTGAATGGGTTAATTTTTTGTCGCGCGAACACACAGGAAGACAGTCAAAGACATACAAAATTTTTAGCGGAATGACTCGGGCGAGCAGAGCTCGGGGGAAGGGACCATAGTTGGGGGAGTGGTAAGCGCAATACGAACCAAGTTTCGTACCATCACGGGATGATCTTATCGTGGACAGAGAAAAGAGAACCTTTTGGGGTGACCTATGGCAGGGGTGTTGATTATCCAATAAATGATTCCCGGGGTGGCGGTATCTATCCCCGCCTCCCAAATTTGTACATATATATCTACATTAGTATGCAAGCAAGATGTGGCCCGATTAAGTGGTGAGTCACAAACGCCATTGTTTTTGATTAAATCCAGAATGGTTTTCCTCTGGTGGTGCCATTGTGTTGTAAGTTGTAGGTGTTATGTAGATTATTTCAGTCAGTGTGCGCTTACATTGATTATATTTGTTTGAAGGTGGATGAAAGACCTCTTCTCCAAAGGCTTCGACCGTCAGATCGAACTGGATGATCTGTACGCTCCCCTGAAGACCCATGTATCCTCCACCATGGGCAGTCGCTACCAGGAGCTGTGGGACCAGCAGCAGGCGACCGTGGCTATGTCGGGCGGTCGCCGCAAACCCTCCCTGCTGAGGATCTTGTATCAGCTGCATGGGCCTCGCCTGATGGCCATCAACATTGTCTTCGTCATTTGCGACTTGACATTGAGGTACGTTACTTCCTTATTGATATCTTTTCCGTCTGCCTTTTCCTATCAGTTGGCTATCATCAGGACAATCTTCACCCTACAGGATGAAGTCAAGAACAAGGATACCAATTCAGAAACTTGAAGTGCAGCAACTTTCTCTTTTCACTACCTAATATATTTCCTTAACCACTGGAGTGATTTTTGCCATATATTGGCGCCATTTTAAATGTCTCCGATTGCTTTTCGGATAAAAATGGCAATTATCTCCGTGATTCGGTAAAAAATAATCGATTATGAGAAAAATCGATTTCCCCCCAACAAAAATCGATTTTATTAAGCTATTTTAATTTTGGAAAAAAAATCAATTAATTATACCGATTTTTTCATTCGCAGCCCTGCTACGCTTAGTCATTAGTCCGGAATTCAGAGCGCGGACCTCTATGATGTTTATAAACAAAAAATGACATTAACGCCATCTGTGCGTCTACGATGACATTTCTTTTGTGCTTTGAAAGCAGTTAAGAGTCAACGAACTGTTTTACCCATAAACAAATTTGCTGTATGGACCTCGGTCCAAACAAAGCCGTAAAACGTACAAAAAAAAAGATGTGCCGTTTTACAGACATTAGTTTGTTTGTTGTTGTCTATATCACTTTGAAACTTCATTTTTCTAACAACAAATCTTTGAGTTTTTCATGAAAAAAGTGTTTTTTGTAATTTTTAAAGTCTTGTTTTTAGGTGTGTTTTAGCAATGTCAATGACCCAAAGTAGTTGGCGTCGATATTTGGGGAAAAACGATTATTATAACAAATTGATTATTTTTCAAGAAAAAATCGATTATTTATAAATCGATTTTTCATGCTAAGAATAAGAACCGATTATTTAATAATCGATTATTTATGTAAAAGTCACATCCCTATTCTAACCCTTACAACGTAACCTAATCTTTATTATTTTTATTTATTAAAGTAGAGGCGGTAATCGGATAATTCCCGGACATTTGTGCACAGCAGGGGAGAAAGCTCTTTTCTTCCATACTAATTAGTGAGAAAGTCATCACAGGACCCTTTTGGTGTAAATTTAGTAATTTTTTCAATCCCGTAATCCTGCAAATCCCGCACGTGAAAATCCTGCAAATATTGCAGATACCCCGCAGAATTGCAATTCAAACCCAACCTCCAATGAAGTACCATATTAATTTGTAGATTTCTCTTCCAGACTAGCCCAGCCTCTATGTTTGGGAGTTCTGATATCCTACTTCTCCCCCGGCCAGACGGAGATATCGCGAGAAGAGGCGTACCTGTACGCCAGCGGGGTGGTCCTCAGCATGGTGGTGAACGTGTTCATCGTGCACCCGTACCTTAACGTACTTCTCCACCTGGCCATGCAGATGAGGGTGGGGTGTTGCTCACTAGTTTACAGAAAGGTATAAAACAATCTCATGGTCACAAAAGCTCACTGCTATCTTTTGAGATCAACAGAGTTTAATAATTATTAATTGCAAAGGTTTTGACAGTTTTGACAAAATACAGGAAATAACATGAAATATAAAAATAAAAAATACAGCTAACACAAAATATAAGAGTTGACACAATGTAGGTAACATAGAATATGTGATAAGTAAAAATAGAGGTAAAGATTTTTTTATTTTTTTTTTATTATTTCTAACAAAAACATACTTAACAAATACAGATAGAATTGGCAATTTAAATAGGTAATCCCGCGAAGCTGCCACATGGCTGCTTGTCGATTTATGAAGTAGGAATAAATAGTTAGCACATAGGTTTGAAGTTTGACAAATTTAATTTATTATCAAATACATCCATATTGTTTAAATATTTGTTACCAAGACTGTGTATTGGAGAATGCAAACTAAAGTTGGAATGAGATGTGTGTATACGAAATGTTAATATTTGTCTAGTCGTTCGTGTAGGTACTTGCAGATTTATCAATTGCAGGAGTTCACAACAGTCGAATTTAGAATTTAATAATTTTAATAAAAAGGTTAGGTCGTTAATTTTTCGCCTAAAGTTGGAATATTTAAAATATTCATTAACGACGAGTAATTTATGTTCTCCAAAGGGATGTTAAGTTTAAAATTTATGAAACGTAGAAATTTTCTTTGAATTCTTTCAACATTATGAATATGAATTTTGTAGAAGGGCGACCAGATTATGTTATTAACATTAAGTCAATTTTCACTTAGACATGAGATAGGGTCGAATTAGCTGTTAGAGCAGAGCTCAGGCAAGGCTAAGTCCTAGGTTCAATTCCTAGATGCGACCAAATCTTTTTCTAATTTTTCTGTTATAAATTTTTTTGAGAGTCACTTATATTGTCTCCAATGATTAAAAATTATTTACTTTACACTTTCTCTCTCAATTATAAATATCAGATGAAAGCGCGATGCTATGACATCGAATGGAGGGTATTCAACGGAGGAGCGAATACAAACGAATGTAAAGAGGCCCTAGTCTACAAACAATATAACTTGTTTCTGTCTTACAATTTTTGTATCCATATAATGTATTTGAATTTTGGATTGATTTGTTTGTTGTTGTGTTACGCATTCTCCCCCTAATGTTTCGCTTAGCCCGATGCATATCTAACAACTTATGTATTTTTAGGTTCTTAGACTGGATCTAAAAGCCAGCGAGGGCGGCGAAGGGCTGGGGGGGCGCGTCATCAACCTGCTGACGAATGATGCCAATCGGTTTGACTTGTGCATCTTGTTCCAACTGGAACTGTTCCGCGCTCCCATAGAGGGCACCATCGTCATCTATATCATGTACCGAAGTATCGGGGCCGCTGCTCTTATTGGGGTGGCTTTCCTGCTTTGTTTTATTCCATTGCAAGGTATGTATTAAATTAATTAAGTTCATCTTCGCATTAGACCGAATTTGATATAATAATTACAATAAAATAACTTAGTTTGAATAACTCTTTATTATACATATATCTTTAATGTATTATCCAACTGGTTTCAGTTCAACCTGAACCTTCATCAGGGATATATAAAAACATATGAAATAAATGACAGAGTTACAGAGTATTTAAAGGTAAATAGAAGAGGGAGAGAGAACACCATAAAAGAGAGGGGGTGAAAGAAGGTGTGGGGAAAGGAAATATGTTTTAAATGGGGTTATTTGACCAATCGTCGCCTTAGTTCTTAATTGCCCAAACGACCATTTTAGTTTTTATTCAATCTCCACATTAAAATTAAAATGAATGTATAAAAAATGACATAATCACTTAACTAAGAATTATTTAAACTAATGAGACCTTTACCTTTACGGAAACAGCTTTATCGTAAACACCTATCATAATGTTTCATTGAAATAATGAAAGAAAACCTTCTCCTCCTGTAAAATTTTCTAATGGTCTTTTGGAAAAATACGAACTAAAGTGACAACCTATCATAACGTTTCATTTTTTTTTAAATTTTACATTAGCTCCGCGCAGAAGGCCCTGAGGAAAAAATTTCCCTTAGGGCCTATGTCATCTGATATGAAAATAGAAATAAAAATAGCGATTGTGTAAAGCGAAAAATTTTGTCGTTGGTCTCTACACGGGTATCGGGCTGAAAAAAAAGATGATGTAAAACGGCTATTCCACATCAAAGTTTGTTTATCAAACAAAAATAAATATTTTGTAGCTTGGTTGGGTAGACTGAGTGCAGAGATTCGGAGGAAGTCCGCCCTGAAGACCGACAACAGAATACGACTGATGAATGAGATCATTCAGGGAATCCAAGTCATCAAGATGTACGCCTGGGAGTACAGCTTCGCCAAGATTATACGTGAGGCCAGAAAGTGAGTCATTCTTACATCAACTTCTTCCTATCAAAATGCGCCATTACAGAGCAATTCAACTGCCAAATGAATCTGTATTGAGCATCGACATCTTCAATGTCACCTACAGAGAATTCAGTAACTATCTTCTGACATACGTCACAAGATAGTGAAACTGCCCCCATACACTTTTTTCTTGTAATCTTCTCCATAATATTCGGGTGTATAACTGTTTTATGGAGAACCTGATAAAATAAATAAATTAATTTCTTATAAAACAAAGGTTTTTTTATTTACAGCGAAGTCAAGTTTTGTGTTGCAGTAGTATGTAGCCTGTCTATTTGTGTCATAACGCAAACCCTTCTAAAAAATAAACATCATGTAATGCACCAATGTACTTTGCACATTTATAATAAAAATAAATGTCTGAACCTTATACCAATATTTTTAACTAATGAATATATACTTGTATTTATTTTCAGAAAAGAAATGCAATTAATCAAGAGAATATCTTGGATTCGGGCCCTCGCGCTCTGCTGCATAAAATTAAATACGAGAATTTCCATATTTATAAGCATATTAGCGTACATAGTTTTTGGCAACAAAATAACAGCGTCGAAAATTTTCGTCCTATTCTCTCTATACGATCTGATAAAACTTACAGTTGTAGAATTCTTCCCGATGGCCATAATGGCCGTGTTAGATGCTTACGTGTCTGTAAAAAGAATACAAGACTTCTTACTGTTACCCGAGATACCAAAATTAATGGATGAGAAGTTGAAACAGATGAAAAATAACGTCGATTCAAAAAGCCATTCGAAACAAGAAGGCGATATACTTTTGACAGAGAAAAAATCTAACATGGACAAAAATTTGAATAATTTCGATAACGGTTTGATAATCCCATATGAAGGCGATAAGTTAAAGATTGGAAAAATCAGTGAAGAAAGTGAGGGGATGCTGCGATTGGGCGATGGTGTTAATAATTCGACCAATCACAAAGAGGCGGGACTTTATATGGATAATGTCAACGCGGTTTGGAGGACCGCCAATGATGCTGGAGTAGAAAAGACTATTGTCGCTTTGGATAAAATTTGTTTGAAGGTAAGAACAACATTTTTAATATGTTTTTGGCAGTTTCATGACAGCTCAACGAAGTGACATTTCAATACCCCTTTGAAAAGTCATTAAAAGTGATGAAAAAAAAGATAGTCTATTGTAACCCATACATTCTCAATGTGGATGATAACGCCCCCTTGTGGGCGTTTGAGACTTTTAGGGGGGCAGTAGAATACCCAGAGAAAATAAGGGTACAGTGAGGGCATGGGCAGGAAAAAAAAATATGGTCTAAAAAAGACAAAAAAAAACGTTAATCACTAAACTAATAACGTTTACATATAGAACAAAATTTACTTAAGCATAAAATTCTTACCATTACATATATTATTTCCCAATGCTCACCATAAATCAGATAGTCATGTATGACGCAGTAAATACCCCTAAACGGTGGGCTCTTGAATTACGGAATTTGTACTGCTTTTTCTTTCGGGAGTTTCTGAGTAAACACAACTATTTTCAGCTTGATATGTCACTTCCATCATGAGATGTGGAGCTTTGTACAATGCACTTAAACGTAAAATAAATAAGACAACACCAAATTTTTTCATATTTTCCAATTGCAAAAATAGAGTTTTGAACATCTGAATTTTTCAATGTTTGTTTTAAATTGGTTGCAAATTGATATGAAGTAATGAAAATGCATATTTCATCACCGTTCTTCAACATATGTAAACTAGCAGTTAAAAACCCGCTCGGGGGTTTAATTCGGTTCTATTATGATAGTAGCTTAGTCACAAACTTCACGTTCACAGATGGTTTCCATATGGCGCATATTTCATCACCGTTCTTCAACATATGTAAACTAGCAGTTAATAACCCGCTCGGGGGTTTAATTTGGTTCTATTATGATAGTAGCTTAGTCACAAACTTCGCGTTCACAGATGGTTTCCATATGGCGCTGCCTCAGAGTTGTATTCTTAAATTCGGAGTCGAATTCTTAAATTTCAATCGTACAGTCGCTAGGGTATTAATACTGACAGATTATTTATATTATTATTAAAATATATATTTATTATTTTTTGACTTTATGTCCGGGTTAAATCTTCCCCACAGGAAAAACTAAACCCTTCCACACACTTTTCCACAAATGATCATCTAGTCAATCCACGCTATGCAAGTGCACTATATAAGTATATTAAATACAAAACAATACAAGAACAACATGTCAACCTACCAGAGACCAAATGGGAAAATAACTCACTGACTCCAGATATTTGCATATCAGAAGGTTCGGCTTGGTAGAACTCCTAACCGGACTGATAAATCCTACTGATCCCTCAATATAAATATTTAAAAAATGTTTTGTAATCCTACATGTATTTATTATTAAAACTTTGTACGGACAAAATGTACAGATTTGTTTTTTTAATACATGTCATATCGAGACTGGAACTACTTGATTTGTTTTGGCTTTTTTATTTCTTGTTGGAATACAAATCGATGGTGATTCCAAGAAGTTAATCAAGAGTGATTTCGTAAACCATCCAGGTTCATTTTGATAACAATTTTCCAGGTGACTCCCGGAGAACTAGTGGCCATAATTGGGCCTGTCGGCAGCGGTAAATCCTCGCTCCTCCATGCGATTCTGGGCGAGATCCGGACAGAGCCCGGCTCCTCGATCCTCGTGGGCGGCGGAGTGTCCTACTGCAGCCAGCAGCCGTGGCTGTTTGAAGCCAGCGTGCGACAGAACATCCTGTTTGGTCTGGACATGGACCAGCAGAGGTACCGGGCTGTGATCCGATCTTGCCAGCTGGAGAAGGATCTACAGATGTTGCCGCATGGGGATAGGACCATCGTGGGAGAGAGAGGTAAGGAAAAAGACTCTGTGCAGAAGCAGGTGGTCCCTTTGATAGATTCTTCTATTTAAACAAGTGGATTGCAATATTTAGGAGTACAGGCATCTTCTACCGGTATTTTAATGATAGATGTTCTGGGGAACATCGTTGATTTCTTCAAGTTCGTACACGGTTAACATTTTGTCACATGAGTACGGATCGTTTCTATGACTCGTTCTTGAGTTCAACAGCTCAGCTGTGGAATGATTTTCTGGCCTCTGTTCCTTTCTCCTACACAACATGGGTCTCACTCGTTCCTTTCCATAAATAAACTGACTCTTAACAGGAGAAGTAAACTCTTGAAATTTTACTAATAAATGGGGTTTAAATTTTACACAACTGATCAACAAGCATTTCTATACAAAAAACGGTTGTTTAGCAGTTGTGCAAAATTTAAAACATGATTATCAGTAACTTATTTAGACTTAATTTTATGTGAGATTAAAAAAAAAAATGAAACAAGTGTATTGTAAAAATAATTATTAACACAAGAATAATGTTGTAAATTAAAATTAAACGTAAATATTATATAATAGTTAATGATTCAAGAATAATGTATATATATATAATCGTTCGGTGAAATTGTCGTACAAACTCCACCTAACCCGTTCGTATTACCGTGGTATTATCTTATTCTGCGATTATGAGTAAGGCGGAAATCTTAATATATATATTTCTTCTGTCCGTGTGTATGTCACTGAACTCCTCCTAAACGGCTGGACCGATTTTGATGAAATTTTTTGTGTGGGTTCAAGGGGATTCGAGAATGGAATTCGAGATTCACAATTTGGTCCACTAGAAAATGTTCTTTTAATTATTTTTTTTATTTCTAAGGAGTTGTTGATTTTGGAATGTTTTACATTGGATCCGGCAGACTGCGCTGCCATCGCAGTATCGAATATTCAATATTTTTCTGTTTTAATTTTAGTTTGTCCCGACAGTTGTGTACAGGACAACGTCTGTCGGGTCCGCTATAAATAAATAAAATAAATTGTGGAACATTCCAGAACACTCTCGAATGTTGTCCTGAGCGAAGCCGGGTAACCCAGCTAGTATTATATAATGATTTCTTTCCTTTCTTTCTTTTTCTTCCAGGTGTCTCACTATCAGGAGGTCAGAAGGCTCGCGTTTCGTTGGCCCGATGCGTCTACCGCAAGTGTCAAGTCTATCTTCTGGACGACCCCCTATCGGCTGTGGATGCCCACGTATCTTCAGCTCTGCTAGAGTCCTGCGTCAGAGGACTGTTGGGCAACTCGGCAGTGGTTCTGGTCACGCATCAGGTACAGCAACTCTCCAAGGCTAGCAGGATCTGTCTTCTGGAGGCAGGAAAGGTAACAATCTCTTTCTATTGTTATAAAAAAATAAATAATAATATGATGAAGACGTATGACAAGATTCTAGAGTTTTATTATATTTTTCAGCTAAACAAGCATTCTTCACAATAAAAATAAGTCGTATGAAGATTTCCTGATTAAATACAGTACTATGAATATTACTAGACGAGAAAAAATAGGAGAGGGGTACAAACCAACTATAGCGGGACGCGAAGGGGGGAAGATGACTGTAATGATACATGATTCGTCAAAAAATCAATCTGACAGTATATAGGCATCTCGCATTATAATATCACCATTTAGTTCTTAAAAGTAAAATCTGCTTTTGAATGAATAGACCTTTTTACATGGGAGCGCGAATTGCGAACAAATTTGCGAAGTCCAAACACGGCAAAGTAAAGTTCACCTGTTTTCATAGTCGAATATTTTGTTGCCATATTTAGTTAAGAATTTTTACAAATGTTTCATAATTTACTTACCCCAGTAAACAGCAACAAGCACACTTCAGAAAAGCCTACATTCGTTATGTTACTAAAACTGATCACATTATATGATCTGAATAAGCTTAAAATAAAGTAAAATAATGCTTACCTATGGAATGTAATATGACAATTGGGTTTATTCCCTTTTTCACTTCTATTTTTACACGTTTTCACAGAACAAGCCACCATTTTTGCCGTGTTATTTCGTAAAATGTTCCGATGAGAGCTCGACTCTGGTTCAAACAAGAATGATGACATCAAATTTGTTGGATTCGCTCGAGGCTATTCGCGAGCCCAGCCGGCTCAAAATGGAACCGGTATGGGGAGCGGGAAATAATAAGCTTTTATCACTTACAGCTTATTAGCTCTAGTAATATTCATATGTCTATGGTACTATGACTTTTGGAAATAGGAATTATGTTAAGTCACATTATTTCAGTTTCCAAACACAGCTATAGTTTGATGAAAAACAAATGATCATAGTAATGAATGAATGTCTGGAATGAAGCGCGGTGCGGCAAGGCACGCCACCAATAAACACTAACGATCTACTAATAAATCACGCCCTTTTTGCACACGGCAAAATAAGTGTCAGCAAATCTTCTCTTCTAGTTATAGATCTATCTATCTAATCTATCATTTAACCGTTGAATAGCATATCCTCAAGGATATGTTTAAAAATCATTTCTCTGAATATATCTAGCTCTTCTGGGGAAACTACATATCGTCGCTTAAGTTCTAACACCGCGGAAGTCATAAAATGCCATTTTAAGTTTTGCATGTCATTCTATAGATTTTTTGATTTTTTCTATTGATTTTTTATAACAACCGTTAAAAAAAAATCTTAAAAAAACCTTTCTTTTATAAATTTTCATTAAAAAATATATGTACTATGATCGCGATATATAAAAAGGCACGGTTTTTTTGCTATCCTGAAAAGTTGTTATTTTTGACTTCCGCAGTGATAGAACTTAGCAACGATATGGTAAATTATGTACTATTTTTATAAATATATAAACATATTATCTGGTAAGACAGTAAAATTTATAAAATATTGTAAATGTGCTTTTGAAACGATAGACGGACTAATAATGAAATTGAGTGACTTAGGAATTCATGGCAATGAATTGCAGTGGTTTAGTGATTATTTAAAAAAATGGAAAACAAAGAACCAAAATTGGAGATGCCATCACTGCAGAACAACAAGTAAACCTTGGAGTTCCTCAAGGATCTGTTTTGGGACTGCTCCTATTTATTATTTATATATTCATGATATAGTGAAGTGTTTAAAGTACTGTTCCGTTAAAGTTTTTGCAGATGACACACTTATAAAAATTACAAAAACCTCATTTTGCAGAAAACATGCAAGTTATTACGAAAATACAATCAGAAGGCCAAAATTTTTCTTCGGCACGCCAAGAGTGAGTGTGACTGTTAAATTCTACAATTCTTTCCATTTCTTTCCAGATTGTGTTCCAGGGAACCTATGACCAACTACAGATGTCTAGGTCGCATTTCGCAGAGCTATTACCTGCTGAAAATGAACAGAGTAAAGACACCAGTCCTGATGAAAATATGGTGAGTGTATAAAATGTTTATGTACTTGCCTACTTCGACAAAATACTAAGAATACCACAGACCTTCCATTCTGAACTGAAAAGTATAAAACCTTCACTACTGTAGTCCAACATTCAAGTCACACCTACCTAAGGTCTAACTAACTTTAGAAACACATCAAAATTGAACATAAGCTTGTTAATATGTTGTCACTTTGGTTGGACGGGGTTCTAGCTTCACTTTGCCTTATTCTGAGATATGAGTCGTCAAAGTTTGCAAAGACGATTTCTCATTTCTGATTTTCTGATCTATTTACCGATTTCCCATTTTGAGGTTGAATCTTGTGTAAAGCATTTTAGATTTTAAAGGAAAATATTTAAATACTCACCACTTTAGGACATACCTAAATGTGAAAACCGTATGAAAGCGTTTGCTAGGGCATAATAATTCATGGGGCTGGATAATTTTACTGTGGTAAAGGGGGCGATTCTTTCAACACGGTTAAGAAACACTGATCTACGCCCTTATTAATTTCTGAGTAAAATGATTGAAATTATTAATGGTTATTATGCTTTTAAAGTTTCCCCAATTACTGCATCGTTTAAATTCGACCGAAGATCGTTATGTATTCTAATCATTATGGGAGTTATTCCCAAACTATGACTTTTGGGTTTATCTTCTAGCATAATTAAGTATTTGAAATTGGCTTAAACATACCTAGGAGCGGTGAGCGAATTATATTTTTTTGTTCATTTATCAAAATAGCTTTCGGATTATTAGAATGTTTGTTAATTTCCAACTGCTCTAAAAGATTGAGTTTGCGTCCTTTTATAAATTGAATAATAATATTATTGAATATATATACAGTCACGTACTTCGAGGGGAAAAGTATCACTTGCTCCAATTAATATTGAAAGGAAAAATAGAAGGTCGCCGAGGGCCTGGTAGGAGACAAATGTCTTGGCTACGAAATATACGAGAGTGGACCGGCGTTAGAAGTGCGGAGGAGCTATTCCGGGCAGCACAATGTAGAGAGACATTTTCCAAAGTGATCGCCAACGTCGGGGGGACCTGATAGGGCACACGAAGAAGAATATAAAAGAAATAAAAGTTTAAATGGAGTTCTACAAATCAAACTTAATAGCAATAAATAGTGTTTTTTTTTGTTCAAATGTAACTTTACAAGTAACAAAAGTTTTGTGAACAAAAATAAATTTTACCTTTGAAAAAAACACTTGGCTGGACCAGACTTCTTCCTTAAATTAGAAAAAACTGTCATCACATATCTCTTTCTAACTTGAAATAATTCCAGGAAACCGTGCGAAAGAGAGGAGGTCGCCAATCTATCGGTTCCGTAAGCTCAAGAATCTCCCTCTCCTCTCCAACGGACTACCAGCAGCACGATATGCAAGTGCGAGAGGCGGAAGAACAGAAAGTGGGCTCTGTGGACTCTAAAGTCTACCTCACATTTGTAAAAAGCGCAGGTGGGGCGGTAAGCCTTGCCATGTTGGCGCTACTATTCATACTGAGCCAGATGGCTTTCTCAGTCTGCGATTTGTGGATCAGTAAATGGTAAGTGCGTCCTAACCTAACCTAACCCAACTAACCAAATCAAAAACCTGTTTTAAATTTAATTTCTTTTTATTTTATTATTTATTTTCTTTCGATTGTTTGGTTTTTAAT
Source organism: Glyphotaelius pellucidus (assembly GCA_936435175.1). NCBI lineage: Eukaryota > Metazoa > Arthropoda > Insecta > Trichoptera > Limnephilidae > Glyphotaelius > Glyphotaelius pellucidus. Next base: position 12,545,716 of record OW386560.1, read on the forward strand.
TTTTAATTTTATGTTTATTATTTTTAATAAATAATACAGCCCTTTTATAACATCTATAAATTATTGTTTTACATGGCAATAATAATTTTTCTATGATTGGCAACATTGATTTTCTACGAAATGTAGTTAAACACTTCACATATCGCGTAAGTGAATTAATTTAAAATAATTAAAATGCATATTTTTTCATTTCCCCCAACATAAGTACTCACTTTTCGTAATAAAAACGCTAAATTTAATATAACTATTTAAATAAGAAATATTCCATATTAACTTGAGGCAGATTTCGACAAGTATATCACATTTTGTTCTTTGTTTGCAAACACATGTAGGTATCTTTTCCATTTGCAGGGTCAGCATGGAGGAAATCTCAACAGCCAGATCAGAATCTCTCATACAAAAAAATGGTTCAGAGTTGTTTACAAACTCAACAGGCGAAACAGCCGCCACAAACGGGACTTTATGGGATTCTACCGACTGGACTTCGAAATATTTGGCCGAAGATTCGTGGGGCCTGTCCAGAGAAACCAGCATCTATCTGTACTCTGGATTGATCATCATCTGTATTGTTTTAATTTTGACTAAACTGATGCTTTTCTTTGGGATGTGCATCAGAGCTTCGATAAATCTTCACGATTCCATGTTCAAGTGAGTAAAATTTTTGTGAAATCGAAGATAGGCAGAGAGAAAAGAACACCACACATCTCTGTTACACCCTTCTGTTATTCAGATTCTTGACATGACCTGACTCAAGTTTTTGTTCCACTTGACGGTAACATATCTTCGTAGGAATGCCCTCGATTTATTCTTACATCCATTGCCCTTCGTTTCCTAGCTTTCCCTTTTCTTTCCATCTTCTCTACATGCTCAAACCTTTAAATAGCAACTTAACCTTTGAAATGCAGTGACCTAATATCTTTGTAGTATGCCAAGAGTTTTCAGATATTGTTTTCAGATAACCAATTCGATATTTTCATATCTGATTGGTACTTTTGGCGCTTGAGAAGTTAACCCTTGATTTACCCGGTGACTTCATACATACGCAATTTACCCAGTGGAGTCCCCAGGTCTCCTGGAAATAAAATCGTAAATTTAACATTAAATAAACACTTTTTTTAAATGAAATTCTAGTTATATTCATTTATTATATATTTGGTTTTACAATGGCATAGATTTTTACTTAAAATTATAGAATCACAGCATTTAAAAAAATTTACGAGACCTAACTTCTAGTCTCAAGATTTCAAAAACAAAACAATTTTTCAAAGTAATTTTTAAAGAAATATAACAAAAACATAATCAATTCTTATAAAAAGCAAAAAAAAAAAAACTTGATTTTGTTTTTTGCTTTTTTTTGTTCAATACCGTCAATAGGCTAAAACTAAAACACTAATACCCCGGTGGAGTCCCACGGACTCCACTAGCGTGATTACTTACCATTCGGATTGTTGTGATTACTCGATCGAAGTGATTACTTACCAGCGCGTCACTGGGTAAAGGTACTGGAACGCACAATTTGTAATTCCAAAAACTAACGGTTTTATGAGCGCTGAAAGTTTTCAATGGAGTCCCAGGGACCTACCGGGTAAATTGAGGTTTAATCTAGGGCCATCTGTTTCAACAAACAATAATAGAAATAGAATAGAAAATAAAAGCAAACATTTAAAGTGACATAAAACACATAGTTAAATTGATTGAAGAGGCATCTTTGTGATATTTAACTGTAGCAATTTCTTTTACTAATACTTTTACTCTAGCAACCATTGAAACAGGCGGCCCCTGGTAGGTATATTAGCATTCTTTTCAGATTCATAACATGAATGTGCAGGGATTTGCTCCCCCGGTTATTTGATTTTTTCAAATCATTTTAACCTACTGGTATTGTTGTTTTTTATTTTTTCAGAGGAATTACTAGAGCGACAATGTGGTTCTTCAACAATAACGCTTCTGGAAGGATTTTGAATAGGTTTTCTAAAGACATGGGCGCAGTGGATACCACGCTACCAGCAGCTCTAGTAGATTGTATTGGAGTAAGTACTTTCTAAGTTACAATTTAAACATATAATCCCAGGGTGCAGTGTGGCCTCTACAAATGTTGTCAACCAGCTTCAGTCCCCTTCCTGCTCCAAACCTCTTCCACACAGTCATTCCACTTCTTCCCCGGTCTGCCTTTAGGTATCTTCCACTGCGACATCCATTTGGTCAAGATTTCAGAGCCCTGTCCACATGACCAGCCCATCGCAGTCTTTGGGACCCACAAAATCTTGCAAAAGTTTCATTCCCAATGAAAAAACATTAAAAAAATCTAACTTCCAAAATAACTTCTTACCCACCCACACACATATTGACCATATTAAATTATGTAAAAAATAAAAACACTTCACCAATCCATAATCCACCACTCAACAATCGTAGACCCCTAAATATTTGTATTTTTTTTTTTGCCGCCTTTATTATTGCATTTTATTTTATTTCATCTCAGTTTTATTTTAATTTATTTCTATTATTATCTCATTTTATCTATTTATTAAATTGTGGGGACCTCAGCACGGGTAAAGCACCCAGTGAGGCCCACATTATCTAAGGCTAGCTTTACACTTCAGTAAAATTTACAACTTATGTATATTTTAGACAAGTTACTCATCTTACCTATGCTTCCGACTTATGGTAATTAATGTTTACGGAAGTTTTTCGGAAGTTCAACTTGTGTAAGTGCTCACAGAGACCATTTACGTCTGTAAATATATTTGCGGTAAGATGGCTTCCTGTCCATAATGATTTGCTGCTGTCAAATTTACTCAATTTCATCAATAAAGACGAAAAGACCCAAACAAAGTGATGAAATAGAATTTGGCTTGAAATAAACAATTCTCCATGCGCTTTTGTACCGTTAAAAGCGTAAATTAATGGAATTCTTTCATTTTATGGTATTTTGAATCTTAAAAAATGCTCCTAGCTTTCTAAAATACCTTTTATTCGCTTGGCAAGGAAACGTCATACCTTGAGAGCTTGTCTTTTCGTCACTTGCAATACGTGTATTTTATATGTGAAAAAACGCATCATAAAATTCCATGTCAAATGTCATAATTCTGATTTTCGAAAGTCAATACACTGCATTTATTTACAGGAAAGCCTTACTTGACTTATTTTTATTGTGTAGAACGCTTATATAGCTGGAAAGTATAATAAAACTGAAAAATATTTTTATGTAATATTTTTTTATGACAATAGAGAGGAAAAAACATTTCTCTGATAGAAAGTAGCTATTCTGGAAAAACCAAATAGGATAGATTCAAACAATTTATAAAAAAATCATTTTGCAAAAACCAAATAAATTTCGAAAACATTGTTCGCCGACATACGATTGACATTGTACCCCTGGCACTCTAAGGAGTTATGGCATTCCAAGGGTTAAAACAGTGGCTAATGTAGGTTAATGTAGGCTAACAGATTGACAACTATAAAAGGAAAATATGAGCATGAATTAATGACCCGTCTAATGTAGGTATATAATGTTTTTGTTTGTTTCAGTTCCTTCTGGAAACCCTTGGTATCCTGGTAGTGGTCTGCATACTCAATTATTGGCTCCTTATACCTACAGCCTTGGTCGTTGTATTGCTTTCAATAGTCAGGATTATCTACATCAAGACGGGGAGGAGTTTGAAGAGGTTGGAAGGCATAAGTAAGTAGCTAGCTTCTTCTCTGGTAATTAATCATCATCGGCTTCCCCTTATCCTCTTCGGGTCGGTGATCTATCACTTTGATAAAGTGCCTTCAGGTGTCTCTGTCTCATGCTACTTCAGCGGCCTCCTTCCGTACCAAGCCCGGCCTTCTCACACAGCCTCCAGAGTTGCTTTTCTCAACTTTGCTTGGGATAGCCGACTGACCGACTTCTCTATTTAGCTACCGGGGTTCGTCGAAATATTCTTCAAAATGTTTTGAACATGGAAGAGTTCTTGGTTGGCTTCCACATAGCCTTTTTTATTTGCACTGCTATGAATACCTGAAAAGTGCTAGATAATAAAACTATAATAAAAGAGCAATTTTTTTTCATTTCACCAAAGATTGTTTTAAGGGTATATATGTAACCGCCTGATTTTTTACTGTTTTTCAGAGGCCATTTAAAAGGGAAGGAATAAATAAATCATTTTTATATTCAGTATGTTTATTCATTATACATTAAAATACAAGAATCAGATTTTTTTTCCAAAATGGCCGCCGTAGTAACTAATCTACTGAGACCCTCGCAGCGAAAGGCATCAATTGATAGGATTTTTAGCTTCCGTTACATTGATCTGAAATTAAAAATTTTGGTTTGTGCGTGTTCATAAAACAACTAGTTGAACCAATAAAAAACAATAAAGTAAAAAAATCATTAATTGGCACGCCTCAGAAAAATAAGTTCGATTTTTCACCCTTTTTTTTGGTTTTTGGGTCAAAAATGGTAATTTTTTAATTTTTTTGGCATTTTTGAGGTTCAACTAGAATATAATACTATAGAAAAGACGTGCGCCAAATTTCATAAGAATCGGTTGAGAACTTTTTGAGTTATCTTGCCCGCCAATTTAAAAAAAGTAGTTTCGATAGAAACGCGTGTAAAGTTTCGACACACACTATAATTACAGGGACTTACCAACTAGTCAGCGATTCCAGGGCCTTACAGAAGTCCTTCAGTGCGTTTGTAGTACTTGTTTTTCTTCTTGACTTGCTTGATGAGCTTTTTTGGTCGTCAAAGAGCTGCAGCGATTTTCTCGACTCACCCTTTGGTCATCGACTTTGTCTTTGAGTTAAGGCAGAGCATTTAAATGTTTTTAATCGATAAATCATTCTAAAAATTTACAGGCATATTTTTGAAATGTTATTTTAACAATTTATGCAAAAAAAAAATTTTTTTTTTTTTTTTATGTATCGCCCCCCTTAAAGTGTTATCGTTAGCTGTCTCTACCGCAAATAACTTGAATTTGAAATTTTTTTTTCTATTTTGATGATTTCCTCAAAACATTCATGGTTCCAATTTTAACAAGTTCACACTTGTGCAAAAGAACTCACAAAAGAAAGTATGTTATAAAATACTATCAACTGACTTAAGATATCAATTCCAGGTAGATCGCCAGCCTTCACCCACGTGAATGCCACCCTCTCAGGCCTGGAGACGGTGCGTTCCTCAGGATCCGCAGCCCAACTGCTGACCATGGAGTTTGACCGCCACCAGGACCTTCACTCGTCGGTGTGGACGCTGGTCATCAACTCCAACCGAGCCTTTGCCTTCTGGATGGACGTCATCTGCTGCGCCTACCTGGCTGCAGTCACCTATAGTTTCTTGCTGTTTACTAATGAAGGTGGGTGACCTGTACATTAATGTTCTAAATTTTTTTCATTTCAAATTTGTATTTAAAAAAGTATATTTCAAATATTTGAATTAAAGTACTCATTGTGAACTTTTATAATTACCGTGACAGCAAAAAAAGGCAATAAACAAACGTTCCTTACCACTATAATGCTGCAGCTCTTTCTTACACATTAAATAATGGTGAGACACAAAATGCATGTGACTGTTTCCTCCAAATTCCTACTTTTTTGCGAAGGGAATTGTGTTGTATTTTCTTTATACGTATGAGGGAGATGTATGATAATGATTGCATGTTTCCTTTGGGGGGTGCAGTCATAAGTTCACCGTCTCATTTTTGACTGTTGTTATTTAGTGTGTAAGAAAGAGCGGCAGCATTAAATGTTTAACCCTTCGAATAATGAGAAAATAATATCTATGAACTTTTGCCTGTCAAAGTTTGCACGCAAAAATTCTCGGTTCTTCCCATGCATTTCAAATGTTCATTTTTATTGGTTATTTTTTAATCTTTTTGAAAAAAAAAAAATGTTCTAAAATCTAGATAAAATAATCTTTCCGATGTGCTTATCAAAAATCAAGATTTTTGTTTTAAAATATTAAATTTTTTATATTGAAAATGTGAATTAGCTTAAAAATTACGTACCTGGGGTTTCCCCAAAAAAGTACATAAAATAAAAGAAAATTAAAATTTTAAATACAGATTCCTTTTTTTTTTTAAATTTGTAATAAAACTGTCACTTCACTTTTTATCACATTCATACAATTTTATTTTTAAATTAATTGTTTATTACGTCACACATTGGCGCAAAATAAAGTCATCACTTATGATCGGGTTTGTAAAATATCTGATCAATATAGCTCGTTTATTCCTAAGGCAATAAGAAGCAATATTTATTTCGCTTTCAAATATAAAAGAAATTACAAATTTTTGCTTGACAGGAAGAGAGATATCTAACTTTTAATGACGCTCGGTCGTTCTGGGACAATCTGGGTCTCCTGTTATTATAACGGCATATGATGTTTTGGGACAACTAGGGTCTCCTGTGATTAGACGGGTTAAAAACAAAAGCAAAACCATCAGCGCATTGACATTTGACGTTTTTGAATTTTTGGAATTCACTCGCGCTTCAATATTATCCTTGTAACTATAATTTCTTTCAAAATTATCGTCACGGCTAGTAGTATTGATAGGGATCTAAGGAGACATCGTATGAAAGAGATGCAGGAAAATGATGACTTTTTTCCTTTGGAGGAAACTTTACATTAACTCCACATAGGATAGTAAAAAAAGAATAATAAATAAATAAATAAAATTTATTAATATGTAATTTTACAGAAATATTATTTCTGTAAAATTATGTATTATTGTTATTTGTGGGCGCAAGTTGAGCCGCTCGTCATTTTAACTGTTATGGTTATAAAGCTTAATTAGCCTCACAATCTTACTCATAACACGAGACACTCGTTAAACGAAACAATTTTTCCCATAAGAAATAATGATAATGCTTTCTATGCCAAAAAAAATCACAATCTTACAATCTCTGGAAAGAAACCATTCCTTTTTCCAAATGCAATAATTACACAGGCCAACAGTGAAAAAACTTTTTTGATAATTTTTACCAATTCCTGCGTAAGTTGGTGTCCTGATTACGAAAAAATTTATAAAAAAGTCGTATCACCCACCAATTTTTCACATTTCACTATTATGCTTGATGAGCCTTAAAGTCCACTTCTTGCTCAGCCATCTTGACTTTTTTTCCTGAAAATTTAGGTGATGTGAGTGAAGAGCAAGGGGGACGGTTTCATCAGGACCTAAAGGAGATGGAGAAACGATACCAGGGACGGTGGAATATCAAAATAATGGGTGATTACTGTTGGTCACTTCACAGAGAACAACAAAACGTAACACATCGGCGAAAAAGCTACGCAAGAAACTTTGCAGAGAAAAAAATAAGCATCTAATATTCAAATTTAAGTAATTAAACATGATTGTAAGGAGAATATAACCAATTTTAAAAACTATGAATTTTTTAATTTTTATAGGTCAAAATTTTCCTATTTTTTGAAATATTAAATTGATATCATATTGTGAAAGAATGGTGGGTGATGATATCATATTGTGAAAGAATGGTGGGTGATGATATCATATTGTGAAAGAATGGTGGGTGATGATATCATATTGTGAAAGAATGGTGGGTGATGATATCATATTGTGAAAGAATGGTGGGTGATAAAAAAAATACTGCTATGAAATACGGGTTCAGCATCCAAAATTACATAAAATTTTGGTAAATTTGTTTAAAAAGTTTTCACAAACATTTTTTTTGTTGGCCTGTGTTATTGTCCTCAAAATTTTCATTGAATTGAATCACATTCCTGTTTAGTTTCTGGAAAACAATCATTCCCATCTTCTGAATGCAATTTTTATGTTCTTAAAGATTGCTTAATTAATCACATTCTTGCGAGCTTCTGAAGAAAAACCATTCCCATGTTCTGAATGCTCATTTGCGAAACGACGCTCGTTAAGCAGGTAATTTTTTTACGGTTTGTGCTGCTTCTTATGCGAATCACTCGTTGTGGGAGGTGCTAGACAACTCAGAATGAAATCAACTCAGAACCTCTTTTGAAAAGTCATTAAAAGTGATGAAAAAAATATTTTTAAAATTGTTTAAATAGGTTACGTTAGGTTAGGTTGAGGGCTATTTTTAATTATTTTTTTTTACAGCTTTTAATGACTTTTTTAAGACGTGTTGAGTTGAGTTGATTCTGAGTTGGCATGGAACCTTGGGAGGTATATGCTTGTTATAGTTTATTATTATTATTGTTGTTGATACGGAAACGATCTGCATTGCTCCTAAAGGACGCCCATTGTACTACCTTCCATTTTTGACCCTATTCTTATTAAAAGGACTGTTTCAACAATTGCTAGAGTAAAAGCAAGAGTAAAATAAATCGCCACTGTTAAATAAAATGCGTTTTTTAATCAATTTACAGTAGTTCAATCCTTTTAATGGGATACAGCAGGGTATTTGACAATGTCTCCTGGTTCTACTGGCTCTTTGGGGAGGACATTTACACTATACATTTACATCCAACGGTGTTTCTCCATTCTCTTCGCAGTTCCTACAGGTTTTGATACTTTCCACTCTCAATAGCTTCGGGGGGTATGTGTGATGTTGCAGTTCGTGTTAATAATCCTTCGAGCTCTCCCAGCCACTTTCTACACATCTCTTTTTGGGTTTGGATCACCTATGAGTTCCTTATTGTCAAATTGTTCTAAAGTAACATTGACATTTCTTCGCCTGTTAAAAACCTTACAGTATATTGTTCTAATCAGGGGATAGTGATCACTTAGGGTTCCGATTAATATTTATGTGTCGAATGGTGCTAACGCGAGTTTAAGATATACTATATTAATTTTGTACATACTAATTTCACAGAGAACAATATTTGCTAATGTTCTATTTGTTTTCTAGATACGTTTGGTGGCAAAGTGGGTTTGGCTATAACCCAAGTCATGGGCTTAGTAGGAATGTGTCAATGGGGAATGAGACAAACAGCGGAAGTAGAAAACCAAATGACTTCGGTAAGCCATTTTCAGTCTTGTTAAATTAAGTGTTCAATTAGAATTTTTTTATTTATTTAATATTTGTACGATTTTACAATAAGTATACAATTTTTACATGTTAGACAGTGTTGTAAGGAATATAAAAATAGACATTCCTCACCATAAAGAGACAAGGCTTTTGTGTTTGGTGAGGACATTCATGCTCAATTATATGAGTGAATAATAAAATATTGCAAATAATTACAAAAAGATAAGTAAAAAAAAATCAAGATATATCAATAAATAGATTTCAAGATTTAAAAGATTTAATAATAATATATTTGAACTCTTTATTACGGTAGTTTCAGGCAATTTTTGAATTTAAGTTAGAATTCATGATTTATTCATTTTTGATAATTTTTAGATTTAACGGGAGGTTGTTGAAATAAGTTATACCTAGATGCAGATAAGTATTTTGAATATGTTTAGTATTTTTGGGATTTCAATGTTATTCTGATACCTTGCAGATGTATTGAAATGTAAGTTATTTAGCTGTATTTCTTTTAAAGTTTGGAGTATTGAATATTTTTTATATATATTTTGTCTATTGTAGGTACATTGAATAATGAAAAGATTTTTTCAGTAGAAAATGTAGATGGTTTTTTCAGGATAACCTTAGTTATCAATCTTTGAACTATTTTGAGAGGATTTTAAATAACATCAAATGTTCCTCACCATCCTGTAATACCGTATTGTAATATAGATTGAACAATATTAATATTACAATATTATTGCAATTTTATTATTTACATAATACCACTGTTTGATTTCAGGTTGAACGTATCAATGAATACTCAAATCTACCATCCGAACCTCCTCTAGAAACGGATGAAGCGGAATTCTCTAGGAAGCATCCTGGAGTGGATTTGTCAAAATGGCCTAAAGATGGTAAAATAATATTTATTTTTCCTAGGGCCGTCTGTTTCAACGGTTGCTAGAGTAAAATAAATTGTTTATCACAAAAACGCGCTTTTCAATAAATTGAATTGCCTATTTTACGTCACTTTTAACTTTTGCTTTTACTTTTTGAAAACCGATGGTTACCATAGAGTTACTCCTCCAGTTTAAATTCTGTTGGAGGTAAGGTAATATTATAAATATTTCGACCCCATGTTAATTATTTGGTTATTTGGGACGATTCCGAATTTTTGGCGCGGTATCGCGTGTCGAAAGATTTCGTAAAATTTGTGGCCCATCAGATTAAAAATATAATATCCCCCCCTTTTGACATCCATCCATTGACATCTGTCTATTGTTGTAATTAGTTTTAAGTAAACCCTGGTGAGGTTATATTTTATACAGGTATCTGGGGGTAAAGTGCAATAACTTCGGGAGGTGATTCTACATGGATAGGAGTAAAAAATATTAACAAATTTTTCTGAAATTCCAACTTTTTTTCCCATACAAACAGACATAACTACTAAAAATCCTTAGTGTAAGGTACAAACTTACCCGATAAATATGTTATGAGGATGAGCTGGTCAGGCGCAATCATGGCAATGTTGCATGGTTGTGATCGGTCCATATCGTAACAGCGGAAAATAATAATGCTGGCCGCACACGCTGGACTAATTTTTATCTTTTTACCAAAAAAAGTACCCCTAAAAGTTGGAATTTTGAAAAAGTTATTTATCTTTTTCACTTATACTGTCATGTAGAATCACTTCCCGAAGTTAATGCACTTTACCCCCGGAGATCCTGTATATATATATTTTATGTTTTATTAATTTTGAATATTATTATTGTTCTCATATTTACTGAAATGTGAAAAATTTTATTACTACATTAATGATCTACCCATCAAATAATATATATTTTTTGTAGGTGGTGTTGAAATTGAAAATTTATATCTCAAATACGACAAAGGTAGTGATGCAAAGGCTGTCTTGAAAGACATTAACCTCAAAGTAGAGAGCGGAGAAAAAGTTGGAATTGTGGGAAGAACTGGCGCTGGCAAGAGCTCCATCATTGCAGCACTGTACAGGTAACTTGATTTTGCTATCGTAAAGTATAGTTACAGCTAAAGTATAGATAGACACAGGTAAATTTGTAGTTAGTGGCATCGCTAGTGCCGATTTTGTGGATATTACAAAACCTATGGATCTTTCTTAAATCCATTCGTTAATTAGTGTATTTGGTACTTCCTCTTTTGGCTGCCTGCAAAGTTATTCCTATTAAGCTGTTTGTCTTATTGTGAGGCTTGCAGTATCTCCTGAGTAGTAACTTTTTGATTGCTGGTGAAATGCCACGAGATCTGAACACGAACCTGTCACGTGGAACACGTCTCGGTCTTGGTCACTGATCAAGTGTTCGGCAGGAAATGCATAGGAAGATCACCGATAAATTGGAATGATTAAGCATCGCACGTATCCTTTGGTGCAGGACTGTGAGGATTAGAGGAGCTTGGTTCTTTAGGGCAATTGCAGTGGGGGACACAATACTCGGCAAGGAGCAACGATTCAATAAGAATTTTTGCTTATTGAGCTTATTCCCTTCTGCCTAGATACTAACCTTATCTTTGCCGCTGTAGCATATCTGATAAATTGACGGCTATCATTGTACCAAATGTCACATACGTGATTCTTGAAGTTTCACTAAAACATATACATTTTGTCAAAGCGTGCATGGACTTGATTGTGTTTAAAGGCCAGAGTTTACACACCTGAAGCAAAAATCATGTACCACCCAAATGGGGATCACTTTGGTCCCCCTACACTGTGGAGTGTTTGTGTCTAGGTACTCTTTTTGCCATTTCCAGTAACATTCAGATATTAGTTACAATTTTTTTAAACCAATATTTGACCAATAATTTTATCAGAATTGGACAGATGTTATTTAATACCTCTTTTAAATGCAAATCCGTTGCCGAATAGTTGTTCTAGATTTACCTATTATATAAGGTATTTTTTATTAAAAAAAAAACAGCTTAAAGATCACGAAATCTCATTTGGGGTTGTGTATTACCCCCCTCCGGTGCGGAAGAGTTAAACAATGTTTTTGAATGAATTAATTTTGAATGTCATTATTTCCAGGTTGGCCGAGACCGAGGGTACGGTGAGACTATCCGGAGTAGACACCAAAGACGTAGGCCTCCACGAGCTGAGGTCCGGAATGAGCATCATTCCACAAGAGCCCGTCCTGTTCAGCGGCAGTCTCCGAGATAATCTGGACCCCTGGGCCCGCCACTCTGACCAGGAGCTGTGGGACGCCTTGGGCGAGGTAATAATATTAATTTAAATTAATGGAGACATAAACATCTAGCTTTTATTGGTACATGTTGTATTTTCAAAAATCTTATGCAAATTTCTGGCCTTAAGCTATCCAAAATAGTTTCTCAATCAAATGTCTGCTGTTCAACATCATTAGGCAGACTCCCAGAAGTTTGTGACGAAACGGCTAGGCAAGTATAATATTATTATTATGTACATTTAAATACAACTTTATAACTACCATGTATTATGTTAATTTTTTAAAGTTTTTTATTAATTTTTAAATTAAACATTAAAAACTCTTTTTGTCTCTGTATCATGCAGTAAATCTTGTAAAATATCAACTTGTGTAAATGCTCATGAGGGCGTATATAAATAATAAATATTATTTGCTAGTTGGGAAAGAAAATCAAAATTTTTCTACATTTTTGACATTTCAATTACCCCATTTGATTTTAGTAGAAATCTAGCACTTGTTTCCTTGAAATCTCTCTCTCACTCACTCTCTCTCTCTCTCTCTCTCTCTCTATCTCTCTCTCTCTCTCTCTCTCTCTCTCTCTCTCTCTCTCTCTCTCTCCGATGGCACTACAGCCCATATCGAACCTTGGCCTCCTGCAACATTCGCCTCCAACTCCTCCTGTCCTCAGCGGCTGACTTCCAGTTTGTTATCTGGAGAAGCTGTGCTGCATCCCCTCTCACCTGGTCTTCCCACCTCAGTCTGGGTCTTCCCACTTTTCTCTTTTCACCCGGGTGTCCAGTCAAAATTCTTTTTGGGACGCGTGTATCCGGCATTCTCTGTACATGTCCAGCCCGTCTCAATCTGAGGAGTCTCATGTGGGCTGAGATGTTAGGGGCCTGATATATATCGTACAGTTTTTTGTTGTGCCGGATGCGCCACTGTTCCCCCTCTTTCACGGGTCCACATATTCTTCTCAGCAGTTTTCTTTCAAAAGTATCTAGTATTTCAGCCAGTTTCCTTGAAATATTGCGCCTTTATTGTGGTACCCTTTTCATTTGTGACCTTTGTATCCTTGATTTTCTTAGTATCATTCAAAACAACGTCTCCCTCTCTTCTTCTTTCTTCAGTGACCTCTCCAATCAAAGATTGGATATCATCAGGGAAATCTTTTCCTTGCAGCCCAGAGCAAATTGGTGGAACTGCACTCATTCCCATTGCAATGTCCTTTTCTACCACATCTTCCATTTCCATTGAATTGTCTGTTGGGTATTCTTGCAGCTGTTGCCCCTCACATCACAATGTGACCAACATTTTAGAGTTTTCTTTTTCGATTTAGAATCACTACATCAGTCAACCAACCTGTCCAGGGCATTTTAACACGCGCCTGTTGATCCATAATTCAAATTTGTTTCCAAAATTTAAAAAGGCGGTATTTTCAGAATGCTCTAATAAATCCACACCCAAAAGTCATAGCTAATAATTCTATTTTATTAAAAAAAAAAAATAATAATTCATATTTATTATTGAATCTCCTGACAGCCCTAAAATAACAGAGCTAATTTGCCAACTATGCGTGCCCAGTCATTTCAAGCAATGTTATCTTTTAAGGTAACAATAAACTCAATTACTAAATTGCTCTATTTATAACCAATTCCTAGATTTGCAAATAAATGTGAATGTATGAATAGGTATAGGTACTTGACTTTGCTCGATTCTACTTGCTAACAAGTCACCTTTGTTTACATATTTTCATTCGGCGTAAATATAATTTTGTTATTTTAACATGTTGTTGGGGTCATGCGGGCGAGGCAATGGCCTCCAGGAGACAGCTCCCACATATTTATAACAATTTGATACGTGATTTGTCCAAATAAACTAGCTCAGGGTTCGGTCACAAGCACGTTTCCTCTTAAACCCAAGGCGAGTGCCTATGGTTCGGCGTTCCTTCTCCTTCACCTTCACGGCCTCTCTCGACAAACAAAACAATGAATGTTATAGCATAAATAGTTTATTCAATTCTAAGATTCACAATGGTACACAGTCTTGCCAGCCTCGGCACAGGAGACAGGGGATGAACAATCCTACCTAAAAGTTGGTTTGACGTCTAAAACTCTCTCTCTACACGCTTTTATAGGGGAATTAGATCACCATTTGCACACACAGGATAAAACATGGTACTGACTCACGTTTTTACGATCTAGTATTTCTGATGAAAGCGGCGTCCGATGCTTGGATACACACACGGACAAAGCTCGCGCGTGAAACTATCACTGTGATTTCGGACATGTTAGCACGGGATGTTGAGCCTGGGAAGCTCAGCGGAAGACTGGCTTGAATACCGGACGAGAGCTCGCGCGTGGAACTATCACTGTCTGTCGCGGGAAGGGGTAGTGCGTGCGCCTGCGTATTAGAGCTCGATTCTCCAATGTTGCAACGTAACAATGTTCTATTTTCTTCCTTAAGTTTTCACATTATTATTTTTTGGTTGTAACAAATAATTATATCACATATCTATTTACTAGCCCTTATCACACATAAATCATATTATTGTTTTATATCAGTTCTTATATAAACCTAGTGTGTATATTATTTAAATATTGTATTTTTTTTTTTTTTTTTTTTTTATTACAGAAAAAAGATTTTTTTTCATGTTTACATTATACCTGCAAAGCTACTGCAAGTAGCTTGTCGGCAGGAACAGTGTGGACAGAAACATAGTACAGTTAAGTATAATACAATACAGGAAAAAAATATTTCAATTTAATAAAATACATAATAAAAACAAAAATAAGTATAAAAATAATAATAATAATAAGAATGTCTAAAAAAAAAAAAAAATTTTTTTTTTTTTAAAGTGCACTAGGAGTCAGTCAATAAAGAAAATCTGATTCCAATAGCCATTTTTTTAACAATAGGGCAAATTTATCGTATGGCAGCATCGTATGGCAGCATATTAAATATAAGCGGTACAATGTATTCAAGAGTTCGCTGGCCATGTTTATTAGAAAATCTAGGTACAATCATCCCTTCATTTTGTGTGAGCCTAGTATTGTACATGTGATCCACCTTTGTTTTGTATGGGCTATCTAGTATATGTTGCATACAGATTTTATGCCAAAAAAGAGCTCTTATAGGTAAAACATTTATGGATTTATACATTAATGAGATATTTTGCCGCTGGTCGTAAACTGCTTTGCTGACGAGTAATTTTACCATGGCGTTTTGAATTGACTGTACATGTTGGATGTTTGTCTTACATGAGTGCCCCCAGGAAGTTATACCATATCTAACGTTAGATTCAGCCAAGGACAAATAGATTAATTTCATGGTTTTGATAGGCACATAATATTTAAGTTTATACAGTTTGCCTACAATCGCTCGAAGGCGCTTACATAGCTTAGCAATATGGATATCCCACTTCATATTACAATCCACCGTCACCCCTAAGTAGACATACTCTTTGACAAGCTCAATTCTTCCACAGTCGCAGGGCTGTAAACAATTGTTATGTATGCAGTCAAAGTTATGGGATACTACTGAGGGTGCTATTGTAAATCTGGCATGAGGCGATCTTATGTGCATTAGTTTTGTTTTTTGTGCATTTATAACTAAGCCATAGTCGTGCGACCATTTTTGTAATGATATGAAATCCTGCTGTAGCATATTCATGGCCGCGAGCAGATCCCTATGTGCGATGACAAGTGCGGTGTCATCCGCATATACATAGTGTTTGACAAAAGAAAATACTTTATTCATAAGAGAGACAAATACTATATATAGTGTTGGACCTAGGATAGAGCCCTGTGGCACACCAGTAGATGATGTTCCCACTTTACTTAATTTTCCATTTATTTTTACCTGAATTTTACGATCACTAAGGTAGTTCTTCAAAAGATTAAGAAAACGTCCCTGAACTCCTATCGCCTCTAAAACTTTAAGTAATTTTGTTGGGTCGATAGTATCAAATGCTTTAGAATTATCTATAAACAAAACTAATATATGATTTTTATGGTTTAGTTCGTTATTTATGTAATTTGAAAAATCTTGAAGTAACAGTTCTGAGCTCTTCTTTTTTTGAAAGCCGTATTGCTGTGGATCTATTATTGAAAAAGACTCGAAGTATTTATTCAATTTTATGGAGATGTATTTTTCAAGTATCTTTTCTATGGCAGGCAATATACTGATTGGTCTGTAATTTCCTATGTCCGTGTGTCTACCACTTTTGTATATGGGTCTTATAATGCTACATTTAAGGTCTTCTGGTATTACGGCTTGTGTTAATATTGTGTTAATTAAATGTGTCAAAATCGGTCCTAAAATATCAATGTGTTTTTTAATATCAAACATTCTGATATTATCTATTCCGGGTGATTTTGAATTTTTTAGAAGTTTAATAATTTTCTGAATATCTGAAAGTGTGGCACGTGGTATATAAATACTGTGTGGTAGCTGTATTGGTTCAACATTTGATGCTTTAAGATCACATTTATGTACTAGTGAGTTTATACTGTCCGAAAAGTAGTTGACGAAGTCGTCCGCCGTTGTTTCTGCAGATTTATCTTTTAGTAAGTACCTCGAGATTACTTCATCGCAATTACTCTTAGATCTACGTCCTAATATTTTATTAATCTCATCCCATGTATTCTTTGTGTTTCCAAAATAATTTTTAAATTTTTCATTAAAAAAGGTAGATTTACATTTAAATATTAATTTAGTTACAATATTCCGAAAAAATTTATATTGTTTTTCATAAACCTTATTTTTTGGTGAATTTTTCCAAATTTTATATAAATTATCTCTCTTTTTAATGCTATTCAATATTTCATTTGTCATCCACTGTTTTATAGGCCATGGTCTTTTTCTTGGCTGAAAATTTACAAATATCTTACTTTTTTCATAAATATCGTTAAATTTACATTTAATTTGTTCGTAAAGCTTAACGCAATCTTCTTCACAAAGTAATTCATTCCAATTGAACTGTCTAATGCTTGTATCGATCCGTTTTTGAGATAGAATTGACACTTTAGTCGCTGTTAATTTCTTATTACTTTTGATAAATGGAATATTTATTGCCGTAACAAAGTGATCGGCTAAATTAATCTCACATACACACGATGACAGCTTATCAGTAATTTTGTTTCCACTATTAAATCTTACAAAAATGTGATCAATGCACGAGCGTGTTATTTTTCCTGCAACAACCGTTTCTCGCGTGACGTCATCGATACATTTAGTAAAATAGTTCATAGATAATAAGTTTTCATATTGAATAGTTAGCGGATCTAAACAGTTTAACAAGTCAACATTTATATCTCCGAAAATTAGTACATTTTCACAGTGATTTGAGGAAAGATTATTGAGTATTGTTGAAAGTTCATTAATGAAAGCTAATTTACTTAAATTTGGTGGCCGGTATATTGCAAGTAAGGTAAGTTCATTATTATTTGGAAGTGTGATTATACCGAAAATATTTTCAAATACCTGAGTTTCCAATTGCTTTTGTGTGAAAATAAATGTATCTCTGATGTACACAGTAATACCTCCACCAGATCTGTGTTCGCGAAAATAGCTTATACTATTGTAACCTGGAATCTCGTACAAGCTGGCAAGTTCACTTTTAATAGAGGTTTCACAAAGCATTAGTACATCTATGTTTTTCCAACAGTCGTGAAGGTACATATGTAATACATCCCAGTATTTAGCAATTGACCGAATATTAACCTGTACACATATAAAACTTCCAACTTCACTGTTTTTTTCTACCATTTCTTCAGACCACCGGTCTAACCTATTAGTTCTCTTAAAGTCAACATCACTGTCTTCATCTATATACTTAGACGCCATAGCTGATTGTGGAGAAGTCCCTCGAGAGTGCAGCTAGGTATGCTGGGCAGTTCTCCCTGTCTTCGGTAGGATGAGTGGCGGGCTTGCCAAATTTGGTGCAGGTGGCACAAACTGCCTTTGCAGCAGTATTTGGACAGCTTTCGCGAGTGTGACCATCCTGGCCACAGTGGCCACATCTTGTTTGGTCTTTGCAAAATTTAAAAGAGTGTCCAAGCATTTGGCACTTGGAGCACACTGTGATTCCAACAAAATCACGCACGCGGCACACTGTCCAGTCCACAAATACTTTTCCCTGTTCCACTAGTGCGTGTCGCAGGTTAGCAGGCACCTCGTAAACCCGGTGGCAAGTTTGACCTGTGCGAGCGCCAGCTAGGTGACTGAGCCTGCAGCTCGCTGTGGTACTCTCAACGTCAGTAATCCCAGAGATGCCGGTAAGAGCGCTCTTCAGGAAGTCCTCATCCGTCAGTTCACGGGGAACGTTAAAAAATATAATCCTCGGTAGTCGCTTTGACGGAGGCCGGGCTGTCAGGACATCAGAGTTCACAAGAGCAGGGTTCTTTAGAATCTTCTCCTGTTCCTCACGAGAAGCGGTATGAATAATTACTCCCTTATTACGGATCTTCCTAACTGCAGTGACACGCACTCCAAGCTCTGATGGTCGTATAATTCCCTTCACGAGTTGTTTAGTTTCCTCACTATCCTTGGCCGTATCCAATTTGGGGAAGATGCATACTGCAGGTCTGGGGGAACCGACGCAGTGTCCAGTTCGAGTTATTGGAGGTGGAATGTCCTTCTGCTTATTCTGGCGGACGATATCCGCGAAAGTTAGGCTCGCCTCCGTGGCATCTGCAACTCTCTTCATTACAGGTCCTAGATCTGACTCCAACATCCGGATTTTTTGTTCCAAGAGATTTTTCTCGGCTTTTTCCACGATAACAGCTCCTTCTGCCACTTTTATCTTGGCTGCGGCGGTGGCCAGCTCAGCTCGCATAACTTCTCGCTCCATTAGAAGTTGAGCTACAGAGCGCGATACGTTGGATACATAACTGGCGATCCTCAATTGTTGTTCTTTGGAAACTTTTGTTTGCTTTTCTGCCAGAACTCCTTGAAGTGCACTAAGGCTATTATGAGTGTCATTTAGAATCACAACTCCGGAGGCACAAGCAAACTCGACTTCAGGGCCATCTGAGCAATTAGATGCCTTATCGTCCTGGTCTTCATCCATGGTAACTGCGGTCACTTACTGTTACTATTTTCACAATAAATCAGATTAAGAAAACTGTTTTTAAATCTATTTGAATCATAAATCTTTCAAGAGCAAAAACAAAACACAGCTGTCACGTATTATTGTTGTTGTATTCATTATATTTCTATAACTATTATATTTCTGTTATTATTAAAATACTGTTGCCCCCTGTGTACCACTGTATCATGTAACACCTGAATGTAAAAGCCATTTAATGGCGTTTAAATAAATAAATAAATAAAAGTCTTCCGACTTTGTCCGTATCTAATAGAACTGAGATAATATTTATTGTATTACAATTCCAGGTGGAGATGAAGGGCATGGTGTCCGAGCTGGCCGGGGGCCTCAGCTCGCGGGTTTCAGATGGGGGTGCCAACCTGTCAGTGGGGCAGAGGCAGCTGCTGTGCCTGGCCAGGGCCGCACTGAGGGGGGCCAAGATACTGCTAATGGACGAGGCTACCGCCAACGTTGACCACGAGTGAGCTACTGAAAATACTCTACTATTTAAAATATTGAATAAAAAATTACTCCCATGCTACCCTTTGAAATGCACTGCTTTATGTTTTGTTGGGTTCCATGACAAAACAGAATATTCGAGAAAAGTGATAGTGATTTTTTTCCGCTTACCGTTTTTTTGATATATCTGTAGCGATACATCAAACTAATTTTTCTAGAAATTTTTTTTTCAAGTCGTAGTGAGTTGTTTTAAATATGCACTGCTGACTACTCTTCCCTTTTTGTTTCTAAGAATCTCGAAAAGTTCATCTCTTAATGCTGAAGGTAATTAATTTTGCAGGACAGACCAGCTGATTCAGAAGACCATTAGGAGGAAGTTTGCAGACAGAACTGTCATCACCATCGCCCATCGGCTGCACACTGTCATGGATTCTGATAAGGTCGTCGTCATGGATAGGTACGCAAAAAAAAGTTCCCAAACATATGTGTTATCTTTGACAAAACCTTGTGTGAGAATAATATTGTATTATGTTTTGAACTGTAACGCAATTTTTTTCAACTAAAGGTTCCCACGGAATTTATTTGATTATTTTTTACCATCAATTTGAACTCTTTTATTTATTTTATCAGGTTCCCCATAAAACAGTTGTACACCAGAATATTATGGGGAAGATTACAAAATTTAAAGAAAAAAGTGTATGGGGGCAGTTTCACTATCTTGTGACATATGTCAAAAGATAGTTACTGAATTCTCTGTAGGTGACATTGAAGATGTCGATGCTCAATACAAATTCATTTAGCGGTTGAATTGCTCTGTTTAATGGCGCATTTTGATAGGAAGAAGTTCTCGCTTTCGGAGTATAAAAAAGTGCATGGGATCTCCCACGAGTGTACGCGTTGGGTACATATAGGTTAATCTCCTTCAACATGGGCGGATTCAGTAGAATTCCGGAGATTAGCTTAAAAAAGTGCTTATCCAAAAATATTTTTCGGCGGGCTTCTAATGTATTAAGATTGAGCAATCCTGATAAAAATGGATATGGAATGGGTAGTATGTATATTCCCTCATATGCAGGTTTTATTTTATTATGAATTTTCATATCAGGCTGCTATATTAGTGAGACATTCACCATGCGATGAATTATGTAAATTAACTGTTGCATTTAACCCTTCCGCACCGGAGGGGGTAAAATGTTTCCCCCAAATAAGAGTTTTGTGTGATATCTAAGTTGATTATTTTACATCACATATTCTATAACCACTGGAGCGAATTCGGTCGAAAAATCGACCGTTTGTACCTACCCCTTGATTGATGTCGGTCGATTTTTCGACCGATTTTTCTATCACTCGTAAAACATTTATTGTAATTATTTAAAACATTTCCATGGCCAGCCGTTTGATTTCTCGAATAGTTAATATAATATTCTTTTAGTCTATGACCTTATCGGTTACCTTATGGTTGTCTTTGAAGTAATAACAGCAAGTTTTCGCGGCTTTTTAAGAGCGTCCTGTCAAAAATCAACATAAAACTTTTGAACATTCTGACGTATTTTGCTCTCGACTTAAAATGCCGTTAGGAATTGATTTTTTGAGTTTTTAACGCAAAAATATATATCAGTGTAATCGTGAATGAATTATCTATCTTTGAAATGTGTTTTCAATTCGTTTGTTCATGATATATTGTTTCTGTGGTAGTTTTTAGTAACAAGCGTCAACTGAAAACGTCCATCAGTTTTTGATTTACAATAATATCCATAATTACTGCACTTTCGCTTTTGAAATGCAGTTATTTAATCAGAGTGATTCATAACTAAGAGATAAATATAAGTTTTATTTGAATTGGTTCGTTATTAATCCAGATATCAGCTATCCAATTATGAATGTCCTATGTCAAAAATTCGACATTTTTTATGATGTAAATTCGTCTAAAGCTCCCGCCACACAATGATTTTAACAGTTATTTCGTTAAACACTTAATTAATTTATTTACTTTAACCAAATGTGTGCACAAACAGTAATTGTTCAGGGAAAAGGAGCACTCCACGATCCAGGATTAATTTTTTTTAAATTTTATAATATTAATGTGCAGTATTTAAAAAAGTTTTAACATTAAAGTACATGAAGTGTTTTCAATTTGAAATATGTAGAGTGGAAGTGAAATATGAAATGAGAGGTAGAGGTCCCCGTACCAGCTGCAGAAGCAGTAATTTCTGGTGCCGGACTATGTGGACGTGGGCGTCAACGCAGAGCTGCTTTTGCAGCTCGGCCCGGAGTGTAAGTATTTTTTAATGTTTTTTTATGAAAGTACTTTGCTACGGCTGTGGAGATATTGAACTCATTATATATTTTTTATTTATTTTAACAGTGACCCTGGTGAGGGAGGATCGCGCCAAGGCCTTTAAAGCCGTTAGGTCTCTGCCTGCTTCCTTCCATTTTGCTCCCCACCGCACCTCCAAGAAAAAATAAACAAAAGTAAGTTATCGTATCTAGATGCATGATACAATATTATGTTTCACGCGTGAATGAGAAAGATTCATATAATTTATGTAAATGTTTTCAGAAATCCATCTCCGAAGAGAATAGCTTGTCACTTTTCACAAGGGACACCTTCAACATTACCACCACCTGTTTCACCACCGTTGCTGTCCACTCCCGTACAGACCCAAGCAACGGCTCCCTATGCACCGATTCCGCCTGCTGCACCTTTCCAGGCAGCATCTCGGGAACCGTTACCTGGGACATCGTGGGGTGGGGAACTCCAGTGTGGAGAACTCTTCTCTCCGGAGGCCGGCTACAACAGCGTGCTGTGGGTGGACGTGCCTTTCTACCAAGAATTGTCTGCGTTTGGGAACAGTGAGTTTATTTTTTGAAATGTTATACCAGGGGCTCTTCTAGCATAGTGAAATCCATAACTTTACAATATCGGATAGATAGGCGTAACTTCCAATGGTTGAATATTAATATACCTAGCACAGTTTCACTGTTGGTATATTGGCAGGGAATAAGCGTAGAACTTAAACTTTCCACGTAAAAAACATACATTATGTACTGTAATCTGAAACGATACAATGTACCTACATTCTATGCAAGCAAATATGTAGTTGCTAACGTAGAAAGTCTGAAATTTGACCTTGTTTTTGGCCAATTTTTGTGCGATAGTAAGATCAGGTGGATATTGTAGAATGAGACACGCCGAACTCTTTCGCTAAATAAGTTAAGTACCCTTTACACACAGAGTTCGGAGCGGGACGTGCCCCGCGCCACTTCAGGCCGCCGCACAAAAAAGTAAAGACCGAAAGTAAGATAACGGTTTACAGCGCAGTTCACTGTGAGACTTTTATGCATGGCGGCCTGAAGTGGCGCGGGGCACGCCCCGCTCCGAACTCTGTGTGTAAAGGGTACTATTCATTGGATTCACCGTCTTCTAAACGGTTTAATACAGCACTTTTTTCTTCAATTGAAAAAACACTTTCACTTCACGGAAATCATTGTGTCGAGCTTTCTAGTCACAAGCGAGGCGCGGGGCGGTGAGGTATTGGTGCGTGGGTTTTGTAAACAAAACACTGCATGTCATTCTAACCTGACGAATTGTCATTAAAATGGGTTGCTTAAAACGGAGTCATACTAAACGTATACGTTTTCCTACTAAAAGCTATGAAACCTAACTTGAGTTTACATTATCGTCGCTTAAAACGGTAGGCAGTTATATGCAAAGTCATTATATCCGAATTCTACTGTAAATTTGTGTTTTCTATTATTTCAGAGTCAGACATGGGCAGAACCAGCAACGTGGACGAGGCAGCTCTCTATCAAGAAGAGTCAGTACCGGGAAACGTGAGTTATTAAACTATCTAACTTACCTTCACGCCATTTCTCAGAGAGGACGAACCGCCAGACAACTTGGTCTTGGCACACACACTCTTTTCGTTCATAACCATTTCTTTTATTTTTTCCACGATTTCATCATCTTCAATCTTAAAATTTTAAAATTCCCGTTACTTTTTGAACAAACCTCGTATTTGATTAACTTGATCGTACCAAGAGTTAATTATTTTGAAACGTTTTACCAGAGGCAGTAGGTAATCGTAATACAGACACTTTAAAATTAATTTGGGTTTTCTGTTGTTTCAGAAATGGACAGAACGAGCGACGTGGACGACGAGGCAAGCGACGTCGACCACCAAGAGGGCGTTGAGGATGCCTTGTGCATGCCACCGATACCTTATAATAATATTAACAACGTTTCACCTATTCCACTAACGGCCATAGACTTTAGTAGACAAGACCAGTTAGATTGTGAGGCAATGTGTTCGATTCTGCCGCCTGATGGTTACTCTTTCGATTGGTCCAGCGAGGTCTCACGTTTTACTGGTATAAGGGAGACTTTCACAGGTACACAGATGCCAGGACCAACCTTCAATACCGACGAAATGGGCAAACCTGTGGATGCCTTTTTAAAAATCTTCAACGCAGATTTCGTTGAACTAATCGCGAGAGAGACCAACGGGTATGCAGATCAATGCATTGCAAAAAACAATTTCAGCGCCATGCGCGTACCAATAAACGGGCTCCCACGAATAAAGAGGAAGTGTACGTATTCTTGGCAATTTTAATGCATCAAGGTATTTGTCCCCTTCCCGTTGAAAAAGGCTACTTCTTTTCAAAAACAATCACCGCCATGCCTTATTTCAGCCAAGCCATGGATTATAATCGTTTTCTTCTAATGACATAACGGAAGACATGACAGAAGACATGACGGAAGACATGACGAAAGACATGACACGGGCCAACTTTTCGGGCGGTCACGATATCTGCCCAGTTGGGGCCACTGCAAAGATAGTATACGACCTGGCCAGCCCTCTGTTTAACAAGGGGTATACGCTAATAATGGACAATTTTTATAATAGTCCATTATTAGCGCGATGCCTCAAAAGAAATGGGATGGACTGCATGGGCACATTGCGGTTAAACCGAGAATTTGTGCCCTCTGCATTGAAGCCCAATGTCCGAAAATCACTGAGGGAAGGTGAGATGGGGTACTCGAACTGCGGGGACATCAATATTTTGGTTTGGGTGGACAAAAACGTGATAAGTATGTTGTCTACCTACCATTCGGCAGAAATCGGGTCAGCTCAAAAATTTGGTACCACTAAATACAAACACGAGCGTGTACTTGACTATAACAGATTAATGGGGGGAGTTGACCGAAAATATCAGCTTTTGGCAGGCTTCCCCATTGAACGACAGCGAAACCTGGTCTGGTACAAGAAACTTTTCAGGAGACTACTAAATGTTTCGGTGCAGAATGCGTATATAATGTACAGCTCAAAGCTCCACAAGGAAAATAAACGCATTTTGCACCGAAACTTCAGGAGTGAGGTTGCGGAGGATCTCCTCCAGCTGTTCTGTCGTAGTCGAATTGATACGACTGTAAGGACCATTAGCCTAATAGCTGAAGGAAAGGCTCTGCGACCTATCCTGAAAGGCAACCACTTCGTGGTCCGTAGTGGGAAAAAAGTGAAATGTGCGTGGTGCAATTTAAATAACATTTTTAAAAGGACCCTCACAAAGTGTGATGTGTGTGATGTGGCTTTATGCTATGATTGCATGAAGCCATATCACACTACAGTATTGAATTGCTGAGGGTTTTTTTTAATTTCAATTTTTTTCTTTTCTTGTTTTTTAGTTGTGAAATTCTAATTAATAAATTTAATTAACTTTGTTTGAACATTAAGACCCTTCTTTCCGCATACTCACACCTCATGTTAAGTTGTCCTCAAAGGTTCGACTTTCGCTTCTATCTGATAAGGTTCGGTGGACATTTAATACGTATATTTCAATTCTGATCATTGAAATGTGCGTGTTAAAAAATGCACAGGTATTCTCATTTTTCCCTGTTTATTGTACCCATTAAATAATAACTTGTTTTATTTTTATGTCTTAATTATATTTTGCGAAATTGAGTGATCTGGAAGTATGTTGCCTGTTGTATGCTGATGATGCGGTGCTGATTTCTAACAGTATGGAAGATCTACAGTCGTTCGTGTCTAGGATGAACGAAGTATGTATGAAGAATGAGTTAATGATGAATGTAAGTAAGTCTAAAGTGATGGTATTTGAAAGAGAGAGTACGAAAACAATGTGCCACATAGTTGTGAATGACGAATACTTGGAGCAGGTGGATGAGTTTTTATATTTGGGAAGTATGTTTACGAGAGATGGAAAGACTGATAGAGATATCGAAAGACGGGTAAATACCGGTAACTCCATTAATGGAGGACTGAACGCCGTAGGCGCCAACAAAAATCTGTCAAAATAAGCGAAGCTAGCCGTCCATAATGGAGTGCTGGTACCTACCCTGATGTATGGCAGTGAGGCATGGAACTGGCAGAGAAAGGATGAAAGTAGACTGAATGCTGTAGAAATGAGATCCCTGAGACGTATGTGTGGTAAAACCATGTATGGTTTTACCACACATACGTCACACATAAATGTGGAGATCCGCAAAGAATGCAAGGCTGATGTAAGCGTTATGTGTAAGATTAAGAAAGGGACGCTCAGATGGTTTGGGCATGTAGAGCGAATGAATGAGGAAAGGAGTATAAGGAGAATATGTGACGCAAATGTGAATGGTAGACGAAGTCGGGGACGCCCGAGGAAGACATGGCACGACCAAGTGAATCAGATACTTGAATCGGGCGATGTCAAGAGTCAGAATAATAGAAGAGCATGTATGAGACGATGTATGAATGTGAACGAAGCAAGGAGTGTGCGCCAAGATCGAGTTGTTTGGCGGTCTGTCCTCTCTGCCTACCCCTGCGGGGAAACGGCGTGATGGTTAGTTAGTTAGTTAATTATATTTTGTCAATTATTCTGTAAAGAGGCTTTTTCAGATCTAGTCACTAAACATAACTAAGTCATTTCAAGCAATGTTCAATTCTGAATGGTGGTCTCACCAGGGCGATACTGAGAGTATCACTCTAGAGCGAGGCACAATGATATTATGTATTGATTTACTTTAATTATGAGAAAAACCAATATAAATTGAATACATTTTTATTATGACGAAGGGTGTAAACAATGTTTCAATCAATATACTGTTTTTCCAATGTAACTATGCAACTCTAATATTAATTTAATTTGTAAAAGCCTATTAGGGCTTAAATAAATAAATAAATCATTAATTTGTTACATCAATTATTTTCCTCCCCATTTTTTTCGATATCCAGCTTTTAGAAATAAAATAATAATTATGGTTTTATTTTGCCAAAAGACACTCCTACAAAAGGTTTGATATATTCGGTTTTATCATCATCATCATTTTACGTGGTCATGAGAGACCCTGTGTGCATTGACCATTATGTCGCTTGTCAGTGACATTTTTGTCGAAAATTGACAAATGGCGACACCATTTCATCAACTTTCAAACTATCACGCTGAAATATTGGCAATGTGTATATCTATGATATATGTTTTATTTTAAACCTTGTTTCTTGTTTTATCACGTAATATAAAAACAAGGATAAACATTTCTAGTTCTAAATCACAATCGTTCAAAAAGAAGCACCATGATTTTAATATTGTGAAAAAGGTAATCTGTATAATTCATCAAATGATTCAAATAAACCAAACACGGCAATTATTCTCATGGTCAATTGTAGGCAATTGATGTATCTTCCTAATGTAATGCCAGTTTTTTGTGTTAAATTTATTAAATAGTATAATTTAGTGAATTCAATTTTGACATCGTCACGCACTAAAATTCTAAAATAATTTTCGAAGTAAACTTTTAATCAGACATTAGCATGTAAAAAAATCGTTTTCTGAGTTTATTTTTGCATCTGTGGTTATCGAACAGGCCATAGAGAACATAGAAACGTAGAAAATATTCAAAATAGATATTTAAAACTGCCACTGGCGGCGATTTCAAATCACTACAACACAAATTTTGCGCATTTATAAAGTTAAAGATTTTTTAATTATTTATCTATCAATTCTAAAAATATAAGAAAATTAGTAAAATATAGGTAAATTCATTGGCTATGTAGAACTGTAATCAGTTTTTATGTCTCCATATGAAAATTCGGAGGTATGATTTTTTTAATGTGGGCGGAAAATTTTCAAAATCGTCACAAAAAAACAGCGAGCAATCGGAGGGAAAAATGTTTTATCGCGCGATCGCTCCAGTGGTTAATGTAAGTAATGTTAGAAAAGCTATTTGGTAATCGATCCCCGCATTTAAAGAAAATATATCCCGTTGCTATTATAACACCTTTCCGATTCTGTCGAAATTACTCTCCCCTCCCCTCCCTGGATCCTAATTATTTTTTCTTAAATTCTCGCCACAAACAAGCCCCAAGTGCGGTTGCAAAAGGGCATTTTATTGGAAAGTGCTATAAAATATGTATTTGGGTTATGCTCGATTTTGTACTACAGTAGATCTGTTTAATTGGGGCACCTTGGAGCCCAAACATTTTATCCCCCACAATATATTCAATTTGGGAGGCGGGAATGGGTACCGCTGCCCCGGGAACCTTTATTGGATAACCAACACCTCTGCCATAGGTCACCCCAAGTGGTTCGCTACGTTTGGTGATTTAGCAGGAGTGCCCGGGTTCATGGGGTGAGGTTTGTCTAGGTCCTGGAGGCGGATGACCAGGACACACTAAACCCCAGATTCCTACCCACCCTTTAAACTCTCCTTCCCTTAAAAAACCCTCCACACAGCATCCCCAAAGATGACATAGGCCCTGAGGAAAATTATTTTCCTCAGGGCCTCCTGTGTGGAGCTCATGTAAAAAAAATAAAAATTATGGGGTACCCTAGTGACCCCCTTCAGTGATACGTGATTTTTATCTTCAGGTATGCAAAGGTTTATAAGAATCATGAAGTTAATTACGAAATTAAATAATTTATTATTATTACCTTTTCCAGTGGAAAAGTGGTGGAAGTGGGCCACCCCTTTGAGCTGCTGAACTGGGAGTCTCCGTCAGAGGTGTCCTCACGGCCCATAGTCCGCCAAAACTCTTCAGATGAGGATCACTTCTCTCTGTCGGAGCCGGACATCGAGGAGTTGCTGTCTAGCGCTGTGGGGCGGGGCGGCAAGGGAATGTTCCGTTCCCTCGTCATGCAGGCCGGCAAGAACACATTTGGGGTACTTCATGCAATAGCTCAGGAGGTAAATATATCATTTATTAAATGATTCTGTCAAATTTTGGTTGAATTGCCCTGAAGCAAGAGTGAAAGAATTAGGGATGATCAAGACCATATTTTATCAGAGGGTCAAAATATTTCTGCTTTGCAATAAAATTCAAATAAATGGAATATTTCTGAACACATCCTAAAACTAAAAACTGTTTTTGAAATATGATGAAATAGACTCTTCGACCAAGTATATCAAGACATGCCCTGTGAAATTAAAAATGACGCCAGAAACCAAATAAAACTGGCTCAAGGCCCATTTATGAAAAAGTGCGAGCATTGTTTCGTACTATTTGGATCGCGTAGTGCTTTGTGTTTTACCTTTTATCGGTCCACACTGAAACTAATTGCTGTCCCAGCCGTCCTGACGGAATTAATTTTTTCAAACACAAAAATATCCTACTTCCGAATATTGTACAAGGTACAGTCCGCGGACTTTATTTTCGATAATGTAACCAGCTACCTGAATACATAAAAAAAATTATGCCTTACCGATAGCTTTAAGACAGCGTTTTAATAAATGTAATAATATTGACGTATTATTTTTTTGGCAAGCAAAGTTTCTGACGTCACTTAATCACCCAAATGCTTGTGACGTCACCACACACCGATACTAACACATAGACGAAGGGCTAGCATCACGATATGGCAGTGGTTTTTAAACATTTTAAAAACGCGACCCGGTTTGTATAAAACGGAAACCTTTAAAATACATTAAACGCAGATCTTAACAAAAAACCGCTGCACTATTCTTCAATTAAGGTCGAAAGTTAACCTATCTTAAGCCATAGCATTCCGAATTTCTACCGTTTTACAACATATTTCTCTAAAACACTTTAAGTTTTTAAGTTTCTAAAAAAATATATGTTGTTTTTGACGATAATATCTATACATTTGCCACGCCGAAACGGTAATTGAATGAAATTCTTCCGATAGAAGAAAATCGTATTATCGTATATTTCGAAAATTATTTTAAGCACTTTATTTTTGTTACATCACAAGTTATATATATGAAAAAAATCATAATTCATTTTTTTCTTTAAAGCTATGACATTTCCCGCGAGATTTTGGTTCTATTTTAAAATAGTTTAAACGAGTCATATTTTATTAAACATTTTCACAATTTTCGCTTAAATATTATCATTTTCGCGCTCCCTCTAACATTCGTATTTACATATCTCACCTTCCTCTTCTTTTTGAGCGCTTACTAACGGGCTTTAATTAACTACGAATTTCTGTCATTTTTCAATTATTACCTATACACAAAAAAAACTTAATGATTGAGCAGCTGATTCAAAACTTTTAAGAAAAATTATAGTTTTCGGCTAAGACATTTTGCAAAACAGAACAGAAGCCTTTGAATATTTTTTAGCGCAATTTTTTTGATATTTTTTGTAGTCAAAAGTCCGGAAAGTAGCAAAAGGGCTTGCGGGCTGCTGGTTGCTCATCACTGTGTTAATGATAAGCGACCAACCTGGGCAGCCCACGGTGCGTGGGCGGTAAAAGGGTCAATTTTTCGTAATTATTTTCAAGCAAACGATGAATGGATTTTTTTTATTTTAAAACTCATGATCAATATATACATATACGGGACTGTGTACAAGTTTTTGGACACGAATCTAAAGTATGGTTTGCAGTGTACACCGCTTTCAACAGGACACTTCGACGAAATTGCTGCTTGGTGGTTGACAACGAGCCATACGGTTCATCAGAAAAATAAAATTTAAAAATTATCAGACGCATCCGCCGCCAAGACCCGGACAAACCTCAATCCATGAACCCGGGCACCCCTGCATAGTCACCAAACGTAGCGAACCACTTGGGGTGACCTATACGCAGAGGCGTTGGTTATCCAATAAATGGTTCCCGAGGCGGCGGTACCCATACTCGCCTCCGAAATTGAATCGCTTGTCATAATAAAGTAAAAAAATATTTTTGTCTAATTAAATTTATGAATGTCTCGCGATCCCCACTTTGAAAACCATTTGTACACAACACAGCTTGTCGAAACGTCACGCATGCAAAACGTGGCCACCTATTGAAGTGTTAGTTCGACAAATCACACAATGAAATTAGTCGGTGCTCAGTTTTATATTGCCGAGAATTCGCATGCAAGACGGCGGAATTCGAAGGAGAGTTGTATTGCGAAATTACTGATACTTAGGGTTATTTTTTTCTGATTTTTACTATGAGACGGCTTGTCTAGGGTATACTAGGTCAATGAATAGACTTTAAAATTTTATAATTCGAAATAATTGTATAATTTTTGAAATATATAAAAGTGTTTGCAAACATAAAAAAGTTTTGAAATTGAAAAAATTAAAAAACCTTACCTTCGTTTTTTCTGATTAAAAGAAATGATAATGAAAAAAATAAAAACACGCAAATGTTTTTAAGTTCTCATGCGTAACCGGTACAACGTACACCGTAACTGTACGCCGGTCGCTCTGTTATGGAGGGGGCGTAATGGGATGATGGGGCGAGATGGGGGTGGGATGGGACATGGATATGGGGCAAGGGATGGTCTCAATCAAAACTGGTTCGTGGACCCCCACTTACAACTTGTGAACCCCCATTTCTTTATTGCGCCTGCATGGACCCCTGTTGGGTCTCTCGTGGACCCCTAGGGGTCCACCTGGACCACTTTGAGAATCTCTGGTTTAGATCATATTTCTCACTATGATAGTAAGAGAGACACAACGATTTCTGTGAGACCTATATGAGTTGTTCCGAAAAGCAAACAAATTAGCCTGAGAGATTAAATGAAATACGTTGCTATTGCAGTGATGGGTACTTGCTTAATTGTACCTACGATGCCTGGGCGGGAACCAGATACATTTGTCAACTCAGCCACTTTCATAACTTTTGCAGTTTTTCTAAATTTCTATTGCATTGTCTATCTAATAATTCTGTCAGTTTCTTAATCATAATGTTTTATTTTTTTCAGAGCTACAATAGAAAACATCACTCGGGCACAAACAAATAGAGATCTGTCGTATTTTGCAAGACATCATTTTATAAAGTGACTTAAATCTCATAATGTATCCAATATTTTCTTACTTAAGTACTTAATGAACAGGTATTTTTATTGTTCTTACTGTATAATTACTAATCACTTAAATAATGAATACTAGATGAGGCAGTAATCAATCGATAGAAATCATTCCACCCGTTAAATGTTTAACCTTTATAATCAAATAGTAAATCTTTCTTAGGTTAAATTGTGAACTCAAACTGTGACATTCTTTTAACTTGATAAAGACATTACATAGATGTGTATGCACTATTCAATAAATTTGTTTAAAATGAAGTAAAAGATGTACTTCATTGATTGATAGAAGAAGATTCTTATGAATTTTGGAAAAAAAAGAAATTGGGGGATGATAAGTGTATTGATTGATTTGAATATTCGTTGATTGATTTGAATAGCCATAGATTGATTTGAATATTCATTGATTGATTTGCATGGCCATCGATTGATTTGAATATTTTGAATATCCATGGATTGATTTGAAAACTTATTGAATGTTTTGAATAATCCATTGATTGATTGGAATTTAAATTGATTGATTGGTTGATTAGAATGAAAATTAATTGAATATCAAATGATTGTTTTAACCACTCGGACCCATAAGCTTGTATACGACAATGTAACATTACTAGACATGCGTACGGCATATGAGGCGTAACTGAGTTATTAAATGTCAAATGATTTTATCATTCCACTGATTTAAATATTAATTTGATGGATTTGAATATTTTAAAAATAATTTGAATAATCCTTGATGGATTTGAATATTGCAGGTCAATAAACTGAATTTTCGATAATTAATTACTCATAATTTCAATTAGTTGTAATGCCACTTGATTGAAATATGAATTATTGTTGGAAATGTGAATTATTCAATTCAAATTGTCAATTATTGATCGAAATATAAATTGATTGAATATCATTTGATGGATGTGTCATTGACTGTGTTTGACATCACAACAAACATTATAATGATTAATGACACATTCTTATCATATAGCGTTCATTCCAGAACATTCTGTAAAGGCAGTTATTATTTATCACTACACAGTATTATTTATAACAATGTGCAAGTAATAATCCCCTTTGTTAAAGTATTACATTTATTTATATGATCAAACTGTTCTACCCAGTGACATTAATATTATGGTACAAATATTTTACATTAACCCTTTGAATAATAAGAAAATAATATCTGTAAACTTTTGCCTCTCAAGGTTAGCGCGCAAAATTCTTGGTTCTTCCCATGCATTTTAAATGTTCCGTTTTATTGTTATTTTTTATTCCTTTTGCAAAAACAAAAATTGTTCTACAATCTAGATAAAATAAACTTTCTGATGTGTTTATTAGAAATCAACATTTTTGTTTCTAAATATTACAATTTTGATATTGGAAATGTAAATTGGCTTAAAAATATGTACCTGCGAATATTCAACCTAAAGTACTTAAAATAGAATAAACCTTAAATTTTAAATACAGATTACTTTTCTTAAGAAAATTTGTAATAAAAATCATACAATTTTATTTTAAAATGAAATGTGTGTTACGTCACAAATTGGCGCGAAATAAATCCGTCACTCATGATCGGGTTTGTAAAATATCTGGACAATATAACTCATATGTTCCTAAGACAATGGGAAGCATTATTTCTTTCGCTTTCTAATATAAAAGAAATCACAAATGTTCGCACAACAGAAAGAGAGATATCTAATTTTAATAATGCACGGTCGCTCTGGGACAATTTGGGTCAATTAAGTGATAGAAAAAAAAAATTACTGTAGAAAATGACCATTTGATGGTATGAAACAAGGAACAAGTCTTTGGAACAAGGATCAAGATACATTAACCCCATGAGCATTAGGTTCAAATTTGTAACATTCAGCATAAGGTTGAGTAATTTTCACCCAAAATTCTTACTTTTTTAATTATAAAGTATACTTATTTTACCTGTTTTCTAAGTACTTGTTATTAGAAACTTAGAATAAAAGTGTTATAATTTGTAATTTAATCATTTTTATTCAAATCAACATTTTTCTAAGAAAATTCATCTTACGGCATTTAATTGTCCATTTTTATATAAAACTAAATAAAAATCACAAAAAAATTAACATCTTCTAAAGTTTGAATCATAAAAACGCAAATTATTTTTCTTCTACACTAACTAATCAAACTTGAATTATTCATCTTGAAAAATATTAATATCGAGTGCTAGTTGGGTTAAACTCACCCGCTGACAACCTTGACGATGTCTAACTACCTTGCTGAGCGGTGGCTGACTAAATCCTCACTTCTTGTTGCTTCCTTACCTCCCCCCGCGCTGCTACTGAGGGGCACGGAACAGTGCGGCAAACTCAAATTATCGAGCAACATACAACATTGCATCGTGTAAATTTTACCCAACCTTACGCTCACCTGGGATATGAGAATGGAAAGGTAATAAGATTCTATGGAGAGGTTAATTATTATTTATCTTCCATGGCCTTGCACCTGAACGGCGTCAATTTATCTCCGCTCCCTTATGTCTGAATGACAATCATTTACCTCCACTATCTTGTAAGGCCTTCGTTAATTTATCTATCCTATGTTACATGGCCTTACGACCGAAGGGTGACAATTTATATCCTCTATCTTACATGACCTTGCATTGGTGTCAATTTATCTCCGCTATCTTACACGGCCTTCGTCAATTTATCTAACCTATGTTATATGGCCTTACGTCCGAACGGCGACAATTTATCTCCTTTATCTTATACGGCCTTGCATCCGAACGACATCAATTTACCTCCGCTATCTTACATGGCCTTTGTCAATTTATCTAACCTATGTTATATGGCCCTACGTCCGAACGGCGACAATTTATCTCCTTTATCTTATACGGCCTTGCGTCCGAACAACATCAATTTACCTCCGCTATCTTACATGGCCTTCGTCAATTTATCTAACCTATTTATATAGCCTTACGTTCGAAAGGCGACAATTTATCTCCTATATCTTATACGGCCTTAAGTCCGAACGACATCAATTTACCTCCGCTATCTTACATGGTCTTCGTCAATTTATCTAACCTATTTATATAGCCTTACGTTTGAAAGGCGACAATTTATCTCCTATATCTTATACGGCCTTAAGTCCGAACGACATCAGTTTACCTCTGCTGTCTTACATGGCCTTTGTCAATTTATCTAACCTATATTATATGGCCTTACGTCCGAACGGCGTCAATTTATCTCCGCTATCTTGTACGGCCTTGCGTCCGAATGATATCAATTTACCTCCGCTATCTTACATGGCCTTCGTCAATTTATCTAATCTATGTTATATGGCTTTACGTCTGAACGGCGACAATTTATCTCCTCTATCTTATATGGACTTGCATCCGAATGGTATTAATTTATCTCTGCTGTCTTACATGGCATTACGTCCGAACAGCGTCAATTTATTACCCCTCGATAGCATGTTGAAAAAATAAATAAAAACTAGTGGTCGCCCAATGGTCGAAATTCGACCATAATTGTAATTTTTTTTTTTTATGTTTTGACATTCAGTAAGACCTTAGACAAATAATATTAAAGACAAACAATATTAATCTATTCTCAATTTGACCATAGACTTTAACAATAAACAATAGAGTAAAGACGCGAGTGTGTGTGTCAAATACATGGTAGTGTGTGTAATGTTTTTGTTTTTGATTTAATCTATTTTTATACATAATTTTTAAAAAATATTAGCATTCTGCACTCCTCCTCTATATAAACTATAAGTGTGCGAAATTTCTTACTCTTCCGTCCGCGCAATTTTCGTAAAAAGGGGTACAAAGTTTTGGCTTCACGTATTAATATATTGATTCCAGATTATTTAATTTGTTGAACCCTCATAAACTCAATATCAATGTAACCTACAAAATGTATATAAATTAAACACAATAAACAATATTGTGTTATTTTTACTACAACAACAAATTCAAAACAAATTTGCACAAAAAATAATTTAGTTGGTGTGCTCAGTTTCAGTTGAAATCATTTTGGATGGGATGGGTTTAAAATTGCATCAAACAATGATTCGCTGTTGAATAATGTAGTTTATTTAATCGGCAGGTAATGTGTGTAATGTAGGTAGTTAAAATCGAATGTCAAATGACTACACACCTATTGTACAAAAGCTTAACATTGTTACTTAATAATGTTCTAATCAATGATGTTATATATATACTGTAGACGCGGGGTAGAAATCTCAAAATGGGAAGCCAAAAGTAAGGTAACTGTACTAGTCTCGATTTCTAGTACTTCAGTACTAAACTGCTATGCGTCGAGTAAGGTCGTGTCTTACCAACAATTACCAGTAAGTAAATTGCATTTTAAAAAGCGCCAAAATGCCCTCTTGTATGATGAGAAAATGTTTTAATTACACGGCAAATAGTAGTAAGAGCGAAGGAATAACATTTTGTGTGTAAGTACATGCAAATTACTTAATATTATCGATTATTATAAATATTACAATTAATTTTCATGTTTCCCACCCGCAGTTTTATGCGTCATTAGAAAAAATTCAAGGCCTCCTAAAGTAAAGGGTCTGGACGCGCTACAGCCAAATTACAAAATCAGTGCCGTTGCTAAGTAAAATTTACTATTAATGACTACATACTTTTATGATTGGGATAAAACAACATACAAATCAGCAGTAAAAAAAATACAACAACAATCAACGCCATCGGCAAACTATCGTTGTTCATTATAGCTTGAAAACTTGACACTTCCAAAATTCGACTGGTGCCCAGGCCTCCTACTTTAGTCGACCTTGAGGCAGTATTCGACGGAACTTTTGAATTTTGAATACGAAAATGCCGCCCGCGTGCTATCTTTTGTTTCGTTCATATGCACGTATTCTTTAAACGTCTATCTCTATCGTAAATTAATAACTTTTAAATTAAGAAATTATTGAAAATCGCTGAAAACAAAAGAGTTTGCTTAATTGCCACATTAAATTGTGAGTATGGCGCGTCTATTTATATGTACAACGTCATTGGTTCTAATGGTAAAAGAATGTAGGTATTCTTTCTAATATAATTCTTGATTAATTTTCTCTCTGTAAATTGTTCTGTTGTACCAATTTATTGATTTGAATGTGTCGATATTGATTGATATGTCAACTGTTATTGTTGCTTGATTGATTTGAACACATTATGTCAATTGATTGATATGTCAACTGTTATTTTTAATTGATTGATTCAAATACATATGTCAATTGATTAATGCGTCAACTGTTATTGTCAATTGACTGATTGCAATACACACTACGTCAATTGAATGTTATTGTTAATTGATTGTGATGTGTATTGATGGCTTAGAGTGTGAATTTAATCATTGACTGATGGAAGTGTCTACATATTACATGCATATATTGAAAAGTCAATTATTGTTTGAAATGTAATCTGATTCAAATGTCATTTTATTTTTAGAAGCCTCAATTAATTATGCATGATACATTACTTAAATCAGTGACACATTCCTAACAAATAAGTTTACCTGACAAAATAATT
Source organism: Glyphotaelius pellucidus (assembly GCA_936435175.1). Classification (NCBI taxonomy): domain Eukaryota; kingdom Metazoa; phylum Arthropoda; class Insecta; order Trichoptera; family Limnephilidae; genus Glyphotaelius; species Glyphotaelius pellucidus. The sequence goes on from OW386560.1 coordinate 12,583,152, forward strand.
AAAATTAAATTGAAATTTCTCACATTGTCCTGGCCAATTTTAATCAAAAATATACATATATAATATAATAAGCAGTTTTCTGAAATATAATGAAGACAATGACCTTCCTCTTGTTTTGAAGGTCAAGTGTGCTAAATGTTATCAAACCAGGAATAAAACTGTAAATTTGTATAAAAATCAAATCCGCAGATACTCTTCTTTATATAAATAGATTTTGACACATTTACACCAAAGTCAATAACTGTATTTTATACAAAACTAGCTGGTATCTGGCATGCGTTGCTACGCCATTTAAAAAAAATTGTTTCTCCCTGCGTGTCCTTTCCCATTCGACCCGTTCCCCTTCCGCCTCCCCTTCACCTCGCGCGTCCCCTTCCCTTCTTGCGCTCCCACTCCGTCTCCTCCACTTTCCCTCTCCCCACTCCACTCCCCCCCTTCCCACGTCCCACAAACCCCCCTCCCGAGTTCCCCTACCCCCTCCCAAATGTCGCTCCCTGGTTCCTCTTCCCCCCTCCCGGTAATTATTACATATTCTGTTCAAGCGAGAATTTTGTTTATAGTCTGTTTTTGAATTGATCCACTTTGAATAGGACAAAAGGGCACGCGGAGCGCGCAGGTACATTAACTTTTTTTTTTTTTTTTACGTGAGCTCCACACAGGAGGCCCTGAGGAAAATGATTTCCCATAGGGCCTATGTCATCTTTGGGGATGCTGTGTGGAGGGTTTTTTAAAGAAAGGAAGGGAAGGAGAGTTCTGGGAAGGAAAAGGGCTTAAGGGGTGGGTAGGAATCTGGGGTTCAGTGTGTCCTGGTCATCCGCCTCCAAGACCTAGACAAACCTCACCCCATTAACCCGGGCACCCCTGCTAAATCACCAAACGTAGTGAACCACTTGGGGTGACCTATGGCAGAGGTGTTGGTTATCCAATAAAGGTTCCCGGGGCGGCGGTACCCATTTCCGCCTCCCAAATGGAAAAACTTGAATCCTATTAAGCACCTCTGTACTTTGACTATTATTTTTAACTAATTTTTATAGGAATCTGTGCTATGCCTTCGTATACTCAATGAACCAATTTTAAAGTATGAAGCTGCCTCTGCTTAATTATTAAATTTTACAAATGTCCTGTAACAAAGATATTTTTAAATGTTTTAAATTGCTTCGATTTTGTTACTGTGCAATTTATAAAATGCTTGAAAGCTTGTCATATTTTGATCAAAAGCTAAAACGGGTTCAGAGTCAGTGTTTGGCGTGGAAAATTAAAATATCAAATATTCAAAATTGGATTGATCATATTTTTGATCGTCATCAAATGTGACAGTTTGAAACACCTCAGCCATGATGATGTTCATTATAGAAATATCTTATTCTTATTTAAAAATAGCCGACCATTGTAGTAGTAATTTGGATAGTTTTTTCAGTACGCAATTGAAATTGTAACATTATTTTATTTACGTATGAAAAATGAGATAACTCGTAAATAACTAGAGCACACTGCCATCTGTTGAAAATGATTATAAGTAGTATCTTTCATCTTCTAAAAGACATCAAAATTGAACCGCGGGCGTTGTTTGAAAATATTACAAAAAGATGTTTAAAATGCATATAGGGAAAATTTGCCTAAAATAGGCAGCAAAGCCGTCTGTGGTTTTTCAAATTGCACTATATTGTGGCAAAAAGCGCTCTAGTGGTTATATTTATTTAATTTCTTGAATTGTGTATTCTTAATTATATTAAATATATTGTTCATATACATGTACGTACATGTATCTTCATCACTGCTTTCACAATTTTTTTACTAATAATGTGTATTATTTTTCTATGTTTAGTTTCCTTATGTTAACTTATAATTTTTATTTTATTTCTATAACTATGACTATTTAAAAAAAACCACAAGTATGTAAATGGCACTTGTGCCGTTAATTCTAAATAAATAAATAATGTATTATTATTTACCTGTAATTTAAAAGCTCTCAAATTTAATCTTGCCAATAAATATTAATGTCGACAGAATTTTACCTCTTTATCTTTACGTAATATTTTAATATGAGAACTACTTAAAACCAATTACGTAACTTTCATACTTTCGTCAATTGTTAATTGTGTTACTGTCAATAATTTATTGATTCAAACTAAGTCAGCAAATATATTCTTTTGATAATGAATTTATTGGCTCTAACCACCCGAGTGTTAGATAGTGTGATTTCCGGGTGTTCGGTTTTCGATTCAGTGCTCACTACATAAATTATACCTCCAAATATTATTGAGGAAATATAAGAATTGCTTACTGTGGTTGAAAATTAATGAATTCACCTGATTTCACCATTTATCTCATATTTTTATTTAAAAAAAAATTTAAATCATTTAATTTATAATTCATTTTAATTCATAAAAATCACCTTTCCAAATTTGGGTAGCTGTCGCTCGAGTGGTTATATACGTACTTATATTTAGCACATTTTATTATTTAATGACTATCTCAATTATATGTACTTTATACATACATAAATATAATTAGATTAAATAATTTTTTTGGTCTTGTATTTTTATATTAGAAAAAATATAAATTATCAGTTAGATTTTCCTCTTCTTCCCCTTATCCTATTTGGGTCGGGAATCCATTGCATCGTCAAGGCTCCTCCATACGTCCCTGTCTTGTGGTGATTGTTCGGCCTCCGTCCATGGCAGTCCCATCCTCTCCTCACACAGCTGGAGTTGCCTCGCCCAACTGTGTCTGGGGCAGCCCACTGGAATCGCACTCAGTATTTTCCTCGGAATTTGGTCATCAGACATTCTTAGTACATGTCCAAGCCACCTCTGTTGTGATTTTACTATGAAGAGTAGCAGTGGTTTAATATTTAGAACGTTTCGGATCGTTGTGTTTCTTATGTGATCCCATTTCGTAACCCCTGCCACTCCTCTCAAGTACCTCATTTCGGCAGCTTGTACTATAGAGCGTGTTCGTTCGTTTAGCATCCACATCTGGTGCCATAAGTGAGCATCGGGCGGTATACCGTTTTGAACACTGCCATCTTTGTCTTGATGCTGAGCTCGGCTTTCCTTATCAAACTCGGCTTTTCTTATCAATCAGTTAGATAAAATTATAAATCATAACTCTGATATATTAATATTGATTCACTTTCATGTTCCTACCACTAGATCAAGGTTTCCTTAGTACATATTATTGTGACAATCATACTAACGTCTCAGGCTACAATTCTGTTATTAATAGATTACACTTCCATTAGTAACTTTTATTTTGCCAATGGAAATATATGTTTTAGTATTAAAAACTTTTGCAGTACACATTATTTTAACAATGTCACTGTATAACAGGTTTTTTGTTATTTTTTCTTTTTTACTGCATTCAATAACTTTGTAATAATAATGTATGTTATTTTTCTGTTGTTTTATATCGACAGTGGAAAGTCAAAATGACTAAAAAGTCATACATCTGGAAAAAAAATGGCTTGTTAGTCATTCTGTCTTTCCACCATCGATATAATCTTACATTTTTCTTTTCTTCTTTCTTTATTTTACTATAGCTGTTTAAAAAAAAACTTTTAATTAAATGCACTTGTTCTGTTTATTCTAAATAAATATATTTATGTTGTGTCAATTATATGACCAAATGTCAAATTAAAATGGATACATTTTGCCTTCTTGACTACCCAATCTTTTAAAACTATTTAAAAAATAATAATAAGAAATGAAACCTCATATTTAAATGACTTTTTTTAAAATCTACTCTTTTTGTCACTTATGTTGTAATTTTCCTTCTTTTGAAATTATGTATTTATATAACATATGTATGTCGGACAAACTCTGTGATAGAGCGGTAAACTCTTTGATCCCAAACGATAGGGAATTTAAAATTTTAATTGCTCCATTAGAGATGAAAAATGTCGCTTGAAATGGCTTCAACCATGTTTAATGATCAGTGAATAGCTTGGTACCTCTCTCTTCCTCTTTTATATCTCCTTCCCCTCATACGTTCTTCTGCCTCGCAACATTCTTTAAATTGAGGATGCCATAGCCCAACTGGTTTGGTGCAGTTGAGACTCTTGTGCGGTAATCGCATAAAATTTTAAAATGTTTTTATAATTCAACTAACTAACCACCACGTCATTCCGCAGAGGTAGGCAGAGAGAACGGACTGTTAAACAATTCGGTTTTGGCACACACTCTTTGCCTCGTTCACATTCATATATATTATTCTAACTCTTGACAAGGCTTGACTCAAGTATCTGATTCACTTGATCATGTCAGGTTTCTTCGAGCATCTTCTATTATAATTTACTTCTTATAAACACGTACAAATCGAGATTATTTTAATATATATACTTGTATTATTATTTATATATTCTGGCACTAGGTATATTTAGAAAATTTTTGCAATATTTCAGAAGGTACTTATTTTTTAATTATATTAATTATGAATTCGATAACTTAATTTTTTTTTAATACCTAAATACTTATATTATTTTTAAAATGTGATAAATGTGTCTTTACATGATTACTTGTAATATTAGAATTAATTGTAAGTACATTAATATGTATTGATTATATTGTTTACTAGCCAATCTTGAATAAACTCTCCAATTATTATTATGATTTTTTTAATTTTCTCTATAATCTGCCCCATAACTTTAACCCGTTTAATCACAGAAGACCACCTAGGTCCCATAGAAAGCATTGTGACTCTCTTACTTTCATTAATGAGAAATACGGTTTAAACGGGAGATTTAAAAAGAAAACGCTATATATTTAAATTTGAAAATTAACCAGAGAAGTCAAAAGGTCTCCCTCAACCAGTCATACTAAAATAAAATTGAAATAAATTAAAAAATAAATTTTTATTTTAAAGTTGAACAACTTGTGGCGCGTGTAAATCCGCTGTTTCACAAGGAGTTCAATGCTCGTCCTATAAGGAAAATCTGCACCACAAGTGTGGAGGTACATCAGTGGAAAATTATAAGAAATTGAAGTTGGAACTGAGAAGTACTTGGCGATGCAGCAGGTGCAAATCCTCAAATATTTCCGTCGGCGTCCAGGATCTCAGCACCATTATGGAAGACATAAAAAAATTCAGATGGATTTGTCGTCATTCAAGGCACTCCATGAAGATATAAAAATCCTAGGTGAAGAATTACAAGGCATTCAAAAATTTGTCAACTGCTGCTACCAGGATGTCGCAACTTTTAGCAACAAGATTATTGGAACGGAAAGTTTTGTTGGAAAATAGGAATCACAAAGGAACAAATACATAAATATAATAAAAAACAAGATATTTCAAGAGACACATTTATTGGTAAATAACTATTCAGGTAATACAATATTGTTACAGAAATGACAACAGTCAAATAACTAACTAACAGAGCAGTAGAATGTAATAGTAACAAATATGTAATAATAACAAAAGAAAGTAACACAATGTAAACAAGTTCCAAAGTAAACAGATCAGACAAATTATATAAAGCTAGAGGTCGCCCAATGGTTGAAATTCGACCATAATTGTAATGTTTTTATTTTTTTATTGATTTAATGTATTTTTATGCATAATTTAAAAAATATGTTAGCATTCTGCACTCCTTCTCCTATATAAAGTATACGTGTGCGAAATTTCATACTCCTCCGTCTGCGCAATTTTCACATATTAATATACTGATGATGATATATAAAATAAAACATTAACAAATTATTATAAACATCAATAATGATGTGCTTATGGAGGTGGTTGAAACATTGGAATGTTATTAATAATATAAAGAACAACAAACAAAGGAAGAGTACAGAGAACAGAAGTAAAGTTAGGTCTGCAAAAATGTGTTCAGGACTATTGTGTTATTTCACAACAACAACAAGGGAACAAGGGCATATTCACAAGGGTATATTAGCATATGCATTACCAACAGCGTCATCATTGTGTTATTTCACAACAACTACAAGGGAATATTCACAAGGGTATATTAGCATATGCATTACCAACAGTGTCATCTATTGTGTTATTTCACAACAAGGGCATATTCACAAGGGTATATTAGCATATGCATTACCAACAGTGTCATCTATTGTGTTATTTCACAACAGCAACAAGGGAACAAGGGAATATTCACAGGGGTATATTAGCATATGCATTACCAACAGTGTCATCTATTGTGTTATTTCACAACAACAACAAGGGAACAAGGGAATATTCACAAGGATATATTAGCATATGCATTACCAACAGTGTCATCTATTTATAGCAGAATTGTATCTCACAAGACACAAGCTTGTATTAAATGGTACACAATAATTCCTAGTTAGTATCAAGGATGCGCCAAAACAGCAATGACATTAGGATTTCACTTTAAACTTTTAACTAAACATGTAAAATCAATTCAAATTCTTCTCCCTTTATTAAAAACCATCTCATTGGAGCAAAACCAAATAATATGTTGGTAATTTCAACAGAATTATAAATTAGCCTTCAACTCTTTCAACAGTATTAATTATCGACAATTATATTCTAGTTAGAGACACTTACAATATTTTTATATATATAAATACAGATTATTCTAGATGTTTATAATATAAGTCAACAATTCCTCGGCTCTGTTAGCAATCCAATGATGTTATTTCATCTCATCTTGAGGCATAAAAAACTACCAAAGTAGGCACTACAATAACATTTTTACACAAACATTATAATCCTTACAATACGAAATAGGAAAGAAATCATTCAAATGATTTTCACTATTTACGTAACGGTCAAATTTGACATGTGTCACTGCAAACGCCTCGGTGTCTAAAAAAGTAACTAGTTTGCGGCTTATCAAAGATTAAGGACGGGTTGTTTCAAAAAATTTGATGAGTTCATCAAATATTTGAAGTTAATTTTCAGGTTCTGTGTAAGTTCTTTTCGAGTTCTGTTTTTTTATCATCATAGGCCAGCTGCTTCACAAAACTGAAATCATCACAGAACTTGAATAGAACTTACACAGAACTGTTGAAATGTGAAAATTAACGTCAAATATTTGACGAATTCGTCAAATTTTTTTAAACAACCCATCCTAAGCCTGCTTAAATTGGAGCGAGGAATCCCACACTTAGCGAGGATGTGGAGCTACTGATATACCGGGCATAAGGCTCTGTCACCCGGTGGTTCGGATTACAGAGACTATACTGTATATAGAATTAAACAAAAGGGAACACTATAAGATACAAATAACAGTATTCATGTTTTAATAATACATATTATTATCAAATGTAGGATAGGTACTACATTCATGTATTGAACAATGAATAAATAGAAAACATAAAACCAACAAAAGAAATCACTAACCATAGACAATAAATTAATAAAATGTAGTAAACAAAAGAAGTGTGTTTTCATGTCTTAATAGTAATTACAGGCACATACATATAACTCCTTAGAAACAGAAAAATAATCTCAATGTTGAGTTTTATTCGTTTCAAGACAAATGTAATAATTTAAAATAAAACAATAACTTTGTAAACACCACTTTTTATTTTTTATGTACTTAATGCCGACCGGGTTTCGCTACCACCGTAGCTTCTTCAGGGCAGTACAGAACTCTACTAAAATTAAGTTACATGTGTTATAGATAATATACATATGGGTTAAAAACAAAATCAATAATTAGCAATCTGGAGGTTGCGGGTACAAATCGCAGATAAATTTAATTTAATCATTTAAAGTAATATAAGATCTATTTGCGGCAGATACTCTTAGTATCGCCCTGGTGTAAGACCACCATTCAGAAATGAAATGTCGCTTGAAATGACTTTAGCTATGTTTGGTGACTAGATCTGAATAGCCAGGTACTTCCCCACCTTCCTCTTCCCCATCTTCTTTCCCTCCCCACTCTCACAATATATCCAAATTTGGGGATGTCATAGACTCACTGGCTCCATACGGGGGCAGTTGGGACTCTTGTGTACATAAAAAAATTAAAAATTGACTGAATTTCTAACTTACATGATATTTATAGTGTCTGGTTAAACTGGTTATTATTATTTTTTTAAACTGATAATTCGGATAAATTCCCCCGTATTTGACTTTCTTTGGCGGCTGCTCCTTTATTTACTAAAGTCTCCACTATAGACCATTCACCCCGCCTTATAGCATAACCAAGAGCTTCACCTCCATCCGCATTAACATCCACTCCCCTCTCCAGCAGCTGCCGCACCACATCCCACTTCTCACCTGATGCCTCAGTTAGTGCGGTCCATCCCCACCCGTCTACCCTGTCAGGATCCACCCCCTGCTGCAGGAAGTATACTACTACCGGGAGATATCCCCCTAGTGACGTGTGATGTAGTACAGTCTGGCCATTCTCATCTGTAGCATGGATATCAGCACCCCTTTCAACAAGATACTTTACAGTTAGTAACTCTCCACCCTCGGCCGCATACATCAGAACAGACCTGCCTTCCCCGCTGCGTGTATTAAAGTCAGCACCGCGCTCCACCAAGTACTTGATGATATCCAGCTGACCCCACCCAGCAGCTCTATACAAAGGAGTCATCCCCATCTCATCCCGATGTGCCATTAATACGGTTAAGGGAACAACAGTTTGTTCTACTAGTATTCTAACTATATCAAGGTGGCCCTTCCATACAGCAAGGAGAAGAACTGTTTGCATGTTATACTGACATTTATGTTTCATTAATAAAAAGCAATACCGCTCAAAATTATTTTCTAATTTTTCAAATAATATACTTTAAACGTGTTTAACATTATTACTATTAATAGCCTCTATAAATGGTTCAATTACTAATTCTACTTCTTTTACTCTATCAAATATTTTCGAGGTACAACTTACATACATATTAATAACCCGATAAAATAAATTAATAATACTCGTAATAATGGTTTCTTTTTCTTCTACTTGAGTGGAATGTTGATTAAATAACCTTTCAAAAGAGAACTTTTCCGCGGTTTCATCAGATTTTGAAACTATTCGATTAAATAAAATTCCAAAAAAAATATTTGCCTTATTTTCGTCTGAACATGCTCCGATACGTTAAAGACTTTAATCTGTTTCTCCACTGCCTGCGTGAACTGCGGCTTCAGCCACCGCATCAACTGCTTCAAGCGCCTGCAGAGTTCCGCCAATGACTCTCCCGACTCACATTTTATTGTTCGGTGATAATTATCTATGACAAAATTAGGGACCAATTTGTGACTTTCCACTTTAAGCTTATTATTTATCACGAAGTCGTTTAGAATGGATAATTGAATTTTCTGTTCTTGCAGTATTTGCATTTTGTTAAGTATATGCAATTCAGCCTCCGAAAAAACACTAAACGTACTGATAAAATTTTTTTTTTTGGACTTGTCTTCCTCCATCACACGCCGATAGAACTTCTCAAGAAGGAACTGATCGTCAAATTTACATGCATCATCATTATACGCGAAAAGGACTTTATATTATATTCTTTTACGCTGCTGGCCCAGTCCAACACTTCACTAATTTTCCAATTTTTGTTTAAGGCTTTGACCAAATTGGTTATTGCATGAGTCGCTAATGTATATTTAGGGGTATTCTTATCAATCCAAGTGAAGCTAGACATATCAACTAAAATGTGGTAAATCTTTCCTATATGCATCCCGCAGGTGTTGATATGTTTAGGGGCTGACAGGTACAGAGTAATGTCCAGCCCCTGTAAGCGGGGCGCATTACTCTCATACCTGTAGTAATAATTATTCAGTACCCGGTCCAACACGTTCAGGCACCCGGACTATCACATCCAACAGTCTTCGCGTGTATACCGACCTCGACATTCTTTTCAAAGAGAATTAGGCTATCTAAACGTTTTATGGCTAAATATTTAACAGAGAATGCAGATATTTGAGCAAGCCACGCCCCTAAAGAGTGACCTGTGATTGTGAGTGTGTAGTGCCTATTGTGTTGATTGTTTGCTGAATTAATGACTTGGCGCATAGAATCAATAAATGTTGCAGCGGAGTTCATATAAGGTGTGTATTTAGTGCCAAAGACGCCTTTTATATCTGTATACCACGCTCCAAAGCATTCAGGGACAGTTCCACGATGCGCCACTACCACTTGCTGCCGGCCGGCGTGATAGAAGGCCGCACCAAAGTAGCCATTGGACGGAGTAGCATTGTTAGCGGTGATCAGACATCTCCAGCCATGAACAAGTAGCTCACCTGACAGCATCCTTACTCCGTAGGCTGCATTGCTTTCTCCGGGATTCTTCTTCGTGTAGATCCGGTCGGCAAACTTCACCAATATTTGGTCTTTTGGGTGCGGCTCCGCATCCAGCAGGTCCTCCGGATACTGCTCCGAGGAATCGAGAAGGGAAGTTACTAGTTGTTGTAATTGGTCGCCTCCCAACAACAAACTTCTATCGACTTCCATGACGCGTCCTGTTCCTAGAACAAAGTGTATTAAGGTGTATTAGATACTTGGATTTAAAATTAACATTTAATAAACGCCATCAAATGGAACTTTTATCTTAAAAAAGATGAAGATTAAGAAATTTATTTGCACACGCCTTGAAGGCTTTTACAATATCATGTTATTAAAGATATATAAGGTGAGTTGGGGTAAATCCGAATTTGGGGGAAGATAGAAAAACTCGATTTTTGCGGTATTGTGGCAACCTATAATATGCGCAAATACCTCTAGAGGAGCACTATTTCTTTATGCACCGCACCTCCTTCGGTTAGCTCTAGGAACCTAAAGTTTTAGGTTCGCGCAAAAATTTTCGATATTACCCCACATTGAAAAATAATTTACAGGAAGTTTTAATTGGCAGTTTTTGGGTGTTTTATTGTGGATAACTCGATAAATAAAAATTTACTCACATAGTTAAGGGTCTACTTTTCGTATTTCGACCGATTTCTTACATATCTACCTTAAACATTTGAAGTTTTTAAGCTCTTAAAAAAATATGTTATTTTTGAAGATAATATCTAGATACGTTCCACGCCGAAACGCAAATTATATGAAATTCCCTCGATAGAAAAAAATCGCAAAGTATGCTCCGAAAATTATTTTAACACATTGTAATCTGATCACGTATTAATACGTGTTTAGCAAATTAATGCTAGAGAGCGGAACACGTATTTATACGTTTTTGATAGATTGTTAGTGGAGCGCGGGTCACGTTAAAATGCGGGTTCCAATATACTTGAGTTTTCGCTATATAGCCTCTGTAGGGTTGTAGCCATGCAGGTAAAAACCTTTTGAGAACAATAGATGGGGTGTACGGTAGGTACCTAGGTAGTGTAAATATTAATTTTTTCATAACTTTCCTGCTTTATGTGAAATTCTGCACTAGTTTAACGATAAAGAATACATTTCTAAATATAATAAAATAAAATGAAATAAAATAAATAATTTGCAAAAAGAATTATTGAAATCAAACAAATATTTTTGAAGTTATCGCAATTTTTCTAGAGGTCTACGTTAGCGCGAAATTACGCGAAAAATCACCCGTTACCAGCACGATATGCGGCCGAAAACTGCCCGATCACAATGTGTTAAACAAGTCTATTTCTTTTATTTTACAAGTTATATTTGTGAAAAAATTCACAATGTTTCTTTAAATGATACTTAAGATACGTTCCATGAGATTTTTGCTCTATTTTAAACGAGTCATGTTTTATTAAGCTTTTTCGCAATTTTCGCTGCTATTCTACTCTTCTCTCTCTCCATCTTCTTCTTTTTCAGCGCTGTGCGTTTCAAGAGTGCGGCCTTAAGAGCTAAAGGTAATATAATAAAATTAAAAACTTTGCGGGAACACCATGAATTCTTCATGGTGTTCAATGATCAAAGTGGACCAATGTGGACCAATGATCAAAAAAATTCATCTCATCAAAAAAGCACATGGTCTTACCCCAACTCACCCTAGATTATTCAGTAGTATAATAAACTGGACATTTAGGATATAAGCAGGTTCAATATATAGATATGTAATGTCATTATAATGAAAAGTTGTACAAAGGAGTTAATTAGTTTAGTATAATAATGGTAAAATATAAGGTAAAATTTGGATATTGGTGGCCACGGCTATTACGAATAATTTTTAGAAAAAAACTTTAGATTTGCCTTAATCACTATAAAAGGAAACTTATTGCATCACGGCTGGCGGAAAATAATGCATTTTAATTTTCAATATCGTTAAATAAAATTTCACTTCGCCAATCGATCTACGACAGCCCGCCCGCTGTCATGTCAGCCTACGCCATTTTGTCATTGTTGGTATCCCTGACCTCACAACTAAATACGATTGTAGGCAACTTCGCTAATCGCAACATGATGGGCGCGTAATTATGAAAAATGTGTATAATAATAATTGTAATAAATATTGTGTAGCGGGCTTGTGTATGTTATCTTTACTTTAAAAAACAGCCTACCTTTTTGAATGGTTTGTTTGGCTACGCAGGGTTTGTGTTGCGGGCTTGTGTATGTTATCGTTACTTTAAAAAACAGCCTACGTTTTTTAATGGTTTGTTTGGCTACGCAGGGTTTGTGTAGCGGGCTTGTGTATGTTATCTTTACTTTAAAAAACAGCCTACGTTTTTGAATGGTTTGTTTGGCTATGCAAAGTTTGTTTCAGCGGGCTTGTGTATGTTATCTTTACTTTAAAAAACAGCCTACGTTTTTAAATGGTTTATTTGGCTACGCAGGGTTTGTGTAGCGGGCTTGTGTATATTATCTTTATTTTAAAAAACATCCCAGGATTTGAATGGTTTGTCTCCATTCCAGTACCTACGCGCTTCCAGTACCTACTCGCCTTATTATTTATCCCGCGAAGTCGACTACAATCGTTTGTGTGAAGTCAAAGATACCAACAACACAACAGTTGACAGAATGGCGAGCGGCAGCGGGCGGGCTGTCGTAGATCGATTCGCGAAGTGAAATTTTATTTAACGATATTGAAAATTAAAATGCATTATTTTCCGCCAGCCGTGATGCAATAAGTTTCCTTTTATAGTGATTAAGGCAAATCTAAAGTTTTTTTCTAAAAATTATTCGTAATAGCCGTGGCCACCAATATCCAAAAATTACCAAATATAAGTATTTAAGGTACTATGAAATTTGTTATAGAGGAATGTAAATTTACAGTGTTTATTTTGTTATTAACTTAAACATGAATAGTTGGTTCTAAAGCAAGTTTTAAAGAACAATGCAAAATTAACAAACAGAGCGATAAATAGTACATATTTGTGGAAAAATAAAAATACATGAGTTGCATTATTATCGTAAAAAGTTATACAATTCGATAAATTTATAATAAAATATAGTCCAAAAGAGAGAGAGAGAGAATACAGAAAAGTACTTAGGTAATCGGTAAATTTGTATAAGCCCACCTCATGGATGATACGGAACGTTAGTGTTGTTGAAGTTCGATACACGGAATATTCCTTTTCTCGTATGCCTCGTGGGTTTATTTTGTGTTATCGTATATTATATTTACTGAAACATAATCCTTGAACAATGCATAAAAACAACACTACTTGCGTTTACTTGATGAATTTATACGTTTTATGATCTTTCTCACGAGAACGACCGACGCCAGCCAATTTGACAGCCCATTAGCCCAAGCCCCAAATGGCGGGAACAATTTATGGCCGGGAAAAATCTCAGCCGGAGGGCATAGAGAATTTACGATTTAAATATTGCGATTTCCTAGGTTTTAGGAAATCGCAATAAGGGCATAGAGAATTTAACGGCATTTTATGCCTTAAGAATAAGAATACTCCAAGCGATTCTGACCTTGTTTTTCATACGTTTTCATATTTACATAAGGGTTAAAATCGCATTCTAAAATAAATTTCTTTTTAACATTTTAACGGCGAGCAAGTGACGAGGTTAATATGACATTTGTCGGAAGCACCAACCTTATAAAATAAATTCTCGTTAAAATAAAAACAGAAAAGTACCTACTTCGAATTATTCCTGGGTTAGATTCAAGCTGCGAAAGCTGGATGTCATCATAATAGAGAATTCCAGTCCAATTTTTTTATTTTTTTTCTAACTTAAAAAACTGCATATTTATTTTTATTTTTATAGTTAGCTATAGTTAAAATAAATGTCAAAGTTTTAATTTTTCAAGATCCCCGAAAACCACCAAATCTAGTGTGACGTCATCATGAATAACCGAAGTATGAATCTTGTAGGGAACTGGAATCAGCTGTTCGACTCCCGCCATTTTGAATTTCAGCATTGGAGCGTTTTCATAGACATTACTGGGCAATACGATCGTTTTTTGTACAGTTAAAGTTTTTGAATATTTTAAATAATATAGATACTTTATTTTTGATACTGAATTATTTAGGCCTAAATAATGTTTCAATAAAAGCAAAAACTATCATATGCCCAATTCTCTATAAATCAATAACACGGAATGCCGAACGGCTTGCGTCTTCATTTCTATTGATTTCTATACAACTTTGACCCAGGTGACGCGGCGCGGTGACGTCACGCCGCCAAAATCCAGCAATAGGGTGTTTTAATGACACGTTTTAAAATGGACTTTTTAATATATTTTTTTAAAACTCTACGTTAAATATTATGCAATAAAACTTATATATTCAGAATTAGCGTATATTGGTCTTTATGAACATATTTTTTTAAAGCCATAATATTTTTTACTGGAGTTCCTTATTTAGATACACATCCCAGGTTTTGAATGGTTTGTCTAACGGGTATGTGAAATTATTCTAATACCTTTCTTTCCATGTTCTTTTGTTAAAAATACGGGTTCAAACTTGTCAATAATGTGTTCACTCACAGCCTTCTGGATTACTACGTTCACTTCATAACCCGAATAAAGTATTGTTTTTTATTTTATTTTAATTGTTTTTTTTTTTGCCAATGACAATCTTTCTATGATTGGCAGCATTGATTGATGATTAATTGTCTATGAAATCTATGAAATGTAAACGGGATTAGTATATTTATGATGTAAACCAAAAAATGATGAAAATAAAAATGGCGTGTACCGCGCGAGTGAATTAGTGTATTATTTCAATTTGGGAGGCGGGAATGGGTACCGCCACTCCGGGAACCTTTATTGGATAACCAACACCTCTGCCATAGGTCACCCCAAGTGGTTCGCTACGTTTGGTGATTTAGCAGGGGCGCCCGGGTTCATGGGGTGAGGTTTGACTAGGTCTTGGAGGCGGGTGACCAGGACACACTGAACCCCAGATTCCTACCCACCCCTTAAACCCTTTTCCTTTCCAGGACCTCCTCTCCTTCCTTTCCTTAAAATAACCCTCCACACAGCATCTCCAAAGATGACATAGGCTCTGAGGGAAATTATTGTCCTCAGGGCCTCCTGCGTGGAGTTCATGTAAAAAAAAAAAATTTAAATTTTTTATATACAAATTTCATAGCACCACAGTTCACCAGTATTTATTTATTTATTTCAACGCCATAAAATGGCTTTTACATTCAAGTGTTTGTGATACAATTATGTGTTACAACCAAAAAAATAATAAAGTGAATAAAACTTAAGGAAGAGAATAAATAATAATAAATAATAAACTATATATATATATATACAAACCCACGGGCGTGCGCACCTCAACTCCCCAAAGTTTCATCACAATCGGATGAATGGTTTAAGAAATAATTTCATTACGCCAGAGCTCACTTTCATATTTAAAGACCATCGCGGGCATGCGCACATCAAATCCCTAAAGTTTCATCACAAATGGGTGAATGGTTTAGCAACGCATAATTTCATGACGCCATACATAAAAACCATCTTGGGCATGCGCTCATCAGATCCTCAGCGCATTTGTTGTTTCATTGCAATCAGATGAATGGTTTAGCAATGCATAATTTCATGATGCCAGAGCTCACCATTATGCATAGAAACTATTGCATGTGTGCGCACATCAAATCCCCAAAGTTTCATCGCAATCAGATGAATGGTTTAGCAACGCATAATTTCATGATGCCACATTATTTAACAAAAATATGATTTATTATATACCAACCATCATATATGATAATAATTTATCAATCTCCTGAACAAAATTGATATTTTCCTGCTCTGACATATCGCAAATTACTCTAAAACTTGATAGGCCATGAGGAGCTACTATGGCAACTTGTCAACATGGCAACTGAAACTCGCCGGCCGCAGTGCTAGTTGCCGCGTCGCTCTTGACGACAATTCTTTAACAATTTGCATGTTTGCAGACCGCCAATGAAATTCACAACTTCCTTTCCTGTGGATAGCGATTGAGTTGCGAACTGCTTTTTTTTCAGTTTCTCCAAGAGTGGAGGGACTAAAGGTCTGCAATTTCTCAATATAACATAATAACTGTTGAGTATATGGGTACAAATTGTAAATGTACCACACTTTTGAGTTTAGCAGCCACCTCTGGTCTGAAGTCTCCAGATACCCGAAAGAAACCTTTGATTATTGGGAAAAAACGAAAAATCTTTCTAAAAGAGGCCACTATCTCGGCGATGGATCGCAGTCTTTAGAATCCAAGATGAAAGATAGGAATGCTGTATTTATTCTGCTCATTTTTTTTTCATCTTGGGAGGCGGATATGGGTACCGCCGGCCCGGGAACCATTTATTGGATAGCCAACACCTCTGCCAGAAGTCATCCCAAGTGGTTTGCTATGTTTGGTGACTAAGCAGGTGTGCCCGAGTTCATGAGGTGAGTTTCGTCCGGGTCTTGGCGGCAGATGCATCTGCTCACATGCCGCGTGGCAGGCCGGATCGAGGGAGACTGGTTGAGGAAGCCTTTTGATTTCTCCGTCCGGACTCTCTTAACCCATCGCCTTGCACTGCAATTGGAGGGATGGATTCATATGTCTGCCACTCCTGGATACTAACCCCCATATTTCTACCCACCCCTCATACCATTTTCTTACCTAGAACTTCCTGTTCTTCTTTTCCTTATAAAGACCCTCCACACAGCATCCCCTAAGCTTATAGTAAGGGAAATTATTTTCTTCATGACCTCTTGTGCGGAGCTAATGTAAAAAAAATATTTACTTGCATACTACTGGTATTTCAGTGATAGGTGCTATCTCTGAAGAACTAGTCTCATTAATCCCTTTGAAGACATTTGCATATGGGAATGGGTTATTTTTACGACTTACCACATCTTTCAGTCTCCTTAAATACGGATGCGATAGTCCAATGGCTTTTGATATTTGAGAACCTTGTATGGTATTGAATTTATCATCACAAAAATTGAAAAAAAACAATGAAAACATTAAAAATAAGTAGGCGTTTTATTAATCTAAAATATGTACAATAATTTATATATCACATTTCCTTATGCTAACTGTACAGTAATTTGTAAACCTAACAATCAAATTCACAAAATTATGTGTCGGCTCCCATTAATTAAACAAATAAACAGATAGAGATGTGTTTTGTTCCCTTGTGTGTGTTCCTAAATTAAGGTAATTTTTATCTTGCTTCGAGTGAAGTTGGCCAAAAATATTGAATTAATATGCACCTTTGATTAATAATGTTGCAACTCTTTCAAAAGATGAGATAAACACCACACACGGCACCGTGACATCTCCGTAAACCCCTACAATACAATAAATACCATTTGCCGTGATGATAATTTTGAAAGTATCGAATATAGTAACAAGGAAGTGTGAGTGAATTCCAAAAATTTAAAAACATCAAATGTCAATGTGCTGATGATTTTGCTTTTGTTCTTACACATATAATGCTGCAGTTCTTTCTTACACACTAAATAACAACAGTCGAAAATGAGACAAATGGTGAACGTTATCTGCACTCCCCCAAAGAAAACATACAATCATTATCATATATCTCCCTTACACGTACAAAGAACATGAAATGCAATTCCCGTCGCCGTAACCGAGCCGTAATAAGATATATCTGTTTCCTCCAAGGGAAAAAGTAGAACTTTGGAAGAAACAGACACACATATTTTGTGTATCTCAACATTATTTAATGTGTTAGAAGGAGCTGCAGCATTATAACGATAAGGTATGTATGTTTATCTACTGGAGCGATTATGGTCGAAAAATGGATCACTTTTATTTTTCTGCGATTGATAGCGGTCAAAAATTGGGCTACATTTTCCTACCATTCGTAAAACATTTATTGTAATTATTTAAAACGTTTACATGGCCAGCCATTTATTATACAGGTTAATTAATTGGCTATATATCACTAAAATAACTTTTTATGTCTCCATGTTAAAATTCAAAGGTATAGTGGTCATTGCCTTTTTTGTGTCACAGTAATTACCGTGAATTACCACGGTAATCGTGAATATACCACGTCAATCACTTGAAATCCACGTGAACCACGTGAAATCGTGAATTACCACATGAATCGTCACGGTGAAAGCGCACATTGAATTTCTTTCTTGAACAGATTACCAATTTCATTGACATATCTGGGGTCTAGGACAACTGAACTTATAAAAATGACAATATCAGTTTTCTTTCTAATCAGTATAAATAAAAATGCCATAGATTTTCTGTTTAGTGATGAAAACCTTGTTAATATGGGACATTTAGTTATATTTTGTGTAAGTAGATATACCGTTTTTTCCCTAAACCGATCGTGTATTGTCGAGATCAAGTGTCGTCGATCCTATATGTGTACTGCATGGGACTCAAATCTGCAAATTCCCGACTCAATATCAAGGTAGCAGACTACTACACCATATAGGTCGTATAATATGCACTTTTACAATAAGCCCAATTGATGACTTATACACATATACATATTATGTCTTCCCTCCTTCCAATAATTCCCTATTTTCAATACAAACTGAGGTAGTTTATATTTGTTAAATTTAATATCCACCTTTTAGTTTGGGGGTTAAATCTTTTTCTTTGTCCATATTTTCTTTTCGTAGCTCTGAAAAACAAATTAAAAAATAGTTAATAAAATAAATAAATGTAATTTTTTTGTCCTAGTCGTTATTAATTGTAAAGCCGCGTTAAATTGGGGGCTAAAAGGATCCAGAAGTCTTTTTATATTCACAGCTATCAAAAAATTCACCCACGAAATCTGGATGGGAACCTGATTTACTTGTCAATTCTTAATTGATAAGTCTTAATAAAATCTCACCTCTTTTGCGACGTGTAGAAGTTGTGCAAATGTATTTGACCCTCCCTCCATGGCCAGTGATTTGAAGGTTCCCTTTCCACTATATGGACCAGAATCTCCTGTAATTTGGCTATGTTCTGTTTTATTATGAGGCTGGAGAGATGAAGGATCGTCACAATTAAGCAGCTCGTAAGGATGGCCGATTTCAACTACCCTACCACTGAAAACAATAAAATTATAGGGGTTTGATTGATTCGTGATAAACAATGCTTTAAAAAATTGGATCAAAATTATCAAAGAAAATCAGGCATACCTAAAAGTCCAAAAGTCTAACTTTTATTCACCAGTGTCTCCAGACAATACATCTAGGTTGGTACTATTTACAAAAATCTTCTATTTTATTTCTACTTGTAATTGCAGTAAATATTAACTGGCGCATAAGATTCCAATATACAAGATTGCCAAGTTTCTGACCAAGGAATATTTAATTATTTGGCATAGTGCAACGCTTGACAACGAAGATCCAGTAGAAGTAAGAAAGCGCATCACAGCCGCTAACAACACCTACTTCGCGTTGCTGCCAGTGTTCAAATCCCGAAACGTCCATAGGAAAACCAAAATAACCTTATACAAAACAATCATTAGAACGGTCTTGGCCTATGGATGTGAGGTGGGAACACTGACATTAAAGTCTGCGGAACAGCTGGACACCTTCGAAAGAAAGGTACTTCAAAGAATCTTAGTAGCGGTGCAGGAGGGAAAGGCATGGAGAATCCGCCACAATAATGAGCTCTATGATATTTACCAAGCTCCCGGACTCTCTACACATTTAAGGCTCCAAAGATTAAGATGGGCCGGACATGTGCACCGAATGCCAAGCACACGAGTACCAAAGAAGGTTCTAATAGGACATCCGGGAGGTAAACGGAAGGCGGGCAGACCTAGGCTGAGACGGGAGGATGATGTCAGGAAGGATGCAAGGGAACTACTTCATGTTGCAGATTGGAAGACGACGGCCGAGGACAGAGGGCGGTGGAGGATTACTTTGAAGGAGGTCAAGACTCGAAATGGGCTGTAGTGCCATTGAAGAAGAAGAAATGCAACGCTTGCTTTACTCTTGGTAAAATATTCCGTGAAACTTTTCACAAGTTATTGTTAGAGGTTCACTTTCGTATCGCACAGTTATTACTCGGATTGTTATTGGTTGTGTTGTGAGAGCGTACATGCATTTATAGTACCCCCTCTACTTCACCTTTTAATTTGATCTCAGTTTGATTCAATCAAATATCACCGGTGTCTGGAACTTCAACGTTCATAGCTCTCAACGCAGCACAGGAGAGCGTGGAGTAGATTCACTAGGAAAATTGGGGTGATGGTCATGATCCTCAACAATGAGGAAATGACTAAAGAAGAAACATATGACTTTTATTTTCTTTTTACCTGTCCATGACTACGACCTTATCAGAATCCATGACAGTGTGCAGCCGATGGGCGATGGTGATGACAGTTCTGTCTGTAAACTTTCTCCTGATGGTTTTTTGAATCAGCTGGTCTGTCCTGCAAACATAAACAGCGTAAGTTTACAGTTACTTTTAAATATAATCTGCAATTTATTGCAAACCGCCGGCATTCATGGATTTCACTGGCTAACCCGCATTGCGGTTATTTTTATTTTGGAAATTGTACCTTTGTGAAGGAACATCAATAATATTGCCGAATGATAGCCAATCTTTGACAGATGCTGAAACCAGACAAATTAAAAATGTGGAACTTTATTAATTGAAACACTGTAACTTTGTGTATTTCACTTTCATTTTAAATAACCATTTAAACTATGGCTACCCATTTTTAGGTCCCGTCACTGGTGTCTAGGCCTTGAACGATGGCTGCCTAAACTTAGGTAGATGATTTTTTCAATACATATTTATTTATAAATTTTTATAAAACCTTCAAATATGGGATAAACAATAAGATATATGGCTAGTGGATTTATGGCTGTAAACGCTTGTTCGCATTGAACGAGTAGTAAGTCACGAGTTCGGCGAGTCAAGTAGCGAGTACACTTGCTACTTGACTCGCCGAAAATCGTTCGCATTACTTTCAAGTGGAGTACATTATCGCTCGCCGCCTGTTGCAAGATGACGGGCTGCTACACAGCATAATTAAGCATATTGTAATGCTTAGAAGAGGTGAAATTTTAGAAGAGGTGTAAGAATAAATTAGTAAGAACAAAATAAATAAACTATGGACACGAAAGGAGATTAATAGCAGCATAAATACTTATTTTTAGAGTAGCATTTTCGCTCCATCGCCACGACACTTCCGCGCGTCTACAAATGAACTCTGCTAAAATGTCGTGCACAGGGACCCGATTTAACCCGAATAATAAGTATAATAATTATTGTCATGACACTCATATTATTATATATGGCTTACTCATAGTCAACATTGGCAGTGGCCTCGTCCATAAGCAGTATCTTGGCTCCCCTCAGGGCCGCCCTGGCCAGGCACAGCAGCTGCCTCTGCCCCACTGACAGGTTGGCGCCCCCATCTGACACCCGCGAGCTGAGTCCCCCGGCCAGCTCGGACACCATGCCCTTCATCTCCACCTGGAAATACAATATATTTCTCAGTTCTGTTAGACAGGGAGGAAGATGGAAGCTTTTAATGTGTGGATCTGTTGGTGCATCCTCGCCACCAGGGCTTTTACTCTGCCTGGAATATCAACGTCCCTCTATTAGGGGGGTAAGAAGACAGAAGCTTTTGACATATACTATTGGTGCAACTCAAAATACCACTCATGACTTTCATATTCAGGTGAAATTACAGCAAATACATTTCTCACACTTGTTAGAGGGAAGAAGTTTTAAATGTGAATCTATAGGTTCATCCTTTGCCATGGACACGTTGGATGACTAATGCAGAGGTTCTTCGTAGGATGGCCAAACAATGCTTAGTTGTAATGGATATAAAAAAAACTCTAATATCTTGATCCCACGAGGGACGTTGACTACAAGATTATTAGGCGAAGATTCATACAAAATTGGAGGTAGTTATTGCAGTATGAACAAGAGCTTTTTCACTTTTTTTTATTCCACACAGGAGGCCCGAAGAAAAAAATTCCCTCAGGTCCTATGTCAACTTTGGGGGTGCTTTGTGGAGGGTCTTTTTTGGTAAAGTAAGGAAACAAAGTTCTGAGAATAAAAAAGGTATGAGGGGTGAAAACCTCACCCCTTGAACCCGGGTACCCCTTCTAAGTTACCATACGTAGCTCCACTGACTTGTTCCAAGCAGAAGTTAGAATGGTGAAGATTGATTTGATGATCTCGAATTCCAATAGGAGAGGGCAACCTATGATGAAAAGTAAAGACACTGTAGGTAGGAACCTAATATAAGGTGTTTTTGGAAAAGTTCAGAAGGGCACAAAAGAAGAACCCGTGGCGGAAGATTTGTATTTGATTACTGCTAATAAATATGATGGTCGCAAAAACTAGCAAATTAACAGAAGAACAAGAAGATGGAAACCTTCCGAGAAGTACAATGTAATAATGGCGTATTATTTCATGGAAGCCACTGAAATATACCTTTCGAAGATAAACAAGAGAAAATGAACGCCAAAAGTTTGAGGAAAGTGTGCAAAATAAATTCGTCTGAAGAATGGTGATAAAGATTTATATCATGTGGAGGAACATTTTTGACTAGCCAAAGACCACAATGTTTTAATATAAAACCAAGAAAAGAAATTATATTACCTCGCCCAAAGCATCCCACAGCTCCTGATCAGAGTGCTTGGTCCAAGGGTCCAGGTTATCCCGAAGACTCCCGCTGAATAGGACGGGCTCCTGCGGAATGATGCTCATTCCGGACCTCAGCTCGTGAAGACCCAGGTCCTTGGTGTCCACTCCACATAACCTGATCGTCCCTTCTGTCTCCGCTAACCTGGAAAATTTAATAAATACCATACCATCAATAGAACCAAATCTATTATATTGTGGCAGTGAAGGACACAGCTAATCCTGAATCATTCCTGTTGGCTCCTCGCCAATAGCAATCGTACAACCTAGTCACCGACAGCTGGTACAAAATAAAAAGAACCATTCGGTTCCGAATTGCCGACGACGCAACAGCTCGAAAATCGCTATTCACTCCCACTGTTCCTTACGAATGTAAATATAAATTATGGCACAGATGTAATTGTTATAATAAACTTGTAAATAAAGTGTTAATGCTTATTTGATTTATACAACGTCACACATCTTATCCTCCACAAGATTTATAGTTTATCCATTGGAGCGATTATGGTCTAAAAATGGACCACTTTTATTTTTCTGCGATTGATAGGGGTCCAAAATTGGACCACATTTTCCAACCAGTCGTAAAACATTTATTGTAATTATTTAAAACATTTCCATGGCCATTTGTTTTAAAACGAAGCTATTGAAATGCTCTATCTATTATGACCATAGATATCGCAAATCCAAACTTCGTAGACTATTTTAGAACAATGTTAAAAATCATTTTTTTTTTTACGCAGAATTTCTGATCGGCTGTTTACGTTTAAAATTAAGTCCTTTTTCCATAGATATGCACCTTTCATTATCAACTATACTACAGACAACATACAGAAATTGAAAATTTTCTATGTTGACTCGAATAAGTACCTCTCACAGAGTTTCAAAATAACAAACACGCAGGTTATCAAATTTAAAATTTTTTTAAACTTTTTTTATAAATCCTACAAATATGAGATAAACGGTAAAATACAGGTTGATTCATTGGCTATATAGCGCAATAATAAGTTTTTATGTCTCCATGTTAAAATTCGAAGGTATGATTTTTTTAATGTTGGCAAAAAATTTAAAAAATGATCTTCTGGAAATATCGAGCAATCGAGGCAAATTTATTTATTTCGCGTGGTCGCTCCAGCGGCTCAGCAAAGAAAAATAAGACTGAAGTCTTACCTGTAAAGAGCTGCAATGATGGAACTTTTTCCTGCCCCAGTTCTTCCGACAATTCCAACCTTTTCTCCACTTTCTACTAACAGATTTACATCCTTCAATACATTCTTAGCTTCTTCACCCTTTTCGTATTTCAAGTAAACGTTCTTCATTTCAACCCTTCCTAAAAGAGCACATACAAGAAAATATTATGGTAAATATTTACCTACTGGGGACACAATATATACTTTTTATTACAAAAACACTTACCATAAGTTAGATAATTACGGGAAGTAAGTATTTCGGTTTATGGAATTGAAAAATAATGAATTTTAATAGTTATTTCATTAAAATTAAAAACGATTACTTGCTTGGCGGCCATTGTCATTGACGTCAAAGTTTTAAGGTTAGTTTTTTTTCTTCTCTTATAATCCAAAATATTAACACATGATCCTAAAATAGGTTCTTAGTTTGGGTTAAATGAAGGAAAAAAACTAGCCTAAAAAACTATTTTAATATTATTATGTCAAAACATGGCATGAAGAAAAGATGTTAAATTGTCTGTTTTTTTAATGAAATATCTACTAAAATGCATTATTTTCCAATTCCGGAAACTGAAATACTTACTTTTCATTATTATCTAACGATATTAAGTGTTTTTGAAATAAAAGTGCATAACGTGTCCCTGTTAGGTAAATATTTACGAATATTATTTATGGTTATTATACAAAAAAGTATTTTTGAAGATTTTTAATAAAATAATGAATATTTTTTACCTTCTTCGGGCCAAGTGACCAGCTCTACGTTAGGATACTTATGATTGAAATTCAGTTTATCTGTTTCTAGCGGTGGTTCTGACGGAATATTCGAGTATTCACAGATTCTTTCTACCTGAAAAAAGAAATAGGATATTACAATATTAATTTATCTTGAATGAAAAATAAAATAGCCCTCATTGAAGTGAACAAATATTTTGCTCACAGATGTCATTTGATTCTCGACTTCTGCTGTCTGCCTCATTCCAGTCTGACACATCATCACCAATCCCATCACCTGGGTCATGGCCAAGCCAACTTTACCACCAAAAGTATCTGAAAATATAAACAAATTGGTTTATGTGGTATATGTATACATATATAATATATATACACAATCTTACCGCCTTACTCATAATCACAGAAAAGGATAATAACACGCTAATACGAACAGGTTAAATGAAATTGTCGTACAAATTTCACTTAACCCGTTTGTATTGCCGTGGTATTATCTTATTCTGCGATTATGAGTAAGGTTAAAATATAAAAATGAATGTTTCTTTGTTTGTCCCTTATGCGTTCCTAAACCGTTCATCCGATTGTGATGAAACTTTGTTGATTTGTTGTACACACGTCCGCGATGGTTTCTATATATTATTGTGAGCTCTGGCATTATGAAATTATCTCCTGTACTCTTGCGATGAAACTTTGGCGAATTGTTGTGCGCACGCCCGCAAAGGTTTCTATGTATGCTGGTGAGCTCTGGCGTCATGAAATTTGTATAAAAATTTGCAATATGTGGCGCATTAGTTGTGAAATGAGTGTATATAAAAATGAGTGTATATAAAAATGATTGTATTTCGTATAGTTTAGCGTCAAGGAGGGGTATCTGGGAGGGGTAAGGGGAACGTGGGAGGTGAAGAGGTTGCGGGAGGGGAAGGGAAAGTGGAAGGGTAAGAGGAGACGGGAGGGGAACAGGGATGAATGGGAAAGGGGAGAAATGATTTTTTTAATTTAGTGGCATCGCAACACATGCTGGGAACTTGCTGGTATGTACTTTATAAATATTTGAAGTGTATTTGACCAAGTTCTGTTAATAATTCAAAAACATTTTCATTTCGTATCATCTCCTCTTAGCTATATCAATATTGTTTGCCAAGCTGTCAATAACAAAATTTATAAAACTGGAACGGCTTCACTCTGTAGGTCATGTCATAAAGACGGAAGATAGCCGACCATCAAAGAGCATTTTTCTTGTCAACTTCCTTCACCTAAATAGTTTCCAATTAGTCACGGACATGTTGCCAATCTTTAACTGCATCCGTGTTTGCGTTTTTTAATGAAATTGTTACCCAACGAGTGTCTTTTTTCTCTGCTAAAGGCCGCCTTCGTCACTCTGAAGATATATCGCCATATGTATCCTGCCTGCACTACTTAACCTTTCTATATGGTAGTACTGCGCAAGCCATACGAAGATAGTATTTCAAGCCAGGAGAGCAAGCTATGATGGCGTCCTATCCTGATATGGTCCTAACTTCCTCTCCTGGCTTTGCACAAGCTAGAGCTGTTTACACGATGCTAGGAATTTTAAGCTAGTATCATTGCAGTGACTAAAATAATAACACATCCATAGTGAAAACACACTACACTAGCCGATCATTTACTAGCCGGCCACACGCAGCTAAATGCAAAGCCAGGATAGTAACTTTGGTAGTAGGGGGCATTACAAGCTCGAAAAATAGAACCCCATCCTATTAAACTATCCTGGCTTGAGATTGGCTTCCTCACTCTAGTGAGGAGTAAGCTATTACTAGGTTAAAACCAAAGCAAGTTCTGTTTACATGTAGCTAGAGCTACTAGCTTGCTAGATCACTAGCAACTCTTGCTTTCCTGGCTTGAAATACTAGCTTTGTGTCACTCGGGCATAAGAGAGAAGATGATCTTAAGAATGATTGAAATGGACGAAACTGACATTATAAAGATTACGAGATTATAAAGTATTTTCTTGAAATCAGCCCGTACAAAAGTCACAAGTACAAAGAACTTTAAAAGCTTTGAAGAACGACTACTAACTATCATTGGTGAAGACCAGGAAGCTGTAAGTTACAACGGCCAGGTAGGCGCAGCAGATGATGTCCATCCAGAAGGCAAAGGCGCGGTTGGTATTGATGACCAGAGTCCATATACAGGAGTGCAGATCCTGGTGACGGTCAAACTCCATGGTCAGGGTTTCACTAGCATTTCCAGAGGAACGAATCGTCTCCAGACCAGATAGAGTAGCATTCACGTGAGTGAAGGCTGGAGATCTGCCTGGAAATTAAGAAATTCAACCTAATTCGATTCTGTCCGGATGAAGCGTTTTCAGTATAAGAATTTCCGCATAATTAAAAACATAAGTGCAATCCATCGGAATTAGCTTCAAAATATGAATGTAGAAGAAATACTTGTAAAAAATGTAACTCTTACAATAACATGTTTTGAGCGAGTGCTGAAATATTTGACAATATTAATTTGTCAAAACCACATTCCGATCATGCTGCCTGGATTCCTAATAAGTCTGCATTAATTACCTGGATGTAAGCACACTTTGTACATTGGAAGATCTTTTCGGTCAACAAAAAATTGAAACTGACTTCTATCGGTCAAGTATTTGAAGTGAAAGTGACAAGAACTCTCAAAACAACCAGCGATTGAATCCCGGAAGAGGAAAGCTTTCAAAATAGAATCACCTGGAATAAACAAATTTAAAACATACCTATGCCCTCCAGTCTTTTGAGACTTCGCCCAGCTCCTATGTACACTACCCTCAAAAAGTACAGCAGGATGACCACTACAACTGTTGGAATGAGAAGCCAAACGTTGACAGTGCACACAACCACGAGTATTCCCAGGGTCTCCAAGAAGAACTGTAAAAGAAAAGGCAACACATTAAGATTTTTTTTCCTGAGACAGTGCAGTCTCAATACATGACTCTTCCCATCTGATTTACTGCTGGGCTTGCTCGAATTTCACTCCCCGCAAGAAGGGAAAGGCACCTATACACCACCTACTTCTTCAGACTGCTGAGGGGTTGTTTCGATAAACCTGCACATTTTGGAGAGCAAGACAATGTTCCTGATGACTATCAGCAGATTGTTTTATCTTCCTGTAACTCGAATCTTGACTGTAAGAACAACTTGCCAATTTTTCTGCTAGCGGGGAGGGTATATTGTTAATTGTTATTGAATGGTGACCAGACAACTCAGAATGAAACCAACTCAGAACCACCTCAGAAAAGTCATTAAAAGTGATGACAAAAAAATATAAAAAATTGGTTAAATAGGTTACATAGGTTAAATAGGTTAAATAGGTTAGGCAAGGGTCGGAATTTGCGGCTCTTTGCATAGGCGTCTGCGGCTCTTCAGACATCAATTGCAATTTCACGTCTACTCAACCAGCCTTATGAGATGGAGATTATGGATTATGTTTTTGCATTCCGAACAAAAAACTGGTTTTAATTTAATAAGGAATCTATGTGCGAGTCTGTTTATAGAAACATTTAAACGGGCAAAAGTGTGATATTACAGTAAGAATGTAAATACAAAGGAAATCGTAATTATCGTTCCACCACATTTTTACCTTAGTACGATTACAACCCCCCCCTCAAGGGTTAAGGACTATTTTTAAATAATTTTTTTCATAGCTTTTAATGACTTTTCAAAGAGGAGTTGAGTTTACTTTATTCTCAGTTAGCATAGAACCTATTGAATGTATCATGTTTAGGCCTTTCATTCTCCGCTTACGATCCAGCAGGTTTATTATTACAGAGCTTTATCGGTGATCATCTGTCTTTTATTTTTGTTATGCATCCTATCCAGTGGAGCTATCACAGTATTTTATTCTAACAATGAAATTTAAGACTTTTTTGCTTACGGCAAGGCAGTCTGCTAGGGCAGGAGGAAGAACTGTGTCTACAGTTCCCATGTCCTTGGAAAACCTATTCAGGATCCTCCCTGAGGCGTTGTTGTTGAAGAACCACATGGTAGCGCGGGTAACACCTCTTTAAGGGAAATCAAAAATATATTATAACATACATTACAGACGATACTAAAACTAAATGCCAAAAACCACATTAGGAGGATTAACGCGGGAAAGATGTTGTTACTTTTTTACCAGTAAATTCACTCTACACCACAATCTTCACATCTACCCTGATGATGTTGTCTAAAGGAGGGGAAGTGCAATGCACCATAATACCTCAAAAATCAATCACAATAATAATGTAAAAATTTAAAATCATCTAAAATATGAAGGTGTTTAAGGTGTTTGAATTAAAATTTCTTTAGCCCCGTTGTGATTTGAAATTCGGATGAGACGGAAATGAGACATTACATTACCGACGAAGCATCAAACTGTACTCATTGGCCGCTTTGATTATGACCTCACTTTTCAAGGCTCCTATTGGTTGAGATTGTTTTGGTAAAGTTTCGCTTCTACCGCGTGTGACTGCACTCTTATTATTTTTTATTATTTTGGTAGGAGATACTGCGTTAGTTGAGTAGAGGGATATTATTTGTCAGTATTAAAGTTAACTGATTCTCTACAAATGACTTTGCAGCAATACAATAAAGAGTTCTTTAATTAATGGTCATATTAGTTGTTTGTTTCTCAGTGTATGTAGGAATGGAAATTGTGCATTTGCAATACTTGGTCTCAGATTTATTCCTACAAAATATTTGGGCAAAGGGCAAAGGTCTTTCAATTTAATACGTTGCAGCTGAGTTTACAAAAGTAAGTATAGATCTTAACGATACTTTTTTTGTTTACTGATATCTGTTTAAAAATTGATTACATTTTGTCCTGCCACTGAGGAGAGCTCTATTGCAACTTCTTTTTCTGTTACTTGTGTCGTTTTGAGAAAGAGGGAGAGGTTACAATGGGGATATTAGCAGTACGGCTGTATCATATGATCGCATGAATGTTATGAATCGCATGAAACATTATTTATAAAAGAAACGCTTACCTAAACATAGAATCGTGTAATTTTATGGATGCTTTGATACACATCCCGAAGAAGAGGAAAAGTTTGCTCAGTGTGAGTAAAATGCTCACCACCATCAAACCACTGTACACATACACACAGGTTTCCCTCGTCAGTCCCAAACCTTCCATGTCAAATATTCTTGGTCTAGTGGAATTCAAGTTATCGGCAAATGTATTATTCGGTGTGTTTTGTATTTCAGACATCAAAAAGAAATTGGTCGTGCCATTTTCCGTAGTGTCAACGCTTGTTACAATATTTGCATTAGAATTTGATAGCTCTTCCAGATTTACCCTAAAACAAAGAAATAAAATTGGTCAAACAATATAGGGTGTCGGAGAACACAGCGAGATTTTAAAAATTCAACATATAAGTTTAGAAATAAGTCTTAAAATTTGAAAGCAAACATAAAAATGTTTTAAAAATGGCTCACCTTACGTTTTTTCTAACTAAAATTACTGATAAAGAAAATAAAGAAAACGCACAAATATTTTAGTAGACAAATATATTATAAACGTTATTACCACATCACTTTTTGGTCGTTTAATAAAAAAAAAATTTCATAAATTTTTCTCAAACTGCGGTTAGAAATTTTGGTTTCAAAGAGGTGCACAGTTTAAATTTTCTTTAGTTTTTAATATAAAGCGTGGTGTATTTGCTTTCTAACACCGCTTAGATCATATTTCTCACCATGATAATTAGGAAGATACAACGATTTCTATGAGACCTATGAGAGCTGTTCCCAAAAGCGAACAAATTAGTCTGAAAAAAATTGGAGGGATGTGTAAGATGGCGGATTAATTTTAACTTTAAGGGAATTCACTCACGGAGAAACTGAAAAAAAAACCAGTTGTCGATGCAATCGCAATCAACCTCCTGAACAAAATCGATATTTTTCTGATCTAACATGTCAAAACATGACAAAACTTGACAGGTCTTGAGCCACTACCATGGCAATCTGCCAACAAGGCAACTGAAACGTCACTGCAGCGGCAACCAGCCATTTTCTTTTAATTTTTTTTAATTAATTTTTCATATAGGAAGCCATTTCAGTTATAAATTTTCATTGTAAATAAAAATTTAGGTTCCTTATGTTTGTGTCCACAAATTTCGGAAAGTAATTTATTTATTTCAAAAACATACAGCACAACATGTGCCATTAACATAAATTATCTTATATATGTATTATAAAACAATAACAAAACGAAAGTAACAACATAAATTGAAGTTAAATATAAAAACAAAAGGTAAAAAAAGGAGTTAAGTTAGTAAGCAGTAAGTAGAAAGTAAGATAGATAAATGAAAGTATAAAGTAAAAGCATAAAATTATAAAATTGATGGATTGACTCAAAATTTTTACAGAACATTGGATTTTAGCAGAAGAATGTTTCTATGATATATAATGATAAGTTCTAGCAGTATGAAATTTGTATAAAAAATTTACTACAGGTACAGTGCGCGAGTGGTTTGAAAATGTGTGTATTTCTATTTTAGCGGCAGGGAGAGAAAGGTAACGAAGGAGGTGGGGTTGAGGGGGAAGGCGGAGAAGGTGGAAGGGAATGCAAGAAGGGAAGGAGACACGGGAGAGGAACGGGGACGCATGGGAACGGACTTGCAGGGAGAAACAATTTATTTCTTTGAATGGCTTTGCATCGCATGCTGGGTACCAAAAAATATAAACATATGAATATTGTTACGTAAATATATTAGGTTTTATAACAAAATATTATTAGCACAAGCGTTTGCATTCAGTGTCAATAATTGGAACAGAGCTTCTGGATGGCCTTTTTTTAAGCTACCGTATTTGCCAAATCTATTTCACTAACAACACGGAAGTAAAAATAGTAATTGGTTTATTCTTATTCTTACCAGTCGCTAATCCATAAATCGCTGACGGAGAAAGCGGCTTGGCTCAGGATGAATAGAATGGCTAAGCTTACAAGGCTGAACAATCCACCAGAGCTTTTGATATAGGACATGTAGACACTTGAGTTCACAGAACCCACCTCCTGGATTTCTACTTCTATAGTCTGTCTTTCATGTTGTTCATAGTCCACATCATTCAATTTTTCGGATGCATCAACGGGTGACTTCGAGTCTTGGTCTGCTTTGGTTATTTCCTGAAAAAATAACATTTAGTACATACTCCTTGTTGACGCAACTATGTATACACATCTCCTTTCCTCCTCCTTTCCAAGTACCTGTCCCTATCTGACAGTGTGTGGACAATTTACCTATGTGTGACAGTTGCAATAATAAATCATGGTCTGTATAATGGTGTATACAATCAGTCTATTGATGAAGCTTGTGCGGTGAACAACAAATTTATCTGTCAGTGCAATTTAATATCAACTCAATTAAGAAATATGGGCAATGCTGGTACTTCTATTATATAAGTTCGAATCTCTTGTGTGTGATTGTGCAGTGAACCAGTATCCCTCAAAGCCATAAGAACCATTCTTAACAACAAGAATATCAGAAGACAAAGGGTATGTCAATCCTTTAGAATATCATAGTTTTGTCAACTTGAAACATATTAAAAATAATTGATTACGGTCTACAGATTGATTCGCAGTCAATAAATCTGTGATTACACGGCTAAAACTGTAGTTTGGAGCGAGAACATGGACCCTCATCAAGTTTCTTGTGAAAAAAATTCTATAGGACAAAGAGGCATGGAACAATCATGCTATTTTGCAGGAGAGAACAACCTATGAGTGAATCAAGAGCAATACAAAGCACAGTCGACATTATCCTAATATAACATTACTCAAATTGTGTACTGTATTACTATCACCTGATCATGTCCCAATGATAGGAAGGTGAGAAAAGCCAAAAATCAGAAAAACTGGACACATTTGAGAGATCTAAAGTTAGACACCTGAAAACTTGAAGAAAAACCGTGTTTATTATCTAACAAATCGGTTCTAAAACATCGTAGGAAGGGCTGACTAATAAAATTGAATAATATCGACGAAAAACGATAAGTCATTGAGTAGATACCTGTAACCTTTAAAAACAGCGTAAAAACTTTACCTGATCTCCCGATGGGTCTTCAACATTTTCGCTAGTCTCTGGTAGAAGTTCAGAGAAATTGGAATTAGACAACTGCAGTTCTTCATATGACCCCTGGAAGATTATCTGAAATTAAAAAAATGCTCTATTAAACACCCAGACTCTTAAATGTAGCCTGCAATCCCTTTATTAAAGTTTATCAGGCTGTTATCGGGTGTTGGTTTGGTTGATGACTCCTGGTTCACAACGATGTGTCCCCAGATTTCTGATCCTGTTGATAGTCTTACTAGTTCTCTTGGCGTGTTCCTATCCATATTGTGTAGTTGCATAGCTCGTTTGGTTTTGTTTAGTTCCTCAGGTATTTGAGCCTTCATCCAATCAAGGCAAATAGATGATTTAGGAATGGTATTTGGTTTTGAAGAGCTTGTTAAAGGAAACACTGGAAGGTCTTTCTTACCTTCCCCGCCTCCATAAGGCAGATCCTATTGGCCTTCGTGAGCTGTTGCACCTGGTGGGTCACCAGCAGCACTGCGGCATTCCCCAGCAGTCCCCTGATACAGGAATCCATTAGGGCTTTGGACACGTGTGCATCCACTGCGGAGAGGGGATCGTCCAGAAGATACACTTGACACTTGCGGTAAACGCAGCGCGCCAGTGATACACGCGCCTTTTGACCACCTGACAGTGACACACCTGGAAAATGAATTTTACAGATTAAACACATTCAGTATTACATATTTATTTATTTATTTATATATATAATATTGTTGTGGTTACGGTGAGACCGTATCTGCCATTCTTTCCAAGTACCTAACTGTGTTGAGCCAGAAACCATCGCAAGAATCTACAGGATCCAAAGATGGGCTGTGGAATTAATATTAAAAGCTAAATGCTAAGTTAGATAATCAAGTCCAATGTCTAACTTTATTAGTAATAATAAAAGATAAATTAAAGAGTGTAGTTTTATGAAGGTTTATCTTTAGTGCACTTTAACTAAATAACATAATTTGCAAAAAAACGATTACATCTGTCAAATAGCCCCATTTAAACATATTTCCCTTCTCCACCTACTTTTACCCCCTCTGCCTTAAATACCCCCCCCCCCCCTCGCCTCCCACCAATGTTGATGTTTTCTCTTCCTCTTCTATTTTATCTTTAAATACTCCATAACTCTGTAGTTTATTTGATACATTTTATACACCCCTGATGAAGGTTGAGTTTGAATCGAAACCGGTTGGTTAAAGATATATAAAAACTTGGTATTCAAACAAAGTTATTTTATTGTAATTATCGTGTATACCCACAGAGTGTTTGCTACATTCATGTGAAAAATTAAATAACCTAACCTAATTTTCTAGGATAGGATTCATTTTACATGGCGTTAGACTGGAGCTTACTTACTTCCATTGATTTTGATATTTTAGCCTGAGAAAACGAAAGCAGAACCTAGGTACTAAAAAGATTTCACAAACCTCTCTCTCCAACAATTGTCCTATCTCCGTGTGGCAATATTTGAAGATCTCTCTCGAGCTGACAGGCTTTAATAACGTCCCTGTACCTCTGCTGGTCCATCTCTTCCCCAAACAGAATATTTTGCCTCACACTAGCTTCGAAAAGCCACGGCTGCTGACTGTAGTAAGATACTCTTCCGTTTGTGTTTATGGAAGACGCAGGTTCTTTGTGGATCTCTCCCAAAATGGCGTGGAGAAGAGTACTTTTACCGGATCCAACAGAACCAATTACACCAACTAGTTCACCCGGATATAGCTGTAAATATAAATGATGTAGTTAAAATATTTGTTTATTTCTTTTTCATAATTTCAATATAACACTAATTTTAGGTAGTTGAAAGGCCCAATTTTAGGTAGTTGAACCAAATATTTTTGTGGTTTAAAACAAAGAATTCACTGACTTTTTATTGTATATTTGCCTTTTTTACAAAATAAATAAAATAAGTAGTGAGCACACAGGATGACAACATTAATTTAACCATGGAGCGACGGCGCATTATAAAACTCGAGATTTTCAGAAGATCATCTTTAAAATTTTTCGCCAACCTTTAAAAAAATCATACCTTCGAATTTTAACATGGAGGTCTGAAAACTTATTATAGTGCTATAAAGCCAAGGAATCAACCTGTATTTTAGCGTTTATTTCATATTTGTAGGATTTATAAAAAATATATTAAAAAATCATAAAGTTTGTAACCGCGCGAATCCTGCGTGTTTGTTACTTTGAAACTGCTGTGAGAGGTAATTATTCGAGTCAACGAAGGGTGCATGTCTATGGAAAAAGGACTTAATTTTAACTGTAAACAGCTGATCAGAAATTATGCGTGAAAAATTTTTTTGAAAATTTATTTTTAACATTATTATAAAATAGTCTACAAAGTTCGGATTTGAGACATCTATGGTCATAATAGATAAAGAATGTTAGTAGCTTCGTTTGAAGTCCAAAATAACAAACGTGGGAGCTACAAATATTTAAAAAAAAAATATTTCGCCAAATCAAGGAGATAATTGCCTTTTTTATCCGAAAAGCAATCGGAGACATTTAAAATGGTGCCAATATATTGCAAAAATCTCTCCAGTGGTTATCAAAATTGCTAGAAGATAACTTACTTTTAAGGAAATGTTCTCAAGTGCGACAACATTTTTTTCCATTCCTGTCGCATCTCCATTCTTCCAGACTGCGTTCAAATTGGACAACTGTAAAGCCGCCGGATTCGTATTTAAAGTAACGTTTGGTTGTTTTCCTAATCCCAAATCCCCACTTTCAAAATCTTCCATTATTCCGTTGGGTTTCAGACCATCTTTTGTAATTTCGGAACCTTTTAAAATATCAGGTGTAAAACCTAGATTTTGAAATCCGTTTTGCAATTGTTTCAGACTCAATTGTTTTTCTTTTCCTTCTGCTATTTTAGCTACTTCTGGTAACAACAAGAAATCTTGAATTCTAGTTATTGAAACTCTGGCATCTAGGACTGACATTATTGCCAAAGGGAAAAATTCTACTACGGTCATCTTGATAAGATCGTACAGAGAATACAGCATGAAGATTTTGGCAGCGGTGATCTCATTCCCGAAAGCGATGTACAGCAGAATACTGATGAAGATGGATATCTTTGTATTCAGTTTGATGCAGCAAACTATCATTGCTCGAATCCACATAATTTTCCTAACAAGGTTCATTTCTTTTCTGAAATAAAAGAGAAATGCAGTTTTTATTTCATGATTAGGTTCTTATCGGAAATAAATAGCTGTTTATTTTATTTTTGGGAATGATGGGCAGAGAGTCTATTTAAGGAATTGAAGGAGTAAATCTAATCCTTGAAGAGACTCGTCTCGTTGAAGGGAGGAAACACACTTGAAAGTCACTTTATAGCTGATGGTGCAGGTTGGATAAATGGCGATAGTTCTTCGGAGCACTTTCCATTACATTACCAGTTGAATTAACAGAGTATTTCACCTGACATGTATGTTGTAAAGATTGCAAACCTTTCACTGAGATAAAAGAATCTGTAAAAACAATTTTTTTTTTGTGCCC
Source organism: Glyphotaelius pellucidus (assembly GCA_936435175.1). Classification (NCBI taxonomy): domain Eukaryota; kingdom Metazoa; phylum Arthropoda; class Insecta; order Trichoptera; family Limnephilidae; genus Glyphotaelius; species Glyphotaelius pellucidus. Next base: position 12,619,488 of record OW386560.1, read on the forward strand.
AGATTTAAAAGATTCTTTAGGTATCCAGGCAGTCCAGACAAGTGCCTAAAAAACGCTATATCCGCTTTTTTTTTTTTTACATGAGCTCCACACAAGAGGAAAATAATTTACCTCAGGGCCTATGTCATCTTTGGGGATGCTGTGTCGAGGGATTTTTAAAAGAAAGGAAGGGAAGGAGAGTTCTGGGAAGGAAAAGGGTTTAAGGGGTGGGTAGGAATTTGGGGTTCAGTGTATCCTGGTCATCCGCTTCCAGGACTTAGACAAACCTCACCACATGAACCCGGGCACCCCTGCTAAATCACTTAACGTAGCAAACCACTTGAGGTGACCTATGGCAGAGGTGTTGGTTATCCAATAAAGGTTCCCGGGGCGGCGGTACCCATTCCCGCCTCCCAAATTGAACTTGGCTCTGAACAAAACGCTCTGCTCTTCTGATATCTTAATTCTAGATCTGAAGAAAACAAACGAAGCATTGAACACTCTGCCTCTAAGAAGCTATCACTGCTATGTCTTCATCGGTAGGCTCGTGGATGCTGACCGTGATTCTTTGTGACAAGTCTTTGAGGATTGATTCTAGGAATTTTTCTATTGGAAAATAGACTCACAGCCTGGCTTCAGTAATGATGTTGGCGAAGCAGTACTCCCAGGCATACATCTTGATGACTTGGATCCCCTGGATGACCTCATTCATGAGCCGGATCCGGTTGTCTGTCAGCACGGCGGCTTTCCTCCTTATCATGGCGCTCAGCTTGCCAAACCATCCTGGGGGAGAAAATATCAAAAAGACGTGTTCGAACATTGCATGGTTATAAATGAATCGAATTGCTCATCAAATGGACATCTGGTGACTATTTGACAGATACAAGGTACTAAAAAAGAACGGGGAAGGCCACACAAAAGGGGATTTGAGAATGCTTCTCTCAATAAAGGTTTTAAATGAGGTTAATAAACATGATATTAATTTTACACTACTGACAAACAACCATTAACATATTGTAAATGCTTCTTCATCAGTTGTGCAAAATTTAGAACACTTTCAATAATTAAAAGTGTTTTAAAGTTAATTATTAGTAACTGCGTATGGGTATTATCAATTAAAACTGGTGCTTAAATGGATTCGACTCAAAGGCAGACCAATGAAAAGATGGCTGAACCATAAACTTGATAATCTCTTTGAGCGTATAACCATCATCATCAGTTTTCGTAGGTCTCAATGTAAAATTATTACCATGAGAGTGAAGTGACCCAGAAACATACTGGGTTATTCCAAAGAGTCGGACTACCTCTTGTATCTCAGAATACCTGCAGGCTTATTCTCTGTCTTTTGTGGGATCATTATCGAGACAACGGACGTGATCTCCTGTCAGATTTATTTGCTTTTACTATATATAACGTACATTAAATGAATAAATAATCATGCATACCTGTAAGAATTCATGTTTAAAACGTTCTTAACTAAAATATGTTACAGTAAATATGTAAAAATCACACAAATCTGACAGGAGATCATATCCGTTATCTCTATAACGATCCCACAAAAGATTGAGAATAAGCCTGTTGTTTGGAATACATTTGATCTGGATGGGAAGTTGTAATGACTGATAAAGATTGACTAGAGACCAGAGCTGGTAGCATGGTGGAGTGCATTGTAGAGGCCAAATCACACCCTTTGATTTGTATAATATTTGCGCTTGACTTTAATGAAGAAGCGTTCAAACTAAAAGCTCTGAAAAGGACTGCGGACGGAAGTGTCCATGGCTCAGCAGACGTTTGGGTAAAATAATAATAGCAAACAAACCTTGCAGTGGTATGAAGCAGAGCAGAAAGGCCACACCGATCAAACCAGCCGGGCCAATGTTCCAGTACAAGATGTAGATGACGATAGCTCCCTCTATCGGAGCCCTAAACAGCTCCAAGAGGAAAGTGCAGACCAGGTCAAAGCGGTTCACGTCATTGGTCAAAAGGTTGATCACCATCCCACTGAGACCTTCGCTGGTTGAAGAATTCGACTTCAAATCCAATTTTAGCACCTGAAAAAGAAAACCATACACGTTAATTCACGAGTTACATACAATTTTTTTTTTCATTAACTCCACTTAATTAAGCCCTAAAAAAAAAATTCCCTCAGGGCATATGTCATTTTTAGGAATGCTATTAGGGATGCTTACTCTCATTCTTTTCAGGGAAAGGAAGGAGAGTAAGTTCTGGGAAGGAAAAAGGTATGAGGAGTGGGTAGGAATCTGGGGTCAACGTTTCCAGGAGTGACGGACGTATGAATCCATCTCTCCCGATGCGGTGCAAGGCAATGGGTCGAGAGAATCTGGCTGGAGAGGTCTAGGTAAGATCTTTTTCAACCAGTCTCTCCCGATCCGGCCCGCCACGCAGTAGGTGAGCAAACGCATTCGTCGACAAGGCCTAGACAAACCTCAACCCATTAGCCCCGTATAGGTGTGTGTGAGTATGTTTGTAGGTGTGAGAAGTGGTGATCTATGAAGAGATTTGTATGTGCATTGAACAGTTTATATCATTGACATGATGCTCTTTTTAAATTGAATCAGAAAAAATGTCCATGTTAGAGTTTAGGCAAATATTATTGAATGTACGAAGAGCATGGTCAATTGGCGAATTAGCTAATGCATTTGTTTTGTAATTAAGCAAATGGAATAGTATTGTATTTCGTGAATGTCTTAAAGGTAAGTAAAAATTAACTAGGGAAAGAAGTTTGGTACAGTCATACACCAACGAGTCGATTTTTTTGTTTAAAATTCTATGTATCAAAGTTAAACTAGGTACTGCTCGCCTTGTGCAAGCGATTTTTGCCATATAATGGCGCCATTTTAAATGTCTTCGATTGATCTTCGGATAAAAATGGCAATTCAGCAAATTTCAATTCTCCTTGATTCAGCAAATTTTTTTAAAAAAATATTTGTAGCTCCCACGTTTGTTACTTTGGACTAAAAACGAAGCTATTGAAATGCTCTAACTATTATGACCATAGATGTCGCAAATCCAAACTTCATAGACTATTGTATAATGATGTTAAAACAAATTTAAAAAATATTTTTTTCACACAGAATTTCTGATCAGCTGTTTACGGTTAAAATTAAGTTCTTTTTCCATAGATATGCACGTTTCATTATCAAATATACCACAGAAAATATACATAAATCGAAAATATTCTATGTTTACTCGGATAAGTACCTCTCATGGCAGTTTTAAAGTAACAAATACGCAGGATTCGCGCGGTTATAAACTTTACGATTTTTTAAATATTTTTTCTATAAATCCTACAAATATGAAATAAATGATAAAATACAGGTTAACTCAATGGCTGTATAGCACTATAATAAGTTTTTATGTCCCCAGGTTAAAATTCGAAGGTATGATTTTTTTTAATGCTGGCGAAAACTTTAAAAAATGCTCTTCTGAAAATCTCAAGCAAACTGAGAAAAAAGTTTTAAAATGCGCTCTCGCTCCAGTGGTTACTGGTGAATTTTGGTATATAGGATTATATATTTAGTTTTAACATCCTTCAACAGATGTCATTACTATATGTGGTTTTTAGGTGTAGTAGTTAGTTTCCTTAGAAGAGTGTTGTCTATCATTAATCGTTTCTAATGCACGAACGGTTACGGAAATAGCCGATATATGGTGCTGGACTCCCACAGTTTTTGGAGTTCCCAACTTCAGAATAACGAGCCTCCTGTAGTAGTGGACGTCTGGTCCAGGTAAATATTAATTGTAAACCTTATGATAACATAAATAAAGCAATTTCTAATCTTGAAGATCCTCGATCTTCCATGGAGTTTTCGTAAACATATTTCAATCACTCAACTCAAGAACATTGCAGTTTTGAATACGTTCTATGCTATTGATGTACGATTTATACTGAAAAGTTTGAAGGGATTGTAACAATTTGGGAGGCGGGAATGGGTACCGCCGCCCCGGGAACCTTTATTACCTCTGCCATAGGTCACCCCAAGTGGTTCGCTACGTTTGGTGATTTAGCAGGGGTGCCCCGGTTCATGGGGTGAAGTTTGTCTAGGTCTTGGAGGCGGATGACCTGGACACACTGAACCCCAGATTCCTACCCACCCCTTAAACCCTTTTCCTTCCCAGAACTCTCCTTCCCTTCTTTTCCTTAAAAAAACCGTCCACACAGCATCCCCAAAGATGACATAGGCCCTGATAAAATAATTTTCCTCAGGGCCTCCTGTGTGGAGCTCATGTAAAAAAAAAAAAAAAACTGAATTGTAATAGATTCTTATGCCTACCTTTCTATAGATGAGCGAACAGCATCCCACCCGGACTTGCATAGCTGTGTGGGACAGCTGATTCAGACACGGGTGCATGATGGAGACATTAATGAGCATACTGAACACCACTCCAGAGCCGTAGAGGTAGGCTGCTTGCTCTGTGATCTCCGTCTGTCCAGGGGAGAAGTAGGATATAAGCTTACCGAGGCACAGGGGCTGGGCAATTCTGAAATAAATGAAAAGAATTTTATAATAAAGTAGGCATAAAAAATTGTCCTTTAATTTGTAAGAGAATTAGAAATACTTAACCTACAAATGGGATAGTATGACGATCTGAAAGGAACTACAGACTACGGACAGGAGAGAGCCAACGAAAATAATTGTCAATACAAGAGGCATGTAAAGAGGAAACACAAGCTTCGAGAAATTGGAAAAATAGGTATTTTATAAAACTGTTGCTGTCTCTGTTGCTGTTATCCCCCTAAATACTGAGCGAAACGGACAACTGCATCTCTGGCTGATAAATAATAAAAACATCAAAATCTATTTATTTTCCCCTATTCTTTTTCCACAACTGGAAAAAGTACTTTGTCAAATTTTTTTTTTTTTCAAATTTTTTTTTTAACTAAATTAGTGTTTCGAAATATATTATATCGATATTATGTTAAGACTTATATTAAAAATAGTTTTAAATTATATATACATACCTGGAATACTGTTCACAGGTTTGGAACCCGCGCTATATTGTTTATGTTAACAGGTTAGAAAGAGTTCAAGAGCGATTTCTCAAATTCCTCAATTTTAAATCATTCAACATATACAACTCTTACGACGAAATCGAGAAACATTTTCGAATCACAAAACTACTCAACAGGAGGCTTGTCGCTGATCAGATGCTCCTGTACAAAATTATTAACTCAAAAGTTGACTGCCCGGATTTGCTAAACAAAATAAATTTCCACACGTCCATTCGATATAGTAGACAAAATACCCCTTTCTATATTGATAGATGCAACACCAATTCCAATCAAAATGAATTTATACAAAGGACATGTAACTACCATAACAACAAATTTGCAAATATAGACACACGTGCTGACGTATTTACTGCTAGTTACTGTCGCTACAGAACTTCACTGTATAACATTCTAGGTGCGAATAACACATGAATTAATTGTATCTAATATTTTTATATTACTTGCGTGGCAACTTTCCCTTATCCCTCTCCTCCCCTTACCCTTCCCAATCCAAATCCCTATTTTGCAGTCTATTTCAGTTATAATCACACTTATTTTAATGTTGTGTATTAGTTTACCATTTGTTGAATTCACATTTGTACTCTTATTATTTTTTTAAATATTCTAGTTTATATTCAGTTAGTCTTGTTTCTAAATACCTATCTGTGAACATTAATAATTGGTCTGTTTTTTTTATCATCCTCTTATGTTTATTGTATTACTAAGACTGTTAATGTTCCTTAAATAAATAAATACCTGAAGCTTCAAAATCCATTTTGAAAACTTTTTGATTTTTTAATAGGGAAAACAGGATGAGCACAGCTATTCCGTCAACGAATCAGGCGCAACTGAGCATGAGCAATATTGGCAGCACGATACATATCTCAACTTAGCGCGCATGTGCTGGCTATTGGGTAGCGTTCATAAAACATTTTTTTACGGATCATCGTGAACTAGTATTAACCAGTTTATAATTTTTGAAAATATATATAGTTAGTTTGAAAAGACAATGCTTTTAACTATTTTTGGCGCCTTAATTTCCTTTGACCATCTTTGTGTGCGGTATGTGTAATAATTGTGCAATTTCACATTTGCCTTGATGACGGACACTTAACCTGAAAAAGGCTGTCCGAAATGTTCTCACAATAATCTCAATATAGTAGTTCGATGCCTAGAAAAATGCACAAAGGTGTATTTATTTTATCTGATGAAAATATATTTCACTTTTTCATCAAAAGATAATAGACGAGTGCAGAGTAGTCAATACTTTCAGTATAGCCCAGGTGAAAGATCACAATTCACAATCGAATCGTAGCTTGAAATAGCTTAAGCCGTGTTTGGTGACCAGATATGAAAAATCCCCACCTTCCACTTCCCTTTCTCTATTATATTCGGCCTCACAACATATCACAGTTGGGATTCCATAGTCTCACTGGCTTCTGAAGGTTGGAAAGAGTTGGGACTTTTTGGCGATATTCATATAAAAATATGAAAATGCGTAAAGGTGTATCACATTTATCTTATCTTCATAATTGTAAAGAAATGCACACGACTTTAATGAATCATTACAAAAATATAATGTTTTATGCAATCAAAACAATTTTATAATCTTGGATGTTCATATCTGTACAAAATGGGCATTCCGATAAACACTAATTTACACTAATCCACATGTTTTACTTTAGTTCTATTTTAGTTTTCTGAAGGTTTCACTTCTACCGCGTGTGAACTGCACAATTGTATTTTTTTTAATGGAGGCTACTTTGGAAGGTATGAAGGGTATGAAGGGTATGAAGGAATTTCTTTCGGAGATTATATCGAAATCAAACAATTATTTTAATTTTTTTTAAATTGAACTATTTTTTTAAGTGAAAACTTCTTTATAAGATTGTGATTTGAAATTCGATGAAACGAAAAATAGCAACTCTAAGAAGAGACAAATACATACATCTATAGGATTTAGCCTGCGAGAGAATGAGATAGTATAATCAGTCTCCTCTTTGTGCGGTGCTTCGTAGCCTCTGCATTCTTATCTACTTTAATTTTCTGAAGGTTTCACTTCTACCGCGTGTGCACACTCTGATTTTTTTTTTACTTAGATATTTTTCCACATGAAACTACAAGCACAATGTTTTATTAACTTAATATATTTAAATATGAAATCATCACAAACTGTAAAAAAAAAAAACTAAGTCACTTCTTATTTTTTATCTATTATTTGAGTAAACTGAAATGAAGAAAAACAATTAATTGAGGATAAAAAATAGGCAAGTTTTTACCTGAGAACAATTTGAGAGACTGCAAATATCACATTGATGACCAGCAGCCTCAAGCCATGGACCCTGATCAGTATGGACAAGAGCGAGGGAGATTTCTCCGGCAGTTTCGGGAGCTGTTCATCCCACATCTTCTGGTACCGGTCGCCGATCTTACTGGACATGTGGGAGTTTAGTGGGGCGTAGATATCGCCCACAACTATCGGTCGTTTAAGACCTTTTTTGAATATATCGAGTAGCCACCTGGAAAAAAGAACTATGTTTAAATTGTTCGAAAATATTGCACATTGGAAATAATAGGTTTGTGATGCCCAGAAGTGCAATTTTTTTGAGAAGCATGGACTATGTTATTTAGTTGTATACGTAATTTAAAATGCGCCATTAATCGGTAAATTAGTAGCCGAGGTGACAAATAATGACGACACGACTTGGCAACCAGGTGTCAAGGATTCAATCCTTTGCCAACTAAGTCCTACACCATTGCTTAGACAACATTTTCCCATTTTAATGATAGAAAAAGTTTTTTCTCATATTTTCACATTATTCGTAACCTGGGAATGTTTGCCTTTATTTCAAAGCTCAGGAGTTCCCGGCATGCGTTGCTATGTTACTTAATAAATGTTTCTCCCTGCGTGTCCTTTCCCATTCGTCCCATTCATTATATGTAACCGGCTTAGCTCGGGATTATGAATTGTTTGGAATTTTACTCAGAAATTACCGACTTATTGTATCATTCAAACCGCTCTCTAAAAACTGCTGGCATTAGAAGAACAAACTTTGAAAATTACAGCAAAATCAGGCGATTAGTTTTTAGAGTATGTATATACTTAGAAAGAAGAGGTAAAATATTAAAAACAATGAAAGCGCTCAATCCGCTAGGTAAAAATATCATTTAAATTGCTGAATGTAATTTTTTTTTTCAAAAACAATTATAAAGAGTACCTAATCATTTTAAAAATAATTCAACCACAAATGCTAATTCCTGATCTGTTCTAGAAATGTTTAAAATTGTGTAATTTTAAGACCGTCATTAAAACTCACATTACAATGCATTTAAAATAGTGGTATGTATTTTAGACAAAGGAAAAACTGTCAAACAAAGAAGTTTAGTTTTGTGTAGGTATATGTATTATTTCAAAGTGGAACGCGTAACATAATCTAACACCAAACGAAACAGCAATAACAATAATTATACTTGAGAAACATGATGTTCTCAAAATAATAACAAAAATGTGGCAACACAAAGACAAACACTTACCCCAGTGAATTCTTTGTATCTATTGTTTTATAATAAAAAGATTCACCAGGGATCGAACCTAGGACCCCTACTCTTTATCTTCATCAACGACATTGGCGAGACCATTTGGAAACTTTCTTTTGACGAATCGAAGATTTTCATAAAAAAATGAAACATTAGAATCAAGGTTATATATTTGGGCAGTTCAGAAAGCAAAAGCTAACCGTGTCTTGCATATTGCTTAAAGTTATTTATAGAGTATGTATTTAATTAAACATTTTTACTGCACCATCGTCTTGTCATGCTACTCTGTGCTAGAACAACTGTTCTGCCGCGTGGTATCTTGAATACAGAATAAGAGCTTACCAATATGTGAAGAGCGAAAGTATGTTACCACCTTTCCTGGGGCTCTTCTTCCTATCATGGGGGTAGAATCCTGGGTCCATATTTTAAATAGGTCCCCAGCACGCACCAAATAAAAATCCTAGAAAAAATTTACAAAAATGATAACATTGCATTATTATGTTAATAAAAGATATTGGAAAAGTCGCTGTGTTAAATTAAATGTGAATATGGTGATAGGAAGATACTGGTAAATCATTTTAAAGAGACCTATTCATGGCCTATGTAATATTTGGGGATGATGTGTGGAGGATCTTTTTAGAAAAGGAGGGAAGCGATGTAACGAATGAAGCGAACCACTTGGGGTGACCTATGGCAGAGGTGTTGGTCACCCAATAAACAGTTCCCGGGGTGGCTGTTCCCATACCGGCCTCTCAAATTGATTGGTGGTTCACCGTAAATTGTGTGGTGGTTAATTAAATGGATAAAACCAGATAAAATGGCATAGAATCCACTTACTAGTACCTATTCTGAGACATTTTCTAGAAACATAATATAAAAAATGTATATGTATTTGTAGGTCTAAACAAAATTAAAATTACTAAGTAAATTAAATAATAATAAATTATAACAATTACTTTCTTCACTGACTTGTTTAAATGGTTAATATCTCCAGTACCACAAAGTTTAATTTAAACAGGAGCGTTCGGCTTGGAGGATGTCAGATTATAAGTAACTTATCACTGATTTTATATTAATTTTGAAAAACTTCCATTACTGTTTTTTGATTCAGGTAAGATTGACTATGTTCAGCTAGGAAAATTTATTTTCACGTGTGACAGCTGTTTCACCATCGGACCGCGTTGTTCAACTAATCTAATAAATTAAGCGATCTAATATTTTATTAATTTTGGCTTAAAAAATTAACAAATTGATATGACCCGTCAATCATTTGGTCAATTTGCCAGACAGAGGTGTATACCAGATAAAACCAAATCGTTATCTAAACAATTTCCGATATTATTGTTTATAGCCAAAGTATTATGATATTTTATGTTATCTTTGGAATAAGTATTTTAGTAGGTGACCTACAACCGTTTAAAAAGTGGATTCAAAAGTAACTTAGATTGTAATGTTTAATTTGTTTGTGAAAATCTTTGATTCATCAAAAGGAAGGTTCCAAATGATCTGAACAATGTCATTTATGAATAACAGAAAGAGTAGAGGTCCTAGGTTCGATCCCTGGTGAATTCGGATGCGTATGAATGAATGATTTTTTTTATATGTTTAGGTTTGTATTGGGGTTAATTATATGAGGTTAGTATAATAAAACAATAGAGACGATATATGGTATTATACTTAAGTATACTTAAAGTGGCAAATAAATAAATTCTTACATTATTAAAATCCATTCCAAAAACAACAAAAATAAATAAAAAAATTTACACAATAGTGGTTGTACAGTGTTTAATGTGTTTGTACATAAATAAACCAGTCATTGTTTGAATAATGATATGTGCGGTTGTAGGATAAGTATTTATATAATAAAACATGAACGTACCAATGGATGATTAGCTTAGGACTATTAATAGTTCTCATTACCACTTAAAAGCACTACAGGATAGGCGTATAATAAATAAAACTCTTGTGTTCTTGTTCGTAATAAATGTATTGGTACAGTATTTTTTTTTTTTAATTTGCATTAGATGAGTGCTTATCTTCGTCCGTAAAAGAAGGTGTCGTATTGTAGCAAACTTTCACACGGCACAATGAAACCTCAGATAAATTATGACCGGACCTGATAACAGTTTTATCGCAATAATATTAAATTGGACACAGGTAGGCATATTGTACAAAAAACACATCAATTTATTTAAAATGTTCATTTTGTAACTTGACACATTCAATTGCTCGTTTCTTCAATGTTGTTAGTTGGTGTATTTTAACTTACAAATAAAATAAAAAAAATAAGAAAGCAATTTAAAACTTTTTTCTCCGATTGCTCGACATTTTTTGGTGATCATTTTGAATATTTTTCGCCCAAATTAAAAAAAATCATACCTCTGAATTTTAATATCGAGACAAACACACTGATTATAGTTCTACATAGCCAATGAATTCACCAATCTTTTGTCCATTATCACATATTCGTAGGATTTATAAAAAAAATATTATAAAATCGTAAACTTCTACTTATTACTTACAAATGAGGAAAAATTTGCAAAAATTGGCAGCAAAGCAATCCAAAGTATTTTAAATAGTGCCATATTGTGGCAAAAAGCGCTCCAGTGGATATAATAATAAGTAAGCAAATTGTGTTCCTGTTCATAATGATAGTCGAGTAAAAAGATAAGATAGAATGAACTTTCAATGTGCAGTCATTGTAATATTTTTTCAACTACCTTTTTCTGAAATTAATGAAGGTGTCGTATTGTACCAAATTTTTACACGGCACTATTGAATCATTCAGATAACGTATATTAATTTTGTAATCCGACACCTTTATTATTCTTTATCATTTTCTCATTACAAATTAACACAATTGATTAAAATCTTATCTCAAATCTGTCACGAATGGATACAATCTTTTGTTATTATTTATTCACCAATCAATCAATTTTGCCTGATTAATAGCTCCATTAGTATTATTAATTATATATACATTACCTTATTTAAAATATGTCTCCATAATAAATAATGTGTTTTAAAAAAATTAAAACAATTTAAATCAAAACACAAATTGGAATTTTGATACAGCGATTTTGCACACTTCGCGTTCAAATAAGAGGATCATTACTGTCTCTATCTGAATTCGAAAACTCTGTTAAGCCCAAGCAACGCTGGGGAATTCAGTTTGTAATAATATGATAAAATAAATACACCTTTGCACATTTTTCATTCAACGTCTTCTGTGATGGCAAAGTGAAGTTGACATTATGCAGCTGTAGACGAGATAAAATAAATTATTACACCTTTGCGCATTTTTCATTCATCGTCTTCTTTGATGGCAAAGTGAAGTTGACATTATGCAGCTGTAGACGAGATAAAATAAATGATTACACCTTTGCGCATTTTTCATTCATCGTCTTCTTTGATGGCAAAGTGAAGTTGACATTATGCAGCTGTAGACGAGATAAAATAAATTATTAAACCTTTGCGCATTTTTCATTCATCGTCTTCTTTGATGGCAAAGTGAAGTTGACATTATGCAGCTGTAGACGAGATAAAATAAATGATTACACCTTTGCGCATTTTTCATTCATCGTCTTCTTTGATGGCAAAGTGAAGTTGACATTATGCAGCTGTAGACGAGATAAAATAAATTATTACACCTTTGCGCATTTTTCATTCATCGTCTTCTTTGATAGCAAAGTGAAGTTGACATTATGCAGCTGTAGACGAGATAAAATAAATGATTACACCTTTGCGCATTTTTCATTCATCGTCTTCTTTGATGGCAAAGTGAAGTTGACATTATGCAGCTGTAGACGAAATAAAATAAATTATTACACCTTTGCGCATTTTTCATTCATCGTCTTCTTTGATGGCAAAGGGAAGTTGACATTATGCAGCTGTAGACGAGATAAAATAAATTATTACACCTTTGCGCATTTTTCATTCATCGTCTTCTGTGATGGCAAAGTGAAGTTGACATTATGCAGCTGTAGACGAGATAAAATAAATTATTACATCTTTGCACATTTTCTGTCATGTAAAAAGTGAACTTGTGACGGGTTTATTAAATAAATGCACTATTTTTAAGGTGAATGGTGTTGTGCTAAACACTTTGTTTAGCAAGTTAAAAAAGCAATTATTTTGTACTTCAAGTACTGGGTTGCTACCTCCTTCCTTCTTGTATTTGTATGATATAGTGTCAATTCTTAGTAATAATAATACACGTAAGATGACTTATTTTTTTAATAATAAAAAATAAAAAATTTCGTATCATCCAATTTAATGTAGATCTGAATATAATGGAATCTTTTGGTTAAATTATCATCAACTTACTGAACTACGCGTGAAGTGAAATTTTGCAATAAAAATGCGTGATAAAAATTATTAAAATACGTACAATAACAAAAATTGACGAATATTAATGTTTGCTTTATTAGTATGTGATAAGCATGTGTTTTTTTGTCTTTTTTAGACTTTTTTTCACCTGCCCACACCCTCACTGTGTCATCTCAATGCCTCCTAATTTTCTCTGGGTCTTCTACTGCCTCCCTGAAAGTCTCAAACACGCAAGGGGGCGTTATCGCCCGCGTTGAGAACCTGTGACGTACACTATGCACACTTTCAAAATCGACTTAGGATACGTTCATAAATTAACTTAGAATGTGTTCAAAAACCAAAAACAATCAAATGAATAATCGATATAACAATGTGCGCTGGATGCCAGGTGCTTATTGCATCAAGTTTTTTTTTCAATCAAACAAATAAATTACGATTTTGGCGCCCCCTTAAACTGCCGCCCGGGGCAGGCGCCCCAGTTGCCCCCCCTGATCCCCCCTCGTGCTTCATGACGTTCGGACCGCTCACCACGGACATGCTCGCCGGTAAATGGTCACCTCAATTATTTATCTTGAAACATTGTAGGATTAAGATAGCATAATACAAAATCAAAATCGGGAGTAAATTAATGTGTTTTTTGTGCGATTGGTGCTTACATCCAATCATTATTGTTTGTTGAAGTGGTTATCAAGTTAGTGTAGTCATTCATTATCTTAGAGATTTTCTTTTGCTGTGTGAAACATTGGAACAATACGACACCTTCATCCACGAAAAAAAGATAAATGTTACAAAATCTAGACATTTCATCTTATCATATCATTAATTACTTCGCTATTAGCAACAAGAATACATTTTGTTTGTTTATTGATTAGCTGCCAAAATTTAAAACTGGTAGGTGATAAAAGAAGTGTTCAAGAAACACAAAATAATGTTTTATACATTTTATGTGGGAACATTTTATGCAGAAACATTTTATGTGAAAACATTTTATGTGAAAACATTTTGTGCAGAAACATTTTATGCGGAAACATTTTGTGCGGGAATTCCCACCGGATCACCGGTAAAACATTATATTTGTTAGCCTTTCTTGAAAAATTTTGATTTTTTATGGAAAAAACTGTCAATTCTTATTCATATTGCTTATTTACGGGCATATTGTTTATTTAAACAAATGATTCATCTTAATACTTTAAAGCATAGCTTGTAAAAAGCGTTTTTCCGTAAAATAATTAAACTCGCGCCATCTATGAATCCATGAAAGAGAATATTATGAATTCTAAGTATCACCACTACACATCACCAAAACTATTATGTACTCAAACTAGTGCTTACCTATTTTAAAAATAAATGTATTATGACCTTCTTTGGTGGGTAAATGTAAACGTAATACACTGAGCTGAACAAAGTGACACCAAAACTTTTATATTACACTAAAACCATCCATATCGGGAACACTCAAACAGATTGTTTTATATTTTAGGTATATCACAATGAACAATTACTATAATTGTGTACTATTTACGACAAAATATGTTTTGAATCATGTGTTTGTTATCAAAAGCTACAAACCGCGTGGGTTCTGGGCCCAACTGTCAATTACTGATTAGGTGTAAATAATAAACGAAACAATATTATCAACGAATACTTTATAGGACAGGGCAGGGCTGGCCCATTATTATAGGTTTTTTTTTAAAGTTGTGTTATTTTTTTTTCTTAAAATTTTCTGGCTTTCACCCTCTCGGCCATCATTTCAACATTATGTACTTGTATGCAAAAAGGGACAGCGAATTTACATTTTATTTTCAAATTTTCTGTGTAAGGTGACTGGACCATGGAAGGCCGCTATAACAAATAAACAGTTATCATTTCTTTATTTACTGGATAAATAAAACACACAAATTAAGTAACACTTTGTTTTATTATCTAAGTCATTAAACATTTTTTTTATTGCAGAGTTAACAATTATTGATTAAAATTTTCCTTGGCCTTGCAAGGAACAAGGCTCCATACAAGGCCGATATAACAAATCAGTTGTTTAATTTAAAACTCGAACACAAAATATCACTAACAGACCACTTAGACATAGCGTACAAAGAAAAGATAAAAACTCCAACAGTAAATACAAGCTTTGGACAAAGACACTATAAATATCATGATATAAAAGCATTTAACAGTTCAACACTTGAAAAAAAATTGAGGAAAACAAAAATAAATTCAGACACAAAATTACAAAATGGTATAGAATAGAACAAAAAAGACATTATTACCGAAATTTCATAACATGAAAGAATAAAACATATGAACAGAATACACAAAAACAATATAAAACACACATCACATAACAAACACACAACACATAATATATGCCGATTTTTTTATTCAATTTTATATTTTTAATTTTACTTTAATTTTTACTCTTATCCTTAGTTTGAATTTATCATAATTTTATGTTTTTATAGTCACAAACATAATATTATTGTTGGTGACCGGACAACTTGGAATGAAACCAACTCAGAACCATCTCAGAAAAGTCATTTAGAGTGATAAAAAAATATATTTAAAAAATTTGGTTAAATAAGCTACATTAAGTTAGGTTAATTATTTTTTTCATAGCTTTTAATGACTTTTCAAAGAGTTGTTGAGTTGACTTTATTCTCAGTTGGCATGGAACCATTTTTTTCTTATTAAATTTGATAGATATAATTTTTTTTTCTTGTATTATTAAATGGGGGCCTCAGCCCGGGTAAGCCACCCAGTGAGGCCAACATTACTGGATTATACTTTGAAATGTAAAATATTGCATCAAAATAAATAAATAAACTAACATTGTGACAATCAAAATATCTGCTTATATTAAACTACATTAAAATGAAACATTAAACAGTTACCATATTAAATTCACGTTAAAAAATACTCAACGAACATTACTTCAACAGTATCGTAAAACTAAGAATAATTATTGGTAACATTCGTGAAAATGTTTTAAAAATAATTTTAATGAGTATTATATATGGTACAAACTAAATATTTTTAGGTGCTTACAAAAGAAAATGATAAAGCACACCAGTTTTTCATTTGTACTAAGTCACCAAACGTAGCAAACCACTTGGGGTGATCTATGGCAGAGGTGTTGGTTATTAAATAAATGGTTCCCGGGGCGGCGGTACCCTTACCCGCCTCCCAAATTGAGGCGTCCCATAGGCCGTGATGGAAATTATTTTCCTTAGGGCCTCCTGTATTGAACTAATTTTAAAACAAAACGCCTGGTCGCTCAGTCCTCTCCTGACAGAGACATGAAAATGTATTTGTAGTACATTCAGTCAATTGGTAAGCATCGATCTACCGGTTTCAGGTCTTTAGGAATTGGTGATAAGTGCAACAGATAACCAGTTTGTTCTTACCTGTCGAACAATCAACAATCATTGACAGTTCAAGATCATTTGTCCAAATTAGATCTTAATCTATTTATGTGACTGTAATATGTAATGTATAGTGCATTCCGCTGATAGCTCCACTGCAATCTCCCACTCTTTCTCATAAACGATGCGTGTTACGGAATGAGAGGTCTCGAATTCCAACCGATCTTTGAGTAGCAAGAACATTCCAACTTTCGTGAATGATTGTGTTTTTGTAGGTACTTTCCAACCTTTCTCCATCTCTTTCCTCTTGCCGCGCACAACCCTAATTAATGGAGATTTCATTTGTAGTGTCTATGATTAAGACTACCTACTTGATTAAAATTCCACTGATTAAGAAATGTGTAGAGAAATATTAGAAATGTGTACAGAAACTTCCAAATAAGATTGAGGTTTGTTGAGATTTATTTATTTATTTTTTTTTTAGTAAAATATTTACACATTTATGTACATTATTTATTAAATGTTTTGACTGTCCAACTAGGATGATTCCCGTTTTAGGACAGTCAAATTAGGATAAGTGTGAATATATATGGACCATGATTTATACAAAAAGAGGGAAAATTGAGGAAATGAAAAGAAGAGAAAGAATAAAACATAAAATTGGAAAGTTAAAAGCGTATTAACATATTACTTTAAAAAAAAGGTTTATATGTATAGGTTCTTGAAAAAAAAGGGCTTAAACATATAGTTCACTTGTGTATGCATGGCATACAACAGTTATTAAAATGATAATAATAATAAATAAAAGGAATAAAAATATTTTTACACTTAAACATAAAGGGAACTGGTGTTTGCATTTCATAATGTAGTCCTATTAATGAGAACTATAAAGAGAACAGAAACAATAAAATAAAATAAACAATTAAGGTATGATTATTACTGTTGTATGCTTTGCATAGTTATCAAAATAATAATAAAATAAGTTTACTTATAAATGGCGTTTGCATTACAAAATAATAGGCTTACATATACATTTTGTATGAATATGAAATAAAAAAGATAGAATAAAATAAAATATCCAATTAAAACATAATATTAACTGCTGCCTTGTAGAATTCTAATTTAAAAGTAATAGGTACGTACATACATGCACATAATATGAACAATTAGAATATAAAAGGTATCTTTTGCACAGTTTATTTTTTGTCGGAATTGTTGTTATTGATTTTGGTTTGTGTTTGATTTCATTTTTTGTGTAGTAAAAGTTCACTCTCCTTTCTCCCTAATTGATGAAACCAAGTATTGGTCAATCTGCGAAGAACCCTTGTGCTTTCGTTTTTCCAAGCATCAGGCATTAAGTTGTATAGTTTTGGACCTAAGAATGAGAAGTGTCTTTGAGCAAGAGATGTTTTGGTTGTGAGTGGTACAATTGGATTTCTCCGTGAGTGTCGGGTGTCGTGAGAGTTGTTAATAGATGGGTAGAGGTGGCGTTGTTTATGGGTGTTTAAAATTAATTTTCTCATGCATAGTTGTCTAACATCCAGAACTCGTAACTCTTCAAATAGTGCATCGCTGTGTTATCTAAATGGTTTTTTGAGGATTACCCTTAGTAGCGATTTTTGAGCTTTTGCTAATTTGTCCAAAACAGTTTTTGCACACCCACCCCAACCTAGGGATGCATAGTCTAGAAGTGACCCACACATAGCATCATAGATGAGTTTCAATTCTTTTTTACGTAAGATATTTCTGATCGTTATAAACATGTATGTAAGCTTTCTAACCTTTGCAGTGACTAGTTCCATGTGTCCGTCCCATCTAAGACATTTGTTCAACATAACACCAAGGTATTTAATAATATCCACGCATTCTAATTTATAGCAATTACAGGTAGTTGAGTCACTGCATTTGTGTATAAAAATATTATATGCTTCCTTGGGTTGGCCCGCTTCTGTCGCACTAAATCGTATAAATTTGTTTTATATATCTATTTATTTGGTTTATATATTTATATATACTTATATATCTAGGGATATATAAGTATATATATTATATAAGATATATAAGTCCCACAGGGATCGGTTCTGTCCCCGACTTTGTTTTTGTTGCACATCAACGACCTTTTGTCATGTGCACCAATTCATTGTTACGCGGATGACAGTACAGTCCATGACAGCTTTTCGTTTGACAAGCCCCCAAAGGGCACACAAACTCCAACGGCTCGGAGGGCTTTGAAGCAAAGAATGGATGGTTACCTCGAGAGTGTTTTCTCTTGGGGTAAGAATAACCTCGTCGAATTCAATGTTTCAAAGACCCAATCATGTCTGATTACGTCTAAAAGGGATCGAAATGAAAATCTAGTCTCCTTCAACGGAAGCAATCTTCCGAACAGACCTTCCATTGATATGCTTGGTGTAACTATAAGTGACCAGCTCAGGTATGGGGGCTCCATCGAAGCCAGAGTAAAGTTAGCTTCTCAAAAACTGGGCGTACTGTACAGGGCCCGCAGATACTTTAATAGTACACAACTGCTTACCCTGTACAAATCGCAAGTGCGCCCCACGGTTGAATTTGGCAGCCACGTCTGGTCTGGAGCTCCAAAATACTTGAAAAATACCCTCGACTCTGTGCAGAAACGGGCGGTCCGTTTGATAGATTCTCCCATCTTAACGAACGGGTTGCAATCTTTAGAGCACAGGCGTCGGGTGGGAATGCTATCCATGTTCTACCGGTATTTCAATGGAAGATGCTCTGAGGAACTAGCGTCATTGATCCCTTCGGCACCGGTGCATAGTCGGGAGACACGCCAAACGCGCGCCCAACATATGTACACGGTTGACATTTCTCACATGAGAACGGGTCGTTTTTTCGACTCGTTCTTGAGTTCAACAGCTCGGCTATGGAACGATTTGCCGGCATCTGTGTTTCCTCCCTCCTACAACATGGGTCTCTTCAAGACCAATGTTCATTCCTTCCTCTCATCAAAAAGACCCTCCACACAGCATCCCAAATGACATAGGCCCTGAGGGGAATTATTTTCCTCAAGGCCTCCTGTGTGGAGTTAATGTAAAAAAAAAAAAATCTATATTAAATAATAAAAATATATATATATATATATTACAAATATTCATTTTTTTTATTTGAAAGTTGTGGTTGACATTTTCACTCGAGCAACGCTGGGTGCACTAATAATATAAGCATATTATCTTTCAATACCAAACTGTGTGATGTAATAATAACCTGATGGAATACGTGCTGGATGCACTGCACTGCATGCCCCGTGCAGCGTTACGAAAGCGGTTGAATGCGAGATGACCACCAAACGAGGTTGCATCATGCGCTTTTAATGTAACCCGCTGTACGTTGCCTACATTTGGGAGAAACCGGTTTGCATTGAATGCACTTTCTTGTGGCTAGATTCCTTGATTATATAACTGTAAAGAAGAACGTAATAATGAAAAATTTATGAGTCCAAAACAATCACATTCGTATTTATTGATTTATAGTTTTATTCTTAGAACTCCATTTTAATTCACTTATTTTGTTTAATTTAAAAAAAAACGGTTTATTTATCGACAAGTTCTGCCAAGTAATTAATATTACGCTTTTTTTAATTTGTTTATTGGCTCGCCAATGGAATTCATTACACACAGAAGTCAGGATTTATTTCAGTGCAGAAATTCTGGAACTAACTACCATATTATGTATTTCTCTTTGCCCTGAATACTAATGGAAGGAAATAACTATACCGAGTCAGTGGACATCTTCATTGTATCTTTAAACAAATATAAAACATTGTTACTAAGGCTATTCAATTATGCACAATAAATACTGTATATAAACACTAGTGGACTTAAGTGTGGACACTTTTTATAAATTTCTTGTATTTGATATTCATTGACCCTTTTTTAAATTACGTTGGTGTTTTAACTGTAATTATGTTTGCTAATTAATTCACCAACATATTATATTATTATATTTTGAATAGATTTAAATTTTTTTTATTAGAAAAACAAACAAAAATGTTGAATTAAACAACCAGATGGCAAAACTCAAATTCTTTATGAATTATAAAGATTTTGCACAATATTTCAAATAAACATTTAACGTTAGTATTTATTTCGTCGAAAATCCTTTTAGTTAAATAACTTCCTCAGTCCTTCTAGGCATAGAGTCCACCAAACGTGAAAAATCTTCAGGTTTGATGACATGGAACCATGCTTGAATAATCGCTTTAATTATTTCTCTTTTTTGCTGTGTGGCATGGGGGTCCTTGCTGCTGGAAATTGTATCTACCATGATTAAAACATGATGCTGGGCCAAAATTTTGGCTCCAGAATCTCATCTTGATGCCTTTTAGCCTTAATTGTGCCTTCTACCACTGCCAGTCATCCAAAACTATCTCTTATCATGCAAGCCTACACCATTACACTCACAGGAAGTTTCATTGTGGCACTAGTGCTTTCTGGTATCACGTCTTCAACTTGATTGCAACAAACAAATCTGATTCCATCACTCCCAAAAATGAAAATTTTGATCTGATCACTCCATATCACCTCTGCTCAGTCTTCTGAGGTCCACTTCTTATGTGTTACAGCCCATTTCAGCCGTTTTTGCCTCTGTTTCATGTTATTGTTAGGCTTTTATTATTCTTGCCCAATTTCTTCCTAAAAGTTACATCAGTAAAGTCGAGTCCAGCAGCTTTAATGATCTTGTTAATATCTTTGGACGTTTGACGATGGTCCTGCGGGATGAGGCAACACATGTTCCTTTAATTTTGTGCCAAAACCTCTGGCTTTTGGACGATTTTGGGGCTGCTTTTGTGGTTTTAGTCTCCTTGCAGCGTTGGCAAACCTTTCTTACTCCAGACTTGATAGCTTCTCTTCTTTTTGTGATTTCTTCGTACGTGTAGCCTCCTTTACAAAGCGCAACAGCTCTGTTTCTCTTTGGGCGACCAATCAGCCCGTTTTGGCGCCTTAGGGGCCAATTTAATAATATTAATAACTAAAAAAACTACATTACTTTTCTTTAAGGGGTGACTGACTAACGCGGGTGTAAAACTAATCGCGTTGTGTCTTAAAGGATCTTGATTAGAGCACACGACAATCCTATGTACTCTGTAATTTGTTTAGACAGAACACGAGACATTGCAGTGTTGTCAAAACTTAAAAACGTTATTCTCAAAAATTGGTTGTTTTAAAGGCGTTTGCTTCCAGTTCTCATAAATAGCGATAAGAATTTTGAATCATCATATGGCATGTCGCTTGGCACGTTTATTAATCAACTATAGCACAAGAAACACGAAAAAAATACTTAAAAAGGTTCCATATCAAAATTAGTTGGTTTTTTTATAAGACAAACGTCAAGATACAAGAAATTTCGAAAAGTGTCCACACTTAAGTCCACTAGCGTATATATTATTATAAAAGGGCGTTAATCAATAAATAAATAAATAATCATTACATTAGTTTACAATTTGAATATGTTTACAGTGACAATTCCAATTATAGGTGGACACACCATTTATCTCAATATTCTTAGTATGTTGTAATAGATTTTTGCTGCTAAGGCTTGTGGGCGTCTTTTGGTTCGGCTTCGCACAGTTAGTGTTGGTGACCATTTTATAAATCCAATAAGAACTGGTTCCAAAAATAGCCCATTCCTCGGATCCACTGTCATCAGTGTCATTCAGAGTAGCTAGTCAACGGGACAAAGTAATCTAGACAGGCAATGACGTCTTATGTAATATATAGCCGCTTGATACAAGTATGAATTACCGCCAATCTTTCCATATCCGGAGAGATACTACTTATTCACCAATTCGTAGCAGTTATACCTAGGAGGGACAAGTCTCGATCCGACCTGCTGACAGAAGTGGTGACATCTTGTGACAAATTCTTGAACTCGAAACCGAATAACAACGGCAGCTTTTTTTGAAATTCCACATACGTTATTTGTGGCGCGGCGCATATAGCGTGGCGTCAGACATGCACTCGAAGCCGGGTTCTGAACTTCAACCACGCTATTCGATTGTCCCATAATATTATATTATTAAAAACCAAATCAAACTTTTTTAATAATGATAATAATCAACGTATGCGATAATAAAATGTAAAAACAAAAACAAAAAACTAACTTTCTTCTACAACACATAAATACTAAACATGTTAACACCTCAGCACAGGTTCTCCTAGTGAGGTGTTCACGAAACAAACAATATTACCCACAAACAGTTTTACCTTCTCAAACCTACCTTACACCCAACATAGTTATATTAACATTTTTGTAATCCATACTTCCATAATCCATACTTACTAATATTATAAATGCGAAACTGCTCGAGTTTCTTTATGACCTTTTCAGGCATAAACCAGTAAAAAGACTTTAAAAATTCATTCACCAATAGAAAGCTAAATTATATGCGCAGACTATATGTTGTATATGATGGTAAGCTCTGGCGTTATGAAATTATAAATATTAATATATTATATTTGTTATACGTTTTCTGTCCCTAACAAAAGCGAGTTAATTCCAAATGTCAGAAAAAAATCATTCCCATGGAAACGATGTTGATATATTTGTGGGCTCTAAGCTGGTAGGTACTCAGCCCCCTGGTCAGCTACTGCCCCAGAAAATTCTAATATTAGAATATGTTTTGTTTTTATAAGCTGTAATAAATGTCAGATAAGAGTTCCTATATTAAAAATATAATTCGTAACGATTATAAAGACTGAATAATAAATAGTGTAATTTTGTATTATATTAACAAACTTCCAAATATTTAATTAAATATAAACATCCGAAATGTTTGTAAGTGCATAAATTCCGAACGAATGAAAAAAATTGGATAATTCTTTTTTTCTTTGTGAAATTTAGGTGGCAAGATAGATGTTTGAAAACTGAATGTAAGGGAATGAATGTATGGAATGCGGGAGGGGGTGGGGTGGGGAGGAGGCCGATAATGGATAAGTTCAACCGCTACAGTAATTTCCCGTAATACCATGCGAGCGAAGCCGCGGGGAAAAGCTAGTAATATTATAAATGCGAAACTGCTCGAGTTTGTTTGCTACGCTTTCACGCATTAACCAATAAAAAGATTAAAAATTCTTTCACCAATAGAAAGCTAAATTATATGCGAAGACTATAGGCTGTATACGATGGGAAGCTCTGGCGTTATGAAATTATAAATTATATTGTTATACGTTTTCTGTCGCAAACAAAAGCGAGTTTTTGCTAACGTCAGAAAAATATCGTTTCCATGGAAACGATGTTGATGTATGTGTGGGCTCTATGCTGGTAGGTACTCAGCCCCCTACCTACTGATCGGCTGCTGCTCCAGAAAATTCAAATATTAGAATATTTTTTTGTTTTTTTTTGGACAAGCTTATGTTTTGGAATAAATGTCAAATGAGAGTTCCTACACTAAAATTTCGTAACGATTATAAAGACTGAATAATAAATAGTGTAATTTTTTATTATATTTACAAACTTCCAAATATTGAAACAAAAATAAACGTAAGCGCATAAATTCCGAACAAATGAACAAAATTGGATAATTCTTTTTTTCTTTTAGCTATAGCATTATGAAATTTAGGTGGCAGGCGAGATGTTTGAAAACTGAATGTAACGGAATTGATTTATGGAATGCGGGAGGGGGTGGGGGGATAATTGATAAGTGCCAACGCTACAGTAATTTCCCGTAATACCATGCGAGCGAAGCCGCGGGGAAAAGCTAGTAAATAAATAAAGGGAAGAACACGTGGAATCGATGTTGGCGTGATTTTTATTTATTATAATATTATTTGCATGCTAGACCGAAACTACCTCCAATTGAAGCACAAAAAAATTTCAAATTAATCGCATAACACGTTCTCTATAGCTCTTTTAAGATTAGACCAAAAAACTTCTATTCATGGATCACTGAAGATACTGTTGAAAGTAGTTTTTGAGCGTCCGGATTACCAAGGTTGAAAGAATTGGTTCCAGAGGCTGAGGAGCTGGTGGAGGATGTTTGACCTGTGCTCCGTCTTCTCATCAGACGAGTGTATATTAATACTCAACCATGAGGAATAGTCAGGCTCCTGGGGGTCGCGGTACTTTCAGGCCGCGATCCTGTGTTCAATGATTATACTTGATGATGATTGATAACACTGTACTCTTATTTGAGTGATTTAACATTTATTTAAGATTTTAATAATTTACACAATTAGTGTTCACGTTATGAACGGAATAATTTGCACGGTCATTCTCGGAGCGGTGCCGAGATATTTTTCGGAGAGGTGACGGTGATGCCACACGTAAAAATGAATGTAAGTGATGCCCATAATACTTAGGAAAAATGCATTATGCGTTTCGTCATGAAGTTATTTTATACAATAGGTACCGCAGCTGGCGATCTATGTATTTTGGTCAGGGTAAGATTGCATCTTTTTTCTTGTAGGTAGCTTAATATAATAATATTCAAAGTCCAATGTTTTTAGACTTTCTCTTCAAAAGCTTAATAAATTCTATTTTTTAATCTGTGATACCGCACAGAAGTACAGTCAGTGTAACCTAACCATGTAACATAACCTAACCATTTGAGAACTTAAGCCTCGATTACATTGAGCGAGTTTACTTGTAGATAGTGAATTCGCCGGCTCAGTGTAACTAGCTAAATAGCAGATTGTAAACAATTTACGAAAAAAGTTGAAAGGGGGTCAACTTTGCTCGCTACTTGCTAGCGTGTACGACGGATGGCAAAATGGCGGCCCGCGAATAGCTGATTTCGTAACTGTCAAACTACTTCTTGATCTGGATTATTGTTGTACATCTAGCCGGCAAGTAGCTGCTAGCTGCGAATATCTCAGTTTTCTACAAAATGTCGCGCGGGAGTCGTTATTTTAGCTCAGCTTTTCGCTAGCTAGTTCGCTACTGAGCGAGTGGAACGTTTTATGTGTCATAACCACAATCGCACTCGCCGATTTGCCCGCTTTTAAATTAGCCGACTAGTAACTTGTAAACTCGCTCAATTCGAATTCAAAATCAAAGAAGTAAGTTGACCAGCTATTTTTATTTTGGGAGGCGGGTATCGCCTTGCACCGCACTGAGAAGGGGTGATCGTATATGTTACTCCTGGACACATTCCTACCCACCCCTCATATCTTTTTTCTTCCCAGTTCTTCCCCTCCTTAGAAAAAAACCTCCAAGCAATCCCAAGGATGACATAGGCCCTGAGGGAAACTGTGTTCCTTAGGGCCTTCTGTGTGGAGCTAACGTAAAAAAGGTACCTAGGTTGTTCTTCTTATTGGGGGTGACAAACACGAGCTGCGTGTTTACCTATTTCGAATGACATACCACGTGAAAGAATTGTCGTACGGCACAAAAATTGTAGGAGACATGTTTTTAAGATTTAAAAAAATATTTTACTAAACATCATTAAAAATAATAATCGCTTTTACTTGATAGGTAAACCTTTTGGAGTTCAAAAAAGTTTTATATTTTATGTCGTCATACAAGTTAGTACAAAATGTATTGAATAATGTTTTTTTTACATGATAGCTGCATTGGAAGCAAGTGGTTCGCTACGTTTGGTGATTTAGCAGGGGTGCCCGGGTTCATGGGATGAGGTTTGTCTAGGTCTTGGAGGTGGATGACCAAGACACACTGAACCCCAGATTCCTACCCACCCCCAAACCCTTTTCCTTCCCAGAACTCTCCTTTCCTTCCTTTCCCTGAAAAAACCCTCCACACAGCATCCCCAAAGATGACATATGCCCTGAGGGAAATAATTTTCCTCAGGGCCTCCTGTGTGGAGCTCATGTAAAAAAAAAACATTTTTTGTAACATTATAGATATACGCAAGTCGAGGTGGCAGAAGACTTTTGAAGAAGTTATTTGTATGTTGATATATACACTTCTATCACGAGGAGTTACAACTATGTCACGTAATTTTTACTACAAAAATATAAACACATTTTTTTTTTAAAACGCACACAGTCGTTACGTCTTTAGTACAGTAGATTTTAAAGTAATTATAAAATAATAATATTGGTAATTCTGTTGAATTTTCCTTCACTAACTGGTGGAGACAACTTTATGTAGGTTAAAAAGAAAAACGACCCATCTACCTATTTATATGTTTATTATTCTGTAGGTTTTTTTACCTTCTAAACTTTCAAACTCAGTGGGCCCATGGGCCAGTCCTCCTAGGGGGCCAGGACTCCGTATCCTCTGTAAGTTCCTAGGGCCCCTGTGCCTCTAAGTCCGGGCCTGACTACCCTTGGGTTCAGAACTGATTTATTAAATCATGTGCCTCTTACAAAATTTGTATTCCTCGATCCTCCGTACCATCAATATGATAATCACATTATTAATGTCAATCATTGATGTACATTAATGTCAATTAATATTACCAAACAGTTTCTTGTAAACATCTATCCTACATTTTAATTATTATATCAAACGCATTAAAGTAACCTTGTAAAAAGCTATAAAAGCCAATAAATCAGGAGAATTTACCATCAATGAAAGTTACAATTATCTAATTTGAACCATATTAACGAATGCAAACACACAACAGTTTCATTGGATCTCGTACTTTCAATCTTTTACAGAAAAATATTCAAGTGACAACTAAACTTCCTCAATACATAAAATAGTTAAAATTATGGCTTTACAAAACAGAAGTTGAAACATTAATTTATATCACAAACTCTACACTTATTATTACATTATACACTTTTTATACAAACAGAACTGTTTACACAAATTGAAATCTTGTTTTTGCTTTATATGCCCACTGTTCGTTTCTATCTAGATACAAAAATACAAAGTATTGAACTATATTACCCACGCACAGGCTGCGCCTTAGTGGGTTCCCATTATTCTTATGATTTTTATTATATTGCTTATACTAAATTTAAAAATTGGGAAAAATAAAGGAAAATAAATAAAAAATAATTTTAAAAACCGTCACATAACCCCGTCTTCGCAAACTGATCTTCCATAGGTGATGACTAGAATTATACACGTGTTGAAGACTTTCCTTTTTATTTGCATACTTAGGTCCTTGGATTTCAAGACTTCTTTCAAAGACCAGTATTTTTTCCATCCATTTGCTATTCTTCACTCGATTTCTTTAGCGGTTTGATCTTTGTGAGATACTATCTGTCCTAAGTAGATGTTATCTGACACATACTCGTGTGGTTGGTTGTCAATTTTATAGTTACTGGTTCAGAGTTTGTAAGCATTTTTTTTTGTCTTTGATCATGCTTAGGCCGACTTTCACACTTTCGTCGTTTAGTGATTCTATCATTCTTTTAGGTGCGTTGGGTTTTCTTCGAATAGGATTTTATCATCTGCAAATCTTAGGTGGTTCAGTTTTACGTTCATACGTCTTCTCATTGTTTTATGTGAATACCGCAGAAAATACCAATTGTTTCCTACCGCCTGTAAAAAAGTAAAAGTGGACTGCCAATGCATATTTATTTAGTATTTCAATTCAACACTGCCAATATATTAATATTTTTATGTAATTGTTTGACGTTTGACATTTCGGAGTGTTAATTCGAATGGTGACCGGACAACTCAGAATGAACTCAACTCAACACCACCTTTGAAAAGTCATTAATAGTGCTAAAAAAAATATAAAAGATTGGTTAAAAAAGTGACGTTAGGTTAGGTCACAGGCTACGATTCAATTTTTTTATTCGTAGCTTTTAATTTCAAAGAGGTGTAAAGTTGAGTTGGTTCTGAGTTGGCATGGAACGTCTTAGAATATGCCTTCAGTGTTACCAGTGTATTTCCACTTCTTATTTATTCCCTATCAATATCGGTTTGGCTGTCAACGGCGAAAGCGTGCTAGGGACATCGATATAGAATCATCGGAAATTACACCTATCAATCCAATATCATAAGGTTATCGATTTCATACAACTCCTGCACAAATAGTAATCTGCCGCTATAGTAATCCATAAGTGGGTATATCTAGGATGTACAATTACGGTGACCAGAAAACTCAGAATGAACACAACTCAACATCTCCATTGAAAAGTCGTTGAAATTGATGAAAAAATATATTAAAAAATTGGTTAAAAAGGTTCGGTTATGTTACGTTACAGGCTACTTTTCGAGGGTTTTTTTCACAACCTTTAATGGCTTTTCAAAGAGGTGTTGAGTTGAGTTGATTCTGAGTTGGTATCGAACCTTAATTACACCTTGATCGTGTACGATCGACAAAATGAATAATTATAACAACACGTGATAACATATTTTGAATAAATTATTGGTTCCGAGTAAATTATAATTTTCCTATCACTTATGTCTGTGTTAGAATTCGAATGAGTGCACAACAAACTGCGACTGTACTTCATGCACTATGTTGAATGGACAACTCAAGTGGTAGGTAGGACTTCATCACTTCTTTGAAAATTCATTAAAGGTGATGAAAAAACAAACTAGGTTATTTAACCTAGTTTAACCTATTTAGGTTTTAGGTTATGGGATTTTTTTTGTTTTGTTTTTAATCACTTTTAATAAATTTTCAAAAGGATTGTCGAAATGCTGTTGTATGCTGATGACACGGTGCTGATTTCTAACAGTATGGAAGATCTAGTCTCTAGTGTCTAGGATGAACGAAGTATGTATGAATAATGAGTTAATGATGAATGTAAGTAAGTCTAAAGTCATCGTGTTTGAAACGAAAACAGTGTGTGATATAGTTGTGAATGATGAATACTTGGAGCAGGTGGATGGGTTTTTGTATATGGGTAGTGTGTTTACAAGAGAGGGGAAGGCTGATAGAGATATTGAAAGAAGGGTAAATGCCGGTAACTCCATTAATGGAGGACTGAATGCCGTTGGCGCTAATAAAAAAAACTGTCAAAACAAGCGAAGCTAGCAGTCCACAATGGGGTCCTGGTACCTACCCTGATGTATGGCAGTGAGTCATGGAACTGACAGAGGAAGGATGAAATTAAACTGAATGCTGTTGAAATGAGATCCCTGAGGAGTATGTGTGGTAAAACCATGTATGATCGTGTGAGATTTGTGGAGATCCGCAAAGAATGTAAGGTTGATATGTAAGCATAGTGAGTAAGATTAAGAAAGGGACCCTCAGATGGTTTGGGCATGTAGAGCGAATGAACGAAGAAAGTGGTGTAAGAAGAATATATGACGCAAAAGTGAATGGTAGAAGTCGGGGACACCCAAGGAAGACATTGCACGATCAAGTGAATCAACTTGAGTCGGGCCATGTCAAAAGTCAGAGTAATAGAAGAGTATGTATGAGACGATGTATGAATGTGAGTGAAGCAAAGAGTGTGTGCTAGGACCGAGTTGTTTGGCGGTCCGTCCTCTCTGCCTACCCCTGCGGGAAACGGCGTGATGGTTAGTTAGCTAATTAGTTAGTGTCAAAATGCCACTTTGTTGAGAAAAAATTGTAGTTCCGCCTCCCGAACGAGATTACTAGCGCTCCGCTACGACATCAACCGACTGAATGGCGCGCATTTTAAAAAATGAAGTTATGCTGCCGCACCTGCATTAGTTCCATCCGAAGGTAGTGATTCGAATATAAATCCATGTCTTTATGATCGCAGTATTATAATACAGGGTGTTAGGGGACGTACTTGACTTACTTTAACCAGTGATTCCTGACATTATTAGGAATAAAAATATGAACTCAATTTTGGTATCTGGTGATTTTTTTGTCTTTTTTTCGTTTTTTTTTCTTCAAAATCAAATAAAAAAAATGCTTCTTACACGTGTCGTCATTCAGCCGAGTAACCGTCCAAGAACTCCAAGTACCTAAGTCAAGCCATATATATTATGTCAAGCAATTTGAGCAAAGTCTGCTAATAATAAACCATTAACGCATGATATGAATGGACTTTAGATGAGAAATTATCTGTACTTTATGAATACGCTTACACGAGATGTTTTAATTCAAATCAAAATCCAAAGATAAGATTAAAAAATGCAAAAATCACTAGTATTCCATTAAATGGGTAATATTTTTTTGGTAAAAATACAAGATAATGAAAATATTATTTAGAGATTAATTTGAGATATTTTTAAGAAAATCGTACTTTTTTGACCGTATGTATATTTGAAAATACAGTTAAAATAAAATTTAATTAAAATTGGCGGTTTTCTTTTTCCAATTGCTGGTATTACTGAATTGGCAATTTTTTTATATTGAAACAAAAAAGCGACACTAAAAAGAGACAAACACATACATCTATAGGATTTAGCCTGCGAAAGAATGAGATAGAATACTCGGTCTCCTCTTTCTTCCTCTCCCCACTCTTGTCTTCTTTAGTTTTCTAAAAGTTTTACTTCTGCCGTGACTGGACTGCAAACTTGTATTTTTGAAGTGAAAACTTCTTTAGCAACGTTGGGATTTGAAACTCGATGAAACGGAAACGAGCGACAGTAAAAAGAGACAAACACATACTCACTACTGTAGGATTTAGCCTGCCAGATAATGAGATAGAATATATCTTACCTACGAAGCGTTGTGCTCTGTCAAGCTGCGTGCATTCGCCGCTTTGATTATGAGCTCATTTTTCAAGGCTCCTTTTGGTAGAGATTATGTGAGTGATCTACCGCGTGATAACTGCTCTCGATTTTTATTTTTTTCAGCGATGAATTTTATGTCAGTTTTTAAAATTTAATAACATGTTGTGTTTTTGGTAAACAGTGAACGATTTGTTATTTTATGTGAAACACGCCCTCTGAGACCTAATGGACGGCCCCGAAGAACAACATCGGATGTGCGATTTCGTAGTTTTGAAGTAGAGCTGTTTAAAGTTTCATTTCTGCATTTTTACCGTTTTTGATATCAAGAAATTTAGCATTTAAAAAAATATACACTTATTTCTTTTCGTTTCATTAAAAATACTGGCTTTTAAATCAACAAAATAAACCCAAAAAAACGATTTTCAATATTCAGCAGATCCAACATTTCTTCGGACCGTTGTAATGTTCTTTCAAATGAAAGTAGGTAATCACCATTTTTTTAAATAACTCTATTATACAATCCCAGTGGATAAAAGATAAAGGGATAAGGCACTCGAGTAGCGATACGGAGGTGAGAGGTTCAAATCCCGGCTTGCGCATGTAAATTTGATGTGATTAATTTGTGTTATTTCACATCTTATTCAATTAAAATAATATATAGTATGTTTGCGGCAAGTTCCAGAGTGGAATATATTCTCAGTATCGCCCTGGTGTAAGACTGTCTTTCAGAACTGCTTGAAATGGCTTCTGGCGTGTTCGGTGACCAGATTTAAGGGTCTACTATTCGTATTTCGACCGATTTCTTACATATCTCCCTTAAACATTTGAAGTTTTTAAACTCTTAAAAAAATATATGTTATTTTTGAAGATAATATCTAGATAGGTTCCACGCCGAAACGCAAATTATATGAAATTCTCTCGATAGAAAAAAAATCGCAAAGTATGCTCCGAAAATTATTTAAAATAAGTCTATTTCTTTTATTTTTCAAGTTATATTTGTGAAAAAAATGTTTCTTTAAATGATACTTAAGATACGTTCCACGAGATTTTGGCTCTATTTTAAACGAGTCATGTTTTATTAAGCTTTTTCGCAATTTTCTCTGCTATTCTACGACTTAAAACATTAGCGCGCTCTGTCCAACATTCGTAATTACATATCTCTCCATCTTCTTCTTTTTCAGCGCCGTGCGTTTCAAGAGTGCGGCCTTAAATAGCCAGATACTTCCCCAACTTCCATTTCCGCATCTCCTTCGCCTCTCCACTACCTTCAGCCTCACAACATACCCTAATGGGTGACGCCGTGGTCTCACTGGCTTCAGACGGTTGGGAAAATTTAAAAAAACCGTGCGTTCTATCACTGCCAGTTTTAATACAGATCTGAAAGGGTTAGCATGCACAGTAATGTTGATAAGATAAATTGCACAATTATAGCACGCAATTATGTTACTTGTGTCTACAGACTTGTGTCACATGTTGCTTATAAAAGATAAAAGATCGTTTGGCTTGGCCTATTTTAGCATATCGCTCGCCATATATTCCCACTGGGAACGTACGGCCAGCGATATGCCGAAATATGCCAAGCCAAATGATCTTTCATCTTTATAGCTGCGTGTGACATAAGTCTAAATGACTAAAAATGACAGAAATACAAATGAAGGTCCATGCGATTACGCACGTATTTTTAATTTCTTTTGTTTTTTTTTTTGTGTGTTTTTGTATTTCTTGGGCATTAACTATGTAACAATTTCTAGCCTTTTTTTTGAAAAGTTTTATTTTTCAATGTACATTTGTTACTTAAATTTTATATATTATTTTTTTTTCCGCGACCGGTTTCGACACAACCGTGTCATTCACTAGTTTTAATCCTGCTATTGTGTCGAAACCGGTCGCGGAAAATATAAAATTTAAGTAACAAATGTACATTGGAAAATAAAACTCTTCAAAAACAAAATTTCTTTTGTTTTTTTGGTATATAACGATATTTATATATAACTAGTGCAGACACTACACTACATAGTACAACTCAGAATGAAATCAACTCAACACCTCCTTTGAGAAGTCATTAAAAGTGATGAAAAAAAAAACAACTTGTTAAATAGGTTACGTTAGGTTAGGTTATGGGCTATTTTTATTTTTTTATAGCTTTTAATGACTTTTCAAAGAAGTGTTGAGTTGACTTGATTCTGAGTTGGCGTGGAACAGTTGGGTCATATAAACATAGATGTGCAGTTTTTAAAGGCCTAAAATTGCCTACCTGAAAAAAAACAATTTTAGAAAAAAAACGACGAATTCTGATGAAAATTTATGGTTACTTCTTTTGAAATGCTGTAAATTTTAGTTGTTAAGGAAAGCGAAAAGAGAGGTTTTTTAAAAAATCGTGTAGACTGATTATGATTTTTAATAGATCTTCAGAATACTTAACATTTTTTTGTAAATTTATTTAATAACAGAATTTACTTTATTTTTAATATTTCAGTCAAAAAATCCCTTTGAATTACACTTCGCGTCAAGTAGCTAGCAAGTAGTTCAATTTTAGATTTTTTGTTCTTCACTACATTTCAAATTTCGGCTATCGATGTAATTTGGTAAGAAAGTACTTATTGACATCAAATATATCTGGAGAAAAGACCTTCAAGGTATGAGTGGGCTCTTGGCATTGAAGTTTACTTTTTCAGATACCTCGCGGTCAAAAATAATGGCGTAGAAGTCGGTATCCGGTCGTGCGTTACAGCTTTCGAAGTCCGTTAAGACGACACAATACCCCAAAATATGTTCAGAATCTCAACGACGTAAATAAAGAAGCCGTGTATACAAATTGCGATTCACGACCCGTGTATTGGATGGACCTACTGTCGAATATGCCCTATCAAAGAAAAGAAGAAGAAGAAAAATAATGTTCGAATCTTAACGAAGTAAGTGAAAAAAGCGTGCAAACAAATATACGCCCGTGGCACGGTGTATTGGACGGACGTATGGTCGAATACGCCCTAGCGGGCCTGAAGATTCGACCTTTCCGCCAGGTTCATTTTAATTCATTCTGAAGAACGTGTTACTAATATTTAAGACGTTTCTAAACGAATCCCTCCAGAAGTTATTAATTTCGTCTAGAAAAATAAAATCTGGTGCTCACCGCTAAATTTATAGTTATACATAGGAAATAAAATTTTCAAACCGTTCTACGTAAAATATATTAATATGGTGAGGTATTGTTCTTATTAATATTAAATACAAAAAAATTACATCCCCGAGTCGCGGTTTGAAATTTTTTTTATTTTATTTATGAATTCGTCGGAATTTATTAAAATGTGAGCCTTGAGCAAACCCCCAATGTTGGGGTAATATACCGCCTTAAAAGAAAGGAGCCGACATACGATCCGCGGTAGTATTTTTGACATTGCGTGATGGCCAGAGTTACGTAATAGAAAACTGGAATTACCAAAAATTACATCATTTCAATTTTTCATAATGAGCCCCATTATATTACCTAATAGACAGAAGTGTAGATAGATTTATCTTAATTGTTCCATTTGCGGTAGATTTTCCCACTAATGAGTTAACAAAAATGTAACGAAAATGATTCATTTCAACTTAAACTCAATTATGTTCTTAAATAATCAAAGATTTTCCGTTATTTTTTTTATCTTTCTTTCTTATTAATAAGGAACTCCAGTCCATTTTTTTTTTAAATGAAAAATGACCTTATAACTTAAATAACTGCTATTTAACTATTAAAACTAACTATTTATTTTTATAGTTAGTTTTAATAGTTAAAATAAATGTCAAAGTCTTAATTTTTCAAGATCCCCGAAAACCATCGAATCTAGTGTGACGTCTTCATGACCAACCGAAGTATGAATTTTGTAGGCAACTGGAATCAGCTGATCATCGCCGGCCATTTTGAATTTCAGCATTGGAGCATTTTATGGACGCGGTGACGTCACGCCTCACAAATTCAATAATACCAACTTGACAGGGTGTTTTAATGAACTGTTTTAAAATGGACTTTTTAATATTTTTTTTAAAACTCTACGTTAAATGTTATTTAATACAACTTATATATTCAGAATCAGCTTTTATTGGTCTATATGAACATATTTTTTTAAGGCCATAATATTTTTCACTGGAGTTCCTTATTATGTTAGGATGGGCATATGCTGAGACGCAGGCCGCGCAGAAAATGCAGAGCAGAGCGAGCGGGTCAGATTTTGTATTGTACGGACGTGTATGAAAGTAAATTCGCTGCATGGCAGGTTCTCTCTGCGTCGAGTTTGAGCCGCGACGCAGATTCAGACAGTATTTCCCAAGAGAATCTCGCCTTTTCAGGTATTTGCGTTTTGAAAGACTGTTAATCAACGGTAAATTATTAATTTCAAAATCAGAATCGGGCTCAAAACTTGACATTCTCACAAACGAACATAACCCAACCAGATATAAAGCGAGGTCTCCTCCCACCGTGAACATGAACATTTGCTAACACATTTGCTTAAATATTACTATAAACATTGGCAATGGGGGCGTGGGCCAGCACCAGTTTACAGATTTACATAAACAAATGTATTGCTTTCCGTAGAAATAAGACAACGTCAATTAAACAATATGCGAATCAATGCCAAGTAATAATATGCAATCTACCTATTCCAATCAAAATTGCCCACGTGAGTTTTATAATACGGAATCAGGATGCGAGTTCAAATTCGATTAAGAAATGATTGCCTTGTTATGGGCGTAAGAAGGACCTGGTGTTATAAGTTGGTGATAAGTTAATCTGCAATTTCTCGTAGGTAAATATTTCAAGGAAACTAGTAAAGCTATAAATTATTTAAGGAGTGACCTATCGCGTTTTTCAACCTACGCAATTTTACATAAGTAAAGCCCAAGAAATTATCTTACATGATACGGGTTTTTAATATTTTCACGGCCAATGATCCCGTTGTCCTTTTTGTGGTGACGTACTTGTTGTGAAAATTAATCCAACGACATTGCAGTTTAATTTGAATATTTGCCCTAAACACTTCAAGGCTGTCCGCAACGTTGACTTGATAAGGAAAAGATGCTAAAAAACCAAAGAAAACAATCAAAAATGACAATTTATTGTTAGAGGAGAATATGGAATAGCTTAGTTAAAAAAATCTGATCAATTATAATTGAATCATTGATTAAGTATTACACATTGAAATATTTGGAAATATAGTTACGGAACTTAAAATGTCAACGAAATATTAAAAGAAACAAACAAACGTTTTCATTTTAAACGAAAAGTACAACAATAAAAAAAAAACAATATTAAAACAAGGCATTATGGAATACACTGATTTTTAAATTTTGCATGCAATAATCACAAATAAAATCAAAATTATCGGCTTCCGAACACTCAAAATGGCACCAATGGCGGCCTATACATTGGATCCACTTTTCTATCCCTCTCCTCTCCCTCTAGCCTCTGATATCCCAAGGTCATCGATTTTACAGCTTCCATGACTTTTATAATTTTTTTTTATTTTTTGCACGTCTTTCACTGTAACTTCTATGACATATTTACCTTGTATATTTATTTTTTTTATTTTTTATTCTAGTAAAGAAGAAAATTACATTTTCATTCATATTAACCAGAAATAATTAAATACTAATAATCAAACTAAACACCATTATACATCGCTACTCCATTTCATTACTCTGTTTATCAAGAATATACATTAACAATTTTTTTTTAAATTTACCCACCATTTTTTCTTTTTTAATGTCGTTTGGTAGGCAATTATATAAGTTGCCCCCCTCGTAACCAATGGATTGTTTACCATAGTTAGTGTGGATGGTGTTTAAATGTATGTTATCGTGTTGTCGTGTAAAGTGTTTGTGTACTTGGGATGTTTTAATGAATTCTGTGTTTGTATGTTTGAGTTTATTATTTATTTTGTATATAAGGAGACATGTATTGTATTCATACAGTTTTTTAATGTTAATAGTTTTGTTTCTATATATACTTTTTGTGGATGTTCTAGGCTTGTAGTGAAATAGTTTTTTGATTAACTTGTTGTGTATTACTTCTAGTTCATTTATATATGTTTCACATGTGTTTCCCCAGATTTCAATCAAATAATTTAAGTGTGAATGTACGAGACTATAATATAAACCTTTTTTAAATCTATTTGGCAACAGATGTGATAGCCGGCTGAATACACTAATTAAGGGGATGATTTTGTCTTTAATATGCTGTTTAAAGTCAAATGCTCATCAATGCACAGCCCAAGATATTATTCCTAGATCAGGATTTGCAGGTCGTTCTTTTCAATTTTTAAGGAGGAGGAATTATTTTACGGGTTGAGCTTAAGATCATGTGTCCTATTTTTTTTAAGTTCATTATTAAAATATTTGATTTGAGCCAACTGTTGATTTTTTCTAGGTCTATTTGTGCATTCTCTAGTAAGATGTTTAAATCTTTCGAAAGTACAGATTTGATATTTTGATGATTTGTTATTATGTTAATGTTCCACCTCAAGGTAAACAATTAATTACATATGTTTTTTTTCCATTCGTATTCGAGAGATTACGATTACAATATGATATATGACCTTAGGATTCTTACAGCTTAAAGTTCCGATATATTGGGATCACGGTCATTATTAAAAATGATCGCTAGCACACATATTGATAAAAATTAATGAAACTTACTAAAAAGCCTTGAATCTTTTCTTACAACCTACTACCCACAAGCTAAATACGTATTAAATTTGATCTTAGGGTCATGAGTCATGACATTTGGTAGCATCTGTTATATGAAATTTTAGGTGTTTTTTTTAATATCTTATTCCACAGCAACCAACAATTTCAGTAGGGTTTTTAGATAACAATTTTTCCCTACCGATTAAACACAAGACCTCTAAGTCTATAATAGTCAGGTAATATTTAGAACTAGCTTTTGCCCGTTGCAGGCAACTAAGGGGTTAAAACACTATGTGATTTGACGTGTGAACGTGGATGAAGCGAAGAGTGTGTGTTTAATAAAATAAGTGAAGAAAAAAACGATGTTTGTGATTTGTTATCCGTAACGTATAATTTACTATTGCAAAGACTCCACTGTGCCACTTTGGTCACCGACACTTTTAAAACGTCCCAGGAGCTTACCGCTCAATTCAGTACTGAACCAATCCAGCCGCAATGACTCAGGGCGTTCAGTATTTCATGTAATTCAAATTAGAAAAACCAATATAGCCTTATCTCGAAAAAGGGTCCTCGGAGTTTATCGTTCAATTTTTTCACTCTGCCCTTCGGATTGTGTAGGTTGAGACGCGTAATTTGATATCCATCTCGGGTACTGTAAGGTGTAATTTTGGAAAAAAAAATTTTGTATTTTGTAAATTTTTGAATTTTGAAAAAAAAAAAATTTCAATTTTGGAAATTTTTTATTTTTGGAAAAAATTTTGGATTTTGGAAATTTTCGAATTTTGAAAAAATTTTTTTTTGGATTTTGAAATTTTTCAATTGTGAAAAAAAAATTTTTGGATTTTGGAAATTTTTGAATTTTGAAAAAAAAATTTTTCAATCTTGGAAATTTTTTAATTTTGGAAAAAAAATTTTTTGGATTTCGGAAATTTTTTAATTTTAGAAAAAAAAAAATTTCGATTTTGGAAATTTTTTAATTTTGAAAAAAAAATGTTTGGATCTTGGAAATTTTTGAACTTAATAACTGAAAGTAATTTTTTCAAAAAACGGTGCTATAAAAATACCCACATGAGGTAAAAATTGCGATGCGCAAATGAAGCTGTTCTATTTTTATAAAGAACAGTAGTTTTAAATTCAGTATATTTTAATGATTCACTTCTTCAAGGCATTTAATAATCTAGAAAATGGAAAAAAATCCATAGTTTCAATATTACAATTTTGAGGTTTTACTTGTTAGTTTAAAATGAAAAGTATTCAACGGAACATAGACGGAAGTCGAGAGGTAAGGCTCTTTACCCACAATCCGAAGGTCGCAGGATCGAATCCTGGCGTGCGCAAATAAATTTTATTTGATTGATTTGTGCTATTTCACAACTAAGTCATTAAAAATAATGTAAAGTATATTTGCGACACGTTCCAGAGTGGAAGATACTCTCCGTATCGCCCTGGTGTAAGACCACTATTCAGAGCTGAAATATTGCTTCATATGGCTATAGCCAGGTTTGATGGCTAGATCCGAATAGACAGGTACGTTCCCACCCATCTCTCTAGCCTCACAAAATACCCCAATTGGGGATGCCATAGTCACACTGGCTCCACGCGGTTGGGAGCAGTTGGGACTCTTGTGCGGTATTCAAATTAAGATGGAAGTCAGTGTCTAAGCATTTATATAAGTAGGTAAGTTCTAGTACGGAGGCACCGAAACCGGTAGACAGTGAACATATGTCAATAAAGTGACTCAAAACCAAGAGAATAATGTTGCTAGTTCCACATAAATATATATATATATATATATATATATCTCACAATTTCTGAATACTAATGGTTTTATCAATTTACCTACCTGGGCTCCAGTCTGACAGAATAATGAGGATCCAGCGGAAATCAGAAGGAGAATCACAGCAGCCAACAAAACATACTTCTCTTTGCTCCCAGTGTTTAAAAGTCACGTAGCGTCCACAGAAAAACCAAAATAACCATATACAAGACCATTGTGAGAACTGTACTGGCATATGGATGTGAGGCGCTGACACTGACGGTAAAGATGGCTGAAATGTTAGATACTTTTGAAAGAAAAGTGCTGAGAAGAATATGTGGACCCCTGAAAGAGGGGGAACAGTGGCGCATCCGGCACAACAAAGAACTGTATGATATATTTCAGGCCCCTAGCATCTCAGCCCACATGAGACTCCTCAGGTTGAGATGGGCTGGACATGTACAGAGAATGCCGGATACACGCGTCCCCAAGAGAATTTTGACTGGACACCCAGGAGGAAAGAGAAAAGTAGGAAGACCCAGGCTGAGGTGGGAAGACGAGGTGCGACAGGATGCAGCACAGCTCCAGATAACAAACTGGAAGTCAGCCGCTGAGGAGAGGAGGAGGCGAATGTTGCAGGAGGCCAAGGCTCGATATGGGCTGTAGCGCCATCGGAGAGAGAGAGAGAATGGTTTTATTAAATCTAAATAGATATTCTAATATTTATTTTTCCAGAATCGAACATCGTGGAATCACGTTCAGATAAATCGTGTTTCAAACGATAAAAATGCAAATTCCCACATGCTATTTTTTTGTTACGGAATAATAATAGCAGAACGTTTAATAAATAACTGTGGTTCAACGGACTAAACGTT
The DNA here is from genome assembly GCA_936435175.1 of Glyphotaelius pellucidus. Lineage (NCBI taxonomy): Eukaryota > Metazoa > Arthropoda > Insecta > Trichoptera > Limnephilidae > Glyphotaelius > Glyphotaelius pellucidus. Next base: position 12,659,493 of record OW386560.1, read on the forward strand.
TTTAATTCAACAGGTTTAAGATTTACATTCATTAGGAATGACCTGTGAAAATAAAGGTCAAGTTCAAGAACTGACGCACAACACTTAGGACGGGTGTTTCACAGAATTTGAATTATTCTTCAAATTTAGAAGTGAATTATACATATATGTATATATTTATACAGTGGCGTAACGTGGGTGTCAGCCGCCCGGAGCGGAGGAAAATTTTGCCGCCGTTATTATTTTATTTTTATAACGACCGCATTTTTTATACGACGCTTTTTATTTCGATTAAATCGATTTTCTTAAAAAAAAAAATCATGTTTTAAATTCTGCTATAAATTTATAACTGCTCTCGAAAATCGATAATGGTATCCATGTAATAGGATTTCTCATCTCGAATTTTTACAATGTTTATAACACAAGGCAGGTTTCAACTTAAGATTGATTTTGCGTTAGAGAACCAAAATAAGAATGTAAAACTTGACTAGATCCACCAGAATCTGAAACTTGTTATTTAATTTATCGTTATATTCTGAACACAAAACTGGTTTTAAATAAATCTCTATGGGGTGAATTAAGACTACACTCAGTACATGAAAATGGTTTATCTTTGATTTTGGCAGCACATTCATGTTAGTCTGCAATTAGAATTTTATCATTGCACTTCAAATAAGAGAATGTTTTCCTTCAAAATGTGTCGGGAGATGATTCTACAACGGAAATTTTACATTCTGAAAACAAAACTGGTTTAAAGTAAATCTGTTTGCGGTGAATTGAAACTATTCTCAGAACATGAACACAGTTTCTCTTTGATTCTGGCAGAACACACATGGTCCGCAACTAGAATTTTACAACTGCACTTCGAATTATAATTTTTTTTTTTTTTAAATAAAATAAAATAAATTTGAAAAAAGTGGTTTAAATCAAGATTTATCTTTGTATCTCTTCGTGAATGAACAAATAGCTGCAAAAAGCTAGGATCTGATATTTGACTACCATAGGAATATTATAATATAATAACGCGACAATTATCAGCTCGTCGCCTTAGTTCTTAAGTGTCCAAACGACTATTTGAAAATTTTACAGGAGAAGGTTTTCTTTCATTATTTCAAGGAAACATTATGAAACATTATTGTCTTTTTTCTTTTTCTCTCCTTTTCTTTTCGATGGATATGTAATCATCCATATTTTTATAACCTTGTTTCTATTTTCTTTATTTGTTTTCTATTGTTTGTTTCTATTTACCCTGTTTTTTATTTTTCGTCTATACTGTATAACTTGACTTTTCGTCTATACTGTATACTTGAACTTGACCTTTATTTTCACAGGACATTCCTAATGAATGTAAATCTTAAACCTGTTGAATTAAAAACGTTTAGTCCGTTGAACCACAGTGAAACTTATTTTTTAATATTTGATACCTATGTAAAATTGTAACTATTTCCTTCCACCTTGAATTGTAAGTCCTCCCGTCCTAAAATGAGTTCTGGAACTCATCAGGATTGCCGTTGCAAGAAATAAAACAAAAAAAAAATTTAAAAGTGTTAAAGATATAGCTATTTCCATAAAGATAAAGTTCTTATTGGTTTAAATAATTCTCAGTTCTTAGGTGATCAACTATTATTTTATATCTTCATCTTTATTTATAAATGTTTTGCTTCAAATATTTACACATTTTTTATGTATCTCAACTTATTTATTTGTTCTGATTGATAGTTCAATGGGGAGATTATTGTTAACTTTTATGGTTCGGTAAACACAATGGTTTTGCATTTGAGTTGTTAAATTAGGTGTTATAAATTGGTTTCCATTTCTCATAAGTTTGTGGTCGGTACTCCTTCCTGATTTTCTTCGAGATTTTTCACACTATCCCGATGGCACTCCCAGCAGGAAAACGTTGTACGGTGGGCAAGTACGTACTCCCAACCGATATACTTGCGATCAGGAGTAAGGCAAGGAGGGTGTATGTCCCCAATCCTGTTTAATGTTTACATGGATGAATTATCTAATCGCCTGGACACCAGAGCAGGCTGCCGTATCAATAATCTGTGCCTAAATCACATTAGCTATGCGGACAACATGATTCTCTTAGCTCCGTCGATCAAAGGGTTGAGAATTCTATTAAAAATCTGTGAAGAATATGCAAATGACCACAATATGATGTACAACCCCAAGAAGACGGAACTAATCGCATTCCACCATGGAAAAACTCTCGAGAAGATGCTCCCCGTACAACTCAATGAGGAAAACATAAGTATATCAACGAGTGTAAAATACTTGGTCACATCATCACTGAAGACCTCTCGGATGATGGTGATATTGAACGACAGAGGAGAAGTATCAGTGTATTGTCCAATATGATTGCCCGAAGATTTTTCCAATGCAGTAACCATGTAAAAAAAAACATTGTTCAATGCATTTTGCACTAATACATGCGAAACTTGGTGTAACTACCGAACCACCTCGATGGAACGACTCCGGATCCAATATAATGATGCATGTAGAATTATATTTGGATTCAGAAGATATAGCAGTGCATCGACAATGTTCACTGAACTAGGATTGCACGGATTTGCCGGTCTAAAGAGACATCGGGTCACTGGAGCCAGGATGCGGCTAATGGCTTCCGACAATGCAGTGGTGACCGCAGCGTTCCAGCACCAAACCCCACTCCTGAGTGAGCGCTGGGCCCGAGCTTGAAGAATAGAATTGATTACTTATTTATTTTTTTATATTTAATTTTTATATATATATATTTTTTTTATTTTGTTTTTTTTCCTATTCTATGTTAAAAAAAAAAATCTGTTGTTTTAAAATATGTTATAAAATATATTATATAAATATGTACAATCATATGGGACGTGTGGGATTGCACTATCCTCCCCACATCCTGGAATAAAACTTATTATTATTATTATTTTCCTTTGAAAGTTTTAAAAACGAAGGCCACAGGCTAACAACGATGAATGCAACATTTTTTTTAAGTTACGAGAAAAAAGCTAATGTTTACATTGAAGAGCTGTCTGTACTATTGAGGAAAAACTCACTGACATTCCATGGAAATTCGTGGATGTCAATATTTATTCTTGATATAATTGAAGCTATGTTTTTTTTTTTATTTTTAAGTTGACAAAATGCTGTGGAAGCTTGCAAACATAATGGCGGCAAAAAAACTTTCATCACTATAAGCCTGTGACCTTCAAACAAAAACTTGCTTTTAACGTATTGATTGACCAGTTGATTAAGGAGACATCTCCACATACTAAGTTTTGAGATAATGAGGAAAGCAATAATCGAATGCTCACCATAAAACAAATATTATTTACACAAATATGTTTTATATATTAAGTAATACCGGTAAGCATAACGGTCCGGTACATTAGTATGACATTTTTAAATTTTCCACAAGTAACCCAGAAAACTTTTTTTTGGTTTTTCTGCGTTATTTAGTGGTGTTTACGAGTAATCTGAGTATTGTTACAAATATTGGGAACACTTTTACATATAACTGCATATTGAACTCAAATTTTGATTTTCCGAAGATGTCTGACTAATCAACTGAACAATCTATATCTTCCAAATTTGACGATGAAACAATTTAAAAAGCGTTTTTTTAAAAGGTAGAATTTTTTTTAATATCATTTTTATTTACGCAAGACTTTTTGATTCAGGATTATTAAATTCATTATTACAACTTTAGACAATCTTTGATTATTTTGACAAAAAAATTGCTTTCTTCCGACACGCTTCATTCCAGAAAAATACTGTTATCGTTTTGTCTCTTCAGTACTTTGAACACATAACCTCAATTATTACAAAATTGGCGACGAAAAATCAACTTGATAAATATCTTTACAAGCAATTTCTTTAAAATGTAGATTCTCGCCTACCTTGTAATATTAATATTTATCGAGGCTTTAATTTAAAATGATAGAGGCTTAGAATGTTCAAAACGGTATATCGCCCGGTCACCAGATATGGATGCTAAGCGAACGAACGCGCTCTAGAGTCAAAGCTGCCGATATGAGGTACTTGAGAGGAGTAGCAGGGGTTGCAAAATGGGATCATATAAGAAACTCGACGATCCGAGACGATCTAAACATTGAACCACTGCTACTCTTCATAGAAAAATCGCAACTGAGGTGGCTTAGGCATGTTCTAAGAATGCCCAATGACCGAATTCCGAGGAAGATACTAAGTTCGATTCCAGAGGGTAGACGTCCAGTGGGCCGCCCCAGACACAGCTGGGCGAGGCAACTCCAGAAACTGTGTGAGAATGGGACTGCCATGGACGGAGGCTGAGCAGTCAACACAAGACAGGGACGTATGGAGGAGCCTCGTCGATGCAATGGGTCCCCGACCCGAATAGGATAAGGGGATGAAGATGATGATGATGAATATTCGGTAGGGTATAGTTTTAAAATCTATCATTTACATTTAACGAAAAAAGGGGGTTTGGGAATTTGATTTGTATACAAGACTGTTGACAAAAATGTTTCATTCCAAGACTGTTGAAATTTTGTAAGCTTGACCTTCAAAATAAGAGGAACTATTACTACACTATCTACATTAGCTTTCGAAAAACTCTATAAAACCTGGTCAACGCCAGGGTCTTCAGCTAGTCCTGGCTTTGCCTTGTTATTATAAAAATGCTTCATGAAAATGGTTTTGGAGGTTGTCTAATAAATGCACAATTTCGAACTGAAATACTAACTTCAATATACACTGGAACATTGCATGTACTTTTTGACACTAAACGAGCGAGTTAATAAGTTAATGAGGTCTTTAGTCATATTTCGGGGGGAGGGCGGTAAACTGCAGATGCATTGAAACTGACTACTGCTTACTAAATTTAAATGTTTTTGTTGGAAAGAAAACCACAGTGAAGTATCTTAAAAAGTTTTTTTCGCCGATTTGTCACTGTGTTGAGTTGTCATAGAATAAAAAATCAAAGTATTCTGGAGTTTTTCCTCATTGGAACCTAAATAATTATGCGTAAGTCTATTCAAACAGTTACTAACACGCACTCCCTCGTCATAATTTATTACCAAAATAATTCTCATTGGCTTGAAAGTGTGTTTAAGACTAACACGCACTCCCTCGTCATAATTTATTATCAAAATAATTCACATTGGCTTGAAAGTGTGTTTAAGTTATTCAAATATATTATCATAACTTATCGACCACACGTGATTTAAAATCAGGATATTACCACGATGTTTTTTGACAATGCGCAACGGTTATTCGTTTTTATGACATATATTTTATGACATATATTTTATGACATACAGGAAAATAAAAAGGATTGTTACTGAATATTAGAAAAAGGATCAGCGGAAACATGAAAGCTTTCCCTGTATTTAAACTAAATGAATGCTCTTGCGAACGGAAATAACTTTACGAGCTTGTTTAGTCAGAGAACGCAGTGCCAATATCATGAAGTCAAAGGAGTTCGTTAAGTTTTGCTGCTACGTACTAATATTATCTTTTTTATGGTTAGGAATTATAAATAACTAGCTTTTCCCCGCGGCTTCGCTCGCATGGTATTACGGGAAATTACTGTAGCGCTTGCACTTATCAATTACCTCCCCCCCACCCCACCCCAACCCCTCCCGCATTCCATATATTCATTCCCTTACATTCAGTTTTCAAACATCTCGCCTACCACCTAAATTTCATAATGCTATAGCTCAAAGAAAAAAAGAATTACTTATCCAATTTTGTTCATTCATTCGGAATTACGCTTACAAACAGAATTGCGCTTACAAACATTTCGGATGTTTATTTTTATTTAAATATTTGGAAGTTCGTTAATATAATAAAAAAACACTCTATTTATCATTCAGTCTTTATAATCGTTACGAATTATATTTTTAATATAGGAACTCTCATCTGACATTTATTCCAAGCTTGTCCAAAAAAAAAAACGAATTACAATATTTGAATTTTCTGCAGTAGTAGCTGACCAGTAGACTGAGTACCTACCAGCATAGAGCCCAAAAATATATCAACATTGTTTCCATGGAAAAAAAATTTTTCTGACGTTAGCAAAAACTCGCTTTTGTTAGTGACAGAAAACGTATAACAAATATAATATATTAATATTTAGAATTTCATTACGCCAGAGCTTACCATCATTTACAACCTGTAGTCTGCGCATATAATTTAGCTTTATATTGGTGAAAGAATTATTAAAGTCTTTATATTGTGTTATGCGTGAAAAGGTCATAAACAAACTCGAGCAGTTTCGCATTTATAATATTAGTATGGATAAAGGTTAGGGGGCTAAGATGTGTGGTTTTCGTATAAATCAAATAAGCATTAACACTGTACTGAGCAAGTTTATTGTAACAATTTACATCCTTAACATAATTTACATTTACAAGATATTCGTATATGAACAGTGGGAGCAAACAAGTACCTAGCGATTTAAGAGCTGTTGCGCCGTCGGCAATTCGGAACAGAATGGTTCCTGGCAGTCGATGACTAGGTGGAAATATTGTTGGATCGCTATTGGCGTGCGGGGAGCCAATAGGAATATATGATTCTGCGATTCAAAATAACGCGTAACATTCAAATAATGCATCGTTCGCCACCACATGGATTTCAAAATACTTAAGAGGTAAGAAGACTTCTATAAAATGTAATAAAAAATTGTGATTCAAAAATTTTTTTCAAAAATAACATAAAAATTTGGATCAAAAATAACGATAGGGCCTTTCGGTGCACTCATCCAAATTCAAAATTAGTACCTAATGAAGCCAATGTTGTTATTATTGTACCAATTTGATTGTTATTATTGATGCAACCAATCGATTGTATGATCATATATAAATATAAGTCTATTTAGTGTAGGTATGTTCACAAGTATTATAAATTGACTTAAAATTACTGCCTAAGGGTACGATCAGAGACAAAACTGGTTTCGGTTTTCAGATTAACGGCGCTCAGTGCACGGTTCCACCGGCGGCAGTTGACGCTGAGGTGTGGACAAACAGAACGCGGATAAAACCTGAGCTACCTGCGCGGTAGCCTGACAGCAGCTGTCAGTTTTTACGAAATGTCGAGTTCGTCACACGATGATTTTTACTCTTGGAGAATACTTTCTTGAAATTGAGGAATAAAACATTTGTTATTCATCCAATTAATCGTAGTAGAAAAAGTCATGGTGAATATCATCACTTGTTTAGCGAACTTAAGGCGGACGAAGAAAGATTTTTTAAATATACCAGAATGAATAAGTTTCACCGGCCGGCGTCACCGGCGAGCAGGAATTAAGAATTCATTCCGGTAAAACTTATCGGAGCCGCCTCGCGCGGACACAAATCTGAATCTGCCTTCACTATGTTCGGTCTGATACGTTGACATACAAACATTCTTGTCGGCACGCCTGCGCTAGTCGGCCGCCCATGCGCCGACTAATCAGAAAGCCGAAACCCGTTTTGTCTTTGTTCGTACCCTAACACAGGCTAGCCTAGTGAGGCAGGTTACGAGAAACCTAAATTTATATCTATTTTCTACTTTTTTTCTACTGTTCATATTATGTATATTATTTTCTGTTGTTAACCTTTTGTAATGTAACTTATAAACCACTGTAAACAAATACTGAATATGTACTTCTTTAGTTATAATTATAAATCATGCAAATTTCGTTTAATAAAGATATATATTATTTTAATTGTTCTCTAGACTTTATGTCCGGGTTAAATCTTCCCCACAAGAAAAACTTACCCTTCCACACACTTTTCCACAAATTAATAAATTTTTAATTAAAAAAAAAAGAAAGACAAACATTCCCGGGTTACGAATAACCCAACAATGTTTGAAAATCTCCTACTACCACCACAGAAAGCCGAAAATGTTGCTTGTGTTGTGATGGAGGACTTAGCCGGCCGAGGAATCGAACACGAGACGCCCGGGTGGGACCCAAACGCGATGCCCACTCAACCACCGACCAATCGATGATCATCTAGTCAATCCATGCGATGTAATTGCATCGTATAAGTATAATAAATACAAAACTATACAAGAACAACATGTCAACCTACCAGAGACCAAATGGGAAAATACTTCACCGACTCCAGATATTTTCATATCAGAGGGTTCGGCTCGATAGAACTCCTAACTGGACCGATAAATCCTACTGATTCCTCAATATAAATATTTAAAAAATCTTTCGTAATCCTACATGTGTTTAATATGACTGATTTTTGCATTTTTATATAAAGGTTCTTTGACAAATCCAATAAGCCTAAATTTTGAATGAGAGAGCTAGTTAGTAGCTATTTTATAGTCCGAGAATGCCAAATTCTTTTAATCTCATTTTTCTAAATCTGTATATTTCCTAATTTTTGAATATTACAGGAATTTGGAATAGCGACATCAATGATATAAGTTATTTTTTAAATTTTTTCATGTAAAACTATATCGGGTCTATTATGACGAATCGTTCTGTCTGTTAGTATAGTTTTATCATAATATATTTTATAAAATTCATTTTCTAAAAATTCGTATTCATAATATGGTACTACATTAGGGCAGTCAATCAAGTTATGTTTAATTACCAAACTTTGGCGAATTATTTTTAAAACCTGATTGTGCCTAAATGTATACTCGGAAGGCGCTAATATATATTATTATTATTATTATTATTATTATTATTAAAATGTTCTTTAATCCTAATGATTAGAAATATGATTTCTTCAAACTTCGCAAATTCACTTTGTGGCGTCATTATTAATTTAATGAGAACAAATAACTTTGTGTACACCACTATTTAATTAACAATATCGACACGTTTCAAAACCTATGTTTTCTTCGTCAGGATATTAACTTATTATAACCTGACGAAGAAAACATAGTTTTTGATACATGTCGATATTGTTAATTAAATAGTGGTGTACACAAAGTTATTTGTTCTCATTAAATTAAAGAAATATGATTACTTGAACTGTGTCCGGAAACTTACAAATAAGATCGAGGATTAATTTATTTATTTAACACCCAGGGGGCCTTTACGTGTTTGTAGTACAATTTTGACCATGACAGATAATTTTGAAACTTGAGAAAGAAATAATAAAAATAAAATTACACCTGATAAAAAATACACGCAGGTCATAAAAATACAAGAAACAAAAACTATAAAATAAAGCGATTGGATAGGTTTACAAAAATACAAGATGTGTTTAGAAATAGTGTTGGAATAAATATTTTACATCTTTCATTTTACATCAAAACTCGCCAAGTTGATATTAAATACGTGATTATGGTATTCGCCCAGTTAGTGTGGAACTCTTGTGCGGTATCACAGATAAAATATAAATAAAATATCCTGGAAAGAAAAATTATTTTTTTTAAATTATTTTTAAACTTTATGTCCGGGTTAAATCTTTCCCACAGGAAAAACTAAGCCCTTCCACACACTTTTCCACAATTGATCGTCTAGTCAATCCTCGCTATGCAAGTGTATTTTATAAGTATAATAAATACAAAACAACACAAGAACAACATGTCAACCTACCAGAGACCAAATGGGAAAATAATTCACCGACACCTAATTACCAAACTTTGGTAAATTAATTTTTAAACCTGATTGTGCCTAAATGTATACTCGGACGGCACTAATACAGAACATCCCGATATAATATATTCTATAGTTTCCGGAAAAGCCAAACATTTTCTACATAAATCATCAATTTGATTTGTTTCTTTGATTATACGCTTCCTATAATTTTTAGTATTAATAATGACTTTGTCTTGAATGACAAGCATAAATCCTTCTATTTCTGCGCTCAATTCTCCAATACTCAACCATTTGTTTGACGAAAGACAAAATATTATTATTATTGTATTACTTGGAACTTACGCACCGACTGCAGGTTTTATTCGAAATTGCAGTATGATTTAAAAGAATTCACCTTTTTTTCAATTTAATACAGTTTAATAATTATTTAATTTAGTCGCCTAGTCTCCTTCAACGGAAGTGATCTTCCGAACAGACCCTCCATTGATATGCTTGGAGTGACCAGCTCAGGTATGGGGGCTCCATCGAAGCCAGAGTGAAGTCAGCCTCTCAAAAACTGGGCGTACTGTACAGGGCCCGCAGATACTTTAATAGTACACAACTGCTAACCCCGTACAAATCGGTCTGGAGCTCCAAAATACTTAAAAAATACCCTCGACTCTGTGCAGAAACGGGCGGTCCGTTTGATAGATTCTGCCACCTTAACGAACGGATTGCAATCTTTAGAGCACAGGCGTCGGGTGGGAATGCTATCCATGTTCTACCGGTATTTCAATGGAAGATGCTCTGAGGAACTAGCGTCATTAAACCTTTCGGCACCGGTGCATAGTCGGGAGACACGCCAAACGCGCGCCCAACATATGTACATGGTTGACATTTGTCACATGAGAACGGGTCGTTTTTTCAAACGTTCATTCCTTCCTCTCCTCAAAAAGACCCTCCACACAACATCCCCGATGACATAGGCCCTGAGGGAAGTTATTTTCCTCAGGGCCTCCTGTGTGGAGTTAATGTAAGAAAAAAGTCGCTAAGCCGAAATCGAGGCCTTTTTGTAAATGTAAACATTTATTATCATTCGGACAAAATCATTTATATTTAACCTGTCTCATTAATGACAAAAAAGGTAATTACCCAAAATGTCAGCAGGTTACGAAACCTTTATAGTTCTTTAAGCACTTTTTTGGGCATGTGATACTTTGTCAGTTTAGCTTCGAAATGTCGAAGGTTAAAAAACACAGGTAATCATTAATCAAGGAGTCTCTGGACAGTATGTCAGTTTTAAGACGATCCCTAAACTTCGTAATTAATTGGACACACCTGCTGGCTGCTGGCATGTATCACATAACCCAGAATATATTACTCTTACGGGAAAACAACAATAAAAAATTGCGATAAATAAACAGATAAATTGATAGAAATGTGTTGTGGGTGTATGAATGATTCCAAAGTAAGCACAATTTTATCTTACTAGTACTGTTAAAATAGTTAACGGCCTCGACCATATTTTTTCAGAGGGTTAAAATAATTCCGCTGTGCAATAAAATTCAAATAAATAGAATATTTCTGAACATATTCGAAAAATAAAAACTGTTTTTGAAAGGTAATAAAATAAGCTTTCTAATTTTATGTAAAGAAAAAAACATATTATTTTGGAAGTATAAAAATTTTGCTTGCAAACATAAAAAGTTTTTATAATATCCCACCTTACGTTTTTTCCTGACGAAAATTACTATAAAATAATATAAAAAACACATACATATTGTATTAGACAAATTTTATTGTCACCTAATTTTTTGTCGTTCCGTGTAAAAATAATGAATAAAAAATTTCCGAAGTTTAATTTTTTTTTTTTAAATTTTTTTAATTTTAAAATTATTTTTTTTTTAAATTGCGATCTGAAACTTTGATTTCATAAAGGTGTACATTTTACTTATTTTGTCGTTAACTTTTAGATTTGAATATAGAGCGCGGTGTTTTCTCTTTCTAATACCGTTTATATCATATTTCTCACTATGCACCAAGCACAACGATTTCTATGAGACCTATATGAGTTGTTCCGGAAAGCGAACAAATTAACCCGAGAGGTAAAAAAAAATTAAAGTATCGAATTTCTTTCTTTAGCAGATATTCGTTTGTTTTTGACTTGTTGTTCCCAAAATTTCGATGAAATCGGTCATACATTTTCAAATATCTATTTTACTGACCTGTCTGTCGAGTCTGGATTGGTTTGGAGTGGATTGAATTGGCGACATCTGATTAGTTTTCTTTTAAATGAGTATGGATCACATATCTAGCGATTATTAATTGTATTAAATATTATTTTGTTATCGATTACAGTTGATAAGGAATATTTTAAATGGAGGTTATTTTTATTAAGATATTGACGTATTTATTTACGCATGTTTTATTAAATTTCGCCTTCAACAACTACTCGTAATCTTAAATAACCTAGCGGCCTTTACAGTCTGACCTCGAAAGGAAGTCTACAGCGAGGGCTCCCAAACTTTTTGAGGCTGCAAACTACTTTTTACCTTAAATTTTATCCGGATTGACTTCTGATGACATCATGTAAAAAAAAATTCTGTTGGTTTTTTTTGGTTCTTCAAAACTTTGACCATAAACCCTTTATGTGCTGATAAATCCACCGTGGATTTCTGATGCCTGTACCACAGGCATCAGATGCGCGGCGGGTCCGATCGGGAGGTGTGGTTGAGGAAGACCTTTTGACCTATCCAGCCGAAATCTCTCGACCCATCGCCTTGCACCGCAGTGGAAGGAATGATTCCTAACCATCCCTCATACCTTCTTCCTTGCCAGAACTTCCTCCACTTCACATGGATACATTGACTCCCAGATTCCTACCCAGCCCTCATACCCGTTTTCATTCCCAGAACTTCCTAAACATCATTTTCCTAAAAAGACCCCCAACCTTCGATCATTGGTCGATGCCCCCAACACTTAAGACTTGAAAGAGGCGAGTACTCATATGATGAAATCGAAAATTTTTTAAACATTTCTTCTTTAGAAAAACGTAAAAAGGACACTGATCTAATTTGCATATTCAAAATTATCAATAGTATTACTGACACACCTGCTTCGTTACAACTCATCCAGTTTAACATCCCTTCCCGTAGACTCCGAAATAATGAATTGCTGTTCCTCAATCAACATTCTACTATTATTATCTACTAATTATGGATATCATTCTCCTTTATCCAGAATGTCGAGACTTGTTAACGTAAGTCAAAGCATTGAATTTTTTGGTGTTAGCCTAAATGACTTTCGGCAGTCGATACGAAATGTGTAATTTTAAAGTCTTTTAAATCCATCTTCAAGCTTTGAATTGTAGTTGTCTTCTAAATGTTATTTTATGTTATAATTTGTCAATGCTCTTCATATATATGTACTTTCCTTTCATTGTCATCTCTTCTTTTTCTATTCATGTTATTGTTGTATTTACTAATGGCCTATTTTTCCGTAAATAAATAAATAAACACGGTGTCCCAAAGATGACTAAAGTAAAGCAAACAAAATTGTAATCATTAGGACCGACCAAGTTTTGCTCGCGATTTACCGGTTGGGAACCCTCGGTCCACAGGTTAAAACAAAGAGTTACCAGAAGTGCATACGATCACCAAAGGTTCAAAACCCTTTCCAAGGTGGAGGTGATCCAGTCTAGAGACAGGAGCTACTCGTACGAGTATATTTTATTGCACCGATTACTTTAAATGTACATATTTATGTACATCTACAAACTTTGGCTATAATTGCAAAGAGATTGGTGATTGCATATTTATTGCTCGTTAAAGATTTAATTCTTGGGAATTTATGGTTTAAATACAGTATTTGGTGGCCTCCGCGGTCGAGAGGTAAGGCTCTCGTCTAGCAATCGACGTGGATCGAATCCCGGCGTGGGCAAATACATTTTATTTGATTAATTTGTGTTATTTCACAATTAATTCATTTAAAATAATATTTAGTGTGGCATGTTTTTAGGTTTTCACGGCCAAAAAGTATTTTTGTTATTATTTTTGGGGTGTTATGCCGTGTTTCGCTACCTCCTTCTTTAGCTCACCTCCATCATCAGGCTCATCTGCCCTGATGATGGACACTGTAACGCTGTCCGAAACGTTGGCTAAAGAAGGAGGTAGCGAAACACGGCATAACACCCCAAAAATAATAACAAAAATATTTAGTGTATTTGCGGCACGTTCCAGAGTGGAAGATACTATCAGTATCGCCTTGGTGTAAGACCATCATTTAGAATTGAAACGTTGCTTGAAAATAGCTTTAGCCGTGTTTGGCAACCAGATCTGAAAAGCTAGGCACAGGCTTTTCTCTTCCATCTCTCTTCTCTATTCTCTTCAATCATTACAAAAAATTAAAAAATTTAAAAGTTACAGGGTTTTGAAATGGGGGGTCTCAAAAATATGGCGCGCCCTGGTTGACACGATTGCAACCCTCCTAGTAATCCGAAAAGAAAAAACCAAATTTATTTTTTATCCAAACAAATGCTGCTATGGCATGAACCTCGGAGAAGTCATAATTTTTTTTTCGCATTTTTCGTTTGATTTTTTTAAATGTATTCTTTAATGTTTAATAAATATTTGGTAAAATAATGACTACAAAAATATTATTGTTTTTTTATTGCACCTGAAAAAACACCTACAATGCATGCTTCTAGACTAGAATACCCCCTTAATTCAACCTTGTAAATGTACTGCAAATTGTCGTATAATGTCTTGCAGTTGCAAAAAATCAGAATTATTTTGTATTTCTCTTTCTAAATGTATCAATAACAAATGTCTAAATAAAAAATAGTAATTGTTTGCCCACTTTACGCACATTTCTGTTTAATTTCGCTGTTTTTATATATTGTATATCATTTTTTTTAAATTAATAAATATGATTTTATTACTTTTATTTTCGTTTTCTTTTTTTATTCAAGAATCCATCCTCACTTTTACCATTAGAAAAAACTATAAAGGAAATAATCATTAAGATGATTTAATATCATGTACTCAATACATTCCCTTTACAAATAAGAGTAGAGGAGGTAAAAAAAATGGACAAAAAAATTGACCGGCAAGATCCACATAATTAATCTTTGAGCTTTTTTTAACTCAAATCCATTGTTGGAATTCGGTCCTCACATTTTGCATACTCAACTACCTCTAGCGCCTGCACTATTAGTAAATTAGGGTTATGGGGTATTTTAAAATTGTTTTTTCCATAGCTTTTAATGACTTTTATTATCTTTCAGTTATATGCAATCTTTTTATATTAATAGAAGACCCTAAGTTTTCCCAGAAGTCGGGATATTCCCCTTTTACAGATTTGTTTTCTAAGTACCTTGAAAGGTAGTGTTCATCAATAGAATTAGCTTACATATATAATGCTTCTTAGCAAGGGACGGATTTTACAATTTTTTGTTCTCCGTTTCATTTGAAGAATATTAAGATAATTGAAGAAAAATAAGAATGATGAAGAATAATAAGAAAAATGAAAATAATGAAGAGTAATAACAATGATGAAAAATAATAAGAATAATGAAGAATAAAAAGAATAATGAAAAATAATAAGAATAATGAAGAATAAAAAGAATAATGAAAAATAATAAGAATAATGAAGAATAAAAAGAATAATGAAAAATAATAAGAATAATGAAGAATAATAAGAATAATGAAGAATAATAAGAATAATGAAGAATAGTAAGAACAATAAAGAAATAAGAATGATGAAGAATAATAAGAAAAATGAAAATAATGAAGAGTAATAAGAATGATGAAGAATAATAAGAATAATGAAAAATAATGAAGAATAAAAAGAATAATGAAAAATAATAAGAATAATGAAGAATAATAAGAATAATGAAGAATAATAAGAATAATGAAGAATAATAAGAACAATAAAGAAAAATAAGAATGATGAAGAAAATAAGAAAAATGAAGAATGATGAAGAAAAATAAGAATAATAAAGAATAAATATAATAATGAAGAATAATGAAAAGAATAATGAAGTATAATTTTTATAATAATAATATAATTTTACTGTAATAAAATATGACGGTCGGCGTAGTGCAGTGGTAAGGCTCTTGACTCGCATTCCGAAGGTCGCGGGATCGAATCCCGGCGTGGCAAACAAATTTTATTTGATTAATTTGTGTTATTTCACAATTTATTCAATTAAAATAATATATAGTATATTTGCGGCACGATCCAGAGTGGAAGATACTATCAGTGTCGCCCTGGTGTAAGACCACCATTCAGAATTGAAACGTTGCTTGAAATGGCTTTAACCGTGTTTGGTGACCAGATCTGAATAGCCAGGTACTTCCTACCTTCCTCTGCCCCATCTCCTTCCCCTCCTTACTACCTTTAGCCTCACAACATACCCCTATTGGGGATGCCATAGTCTCATTGGCTCCAGACGGGAGCAGTTGGGGCTCTTGTGCGGTATTCATATAAAAAAAAATTTATCATTTCTTTCTTTAATGTACTATGACTGTTTTTAAATAAACACATGCTTGTAAATGGCAATTTGTGCCGTAAATTTTAAATAAATAAATAAATAATCAGAATAGTGAAGAGTAATTTGGAAAGATGGTGAATTATGTATTTTTATCTTGATTTGGATTTGCAGCTTACAGCTTTTCCGAGCACTATAAACTGAGATGCGTGTGTAGGGGAAATTTGCCAATAAGAAATCTTGATTAAGCGGGTCAAATAAATTTACAAGTAACGTTATATTTTATAATTCAATACTGTGAATAATCTAGCGAGTATTGATATTAATACGCTGAAAAACTGGTTCGATAAAAATCTCCTCTCATTAAATACTGAAAAAACAAAATTTATCCCTTTCTCTATCAATAAATGTAAATCAAATCCAGAAATAAAAATTGTAATACATCAGAGTAAATGTGGTGGAACTAATTGTAATCAAACATGTTCTACACTTAATTCAACTTCCAATATTAAATATCTTGGTGTATATATAGATCAACATTTTAAATGGAAAACACATATTTGTGAACTTGTCAAAAGAATTAGGAAATGTATATATATATTTATCAGAATTAGAAATATTCTTAGACTAGAAAACCTCAAAAAAGTGTACTATGCAATTGTTCAATCTATATTAAAGTACGGTATTATAGGGTGGGGAGGAACTTATGATGTTATTTTAAATCCTCTGAAAATAGTTCAAAGATTGATAATTAAGGTTATCTTGAAAAAACCATCTACATTCTCTACTGAAAGAATCTTTTCAATATTCAAAGTATCTACAACAGACAATATATATAAAAAATATGCAATTCTACAGACTTTTAAAGAAATACAGCTAAAAAAATTACAATTCAATATGTCAGCAAGATTTCAAAACAATATCAAAATCCCTAAATTTAATACCAAGCACATCCAAAATACCTATCTGTATCTAGGTATAAATTATTTCAACAACCTCCCATTAGAACTAAAAATTATCGAAAATATACATAAATTCCAAATTAAATTGAAAAATCAACTGAAACAACTGTAAGGATGGGTTGTTTCAAAAAATTTGATGGATTCATCAAATATTTGAAGTTGATTTTCACGTTCTGTGTAAGTTCTTTTCAAGTTCTGTTATTATATAGTTATAGGACAGTTGCTTCACAATACTGAAATAATCACAGAACTTGAATAGAACTTACACAAAACGTGAAAATTAACTTCAAATATTTGATGAATCCATCAAATTTTTTGAAACAACCCGTCCCTAGAGTCCATTTCTACCGTTAATATTTCATTTAAATCTTGAAATTTATTTATTGTTATATCTCGAGTTTTCTTACATATCTTTTGTTATTAGATGCATTATTATTATTTTCTACTAAATTTTACATATACTTGGGCTTGAATTCCCTCACCAAACACAAGAGCCTTGTCTCTTTATGATGAGGAAATGCTATTGTTATGTTCATTTTACAACTCTGTTTAACATGTAAAAAAAAATGTATACTTATTGTAAAAACATACAAATATTTAATAAAAAAAATAAAAAATAAAATAAATAATAAACTTGATACAAAATTAAAATCGTAACAATTAGAAGGTGACACGAGAGGGAACGTAAAACAGTCGAACTGAGCGGACGCGGGAACCGGAATGAATTTGCAATATCATGCACTGGACCGAAGAGCGACTCTCAGGGATATCAGTCGGTAAAATTTAACTTTAGTAATGTTTTGAGGGGGGGTAAGGTTTTAAAGGCTAAAAAAAGTATGTTTTCATGATTTTTTTTGGAGATATGAATAATATTGGTTTATTTATTTTGGTTCCATGCCAACTCGGAATGAAACCAACTCAGAACCATCTCAGATAAGTCATTTAGAGTGATAAAAAAATAATTTTAAATTAACCGATAACCCTAACCTAACTTAACCTATTTAACCAATTTTTTATTTATATTTTTTTATCACTCTAAATGACTTATCTGAGATGGTTCTGAGTTGGTTTCATTCCGAGTTGGCCGGTCACCATTTATTTTATATACACGTTATAGTATGACATCTGAAGTATCTTAAAAAATTAATTAAAAATATCAATAGATAATTCCGTGAGAGCGAATCTCCTGAGGCACCCCGAAAATGCGGTGAACATCATAACTCGTTAACAAATTATTTTAAACAAAAAATCAAAATGTTTTGAAAAGGTGATTTGTTTTTCTAGTTAGTGACGAAGCGTTTTTTTTTTAAATTTTTTTGCAGCATGTTGAAGTAAAAAATGTGATTTTTGCTAAAATTTTCGGTGAATATGTTATTATAAAATGGAAAAAAAAAAGTTTAAAAAAAACGCTTCCTCACTACCTGTTGATTTATGTGTAAAAATAGAGTACAAAATTTCAAAAGGATCGGTAAAGTAAATTTTGAGTTATGATGTTCACGAACTTTTTAAAAAAAATTGCGAAAAAATCGTTTTTTTATACTCGAAATATGCTAGAATTGAGCAAGAGGACCGGTCGCTTGAAACGCTGTATCTTAGTTAGTTTTGCTCCGATTTACTTGAAATTTTGACACAACACTCTCGACATGTTGTACATTGAGAAAAAAAATAATGTTAAAAATGGGTTTTAAAACCTTACACCCTCCCCCCCCCCTTTTGGGTCGTTTAGCCATAATAATAAGAATAGTGAAGAATAATGAGACGACGGCCGAGGACAGAGGGCGGTGGAGGCTTATCCTGAAGGAGGCCAAGACTCAAATAATATTTTCAAAAATTCTTGCACTTTTAACATCGTACATTTTAACTTATTTTCCATGATTATGCTTATTGTTAGCCACAGAATGGTTCATTCCACCCCTGTTCTGAGCTCATTGAGACAATGAAATTCGTGTATTAAAACCGCAGACGTTGAAACTTTATGGTAATGAATTGAACATTACCGTGCATGAGTTTGAATTTTTTTTTTCGCCCATGGAAAAACACATTTACTCTGAAATAATGCAAAACAAAAAAAAAACAGTTGACCGCAGAAGTCAATTGCGATAAACAACTCTCTTACTCTTTATACACGTGTCTAATGGGAACTCTGGTGTCATGATCATAATAAATTCGTAGAATAGTTTACAACATCAATTCATCAGGAGCTTGGTAGTTTTCAAATACTATTTACTCTAGAAAAATAAGTCAAGACGGCGTTTATATTTTCAGATACCGATAGCTCAGAGTTAAAATGTCGTAACTACAAAATGGCAAGAGTTGGGAAATTGCAAAAAAAGTAACTGAAGATGTTCGAGTTTTAAGGCTTAAGTATGTTTGATACATGCAGAATATCTTTTACTAAATAATATTAAAGTTGTTTTCTCTAACAAGAATATCTTTCAAATTATTTATTTATGGTTTGAAACATTTACAGAGTGTTAAAAATTATTACAATATTAGAATTGCTGTCGGGATGTACAAAGATATTAACACTACAATTAGAAATGTTCACAGCATGAAAAATCAATATTTAGTTGTCACTAGGCGGAAATGCTTGCAGTGATAAGAGAAATAAAGATAATCAAAATGAAATATAATACATATTAGTGTCAAATATAATACATAACCTGCAGAGAGAGAGAAAAGGAAAGAAAGAAAAAGGGTATGGCCATAAAGCAGCTACATAACTGTTCTGCACGAAGTGTCATGGTAGGAGTTTGATAATTTGTTTTTTGAAATATGTGAGATTGATTGCGTAGATATCTGTATGGTCACATTCAATGGTATTATATAGACCAGGGCTTCCCTAACTGTGAGTCGCGACGCCCCGGGGCGTCGCGGGATCATCCCAGGGGCGTCGTGAGGCAATCTTGATAGCGTCTTCTACACGCACACTTCGGAGCGATCGAGTCCCGCGCCACTTCAGGCTGCCGTGCAGAAAAGTCTCACAGTGAACTGCGCTGTAAGCCTATCGGTCTTTACTTTTCTGCGCCTGAAGTGGCGCGGGACTCGGTCGCTCCGAAGTGTGGGAGACGCTAATAGGTTGGCTGTCTGTGCCGACGCGACCAGGGATGTTCTGCCCAAAAATTTTTTTTCCCTAAATTTCGAAGTGAAATTTCCCTAGAATTTCACATTTACGCAATTACCTACGTAGCCACCTGATTGTGTAACACTAATCCTGTTATTTGTTAATTAATATGATTAATTAATTGGAAAGATATAGGAACTTGGTAAATATACTAATAATACTGTGCTTTTCCAAATAAAACACTTTTTGCTACGTGAAATAATAATTTAAAAGTACGAATACACTCACCACTGAATTTCAAATTAAAAAAAACACTGCAAAATAAAAATCAACCGCAATCACCGAAAAAACGGAACTTAAAACATAAAATTTTTTTTTTCGGAGGTCCCATTTACCTTTTTAGATACAAAGGGAACGTACCCATACTACGTGACAAACTTTTTGCACTTTTTAATCCCCCCCCCCCCCCCCCCCACCGTGACCAAAAACCTTAGATTTTTCACCGGGAGGGGGGGGGGGGGGGCGTCGCAAAAATATGGCAACTTCCCAAGGGCGTCACAGTTGAAACAAGTTTGGGAAGCCCTGATATAGACGATACATTTGAGACAGTGGATCGAAGTATGCAATATTGTTATTAAATAATTCAAGATGGAATATTTTATGACTCCTTAAATTAAGTCTATTAGGAACTTTAATATAAATAATTTAATAATCATAACTTCTAATTACGTTTTATAGGTACAACGCTTTAACTCTAAGCCATTGATATGCAAAAAGGCGAAACCGGATAGTGAAGCCACTAAGGATGAAGTAAGATAAAATAAACACGTCGTATGACTGTAGTTGTAAAATACTGCCATGTAATGTCGTGATAGAGAAAGATAGTTACTGATTTTAGTAGAACTGAGATCTTTGAGTTTAGAGTAACCAATAGAGAATTATGAGAGACCAAAAAATAGCCAAGTGACATAGTATCGGCGTCTGCAGCTCTTCAGCCCAGAAGAACCGCAAGAAGTGAAGGAGCCTTGTCCAACAGGGAAATTGGAGTGATGATCACGATTCTCAACAACGAGGAAGACACTCGAGAAGAAAGATCTTAGAGACGTATGCATAGAATAATAAGCGTATTTTTAACGAAGTATGTAACCGAATTACGAATCAAGAGATCCGTAAAGAAACCAAGGCCGATGTGAAAGAAATGGCTATGATTAATAAAGGCTTTTTGTATGTTTACAGTGGTTTGGGAAGTCCCAAAAGACATTGCAAAATGTCGTGAAATTAAGATGATGAAATACTTACATTCTACATGATTCAATATATCAACTTGGCTAAAATGATTCAATTTGCCTGAATGAGAGAGAAATTGAGTAGGATTGTTTACAGGGTCAATAAAATTATATTATAGATCATGTTTAAATGTCTTATTAGATTTTTTGTTTCGATTGGATTACCCATGTTGTCGCTTTTGTCATAAATCAGCATGGAATTAAGCTATAATCGATACAATCCATATTTGATTACTGTGTGTGTACTTTACTGCTTATTGTTATTTCATACTGCTATATACTTTTAAATTTACTCATTGTTATTATCAAATTAACGTTTGTATAATTATTTACTCACTATAATACATAATTGTTTATTATTATTTACTCATAATTATTATGTATTTACTTTTTTTTTTTTTGTTTTAGGCAATTCACCCTGGAGAGAGTGCTTTGTGCCGGTAATATTTAAAATGGATAAGAAATTTCGGTTAATCTAATGGGAAAATAATAAAACAAATTAAATATTGGACTCATTTAGATCACTAAAACAAATTAAATATTGAATTCATTCAGGTTAATAAACTTACATAAAGCTGTATGAACACGAGAATTGTTAAGAGATAAAAGGTATGAAATATTAAGGGGGGACTGGTGTGTGATTTTAATAAGCCGGCGGTATATGTTCTTGAAAGATGAATGGTTTTTACAGTTAAAGAAAACGTGGTCGAGGGTTTCCTCTTCCACACCACACTGGCAGAACGGATCATCTAAAACTCTAATTCTAGACAAGTGAGATGCAATTGAACAGTGGCCAATTCTCATTCTCGAGATACATGAAATGAATCGTTTTGAAAGTTTTTTACCGTGAAACCATGGCTTAGCAGGGATATGGTTTTGAATTCCCGCATAGAAAGATCCAGTTCTTATTTTGGAGACTGCCCAATTTTCTTCCCAGGCACGAGTCATATTGGATTTAAGAATCGGAAAGACATCGGATATAGGAATTCTAAAATTTAGTGGAATAGTTCCGGAATCTGAACCAGATTTGGCGAGAAAATCGGCCATCTCATTACCCTCGATACCCAAATGGGCAGGGACCCAGGCCAATATCGTCTCAAACCCAGATTCACTAAGAGAATTGAGAAGATTTTTTATTTTACATATAATATTGTCTTCCGGATAACGTAAAATATTTGACCTAATTTTAGTTAGAGCACTTAGCGAATCAGTACATAGTAAGGCTCGATGAATGTTGAGAACCTGAATTTGATTTAGCGCTTGTTCAATTGCAAAACATTCGGCTGTAAATATGGAAGCTTCTTTCGGTAATTTATAAGTGAGATTGATGTTGAATTCTGGACTATATATAGATGCTCCACATCTTTTATTTTCAAATTTGGAACCATCCGTGAAAAGGATGGAAAATCCAGGGAATTTCGAAGCCACTATGCTTTTAAAGCAATCATCCACATTTTGAAATTTATTTGGGGAAGATAAAATATTCTTCCGAAAGACTGATGTTATTGTGTTCGGCATAAAAGTGATTGCCTTAAATGGAATATTGTATATAGGAAGATTGGGAACTTCTTGAAGATATTGGAGGGAAGATGATAGAGAATTATAGAGATGAAAACTTTTAATTAAGAGAGGAAAACATTGTTTTTCTCTCAATCTTTTGTTAGAATTCAAATTAACACTTAACCTATTAAGACTTTGTTTAATAGGATGATGTGATAACGATAAAGCCTTGAAAATATATTTATTGGCAAGGAATTGCCTTCTGAAATATAATGGAGGCTCCACACATTCCACCTGAAGCGCATTAATTGGAGAAGACTTCATAGCTCCAATAATCATTCTGAGGGCTTTTGATTGAATTCTTTCCATTTTCTTATCTAGATATTTAGGGAGTGGGTCAAAAAGAAATGAGCCATAATCCAAGTGGCTCCGAACTAGGGAATTATACATTAATTTAAGAGTGGTAGGATGAGATCCCCACCATACTCTGGAAACTGCTCGCATCATATTAAGTCCCTTTTCACACTTTGTAGAAATTATCTGAATGTGTGGAAGCCAGGAAAGTTTATAGTTCAAAAGAAGACCAAGGAATTTGATTTGAGTAGCGGTTTGTAGAGGCACATTATCAAAAGAAATTGAGAATTGGGGAATTTTTCTTTTGCGCGTGAAAGCCACGACCCTTGTTTTAGATGCCGCCAGATTCATCCCATTTAATGACAACCAGCTTTTAATATATTGTAAAGCCAAATTCATTTCCTTAGCTGCAAGAATAATATTTTTATGTAACAAATATATAAGGATATCATCCGCAAAGTAAAGACGCTTGATAGAAAAAGGAATTACTGAGTCTAGGTCGCTTATATAAATATTAAACAACAGAGGACTAATAACAGAACCCTGGGGCAAACCTCTCCATAGTTTGCGCCTTAAGCATTTAGAGGAAGACTCAATAATAATGGACCTATCTGAGAGCAAATTAATAATAAATTGGACTAATTTCGGGGGGATTTGTTTTTTAATTAGCTTTTCTTTCAAAACATTCAGTAAAACATCATCGTAAGCTGATGAAAGGTCAAGGAATGTGGCCAATGTATAAGAATTTAGGGATTGGGAAACTCGGATATCAGTTGTGAACAAACTTAAATTATCCATTGTAGATTTCTTTTTCCGAAAACCATACTGATTTGGTGAGATAATATCTTGACTTTCAACAAACCACTCTAATCTGTTCTTCATCAACCGCTCCGCTACTTTCATCAAACATGATGAAAGAGCAATAGGCCGATAAGACGAAATTTCAGATGGATTTTTTCCAGGTTTTAAAATGGGAATGATTTTTTGAGTTTTCCAATCATCCGGAATTAGTCCTGTTTCAAACATATTATTAATAAGAGATAAGAAATATTCAACCGCCATATCAGAAAATGATTTAATGAAACTATTAAGTATTCCATCGGGACCCGGAGCAGAGTCAGAAAGGGTTCTTATTACTAGTTTCATCTCATCAATGGAGAAAGGAGCATCTAGCCAGTTAGAGTGAGATGGATATGGCTTAATAGAAGGCATTTCTTCACATCCGGCCACTGATGGGGGGGCTATTTTATCCGCAAATCCTATAAGAATTTCTTCTGATATATGCTTGGTTCTCGGCGGAGAATACGATGATCCGAATTTTTTTAAGCTAGACCAAACTGAAGATTGGGGAGTTTCCGGAGACAGGTTCTCACAGAACTTCCGCCATCCAGCGCGTTTTTTATTTTTCAAAATTCGTTTGGTTTCTGCCTGGGCTTTTTTAACTGATAAAAAATTTTCTAGTGACATACACTTACGAAAAGAGGAAATTGCTTTTTTACGAGAGTTGACGGAGCGAGTGCATTCCTCGTCCCACCACGGAGTAGAGTGTTTTATTTTAATGTTCGCATTGCGTTTCGGGATGGATTTTTCTGCTGCATTTATAACCATAGAGGGAAACGTCTCACATTGCAATCTGATGTCTCCCGGGGACGATTTTTTTTTTAAATTAATAAGGTTATCTAGTTCAGAAGAGAAAGTGCTCCAATTCGCATCATTTATTCTAAATTTGAGATTATTTTTAACTGGTGGAGGATAAGTGTTAGATTGATGTTGGAATCGGATTATAATTGGAAAATGATCACTAGAGAGGGGATCGTTTAGGATGTCCCAAGAGCATTTAGATGCTAACGAATATGAACAAAGAGATAAATCAACAGCACTTTTCCGTTGATGAGGGGGGGTGAATCTGGTTGGAGATCCGTCATTTAAAAAACATAGGTTATGGGTATCAATAAAATCTAAAAGATTGCGGCCAGAACGATTTGTTATTTTGCTACCCCAAGAAGGGGAATGTGCATTAAAATCTCCAAGGATCATAAAAGGGGAACAAATCTGGGTTAAGATTGGTGCCCATTCATTTTCAATAAAAGTGGTAGAGGGAGGAATATATATTGATAATATTGTGATATCAGTTAAGACAGCTGCTATTATCTGGATATCGTCGGAGGGAGTATGTATATTAATTTGTTTAAACGGGATAGAATTATGGATTATCAGAGCCGTGCCGCCTTTACCATCCGGTCTGTCGTGTCTGAGACAATAATAACCCGGAATTCTTAAGTGAAAGGAGGGTTTTAACCACGTTTCAGAAATGGCGGCCACTGAAACGTCGTGTTCGTCGAGTAACTGAATTAGGTCAGATTTGTTAGCGAAGAGACTTCTACTGTTCCACTGAAGAATTTTGTTCAGTTTCGAAGTCATTGGGGAGGCAAGATAATAAAGATTTAATGTAATCGGCAGCGTTGGACGGTACAGTATTGTTGTTTGTAAGGATAGAAATTAAAAGGGTAATTAAAGTTTGTATAAAAGAATTATTATTCAATATTTCGGGGAGAGCAGGAGGGGATGTATTACTATTAATGGCACACCCATTGGGGGTCCGAGATTTGGCATTCCCATTCGGGCTGGTCAAAATATTATTCAATTGTTTTTTATCAAGGTAAGGAGTATATTTTGGGTTGGGTTTGACTGGCTTGAGAATGGTTTCTCTGTGAGAAGATGACGTTGAATTTAAAAAGGTGGTTGATTGGAAAGGAGCTGAGGACGATGTCATCTCTGCGAATGATTTTTTCGCAGGAGAGAATAACTTTGAGGCCTGGAAGTACGAAATGTTGTCGGTAGCCATTTTATGTTTTATGTTCCTCTGTCTTGTCAATTCCGGACAGGCTAGACTGACCGCGGTATGTGCACCCGAACAGTTAATGCAAATGGGATTATTGGAAGATTTTGGACATTGATCAAATGGGTGACCTTCTCCGCAAAAGTAACAACGTGGAGGGGAGCGGCATACGGATTTTGTATGTCCAAACCGGCAGCAATTGAAGCATTGAACAGTTGGAAATTTATAAACTTCGACGGGAAGCGAGGTATAATAAATAAACACACGAGACGGAAGGGATTGTCCCTCAAATGTAACAACAACAGATTGGGAAGGTTTCCAGATCGTGTTCCCATCAGTAGAATCCTTGTAGTTCAGTCGACGTGCTTTTATTACTTTCGGGGTTCCTTGGGAATTATTCAAAGCATCAACAATTTCAGCCTCTGGGATCTCCGTGGGTATTCCTCGAACGAGACCCATTCTCGTAAGGTTAAATGACGGGATGAACGATTTATATTTATGGTTTGAGAGCGAGTCAATTTTTTTTACAAATCCATTTGCGGAAGCGGCAGTATTAAACTCGATAGATAATTTATATCGCCCTTCCGGTTTAATTGAACCGTTAACAATACCAAGGTTATTATTTTTTGAGTCAAATAAGAATTTTCCAAAATCTAAAGGATGAATAAGTTTTCCTTGTTCAGTTCTCTGAACAATTACGATAAAAGGACCGGAAGCGGAAGCAGGATAAAGTAAGTCAGTACTTTTTGTATTATCGCTAGCTAAAGTACTTGTCTGGGTGTTACTATTGGGGTTAAGGTCGTTAGAGGTCGAGGTTTGTTGAATCGGCGGTATAGTTTTAATTTTCGATGGGATGTAAAGGCTATGCGATGGACGTCGTTTACGAGATGGAAGCGTAATAGAAGCCTGGCTAGTGGTAGATTCCGAATCAGAAAAATCTAATATCGATCCTGGGTCGGGAGGTCTATCTTCGTCTTCCTCCATTGTATAAAAAAAACTTAACTTTTAAAAATTAAACTGAAAAAATAATACGCAGTCTATTTCATTGACTGTACAAACAAAAAAGGATTATCCGTAAGTAGGAATGCAAACAAATAAGTATACGATAAACAGAATTAAATAAAATGTAACAATAATCTCTTATCTGTATGAGGCACGGGAACGGGCGAACGGCACTAAGCAATAGGTAAGGTACACACAACCACTGTTGACCGCGGCTCGAATCGGACTCTCATGTATTTACTTAATTTATGTTTATCTTTTATTTACTTTCTTACTATTACTAAATAGTTTTTTATTGTTTATTCATAATTATATTTTATATTATGTATTTAATTTACTTACATTTATTTACTTACTATATTATATTTATTCTTATTATATTATATTTATTACTTACTATATTATATTTATTACATAATCTATATACATTTATTACATACTTGTTTATTATTATTTACTTTTTATTATTTATCTAATATTATTTACCTACCTTTATTTTTATTTATTTTTTGTTAATACTCGTTAATCTACTGTTACTGACGGTATGGTCACTTTATGAATGCATTTGTTAAGCCACTGCAGGTACCTTGAACATGTTTAGTTTACAGTAGAATATTATTGTGGCCAACTAAGAGCAATATGAGCATACCGCCCAGCTGTAATTAATATTTGAGTAAACTATATTTGGTGTTTCTTGTGAATTTATGTGTATGTTTTTTATTTTTATTCCATTATTGTTTTTTATTTTTATTTTTATTGTAAAACTGCACATCCCGATACAGGAATGCCCTAGTGAGATGTACAGTTTATGTTTTTATGTACATCTATATATTTTAATAAATAAATAAATTGTCAGTCGATTTCAACTGGTATTTTTTTGGCTCTAATGAACACTTTCGTATTGATATGTTTCGCTACTGGCAATCCGGGCGTTTATTGTTCAAGTTTTCAGTGTAAATATACACGCCTAAACCCTTTTGCTGTTGATATAACTAGTGTAACCTAATTGTAAACCGAAATTTATTACTTGTACCAGGCAATGCCATGAGGTGGGTAGTGTAGGTATAACATACCAAGTGATATAATGAAAATCGTAATCGGGCAAGTATATCTACATTACTTTTTTTGCATAATATGCAAGTAATTAGCAAGTAATAATTAGCAAGTATGTCTTCATTATTTTATTTTTTTTACATGAGCTCCACATAGGAGGCCCTGAGGAAAATAATTTCCCACAGGGCCTATGTCGTCTTTGGGGAGGCTGTATGGAGGGGTTTTTTTTAAGGAAAGGAAGAAGAAGAGAGTTCTGGGAAGGAAAAGGGTTAAAATGGTGGGTAGGAATCTGGTGTTCAGCGTGTCCTGATCATACACCTCCAAGACCTAGACAAACCTCACCCCGTGAAACGGGGCACCCCTGCTAAATCACCAAACGTAGCGAACCACTTGGAGTGACCTGTGGCAGAGGTTTTGGTTATACAACAAGGTTCCCGGGGCGGCGGTATCCATTCCCGCCTCCCAAATTGTATAATACATAAATCCTGTTATTCTACATTCTAACAAAGAAATAGTAATCACATAATTTTTGTTAAGTGATTTTAATATTTCAAACTCCATAACGCCACTTGGCTCATCGTCAAGATTTAGGTAGATATTTTTTTTTCAGGTTCTCCATAAAACAGTAATGCACCAAAAAATTATGGAGAAGATTACAAAATTTAAAAAAAAGTGCATGGGGGCAGTTTTACTATGTTGTGACGTATGTCAAAAGATAGTTATTGAACTCTCTGTAGATTGACGATGTCAATGCTCAATGCAGAATCGTTAAGCAGTTGAATTGCTCTGTTTAATGGCGAATTCTGATAGGAAGAAGTTCTCGCTTTCGGAGCATAAAAAAGTGCTTGGGATCTCCCACGAGTATACACGTTAGGGACAACGAGTAAACACGTGCTGACAACAAATATTAAAAGCTGTCAGTTAAGATTTGCTTATTACTAAGCTTGTATATAGGTGCCCAACAAGTACACTCGAAGGAGATCCCATGCACTTTTTTATGCTCGGAAAGCGAGGACTTCTGCTTTTCAGAACGCGCCAATCACGAGAACGACTGAACTGCATTGGCATTGACTGTTGACATTTTCAATGCAATTTACAGACAGTTCAGCACTATCTTTTGATGCTTGTCACAAAATAATAAATCTGCCCCATAACCTTTTTATGCTTACATATTCCTCAAATGTGTGATCTTCTCCGTAATATATTGATAAATAACAGTTTTATGAAGAAGTAGTATTGTTAACAATTCAATGATTAACATCACTAGGAAACTCCTGTGTTGAGATTAATAACTTATTTTGTTCTTCAATAATCGTAAATTACTTTATGGCGTCATAAGATAATCATACTTATTTGTCTGCATATGTTTGTCTATTCTTATATTTTTTTTAATTTTCACTATACGTTTAACCTGACGAAGAAACCTTTTGTTTTAAAACATGTCGATTATTTTGATTAAATTGTGGTGTTTACAAAGTTATTCTCTTTGATTTAATTTAAGTATATTATGATCTTAAAATTGCAAACTGCTTAGTGCGTACTTTGTGATATTTACTGAGACAATAATATTATATGATGAACTGTTAATCAATTTGGGAGGCGGGTATAGTACCCTTTACACACAGAGTTCGGAGCGGGACGTGCCCCGCGCCACTTCAGGCCGCCGCGCAGAAAAGTCTCACAGTGAACTGCGCTGTAAGCCGTCATCTTACTTTCGGTCTTCACTTTTCTGCGTGGCGGCCTAAAGTGGCGCGGGGCACGTCCCGCTCCGAACTCTGTGTGTAAAGGGTACTATGTGTTCCGTCGCTCCAGGTTCCAATTATTGGATAACCAACACTCTATACCAGGGGTCGGCAGTTTGTCAAGTTAGAAGAGCCAATTTTACGATTTGCTTTGTGTTACCTACATTCTTACTGTAATATCAAACTTCTGTCCGTTTAAATGTTTCTATGAACAGATTGGCGCATAGATTTCTCATTAAATTAAAACCAGTTTTGTGTTCAGAATGCAAAAAACAACCGTTCGGCGGCTCCATCTCATAAGGCTGGTTGAGTAGAGGTAAAATTGCAATTGATGTCTGAAGGGTCGAAAAGCCGAAGAGCCGCAGATTCCGACCCCTGCCCTACACCAACTGTCATAGGTCGCCCCAAGCAGTTCGCTTGGTGTGATTTATCAGGGGTGCCTTCGCCTGTTGGTCTCTAAGTCGCCTACTGCGTGGCGGGCCGGATCGGGAGAGACTGGTTAAGATACCTTTTCGTTAGTTCTTTCGAGACTTTCTTCGTCAAGAGACCTCTCCATGCGGACTCCTCCGCCTTGCACCGCAGTAGGAGGGTGGATTCATACGTCTGTCACTCCTGGACGCATTGACCGCCAGATTCTTACCACCCCGTCATGTATTTTCCTTCCCAGAACTTCCTCTCTTTCCTATCCATAAAAAACCCTCCACGCAGCATCCCTAGAGATGCTATAGGCCCTGAGGGATTTGTTCTCTCAGGGTCTCTCAGCGGTGACAGTTAATCCGACGACAAAAAATGCCCCCCGAAACGATATTTATTTATTTATTTATTTAAAATTTACGGCACTAAGTGCCATTTACAAGCTTGTGTATATTTAATTACAGTCATAGTACATGATACAGGCATTAAAAATAAACAATAATATCAAAAAATCATTATGTAGTGACCTCGTTAACGTATAATTGGCTGAAATGTTCGATCAGTACAACCTTATATTTCAGTACGGAAATATTAAAAATATCAGCCACATTGGCATAAAAATTTCCAATGGTGTGTAATCTATTTACAACTGAATTGGAGCCTGATACCGACATATAGTTGTCACAATAAAACAAACTAGGGAACCTTGATCTTATTGTAGGCATATGAAAGTTAATCAACTTTAATATATCAGGGCTATCCAACTGATAGTTAACGATTTTATACAAATATCAGATCAAAAATTTTTCTTCTGTCACTTAATTTCAACAATTTTAATGAGTGCAACAAAAAATCATAATTTATTGATTCTAAGGGAATTCCAAGTCTAAAATTAATACACCTCAAAAGACTCTTTCAATGGTATTGATGTGATTGTTGAAGACAGGTGACCAAATTGTTGAATTATATTCAAGAATGCTTCTAACAAGAGATGTGAACAGAATTTTTAATGTGTAAATATTTTTAAAATCCTTGGAAATCCTTAATATAAAACCTAACATTTTCATAGCCCTGTTAGCTATAGAAGTTACATGAGATGCAAAGCAGAGTTTCTGATCAAAAATGATGCCCAGGTCAAGTATTTCGACTACAGAGATTAAGTCAACATTACAGAGTGCATAATTGTATATTATTGGATGTTTAATTTTGTGGAACCTCATAACTTGGCATTTGTTAATATTTAGCTGAAGTTTATTATCTGAACACCATTTGAAAAAGTTATTAAGGTTTTCTTGCAAGATTATGCAATCGTGCACATCATTTATGACTTTAAACAGCTTCATGTCATCAGCAAAGAGTAAGACTTCAACACTATGGAAAATGCTTGTGACATCATTGATGAATAGGATAAATAATAAAGGTCCTAGGTGCGAACCTTGCGGGACTCCGCTGGTGGCAATAAATTGGTGGGATAGACAGTCATTGATCTTTACAAAGAGTAATCTATCAGATAAGTAGCTGATCAACCAAGCCAAGAAATTGCCACTTAATCCTAATTTTTTTAGTTTATTTATTAGTATTTTGTGGCAGACCTTATCAAAAGCCTTGGAGAAATCTGTATAGACGGAGTCAACCTGTTGCCTGTTAGTCAAAGCTGAGTTTATATAGTTTTCATATACTGTGAGGTTCGTGAGAGTAGATCTAGATGAGACAAAACCGTGTTGGAAATTGGTAATAATATGTTTAATATTAGAGGATATTTTGCTAAGAATGATTTTTTCAAAGAGCTTAGGAATACTAGACAGAATACAAATAGGTCTGTAATTGCATACATCATTTTTTGAACCCTTCTTGAACACGGGCGTGAGATAGCAGGATTTCCAGGTATTGGGGAATTCTATAAAATTATATTTTTTTATGCATTATTTACCAATTTCAAAACTAAAATCGGCTTCAAAAATACCCTTAATAATAAGTTGGTATGAATATCAAACAAATTTTTATACAGTATCGATTTTTTATTCATTATCGACATTCCGTCGCCTTAGTTCTTAATTGTCCAAACGACCATGAAACATTATGATAGGTGTATGATAAGTCTATATCCATAAAGATAAAGATCTCATTAGTTTAAATAATTCTTAGTTGAGATTAACTATATTTTTTATACTTTATTTTTAATTTTAAAATGGAGATTGAACAAAAACTAAAATGGTCGTTTGGAGTTTGGACAATTACGAACTAAGGCGATGATTCCATAAAGTCATCGTATCATACAAAATCTTCAGGAAAACGTCAATAAAGCCAAAATTAAATGCTTTCTTGCCCTTTCAATCATATCCAAGGTCATCTTTCAAGAATTTTCACTGACCTTGAGGCAATTTACAGTAGGTAAATGCTAAATGCTTCTGCCCTTTGCAACCGGTAAACAGATCATATTATGACGGTTGCAGTACGTAGTGGTACAGGTAGTGTGACACTGTAACAGTGACAGTGACTACAGTGACTACAGTGTGACAGTCACCTTGCATGTGAAGTCTCGTCGGAGGAAACAGCTGACTCAGCCATATAATAAAGTGGTTATTTCAGGGGCGTGCTATTCATGGTTGGCGAGTACAAAATTAAAATTGTAACCAATGGAATTAATAGTGAAATTGAATTTATTAAAACTAATTACAAATAGGAATGATATAGTAATATTTTTTAATAATTTTAATAAAATTATGGTGAATGGAATTTAAACAAATTAATTATTTTTTTAGACATAAACTAATATTAATACATATGAAAAATATTTAAAAAAATATTTTTTTAATGAACAAGTATCTTTAAAATATTTCTTTATATTTTTTTAATTAATTAACAAAACATGTTAATATTACAATTTGAGGTTTTACTCATTATTTTAAAATTAAAAATAAATATTCATCCTAGACTTACAGAAAACTTAATAGATGTCGCATAAAATATTAAAAATTAAAACGGATAAAAATTTATCCAAGACTATCTAGAAAGCATTTTGTTCGAGTTTCAATCTTGCAATCGTACACAAAGGAAGCAGCCAATAAAAATATGCATAAATAAAATGAAGATAACGTTGGTAATTCTTAGTCGAAGTATGGTTAAAAATGACCGAATCGGATAGGGACACATTAGCTCAGTTGGTAAAATTGAGCCCCGGCAAGGGGAAGGTCCTGGGTTCGAATCCCAGATGTGACCGTATATTTTTCTGATCTTTCTGTTTTCGGATTTTTGATTGAGTTTCGCTAATGTTGTCTTCGTTTAATTAAATGTTATATTAGTATTCTTATTCGTGTCAAATTATAAGGGAAAACTTACGTCTTTGTATATTTTTATATATTTGCCAAATATCTTTTGTAATAGCGGTCTTAGGTTCCCTTAAAGAAGTGATGTGATTATTTCATTTTCATTTCAGGCCTCACCCTGACCTTCGTGAAATTGTTGCCCTATCTAGGAAAAATAAATAAATTACCAATTTTAAAAGCCACCGCACGCCCCTGGTTGAAGTTGCCGATGGATTAAAATGTAGCATCAGAGTAATATTGTCCCTCCGAGACTACAACGCATTCACGAGCGTACGAAGAATAATAAACAATGTGTGCGAATAAATTATACAGGACTCATTTTCATTTAATATACAGAGTGTTCATCACTGAGACAAATAATTATTGCAATCATTTCAATTCAATATCAATGTCAAACTTTTTTGATCGTTTAACATATTTGTAGGAGCATAGGGTGTATAAACAGCCCCAATCTAAGAGGGCATCCTTAAAAATAATTATATGAATTTACAGTTAATTAAGCTTTGAATTTAATTTGGCAGGCGGGTATGGGTACCGCCGTTTATTGGATAACCAACATCCCTGCCACAGGTTGGCTACTTTTGCTGACTTAGAAAGGGGATCCGGGTTCATGGGGAGAGGTTTGTCTAGGTCAGGGGTCGGCAGTTTGTCAAGTGAGAAAAGCCAATTTGTCAAAGAAACAGGATAAAAAATATATCAGAGAGCCATATTATAACAGGGAGGGGGTTGTAATCGTACTGTGGTACGTGGTGGAACGATAATTACGATTTGCTTTGTTTTGTATAGATTTGTACTGTAATATCACACTTCTGCCCGTTTAAATGTTTCTATAAACAGACTCGCGCATAGTTTCCTTATTAAATTAAAACCAGTTTTGTGTTCGAAATGCAAAAAATAATCGTTCGGCGGCTCCATCTCATGAGGCTGGTTGAGTAAAGGTGAAATTGTAATTGATATCTGAAGAGTCGAAGAGCCGCAGATGCCTATGCAAGAGCCGCTAATTCCGACGTCTGGTCTAGGCCTTGGCAGCGAATGATTTTTACTGCGTGGCGGGCCGGATCAGGAGAGACTGGTTGAGGGAGACCTAACCCTGACCTCTCCAGCCGAGCTTATTCCACTAATCATCGCCTTGCATCGCAGTGGGAGGGATGGATTCATACGCCCGTCACTCCTGGACAAATTGATCCCCAGATTCCTAGCCACCCCTCACACATTTTTCCTCCCACAGAATGTCCTCTCCTTCCTTTCCATAAAATGACCTTCCATAAGGCATAAGGCCCTCCGTTCATGGAGATACTTACAAACTACGTGATTGTGACACAACCACAAGTACCCTGCAGATGTACCTTAAAGGCATCCCCAAAGACGTCATAGGCCCCAGGAGAATGTTTGCCTCAGACCTCTGGTGTGGGGCTAATGTAAAAAAAATATCTTTAAAATATCTCAAATATGGTGATCCTAACTTGCCTATATGCATTTAAAAATGGCACCAACCTGGGACCGTTCCAGCAAAAACGGCTTTTAAAACATCCAGATGGTTTTCACATATCAAAGAGCACCTCACACAATTTTTTTTTTAATAATCAAATTAGGAGTTCAAGTCGACCCGACGAAAACAAAATTCACATGGGGTTGTCCATTAATCACATGAGGCTCGAAAGGGGGGGAGGGGTTCGGAAAAAAATCACGAAATATCACAAGGAGGGGGGTGGGATATAATATATATCACGTGTATTTATTTTTCGTTGAACGCACGATTTCTAAGCCAAACCGTGGCGCGTGACCTTGACGCACCGCTGCCAGGCAATGATTTCCCCGCGTGTTGCCACAACCGCTCGGCTCACCAGTAGCCAGTAAGTCTGTGATTTTGACGCCGAATACATGCGTAAATCGTTGCCGCGTATGTTTTGCCTTAAATTAATGGAACGATGTCTAATCACCTTTCTTTATTATTTTTATGCCAGTCAAAAAAAGCCTGCAACCTTAACGTCTGTCTGGACATTTTTTTCACGATGCTTAATTTTCCAAAAATTCAATCAGATTATACCTGTATTTAAAGATAATATTCTGAAAATTTCAAAATACTAAAAAAATACACGTGATTTTGGGTATGGGGGGGGGTAGTCTAAAACCTCACCACATATCACCGGGGGGGGGGGGTTAAAAAGTTGCTAAAAAACATCACGTGATTAATGGACGACCCTCATGTAGGTGGTGAGTTGAATTAGCCACAGTAACAAAATATTTGAAAATCAAATTATTTTTCAAATGGACATTAGCATGCCATCTATGATGCATTTCAACATGCGCAATAATTTAGTTTTAGTGCAATTTTAAATACACAGAGGAAAGAAAACCATCTTTGTGATATAAAATAGCATTGATATGTTTATAACTAGGAGTTCCCCGCATGTGTTGCAATGTCACTTAATAACAAAATTATTTTTTTCTGCGTGTCCTTTCCCATTCGTACCGTTCCCCTTCCACCTCCCCTTCCCCTCCCGCCTCTCCCGCTCCACCGTCCCGCGAACTCCTTCCCGCGTTCCCCTCCTTTCTCCCGCGTTCCATATATTCAGTCCCGGTACATTCAGTTTTCAAACAGCTCGCGTGTCACCTATAATAATTTTTTTTACAAATTTTCATTTTTTCATATATTACAAACATTCATTTTGTATTTTATACAAAAAAAATCAATCAAATTTAATACCTAACATAGGTATCTATTTAAAAAACTTATAATTCTTGATTAAAAGTATTCGACTTTGGTACTTAAAATAAATTCATTAATTTAAAGAGTTTATTCGAAAATTGAATTCTGATTTAACGATCGATGTGACATTTTTGACAGTTTCGTAAGAGTTTTTATAATGATTAAAAAACTTTTCAGATGTATTTTCATGAGGTTGTAATAATTCAGAAACCTGCGCGAGGGTGGAAAGAAGATATTTTGAAAGTTTCAAACATTTCCTAGGCTTAATACCGCAATACATAAACAACATACATACATACACGCAAGCAAGCAAACATACATTTATTTATATCTATATAGAGTACTTCGCGACAAAAAAACTAAAAGAAAAACTTATTATAGTGCTAAACCTAAACCAATATTATTACACAATATGTTTTGATTTACGATTTATGTCGTACCACTTCGTAAAAATGTTTTACCTACTGTATATCATTACATAAAAATGTATTACGTACTTTTTAACATTACGTAAATACGTATTAGGTCACTACGTAAAAATCGTATAAAGTATCTCGGAGAATGTCGAAATCTCCAACCAAATCTCATTACCATTGCCCTTGATAAAAGAAATTTGTGGCAGTAGTTTTTAACCGTTTACGGAGAACAGGTTATGAATGAAATATAAAGAAACATGCTGTAGGGTCATAAAATATACAATCATGTGTCAAGTACTGACACTGGTAACGTGTGGACCAAAACGAACACAAATGCAGTCATTTATTTATTGTTTGAAACATTTACAGAGTGTTAACAATTATTACGATAACAGACTTGCCGTTGGGATGCACATAGATAACAACACTCCAATTAGAAATGTCCACAGCATGAGTAATCAATGTTTAGTTTTAGACGGAAATGCTTGTAGTGATAACAGAAATAATGATAATCAAAATGAAATATACTCGTAAAACCTAGTAGTGCCAAATATAATACATAACCTGCAGAGAATGAGAAAAGGAAAGAAAGAAAAAGGGTATGACAATAAAGCAGCTATATAACTGTTCTCCACGAAGTGTCATGGTAGGAGTTTGATAATTTGTTTTTTGAAACATGTGAGATTGTTTGCGTAGATATCTATACGGTCATATTCAATTGTATTATATAGACGACACATTCGAGACAGAGGATTGAAGTATGCAAAATTGTTATTAAATAATTTAAAATGGAATATTTTATGACTCCTTAAATTACGTCCATTAGGAACTTTAATATGAATATTGATCAGACCATGAGTGCTTTGAAGCTTATCATGAATAATTTTGTTTATACATATTAAGTCAGCAAATGGTCTTCTTTTTTCCAGGGTTGTAAAATGAAATTGTTGGAGTCATAAAATATTATAATGTTACGCAATAATCCTTAAATGTTTCAGATTGTTGATGGTAACAAATACAATACACACTGCTCTGTAACAACTTTCATAGTACCTACTTACTTCTTTTATATATGTAATTGTTGCGTACGTTTTTTTTTTTTTTTATAATAATAGCAGAAAGTAAACTTTAATTTACATTTACAATTGTAGAAAATTAACTATTTTTATATTAATTGCTAAAAAATGTTTTGTCACTGGATTCATGTTTTGTGTAGTATTGAGACAATAATTATTGCTGAATCGTATAATGTAAGCCTGAGCCCAATACGAATCTGTTTGTTGAACTCCTTTGTGCAATTTTATTGAATACATACCTACTTGTGTTGTACCTGCTTATGTCTTTCATGCTCAGTTTATTATTTACTAGCTTTTCCCCGCGGCTTCGCTTGCATGGTTTTAGGAAGGGATTGTAGCACTCGCACTTATCAATTACCCCCCCCCAATAACCTCCACTCCTCCCCCCCATCCCGCATTCCATACATTCATTCCTGGTACATTCGGTTTTCAAACAGCTTGCGGGCCCCATAAATTTCATAATGCCAGAGCTCAGCAGTAGTAAAAAGAAAAATTATCCAATTTAGTGCAGTCTTGAGGAAGCTAGATAGATATTAATTACAATTTTCCGCAATTATATCAACATCGTTTCCACGACTACGATATGTTTTCTGACGTTAGCAATAACTCGCTTATGTCAGCGGCAGAAAACGTATAATAAGTCGCTCTCTATTGGTGAAAGAATTTTTATAATCGGCTTATTGGTTTATGTGCGTGAAAGCGTAACAAAACAAACACACGCAGTTTCGCATTTATAATATTAGTATAGATCATCATAACTCGTACTATATAATTGTTATGATGCTCTGGCGCAACTCACCAATTTTACTTGTAAACGCCTTCAAGGCGTAAATAAATAAAATTACTTAACAAAGCACTAACTTTTTCCTGAACAGATTTGCGATCGATATTCAATACTCACCCTTCAGAAAAACATTTCCTTGTGTTATATTAGCTAGCAGAAGTACCCGGCGGTGCCCGGGCTCTACGCAGAGATTTTCGTAATCTCATGTAGACCTATCACATTAATTTTGTTCTGAAGGCTAATTGTGCAAAATTTGGCATTATAATTGATTTTGTAGTGATTATGAGTAATATGAGTATGCAATCGATATCTACATGTCTATTTTATTTCTAATATTTTGAATCATAATAATAAGTTCCTAGAAGTTTTTTGCTGCTAGGTCCTGCGGGTGGCTTTTGATTCGGCTTCGCCCAGCTTAACTTAAGTTTAGCTTGACCATTTTGTAAATCCGATAGGAACTGGTTCCAAAAAGCAGTGACAGCTAGTCACCGGGATAAAGTAACCACGACAGGCAATGACGTCATATATAATATATAGACGCATGGTAGAAAATTATTCAGAACTGCCAGTTACAATAATAATCATATCATCCACCTCTCCATACCCAGAGAGATTCGCGAAAGTACGAATCCAATAGTATTTATGCCTGCCAGCCGACGTTCCTCTAGCTGTTAACGTAAGTGGCGCCATCTTTTGGCATTGATTTAATACAGTTCTATTACAAAAGTAGATTTGTACACAAACTCCACTTACGAAAACAGTTTTGCGTAAGGCGCGGCGTCAGAGTTGCGTTTGTAGTCGGATTCTTAAATTTCAACCGCACACTTTGACTTTTTTTTATATGAATACCGGACAAGAGTCCCAACTGCTCCCGTCTGGGGCCAGTGAGACTATGGCATCCCCAATTAGGGTATGTTGTGAGGTTAAAGGTAGTGGGGAGAGGAAGAAGATAGGAAAGAGGAAGTTGGAAAGTACCTGGTTATTCAGATCCCTGTCACCAAATACGGCTAAAGCCATTTCAAGCAACGTTTCAATTCTAAACGGTGGTCATACACCAGGACGATACTGAGAGTATCTTCCATTCTGGAACGTGCCGCAAATATACTATATTTTGTTTTAAATGAATAAATTGTGAAATAACAAAAATTAATCAAATCAAATTTATTTGCCACGCCGGGATTGGATCCCGCGACCTTCGGAATGCGAGTCAAAAGCCTTACCGCTGGACTACGTCGGCCGTCAGAGGTTAGCGTAATAATAACGTCAGATTAAATCTTGAGCAAAAGTCCTTACAAGCGCTTAATTTTTTAAACCATTAACATAACATTCCACAAAACATAAATACTCTT
Organism: Glyphotaelius pellucidus; assembly: GCA_936435175.1. Taxonomy (NCBI): domain Eukaryota; kingdom Metazoa; phylum Arthropoda; class Insecta; order Trichoptera; family Limnephilidae; genus Glyphotaelius; species Glyphotaelius pellucidus. Next base: position 12,699,344 of record OW386560.1, read on the forward strand.
TGTAAAAAAAACAGTTCAGTTTAAAAATACCCACACAGTACTGGAATACCATAATAATATGCAGTTCACACTCCTACTAGGCCTGGTTGCCTCCCCACTAAACCCGAGAAAGAGAATCGCTCAGTCGTTCTTTTTTAACAGTGCGATAAACACGTATAATGTAATATACATTCCCATATTATACAATACAATAAACATCACATTCGCTTTAAATTCAAGTGTTAAAACTGTGTTTCAAAATTAACAGGAAATAAATTAATTACTTTGTTGCAAATATTAAAATATTGTTCGAGCTGAATAATTTAAAAATTGTAGTAATAATTGAAAAATATATAACACTTTTCTTATCATTTTCGTTTCCCTTTCATTTTTAAATAAATATAAAGACCGTGATGTAAAATTTGATTATTACTATTATGTTTTCAATAAAATCGTATATAAACGTGGAATTTTCCACTTTAAATTGATTGTTTATCTTATCGAATACATAAATGTATAATAATAATATAATGTAGAAAGTTAGGTACTTTGAAAATTTAATGAATGAAGTGATTTTAAATAAAGAACATCTATTAACTAAATTTAATAATTATTTTTGCCACGAAAAACTTCAAAGAAATATTGATTTATTATTTTTTTATATAAAATTCTACTAATTTAATTTTGAAAACTACTGGCAATACTATATTCGTATTTTTAAATATAAGTTTGATTTTGAGCTATTTTGAAATATGACAGTTGTTTTAAATGCAGAGTTAAAAAAAATAATTTATTTATCAGAAAGGAGGTTTTACAGCTTTCCTAATACAATTTGGGAGGCGGGTGTGGGTACTGCCACCCTGGTAACCATTTATTGGATAAGCAACACCTCTGCTGTAGGTCACCTCAAGAGGTTTGTTACACTTAGAAGTGACCGATTTCATGGGGAGAAGTTTATCTAAGTCGTGGCGCAGATGCGTCTGCTCATTCACTGCGTGGCAGGCCGGATCGGGAAGGTCTGGTTGAGGGAGACCATTTGCCATCTTCTGCAGGATTCTCTCAATCCATCGCCTTGCATCGCAGTAGGAGGGATGGATTCGTACGTCCGTCACACCTCCATACCTCTTTCCTTTCTTTTTCCATTAAAATACCCTCTACACAGCATCCCCAAAGATGTTATAGAAGAGAAATTATTTTCTTTTTGGCCTCCTTTATGGATCTATTGTAAAAAAATAAATAAATTTCCTTAAATAATTTAATATTACAACCATTATACAATATAATAAATAATCAAAAATTTCTTTAAATATTTCTGTTTAGTCATGAGACAATATTCGAATTTATCACGTAAATGTAGGCTGAATTTTAATTGGTGTATTTAATTATTTTAATAAGATCTACTAGATTAAATCTATGCACGTTTTTGGATTTAATAATAATTGAAACTTTGACTAAAACCGAAAAAATATATAAAAAAGTTTGTATTACAGCATTATCTTACTGATTTATTAAAAAAAGTGTTGAATTATGTTTATGTGAGTGAACACAGTGCAATCTTTAAATAATTGTAAGTATAAAATATTTATTTTTTGTTAAGTTTTTTTCATGTTATGTTTTTCAGCTCAATAGGCGCTTTCAATATTCCCACGGATACGGTACGGCGACGGCTCGAAAAAGGCAATAAACTTACGTTCCTTGGCACAAAAATGCTGCATCTCTTTCTTGCACGTAGGAGGCTCTGAGGAAAATAATTTTCCTCAGGGCACATGTCATCTTTGAGGATGCTGTGTTGAGGGATATTTTTTTAGAAGAGGAAGAAGTTAACATGGGTCTTGAAGAGACTCATGTTGAGGGGGAGGAAACACAGGAGGCTCTGAGGAAAATAACTTCCCTCAGGACCGATGTCATCTTTGAGGATGCCGTGTGAAAGGTTTTTTTTTTAGAAGAGTGAGGAGTAAACATGGGTCTTGAAGAGACTCAAGTTGAGGGGGAGGAAACTCAGAGGCTGTCAAATCGTTCCACAGCCGAGCTGTTGAACTAAAGAACGAGTTGTAGAAGCCACCCGTTCTCATTTGACAAATGTCATCCGTGTACATAATATGTACATACCATATTATGTTAGGCGCGCGTTTGGCGTGTTTCCCGACTGCCAAGGGGATCAGTGAAGTTAGTTCCTCGGAGCATCTTCCATTGAAATACCGGTAGAACAAGAACAGCATTCCCACCCGACCGACGCCTGTTCGTCGGTTGCAAGAATCTATCGAACGGACCGCCCGTTTGATAGATAGACTGCTTATAGGAAAAATACAATCATTATCATACATCTCCCTCACTCGTATTAAATAAATGAGACGCCGTACCGTTACCGTAGTGCCGTTACCGTGGGAATTATAAAAGCAGCCAATGGCGTTCGACTTTGTATCTATGTAATCTTTATAATTGTGAGAAAGTTTTTATTATATAAGGGATTAATAATTGTAATGTAACATTTTAGTCTGATTTGGTTCCTACATTACTATAGATGTCTATGGGCTCTTCGGGTCAGGTGGTCTCGTTGCCGAGTTGTGTCAAAGATGCCCGAAGGTAAATGTGCGGAGTCATTATTAGTCAGGAGCTCCACAGACAAAACCTAGCATTCAGCCGGGTTTTCATTTATTTATTTTACTAGCGCAGACCCGTAAAAAATTACGAAATAGTCTAAATTCTCGAAAAAATCCCGTCCAATTTTGAAAATTGCTGTTATTTTTCTCTTCAAAATATTACATTATTAATGAATTAAGTTACTTTATCGACTCTCTGATTTTATCGGTTCTAATTTTTTTTAATGATACTTATATTCAAAGCAAATTTGAGCGCATTGCATCAGCTATCATGATGCGGACAAACACACCCACACAGACAACCGAAATTAGTAATTTTTCAAGTTATTCATAAAATACATATTTGTTTTACGAGATGACTAACTTAATTTTTTATGTAAATTTGCAAGTAACTGAAGTGACAATGAGTGATGCAAGGTAAAATGAATGAAGATCTGTACTAGAATCGTGCAATAATTAGCAATTTTGTATGCACAGCATAATTTACATACTGATTTTCCTCAATTTATTAGATTTAATTAGCGTCTCAAAAAATACTTAGAAGCCAACGAAAAATTATGCGCTAAAAAGTTTTATTGTGTTTTTATTTATTTAGCAAATAAGACGATTCATTTTGCTTACGGTAAAATGCTGTTTAATTTATAAGATCTCATTCAAAATAAGTATCTGAAAATTTATTTACAAGTTCCTTTTTATATTACTGCACTTTTTAAAGAGTTGGTTCACACATAGCTATACAATATAAAAGATCATTGCACGCCAAATAACGCTCTCCATACAATCCCCTCAGACCGTTCACACCTAAGCAGTGTTAAGCGCAGATAATCATAGACAATCATCTTACGACGAAACCGCTCCAGAGGCGATATGTCAAAAGATAAGTCTCCCCCTCACCGACGAAAACAGGAGAGGGGGTCATTGTAATTACGGAGCTGCCTAGACCGGTGGATGACAGATGTCAAGTTGACAGATTTCAGTACAAAAAATGTGCATTCTGTTACCGCTCCCTAATTCAACTGACCCCCTCTCCTACCACAGGAAGAAATATTTAATAGCGTCGTGTGAAAGTACAAAAGATAAGCGCTCGCGGCTCAACAGATATCTGTTCGCAGATTTATAGCTGCGTGTGAACGAGCTTTTACGCTACGCTGGACTTGATCTACACGACTCGGTCCCAAGATTGTCTATGACACTTCTGAGGTCGCTGGCTGATTAGGGTAAGAAGAGACCGAATTGAAGCATCCCTTGTATTTATAAAGATAGTAAAAACTAACACTAATGCACGCGCTAATGAAAACAAACGTACAGCTGTCAGCTCAAAAGTGACATTCTAGGTTAGAAATCTGTTTTACCATAGGGTGATCAGTTTATAAAAATGACACTAGGGGTTTAGCTAAGTGCCGAACCTGTTTATCACACATTTTGTGACTTAGATGGGCCTGGATTCATGAGGTGAGGTTTGTATAGGTCTTGGCGGTGGATGCATTTGTTTACCTCCTGGAGGGAGTCCTTTTGACCTCTTCAGCCGGACTCTCTCTAGTCATCGCCTTGCACTGCAATGGGAGGGATGGATTCATATGTCATGCATTCCTTTCATACCTTTTTACTTCCCAGAACTTTCCCTGAAAAGTCCCTCCACACAGCATCTCCAAAGATGAAACAGGCCGTGAGAGATATTTTTTTCATCTGGGACTCCTGGGTGGAGCTGATTTAAAAGAAACCACAGATAGATTTCTCTCCAATAGAATTCAAAACAATTTGGGAGGCGGGAATGGATACCGCCGCCCCGGGAACCTTTATTGGATAATCAACACCTCTGCCATAAGTCGCCCCAAGTGGTTCGCCACGTTTGGTGATTTAGCAGGGGTGCCCGGGTTCATGGGGTGAGGTTTGTCTAGGTTTTGGAGGCGGATGGCCAGGACTCACTGAACCCCAGATTCCTACCAACCCTTTAAACCATTTTCCTTTCCAGCACTCTCCCCTTCTTCCTTCCCTTAAAAATAAACCCTCCACACAGCATCCCCAAAGATGACATAGGCCCTGATGGAAATTATTTTTCTCAGGGCCTCCCGTATGGAGCTTACGTAAAAAAAATGAATATTTAAGTTACCTAAGTACATCGTTATTAACGATTAATGGATTTTCAATTATCAAAATATGAAAACGTCAAAAAGTGACGTTAACAAAAATAATCATAATGTACTTAGGTTCATTCACCTGCCAAACAACCATTGAGTAATGTTTGGGAAAAAACAGACGATAATCTATTAGTAATGAACGCGGAACTTACAGTTTGAACTTGATAGGAAACCGGTTTTCGAAATGCAATCTATTGCCTTTTGTACGCACATACAGTAACTTTTATCCCGTTCGTGGCGTATAGTTTTGTTTGTTGTCGTCTTTTTGTCAGATGTACATTTTGTGATGCAACTCGTAAAGAAAGAGTGTAATGCAATTGCTACGACAATTTCTGTCAAGATTTTTTTGAATAATTTACGAAATCATTGTTTTTGATCACATTTAAATCACAACAACAAAAAACTTTTTTCTCCCACTGTAAGCTCATGAACGATGAGCTTTTGCATCATGAAATACAAATATAAACAGCCATTAATCTATCGTAAGTGATTGTTTATCAGTCGTGTAAAATTTTAAATACGTGTATTATTAGTAAGGGGGTTTGTGTGTGCATTGCACACCACTATTTAATCAAAATAATCAACGTGTTTCGAAACCAATGGATTCTTCTCCAGGATAAACGAATACAATGTATTATATATTTATTGGATAACCAACACCTCTGCCATAGGTCATCCCAAGGGGTTCGATAAGTTTGGTGACTTAGCAGGGGTGCCCGGCTTCATGAAGCCGGAGCGAGAAAGACTGGTTGAGGAGGTATTTTGACCTCTCCAGCCAGAATTCCTCGACCCATCGCCTTGCACCGCAGTTGAAGGAATGGATTCATACGTCTGTCACTCCTGGACACATTTACCCCTAGATTCCTACCTACCTCTCATACATATTTCCTTTCCAGAAATTCCTCTTCTTCCTTAAGGCCCCATATCCGAGTACGAAAATAATAAAATGGAGAGATATGTAATTACGAATATTCAAACGATAAAAATGAAGCGAAAATTGTGAAAATGTTTAATAAAACACGACTTGTTTAGAACAGAGCAAAATTCTCGCGTGGGTTGTCTAAATTTCACAATGTTTCTTCAAATGATACTTAAGATACGTTTCACGAGATTTTTGCTCTATTTTAAACGAATCATGTTTTATTAAGCTTTTTCGTAATTTTCGCTTCAATTTTATCACTTAAAATATTAGCGCGCTCTGTCCAACACTCGTAATTACATCTCTCCATCTTCTTCTTTTTCAGCCGAGAAGCGCCGCCTTAACGATTTTAGGGGCAACCGTGGCAATTATTTGTGACTAACGGTCTTCGTTCATGGAGAAACTGAAAAAAAAACAGTTTTCGACGCAATCGCAATCAACCTCCTGAACAAAATCGATATTTTTCTGATATGACAGTTCGTAAGCCGCTACCATGGCAACATGCCAATAAGGCAACTGAAACGCGACTGCCATGGTAGTGGCTTACGACCTGTCAAGTTTTGTCATTTTTTTGTTTTGACATTTCAGATCATAAAAATATCGATTTTGTTCAAGCGGTTGATTGCGATTGTGTCGACAACTGGTTTTTATGTCCGTTTCTCCATGCGAAGGCCCTTAATGTTAGTAATAAAAAACACATTATGCCCTACCTACGATATAAATATGATGAAATATAACATAAAAAAGTATTTAAATTTGAATGAAAACAAATGTTCCATTGAGTTCAACAGTCCGGCGCTCAGCCTCACTCACTGACACTCAATCTCATCTGAATTTAGAAAACACAGTTTTGTGTGGAAAGGCCTCGATTAGACAAATATTTGAATCACGAAACACGCCCACAAGGCTCTTCTTGTGTTAATCCTTATTCTATGATTGAGACGATAATTTAAATTACAAACAACTGAAATACGCTGGAACACAAATTTTTTCGCGTATAAATTAAAATTTCGACCCTACAAAATGCTTATTACTGAATTTTCTATGACATTATTGATTTGTGAGGCACTTTTTTTCAGCTGTCAATAACTGAAACAATAATATTTTACATTTTCAAAATAGTGTCAAGGTCATTGTTTCCTTAAAGATTTCTTTGAATTGTTTTTTTTTCATGTTTGGCATGTGTTCAGATTTTTGTAGAAATAATGAAATCAGTTTATATTTGTATGAACAAACATATTTTTTTGACATTGTTTCCAAAATGGGAGATTATTATTATTTTTTTAATTTGTTTGCTATGCTGTGAAAACTTTTAACGATATTATTTATTTATTTATTTAACGCCGTAAAAAGGCTTTTACATTACAATGATACGATTATAAGTTACAGTGGCACAAAGGAGGGTATCGTAGTATTAAGGACAACATAAGAATGAATGAGACAAAAATAATATATAAGAAATAAAGTTGATTTTTTTTAACTCAACAGTTGGGTTTTTTACAATAGTTTTAATATCAGAGAACATTCTGTTTTATTATTTTCTTTTTTTATTTCTTTTATATATTCAATAATATTTTTAAATATTCAATATATATAAAACAGTTTATTTATAAATTGAATGATAATTTTATTGAATTTATAAAAGAAATAAAATAAAATAAAATGGAGTTCTACAAATTAAACTTGATAACATTAAATATAGAAAACATTCTATAATAACAGAATGAAAATATGTAAAGAAAGATAACTTGATAAAATAGCAAGTATAATCGTGCGAAATTGTCAATATCATAAATATATATCTATTCATAAATTAACTTTGTTATTTGCAAATCGTTGAGTTATAGGTTTTGGCTTGTAAATAAAGTAATAAAGTATTGTAATAATTGTTTTATTAAAAAATATATTTGTTTGAAATGGTTCTGAAAGTTAGCTCTCTCAATTCAGGGCTGTCAGTTAAATTATAATTTTGGAATAAAAATACTACATTTATTAGTTAACACTCTTCTGACTGATAGTTAAGATGTCTGAAGTAAGTCGTTTAGAATCTGAAGTAAAATATGATATAGAAGCCATGCAAGAGAATAGTACCGTGCCTAACATTGATTATTGTTCTTGAGGTGTGCTATTATAGTCTTCTTATAACCATATTCCGTGCAGTCGAATACATCTTCTACTTCTGAGAAAGCATTGCCAACTGCATGCAATCTAGGTATAAGCGAGTATCTAAATCATTTCCCAAACTTTTTTCTCGTAGACCACTTAAAATTCAACTGTCACGGTGGACAGGTGGTCCCTTTCTGGTACATTTGGTACATTTACAGCTGGTAAATTTCTACCATATTCCCAAAACTTGACACGCGTTGTACTGAATATTGAATGGCGAGGTGTGGTCTGTCACAACGTAACAGTACCGGATCTACGACTTTTTCAATCGGGGGAATATGGACCAGTATTCGAGATTATATTTTCCACGACGGAGGGGGCATAATGGAATATGGGACGGGGGGGGTGGTCTATCCCATATCCCATCCCAGTACGGTACACTCATATACCATTACGCCCCCCCCCCCCCTTGCTGCCTAGCTGGGCGTTTTAAGATCTCATGCATAAACAGTACAACAACGTGCGCTGTACGCCAGTCGCTCTGTTATAGAGGGGGCGTAATGGGATAAGAGACGGGGGTGAGATGGGATATGGATATGGGGCACGCGGTGGGTCTCAATGGAAACCAGTTCGTGGACCCCCACTTACAACTTATGAACCCCCATTTCTTTATCGCGCATACGTGGACCCCCGTCAGGTCTCCCGTGGACCCCTAGGGGTCCACCTGGACCACTTTGGGAATAACTGATTTAAATTATTCAGTCCTGATATTGTTGTTGTAATTAAAAAGAATTTTGTATTGAGTAGTTCTTGTAGGTATATGGAAGGTAATTAGGCTTCATAAATCAGGGCTGTCTATAATACCATTAACAATTTTATAAATAAAAGTCAAATAACTAATATTATTACGTGAATAATAAGATATATTATCTGGTAAACAGAAAACCATCGCAAAAAACAAATGCTTTGTTTTTATACCGATCTTTGACTAGAACTCTTCAAGGTAATTTTCGCGTCGTTTCCGAAATGTCATCCCACGTTCAACAGGTTAACTAAAAAAAAATTGTTAAGGTTGTCTTTAAAATCATGAAAAATCGCATACTGTAATAGCCGATGCTTTATAGATTGCACCAAAAATAAATAAAATATACTCCATACTCGATATTTGCTATAAATTTTGATTACAGAAATGATCATTCAGTTTGGTTGGGTATTTTGGCTTCAAATACAAATTTAAGTCTGGTAAGAAAAAGGTCGCGCTGCCCTTCCTCTTAAGGCCATTCCAGTAATAATAAAATAATCATGAAGTAATAAAGTTACTTAAAAGCAGTAATGAAGGTTTTAAGGTATAATAATCATTTAAGCAACGTGCAAGAATCGTCAAAACCGAGGTTGAAAAACAGTACCTGTGGGCGCGATAATTTGCTTTCAAAACAAGTATTTTGATGAGATCACAGAAATGTTGCGGTCTCGTTATAACAAGGAGATTAACGTTATAGAGTGATAGATGGGTAGATTGAACAATTAAATGAAGTTAAATTTATTAGTTATTTTTAGGTGATAAAAGTCAGATTATTCAAATTTAAGCCGCCGCTATCCGAATTTCTACCTATTTTTTACGGTTCCATGCCAACTGGGAATAATGTCAACTCAACGCCTCCTTGAAAAGTCATTAAAATCTATGAAAAAAATAATTTTAAATTAGCCGACAACCCTAACCTAACATAACCTATTTAACCAATTTTTTTTTTATATATTTTTTTTTATCACTCTAAATGACTTATCTGAGATGGTTCTGAGTTGGTTTCATTCCGAGTTGGCCGGTCACCATTTCTTACATATCTCCCTTAAACATTTGAAGTTTTTAAGCTCTCAAAAAAATATATGTTTTTTTTTAAGATAATATCTAGAAACGTTCCACGCCGAAACGCAAATTATATGAAATTCCCTCGATAGAAAAAAATCGCAAAGTGTGCTCCGAAAATTATTTAAAACAAGTTTATTTCTATTATTCTACAAGTTATATTTGTGAAAAAATTCACAATGTTAAATGATACTTAAGGGGGTATTCTAGTCTAGAAGCGTGAATTGTAGGTGTTTTTTCAGGTGCAATAAAAAAAAACAATAATATTTTTGAAGCCATTATTTTACCAAATATTTAATGAACATTAAAAAACCCATGAAAAAAAAAATCAAAAGAAAAAATTAAAAACTTTAAAAGTTACAGGGTGTTGAATTGGGGGGTCTTAAAAATATGGCGCGCCCTGGTTGACACGATTGCAACCCTCCTAGTTATCCGAAAAAAAAAAAACAAATTTATTTTTAATTCAAACAAATGCTGCTGTGGCATGAACCTCGGAGAAGTCATAAAAAAATTTTTGTCTGAAAAAAAAAATCATTTTTTACCAGTTTTTTTGACTTTCCGAATTTTTTTAGAATAGTAAAAATTAAAATGTTATTATAATTCTGGTTCATGCGATAAAGTAATGTATAGAGAAGGCTCACACCAAATTTCAAGTAAATTGGTTTAGTAGAACTTGAGATATCGTGTCAACCGTCACGAAAAATGTGGTTTTGAGAAAAAGATGTTTAAAATTTTGTCCTACTTAGATTTTGGTTAGATTCTGTCTAAACCGCGAAATTAAAATGGTTATAACTTTTAAAATAATTTTCAGCTCTATCGGATTTCGGGAAGTGGATTAATTTCCATTTCCAAGAGTCCGCTTTATTCATACATTCATTCAACCAAGAAAATAAAAAGTGAAATTCAAATAGATGAAACTGCAAGATTCATACGTACAAATTCAACGGTGACAGGTTTTAAACAGATTTTGACCAATCGTTGAAATCTTTTGACAGGACAATCATTTCGTGTGAATTATTGTTACCAAGTCTCTGCATTATACTGCCTGTAAAATAAAAACTGCTGAATATCGTTTAAATAAATAAATAAATAAATTAAATGGGTGGGTAGGAGGTAGGTACTCTAAAGCAGTGGTCCCCAATTTTTTTATCGCTGAGGACCGGTCAACGTTTGATAATTTAACCGTGACCCGGGGGGGGAGTATTCATGTGCACTCATAAAAACTCCACAAGCATAAAGAATAGTAGAACAAGCAAACAGCACAAGAAACAGCAAAAGAACAAGCAAATGATTTTCCTCCGAAAACTATTCATGTTCTCAAAAAGAATACTTGAAAGTCCACAAACCGTCCAAAAACCTTTTTCATGTTCCGACTGCAACTATTCATGTCCTCAGAAAGAACATTTAAAAGTCCACAAGCCATCTCACAGTGGAGAAAAACCTTGTTCACATTTCGACTGCAACTATTCGCTTTCTCGAGAGCGACAATTTAAAATCCACGCTGACTCACTATGGAGAAAACCTTTTCATGTTTCAAAATTTTACAAAAATGAAAAAAATTACAAATAATGTCTGAACACAAATTTGGGAAAATGTATGATCACATGCGATACTAACATGCTAGCGGAAAGATTCTAACAGGGACTGATAACTGGCGTGGAAGTCCCGGCTCACAAGTGAGTGACGTGAAGATGGGACTTCCCCTTGCGTTATGCGAAATGTCGCTGGTTATGCGAAAAGTCGCCAGTTAAGGGAGCGTTTTATTTCACAATCTGTTTTGTTCGGTATGCGAATTACTCGTTATGGGAGGTGCTCGTCATGAGAGGTTCCACTGTATTTTGTGTCGATAATTATTTATTTTTTTATTGTGTTTGTTCGATTTTTTTACGTAATTTTGATATTTAAGCAGGACCTTGGGCGGCCCGGTACCATTTGATCCACGTACCGGTACCGGTCCGCCGGACCAGGGGTTGTGGACCACTGCTCTAGAGGAAACGTTTAATAAATTCCGCATTAAATAAATAAACCGAGAGAAATGTACTGGAGACGTAGGTTCATACTATATTAACCAAGAATTTTCAAATCTCATATCTATGAGCGCGTAATTGTCGGATTGCGATGAAACTTTGGTGATTCGATGAGCGCTTGCCCGCAATGGTTTCTATATGTAATAGTGAATCTGGCGTTACGAAATAATTTCCTGTACTACTCATCCGATTGCGATGAAACTTTGGTGATTTGGTTTCTATATGTAATAGTGAGCTCTGGCGTTACGAAATGATTTCCTGTTCTTATCATCCGATCGCGATGAAACCTTGGTGAGTTGTTGTGTGCACGTCCGCGAAGGTTCCTACATACACTAGTGAGCTCTGGCGTTATGAAATAATTTCCTGTACTACTCATCCGATTGCTATGAAACTTTGGCGAGTTGGTTGTGTGCACGTCCGCGAAGTGAGTGAGTTGTTTGAAAAGTGAGAATATTTCGTGTACGTGAGGAATCCGGGAGGGGCGGTGGATACTGAAGGGGGGGGGGAGATTCATAGGAGGAATTCATAAATTTAACAATTTTTATTTTATTTTTATGAATCCTAAACATACGACATGAATAATCAAATTTAGGTGCATTCAAAGGCTCTTAACACCATAAGCAGTTTATATGTCTCAATTTTAAAATTCGAATGTATGATTTTTTGAAAGAGTGGGGGAAATTTCCAAACCGAATGCTTTAAAATTTTTGAGGGCTCAAGACTCTAATTCATAGATTCTCAACCTTTTTTTGCCCACCGCCCACCGCCCACTTTGAGAACATTTTTACTTCTAGCGCTCCCTAACTCGTCACGACGAAGGGGGCGTAGTGGGATATCATGAAAGGGTTACTTGCCACAACGGAGGGGGCGTATCGGGATACCACGACGAAGGGGGCGTAATGGGAAAGGAATGATAGGGTTACATTGGCCACAATGGAGGGAGCATATCGGGATACCACGACGAAGGGGGCGTAATGGGAAAGGAACGATGGGGTTACATTTGTCACAACGGAGGGGGCGTAATGGGATAGGGAAAATATTTTTGTGCGTGGTTGGCCCCTAATGGGATGGGTTTCTCTGGGTCTCCTACCGCCACCCTGAAAGTCTGAAAGGCCCCCAATTTTCTTTTGATCTTCTACCGCCCTCCCTGAAGGTTGGAAACGCCCCCAAGGGGGCGTTATCACCCACGTTGAGAACCTATGCTCTAATTGATTGTATAGCGGAACGCTCCAGTAGTAAACATAATTATAATGAATTGTAATTGCTTACATTAACATATTTAGTTATTTACGTAGTAGCAGTGGATCGACGCATCTGCGTTCTAGTGCAAGAAATAATACTACTCTATAAATAAATAGGTAAATGAAATTGAGTGGCTAGTTTAGCTACGTTGGGAGGCGGGTATGTATACCGCCGTCCCGGGAACCATTTATTGGATAACCAACACCCCTGCCGTAGGTCATCCCAAGTGGTTCGCTACGTTTGATTACCCAGTTAGGGGTGCCCAGGTTCATGGGGTGAGGTTTGTATAGGTCTTGGCGGCCAATGATTTTTCCCAACCTAGACCTTCCAACCGGTATCTCTTGACCCATCGCTTTGCACCTCAGTTGGAGGGATGGATTCATACGTCCGTCACTCCTAGACACATCGATCCCCAGAATCCTACCCACCCCTCATACCCTTTTCTTTCAGATAACTTCCCCTCCTTCCTTTCCCTAAAAAGACCCTCCACACAGCATCCCCAAAGCTAACATAGCCCCCTGAGAATTTTGTTTCCTCGGGGCCTCCTGTTTGGAGCTAATATTAAAAAAATATATAAGTAAATTAGGTTTAGGTGACGAAAAGGTGACGTTAGGTTAGGTTTTACGCTATTTTAATTTTTTATAGAAAAACTATAAAAAATTAAAATAACGTAAAACCTAACCTAACGTCACCTTTTCGTCACCTAAACCTAATTTACTTATATATTTTTTTAATATTAGCTCCAAATGACTTTTCAAAGAGGTGTTGAGTTTAGTTGGTTCTGAGTTATCATGAAACCGATTTTCAGAATAAAAAAGTTTTAAATTTTGTTCTGAATGACCTAAAAATTTCGTCTTTTGACTCTATTTACTCGAAAACGAATGCTAAAAATTAAACAGTTATTTCAACTTCAAATGTAAAAAATGAAATCAGATTGTGCAATTCACACGTGGTAGAAGTGACACCTTCAGAAAACTAAAGTAAACAAGTGGGGAGACTACGAAGCACTTCTTTTTATCAATGTGAAGGATGATTTCATATTTTTGTCGCCGAATTCCAGTGCAACTTTTCGTATACATTTGGTCATCTTATTAGTATGTGTGTTTTTTTCTTCGGAGTCGCTAGATGTCGCTTTCTTTTGTGTTTTATTTGCCTATTCGTTTTGGAGTGGTTTGAAGATTATATACTGATTTTATAAAAATGAAAACGTTTTTTTTTAATTTCGAAGGATTCGATCCTTGGTCCACTGAATGTCTGGCCGTTAAAGTTCGTCCGGCGCTTTATAGCACTAGACCATAGGAGACTTGCGTGGGACAGTGGATTTATCGTATTATGTTTTAACCGAGTACCCGTGAAATACATAAATATTTTAATGCTAACTCATTCTATCGTAACATATTCATTTCTATCGTAACAAAAAAACCTTTAATTATTTGCTTATTGTATAGCACTTACTTTGATCTTATATATTTTATGATCACCTACTTTTATATATTCTTCTAGTATATATATGTTTTTTATGTTCTACGCTTTTAGTACTATATTATTTTATATTCTACTATATTCTTCCTAACTCTTTTATAATTACTCTATAGCAATTTACATCATTTTATAATCTTTTGTATTCTATAATATTTCTTTATTATTATTTTATTTTATATTTTTTATTTTCTCGCACATTTTTTTATTTGCTTATATCTTAATGTAATATATAGAAAATCGACCACCACAACACGGGCATGTGCCTAGCATGGTGGTCGAAAAATTCTAAAATTTATGTAACCAACATTTCAATGAATAAAGAAAACTTATAACTTATTCTCTCGCAGGTTAAATCCCATAGATGTATGTGTTTGTGTCTTTTTAGTGTCACTCGCTTCTGTATCATCAAGTTTCAAATCACAAAGGTGCTAAAGAAGTTTTCAAAAACTTTTAGTTCTTCCACGTCAGCTCTAAAAGCTGTAACCTCTGCGTCTAGAACAAATGAATTTACCTCCCTCTTCTTACCTTCCAACAACGAGGAAAATGCTTTGTGCGTAGTTATTAGAAATATCAAATGATATAAGCAAGCTAACCTCAAATGGTCAATTATGCAGTTAAAGCCCACGCGCGTTAAACGATTATTACAATTATCTACTTTTAAATTTAACTTCTCATAATTTAATTAGTACTTTTCCAGTTTTA
Organism: Glyphotaelius pellucidus; assembly: GCA_936435175.1. Taxonomy (NCBI): domain Eukaryota; kingdom Metazoa; phylum Arthropoda; class Insecta; order Trichoptera; family Limnephilidae; genus Glyphotaelius; species Glyphotaelius pellucidus. Next base: position 12,714,403 of record OW386560.1, read on the forward strand.
TTAATTGTACTATCCAATTAAAATAACACCGCTAAAGATTGACTAGTTTTACCACCTGGCTTTCCGAGAACAATTACAAAATATATCGGCTTATTTGTTTGAGGTTAAGGTTCTACAAAACATAACTCACTATGGAAATAACTCCATGTTTTATGAACCACCCTCGGCATTCAAATTCTGGTCACTGTAGTAATATTCTTGACCTTTAAAGCTGGTTCACATTGAGCCATCAAATATACAAGATCATAGCACGCTAAATAACGCTCTCCATACAATCCCTTCAGACCGTTCACACGTAAGCGTTTTTAAGGGGGGAGTAAGGTTTTAAAAGCCATTTTTAACATTATTTTTTTCTAAATGTACAACATGTCGAGAGTATTGTGTCAAAGTTTCAAGTAAATCGGAGCAAAACTAACGAAGATACAGCGTTTCAAGCGACCGGTCCTCTTGCTCAATTCCAAGTATATTTCAAGTATAAAAAAACTTTAAATCGATTTTCTCGCAATTTTTTTTAAAAAGTTCGTGAACATCATAACTCAAAATTTACCTAACCGATCCTTTTGAAATTTTGTACACTATTTGTTCAAATAAATCAACAGGTGACGAAGAGTTTTTTTACTATTTTTTTTTCCATTTTATAATAACGTATTTACCGAAAATTTTTGCAAAAATCACATTTTTGAATTTACCTAGAAAAATATAACACCTTTTCAAAACACTTTGATTTTTTTGTTTAAAATTATTTGTTAACGAGTTATGATTTTCACCGCATTTTCGTGGTTCCTCGGGAGATTCGCTCTCACGGACTTATTTATTGATATTTTTTATAAAAAAAAATTATACAGGTATTCCAGATGTCATACTATAACGTGTATATAAAATAAATAAACCAACATTATTCATATCTCCAAAAAAAATCATGAAAACATGTTTTTTTTAGTCTTTAAAACTTTAACCCCCCCTTAAGCGCAGATCAATCATAGACAATACACATCTCAGACGTAACCGCTCCAGACACGATATCCCAGAAGATAACTCTCCCCTTCTCCGACTAAAACAGGAGAGGGGGTCATTGTAATTACGGAGCTGCCTAGACCCGTGGATGACAGATGTCAAGTTGACAGATTTCATTACAACAAATATGCATTCCGTTGCCGCTCCCTAATTCGACTGAGCCCCTCTCCTACCACGGGAAGAAATATTTGATAGCCTCGTGTGAAAGGACAAAAGATAAGCGCTCGCGAATCAACAGATATCTGCTCGCAGATTTATAGCTCAATGTGAACCAGCTTTTATCGTTTGAATGCAATCGCACTGATGCAATTTAATTATTATTATTAGTTTATGCACGTGCAACAAAGTTAAATGAACTTATTAGAGATGAAATCTAAAAAAACCTTTCAGTTAGAATCTATTATAATATATGATTTATTAGCAGGTACGAAATGAAGTGACGTGATGGATTCTCCTTGATGGATGACTTTGAATGATTGATTCGACCTATATACAAGGTTGTTTGATCACTGACCTCAAGTTCGTGGGTTTTAGATTCGGAAATGCCCAAATACCTTTAATCAAAAAATGTTCATGTTATAGGTTCCGAATCCAATTATTTTAATAAAAAGGTTATATACATTCGTACCGAATACGGCACTACGTGGCCCGAGGATATCAAAAGTGTGTTGAAATATATCGATGGCCCAGTGTTAAACGGAAACAAGTCCGAAAAACCTTGAAATATGATATGGATCAAAAGATTCGCCAAAAGGGACTGTTCCCAGTTTTAAACAGTAACAAATTAATAAAAATGTTTGACTCATTAACCAATTCCATTTGTTCATCAATTCTATTTTCGGAACAAATCGTATAGGTCTCATAGAAATCATGGCCATCCATTAATTACGTCACACGAATTTCAGGATTTTGACCCCCTCCCCCCCCCCCGTCCCTGTCACACATCGTAACATTTGTGAGAACCCCTCCCCCCAAGTGTGACGTCACATTTTTGCAATTTTACATGAAAAAATAATCAAAATTCAGATTTTTATATGTGACGTCACAGAGCTGATGATCCCCCCATACCCTTTGTCACACAATGTTACACTTCTCTACTCCCCCCCCCTTCCCCCCTTGAGCCATGGCGTAATTTATGGATGGCCGCTAAAGTAAGGTTTCATTCTATCTCATTCTCTCGCAGCCTAAATCCTACTGATGAATATGTTCGTCTTTTTTTAGTGTCGTTTCCGTTTCATCGAGTGCTAAAGAAGTTTCACTTCAGAAATATGTAAATAATACACACCTACAAACATTTTTGGAAAAAGCGCACCTATTCAAAGCCATGAAAGAGAGTTTTTTTACATTTCCTAGGCTTGCATTTAGGCCTAGTTGCATAGCAGAAATTTAAATGTAACATTGCCATCAAATGGCCATTTAGCGCCATTTTGTTTTTTTTTTTACATTTGAAAGTTTTCCCTTGTATTCCGGTTCTAGGTGCGATTCAGCTTTCTGTCAAGTCATAGTAAGATGAAAAGCTTAACAAAATGATAGTCGTCTTCTGCTTATCACAATTAATTCAAAAACTGAAAAATAAGGGGAACCTTCCAAAAGAACAAAATGGCGGTGAATGGCAATTTGATGACTTTGTCACATGTGCATCTCTGCGAAACAAATTTGGCCTTAAACGTGGAATGGGTATCAATAATAACAATAGACAACAGAAAAAGTGATACAATTCAATTCAATTTGCTAAAAGCAAAATCGTAAATGTGATTTAAATTAGTGTCCGGTACACATATTCGATCGAATTTTATTCTAGAATGCTTTATAATTTTGTGAGATTTAAAGCTGGTTTACACACAGCTATCAAATATAAAAGATCATAGCACGCCAAATAACGCTCTCCATACAATCCCTTCAGACCGTTCACACCTAAGCGTTTTTAAGCGCAGATCAATCATAGACAATACACATCTTAGACGCTCCAGACGCGATATCCCAGAAGATAAGTCTCCCCCTCTCCGACTAAAACAGGAGAGGGGGTCATTGTAATTACGGAGCTGCCTAGACCCGTGGATGACAGATTTCAAGTTGACAGATTTCAGTACAAAAAATGTGCATTCCGTTTCCGCTCCCTAATTCAACTGACCCCCTTTCCTGCCACAGGAAGAAATATTTGATAGCCTCGTGTGAAGCCACTAAAGATAAGCGCTCGCGAATCAACAGATATCTGCTCGCAGATTTTTAGCTTTGTGTGAATCAGCTTTTATGTTAAAAACTTCGATATCTGTGCATAAACTGTTAAAGATGCAATCTTATCGTATTATAAATACATTTTTAAGCTAATTAGTATTGCTCTTATGTATATAAAATATATCCGAAGATCCAGTAACTCTCAAGAAGACTGTTTGCGCGGCCCGTTTCGGCCAGTTTCATACAAATCTTAACTTTGGATTTCAGGCCAAAATACCCAACCAAAACTCGCGGATCTCAAATCCAAAACTAAGATTTGTGTGAAACGGGCCGCGTGAACGTTCCACTTTGGACATCTAAAAGTAGGATTTTGTAATAGATTTGGGATATCAAAGAAATGTGAATGGTCTTATAAAGGTTTCTCATATCTCGCTGTTAATTCAAAAGTTTTAAGGGTCGTGGTGACATTTTTCATCTTTTCGCATGCGATAATAAACATATTTCAAAAACTTTTTATGCACTCATTCTATATTTGATTTATTTGTGGGTTCCACACTGCTGAAGCATCCATATTATAATTTAGCTATGAGTTTGGTCGCTCCCTCTCCAACAACTCTCAAAAACAAAGTAAAAAATACATTGACTTTATTTATTTGGCATATTATTCAGATCAAATCAATGATTCATATCTTTAACTGGATATGGAAACTTACGAACGTGAAGACACTTAATAATCCGCCTTACAAAAGTTACCCAAGGCAGACATCTACTTGATTTCCTTGAATTTTGCAAGTAAACCGATTTTTGACCTTAATTTCTGATGTTTCAAAAAAATGCTTTACAATAAATACGTGTTATTTCAACGATGTTGGGTGTTGGTTTAACACGCAAGGCATGTCCTTAAAATCATCTACTTATTCTCAAGGCCGCTTTCGCCGATGAAAATATAATATAAACTGACTCAGCCGTTTTATAAAAAAATCATATTAAACGTTTTTTCAGTTTTTTGAAATCTCGATCAATCAAAATCGGTTTCATTATTATTTTATTCAAATTCTATTTTAAAACTTTTTAAGTTGTCGATACAGATGCGAACGAGGCACATTTCTGCCGAAACCGGTTGGCATGCTGGTAAAAATAAAGTTGTGAATATATGACGATCACAGCAAACATAACTGTATATTAATGAGATAACACAATGAAAATAAAATGTCAACAATATTTTCATTTTGTTATTACTATAGTAAATCTTAAAAAAATATCCGTTTTCTATAATAATGTTTAAATTTTTTTTATGTGAATACCTTACAAGAGTTCCAGCTGCTCCCGTCTGGAGTCAGTGAGACTGTGGCATCCCCAATCGGGGGATGTTGTGCGGCTGAAGGTATTGGGGAGGGGAAGGAGATGGGGAAGAGGGAGGGAGGGAAGTATCTGACTATTCAGATCTGGTCACCAAACACGCTAAATCTATTCCAAGCAACGTTTCAATTCTAAATGGTGGTCATACACCAGGGTGATACTGAAAGTATCGTCCATTCTGAAAGGTGCCGCAAATATACAATACATTATTTTTAATGAATTAATTGTGAAAAGAGCCTTACGCCTAGATCAAAGAGACCGTCAATTACATATTACGAATATATCTTAAAAATATATACCTATCTTAAATTATTTTCCACATTTGTTAGTTTTTATTTTGAATTTTTTTTATTTTTAATCATTACATAATTTGATCACAGGTGTGAGAGATCTTTAATTGTCCGTAAGGTTTACCGTTTTAGGATAGTCAAATTGACAACACAGTGCAGATGATATAAAATAAATTTACAAAGTGAAACAAGTTCTTTGTTTAAAACCACTTTATTGTGGTTCTTTGTTTAAAACCACTTAATAACGTGGTTTTAAACAAAGAACTTGTTTTATTTTGTATAATGTCAAGTCACAAAGTATTTGCTTTCTTCGATAATGAAATCAATTTAGCAAATACTATGTTACACACGTTATTGTTTGTTATCAGTTACCACATTATGCCTTATGTAAAAAAAAAAGAAAGACAAACATTCCCGGGTATATACAAGTAGGTATATACAGGGTGTCAAGGCTTCTAAGGGTATTAAGGCTTCTTTTTGGGTTTGCGTTTGGGTCCCGCCCGGGCGTCCCGTGTTCGATTCCTCGGCTGGCTAAGTCCTCCATCACAACACAAGCAACATTTTCCGCGGAGTCCGATTCGAGCCGCGGTCAACAGTGGTTGTGTGTACCTTACCTATTGCTTAGTGCCGTTCGCCCGTTCCTGTGCCTCATACAGATAAGAGATTATTGTTACATTTTATTTCATTTTGTTTATCGTATACCTATTTGTTTGCATTCCTGCTTACGGCTAATCCGTTTTTGTTTGTACAGTCAATGAAATAGACTGCGTATTATTTTTTCAGTTTAATTTTTAAAAGTTAAGTTTTTTCTATATAATGGAGGAAGACGAAGATAGACCTGCCGACCCAGGGTCGATATTAGATTTTTCTGATTCGGAATCTAATACTAGCCAGGTTTCTATTACCCTCCCATCTCGAGAACTGAACAAGGAAAACTTATTCATCCTTTAGATTTTGGAAAATTCTTATTTGACTCAAAAAATAATAGCCTTGGTATTGTTAACGGTTCAATTAAACCGGAAGGGCGATATAAATTATCTATCGAGTTTAATACTGCCGCTTCCGCAAATGGATTTGTAAAAAAAATTGACTCGCTCTCAAACCATAAATATAAATCGTTCATCCCGACATTTAACCTTACGAGAATGGGTCTTGTACGAGGAATTCCCGCAGAGATCCCAGAAGCTGAAATTATTGATGCTTTGAATAATTCCCACGGAACCCCGAAAGTAATAAAAGCACGTCGACTGAACTACAAGGATTCTACTGACGGAAACACGATGTGTGAAAAGGGACTTAATATGATGCGAGCAGTTTCCAGAGTATGGTGGGGATCTCATCCTACCACTCTTAAATTAATGTATAATTCCCTAGTTCGGAGCCACTTGGATTATGGCTCATTCCTTTTTGACCCACTCCCTAAATATTTAGATAAGAAAATGGAAAGAATTCAATCAAAAGCCCTCAGATTGATTATTGGAGCTATGAAGTCTTCTCCTATTAATGCGCTTCAGGTGGAATGTGGGGAGCCTTCATTATATTTCAGAAGGCAATTCCTTGCCAATAAATATATTTTCAAGGCTTTATCGTTATCACATCATCCTATTAAACAAAGTCTTAATCGGTTAAGTGTTAATTTGAATTCTAACAAAAGATTGAGAGAAAAACAATGTTTTCCTCTCCTAATTAAAAGTTTTCATCTCTATAATTCTCTGTCATCTTCCCTCCAATATCTTCAAGAAGTTCCCAATCTCCCTATATACAATATTCCATTTAAGGCAATCACTTTTATGCCGAACACAATAACATCAATCTTTCGGAAGAATATTTTATCTTCCCCAAATAAATTTCAAAATGTGGATGATTGTTTTAAAAGCATTGTGGCTTCAAAATTCCCTGGATGTTCCATCCTTTACACGGATGGTTCCAAATTTGAAAATAAAAGATGTGGAACATCGATATATTTTCCAGAATTCAACATCAATCTCACTTATAAATTACCGAAAGAAGCTTCCATATTTACAGCTGAATGCTTTGCAATTGAACAAGCGCTAAATCAAATCCAGGTTCTCAACATTCATCGAGCCTTACTATGTACTGATTCGCTAAGTGCTCTAACTAAAATTAGGTCAAATATTCTATGTTATCTGGACGACAATATTATATGTAAAATAAAAAATCTTCTCAATTCTCTAAGTGAATCTGGGTTTGAGACGATATTGGCCTGGGTCCCGGCCCATTTGGGTATCGAGGGTAATGAGAAGGCCGATTTTCTCGCCAAATCTGGTTCAGATTCCGGAACTATCCCACTAAATTTTAGAATTCCTATCTCCGATGTCTTCTGATGACTTGTGCCTGGGAAGAAAATTGGGCAGTCTCCAAAATAAGAACTGGATCTTTCTATGCTGGGATTCAAAACCATATCCCTGCTAAGCCATGGTTTCACGGTAAAAAACTTTCAAAACGATTCATTTCATGTATTTCGAGAACGAGAATTGGTCACTGTTCAATTGCATCTCACTTGTCCAGAATTAGAGTTTTAGATGATCCGGTCTGCCAGTGCGGTGTGGAAGAGGAAACCCTCGACCACGTTTTCTTTAACTGTAAAAACCATTCATCTTTCAAGAACATATACCGCCGGCTTATTAAAATCACACACCAGTCCCCCCTTAACATTTCCTACCTTTTATCTCTTAACAATTCTCGTGTTCATACAGCTTTATGTAAGTTTATTAACCTGAATGAATTCAATATTTAATTTGTTTTAGTGATCTAAATGAGTCCAATATTTAATTTGTTTTATTATTTTCCCAATAGATTAACCGAAATTTTTTATCCACTTTAACTATTACCGGCACAAAGCACTCTTTTCAGGGTGAATTGCCTAAAACCAAAAAAAAAAACATTTTCCGCTTTCTGTGGTGGTAGTAGGAGATTTTCAAACATTGTTGGGTTATTCGTAACCCGGGACTGTTTGTCTTTCTTTAAAAAAAAATCGGGATCTATCTTTTGACGCATGTCACAAAATAGTAAAATAACCACATGACCTTTTTGTACTCACATATTCTACCACAAACTTCTGTAATCTTCTCCGTAATATGGTAAATATTGGTGAATAACTGTTTTAAGGAGAACATGAAGAGAATTAAATGAATACATATGTTTATATGTTATATTGTGAAGTGTAGGAATATCAGTAATTTTGTAGATATTTATTACAGTACGATCTTATCACTAAAAACCTGTTTTATCTAAAGAATAGCCAAACACCGAATGCAATGAATCTATTTTTATAATAATAAAACCCACGTCTGGTTTTGAACCCGCGACCGAGTTCAGAGCCAAAGAGCTTGGTGCTCTGCCATGGAGGTCAACAAATTACAAGATGTCAAAGTCAGAAGATGCCAAATTGATTGTCGTTATTATACGTTCCGCCCACTTGTGATTTTTTTCTGATAGAAGAAATAAATTGCTCATTGTAAAAATCCCAACTTTCCGTGGCCGTAAATTATGTTGTAAAAAGCGGTTATAAATTTTTTCGTTTATAAAAGACATCTTTTTTGTAAACGAAGTTTTATTTTTAGAGGTCAATATTCCACAGGTATGTTTTTAGGTTTTCACGGCCAAAAAGTATTTTTGTTATTGTTTTTGGGGTGTTATGCCGTGTTTCGCTAGCGAAACACGGCATAACACCCCAAAAACAATAACAAAAAAAAAAAAAAAAGTCAATATTCCTATTTAAAAGCACGTGCTGTAAAAGATTAATGGTTCCAATGTCTTGTAAAATTAGGGAACAGGTCGTAAACAATAACACTTCTTACGCAGATGGCGTTAAGGTTTAAATTCCCGTTTAACGTCTGCCGCCTGGTTTGATTTATTCATGAAGAAAACATCGCCAAAAAGCATGTTTTATTTTTTCGAAAAGCATTTTCAAAAGAATTTAATTTTCCACACTGTACAATAAAACCATGACCGAAAAGGGTTAAGTAGAAGATTTTGAACCGTAAAGCAGTTTTTATGGGCTTGATATTTTATTTTTTCTGGGCTTTTAAAAAGACTAATTACAAAAATACTCGATTATTTATAATGCAAATATGTACTGTAGTATTTCAATAAAGCACCTAAAATATTTCTGAGCGATCTAATTTTCAAACCAAAGACATTCGACGCTTTCATTACTTAAATTACTAATGAAAAAACACATTTTCTAGTAATTTACGCCAATATTTTTTAAAAAGTATGTAACAATTTAATTTTAATTCTACTCAACGGAAACGGTAGTAAAAGTAATTAATCATAATTTGTTAAAAGGAAAAGTAGTTAATTAAATAGTGGTATACACAAAGTTATTTGTTTTCATTTAATCATAATTTGATTCATCCAAACCATATTTTTTCTATTTATAATGTAAACCGATTAGTAATAAAAATTTACCGAAAATAGTGATTTAACATTAATCTTCGCCTTAAGATGAAGTTATACGTGAAATCCTATTTAGATACTATTTAGATTCATCTTTACGACGAATCGGTTTACATTAAAAACATCAAAAAATATACTACGGATAAATTGAAGCTTTTACTAGTTTTTCTATGTATTGGAATTACAATAAAATTATTAATTTCATAACAAAAACCACAAAAAAAAGTTTTTTCATGACTTAACTATGAAGTAATATAAGAAACAATTTTTTAAAAATACCCCTTTACGGCTTAGACCAATTTTGAAGTTTTGTATGTTGTAACTTTTTTTCATTCTTATAAAATTATGCACAAAATAAATAAAAACCACTTTTTCGCTTAATTGCCTCAGGCAAATAAGACGCTAGATTTTAAATTTTTGTAGGCATGAGAATCGAAATATTTCTGACGTTTATATTCCTCTTAATAAATAATACTTGAAAAATGAAGGGTAGGAACAGGGTCCGTTTTTTTTTACTTTGCCTTTTTGCAACTTTAGAGCGGCTCAGCGCGTTATTTGAGCTTCGTGACAACACAAATATTGCACAAAAATTGCATAGTAGGTTGGCAATTATTAGGAGCATTCGGGCAAAAGAATAATAAATTCAGTAAGTTTCTTTTTAAAAATATTTCTCACACTTGGTGCAACCTAGTCGTTAATAATTTTTGCTCACAATTTTTATGTGGGAATTACCCAACTCTGCTCAACGTTGAAATGATAAATTGACGTCAATGTGTTTTTTTGCGAGTAAAATCATGTTTGCAAAATGTGTGATTTAATTAACAATGTTTATTGACATTGTTATAAAAATGTATTTTATTTTATTAGGAACATACATATTTTATTAGAAAATTAAAATTATAATTATTTAAACTACATGAATTATCACAGCAAAGAAAAATATGTGATGTTTTATTATTATTTAAAATCATCAACGGATTTTTGGATAGCCCTGAACTAGTGAATATGATAAATTATCAAGTACCCAATAATTCCAACACTAGACTCCATGCTCCATTTAATATAGTTGCTTCTCGCACTAATTTTATGTTCGACTCTTGTCTTCAGAGATTACATCATTACATTACAATTTTGGGAATGAAATTTGCTCTGTTGACATATTTTTTTATAAAAACATCGCTTCCTTTAAAAAACGTTTATGTTTGCAAATATTATGCAACAATTCTTAAATATCAAATAGTTTACAGTAACAAATTCACTAAACACTACTCTGTAACTACTTTAATATGTAATTGTTGTGTATCTTTTATGTTTGGCTCGTTTTTCTGCTTTTTAATATGTAATTGTTGTGTATCTTTTATGTTTGGCTCGTTGTTCTGCTTTTTAATATGTAATTGTTGTGTATCTTTTATGTTTGGCTCGTTGTTCTGCTTTTTAATATGTAATTGTTGTGTATCTTTTATGTTTGGCTCGTTGTTCTGCTTTTTAATATGTAATTGTTGTGTATCTTTTATGTTTGGCTCGTTGTTCTGCTTTTTAATATGTAATTGTTGTGTATCTTTTATGTTTGGCTCGTTGTTCTGCTTTTTAATATGTAATTGTTGTGTATCTTTTATGTTTGGCTCGTTGTTCTGCTTTTTAATATGTAATTGTTGTGTATCTTTTATGTTTGGCTCGTTGTTCTGCTTTTTAATATGTAATTGTTGTGTATCTTTTATGTTTGGCTCGTTGTTCTGCTTTTTAATATGTAATTGTTGTGTTTATTTTATTTATGATATATATCCTCCTGTATAACTTACCAACGTTACATGCAAAAGCCACCAAGGCGTAAATAAATAAATAAATAAATTTAACTAAAAAAATATTAATTAGGTTATGATCCAATTAATAATTTTACGGGTAGTAGGTACTAGAAAAATACAAGTAATATACAGTCTGCCAGTTTTGTGGCTATGAGATAAGAAAAAAAATTAATTAAAGTTAAAAGGCAAAAATTCCAAAGAAATTCGCAAAAACAATATTTCGAAAATCAGGTTTCACAGTTCTTAAAGCCAATTTGTTGAGTAAATATCGTTGCGTCAAAGGTTTATGAAGGTGTAAAAATCGAAAATTTAAATATTGATGTCACGGATGTGTAATGTTACGACAGCATGAAATAAGTATCCAAGTAATATAGAAAAAGGTTATCAACACCGATTTTAAAGAGCATTGATGTGGTCAATTAAGGGTCTATTAATCGTATTTCGAACAATTTCTTACATATCTCCCTTAAACATTTGAAGTTTTTAAGCTCTTAAAAAAATATATGTTATTTTTGAAGATAATATCTAGATACGTTCCACGCCGAAACGCAAATTATATGAAATTCCCTCGATAGAAAAAAAATTGCAAAGTATGCTCCGAAAATTATTTTAAACAATTTTTGAAAAAATTCACAATGTTTCTTTAAATGATACTTAAGATACGTTCCACGAGATTTTTGCTCTATTTTAAACGAGTCATGTTTTATTAAGCTTTTTCGCAATTTTCGCTGCTATTCTACGGCTCAAAATATTAGCGCGCTCTGTCCAACATTAGTAATTACATATCTCTCCATCTTCTTCTTTTTCAGCGCCGTGCGTTTCAAGAGTGCCGCCTTAATAAGATATTTGTCTCCTAGTACTAATACAGATCAATCAGTTTTAATACCCTAACATCTGTTGTACATACTCGATCCATGTGCTAGCTACAAACGGATGTTCTGCCGTCTACAATGTTCAAAGAAAACTATTAAAGCCATCATTAAAATTATTATATTAGTAGCGCAGTTTATGCGTAGATAAACACGTAAGTTTAGTTTGTTTGAAACTTTGTATGGGGGAGGTTAGGAGGATTCAAACTGGAATCTGAAGTCAAATTAAAACAATGCTGTTCAGAAATTAGCTTTATCCGAGAAGACCAAATAAACATTGTAAACAAATATTTTAAAATTTCTTCAAAATCGTGCATATCGAGAATAATCAAAGATATTCAATTTTCAAATAGACAAATTCCAATTGGATAAATAATGTCAAAATACACTAAAAAAATATTTTGCTGAGGGGCCATCCATAATTTACGTCACACGAATTTCATGATTATTTGACCCCCACCCTTCCCTGTCACACATCGTCACATTTGTGAGTTTCCTCCCACCTAGTGTGACGTCACATATTTTGTAATTTTACATTAAAAAAAAATTTGCGTTCTAATTAATTAGATTTTTACATGTGATGTCACAGAACTGATGACACCCCCCCCCCCCTCCCCATACCCCCTGTCACACAATGTCACACTTCTCCCCTCCCCCCCCCCTTAATGTGTGAGGTAATTTATGGATGGCCCCTAATTGGCGAAATTCCGTTTTACCATAAATTACGATTTTTTCAACATTTATAATAATATTTAATTTTTTATGAGAAAAACTCTCTTTTTATAACTTTTGAAGGTTATTCCCATCAACGTAATATATCATTGAAGAAGAAGATAACACTTATAATCTAAATGAAAATATGAAAGAAAACAAGACACAGAAAAACAGAAAAAAACAATGGTCGCAACTGGGACTCGAACCCAGACCTCTCGTCTAACCGGGACGTGCGCGTTTTCCAATTTCGCTATTGCCACCTTCTGTCAAACCGTCATATTTGTCAATCTCATATTTCAAATATTTAGAATCATTAATATTATCTCCAACTAGTTATTTTTTCCATATTATAGGCAACTACTCTTTTTATTAAGAGAGTTTTTCTCATAAAAAATTGAATATTCATTTAGACTTTCATAAAGTCAATAGTTCCATATGAATAAATTCGGATACATTTATCCGAGACGCTATTCAGGTTACAAACCAATTCTTAGAATGATTGTTTCCAATAAAAAGAGTAGTTGCCTATAATATGGAAAAAATAACTAGTTGGAGATAATATTAATGATTCTAAATATTTGAAATATGAGATTGACAAATATGACGGTTTGACAGAAGGTGGCAATAGCGAAATTGGAAAACGCGCACGTCCCGGTTAGACGAGAGGTCTGGGTTCGAGTCCCAGTTGCGACCATTGTTTTTTTCTGTTTTTCTGTGTCTTGTTTTCTTTCATATTTTCATTTAGATTATAAGTGTTATCTTCTTCTTCAATTTAATATTTAATCAAGCTTCTTTTCTTTCTAGGTACAGCAATTGACCTTAACCCAGATAAGAGAATTTTTATGTATGACCGCATATTTACAATATCCTTCTACAAGGACAGCAGTATTTTTCATAAATTGCAAATATCTTTTTCGCACTACTTGGCATTACTTGTGAAAATTATTATCTGTCCAAGAAAAAACGTCGATATTTGAAAATATTTGATCCATTTCACCCAAAGCATAGTAAAATTGAGCTTCATACGTTTCTAGATATCTTTTTCTTCAGTGTCAAAAACATATGTTTGGCGTTCCATTGGAAGTCGGTAGATCGAGTTAACCACACACATTACTGCCTTAACATATTGATGTGTTCAAAATTTGTTCAGTTTGTCACAAAGAAAGTGGATTTACCTTGCCCAAATCAGAATATCGGCAGGCTGTTATACAAATATTTACATGTTTCTAGAATATTAAAAAAAGCCTACACGCATTTTTGCGTGACTAGGTGTCGTTATTAATGAACAATAGAAAGAGTTAACCTTTTAAAAAATCGTGCATCGAAAATGGGCCCTGACACTTATTCAATTGATGGTCATTTGATTCATGCGTTTCATAGACCGTATGTCTATGGTGGTGACCGGACGACTCAGAAAGAAATCAACCCAGATCCTCCTTTGAAAATTCATTGAGTCGTCGTATACCCGCTAAAAAAGAAGAAGATGGAGAGATATGTATTTACGAATGTTGGAGAGAGTGCGCTAATATTAAAAATGATAAAATTGGAGCGAAAATTGTGAAAATGTTTAATAAAACACGACTTGTTTGAAATTGAGCAAAAATCTCGCGCGGGTTGTCTAAATCAGCATAGCAACACTGTGAATTTTTTTATGCATTTAACTTCTAAAATAAGTGAAATGAACGTGTTTATAATAATTTTCGGAGCATACTTTGGGATTTTTTTCTATCGAGGGAATTTCATATAATTTGCGTTTCGGCGCTGGGAATGTCTAGATAAGATATCTTCAAGAATAACATATATTTCTTTAAGAGCTTTAAAACTTTTAAAAGTATTTAAGGGTACATATGAGGGGGATCCAAGAGTAATGATAATTGGTCGGTAGAGGGGAGAAGTGGAGGGGTAACGGGTTTTGTGTTGTTGGCTGTTGGCTGTTGTACAGAAACTCTTTCTCGGTCAGTGTGCGAAGCCGCATCGCTGTGGGTCTACGCGTTGGAAGAGGACCTAAATTTTTTTCCAAGGTGATGCTTGGTGATGAGTGATGAGTCATGATGTTATGAGTACGATCCCAAAACCAAGCAACATTTAAGCCAGTGGAAGAGTGCTCTCTCTCCTCTTCAGAAAAATCGATTTCACCTGACTTTTTTTAAACTAATGGAAAAAAATAAAGAAGATCCCAGAGCAGGAAAACATCTCCCACACATCACATTGGAAGTCGATTTTGCGGCATAGCAATTTATTTAAGCTCTCATTTTCGAATAAATTGAGTCCAAACTTAAAATTTTTAGGTCCAATTCAAAAAATTCACCTGTTTAATAATTTAATATTTTAAAATGCTAAATCTCCGCTCATGTATCCGTTGTAATTTTAGCACATGTTTGTTTCATTAAAATCCATTATAAAACTCTACCTACTCCAATGTAAAATATGTGTCCCTTTAAAATCTAACTATCAATCAAAAATTACATGTTATGACGATTTTAATAGACAATAGACATGATAACAATGAAATGGGTTGAATTCATATTACTCATATAAGTAAGGTTTTCCCCGAACAATATTAAAGTAATTTACCCAAGGTAATTATGCCTACTGGTAATAGTAATAATCAAATAACTGGAAATTCATTCGTCAAAGATGACTTAGCAACAAATGTGGGAAAACCCATATAACTTTAAAAAAATCCAACAAATGTATAAGTCTGAAGATGGCCTTAACAGGCTGAAACCGATTACCGTTACAAAAAACTAAATGGAAAAGGGTTTTATATTTGTTTTAATATATTATGTTGCTAGAATTTACTGTTAGGTTTATTTTTTATAATACTGTTAGGTATATTTTAGTTTAGGTATTAAGAGGAATTTAAACGCTAGAAATATTTCGATTCTCATGCCTACAAAATTTAAAATCGTGCGTCGTATTTGCACGAGGCAAGTAAGCGGAAAGTGGTTTTTATTTATTTTGTGCAACATTTTATAAGAATGAAAAAAGTTAGAACATACAAAACCTCATAAATAGTCTTAGCCATGAATGGTATATTTTAAATATTGTTTCTTATACTACTTCATAGTTAAGTCATGAATAAACATTTTTTTAGTGGTTTACGCTTATATTTTTTGTTATGAAATAATAATTTTATTGTAATTCCAATACATAGAAAAGCTAGCAAAAGATTCAATTTATCCGCAGCATATTTTTTGATGTTCATACTGTAAACCGATTCGTCGTAAAGATGAATCTAAATAGTAATAGGATTTCTAAATAAATAGGTATAGCTTCATCTTAAGGAAACAAACAGCCTACGTACACGGTTTTCCAAGAATTGGAGACCTTTACTCTCGTTTTCAACGAGCGGTATTCCGGATTAGTAGCTGCTTCAGTGCGACATTTGCGTCCGTTTGAGATCTCGTCCCCCGTTGCCCGCTTTGTCCATTAAATTATTCGCTTTCTCATTCAGCAGGGAATTCGCCCTGGTGAAGTTCGTGAGTTCGCAATTTTGATCCCAGACGTCAGTAAGTCTATCATACAAACAATTTTGAGGGAAAGATTGGCGTATCAAAGTGTGTGCTCGATTGGTTCCAGAAACGTTATTAAAAAAAAATCTTATTTTATTAAATAATAAAGGTGTTTTTCCACATATTTTATAAAAGAATTATATGTTTACTTGGTTGCATTAAAGATTATCTTATACTAGCTTTTCCCCGCGGCTTCACTCGCATGTTATTAGGGGAAATTACTGTAGCGCTTGCACTTATCAATTATCCCCCTCCCCCCACCCCTCCCGCATTCCATACATTCATTCACGGTACATTCAGTTGTCAAACAGCTCATGTGCCACCTAAATTTCACAATGCTAGACCTCAAAGAAAAAAAGAATTGTCCAATTTGGTGCAGTCGTTTGGAATTTATGCGCTTACAAACATTTCGGAGATTAATTTTTATTTAAATATGTGGAAGTTTGTAAATATAATAAAAAATAACACTATTTATTATACAGTCTTTATAATCGTTACGAATTATATTTTTAATGTAGGAACTTTCATCTGACATTTTGTCCAAAAAAAAACAAATCATATTCTAATATTTGAATTTTCTGGAGCAGCAGCCGACCAGTAGGTAGGGGGCTGAGTACCTACCAGCGTAGAGCCCACAAATATATCAATATCGTTTCCATGGCAACGATTTGTTTTCTGACGTTAGCAATAACTCGCTGACAGAAAAAGTACCTATAACAAATATAATATATTAATATTTATAATTTCATAACGCGAGAGCTTATCATCATATACAGCCTATAGTCTTCGCATATAACTTAGCTTTCTATTGGTGAAAGAATTTTTAAAATCGTTATATTGTTTCATACGTGAAAGCGTATAAAACAAACTCGAGCAGTTTCGCATTAATTTATCATATTAGTATAGATTATATTCTACTACAGGAAATAGCTAAGGAAACTAAAAGAAGCAAAAAGATTATGTTGTTATAATGTTCCAAATTCGTACCTTCTTTAAAACAAACATTACCGGAGCTCTACCAACAAAGGCACTAATAAATTATTTTGAAATAATTCGGCATTCTATACCATCCACTTTCGCTCCTTATAACATCCGTTACAATATATTCACACCAACACAAAGGCAAATATTACAAGTAGGTGAGCATTTCGGCACCTTTTGCGGGTAATTAAATAAATTAAAACTACATTCAACGAAAACAGTTTACGGTTCTTACAAGAGAATACGAAAATAAATAAAAAAAATAAGAAAAAAACGTAGAATGCTAGGAAAGACCAGAAAGGCCATTCCCTAAAATTTGTGATAAGAGATCGTTCTCCCGCGAGAAGTGCTGTCAGATTTGTGTCAATTTCTACTGCTGTTATTTGGTTTTTCTATCGGCCAATGTCAGAATTTCAGCTGTGAGCAGTCACGTATTTTAGTATGCTTCGTTTTAAACACAAATTCCTGCAAGTATGCATGATTATTTATTCATTTAATAGCTGTAGAAAATCACACAAATCTGACAGGACATCTCGCGGGAGAACGATCTCTTAGAGAATAACTCTTCAGACCTGCAATAATAGAACAAAGCAACTGAATTAACGTAATATAGGGATACCTTTACGAAACTATGGGTTTCACGTACTTGAATTGTGTTCGGAAACTCAAAATAAGGACGAGGTCCATTGAAGTTGCTTATTTACATTATCGTAATGTTTACAGTCCAATTTACAACTGGGCCAGACGTACTTTCTATAGGAGGCTTTAAGTTATTTTGTTTTGAAAAGTTTTATTTTCTATGTACATTTGTTACTTAATATATTTTTTTGGTTTTTTGCAATTGGTTTCGACACACCCGTGTCATTCACTAACAAACTTAAAACTAACTTAAACATTCTATGCAAGTACAAACATGGTTAGATTTGATTTGGTGGGGGTAGTGGGAGGGATGATTTTGGGGGAGGGGAAGAAAAGTGGGAGTAGTCGACATTACATAACGGCCGGCGTCGACGTAGCGGGTCGAATCGCGGTCGCGGGATCGAATCCCGGCGTGGCAAATAAATTTTGTTTGATAAATTTGTGTTATTTCACAATTTATTCATTAAAAATAATATATAGTATATTTGCGGCACATTCCAGAGCGGAAGATATTCTCAGTATCGCCCTGGGGTAAGACCACCGTTCAGAATTGAAACGTCGCTTGAAATGGCTTTAGCCGTGTTTGGTGACTCTAGCCGTGTTACCTGACTGATATCTGAATAGTCAGGTACTTTCCCACCTTCCTCTTCCCCATCTCCTTCCCCTCCCCACTACCTTCAGCCACACAAATACCCGAATTGGAGATGCCATAGTCTCACTGGCTCTAGACGGGAGCAGTTGGGATTCTTGTGCGGTATTCATATAAAAAAACGTGGAAACATTGTTAATAAGAGTGATTTTTTTATTTAATTTTTTTGTTTATTTCCAAGGTTTCTAAAGCGGACACATTTTACTTACATAACTTTCTACGTTCATCTTCTTGTCCAATCAATGTAAAAATAACGATTATTTAAGATGCATTTTACAGTGAACGCACGTAAAAGAAAAGATTACAACAACATGGAGTAACACTACATATTTAGTAGCACAAAATTCAATAGTTCTCCTATTATATTATTATATAAAATATTCTCCTACAGACTACGTTTTTAAGGCACTGAATTTAATGTCACTTGTAAACAATAGAGAACTCCAGTCCAATTTTTTTAAATTTTTTTAAATGAATAATTACCTTCTAACTTAAATAACTGCATATTTATTTTTATTTTTGTAGTTAGTTTTAATAGTTAAAATAAATGTTAATGTTTTAATTTTTCAAGATCCCCCGAAAACCACCGAATCTAGTGTGACGTCATCATGACCAACCGAAGTATGAATTTTGTAGGCAACTGGAATCAGCTGATCGTCGCCGGCCATTTTGAATTTCAGCATTGGAGCGTTTTACTGGGCAGTAAGATCGTTTTTTGTACAGTTAGAGTTTTTGAATATTTTAAATAATACAGATAAACTAATAGAGTTACTTTATTTTTGATACTGAATTATTTAGGCCTAAATAATGTTTCAATAAAAACAAAAACCAGTATATCTCCAAATCTCTATAAACCAATAACACAGAATGTCGAACATTCTATTGATTTCTATACAACTTTGACCCAGGTGACGCGGCGCGGTGACGTCACGCCGCCAAAATCCAGCAATACCAACTTGACAGGGTGTTTTAATGACACGTTTTAAAATTGACTTTTTAATAATTTTTTTAAAACTCTACGTTAAATATTATGTAATAAAACTTATATATTCAGAATCAGCGTATATTGGTCTATATGAACATATTTAAGCCATATTATTTTTTACTGGAGTTCCTTATTATATGCAAAAGATATTCTAATATACGCATTCAAAAACGAAAACACTTTGACAGAAAACTGTACTTTGCACAGACAAACTCGGGCCGAGTTACAAGATCCACATTACAACGAGTATTCAACCAACAACTAAAACTGCTTTTTTACAAAGAAATATGCAATACTTCTCTATAAAATTATTTAATATAGGTACTCCCTCTTACTATGAAAACCGTTAAAAAAATAGACGACTTCAAAAGAAGAATTAAGATGTGCATTATGGACATGGGAAGGAAGAACATAGATACAATTTTGCAACCAAATAAAGATTAATGCTTGTATTGTGCCTTCTTTTAGACATGACTTTGTAATTTTCCTCTTGTAATATTTTAAAATAGGTATTAACTTATAATTCAAACACAAAAACATGTACAACGTGACATTAGAACGGGGTACCTCAGAAAGGACACATTCTTTTCTAAAAAAAAAAATATTTAGACCTTTTCGCTTCATCGTCACCTCCTTTTATCGGCTGAATTAGTTAAAACGAACTTTTTTTTCTGTCTAAAGACTGCAATTATAATTCCCACGTGGCGACGGCAACGGAACGTGGCATCTAATTTCTTAATACGAGTGAAAGAGATGCAAGAAAATCATTGCCTTTTTCATTTCAAGGAAATGAAAAAGACAACTGTCTCACCATTGTTTGAGGGTGTAAGAAAGAGCTGCAGCATTATTGAGATAAGGAACTTTATTGCTTTAATGCTTTTTATTACTTTTATTATTTTTATTGCTTTTTTGTCCCGTCGTCGTGCTATAACGTGGGAATAGTGTGTTATTGCGAAAATTACACAGAATAGGTTTCGACAAGCCTCTTCTAAAAATTTTTGCCACATATCTGAGAAATAGGAAACAGTATGTATGCATCGACAGATACAGAAAGGCTATTCCCTAAAATTTGTGATAAGAGATCGTTCTCCCGTGAGAAGTGCTGTCAGATTTGTGTGATTTTCTACAGCTGTTAAATGAATAAATAATCATGCATACTTGCAGGAAATCGTGTTTAAAACGACCCAAACTAAAATACGTGACAGCTCACAGCTGAAATTTTGACATCGGCCTATAGAAAAGCAAATAATAGCCGTAGAAAATCACACAAATCTGACAGCACTTCTCGCGGGAGAACGATCTCTTATCACAAATTTTAGGAAATGGCCTCTAAGGTCTAAGTATCCGCCGTTCTATGTGCATAAAGACGTGCAAATGACCCCGCTCTATTTGCATAAAGAACAGTAGTTTTAAATTTAGTAAATTTAAATGATTCTCCTCTTAAAAAAATGTACGAATCTATAAAATGAAAAAAAAAAATAGAAATACTTAGCTTAAATTACGTACGCAGCGTTAGTCGAAACGACTCAGATTGGTTTTCAAGGGTTTAATAAACAAATGCATTAACGTTTTATTTTTTTCGTATTGTTATTTTTATACACCTAGCATTGTGAGCTTGACGCAATGGTGAAAAGATTGTTTTAATTTATGTTTGGATCGACATTGGATCGACACCCTTTCAAGATCAAGTGAAAACGGCCGTTTGAATTCGGCGCGCACACAAATTACGTGTTTTGAACGCTGATTGGATGCCATGTTAACAAGGTCCACCTTTCGGAATTTGGCCACACGTACCATCATGCCAAGTATTCGCAAGGGCATACAAGTATTAATAAAAATATATTACATTGCTAAAGTTATTATTTAAGAGTGGGATTATCACGTTAAGATTTAATAAACAATGTTTTCGTCAAGGTTTTGAATTCGAATCCAGGAGTATTATTTATTAATTTGAAATAAATCGTTTATTTGCGTGGAATTCTAGGGTTTAATTAAGGAGTATTAGCTTAGTAAGATTATGAACGGCCTCCGTGTTCGAGGGGCAAGGCTCTCGTCTAGCGACCCGGGGGTCGTGAATTCAAATCACGGCGTGGTCAAGTAAATTTTATATGATTGATTTATGTTTTCACAATTTAATATAAGGTATCGCCCTTGTGTAAGACCATCGTTCAGAATTGAAACGTTGCTTGAAATGGCTTTGGCCGTGTTTGGTGAATAGCCATTTAATTCCCTACCTTCCTCCTCATTTACCTTCAGCATCACAATATGCCCCAATTGGGGATGCCGTAGTCTCACTGGCTCCCCGCGGTTGGGAGCAGTTGGGACTCTTGTGCGGTACTCACATACAAAATGCATTCAGGATCGAAACGTTGCTTGAAAAGGCAGTTGTTTTTTTTTTTTAATTTTTTGTTAGTTTCTAGATTTTATTAGATAAAATTCTTTCTAACCATCCGCACTCCATTCTCCTGCAGATCTCCGATTTAATTTAGCCTCCCACTATTGAAGATGGGGAAATCAGCAAATTAATATAGTCAACAAACACGAAGATGATGAAATCAATAAACATAATCACAGTTGTCTTCTGCCACCTCGTATATTCTATAGGTAATGTTACAAAAAATGATATGACGATGTTAAATATAAAACTATTTTTTAACTCCAAAAGGTATGAACTATCAAGTAACAGCGATTATTATTTTTAATGATGTTTAATAAAATATTTCAAAAAATCTCAAAAACTTGTCTCCTACAACTTTTATGTCGTACGTTAATTCTGTCACGTGGGTTGTCATTCGAAATAGGTATACACGCAGCTCGAATTTGTCACCCCCAATTGGCATTTTAGGCCTCCTACCCCCTTGCTACAATTTCCCCTCTGAGATCCAGAGAGATTCATTTATAGTAAAAACAAAATGTGACAGAGTGGTGGAAATGTGACGCAGTGGTGGAAATGTGTCAGAGTGGTGGAAATGTGACAGTGGTAGAAATGTGACAGTGGTGGAAATGTGACATAGTGGTGAAAATGTGACAGAGTGGTAAAAGTTATATAGACTAAAAAGAAGAACAACCCACCCTCTAACTGCTACAAAACTCAGATTACTCATAAACACCTCCAATTCGCAGAAAAGCTTGTAGTGATCAAAATAAAATGTTGATGTTTTCTGGGTCATTAGTAGGATATTAAAAAATGTAATACTAATGTGCCGGACCATTAAATCTCGCGGTGTTATTTTATAGCATATTTAATATGTGTAACACAGACACGTGTAAAAATTGTAACATAATATCAAAACATAGCACTTGGAGATGTCTGACTAATCAACTGAACGATCGATATCTGCACCTACCTACTTTTCAACCTTCCTCTTCCACATCTCCTCCTATTCTGTTATTTCCATCCACCTCACAACATTCCCCGAAATGGAACATGGAACATATACATATATTACAATACAATACATCACAAAATGATTCTTTGTCTGTCCAATTGGGAAGGTTTCCCGTTTCAGGACAGCCAAATTGCACATTTAGCTCATAATATTTTTAACAAAGGAATGGTTATGTTCAAGATATCATAAGAATGAGATTCTATCAAGACAACTTTTGAGAACATTAATAATTGCATTCGGAACGAAGGAATGGTTTCTTTAAGTCCTTGAAATTATCGCAAGGATGCGACTCTTTCAAGGTCATTTTGAAGAACATTAATAATTGCATTCAGAACAAAGGAATGGTTTCTTTCGAGGGATCGCAAGGATGAGATACTTTCAAGATCATTTTGAAGAACATTAATAGTTGCATAATTAAAATTATAGTATGTAACTTTAATTTTTAAACATTTTATAAGTACTAGAAATTACACGTTTGTAAAGAAATCCATATATCCAATTTTAGTGTGTTTTTAAACATTCTTACTCAGTAGACTGTAGGTACCTTCTATACACACACTTATAAATGATGTTCATACATAGCATAACAGTGCCAATATTAACAATTGATGTTAACCCCTCAGGCCTCGACCATATTTTGACATTTTTCAAAATATTTCCGCTTTGCAAAAAAAATCTAAATAAATTTGAATATTTGTGAACATTTCCGAAAACTAAAAACTATTTTTGAAATGTGATAAAATACGCTTTCAAATTTAATTAATTGAAAAAAAAAAATTTGCATGGCAGCATAAAAAAGTTTTAAAAATTGCTCACCTTATAGTTTTCTAACTAAAATTACTGATAAGGAAAACGACAAAAATGCACAGACTTTTTACTCATTTTCGTTATTTATTTTTGGGATATTATGCCGTTTTGTGCTACTCCTTCTTTAGCCAACGTTTCGGACAGCGTTACACTGTCCATCATCAGGGTAGATGTATACGATTAGTATATATAATTAGTAGTAGGCGGCTGGCGGAGGTAAAAACATTGGGAATGTATGGCGAGCGATATGCTGAAATAGACCAAAACCAAATGATCTTTTATAGCTAAGTCTGTTGGCCCCATAAAACAAATAAGACCGGTCAAATAACGATAGTTTAATTGTTTTGCCTTTAATAATTAGCGGCGCTGGAATTTTCGTTTTGCCTCCGCATCCCGTATCCTAATAATTAGTTAATGTATTAATTTAACATCTGCCCTCATATGGACACTGTAACGTTATCCGAAGGATACAGTAACGCTAAAAAGGAGTTAGCGCAACACGGCATAACACCCCAAAAATAAATAACGAATACACTTTTGGCCGTGAAAATCTGAAATCATACCTGACTTTTTATTCAGTTTCAAATTTTTTTTTCAAATTGCGATCCGAAACTTTGGCTTCATAAAGTTGTACATTTGACTTCTTTTGTGGTTAACTTTTAGATTTGAATATCAAGCGTGGTGTTTTCTCTTTCTAAAGCCGTTTATATCATATTTTTCACTATGATAGTAAGGGAGACACAACGATTTTTTTGAGACCTATACGAAAAGCGAACACATTAGCCTGAGGGGCCAAAGTACAATACAGTTACTGTACTATATAGCTCGTTATCTTTTGATCATCAGATATTGACGTGACATGGTATTCAAGCGGGTTCTAATATGATGCATTCACTTTCCTTTTCATTTCATTAACGACCATTGTTCTACGGTCGCTAGCATTATAAAAGTACAATATGTTTCATAATTGCAGAACTTCACGACATATATCATTAAAATATTTAATTTCCCACGGTAACCACACGATATAAAACCATTTGAGGCCAGTTGTTTCACAAAAAATCAAATGTAATTTTTTTTTTATTAACTTCACACAGGAGGCCCTGAGAAAAATTATTTCCCTCAGGGCCTATCGTTGCCTCAGTTTCTTATTTGTCCAACAGACCATTTTAGTTTTTGTTCAATCTCCACTTTAAAATTAAAAATAGAGTATAAAAAAGTAAAGTTAATCACTTAACTAAGAATTATTTAAACTAATGAGATCTTTACCTTTACGAAAATAGCTTTATCTTAAACACATTTCATAATGTTTTATTGAAATAATTAAAGAAAACCTTCTCCTGTAAAATTTTCTAATGGTCTGTTGGACAAATACGAACTAAGGCGACGCTATGTCATCTAGATCATGGATAGCATTCCCACCCGACCCCTGTGCTCTAAATATTGCAATCCGTTCGTTGAGGGAGAATCTATCAAACTGACCGCCCGTTTCTGCACAGAGTCGAGGGTATTTTTCAAGTATTCTGGAGCTCCAGACCAGAGGTGGCTGCCAAATTTAACTGTGGGGCGCACTTGTGATTTGTGCGGGGTTAGCAGTTGTGTAGTATTTAAGTATCTGCGGGCCCTGTACAGTATGCCCAGTTTTTGAGAGGCTAACTTCACTCTGGCTTCGATGGAGCCCCCCTACCTGAGCTGGTCACTTACACCAAGCATATCAATGGAGGGTCTGTTCGGAAGATTGCTTCCGTTGAAGGAGACTTAACATTATTATCAAAATGTCATTCGGCGCCATTTTTTTTTTTTTTTACATTTGAAAGGTCCCTGGTCCCCGGTAAATGCCAATCAAAGATGTTTTTCAGCTTTCCATCAAATTGTAATAAGCGGAAAAGCGATAACAGCATGATAAGGATATGAAAAAGGTCTACTACGCATTATGTCATTCACGAATTGAATATGGAATCATAAGATGGGGATCTGCTACACATAAGTACATTACAACATGGATACAATTCAAAAATGAATCTTAAAACCCATACTGAAAGTACCATTAGAACGCCTTCAATTGAAATTTTTAGAAATTTTGACGTACCAAATGTATACAATAAATATATGCCAAAAATATATATGCCAAAAATATATTATTGAAGCTAGTCAAAAATACTGAATCCTCTAGTAGACCGTGTACGCATAACACTAGATCTAATAAAAATTATATTAAAAATATTCCAAGTTATAAAACTACTTTCGGACAAAGAAACTATACATACTTTGCAACAAAGCTCCATAACATCCTTCCCCAAGACATAAAACTAATAAAAAATTCTAATGAGTGCAAATCAAGAATAATAATATGGCTGAAAGAGGTCAATGAAAAAACCCTAATGAGGACACTAAAAACGACAAAGAAGACAAATTAACTATATTTAAGTGACTTTAACCCGCCTCGGTACAGGACCCCCTTTTTATATGAATATCGCACAAGATTCCCAACTGCTCCCGTCTGGAGCCAGTGAGACTATGGCATCCTCAATTGGGGTATGTTGTGAGGCTGAAGGTAGTAGGGAGGGGGAGGAGATGGAGAAAAGGAAGGTGGGAAGTACTTGGCTATTCAGATCTGGTCGCCAAACACGGCTAAAGGCGTTTCAAGCAACGTTTCAATTCTGAATGGTGGTCTTACACCAGGGCGATAATGAGAGTATCTTCCACTCTGGAACGTGCGAGGAGTGAGGAGGACTAAGAAATACAATATCTTTACATAAATTCATAGTTATATTTTGTATATTTCAAGCAACGTTTCAATTCTGAATGGTGACCAGGGCGATACTGAGAGTATCTTCCACTCTGGTACGTGCGAGGAGCAAGGAGGACTAAGAAATGCATATTTACTTAAATTCATCATTATATTTTGCATAATGTACAATTATTTTATATAGTTGCTAAAATAAAACAAAAAAAAACAATTTAATAATTTGTAGATCGCCATTTTTGTGAAAAATCGCCAGATCAAAATGATAATTGTCTTTTTCTGCTGATCACAATTTGTTCAAAAGCCGAAACGGACTTAGAATCGGCATTTATCGGGAACCTTTCAACCGTTAAAAAAAATGGCGCTGATTGGCCATTTGATGACAACGTTACATTTTAATGTAAAGTTACATTTAACATCTGCGAAATAACCCATCCTTAATATAATTTAATGTTTTAAATATCCATTTATCATTTAGCTAAGTCCCAACTTTCCTCCATCCGATTTCCCTTTCTCTTCCCTACTACCTTACTAACTTACTATATTTCCCTCCCCAATAATTGGGGATGTCATAGTCCCAATGCTCTACTGGCTCCAGACATTTGAGTCTTTTGTGAGGTGTATTCACAAAAATATAGACAATCACTTAAACCAATCTTTTCATTGTGTAAGGTTGCCTGTCATAAATGCAAATACGCTGTTTTTTTTATTTGATTTTATCTAATTTATTCGAACAAAAATCATCGCTGCTCTGGTCCAGGAGTCAAATGCTTTACCACTGTGTCTCAGAGGTTTTTTCAATTTAAATTTTACCAATTGTTATACCTTAGATATCCCTTTCAATAATCAACGTTGTTTGACGATCGTGTGAAAATTGAAACTAAAAATAGATTGTGCAGTCAGTAATAAAAAGAGAAGCACATTTCGCATACAATAATAAGCATAAAATTTATAGGGTGAGAAAACGCTTAGCAAATCATTTGTGTCGGGACACAAATTAATTATCAATTGTGGGCAGTTACGTTATATGGGTACACTACATAAGAAGTATATAATATATGATGTGATGTGAATGGTAGAAGAAGTCGGGGACGCCAAGCAAGACAAAGCATGATAAAAAAAACTTTAGTTGGGCAATGTTACGAGTTTGAAAAACATAGCGTAATTTTTTTTTTCTCTTTATTTTCCCAAATTTTACATTTGATGTATACAATATTATGACATAATAAGAACAATGGAGAGATAATTAAGAGAAGATGAGTATGAATGAAGCAAGGAATATGTGTCAAGGTAGAGTTGTGTGGCGGTCAATCCGCTCAGGCTACAGCGTGATGGTTAGTCAGTTAAACAGATAAACATAAGAGAAGAGAAAGACGTGTTTTCTAAAAATATCAATCCACAAAAAACCTGTCTGTAGACAGTTTTTTCGTTCAGAATATCTTCGGTAGTACCCATATTTGTAGATTAAAGGTGAACGTCCTCTTGTCCGCACCGGCCGCAACGCACGCACGGCACGCAACGGTTTTTCTTTATCTTTATATGAATTAGTACAGCACTGCGTCCAGTATCGGTACCGCCGCACCGACCGCCGGCATTTATGAGCAAAAATGCGTCTCGTGCCGGTGACGTCACACTTAGTTCGCAGCGTTCCGGATACAGTGGACGCATGCCATCGGCAAATCCGTTCAATCCGTTGCGTGCCGTGCGTGCGTTGCGGCCGGTGCGGACAAGTGGACGTTCACCATTAATGACAGCAATATTACATTATATCAAATTTCTTTCAATTGTGATATTATGAAGATTGTGTTTTGTTGAAAACGTTTAATTTTCTAAGGCAACAATTTGATAATTTACCGAGACTTGGTTAGACCGAGTTATTACAATATGTGCACAAAATTGACCAATACAAAGGAATATACAGATGTAACAGCTCGTACCCAAAGGGTTTTAAGCGATTACTATGCATATTTGGAGTAAATTTTATTGAAAAAATCGGACAGCCAAATGACATCTTAGTAATTAACTCCAAATATGCTCAGGAATCGCAGGTTAAAATCCTTCGGGTAAGTGCTGTTTTACCTGAACGAGATAAATGAACAGCAATTTTTAACACGACATTAATTTAAAAAACATAAGAACAACGAACGCTTATGCAATCCTTGCAATGCAATCAATGTAAAGACATTCATAAATAATTGTATGGTTGTCATAAGAATTTGTAAGTCAACCAACGTAAAATTTTATATGTAAAGCATGAAATTTATTACATTAATAATTAAGTAAATTTGTATCTGTACAAATGGCTTTTTCAATATCCCGTATCATAGATTTCCCTTTTATCTAATCAATAATAAACTGTTTCTTTCTTTGTTCACAGATTTTCATCACCGGGTCAAGCTAATCGGATTTTACGATCAAATGTGAATAATTAGCACGTCGAAGTGAAATCATGCATTGATTAAAAAATCCATCTTTTCAATCGGCCCAACGAATTGTCACTTTTTTTTCCATTAAATTTTGTAAAATCAAAGTTAACTGTTATAGGCACTGACGCCTTTTTGATAAAAAAATAATAATTTATTTCATTTAAGTTCTTTCACTATTTTCCAAATGTTTTATTGACGTAGCTTCCCGCTTTTAAAAAGAATTTTCATTTCTGTTTCAAGACGTACTTTTTAACTAAAATTCTCTGTTGAAATTGTATTTTATAAAAATGGATGGATAATAATATTTTGTTATAAAAATAATAAAATTTTAATTTTAGTGAGTAAAATAGCAAAGAAGTTATTAAAAAGAAAGTTTTAAATAAAAGTGACTAAAAAAGTAGCAACTAGAAATCAGTGAAAATGTCCGAAGCAGAATTCGATCTTATCAGAAACGGAGAAGTGTCCGAAGTGGCCGACTGGTTCAAGGGACGAAGCGTCCTGGTGACCGGGGCTACAGGCTTCCTGGGCAAGGTCCTGGTGGAGAGGATCATCAAATGCTGTCCTGCGGAGAGGCTGTATCTGCTGCTGAGGCCCAAGAAGGGGAGGGATGTGAAGGAGAGACTGGAGGACTTCTTGAATTGTCAGGTAAGGAACGCTGCTCATAACTTCGTTGTGACTTTCTATTTAAAATGATAATAAAAAGTAGTAATTTTGAGGTAACAGGCACACGTACTTTGTGTGTCTCACCATTATTTAATGTGTAAGAAAGAGCTGCAGTAGTGTGGCGATAAGGAACGTTTGTTTATTGCCTTTTTTGCCGTCACAGTACCGTAACCGTGAATCGTCATGGTAATCATAAAAACGTTCAATGTTTTCAAGAATTTTTCAAGTTTGATGTTCATTCATTCATGTAATATAAATAAAAGGGATAAACTATATAAAAAATGGAAAAGTACACCAACAAACAAAACATATGAAACAGAATACAAAAAAAACACGAAACCTTGTCAATAAACTTATAAATAAAGATAAAACTAAATACTATAATAATAAATTTAAAACCTGTTTTAATGATACAAAAAAAACCTGGGATGAGATAAATAATATTGTAGGACGTAAACCCAAAAACGATTGTGATGAAACTATAACACGATACATGTTAAAAGATAGAACTGAGGATTCTGTGTCAAATGATTTTGTGAATTACTTCTCGGATAGCATCAGCAACATGTTACATAAATGCAATCACAAAGCTTCTAATATAGTACTGGAAGAACTACCTCATAGTTTATATATACCAAGAGCAACTATAACTGATATTGAAAATATCGTTAAAAAAATGAAAAACTCTAAAAGCACGGGTATTGACAATATAAGAATGTTTGATTTAAAAAGAAATATAAAAACTCTTGGGCCAATAATAACTCATTTAATCAACATGATAATAAATCAAGCAAAAATTCCACAAGAATTTAAATGTAGCATCACTAGACCAATATTTAAAGGTGGAAAACACATTGAACTGGGAAATGTTAGCGGTGTTCACTTATTTTACTCAGTCCCTGGGGAGAAAGGCTCAATCCTCAGTGAAACCATTTTTTATGATAAGCAGTTAAGATGAAGCCATAGTAAATAATGCAAAATCACACAAAATCATGTGTTTTTGTTTTGAAAATTTGATCGCTTAGAAATATTATAAATGCTTCAATTAAATAATGCGTGTAGAACATATCTTGGCCCTTAAAAATATCGGTCATTTTTTTTATAAGTCTTTTAATAAGCCTAGAAAAAAATAAAGTAACAGGTCTTTAAAAAAACACTTTCAAGTGCAAACTCTCCTACTTACGAACATCTTTTCGGATATGGTTTTATTGCTTATTGTAGCAAATTTAGTTTCTTTTATGATAATCGCAAAAAAAATATGATATTTACGCCCGATATTCACAAAATAAAATAAAATATGCATATTTGCGTTGTTATTTCACAATACGGCTGGCAGCCGACGAATGCGGATTTTCAAATTGACCCTTATGTCGTTCACCGAAGGACTACTGGCTTGCCACACCCTACTTTCTTTCAAAACTCCCCTGGCCGGAGCAGGGAGCGGACGTGTGACTCCACGTCGCTCGGTTCCGTGAAATCAATTTTAAATTTCCTTGTTATTACAATAAACAATGTGTAAAAAAGGAGTTAATGTTTTTTTAGGTCTTAACGAAATCAACCTGTAAAAAAAAATTCTCAAATACCTTTTTCAACCGTTCCAAAAGCTTTTTCTCAAATATTTTTAAACTCCTCCCACAATGGGCGTGAATTCCGACTTAGATTTTTCCCTGGACTATTGGATCCCCTTAAGATGAAGCTATACGAGAAATCCTATTTAGATACTATTTAGATTAATCTTTACGACAAATCGGTTTACATTATGAACATCAAAAAATATGCTTCGGATAAATTGAAGCTTTTACTAGCTTTTCTATGTATTGGAATTACAATAAAATTATTATTTACATAACAAAAAATATAAGCATAAACCACAAAAAAAAATGTTTTTGCATGACTAGGAATATTAACACGGCAGTTGGATGGATGGATTCACACGTCCGTCATTCCTGAACGCACTGACCCCCAGATTCCTACCCAACCATATTTTTTCATAACTTCCTATCCATCCCTTCTTCCTAAAATACCCTCCACACAGCATCTCCTAAGATTACATAGGCCTTAAGGGAAATTATTTTCCTCGAGGCCTCCTGTGTGGAGCTAATGTTAAAAAAAGGTATGTGTTTGGCATAAAAAACACGGATTCGCGTAAATATTTCATACGAACTGCTTGTGATCGGTAATTTTAGAATAATCTTTATAATTAGTTTCTGAGCTTTAAAAATCGATTCAATGATGGCAATTTTTTCTATTTTAGTTATTTATTTTTATTTTAGTACATAAAACAGGCATGTTGCACAAAAAATTACATACATGGATGATTTAATTACAAATGTTATACTAGAAATTATAACAAAAATTATAGCTAAATATGCAAAAATATATAATTTATCATTGGCACCTGTTCTGTTGGGACAATGATTTAGTTGGTACATAAATAAACCAATCCCGGCATTGCCTGTCTTTAAATAAAGGAGATTTGATTAAGATCCATAAACAATTTTAAAAAAAATACCCCTTTATGGCTAAGACTATTTTTGAGGTTTTGTATGTTCCCTCTTTTTTATTCTTACAAAATTATGCACAAAATAAATAAAAATCGCCCTTGGGGTGATTTTTCACGAAAACGGCGCTGTACCAATCATTCAAACATTATTATCATTATTACATGCCTAAGTATTTTTCACGAAGACGGCGCTGTACCAATCATTCAAACATTATTATCATTATTACATGCCTAAGTATTTTTCACGAAGACGGCGCTGTACCAATCATTCAAACATTATTATCATTATTACATGCCTAAGTATTTTTCACGAAGACGGCGCTGTACCAATCATTCAAACATTATTATCATTATTACATGCCTAAGTATTTTTCACGAAGACGGCGCTGTACCAATCATTCAAACATTATTATCATTATTATATGCCTAAGTATTTTTCACGAAGACGGCGCTGTACCAATCATTCAAACATTATTATCATTATTACATGCCTAAGTATTTTTCCGTACTACAAATCTATTGAATACATGAATTATTGGTTATGGTTAGGTTATGTGGATTTAACACAAAACTAAAAACATATAAGTAGTGATAAAACATAAAATAATATGATAATAATTTCTTCAAAATAGACAAATTTACTTTGTGGCGTCATCATTAATTTAATGAAAAACAAATAACTTTGTATAACCCCACTATTTAATTAACAATATCAACATGTTTCGAAAACTATGTTTTCTTCGTCAGGATAATACGTTAAGAAAACATAGTTTTCGAAACATGTTGATATTGTTAATTAAATAGTGGTGTTACACAAAGTTATTTGTTTTTCATTAAATTGATAATAATTATTTTAATTTATTATTCCTTTCCAGATATTCGATGGCCTGCGTGACAACTTCCCCGAGAGATTGTCCCAAGTGGTGGCCATTAAGGGGGACGTTCTCCAGGAGGGGCTGGGAATATCACCTGAAGACACAGCCGAGCTGCAGAAGCATTGCAGAGTCGTTTTTCACTGTGCTGCCAATGTCAGGTAAGCAAATCCCAAATTACACATTTTCTAATAAAACCCCTCACAAGTCGTGTCTTCGTCAAGATATTGGATATTTTTTGGATTTGGACTTTTTGTAGCTCATCTTTGTCTATTTATGTAAAGTTTCCGTTTAAAAAAACTTACTATCAATCCCAATTGACCGATTGAGACTACTTAAAATGTGTTCGGAAACTGCCAAATAAGATCGAGGTTCGTCGAGATCACAAGTTGATTTGTTCATCGTAAAGTTTACAATAAGTATTTGACTGGACTAGACCATAAATAAACCAATCCCACTAGACGTCTTTACTCTAGTCGGCTATAAGTTATTCTGTCTCTCCAGTGGCCAGGCTGATTGTATCTGCCCGATTGCCAGATGCCTTCCGCTATAATCGGAACCGCTAGTTAAACACGAACGACGATAAATGATACTGTTCTAATGTAG
The DNA here is from genome assembly GCA_936435175.1 of Glyphotaelius pellucidus. NCBI lineage: Eukaryota > Metazoa > Arthropoda > Insecta > Trichoptera > Limnephilidae > Glyphotaelius > Glyphotaelius pellucidus. Next base: position 12,747,829 of record OW386560.1, read on the forward strand.
GTTCCATGACAGTTGATCCGGCAACAATTGGCCCCGACAAAAGGAATTTGTCATCGCATGGCAATAACTACGACTTTTTAATAATTGGCCTTACAAAGAGCATGGCCTTCCATGGTGCACTCACCTTACGTATATAGAATTCAAATACTTGCAAATTAATAATAATGTTAATAGGTACTTACTTAATTAAATATTTAATATTTTAAATCCTACTCTTCCTTTTTGCCCTTTTCGGAGACTTGTGGAATGTAGGATTTTTTTTCACAATGTAAATAGAATAAAATAAACTTGCATTAGGTACTTGCGTAATCACTTGGAAGTGAAAAAAAGTTCTTCGTCTTTGGGTAAAATAAAAATTCCCTGTTAACTTAATTGCCAATTACTTAAATATTTTGGTTTTGAATCGCCAATTTAAATTGTTGGAACTGACAGGAATTACCGATCTGTCAAACGAACTCATAAATTAAACTAATAAATAGGTAGGGGCTGAACAGGTGCATCGCATTCTTTTGTAAACCTGGTTTTTGGCTGATGGAATGACGTAACATCAATAGGTTTTTGAGAGAAACTAAATCTCGACAAATCTTTACGTTTATTCTTCATTGAAGTATCTACGTATAAAATTGTATAGTTTTCCATATGTATTATTATGTCTAAGAGAAAAATCTACATGCTTTAAAAATACGGAGATTTTATCGAATGAAATACAAATATATCATCGTACTCGTATTCTTCTTTTCAAGTCGGTTCCTCATTGCTGAGGATCATGACCCCTACTCCAATTTACATAGAGGACAAGGCTCTTCCATTCCTCGCGGTCCTACGCTGCGTGGAGAGCTGCAGACACTTAAGATGAAGCCATGTGAAATAATGCAAAATCATACAAAATCATGTATTTTTGTTTTGAAAATTTGATCGCTTAGAAGTATTATAGATGCTTCAAATAAATACTGCGTGTAGAACATTACTTGGCTCTTAAAATTGTCGGCCATTTTTTATGTCTTTTAATAAGCCTAGAAAAAAATAAAGTATTAGGTCTATAAAAAAACACTTTCAAGTGCAAACTCTCCTACTTATAAACCCCTTTTCGGATATGGTTTTATTGTTTAATGTGGCAATGGCAAATTCAATTTCTTTTATAATAATTGCAAAAAATTGATGTTTACGCCCGAACTTCACAAAATAAAATAAAATACGACCAAAACAATACGACCGGCAGTCGATGAATTTGGATTTTCAAAGTAAACCTTATGCCGTCCACCCAAGGACTACTGATTTGTCACACTCATTTTGTATCAGTTCGGCCCCGGCTGGAGCGGGGAATAGACGTATAAGCTCCGCGTCGCTTGGTTCCGTGAAATCAATTTTAAATTTCCTTGTTATTACAATAAACAATGCGAAAAACGGGAGTTAATATTTTTTACAGGCCTTTACGAAATCAATCTGTAAAAAAAAATCTCAAATACCTTTTACAACCTTTCCAAAGGCTTTTTCTCAAGTATTTTTAAACTCCTCCCAAAAAGGGGCGTGATTTCTGATTTCGGTTTTTTCCTGGACTATTGGATCACCTTAACGCCAGAGATACTATTTTATCTGGAAAATAAAACTTGACCCTGAGGAAAATAAAAATTGGTCACTCCAGCGCATTGATGACTTTCCTCTGCTTTTTATGCTTTCGTTTGTCAGTGACCATGAGTTTCTCCAAATTGGAGTTCTTCAGTTTAGCAAACAACGTGTCCGTATATCGTAGGTACGCCTCGTACGTCGTCTGTTATTTTTTTTTCAGGTTCTCCATAAAACAGTTCACCAAATATTATGAAGAAGATTAAAAATTTTAAAAAGTGTGTATGGTAGCAGTTTTACTATGTTGTGGCGTATGTCAAAAGATAGTTACTGAACTCTCCGTAGGTGATGTTGAAGATGTCGATGCTCAATGCAAAATTGTTAAGCAGTTGAGTCGCTCTGTTTAATGGCGTATTCTGATACGCAGAACTTCTCGCTTTCGGAGCATAAAAGTGCGTGGGATCTCCCACGAGTATATGCGTTAGGAACATACAAGTTAATCTCTTTCAGCATGATGGAGATTAGTTATGTTACTAGCAGTTAAACCCCTCCGCAGGTTTTTACTACTAGGCCCTGGCTGGCGGTTTTTGCTTCGGCTTCGCCCAGTTAATGTTGGTGGCCATTTTATATATCCAATATGAACTGGTTCCAAAATCAGCCAGTTTCTCGGATCCAATGTCATTCAGTGATAGCTAATCACCATGGGCAATGGACGTCTTATGGAATATATAGCCGCTTGATATAACTGAATATTACCGTCAATCTTTCCGTATCCGAAGAGATACTACAAATTCACAAATTCGTAGTGCTTGTACTTAGGACGGGCACGTCCCCATGCGACCTGCTAACGGAAGTGACGACATCTTTTGATGAATTCTTGAATTCGAAACCCAATTACAAAGGTAGTTTTGTTTAAAATTTTACGTACACATATGTTATTTGTGGCGCGGCGCGTACGGCGTGGCGTCAGTTATGCACTCGAGCCGGGATCTGAATTCAACCACGCAGACGCTTACCTATTAATACTGTTCGATATTATCGTGAAAACAAGCTTATGAGTGAGGAGTGTGGGTTTGCCGTTGAGTTTACTTTTACGTTGCCGTTTACTTTTCGAACGGACGTTCAGCGCGCCTACGACGTGCGCGGCAAACGCACGCTCCCCACTGTTCCAACGCATGATGGAGACTAAACTGTGTCGGGACAAAACTTTATAGTTCCGCCTCTCGAATGAGATCACTAGCACTCCGCTACGATATCAACCGACTGAATGGCGCGCATTTTAAAAAAGCTGCCGCACCCTGGCAAATTAAGCATCGTCTTATATTTTCAAGAATAGTGTTTATTTCAAAACGCACAGTGTGTATACAGCGACCTGAACATAATTTAGCTGATATTATTTCTAGACAGAAAATTCAGAAAGAATTTGCCAGTTTTTCTTGGGACAAACAAACACATTTTCAGCATACTCCATCATTTAGTTGGCTGCAGTGCTTATCAATCTACGGAAAGACTGATAATGTTCTTGTTTTATTTACAAAACATAGTTCACGATGACTAACAGCTGGTGCATTATGCAATATACGTAATATATTTAATTATAATGGTAAATTAATGTTATTCTAATAGTATGTTATTCGATGTATTCCTTATTGCCTACCGTGTTTATGGTCATTTTCGTACGACACGTTAACGCGATATTTATGCGGAGAAATCAATAAAATTAATTCTATACAGGATTTTCCCACAACCTATTATGTTTCGTTACCGTAATGTATTACAGTGGCGCAACCGGGGGCTGGGACCACTGCATTACCAAAATAGTTATATATTGTTAGCAATAATAAAACGCTTATTAAATATTTAGAATGAAATATATTGTCTCAACGGTACATGACAATAATAACTTCCAATAATCGGCAACATTACGCCGCGCCATTCGAATTCACAGCCGTTGGCTATCTCTTCTGTTGGTAGTCCTGTGCCTAGTCCTGCCAACCAGGAGGAGTTAGTAGTTCCCTCCTTTACCGACAGCAGTAGCTGGAGTAGTTTCCTTGTTGGCCGCCAGAGGCGCTAGCAGTACCTCTGGCGGCGGACCAAACGTGAGGCGGCAATATTTAAATATGCTGCTAACAATATAAGGAAGTTTTAAGAAGAAAGTGTAGCATTTTATGCGCGCGTAATCTTGCAGTTTTTTTTAAACAGCTGACCTGCTCCACACAAAAATTCCCTGAGAAAAATAAATTCCTTCGAAGCCTATGTCATATTTGGTGATGCTGTTAAACGAGAGTCAAAGAGGGTATTTTAAGGAAAGGAAAGAGAGAAAAGTTCTGGGAAGTTAAAAGGTGGGTAGGGATATGGGGGTCAGTGTATTCAATTCAATTTATTATTTCAAAAATATTACTAATAAAATACATTTGTAAGAGTGTTACAATGAACACTTGGGCATACGAACTATACAAGCTTGCCTTTTAAAGCCAGCTTCACTAACGCTAAATGTGTCGATATCCGAATTAATTCCATTTTACAGCAAAATTGCTCTCCCGACCGGCATGACCACTGGCAAGTTAGTCCTGCAGGCCGGAAGATAGAACAGTCTATGCTGTCGGTGGCGAAGATACCCATCGGGAACATAAAAATGAATGCTCTCCATGATAGCTGAGTTTTCAAACCATCCGCTGATCAATATGAAGAAATGCGTAGCAATGTGTACATCGCTTCTGACCCGTAGATGGGTCAGGGGGTATCAAGGAGTAGTCAAGGTCCGAGGGGGTATTAAGGAGTGACGGACGTATGAATCCATCCCTTGCACTGCGGTGAAAGGCGATGGGTCGATAGAGTTTGGCTGGAGAGGTCAAAGGGTCTCTCTCATCCAACAGACAGCTGTCTCGCCTTGCCGCCGAAAAATTACTAAAACAGACTGTGCCTTGCAAGTATCATATAATCAAATAATGTTGTCTATGCTTGTGTGTATCACCAGTCATTGGACTAACCGCACTGCCATAAGAAGATAGTTTTCTTTTGTGCCAATGATTTTCCAAACAAATTATGTCTGAAAAATGTGAAAAAAGTTATGTATTCTTAGAACCGAAAAAAGTGTTGACACTAACATAATGTTATGCAATATGACAGTTGGGACGCTTATGTGGTAAAAACGCAAAATATTCAGGTCCCTAATTACGAATCCTATTTTAAAAATAGCTTTTTTACATTATCTTCACACAAGAGGCGCTGAGGAAAATAATATCCCTCAGGGCCAATGTCATCTCTGAAGATGCTGTGTGAAAGGTCTTGTGGAAGACTTGAAGAGACCCATTTATTTATTTATTTTATTTGACGTCCAGAGGGCTTTTACATGACTTGTAGTATAATTTTTATTTGACAGATACTTAGGAAAACTTAGGAAATAATAAAGATTTTTTTTGTATTCGCTCAATGTTATTAACGTGAATTTTGTATGATGGCTTCTAATTAGAGATACGTACAATAGTTTAATGGCTTGTAAGGAATTAAAGATTTTGGTTGTTCGTAATACGAAGCTTAGTGTTTTCATACCTTTGTTCACAATTTGATGGATATGATTGGCGAAACTTGGTTTTTCATTCAAAATAATTCCAAGATCTCTCATTTCTGTAACTCTTTCTAAAACTGTGTTGTTGACGAAATATTCGAATAATTTATTTCTGAAGAAGTCAAGGTTTTGCACTTTGACCCACGTTATATAAGGGAGGAAACGAAGAGACCCCCAAATCATTTCATTGCCAAGCTGTCTTTGTTTTATATTTTTGACTTATTGAATTAAAAGTAATAATTACGCAAAGTACATTTTCATTATTTTAACTCGCCCCCCCAAAAAGCTTGGTGCGCCACTGCCATAAAAATACTTAGGATGGGTTGTTTCAAAAAATTTGACGAATTCGTCAAATATTTGACGTTAATTTTCACGTTCTGTGTAAGTTCTATTCAAGTTCTGTGATGATTTCAGTTTTGTAAAGCAGCTGGCCTATGATGATAAAAAAACAGAACTCGAAAAAACTTACACAGAACCTGAAAATCAACTTCAAATATTTGATGAACTCATCAAATTTTTTGAAACAACCCGTCCTTACCCTTGTCCTTGAAGATTCTATACAATACATAATAAGGTGTTACGTCAGTATTATTAAAATAAAACCGAATAGACATTTAAAAATAAACGCAGAGCACGTGGGTATTTAAAAATAATAGAGTATATCCCTCCAAGCCACGCATCGTAAATTAGGTATATAAAGGAAATTCTCTATTATTAGTATTGTTAAAAGGTAGGTCCATAGATTTGTATAATTTTATGACATTCCATTGAATGAATAATGAGTATTTTGACTTTAATTTGCTTAATCTTTTTCACGTGATGTGGAAAAACTTGACGTGTAAATAACCTAGCGAAGAGTATAAATTAAAATGTTATATATGTTTATTATATGGTTACAGACAAAATATGTGGTTAAAAGGCAAATTTAAAAGTAGATAAATATATAAGTATGTACAGAGATATATTTGTTTAAAATATAAGCATAATTGATAGCAGAGTAATAACTACGTATACAGTTGTACAGTAAATGAAACATTTCATTTTCCTAATTCTGGATCTATAGTTTTTTTATTTATTTAACTCTTGATTTACTCGGTGACTTCATACATACAAAATTTATTTGCCGGAGTCCTCAGGACTCCCGGAAATAAAATCGTAAATTTAACATGAAATAAACACTTTTATAAATGAAATGCTAGCTATATTTATTTATTATATATTTGGTTTTACAATAGCATAGGTTTTCACTTAAAATTATAGAATCACAGCCTTTTATTAAGGAACTTGTAGAATATGGCACTTTTGTAACAAAATTACGAGACCTAACTTCTAGTCTCAACTTTTCAAAAACAAAACAATATTTCAAAGTAATTTTTAAAGAATTTTTATAACAAACACATAATCAATTCTTATAAAAAGCAAAAAAAGAACATAATTCTTTTTTTGCTTTTTATGTTCAATACCAATTGGATAACCAACACCTCTGCCATAGGTCACCCCAAGTGGTTCGCTATGTTTGGTGATTTAGCAGGGGTGCCCGGGTTCATGGGGTGAGGTTTGTCTAGGTCTTGGTGGCGGATGGCCAGGACACACTGAACCCCAGTTTCCTAACCACCCCTTAAACCCTTTTCCTTCCCAGAACTCTCCTTCCTTTCCTTAAAAAATCCTCCACACAGCATTTCCAAAGATGACATAGGGCCTGAGGAAAATAATTTTCCTCGGGGCCTCCTGTGTAGAGCTCATGTAAAAAAAAATACCGTCAATAGGCTAAAACTATACCATTAATACCCTGGTGGAGTCCCACCGACTACACTAGCGTGTAAACTTATCAATCTGAGCACCAAGCATCAACGTCCGCTCTCCCCCGCGTTTGGCGCATCACGGCATGAAGGAACTGGAACGCAGAATTTGAAATTCCAAAAACTAACGGTTTTATGAGCGCTGAAAGTTTTCAATGGAGTCCCAGGAACCTACCGGGTAAATTAAGGGTTAAAGATGTCGTTAGAACATTGTCGGTTTACGAATAACAAATTTGGGGGGCGGATATCGGTGTAGCACCTCTGCCATAGGTCAATTCCAAGTAACCTTCTTTAGGTCGTTCGTTACGTTTGGTGACTTAGCAGGGGTGCCGGGTTCACGGATGCGTCTACCAACCAACTACGTAGCAGGCCAGATCGGGGGAGATTGGTTGAGGGAGGCCTTTTGACCTCTCCAACAGGACTCCCTCGGAACATCGCTTTGCACCCACACCCATAAAAAGCTGTATTGTATGTATGGGAGGAAGTTATTATTCATTTAGTTCTTATTTGGAATATTTTTTATTTCTGTTGTTTCTTTATGCAGTTTTAATTATTGATAAAAGTAATTAACTTAATTTTTATTTATTTATTATATACTAGCTGATACCCGGCATGCGTTGCTACGCTATTTAATAAAGAAATTATTTCTCCCTGCGTGTCCTTTCCCATTCGTCCCGTTCCCCTTCCGCCACTCCTTCCTCTCCCACGTCCCCTTCCCCTCTCGCGTTCCCACTCCGCCTCCACCACCTTCCCTCAATAACTCGCTATTTTTAGGGACAGAAAACGTGTAATAAATATAATATATTAATATTTATAATTTCATAACGCCAGAGCTTACCATTATATACAGCCTATATTACTTTTAAAAAATTAAAACTTAAAATTTACTTTTAAAATTTTTAAAATAAAAATTTTTTAGTAAAGCGTAACAAACATACGCAGTTTCGCATATATAATATTAGGTATAATTAGATGTTTATAGCCAAAAATGTTATAGTCAAATTTTATGTTACAGACATACTATATATATTGGTGACCGGACAACTCGGAATGAAACCAACTCAGAACCATCTCAGATAAGTCATTTAGAGTGATAAAAAATATGTAGGTATAAAAAATTGGTTAAATAGGTTACGTTAGGTTAGGGTTATCGGCTAATTTAAATTTATTTTTTTTGTAGCTTTTAATGACTTTTCAAGGAGGTGTTGAGTTGACTTTATTCTCAGTTGGCATAGAACCATATATATTATGGTTAGAGACAATTATACGGCTACAGATAAATTTAGTGATGTAGACATAAAATATTATTAATGATTATAGGCAATTATTATACGGTTACTGACAATTTCTTTTGAGGTTGGTTGAGGTGATTTTTCACAAAAACGGCGCTCTACAAATTATCCAATTATTATTAATATTTTATGCGTATTTCTATGGAACATTTTTAATATATTTTTCTGACACAGTTTCTCATTGCCTGTTGTATAATTTTAATTACAGGTTCGACCAGAAGTTGAAAGGAGCTGTGACCACAAATACACTGGGAACAAAGAAGGTTCTTCATCTCGCAAAGGGAATGTTAAACCTGGAGGTAACATAAAACTCTTCTGGATTATTCTCTTACTAGATTTGAACAGTCTCTGCAAAGTCACATATCAGTAATTGTTGCTCGTTTAGGCGAAAAAACGTAAAGTTAGCCATTTTCAAAACTTTTTAAAATTTGCATTAAAAATTTGAATATTTCAAAAATGCTACGTTTATTTCAAATAATAAAATTGGAAAGCGTATTGCATCACCTTTAAAAACAGTTTTTAGTTTTTGGACAAGTGCAATATTCAATTTCTTTAGATTTTATTGCAAATACGAAAATACCCAAATTCTGATGGAAAATGAGGGGTTTTAATATTTCTTACATAAAACCGGTCGCAGCAACAACTTTTTTGTTGTTGAGTTTGTGTGCTTTTTTTTAAATATATATGTTTTTTTTCTTTCAATTATATTATTACTAGCTTTTATCCGCGGCTTCGCTCGCACGGTATTAGGGGGAAATTACTGTAGCGCTTGCACTTATCAATTTATTTTTTTTAGCTTTCAACTCTCAACGAAAAATCCCGCCAATTTGTTACCTTATAGAAATTTTTTTGGATATTATCAATGGAATTAATTAACATATTTGAGACAAGCTGATAATAATAATAAATTCTTTTTCCAACGACGAATACATCACATATTAACGCGTTATAGAAAAAAATTACTTTTATAATGTATGGATGCCCCGGTCAGATCTGCCCTTTGGTTGAATATGATGTTTGTGGCTAGTAATGTCCTTCTGAGGCTTGGGGGGTTAAAATCTTTTATCTACAACATTTTCAATTAAATAATGATTGCAGGATACCACAAACGACCAAAAAATATATGCATAACTCCACCACAATCTTTTTATTATTGATATTACTTTGTAGTCTTTCGTCCATGTATCCACGTCGTACTGCCACTGCAACAGGGAGGTGCTCGAGGAGACGAGCTACGCGGCCCCCCACGACCCCGAGAAGATCATCGACATGGTCAACTGGATGGACGAGGATATTCAGGATCTGATCACACCCAAGTTAGTCCATTATTTTACTTGTTTTTGCTGATATCGATGCCGTAATACCCACACAAATATTGCGAAAATCTTGTCGAATTTCGCGGCCGAGTATTCGCCTATTTCAAGCCATTTGCATATTCGGAAAAGCTCTTTCACACGGCTAGAAGCACGGTGTCGATTTTTTTTTGTTTATCATTATTTAAGAGATTTATTACGTATAACTCTATTAAAATAAAGATACGTTTGTAAAATTTTCTATTAGAAGACATTGCCAAAATGTTTTGAAGCCAAGAGCTATTATTCTGTCTATATATCTAAGATATACATTTTACATGTATGAAGCCCGAACCCCCCCCCCCCCCTCCCCCTCACGTGAGATTCACACTATAGTAGTTGTTAAAGGACTACATTTATTTTCATAAAGAATAAAAATTTGATTTTTTCAGCAGCAAAATGGGACACTTGAAAATAAGTGATACAATTTGATGAGATTTTAATGAACTCTCCTCCCATTTTGAGCTCACGTAATTAATGTATGCCCCCTTACCTCTTTTTGGGAGGCGACAATGGGTACCGCCGCCCCGGGAACCTTTATTGGATAACCAACACCTCTGCCATAGGTCACCCCAAGTGGTTTGCTACGTTTGGTGATTTAGCAGGGGTGCCCGGGTTCATGGGGTGAGGTTTGTCTAGATCTTGGAGGCGGATGACCAGGGCACACTAAACCCCAGAATCCTACTCACCCCTTAAACCCTTTTCCTTCCCAGAAATCTCCTCTCCTCCTTTTCCTAAAAAAAAAACCCTCCTCACAGCATCCCCAAAGATGACATAGGCCCTGAGGGAAATTATTTTCCTCAGAGCCTCCCGTGTGGAGCTCATGAAAAAAAAAAGTGTTCTCCTTTTTACTGATTTCTGAGAGAAATTTTGGAAATTCTTAATGGCTATTAATTACCCTTCAAAGTTTTCCCGCTTACTGTATTGTTTAAATTTGTCTAAAGAAAACTTAAGTTTATGCATTATTTGGAACATTGTCAACATGAGCTTAAATATTTCGACATAAAACTTGAATGAAACGTCATAACAATCGCATTTATTTATTTTATTTTTTTATTTTTATTTAAAAAGAAAGACAAACATTCCCGGGTTACGAATAACCCAACAATGTTTGAAAATCTCCTACTACCACCACAGAAAGCCGAAAATGTTGCTTGTGTTGTGATGGAGGACTTAGCCAGCCGAGGAATCGAACACGGGACGCCTGGGTGGAACCCAAACGCGATGCCCACTCAACCACTGACCAGACATCTAAGTTTCCATATCGCTGCAAAATATAAGTAGCTTGTTGTTCTTGGTTTTCATGCGACTAAATTTACCTAAGCATGTTATTTACTTATTTTCAGATTGCTTGGAGGACTTCCTAACACTTACGCTTACAGCAAAAGTCTCTCAGAACAACTGGTGGCATCCTATTCCAAAGATTTTCCCATTGTAATAGCGAGACCTTCCATTGGTAAGTTGGCATTTATTTATTATCATACTAATATTGTGATATTTGGTGCATAGGTCATACCGGGATGTCATTTACCGTGTACCTTTCTTTCCCAAACAGTCACCTTGCTGGAAAAGTATATGAAATTTGAAACATTGACAAGAAAAATAGCAAATTTGAGTGCATTTGTTTTTGGAAAACAGAAAAAGAATTGGGACTACCTTGGAATCTTGGAAGCCAGTTGTTGGTGTTTTTTGTGTACATAATATCGTTTTTGAACTGAAAATAAGGTATTTAACCATCTCCAAAGTAAACCATATCGTTTCGCACTTATTCATGTTGTTGTGGCGATAATTACCTTGAGTTATCGCGGTGGAACTACATATATTGTGATTGTGTTGTGTGCTCCTTCGCAGAGGTACAAAGGTTAGTGATTGGTTATCCTAGATCCTTGCATCCATTGTTTTTCCTACACATATTACCACCCAATTCCAGCAAACACCATTTCATATCGTTTCATTTTTCAAGTGCATCTGTTTCGGATGCAACACCGTCAGATAGGGACAGGTACTTGGACTTAGGACAGCTGGTTGGGTGAAGGAAGGGAGATGTATGCAGTTGTGTCAACAAAGATAATAAAGATTCATTCATTATTTTTTCAGTGATCGCTTCGTGGAAGGCACCAATGCCAGGATGGATAGAAAATCTCAACGGACCAACTGGATTACTAGTAGGTGCTGGAAAAGGTTGGTTATATTTGAAATCATAATTATTTAATCTTTCCAATATCCAAATAGATTTTCTTTTCATTTGAAAATTATACCGTCCACCAAATTATTTCAATGTATCTTCCTCTCCCAATAGCTGCCTCACAATGACCAATAGTCCTATTAAAGTTATCCTGAGTCCTAAGTCCTATTGTACTTATCCTGAGGTTTCACATCTATAGGACTTAGCCTGCGAGAGAATGAGATAGTAATTAAAATATTAATTTATTCACGGGTACTCGGTTCTAATATAACATGATAAATCCACGGTTCAATAGAGCCTCCAATGGTGTAGCGGTATAAAGCGCCTGACGAACTTCAGCGGCCAGACATCCAGCAAAGGGTCAAATCCTACGAAATCCAAAAAAAAAATTATATTTGTAAAATCAATATCCAATCTTCAAACCACTCCAAAATAAACAAGCAAAAGAAAAGAGAGCGACATCTAGCGATTCCGAAGAAGAACACACAAATGCCAAATGTATAGGAAAAGGTGCACTGGAATTCGACGCCAAAAATATGGAAAAAATCGTTCTTCACATTGATAAAAAAAGTGCTTCGTAGTCTCTTCACTCTTGTCTACTTCAGTTTTCTGAAGGTTTAATTTCTACCACGTGTGAATTGCACACTCTGATTTTTTATTATTATATAGTTATATTAATACATCATGACCGAACAAGGTATTATGAATTCAGTTAATATTATGATTTTAGTTCAGTTCGGCACCGATAAATCGGTGTTTATTGAAATATTATTTTAACATTTTCATACAACAACAAAAACAACAATATTATTAGATACAATAATTCATTTTCTATGTAATTTAATTGTATGCTACACAAGTAACTACCGCAACAGTTGTAACCCATAAATAAACCAAACCACACACGTGTAACCTGTTTTGAGGTAAATGACAGGAATATAAATACAAAATATGTCTTAGTAATATTAGGTTGTTGGTTTTAAATTTAGATAAAAACATGTAAAGGAAAAGAATTAACAAAGTATTGTCGCTCACATTACAACACCGCGTATCTCATTTTACAAAGGTTTTCAGGAGGAACAAAAAACTGTTATTTATCTATCTTCACAGACGTTGGAGAAGATTTAAAAATAAATCGCTCCAAAACACAAACATTCAGTCACACGCAGTCAACCAATTATCACTGGCTTGAGATACGTGGTATTTTCTTTAAATTCTGTGATAGGCGTACCAAAATTTCAAAAAGAAATTGGTAAGGATTGGTTAATATTTTTTTGTCGACTAAAATCCGGAAGGATTGGTAAAAATATTTTTATCAATAAGTGAAGCAAAAACGTTGTACCCCTTTTTATGAAAATTGAGCGGATGGAGGAGTATGAAATTTCACACACTTATAGTTTATATAGATAAGGAGTGCATAATGCTAATATATTTTTTAAATTATGCATAAAAAATACATTAAATCAATAAAAAATATTACAATTATGGTGGAATTTCGATCATTGGGGGACCACTAGTATTTATTAAATTCTGTGATACGTAATAAATTAAAAAACATATTACATAGAAACATTTATCCTCACTACAACAGCAATAATCACTAATACAGGGTGGCGCAAAAGTTGTCACCCGATGTTCTTTGACTGTAATATTTTTTTATGGATGAAAAATTTTGGTTCTACTTATGGATTGTGTTTATTTGATGTCTTAAAATATACTCTATGAAAAAAAATTAAAATGGAGTTCTACAAATTAAACTTGATAACAATAAATAAATTATCTGTAACAGTTTCCCTAGGTAAATAACTTTTTCTTTCATTTAAAATCATTCACAAAATAAACAAAAACCACCTTTAAGCTTAAAGTGGATCATTTCTAGACCTCTTTTCGTGGCGATATAAGGCAAACGAAGACTATACACATATTTGGCTTGTAGCCTCCTCTTAAATACTGGAAAAGCAGCTTTTTTGGATGCCTGAAGGACTTTCTAAACATAATTCGCAATTGTTGTACTGAATTGACTTGTCTGTATCCAGGAGTTATCAGATCGATGCATTGTAAGGAGACCTACCACGCTGATATCATGCCAGTGGACATCTGCGCCAACGGTCTCATAGCCTTAGCATGGAAATCCGGAATCACAAAGTAAGACCCTTTCATTATTTATAGGTTAAGTGTGCAAAACTTTATCAATCTTATAATACAATAAATTGTAGATTTGTATAAAAATCAAACAAATGCCGCACGTTCGGTAGCCCTCAATAGACCACCACAGACAATCTCCTTTATATTAGTCAGTAGCCAAGTTGGCATTGCGTTTGGGTCCAGGTGTCGCGTATTCGATTCCTCAGATGGCTAAGTCCTCCATCACTACACAAACAACATTTTAGGCTTACTGTGGTGATAGCAGGAGATTTTCAAATATTATCAGGTTATTCGTAACCTGGGGATGTTTGTCTTTTTTTAAAATAATTTAAATTAAATTAAATTAAAAAATTGATAAAAAAGGTACGAGATTACTGAACAAAATGGTTGAAGAACATGCCGAACCAAATAAACTGACCGTTAGAATCCTCCCTACAGGGCCGGATTAAACAAGTCGGGGCCCTTAGGTCTCGGGGCCCCATCACCCCAGGGGCCCCTAGCCGATGCGGGGCCCCTAGGCAGTCGCCTTCACTGCCTTATGGATAATACGCTCTGCCTACATGCCAAGTGCGCCAACTTCGAAACAAAAAATTTCCCCCGGCCGCAGGAGCTCTTGTAACCTTACTTTCTGGATGTTCCTTGTAGATACTTTCAGCAATTTTTTAAACAGAAAATCACGACATTCTAAAAAATTTTTACAAAAAAATAAGAAAGGACACTTTCGTTGACCTTTAATGTAAAAGAAGTTTCACTACATTACACAATATCTTAAACCTAACCTATAATCTAGCCTCATCTGAATAATTAATGTAACCTAGCCGCAGGGAGTGCTACATACTTCGGCAGATTGCGATGTACATTCTTATTACTAATTATATTGATCAAAATTTCATATTTTGATACCTCAAAGCATTTTTTTTAACTGGCTCGCCAGTAAGCTGTCTCGGAACACGAGACTTGCACAGTTCTAACAAATTATGTCTTGCAAGGCAAGCCGTGCGACCGCTGAGTGTTAACTTGTTGCTTTATAATATAATCGAATATGGTGTATTTTCAGATCGAAAGAACCAATGGTTTGCAACGTGACAACATCAGGAGTCAACCCCATAACGTGGGGAGAAGCTCTCAGTCTAGGTAAGCAAAGTTCTTCCTCGTAATGTACGGCTTGTACGAAAAAAACACTCGTCACATTAACCCGCGATATCCTATTTAGTAACTTTATTTGGGAATGTGAGATTTCTAAAAGGGTTTTTTTGCTAACCCATTGGCCACAAACCCCGGCAGCCTGCCGGGTTAGAGTAGGTCTGCCAAAAAACGGAAAACGAGCACGACAGCGACATTTTTGAATAAATTTTTAAATGCCGAACGCTCTCTAGGTTATTAATCATTCATTTCGTAGAATCGGCAATAATATGTTTCTTATGTTTTTCCCTGATATTTGTGTTACAAGTTTTGTACGCAGCCAGCCGCCATTTAATTTCCTTCAGAATTGCGAGTGGTTCTAGACTTTTGGCAGTGATCCTGCACGTCTCTGATTGCTTTGAGGACTATCATACCATATTATTTTATTAGTTGTTAGTATATTATGTAAGTAAAAAAACAAAAATTATTAATGATCGATTTATGAATATTATGTTTTTTTATAACTTGATGAATAAAAATTTGAAAAAAAACTTACGAAAAAAGAGAAGGTTATATTTGTATCCTTATTTACGCATTTTCTAATTTTTTCTTTACCTGAATCCAATACGTAAACAAATTTAAAGAAATTAATTCATTGGAATATACGGTTCAAAAGTTACAATAGATTTAGTACATACACCAATGGAGGTTTTCAATTTTTGATTCAAAATTAATGGCCAATGGGTTAATGATTAACAACCGAATTTATCTTTCAGAGGCAAAAAATATTTTATTGACAGGTATTTTAATAACAATTTAAATTGATATCAATCTTTTTAAACCTTCACGCATTCTTTATTCAATCATTTTTGTATAATTCTTTCAGGGCGCAAGCATTTGTACAAGAACCCGTTCTCCATCACGCTGTGGTACCCAGATGGTTCCATCAAAGCCAGTTGGCTCGTGCACGTCATCAGCGTGGTCTTCTTCCACTTCCTCCCCGCATACTTCATTGACATGATGCTGGCCATCTTCAGGAAGAAGCCGTTGTGAGTAGATGAAGATGATCATTTGCTTGAAAAGATGTAGCACGATCAAATTGATAATTTTACGATATCGTATTGATACGCTTAACTTCTGACGATTTTATATCATTATCCCTAGCACAGTTTCGTTGTCAACAGCCAGACAGATATTGACACGAAATAAATAAATAAATTTTTTTTTTTTTTTTTGTTATTGTTTTTGGGGTGTTATGCCGTGCTTCGCTACCTCCTTCTTTAGCCAACGTTTCGGACAGCGTTACAGTGTCCATCATCAGGGCAGATGAGTAAATGATATTGTCTGCCTTGCTGGGTAGCCGGCAGACAAGGCAAATCATAAGAGCCAAATCAGCACAAAACGAAGACAGGGGTGAACAAGAGTCAAAAGGCTGCGCTTTCCTGCCTTACGTCCATAATGTAACAGACAGAATTGCCAGGCTGTTGAGAAAAGAGAACATCAAGACTGTCTTCGGAACCACGACAAAAATCCAAGACCTACTGAGGTCGGCAAAGACTAAGTTTCCTCTGGAAACAGATGGAGTATATAAACTCAGCTGTTCCGGATGTGACAAGGTCTATGTAGGCCAGACAGAGCGGACGATCTCCAAAAGGATTTCGGAACACTTTCGTGCTTGTAAACTTGGCCACCCTGACAAATCGGCAATCGCCGAGCACTTAATCGAAACCGGCCATTACTTTGGATTTGTTCCTGAAGTCCTGGGAAGACCCAAAACTCACAGAGCACGCCTAATTACGGAGGCAATTGAAATCCATAAAAACCCCATCAATATTAACAGAGACGACGGAGCTAAGCTCAATAGTTCTTGGTATCCAGTAATTGACGGCTACACCAAAGCTAAATGCAAAAAACCATGCTGAATTTTTTTCTAACACCAGCTCGTAGAGAAATGGAGCTGGCAGCACGGTATCGCTTCGACACACATAAGTAAACACTCTCACCAATATCATTTACTCATCTGCCCTGATGATGGACACTGTAACGCTGTCCGAAACGTTGGCTAAAGAAGGAGGTAGCGAAACACGGCATAACACCCCAAAAACAATAACAAAAATACTTTTTGGCCGTGAAAACCTAAAAACATACCTAAATAAATAATTGTTTTACGATGGCAACACTTAAATTTGGGAGGCAGGTAACATCCCTGCCATAGGTTACCCCAAGTCGTTTGCTATGTTTGGTGACTTAGCAGGGATGCCAGGGTTCTTGGGTGAGATTTGTCTAGATCTTGGCGGCACACGCGCTTGCCCACCTACTGCGTGGCAGGCCGGATAGGGAAATACTGGTTGATGGAGACATTTCGCCTCTCCAGCCGGACTCTCTCGACCCATCGCCTTATATTGCAGTGGGAGTGGTGGATTCATACGTCCGATTCCTGGACACCTTGAATCCCAGATTCCTGCCAACCCCTCATACCTTATTCCTTACCAGAATTCTCCTCTCCTTCCTTTATCTAAAACTACCCTCCACACAGCATCCCCAAAGATAACATAGGCCCCGAGGGATTTTTTTCCTCTGGGCCTTCTATGTGGAGGTAATGTAAAAAAAAAACAGTTGTATCTCGGATACTAACAAGTTTGTATAGTAATTTAGTCTACTTTAAAAAATTAGTCTTTCGGAATCAAAACTGACAAAAATTGAATGAAGATTGAAAATTTTGCTGATTTTTGGATTTTTGACAAAAATCCCAAAGTCTACCTATGCTGTATTTTTCATTAAGCTTTCGCCAAGAACAACATAGCAAAAAGGCTGAACTGCCCCATTTGACGCAAGGTAAAACGCCTCTGTTAAATTTACTGCATACAGTGCATACTATGATACAAAAATATTCTGGGGAAATATATTTTGGCAGCACAGGATTGTAGTTCCTTTTTCTCTCTATCACACCCTCCACCCATTCTTTACACTTCACCTCATTCAAGGTTGGACACCTCACCTCATTTGAGATTGGACACCTCAACAACTCATTTCAGCATTTGAGTTATTTACAAACTAATTCTAATTGTTATTGTTCACAATAATTGCAGCTGAAAAGATATAATATTTAATTGTCTTTTATTCCAGCATGGTCAAGACCCAAAAGCGCATATCCGGCGGGTTGGAAGTCCTTCAATACTACACAACCAAGGAGTGGATCTTCAACAACGAGACCTTCAAGTCTATAGGGTCCTGGCTGGGCCCCAAGGACAGGCAGGTGCTCTTCACAGACATATCCGCTATCGACTGGGACACGTACATGAAGAATTATATCCTGGGGGCTCGCGAGTATTGTTGCAAGGACGATCCAGCTACTTTGCCCAGGGCCAGGCGGCTTTTGAAGAAGTCAGTACATATTATATTTAATTTTTTAAAAGAAAAACTCTCTTTTTATAACTTTTGAAGGTTATTCCCATCAACGTAATATATCATTGAAGAAGAAGATAACACTTATAATCTAAATGAAAATATGAAAGAGAACAAGACACAGAAAAATAGAAAAAGACAATGGTCGCAACTGGGACTCAAACCCAGACCTCTCGTCTAACCGGAACGTGATGGAAAAAAGAACTAGTTGAAGATAATATTGTTGATTCTAAAAATATTTGAAATATGAGATTGAAAAATATGACGGTTTGACAGAAGGTGGCAATAGCGAAATTGGTTAACGCGCACGTCCCGGTTAGACGAGAGGTCTGGGTTTGAGTCCCAGTTGCGACCATTGTCTTTTTCTATTTTTCTGTGTCTTGTTCTCTTTCATATTTTCATTTAGATTATAAGTGTTATCTTCTTCTTCAATGACATATTATATTTAATATTCGGAGTCTTCGTCTTCAAGTGGTGGACGAGTATTGGTGGAGGCCATAGATTCTGATGTATAACAAAACAATCTATATAATATTTTAAAATAAATGTTTGTTGTTTATGTATTGCTGTATTAAGCATGGGAAAATTTTTTCTACCCTTGCGAAGGAAGGTTTCTGGATTATTACAACCACATGACAATACACCTGAAAAATTTTTTAATCGTTACAAAAGCTCTTACGAAACTGTCAACCATGACGGCCTCCGTGGTCCCGAGGCAAGACTCTCGACTCACAATCCGAAGGTCGCGGGTTCGAACCCGGCGTGCGCAAATAAATTTTATTTGATTAATTTGTGTTATTTCACAATTTATTCATTTAAAATAATATATAGTATATTTGCGGCACGTTCCAGAGTGGAAGATACTATCAGTATCGCCCTGGTGTAAGACCACCATTCAGAATTGAAACGTTGCTTGAAATGGCTTTAGCCATGTTTAGTGACCCGATCTGAATAGCCAGGTATTTCCCCACTTTCCTCTTCCCTATCTCCTTCCCCTCCCCACTACCTTCAGCCTCACAACATACCCCAATTGGGGATGCCATAGTCTCACTGGCTCCAGACGGGAGCAGTTGGGACTCTTGTGCGGTATTAACTGTAAAAAAAAAAAAAAAAAACCATGTCGTCACACTTTGAGAAAGACATTTTGTAAACCATTGATTGTTTCAATTTTCGAAATAACTCTTTAAATTAATTAATTTAATTGAAATATTCAGCTATGATACTTAACCAAATCGAATACTTTGAATCTAATAAAAACTTATAGTTTTTTTAAATAGGTACCTATGTTAGGTACCAAATTTGATCAATATATAAAAATGAATGTTCATTTGTTTGTCCTTTATGCACTCCTAAACCATTCATCCGATTGTGATGAAACTTTGAGGATTTGATGTGCGCAAGTCCGCGATGGTTTCTGTATATAATAGTTAGCTCTGATGTTATGAAATTTGCAATAGGTGACGCACAAGTAGTTTGAAGAATGGCTTTTCACGTAGTTTAGCGGCAGGTAGAAACGCTAAAAATGAGTGAGGTTGGCAAATTACAACACATTTGCAAAAGTGTCTAACTAAATAGTGTAACAAAATATTCAATTTTGAAAACAAGCCCAAATTTGGGATTTGTTGTTGAGTTTTTTATGCAGTCAGCAATTCTATCACTATCACAATCACTTTTAGGGTGGGTTTTTTCATTTACCGACAATGCTAATTGTAAAAGTATACGGTAAGTCATGAAATGAGTTTTTTCATTTGACATTTACCGTTTACTTTTACCTACAATCTTACAGCCCACATTCGGAGCTGTAAATGCTAAAGTAAAGGTAATCAAAATGGCGGCCGTTGTCTAAATGTCACTTTAGTGACAGTTCAGAAATATTCTTGCTGTTTTCTTGGTATTTGCTATTATTTTATTATCATTATGTTCGCGACAAGTGACAGTTCTTCAACTTCTGACGATGAACCTATGATTAATTTTATGACACTACGTGTAAAGCGACATAATATACACAGGAATTTCTGTCTAAAGGAAGACCTGGATTTTGTATGCCGATTTCGCAAATAAAGAAACTGCTCGACTTTTGACCACATTAATTGCAGATATGATATGTATTCCCAGTGACATGAAAGCAATGGTTGATAAAGTGTAATTACAAATATTTATTCAAATGACATGACGTAAATAAAATGAAGCTTCTATAGTTTATTTCTCTCTTCTGCTAGGAATAACGCTGTCAAACCATCTGAGCAGTTGTTATTGGCTTTGAGGTTTTATGCGACTGGGTCGATGCAAAGAGTACTTGGAGATGTTGTTGAAAGTTTGGGAATTAGACTGTTTATCATGCTGTCATCCCTGTTTACCTTTACTTTCGCAGTTGGCGTTGTGAAAAACCCATTTTGCCATAAATGTCAAATGCACTGCGAAAGTAACTGTAAACTGCACAGCTAAAGTAAAGGGCAAATGAAAAAACCCATCCTTAGTGTGTTACTCGAAGTGTATCACTATTAGTGATATTACAATGCGTGTTGCCTGTATACCGTCAGATTCATTTTTTTGACAAATCACAGAAAGGGAGACGGTCACACCACCTTCCGCGCTTGGTTTGTTTCCCTTTCCCTGATTGGTTGGTCTATCGATTTGAATGTCGATGGCACTTAAATGTGGAGCGGCCAGATAAATCTATTTAATCAATTTCTTCTTCTCCAGGTTGTACTTCCTCGATCAACTGTCCAGCGTGTTCTTCTACTGCCTTACTTTCTGGATCCTGTGGACCTTTTCCACACCCATCTTCAACCTCGCCGAGTCAACTCTTTCCTCTTCTGGCGTTCTGTTTGGCATCAACACGGAGGACCAAACCGTTCATAGTTCATAGGAAATAATTCTCACATATAGTAGATGTTACACAAACCAACGCGCAACATTAAATAGAAATATATAGAAAAACAAAATATTGGGATACATTTAGCTTCGTTGGGCAGTTTGCAACTAGTAAATAAATAATTTAACTGTGTGACATCATTTTAAATAAATAAAAATAATAAACTATTTTTTAATAATAATAAGTAATTGAATATTCAAAAGGGCATAATAAAGTGTATGAAATCAATTGTGATAACAATATAGATCGTCCAGTTGATTAGTTAGACATCTCCGAAAAATCTAAATTTGAGTTGAGTTTGCAGTTATACGTAAAAGTGTACTCTTTATCTGGTACAATACTCAGATCACTCATAAACACCACCAAATCAATTATAACGCAGAAAAACTTGCAGTGAATCAAACAAAATGCTGATGTTTGCTGGGTCACTAGTAGGATATTTTAAATTGTCATACTGATGTACCGCCTCCCGGTGTTAATTTATAGTAAATTTAATATGTAAAATACAGATATATATAAATAATACTAGATTTATCATGAGCATTCGAATTTTGCTTTCCTCATTATATCAAAACTTAGTATTTTAAAACGTCTGACTAATCATTTGAGCGATTGATATATCTTGTCTAGTTCATTGAAAAACTATATTACGTTTGTAAGTCCGTCTGTTTGTGAGTATAATGTTTAAATTATACAACAACCTACACAGCATTTGAGCAATACACAACTACGAAAATAACAATTTGTGAAACCTCTCAGTAAACCTAGGGTTTGGTTGGACCTAGGTTAAGGTTGGATCTACACCTCTGGGTAAACTTTTTAAGGTTTTTGAATAACACGGCTATAAAAATTGGATCGTCATAAACCACAGTGAACTAACTCACTTTGCAATTTTTGAGTTCGAGCATGAAATGAGAGCTCCAAATCATAATCTAGCTCTGCCAGAAAAAAGAACCAATCTGAGAAAAACTGTCTACGATTGGTCAAGTTAGTATTTCTCTGATTGGTTCTCTTTGGCAGAGCTAGATTATGATTTGTAGCCCTCATTTCAAACTTTAACTCAGAAACTGAAAAAAGTGAGTTAGTTCACTCTGGTTTAAGACAATCCAATTTACAATTACTCGGCGGATAGCGATACATAACAGTTGTGAAATATTAATGTACTTTACTTGATAGGTAGCTAGCTCTAAACGCCAGTTTACTCAGAAATAAAAAAAAAAATCACATAAAATAATTTTAAAAAGATTTAGCTTTTAAGAGTTTTAAACAAAAATTGTTTTTAGGAGGGAGATTTTTTACATTTTTACACTTTTACACCCACACAGAGGTGGTTCTTATAACATTGTTTGATTTGTCATTTAATTTGAGGTCAAACAATGATGTTGTATTTTTTGTCATCAAAATTACACAATTTTTTTGGGTTGTTTTTTCACATATTTCAAATCTACGATCAGTGCCATTTTTATATCTGAATGGTGCCTGTTTCAGCTTTCGTTTTTGAACCAATATTATCAGCTGAAAAGCACAGCAGCAAGACAATTGCACTCGACAGCTGATGTTGACAGTTCAAATGTTGAAACCTTTTACTTCTGAGGTCCACAATTTATATCAATTATTTTTTTAAATGCTCTGTTTACAGATATGTTTTTAAATTTGAAGCTTTAGGTATTGATTTGTAATTGTTACATTCAGTGAAAAAAATTGTTTTGTCCACTTTAGCCATAATAAAAATATATTTATAAGACTGAACTTATTGAGATGTACTGTTATTACCAAGTCTTTTAAATAAAATTATTATAATAATAAAATAATTGGTCTTTGTTTGGGTTAACACCCTTGGAACACAATAGAAAATTTCCGTGTCCACTTGCTGTCCCCCTATGAAGAACCGCCACTGGGCGGATGCATTGCCCACCTACTGCATGGCGAGTCAGATCGAGAGAGACTGGTTGAGGGATGCCTTTTGACCTCTCTAGCCGGACTCTCTTGACCCATTGCCTTGCACAGCGGTTAGCGGGATAGATTCACTGATCCCCAGATACCTACCCAAGGAGTATCTTTTTCTTTCCCAGAACTTCCTCTTCCATAAAAAGACCCTCCGCAGAGCATTTCTTAAGATGACTTGGGCCCTGGGGAAAATTATTTTCCTCAGAGCCTTCTGTGTGCAGTTAAAGTAAAAAAAAAACAATGTTTTAAGTATATTTTTAATAAGTATATTTTTTTAATAAGTTGTAATAATATATAAAAAGCGCTGTAGAAACAAGTATCTCAATCTCCATTGAACTCAATTGTTGGATGTAAACTTGAATGTTACAGCAGGTCGGATGTTACAGCAGGTCAGATGTTGCAGCAGGTCAGATGTTGCAGTAGGTCAGATGTTACAGCAGGTCAGATGTTACAGCAGGTCAGATGTTACAGCAGGTCAGATGTTGCATCAGGTCAGATGTTACATCAGGTCAGATATTACAGCAAGTCAGATGTTACATCAGGTCAGATGTTACATCAGGTCAGATGTTACAGCAGGTCAGATGTTACAGCAGGTCAGATGCTATCATTAACTAGTTCTGAGTTCTTCCGGGAATGTCAGTTTCTTTAAGATGATGACCACCAGTCACTATTGATGACTATTTGCAGTGGCGTAGCGTGGGTGTCAGCCGCCTGGGGCGGAGGAAAATTTTGCCGCCCCCCTATAGAGGTATTTCAAATTTGCCGCCCCCCTATATAGGTATTTCAAACATAAATTTCCTTTTTTATAACGACCGCATTTTTAACCGCATACGACGGTTTTTATATCACATGAATCGATTTTCTTCCAAAAAAAATCATGTTATAAATTCTGCTACATATTTATAACTGCTCTTGAAAATCAAGAATGGTATCCATGTAATAGGATTTCGCATCTCGAATTTTTAAAATGTGTTTAAAAAATAACACAAGGCAGGTTTTAACTTAAGATTGATTTTGCGTAAGAGAACCAAAATAATGGTTACACATGGAACAGTCAATTTTAAAAAATTTGCAGCCTATGGCATGCAACTCGAATGTAAAATCTGACTAGGTCCACTATGAATCTGCAACTTGTTATTTAATTTATCGTTATATTCTGAACACAAAACTGGTTTTAAATAAATCTCTATGAGGTGGATTAAGACTACACTCAGTACATGAAAATGGTTTATCTTTGATTTTGGCAGCACATTCATATTAGTCTGCAATTAGAATTTTATCACTGCACTTCAAACAAGAGAATGTTTTCCTTCGAATGTGTCGGAAGATGATTCCACAGCTGAAATTTTACATTCTGAATACAAAACTGGCTTAAAGTAAATCTGTATGCGATGAATTGAAACTACACTCAGAACATGAAAATGGTTTCTCTTTGATTCTGGCCGAACACACATAGTCCGCAACTAGAATTTTATAACTGCACTTCGAATTATTTAATTTTATTTTTTTAAATAAAATAAAAAAATTAAAATTATAATTTATTGCGAAATTTTGCCGCCTCCTAGAAGTGCCGCCCGGGGCGGGCCGCCCCCTTCGCCCCCCCACGCTACACCTCTGATTATTTGTTACCTGGCTCCAAGTAACCGCTTGTGCTCGGCCCTCTATCACCTGCGAAAAATACTTTTCATTATTCATGATTTAATTTGTGATCACCTCTAAGACAAATACGTCATAAAACAGGTGTCAAAGGAGTTATTATGTGGAATAAATAATGAGAAAATAACAGATTACATCGACTAAGAAAGAGCAGAAGAGAATATAAAAAACGATTCAATTAACTCGTCCCAGACACCATTTTTGGTAAACTGCGCTATCTTGAATGAATGGAAGAAGCGAACGTGGGTCTTGAAGTGACCCATGGTCCCATGATGAATATGTTGTATGAATACGGGCATTTGCCTAGCTTGGTAGTCGAAACACCATGTAAAACAATCCTGTAATAAAAAAAATGAATAAAGAAAAATTTAAAAAAAAAAAAAAAAAACATAAGCCGGTATAGGCCACTGCAATAAGTGATTCGCAATCGGAATTTTTCCAGTAGTCCCAATTTTTTTATATGTTTTATACACTCTTTCCTGATGAAAAATCTGAGTTTTCAACCTTGGCGCACTTGAGCTTGCGCCGCCATTTTGAAAAAACCAACCTAAATTGCGCCATGTAATAATTAATGTAATGGTGATTAATGTAATAATTTTCAGAAGATTTAAGAGAATCCTTTTATTTCCTTTTCCAATAATTATTATGCAATGATTATTCGCATCTAGTCTATCTGAGAGCTGGGATGTAAGAGAGAGAAAACCTGATTCAGTTGCTTAAACAACATATAAAGTCTGTCTATGCCGATGGAGTCAAATTAGTAACTTTCTAATTCTAAGAAAGTACATACAGTAGTAAAGGGGTGAAACTAATAAGATGTTTCTTACCAGGATTTAAGTTAGGACCACCAACCAAGGTTTCGGGACTCGTTGTTGGAGGACTTTGTATTTCTTCATCTGATGAATCTCTGAAATAAAACAAGCTACTTTAGGCTTTTTTACATTAGCTCCACAAAGAAGGCCCTGAAGAAAATAATTTCCGAAGTCAAAAATAAAATTATTGAAGTAGTTCATTTTATACCCCTTTGCATATAAATCATTTCAAAAGTCTGTGTCTTACAAGATGGCTGCCAGACGATTCGTCTCACAACAGATTGCAATCTGTCTTTTAGAATCACGCAGCTACGCGATTTTAACCTTTTGTTCAAATTAAATGTATGGAATTTGTAAAAAAATTCCGTGACAAATTTGAAACCAATAAACCGTCAAATGCACTCAATACGCGTGCAGAACTACTGTTCGAGAGAGTTGAAAGTTGAAGTAGTCTGCGTTTCCGACTAAAAAATAATACATTTTGAATAAGGCAGGCGCGATGATGGCACCACCTTATAAGGGTTAGAGTGAAGCTGGATGTTCACTCTATGCGAGAGCTATGCATATGGATCTCGATATGGTATGTCTTCCGAATCAAATTGCAAAGGTAAATCACAAGAGTACTCACGATAGATTGGCGATCTTGCCCGGAATGGGAACCCTCGTGGTCGGTATTTAGCTATTGTGAGTCTGGATGAACCACAGGTAGTCACGGTCGGTTTTCTTACGATTAAGGTGAAGAACGGCGGCATTTTCACCTTGCGAGTCTCGATTTGTGTCACAATAAAAACGGTATGGTGTTGATAGTAGCGTTGTGATCGGAAGACTTCGGATCAATACTTTTGTCTCCATGGTGACGGCTGTCAGCCGGGCAGCTATCAGCCGGTGTAGGTACCCCGTGCGAATTTCACCAATAGGTTTGAATTCTGGCCTTTGCTAAGAGAAACAGAACAAACCTATCGAGATTCAATGTAGCGTTATAAAACACATTTTAATACAAAGAAACTCACACTTCTTCACTAAAGTCACTTAGGTCTCCGTATTCTTTGGGAGTTTTACAGATGGAGCATACTTGGCCCAACTCGGTCCAGCAATTGGTGCAGAATAGCCCTATGCAGTTCAAGGTGGGACATCTGATAACAAACATAAGAGGGAATTAAAAGTTTTTTTTAATTCTAATTACAATATTAGTGACAATAAAATCTAGTATTAATTTGGCCTCACTTGATCAAGTCTTCTTCAACCTGGCCACACATCAGGCAGCTCGGTTCCGGCTCAGCAGTGAGCTTTCTCCTCAAGCACACACATCTGAACAAATCACAGGGCTTCAATATTATTAATTTCATACCGTCTTAGTCATGAAAAACACAAGTGTGAGATGTGAGGATGAAGCGTGATGTGTGAAATATGTGAATCATGAGTTTGGAGTGAAAAGCAAATACTCACGGGATGAAGTCGATCATGTATTCCCGAACCGTGATGCGTTCTACCTTGCTCTGGTCTTTGACGAATACACTGCGGAGTTGCCTTCGCATGATTTTTGCTGTAGTGTCTAAAAGTCACATAAGAGTCACTGTGATTAATTTACCTAATATCATAAATTAAATTTTTAATACTGATTAAAAACCGATTTTGGCGATTAAACCGATGTTGGCAATTAAACCGATGTTGGCGATTAAACCGATGTTGGCGATTAAACCGATGTTGGCGAAGTTTGGAAATTTTTCATGTTAAAAATTCTTCCAAAAAAATTAGAAAATCGGAAAATTTTGCTGGATTAATGTGTTGGGAAATCTGTATAAAAACGTATATCTTTTTAATTTTGTTTTGCGAAATTTGGAAATTTTTCATGTTTCAAACGATTCAAAGATTTCTTCTAGGAAAAAAATGCTCGGAAGTTTGATCGTAAAATGGATCGGGAAGTTATACCAAAGCTTTAGAAGCTGATAAATTCAAAGTTTTGTTCATTTTCCTTTTTACATTTTCTCATCAGGGGTTCTCCATCGCTTCTTTTTAAAAATAACAGAGGGCGCCCATTCTGTTTATGACAATCCAAACTGTACAGTCACTGAGATAATAATATAGATTACCTCTATGTCTCATGATGTCCCTGTAGAGCCACAGCGCTCTCTGCCTGGCCCGGGCAGGATAGGTGACGCACATGACATGGTTCCTCAGGCGCAGGATGTAGGGCTCGATCAGAACAGTCACCCAGCAGTACAGCAGAATGCAGGCTGGAACAGTGATACTACTTGATAAACTTCTTAATACCTGCACCGGATCCGGCATCCCTTTTGAAACTGTACCACAAGAAAATAATTAAAAGGGTAGTTCTTTGAAAGTCGGTGTCCATTGTTCCATTTGCCTTGCTTTTTGATTTGAGGATGAAAAGGGTGTCTGCCAAATTCTTGCCTCGACTGCTGACTGCTGAGTTTGTTGCATGGTCGCGTGTAAGCATGCTTTGCTTTGAAAGAAGAATTCCGAAATGATCCAAATTTTTTTTCCAAGGGGGACAGCTTGGTGACGAATCATGGTGCTACGATTACGATCCTAAAACGAAGCAACAATCAAGCCATTGGAAGACTTCAAGTTCGCCATTGAAAAAACGCAGAGCACACAAAACAACTGTCACCATAAAATTCACACAAACCAAACGGAACCTTATTTAGCGATGACGTTTGGCTTACTGACTTGGGAATGGTTTTTCTATATATTTTTCTTCTTTTTCTATATATTTCCTAGCGGCAGAACGCGGTACTGCAAAAACTAGGCCCACTACAACATCAGTTCGGTTTCTTTTGGGTACCCCCTCCTGTGTATTGTTATCATTTTTATCACCTGGGCGAAAATTCACATATTTCGATAGTTCGGGAAGTGGACGAAAATTAAACTGAAAAATTCCATTACATTCAGATCTACATACATTAATTTGGATGACATGAAAATTTTTATTTTTATTATGTTATACATCTTACGTGTGTTATTATTGTTAAGAAATATAGACACTATATCATGAATACAAGAAGGGAGGAGGTGGCAAGCCCGTACTTAAAATATAAAAGAAATGCTTTTTTAACTTGCTAATCAAAAAGATATAACAAATACCTACCAATGTCCTACCATAGCATACTCCAAAAGTATCAAATATCTTGGTATTGAAATTGATGATAATCTCCGATGGAACGGACACATTGAAGTAATCACAAAAAACTCACCAGGTACATTTACTTCTTTAGAGCCATCCGTAACATACTCAACATAAACGACATTAAGAAAGTGTACTATGCTTTATGTCAATCACAAATAGAGTACGGCATAACTGGATGGGGATCTGCCTTGAGCACTCACATGGACCGGCTCAATATAGCCCAAAAAGGAGTACTAAAGACAATTTTGAAATTACCGGTTAGAACTCCGACAGAAGAATTGTTTCAAAGCATTCAAGTCTATAACATACAAAAACTTTATGCAAAAAATATTTTATTTAAAATTAAAAAAAAACATATCAGAATACTCCACTGTCCAACATAGATACACAACCAGGGCAATAAACCAAAATAATCTAGCTACAGCCAGTTTGAAAACATCTTTTGGACAAAGAAATATGAAATTCAATGCGATAAAACTATACAACGCTCTACCAACTCAAACAAAAAAAATAACAGAAATAAATAAATTTAAAACAAAAGTAAAAATATGGTTGTGAAAATGAACTATCAAACATACTGAAGACCATGTAAAGACAACTGGATACTAAATACAAATGTGGAAAAACTACAGGCCGCCTCAGAACAGGAAACCCTAGTGAGGAGGACTGTGAAAAAAAAAAACTTTATAATACCTTAATATAATACAATTTATAAATACATTATGTACAAATTTTGCTATAGATACTAATAAAAAAATATATATTTTTAATCGAATTATTGATTCTGTGACAGTTGAGCCCATAATTAAAAAAAAATTGGAGGGCTCTACAAAAAAATATTCTTAAAGTGGGTGGTGGACGAAATAAGGTTGAGAACCTACGGCCTAGACAAACCATAACCCATGAACCCGGGCACCTCTGCTAAGTAGCGAACCACAGGCAACCCAAGGCAGGGGTGTTGGTTATTCAATAATACCTGCCTCCCAAATTGGTTCTATTGTCCATAGTCCAACTGGCTCCTGGTTGAGCAGTTAACATATTATCAAATAGCAACAGAAATAAATATAATTTTTTAATGTACCAATATGAATGTAGCAATTATAGTCCGGAACGCTAGGCTTCGAGAAGCAGCTTGACATGGAGTCACTGTCCGCCAGGAAATGGTGACTCGACAACATCTGGATGATCGCCATCAAGATGGGGACCATGAAACCGGAGCCCACCACCATCATATCCCCGCTGGCGTAGCTCGAAACTAAGGAACAACATTAAAAAAATCATACCTTCGAATTTTAACATGGAGACATAAAAACTTATTACAGTGCTATATAGCCAATGAATTAAGCTGTATTTTACTGTTTATCTCATATTTGTAGGATTTATAAAAGGAATATTAAAAAAATCGTAAAGTTTATAACCGCGCGAATCCTGCGTGTTTGTTACTTTGAAACTCCGTGAGAGGTACTTATTTGAGTCAACATAGAATATTTTCGATTTCTGTATGTTGTCTATACTTGATAATAAAAGTTGTTGTTGTGGTATACTTGATAATAAAAGGTGCATGTATATCTATGGAAAAAGGACTTCATTTTACCGATCAGAAATTCTGCGTGAAAAAAATATTTAAAAATTTTTTTTTAACATCATTCTAAAATAGCCTACGAAGTTCGAATTTTCGACATCTATGGTCAATGGTCCTAATAGATAAAGCATTTCAATAGCTTCGTTTTAAAATAAATGGCTGGCCATGGAAATGTTTTAAACAATTACAATAAATGTTTTACGAATGGTAGGAAAATGTGGTTGAATTTTGGACCGCTATTAATAGCAGAAAAATAAAAGAGGTCCATTTCTCGACCATGATCGCTCCAGTGGTTAAGAGCGCCTATTAAGCTTATATTTAAGTAGTTTTAATAACTAATAGATGGTAATTCCTATTTTTAACAGGCATAGACCAGCCATAGAAAATCACAAATTTGACAGCCGATAACGGACACCTTCAGATATCAGACGGATTTTGCTTTTTTGTCTTGTAACGCAAAAGATAACACAAAAGATTCAGAAACATCCTTCTGGTCTCCGGATGAAGCCAATGACGAAAAAGACTAAAAAACGGATTATTGACTAAAAAAGCTTAAATATTTTGCAATTGCATAAATTAATTCAGTACGGAAGGTGCACTGTATTCGCCAGCCGCACAAACGATGTAGTGAGAAGGGACCAGTTGGCCGCTTCGACGCCTAGGGAGAAAGATGGAGAAAAAGGAAAAATGGGGAAAGAAAAAGGGAAAAAAGGAGAAAGTGGGGAGAAGGTCACTGGCAGGGGGTAGGAAGGTAGGGGAAGAAACCTGCGCCTTGAAAAAGGCGATCGAGAATTGCACTGGAGTCTTCAGTTGGAGAACAGATCGGCCAGGAGAAAGAAGAATTCCAGGTTTTCAGTAATCGATCGGGAAGGCAGAGCAGAGCAGGTGGAGATGTGGTAATGTAGCTTGAAAAATGCTGGAACTCTGTCGGTCCATAGGTTTTAGAGCTGTATTTAAAGGGGCCAACAGCTGTAGTTTTGTAGAACATAATATTAAATGAACATAATAATAGCTGGCCTAGCCTTTTGTCTCCCAGAAATTCCAATAATTCAGATGGAATTCTTGGAATAGGACCGGGCAGAGAGTAAGAACGCGCCGGCGTTTGTGCGCCATGCGTTTCGCTACACCGTATCATCCCCGCCTGACACTCTACGCTCCCCCAATGTTTTATTTATTAGGGCTTGCACAATTTTTAAACATAATGAAAAGATGTTGCCGCTAGGTGTCAGGACGATACGTACACAGATAATGGGGGGGGGGGGCTAGCCTCGTTTTTTGTCCCGTATGAACAGCTTGACCTCGTCATTCAATTGATTATTCATTAAATACAGAAAATAATCAGAATACAGAAAGAAAAGAAAATAAAAATTATTTTTAAATTAAACGTCCGATACAAATTTGATGTCTAATAATTTATGATATTTCATACTTGGAGCAGTAGTCGCCATCAAGCCATAGTAGTAAGCTCTATCTAGGATCCAGAACAAGCAATAATCAGTAGCAATATGGACTAGCATCTTCACCGAGGTCAGCAACAGGAAGATACAAGACTGGATTAACTGGATACTCTCGCTCTGCAGGAGTTTGTACGATCGCATCTGAAAAACAATACTTATATATATTTATTGTTTTTTTTTTTACATATTAAAATAGTTTACATTCAATTTTTAACTTACCAGCACTAGCCTATAATGAGGTAAATCTTTATATGGTATTAGGGGAAATTACTGTAGTGCTTGCACTTATCAATTATCCCCCCTCCCCCCACCCTCTCCCGCATTCCATGCATTCATTTCCGGTACATTCCGTTTTCAAACAGCTCGCGTGCCACCTAAATTTCATAATGCTAGAGTTCAAAGAAAAAAAGAATTATCCAATTTGGTGCAGTCGTTCGGAATTTATGCGCTTACAAACATTTCGGAGATTTATTTTTATTTAAATATTTGGAAGTTTGTAAATATAATAAAAATAACACTATTTATTATACAAGTAGGAACTCTCATCTGACATTTATTCCAAAACATAAGCTTGTCCAAAAAAAAAGAAACATATTTGAATTTTCTGGAGCAGCAGCCGACCAGTAGTAGGGGGCTGAGTACCTACCAGCATAGAGCCCACAAATATATCAACATCGTTTCCATGGCAACGATTTGTTTTCTGACGTTAGCAATAACTCGCTTTTGTTAGCGACAGAAAACGTATAACAAATATAATATATTAAAATTTATAATTTCATAACGCCAGAGCTTACCATTATATACAGCCTATAGCCCTCGCATATAAATTAGCTTTCTACTGGTGAAAGGATTTTAAAAATCGTTTTATTGTTTATGCGTGAAAGCGTAACAAACAAACTCAAGCAGTTTCGCATTTATAATATTAGTATGGATGTATATATAAAAATCTCGCATCACAATGTTTGTTCGAGATAAACTCCGAAACTACTTAATCGATTTTATCTCGATTATTGACCTCAATATTTATCTTAGATGATCAGATGAAATTTCCATAAGACAAAAAACAAAAAATCATACACATAAAATGCACACATGTTCAGTGTTGTTATTATAATGATAAAAAATTATGAGTTTTACCGATATGTAATATGGGCGTTCTCGCTCCGAGAGCGGCAGGATGGTGACCAGCGACATCTTGGCACGCTGCAGATCGATCTCCCTGAAGAAGGAGTTGATGTAGTAGTTGTCGTAGCTGTTTGAGGTCATCCATTTCCGGCGGTACCACCAAACCCTAAAAAATTATTGAAATGTTAACGCCTAAACCATGGAGCTATATCTAAACTTAAACGATACCTGTAAAATGTAAACAAAACGATCATTGCTCAGTTGTACATTCCGGACCCGGCACATGGAAGGTTTTCAGCATTGGCTCAACACAGTAACGCAAATAAAATACCAAAAAATTCCAGTAAAAATTCAAAGGTTTCTGTGATTTTGCTTTAGGGTCAGCCCCAGTTCTAGGGGGTAGGGGGGGGGCAAACTGGGGCGCCTGCCCAGGGCGGCAGTTTTAGGGGGCGCCAAAATCGTAATTTATATGTTTGATTGAAAAAAAACTTGAATCACAAAGCGCCTGGCATTCTGTTCTATCGATTTTTCATTTGATTTTAAAACGCCAAGTTGGTTTTTAAACACATCCTAAGTTGATGAACGTATCCTAAGTCGATTTTGAACGTGTACATAGTGCACGTCATAGGTTCTCAACGTGGGCCATAAAGCCCCCTTGCGAGCATTTGAGACTTTCAGAGGGACAGAAGACCCAGAGAAAATTAGGTAGTGTATATTTTTTCACATATTTAAAGTTATTTTTTTTTATTTCATTTAACATGTATTAACAGTATGTTAAGTGTAAAAAATTACCCAAATTTCAGTTAACAATAGATTTTTAACATGCCTAAAAAATTTTCGGTTTCGGCCGAAACTGAAACAGATACCGAAGATTCGGTTTCGGTTTTGGTAGAAAGTCCTGTTTTGGTCGAACATTAAAAATTACTAATGTTTTTATTAGGTATTTATAGAATTTATCAATTATGTTGACGTTCTGCGGCCGACTGTGCAGTCACTGTAACAATGTCGATATTCGAATAGACAGTATTTCATTCCGAAGTTTTGTTGAGAAATAGCTGTAACTACCCTCAAATACAGCATATGATACCTGGGGAGAGCAAGTAAATTTAGGGAGCGTGCAATGGATCATTTTTTACTGCAGCCAAAAGTGTTGATGATAAATTTGCAGAAATTACCGAGATACTGCAGCACTACGGAAATGTTCCTGGAAGGATGAGTCCACTTTTCTTAGCAGTTCTGTCACTGCGAAAGCCTTTAATGCTGACAATGCCAATCCAAAAATATTATCACCACTGCCATAGCTGCCTCGATGGAGCCCTCCTTCATAGCCATATAAAAATGTCATACTTGGTTTTACCGGTATACTATGAGAGCTCGAAATTTAAAACGTGTCTCCACTATGAAAGACTTTGGTATTGTGTTTGATAGTAGGTTAACTTTTCATGATCATATCGTAATGACGTGTAGTACTTCACTGAGGATGCTGGGTTTTGTCCGACGTACTGCGAGAAATTTCAGAGACACCCGGGTTCTCACAGTACTATACAATGCTTTGGTTAGAAGTAGGCTTGAGAGTGGTTTGGTGGTTTGGAACCCACACCAAGTGAAGTATTCCCTCACTTTGGAGAACGTTCAGAAGAAATTTCTGAGATTTTTTTACCTGAGGGAGTACGGCTACTACCCATGGCTCTACCCTACCGACTTTCTCTTGGGCATGTTCGGTATGAACTGTCTACGTGTCAGAAGGGATGTGCTCATTATAACACATTTCTTCAGACTGATTCGTGGACGGTTCGAAAACTCAGCTATTATGGAGAGCATTAGTTTCTATGTACCCGATGGTTATCTCCATCACCGACATGTTTTATCTCCCGGCTTGCAGAACTAACTTGCCAATGGTTATACCGGTCGTGAGAGCATTCTTGTTGTTAAATAGAATCACTTTGAATATCGACTTGTTTAGCATCAATGAAGCACAATTTAGACAGCAAGCTTTATTGCTGTTAGTCTGATTGTGCTTCGTTGATTTTTAAATTGTTGATTGATGTTTAAATTGTTTAATTTGTTTAAATTGTTCAAATTATTTAAATTGCTTAAATATGTTTTAATACCAGAAGTAATTATTGCACTTACCGGATGAACAAGATGACAAGGATGATGAAGGAGATGGTTCCGAACCAGTGAAGCGAGAACCGGAACATGTCCATCTTCGCATGCAGATCCTTGAGGATCTGGGCCTTGATGACCTCGGGGTCGAGGGAGGAGTTGGTAACCAATGTGAATCGGTGGTGAAACTGCACGTCCACGAATAACGCGTCGTGAATTTTGTCGGAGCATTCCTTCAGCTCTGGTGATATGAAAACATGAAGATGGGAGAACATTACAAGCTGATATGAAGTTTTGTGTCTGACTTAGGTGTATTTTTAAAGAAAAATGGACAGCAAATGAATCTGCTTGAATACTGTGTTCGCATCAACGTTCACTGCACAACCTAAAATGACATGTAGGGGGGTTTTGCTCGATCAAACTGATAACTTAACAATATCAAATCGATGAGCTTAACTTCTGACGATTTTATACCGAGTATGGTTCTTTCTCTCCGATGGCGCTACAGCCCATACCGAACCTTGGCCTCCCGCAACATTCACCTCCAACTCCTCCTAACCTCAGCGGCTGACTTCCAGTTTGTTGTCTAGAGAAGCTGTGCTGCAAACCCTTTTACCTCATTTTCCCACCTCAGTCTGGGTCTTCCCACTTTTCTCTTTCCACCTGGTTGTCCAGTCAAAATTCTTTTTGGGACGCGTGTATCCGGCATTCTCTGTACATGTCCAGCCCATCTCAACCTGAGGAGTCTCATGTGGGCTGAAATGTTCGGGGCCTGATATATATCGTACAGTTCTTTGTTGTGCCAAATGCGCCACTGTTCCCCCTCTTTCACGGGTCCAAATATTTTTCTCAGCACTTTTCTTTCAAAAGTATCTAACATCTCAGCCTTCATCTTTACCGTCAGTATCAGCGCCTCACATCCATATGTCAGTACAGTTCTAACAATGGTTGTCCTGTCAATATCGAAACAGATATTGACACGACAGAAATAACGTATTGTTTTTTGGTGGCAACATGACGGATCTGTTTATTGATCGACATTTCCTATGCGTCAAATGGCTACGTAAAAATATGAATAAATCGACAATGTCGAATTGAAAATCTAATTTAATATACTACATTTGCAGTCCGTATGAACTTTAAAAAGGGAGTTAACTAGTTAATAAGGTCCTTAGCCATAACATGTGATATTTAAACAACATTCTTTTCTCCAAAAAGAGATTCAATTGATCGCGTATACAACTTCGTTCGATTCTTCCGAAACAATAATTTTGCATAATTATAACCAATAATTTTGCACATTATTCCAAAAGTTGTGTATGTTAACAGCTAACAGAAGTATATCAGACCGCGCCGCGCTAAAGGCGGCGGCTTTTATCTACCGACTATCAGAATGATATACTGACCGTGCTCGCCAATATTGCCAACTGACCATAAATGGTGAATTTAATCAATATCGTATTGATATGGGGTTTTATCGACCGACCGTGCTAGATACCCTGATTTTTTTTTTAAATTAGATCTACACGTTTCGTCTTTGGGGATGCTGTGTGAAAAGTCTTTTTAAGGAAAGGAAGGAAACGAGATTCTGGGAAGGAAAAAGATAAGAGGGATGGAACCTAAAGATTAGTTCTGGGGGTCAGTGTGTCCAGGAGTGACGGACGTTTGTGGCCAAAGACCTCAACCAGAGTCTCTCGATCCCACCTGCCACACAGTGGTCAAACGCATTTGCCGCCAAGATCTAGACAAACCTCACTCCTTAGAGTCTTTGGGCATTTTGCCCCTACTTCCCAGTTACTTTCTTCAAGGCACAACTGGCTAAGGGGCGCGGACGCCCTGTCTCAATATGGTTTGATCGACCGCCACACACATTCTTGCTGGTACTGCCAGACGACGAGAGGAGGAACCCTCCTGACTGCAGAGCCATGTTTTTTTTTTATCTAACCATGTTTGTCTTTTCTCTTATCCTTTCTTGCAGGTGCTTGCAGCATACGCAAGATACAATCCCCCGCGAGCAGCTGTCCTTCGTCTTGCTTTCTATTATATTTCCATGCCATTAAAAATGTTTTATTAACACCATTGTATCAAGTTTATTATGTAAGCACTAGCATACTGCTTACTAACACTGTATGCAGGGACATTGGAGGTCTAGATTCATTCTAAACTAAATGTGGCTTCGTTCTTTCAAAAAAATTAGAGTCCTTGTGAGAGCCTTGAAGGAGTAACCATCTGTTACTTATACCAGGGCAGATAAGTGGTGGATAACCTCCAAAACCTCATCCCATGAACCTGGACACCTCTGCTAAGTAAGTACACATAATGAACCACGTGGGGTGAGATTTGGCAGAGTTGTTGGTTATCCAATAAATGGTTCAGCGGTACCATTTACGCCTTCCAAATTGTAATTAATTGTGATGTCCCTTACTGTATCGTATCTTCGCCGATGCCTCAGTCTCGGTGTACTTGATCTGCTCGCATAAGTAGGGTAGCGGCTTTACCACGAAGCAGATCATCTTGGCCAAGTACTCCTTGCTGCAGCGATATAGGAAGGTGGGGCCCATCTTGCTCTGGCAGTCAGCCGTCATCACGCCGAAGAAGCGCATGCACTTATTGTAGGGTGAGCCGAGTGTCTTGTTGCACACCTTCATCATGGAGGACAGCCACTTTGCGGCATTTTCGATGGCGTCCACTGAAAAACAACATCGAGTGTATTGTTTTAAGCTTTTATTGTTTGCAATTAACTAACTAACAAAACATGACGCCATTTCTCACAAGGGGTAGGCAGAGAGGACGCACGACCAAACAACTCGGTCTTGGCACTCTTTTGCCTCATTCACATTCATACATACTCTTCTATTTTATTGACTCTTGACGTGGTCTGACTTAAGTATCTGATTCACTCGATCATGCCATGCCTTCCTCAGGCATCCCCGACATCTTCTACCATTGGCATTTGCGTTGTATATTCTCCTTACACTCCTTTCTTCGTTCATTCGTTCTACATGCCCAAACCATCTGAGGGTCCCTTTCTTTCTTACTCATTACCCTTAAATCAGCCTTGCATTATTTGCGAATCTCCACAATTCTCATACAATCATACATGGTTTTATTTATTTATTTCAAAAACATACGGCACAACATGTGCCATTAACATAAATTATATTTATATATGTATTATAAAACAATAACAAAACGAAAGTAACAACATAAATTAAAATTAAACATAAAAAACAAAAGGTAAAAAAGGAGTTGAGGTAGTAAGCAGTAAGTAAAAAGTAAGATGGATAAATGAAAGTATAAAGTAAAAGCATAAGTTATAAAATATAAAGTATAATGAAAAGTTAAAGATTGTAATAAAAAGTTAAAAGGTAGGAAATAATGCAGTCAAAAGTAAAATGTATAGACTATAATACCACATGTATAACTCAGGGATTTCATTTCTTCAGCATTCAGTATTCTTCCAGCTTTCCTCTGCCAGTTCCAATAATATTATACGTAATATTTACTATAACACACTTCAAGAAAAATATAGTTCATGTAAGGTTGGGAACAATTTATTTTTTTATAAAATACATGTTACATAATGAAGACATTTACATAGAGTGGATACATTAAATTACCATACTAGACGGCTGCCTGTTTCATGGTGACCAATGGAGTGTAGTTTTTTATTTAATAAATCCGTCATCTACGGTCAGATACACTTTAGAACCTTAACTCATGACCCATGTATTGGAAGCAGCTGATGGGAGGCTTAACTTCATGGTAATTATTATGGATTGCAAGGGCGGCCATGTTAATATTTCAAGGATAACACTACATGCAAGTAAACATACCGGAGTGGAGATCTTCAACTGTGGTGCAATATATCATTTGGCTAGATACATGAAATATTGACACACTTAAAAAGGGTCGTATAATAAACACAACTGCACTTAAATTTATAAAAAAATTAAAGAAATTTACTATGATACGAACATGAAGAATGACCCAAAACCCCGTCACTGGAAAAACGCCAACGGCACCCGTCACGGCTCGAGTCGAGCTACGCATTTTAGTTTGTAGCTTGCGAACTTTGTTACAGACTTTCGTACGGTGGTTACATGAATCCATTTTTTTTTAAATAACTAAATGCACCTGAAATCGAATTAAATTATTTTGTTTGATTTTCTTTTTTTGACACAAAGCAGCTTGGGAGCGTAATGTGAGACTGTATAAACATTAAAGCCTCAATTGCGTAGAGCGAGTTTACAAGCTACTGTCTGGGAAATTCACTGTTAGTAAACTCGCTCAGTGTCAT
This sequence comes from Glyphotaelius pellucidus, assembly GCA_936435175.1. NCBI lineage: Eukaryota > Metazoa > Arthropoda > Insecta > Trichoptera > Limnephilidae > Glyphotaelius > Glyphotaelius pellucidus. The sequence goes on from OW386560.1 coordinate 12,787,268, forward strand.
TGTATTACTTGCTAACTAGCAGATTGTGGAAAATCTACAAAAAAATTTGAAAGGTGGTCAACTTTACTCGCTTGTTTCCTAAAGATGGCGGCCCACCAACAGCTGATTTCGTCTGTCAGAATTAGTTAGGGCGGCAGCCGTTATTCTCGCTACTGGTTAGCGCTGCAAATTCAAGTTTTCTACAAAATGTCGACAGAGTTGCATGGCGCGAGAGTTATTATTTTATTGAAGAAGAAGATAACACTTATAATCTAAATGAAAATATGAAAGAAAACAAGACACAGAAAAACAGAAAAAAAAACAATGGTCGCAACTGGGACACGAACCCAGACCTCTCGTCTAACCGGGACGTGCGCGTTTTCCAATTTCGCTATTGCCTTCTGTCAAACCGTCATTTTGTCAATCTCATATTTAAATATTTAGAATCATTAATATTATCTTCAACTAGTTCTTTTTCCATACATAAATATGACGGTTTGACAGAAGGTGGCAATAGCGAAATTGGAAAACGCGCACGTCCCGGTTAGACGAGAGGTCTGGGTTCGTGTCCCAGTTGCGACCATTGTTTTTTTTTCTGTTTTTCTGTGTCTTGTTTTCTTTCATATTTTCATTTCAAGTGTTATCTTCTTCTTCAATGATATATTACGTTGATGGGAATAACCTTCAAAAGTTATAAAAAGAGAGTTTTTCTCATAAAAAATTGAGTTATTATTTTAGCTGCTGCTGTTGCTAATGAGCGAGTAGACAGTTGTGTGTGTCATTATGACAATCTCACTCGCCGATTCACCCGCTTTAAACTTACCGGCTAGTAGCTTGTAAATTAGCTTTGTAATTGAGGCTTAACTGATATTCTGTGTAACTTGTAAAATAAACTATCGTACCGAGATACTTGTATTTTGTTACTGAGCCACATTGATACCCGACCCTATCAACTATTATTATGTCACCATAAATAAAACTTAATATATTTCTTTATCATGATAAATTTTGAAACAGTTCTCAACGCATAACGGCACATTGCACTTTACGCGTGTAAATTTAGTAAGTTTTCTCACTTTGGGCTTCATTGTTGCAGTGGCGCAGACACGACACCTTCGACGGGGGTTTGGTTTTTTTTTCTGAAGGGGGAACTTTAATGGACATGTGTTTGGAAACAATTTTCGACGATGCCACGCATTGGGTAATCTCTTGTTGTTGAGGGATGTAAAGTACTCGGTAAATTTTCGTGATATTTCTGTAATAATTGTTCAACCATAGCTATTTGGAAATCAGCCAAACTGACTTTTTCAATGTAATGGTTATGTGTGCATTTAAGATGAAGCCATACGAAATAATGCTAAATCATACAAAATCACGTGTTTTTGTTTTGAAAATTTGATGACTTAGAAGTATTATAGATGCTTCAATTAAATACTGCGTGTAGAACATGTCTTGGCCCTTAAAAAATATTGGTAATTTTTTTTAATAAATCTTTTAACAAGCATAAAAAAAAATAAAGTATTAGGTCTATAAAAAAACACTTTCAAGTGCAAACTCTCCTACTTATAAACCCCTTTTCGGATTCGATTTTATTGTTGAATATAGCAAATAAGGTTTATTTTATGATAATCGCAAAAAAAAATGATATTTACGCCCAATATTCACAAAATAAAATAAGCATTTTCACATTGATATTTCACAATACGGCCGACAATCGACGAATTTGGATTTTCAAAGTGAACCTTATGCAGTCCACTCTAGGACTACTGAGTTGCCACACCCATTTTGCATTAGTTCAGCACCGGACGGAGCAGGGAATAGACGTAGAGGCTCCGCGTCGCTTGGTTTTAAATTTCCTTGTTATGACAATAAACAATGCATAAAAAAGGAGTTAATGTTTTATACAGGCCTTTACGAAATCAACCTGTAAAAGAAAATTCTCAAATACCTTTTCCAACCTTTCCAAAAGCTTTTTCTCAAGTATTTTTAAACTCCTCCCATAAAGGGGCGTGAATTCCGATCACCTTAATACAAATCAATAATATGAAATGCAACTTTTCTGTACCATTTGACTGACTTCCTCATACAACTTAAGTTGCTTAACATCACGTCAGCTTTGTCTACTAGGCCCAGTTCTTGTTACAATCTAGAACACATTGTGGTTTTAAAATGGGTTCTCCCGTTCATCTATTTGTTTTTCCCAAAGATCCAACAGAACCATCATGAAGATTGGTCAGCAGGTGGAATTCACGCCTGTCACGCGATTTCAAAGCTAACAATAGTGATTTTAATTGAAAAAAAAAAATTTATTGTTTATTTTTTCGGCCGTACCGCATTATTTTTTGGTGCGGGCACACCATAAATTAAATTTGAAAATTTAAATAATTTGAATAACTGTCAAAATATCCAGCTGTATTTTGTTTCGTTCTAGGATCTGACAGCTTTGTTCCTATAAAAATATTATAAAAGTATTTAAAAAAAATTGTAATTGTAAAAAATTGCCTGCTGCAATTAGACAACAAGTAATAATAATAATAATAATAATGATATTTAGATGATTTTATTGGCCGTTTTGCGAAAAATCAACTCAAGGGAGCTGTACAAACTTATAATATATTTCTACAATCGTACTTCCAACTACATACAAACTAGAAAAACCATTATAACAAATTATGGCTAATTGCATCCATCGGTTCATGGATAACTGAAACAAAACTATATTTACAATGATTTGACCAATGAACGCGATGCTGCATAAAAATTTACATACATATTATATTGTTTCATTTATACTCTGTACAGGCAGAAAATATACAGGACCATACATGGGAACAAACTCGAGATCAACACTGTTATTGTTTATTTACAGAAATTTAAGTACAGTTCGCTCAGTAGTTTGGAAGTATAGGGTGTCCCGTAGCAGATTTCGAAGTTTCAATTCAAATGTTTGTAAAACCGTTGCACGGGTGAGAGGGAAGGGGGTGTGGTTCTGCTCGGCATTCGTGCGGATTGTTTAATTGCAGTAGAAGCGTGTTTTAAAGCCAACAATTCCGAACTGAGAACACAATTTCGTTCAGTGACGAATTAAATGGTTATGACGACGATTTAAATGGTTATGTCAACAAGCAAAACTGCCGCTATTGGGCGCCAAAAGGACAAAACCCTCGGTTAAAGCACCAACAGGCTCTGCACAGCCCAATAGTAACCGTTTGGGCTTCTCTATCCACGAATGGAATAATTGGACCATTTTTATTTGAAAATTCTATTGGAGCAACCATAACTGTAGATGGCTATTGTTACTGCCGCATGATTAGCGATTATTTTATGCCAAAACTTCAAGAGCACCATTCGTACAGTTCACATACGTGGTTTCAACAAGATGGCGCCACACCTCACACGGCGAGTCACCGTGAGCCTCCTCCGCGAACAGTTCCCTAAAAAACCGATGAGTTGAAATGGTGACAATGTGTGGCCACCCAGATCGCCGGATCTCACGCCCATGGCCTTTTTTCCTTGGGTATATCTCAAAGTTAAAGTGTACGATAGCAGTCCAAAGGACAAATCAAAATCAAAAGAAAATATCGTGCAAGAAGCGAGCCCTATTTCCCAATCTCTGTTTGAGAAATTCGCTCGGAATACTATCAAAAGATTCCGTGAGTGTGTACGCCGTGACGAAAACAGTTAGACGGTATAATTTTTAAAAAATTAAATCCACATTTAGAATGTTTAATTTGATAATAAATACATAATTTTTTTCACTTACAATGTATATTTATTTCATTTACAAGTTCGAAATCTGCCACGGCACACCCTATACATACATTCATTTTATACATTGTATGTATGTATTTAATTTGTAAACAAACCATTTTTGATGAGTTGTCACTATATTCAAGAAAATACATGGTGTAAGTGAAGAAATAACAATTTTAAATATACAATTTACATTGACACCTTACAATAAACATTTCACAGAAATGGAAAAAATTAACATTCCTCATCTGACTCCAACTGCAATGAACAGTTGGGCAAATTAGTCTGGGACTTTGATGGTAGTGTGCTGCAAGCTGATGGTAGTGGCTCAGATGTTGGTCTAGAACAAGAAACAATTATTACAATAGAATTGCCATTGGGATGTACACAAATATCAACACTCCAATTAGAAATGTTCACAGCATGAGTAATCAATGTTTAGTTGTTACTAGATGGAAATGCTTGTAGTGATAACAGAAATAATGATAATCAAAATGAAATATAAAACATAGTAGTGAAAAATATAATACACTAGCTGGTCCCCGGCATGCGTTGCAATGCCATATTCAAAAAAATTAATTGACTCTCCCTTATTATCCTTTCCACGCGTCCCCGTTCCCTTCCACCTTCCCCCTCCCTTGTCTCTTCCCTCTCCACGAACCCCATCTTCCCCCTATCTTTCCTCCCTCCTGAAAAATATATGAAATACACATATTTTCATTTATACAAATTTCATAACGCCAGAGCTTACCATTAAATACAGCCTATGTTACTCGCTGATAATGTAGCTTTCTATTGGTGAAAGAATTTTTTAAATCGGTTCAGTAGTTTCGGAGCCTATTCAATGCAAACAAACAAACAAACAAACAATCAAATCTTTCCTCTCAATAATATTAGCATAGATAACCTGCAGAGAAAGAGAAAAAAGAAAGGGTATTAGAGATCTCGTTCATTCTATGTATATATTCGTTCCTACACCAGTTCCATGCCTTGTTGCCTGATGTATATCAGGGTTAGTTTTTTTTTTTTTTTATATGAATACCGCACAAGAGTCCCAACTGCTCCCGTCTGGAGCCAGTGAGACTATGGCACCCCAATTGGGGTATTTAGTGAGGCTGAAGGTAGTGGGGAGGGGAAGGAGGTGGGGAAGAGGAAGGTGGGAAGTACCTAGCTATTCAGATCTGGTCACCAAACATGGCTAAAGCCATTTCAAGCAACGTTTCAATTCTGAACGGTGGTTTTACACCAGGTCTTATACTGGTAGTATCTTCCGCTCTGGAACGTGCCACAAATATACTATATATTATTTTAAATGAATAAATTGTGAAATAAAACAAATTAATCAAATAAAATTTATTTGCCATGCCAGGATTCGATCCCGCGACCTTCGGAATGCGAATCAAGCGCCTTACCGCTGCACTACGCCGGCCGTCAAGTATAGTATTACCACTCCATTGTGGACTGCTAACCTCCCTCTTTTGGTCAACTTTTAATTGTTGTGTTCAGCCTTTCCATCTCTTTTGAACATACTTTACTACAAACCACTCAGTGTTTCAATAATATGAATTAATGCAATACCTCGACATCTGCTGTCGGAGAATGCCAACCCTTTCTTCATACGCTGCAGTGTACCTCTGAAACGAGAGATGATAATTCATCAATTTACAATAATAAATTTCAAGTGTAGATACTCCCATGTTCTAACATGACTACTGCTGCTTGCTGCCTGCTGCTCTGTGTGCTATCACTGAAATAATTGAGCCCTTACCCGGAAGAATGTTGTATCCAACAATATTTTTATTCTGAGAAAAATTGAAAAAACGAAACCAGTTATGTTTCATAACATTTAATATTTAAAAAAACATAAAACATACAATTCTTAGGAGTTTTAAATGAAAAGTAGTCTAGTAAGGCAATAGTCCACTTGCATGGATTTCATAATGACTTGGATAAAATCGTGTGGATAGATTTTTGTACAAAGATTACGAAAATGCTAATAATTTTTTTTAGAAATTTATAGTTTTTTTCCTTTTTAAATAAATAAATCCGTTTTTTAGGCTCGTGACGTCACTATATGGAAATGTTCCATCCCCGAAATATTCAAATAATTTTGTAAAATTCCACACTAATTTATTTTTTTTATATGGCAACACTTTGATTTCCGGCGAATTTTTCAATTTGACACTTAAAATTCACTAGATTTATTGTTTGTTACCTTGCGAACTTTTGTTTGGTTTGACGTTTTGACAGATGGTATAAAGTGAACATCGTACAGATGCTTTCCGCAGCTGCTGACTTAGTAGTATAATGGTAACAGTGCTGATTTTAACAAAATCAAATTTTATAATATATTTTTATAATTATAATTTACATGTACAAATTTATTACATTGGACATTATAATGATTATTGATCAATAAGATGGATCAAGGAAACAAATATTTATGAGATGTAATATTTTTGGAATGCCTCGTTATTCTGCTGTGCCATTCATGTGGAATAAGTCATTTTTTTTAAAATGATTTTCGGCTATGTAATTATATTTTTTTCGCACCCATAAAATTATGTCCCGTCTTTCCGGTTTATAAAAAATGGTCCGATTTTTCAGATTGAAATTTTCAAAAAATCGCCAGGGTTTCAAAAATACGATTAAAAAAAAAAAAATTACGGAATGTCTTAGAATATTTGCCTGAACTGAAAAAAAATTTAAAAAATGTGATGCAAGTGGCCTATTAAATTAGAGTGTATCACTAGAATTTACGCTGAATTTGCGGAACAATGATGTATATAAAAAAATTCACACACAACATTATTCCACAAAATGTTTTTTTTTTTGCTCTTCGTACTTACAGCTAGCAACATGCTCTCAAATGTACTCATGTCATTAATGTATTTGAGCTTAAAAAGCAAAAAAAAGCGATATGAATAAATGAAACCATTTTTATTCTAGATATTGTCTTGAGATCAACACACTATTCCACAAAACTGTTTCAACGGCTAAAAAGAAGGCTTAATAATATTTTTTATGGAAAAATTCTACTTTCTTGCATTCTTCAGCTTCTTGGCTTTGAAGACTTTCTAGTTGAAGCGATAAGGCATTCGTTTTCTCCATTTATTTATTTTAACCATGTGCCGTGATTTCGATGAATGGCATTATACAACATTATTCCACAAAACAAATTTTAAAAGGCTGCCAAAAAAATTTCATTACCATATCTTCCTTAACCTCTCCGCGAGTGAGTTTTGGCAAAGAAAACTGTACGTGAGGAGTGAGTTTTTTTTTGGTTCAATTTTTTAATATTTTTTTATACATTATCATAGATTAACTAAAAATTTTAATAATATATTTTGAATTAAAACGTCGTCGACATCAATCCACAGAAATAAATCAACATTGACCAAAAACATGTTCATACAAAAAAACTGCTTCCTTCCTCTGACGACCGCTAAATGACGCAAAAATAATTTTTAAACTAAACTGTGAAGTTGGTATTGTAGATATGTCTTCCAAAACTTCAACAAACTACGCGCAGGTGTCAATAGAAGGCACTTCAAGTCAAATAGTTTAATTAAATATGACGGTATTTGAATAATAGCCGCCGACGAAATGTTTCGTCCATACTCTTCTGAGCATTTTTTCGCTTCGACGAACCGTTTCGTCCATACTCATGGAGAGGTTAAAAGATGCATACTAATGTGCCCAACATTATTCCATCAATAACTCAACATTGATAGTTTTGTTGGATACAACATTATTCCGGGCAAGGGCTCAATTACTACTTACATATTAGGGGTGCCCGGGTTCATGGGGTGAGGTTTGTTCCAGGTCTTGGAGGCGGATGACTAGGACACACTGAACCCCAGATTCCTACCCACCCTTTAAACCATTTTCCTTCCCAGAACTCTCCCCTCCTCCCTTTCCTTAAAAATAAACCCTCCACACAGCATCCCCAAAGATGACATAGGCCCTGAGGGAAATTATTTTCCTCAGGGCCTCCTTGCCTGTGTGGAGCTCACGTAAAAAAAAAAAGCTACATTTTACGTTTGTTGATTTGGGACCCAGAATACTAATTCTTTTCCAAAAACTCAAATTTGTTAGAAAATATGTCATCATCCAAACACACACAGTTGAAAGGCAACTAACGGAGCAAATGTGTACATGCACACTCTCGTCAACCTGAGACTAAGCGAGGTCCTTTGACTCGGGCTCAAAATACCGACTTGCGACCGAAAGAGAATGCCCACCATGTGGCCTGTTTCAGGGAGCCTCGACGAATGTGCACAGCCAGCATAAAATAATTACAAAAAGTAACAGAAAATACCTCGAAAATGTCCCCAATTCGATCTACCGATTTCTGGAAGGTCGTTGCTTTACTCTGAAATGACAAATAACAATTCATTAATAAATAACAAATATTGACTTACTGACTGCAAGGTTTATAAATTTGAAAGTATGAGGCATGTTCAGAAACTAAGGCCCTTCGCTCACGGATAAACCGAAACCAAACTAAAACTGATTGGCAACGCAATTCACAGCGCAACTCAACTTTATGATTTCAGTAATTATATCAGCTTGTTTAACAAAAATATAATTTTTTAATGATTTATCAATTATCAACCTTAATACATAATAATAATTTATCAACCTCTTGAACAAAATCGATATTTAGCTGTTCTGACATATCGCAAATTACTCGAAAACTTGACAGGTTGTGAGGCGCACCCTGTCAACCTGGCAACTGAAACGCGCCGGCCGCGGCGACTAGCACGGCGAGTTGCGAGCAAATGGTTGCGCAATTGCAATCAACCTCCTTAACAAAATCGATATTTTTCTGAACTCACATGTCAAAAGTTGACAGTTTGTGAGCCGCTACCATGGCAACCTGTCAACAATGCAAATGAAATGCCACTGCCACGGCGACCAGCAGTGCTGGTTTTTCAGTTGCACTGTTCACAAAATTTTATATATTTTTTTAAAAGTGTATTTGAAAAAAGTGACAGGATTTTGTTGATACACATGTTGACTTTTCTTCCACATAACCACCACCATCTTGGTCAATGCAATTACTATGTGGTGAGCCGTGGCATAAGCTTCTTTATGCCCTTCTCGAACAACTCTCCCGCCAGCACCTTCCCCCACTTCCGAACCTCTTTCTGCACCTGCTCGGTTGAAAATTTAATTCCATCCGTTTGTGCCTTCGGGCAGGTGAAAAGATGGTAATCTGAAGACACCAAGTCAGGGGACTACGGGGGGTGGTTCAAAACATCCCAACCAAATGAGTCCAAGAGGGCCTTGGTGGCTAAGGCTGTGTGAGGATGGGCAATGTCGTGCAACAAGTGTCGTATTACCCTCTTTTTGTATTGAATGCTCCTTTTGAGTCTTTTTAGGGTCTCACAATATCGTTGTGCATTGATGGTCTCCCCCTGAGGCAGAAGGTTGATCAAGATGATGCCTTTCCAGTCCCAAACCACTGAGGAAATGAATTTTTTGCCTGAAATTGTGGTTTTGAATTTTTAGGCAGATGGGGAATTGGTGTGACGCCACTGTGAAGACTGTCTTTTTTTCTAAAAGCCACCCACTTCGCAAACGTCAAATCTATAGTATACAGCTTTTTGCTGCAGCATTTCGTGTTTTAAACTAGTTGAGATACAACAGCTGACATATCAGTTTATAGAAATAGCAATTGCAAGCCATAGACAATCACACAAAGTTGACAGCAAATTACGTATGGAATCGATTCCGTATCCACAAAAGATGCAGAATCGCATGGCTGATCAGGAGATCCCCGCTACCGCTCAGTGTCGCCAACCCTCAAAAAACAAAAAACTACAGCCCGTTGTGGTCACAGTACACTTACTTTCTGAATATGCCTCATACATGGGAGCGATTTGAAGAGAAGTAGGAAATACCTCATAAACGTCTGTAAAATGGTTGACGGCTCCTACCAGCTCTTTGAAGGAGTCGTTACTGGCTTGTGTCTTCGTCGTTCGGTCCTCCACATCTAACTTTCTCTTCTTCGGTTGGCTTCTGAGCTCAGTTTCCGTCTGTGTGACAACAGGTGTATTCCTTAGCTGCTCATTGGAATACTATAAAACACACAAATATTTGGCATTGGTGATGAAGGATTAACTACATTTTGATAGTATACATTATATTAACCATAGACATATGAATATACCTGCCCTAAGTGATAAAAAGCGTATTATTTCCCCCTCCCCATACCGGTTCCATTTGGAATTTGGAACCGGCTTGCTCGGGAATGGCCTCGAGCGAATCTAAAAAATGTGACATCATCATTCTTGTGCGAACCAGCGTCGAGCTTTCATCGGAACATTTTACGAAATAACACGGCAAAAATTGTGGCTTGTTCTATGAAAACGTGTAAAAATGGAAATGAAAAAGAGAATAAACCCAATTGTCGTATTACTTTCCATAGGTAAGCATTATTTTACTTTATTTTAAGCTTATTCAGATCAGATAATATGATCACTTTTAGTAGCGTATACATATGTAGGCGTTTCTCAAGTGTGCTCGTCGCTGTTTACTGGGATAAGTAAATATGAAACATTTGTAAAAGTGTCTTAACTAAATACGGGAACAAAATATTCGACTCTGAAAACAGGTGAACTTTACTTTGCCTTATTTGGACTTCGCAAATTTGTTCATAACGTGGCGAGCAATTCGCACTCCCATGTAAAAAGGTCTATTCATTCAAAAGCAGATTTTACTTTTAACTCGTCTCATGCCGTTCGATCACCGGTGATCAATCGACGCAAACCAAAATAATCACTAAAAAATAATTTTGTTATGCGATTTTAACCCTTATGTATAAAGAAAACGTGTGAAGAAGAAGGTCAGAATCGCTTGGGGCATTCTTGTTCATAAGGTATAAGATACCATGAACCCACCTAGAGCAGCGATATAATTTCTTTGAGATTGTTTATGACACGGCCTGCGAGGCTGCGCGTCGCCCGGCTGGACAAAATGGCGGCTGTGAAGTCTCGCGTCGCGGGCGACGAAATGATCGTAAAACGTATAAATTCATCGAATAAACGCAAGTAATATTGTTCTTATGTATAGTTTAGTATTCAAGGAATGTGTTTCAGTAAAGATTACATAAGATAGCATAAAAATTAACCTGCAAAATATTACGTAAAAGTCAAAACATCGCGAAATTTTTTCGTTTTTTCCGTGTTATTTGAAACGTAGTAAAAAGTATAAATTCATTGAATAAACGCAAGTAATATTGTTCTTATGTATAGTTTAGTATTCAAGGAATGTGTTTCAGTAAAAATTACATTAGATGGCATAAAATTAACCTGCAAAATAATACGTTAAAGTTGACGTTTTTTCGTTTTTTCCTGGCTCGTCAGGGGTTAAGAGCTAAATGGTGATATTGTAATGCGAGAGGCCTATATACTGTCAGATTGATTTATTGACGAATCACATATCTCACAGTCATCTTCCCCCCTTCGCCTCCCGCTGTAAGTTGATTTGTACCCCTCACCTGTCTGTTCTCATCTAGATATATTCATATGTCTATGATATTAACATTCTAAGGCAGTACTGACTTCTATTTCCAGTTCAACTTCTTTTGGTCTCTCTCTTGTACTGCCCTCAGAACTGGCCCTGCCAACGGTGTTGATGACCTCTTGCTTGAGGTCGGTCAACGCCGGTATTTTAGCAGTGTTGCCAGGGCTGAGGGCAGCTCGCCTGGCTTCCGCATTCCTCTTAGCCCGCGACTTGCATTTTAAGTCTCGCCATGTCTGAAAATGGCAAAAATAATATTACGATAATTATTTATGTCTTACTCCGCTTATCGGTTAATATGGAATATTTCTTATTCAAATAATTAAAATTAGTTTTATTATCATGAAAAGTGATTATTTATGTCGGGGGAGATGAAAAAATATGTAAAAAATATGCATTTTACATTTTAATTTTGTTAAAATTAATTCACTTACGCAGTATACGAACTTTGCTATGCCATTTTTGTTTTACATTTCATAGACCAGGGTTTCCCAAACTTTTTCCGCAACGGAACCCTTTCCAAACCCATAAATTTTAATGGAACACTTGGCTAATTTTTTAGATTGGACAATTTCTAATAGCAAAAACTAAAAAAAAATTATTAAGCACATTGTTTATAATTTATTTTTTCATTAAAATTATTTATGTTTAATTTTTTTGTCTACATATTTATGATATAAACGAAAAAATGAAATACAAACAACAAAAAAATTGAATAAATGATTGACTTTGATGATTTCGAGTCCGTGAATTGCATTTCTTCTAGACAGGCACAATATTGGTATAATATCTGGTATAATATTGGTATAATATCCGGTGCCTGGTGGAGCCTGTTCCTGCACTTTGATTTCGTTGCAGCATAATTAGAAAACCGCTCTTCGCATAAATAGAATGTAGAAAACGGATGTAAAACAATAATAACTTGTTTTGATAAATTGGGGTACTCTTCTGACAAACTCGCCCAGAAATCATTAAAGGTTGGTGGGTTGCTTCTACCTGGAAGGTACTATATAAATTAAGAACTATTGGAAAAAACGTAGACAATAATAATTTCTTGTGAATAATATCAGTAGTGTTGCAATATGAATATGTGTACACTGTGTATATGAAATGAAATTCTACCGACAAATTGTCGCGGAACCCCTATTCAGGTTCAGCAGAACAATGGGATTCCGCGGAACACAGTTTGGGAAACCCTGTCATACACCATCAATCAATGCTACCAATCATAGAAAAAATATTATTGCCATATAAAACAACAATTTATTCATGTTATGAAGTGAATGCATTATTGACAAGCTTGTACCTGTAGAAGAACATGTAAAGAAAGGTATTAGAATAATTACACATACCCGTTAGACAAACTTGCTTGCCAAACAAACCATTCAAAACCTGGGATGTATATCACTAGGAATCATTCGAAGTAGGTACTTTTTTGTTTTTATTTTTACGAAAATTTATTTTATAAGGTTGGTACTTCTGAGGAATGTCATATTTGATTGTCTATTAATTAGAAAAAGGAATATTCCGTATTATCCGTGTATCGAACTTGGACAACACAAACGTTCCGTATTATTTATTTATTTCACGCCCTAATGGGCTTTTACATTCTTTATTTATAAGTTAAATATCACACTTATTTTAAATACTTTAAAACTAAAACAATAAAGCAAATATAATATAATGAAAAAAATGTAACAACAAAAGCATATAATATAAAATAAAATATACTGGTAAAAATGATAAGAAGTCTCACATAAAAGGATTACAAAACAAAAATTGCAGAATTTATCCACGACTATTTGTGTCTAGATGCATAAAAGAATTGGAATAAACAATGTTTATACTTGTTATTCTTAAAGTGAAATATATCAGAATATTTATTTCCGAGATTGTGAAGTCTCGGAATCGGGGAATTTTGGTAAGAGAGTGTCCTGGTGTCATGGTAAAAGGGTAGTAAGTATCGGCAAGATCTTTTGGGAATATGGATGTTGATTAATTGAAGTAATTCAGGACAGTCAATTTTGAAATGTAGTATTTTATGTAATAATATTAAATCTGTGTTAATTCTTTCGGAAAGTTTTAATAGGGACATTTTATCTAGTAGGTAATTATAATCAATGTTTTGTACAGGAATATGAAATTTAGAGTTTATAAACCTCAGGAACTTATGTTGAATCTTTTCAATGCTTTCGGAATGAATATTTTAAAATGGAGACCATAACGTGGAGTTATACTCAAGTTTGCATCTGACAAGGGTTTTGTATAATTATCCGTGAGGCGGGCTTATACATTTTTACCTTAGGTTAAAAGTGATTTATACAGGCTTATAACAAGTGTCTCCATAATAGATTAGAAGAAGGTCAACATTTTCGTAATAATAAGACGCAAATAAGCCAGTTTGTATAGGTTACAAATACTCACTGTTTTCCACTGCTCAGCTGTTTTATTAGGACCTAACCCAGCAAGGTGTTCCGCCAATTTCTGCCACTTGTCGCGGTTATTTTGGGCGCCTTGCGGTCCAACGAATCTGCCTGCAGCAAACTCCGTGTGCTTCGCCATGTATTCCGTCAAATAAATTATTTGATTTACTGACGATCGAACTTTCTTACTGAAATTATAATATGAGCATTCTGAATGTCAACAACTGTGTTTCATCGAAATATTTGGGTATCGCAATAAGAATAACTGTGTTCAATTCAAAGCAATACAAAATTTCAACACAGTAACAGTTGTAAGATAACTTTATTGATAATGGTGGAAGCTCTCCCATAAACAAAATACAGATAAATAGCTTACACGACTTCCTTTGTATTCGACATTGTCAATTGATGTATTCGCTGATTTTCGCTCACTGTTTGTTTTCGTTAGTTGCCGGCAGCCGCTTGATGTTTTTTTGACGTTTCCGATTCCATGGATCATAAATAAACCAATTCCCCATCCATAGATAAGATATAGATAATAGTACCCTTTACACACAGAGTTCGGAGCGGGACGTGCCCCGCGCCACTTCAGGCCGCCGCGCAGAAAAGTAAAGACCGAAAGTAAGATAACGGTTTACAGCGCAGTTCACAGTGAGACTTTTTTGCGCGGCGGCCTGAAGTGGCGCGGGCACGCCCGCTCCGAACTCTGTGTGCAAAGGGTACAAAGTACAAATTCGACTAGAAAATACGTCAAGTATTGCCAGCGTATATCGATCTCTTATATATAGCCTTATCAATATCGGTTTGGTATAAAATCATAGATTTATATAATATTATAGATATTATGTATAAAATCATCGTTAGATAAGCCAATCGATCCGATATTGTAAGTAATCGAATTCACCATGCTAGAGTATGTGTCGGTTTATTTATGGTGCTAGTAGACTCCTTTTTCAAATCGACTACTCCCAGAGAACCCAGTCCAGTTCTCGCACCCAAACCAGGAACTCGGCGGTCCTAGCCACTCGCGAGTCGGGAGCAGGTCCCGGCTCCGAGGTCCGGCTCCGGTCGAACCCCTGCGTCCGAGCGTCCTGCAGTCCGAGCCAGTCGCGAGTCGGGAGCATGGCCCGAGTTCGAGTTCATTCTTTTTTCAGAGGGAAGCCAAATTTTTAGCCGAATGGGATAGAAAGGGGTAAATTTGAAAAATTCATGCTTCTCACACGGCAGCCATATGTGACCTGCTCATGCGTCGGCAAAACTACGGACGCAACCAAACTACTTGTACGCACCAGACGGGAAAATAAATAATCTTGTGTATTCAAAGGCACTTCAATGTACAGAATTAAAACATAAACCCTTCCTTTTTTTGAGTGGCATTTGGTGGTCCTCGCTAGTTCATTCACTTCACAGTAACGCTTCCTCGTATATTTTTGTGGAGGTTTGAATGAGATTGAAGTCAATTAGCTTTTTAACGGCATTGTTTTCTATTATCTGCAGGTATTTCGTTTATTTAACATGTTTCATTATTTAACAAGATTCCACAGATTCGAGTAGATTAGATGTAATTGTACATAGGTAGGTACTACGCAATACAAATAATATCTTTCATTGCAAACAACGCAGCTTATAAACGTAGTCCTTCTCTCATCCTATATAACTAATTTTGGGAGATAATCCTCGACTCTCAATATTTTATTTGCTAGAAAACGGGACATTTTCGTGTCTCGAGACTTTCCTTCGGGACAACGCAACGGGTTAAGGTGACGGCCTCCGTAGTCGAAGAGTAAGGCTCTCTACTGGCAGCTGAAAATAAAATAAATTTTACTTTACTAATTTATGTTTTATTTCACAATTTATTTATTTTAAATTAAAAAAATAGTTCTCGTTTATCTGCGACACGATCCAGACTGGAAAATACTCCATGGCGAGAGTCTTGAAAAACTTGTCTAAACTCTCATACCTAAGTTCCGGAAATTTAACTTGGTGAACATGATTAATGCAGAAGACTCGGTGAGTGGAGCCACCAGCGTGATGCTCGACACCGTGGCGGTGGAGGATGACCTCGTCTTCCAGGCCGCTGCTCGACGCGCGTTGCGGAGATGAACGGCGGTGACTCGGTGAGTGGAGCCACCGGCAGAGAGTCCTTGTGATGTCCACGAAGGAAGCTGCCCTGGAAGAGAGCTGATGCACGGGGCACTCGGAGTTACACTGATTCGCTGTAGAGAGGCGAGATGTAAAGGCGACCGTTGAGACTGAGACTGACTTGAACTGAACTGAACAAGTTTGTTGTTTAGCGCGTCGCTTTATATAAGAGCGACCGGCCAAGTAACTTTCCACTCGCTGGCAATATGTGCGCTGGAAGGTGCTAGAATGTACTCGTCACTGTGGTCGTGGATGCACGCTTGAGTCTCGACCTTTCGCGAAGGTGGCGAAATTATTATTCATCGGGCATCCGGCCTCACGAGTACATTGCCGGCCGATACGTGCATAAGTAGGTGCTGCGCGCAGTGTGAATTTGCAAGTACTTTGCGGCTGTAGATCTTTCTCGCGATTTCTTGAGTGGCGGAAAATAGTTGTATGAACGCCAAAAATGTATTCCACGACTTATTACTACTTATATATGTATACCTATAGTCATGACGACTTTGGTCAGTTCTTCCAACGGTTCTAGCAGGGCTTTAACTTGATCTTTTATAATTTGAACGATCCTCTGAACTTCTTTCTTGAATGCGATGAACGGCGCCTTTATGGATTGCTTTATTTGTTCATACCTAGCCTTCAGCAGTTTCTGTAATCATTAAATAACCGTTTTATTTTATTAGGATTCCACTATTTGAGAAGTGATTTATTCTAGATCTAGATGATCTATTCGCATTCAATATGTTCAGTAAGTCGGTATGAAAATCAAATTCAAAAGGCTGTCTCTGGGGATTGCAATTTCGCATCCCGCAATCCCACGGGATTTCGGCAATACTTGATCCCGCGTGATCCCGCGAATCTGCGGGATTTTCATGTGTGGAATTCAGAAAAACACTAAATTTATACCAAAAACATGATATTTATATAAATAAGCGGTGGTCAATTTTTGACAATGAAATATGAGATGAACTTGGTATTATGAATCTCAAGCTCAAGGAAATTTCAAGACGGCATCGATTTTAGGTATATACAAAACAGTCCCACCAACTATTGTGGAAGCAGAGATTTTTTAATATATATTACTGGTATCAAAGGTGTTTTTTTTTTTTTTTTTTTTTTTTTTTTTTTTTTTTTTTTTTTTTTTTATTCTTCATTTTAATCACCCGCTAAACTGCCAAGGCAGTTTGTCAGCAGGTCAATTTGACAATATTAATAAAACACTAAAACATAAAATATTATAAGAAAACACAATAGCAAAATAGTTCCAGAAGAATAACTTTTAAGTACCTACAATACAAAAGCATAAATATACAGACAGATATAACACAGGTCAATTACTGATAGATTAAATTAATTATAGATAGTATTATAGATAGTATTTATACATAAGATTACAAACAATATCAGTACAAAAAGTTTTGACCCATTAGCCATTTTTTAATTTTTCTTTTGAGATCAGTGGGGCAATTGGATTCGATTTTGAAATTCATCGGCATCTTATTAAATATGGTGGGGACAAGATAAGTGAATGTCCGTTGGCCGTATTTATTTATAATTTTCGGAACGGACAAACCCTCATTTTTACTAAATCTAGTGCCATGTTCATGATCTACTTTTTCTTTGTAAATTGAGTCCGACAATAGGTTTTGGCATACAATTTTAAACCATAATATTCCTCGCACAGGTAATATGTTAACTGATTCATAAAGTAATTTTATGTCCCTTCTTTGTGCATAAACACTTTTGTTTACCAAGAGCTTATACTTACTCTCTATAGTAATTTGATCTCAAATTACTATAGAGAGTACTGTCAGTGACAGTTTTAGTATTAGTTACCTTATTTTTTTATCAAAGTCTTCTTAATACGTAAGGTTTTCAAAGCTGTTGTATGAAACTATTAGTATCAACATGATTGATGACAAATAATAAAAAAATGTTTATGATATGTTGGTATTACTTCAATTTAATACCCCTTAAAAATCTCGCAAACTTAAATTCTATCCCGGTATCTTGTTGGTTCTCCCAAGTTGGCAACCCTTTTCGTTTATGTTTTACGGGGAATCCCTCGATTGTACTGTACGTCATTTTTATTTTATTTTCGCTGTCAAAATCAAATCAAATTGGTATAAATAGTCCCTTGGGTGTTACGTAACGTTTAGGGGGGGAAGGGGGGGGGGGGTCAAAAATCTTCAAAAATTGTGTTTCGAAATACTTGGCTGTATACTAAGGCTGTATAGTAAGATAGTGAGTGACCTCATTGCATAGCAGTGCCCCGGCGACCTTGCCAATGTTCCTGAGGGTGTTGAGGGTGGGGCCTGTCAGTATGAGCAAGTAGGCGTAGGCTATCATGGCCGTGCGCCCTTGCTTGGAGCACAGCTGGGGGAACAACAGGCACACGAAGCATCTGGAACAATTTCTTTACATTTATATTCTGTAATATGTAAATTTGACACAGTGGGCGTCAAATGTAATATGTTTAATATTTGTTGGGCGTTATACTTTACTTCTCAAGACAATTGTAGTAACGGATATCCTTTTTCTTTCTTTATTTTTCTTATTTTCTTTTTTTTCTCCTCAACTTCATTTCTATTATATTCATATATGTATATTTTTTATATGTATGTGTACACATATGCATATGTTTTTATGTATGTACACATGGCGATAACATTTTGTATGTGTATATATATGTAGGTGTGTGTGTATATCTAAGTGTGTGTATGTGTATACTTACATAAATGACTTTTTTCTTATTTCACTGTTAAATACCTATCTTTTGTTTTACACATAAAAAAATTACTGTTTTTTTCTTTGTTAAATTGTGCTTTACATTCGTTTTCTCCGCCTTTTTTACTCAAGCTCTGCTCTAAAAAAAGGTGTAATACTTATTAATTTATGTATTTTTTAAAAGAAAAACTTTATTTAATTTATAAAAACATGTAACCTCTGTACCATTATATTCAATAAAAAAAAAGAAATTATACGCAATATGAGACCCTATCTCAAGATTGTGGGATAATGTTTCTGTTGTGAAGAAGGGTTTTGTTGTGTTTTTAAATACTCCGACACTTAGTTTGTGGAGGATAACACAATGATCGGTAGATTCTTATGACAATCTGGTTTATTGATGTTTACGTATTTACAATGAAAAGGCTACAAACTAGCCAACCTAACTGGGACGGAGCAAGATTGGATCTGCCGGCAGTGTTGCCAACCCGGATTTTGAAAAAGACGTAGGCCTGACCAGAAAATTACGTAGATTTAGCCAATTCGCAACAAAAAGTTCGTAGATGTACCGAAATGAAGTCGGGTTAGGTGAAACTGAATAAATACTGTAACGCAATATAGAAATATTTTTACTACAACGGAGGGGGCGAAATGGGAAAAGGGATGGAAATATTTTTACCACAACGGAGGAGGCCAAATGGGATATTGGACATGGGATGGGGCGAGGTGGAAATGGGATTGGTACTTTGTGTTTTTAAGCCACTTTTCTTATGTGGCGCCGACTTAAGTATAAAACCGAGTGTTGTTTGAAACACAAAACAATTTGGTAGAAAATACGTAGATTCTGGAACTGAAGTTAGAAGGTGTGCAGGAAAGGCCTAAAATACGTAGATCTACTTAAAAAGACGTAGAGTTGGAAACAACTGCCGGCCGCTGCTGAGCCGACCGTCTAGTTCGCAAATAACGATCCGAGCGCATCTGCTGACATCTTGCGGAGTAGTTTGAAAGCTCTTACAATACGTCATTACAGGTTTCAAACTCTACTCTTAAATAAAAGAGTGGCTACTAGGTAGAAATATATATTTTAACAAAAGACATTTGAAAATTATGGTAAAACATTCAAATGATATGTTTTTTAACGAAATAGCTATTAAAGTACATTTTTTCCAATTCACACATGCACACAGACTGTAAAGAGGATTTAACATCATTGTTTCTTTTATGAATCATAAGCAATCAATAGCATTTAGTTCGGGTTTGAATCTTGCAATCATACATAAAGCCAATAAATACGCGTTAAGAAAATGAAGATAATATGGGTGGTTCTCAGTCGAAGTACCTATGATACACTTAAAAATGGCCGAATCGGATATCGACACCTTGGCGCAGTGGTAGCGCATTTGCCCGAAAGCAAAAGGTCCTGGGTTCGAGTCCCAGAGATACAAATATCTTTTTCTAATTTTTCTGTTTCCAGATTTTCGATTAAGTTTCGCTAATATTGTCTTAATTTAATTATATATTACAATTTGAGGTTTTACTCATAAAGTTAATAAAAAATCATCCTTGACTTGGAAAAATGTCAATAGATGTCGCATAAAAAAATAAAATGGGTGAAGATTTATCCAGACACCATCTAGATAGCATTTAGTTCGGGATTGAATTTTGCAATCATATATAAAGATAGCAGCCAATAAATATGCGTTAAGAAAATAAATTTTATTTGCCCACGCCGGGATTCCATCCCGCGACCTTCGGATTGCGAGTCAAGAGCTTTACCTGTCGACAAAGCAGGCCGTTACTTTAACTGAGGGTTAAAAATTAAATTTAGTTCACCATTTAGCTTTCTGTTGAAACAAACGGTAATTTATTGATATTTACCAACTAAATAAATACCTGATTCCAGAGTTGAACGCCAATCCCAAACTGAGAAAGAGCCCGAGGAGCAAGCATATCAGCGTGGTGTGATGGATCGACAAATGGAACTGGAAAAACAACAAGGCGAAGAAAAGATACGCCAGCAACACACCGAATAGAAAAAACAGGATACCTATCACGAAAAAGCACACAGATCTTCGCTGACCATCTAGCTTTCTCCAACGCTTTGCAACATAAACTAATAATTTCTTTCGCGACAGTGAATTTATACATTTTTCCCAACATCCTATCTCTTCCACTTCTTCTCCGTGGGCTATTTTAATGGAATGTATCTTTTCTTTTTCGTACGATATCTTTCTTATCCTCATCAAATACGCTTTTCGTAGCTTATTTAAATGTGAACACGACATTTTTATACTTAGTTGTAGAGGAATACAAAGGTTGACCACATTTGACAGATGCTATGAAAATATTTATGTTCCACTCTAAGGTTCTATATTTAAAATACTTTTAATGATTTCACTAAAAACAGATCGGTTTAAAAATCGGTACCTACTTATTCACGTGGTCTTGTAGTTGTGAATTATACAATGCTTTTTATATACAGGTGCGGCAGCATAACTTCTTTTTTCAAAACTTTATAAAACCCATTGTATGAATCAGAATTTTTTTATTTGTTTTTGATAACGTAGGCACATACCTAAAGTTTTTTTTTACTTAGTTTTTGAAAATCAAATCAGGTCCCCCATTCTCCGTACACAGAGTAAACTAAAATTTAAGTACCTTTACTCTATTTATTTATTTGGGAAACAAAGTATTAATATTAAAGTATAAACAACAAACATTCGTATGTTCTAGAGCAATTCAGTTCCATTACCTAGGTCAAATGTTGATTTAGTATTTGTACCTACACAATATATTATAAATGACAAAAAGAAAAAATAACGATAAATAAATTCACATTATTATAAAAAAATAAAGAAACACAGTCCAATGATTATATACTATTCAAAGCAATAAAATAAACTACGGAAAATGGTAGTATAATTTTCACAAATACAAAAGTATTTTAAGTTATCAAAATGGTGAGCTGCTGTTTTATATGATTTAAAGTTACAATTGAAAATGTCTACTTTTCGTAAAACATTGTGAGTTATACAGGTACGCCCAGAAATAAATCAACCCCGACACGCCATATTAAAGAGTTTTGCACGTATTTCTATTTACAGAGTGGTATTCTAAACTTGAAAAAAGAGTTCAGCGCGTATTTTTATTTACAGAGTGGTATTCTAAATTAAAAAAAAAGAGTTTTGCGCGTATTTTTAATAACAGAGTGGTATTCTAAATTTGAAAAAAGAGTTTTGCGCGTATTTGGATTTTCAGGGTGGTATTCTAAATAAGTCGTTCGATCTGGTGTTGTGTTCGGGCAACAAAATGTAATCTTTTACAGTATGATGAATCAACAAAACAGTTCACGATTTAGAATAAAAATAAAGTATCAGAGATTTTTCTGCGGAAAAGCGGTTTGGTCAAACCGATGATGACTCTAGCGGTAGGATAGGTATTTTATAAATTTGTTTCGAGTATTTTCAATACGACCAATATTCTTTTGATAATGAGGACTCCAAATGACTGAGGCGAGCTCGAGTTTACCTACCTATTTTATTTATTTATTTATTAATAAACGCTCTTTTTCAGGGCTTTTATAACATAATTAGAAATATTCATATTTATTGTACATAACTGAACTGCCTCAAAAACAATATTTTATATTTGTTTAAAGATAAATTGAAGATATCCACTGACTTGGTAAAATTGTTTCCCTCCATTAGAATTCTGGGCAAAGAGGAATACATATGGTAGTTATGTATTCCTCTTTGCCAGGAATTTCTGCACTGAAATAAATCCTGACTTCTAGTACTAAGTACTAGACATGGGCAGATTTATTCCCAGGACTGAATCGATTCAGTCTGATTCTCCTGGCCTTTGGAATTGATTCCTTTAATTCATTCTTTTAATTCAATGAATTCAAAAAAAAGGAAAAAAAAAAAAAAAAAGCTCGCCTTTTATTATATGTATATAACAATTAGGATGATTAATTAACAGGGAGTCTGTTTTTTAAGCTTAGCACTTTATAACACAGAGTTTTTAAAGCGAGAACTTTTGAGTACCTTTAGTAGGAAAAAAACATTTCGAACCACCAAAAATAAAGGTGTTCCAAACTACGACATGAGATTTTATGAACAAAAGTAAAAAGCAATTTTACAAATCACAAAAAAATCGTGAAAAAATATATATATGCACGAACAGTAACCAAAACACCACCATTTTAAACACAAAACGTTAAAACAAAAACTTATACACCAGATACATAGCATCAATAATTAATATTACATAAACCCCAAATTCAGTAAGTACAAACTAATGACGAAGCCATTACAAAACCATGCCATCGGATGATTAAAATCTTGCTCCCACAGGAGAAAGGTAAAAAAATACGCATGCCAAGATAATTTTTTTTTCACTTAGATAAAGAATAAAGAGTACTCAAAACCAGATTAAAATTTAAAATTATAAAAAAAAACATACACACTCCAATTGCTTTTACATAAAAATTATACTAATAACAAGAAAGAAAGAGAAAATACTATACATATCCTTTATAATTTGCCCAAATCTTCTTCACAAAATATCCCAATCGGGGATGCCATAGTCTCATTAGCTGCAGACGGGAGCGGTTGGGACTTGTGCGGTATTCACATAAAAAAATATTATTATCGCGCTTTCATATATCCGATCCGGAATAAGCTTCACCCAAATATATATTTTTAAATGCTTGAAGGTACCTACCTCACTGGTAAAGTTAAAACCTTGCGCCAAATAAAAACTGATTGAAATCTAAGCGACACGCGTCGTACAATTTATTATAAAAATATCGGAACAAATAATCACTCGATTATTATTTATCACGGTTCGACACTCGACAGCTGACTGATGTTTTGTTTACGGATAGGTAGGCAGATACCATAAAAAACAATAATATAAATAAACATCGTTTTGTTTCTAAACGCATTGCATAATTATCGCAGGTGGGAGGGAGAAAAACATAGAACTTAATTTCGCTTTTTTTAGCAGGAGTTCGGGGTCAGGAAGTTTGAAGTTTCGCCCTAAGTTGACGGCTTGGCCGCGCGGGAACTAACGACGAACCCGTTCTCTGCGAGCATTAAGGGATGATATAGGAACTTCTGACAAATAAGTGTCTTTTGTCTTGCAGTGACTTGAATAACTTGCATTCCGTGGACCTAGTTAATCTTCAACGGTCTTGAGTTGTCCGGCCAGATCGACTCGTCACGTGGGACATATGATTTGAGACAAAGACGTCACAACTGAATTAGAAACAAATATTTTGATTCCTTGAGTAAGTGAAACAGAGATTGGGATTGAGCGCTACGGTCCGCACAGACATTTAGGAATATGACGACACAAATGAATAAGGAATAAAATTATTAATTCCTTGAATAAGTGGGAGCTGCGGGACGACTGTGAAAAAGACGCGACACCGGAATTCGGAATTACTTGGTTCTTGACTGACTCGTCGTGACTTTGTCGGTTGGCGATTTTGTCGCTTGGGCTGGGGGACTTGACTCTCTGGCCTACGGATTTATTTGTTATGGATTTACTGCGCGGGATACTACTACACGTGATAGGCGTTTCGCGGCGCGCCTGCTGCCTATCTACCTACCTGCCTATCCGCGCAGCAAATAACCAGAATATTATTTAACTAAATTCCTACAAAATACTACAATATTTACAGAGCACCTTATTATTTTCTTACCCCAACAATATAACATGAAATAATTTAACTGTAAAATAAATAAATATAAATAAAAAGAAATATGGTGTTGTTAAAAAATCGTAGGATGCAAGGCCAATGGTAAGGAGTTAAGATTTAATTCCTTTTGAAAAAGAGAATCAGATCGAGTATGTCACAAGATTGAATTTATTCATTTAATTCATTCATTCAATTTTGCCCACGTCTACTAAGTACGTAATGGAATTCGGACGGACTATCAACTAAATCATTTAGGATTTTATAAAGAAATACCAAGTCAGTGAAAATTCTCTTGTCTGACAGTTTGAGCATATTCATTTCGTTTAAAATGGTGTTGC
This sequence comes from Glyphotaelius pellucidus, assembly GCA_936435175.1. Lineage (NCBI taxonomy): Eukaryota > Metazoa > Arthropoda > Insecta > Trichoptera > Limnephilidae > Glyphotaelius > Glyphotaelius pellucidus. Next base: position 12,811,864 of record OW386560.1, read on the forward strand.
AGTTCAACATAATTGCTGGAATACTCATTTTAAAATTTAGAAAACATAAGAATTTGATTTGTATTCTTTCAACAGCTTGCACATGTGTATTATAATGTGGATTTCAGACGGAAGAATTGTACTCAAGTTGACTTCTAACATAATCAAAATATAACAGTTTAATACACTTTATATTGTTAAAATTTCTAGTTAGCTTAGTTATAAATCCTAATACTGTTAAGCCCTTGAAAAATTAAGATTTGATTGAAAAGTGATGCCTAAGTCTTTAATTTGTGTTAATGTCTCAAGAGCATTGTTATCGATGTTGTAATTAAGATCACTGGATTTTTATTCGAGAAAATCTTACTATTTTACATTTTGAGATATTTAAGTTAAGTCTATTTTCATTACACCAAATTAAAAATTTGTTGATATTGTCTTAAAGAATGCTGCAATGGTAAATATTTTAAATAATTCTAATTTTTTTTAGGTCATCAGCAAAAAGTAAGATAGATACATCATGAAATATTTTTGTAAGATCATTTATAAACAAGATTAATAAGGTTGGGCCAAGGTGTGAACCCTGTGGAACTCCACTTGAATCTACGCATATTAAAAATATAAGCGTTAGTTGTTATACGAAGGAGTTAATTCGAATTGGTTTGTCGAAATTGATCAATATTCAAGGGAATGTAGAGTAATCAATTAGTAGGAGTGCATACATTATCATTAGAACCTTTAAACTACTTGATTTTCAAATGCGAGTATGTACAATGTACAGGATCGATGTGTGAAGGTAGAATTCTATTAATTTAGTCATTTTTCATTACTGGACAAAATTCACTCCATTTAGCTCATGAATGGTTGAGTTCAAATCGATAATGTAATATATATCCTGTCTCAACAGTACTGTTAATGAACACTTGAAAATATTAATTTTTCGTGGAAAAAATTACCAAATGCTGTAAAATTCATATTTTTTATAATAATTTATGTACATTTTAACACATATTTCAATTTTTGGTGCTGACAATTCGTGGTTGAATTCTATTATACATAATAATATAATAAAACACATATAAAACTTATTTCCACTTAATATGATCGACATCCATGACATTTGGGAGGCGGGACTGGGTACCGCTGCCCCGGGAATCTTTATTGGATAACCAACACCTCTGCTATAGGTCACCCAAAGTGGTTCGCTACGTTTGGTGATTTAGCAGGGGTGCCCGGGCTCATGGAGTGAGATTTGTCTAGGTCTTGAAGGTGGATGACCAGGACACACTGAACCCCAGATTCCTACCGACCCCTTATACCCTTTTCCTTCCCAGAACTCTCCTTTCCTTCCTTTTCTTAAAAAACCCTCCCCACAGCATCCCCAAAGATGACATAGGCCCTGAGGGAAATTATTTTCCTCAAGGCCTCCTGTGTGGAGCTCATGTAAAAAAAAAATCCCCAATGCAAAGGAATACAAAATCATGCAAAATCACGTGTTTTGTGTTTGAAAATACGATCGCTTAAAAATATTTTAGATGCTTAAATTAAATACTTCAAGTAGAACACATCTCTTGCTTTGAAATAATCGAGTGATTTTTTGATAAAGTCTTTTAATAAGGCTGGAAAAAAGTAAAGTATCCGGCCTATAAAAAAGGCTTTGAAGTGCAAAATCTCCTATTTAAAAACCCTTTTTCAGATATGGTTTCATTGCATAATGTGGCAAATTAACTTTCTTATAAAATAATCGGAAAACATTTTAATATTTGTTGCTGAACTTCAAAAAAAAACATAAAACATAAATTTTGGCGCCTTTCTTTTTCAGTGAAATAAATGAGGCGTTACTCAACTGCGAATTTCATCCTTCTGCGATCTGCAGAAGGATCGAAGGCGCCTCGTTTAGTCACTCTTAGCGCCTCCGTACATGGAGCTACTTACAAGCTATTCGAGCCTGATGCGCGTAGCACGCACACCGCTCGTGGGTACCCGCCATACAATTTTGCTGGTTTTCGTACACGGCGCTACGCGACGGATGTCAGGTTGAAGTCGGTAGCGCGCTAACGACGGTGCTGGTAGCGCGCTACGTGTTGCAGCATTCGTGTCTACTACTTTCGTTTGACGTTTGACAGAAATGGCGTCTGAACATGAAAGTAATGTTAGATTTGTTCTGGAAGTGAAAAAAAATGCGTGTTTACGTAACTTTACGTTACCAGAATACGCAAGAAAGGATTTAGTGAAGAAGGCATAGATTAATGTTGGAAAAAAAGTCATTTGACATCGTTCGACATCGTGTTAACTCCACGGCTGCACGTGAAAAATGATCAAGTTCAGTATAATTCGGGTAGCGCCGTGTACGGAAACCAGCTTTAAAAAGTAGTACATCTGCAGGGTACTTGTGGTTGTGTCACAATCACGTAGTTTGTAAGTATCTCCATGAACGGAGGGCCTTAGTGGCCGCCCAGATTTCGGGCCGAATAGACGTGCCTTGCTCTTCGCGTCGCTTCGTTTTGTAAAAATATATTGCGGAATAACAAAACACCGTTGTTGGCTATTGATTATGGTTTTTATTGGTCAACGCCCTGCTACGCCCAATTCCGAATCCAGGACTAGGGGATCGTAACCGATTTCAGCCTGTTAAAGCCATCTTCAGACTGGTACAAATAATTCTTAATCTACAGTTTATATACATTTGTTTCATTTATAATGAGAAATAAAATGAAAAATTGAACATCCAAAAAATGTGTTTTTTGGAATGGGGAGAGGAAGGAGATGGGTAAGAGGACGGCGGGGAGGTACCTGGCTTCAGATCTGGTCACTCAACACGGCTAAAGCCAGTTCAAGGGACGTTTTAATTCTGAATGGTGGTCGTACACCATGGCGCTAGGTACTAAGTTTTTAAGTTTCTAAAAAAATATGTGTTATTTTTTAAGATAATATCTATACATGCCACACCGAAATTGTAATTATATGAAATTCCCTCGATTAAAAAAACTCGCAAATTTATTGCTCCGAAATTTATTACAAACACGTTTTTTCTGTTATTTTACAAGTTATACGTATGAAATTAACAATGTTTCTTTAAATGCTATTTAAGACATTTCCACGAGATTTTTGCTCTAATTTAAACGAGTCGTGTTTTATTAAACATTTTCACAATTTTCGCTAAATTGTTAACATTTTTAATTTTAGCGCGCTTCCTCTAACATTCGTATTTACATATCTCATCTTCTTCTTCTTTTCGAGTGCTTACTACCGGGCCAACCGCGAAAAGCCGTGTTTTTTGTCATCATTAATCAACCCTTCAAAAGCCTTATGAATACCTTTTAACAGATCATGATAATATCATACATCGACCAATCTAATGTATAAATGTGGTAAAAAAATATTTTACAGCCTTTTATAGAATGGCAACAATTTGACTAATTTAAGAATTTTAAATTATTTCACTGCTTCAAATGATTGATAGAATCATTTTCAAAAATTGTTTTCAAAAGCTCTTTTGTAATTAATACAGTGAGCTTCACAACCTGTATGACTCCTAGAAAAATGGTAATTTACTGCAGTAAGAGAAAAAACATAATGCACGGTCGGTCCGTGGTAGAGCAATAAGGGATTCTACAATTTAATTCTTGTGCTAGTTTTAATATTAAAATCAAATATCAAATGTATATTTCGTATTTGTAGATACTTCCTTTGAGGGCCTCCGCTCATGGAGAAACTGAAAAAAAACAGTTCTCAACACAATTACAATCAACCTCCTTAACAAACTCGATGTTTTTCTGATCTGACATGTCAAAACTTGACAGTTCGTGAGTTGCTAGATATAAGGCTTATAGAAATGCTTCTCAAAATTTGGGATTCCATAGTCCTATCTCCGGGCCGTTGGAACTCTTGCGATGTTATCACAAAATACTAACAATGATATTGTCCGGTTCTGATTAGAATGTGTGTCCCTTGTGTATGCTGGGTTCTTTCGAAAGATATTTATTTATTTATTTATACGCCTAAATACGTAGAAAATAAAAATAATGAAGATAGATATAGGAACAAAATAGCTATATGAATATATAATATGCATATTCGCAGAATTCAAAGTTCCTACGTTAAAAAACATATTTGAGAAAAATTCAATAATACAAATAATTAAAGAAAAACATAAATACTCATTCATAACTGAAAATCGTACTAGACTTAAACATATATTTGTACGCCCTAAACTAAACACTTCTTTTGCTCAACACCAAAAAAATACAATTACTTATCAAAAAATATGTTAGAGAAATCTTTAATAAATTCTGCTTTCCCTATTTCCATCTGAAAATCATGCTAATAATCCTGTAATGCTCTATTTTTATCCTCCTTTGTTTTTCTTCTAACTAAATATTAAGACATTGATATTTACTGTTGTTGGTTGTCCTTCAATGAAGCTGACTTTATTGTATAATAACTCTGTTACAAGTATTCATGCTGACTCGTTTACAATTTTATTTAGTAACTCCCTTCACACCTGACTGTCGATTGTAAAATTTCAATCCATATTTCAAAAATATTTATAATTGATGGAATACATATTACCCAACTTCCACAAAATCAACTTCTTGCATCATTCTTACGACCTCGAAGATCTATAGCTTTAGTATTGCTAAAAAAATCTCAGGAATGCGGTCTGTCTGCTGGGCTCTCTCACCAATCTACCATGTTGGCAGAATATTCGGATTATCGCCCTATTCCATTGTGGTGAAGAACAAAAGAATTTGCTGGTCAGTCAGCAGATCCTCCCTACTCTATAATATCTTTTTCTTAATCGTCGTGTTGATATGTTTGCTGCCTCTCATTGAACACGTTAAATACACAGTCTATCATGGGAAACTGGATAAGTTGGCGATGTATTCCGATTGCTTCAGGAGGCTGAGTGGAATTCTGATTGCCACAATTTGCGTGGGTCTTTCGCTGGTGAATCGACACAAGACCTGTAAATTAATGAGTAGCATGGATGATTTGGACCTGGACTTGATGAGTTATGGGATAAAGGTGGACTATGAACAAATGCGACGAGAAAACCGTATTATGGTGACGGTAGTGTGCTTAACTCTCTGCTCGTGTGTGGTGGTAGATTCGATGGTGGCGAAGGCGCTCGGAGAGAAGAGCACCACTTACTGGTTTGCGAGTATTTTATTGTTTGGCATTAATTATTCAACGGTTATGCAGTTCGCTGGATTCGTGTTGGTGTTGCAAAAAAGGTAAAGTTTTCATATTTAAAATATTGAAATTATCAAAAATGTTTCAGCCATTGCTATAAACTACTTCAAAATTTAACCACTGCTGGAATTTTATGGTTCGATTGGAATTAAGTATTATTCTATCACCTCCATTATTGTAAATCATTCATTTATAAAATTTGCATCAGAAATACACGAAACCCATTTCTTTTGCCTTTGTCTTAAACCCCCACAGAAAATCTTTAAAATAGGGACGAATTAGGAATTCGCTAACAAAAATCTTTTGAAATCCATTTCCTTGATGATTGGGTTGAGTTGTTTCTTATTTAGCAGAATTTTGGGGGTAAGTAAATCTGGCGTGGTATTTTGAGGAGACTCTGGTCATCGGTCCGGAATTTTAAATTGCTTTAATAATTTGTATGAAATCCCTCAATGAATAACTGATTTCTTTCATCGTAAGTTATCCGAAAAGTTTTTTGTAGAAAAAGAAGACAGGATTTTTTTGCTTTCATTAATTTGATATTCTATAATTTTTTTGAAGAAAGCAAATACTTTGGGGTGTTCCATTATATATTAGTTTGTATCCATCCTTGTTGGATGGATGGATGGATGGATGGACAGGAAAGCTCGATTTTAACACCTTAGAAGCCCGCCGAAAAATACTTTTAGGTAACATTTTTTTAAGTTAATCTCTGGAAAGATACTCAATTCGCCTATGGTGAAAGAGGTTAAGTAGTCCCTAAAAAGTATACTTGTGGGAGATCCCTTGCACTTTTTATACTCCGAAAGCGAGGACTGCTGCCTATCAGAACGCGCGTCTTACAGACAGTTCAGCAACTATCTTTTTACGCATGTCGCAAAATAGTAAAACTGCCACATGCCTTTTTTAATTTGTAATCTTTTCTATGATATGTTGTTGTATAACCGTTTTACGGAGAACATCAAAAGTAAATAAATAAAAAAAATTAAAAAAACACACCACATTTTATTTGAATTAATAAATGACAGCCAACCAGATTTCGCTTAGCTGAAGCTTTGTCAGGCTGAGTGTCTGAGGGTATTTTTTCATTTAATATAAAATTCTATGGTTGGTAGTGTTTGAAAATGGCTACGAAATCTTATTACGCAACGATATCGTCATCAGGTAACCAGCGTAAGTAAATAAAAACTAAAAATCTCAGAACACTATTCTTTCACATTCATTTCAGATTCGCTATTCTGAACAAGTACTTCAGGACACTGACCGACCAAAAAAATACAAAAAAAAATAATAATTGGTTCACCTACCAAGGAACTCGACAAAAAAAGAAATCATGGAGAAATTTCAACATACAGATCCCTAGCTCGAAATTGTCCGGTCGTGTGTCGTGCATTGGTGTACCAAATGCTACCGACTACAGAACGAACCCAATCAGCATCGTCTGTGATTTCCACGACAGATTGTGCGAATGGGGGAAGAAATTGAACTCCTTATATTCTATTCAGATATTGTATACTACAGGTGTGGCGTCAGTTGTGGTGGTGATCCACTTGTACATATTCTACCTCATGCTTAGTAAGAATGAAAAGTATAAACTGACCTTTTTCGATGCTTGGAAACCTGCTGTTTGGGGACTGTGGTTCTTTTCGATGATCTTCCTGATGTCTTTTGTCTGCGCGAGAACCAGAGATGAGGTATTATCTGTTTATTGTCGTTGTGGAGTTTTGTTTTAATGTATTAATGTCATTACATTAGCGTAATATATCATCATCATCATCATCACTCTTGGTCTCTACAACCCCTGGTGGGTCTTGGCCCGTACCGACGTGGCTTTATGCCAGGTAGATCCTCCCTAACAACTCTCTTCTTGTACGAACAATGTATAGCACGCTCACTTGAAAATAAAACTCAAGTCGATTTAATACATACAGACTTTGTTAAAGCGTTTGACAAAATTCTTCTCAATAAACCTAGTAAAATCGGAATTGAGGGTAAACTATTGGAATGGATAAAGAGTTATTTAACTAACAGAATTCAAGTAAAAAAATAATTCTAACCTGTCACACACTCAAGGCTACTAGTGGTGTACCTCAAGGGTCACATTTAGGCCCAATACTGTTCCTCCTTTTTTTAATGATATTGTCACTGTTTTTGATAATAATGTTGAAGTGTTGCTTTTCGCCGATGACCTAAAAAATTATATGATGACCTATTTAAGCTTATAAAAACAATAATTGACTGTATTCATATTCAAATAAATTTAAGTAAACTACAGGATTGGTGCAAAATTAACAAACTTTATCTATCCGCTCCGTTTTACGTCGCTCCATCTTAATCTTGGCTTTCCCAGGCTCCTTAAGACCGATAGGGCAAAGTGTAATATATCATAATTAGTTTATTATTAGTTCTCACATTACTTTAATTGTCTATACATGTCTCGTTTCCGAGATGTGTCAAAGGTAACTGAAGGTAGATCTGCAGAGTCATTATAACTCTAGAGCGCAGCAGACAAAACCTAGCCAGTCAGAAAGGTCGTTAGTCCTCCGAATTATAATTATAAATTACGATACGTCAATAAACAGTAATTAAAAAATGCCAAGTCTTTCAATAAGCATCATGTAGTACTGGAGAATATTGGCCCCCATACTTACAAATAACGAATGCCTCTGGAAAAAGAACATGGGAGATTTTACAATCAGATATTAGACCAGTACAATTAGCGATCCGCAATCGGAATTATTCCGGTAGTCCCAATTTTTTTATATGTTGTATACACTCATCTCCTGATGTAAAATCTGAGTTTTCGACCTTGGCGCACTCGAACTTTCACCGCCATTTTGAAAAAACCAGCCGAAATCGCGCCAAAATTTAGTTTATCTCAAATATCTCGTTCCCAATAAAAATTTCGGATAAAAAAGCTTTACAAATTAAGTAGAACATAAAATAACCTACAGTTTTTAGTCGAATAATTTTCTTCTAACTCTAATAAGAATTGAGATACACGGTCGTAAAAATTGTATTCGTTCTAAAAACAAATAAATTGCACAACTTGGTTTGGTTTTTTTGCACTTATCTCTTTTCCAGTACAATTTTGTGAAGTAGATCTCGCATTCAAAAAAATACGTTTTGAATTTGCTCCTATTGATAAATCAAAACCAATTATGTACTTAAATACCTACCTAATTAATTAAAAAGACACGCCGACTTCACGATTGAAAAATAATCTTTACTTAACTATTAAACCGGCCACCATATAAAAACCGGAATCGGAACTTACAAACACACATTTACAGACAGATGAAGTGCCAAACGATCAAGTTAAGAATCAGTCAGAAAAGTGTAGTTAAACAAAAAAAACTATCCAGTAAAGGCCGTCTTTTAACAGATTTGAAAAGATTTTGTAAAAACTTTGTGCGCAAGGTACGAATAGGTGCTAATTAATAATTTGATTACATTTTACATCTGAAAGACCACTTTTATAAAAAAAAACTAAATTATTCATTAATATTTATTTGTTGAAAAATCTGTTATTTTTCTAGGCAAACAAAATCACTGCCTTACTGCACCAAATCAATTTCGATTTGTATGATGAAGAATCAAGAACATACGTGAGTATTACTACAACTATTCACATGCATCATATAAAATATATGTTTAAAAGAAAGAAAGTGTTTTAATTCTGTTTTTTGCAGTCCCTTTGGATAAACAATATATTTTTTTTATTTTCCGTCTGGTGCTTATCCGAATAAATCAAAAGGTTTTCTGACCCTTAAGCCAGCCACATACAGCTGTCGGTATGGATTTTACAAATTCACCCCCTTCTTTCCCCTACTCTACTTAATCCCTCCCTCTCCTCCTCCCTCGTCCACCACCTCTCCGTCACCCAAACTCTGTGGATCTTTTTCCATGCGTCCCCCTTCCAGCCCCCGTTCCACTCCCACGCTCCCTTCCCATCTCACGTTCCTCTTCTACCTTCCTCGCCTTCCTCCTCCCGCGTTCTTCTTAGACCTTTCCCGGATTCATCCTCCATCGCTCCAACTCCCGCAAACCTTCCCACTTTCGTTCCCCTCCCCCCTCCCGTATTCCCGCCCCCTTCCTACTTCCCTCCCACACACGTACACTGACGAAAACAGGTGAGGCAGTTTGTAGACGCGGTTTCATGGGTGGGAATTACCGCATAAAATGTTTCCGATGTGTTTTATTAAATGGAGTCTTTGTGGAGTTGGGCCACCCTCATCCCCATCCGGCATCCCCACGGCATCCGTACGGCATCCCTAAAGACGACATAGATTCTGAGGGGAATTATTTTCCCCAGGGCCTTCTAAGCGGAGTTAATGTAAAAAAAAAAAGTTTAACCTTTTCTAATAAGTGCGTTACGCTCCTCATTTCCAGATAGAGATATTCTCCCTACAAATGCTGCACCAGAAGCTGGACTTTACGGCCGCCGGCTTCTTCTTGGTAGACTTCTCCAGCCTTCACACCATGCTGGCCTCCGTCACCACCTACCTGGTTTTCTTCATCCAGTTTGAGATGGCCGCCAGGCACGCACGGACCGACAACACCCCTCCGTGAATTTATGTTTATTACAATTTTTTTTGTTATATTTAATTTAAAGATAGGTATAAAAAGCAGGTTTTGGCATTTAATTTATGGATACCTATAACTTTTAATAAACAGTGAATAAAAAGAAAAAAAAAATAAAAAGCAGATATTTTTTATAATTCCTTTATTATTTATTCACATTTTTTATATTTTTAAAATTATTTAGTTCGGTTAATCCACAGGTTCTCAACGTGGGCAATAATACCCTCTTGTGGGCGTTTGAGACTTTCAGGGGGCAGTAGAAGACCCAGAGAAAATTAGGGGGCGTTGAGAAGACACAGTGAAGGCGTGGGCAGGTAAGAAAAATGTGGTCTAAAAAAGACCAAAAAAACACGCTTATCATAATCTTATGTGTATTATTATTATTAAGGATTGACACTATATCAGGAATGCAAGAAGGAAGAATGTATCAACCCGGTACTTAAAATACAAAAGAATTGCTTTTTTAACTTGCTAAACAAAAATACATAAAAAAATTATATTGACTCCGTGAGACTAGGGTAAAAAGAATTGGGTTGTTCTGGAAAAAAAATCTTGAAGTTGCTTGCTCGAGTATGAAGAAAGGAAGGTGAGGAGGAGTCATGTGATATATGGGATATATGGAAACTCGTAGTATAAGTATATTTATAATGTATATTTCCTGTCTGAAACGCAGATAGCTGAGCCTGTAGATGCCTCCTATCTGGACTGCCCGGGCTTCACCCTCGTAGGCAAGTTCAGACCTAAAGGAGGCGTCTGTCTCTATAGTCGAGCTGACGTCAACTGTGTGCGACTGTTGAATCTGGAAAACTCCAGATTCGACGTAATGTGGGTGCGCGTCAATCTTGCCAGTACGGTAAGATTCAACGCGTGTTTATACCGCTCACCGAACCAGTTTTAATTAATTAGTGATTAGTATAATGGTATTAGTTACATATACGCATAACTCACTTGTATCCACTTTTTGCGTTCCCCTCGTTGTCCTCCGACGTCAAACATCCAGAAATCCACTGTTCCACCCGGCATTCCCTTGGGAACCTGCACAGATAAAGTACTTTAGTTAAACTCAATTATATTTTAACAGAATCAGGACAGAATTCTATCGCACAATATTTTTCAATACACAAAAAAATATGTACTTCTATAAATATTAAAAAATAAATGGAAAAACACACAGACGGATAGAAAGATAAAAAAGAAAAAAAGGTTAAATTTTCTATAACGATTTAAAATGTGCAATTTTCGTTTTTCCCGTGACTTGTTTTGTTCGTGAATATTGCGGCATTGACGTCACACTGCGCAACCAATTGAAACCGTTTAATTTTAAATCGTCTTCGAAATCAATAATTATAAATGAATAGGTTAAAATCTTTTTTTAAATTTAATAATCAAATTTATTAATGTTATTATTAAGTTCTGCAAGTATTTTTTAATTTTTTATTGTTGCAACAGCTGTATCGGTTTACAAGGCCATTTTCAAACTGTGGTTAGACCATTTTGAGACAACTCATGTATATGATTATATTTACCCCCGCCTTTTTCAATTTTTAGCACCTAAAATGATTTATTACCGGTTAAATCGATTTACTGAGAAAATAATTGTGATAATAGATTCTCTATTTTGTGGAGTACTTTGAAATCTGTTTTCCCCACATTCAAAATTATAAATTAAAATCTTCCACCCATTTTTACATATTCATAGTTTGTGAAAATACCCCATTATTACATCGTCACCCTGTTACTATTTTTACATATTTTTGAAAATCTATAAAAATTCTTCGACATTCTGTGACATCACATGTAAAAATCTAAATTTTTAAAACGCAAAAAAATTTTAGATGTAAAATTGCAAAATATGTGATATCACACTAGGGGGGAGAAGGTCTCACAAATGTGACGATGTGTGACAGGAACAGGGGGGGGGGTCAAAAAATCATGAAATTTGTGTGACGTAATTTATGGATGGCCCCTAATGTCCTGTTCCCGTTCCCTTCCACCTTCCCCGCCTTCCCCCTCCCTCATCTCTTCCCTCTCCGCGAACCCCACCTTCCCCCTGCCTTTCCTCCATGCCGCTAAAATATATGAAAGACACACATTTTCATTCATACAAATTTCATAACACCAGATCTTACCATTATATACAGCCTATGTTACTCGCTAATAATGTAGCTATCTTTTGGTGAAAGAATTTTTAAAATCGGTTAAGTGGTTTAGGCGTGAAAATGTAACAAACAAACACACTCACTTTTGCATTTTTAAGTAAAGTAATATTATTAAGTAAAGATGTAATTCAGAGATAAATTTACCTTGACTTTAAATTCTAGTTTTTGTATTCCTACGGTCATCTGTCTGCATTGTAATATGTCAGCGTCATCTGGAATATAGTCCGGCTTTCTCACCAAGTCGATTCGTTTTAAGAAACTAGAAACATTAAATATCCGCACATAAACAAAAACATGAAATATTTCATTTCACCATAGATCAAAAACAACGTATGGAACGAAATGGAACACGGTTTAAAATCGCGCTTGTATAGACTAGACGTCTCTAATAATATACATGTACAGGGCCGGCCCTTAGTCAAATGGCTAGCCTGGCGCTAGTCAAACTATCTCGGACTTTATATTAGGTGTAAAATATTACCAGTGCCTGGCTCGGTACTGGAGCAGCCCTGTATATGTATAGCAATGAACAGCATGATACTTTAAGGCCCTTCGTACGTAGAGATACTTACAAGCTAAGTAACTATGATGCAACCACAAGTGCCCGATATGTTGCTCTTTAATATGAAATATCCTAACTTGATCACTATTTCGCATGCAGCCAAGGAGTTAATACGATGTAAAGTGACTCTAGTGATGAAAACAATGTTGTTGGGAGGGGACGGTGTGGAAGGCGGAAGGGGAACGCGGGGGGAAAGGGACGCGGGAGGGGATTGGGGAGGCATGGGAAAGGAAATGCGGGGAAAATGCAATTTATTTCTTTGCATTGCAGCGCATGCCGGGTACCAGCTAGTATTTCAAAAACGATGTTTTTATTTCTAACTAGCTGGTTCCCGGCAAGCGTTGCAATGCCATATTTCCCGTTCCCCTCCCGTGTCCCCGGGTTCCCCTCCCGTGTCCCCGGGTTCCCCTCCCGAGTTCCCCTTCCACCTTCCCCGTCTTTCCTATCCCCTTAATATAGCAGTATATAGACATCTCACTAATCCACAAGCATATTTTGATTTTTATAAATAAAGAAGATAGTTTGTTGTTCTGGGTGACTTCAATGTTCATAACGAACCGTGGTTGAAGTTCTCTGGATCAACAGACTCGGCTGGCCGACAGGCGGAATCCTTTGCCCTTTGCCACGGACTGGAGCAAATGGTTCAGGAGCCTACAAGGGTTCCTGATGTCCAGACTCACCGCTCCAATCTGTTAGACCTTTTTTTAACCACTGTGCCATACGGTTACAAGATTGAGGTCACAGCGCCTTTGGGATCGTCAGACCACTGCCTGGTGACGACCTCAATCCCCGTCAACTTCAGACCGCCAAAGGAGAGGCTGAAGAGGAAAGTGTGGCACTATAGGTCAGCAGATTGGTTTGGTCTGCGGGCCCATTTCAATGCCTTCCCGTGGTCAGCTGTCTGTTTTCGGACTTCGGATCCGTCAAGATGTGCCCAGGAAATTGGTGAAGTCATCACATCTGCGATGGATGGCTTCATCCATTCCTCTGTTAAGGAAACTGGTGTGGGCTCTATAGGTTTCTAACAAAGATTAGGTAATTTGTGTAGTGCTTTTTTTGTGAAAAATCGCCTTAATTGATGTAGCGGTCTGTGAAAAGTATCAGACTTTTCATACAGCAGAAATAGACGTTCTTATGACATACGATCTATAAATATTTGCTTTTTCACACAAATCAATCACTTTGTGGGTAGGTACCCATAATTATAATAAAATAACTATAATTTAAATAAAACAACTAAATAAACTAAACTTAGTAAAATAAAATTACAACGTTTAACTTTAATACCGCTTCATTGAGTATATATAACTTTAATATACCATCCAACCGTTTTCGATTCGACCTGAACCTTCATCAGGGTTTTATAAAAATCATGTGAAACATGGTTTTACTACCGATTAAGCTCGATGGAACGTCTCCGGATCCAAAATAATAATACATGCACAATGCATGACTCCACGGATTCGCCAGCCTGATGAGACACCGGGTCACTGGAGCCAGGTTGCGGCTAATGGCCTCCGACAACACGGTGGTGATACCAGCCTTCCAGCACCAAGCGCCACTCCTGAGTGAGCATTGGGCCTGAGCTCATTCAAGACCACGCCCTGCATAATAATGAAGTATTTACTTTTATTATTATTAATATTAAAAGTAAATACCCCCCCCCCCCACACTCCCACTCCCCCTTCCCCTACCTCCCATCCCTCCTCCTGCATTCTATACATTGATTCCCGGTACATTCAGTTTACTAACAGCTCGCGTGCCACCTAATAATGCCAGAGCTCAAAGAATAAAAGAATTATCCAATTTTGAATATAGGTATTCCTAAACACCAGACACCTTACCCCGTAGCGTATGTTTCTATATCTACGTGTATATTTATATAATATTGTATAGTTTGTATGTATATGTATGTTTATCCCCTATAGTCCCATAAAGTATACATTTACATAAAACAGCATACACCCCACACACACACAATGCAGGATATCGTACACCGTATCACTAAAGGCCGATCGGTTTCATGTTGACCGCCGGCCGAATCTTCCTGGATGAGGTTTTTCATGGTTTCCTCATTCCCGAAGGCAAATGCGGAAGAACTCCAAATAAAAGGACATGACCGCCTCCTTCCCTCTCCCAACATAACACAAACAGACACGTATGTACATATTTCCATCGGCAGCTAGTTCTGCTGATGAAGAATTATGATGATGAAAAACATGCAATTTTAGTAGGGGTTTTAGGTAACAATTTTTCCGAACCGATGAAATACAAGACCTCTAAGTCTGTAAGAGCCAGGTAATATTTTTAAATACTATATGAGGTAAAAAAATTGCGAGGCGCAAATGACGCCGTTCTATTTGTATAAAGAACATTAACTTTAAATTCAGTAAATTTAAATGATTCACCTCTTCAAGGAATATAAGAATCTAGAAAATGAAAAAAAAAAAAAACCACAAACCAACGAGCCACGATCACAGGCAAACCCCTCCGCCTCTCAAATCTCACCCTCCACCCCTCCGCCTGTCACCACCGCCTCTTTTCCGCTTCTACCCCAACCCCCCACTCCCCCTCAAGCCTTACCGATTTATTTTTATCATCGTAATAATGATAATGGCGCCCATCAAATTAGACTCAGATTTACTCGTATGTGGATATTTTTACTGACG
The DNA here is from genome assembly GCA_936435175.1 of Glyphotaelius pellucidus. Lineage (NCBI taxonomy): Eukaryota > Metazoa > Arthropoda > Insecta > Trichoptera > Limnephilidae > Glyphotaelius > Glyphotaelius pellucidus. The sequence continues at coordinate 12,827,013 of OW386560.1, forward strand.
TGTACAAGCATAGTATTCACGTAACAAATTTTTATAATAATGAATAAATTTTTGTTATCAACCTAGTGGATTACTCTGTCTCTAACCCTGTGATTTTACAGAGTAAATAATAATCACAATCAAATCCTAGTAAATTACTTCAAATTGTTGACTTCAGATTATGTTGAAATAAACCTCATGCTATACGAACACCCTTTTTTATTTCATTGCGGGATTGTAGAATTTATTCATCCTATATTTTTAATATAGATTTTACCGGTAAGTAAAAAAAAACACTACAAAGTGAGCATAATACCTTAAAAGAAAATTTTTTCAAAAATTCTAAACTATTCTATCCTACCCCGAGCAACACAGTGATCGGACAAATCAGAATGACACCAACTCATAACCACCTCAGAAAAGTCATTAAAAGTGATGAAAAATTTTTATAAAATAGTGTAACGAGAGACACCGCGCGGGCTCGAATACTTTCTCGCTCACACATAATACGGCGTCCTTGTCCGCCAACGCAGCATACCGTAGGACTTGCATTGGTTACGCAATTCAAACCAACGGCTAATCAGCGAGCAGCTCCCCGCTACCTACCACTACCTACTGTAGGATGTACCACCAGCAGGCCTATATAAACGGCTGCGCGGCCTTAAGCCGCCAGAGATCCAGAAGACATTCCTAGTGCTTAAAACCAAGGAACCAACTGTGAGATATTGTTTTGTCCACTTTTCTTCGGTAGAGGAGTCACTAGAGATAGTCAGCCTCCAAACCTCAGTCGGAGGTTATGCGCCGCGTTTATATACAAAGTATCATTAAATCCGTGAACTTATAATTTTTATTATATTATTTTTTTATACCTACTTTCTCTTTAATAAAAGCTCTCTGTTCGAACTCACGCAGTATTTAATATAAATTTACGTTACAATATTGGTTAAATGGGTTACGTTAGGTTAAGGTTATGGGCTTTTTAAAAAAAAAAATCATAGCTTTTAATGACTTTTCAAGGAGGTGTTGAGTTGACTTTATTCTCAGTTGGCGTAGAACCGAGCAACACCCCGACTCATTTTAGCTAGTAAAATATAAATATATATGTATTCAGAATCAGCACAAGTTGATCTGTTATGCGTAATAATTATAATATTCAATAAAATATAAATCTATGTTTTTACAATCACCGTTTGTTGATCCATATGAATATTCTTCAACAAAGTAGTTCATGGAGTGAGGATTGTCTAGGTTTCACTCTTCATACCTTTTTCCTTCCCAGATATTCCTTTCCTTTAAATAAACCCTCAACACAGCATCCCCAAGATGACATAGGCCCAGAAAGAAATTAAAACCGTACTTTTTTTCACTGGAGTTCCATATTTATTGATCTAAAAAAAACTTGCTCTTGAAAATTAAGAACGTATGTGGTTTGTACACGGATATGGTTTGACCTAAATTCGGAAGGTAAACAAAAATCAACTAAAGAATCCAATCAAGGAGAGTGCACAATTAAATGTATTTAACCCTGGAATGATTTTTTTCGCAAAAAGTTTCTGTTTTCATTTTTCTCAAATTATTTATTTTGGTTGATAAATTCTAACGAATTTAATAAATAATTAAACAATATAATTTCGGTTGTGATGATATGGAGGGTATAACCAGACACAACTGGAAAGATGTCATTTTTAAATCAAATTCTAGACGTCTCGACACAATACAAAAAAATGTAGGTAAATTGATTTCGAAAGATTGTTACTTTATCCAGTAAAATTGAAAATTTTAAATTTTGAAAAAATGTATTTACAATGAATGCTATTAGCAGTTAGTAGACATAATTATCTCGGGTTTATAGATTACTTTAATGTTGTTTGGGGAATACCTTACTAATAAGTAAAGTGAATTATCCCGAAGCTCAGTTTGCCTCTTGGCATAGGCCTCCTCTAACATTTTCCACTGGGACCTGTCCCGCGCTACTCTTCTCCAATGATGTCCAGCCGGGAGTTTTAGGTCGTCTTCCCATCTTATTTGTTGACGTCCTCTACTTCTCTTGCCATCTCTGGGATACCAGTCAGTGACATTTTTGCACCATTTCTCTTGTGGATCGCGGATCATGTGACCTGTCCATCTCCACTTTTGTTGATCGATTTGGGTAACTATATCGGCAACTTTAGTTTACTCTCTTATTATGCTACATCTCACTCTGCCTAATTCCTTATCCCTGTCAAACTTCTCTCCATGGCTCTCTGGCAGCATTCCAACTTTTCTCTGTGGCGTTTGATGAGTGCCCAAGTTTCACATCCATAGGTGATGACTGGAAGTATACATGTGTCGAAGACTTTCCTTTTATTTGCATACTTAGATCCTTGGATTTCAAGACTTCTTTCAAAGACCAGTATTTCTTCCATCCATTTGCTATTCTTCGCTCGATTTCTTTAGTGGTTTGATCTTTGTTTTGATCTGTCCTAAATAAATTTAATCTGACACATGTTTGAGTGGTTGGTTGTCATTTTTTATAGTTAATGGTTCAGAGTTTGTAAGCAATTTTGTTTTGTCTTTGTTCATGCATAGGCCGACTTTCACACTATTATTGTTTAGCATGAATGTGAACATAAATTAACAACCCGTATTATTGTTGCAATGTCTATTGTCTATTAAAGCGTTATTATGTTTATGGTATTCTGGATTTTTTTATTTATAGTTAAATTTTAAAGGGACACATGTAGACAAATAACTAGAAAAATCCAATCGTCAAAGACATGGCAACAAATGTGGAACAACCATATAAATTGATTAAAACCCTTGTAGACTCCCTCCCTCTCTATCCCCCCATATGTTATGTACATAAACTGAAGATGTGGAAACATTTGTACAAGTCTGAAGATGGTTTTAACAGAGTGAAACCGATTACGGTAAAAAATAAATTATGTTTTGTGTATGTTTTATTATATTATTATTACGGAATTCCACCACAAATTGTCAGTACCTATCAAAAAAGTGTTTTTGTTTATCATAATAAGGTTAAATATTTATTTTATTTATTTATTTTATATTTATTAACGCCCTAGTGGGCTTTTACAAGAAAAGAAGCAAATATATAATTAACAATATTAATTACATGTATTACATAATCAATAAAACAGAATAAATATGAATGCAATCGACTCGTTATGTAAAGAATATTACAACATTAAAAAAAAAAAAATTAAATAGTACAAGTTGTACTTACAAAAAACTAAAACAATTCAGCTTTAAATATTTGTACATATTATTAATAATAAGACCTGGCATAGAACAAAGTGTAAATAGAACCGCAAAAATATTATAAAGTAAGTATACATATACCGTTGGTTGTTGGCAGATTTGTTAAATTTCCAACGAAATGTATGAACGAAACACAACACAAATGTCAAATCATAGAAAGTACTTTAAAATAAATCTATAAATTATCTAGGAAAGCTAAATTATATTCAGAATGTAAATTTTAGTTAAACTGAAATCATTTTAAAAAATCCGAGTACAGTTTATCAAATAAGAGTAGAAAATATAGGAGAGCGGCACTGTTGTTCAAATGGTAATCTATAGCTGTGTTACCTCCATTTTTATTAAAAATAAAAAAGGCATAAAAGTGGAAAAAAAATACTACCGGTGGTGGGCGAGTGGATTGAAAATATGTGTATTTCATATATTTTAGCAGCAGGGATGGAAGACAGGAGCTAGTATTATATATTATGGTAGGAGAGCCCTGGTGGCTAAATGAGTAGTTAATCAAGCGTTGTGGGGACCTATTGGATTGTGATGCCCTTTCACTGGTGGGGGGTTTTCTAAAATGTAAAAAAAAATCGTAACATTGAAATACATTGCACGTCAGATTTTAAGAGCGTATACGTGTTTCTGGTAATGGAGAGATATTAATCTGACGACTTGCTTGGGGTGGCCGTACGAAGAGGTAGAAAATTGAAAAAAATATATTCCAGCTCGTCAGATATTCAGTAGGAATGTTAAGTGAACCTTAAAATATGTCATATTCAAAAGACTGACGATTTGGACGTAACCTATACTCATTGCTGATTTTTTAAAATGTAAAAAAATCGTGACCTTGAAATACTCGAGCTCGTCAGATTTTTATAGACGGTTCAGCTTGATGGCCTTGTCGTGCTGGCCTATAATCTGACAATTATGTGGAGGGATTTTCTTAATCTGACAGCTTAAATTTTTTTTAAGCTGTCAGATTAAGTAAAAAATAATATATAATGATAGAAAAAATTAACATAAACGTAAAATTTTAAAACGTATTTGTAAGAAAATCACTTAGTGAAAACTGACTGAGTTAATCGTCGTCATCCTCGGTGGAATCGTCTTCGTATTGCAAGTTCGAATCGATTTGGTCTGCGCGCACCATACTTTCGTGATGATTTTAACTACTTCGGCTTGTAGAAATCGTCAGACTATATTATTTTCGTGATCCTTACATGATTTCCTTCAAAATTAAAAAAAAAATGAACCGCGCTCGAGTAAATCCACGTGACGTTTTTTTTTGCAACTTTGTGCCTCGCCAATTTTTTTATGTCAGTTCAAATCGTCAGATTATTGAAATGTAAACTTTTCTGCTTGTAATTAAGGCGGAACTCTTCGGCTGAAAAAGAAGAAGATGGAGAGATATGTAATTACGAATGTTGAGCAGAGCGCGCTAATATTTTAAGTCATAAAATAGCAGCGAAAATTGCCAAAAAGCTTAAAACATGATTCGTTTAAAATAGAGCAAAAATCTCGTGGAACGTATCTTAAGTATCATTTAAAGAAACATTGTGAATTTTTTCACAAATTTAACTTGTAAAATAAAAGAAACAGACTTGTTTTAAATATTTTTGTTATTGTTTTTGGGGTGTTATGCCGTGTTTCGCTACCTCCTTCTGTAGCCAACGTTTCGGACAGCGTTACAGTGTCCATCATACCTTGAACCTAAAAACCTAAAAACACACCTTGTTTTAAATAATTTTCTGAGCATACTATGCGATTTTTTTTCTATCGAAGGAATTTCATATAATTTGCGTTTCGGCGTGGAACGTATCTAGATATTATCTTCAAAAATAACATATATTTTTTAAGAGCTTAAAAACTTTAAATGTTTAGAGAAAGAAATCGGTCGAAATTCGAATAGTGGACCCTTAACTAACCTTACCTTAATCTGACACGCTCGAGTATTTTTGGGGATCGATTTTTTTTTACTAATCTGATCGGTTGTCCTAGACGCACCCACCGATATTAAGGGTTCATATATGTTGGTAGTTCATAACAGGGTGCAAGGTATCTCCCCTTAGTTATTTTGTCGCGCTTGAGTAAATCCCAAATTCCCTGCTGGGGCTCCCCTACTATTATATTGTAATTGTGCGAGGTGTTTTTTAACGTGTGAATGCCACCTGGAGCCGGCTTTGCAGGAAGACGTTCGTCTTACAGGTTGATGTCATTTTTATACATTTAAGCAATTTCGGATAAACATTTTTTGATGTATTTTGTCCACAAAGTAAATACTTATATCACTTTTTTATGACCTGCTTAGTTTTGGAGTTGTTTATGGCCCCAGGCTTATACAATAATAGTTTTTTGGTGATAATATTTCCACTATGTGGGTATTTTGGGGTTAATATTTGACGTGTGACAAAAACTTTTCAGGATATACTTTATGGATATACTATATTCACTACGATCCTACCTACAGTAGTATTCATTTCAGGTTTTACGTCAATACCAATGAAATGGAAAATATTTAAATTAAGTGCGAAGATGAATATTTTGTACATAAATCGTGCAATGTCGCCTTATAAGTAGGTACTATTCTTTTATAACTACTCTTAATATGACTCAAATCTCAAATACGAATTATTAATTGACTTGATGGTGCAATGTATCTGACTACGCATCATAACATTCTCCGGACACTCCTTTCTCTGTCTGTATCTTCTTCCATCTTGTATTCATGATGTCCACTCTTAATTCAAATAAAACTCGTAAGATATTATTAATTGACTTGATGATGCAATGTATCTGACTACGCATCATAACATTCTCCTGACACTCCTTTCTCTGTCTGTATCTTCTTCCATCTTGTATTCATGATGTCCACTCTTAATACTAATAAAACTTGTATTCATGATGTCCACTCTTAATACAAATACGAATTATTGACTTGATGATGCAATGTATCTGACTACACATCATAACATTCTCCTGACCCTCCTTTCTCTGTCTGTATCTTCTTCCATCTTGTATTCATGATGTCCACTCTTAATACTAATAAAACTCGTAAGATATTATCATTTTCATATCATCCAATTTAATTTTCGTTTTGAGTGAAATTTTAATCTTTCAGTTTAATTTTTTAATCACTTTCACCCACTTCCCGAACTACCGAAATATATAAATTTTCGCTCACGTAATAAAAATGATTAACATAACATAACATACAATAAAAAAAATAACCAATATAAAAATTTTATCTGCTTTAAAAAAAAAAACCTTATAAGGGTATTTTTTTGTCTTTTTTAAACCATTTTTTGTCCTGCCTACGCCCTCACTGCCATCTGCCCTCACGCCAAACGCGCGCTCAACATTTGTACACGGTTGACATTAGTCACATGAGAACGGGTCGTTTCTACGACTCGTTCTTGAGTTCAACAGCTCGGCTGTGGAACGATTTGTCGGCCTCTGTGTTTCCTCCCTCCTACAATATGGGTCTCTTCAAGACCCATGTTCACTCCTTCCTCTCCTCAAAAACACCCTCCACACAGCATCCTCAAAGATGACATAGGCCCTGAGGGAAATTATTTTTTCCTCAGGGCCTCCTGTGTGGAGTTAATGTAAAAAAAAAAAAAAAAATCTCAACGCCCCAATTTTCTCTGGATCTTCTACTGCTCACCTGAAAATCTGAAACGCTCACAAGGGGGCGTAATCGCCCACGTTGAGAGCCTATGACATACACGATGCACTCGTTCAAAATTAATTTAATTAATTAGTGTATTCAGCCCGCTATCATATCTGTTGCCAAATAAATTTAAAACAGATTATTATTATAGTCTCGTACACTCACACTTAAATTATTTGATTGAAATCTGGGGAAACACATATGAAACATATATAAATGAATTATAAGTAATACAAAACAAGTTAATTAAAAAACCATTTCACTACAAGCCTAGAACATCCACAAAATATATATATATATATAGAAACAAAACTATTAACATTAAAAAACTGTATTAACACAATACATGTCTCCTTACACAATACATTCCATATTACAACAATAACTTTGTACAGTCGCCAATTTCGCAGGCTCCAGTTTTTTGAAGAAACATTATATGAAATAGTGTCTAAATCGAAAAAAAATTGTTACTGAAGTGCAGTGTTTTGCTCAGGCTATCACCCGGTGTATTTTTCTCCCGGTATTCTACCGGGATATGCTCATAAAGTGACTTTTGTTTTTCTAAAAAATTGACACAATTTATCAAGATTATTTCTCCTAGTGATTTGACATTTCGTTCTAAAAGTGTTTAACAAACTTTGAACCAAACAATAAAAACAGTGTCTTGAGTTAAAAACAACTAAAATACACTAGTACATTTCGTTGAAAGTTGTTTAACTTTGAATTAGCATAAAACTCGTCAGTGAATTGGCATAAAACAATCTTAATCCAACAAATAAAAACATAAAATTAAAAATCAGTTTAATATTAATTAAGCATGGCAACTAGAGGCAAAAGTGCACTGGAACTAGAAGACAAAAACATGGAAAAAATAATTCAGCACTTGGACAAAAAAATGGATAACATGAAAAAAGAAATTTTAAATAAAATGGAATTATACAAGGAGGAAACACAAAAAAGTATTGATTTCGTCAGTAAACAATACGACGACCTAATTAAAAAAATCGACCAAACCATAATCCAAAATCAAAAAATTGAAACCGAAATTGAAACATTCAAAAAGGAACAACAAGACCTCAAAAAAACAGTGGAGTACCTGGAGAACAAAATTGACAATCAGGAGTACGAGGCTCAATCAAACAACCTTGAACTGCGAAACTTCCCAGAAAATCCTAATGAAAATCTAGCGGCAATGTTCCACAATCTTTCCACAAACATCATAAAATCAGTTGTACAACCCGAAGACGTGACCTCTATTGTACGCGTGGGAGGTAGGAGCCGCTCAGATGATACCCGCTCTAAACCAAGAGATATAATAGTCACCCTCGGCTCAAAACTAATGCGTGATCTGTTCTTGGCCAAACTAAAAGAACATATTAAAATCAAAGGCCGAATAACAACTTCTTCACTAGGACTACAACGAGCTCAGATGGCTCATGGTTCTCCTATTTATGTTTCCGACCACCTGACACCAAGAAAAAAATTTCTCCTGGCCCAAACCAAACAACAGGCGAAAATAAAAAAATACAAATACACGTGGTCGAAAGAAGGTCAGGTTTATGTACGCCAGTCTGAGGACTCTAAAATCCTTAGAATCTCATATGAATCGGACATCAAAAAAATGTGACTTGAGGTCAACAAAAAAATTCCATCACTAAATCTACTTACCTATATTAATTTACTAATTTTCATTTATACCGCTCTCCGCTTATACTGCTTTTCATTTATGCTTACCTATATTAATTTACTAATTTTCATTTTTATTTTTTCTACAGACACTTTTGCTCACATTATAAATCAACTTATTATTATTATTATTAACTATATCAACCTACCTCAAATATTTATCTTAACCTACTTCATAATTCCCATTTATCTAATTATTTTAAATTATCCAAATGCTCCATCATACATAACTGTTACCATTTATTCATTTATTTCCACAATTTTAATATATCAAATTATCTTAATTAACTCAATTGACTTAATTATATTTAATTGCTTAACTATCTTTACAAATTTGATATGTGTTATACATTCGATTGTTTCAAAGTATGTAAGTATCTCAACAAAACTTACAAGTCATCACATAAAATTATTAATTTTAAATCAATTACCTCACTTATCATCTCTAAATAATGATATTCAAAAATTAAATCCATATATTTTATCACATTTCTTAATATCTAACCACTTGATTCCCTCTATCTCATTGATTGTATATATTGTATTTGGTTGTTTTGTTTTGATTGTTATTATTCTTGCACTTTTTTTACTAATCTTAATAAGTTTAATTTTGTTAAATCTCCTAAACATGGTAATTTTATTAATTCTCTTACGTCGCTCAGTAATTATTATACACTAAATTTTAATCCCTTTACTTCTCCATACAATTAAATTCTTCTCTAATTCACTTTACTATCTTAATCGCCTGAACTATTATTATAACAATGGTTTGAACCATTTCCAATACTTTAACAACTTGAATCATACAATCTGTTGTAATTATTTTGATTATCCCAATGTCTTTTATTTTTCAATGATTTAAAATTATTCCATGTTTACTCCAATTCTTTCTATGGTACTAATTTATTTTATTTTCAATGTCTTTTATTTTTCGATGATTTTAAATTATTTAATTTTCATTTTTACTAACATCCCTCCTATTGTTGTAATTTCTTTTATTTTCAAAGTCTTTTATTTTTCGATAATTTTAATTTATTCTATTTTCATTCATACTCACATTCTTCATATTGGTCTAACGTCGTTTATTTTCAATGTCTTTAATTCTTCAATGATTTTAAATTATTTTACTTTTATTTTTGCTCACATTCTTCCCTTTGTTCTAATGACTTTTACTTCCAATGTCTTTAATTTTTCAATGATTTTAAATTATTTTACTTTTATTTTTGCTCACATTCTTCCCTTTGTTCTAATGACCTTTATTTTCAATGTCTTTAATTTTTCAATGATTTTAAATTATTTTACTTTTATTTTTGCTCACATTCTTCCCTTTGTTCTAATGACCTTTATTTTCAATGTCTTTAATTTTTCAATGATTTTAAATTATTTTACTTTTATTTTTACTCACATTCTTCCCTTTGTTCTGATGACTTTTATTTTCAATGTCTTTTATTTTTTGATGACTTTAAATTATTATATTTTTATTTCTACTCCCATTCTCCCCATTGTCCTAATGTCTTTTATTCTCAATGTTTTTTATTATTCAATGATTTTAAATTATTCTATTTTTATTTTTACTTATATTCTTCCTATTCTTCCAATGTCTTTTATTCTCAATGTCTTTTATTTTTCGATGATTTTAAATTATTCTATTTCTATTTTTACTCACATTCTTCCATTGTCCTCATGTCTTTTATTTTCAAAGTTTTTTATATTTCGGTGATTTTAAATTACTCAATGTTTATCCTTAATCACATTCTTCCTATTGTTCTTCCTATTATTCATTCCATCCTTACAAAACTCCTTAATCTCATACTTTCAATACATTTAATTAACCCAATGATCGTAGTTCCTTTAAGTGTACGTACTCGCTTTATATCTGTGATTCTCCTAAGCTCTAGAGTAACTAAACATCTGCAAAAAAATTCATTAAATATTAATTGCTACTACTTATACATCCACACAACTAATAAAATCTCTGCTAAATTCGAACCCCCACCAAACACAGACGCTCATAATGGATCCAACTAACTCTATCGATAATTTTCTTAACATCACTGTTCAAACGACAAATGATACAAATGCGTATAAAAAAATGATCTCCAAACCTAAAGCACTAAAAATGTTTGCCATGAACATCCGTAGCCTCAATAAAAACTTCGACAATTTACTTGTACTCCTAACTGACTTAGGAAATGAATTTGATATAATTGTTCTGTCAGAGTGCTGGATTAATGCAAATTATATCCCGAAAATAATTAACAACTACTCTGTGTATAATACAACTCGGCACTGGTCCCAATCCGACGGGGTCATAGTTTATGTAAAATCTCACTTAAATCATATAGTGTCTGAAACTTCAGTTGACCATGCAAATTGCCTCAAAGTCTCTATTGACAACTTAAATATCTTCGCCATATATCGCTCCCCTAAGTCCAATAACGTCTCCCCTTTTCTCTACTCGCTCGAAAAAAAAATCGATGACACCACTAAGGATCTCATCATAATCGGTGGCATCAACATAGACATCCTAAACGAAGCCAGCCCTCATACTATAAAATACCTAAACCTCATGGGTCTGCATGGCCTTATACCATACATCAACATACCTACCCGAGTTACACTCACTACTAAGACATGCATAGATCACATCATGGTCAGAACTAAGCGAACCGCTAAATCAATTGTATTTGAATCTACCGTAACAGACCACTACTCAACCATCCTAGAATTACACAACTCAAAATCTACTCCCTCTAAGTCCAGCAATCCCTCTCATAACATTGTAAACATGGATTATCTGATAAAGTCTGTAGAACAAGAAAAATGGGAGTCTACCCTGCTTTCTGAAAATGTCAACACAGCTCTTGAAATGTTTTCTGCATCACTAACTGCCCACATTAACCAAGCGTCTTTCCCCACCAAAACAGCCTCCAATAAAAAAAAGAAACTGAAACCTTGGATTACGAATGGCCTTATCTTCTGCATACGTAAAAGAGACAGACTACATAAACAAGCACTTAATAATCCAGACCCCCAAGTCTTACGTTTCTATAAAAAGTATCGTAACATCTGCAATAACCTGATAATAATAACCAAACAAAAATACTATAAAAAAAAAAATGAAGATTCAGGATATGACAGTAAAGTAATCTGGAACGTAGTCAACGACATCTCAGAAAATAAAAAAAACCTCACTCAACATTCAATCACTACTCATTAATGGTAAAAATATCCAAGTCCACGAAGACCCAAAAACCTTAGCCGATCACGCCAACCATTACTTCAGTAACATCGGCATGAACTTAGCCAAAAAAATTCTTAAAACCACAAATAAAACCGAAAATCTTCTAACTTCACGGGTAAAACAGCAGAACTCTCTTCATCCCATCCTTATCCTAGCCCCCACATCCACTAAAGAAATTGTTGACACAATACTCTCCATAAAAACAAATAGTGCTGCAGGTATTGATAAAATCTCACCTTACATACTAAAACACATAGCTCACTTTATTTCCACACCGTTAAAACATATTGTAAATCTAAGTTTCAAAAGCGGTTCCTTCCCTAATCAACTAAAACATGCAACGGTAATTCCAATCTATAAGAGTGGCGACAAAACAAATATCGAAAACTACAGACCCATTTCTTTGCTAAGTGTTCTATCAAAAATCATTGAAAAAGTTGTTAAAAGTAGACTTATCTCACATTTGGAAACCCAGAAGATTCTCTCGCCCAATCAGTTTGGCTTCCAAAAAAAAATGAGTACAGAATCTGCAATCTTAGACTTGACTGAGAACATCACCAACAGCCTGAATGAAGGCGATTCCTGCCTAGCCATATTCCTAGACTTAGCCAAAGCATTCGACACGGTTTCCCACCCCATTCTTCTGGAAAGACTATCTCAAATAGGCATCCGGGATTCAACTCTTAACTGGTTCTCCTCATACTTAACTGGAAGATCACAAACCGTGAAAATTAACAACATAGCTTTAAGCAACCCTTTACCAATCCAATTCGGAGTTCCACAAGGAAGTGTTCTAGGCCCTATTTTGTTCCTCATATACATCAATAAACTCTGTAACCTACCCATAACCGGAAAAATAATATCCTTTGCAGATGACACTGTGCTTATAGCTCGACATAAAAATTGGAAAGGAGCATTCGACATAGCTCAATATGACATAGGTCTTGTAAAGAATTGGTTAGATGATAATCTCCTCACCCTCAATGCTGGTAAAACTAAATTCTTAACCTTCAGTCTATCTGCTGCAACCCAACCTTCTATCTATCAGAAAATAACAATTCACTCCTGTCCAAGTCCCTACTCTTCCTGTACTTGCCCAAATTTGGAAAAAGTATCTCATATAAAATACCTGGGGGTCCTAATTGATCACCATCTTCGTTGGGATCAGCACTTAGACAGTCTAACTCCCCGAATTCGCAAGCTCTCTTATGTTTTTCGAACTCTAAGAAATATACTTACTCCTATAACACTAAAAACGGTTTACTATGCTCTCTGCCAATCCCAGTTAGCATATGGCATCATAATTTGGGGCGGCTGTGCTCTTAATTTTATTGATCCTCTGCAAAAAGCCCAAAAAACGATTTTACGTGCTATCAACAAGCGACCAACAAGATATTCCTCCAATAGACTCTTCACAGAATATAATGTCTTAAACATACGGCAACTTCATCTAAAATTTATACTAACACATTTCATGTTCAAATACAAGAAAAAAACTCTTTTACATCACAGTTACACCACCAGAACAATAACCAAACGACACTACAATGTTCCTACACTACGCACCACATCAGCTCAAAGACATTTCATGTACCTAGCTCCTAAAATGTTTAACCTTCTCCCCGAGAACCTAAAATCCGAAACCCAACCCCATATCTTTAAAAAAAAATTATCAAAATGGATCCTTACATTCAGTAACGATGATGAGTAAAAATTTGCTATTTTAATTGAATTGTAATATAATTGATACAACTTGTAACATAAATTAATTTAATGTGTTAATTAAATTACTAACTTAATTTGTTACTAAATATGTTACTTAAACTACTTAAATGAATTGCATAAGTTAATAGCTGTACACTGTACCTACACAATCTGTAAACTTCATCCGCCATAACACAGGGACATCCCTAGCATGGCGGATGAATTAACACAATTTTTTGTTCATTATATAAACTTCTTTTAATAAATAAATAAACATACAAAATAAACAATAACCTCATACATACAAACACAGAATTCATTAAAACATCCCAAGTACACAAATACTTTACACGATAACATACATTTAAACACCATCCACACTAACCATGGTAAACAATCCATTGGTTACGAGGGGGGCAACTTAAATGTTTGCCTCCCAAACGACATTACAAATGAAAAAAAGTGGGTTAATTTAAAAAAAAATTGTTAATGTATATTCTTGATAAAAAGAGGAATGAAATGGAGTAGCGATGTATTATGGTGTTTAGTTTGGTTTAATGTATTTAATTATTTCTGGTTAAATGAGTGAAAATGTAATTTTCTTTTACTAGAATAAAAAAATATACATAAAAAAATATAAAATCGACTTAGGAGTCGTTCATAAATCAACTTAGGATTCATAAACCAACTGGGCGTTTTAAAATCAATAAATAATCGATTGAACAATGTGCGCTGGATGCCAGGCGCTTTGTGAATCAAGTTGTTTTTTTTTTCAATCAAACATATACATTACGATTTTGGCGCCCCCTAAAATTGCCGCCCGAGACAGACGCCCCGGTTTTCTGATGAACGTGCTGCTAAAATTTCAGGTTTTTGTAACTCAATCCTTAAGAAATTAGGAGGGAATAACCGGACATAACCGGAAATATGTCATTTTTAACCAAATTCTAGACGTGTAGACTCTTTTCAACAAAAAAACATAAATTAATGACGAAAGATTGTTATTTTATCTAGTAAAAAGTAATGTTTTAAATTTTGAAAAAATGCGTTTATTTTTATTATAATAAGGTTATATACCGTTGGTCGTTGGGAGATTTGTTAAATTTTCAAACAAAATATTATATTATTCAACACACATTTCAAACCATATTATCACACAGAAAAATAATTCAATATTTTATCTATGAGAGCTATTTTTCAAAATTAAAATTTAAGTTAAAATCTATATATGTATAAATCAAAATTTGTTTGGGTATTAGTGAGATGTCTATGTATTGCTATATGTTTGAAACTTTCAAAATACCTTCTTTAAACCCCCGCGAAGGTTTCTGGATTATTACAACCACATGAAAATACATCTGAAAAGTTTTTTTATCATCATAAAAATTCTTTCGAAACTGTCAAAAATTTGAGAATGACATTTTGCAAAACAATGATTGGTCAAATCAATTTTCAAAACTCTTTAAATTAAGGAATCAATTACAGGTACTTACATAATAATTTGAATCGATTCAAGATTTAAAGATATTTTAAATAGGTACCTGTGTGAGGTACCATATTTTATTAATTATTTTTATAATAGTTGATTGTTCTGACAATAATGTATACAAAAATGAATATTTGTAATATATGAAAATTTGAATTACTAAAATTGTAATGGGTGGCACGCGAGCTGTTTGAAAACTGAATGTACCGGAACTGAATATATGTAACGAGGGAAGGGGGTTGGCGGGATGGGGGAGCGCGAGTGGGAAGGCGGGGAAGGCGGAAGGGGAAGGCGGGAGTGGAAGGGGATGTGGGAGGGGAACTGGGACATATGTAGAAATATCGAAGTTTTGAAAAAAAAAATCATTTTCAGCTACAACAACATCAATAACGTCGTATTTTTTCAATCTTAGCACTCTAGCTCACTGAAAACTCACGGACCACTGGCGTGCAGGTAAGTATATATTTTAAAATAAATTTTATTTGATTAATTTGTATTATTTCACAATTAATTCATTAAAAATAATATGTAGTTGGTATATTTACGGCACGTTCCAGAGTGGAAGATACTCATTATCGCCCTGGTGTAAGACCAACATTCAGAATTGAAACGTTGCTTGAAATGGCTTTAGCCGTGTTTGGTGACCAGATCTGAAAAGCCAAGTACCTAATTCCCCACCTTCCTCTCTCCCATCTCCTTCCCCTCCCCACTACCTTCAGCCTCAAAACATACCCCAAATGGGTATGCCATCGTCTCACTGGCTCCAGACGGGAGCAGTTGGGACTCTTGTGCGATATTCATATTAAAAAAAATAATAATAATTAATAATAAAAATCGATATAGATTTATAGAATATGTAGAGTAAATGTAAAAAAAATTTATGAGAATAATCAATCTTTTTCATCGGAACTGCCCTGTACAGTTGTAAGGATACGAGCGCAAGACCATCTTTCAACGAAATTTGAATTCTCGGCCGCTAGAATTTTACAAAATTTTCAAACCGTTTTACGTAAAATATTTTAGTGGTAAGGTACTTTGGAGGACCCACCCTCTTTCCCGCCCTGGTATAGGTAACAGATGGTTACCC
The DNA here is from genome assembly GCA_936435175.1 of Glyphotaelius pellucidus. NCBI lineage: Eukaryota > Metazoa > Arthropoda > Insecta > Trichoptera > Limnephilidae > Glyphotaelius > Glyphotaelius pellucidus. The sequence goes on from OW386560.1 coordinate 12,843,118, forward strand.
CTTCAAGGCCTCAAAGGACTCTAATTTTGTAAACGGCTCTACTCAGATTCAAGACTCTAGACCTCCAAAGTCCCCGCATACGTTGTTAGTGAGCAGTATGCAAGTGCTCGCCACATGCAAGTGTTAGTAATAACGAAAGATCAGGTGACTTACCTTAGTGGTAAGGTACTGTTTTTATTAAAATGTAAAAAACCTATATCCCGAGGGCACCTCGAATAAATCACACATCTGAAAAAAGATACAATAGTTACGGCAGCCAATACCTTCGTCATTAGAATCCTGTGGCATCTTGAATTCACGAAACATCACTAATTCAGCGAGTACCTACTACTTTAGTTAATCATCCTTTCATATTTTTTTTTTTGCCAATCAGACGTCTATCAATATCCTTACCGACCTGCAAAAAACCTCTATATCAAATAACTCAGTACGTTGCGTCAGGTTAGCTGTTATTAGGCTACACTTCCCCAACACCACGGACCTGTTCTTTCTCTATACAAAATAAATAAAAATGTAGTGATAATCATCTATTACAGGAATGCAACCAAGTACAGGGTTTTTTGGTGTTTGTCGATCAATGAAGCTCACCTTACACCATAAACGAATTCACGTAGCAGCGAGTTTAGTAACATTCTATAAAATTTGTCAAGCTGGGTGGAACTTCACCAAACTTGGCCTTTCTCGCTAGTCCATCAAAATGATTTACCTTATTTTCCATGCTTATGCAACTTTATTAATGTTCATTAGCATCTTGTCAGAAAATAAATAAAATCAATTCTCATTGGCATAAAATAATAGAAAAAACCACACCAAAATGACAAGAAAAGTGCAAGAAATATTGTCCGCATACTGGGCTCTCTCTCCAATCTACAATACGTTGAAAATGTTTGGATTGGCACCCTATTCAGTTGAAATAAACAATAACAGAGCTCGCTGGAGAGTTAGCAAACTGTCTCTTCTCTATAGTGTGTTCTTTTTCGTTGTTGTTTTGTTTTGCTTGTTACCGATGGGCCTTCACATTCGACAAACAATCCTTCAAGGGAAACAGGACAAGATAGCGATGTATTCAGAACTGTTTCGAAGGGCCAGTGGATTAATCATTTGCGTTGTTAACGTGTCTCTCTCCATAGCTAACCGATCTAAGAGTTGTCATTTAATGAAGGAATTGAACTGTCTCGATCTGGACTTAGCGAATCGTGGAATAAAGCTGAATTTTAAAAATATGCGAAGGGAGAACACGATCCTGGTGGTGGTTTTGGGTTTGTTGCTAGTCGCATCTGTCGTCATTCACTCAGCTGTAGTGGATCTGAAAGAAGAGAGTGTTGTGTACCGCTCAACCAGCATTCTACTCTTCATCGTGTATTCTCTAACAATAGTGCAGTTTATAAGTTTTATGCTAGCACTGAAAAGGAGGTGAGGTATTAATAAAACACGAATTACAAAAATCAAGAATATAACTGCTGAAAAATTCACAATTTTTGGCTTTGAAATATGCATCTAATTAAAATTAGTTTTGTTTACAGAGTTAGGGGTCGTCTTTTAATCACGTGAGGCTCGAAAGAGGGAGGGGGGTATAAAGAGATATCACGTGTATTTATTTTTCGTTGAACGCAGGATTTCTAAACCAAACAGCGTGGCCTTGACTCACCGTTGCCAGGCAAAGATTTTCACGCGCGTTGCGACAACTGCTCGGCTCACCAGTCGCCAGTAAGTCTGTGATTTTGACGCCGAATACATGCGTAAATCGTTGCCGCGTACGTTTTGCCTTAAAGGGATATGATACCCTTCATTCAATTCGTAAAATGCAAGAATAGCTTTATGATTACTTCGATAGATGGCAGTTTAGGTACCTTCTTGAATTTGAAATATTGAAAATTGTACGCGCGTCGCTACACAAATTTCGTCCTAAACTCCGCCGACGAAAAAAGTTATTGGCAGCTAGTGGAGGGAGGGTGATCTACAGAGAAGGGCCGGACTGTTAATGGGCTTAACATTATTTTATTTATTTCATAATAAAAATATGTTTAGTTCAGTTTTTTCATATTTTATCGACAAAATATAATTACGCATTACGCATTATTTGCTGAACGAATTTCTTTTTCAAAATTAATAGATTACTTAGTTAGTTCCCGGCATACGTTGAAATGCCACTAATAAAAAAATTGTTTCTCCCTGCGTGTCTTTTCCCATTCGTTCCGTTCGCCTTTCGTCTCCATTCCCCCTCCCATGTCCCCTTCCCCTCACGTTATTATTAGATTTATACATCAAAGTATGATTTACGCGAAATGTATCGTAATTTTACGAATTTTCTTCGAATATCTAAATTTGAAGAGCCGGTTGCATCAGAAATCGGCAACGAAATTTCGATTAACGCGGTAATATATCACATTTTTATGAGTTTAACGAGATGGCCGCGACGGTCGCGGCCGTGAAAATTTGATTTATGCGTAATATTTTACGGAAAATATCGTATTTTTATGAATTTACTTCGAATACATTGGGCGACTTACATGTGAATAAGTCGTATTATTACGAATTTATTCCTGAGAACCTACCCGTATTTGAATTTGCAACCGAGGAACTCAATTTTCGGCGATTTTTTTTTCGTTATATTTCCAATTACGTGGGAATTCGTCAATTCAAAATTTTATTTTTGATGTCCCGTGGATTTCGAATTGACGGGGTTCTAAGAAACACATATGACACATGTAAATCACAAGTTTGTACATGATCAATATAAAAATAAAGATTTGTTGGTAAATTTTAATTATTATAAATGAAGTTGACTGATTCGGCCCATTGCCTTGCCGATATTCTTCGGCCATTATAAACGGCGTTTGGAATCTCGTGGTTCACATTTGTAGTCGATTTTATGGTGTTTTTTTTTTTTAATTTAACTTCTAAATATTCAGCCGTTTATTGTCTTTTAAACTATATTTTCTAGAATAGATATCAAAGATATATATCATATCATAAAATATCTTTGATTTGACAACGTGTTAATGGTTACGTGTTTATACGCAGAAAGGCGATATTATTGTTAATTTTTCCTTTAAAAGTTTTTTTTTTGTCTGTTTCTCTATGTACAAACATTATTGACTTCATTTGAAATTTTAAAGATAAAAATAAAAAAACGGCAATAAACTTGTTTACTCCTTATGTTAATACCCCTTACCGTGTAAGGTCGGAACAGTGAAAACTTGACTTATTATCACTTAAAACCATAAAATGCGTATTTGCCGTTGTAATTAATAACATGGCGTCCTTGAAAAAAAATGAAATTTCGCATTCTTTAAGTTAACAAAATAACCATTAAAATGCATTATTTCCAATTTCCGGTTACTGAATCAATTAGTTCTAGTTAAAATCTACCTACTAATTTTTTTAAAGTGTATATTAAGCGTGTTCCTTTAATGATTAATGGCCGCCAAGTGAATAATCGATTTTAATTTTAACGAAATAACTATTAAAATTCATTACTTTCCAATTTCGGAAACTGGAATACTTACTTCCCATTATTATCTATCTGATATTAAGTTTTTTTTAAAATAAAAAGTGCTTATTAAGCATGTCCCTATTTAGTAAATATTTACCTAAGAATCTAATTACGAGACGGTAATTTTTGGTTTTATTACCAAACACCGCGTACGTAAAAAACGTTCACTCAGAAAGACAAATTCTCGCACATACTTGCAAAACGAGCGCGCTGGTCAACAATACGCGTGAAGTTGCAAACAGAACGCATGTTGGATGTTGTTTTTTTACGCGTCTGTCAGTTGAAAACATATAATGCGGTAAAGTTACATGAAAAAAGAGAATTTGTTAGTACTAACTGTTATTGTAGCTTCCTTAGATTATCGCATTACTTGAAGTGAATAGGTATTGTAGTATTTGACTCATTTATGGAACATTTTGATGGCGTTTTAGAAATATATTGGCTATGAAATATGGAGCGTGTAGTTTCACCATCATTCAACGGGGGCTTCACTCCCGGAATGATAAAAAACTTTGAAATGTGTTAAAATTTCGTGCAAAATTAAGTATTTATTTAATTGTTGATATCCACAGATATCATAACGATAATAAGAGGCCGTACTTCTACAGATGTGTGTATTGTTTACATGTTTCAATTAAAAAATATAGTGTAAAATCATTATTAATGCGGCAATCATAGATCGAAGTTTTAAAAGTGGGTTGTATGGTGTATCAATGTTTTTATTTTTTATGGTCGAATGCCTACATCAATTAAAAAAATAAATAAGCAGATTGAAAAAAAATAGTCCATTATTTAGTAACAAAAAATATCAAGTCTGGGAATGACACACAAAATGTAGTATTAAGCCGTTTTAGACAGCCGTTTTCCAGCAAAATACCATTCTGCCATATATCACACTCTTAAAACAATTGAACAGTGTCTAAATTAGGAGATCTGTATAAAAACCTGTTTGCAGAGTATATAAAGGGAAAAAAACCTAGTGTATTCTGAAAATTTCAATATACTTTGTACTAAAAAAATACTCGTGATTTTGAGTATGGGGGGTAGTCTAAAACCTCACCACATATCACCAGGGGGGAGGGAGTTAAAAATTTGCTAAAAAACATCACGTGATTAATAATGGACGACCCCTTGATGAAATATTGTCCAAAAACTTAAATTTTTAAATCAGTACTTACACAGATACGAAAACGTTATTTAACATTAGTTAACGATGATATTAATAAATCTATGATGTTGAATTTAAAACCATTCATTGTGCTTGTAAATTTCTCGAGATGAAGTGATTTAAAAAAAAGAACATTTTTCATTTCAGATTCTGGATCCTAAACAAATATGTAAGAAACATAAACGTTCAAAAACAAGCCAATAAAAACTTGTTTGCCGAACCAAACCCTCTGCAAAAGCGCATATTATGCTATCCCAACAAATATACAGATACAAAAAGAGACCAAAAGACTCCAAACACATTCCACATGGACACTACTCAAAGAATAATATGGTCCAGACTGCCAACAAATATTATATTTGTAACTAGTGCTAAAAAGTACAAGTCGAACTCACTCAGTTTCGTGTGTGATTTTCATGACAGGTTGTGCGAATGGGGAAAGAGTTTAAACTCGCTCTTTTCCATTCAGATATTGCTGACGATGGGGATGGCGTCAATAGTGGTTGTGGTGACCACGTACATATTTTACCTGATGCTGAGCAAGAACGACAAGTACACGCTAAGCTTTGAATCCACTTTTGTTCTGTTGAACTGGGGGATGTGGTTCTTCTCGATGATTTTTGGAATGTCTTATGTCTGTTCAAAAACGATTGAAGAGGTAGGTGTTATTTTTTGTGTCTTGTTTAATTTAGAAGTTATATTGTTTTTGTTATTTTTTTTATTTTGTTTTATTTTTTTTTAATATAATTTTTAATTAAATTTAATAATGTTATTATCTAACTAATTTTAGTTTTTATTTTTGTTACAGCTGTTTCGGCTTACAAGGCCATTTCCAAACCGTGGTTAAACCACTTTGAGACGACTTATTTATATTATTTTAAATGTCAATTTTCGTATAAATAAGTCGTTTCAAAGTGGTTTAATCACAGTTTGAAAATGGCCTGGTAAGCTGTAACAAAAATAAAAATAAAAAAACAAAATACTTGCAGAACTTGATAATAACATTATTAAATTTATTTCTACGAATTAAACACAAAAACAATTCATAATTAATTAGATGTTATTGATAATATAATATTATAAAAAAACGTGGGATACATTTCCATCACCTTATGCTAAGTAAATATAAAATAGTAATATGCAAATTCATATACATATAAGGGATTGCTATAGCAATTTAAATATTTTAATTTTTTTTTTCAAAAGAATCAAACACATTGTGACTTGACATTTAACAAAAATTAAAAGAAAATACTTGGTTTTAAGTCATTTTATTGATATATTTTTCACTGTCGACCGGTTTCGGTACCTCAATGACCGGTACCGAAACCGGTACCGGTACCGAAACCGGAAACCGGAACCGGTACCGAAACCGGTAGACAGTGGAAAATATATCAATAAAATGACTTAAAACCAAGTATTCTCTGTTCATTTATAAATCTCGTCACGTGCCACGGGAAGAAACTCGTAAATTTCGCGATGTTTTGACTTAGACGTAATATTTGCGGGTTTATTTTATGCTATCGTACATAATATTTATCGAAACACATTTCTTGAAAAATAAACTACGCCTAAAAATAACATTACATGAGTTTATTTGATGAATTTATATGTTTTACGGTATTTTTCACGAGAACGACGCTACTGAATTTGACAGCTCAAATGCCGCGAAATATCTCGGCCGGAAAGCATAGAGAATTCCATAGAAATTATTCCGCTTCCCTAGGTGTGTTCAAGGTATTTTATACCTTAAGAACAAGAATGCCCCAAGCGATTCTGACCTTGTCCTTCATACATTTTCTTGATTAAAATCGCATTCTAAAAAACATTTTCGAAAGTTTTGTTTCGACCGCGCCTGCACGCCATCGGCACATAACGAGATTTATATTTTTTAGACAAAAATAGAAATGTATCAAGAAGTAGGAATAACAAAATCAATAATTTACGATTTATTTTTTAGTGATCACAAACGAAGAGAAGAGAAGGTGAAGAATTGTGGGCTTTAAATCAACAACCAGTTTAACTATTGCCACCATTTCATCAAATCTGAACTTTATTTTAATTATTTTATTGAGAATTATTTTTTCTAGGCAAACAAAATTAGTTCATTGCTGCATCGTACCCATTACGACTCCAGTAATGAAGATTCGAGGACTGATGTGAGTTTTATTTGTTTATTTGTGTATTATACGAGATACTTGGTGTTATTAGGATTATAGGACATCAGGTAGTCACAGAGGTCAATATGTGGCTAATGGGTCTAACATGGCCAGGATATGGCTAACAACACGAGAGTCTGTACCTGGTGCAACCCGAATAATACTCCACTGGACCAGACCTCGCTATCGTTACAAATAAAAACACATACGTATATTCTACCCAAGTCTTTGCCTCACTGCTAGCCTTTAATTGGGGATCCGCAGTCCAACTAATGAAACAGGTTCCTTCACTTGTCATACATAGCCCTGCTTTCCATAAATATCTTGAAAAGCCGCTAACACCGAAGCTCCAATGCCTGTGACATTTGCTCAGTCTAACGCATCGGTGATCCGCCCCTGCTTTGCCTTCCAATTTGTTAGTGACCATGAGCTTCTTTAGTTCAGTTGATCTCAGTATTACGAACAATGGATCCAAATAATCTTAGTATTATATGGGGATGTATCTTAGGATCGTAGGTACACGTTTGAAAGCCTATTTTGGTACTTCCGGAAAGGACGGATTAGTGTACCTGGCTATCCCTGGAAGCCTGAGCATTCTCCCCAGCCCTCTTATTTCGAGGAAGTCTATCAATTTCCTGCTGCTGGCTCCCATATCTTCATACCGCAGCAATATGGATAGTACGTAATAAAATCAGCACCCAGACGAGTCCCATCGTTATGCCCGTGTCACTATTAGTATTTTTTTTTTACATCACCATCTCTACACAGGAGGCCCTGAGCAAAACAATTTTCCTTGGGGCCTGTCTCCATGCCTTTGTTTTTGAAAAGGAAGGAGAGGAAGTTCTGGGAGAAAAAAGGTTTGAGGGGTGAGTAGAAATCTGGGGGTCAGTGCGTCCAGGAGTGACGATTGTCATTTGAATACGAATCCATTCCTTCCACTGCGGCGCAAGGCGATGTTCCAAGAGAATCCGGCTGGAGAGGTTAAAAGATCTCTCTCGATAACTCTAAAAGATCCACACAGGAGGCCCTGAGGAAAATAATATCCCTCAGGGCCTATATCATCTTTAAAGATGCTGTGCGGAGGGTGTTTTTGAGGAGAGGAAGGAGTGAACATGGGTCTTGAAGAGACCCATGTTGTAGGAGGGAGGAAACACAGAGGCCGGCAAATCGTTCCACAGCCGAGCTGTTGAACTCAAGAACGAGTCATAGAAACGACCCGTTATCATGTGACTAATGTCAACCGTGTACAAATGTTGGGCGCGTGTTTGGCGTGTTTTCCGACTATGAACCGGTGCCGAAGGGATCAATGACGCTAGTTCCTCGGAGCATCTTCCATTGTAATACCGGTAGAACAAGGACAGCATTCCCACCTGACGCCTATGTTATGATGTAAAAGACACGCCATTTGCAAAAATGAGAGTATTTTCCGAGAGCATGCTGACTTTGGCGCCACCCTTCATTATGTCAATGAGAATTAGAGGCATTAAAAGCCTTACCTCTACCATATTTTGAACTTCTTCCTTCATTCTTAGATGGAGATGTTCTACCTGCAAATGCATCACCAGAAGATAGAGTTCTCTGCCGGCGGCTTCTTCACTGTGGATCTCTGGAGCCTTCGAACCATTTTGACCTTCATCATCACTTACCTGCTCTTCTTCATACAGTTCGAAATGGCCGCCAGGAGCAAACGAACTAATACGGACTTTTGTCAACCATGACAACGTGCTTTGTCATTTTTTCAAAAATTGCGATGATCTTGTTAAAGAATTGATTTTAAAGGGAACGGATCCTCGGCTCCTTTCGACACGTTTCATACAGATCTTAATTTTGTATTGCCAAAATACACAACCAAACTGAATTTTTTTTATTTTTACATTTAATTTTTTTTCTTGTGTTTAAAATTATAAAATAGAGACGATTAAATATTTCACGATTTTAGGGGCAACTTGGGCAATTATTTGTGAGTAAATGATAAACATTTAAAACAATAATTTTACTGTATTTATAATAAAAATATGATAATTTTATGATAAAAAATAAAAATTATTTAATGAAAGCATCTTCAAGGGTGTAAATTAAAATTACAAATGATTTATTTACGTTGGAAAACAAATTTGTCGTATATAAATTAAAATTGATTCTTTATTAATACCCTACCCTTGATTTTTTATTAATTAACAAAGTAGATAAGGCAAGATACCTTTTTTAATAATTGTATTGTATTGTAACTCACAAAAAAATTACAAAGTTGTATCGAAAATGAATCAAAATTATCATTAAAAAAAAAATAATAAAATAGAACGTATCCTTACTCGATTTTTAACACAGCTTTTGATTTCAAAATATATTATTCTGTTTGGTTGGGTATTTTGGCCTCAAATCCAAAATTAAGTTTTGAATGATATATACGGGCCGCGCAGCCATTCCTCTTAAATTTTACAAATTGATGTTCGTTGCTCATTGCTTTTAATAAACGTAATCGATAGATACATTTAAGAAGAAGTAACTATATCTAATATTTGTAATTGTTAATAAAAACTGCATTTGGTAATGAATTTATCATTATTTCGTTTAAATGCAGAAGTAGGAAGAGGCGACCTCAAAAACTCCAATTAGGAAAACTCTCCTTATTTCACTCAAAAAAAAAATCAATTATTTCTGGCGTTTACTCTTCAGGGTTGTTGTAGGCCATCATTTAAAATTACATAAAAATGTGAGGTGAATTGTATATATATATTTTTTTTAAAGACGATCTAAACATTGAACCACTGCCACTCTTAATAGAAAAATCGCAACTGAGGTGGCTTAAGCATGTACTAAGAATGCCTGATGATCGAATTCCGAGGAAGATACAGTGCGATTCCAGAGGGTAGACGTCCAGTGGGCCGCCCCAGACACAGCTGGTCGAGGCAACTCCAGAAACTGTGTGAGGATAGGATGGGACTGCCGTGAAAAGAGGCCGAACAATCAGCACAAGACAGGGACGTATGGAGGAGCCTTGTCGATGCAATAGTACCCTTTACACACAGAGTTCGGAGCGGGACGTGCCCCGCGCCACTTCATGCCGCCGCGCAGAAAAGTAAAGACCGAAAGTAAGATAACGATTTACAACGCAGTTCACTGTGAGACTTTTCTGCGCGGCGGCCTGAAGTGGCGCGGGGCACGTCCCGCTCCGAACTATGTGTGTAAAGGGTACTAATGGGTCCCCGACCCGAATAGGATAAGGGGATGAAGATGATTATGATGATAATGAATTTTATTTAAATGTGCAAATTTCAGAATTAAATGGAAGATTTTAGTCGAGTTCAGACTTATTGAAACATTTGATTCAAAGCGCGATATTTTCTTCATGCTTAATATTTTTAGAATACGTGCAATATAACTTGCGTTTATCTCTACTGACAACAAATTGATAGACTTGCTCTAACATAAAATCTGGGTACATTTCGGCTCCATATTTTTGGCACCAGGAGAGTTCGAAAGTGCTTTGAACAACCTGCGACACCAGGCGTAAGTTGACTGCCGAAGAGTGCTCGGTAAAGTAAGGCAACGGTTTGTAGTGCAGTTCATTGTGGAACTTTTCTGCGCAGGATATGATCGTTCGCTTTTAATGCGGCGCTATTCGGCTGAAAAAGAAGAAGTTGGAGAGATGTGTAATTACGAATGTTGGACAGAGTGCGCTAATATTTTAAGTGATGAAAACGCAGCGAAAATGGCAAAAAAGCTTAATAAAACATGACTCGTTTAAAATAGAGCAAAAATCTCGTGGAACGTATCTTAAGTATCATTTAAAAAAACATTGTGAATTTTTTCGCAAATATATCGAGGGAATTTCATATAATTTGCGTTTCGGCGTGAAACGTATCTAGATATTATCTTCAAAAATAACACATATTTTTTTAAGAGTTTAAAACTTCAAATGTTTAAGGGAGATATGTAAGAAATCGGTCGAAGTTCGAATAGTGGACCCACGAACCGCCTGGCATAGAGACACTAAAAATGAGTGAGCTGGGTAAAATATAACACATTTGTCAAAGTGAATAGTAACAGAATATTAATTTTGGGAACAATCCCAAACTTTGATTTGCGTGATTTGGGATATGCGGTTATGTTTTTACGCAGCCAGCGATTCGCGCGCTATTATAGACTTTTAATTCGTAGGCCGTTTATATTTCCAAGGACTAAAAAAGTGATTATTATGTGAGTTGTCTGTGTACTATCAGATTAATTTATTAAGGGGGGGTAAGGTTTTGAAGGCGAAAAAAGGCATATTTTCATGATTTTTTTGGAGATATGAATAATGTTGGCTTGTTTCTTTTATAAACACTTTATAATATTTAATATTTTCATATTTTCATGATTTTTTTTGAGATAAGAATAATGTTGACTTATTGCTTTTATATACACTTTATAATATGACATCTGAAGTATCTTTAAAAAAAATCAATTAAAAATATTTACAAATAAGTCACCTCGAAAAAAGATGTTATTCGGTGAACATCATAACTCGTTAACAAAGCATTTGAAAAAAACAATTTAAATGATTTTAAAATGTGATATGTTTTTCCAAGTAGTGATGAAGCTTTTTTTTTGCAGCATGTTAAAGTAAAAAATCCGATTTTTGCTAAAATTTTCCGTGAATTTTATTATAAAATGGAAAAAAAAACTCTTCGTCACTACCTGTTGATTTATGTGTATAAATAGTGTACAAAATTTCAAAAAGATCGGTTAAGTAAATTTTGAGTTATGATGTTAACGAACTTAAAAAATTTATTTGCGAGAAAATCGATTAATTATTTTTTTATACTCGAAATATAACTTGAATAGAGCAAGAGGGCCGGTCGCTTAAAACGCTGTATCTTCGTTAGTTTTGCTCCGATTTACTTGAAATTTTGACGCAGTACTCTCGACATGCTGTGTATTTAGAAAAATAATAATTAAAAAAATGAGTTTAAACAAAATTAACAAATAACAAATCACGGAAAAGGAGACCCTGAAAGGAGTCACACCGCATCCCCGCTCCACGCAACTTGGTTTGTTTTCCTTTTCCCGATTGGCTGGTCTATGAATTTGAATATCTATGCTTTTATCTATTAGTTAACTAACTACTTAGCTTACGTTTCTTTTAGTTTTACTGACTCCGTATTTTATCACAAAATTACTTTGTTTTAACCTGAAATGAAAGTACGCCTCCGTCCTGAACAGTGGGCTATTAATCCAATTATTTATTTATTTAAATGTCAATGTTTGACACAGTAATATTGTATGAATTAATGTGACAACTGGCCTTTCAAATATTCTACATTAATGAGTACAGTAAGCTTCATCGCTGGCAGTTCAGCACTGAGTGAGGTGATAGATAGTTTCAATTGGAAACTAATATAGAAATGCTGCAATTGGTTTCCGAAGAAAAAAATTTTGATTACGGAAGGATTAATAATCTTCATTCAACAAGGTTCTGATTCTCACATTAGTTAATAAGCAACGGTTTTTTTATTAAGGTATCAACATCTCAAGACACAGACAAGCTATACGGTTAAATTTATTTATTTCAACACATACAGCACAACATTAACATAATTAAATTTACAAATACACACACATATATAAAAAAAACATAAAGAAAGTAACAATATAAATGTTAAGTTAAATCTAAAAATAAAATGTAAAACTAAGCAGTTAGTAAAAAGTGAGATATATAAAGTAAAAGTATAAAATATAAAATAAAAATTATAAAGGAAAAAGTTTAAATAAAAAGTTAAAAAGCAGGAAATAATGTAGTAAAAAATTAAATACATAAATTATAAAATATCTTAAATAGGAATAGAAAGTACAAAAGTTAAAAATATAAAATAGTAAGAAATGCTCTTAGGAGTCAAAAATTAAATTTAAAAAATCAATAAAAACACATATAATAGGTAGGTATTGTGGATTATGACTACGCGAAATGATAAATTTTAAAGTCCTACCTATGATGTATTTTTAATGTATATATATTAGAGTGCGTACTGGTACATATTATGGTAACATGATTTTTTTTTAAATTATTAATTTATTACAAAGAAAAAAGTAATACAATTTTTCAACACAATATTTATTTTTACATTATTTACACATTTTTTAATTTTGGCAGGTAACATATTTAAGCAATTAGGTATCATGTAGTCCAGCGTTCTTTGTCCATATTTGTTTAAATGCTTAGAGGTACGATTAGTCCTTCATTAAGCGTAAAACTAATATTGTAAGTGTGGTTCAGTCTATTTATGTATATAGGGCTATTCATTTGCTACTCACATGATATATAAAATTTTATACCACAGAATTGCTCTTACTGAGAGAATTTTGAGATTCTGGTAAAAGTTCGCAACTATATGCGTTTTTTTCGTATAAACTTTTATGAGCTAATAATTTAACTAATGAATTTTGAACTGATTGAACATGAGTTACATTTGTTTTAGAGGAAAGTCCCCACGCTGTAATTCCACACCTTATAATAGATTCAGCTAATGATAAATACATTATTCGAAATGTGCATAATGGAACATGGAATTTAAGTTTATATAATGTACTAACAAGGGATATTAGTCGTTCACAGAATTTATTTATTTGTAAATCCCATTTGAAAAAGCAGTCATTAATAATACCTAAATAAACATATTCTCCAGTTCAATATTTTCACATGTACATAATGCAGGGATACCAACATGTAAGCAATCTGAACCGAGTGGTTTTATTTCAGGTGTAATAATATTTTCCTTGGCATTGGGTGATCTGATATGAATCAATTTAGTTTTTTTTTTGCATTTATGATTAAACCAGAGTCATGAGACCATTTTAAAAGTTCAATGTAAGTAGTTCAATTCAATGAAGTTAATTTTTTTGTAAGAGTTCATAATTGTAAATAAATTCAATACGTAATTGCAAATCACTGCGAGAAATCACCAATGCTGTATTATACACACAGAAGTGTTTTACCCCTTTAAAAATGTACTTAATAAAAGATACGTAACTAATATATAAAATTGGACCTAATATCGAACCTTGAGGAACGCCTGCTAAAATTTTGCTTTTTTTTACTTAAGGCATTCAATAGCTTTAATTTCATGCAAATTCAATTTCATGCAAGTTCAAGTAATTTTCAAAGAGTTTCAGAAGTTTTCCTCTTTTTTCTATGATTTCTAGTATTTGCAATAATTTTCTGTGATTAGTGTGTCAAATGCTTTAGAATAATCTATTAATAAAACTAATACGTGATTTTTAATATTTAATTCGTTATTTATTAAGCTGGCAAACTTTTGAAGTAGCATTTCAGTACCCTTTACATTACATTATGATCACGTGGTACAAGTAGACAAATTTTGTTTAATACATCTTTTATATCTGATGACAGACTTCCGGCATGATTGATATTAGCAAATTCATTACCTTAAGTGTGCAAGCGATTTATTATTGAATTTCGTTCTGCATTAGTGCCAGTATTGTTGTAATAGGAAGGTGTTTTGAGTAGAGTTGTACTAGGTACATGATAATTTATTTACGAAACTGGTTCAGGACAGTCAAACCAGTTATTTTTTATTTTAAATAAAAAAAAATTACGTTGTAAATAATTAGTTATTAACGACGCATTCGCGCACTAGTGCATGAAATAAATAACACTATTTTTTAAATGACTTATGCTGCTCATCGTATGCTCACCTACACTAAAGTATTAAGTATTATATATATGCTAATTAAATATTCGTATCTTTTAACGATAACAGTACCATTTTTTGTAATAGATAATCATAGTGAATGTCATCCGCGGGAATTTCTAATTTGAAACTACTTGATGTGAGAAATTTATTTTGGATTCTTTCAATGGAAATTGCATGACTTTTGTAGAAAGGGTTCCATACGGGGGAATTGTATTCCAAATGACTTCTAACTAGAGTTGTATAAAGTATTTTAAATGTATGGATGTTTTTGAAATCTTTAGATATTCTTATAATGAAGCCCAAAATTTTCATTACTTTACTAGTAATGATATTAATGTGAATAGTAAATAATAGTAAAGTATCTAAGGTTATTCCGAGGTCCCCTATTTAATGAACTGACAATAAACTATGGTTGTTCAGTGAATAAGGGTATGTGATAGGTTATTTTATTAAAAAAAAAAAACAATTATTTGACATTTTTTAATATTAAGTGTTAGTTTGTTTATGGAACACCACTCTGCTAATTTTATAAAATTGGATTGGAGGGACAAGCCATTGAACATATTTGTTATGGTTTTATATATCAGCAAATAATAATATGTTAACGTCAGAAAATATGGAAGTGACATCATTTATAAATAGTATAAACAATATTAGGCTAATTTGCGAACCCTGAGGCACGCCAGTAGTGGCTTCAAATTCGTAAGAAAAGTGTTCTTTAGAGACAGCTAGTACACAGTTAATAGTTGATAAATAATTCTTAATCCCGCATAATAATTTACCACTTATTCCCAGTTTGACAATTAATATACAAGAATTTTATTGCAAACCTTATCAAAAGCTTTACTAAAATCCGTATAAATCGAGTCAACTTGTTCCCTATTAGCAAGGGTACCTGAGATAAAATTTTCGTAGAGTGTATGGTTAGTCAAGGTCGATCGGCCAGAGATAAAACCATGTTGAAATGATGAGATATAAAATTTAAACAAGAACATATTTTTTGAAGTATCAACTTTTTAAAAATCTTCGGTATCGACGGCCGTATGCATATTGGTCTGTAATTTTGAACTAGAGACTTGTCTCCGCTTTTGAATATTGAAGTGAGAAAGAAAAAAGTTTTTCCATATTTGCGGGAATCTAAAAGTGATACAGTGGTAAATTGGGAGGCGGGAATGGGTACCGCCGCCCCGGGAACCTTTATTGGATAACATTGTTAACAATCAAAAATTCAACATTCTCAACATAATTATTTAAAAAAATGTTTGATAATTTATTACAATCTTTTCGCAGCTTACAGAAAATTGTAAAATCAGAAAGAATTTTTTTTGTAAATTTATCTTCTCAATCACTACGTTAATGAGCCAGCCAGCTAAGAAAATTTGAAGATAATTTGTAGCTAATTGGAACAAAGTTTTCTATGGCTTTATATAGATGATCATAAAAGGCTTTAATATTTTCATCGAGATTACCTCCTTCTAGTACAGACAGTCAGTGTTATATAGATAATCGCGTGTTGCGACTTAATTGACTTTATTAAAGTTGGGAAATTGGGTCTGGTTTATAATTTGGTGTTTTATAGGGTTACGTAATATAGTTATGTCTAAAGGTGGCGAAGAAAATCAGGAGCAAGAACTGAACCGAGTGACTTATCGCAACGAACAAGATCTAGGAAACTATTATTGTAATTCTTATTTCTTTTTCTGTTTCAGATAAGTTTTGTGATACTGTAGGATTGTCGCGTTTGATTTTAGGTAAATTGTAGTCACAGACGATAGGATTTTACTGTTTGGAAATTTGTACAACAGTTGTTCAATATCCTCAAAATTACTTTTGTACTCACTTATATCCAATGATGGCGGAATATAAACATTGCCTATGATGTTTTTTTTTTTTTTTACCGTTTAGTAAGATGCTCCACATTATAATTTTTGGTATAATAAGTTTTGTAAGTTTTGAAGGATTTACCTTGTTGACAACTATCATGAAGCCACCGCCTCTAGATTTAGAGCTGGTATGTTGACTTCTTTCAGACCGGTAATTATGATGTCTTGTTTGGTTTACCAACTAAATGGTGCATGTTTTGAAGGAAACAGAAAAGAAATTCGGCTTTTGAAGTGCTTAACACAATATCACATATGTCAGTAAAAGTACAAATGCGCAATTTTCATCAGTAATAATTGACACGGTTGATTTAGAATGCTTTTATATCAAGATTAAGACATTTAGATAATGAAGTAAGGAATAATTGGTCTGTTTAAGTATTATAGACATTTCTATTCATTCTCCGTTTAGTCCAATGTTGGTCCCTTAAAAACTAGGTAATTTAAATATGGTTCTTTGTATTTGTCCTACATCGAAGCCTTTACTTTTAGGAAGCACTCGTGTTAGTAGGTACCTACGTAACATTTAAATCGTATTATTGTTCTCCCATAAACTTGATTTTGGCCAATCTTTTGAACTTTACATAGTTAAAGGAATTTGCAAAAAAGAATGCTCACCGAATACATATTTGGAGTGCTCACATACATTGCAGATCGCAGCATATCCAAATATAATGTATGAATAAGCCAGAACAATATATGTATACAAATGTATATTCGACTACGAATATCGAATGAAAAATTATGTTTTGTCATAATGTAATTACTTGATTATTATAAGTGATGTCAAAATGAAATGGGTATTTGCGCAAACAGTTTTTTTAGTTTTATTTTTCATTTCATTTTATTTGTAAATAAAATAACGCCTATTGTTTTCTAGGGGGGCCTACAAACATGCATGAGAATTGCCGGTTTTCTGTTCATCTGTTACTTAAATTCTTTTTTTATAATTACAAAGTTACATGAAAATGGCAAGAAAAGTTCAACAAATATCGTCATCATACTGGGCTCTTTCTCCAATCTACCACGTTTCAAGAATATTTGGATTGGCGCCCTATACATTCGATGTAAAAAACAACCGAGCTCCCTGGAGATCTACCAGATTATCCTCACTGTACAGTGTCTTCCCTTTTATGGTTTTGCTGCTGTGTTTGGTACCGTTCATCATTCGAATAGAAAATTTATTCCGCATTGCAAAACTAAGTAAATTAGCGATGTATTCAACTTTATTTCGGAGGATTAGTATGTTAATAATTTGCCTGATTAGCGTGACTATCTCCATGTTTAATCGACACAAGACTTGTGAGCTAATGAACAGCCTGAACGACTTCGATTTGGACCTCGCTTGTCGTGGGATAAAGCTGAATTATGAAGAAATGCGGAGAAAGAACATAATCTTCATTCTTGTTTTATATTTGTTAATTTTTCTGATAATGGCAGTCTACTGTTTTGTAGTTATTTCGAAAGATGCGAGTCCTATATACCGGCTATGTGAGATTCCACCATACCTCGTTACTTATTCAATAGTGGTACAGTTTATTGGATTTTTGATGGCTTTGCATGAAAGGTGGGTTATGTTAATAAACAAATAAAAATTTCCATCAAAAATATCAATCGCTGCTTTTTCCAACACGCATAACTCTCGATGTGTTAATAAAATTGTTTTTTTTAAATTAGCTAAAAATCCTATAAGATCTTTCGTATTTACGACAAAAGCATGAAATCACAAATGTTAGACCTACGATGTTCAAAATAATGCATGTCTTCATCTGAAGGCTTTTATATTATGTCGTGTGACTAATAATTTTCTGTGCAAGAATTTTGCCTAATGAACTAAAGGTCTTCAGAATTTACATTTTCCTACGCGAACGACTTTACTATCAGAAAATAATTCACCGACTCCAGATATTTTCATATCAGAGGGTTCGGCTCGGTAGAACTCCTAACTGGACCGATAAATCCTACAGATCCCTCAATATAAATATTTAAAAAATCTCTCGTAATCCTAAATGTATTTAAAATATAAGTATCATTAAGAACATTATTAAAAGAAACATAATTTTAGTTGACGATAACTGCATTCATGCACATCATTGCTAGCACAGTAGATACTAGATAATTTTCATAACAATCATCTCATCTTCTTGTATAATTTCGAATGAATACCATTTCAGATTCGTTAAACTAAACAAGTATTCGAGAAGCCTGAGCGAACAAGAACCGTACCTCAAAAAATCTAACTTATTGACGAAGAAAATCAATCGACATACAAAGGTTCATATAGGCATTAATGAAATAAAACACCCTAGTATGAAAATCAGCGGTTTTATAACCAATTTGCAAGCAGAAAAGATTACAACAGTCAAAGCGAACCCATTCAGGATCGTTTGTGATTTTCGCGACAGGTTAACTGAAATGAGCAAGAATTTTAACTCACTATATTCAATTCAGATATTTCTTATTACGGGATTTTCGTCTGTTATGGTGATCTACTGCATGTACATAAGTTACGTCATGCTTATTGCAAGTGATGAAGTCTATCTATTTACTTTTGATGACGTTTGGAATGCGATGAATTTTGGACTTTGTTTCGTGTCGTTGATTTTCGGAATTACTTATGTCTGCGCAAGAACACAAGACGAGGTAAGAGCATTTTTTGGAATTCCATGGTATTATAATCAGTGGCGGACTAAGGGGGGGCGGCCTGCTCCGGCCCCCTTGTCCTGGGGGGGGCCCAAACGCCTCCATGTTCCTATGATCAAATCTTAAACAAGGCTAAGGCACCAGAAGAGCTATTCTCAATCTTTTGTAAGAACGAGACCGTTCTCCCACGAGATGTCCTGTCAGATTTGTGTGATTTTCTACGGCAGTTATTTTCTTTTTCTATCGGTCGATGTGAAAATTTCAGCTGTGAGCTATCACGTATTTTAGTTTGGGTCGTTTTAAACACGAATTCCTGCAAGTATGCATGATTATTTATTCATTTAACAGCTGTAGAAAGTCACACAAATCTGACAGGACATCTCGCGGGAGAACGATCTCGTTCTCACAAAAGATAGAGAATAGCTCTTCAGGACACTAGAAATAAATTTTGTCATTTTTTTTTAAATTCATTTTCTTAAAGATGCACATGTAAAGAATGCTCTCACTAAATGTTTTAAAGAAATACGAAAAATTGACGGAGATACAGCATTTCATGTGAAACCGTTTGAAACAGTTTGTATGTCGATAATTTAAGCCTTCAGCAAAACTTTGAATGCATTTTTCTCAAAACTTTTTAAACACGTTTTTAAACCTGGTTGACAACAAATTTAAAAAAAATATACATCCGATTTGCATGCACCAAGTCTTAAACTGTTCAAAAAGTCAGTGCCTATGTCACCACGTTGGGGAATTTCGATCATATCGAAAAAAAAAATGGCGGTCCAGCGAATTTTATTTTCGATTTTTATTGGAAAATTTTCATCGTTCATAAAAATAAAAAAAATAGAAAAGGGCCCTTTATAAAAAAAATCGCTTAGTGGTGCCATGGTGACTGGATTTTCAAACAGTTTAAAACTTGGTACATGCAAATCGGATGTAAAGTTCTCAACCAGGTTGAAAAACGTAGTTTCGAGAAAAACTTTGCTGAATATGATTTGATTCAACATACAAACTGTTTAAAACGTTTTCATGTAAAATACTGTATCTCCGTCAATTTTACGAATTTCCTTAAAACATTTGGTGAGAGCATTACTAACAAATTCATCTTTCAAAAATGAAATAAAAAAGATAACAATTATTTTTTTTACAGTGTCCTGGCCTTGTTTAGGTTTTGATGGAGGGAGCATGGAGGCGTTTGGAGGCCCCTCAGGACCAGAGACCCGTGTGAACTGAATGAAAAGCTTTTAAAATTAGATCAACTTCTTAAACTGGGAGGTGGGATGGCTCATTCAGGTTTGCGCCACGGGCTTAGTCCGCCGGGTTTAGTCCGCCACTGGTAATTTTAGGTTTAAACATAGGTTTCTGGATGTGGAGACAATATGGAGGCAAGATCACTATCAGGGTAATACGATACTTGTTGTATTTCATCATTCCCTCATCCTTTAACACCTGTCCCTCTCTGACACTGGGTTGGAGTGCGTCGCCTTTTCGTTTTTTCGAGCAGAAAGTACCCGCAGTCTCTCTCGGAATCTTGTGTAGAAAAACAATTCAGTGCGATCGAATCGATTAATTCTCTTTAAAAAAACTTACATTCGTGAAATGAATATTGTCTATAACCTTAAAACGTCTAACAAAAGGAACAGGCTTGTCAGAACCTCGCCATTCCATGTTTTCCTAAGTTCCGCTAGTTGTTTCACAAATAATAAATTATTGATAAAGTCCACTTTAATTTGAAGACAAGCATAACCATGTCCTCCAAAGATATTTGTGTTTCAATATCTTTGGTGTCACATATCTGTAATTACATATCTCTCCATACATGTATTATGTATTGAGAGATATGTAATTACGAATGTTGGACAGAGCACGCTTATATTTTAAATGATAAAATTGAAACGAAAATTGTGAAAATGCTTGATAAAACATGACTCGTTTAGAATAGAGCAAAAATCTCGTGGAAGGCATCTTAAGTATCATTTAAAGAAACATTGTGAATTTTTTCACAAAAATAACTTGTAAAGACTTATTTTTAATTATTTTCGGAGCATACTTTGCAATTTTTTATAATTTGCGTTTCGGTGTGGAACGTATCTAGATATTATCTTCAAAAGTAACATATATTTTTTTAAGAGCTTAAAAACTTCAAATGTTTAAGGGAGATTGTAAGAAATCGGTATAAGTTCGGGCAGCGGCGGCTTAAATACTTCAAGTTTTAAAGCTCTTAAAAAATACGTTATTCTTGAAATAAAATATTAAATCTACACATTCTCCACTACGAAACGCAATTATATGAAATTCCACCGATAGAAAAAAATTGCGAAGTGTGCTCCGAAAATTATTAAAAACACGTTTTTTTCAGTTATTTTACAATTTGTGTGTATGAAAAAATTCACAATGTTTTTTTTAAATGCTATTTTAGACAATCCCTACTAGATTTTTACTCTATTTTAAACGAGTCGTGTTTTATTAAACATTTTCACAATTTTCGCTTGAATATTATCGTTTTTAATATTAGCGCGCTCTCTCTAGCGTGCATATTTACATATCTCTCCATCTTCTTCTTTTTGACCGTGTACCTACACCGCGCCTTTTCAAATTAATAATTTTTTTCAAGTTTGTTCTTCTTTTCCAGGCAAATGATATTAGTCCATTGCAACAAAGATTCTATTCCGTTATGAATGATGAAGGATCTGTAATAAATGTGAGTATCTTTTTATTTGAAAAGAAAAGTTACAGTTTAAATAATTTAAACATCATTGAAGAAAAAAATATCACTAGTAAATCTGAAAGAAATCTGAAACCGAAAAAACGCTTAATGCGAATATCGTCTGATAAACGCTTCAGTTCCACTGACACGGACAGTTACGACAGATAATCAGATAAAAAACATTCAATAATACAATTAAAAAAATAATTATTAAAATTATCCTTAAAAAATCCATACGACCTCTCACTGATTTTAAAATATTTTGAATGTTGAAAAAAAAATTTGGATTTTGAAAATTTTTGAGATTTTGGATTTTGAAAAAAAAAATTTGAATTTTGAAACTTTTTGGATTTTGTAATTTTTTGGATTTTGGAATTTTTATTGGATTTTTGCGGAATTCAATATTCCATCTATCACATAACTGTTTAATGCTGGTGCTCACTGTGAAATTTTTTTATTTTTTTTATTTCATTTTCTGAAAGATACATTTGTTAAAAATGCTCTCACTGAAAGTTTTAGAGTAATTCGTAAAATTGACGGAGATACAGCATTTTATGTGAAACCGTTTGAAAAAATGTTATGTGTACCTATGTTGAATTATCCTTCAGCTAAATTTTGAACGCGTTTTCTCGAAACTGCTTTTTTCAACCTGGTTGACAACACATTAAAAAAACTATACACCCGATTTACACGCACCAAGTCTTAAACTGTTCGAACATCCAGTTTCTATGGCACCACCTAGGGATTTTTTTTTTTAATAAAGGGCACCTTCAATTTTTTTTTGTATTAACGATGAAAATTTTCTGGGTCCGCCATTTTTTTTAGATATTAATATTCACTTACATGGTGCTATAAACCTGTATGTCTTCTTTTTTTTACAGTTAATACCGCACAAGAGTCTCAACTGCTCCCGTCTGGAGCCAGTGAGACTATGACATCCCCAATCGGGGTATGTTGTGAGGCTGAAGGTAGTGGGGAGGGGAAGGAGATAGGGAAGAGGAAGGTGGGGAAGTATCTGGCTATTCAGATCTGGTCACTAAATACGGCTAAAGCCATTTCAAGCCACGATTTCGACCACGTTTCAATACTGAATGGTGGTCTTACACCAGGGCGATACTGATAGTATCTTCATATTCAAATATACTATTTATTATTTTAAATGAATAAATTGTGAAATACCACAAATTAATCAAATAAAATTTATTTGCGCACGCCGGGTTCGAACCCGCGACCTTCAGATTGTGAGTCGAGAGTCTTGCCTCGGGACCATGGAGGCCGTCAGACTAGTCATAGTCAAACATGTCTAGTTTATAAATAAATTTTTATTTTATTTTTCTGATTTTATTTTTTATCGCTTAATGACTGTCAACCACCGAGCAGCAAGGGTGAAAACGGTGTACACCATAAACCGTACTTTAGATTCATGTCTAAAAATTTGTATACAGTCTTCTACATATTATATTGACTATAAGTTTTAATTTAAAAAAGTACATTCATCGTTTGCTTGAAAATAGTTACGAAAAATACACCCTCTTACCGCCCACGCACGTCTTATATCAAATTTAAAATTTTTGATTTGAACATTAGATCGCATTGGACATATTTTAGATGCTTTAAAGCAGATAAAACACATATTTGCTTTGAAATAATCGAATTTTTTTATTAGTCTTTTTATAAAGCCAGAAAAAAATAAAGTTAACTTTTTAAAGCAAAAAATCAGTACATCAGGCTAGTTGTAAATATGCAACAAGGTTACCGAAACTACTTGATTGTTGATTCTCTAGCATTAAGGAATGTTTTCTTAGCGTTAGGTTTTTTGCTATATTACGTCGCGTCGGCAGGAACGTGAAATATATTACGCGGCGTGAAAGCGTTTTCCTAGTGTATTTAGTCGGCAAACCGACAACGCGTCAGTTTCACAAAATGGAGATTTGCGCAGGAAGAGGAAGATCGTCGCAATGTTACTAAAAGAAATTATGGATGATCATCAGGAAGATCGGGTCTTTCTTCAAGGTATTTTTAAACTCCGGATCTTTCAAATCATAGAGTATCGCATGATTCTGTAGAAACTCAATTAAACGTTTGTCCTTGTCGGAAGAAAACTTCACTCTCGGCAATTTGGCAGTACTTTGTGACATTTTGAAACCCTCAAGACACTGAAAATGCACTAGCATTAAAAAAACAATGGCGGAGAGAGAGCGAAAAACGCTGCGTACAACGCAAAAGACTCCTCCGGAGGTAGTCGGGTCTATCGCGTCGGCGCAATACATTCCACACCGGCGTGATGCGTTGTCTAGGAAAACACGTCCATTCAGTTTCTTGGAAAGAGTTATCAACATGAAACGCTCGGCGTATCACGTCGTCCACGGCGCAAAAAATCTGTCGCTAGGAAAACATACCTTTACTGTGTATTTACTTACCACGGAAGTATGGCAGGGTGTTGGTTATCCATGAAATGGTAAACGGGGCAGCAGTACCCATAACCGCCTGCCAAATTATCAGATCACCTACTTAGCATTATTTGTTATTTTTATAATACTTCTCCCATAAGAAAGTTGAAATAACTCCTGGCTAAGAGTTATTTCAACATTCTTTATTGAAATCTGAGTTCTGCTAAATTTTCTGTAATAAATATCTGACAAATAAATTATTGATTTCCATTTTGTTTCCCGCTTTCAGCTAGACATGTTCTCCCTGCAAATGCTGCACCAGCGTCTGGGGTTCACTGCTGGAGGCTTCTCAGTGGACCTGTCCAGTCTTCTCACCATAATGGCCACTGTGACAGCCTACCTGGTCTTCTTCATCCAGTTTGAGAAGACCGCCTGGTACCAGAAAGCGCACGCGAATCAAAGCCAGCAATGACATTTACATGTTACGTCAAACCACCGTACACCATGGCAGTCTTTTAATTTGATACTGATTTCACAGTGGACCTACTTGGATTTTTCTCCTGTGTATAATAAGCAATATATAACTCTTAAGGGAAAACTTAAAATAATTCACAATCTGCTCCATCATAGATGGCGGTATTCTAAGTCTATTCTAAGGCATTCTAAGTATTTTTGAAAAAAAAAACCTTTTGCAAGTTATGCTGTAACATATTAAGATTAATTGTTTGTTTGCGCCCATAAAAACACATTATGAATATGAATAAATGGTTTTGTCCGTATAAAAACCCAATTATTCCAAGAAAGGCATGCATAATATGCAATATTTGAATAAATCACCTGTACAATACAATATTCTGATAGTATTATTATCTTAATGACTGTACAGTTTAGGATTGTTGTAAACGGAAGTGGCGCCCTCTGTTATTTTCAAAAAGAGCCGTTGAAATTTTCAAACCGCACCCCCTATACAGAATACAAATATTTGACTAAATGTTAAATTTCTCAACTTTTACATAGTTTCCCGACCTTTTTTCGGACCTAATTTATTATTTTTTTATGATAGATATTCAAAAATTTTAGGAGATAATTTCTGGGATAAAAAATTTTCCAATTTAAAACAAATTTCAGCAAACAAAAGACAAAATTTTTTATAAGAATTTACCGACCCATTTTCCTACCAATTTTCCGATTTTTTTCCAAATTTCCTAGAAGATTTTTTTTTAATAAAATTTTTCTACATCAAGAATTTCCAAATTTCGCGTAATTTAAAAAAAAATTTCTTCTTAGAAAAACTGTTTTTTCAAAGAATTTTTTTCGGAAAAATTAAGTTCTGCAGTATCAATGATTTTCCGAATTTCCGAACTTCGAATAACAAAATCAATTAGATCTAACAAAAATAACGTTTTCCAAAGTCAAATATAAAAATTGTCAAAGAAAAAATCAAATTTACGAACCCTACTTCATGTACGACGGTATTCCTGTCACGGTTGTTTTATCCCTGTGACTTTGCTGCCACTGGATCGCCTGATATTATTTTTCAAAGGAACATACTATTTTCGGAATCAGTTCCTATGGCTTTTATAAAATTCTAATAATGGAGCTGTGCCCAAGGTTTGTAGAAAATGTATTAGAAGGTTAGTTCATCGAGATTGGCTAAAATTCTTAATATTCTTACATATTGAATATTAATGATTTTTTTTTTATTTTTTATAATGAAATATAATGAATAAACAATTTTATTTAGGAGGGCGCCACGTTGTTCAAATGGCAATACTAAAAATGTAATTCATGGTGGAAACGTAAAGCTGTGTAACCTACATTTTTGTAAAAAATCAAAAAGGAATAAAAGTGAAAAAAAAATTTTTCGTTGTAATAAATACCCACTGATCTCAAAACTAGAATTGCAAATAGGTATATTATACCTTTGCAATTTTGTGTTAACATAATGAAGAATAACGATATTAATAATAATAATAATAATAACGGTAATAACTCCCTTCACGAGTTAACGTCAATCAAAATGAACGAAAGAAATGAGAATGACACAGGTGACAAGCGGAATATTTCAGGGGAATTCCCATCCGAGCAATAGTTAGAGCTAGGAACGAAAATAAAACAACAGAATTCTTGGGGAATCCCTGACCTACTGAGCCATAAAGCTACGAAAATATAAATAACATACCGTGTTCATGTGTAAAATATTTTTGTGGCAATATTCTACTTTTGTAATTTTTTTCCACGGTCGGGTGTCACCCCCCATCGGGTGACACCCGGCGCGGGCCGCCCCACCGCCCCCCTCTATCTACGCCATTGAATGTAACCTATATTTGTCTTGCATGAGTTTCCCCAAGACGTTATTCCGTATCTGATAATAGATTCCGCTAGTGACAAATCGATTATTGTTAACGTACTTATGGGCATAAAATATTTAATTTTGTAAATTCGCCCCGCAATAGTTTGTAGCCGTACAATGTATTTAATGCAACATAAATTAAACCGAAATAAGTAAAATCTGATCATGGATAAAGATACAAGTTTTTTTTACATCAACTCCACACATCTTTGGGAATGCTGTGCGGAGGATCTTATTTAGAAGATGGGGTTATGAATACGGAACATGGGTCTTGAAGAAACCTTTGTTGTAGGAGGGAGGAAACACGAAATTTTTTCCACAGCAGAACTGCAGAACTCAAGTCTTTCGGTAACAAGAAAAATTTCAGCCTTAATATCAAAGTTGGTGATAATTGCCTCGAAAAGAAAATGAGCACAAAATATTTGGGCCTGATCGTAGATTCCCAACTCTCGTGGGATCTCCACATAAATCATGTAAAGGAGAAAATTATTCCCATAACTGGTGTACTTTATAGACTCCAAGGATTACTAACTATTCCTTTACTAACATCAGTCTACTATGCCATGGTACATTCACACCTTTCCTATCTCTGCTGTATCTGGGGATTTGCCTCAAAGAAATTGATAGCTGATCTGCAGGTGGTTCAAAATCGTGCTCTCAGAAATGTTTTTGCACTTCCATGGGACACCCATGTCAGAGACATCTATTCAGTTTCCGGTATTCTTCCAATCACAATCCTTCCTAAATATGAAATCACAAGCACCATCCTACAAATTACTTAACAATCAACTCACACTAATGTCAAGCCACTTTACAATCATGACATCCACCCTCATAATACTCGAAATAGCAATAAAATCCGCGTACCTCAAACACATACTACAAAATATGGGATAAAATCTCTGAACTACATTGCTTATACACTATATAATTGGCTTCCAGATATGTACAAAGGAATCCAGCAAAATAAAAAGATTCAGAGTAATGCTTTAAAAGAATATTTTTTAAGTAGGTACGTTTAAGGATGAAACTATGTAATTTTCTTGTCATATTCAATTATGTCTTGTTTCCTTTTCTCGTCTTTTCTTTTTAATTTTGTTGGAATCATCCATGATGTATAAACTTGTTCCTTTTTTCTTTAATTGTTTTCTATTGTTGTTTGTTCTACCTAACCTGTCTTTATTTTTCGTCTATATTTTAAGTGAAATTTATATTTTTTTTATATCTAAGTTCCTATGTAAAATTGTTATTTCCTCCCACCTATGAAATTGTATGTTCCTCCTGACCTAAAATGAGTTCTGTAACTCATCGGGATTGCCCCGGCAAGAAATAAAAAAACAATAAAAAAAGACGTGTCGCAAAACGACCCGTTCTCATGAGATAATTAATGTTAACCAATTATACGTGTTAGGCGCGCGTTTATCATATTTCTCGACTATGCACCGGTGTCGAAGGGATAAATGCCACTAGTTCCTGGGGGTATCTTCCATTAAAATACCGGTAAAACAAGGACAGCATTCCCACATGACGCCTGCACTCTAAAAGAATGCAATCCGTTTGTTAAGACAGGATAGTCTATCTCTATCAAATAATGAACAGCCCGTTTCTGCACTGAGTCAAGGAAGTCGAGACTTTTCGTCTCGTATGTACAGTCAGGTTCGCGTTTATTTTATTATAATGACTCTTATTGTCTATGAAGTGATGTCAATGTTTGTCTGTGGCCCAATTTGACGTTTACTGTTGACACAGCCGACACCGCGGACCGCTGACAGATGACATGTGCAATATACTAATACTTGCTGAGTGACAGTGGCAGTCAGAGACGGAGGAGTGCAGGGGCTAGGCAGACCATAAGATGAAGAGACGCGAGCGATGGCAAGAGACAAACTCATTCAGAGGAAGATATACGACTTGCTGTCCAACAGGCCGCTCATGGCATTCGTCACTGTCTTCCTATTCGTTCTGTGCATCTTCCAAATATATGGGGTGAGATTATTGTGTCCTTTTCTTTATGAAATCATTTATCATAAACACGTTGTGTGCACATTGCGCATTTAAATAACGATATACTATCTTCCTCTTCGTTCTATCCTTCTTCCAATTGCATTATGGGGTGAGCTAATTGGCATTTGGTGAAATAATTATATCCTTTAAAACAATAGAGTCTAGCTTATATTTCATTAGAAAACACGTTGTGGCAGATTTGCTCATTTTTATTTATTTACTAATTTGTAAGAGGCAAACAGCTTATAGGTATGTAAAAATATAGAGATACATTATACATATACAAGTTAAATAAAGTCAAGCCAAAAAGGTCTCCTATGTTAGAGTTACTTGGTGATGGAGCTTTATTATAACTTAAAATTAATTTTAGGTGAGGAGGAGGAGGAAAATAGGATAAGGATAGGAGATGCTCCCGATACGTTCCACACTCTTGTATTAATTTTTGATCGTACGCGTTACTTCTATTCGGTATTTCTGAAGGGTATTGTTAAAGATGTCTGTATTGTAAAATTTTGTATTTTATTGCGCACATATAGGGGGAATTGGAGAATTTTTTCTAATGTTAGTTCTACTTGTGGGCAAACGAAACAAATTGGATTGTCTTGTTGATCTTGTCGGAATATGAATTTTTATTAAGTTGGTAAGCTCTGGCGAGTCCAGGCCATTATTCAGAATTTTAAATAATAAGGTTTGGTCAAAAATTAAACGTTGTGTGTAAAGGGAGTTGAAGTTCCCCCCCCCCCCCCCCCCCCCCCTTGTCAGCAAAAGTAAGCAAAACTCTTACCCTCCCCCTCCCATGCTTACATAAACATTGGTACATGCATTCAATGTGTTCTGGTTTCTTTATTGATTCATGAAAAGAAGTTATAACTGTAGTAATAAGGAATATACATAGACATATGAATATACCTATACCTGCCCTAAGTGATAAAAAGCGTATTATTTCCCCCTCCCCATACCGGTTCCATTTGGAATTTGGAACCAGCTGGGCTCACAAATGGCCTCGAGCGAAACTAAAAAATGTGACGTCGTCTTTCTTGTGCGAACCAGCGTCGAGCTTTCATCGGAACATTTTACGAAATAACACGGCAAAAATGGTGGCTTGTTCTATGAATATGTGTAAAAATAGAAATGAAAAAGAGAATAAACCCAATTGTCGTATTACATTCCATAAGAAAGCATTATTTTAAACTTATTAGATCATAAAATATGTTTTGTATTAATAACCATCTATTCACCATAACAAATGTCGGCGTTTCTCAAGTGTGCTCGTCGCTGTTTACTGGGGTAAGTAAATCATGAAACATCTGTAAAAGTGTCTTAACTAAACACGGCAACAAAATATTCGACTCTGAAAACAGGTGAACTTTACTTTGCCGTATTTGGACTTCGCAAATTTGTTCATAACGTGGCGAGCAATTTGCGCTCCCATGTAAAAAGGTCTATTCATTCACAAGCAGATTTTACTTTTGAGAACTAAATGGTGATATTGTAATGTGAGAGGCCTATATACTGTCAGATTGATTTATTGACGAATCACATATCTCACAGTCATCTTCCCCCCTTCGCGACCTGCTGCAGTTGGTTTGTACCCCTCACCTGTCTGTTCTCGTCTAGGTATAGTCTATGGGAATATATGAATATAGGAATAATTTGCCCGCTTTTAAACTTGCCGGATATCGAGGCTTTATCTCACATTTTTATACCAATACAAAACTTAATACCGCCGGAGTAACATTATTTTTTGTTATGATACTTTTTTATGATTAAAAACGATGTGTTATATATTAACTAATATTAACACATACACAGTATATTATGATACAAGAATTGATATGATATAAATATGTGTAAACAACAAGTGTTCTCATTCATTGAACCCCGAATGCCCCACTTTTAAGTCTTGTGTGCTAATCACATAAATGTATTTTATATTTGTTGTAAGCAAAGACAAGACTCTGAAATGTTGGATTAATTCAACTCGATTTAGATAATGTTTATAGTTATCATAAATAAATTACCTTCTAATCTTTTTATCAATATTTGTACATCATTAACACTATCATTAATATACCTATGCTGGTTGGATATTGGTAATATTTACTATCAGCTTCAAACACATGCAATTAACCGGTTAGAAATTCAGAAAACTGTCAACATTGTGATAATTAAAAATATCTCCAACCAATTACTCAAATATTTTTGACGGTCCATCCGGGCTTAGTCAGACATCTCCTAATACTTAGTTTTGAGATAATGAGGAAAGGCAATATTCAAATGCTCATCATAAATCAAGTTGTTTGTTTCTATATTTTATATATTAAACTTACTTAACCACTCTGACCCGTAAGCGTGTTTACACGGCAATATAACAATTGCACTCAAGTACAATAAGCGTGTTTTCACGTTAACCCGTGTGTTCTCACAGAAATTGTTATAACTGTGTTATTGTTCTAGTGACAACCCTATAACAACAAGTATTAGATCCACATTGAAATAAGCTTCACATTTGTATTCAAAGTTGTTCATAGAAGTACATAAAAAAGACTTATTTTGTAGAAACAGTTTTCATCTGCTAAATTGCCTACGCGCCGTTAGACATTGTTAATTTTTTTATTAAATGTTCTTGTATGAAATAGTAAAAAAGTGAGGAGATAAAATTGTTTACTATACATTAATACAATAGAATAAGTATTTTTCTTTACATAATCCTTGATTTTAGTACCGTTTTCACATTAAAACATCATGTGAGTCATTTTTACAATTTTTTTAATGTTTGCATTCAAAATTTTAATATTTACAAATGATAATATTTACTTGTATTATAACAATTTGTAAGCATATTTTATAACCTTTCAAAAACAGATTTTAGTATTCGGCTACTTTCAGAAATGTTTCATTTATAGATCTTTAATTGCGAAGCGGAAAAATATCATAAAGTTTTTATAAATCTGACAGTTCGTTTAAGACAAAAAACTTGCACAATCGCAAAATATCAGAGTGGTTAATAAAGAAATTGTTTCTCCCTGTGTGTCCTTTCCTATTCGTCCCGTTCCCCTTCCGCCTCCCCTTCCCCCCTCATGTCCCCTTCCCCTCACGCGTTCCCCTCCATCTTCCTCGCCTTCCCTCTCCCGCTCTCCCTTCCGTGTTCCGTATATTCAGTCCCAGTACATTCAGTTTTTAAACACCTATTACATTTTTTTAATTCAAATTTTCGTTTTTCATATATTACAAACAGTCATTTTTGTATATTATAAGAACAATAAATAAAATTTGGTCCCTAACACAGGTACCTGTTTAAAATACAAACATTTTCTCAAAATGTCACTCTCAAATTGTGACATTTTTGACAATTTTGTAAGAGTTTTTGTAATATTTGTCGTGAGGTTGTAATAATCCAGAAACCTTCGCGAGGGTAGAAGGAAGGAATTTTGAAAGTGTCAAACATTTCGTATGCTTAATAGAGCAATACATAAACAACTTACAAGCACAAAAGCGATCATATTTTGTTTTTTCTATATTATATAGATATGCTACAAAAAAACACCAGGAAGCTTAATGATCCGGTTCATTAGTACGACATTTTGAAATATCCTACTAGTGACCCAGAAAACAAAACATCATCATTTTGTTTAATTTACTACAATTTTTGTGCATTATAATTGATTTGGTGGTGTTTATGAGTAATCTTGAGTATTGTACCAGATGGAGGGTACACTTTTACATTTAATTGCATACTCAACTCAAATTTCGATTTTTCGGAGATGTCTGATATATACCAAACAAACACATCATTATTATCAATAACATTGAAGAAATAGCTCAAATATAGACTATTTAATTTTGCAATAGTCAAATATTGTCGGGGTATTCACAGCCCGGGAATGTTAGTCTCTCTTTTTTCTTTTTTCAATAATATCCATTGATGTTCTCAGATCTACGTGCTGTCCTCGGGTGGAATGGTGGCCTCGCTGTGCGAGCGGGCCGGTTGCTCTGCACAAAGGGGAGGGGTGGACATGTGGGGGGGCGAGCCGGTGGACGTAGTCTACACATGGGTCAACGGCTCCGACCCTGCATGGCTACAGGAGCTGCGCGCACTGGCCGGCGGGAGGGATGACATTGATCCCTCGCGATATGATGACAAACAAGAGTTGAAGTATTCACTGAGGTTAGTTTATTTTAGACAATATTAGCGAACAAGGCTTTTCTGTTTTATTAGACAATAAATAAAAATAAAAAGATACAGTCACATCTAGGACACAAACCCAGGACCTTCGCCTTGCCGGGGCGCAGCTCTATCAACTGAGATGATGCGTCCTTATCCGATTCAGTCATTTTTAACTGTACATACTTCGACTAAGAACTACCAACATTATCTTCATTTTCTTAAAGCATGTTTTTTGGCTGCTATCTTTGTGTATGATTTATGAAAAGCAATTGCAAGCCATATACAATCACACAAATTTGACAGGCGATTACGTATGGAATTGATTCCGCATCCACAAAAGATACAGAATCGCTCTTCTGAGATATCAAACTTTAAGAAGCCGAATTCTCATAATCTATTTAACAATTTGCGATTTCAAGGTTTAATTTTGTTTAAAGTATTTCAGTTTTTTTAAAGTCAAAATATTGCTATATATCTGCTCTATTTTGGCCCGGAGTTATGTTTGGTTTTATGATAGGTTAGTACCAAACCAAGTAGGAACGATTTGATTAGTATTATGGAAGGCCAGTAGGTACTTATTTTCAAGCATTTCAAATGCATTATTTGTTCTATTCAAACAAAACAAATGAATAGAGTTTTTTCATTTGTTTTTGTAAAAGTAAAATTTTCAGCGTCTTCTATTGTTTTACCTCGCAATGAGAACAACCATATTTTTGTGTGATATAATTTGCCCGTTTTATCTGAAATACTCATAGTTGTCGGTGGTGATTTGTTTATTGAAAATAGTATAATAAATCGATTGATAATCGAAAAATACTTTTAATTGCCCTAGTCCTAAAACTTTTACATTTGGTATAATATATCAAAATATTCAATTAGAACGTGATCCTATCTTGGAGTGGCATCAGGAAAATGTAGTTAGAACCCTTGGCAATTAATTATTATGCCCTAGCTGGTTGCATATGGTTTAATCTGCACATTTAAGTATGTTCTAAAATGATAAGAATATGTCTGATTTAAATATTTTCTTTAAAAATATGTTGAACTAAATACTTTTCTCAAGACTCAACCTCAAAATCAGAAATCGGTAAATAGATTATGAGAAATCGTCTTTGCAAACTTTGACAAACAAAACAAACATACATATCTACAAACAAACATATCTCAGATCAAGGTAAAGTAAAGTTGAACGATTTGTGGTGAAGATTTCGATTTTGACATGCTTTTGGTATGAGCGCCGCTGTGCCATTTACTGTAACGGTGAACGATGTTGTCAACACTTTTATTGCCGTTTCATGCTAATAATGGCACATGGCCCATTTCCCAGTATCTACGTTTATTGTTTCTCACACTCTATCCACTTTGGCAGGTCCCTGGAGTTGTATGCGCCGTGGGTGCGCCACGTGTACTTGGTGACGGCGGGGCAGCTGCCGTGGTGGCTGGACGCCTCTGCTCCTCGCCTGACTCTGGTGGCACACTCCGACATCATGCCCGCGCAGTTCCTGCCCACTTTCTCCAGCCCCGCCATCGAGTCTTTTATACATAAGTAACTACCATTCATATTCACCATTCACTTGTTAGCTGAACAAAACTATAAAATAATAGGTTAATTTAGTTCCTTTTTTTTTTCAACTTTTCTTAAATGTTGAAAAAAAACATATGCTTCTATTTGATATTTATATTGTGGGATATATTTTGTGTTTGTGTTTTGTAGAATTCCCGGCCTATCAGAGCGCTTCTTGTACTTCAACGACGACATCTTCCTGGGCAGCCCGCTGTTCCCCAGCGACCTCTACACCCCGTCAGATGGCTACGAGCTCTACACGGCGTGGAACGTGCCCGAGTGTGCCGTGGGCTGCCCGTGGTCCTTCCTAGGTATGCACTTCTCGTCACTACCTCTTCTGTATGCATCAATTCATAGATTAGGTATAAATAATAAAAGCGATAAAAGACAGGGCATGGAAGTGTGCTGACTGTTGCCGAACTGCGAAGAGTATTAGTTCGGTATGTAGATAGAACCTAAGGCTGGGAGCCGCTTTGCGTAGTGCGACTTGCAGTAGTTTGGCCGATAGCCTTCTCTTGTGATATGATATGAATGTCTGTTGTTCGGTTTCAATGATGCTAGTTCTTCTGAGTGCGTAGTATTCTCCTAATATCTATATTCTAAAAATTGTATGTGTTGCTAGGTGATAAGTCCTGCGACAGCGCCTGCAATGTAGCAGCCTGCGAACACGATGGGGGTGACTGCCAGGGACCCCCGCAGCGCCACTACGGCCTCGGCAACGCTCCCCTGTTGCCAGACGACTACGACAGCCCCTTCTTCGATGAGGAGGAGCGATTGGACGCTGACGCCAGTGTGGGGCGCTACCCGGGGTTCGATGAGCCTCCTTTCAACTCCAAGGTGATTCTCCTTCCCTTATCTTTGAGATTTTTTTCTTTTAAAGAATATAATATTGAAACAATAGTAATGGTTACTATAACTCTGATATGGTATTTTTAAGCGAAACATTAGTTAGTATTGCGGGTAAGGTCAAATGTCTGTTCTTTCATAGTTAAA
Source organism: Glyphotaelius pellucidus (assembly GCA_936435175.1). Classification (NCBI taxonomy): domain Eukaryota; kingdom Metazoa; phylum Arthropoda; class Insecta; order Trichoptera; family Limnephilidae; genus Glyphotaelius; species Glyphotaelius pellucidus. The sequence goes on from OW386560.1 coordinate 12,878,337, forward strand.
CTAACTTGAACATGATCTTAAATAACCCTGTCTTACCGAATGGGGTAATGCACAACCCCCAAACAAAAGTTTGTGCGTTATCTAAGTTTTTTTCATCACTTGCTCTATAATTTGGGTAATCCTAGAAAAACTACAAATTTGATAATTGTTTGAAATTTTAAAATAATCGTCCTTTACTATTTTTTAAGATATTTAATTATTTCTATCCATTTCTGAGAATTTCTCCATCCCCCCTTAACATATTTAAATAAGTTTTGATTTTGGTTTCGACCAAAACAAGAACCGAAGCCGAAATTCGGTTTCAGTTTTGGCTGAAAACTAGTTTCAACTAGAAATTGAGCTCTTTTACAGAATAACAGTGTCATGTGAAAAATTGAGTTCTGAGATAAAGGCTATTAAATAACACCGTTCTTCAATAACACTGTTCTTCAACAATGCTGTTCTTCAATAACACTGTTCTTTAATAACGCTGTTTTCCCGCATACAGGCTCAATTACTGTCTCTTAAATAGTGAATTTATTATGCTGGTATTTTTTTTATTCCTACAAAACCTTTTAACATATCCTTTTAATGTAAAATACATGGGGTATCTCAGTGACCATGTTGAAGATTAACTTAACACTTTTCCGCTCTGACATATCCTAAATAATAAATAGTTTTTATTTTTATTTGTAACAGATAGTTCAGGCTCGGCAGCATGAAGACCAGGATCTGCTGGACAGTCTCCGCCCCGAGCCAGGACTCGACTCCCGCGAGACCAGGCTGGTCAAACGGGAGACGGAAGATGATTTCTGGACACCCATAGACGCCACTGGGGACATGGTCCATTACAAAAATACCATGAGAAGTTTGAAGAGCTTTCGAGAAAGCGAAAGCAGTTCCAAAGAAGAGATTAAACATATAAGTGACTTAAAGTTAAATTCGAGTGACTTAACATTAGGTATAAGGGACTCGAAGTTAAATTCAAGTGAATTGAAGTTAAACAGTTCACTTAAAAAGCCAGATATCAATGACTTAAACTTAAGCAATGATGCCATAAAATATGCTAGGACATTAGGAGATGGTACAACAGATGACATACCAAATATAAGTGACTTAAAATTAAATATTAGTTACTTAGAGTTAAAAGGTTCATTTAAAGAGCAGCATACCAATGACTCTAATTTAGGAAGTGATGCAGATAAAAGTAATTTAGATATAGAAGGTTTTAGAGCTTTGGTAGATGATGAAACTATGGATGAGAAAGATGAATTTGAGGTGCCCCTAGATCACCCTACTGGAGGCACGGCCATCCATAAAATCACCATGAGGAGTTTGAAAGGTTTTAGAGAAAGCCAAAGCAGATCCAAAGAAGACATTGAGAAGTTGAATATAAATGACTTAAAACTAAATATAAGTAGCTTAAAGTCAAATAATGCACTTAAAAGGCTAAAAGCCAATGACTTAGATTTAAGAAATGTTGTTCTTAAGAATAATTTAGTCAGAAGAGATATTAGGACATTGGGAGATGGTACTGCTGATGAGATACCAAATGTCAATTCTCGATTAGGTCAGGCTGTACCAAAAAATTTATTAGATAAGAATAATTTAGATGCTAGAACACTGGGAGATGGTAAAGCAAAGATTCCAGATATTAGTGACATAAAATTGACTGGTGAGAATGACAATTATTCTCAATTAGGCAAAGAAGAACCAAAAAAATTGTTTAAAAAGTCAACAGAAAACTTAGTAGAAAAAAATGATTTAGACATTAGAACATTTAGAGATGGTGTACCAGGAGAAATAAGAGACTTAAAGCTGGTAAATGTTGAGAAAGACAATAATTCTCAATTAGGTCGAGAGGTGCCGAAAAATTTGTACCAGTCTTCAGAAAACTTGATGGAAAAGCTGAAGAGAGCTGCATCGATGGATAAGTCTAACGTGAGCAAAGCGGTCAACCACTTCAACAAGAGTTATTTGAAAGCCGATAAGAAATCGCGACAGAAGAAGAGCACATATGAAGAATTGGTGGACGATTCGGAACCCGGTGATGAGCGTAAACTGGCTATGTATGCACGGTCGCTGATCTACACCAATAAGCTCTTGAATAAAGAGTTTGGTTTCCAGAATAGGAAGGTAAGAGCAACTTTTATTTTTATGTGGTACCTCACAAGAGAACTGTTCGGAACTAAAGGGGTGAAATAATTCAATCAAAGCATCACTCTCTAGCTAACCATCATGCCATTTCTTTGCAGGGGTAGGCAGAAAGAGCCTCTTGTAGGGCACATGCACTGATACTTGGTATCAACTAGTCTAGTTTATTGTCTTCCTCACTCTTCTGTTTTTCATTTGATCATACCATCTCCCTACTTCTTTTATCATTCACTTTCATGTTATATTTATTCTCCTGCCACTCCTGTCTTCGTTCGTCCGTTCAACATGTCCAAACCATCAAAACGTCCCTTTCTTAATCTTGTTCACAATACTTTCTTTGACTAAGAATGGTGGAATGCTGATCCTGTACGAGCTCTACTTCTGCTTTGTCCTGGACTCCTGCTAAGGCACGCTGAGTCACGAGGAACATTGAAGAAGATCACAAGAGTTTGCTAGAAATGTGGTTTTGCATAAATGTGGCAAAGAATTAATATTTAAATTTAAACCAGGTGCCGGCGCATGTCCCGTTCCTTCTAGAGCGCAGTGTGCTGGAAGCGCTGCATGCACGCTGGCCCACGTATGTGGCGGACACGGCGCGCAATCGCTTCCGCCGCCCCAACGACCTGCAATACGCCTTCGCCTACTACTACTTCCTGATGAACGAGAGGAGGCAGCTGACCATCCAGCAGATCTTTGACAAGTATGACACCGATAAAAGCGGGTGAGTTAAAATGAAATTCTAAATGTAGGTATAGTATTTTCCAATATTTATGTTGGGGTGTTTCAAACCCCATCGCATTTAATGACCAGAATGACAATCAGCGGCATTTCGAATTTTTTAATAATCCCCGTTTAACACCGATTCTCGATACGGCATTTGATCGAATTGTGATCAGCCGACAAGTATAATAACCATGACCAAAAGTACTACTGAATCTGAAAATTTTAAATGAAATTTTAATTTAACATTCACAACTTTTAGCAGGTCATACACAACTTTTAGCAACCTCCGTAAATTAATGATGTTACAGCAGTCACCCTAGCAGTCCATTTCGCTATGTTGTACCTCACAGCCCATTACAGCAGTTGCCTTAGCAGCTTTTCCGCTACAGTGTACCTGTCAACCCATTACAGTTGCCTTAGCAGCCCATTTCGCTAAGTTGTACCTTATAGTCCCTTACAGCAGTTGCCTTAGCAGCCCATTTGCTACTTTGTACCTTTCAATCCATTACAGCAGTGGCCTTAACAGCCCATTTCGCTAAGTTATATCTTTCAACTCATTACAGCAGTTGCCTTAGCAGCCCATTTCGCTAAGATATGTCCCTCATATTAAATAATGATTAAAATTATGCTTAGGTATTGTAATGTATATGCATAATATAAAGCATATATTATAATTGGCTGAAGGGTTAACATCGGAAGGCTAGTCGATGCCGGGACCTTCGTTTCCCTCTCGGAGGGTATCAGATCTAGATAAAGACAACTTATGGCTTTGATAGTGACTGATGAGAATGTAGTAATAACGAATATGATATTTCCCCTACATCCTTCTATTGGTTGATTTTAGGACGTGGTCGGATCGCGAGGTGCGCACGGTGCTTGCACGAGTGCGTGGGCTGCCCCTCACGGCAGAGGCGGTGCGCGCTCTAGAGGCGGCCGCACGCTCTTGCGACTCAGAGGCTAACCGGGCTCACCCCACTCCTCCTGCTGAGAGGTATCTCGACTCTGATATGGTAAGACATAAATAAAATAGAAACAAGGGATATGGGCCAAGAATTATTATTAGTATGAAACGGCACACATAAAATTGTTGCCAAAGCCATTCACCCATACTACTGCAAAACGTATCTCTGCGCAGCGGCGTCCCGCTTTTATTTCTACCGACATATAAAACGCATAGCTTTCATTGTATAGCCGCTTTAATTATTGTCCATGCAGATTGGTCATAGCTCTATGCTTCCATGCTGTTTAAAACCTCCCAAATGCCAAGGAGGAAACGACGTAAATTTCGCAAAGTTTTGACTTTGATGTAATATTTTGTGGGTTTATTTTGTGCTATCGTATATTATATTTACCCAAATACATTCCTTGAACAATAAACTATGCATAAAAACAACATTACTTGCATTTATTTGATAAATTTGTAGGTTTATCGATCTTTTTCACGACTACGACGCTAGTAGTTTGAAAGCTCAAATCCCGGGTAAAATGAAGGGTCGATGTCATAGACAAATTTAATAAAAATTATTCCGAGTGGCTAGGTGTATTTAGGATACCTTATAAGTCAAGAACAAGAATGCCCCAAGCGATTTTGACCTTGTCCTTCATACGTTTTCTTTATACATAAGGGTTAAAATCGCACATTCGACAATTGACCTGATCAAAAGATCACTAATTTTAATTTCAAATGAAATTGTGATCACACGTTAAAACAGTTAAACATACAAGGTCAGAGGAGCCTCAATTCCAAAGATTTTGTTCCTCGCAGAATTAAATTTAAAGAGTGCGATTACAGGTTTACATAAATGTTTTTAAATTTCTTCTTTATAGTTAGTGCATAGGTATCCGTTTTTTGTAAATTTAAGTAAATTTTAATAATAAACACACTCCATTTCAAAATAAGTATTCGAAATTTATTTACAACTTTCTTTTGACTTTGCACTTTTTTAACGCTACGCTGAATTTGATCTACACGGCTTGGTCCTACCACACCTTACTTTATGGGACGTAAAAAAAAATTCACTGCTCAAACTACCTTCCCATCTACTACCGTCTTTCGTCCCTTTATCCTAATCCTATATTCCCCCTCCCTCCCATCTCCTACAACCATTGACCTAGTATACCCTAGACAAGCCGTCTCATAGTAAAAATCAGAAAAAAATAACCCCAAGTATCAGTAATTTCGCAATACAACTCTCCTTCGAATTCCGCCGTCTAGCATGCGAATTCTCGGCAATATAAAACTGAGCACCGTCTAATTCCATTGTGTGATTTGTCGAACTAACACTTCAAAAGGTGAACACGTGTTACATGCGTGATGTTTCGACAAGCTGTGTTGTATATAAATGGTTTTCAAAGTGGGGATCGCGAGACATTCATAAATTTAATTAGACAAAAATATTTTTTTACTTTATTATAACAAGCGATTCAATTTCGGAGGCGAGTATGGGTACCGCCGCCTCGGGAACCATTTATTGGATAACCAACGCCTCTGCCATAGGTCACCCCAAGTGGTTCGCTACGTTTGGTGACTATGCAGGGGTGTCCGGGTTCATGGATTGAGGTTTGTCCGGGTCTTGGCGGCGGATGCGTCTGATAATTTTTTAATTTTATTTTTCTGATGAACCGTATGGCTCGTTGTCAACCACCAAGCAGCAATTACGTCGAAGTGTCCTGTTGAAAGCGGTGTACACTCTTTAGATTAACCATACTTTAGATTCGTGTACAAAAACTTGTACACAGTCCCGTATATGTATATATTGATCATGAGTTTTAAATTAAAAAAAAATCCATTCATCGTTTGCTTGAAAATAATTACGAAAAATTGACCCTTTTACCGCCCACGCACCGTGGGCTGCCCAGGTTGGTCGCTTATCATTAACACAGTGATGAGCAACCAGCAGCCCGCAAGCCCTTTTACTACTTTCCGGACTTTTGACTACAAAAAATACCAAAAAAATTGCGCTAAAAAATATTCAAAGGCTTCTGTTCTGTTTTGCAAAATGTCTTAGCCGAAAACTATAATCTTTCTTAAAAGTTTTGAATCAGCTGCTCAATCATTAAGTTTTTTTTGTGTTTAGGTAATAATTAAAAAATGACAGAAATTCGTAGTTAATTAAAGCCCGTTAGTAAGCGCTCAAAAAGAAGAGGAAGGTGAGATATGTAAATACGAATGTTAGAGGGAGCGCGAAAACGATAATATTTAAGCGAAAATTGTGAAAGTGTTTAATAAAACATGATTCGTTTAAACTATTTTAAAATAGAACCAAAATCTAGCGAGAAATGTCATAGCTTTAAAGAAAAAAATGAATTATGATTTTTTTCATATATATAACTTGTAATGTAACAAAAATAAAGTGCTTATAATAATTTTCGTTATACGATTTTCTTCTATCGGAAGAATTTCATTCAATTACCGTTTCGGCGTGGCAAATGTATAGATATTATCGTCAAAAACAACATAAATTTTGTTAGAAACTTAAAAACTTAAAGTGTTTTAGAGAAATATGTTGTATAACGGTAGAAATTCGGAATGCTATGGCTTAAGATAGGTTAACTTTCGACCTTAATTGAAGAATAGTGCAGCGGTTTTTTGTTAAGATCTGCGTTTAAGTTTTCCGTTTTATACAAACCGGGTCGCGTTTTAAAAAAGTTTAAAAACCACTGCCATTTCGTGATGCCAGCCTTTCGTCTATGTGTTAGTATCGGTGTGTGGTGACGTCACAAGCATTTGGGTGATTAAGTGACGTCAGAAACTTTGCTTGCCAAAAAAATAATACGTCAATATTATTACATTTATTAAAACGCTGCCTTAAAGCTATCGGTAAGGCATAATTTTTTTTATGTATTCAGATAGCTGGTTACATTATCGAAAATAAAGTCCGCGGACTGTACCTTGTACAATATTCGGAAGTAGGATATTTTTGTGTTTGAAAAAATTAATTCCGTCAGGACGGCTGGGACAGCAATTAGTTTCAGTGTGGACCGATAAAAGGTAAAACACAAAGCACTATGCGATCCAAATAGTACGAAACAATGCTCGCACTTTTTCATAAATGGGCCTTGAGCCAGTTTTATTTGGTTTCTGGCGTCATTTTTAATTTCACAGGGCATGTCTTGATATACTTGGTCGAAGCCTACAACATATCTTGTAACTAAAAGTAATCAAAATGTGACACTTCTATCATTCCCTATCAGCAGTGGAAAAATTATAATAGGCATAGTTAACTATTTTTGTTATTTATTTTCTTAAAGATTTGCTGTCAACTTTCCCAAAAAATAAATAAAAAACTTTTAAAATGACTCTATTCATTACGCACAAAGCTAACAAAGTAAAATTGTCTTATAAAGAGACTGGAACATCCATTTAGTAGAATTCGAAACAAATCTACTATTGAGGGCTCGGCTGAAAAAGAATAAGATGGAGAGATATGTAATTACGAATGTTGGACAGAGCGCGCTAATATTTTAAGTGATAAAATTGCAGCAAAAATTGCGAAAAAGCTTAATAAAACATGACTCGTTTAAAATAGAGCAAAAATCTCGTGGAACGTATCTTAAGTATCATTTAAAGAAACATTGTGAATTTTTTCACAAATATAACTTGTAAAATAATAGAAATAGACTTGTTTTAAATAATTTTCGGAGCATACTTTGCAATTTTTTTCTATCGAGGGAATTTCATATAATTTGCGTTTCGGCTTGGAACGTATCTAGATATTATCTTCAAAAATAACATATAAATTGTTATTTGTACACATCCATGTAGCCCACCCTGAGCAAGGAGCTGGTGTGCAGCTGTGCAGCCTTGGCGGGCCCCCTGCGCACCTCGCTGGGACTGCTGCCCCCCCGCGCGCGCCCCCGCCCCGCCGCCCCCCGACACACCTTCGCCATGCTGGACTCCAACCTCACCAAGGCTGTGGCTGCTCTGGACGAGATACGTCGTGATACCAAGTGAGTACCACATCATCTGAGTTTTTTTTTGGAAAGTGGATGGTTTTTATATTGCTTTATCCACTGCAGTGTTCCGCTATATCAATTCCAGCCTTGGAAATTTTGGCATTTGGTTTGGAAATTTCCCGCCTTCTTTAAAAAAATTATGCCTCCGAATTTTAATATGGAAATATATACATAGATATACTTATAGTGTTAGAGAGTCATTTAATGCATCATTTGACCGTTTATCCCATATTCTTAGGATTCATAAAAAAAAAAACAAAAAATGTAAAATTTATAAACTAGTGAATTTTGCGTAATGCAAAGCGTCTCAAAAGAAAGTATATATTTCGTAAATCGATTTTTAAAAAAGTAAGGGTTCTGTCAAAAAAATTTTATTAGATATTAAAATACAAACTTTGGGAATTTATTTCTTAAAAATAATATCGTCCAAATATGAACCATTGCGTTCACAGCATTCAATCGAATAGTATCATTTAATCGAGTAGTAAAATTTTCTTTGACGGCTCGGAGGAAGGCTCTGAGATGACTGCCATTTTGTGACGGATGTTTTCTTTTAATTGCGCAAGGGAAGTCGGATTATTGACGTACACTTTAGATTTGAGATAACCCCACAGTAAAAAGTCGATAGGGGTTAAATCAGGACTTCGAGTAGGCCAATTTATGTCACCTATCCTAGAGATCAATTTGCAAGGGAAAATTTTACGAACTCGTGGCAGACTCGTGTTGGACGTACAAAACGTTGCTCCATCTTACTGGAACCATGTTTTTTGGTTATAGCCAGTAAAGTTTTGTAGTTCAGGCATCAAACATAAGGTTCTGAATTCACTGTAACTGCATGTCCCCTTTCAACTCGAAAAAATAAAGGCCGATAATACCTCGCACCGATATCGCTTCCCATATGGTCACTTTAGCCTTTTCACTTTTATTTTGATTTTGCCAGCGTTGTACCGGTCTCTTCAAACTTTTTGACCCATTTTTGAATGAGAGGAATGCTTGGCGCATCATTTAAGTGACGAAAACCTCGAATATTGCAGAATCGTCTATGCGCTAGTTGCCGAATTACCATTTTTGTAAAACTCGCGCACGCACAACGCGCGGTACGCTCCTGAGAAACGATCCATAGCAACTGAATTCCCAAGAGTCAGGCTACTGATTGAAGTACCCCCTGCGCCCTTTCACTCAGTAAGCAAAACAAATATAAACTTTCTTTTGAGACACCCAGTATTTACTTTAAAATTGCCCTCGTGGTACCTACTTGGAGAAATATTACTGTGAGTAGAAATTCTAAGGGCAGATTTTTTTACAGAATTCGAACAATTCATCAAATTTCAAAGTTAAAATTCAAGTTCTGTGAAAGTTTCTCATACTCAAGTTTTGCTATAATTTCAATATGAGCCAGTTGTTTCTCAGAACTGAAATAAGTACAGAAGTTACAATACCTAATCTATACTGAATTTGTTGTTGAGTAGGCAAATTATGTATATAGAGGAAGAGGGGAAAGATTTATCTTAAGGTTGGTTTTTTTCTCCAGGAAATTCATCTGCATTAATGACAACCTGGATCCAGCCCGCGAGGAGGAGAATGTGATTGTGCGCATGCTCCTTCAGGAACTGTATGAGGCACTCCTGCCTCTGCCTTCCAGCTTTGAGCTGCCTCCTGGTGTGGCCAACAGGTACACTGCTCTACTACCAAGCTAAACATCTTTTTTTGAAAAGGAGACTGCCTGTGTAGCTCCTGTAAGCATTCAGATCATAGACCATATTTCATTATGCTATCTCCCATGTTTGCCGTTTTCCCTTGACAGTATCCCAGCCCCTTTAATAAAGTTCAGCAGAGTTGTCGTTGGGTATTCGGGTATGTCTCCTGGTTACACTACATGTCTTCCCAGGTGTTTGAGCCTTGTTACCAATAAGGCAGGACATTAGAGTTTTGATTGAGTTTGAAGTTTTTTCATCCTGTTCACATTTTCTGCGGATGTTTGATCTTTCCATTCCCAATAGCTGCATGTTTCTCCTGAGGTGACAGTGTCCACTGTTGCCAACTCTGAATCTCCGTTCCCGCTAGATCGTGACGGATCGTCGGTCAGAATTCCGTCAGACACCCGGATTTTGGTCCGTCCTGGAGGGGGTTGGGGGGTGGCTAGAGAATTTCAGGAGATAAAAATGTCTGCATAAATCCATAAATATAGGCTATTTTCCCTTATAAAATATATAAGTATTTTGTTACTTTAATCGAATCCGCTAGGAAATCCTTCATACTGTAAATTCCGTTAAATATAAAATTCTCCCGTTTCGGAGCACTCCAATCCGCCAGATATGACGAGAAATCCGTTAAGTTGGCAACACTGACAGTGTCCTGTTAACAGTCCTACTAGCTTCCATCCATATTGAGTAATCCATCTTGTCTGGTTTGCTAGTGGTTTGTAAATAGAATCAGACCCAATACCGACCCTCGAGGAACACCCAGGTTGTTTTCCATTGGTTCCGATATCAAGTTTCCACATTTTGTTACCTGTTTTTTTTCTTGGAGGTATTCTTTGAATTGATGAGTGTATGAGCTCTCGTGACTCCTGCCCTAACCTGACTCAAGTATTTGTTTTACTTGATCGTACCACGTCTTCCACAGACTTCCGCGAATTCTTTCACCATTAACTTCCGAGTCATATATTCTCCTTAAGCACTTTCATCTGCTCTACATGAACAAACCATGTAAGCTTCCTTTTCTTAATCTTAACGATTACATTACTTAAAATGCAAGGTTGATTTGAGCGTAATGATTAAGTTTAAGAAAGGAATTTAACTCATCATCATCGTCATCTTCTTCCCCTTATTCTATTCGGGTCGGAAACCCACTGCATCGACAAGGTTTCTCCATACGTCCCTGTCTTGTGCTGATTGTTCGGCTTCCGTTCATGACAGTCCCATCCTCTCCTCACACAGTTTCTGGAGTTGTCTCGCCCAACTGTGTCTGGGGCGGCCCACTGGACATCTACCCTCTGGAATCGCAAGTTGCCTTCAATTCTGTATTCTTTAACCGGTTGAATGCCTCGGTTTTTACGGATGAAACTCGAAAATTTCGCAATGTTTTGACTTTTGACGTAAATTTTGTGGGTTAATTTTATGCTTTGGTATATAATATTTACCGAAATACGTTCCTTGAACAACAAACTACGCCTACAAATAACTTGCGTTTATTTGACAAATTGATAGGTTTATCGATCTTTTCATGACACGCGACGCTCAAAGTTTGACAGCTCGAATCGCGGGAGAAATGCCATTTCCAAAGTCATAGATATGTCCAAAGATAATTATTTGAGTGGCTAAGTGTGTTTCTTATATCTGTTACGTCAAGAAAAGAATGCCCCAAGCGCTTCTGACCTTGTTTTTCATACATTTTCTTTATACATAAGGTTTAAAATCGCATATCAAAAAGTTTTTTTTATTTTTTTTATTCGGCTATAGGGCGCGCACCGGCGCGCAATCGGCACGCGATCTGTTAAGCACCTCCCACAGCAGTTTGAATTTAACTCACTTTTCAATATATAGTTTTTGGCAGGCTTGTATATTATGTTTGTTTGTATGTTGCAGATTCTTACGCCTCGAAGAGTTGGAGGCGTGGCGGGCAGGTCGTCGCGCGGCGTGGTTGGGTCTAGCGCTGTGTGCTGCGCTGCTCACTGCCCTCTCCCTCTACCATCTGCGATCCTTCCGCCGCTCCCTCCATAGGGTTAACGCTCTCCTATAACCTGTTCTGATCCATTCTGTGGATTACAGCACATATTTGTACAAAATTAAGCCACTTATAACAATTTTTTAATGCTTGCTGTCACTTCCTTCAGTCCAAATTAAGAAAATTCTAAATTAAGTCAAAATTTACTCTGATCGGAAGAGTATCTTATCTTACAAAGAATATCTTAATTTGATTTCACATCAGAGTTGTAGATATCATCAGATTTGAAACATTGCTTGAAATTGCTTTAGCCGTATTGGGTGACCAGATCTGAATTGCCGAGAACTTTACAACCTTCAACAACACTTAACCCAATTGGTGATACATATTCTCACTGGCTCCACTGTTGGGAGTAGTTGGGATTCTTTTGCAGTCATTTTTTGATAGAGTGATGATATTCCAGATCTTCAAAAGACAGAATCACTTCAAAAACTCAAATCTCCCCTTTACTTTTTCCTAATGATCACTTTGTATGCTTTATTCAAGTCCCGATATCCTCCAAAGAACTAGTGGTCAATAAAGTAAGAAAAATCATAAAGTCTGTGTTTTGTATGAATTTTTAAATATATTCTTTGTTAGCTAGTTTGCTCATTTTATAAGCCAAACTGATTTGTTTTGAAGTCATTTTCCTAAAAAAAATCAGAGTGTGCAATTAACATGCGGTATAAGTGAAACCTTCAGAAAACTAAAGTAGACAAGAGTGAGAGCCTTCTCACTGCGGTGCTTCGTAGCCTTACGAAGCACCGCACAAAAAGGACACCGATTATACTATCTCATTCTCTCGCAGGCTAAATCCTACAAATGTATGCATTTGTCTAAAAAGATTTAGTGTTGCTATTTTTCATTTCATCGAGTTTCAAATCACAATGGTGCTAAAGAAGTTTTCACTTTAAAAAAAATAAAAAAGCTTTAGACCATAAGATTGTGTGCAATAAATTGTTTTGAAAACACAGATTCTGTCGTGAGATTAGAGTTGTTTTTCTTCTTTCTATGAAAGTCTTTTTTACCCTCAATTTCAAAGGGCTTTGATAAACTTAGAATCCCACTCCGAGTTGTGCATGATTTTACTGCCTAAATTTAACTATCACACTGTTTCTCGGCAGGGGCAGGCAGAGAGGATTGACCACCAAACAACTCGGTCTTAGAACACACTCCTTGCTTTATGCATATTCATACAACTTCTGTTATTCTGACTCTCGACATGGTCCGGCTCAAATATTTTTCTCGCTTATCATGTGTACTCGGGTGTCCCCGACTTCTTCAACCATTCACATTTGCATTATAAATACATCCTACCTAAATTTTTTATTTGTATTCTCCCAAATGTGCTTTTATATATGTATGTATTTTTATTAGGATAGGTACATATACATATTTTTTTTAATTTTTCTTTATTCGTTGCATTGTTTATTACGTTGAATTTTGAATGCCCGTATTGTGGTGTACCGTATTGTGTAAAATTTGGGATCAGGCCGCCGACAACACTCCTTACGTAGATGGCAATAAGGTTTAAATTCCCGTTTAACACCAGCTGCCTGTTTTGATTTACTCATTGCCAAAAGGCATTATTTTTCATTTTATTTATTTTTGGAAGCTCAGGCACAAATATTTAAATGTTTTACAATCATTTTCTAAAGAATTTAATTTTCTACATTATATAATGAAACCATGACCGAAAAGGGGTTCGTAAGTAGAAGATTTTGAACTTTAACCTGTTGAATCATAGGAGACCCAAATTGTCCTAAAACATCATATGCCGTTATAATAACAGGAGACCCAAATTGTCCCAGAGCGACCGTACATTATTAAAAGTTAGATATCTCTCTTCTTGTCATGTGAACATTTGTGATTTCTTTTATGTTAGAAAGCAAAAGAAACAATGCTTATGAATGAATGAATACACGAGTTATGTTGTACAAATATTTTACAAACCCGATCATAAGTGGCAGTTTTACTTAATTTGTGTCGTAACGCACATTTAATTTTAAAATAAAATTGTATGAATGTGAAAAACAGTGAAGTGACAGTTTTATTACAAATTTTCTTAAGAAAAGGAATCTGTATTTAAAAATTTAAGTTTATTCTTTTTTAAATACTTTAATTCGAATATTCGCAGGTACCTATGTATTTTTTAAGCCGATTTACATTTGAATAAAAAAAAATTAATATTTAGAAACAAAAATGTTGATTTCTAATAAACACATCGGAAAGATTATTTTATCTTGATTTTAGAACAATTTTTGTTCTTGCAAAAGGGTTAAAAAATAACTAATATAAAGGAACATTAAAAATGTATGGGAGGAACCGGGAATTTTGCGCTCAAATCTGGACAGGCAAAAGTTTATATATATTCATTTCGTATTCGAAGAGAAAGCTGTTTTTGTAGGCCTGATGCTTTATTTTTTCCGGGCTTATAAAAAGACTAATCAAAAAAATACTCAATTATTTCAAAGGCAAATATGTGTACTACTTGCAGTTTTTAATTAAGGCATCTAAAATATTTCTAAGCGATCGAATTTTCAAACCAAAATCAAATGATTTTGCATTGCTTAAGCGATGCAGCTGTGTAAATAATTTGCTCATATTAACAGTAAAGTTGGAAATTTTAAAATTATTATTTATTGATTGATGAGACACATAATATTATATATTGTGATATTTAATTTAGCATTCCGTACAGTTAAAAACATCAGCCGCAATATAGATTCAAGTGAGTATCTAAATGACCTACTTTTGATATTAATTTACGTTTAAGCAGGTTTTGGATTGAGTAATTTTATTTGCATACTTTGTTTCTTTTTGATACTAATGCCGATAAGGGGCCATCCATAAATTACGTCACACGAATTTCATGACTTTTTGACCGCCCCATACCCCCTGTCACACTTCTCTTCTCCCCCCCCCCCCCCCCCCCCCCCCCCCCCCCCTTAAGGTGTGACGTAATTTATGGATGGCCCCTAATTTAATAGGATAGGGTTATATTATGTAAGCTAGTAGCGCACCTCACCAACAAACTTACTATCCTGGCTTAAAATACTAGCCTCATGTGGCTCAGGTATAATGCCGTATAATATTGTACCTTAAAACTAACTGTTAATAATTAATTTGTGCCCCCATTCTTACTTATTTTTTATTGTTACATTTTTGGTTGTGTTTTTGTTACACGCTTTACTATTGTGCCATTCCAAAAAGTGGGCATTCTCGTTTATGACGTGTAAGGATGCCTACCAGTCCAGACCTAGTCATTGAACCAGTTGTTTAAATTTTAAGATCATTTTGTAATTTTGTTGTTTTTGTAAATAATATAATAAAAAACTTTCTGATAAAATTGTTACTTTTTAATGGACCTTCCATATATTTTGACAACCTCTGCGACAGAGCTGTAAGCTCCTTGGTTCCGGTCGAAGATATTGTGAGCTCAACACCCGGGCCTCAACAAAATAATATTGCCTCATCAAATTTTCCCCCCCATATTATTCAATTTCAAATAGATTCACTGTTTTTTGTCTACTTAATTTTTTTTCATCTTTGTATATATATATAAAAATCTTACGTCACGATGTTTGTTCGAGATAAACTCCGAAACTACTTAACCGATTTGGATGAAATTTGGCTTACTGTGTGTAATTGGTCCAACTTAAAAGATAGGATGATAGTTTTTATCTCAATTATTGACCTCAATATCTATTATTGCGAATTAAATGTTAACTACAGGACAATGCTTTGTAAATATTTATAAGTTCCACAATTTTCTAACAGATGGCGGTGTGAGTTAATTTATTGATACAACACTTAGTTATCTAGGTTGGGTAGATAACCATCCAATAGATGACATTATGTTTCGATTTCATGTCAGCCAGTTTTATATAAAAATATTTATTATGAAATTTGCAAACTTCGACAAATATTTTTCAAATGCTAAATATTGTTTCTTAGAATTATTAAAAAAAATTTGGGGACTCCATTGTAAACTTTTAGATGCAAATACAAAGCGTGTGTTCTCTCTTTACTTCAAATATTTTTAATGACCAGATGTGAATAACCAAGAACTCTCTTCTATTGACCTTTAAATGGCGATGCCATAGTTCCACAGGCTCCATGCGAACTCTTGAACTCTTATAAAAATAACTTGTTGCTGAAATAATGACACGTTTCATTCAATATTATTAATTTAATAATATTATAATAACATCTTTGTAATAAAAGGTTATATTTTTACAGAATATTTATGAAAAAAAAGAGGCAGGACAAATTAAAACTAAAATTAACAAAACAAATTTAATACTTTATTTTTAAAATGTATTAAAACGAAAAATCTTATTTCGGAAGAAAAAAAAAAATTCTTGACAAAAGAAATACCAAAATAATAATAATAAAATAAAAAAACAAAGACTATCCTATTTTTAATTAAATAAACTTAACTGGACAAATTATGAAAAAAAATAACAATAATATTTTACAACATTTACAAAATAACGAATTGTAAATAACACTTGGAAATAAAGGAATGATAGTGAAATGAAGAAAAAAAATAGATACCTACAATTATATTCCTCATATGCGAGGAAAAAGAAAATTCAGTAATCAGAAAATTGGAGATAAATTCTTTTCACAATCTCTTGATGATATTTTAACGGATTGGTGCATAAGATCGTAGCCATCTTGTTTACTAAGAAGCATGAGAAAGAATTAACAGTGAATAATGGGCAATTTCGACATGTCCCTTTTTTGGTACCGAGTAGATAAAGCGTTGAAATCATCAGACCCCTAACATTACAAAAGTGGCTATTTAAGAGGTTGGTTTGGAGTTTAATTCACATCCATCCTATTTTCCTGAACTTGCTTCATAAAATTTTCATATTTTTCTCACTAATATCCAATCCTTTGATTATTCAAAATTGATCAACTCTTCACCTCTAAGCCACCGAATTTCTTCAGTTGTAGATCTGAAAAATTGACAGGAATTGTCATGATTTATTTTTTAGGGTATTGCCTTGTTGCGCTACCACCTCCTTTAGCTAAAATTTTGGACAGTGTTACAGTGTCCATCATCAAGGTAGATGTGTAATCCATAAAACTGACAGCAATGTTAAAAAATCGGAATTAAAAGTGAATTGTAAAAAATGTAGAAGATTATTAACATTTTCAATGTCAATGTAAATTGCAACGAACTTGCACCACCCAATCAATATAAGAATAGATTGATAGGAAAAGAATGATACTATCTCTCCCTCTCCCTTTCTGTTTATATTGGAAATTAATGTTAAACGAGAAATATATTAAAGATTATTATCATTATACTTTTGAGGTACATTATCAAGTTTGAAATTTGCGTAAAAATATTTCTGAAGAAAATTACCTTTAGAGTTCTAGAGCTCCAACTAGTATTAGCATTAGTATTATTGAGGTTTACTTTTATAGTATTTATTAAATATTGACATTTTAAATATATTTTGTAAGCAATAATAACAATAATTATTTGAATTACACCGGGATAAAGAATCATAGACAAAAGGGGAGACCGGTACCGGGCAATACTGACGAAGCAAGCGTACTCCTCCTAGCCAATCATAATCTCGGTACGGCCGATGTATTTCTAATTCTATGTCCATAGTTCCATTGGTACAGCCTTTATATAATATAATCAATTCTCTTTCATTTTTAAATCAAATCATGTCTTCAAACATCACAAAAATCGTTCTTACAATTCAGGTTTGTTTTTTTTTTTAAATATTATGTAAAAAGATTTAACTACTGATTATTCAAAATACAAAATTTGACAAAACGTCAATATTAGCATGTTTTGCAAGATAAAATGCTAATATTAACATGTTTTGCAAGACAAAATGCGATTATTAGCATGTTTTGCAACATAAAATGCGAATATTAGCATGTTTTGCAAGACAAAGTGGTAATATTAGCACATTTTGCAAGATAAAATACTAATATTAGCATGTTTTGCAAGACAAAATGCCAATATTAGCATGTTTTGCAAGACAAAATGCCAATATCAGCATGTTTTGCAAGACAAAATGCCAAAATCAGCATGTTTTGCAAGACAAAATGTCAATATTAGCATGATTTGCAAGACAAAATGCCAATATTAACATGTTTTGCAATACAAAATGCTAACATTAGCATGCTTTGCAAGACAAAATACTAACATTAGCATGTTTTGCAAGACAAAATGCCAATATTAGCATGTTTTGCAAGACAAAAATTTGAAATCTCATTTCACATTCAAACAATAATATTACAAATTTGGTTCCAAGTACATAATTATATTATTATTTACACATACAATTTGCTTAAGGTTTTGAAAAACAAGTGAAGGTAGAAAAGTGACAGCAATAATTTACAATAAAGATTTAAGACAGCAAATACAATACGTAAATACAAGTGGTTGTCTACAAAACATATTATTTATGTTCACACTACTCGCGGAAGCTTTACGAAGATATAATATTGTCAAGTAGATTCCAAACAGTTGGCAAATAATGTTTTGCCCTACACGTCTTAGGAATTGACTTCTAAAAAGAATCTTACAAGATATTTTACCGTTCATTGACAGATATACATAAATCTAGCAAAACTAATTTCTCCTGCGACCAAAAAATAAGTATTCTATTCCCAAAATTCACGATCAGTAATTATTGGGAATAACCAAAATCTGCTAAACCATCGACCATTTGGGGACCCTTGATACAGAGAAGACAACTGGACGACTGAACACGTGCAAGGCTGAGAGATATCGCTCGACTAGCACTGCATCAAGGAATACAATCTACACACATTTTACAAATTACTCGTCTGTTAGGACTGCATGGGATTGTATGGCGAGCGATATCGTGAGATAGGTCACGCGCACTTATACTTAAATATTATATTCGCCGTAATTAAATCACAAAAATTCTGCATATTTACATAAATAGTGTGCGATTCACATGGCAACACTATGCAAATACATGTTTTATGCTGACTCAGTCTGCAGCACACTCTTGTGGTACATAATGTGAACATATTTTGCTGTATATCAGAATACTTCCTATAATATTTTCATGTTTCTATGGAAATCAAAGATTAGAGATTCAGAGAGCTTAAAAATTTATATTTATTAACTTTCGTTTCACAATTTAACAAAATTTGATTATAACGATTATAGCCTTGAATGAATAGATTGCTCTGGCGATAGCCAACCTCCGATAGGAGAAGGCACAAGAAGAAGAAGTCTGGAATATTAAAAATATAATTAAACTTTGATCATCGGCTCTTACATGAACCAGTTCTATAAGTAATATAAATAATAAATTATAATTAACCAGCTGGGTATGTTTGTTAGTATTTGCAAGGATTTAATACAATTTGGTACAGTTTAATAACAACTATTAGAAGTCCATCACCCTACTTCCCGAGGGGATGGTCAGAGAGCAGAGAACACACCGTTTCATCCACATTCATACCTATTTAAGCCAATCACGCCCGTCAGTTATTCTACCAATAAATAAATGAGGTGTATACATACAAAGATGACATGATTTATTATTTTCTTTGACCTCTGTTTTTTTTTAATAATAATTAGCAATTCAGTTCTTGTTACAAACTTTGAGAAACTACGTTTTTTATTGAATATGGAAATGCTGAATTTGATACACATGTCATATAATATTCAATTTGCATAAGACTTAAAATGATATTTTAAAATGATTTCTTGCGTACAGATTGATCCGTTTGTATCTTTTGTTTAGAAATGTCATAGGCACTGCCAGGTTTGTTTTAAATCTAATTAAAAATAATAATTTAACTCATTATCGAATTTAGCTTGATTCTGCCATCTTTGCTAAAGCATGAAATACACCTCACATTAAATACAGCTGCAAAAAAATGCATTCCAAAATACATATTTTGGTCAAATTATTGTAGATGACAAAAATTTTGCTTCGATAAAATCAAGGGTTTTGTATAATATCAAATTGTTTTCAAAAAGAATTTAAATTAGGAATGTTGCTAAAATATTTTATGTAAATCAAATTTAAACCATGAATGGATTACAATCAAAATATGTGGATTTGTATCAAAGTGTGTTGAATTTAAATTAGGAATGTTGCTAAAATATTTTATGTAAATCAAATTTAAACCACGAATAGAACACGGAGAAATAAATGAAGCATTGACCATAATCAAAATATATGGATTTGTATCATCAAAGTGTGTTGAATTTAAATTTGGAATGTTGCAAATGTTAAATCAAATTTAAACCAAGAACGGAAAGTGGAGAAAAAACAAAGTTTTTAAACTATATTCGAACAATTTAAAACTTCTTTCAAAACATCTTTTCAGGTAATTCTAGAAATTTCAGCACATATTAGCACAAGCTATTCAGTGTATAGACTATACAATAAGCACACTATAATATTAAGTTGTACAAAGGTTTTCTATAAAATATGTTATCATTAAAACCTACTGTAGGCAAAGTATTAAAGATTTTTCAACAGTTTTTTGGATTGTTTTGAAGATCAAATCGAAATAAATTACTTACAAATCTGCAAGTCGATTGCTTTAGACATTTTTTCATAATTTTGTCAATATAATTCATGTAAAAATTGAGAATAGAAATTTTAAAATATGTAATATCTACTTTAATATTATTTTTTAATATCAATTTTTCAGAACATGTTAGACTAAGATTTGCAGGTGGTATTATGTAACATGTATTATAGATTCGATTGGCTCCATTGGATTAAGATTGTAAACCGCCATCGAACAGATAATACCAAGTAGCGTGATCTCACATTTTACATTTCTTCGGCCCGATTTGTGGTGATTTCAATATCGATGGTTCGAAAACTCCACTATCATTCTATGTGCTCGAAAGTTATCTTCGTCACCGATAGCATGGACTGTTTTATCTCCCGGCCTGCAGGACTAACTTTCCAATGGTCATTCATAGTGGGGTGAGCTGTCTTGTTGTTAAATACAATCGCTTCGGACATTGACATATTTGACATCAATGAAACAGAGTTTGCGAGCCTTGTTGTGGTTTGATCATCTTTAGAAATGCATTTGTTTTTAAAAGGAATATAAATAATTGAATTGAATTTATACCGATTTGAAATATTACATAAGATCTTTCGACTCCTATACTCCTACCTAGGCCCCAGACAGCCAACGAAATTAATTATCTGTTCAAGAATATATTTCGATATTTGAAAATGTTTGATGAAAAGAGAGCTCACTTTGGGCACACCGTCAAGCCCACAACATCTTACGCTTCATTAAGTTCATTGTCCCACTAAGAAACCTAAAGTTCACTACGGTTTGCAGCGTAGCGATTGCAGGATTTATCAGCCGTTAAGGTTCTCCTTTTTTTGTCGATTTCTTACATTTTACTGAGCCATTGGGACGACGAGTTTAAAGTCTCGTAGACAATTGCGCTAGGGAAGGTCATTTTATTACAATGAAACCCACATATAAGGTTTTATAGAGGTTTCCCTTCATAAGAAGTTTTTTCCTATCACTTTAAAAATTTTATACGAGAGTTTCACTGTATATCCAATGTATAGGAGAAAAATATTGAAATCAAGCCAACAAAATCTATTTCCATTACATAATATCAATTTTTACAATAAATCACAGATTAATTTATTCAAAAGAGAGCGTTCAAAAAAACACAAATAGTGCCTTGTAGTACATAATAATAATATATCTATTAATTAAATGTCGACAATGGTAGGAAGCATAAGCTCTTTAAATGTACAAATATTCTGGGAAATTTCTACCAATTCTTAAATTAATTAAATTTGGCTTTTACGCCCGGGTATTGGACCTACATTTACATATAACAATAACTTATATTATATATATTTTAAAATGTCATGTTCACCATAGGAAGTATATCAATACAAAAGAGCTTTCAAAATCATGTATACATGTAGCCGGAATGGAAAAACTGAAAAGGAAAAGGAACAAAGAAATGATTTTAAGAGTCAAAAGAACGCCAAATTACAATATAATATGCATTACAATAAGAATATTTGGCACATTTTAAAGTATTTAAACGCCAATAAATAAATTAATAATTATCATTTGAGATTTTCACTGCCAAAAGTATTATCATGATTTATTTTAGGGTTACAGTGAAACCCTCCTAAGAAGTTTGGTTTTTCGGATCCTTGAATTGTCCCAATTTATCCCAAGTATGCCATTGGAAAACTTCTTAAGAAAATTTCACTATACTTAGTCTTTCGCCGTTTATTTCATGTGGAGATCTCACTGCCTATTTCTTCAGGAAGACTGACACCCAGTAAGACAGTTAATTAAGGCGCAACAGCTATTCTTTTCAGCTTCTCCCTATGGCCAACAAAATATTGAAAAACTGGCTAATCTATATTATATTATAATATTATTGTTTTTTTTTTATAATTTAAACCATTCAATGGTTTAAATAGGAGTATTATTTTTACTGTGATGTATGTAACTTGTTATGAACACAAGTGTATTATCCGTGTGGAGGAAGAGAATATTAATTTACAATAATATAATATAGAGTTGTTCATGATGTGTTTAGTTATTTAGGTGGGATTTCTGCTCAAACCTTGCAGCCATATCTCGTATGTTGAATGATGGAGATCGTTTTTCTTTCCTGAAAAAAAAATATTTGTAGGTTAGGAAGTTGTTTTGTATTAACCTCTGGTTTGCCGATTGCGCGCCCGGGACGCGCCATAAAAAAATAAAAAATAAAAATTTTGAGATGCGATTTTAAACCTTATGTATAAAGAAAATGTATGAAGGTTAAGGTCAAAATCGCTTGGGGCATTCTTGTTCTTGACATAACGGATATAAGGAACACACCTAGCCTCTCAAATAATCATCTTTGCACATATCTATGACTTTCGAAATGACATTTCTGCCGCGATTTGAGCTGTCAAACTTTGAGCGTCGCATGTCATGAAAAGATCGATAAAACTATCAATTTGTCAAATAAACGCAAGTAACATTGTTTTTAAGCATAGTTTATTGTTCAGGGAACGTGTTTCGGTAAATATTATACATGATAGCATAAAATAAATCCGCAAAATATTACGTCAAAGTCAAAACATCGCGAAATTTTCGAGTTTCCTCCTGTGGCATTTAAGAGGTTAAACATAAAGCTGATATTTTGTGTGTAACAAAACAAGCGCAATTTTTTTTAAATTTTTTATGTGAAACTGTACAAAGGTTCCAATTGCGCCAAGTCTGTGGAATTGCCCACATTCTGTGGAATTGCCCACATTCTGTGGAATTGCCCACATTCTGTGGAATTGCCCACATTCTGTGGAATTGCCCACATTCTGTGGAATTGTCTACATTCTGTGGAATTGCCCACATTCTCATTTGGGTAATGTATTGAGGCTGAAAAGAATTGATGGAGGAAGTGTAAGGGGAAAAGGAAGGTTGGAAAGTACTGGGCCATATCTGGTCACACATAACTAGTCATTTCAAGCAATGAAGTATCTTCCATCCTCGAACTAGGTTATCTGAATAAACTTCTAAAGAAGATATGAGTTTCTCACAAGCAATCCAAGACAATATTAATTACCTGACTGATGAAGAGCTGACCACCTCGGGCTTGGAACTGGCTCCACTTTTTCCCTCCAAATCGCTGACGATTCCCAAGTTCTTAGGCCGGGCGAGCTTGGGCCCGTCCCAACTGGCGCCGGAACACGCCGGAGGGCCAGAACTCTGGAAAGCATCAAGGCTCAGCTTTCTCTGAACAATCGAAATGGGTTCCTCTTCAGGTGTAATTTCCGCCGCGCTCAAATTTTCCTCTATAACTTTCTCACTCGATTTCGACGCGTTTAACACTACGGAAAATTTGCTGCGTTGCACGGCATCAGCGGTGTTACGTCGCTCCAGTAATTTTCCGGGATTCCGTAACTGTATGCCATCAAAAGTGACATCATCGTATTCTTCGCTGTGTTCTTTGTTTCGGCACGTCATCTGCAAGTCTCCGATACCTCTGAAGGAGTGCGGACTGTATTTCTCTCTCAAAAACAATCTCCGCTCTTCTTTGTATTTTTCTATCCGTTCCCGGCTCATCTTGTCTGTCTTTTCAGATGGTACGTCGGCCGAGAGAGCTTCACATAGATCTTTCTGACTATCAGATAAGCTGCTATTGTTGGATCTGAGTCTTTGGTTTTTCTTGGGAGAGAGGCGCGCTTGAACCAAACTTATCTTATTCTCGGTTGTGGGAGTAATGCTGACCAGTCTACGCACAAAGTGTTCCTCTCCAATCTCCTCTTCATCGAGACTTCTCTCATTAGAATAATTTGTCAAATTCAAGGACAAGCTATCGCGGTTGGAGCACGATGAGGGACACTGATCGCTTAAAAGTGGAATTTTCTTGGGTTGGTTGAGTGACTTGGGATTTCCCGCTTCTAAACTTTTTCGTCTTTCAGACACGGTGAACACTTGCTCGGCTATTTCTCGTTCCGAAGTGTGATCGCGATTTAGAACGGCTCTGCCGAATTCTTTGACAAAAGCATTTTCGTCCAGCGATCGCGTGTTTGTCGAATATTTGGCTAATCGGTTGTTTCTAGCTCGGATGCAAGGAACTATTTTACCGGTAACGGATTTATTTCTTCCTTCACATAAACTGGCCGCCTTGCTGCGATCAAAAGGGTGATTCAATTCTTTCTTCCGTTCCAATGTGGACAGTTTCTCTAGTAAATTGGTTTTAGACGATCTATCAAAAGAGAAAGGTCCTTTATTTTCAGTCGGACTTTCAAATTTGTGAGCTAACTGCCTCACGTTGGTGCTAGACCGACCTAATTTAGATTTCTCATCAGTCGGTGATGCTAGATTCTCATTATCCCCAGAATTTTCCTTATCAAAGTCGCCCAGACTCAGTTTAGGAGAACTTCTCACGGCTTCGCAGATTTCTAAACTCGGCGTAATATCGTGCTTATTAATTTTGGAATCAGTTTTCTCTGAGAACGGTACCTTATAATTTTCGTATACATTTTTATTTCTAGATTCGTTTGACTTCAATCTACGGTCGAGACAAAGTTCCGTCAGCGGAGACGTTACTTGGTCAGAACTGTCGCAGACATTACCATCGTCAACATGCTGCATTAGCACATTCTCGTACGAATGCTGCGACTGGGATTGATCTTCAACATTTTGCGTTTCGAAGCAGACATTTTCATACCAACTGCCCAAGGATTTGTCGCCGGATTCATTGTTGACGTTGTCCATTCCTTGTTCAACGGTAACTTCCAAGCTGTCGGCAAAAGCTTCGTTCTCCGGCGTAAGTATCAAGTTATTAACTTCGTTGATACTTTGCCTGAAGAACTTAACCTGGTTGTAAATATCCACTTCATTATTTGGTTCTTGGAGTACGGGTTGGAAAGCTTGGATGTCTTCCGTTGGGGTTTCCAGAGATATTAAATCATCGAGGATTCTGACGGGTTGGCAGGCTTGCTGGGTGGGCAGACTGGCGTCCCAAGTCTTAGGGACGACTGCAGATTCTCCAATGGTTTCAACGGCTTCGTAAGCATCATCGTCACAATCATTACTCGAAACGTCTACAGTTTCATTTGTGAAACTTTTGTTTTCTTTGGTTGGTGATTTGTACGTGATACTGATAGTAGATTTGATAGGAGATTTAAGCTGCGGCGGCGAAGTGGGAGTGTTACTCCCTCCGCTAGAGGAAGCCAGGTGGATGTAGGAAGGCCGGGCAAAGGTAAAGCACTCGTAGATCTCTTCGGTCCGTTCCTGCTCGTACGTGGGAGTGCTGTCTTTAGAAATGCAATTCTTCCCAGAATCCCCAGACATATTAGAAAACCTGTTCAAATTCTGGTAACTTATATTCACAGGAGAGAGCGATTCTTCTAAACTGTCCACCATGACATTATTAAGATTATTGTGGCTTTCCGTGACGGTGATGCTGCATCGATTTTCCGCGTCCGCATCGATTGTGTTTACTTTCAATTTATTGACAAGCACGCCTTCCACATCGTCATAATGAATTTCCTCCGCCGCACCGAGATCTTCGTAGTTCTGATTTCCGACAACGCCTTTCGCTTCGTCAGAGCGTTCTAAATCGCTGGAAGTTGTAGATTTATCGGCACTTGAACTCATAACGCAATCGGACCAATTAAAATCGTCGACCTTAACATCTTTAGAACCGTCGAGATTGTCGTTGCTTATATCTTTTGTAACGATTCCCGATAGAACGCCGCTTCCGTCGGCTTTCATGATATCGTTGATGAAATCGTACGAGCCGGGATAATCGTCTTCGTCTTTTTCATCTTGGGTTTCCATTTTGCGTTCGACGTTCATCGAAGACAACATGGAGTCGAGATCGTGGCTTCTACTCATTAAAGAATCTTTCGATTCAAACAATCTCTTGCCGAGAGACTCCTGTTCGTTGCTCCTGCTCATGAGAGATTCTCGCGACTCAAGTAACCTTTTGGTGAGAGAGTCCCGGGACTCGGTGATGGGCAGGGAGCTCTCGGAGTCGCTCTGCAGTTGGCTGTAGCCGTAGGGGTGGTAGTCTAGGCTGTGGGGCTCCGCCGAGCCCCCCTCGGCCTGAGGCCAGTCCACCCTGATGAGGGTGGAGTGGCGGAGGGGAGCGGGCTGCGGGGGTCGAGGGTCGGGGGGAGTGCCGCAGTGGCTGTGACGGTTCGAGGACTTGCCAGATTTTCTAGGCGAGCTGCGTTCCCTAGAAGAACAATAAATACATGTTACCTCAGGATCGAAATGAAAAATGCAAATTGCATGTAAAAAAATACAATTGTTTAATTGTGACTATTTCAAATGTGACGGTCAGTCAAATAACTGACAACATCTGAGCATTAGCTATAAAGACAGAAATAGCACATAATCACCTCATCTTCACTTTGATAGCCACCGTCTGCTGGGGACTACCAGCGGAGAGTTTCTGCTCCTTGCATATCCTGCAAAACAAACTAAAGTCAGTAAAAGTCATTTGGTAAACCCAATAAAATGTCAGTTAAATTCACTCGCTAAACCAATTAAAATGTCAGTTAAATTCACTTGGTAAACCCAGTAACAAACTCAAGTCAGTTAAATTCACGTGGTAAACTCAAGGGCGGTCAGCTTAGTAATTAATAATAAGTTTTTTTTTTTTTTTATATGAAATACCGCACAAGAGTCCCAACTGCTCCCCTCTGGAGCCAGTGAGACTATGGCATCCCCAACTGGGGTATGTTGTGTGGCTGAAGGTAGTGGGGAGGGGAAGGAGATAGGGAAGAGGAAGGTGGGGAATTACCTGGCTATTCAGATCTGGTCACTAAACACGGCTAATGCCATTTCGAGCAACGTTTCAATTCTGAATGGTGGTCTTACACCAGGGCGATACTGATAGTATCTTCCACTCTGGAACGTGCCGCAAATATACTATATATTATTTTAAATGAATAAATTGTGAAATAACACAAATTAATCAAATAAAAAATTTTGCGCACGCCGGGTTCAAACCCGCGACCTTCGGATTGTGAGTCCAGAGTCTTACCTCGGGACCACGGAGGCCGTCAGAAGTTTAACTAAATACGATAGAGTAATGGATCAACCTCTTGGCATCTTGGTCCTTGTCGGGTGACTGCTGCGTCCCCGGGAGTTCCTCAGTCCCCGCCCTCGCTTGGCTAGCACGCCCATGCTCCGGCGTCGCGCAATCTATGAACAGCAGCTCTGATAGTTGCTCCTCCAGCTTGCTTCTCTTCCTGGAATTATAAAAAAAAACTTTTAATAATCTGAGACCTCTGTTTTAACATAAACTACGCATGAAACAGGAGTTAATTTTATAAAATTTATTAATTTAACAAATTTAACAATTAACCACAATCCAGAACATTTTAAAAGTAAAACATAGTTCACGTACATAGTCAAGACTTAACCTCAGATAACCTTAGATTCTAGCATATCCAAGGGGATGTTTAAAAAATCATTTCACTAAATATAACTAGTAATAATATCATTGAAGAATATATTTTTTTTTATATACAGGGTGTTAGGGTGTAAGGGACGTACTTGATTTACTTTAACCAGTGATTCCTGACATTATTTGGAGTAAAAAATGTAAATGAAATTTTGGTCTCCGGTGACTTTTTTTGGTGACTTTTTTTTTTTTTTTCAAAATTTTTTTCTTCAAAATCAAACAAAAAAAAATTTCTTCCGCATGTCGTCACTGGTCACTCTGCCGAATAGCCGACCCACCCCTAACCCCGCCTCCAACTGTCCAACACCTATCATTTTTTTATGTTTGCTGATGTCAGAATTTCAGCTGTGAGCTGTCACGTATTTTAGTTCAGGTCGTTTTAAACACGAATTCCTGCAAGTATGCATGATTATTTATTCATGTAGAAAATCACACAGATCTCGCCCAATATCTATCTCGCTCTCACAAAAGATATAGAATCGCTCTTCTGAAAAGTTTTCTTTTTAATTTTTAAAATATCAAATATTAAGCAATTTATAAGTGGTTAAATCCAAACAAATGCGGAAGAACTGCGCACTTTAGGATTTTTTTTTAAATAAAAACGTTAAGAAAAATTGAGTAATGTCATTTCTCCCGTCTAGTCGGATTCGGGAAAATTTTTTGATTGATCTTATTAAATTTCTAGATTATTTTGATGCACTGATCAAATTCGTATCTCAGTAGATTTCAATTAACTATTTACTAATTTTTAAAATTGAAAAATACACAAAAAACAATGTGGCGTCTGAACGAAGGAATATTAAAAGATTATTAGAAACTGGCCTGGAGTCGGGGCTCGTTCTGCCCACGGCCGTGCGGGGCAGCTTGACGGGACTGGGCTCCGCACTGGTATCGCAACTGCTGCCCTCTTTGTTCCATATCTGCAATCAATACAACACACTTTACAAAACTGACCTATTATTAGTAGACCGATTATGTACAGACCTGCAATTTTCGCAATTGCAATACAGTGAAACCCTCTTAACAAGTTTTCCAAGGGACCAGAAAAAACAAACTTCTTAAGCAGGAAAACCTTATATATGGGAAAAATTGGACCAATTCTGGGCCAAGGGACCGAAAAAACCAAACTTCTTAAGCCACGAAACGTCTTAACCTCTTAAATGCCACGGGAGGAAACTCAAAAATTTCGCGATGTTTTGACTTTGACGTAATATTTTGCGGATTTATTTTATGCTATCATATATAATATTTACCGAAACACGTTCCCTGAACAATAAACTATGCTTACAAACAATATTACTTGCATTTATTTGACAAATTGATAGA
Source organism: Glyphotaelius pellucidus (assembly GCA_936435175.1). Taxonomy (NCBI): domain Eukaryota; kingdom Metazoa; phylum Arthropoda; class Insecta; order Trichoptera; family Limnephilidae; genus Glyphotaelius; species Glyphotaelius pellucidus. The sequence continues at coordinate 12,907,138 of OW386560.1, forward strand.
TTTATCGATCTTTTCATGACATGCGACGCTCAAAGTTTGACAGCTCGAATCGCGGGAGAAATGTCATTTCGAAAGTCATAGATATGTGCAAAGATGATTATTTGAGAGGCTAGGTGTGTTCCTTATATCTGTTACGTCAAGAACAAGAATGCCCCAAGCGATTCTGACCTTGTCCTTCATACATTTTCTTTATACATAAGGTTTAAAATCGCATCTCAAAATTTTTATTTTTTTTTATGGCGCGTCCTGGGCGCGCAATCGGCAAACCAAGGGTTAATGTTTTTTCTCAAAATCACAAGAAAATTACAAGCTAAGAGGTAATCCCAAGAAGTGTGAAACTAAGGTTGCCCATTTACATAAGAATCTTTGACTCTTTCCAAATTGGGAAGTGGGTATGGGTACCACCGCCCCGGGAACCATTTATGGGATAACCAGCATAGCTGCCCCAACATAGCCACCCCAAGGGGTTACTCGTTCGGCATCACAGTTCACAGTGGATGCGGTGTGACGTATTCCGTCTGCTAGAGAGACATTTTAAATGATTTGAAGAGGAATATCATATCTCGCAATGAATCACCTGTCTGGTGGTGTCGTCCTCGCTGAAGATGTCCATCTCCCTCTCCTGCGAGGTGAGCCGGAGCCGCATCTCGGCCAGCTCCAGAAGGCTGGCCTCGAAGTACGAGTCGCACGACACGGAGCGGTTGTGGGTGTTGGGATTGGTGTCGGGTGGTGCCAGGAGGGGAGGCAGGGAGTCCCCTTCCGACAGGAGGCTCTCGCAAGAGCGGGCCGCTCGACTAGCGTCCATCTACCAGTCACAAAGGGTAACAATTACTACAAAAAGGAAAGAAAGGTTTGGGAAATTCTAGGAATTTTTTAATAGGGCTGTTTAGTAATAAATAATATTACCTCTTTGATAATTTTATTGATTTTTAACTTCTCTTTCTGATGCATGCCTCGTTTATGAGTTACAACAAAGCGAAATACCTTTACCAATCATGGTGCTGTCATTCTTGTGCAAGCTATCAATGTCCACCACGCCATCGTCATTTATGAGAAAAAGAGAGCGGTTACAATAAATCAGCGGTACGCCTTTAATACGCACCATGACGCTGTCATCCTTGTGTGTGCTGTCTATGTCCGCCACGCTGTCGTCCTGCGTACGCAGTGTGACCTGTTCGTTGCCAGGTGAGGGCAGCCTGGCATGGGGGGGTAAGGGCAAGGGGGCCGCAGGGGGCTGCAGGGGAGCTGCGGGGGCGGGGCGCTGCTTGCTGGCACGGGAGAACAAACCACGCCAGCCGGAAGGAGAGCGTTTTAGACCGCGACCGGTAGACCCTGGAAATCATTAATTATTAATTATGTTAAAGTGCAGCAAGTAGGCTAAAGTAACAAAGAACTATATTTATTTATTATTTAATTTTTCACCCAATATTATTTATATTACAAGAGTGAAATGATTAAAAACAAAACACCTGATGCTTGAATCCCTGTCAATTGTTGATATACAGTGAAACCCGCTTAATTTCTCGGGGATTATCAGGGAATCCCGCTTTTGGGAACCGCTCATGTAATCTCATAGAAATGGTTGTGTCTTCCTTACTATCATAGTGAGAAATATAATCCAAATAGTGTTATAAGGAGAAGGCACGATGCTTTATATTCAAAATTAATTCCGACCGCAATTTAAAAAAAAAATATGAAACTTTGTAAATTTTTTAATTCATTATTTTTACATGAAATGCTAAAAAAAATAGGGTGATAATAACATTTATAATATGTGTCTTAATAAAATTGTTTTTCTTTTTTTTTCATTAACAATAATTTTAGTTAGAAGGTGAGCCATTTTTAAAACTTTTCTATGTTTGCATATTTCATCACCTTTCGAAAACAAGTTATTTGTTTTCAGAAACGTTCTATTTATTTGGATTTTATTGCAAAGTAGAAATATTCTGACAGAATATATCTGAGGTTTGAGAAATTAAGTTTCATCGCTTAAGAACTTTTTTCGGTCCCTTCTTTACTGAATTTGAAAAAGGGCTAATTTATCCTACATATTTTTAAGGTTCTCCCATTTGAGAAGTTTTTTTTCAAAATTTCGTTTCACATTTTGGTTTGTCAAATTTTAAGTTGGATTGATTGATTTTACCAAAAGCTGAAAATCCAGGGAACTCGATGATAATGGTTGATTATGGTGTTTATTGACTACATGACGACAATATCAAATGAGACAGTGGTTTGGACCTCTGGGCCTAAAGCAATGTTCCGCGAGAAGTCAAGTGATCCACAACCATGATTTTATATTTTAAAAAGGCTGTTTTGTTAGAATACAGACATGGAAACCTGTGGCCTATAGGTTTAAATATAATAAACAATGATTGAGTATGCTATAATTGTAAAAATATAATATTCCAAATAATAGTTGATGTGTGAGTGTTGCAGAAAAGTATGTCATTTTATGTGGCAAACCACATCAGTTGTGTGTGTATATTATCAATTAATGCAGAATAATTACCTGAGGGCAACTGAATGATGGTGTGATAGCGGGGCAGACTGTTGGGGCCTCCGCCTACCTCGATATAGTGTGGCTCTCGGGACACGCTGGGCCTCAGCTGCTGCTTGCTGCGGGCCTCCTCCAGGCTGAAAAAACCAACCAACAAACACTTATAAATTGGGAATTTTTCGAATCTCTAAGTAAAACTGAATGCTTGCATACAAACCAAATTCGCGCCGAACACCAGTCCATCCGGTCCACCACAATCTCTCTTCTTTATATAAATAGATTAATTACTTTCCATGCTTAGATTTTTGAATTGGCAAATAATCGGTGAAACCCGCTTAATTTCTCTAGAGATTTCTCTACCTGAGGGAATGTGGCTACTACTCGTAGCTCTACCCTACCGACTTTCTCTTGGGCATGCTCGGTTTGAACCATCTACGGGTCAGAGGGGTTATGCTCATTGTTACACATTTCTTCAGACTGATTAATGGATGGTTCAAAAACTCAACTATCATGGAGAGCATTAGTTTCTATGTTTAAGAAGTTTTGCCCGGTCCCTTGGAAAGCTTCTTAAGGGAGTTTCACTGTATATCATTACAGATATCATTACATCCCTAATTATATCGTAAGATTGAAGTACTGAAGTACCGAAGCTATAGACTTCTGCCTCCTACCTAACCATATCTCTCCGGAGTCGTGAATCATATTAGTGGCACGGCCAAAAGTGTTACTGTGTTGTATTTTGAAATAGGGGCTATTTATTAAAAGATTGGGCCTACCTCAGCAGCTTGGTGGGCGTCTGCAGCGGCAGGCTCTTGGGCCGGCGCCCCTGGCCTTCACTGACTAGACCTGAATCACCTGTGTCCTCCTCTGGCCCCGGCGGCGGCAGCGGCTGTCCCTCGGAGCAGAAGATCAGCTCCGCGTAACAGATCAGGAACTCCGTTACCACGGCCTACAGAAATACACATAATGAATTATGCTAAATAATAGTAAATATAATTTTTATGTAATTCCGAAGAAAATTTTAAATATAATTTTTGAAAAATGGGTTTGTGTATGTACATACATTTTTTAGTGTACTTTCAGATATATTTTTTTTATAATGAAAATTTACTGATGGTCGATTAGACAATTAACAAGAATCACATCAAGCAAGTTTTTTTTACACATAAGGGTTAAAATCGCATTTAAAAAAAAAACTCAAAAAATTTCCAGGCACGCCGGCGCGCTCTCGGCAAATGACGGGTTAGTTGTCTTATTACTGGAAATTAAGAGATATAAACAACTGAACATTTAGTTTTAATGTTTAATGCAGTTTTACCTGCACGGCGACCCCTTGCAGAGCGTGCTGCTGGATGGGGGAGCGCAGCAGGTTGGGTGCCCACACGATGGCCATGTTGCGCGCCGTCATGCCCGTGCTCGCTCCAAGCAGTGACATGTGATGTAGGTGGCGCATCAGGAATGCCAGCGTCCTGAAAATAATTACACATGCGGGTTGTGTTATTGTGTTGCATACTTTTATACATTTGTATTGTAGACGCCAGCAAGGTACGCTCTAATCTAACTATTCTATAAGAGATGGGCATCTAAAATAGGCCATCAAGTGGGGTAAAATTACGAATCCTAAGATGAATTGGTTATGTTGCTTTTGTCAAACTGAACCGGGACCTGGAGAAGGCAGAAGTTTCAGGGGAAAATCAGCAATGTTGGAAGTATTTTTTTTACTTAACTCCACACAGGAGGCTCTGAGGAAAATAATTCCCTCGGGGTCTATGACATCTTTGGGGATGCTGTGTGGAGGGTCTTTTTAGGGGATGAAGTTCTGGGAAGGAAGAAGGTGTGAAGGGTGGGTAGGAACCTGGTGTCCAGGAGTGACGGACATATGAATCTATCCTTCCATTGCAGTGCAAGGCGATGTTCGAAAGGAATATTGGATAGATCAAAAGGTTTTCCTCAACCAGATCCAGCCTCCAGCAGTCCACGGTGGACAGATGCATCAGCCGTCAAGTACCGGACTAACCTTACTCATGAACCTGGGCGCCCCTGCTAAGTCACCAAAGGTAGCAAACCACTCGGGGTAACCTATGGCAGAGGTGTTGATTATCCAATAAATGGTTCTCGGAGCTGCGGTATCCATTCCAGCCTCCAAAATTGTGAAGTCACAAGCAATCAAATATCACAAGTATTGTGAAGTCACAATCAATCATGTATCACAAGAATTGTGAAGTCACAATCAATCAAGAATCACAAGCATTTGGTACGCCATTACTAGCGGCTCTTCATGCAGGGCAAAACCATGGGAAATGGAGTCACCTGTTTCATCCAGCAATGAGAGTGTGGATCAAGATCCTCAAAAATGAGGCAAAAAGAAGATTGATTGATGATTGTGAGTATTTGAGTTGAAATTGATACATATAATATCAATGACTTAGTTCACTGTGCAAGCATTAAACTAACCTGTAATGTGGGGGAGGCAGTTTGACAATGGTCTCCCTCATGCGGAGTAGCTTCTCAGCGTCGTCGAGGCGGCGTGGTGGAGGTCCGGGCGCCCCCGGTCCTTGCCCCTCTGGCTGCGCCGTGCCCTGCATAGCGGCCACAAAGCACGTGTACAGCTGGTATGTGCACAGCGGGTTGGGCAGCTCCCTGTAATAATAATTACAATAAGTGTTTTTTAACATTTTTATCAATATTATTTTGTAAATATTGTTTCCATTCATTTTCGATTGGACCGGCTCCAGCTATTATGGACACGAGATACTAGAATTCGTAAGAGGTTGATTTTGTATAATAAAGATTTTTAGAAGTATGATTGTTTTTTTTTTATTTTCTTCATTCATTCATCAATTCATTCCCAAATTTGTCAGATCTTTTAACTGTAAAGCACCATCAGTTCCCATTGAATAAGAAAATGGCAAACCGTATGGTAATCTGATATTATTGTTTGTGGAATTTTTATACTCTGCACACTACAGAGGTTGCAAGAACTCGGCATTCCAAAGGTTAAAAAGAGTTTAAAAATAACAAGTACAAATACAAAATGAAGCAGAAGATGGTTTAACAGGCTGCTTGCCGATTACGCGCCGGCGCGCGCCCTATAGCCGAATAAAAAAAAAAATAAAAAAAAACTTTTTGATATGCGATTTTAAACCTAATGTATAAAGAAAATGTATGAAGGACAAGGTCAGAATCGATGGGGGATTCTTGTTCTTGACGTAACAGATATAAGAAACACACCTAGCCACTCAAATAATTATCTTTGCACATTTATCTGACTTTGCAAAGGTCATTTCTCCCGCGATTTGAGCTGTCAAACTTTGAGCGTCACGGGTCATGAAAAGATCGATAAACCTATCAATTTGTCAAATAAACGCAAGTAATGTTGTTATTAGGCGTAGTTTATTATTCAATGAACGTGTTTCGGTAAATATTATACACGATTGCATAAAATAAACCCACAAAATATTACGTCAAAGTCAAAACATCGCAAAATTTACCCGTTTGCTCCAAGGCATGCAAGAGGTTAAAGGGGAGATATGTAAAAACGAAAGATATAGGGAGCGTGCTAATGTTAAAAAATGATTACAATTAAGCGAAAAATGTGAAAATATTTCATAAAGAACGGGTTATTTAAAATAGAGCAAAAATCTCTTGACAAATGTCTAAGGTGGCTTTTAAAGACGCCCTATAACATGTTAAACAACAGAACAAAATGTGTTTTTAATAATTTTCGGAGCATTGTGATTTTTTTCTATCGAGTGTATTTCATATAATTACCGTTTTTGCTTGGCAAATATAAAGATATTATCTTAAAAATTCAGGATGCAGGGTCTTGAGAACATGATACAATCACCTTCAGAAATTAACAAACACTCTGTATAACATGAAAAACATGCGCTTGAACCATCCAGCTTTATTAAACTTATTTCCTTTTAATTTTTAACGACCTTGGTTTTGCAGTTTAAAGCAATTTAAACAATTGCAGCATCCTCCATTGTTCTCTACTAATTCGTCAGTCTGTACATTGTAGAAGAGTGTCAACTTTATTAGTTACCCAGAAGCACAGCGATGCTGCACAACAATATATCAGATGCCGCTGCAAGACTGAACAATCCCTACAACCCATGTAGCCACCATCAACTCTCCAACCATACTGAGAAGAAGAAGAGATCAGAGTTAGATGGTTGAGCTTTCAAAGTATTATTCAGTCTTCTGCCTACCCTCCATCATTGCTCAATCAACATTTACGACTTATTATGATGGTAGTAGAAAGAATTAAAATATTGTCAGGTTATTCGTAACCTGGGAATTAAAATGTTAAGAAAGGACCGTACCTGAAATACATCTTCAGCAGCGAGGCCACGGCATGCACGTCTTGCGGCGGCTGCTGGGTGTCCGGAAGCCGCTCTTCGTCGAAGGCAATACGCAGGCGCTGCGTGGTGCTGGAGGCTCCCGACAGCCGGTAAATGCCGTCCACGCAACCGTGCTGCTCGATGATGGCACTACAGCACGACAGTACTAGAGGCACTGAAACAACAAAAGAAACATAAATACACTGAATAATGTATGACCATCGACCAAATGACCAAGACAGGTGAGTGAATCTTAAAATTAACACTGAAACCAAAAATATTGGTTAACCTTTTAAATGCCAGGGAGGAAAAGGGCGTAAAATCGCGATGTTTTGACTTTGACATAATATTTTGTGGGTTTATTTTGTGCTATCGTATATTATATTTACTGAAACACATTCCTTGAACAATAAACTATGCATAAAAACAACATTACTTGCGTTTATTCGATGAATTTATATGTTTTACAATCTTTTTCATGAGAACTATGCTAGCTAATTTGACAGCTCAAATACCGGGAAAAATGACACTCGGATGCCATAGAGAGTTTAATACAAATTATTACGAGTGGCTAGGTGTGTTCATGGTATTTTATACCTTAAGAACAAGAATGCGCCAAGCGATTCTGACCTTGTTCTTCATACTTTTTCTGGGTTAAAATCGCATTCCAAAATAAAAATTTTTGAAAATTTTGGCTTGTGTGCCGGCGCACACCCGGCACAGTAGGCAAAAGTAAACAGTTATCAAAAAGAAAGCGCATTATCTTGCGGTCGAAAGATCGGAAGAAGCATTGCTTTTTACCTTTTGTTGGGCTGTAAGGAACAAATTTGTCTTCCAGCAAGTTCGTCCCAACGCTCACTAAAAGATAATTTTTCAAACACGAAATTGAGGCAGTTAGAAATACTTTAGGTAAGGGCTCTCGCGGACTCTGTCATTAACAATTTAATCAGTTACATAAATATTAAAAAAAAAAAGAAAGAAAAAAAAAAAAACCTCACAGATGGGCTTCGAGGCAACATATCGAAAAAAGTAACAATTGGTAAAAATTTTACATTTCTTTCTAGCAAAACAAATACACCACACAACAAATTACGACAACACTTTTGCCACAAAATGAATGATCTTCACTAGTTTCGCGCAAGTTTCTAAAAGCTTGTACAACAAGTTTACATCAACTTGTACGCAAGGGCTAATTGTTATTATATATGAATGGATATGACTATAGTTTATCCTTTGGGATTAGTGTCTCACCCTCATGTCCGGAGTTGAGCAGATGCTCGCCGAGATCGCAGCCGAAGACGCGCTCGCGCAGGATTCCTTGCTGGCGGAGAGCGCGCCGACTGGGCCGCGACAAAATGAAGCTGCGGAACAGCGAGATCAGCTTGCCATGCTTGCGCAGCACCGGCTTGATGGGGGCCACGGCTACCGACCTACCAAAGACAAATTTATTAGTTAGAAATGCTTACAATCCAAATTATAACATGTATTGTTAGAATCACATTCGAATACAGGTACGGCAGACATATGGTTCGCCGATCACTGCCCTCGTCCCTAACAGCCAAGAAGGGAACTGCTCTTTTCCAGTTTCCCGGGCATGGATTTATTCGACGCATTCAAACATTATTTCCTTACTTATTGTTATTTGATAAACTTGCTGAAATTACCTATCTGATTTTTTGTCAAATATCCTTATAAAACAAAGGAATTGTGTTTTTTTTACAATTGTTTTATGTTTACCAGATAATGATCTTATTATTCATGTATATTGTATATATTGTAAGAGATTTTTCCAGAATAGCTAACTAACTAAAAAAAAGATTAAAAAATCTCCCAATTTGGTAATATGTCAAAAAATATATATACACAAATGTAAACTGATTTTATTGTTTCTACATTAATCTGAATATATATCCAACATGAAAAAACACAATTCAAAGGAGTTTGCAAATAAATAAGCATTTCAAAAAATAAAATATTGATTTTTTTACTTTTGACAGTTGTAAAAGTCGAGCTGCTAAGTCATAAATAATCCATTTAAAAATATTCTTGTGTTGCTATATGAACGAAACCATTGGCTACGTCAAGAATGGTACTGGCGCAAGCGATTTGTACCTTGTCATTCATACAGTTTCTTTTACATAAGGTTTAAAATCGCATTTAAAAATTTAAAAAAAGCCAAAATTTTTTCCACACGCTTCGGCAAATGAGGGGTTAACAGCTGCTCAAAGTTTGATCTGAAGTTAAAATGGGCCAAGAATTGGAGTGTAACCAAAACCCCCTAGATTACATGCAATCTAGGAGGTTTTGATGTAACAGGAGCCATTCGAATGTCGATAATTGAAAAAGATTGTTTTGTCGATTTGATGATCACCAAATATGATAAAATTTGAAAAACCCCAGCTTAAGCCACCGTTGCATGTATCGGCGGTTTGCAGAAGAATGTGCAATTTAAAATAGCACATTTTTTTAAACGCCAGCAATAACAATAATATTGGACTGACCCCACAATAGGTGGAGGCTGCTTCATGTTTCGCGGCACCTTGTCGCCTATGACGGCTACGCACTGCTGGGGAAAGAAGCCGACGCGGAAGCCGCGCTTGCCACGCCACCACGTCGACTCCGAGGGGCCGGGCATGTCGATCACGGAGATCATGTCGCCCACCTCGAAGCTGATCTCGTCTCGAGCCTGGAAAGAAAACATAATAACGTAATTAATAAATTGCTACAAGACGTGAGGGGTTCAAAAGAGTTTGGGAACCACTGATCTAAACATTGTTAGAAAGAGAAAACACCCTGGTCTGTAGTGAAGTCTAAAAGTTATCCACAGATGATTTAAAATGTACACATATATGAAACCAAAATTTCCAAATGCAATTTTAGAAAAAATTATGAAACATTGGCAATTTATTAATTTTTTTATTAACGTTTACAGTATTACATTTGCCTAATAAAATATTTGTGTGTTTTTAGATATTTTCATTATCAGTAAGGGGCCATCCATAAATTACGTCACACCTTAATGGGGGGGAGGGGAGTAGAGAAGTGTGACATGGGGTATGGGGGGTTATCAGCTCTGGAGGTCACATGTAAAAATCTGAATTTTGATTATTTTTAGATGTAAAATTGCAAAATATGTGACGCCACACTAGGGGGAGGGGTCTCACAAATATGACGATGTGTGACAGGGACGGGGGGGGTCAAAAAATCATGAAATTCGTGTGACGTAATCTATGGATGGCCCCTAATTTTAGTTAGAAAAAAAATTAAAGTGAACCTTTTTTTAAATTATGTTTATTTCTAATAATAAAATTTTAGAGCTTATTTCATCACCGTTCAAAAATAATTTTTGGATATTTTCAGAAATATTCAATTTTTTGTATTTTATTGCAAAGCGGAAATACTGTGACTTTCTTACAAAAAATGCTTGAGGCCTGAGGGATTAAAAACTGAGTATCAGTGGAGCTTTGGCATCTCCAATGTTGTGGAAAGAAAATGGTGAAAGGCTAAAGGAAATGGGGGAAAGAATAAGAATTGTAAGTCATTTCAACAATGTTTACATGCTGAAAGGTAGTCTCCTGCCACACTGATCTATAGGAGCGGAGACAGTGAACAGACAAATATCTAACCTGCGAGACGTATTTGCGGACAGAGTAGGCGGCCGCCACGGCTGGGGTGTTGATGGAGTTGGAGTCTTCACTGGCCACCAGCAGACGATGTCCTGGAAGACACATTCATCATGTATCAATATAAATTAAAGAGAGATAAAAGATTATCATAATCGAGGCAAGTATCAGGTGACACGCTAGAGTATTGACCTCATTAAACAGACTACAGGTGGTGTACTTTTCAACCAACAGAAATGGAATGGCTCCACAAGACTGAGAATCAAGACTGTGCCTCGATAAGTCTTATTCCTGAAAACACATTTTTAAGCCATCTTTGGGAATGCTGTGTGGAGAGTTTTTTTATGGAAAGGCAGGAGAGGAAGTTCTGGGAAGGAAAAGGTGAGAGGTGGGTAAATCTGGGGTTTATGTGTCCAGGAGTGACAAAAGCATGAATAAATCCCTCAGTGCAAGGCGATGGGTCCAGAGAATCCGTTGTTGAGGTCGAAAGGTCTCCCTCAACCACGAAATGCAGCGAACCACTTTGACCTACGGCAGAGGTGTTGGTTGTTGCGTATAGCTGTGCGCAACTGTATTTTGCCTAAGCGGTGAAGCGCCTGGGTTGTTACACCAAGGCAGAAATGAACAGGTTAAGATATGAATACTGTACTTTTACTGGCAAGCAGTTGGCTTGGATCGTTACACGTAGGCAGCAATAAACAAGGGAAATGAATGCTCTACCTTTATTGTCCATCTGCAGCCAGTTGAGGATGGGGCCGCAGTTGATGGTGTCGTCGGCGATGACGCTGAAGCGCTGCAGGTAGGCAGAGATCAGTTCCGCGTAGGCCTCGGGGCCCTCGCGCCGCGCCGCCTCCACGCCCGCCTGCAGGTCCGGCAGGCCCGACACCTTGCGGTCGTATATGCACCTGGAAACAGGGCTTAATTGGTAACTCCAGGATAGTGACTGAAGACAGGTAGGTGGAAGAAGAGAAAATATGTACAAAAGGGGACAAGACAAGAGGGGCAAAAATCTTTAAAAAAATCAAACCGTAAAAATAAAGTTTTTTTTACCAAAATACATCTATTTTTATTATGTAATGTAGTGAAATACTAGCTTTACACTCAAAAGTAAAATTTACGACTTACTTAAGGGGGGGGTAAGGTTTTAACCGGTCCCTTGCCGATTACGCGCCGGCGCGCGCCAAATGCGAGCCAAATGAAACTCTAAAAAATATTTTTTGAAATGCGATTTTAAACCTTAATTATAAAGAAAACGTATGAAGGATAAGGTCAGAATCGCTTGGGGCATTCTTGTTCATAAGGTATAAGATACCGTGTACCCATCTAGCATAGCGGAATAATTTCTGTGGAATTGTTTATGATCTCCGCCAAGTTTTTTCCCACCTTTGAACTGTCAGATTTGCTTGCGTCACTCTCGCGCCGTTGTGGTGAAAAAGATCGTAAAACGTATAAATTCGTCGAATAAACACAAGTAATGTTGTTTTTAGCCATAGTTTATTGTTTAAGGAATGTGTTTCGGTAAATATTACATAAGATAGCATAAAACCCACAAAATATTACGTAAAATTCAAAACATCGTGAAATTTGCCCTTTTCCTCCAGTGGCATTTAAAAGGTGAATGCACAACATGTCGAGAGTATTGTGTCAAAATTTCAAATAAATCTGAGCAAAACTAACGAAGATACAGCGTTTCAAGCGACCGGCCCTCATGCTCAATTTGAGTATATTTTGAGTATAAAAAAACTTTACATACTATAAATTTCGGTATGTGACTTTTGGTGTCGTTTACATTGGCAATTTGGCCATAATTCGCTTAAGTGAGCGATTTACAGGAAAAACTGATGTGTAAAGGCAGCCAAACAGTTTCGACATTCCACTATGATCCTACGCATCGAACGGCACAACCTAGTTGCACCATCTCTCGGACCGACTAGTAGCCAATTTCAAAGAAGAAAAAAATTGTTTGACTGAGGATTGAACCTTCCTCCCCAACGATTGGCCTTTAACTGCTATGAACTTTTAAAATGTATTTAAAAAACTTTTTTGTGGTTTGACCGAGGACTTTCCTTCCCAGGAACTGATTAAAATGAGTGCTGACACTTATCCTTATTGGATTGTACCGAGATTTATTTAGTATATTAACTGATGTAAATTTTTAAATGTAATGCAAGTGCCACCAAAAGCATGGGATGCATTGTTATTGACGAGTCTATCTGCCGAGTTTCAGCTAGATCTAATTTCGGGAAGTGGGTTAATTTCCACTTCCAAGATTAGCACTCATTCATTCTCGAAAACAAAATGGAAATTCAAATAGATTTCTTTAATGAAGGATGGTTGCGCAAATCAATTCGTTCGTAGGCGGGTGCGGTGTGATTCTAAAACAACAATCACTGGAAAACTACTCAAAGGAAAAGGAAAAGGATAGGTATTGCCAAAACTCACCGAGTTCACTCGACATTTGCCGCTGGTTCTGTGGTCCTTTTAATTCTCCCTTGTCTTTATAATAGTTCACTTGTACACATATATACGTAAACACGGTTACTTCTGCAACCGCGGCGGCGTGTCAATAAGTTCGCAAATTAAACTTACGGCGTTACTTTTCAATTAAGTAAAATGCACAAATTTCTCCGAACTCGAGACGGGTGCGTTTTTCCACAAGTCAAATAAAAAAACAAGTGAATGCGGAAATCGAACGTTTTATTGGGTTTTGTCTTGGCACGGGATGGGTAGGTACTTGGATAGAGGAACTGGGCAGGTACTTGGGTAAAGCAGTTTTCCAGTAGGTACTAAATCAAACAAAAGAACATTGATTGGCGCAAACATCCCCCTCGCCTTGAAAGGGTGAGAAATCCCCCTTTCTAAACAGCATTGTGATAGCATTATCGCACAAATAAACAAATAAAACCAAATACTTATTCTAAATTCCTAACTATATTTTTTAACTAAATCTATTGGTAATATCCCATTATTGAGTCGGCAAAGGGTAAAGCTTCACTACCGGACGAATGTATGTTCCCGACGCCGTTTTAACGCGAGCAACACGAATTACTTCGTCCTTTGCGGGGAAAACCTCGACAATTACTCCTAGCGGCCAATGCAATGGAGGAGCGTTTTCTGTCCCCACAATTACTACTAAACCGACCTTGACTGGGTTAGCGGGAGTATTCCATTTTGGACGTACTTGCAAGGTATGCAAATAATCTAACCTCCAACGTTTCCAAAAAGATTGAATCAATTTATCGAGCAAATCATGACGCGATAGAAGGTTCAAATTATCCTCCTCGATGGTCATGGCGGGCAGGTGTTTCAATGGAGTAGTCATTAAGAAATGAGCGGGGGTTAACGCGAGAGGTTCAGATGGATCTGAAGAGAGCGTCCTACATAATGGCCTTGTATTCAGAATGTTTTCTACCTGTGCGAGCACTGTAGTTGTCTCTTCGAAAGACAGAATCTGATCTCCTATTACGCGAAAAAGATGAGTCTTCATACTTTTGATATTTGATTCCCAATTTCCACCAAAATGTGGTGCTGTTGGCGCATTTAGATGCCAGTTTATTCTATTATTGGCCAAAACACTTGCGAATTCTTCACCAAAATGTGAAGATGTTGAAAATGCGTGCAATTCATTCAATTTTCTCTTGGCTCCTACAAAGTTAGTTCCATTGTCCGAATATAAATTTGACACGGGACCACGGCGGGAAAGAAAGCGCTTGAATGCATTCAGGAAGCATTCGGTACTTAGACTTGATGCTAGTTCAAGGTGTATCGCTCTCGTAGTTAAACACACAAATAAGCAAATATATGCCTTTTGGGAACGAATTCCACGTCCACGTGATGTGTTTACTTTTAAAGGCCCGGCAAAGTCTATGCCGACGTGCGTAAATGGCTTTACAGATGAAGTAACACGGCGATCCTTATGATCGGCCATTAAAGGTGCGATTGTTTTAGGGTGTCGCCGAAAACATGAATTGCACTTATGTACTCGATTTCGAATCAAACTACGGGGAAAATAAGCCAATTGTATTTCGCGAAACACTCTGAGTTCTACGAACTCCAAGTCCGATCCGCTTATGTGTCTTCGATATGGCAACACTTTAAGAAATCGAAATACATGAACCAAACAACGTAATAATTTATTCCACGAAGAAAAGCGTTTTGACAAAGTGAGTATTTCATACTCCTCCGAACTAGAAGTTACTAGCAACGACATAGTCTTCTGTTCGGGTGGTTGCGTCACCATGGTGACGTCAAAAGCGGTAATAGGCCACTGCTCTGGCCTTAATTTCAGCCATGGTGGGCCATGAAACCATAGCGGGTGATCCAAAATCTGATTGGGGGTAAGCCCACGCGACAGACAATCAGCGGGATTTTCTGTGCCTGCAATATGAAAAAAACTGTTGGCCGATAATTCTGCTTGAATTTTAGTTACTCTATTGGCCACGAATGTTCCCCATCTATGAGGAGACGATTGAATCCAACAAAGTGCCACAGTGGAATCAGTAAATGCGCATATTTTATCAATTTTCAAGCGTTTTTCCAAGGTTTCTACTACCTTATGCATTAATTTTGCAAGTATTAATGCAGCACAAAGTTCTAATCGTGCGAGAGAAACGATTTTCACTGGAGACACCTTTGATTTTGCACAAGCAATATGTACTGAATTGGCACCTTCATTTTGTATATGAAAATAAATTACGCCACCGTAAGCCTTTTCACTAGCATCTGCGAAACCCACAATGGTTACAATGGTTCTGGATGTGATTCCAGCATGGCGCGGAATTTTTATTTTATTTAGTGACGATAGTTCCTCGCAGAATTGCGTCCACATCCTCACAATATCTGCGGGAGGCTCATCATCCCAATCACATTGACATATCCATAATTGCTTTATTAAGAGCTTAGCGTATGGTACGACAGGTGCGATGTAGCCCATAATGTCCCAAATTTTGGCGACACAATACAATTTATTTCTCTTCCTATAAATCAATTTAGGTGCAGAAGTGACAAACGAGAAAAAATCGGAATTTGGTGACCAGCATAATCCTAATACTTTATGCATGGACACTTCATCAAATTCCTTTATCGCTGACAAGCGATGCGAATCTGGAATGGATTCCAGTACCTCTTGCGAATTGCTGGTCCACTTGACTAGATCAAACTGGCCAGTCTTCAATAATGCGATTAACTGGGAGGACGTTTCCTTTGCATTCTCTGCAGTTTCCATACTAAATACAAAATCATCCATGTATAAAAATTCTCCAATGATTTTCTTTGCTTCAGTAAAAGCTTCTCCTTCATCAGTGGCCAATTTTATGATCGTGCTTAAATCTTGAAATGGGATGGATTTAAGTCCAAAACAAACGCGGTTAAACTGGTAGGCATTAATATCCTCGTTTGGCGAGAAGCGATACAAAATTCGTTGATATCTTCTATCACTTTCCTGCACTCCTATGCACAAAAACATTTTGCGTATATCAGCCGAGAGTGCTATTGGAAATACACTAAAATTCTTTATTACATTAAATAAATTCCCCTGTAAATATTCTCCACTATAAAAATTATTATTCAATGATACCGAAGTGCTTGTTTTTGCACTTGCGTCCAGGACTATCCTCAAACTCGTGGTGATTTTATCCTCTCGTACAACTTCATGGTGCGGTATTATATAAGATGGCTCTTCATCCTCCCTATTTGGAGTGACAGAAGACAAATAATCCTTCTCTAAATATTCACTAATAATATTATTATGAGCTTCTCTCAATTTAGGAGAGGCTTCCAATTTGCGTTCGAGGCATGAAAAACGTTTATTTTCTAATGCGAACGAATCCCCAAGTGCTGAAGCATCTTGCTTAAATGGTAAGGCTACAATATACCTTCCATTTAGAGGATCTCTTGACGTAGTTTTTTGATTCATTTCCTCACTCTCACGATCTTCAGGACCTTTAATTGGCGGTACATTTACTTCTTCTCTTTCCCGAAATCTTTTAATTTGTGAATCTAATGGCGGTTTCTTCTCTTGAATCAAAAAAAGTGTACGCTTGATTTTGCAATACATGTCTTCAAAATTCATCCAACTTTCAAAATCCGGATTATAATTGAAATCGATATCCAAATTAATTGAATTTATTTGCTGGTGTATATCTTTGTATTCATTTCTAGTTGAATCTACCGTTTCTATTAACGATAAAAATTCCTCTTGAATATTAGCGTCAGAAATCCCATTTGAAAGATCGAATAGTTTTTTAATGCGTCTCTTGCACGCATCACATTGCGACGTCAACAATTTCAATTTATTTTCTTTATTTGTAGCCATGATGACAAAACAATAATTCAATAAAATAATAATGAGATAACTCTCTTGCGTTTCTACGATTTAAACTATCCGGAAGGCGTGGGGTTAAAACACCTAAACGGCAATCGAAAGGTTAACAAACTATCAAACAGAGCGATACGTCTGGCGTTTGGACTTATCTGTGGTTAAATAACAAATTTTGAATCTTTCACTATGAATGTAGATTCATCTATTTGACAATGCTATCACAATATTATATACGAACGAATTTAACGTATCCGGCGTCGATTAGGACCAAATGATGGTTGCGCAAATCAATTCGTTCGTAGGCGGGTGCGGTGTGATTCTAAAACAACAATCACTGGAAAACTACTCAAAGGAAAAGGAAAAGGATAGGTATTGCCAAAACTCACCGAGTTCACTCGACATTTGCCGCTGGTTCTGTGGTCCTTTTAATTCTCCCTTGTCTTTATAATAGTTCACTTGTACACATATATACGTAAACACGGTTACTTCTGCAACCGCGGCGGCGTGTCAATAAGTTCGCAAATTAAACTTACGGCGTTACTTTTCAATTAAGTAAAATGCACAAATTTCTCCGAACTCGAGACGGGTGCGTTTTTCCACAAGTCAAATAAAAAAACAAGTGAATGCGGAAATCGAACGTTTTATTGGGTTTTGTCTTGGCACGGGATGGGTAGGTACTTGGATAGAGGAACTGGGCAGGTACTTGGGTAAAGCAGTTTTCCAGTAGGTACTAAATCAAACAAAAGAACATTGATTGGCGCAAACGAGTTAAATGTTATCAACTAAGTGATAAGAGAGAGAGAGGAATTACCAAAAGTAACAAATAAATTAACAGCAATCCGATAGGCAATGAATGGCTGATAAGTGACAAGAATAGACAAAAGTGAAAAATATGAGAAAACGACAAAGGGGGACAAGAATTATTGTCAATAAATATGTGCAAGAAAGAATGGATAAGAAAGTTAATGGATGTAACAAAGAAAGGAGCGTAAAAAGAGACGATTATTATTATTTAAAGTTTAACACATTATGTCTTTTATTTCATGAGTAAAAACTCTCCTTTTTCTTTAACACACTGGGATGTTAATGTATGAGGACGTTAATGTATGTACCCAAAAGTAACGGGACTTTCTTTAAAACTTTTTTATTTTTCAATATTTTTACACCAAAATTTGGTCGCCTTCAAAGTGTTCACTATTAGAGTGTATGTATGCACTTCTCCAACCTTTTTTTTCACTGTTCAAAACAATTTTGAAACTCACTGATTGAAATATCCTTTATGGCCTCCAGAGATTTTGGTTTCACTTCTTCAACAGCATGAAAACATATCTCTTTCAAGTCTCTTTTCATCCTAGGGAGCAGAAAGAAGTCACGGGGAGACAGGTCGGGTGAACAATCGGGATCCATGTTTGACAACGCAGTGTGAGCAGGTGCTTTGTCGTGGTGGAAGAAAAGTCCCCTGTGCGCCAAGGATTCAACCTTTTTCAACGATTTTTCCTGATGCTCTCTCACAACCTCTCTAGAATCTCCATATAGAACTGTCGGTTAACTGTTTGGCCTGGGGGAACAAACTCTGTGGGCACAACATCACCGTAAAAAACCAATGAGCATCGTCTTGATGTTCGATTTCACCTGACTTTTTTCTGAAGAGGAGAGAGAACTCTTCCAATGGCTTGAATGTTGCCTGGTTTTGGGATCGTACCCATAACACCATGACTCATCACTCATCACCAATAATAAACCTTGGAAAAAATCTGGATCCTCTTCCAGCTGATTTTTCAATTCGTGGCAGGCTTGAAGGCGACGCTCTCTTTGATCTTCAGAGAGGGGACTTTTGCATTTTCACCGAAAGAAGAAATCTTGATTTATTTAAAATTAAACTTTGGATGAACGCATGAACCCACAGCGACGCGGCTTTGCACACTGACCGAGAAAGAGTTTCCGTACAACAGCCGACCACACAAAACTCAATCCCCCTCCACTTCTCCTCTCTACCGCCCGAGTCCTGTTACTTTTGGGTCCCCCCTTGTTTACATATGTCTCCCCAATTATTTATTGTATTTTAGGTGGCACATTGATGAGAAGGTATAAAGATGGAAAAATATACAAATATTCATTGAACCTATGCTAAAAAATGGATCATACAGAAATAAACCGTGAATTCCAAAATCCTATAGAGCAAGAGAGACCATTGTAAAATTCTGTAAGGTCCCAAAGACTGCAATGAGCTGGACATGTTGAGACACGACAAGAACCAATTGATGCCTAGTGGAAGAGTTGCCCCGGAGGCAAAAAGATGAAGAGATGTACTCCTTGATCATTCTTCATAGTTCATTGATATTCTATTATAAATAAATGTGATTTCCACCTGTGCAGCATGGAGTCCAACATCTTGAAGTTGTCAGCGCTGCGGGTGACCATCCAGTCTTCGCAGTCCTCCTGCGGCTCAGAGATCGAAGAGCCGGGAGCCCCCGGGCCGGAACCATTCTCTTCCGAGGTGCTGCCTCCCAGGGGACGGTGTGGGCGCACACTCACTGTCACCCAGCCAGCTGAAAGAGGGCAATGGGGTTAGGATATTAGCAATATTAGAATCTTATTAGCAAGTTACTGCAACAGTAACTCCACATACTGTTGTTGTAAAAGCAAAAGTGTTTTCCTTGAGACTCTCAATTTCAATCAGCATTCCCACCATGACCCCTAGCATGACAGCTGATCGCCAACGAATAAATAACAGTTCACAATCATTAAATGTTCTTAATATATTCAACGTCAACGTTGGCGAGCTGCAATTGTCCTGGGAACGATGAGAAGTTACTAAAAGCTATCGATACAATCCTTATCGATCGACCGTGTTAGGGGTCCTTTTCTAAAATCTTTTGGTTACGTTAGGAGAATCTATCAAACAGACTGCCAGTTGGTGCACAGAGTCGAGTGTTTCTGATATTTCGAGGCTCCAGACCGGAGGAGGCTACCAAATTCAACAGTAGGGCACTTACGATTTGTACAGGATCAGCAGTTTTATATTATTAAAGTATTGAACAATCAAAAACTTTTTGAAAACTCAAATTCGATGATCATACGAAAAGATATCGCTGCCGAAAGCGTATACAGATACACCAAAACAGACAACCTAAAGAATGTGTGGATCAGCTTTAAATGCACGACCTATCCCAATTGGTGCAAGTTAAAAATTATAACTAGGAGGCGGAATGCAGAGGCAAAAAGGAAATTCCAGAGCCGCTAATTATTAAAGGCAAAACAATTAAACCATTGTTATTTGACCGGTCTAATTTATTTTATGGGTCCATCAGACTTGGCTATAAAAGATCGTTTGGTTTTGGCCTATTTCAGCATATTGCTCGCCATACATTCCTAATGTTTTTGCCTCCGCGAGCCGCCTACTACTTAAAACTTTATTCACTTAAAGTTTTCTGGAAACATGGCTGTTTATTTTATCCATACCGTCCTCTTCCTGCTGCCTGGTGGCATCCGGTGTGTCCACCGCCCGCACCGTGAGCCCCCCGAGCCGCACGCGCCCGTAGTGGAAGTGCGCGCACTCCTCGAGGCGGGGGAAGCGCGCGGCGCCCTCTTCGCGCGGCGCTCCCTCGTGCACGGACGCGCCCCCTCCCGTTGTGGGCAGGCCGGCCGGGGCGCTGCGAGACATGGACCATGCGGACCAGCCTGGGAACAAACAACCAACCATATTACGGAAATCCGTAGTCCGGAAACTCGTGGTGCAAGTGACAAAGTGTTGAATCTACATCATAGAGAACGCAACCTTTTTTTCAATTCAAGCATTTCAATTTTTTTTAAATGACTTTTGTCTGACAACGCACACACACACACACACACGACGCCTGAGTGAGATCTAAACGTGATACCAACTCAGCCACTGACCGGTCAACTCAAAACAATGTAAAAAGGGAGTCCAGTGTAGTTTTTTTTTAATTTTATTACTTGAATTATCGTGTAGAATCACCTCACGAAGTTGTTGTAATTTAATAAAAATTATAATATTTGTATGATTTGTATAGCCCCGTTTTTGCAAAAAAAATAATCTCGAGGGCCCTCCACAGCACTCGGAGCATACTGTGTAGCTTGAATTGGAGGCAATTGAAGGATAACAACAATTTGGGAGGCAAGTATGAGTACCACCGCCTCCTAACCAACCAACACCTCTGCCATAGGTAGGTCACCCCGGGTGGTTCACTATGTTTGGCAACTTAGCAGAGGTACTTGAGTTCAAGGCGTGAGGTTTGTTCGGGTCTTGGCGGCGGATGCTTCTGCCCACCTACTGCATGATGGGCCGGAGTGAGAGAGACTGGTTAGGAGGACTTTTGACCTTTCCAGCTGGACTCTCTCTACCCACCGCCTTGCACTGCAGTTGGAGGGATGAATTCATACGTCTGTCACTCCTGGATACCCAGGCCCCAGATTCCTATTCACCCCTCATACCTTTCCAGAACTACTTCCTCTCCTTCCTCACTTTCCATAAAAAAGAAAACCTCCACACAGTATCCCCTAAGATGACCTAGGAGAAATTATTTTCCTCGGAGCCTCCTGCGTGGAGCAAACCAAACAAAAACAAGTAAAAACAAACAAAAACAACAACAAAAATACCCAAAATCAACAAAAAATGTCATGAAAATGAACTTACCGCTGGTATCATTGTCATCGGTCTGGTAGTCCAGGCTGCACTCCTGAATGGACTTCCTGTCCACCTCACCAGAGAAGTGAACAGACCTACAACAACAACATTCGACTTCTTCAAACGCAGCAAACTTATTTTGTGGCACCATTTTAATTCAAAATTAATAATATACTTGGTTTTTACCACTTTTATTGTTTACAAAACCAACATGTTTCGCTCACAATAAAAGTGGTGAAAACTAAACATATTATTAATTTTGAACAACATTTAAATTATTTAAAATACTCCAAAACAATTTTTCTTCAAATGGAAAAAAATCATAAGTTACATAATTTTTTTTTTTTAATATTTCAAGGTATTTTAGTTAGTTGTAAGTATGAATGTTGAATGTGTACCTGTGGTAGATGGGCAAGGGCTCGGGGTCTCCGGGGGCCAGGGACAGGGACTGGCAGGACATGGCAGAGCCGCGGCCCGCCGGCGAACCCTGGACAACAAAAAGAAACAACGCCTTAGACAAATACTAAAGTATGCGGTGTTGAGACAAAACAGAAAACCTAGTCTTTTATCTAATCTGTATAATCCGGTTGCCGAATGATACCTACAATGAAAACATGATTATACTTAGATCCAGTTCAAATACTAGGTAAAGAAATTCAGACCAGCAAAATTTCCTGTCCTCAAGGAAAGCAAGGATTCAAAGCAAGAAGATTCCTGGACACCTCTTAACTTATTAAATAAATAAAAAATACATTATTTATAGGTAAACTTTTAGAATCTCTGGTCAAGCTCAATACAATATCGATTGTCCAGTTGATTAGTCAGACATCTCCAAAAAATCGAAATTTGAATTGAATATGCAGTTATACGTAAAAGTGTACCCTCCATCTGATAAAATAATCAGATTATGAGTGTGAGTAATATTTTGTTTTTTTTTTTGAAAAATAAATTTAGTTTTTGGTATTAAAAATGCCTAAATCAGAAAATATATTTTAAGTACCATGTTGTACGTAAACCACTATTCTACGTGAAACCACTGAAAAGTAACATTCCCAAAAAATGTGACTTGAAGGGTTTTACCAAAACCCAGTTGATATTATAAGGTTGAAATCTATTTTTTTTTAAATTAGGTATCTCCTTGCCAGATAGAAAGACAGGTGACTTGATTAGGTGCATGAAAAATTTGCTGAGACTACCATGGCAATCTCCAAAACCCTAAGTGGGATGTATGACACATGACTAAAATATTTACACTCACATACCAACAATATAAGAAATAGGTATCTCCTTGTGCTGACTTGATTAGATGCATGAAAAGTTTGCCGACACTATCATGGCAATCTCCAAAACCTCAAGTGACTATGTTAGTCACATGACATGACTAAAAGATTTGCACTCACATACCAACAATATAAAAAATAGATATCTCCTTGCGCTGACTTGATTAGATGCATGAAAAGTTTGCTGGCACTACCATGGCAATCTCCAAAACCTCAAGTGGGACTATATTAGGCACATGACATGACTAAAAGATTTGCACCCACATACCAACAATATAAAAAGCACCACAATATGTATTGTAGAAAAACAACAAATCTGAAAGTTGAAATGCATCTCCTCTAACCACTGAACAGGGTTCAGTGGTTAGAGGAGATGCATTTTAAAAGCGCAAATTGTAAATGTTGCAATACCTGCACTTGCAGACATGCGAGCGTATCTGCACAGCCCACCAGGACCCTCTTCATGATGATGCTACCATTGGCCTTCTATCCTCCCCACATACTCTCACTTCTACATCATTTCACAACCACGTCTTTCACATTCTAATTAACCACATTTATCAAAACACCGAACTCCATAATATTCAGAATATTTTTTTATTGTGAAAGTTTAACGATAATAAAAGCCTTTAAGACTTAAAAACTTTATAAAAAAATGTAATTTAGTTCTTATTTTCATCAACACTGTCCTGTCAAATAATGTTGCATGTGCAAATTAGTAACTTTGCTTTGGAGATGTTTAAAATTTCAATATTTTTACAGGAATGAAAAATATCAAAACAATTCTATATTTCTCACTCTCAAAAACAGTAAAAATTTAGACGCCAAACTTAAAGGACCCGTAACCGCTCTCGAAAAGAAGAAGACAGAGAGATATGTAATTACGAATGTTGGAGAGAGCGCGCTAATATTTAAATCGATAAAATTGAAGCAAAAATTACGAAAAAGCTTAATAAAACATGACTCGTTTAAAATAGAGCAAAAATCTCGTGGAATATATCTTAAGTATCATTTAAAGAAACACTGTGAATTTTTTCACAAATATAACTTGTAAAATAATAGAAATAGACTTGTTTTAAATAATTTTCGGAGCATACTTTGCGATTTTTTTCTATCGAGGAAATTTTATATAATTTGCGTTTCAACGTGGAACATATCTAGATATTATCTTCAAAAACAACATATATTTTTTTAAGAGCTTAAAAACTTCAAATGTTTAAGGGAGATATGTAAGAAATCGGTCGAAATTCGAATAGCGGCGGCTTAAGCATTACATTGAACGAGTTTGCAAGCTGCTAGCTGGCGAATTCACTATCCGATAGTAAACTTGTTCAGTGTAAAATCTGCGAGTTAGCTAGTTTACATGATTACACTGAGCAAGTTTATTAGCAGATAATGAATTAGTTAGTTAATTCGCCGGCTTGTAGCTTGTAAACTCGCTCAGTTGAATCGAGGCTTTAATGCAAGGTTACCAATTTTTAACATCTGCTATTGTTTATTGAGACCATAAACACAAGAAACCAATTGGGACAGTCGAAATGTCTCTAGTAATCATATTAAAGGTTAAGAAAACAGTAAACATTTTATTGACTGAGCGTAGAGGTGTCCTGTTTTAACTCGAAGCATTTTGCATTTTGTCTTTGGGTAAATTTGTTACGTTCTAGTTCCGACTAAAAATTGTGGCCGTTTTAACCTGTTGGATGCCGCAGGAGTCTATATTTAAATGCAATTAAAAAAACTGTTTCTCCGTTTACAAGCATTATTCTGGGAAAATACTAACGAACCTTTATTAGATAACCAACACCTCTGCCGTTGGTCACCCCAAGTGGTTCGCTACGTTTGGTGATTTAGCAGGGGTGCCCGGGTTCATGGGGTGAGATTTGTCTAGGTCTAGGTCACTGAACCCCAGATTCCTACCCTAAATCCTTTTCCTTCGCAGAACTCTCCTCTCCTTCCTTTCCTTAAAAAAAAACCCTCCACACAGCATCCCCAAAGATGACATAGGCCCTGAGGGAAATTATTTTCCTCAGGGCCGCCTGTGTGGAGCTCATGATAAAAAAAAAATTTCATAAAACAAGTAAGGTATTACGAAAATAAAATCAGCTGACGCACGGCGAAAATTTAGCATTGGTACACAATGGCAATGATTCAGTAAATATTCTTTTTTCAAATGTATTTTAAATTCAGTAAGTAGAAATTAAAATACCTACTTGCAAATCTTATGATTTTACAGAAAATTTTGGATCATAAAATGCCGACAGCTTCATGTTCAAGCGATTCTCTTAAGGCCCGTATCCTGCGCCACAATACACATAAACATTAGCTTGAACAGCACCCAAAACATTGAAAATTTGAACACTTCGTGTTCAAAAACCCTGTGTTCAAGCTTTACCACAGGCGACGGAAAACATTCATCTCCCGGGCGAAGGGGGAAGGCTGGCGGGGGGAAATGTGTTCATATTTTTACAAGAGCCGCGCGATGCGGTCATGTATGGAGAATCAAACCGAACAAGTTTTTGAGGTTATGCGCAATGATTGAGCTTAATAATCACTACTTTAAAATATTATGATACCTAAATACAATATAATAAATATATTTGATAATAAAATTATAGTATAATAACGAATATTAACAACATTAATATTAATATTATTTTTGAAGTGGGTGAAGCGGGAAGCAGAAATTGTCGGACCGCGCGAACTTCAAACCTGTTCACACCAATCTTTCAAGCCATGTTTCGAAAAACGCAGGAGACGGAAAACAAAGAACGTTTATA
Organism: Glyphotaelius pellucidus; assembly: GCA_936435175.1. Lineage (NCBI taxonomy): Eukaryota > Metazoa > Arthropoda > Insecta > Trichoptera > Limnephilidae > Glyphotaelius > Glyphotaelius pellucidus. The sequence continues at coordinate 12,932,628 of OW386560.1, forward strand.
GTGTGGTTCAAGCTAGTATTCATGTGTATTGTGGCGCAGGAGTTCCGCCTTTATTGTCAGTGTTTTTATTGTAAACAGACATCACACACATATTTCTAAGGATATTTCTTCGTGATTATATTTTTTAAAAAAAAGAAAAAAATAATAATTTGTGCCAAAGAAATTTAAATTAATAAATATTAAATTCATTCATATTATTATTATCGTTTTAAGAATAGTTATTTTTTTTTCACAATTCTGCTACTTTTGAGCTGTTTTCACAATCAACATTTCAGCGTAATTTGATTTGGTGACCATTTTCTTTGCTTCCGATTCACAATCTACGTGATCTTGCCAGTATTCAAGTCATAAATCTGATAAAATACAATCAATTTATTGTTTCACTTTAATTCATTAAGTTACACCAATATCACGTTCAAGTTTTATCTAAAATGTTCGAAAATCAATATTATTTAGTAAACAGATCAAAAAAGATGATAATCCACGCAAAATCTCCGCGAAAACACAGAAATTATTACTAAGAGCTTAAAAATATTAAGTGCGTTATTACACGCATAAGACAGACACTAAAATAACAATAAAAACATTGATTTCGTCACTAACAAACCGACACTAAACGCCGAAAAGTTTAAATCCATTCACAAATAAAGTAAACAACGCCTCGACTCCTACTCGATTCATGAGAAAAGCACTCGAAGTATAATTAGCATGTCTACCCGACGACAAAAGTGTTTTTGCGTTTTTCGATCAAATTTTTGACAGACGGGTCCGCCCTGATAACATTTTGTGAGGTTATGTCTGAGCCGGGGTTGCCCTTTTTGAGAAAATCTATTCCGCTTTCCCGAAAGCAGATTATTTCGGGAAAATCTTGGCGCGCGCGGAGACTGCGGCGCGGCGTTCGAAATTCAAACAAGTCGTTGGGAATCAAATTTACGAGAATGTTTGGAATTCGAATTAGTTAGAAATTTGTTTTAAAAATTCGAAGAATACAAGACACGACGTTTGAAACTAGAATTAGTTACTGGAATACGTTTTAAAAACTCAAACAATATTCGAGTTTATTAGCGTTATAATAAATCAATGGCAATCGCAGTAGCAGCGGAACTGTGGGCTTTTTTTACATGAGCTCCATACAAGTCCTGAGGAAAATAATTTCGCTCAGAGCCTGTCATCTTTGGGGATGCTGTGTGGGGGATGTTTTTTTAAGAAAATGAAGGAGAAGAATATCCGGAAAGGAAAAGGGTATGAGGAGTAGGTAGAAATCTGGAGGACAGTGTGTCCAGCGGATGTCTGAATGCATCTCTCCCACTGCGGTGCAAACCGATGGCTGACCCGCCATACAGTGGGTGGGCACTGTGGGCAGACGTATCCACCACCAAGAACTAGACAATCCTCACCCCATGGGCACCCCTATCAAATAAGTCACCAAACTTAGCGAACCACTTGAGGTGACCTATGGCAGAGGTGTTGGTTATCTAATTAATACTGGTGGTACCCATACCCGCCTCCCAAATTAATTTAGAATCGATAAATAATTGATATGTATTTCAAATCAATTTGGTGTTGAATAATCACAGCTGTCGACAAGGACTTATTATTATAATAGTGCATTAGCAAAAAACCGTTACGAAGCTTCAAATATTTAAAATAAACTAAACAAATAAATTAGTAAAGCAAACATAAATTAAATGAATTAAATAAACTAATTATTAAACCGCTGTTTATTTTATCTACTGATCCGGCTGACCGATTTTGTGAGTGTCATTGGAGAGGGCAGTTCTTTAGTTTTTCGACCAGTATGTAAAAATTTTGTGTTGGTAGGTACGCATTATTTGTTTAATTCTCATCCATACACCGTCTCGTAAAAAGTGTGTATACTCTTCCGACAAGAGTGCCTAATCTCCAATCGTGCATAACCCGAGCTAGTCGAGTCTCGCCGGAGTCGGTAGACGCATTGACGCGTGAACTGAACACACACGAGGACATGAGACACCGGCCACTAGCCGCTCACAGCTGACAGCTGAGCAGCTCACGAGCTCAAAGACCGGAGAAAGTCCCGCGGGGAGGTGGCCGCTAGTCGCCACAATACAGCTGTACACTCTCATCCGCGTGGTAAGAGTAGAGAGTACGCGATGACTCAATAATATCACTTTAAGTCCATGCTAATAATGTACTACAGCATCTTTTTCAACTGGTTTGGTAGTCAAGTTTGACCTGAAACCATCCTATCTTTTCGGACAAACTGCAAATGTTTGCGAACGCACACATTGTGTCCATTCTGGAAGAGCCAGGCATCCACAATAGGCTTTCAAATATTTTGAAATTCTATTATCTTTGCTTTCAATTATGAGGTCGTCCATTAATCACGTGAGGCTCAAAAGCGTGGGGAGGGGTTCGGAAAAAATCACGAAATATCGCAAGGAGGAAGGGGGGGGATATAATGAGATATCACGTGTATTTTTTTATCGTTGAACGTATGATTTCTAAACCAAACAGCGGCGCGTGGCCTCGAATCACTCTTGCAACGATTTCCCCGCGCGTTGCGACAACCGCTCGGCTCACCAGTCGCCAGTAAGTCTATGATTTTGACGGCGAATACATGCGAGGTATGCTTTTCCACTCGTTAGTGTTGAAGAAAGTCTCGCTAGTCCGTGATCCCAGGACAATGTCCTACTACTGTACCGCCCACTATAAAATGTTGCTTTTGATTTCCAAAAGGCAGTATAGCCGTTTATGAATTTAAAATAAAAAATAAAAATACACTCATTAAAGAATGTATTATATACTAATATTAAAATATATTTCAGAACTAAATACACGTAACAAGTGTTTCACAATAATGTCGAACTCTATCTAAATTTCTTAATAGACAATAGTGTTAATTTCAAGCGACCTCCCAGGTAAGTATGGTCCTGTATACATTTTTAGGGAGCATCGCGTTCATTGGTCGAGACATTGTACATATATTTTAGTATGAACTGGTGGATGCAATTTTTAGCCATAAGTTGTTTTTAATTGTTTGTCTAGTTTGTAGTTTTTCTAGATTTTAGAAATATATTGTAAGTTTGTACAGCGCCCTTGAGGTGATTTTTCACAAAAACGGCGCTATATAAATCATCCAAATAATAATATTATTATTACGCCAGTAAATCTGTGATTTTGTCGCCGAATACATGCGAGATATGCTTATCCACTTGTTAGTATTGAAGAAAGTCTCGCTAGTCTGTGGTCCGAGGATAATGTCCATTAAATATATTCATGTACAAATATGCATTTTTACACCTCCCTTTATATTGTTTTATGCCAGTCAAAAACAACCTGCAACCTTAATGTCTGTCTGGACATTTTTATCACGATGCTTAGTTTTCCAAAACTTAATCAGATTATACCTGTATTAGATAATATTCTGAAAATTTCAATATACTCTGTACTTAGTACTGTAATAGATTACGAAAATTCGTCTTTCGAAGCTTTGAAACATTTAAAACATGGAAAGGCGAAGTTAGAAACCTATCCAACCAAAGGGACGAACCATAATGAACCTCGTAATGACAATTAACTGTCAGATACAAACAATACAAGTTAGTGCAAGTGACGTTAGAAAATTCTAAAATAAATGATTATTTAAAATGCTTGATGTTAGAACTTTGTCATACATGTATCTACGAAAATACAATACTGATGGTTCTGAAAATTATTTTGGATATAGAAATACCAAAAGAAATGCTTTGGCATTCAAAGGTAATTTTTGAAAAAAAAAATGTCAGTTAGAATCCAATCCAAATGAGGGGACGTATTTTTGTTTTGATACATACCTCGTTTAGGCGGTTAGAACGCCGTATGAACAAAGGGAATAACGGTTAGTGAACATGCCATACTTTTAACGGTTCATGTACCAAAAAGTAAAGCAGCAAAAGCCTGCGACATATGGACGGAGAGTTGCGTGGCATATGGCGAATGCAGTCACGATGGTGATGGGGCGCTCTTCTAAAACCATACCCTCGCCTAAACTGGCAGCTCACCAGCAGCAAGCATCGACGTAATCTGGACAATACATTAAAAAATATCTAGGGAACAAATTAATACGATCATATACCCCTAAGTGATAGGTTTAGTTCATTCTGCAAAATTTCGGTAGACCACGAGTAAAATTTACTTACAGTATTATAAAATATATACGTTTCCCCTTACAAATAAATGTATTTTACATTTTATTAAACGGTTGTTCATCAGTCGTGTAAAATTTAAAACAAGTTTTTATTAGTAAGGCCTTAAAATCACTCAATGTAAAATATGAATTCTTTCGTACCATTCTTTCTACGTAAAACTGTTGCTTGGGGCCTACTCATAAAAAGAGAAAAATCAGCTTTTTTATGTGAATACCGCACAAGAATCCTAACCGCCAGTGAGACTATGGCATCTCCAATTAAGGTGTGATGTGAGGTTGAAGTTAGCGAGGAGAGGAAGGAGATGGGGAAGAGGAAGGTGGGGAAGTATCCGACTATTCAGATCTGATCACCAAAGTCATTTCGATTCATTCAAATATCAATCATTCAATTACACTAAGGAGATAGATACTGAGAGCATCATCCACTGTATGTATATCACACAAAACTTGCGAAATGTGAGCTAGAGGAGATAGATACTGAGAGCATCATCTATGTATGTATATCACACAAAATTTGCGAAATGTGAGCACTACAGTTGTGAAATTTGCGTAGCTTTTTCCGTCAGAAATGTGTGGATACACCTAACTTGACATTATTACGTCCATCTCGAGCTACAGAGCTTTGAAATATTCATTAAGCTTTTGAAAAACAAATCTACGGTTTTATTCCAAGATTAATGAAATTTTGCACACTTGACCTACAAAACAAGAGGAAGGTTGAAAAGAATTAAAAAAAAAAAAAAAAACTATGCATTAAGCCCGGGAAACACCGGAGACTGCGACTAGTCATTAAAATATAGTTTGGATATCCCGCGAGAATATTGGTAATAAGAATAAATAATAACTATGAGAAAACAATAAAAAAGTAGTATATTTGCAGTGATCCAATTTTAGTGAATCGTGGCGTATTAAATAATACTTTTCATTCCTTTTATCTTTTGAATTACCTATTGTCTGTCAAATAAGAGTAGAAAATATTTTTAAAAAATTGAACCACATAACTTGTAGGCTGGCAACACCAATTTATCTGTCAAATATTCTTTTAAAGTGCAACGACACTGAAAATACAGAACACTGTATACATCTAAAAAAAACTTTTTTCTTTTCTTAAAAAAAAAAATAGAAGAAGCACCGTTTAAGGTACCTACTTAATGACATAAATTTGATTAAATTGTGTTTTACAAGTGATTGGTTTTCATTTAATTTAACGTAAATTTAAATTTAACAGCAGGTGGAAAGGAAGAATCATTAATGGTGACTTTTAGATCTGAATAAGTTCAATATATTCAGATCTAAAATTAGAAGCATGATCTAAAGCCCGGGCAACGCTAGGTACTTAAGTTAATATTAAATAAATGCGAGCAATTTCTAAAGTGTCCTTTATATTTTATTACAATATCGTTATTCTTCATTATGTTAACACAAAATTGCAAAGGTGTAATAATAATATACTTATATGCAATTCTAATTTTGAGATCAGTGGGTTATGTATCTATATTGCAATGAAAAAATATTTTTTTCACTTTTATACCTTTTATAATTTTTAATAAAAATGTAGGTTACACAGCTTTAGATTACCACCCTGATTATATTTTTTATATTGCCATTTGAACAACAGTGGCGCCCTCCTGTGTTTTCTACTCTTATTTGACAAACTGTACAAATAAAATAGAAATTCGTTTTATAAAATAAAAATTTTCAGCTCCACTGAATTGAAAATATCTACAAGTGTGTACGTCTATTTGAAAGAAGAAAAAAATTAAAATTCACTTCGGTGGCGACGCGAGTTTACAATTTATAGTAAGAATTAGTTTGTTTTGTAATTCGGGCCGAATCAAATGTAATTTGGTACAATAAAGAAAAGAAATATTGCGCTTCATCCGGGTATAAGAAACCACATCATCGGTGCAATGAAAGTGAGAAATTAATTACCGGATTTTATCAGTTTTTATAAGCTGCCTCTATTGGAGAATTACAATCTAATATGAGATACGATTAGAAGCTAAAACGGTCAAAACCAAATAAATCTGGTTTTAACAAAACTTAAAAACGAATCGATTATCGGTAGCGGAAATTTGCAATGCTGTAAAGGAGAATAAATCTAAAAATGAGTTAACCACTCCAACCCCCAAGCTTGTTTACACGAATATTACTATCCACAAATAACGTCACAAGAATTTCACGATTTTTTTACCCCCCCCCCCCCTGTCCCTGTCACACGCTGTCACATTTGAAACGGTCACGTTTTGCAATTTTACATGTAAAAGTGATTATAGCTGGTAACATTGTGAAGTTTTTGTCGCTGTCATATTTACCACAACGGAGGGGGCGAGATGGGATGTTGTCGAATGCGATCTCTACGGGGAGGGGCGAATCGGGATACAGAGCTATTTTTGTAAATTCAATAGCTCGCGGGGAGGGGCGAAATGGGATACTATGAGGTGTCGGCCTGGTTTTGTAACTCGCGGGAATATGTGTGTGAGAGAACACGAGGTTTCATTGACGTTTTCGCCTAACTACTTGTGACAAAGCTGATGACCCCCCCGTACGCCTTGTCACACAATGTCACATTTCTCTACTCCCCCCCCCCCCCCCCCCCCCTTAAAGTGTGACGTAATTTATGGATTTTATTTATTTATTGATCAACGCCCTTTTTCGGGGCTTTTACATTTTAATGGTCATAAATACAATATTTATTGTACATAACTGAACTGCTTCAGTAACAATATTTTATATTTGTTTAAAGATAAACTGAAGATGTCCACGGACTTGGTGTAATTGTTTCCTTCCGTTAGTATTCTGGGTAAAGAGGAATACATATGGTAGTTAGTCCCAGAATTTCTGCACTGAAATAAATCCTGACTTCTTGTATTACGTTGTGGAATCCGGAAGCTTATCAATTCAAGCAATACCGGACTATCAACTAAATTATGTAGAATTTTATATAGAAATACCAAGTCAGTGAAAATTCTTCTGTCTGACAATTTGAGCATATTCATATTATTTAACAGAGTGTTGTAGTTTAACATTATTGTTGGAATCCCCATTTTGAAATTTAGAAAACGTAAGAATTTGTTTTGTATTCTTTCAACAGCTTGTACATGTATGTTATAATGTGGATTCCAGACGGGAGAATTGTACTCAAGTTGACATCTAACATACGCAAAATATAACAGTTTAATACATTTTATATTGTTGAAATTTCTAGTTAGTCTAGTTATAAATCCCAACATTTTTAAGCCCTTATTACAGATTTCTGTTATGTGGTTAACAAATGAAAGATTTGATTGGAAAGTGATGCCTAAGTCTTTAATTTGGGTTAGTGTTTCAAGAGCTTTATCATCAATGTAGTAATTAAATATCACTGGTTTTTTTATACGAGAAAATCTAATTATTTGACATTTTGAGATATTTAAATAAAGTCTATTTTCCTTACACCAAATTAACAATTTGTTGATATTATCTTGAAGAATGTTGCAATGATAAATATTTTGAATAATTTTAAAAATTTTTAGGTCATCAGCAAAAAGTAAGATAGATACATTATGAAATATATTTGTAAGATCATTTATAAACAAGATAAATAAGATTGGGCCAAGGTGTGAACCCTGTGGAACTCCACTTGTTGCATGAATTTTTTCTGACAGGGAGGATTTTATTCTAACAATTTGTTGTCTTCCAGTAAGATAGCTTTCAAACCAGGCTAATATATTGCCACGTATACCAAGCTTTCCTAATTAATGGATGGCCCCTAACTTGTGTGTTCCCACAGAAATCATTGTAACTCCGTTTTTACAACCTAAAAATAAAAATATATATCCATAATAAAGCACGCTACGCATCTTCATTCAACGTTGTCCAAAGAAATAGGTATAAAATACTTATTTTATAGAAACAGTTTTCACCCGCCATATCGCATACGACATAATACAATGTTAATTTTTGATTAAATATTTTGGTATGAAATGGTAAAAAAGTGAGACGACAAAATTGTTTATTATACATTTGTACGATAAAATAAGTGTTTTTTTTACATAATCCACGATTTTAGTACCGTTTTCACACAAAAACATCACGTGAGTAATTTTTTACATTTTTTTATGTTTGCAATATAAATTTTATTATTTACAATTGTTAATATTTATTACTAGACAATTGGATAACTGCAGTATAAATCTCACGTGAGGGGTGCGGGGGGGTCCCCTTTAATCTCACCAAGGCGGGGGAGGAGTCTCAATTGAAAATAAAAGCTCACGTAATTAATGTATGCCCCTTACATGATTTATTTATGAAACTTCAATAATTTATTGGTTCTACGAAAGGTCTTCTCTTTTGAGGAAAATTATTCATAAATCCACGGTTACGAAATGACGATTCTCCTTGGGATACTAAAAGCAAGGCCTGCTGGCCGGGTAGTCTTGTAGAGCAAGCTTTAAATGTCAGGACCTTTTATGGGGCAGGGCTGGGAAAACTACGGCCCGCGACCCCAAGGATAAATCAATTATTTCATTATCATATCAATTATTGCATTCCTTTTGCTCATTTCTAACACAAAATAATTTTAAAAATCATCTGTGTCGTATTTTCGTAGCATTTTAATTAATTATTTATTTTACAAGGTTCCAACATCACTTACACGCTCTATTTTGTTTGTATCTGACAGTTGGTCGAAATTATGAGGCGCGTTATGCTTAGTTCACACTGAGCTATATATCTGCGAGCAGATATCTGTTGATTCGCGAGCGCTTATCTTTTGTCCTTTCACGCGAGGCTATCAAATATTTCTTCCTGTGGTAGGAGTGGGGGTCAGTCGAATTAGGGAGCGGCAACGGAACGCATATTTTTTGTACTGAAATCTGTCAACTTGACATCTGTCATCCACGGGTCTAGGCAGCTCCGCAATTACAATGACCCCCTCTCCTGTTTTAGTCGGAGAAGGGGAGAGTTATCTTCTAGGATATCGCGTCTGGAGCGGTTACGACTGAGATGTGTATTGTCTATGATTGATCTGCGCTTAAAAACGCTTAGGTGTGAACGGTCTGAAGGGATTGTATGGAGAGCGTTATTTGGCGTGCTATGATCTTTTATATTTGATAGCTGAGTGTGAACCAGCTCTTATGGTTTGTCACTTTGGTTGGATAGGGTTCCCCGACCCAATTATCCTGCGACAAAATATCCTAAGGACAAAATATGCTACGGACAAAAGATCCTCCAACAAAATATATGCTAAAACCTAACCTTATTTTACATTTTACAATTTTTTAACAATAATTTGTGGTCTTAACAGGATGTTTGTTATTATTTTTGTCCCACTTTACTATGGTTGAACAATAATTTATTGAATCTTCAAACTTCGCAAATTCACTTTGTGGCGTCATTATTAATAAATGAAAACAAATAACTTTGTGTACACCACTATTTAATTAACAATATCGACATGTTTCAAAAACTATGTTTTCTTTGTCAGGATAATAAGTTAATAAAAATAACAAAAGACAAACAAGTATAGACAAATAAGAATATAGACAAAATATTAGAAAGGAGGGGTGATTAATTACTTAAAATATCATAAAAAACAATTATACAAAATAAAATATAAAAATTATTTTAGGAAAGGTAAAAAATTACATTTACATAATAAAAAATCTTTTGAAACAAAACATGAAGTCTAAATAACAAAATAAATTATTATAAATATAATAATAATTAATACGAAAATAAATTTAAAAGATGGCTAAATAATTTATTGATTTAATAATAACTGATAATATTAATTATAATTAATTTGAAGTCAAACAAGAAACCTAAGCAATTAATAAAATTCAAGGGGAGGGGGTTTTAGGGGGTTCAACCCCCCCCCCCCCCCCTTCCCCTCCCTCCCCCCCACCTACCACAGTATTTCATTGGAATTTTTTTTTTTCCTTTATTTGTTTTTGGGGTGTTATGTCGTGTTGCGCTACCTCCTTCTTTAGCCAATGTTTCGGGCAGCGTTACAGTGTCCATCATCAGGGCAGATGTGTAATTGTGTTACAACTGTTACACATCTGTTGTGCTGTCCGAAACGTTGGCTTAAGAAGGAAGTAGCGCTACACGGCATAACACCCCAAAAACAAATAACGAAAATACTTTCAGCCGTGAAAATCTAAAAACTTATCGGATTTTTTTTATATTAACTGAACACAAGAGGCCCTGAGGAAAATATGTTGTCTTGACGTCTTGGTGACGCTGTGTGGAGTGCATTTTTAAGGAAAGGAATGGGAGTAAGTTCTGGGAAGGAGAAGAGTACGAGGGCAGGGTAGGAACTCCCACCACGGTGCACAGGTCGAGAACGAAAAATATAAAATAAATACATAATAAATCTTTACTAGTTGTCGATCCCTACGAGCCACCCTTTATGGTAAAAACTGAGCGTATACGTTACACGCCACTGACCTTGGGGCGACCCAGTTGCGGGAGTTATTGTAGCGGGGGCTCCGGGGCTGGCCTGGCACTGGCGAGTCCCAAAGGCGCCCGCTAAATGAAAATACGCGAACGGAAGTTCGGATATACTAACGGGCCATAAACAAAGCGCAGACTTTTCATTAGTTGCATGCGGACTCATTGAATTCAATGAGCTGATCGAAATGTGACTCAATGGGATTTATGTTGAGATTTTTTTTGGTTTTATAAATTTTCGGTGCAATATTACTCTATTCACGAAATGTACATGTGCAAAATACACCAATGAAAAACGTATTAAGGCGGCGCTTCTCGGCTGAAAAAGAAGAAGATGGAGAGATATGTAATTACGAATGTTACACAGAGCGCGCTAATATTTTAAGTGATAAAATTGCAGCGAAAATTGCGAAAAAGCTTAATAAAACAAGACTCATTTAAAATAGAGCAAAAATCTCGTGGAACGCATCTTAAGTATCATTTAAAGAAAAATTGTGAATTTTTTCACAAATATAACTTGTAAAATAATAGAATTAGACTTGTTTTAAATAATTTTCGGAGCATACTTTGCGATTTTTTTCTATCGAGGGAATTACATATAATTTGCGTTTCGGCGTGGAACGTATCTAGATAGTATCTTCAAAAATAACATATATTTTTTAAGAGCTTAAAAACTTCAAATGTTTAAGGGAGATATGTAAGAAATCGGTCGAATTCGGATAGCGGCGGCTTAACCCTTCGAATAATGAGAAAATAATATCTTTGAACTTTTGCCTGTCAAGATTTGCGTGCAAAATTCCCGATTCTTGCCATGCATTTTAAATGTTCTTTTTTATTAGTTATTTTGTAACTTTTTTGCAAAAAAAAATTGTTCTAAAATCAAGATAAAGTAATCTTTCCGATGTGTTTATTAGAAATCAATTTTTTTGTTTTTAAACATTAAAATTTTTATATTGAAAATGTAAATTGGCTTAAAAATACGTACCTGGGGATTCCTCAAAAAAATACGTTAAATTAAATAAACTTAAAATTTTAAATACAGATTCATTTTCATAGGAAAATTTGTAATGAAACTGTCACCTCACTTTTTACAACTTTCATACAATTTTATTTTGAAATTTAGTGTTTGTTACGTCACAAATTGGCGCAAAATAAAATCGTCACTTATGATCGGGTTTGTAAAATATCTAACCAATACAGCTTGTATATTTCTAAAACAATAAGAAGCATAATTTCTTTCACTCTCTAACATAAAAGAAATCACAAATGTTTATATGACAGGAAGAGAGATATCTAACTTTTAATAATGCACGGTCGCTCTGGGACAATCTGGGTCTCCTGTTGTTATAACGGCATATGATGTTTTGGGGCAACTTGGGTCTCCTGTGATTAGACGGGTTAAGAGCCATTAACCAGCGGCCGAGAATTTAAATTTCGTCGAACGATGATCTTGCGATCGTACACTTGCAACTGTACAAGGCGGTTCCGATGAGAAAGATTAATTTTTCTCCATACCAGCATTTTAACAAAATAACTTTTTTTACATAAGCTCTACAAGCTCTACACAGGAGGCCTTGAGGAAAATAATTTCCCTCGGGGCCTGTGTGATCTTTGGGGATGCTGTGTGGAGGGTTTTTTTTTTAGAAAAGGAAGGGGAGGAGAGTTCTGGGAAGAGAAAAATAAAGGTATGGTTTTGTGTATTATTCGAAGACGCAGATTTCAAGAGTTACCTAGTTCAAGATGTGGTAAAAATCCCATTATATCATAAAAATAATAATGTTGGCATTTTAGTTTAAAATACCCCCAAGGGCGCGGTACATCCCTCTCAGAAGCGTCCCGTGTGTGTCACGGCGCGACGCACGCCCTTCGGCGTAATGATCGGGGTCTAGCGACGCCACTGGATAATTTTATGCGGGATAATAATAATATTACAGTATGTACGTCGTACGTTTACGAATACGTTATATTTTCCACCCGGATGAATTCACGCAGAGTTCAATTTTTATGTTTATACATTTTTACATGGTGAAGGCGAAACACTCACTAAAATGCCTCGGGATCCAAACTAAAGCACAAATTCATACAAAAAAACATTGTCGTTAGGGGGCATCCATTAATTACGCGAGCTATTTTTTTTTTCAATTAAGACTCCTCCCCCCCTCCTCTCTTGGTGAGATTACGATAAAGAATAAAAATAATACAACTTTGCAAAACGGGACACTTCAAAAAAAAGGAAACAATATATATTTTTTAATTATCCCTATAATAATATATATTCTTTTAAAGTTGATTTTACTGGACCCCTCCCCCCCATTCTGAACTCACGTAATTAATGTATGCCCCTTAAGCTGATGCACCACATCGTGTAAAATCAGACCAATAACAACTCTTATGTAGATGGCGACAAGGTTTAAATTCCCGTCCGGTGGACTGCCGATTGCGCGCCTGGGACGCGCCATAAAAACTAAAAATAAAAACTTTTTGATTTGCGATTTTAAACCTTATGTATAAAGAAAATGTATGAAGGACAAGGTCAGAATCGCTTGGGGCATTCTTGTTCTTGACGTAACAGATATAAGGAACACACCTAGCCTCTCAAATAATTATCTTTGGACATATCTATGACTTTCGAAATGACATTTCTCCCGCGATTTGAACTGTCAAACTGTTAGCGCCGGCGGGTCATGAAAAGATCGATAAACCTATCAATTTGTTAAATAAACGCAAGTAATATTGTTTGTAAGCATAGTTTATTGTTCAGGGAACGTGTTTCGGTAAATATTATGTACGATAGCATAAAATAAATCCGCAAAATATTACGTCAAAAGTCAAAACATCGCGAAATGAGTACGAGCTTCGGGCTTTGCGAGCTTCCTCCCGTGGCACGTCACGAGTTTTAATGCCTATTTTGATTTATTCGAGAAAAAAACATCGCCAAAGAGCGTGTTTTATTTTATTTGGGAAGCTCACGCAAAAATATTTAAATATTTTACGATAATTTTCTAAAGAATTTAAAATTCCACAATATACAATAAAATCTTAACCGAAAAGGCGTTAGTAAGAAGGAGATTTTGAATGTTAAAGCAGTTTTTAAAAGCCTGAAATTATTTTTTCTGAGCTTATAAAAAAGACTATAAACACAAATTCTAACTACAGAAACAAATAGATCCCTGAAGAAGTAACCTTTTTTTACTTATACCAGGGCGAGAAAGTGGTGCACCCCCTCCAATGTTGGTAGGAGAATCGCCATAATCTGTTCGAAGTTTCGAAGTGTCTTTTTGATAGTCCTGCCGCTGAGAACACCGTTGTAACATGTTTGTTTGATGCGTCATTTATGAGGGAGGGGTTACAATTGAGCTATCAGCATTATGCCTTTAGAATGTTATGATACTTGTTATTATATTTGTGTACATCCGATGTAAGTGTGAGCATTCGGTTTAAACGCATTTAAAACATCCCAGACGAATGTTTGTAGAAAAATCACAAACATTGATTCTTCGTTCAGGAAAAGTGATCCAGGGCTCCCTGAACGCTAGACGAATTGAACTCTGAAAGAAGCCTGAAGCCTCATTTACGAGGGGGGTTATCTGAGAATTTACGACACGAGGGACTGAGGGTTGGCGACCGGCCATTTATTCGGGCGCGCTGTCTTTATCGTGGATTTTTCAGCAGACGAATAGTTCTTGAGCCAAGAAGTTCAATTTTTATTCAAATCAATAATGTTTACATAATAACAGTCGTTGAAACTGAAGTTATTCCGTCTGTAGAAAACTTCAGTCTGCACCTAGACGAGTGATGGCAAACTTATGACGCGACGGTAACTACAAAGTTCGCTTTTTGTGTAGAAATACGCATAATGCTACGGGCACTCGCTCATTTGAAGCCAAAGAGCATGCCACTTAGTAGCAATTGCTACTTAGTAGCATGTGTGTCAGTGACGTTGCTAGTATTGAGCATGCTCATTTGGCTTCAAAAGTATTGAGCATGCTCACAAATCAACAGCCGTTTGATTTATGAGCATGCTCATTGGATTATCGGATGGAAGGGGGAGACTATATGCATGTGTGAACAGGCTAGCTTATGAGCATGCTCATTTCGATTCGATCTCAGTACGCGCCTGCGCATTCTTTGCAAACATGTCAAGGGAAACGAAAAAACCTCGTTTTTCGTGATTTATTATGGGAATCACGAATATATTCGGAATACAAGGTCACTAAAATACCCACAATAGTTTTACAAAATCCCCAAAAATTCCTTTACTTCCAAAATGAAACCACATTCTATTGAAATTAGCGTTTATTTTTTTATTATTTAGTCATTTTCGGATTTGTTGACATCTTGGACCCAAATCAACCGTTTTATTTTCTTTCGACAGAAGATTCTTAAATAATTGCGTTGCAAGCAATAAGATTATTTTGCCTGCTCATTTATGAGCAAATGTGTGGTTGATGAGCATGCTCATAAGCCGGCTTGTTAATGAGCACGTGTGCCAGTACCATAAGATCTCGCTTCTACTGTTTTGCTCGAGGACCAAATCGCGCATCTTTATCCTTTGCCACTGAATGAGGTGAATTTGTCTTACCTCTGAATTTGTCTTACCTCTGCTTGAAAATAGGAATATGCAGAATTTTTAATGGGAAAAAAATCGAGTGAAAGTGCGGCATCGAAGTATTATTATGGAATGGAAGTCTCCCGGTATATTTTTTCCGACTTCGATGCTGCCAGGGACGCATGTGTGCGAACAATTGTCATTTTGGTTCGAGTTTTGTGAAATCGAATGTGAGAAATCGCCTTACGAAACAAGGTTGGCGAAAATTTGGTCGCGTCAAAAGACCCCTACTTTGAACGATGCTCTACGTTCACCGCAGCCAACGGCGGCAGTACTATTGGGTAAATTAACTTATGATGACAAATAATAATAGAGATTCTATGGCGTGTGTCACCGTCCGTCATCGCGGTCGGGGGCGAAGTGGGCGGCGCGGTAGGACAAGGACTGTCGGCGGCAGTGTTAAGTACATAGTACCTACATAATCATCACCTGACGAAGAATTATTCGGTTATCGCGAGAAATGTGTAACCGCACATGGGTTTTATCATTTCTCGTAATATAAAATGAATTGTGAACTGCCAAACATCGTAAAATATTCCGACACAACAAACAACAATAAATTTACATTATGAACATCGACAGGGCAAATTTTGTAACTGAACTTTCGTCAACTTTGCAAGAGAATAAAAAAAACTTCTCATTTTGTTTATTTTTTATAAATTCAGAAATTTTCAAACACATAATCATTAATGTAATCAAAATACATTTCCTACGCGTATTACGCATTAATAATGTAAACAGGAATACACCAGATATGAACCGTATTGAGAATTTATGGGCCATTTGCAAAGCTAGAGGATGCAAAATCGACTGCACTACAAGAGCAAAGATGGCAGAAACGCTCTTTCTGGTTTGATTTCGGGATGAGAATATCTCTGAAAATTGACAAAAACTAGCGGAGTTCATGCCAAAACGAGTGAAAGCATTTATTGAAGTCATAAGGGGAGATATTTCCTATTAATTTGCATAATGGTTGTTGTATAAATATGTAAAAATATTATTTTACAAGCAATAAATGGTTTCACCATAATAATTGATGATGATTCCATTAATTTGCACAATATTGTACATGAATAATAAGATGTTTTATCTGGTAATCAGAAAATAATCGCTTTGTTTTTATATCGATATTTGACCAGAACTAATCAAGGTAATTTTCGCGCGGTTTTTCGAAATACCTTCCACGTTCAACAGGTTAAATAACAAAAAAAATACATAGAGTTCAAAATTATTTCCTAGGTAAAGGCGCGGTTAAGAAAAAATATCCAAGTTGGTACTATAATCACAATATTATATTGATGACGACACACTCCTACATCTGATACGCGAGTTGCGGTCAATTAGCGGAAAAGTAATGCGTATTAATGCTCCAGTCGGAATCCCGTTGTACTGTCACGACACTACTAATACTAACCAATCCCGTAAATTAACTAATCAGGAATTTAAAACTATAATATTCAAATAGTGATGTAACGCTTATTCCTGGGAGTGACCGCTCCGCGAACTACTGCGTCTATTATTCTTGCAGTTTTCTGTCATTTTACGGGGAAACTGAATAATACCGAAAATCGACTGATAAGCTCAGTAGCAGTGTGGTAAAGCCTTCAGATCTGGGAATACGGGTTACAGTACAGCTACAAAACCAGTGCATTCATTTTAGTAAATACTGGCTGGGGTACCCGGCTTCGCTCAGGGAGTTGATATGAGATTAAACTGACGTTCAAACCCACGACGGATCTTGCTTTGTATACCCACCCACAGAAACAAAGCTTCGAATGGTCCACAATGGTCCAGAATATTCCACAACATTCGAATGTTCTGGAATGTTCCACAAAGATCTGGGATATTCCGGGATGTTCTAAACCATAGGTTTTCAACGTAGGCGATAACGCCCCCTTGGGACTAAAGACCTTCAGGGGGCGAAGAGATGAGGGGCGTTTCAAACTTTCAGGGGGGCTGTAGGAGACCCAGAAAAGCCCAACCCATCCCATAAGGGGCCATCCATCCACAAAAATATTTTCCCTATCCCATTACGCCCCCTCCGTTATAGCAAATGTAACCCTGTCGTGGTATCCCATTGGGGATGGGTTGGGGATGGGTTGGGGATGGGTTGGTTGAAGAACTAACCTAACGTAACCTATTTAACCAATTTTTTATACATATTTTTATCACTCTAAATGACTTAACTCAGATGGTTCTGAATTGGTTTCATTCCGGGTTGTCCGGTCACCTTTACAGTAACTTTTTTTTTTTTTTTTTAATTATTTTTTAAAAGAAAGACAAACATTCCCGGGTTACGAATAACCCAACAATGTTTGAAAATCTCCTACTACCACCACAGAAAGCCGAAAATGTTGCTTGTGTTGTGATGGAGGACTTAGCCAGCCGAGGAATCGAACACGGGACGCCCGGGTGGAACCCAAACGCGATGCCCATATATATTGATTACAGATAAATAACATAATATTAAGTACTAAAAAATCAATCAAAATACGCAAGATGATCTCAAAGCTGTCTTACTAGTAAAAGAGAAACAAAATTCAGAAAGAAAACCTTTATTGATCAAATTTGAGTAGCCAGGCGTACTTTCCAAAATTCCTTGCTCTCCTACTCCCTTCAGCCTCGCGACTCGCGACTCGCGATAAACCCTAGTAGGCATATCGTAGTCCAACTGACTTCAGGCAGAAATAACAAATATGCGGTGTTTAAAAATATATATTATAAAAAAGGCGGCCTGCTGTCAGCAAAATACTATTTTTCTTTAGCTAAGCACCTTGAAGCTATTTAAAACTGTAATATGATTTCATTTAGGTTATTTTTTAGGTTTGCGGAGCACCGAAGAGGTGATATTTCACAAGAGTAGCTAAAAAATATGTATTATTAGGGGAAAATAGCCTATTATGAGACGCGTTCTTAATAAATGGTGTATCTTGTATTGAAGTATCGGTTTTTTCTATATGAATTTTGGTTCCATGCCAACTGAGAATAAAGTCAACTCAACACCTCCTTGAAAAGTCATTAAAAGCTATGAAAAAAATATTTAAATTAGCCGATAACCCTAACCTAACGAAACCTATTTAACCAAGTTTTTATACATATTTTTTATCACTCTAAATGACTCATCTGAGATGGTTCTGAGTTGGTTTCATTCAGACTTGTCCGGTCACCAAAATTTTAAATGATGTAGTTTTAGGTAGTGGTAGTCCAGAATTGCTTGCATTGATAAGCTTTCGGATTCCACTATGTAATATTAGAAGTCGAGATTTATTTCAGTGCAGAAATTCTGGAACTAACTACCATATACGGTGACCGGAGAACTCGCAATGAAACCAACTCAGAACCACTTCAGAAAAGTCATTAAAAGTGATGAAAAAAATGGTTAAATAGGTTACGTTAGGTAAGGGTTATGGTCTATTTTAAAATTATTTTTTTCATAACTTTTAATGACTTTTCAAAGAGGTGTTGAGTTGACTTTATTCTCAGTTGGCATGGAACCCGTATGTACATCACTTTGCCCAGAATACTAATGGAGGGAAATAATTATAATGTGGACATGACACGCAGAGGACATCTTCAATTTATCACTAAACAAATAGAAAATGTTGTTACTGAGGCAGTTCAGTTATGTATAATAAATACTGTATAATTTTAACTATTTATAGGTAAAAGCCCCTAAAAATGGCTTCAATAATATAACAATAAATATATAAACTTCTTTTCTCGGCGCAACTTAACGTCTAACTGCTGATATGAAAGTCTCTCAGATTTCACGTAAACAGAAACAGATTTTTTGTCACATCGGCAACATTGCGTACAAAGGAAAGTCGCCTAATATGAGAAAGTTTCCTAATACGGGATAAGCATTATTTCCTTTGTCAGCAAAGTCTTATTTCGGTGCATAGGGAAATTAGAATTCCCTCGTGTCTCTTGCGGGCGGCTTTTGGTTCGGCTTCTCCCTTTTGAGTGTTGGTGACCATTTTATAAATCCGATAGGAACCGGTTCCGAAAATAGCCGGTTCCTCGGATCCACTGTGATCCAGTGACAGCTAGTCACCGAGACCAAGTAACCGCGACAGTCATATGTAATATATAGCCGCGTAATACTATTATTCACAATTCACAACCGCCAGTTACAATAATAATCATATTTTTGTATCTATCTCTCCATATCCGGAAAGATACACAAAATTACAAATTCATAGTACTTACGCCTGCCAGGGGATGCTAATCACACAAG
This sequence comes from Glyphotaelius pellucidus, assembly GCA_936435175.1. NCBI lineage: Eukaryota > Metazoa > Arthropoda > Insecta > Trichoptera > Limnephilidae > Glyphotaelius > Glyphotaelius pellucidus. The sequence continues at coordinate 12,952,077 of OW386560.1, forward strand.
CAGTTAACGTAAGTGACGCCATCTTTTGGCATTGCTCTAATTCGATTCTATTACATACAAAATACATTTGTATATCTACAAACTCCACGTAAGAAAACGGTTTTGCGTAAGGCGCGGCATCAGAGTTGCATTCTTAGCCGGGTTCTTAAATTTAGACCGGGACAAAGTAACCGCGACAAGCGATGACGACATATGTAATTGTGATAATAGTACTGCGTGGTACTATTATTCAAAATTCACAACTGCCAGCTCCAACAATAATCATATTTTCGTCAACCTCTTCATATCCGGAGAGATACACAAAATTACAAATCCGCAGTACTTAAGCCTGTTTTTGGTTCGGCTTCGCCCAGTTGGTATTGGTGACCATTTTAAAAATCCAATAGGAACTGGTTCCAAAGATACCCCGTTCCACTGTAGCTAGTCACCGAGACAGGCAATGACGTCATATGTAATATATAGCCGCTTGATACGACTAAGTAATACGACTAAGTATTACGTCAATCTTTGCATATCCGGAGAGATACTACATATTCACAGATTCGTAGAAGTTATATCTAGGGGAGACACGTCCCCATCCGAACTGCTGAAGACCACTTCTTGTGACGAATTCTTGAATTCTAAACCGAATTACAACGGAAGCTTTGTTTGAAATTCCACATACACAGACATTATTTGTGGCACGGCGCGTACGGCGCGGCGTCAGACATGCACTCGAAGCCGTGTTCTGAAATTCAACCACGCAGTCGCAAGGCTATTAATAATCCATGATGATCTATCAATCTCCGAATACATTTTACATAAAAATTATTCTGAAAAACTTAAAAATAAAGCATTGCAAAATTATTACTGACTCATTTGAAGACATCGAGTACATAGTACATCAACCAGTGACCTTATTAAACATAAAACTTCTTCCTGTCCCAATTCTCCCAGACAATGGTGCAATGAACAGCAAACTCGATTGAAGGCATATCGATTTAACCGAATTTAATGTTCATCGTTAATCGTAGGTACCTGGGTACTAACCTACATAGCGTATAAAGGTAGGACTTACGTTCGTTCTGTCTGGGAGTTGCGATGCTATATGCATTACGATTGTAAAATTTTATAACTTTCTTCAACTTGCTTATGTATATGTTTTGGATGGGGCCCGGTCAATACAGCTAGGGGCGTCTCCATCTACATTTTAATCTTATTAATACTTATAACCGCTGGGTCAGGGGCAAAAACTCTTCATGATGTATTGATCTGGTTGTATGAAATGTACATGGTATCATTTATATATTATTTGAACTCATTTTAAAATTTAAGTAAAATTAAATCTACTCAGGAGGGTGACCGGACAATTCAATGTGCCAAAGTCATTAAAAATAAATGTGTCACTTCATCACTTCCTTGAAAGTAATTAAAAATAAATGTGCCACTTCATCACTTCCTTGAAAAGTCATTAAAATAACTGTGCCACTTCGTCACTTCCTTGAAAGTAATTAAAAATAAATGTGCCACTTCATCACTTCCTTGAAAGTAATTAAAAATAAATGTGACACTTCATCACTCCTTTGAAAAGTCATTAAAATAAATGTGCCACTTCGTCACTTCCTTGAAAAGCCATTAAAAATAAATGTGTCACTACGTCACTTCCTTGAAAAGTCATTAAAAATAAATGTGCCACTACGTCACTTCCTTGAAAAGTCATTAAATATAAATCATTCAAACAAAATGGCAGAAATTATTGTAAATGGCCGTTAATTGACGCGGTCTCGTATGCGAAAGTAAATTTAAATTTTACGGAATTGAAAATATGCAAAAGTTGTCTTTTATAGTACTTAGGGTGAATCTAAAGATTTTTCGTTTTTGTAACATTAGCTCCGGCGGCCATTAACATAAGCTTTGACGGCCGGCGTAGTCCAGCGGTAAGGCTGTTGACTCGCAATCCGAAGGTCGCGGGATCGAATGCCGGCGTGGCAAATAAATTTTATTCGATTAATATGTGTTATTTCACAATTTATTAATTTAAAATAATATATAGTAAATTTGCGGCACGTTCCAGAGTGGAAGATACTATCTGTATCGCCCTGATGTAAGACCACCATTCAGAATTGATACGTTGCTTGAAATGGCTTTAGCCGTGTTTGGTGACCAGATCTGAATAGCCAGGTACTTCCCCACCTTCCTCTTCCCTACCTCCTTCCTCTTCCCTACCTCCTTCCCCTCCCCACTGCCTTCAGCCTCACAACATACCCTAATTGGGGATGCCGTAGTCTCACTGGCTCAAGACGGGAGCAGTTGCGACTCTTGTGCGTTATTCTTATAAAAAAAAGCTCCACAAGGGAGGTCCTGAGAAAAATAATTCCCCTCCGGGCTTATGTCATCTGTGGGGATGCTGTGTGGAGTGTCTTTTTATGGAAGGAAATGGGTATGAGGGGTGGGGAGGAATCTGAGGGTCAATGTATCCAGGAGTGACGGACGTTCACTCCTCCCACTGCGGTGCAATGATAATGATATTCCATTCGTTTGAAAACTGAATGTAACGGGAATGAATGTAAGAAATTCGGGAGGGAGGGGGATAATTGATAAGTGCAAGCGCTACAGTAATTTCCCCTAATATCATGCGAGCGAAGCCGCGGGGAAAAGCTAGCACTCTAGATTTCTTATTATTCATGTGTAAAAGCCCCCGAAAAGGCGTTAATAAATAAATAAATAATAAGTATAAAGAATGAATGCACGTAAAGTGGCACGAATCCCACTGCAGTGCAAAGCGCATAAGACACGACGGGGCCCGCCCAAAAGTGACCTACTTTTCAGCCACCGACCACGAACAACAAACAGCTGCAACCAAATAATACCAGACAGACTACGCGCACTCACACTAGTACCTCTGTTGGTACGTATATCGCTGCATTACACGTTGAAATATTGTATTCGATCTTCGTCACAGCAAAAACCATATGTCTCTAAAAACACGATTTTTTTCATACCGTAAAGTTTATTACATTATTTATTTTTATATATTACTAGCGAGTGCCCGGCATGCGTTGTAATGCGACATAAAGAAATACATTGTTTTTCCCTGCGTTACCTTTTCCTGTCGCGTCCCCTTCCACGTTCCCCGTCGTCCACCCTCCCGCCTCCCCCGTCCCGCGAACCTCCCCTCATTCGTTCCCCTCCCGGATTCCCCTCCCTGCCACTAAACTATACGAATCGTACATTTTTCAAACTACTCGCGCGCCACCAACTTTAATTTTTTTTATATAAATTTCATAACGATTGCGTGGTTTTACAAGGTTTCATCGCAATCGGTTGAATAGTAAACGAAATAATTTCACAACGCCAGAGCTCACTGTGTATATATATAGAAACCATTGCGGGCATGCACACATCAAATCTCCAAAGTTTTGAAACGCATAAGGGACAGGACGAACAAATAAACATTCATTTTTATATTTAAGATTATTTTCATACAGATAGTTCTATATTATGATTTAATTTCTTTTATACAAAAAAATAATAATATTATTATTCAATTTATAAAAACAGTTTATTAATAAACAAGTTCTGCTATGTAATTATTATTACGCGTGACAGCTGTTTCGCCTTCTGAAGGCATACTCAACACCTCTTTGAAAAGTCAAAGCTATGAAAAAAATAATTTTAAAATAGCCCTTTAACCCTAACCTAACGTAACCTATTTAACCACTTTTATTGACTTTTCTGAAGAGGTTCTGAGTTGATTTCATTCATAGTTGTCCGGTCACCATGTAATTATTTCAATATAATTAATAAAACTTTGTTTGTTTTACAAACTAGACACAAATAGCAAGCAGGTACAGGTGGACGAACTGCTTCATTTCTTCTGGTGAAATATTGATCCAAAACATTATTTAAGGCGAAGCCCTATGAAGCAATGCAAAATCACGTGTTTAGTTTGAAAATTTGATGGCTTCGAAATACGTTAGAATCTAACGGTAGGGGAACTTTTTTAACCGTTACCCCAAAATATTTTTGCGTAAGTCGATATTACCCCTTCCCCCCATTTTGAAAAGAAGACATCAATGTTTTTTGCAAACACACACAGCGTTTGTTGCAAACACACACAACGCGCGTCTCTTACTTCTCACGCACACACCTGAATTGATTAAATTTGTAAAAATACTAACACGTTTATGAAATAGCAAACTAGAAAAATTTCCTTATTACCCAAAAAAAACATTTTTACCCCATTTGGGGTAATTTACCCCGGTTCCCCGACCGCTGCGTTAGATGCTTTAATGTAAATATTTATGTTAGATACTGCGAGTAGAACGCATTTTAACCTTTGAAATAATCGGGTATTATTTTTAAGTCTTTTTTAAAGCCCAGAAAAAATAAAGTATCAAGGAAAATATATTTTATTTAGTTGATCTTCAAAAACTGCTTTAAAGTTCAAAATCTCCTACTTACAAACAAACCCCTTTTGGGTTTTGGTTTTATTTTAGTATAATGTGGAAAATAAGGTACTTCAGAAAAAGATCGTAAAACATTTAAATATTTGTGCATGAACTTCACAAATAAAATAAAACACGCTTTTTGACGATTTTTTTTTCGTGTGTAAATAAGGATTTTAAATCTTATAGCCATTAAAATACGGAGTGCTATTGTTAGCGGCCCGATTTCGAATTTTACACGACGTGGTGCATCTTTCTCAAATTCTTTCTTGAGCAGAACACCGATTTAATTGGCCTCTCTGGGGCTTAGGAGTCAGGTCTCATGGAAATTATCGACATTTCCTTCAAATCGACTTATCGGGTCACACTTATCGGGACTATCTGTCAGTATACTTACTTCCAACCAGGTGGGTCCAAAACAAATACCTCCAACTACCAGACCCATCCCAATATAGACCCATCCCAATCTTACCAATTTTATCAAAAAAAATTGAGCGTGTAATTTACGAAAGATTACACAATTTTCTGTTAAAAAAAAATCGAACACACTAGGAGAAATAAATGACTTAATCAGTAAACTTAGGAGCGGCATTGATGGTGGAAATTATGTTTTATCTATATTAGTTGATCTTCAAAAAGCCTTTGATACAGTTAGCCACGACTTACTTCTCAAGAAATTCAAGTAAATTGCTGTAGTTGGTCCTGCTCTTAATCTATTCAAATCATATCTTAGCAATAGAAAGCAATGCGTTAGCATTAACAATCAAATTAGCAACTACCTTCCAATAAACTACGGTGTTTCGCAGGGGTCTATACTAGGTCCACTACTATTCCAAATTTACATCAATGATATTTCGCAAATAGATTTAAATGGTGAAATCTGTTTATATGCAGATGATACTGCTATTTGCTACTAGGGTAAATATTTAAACATCTTACTAGAAAATGCACAAATAGACATAGAAAAAATCAACACTTGGCTCCAATAAAATATTTTAACAATGAATGTTAAAAAACAGGATACATGATCTTAAGCTCAACCCGTAAAATAATTCCTCCTCACGTACCCTTAAAAATTGAAAAGAACGACCTGCGAATCCTGATCCAGGAAAAATATCTTGGGTTGTGTATTGATCAGCATATACAAGGTATTAAAGACAAAATCATCCCCTTAATTAGCGTATTTAGCCGGCTATCATATCTGTTGCCAAATAAATTTAAAAAAGTTTATATTATAGTCTCGTACACTCACATTTAAATTGTTTTATTGAAATCTGGGGAAACACATGTGAAACATATATAAATGAACTACAAGTAATACAAAACAAGTTAATCAAAAAACTATTTCGCTACAAGCCTAGAACATCCACAAACAAAGTATATATAGAAATAAAACTATTAACATTAAGAAAACTGTATGAATATAATAAATGTCTCCTTATATACAAAATAAACACTAAACTCATACACACAAACACAGAATTCATTAAAACATCCCAAGTACAAAAACACTTTACACGACAACACGATAACATACATTTAAACACCATCCACACTAACTATGGTAAACAATCCATTGGTTACGAGGGGGGCAACTTATATAATTGCCTCCCAAACGACATTAAAAATGAAAATAAGGTGGGTAGATTAAAAAAAAAAATTGTTAATTTATATTCTGGATAAACAGAGTAATTAAATGGAGTAGCGATGTATTATGGTGTTTAGTTTGGTTTTATGTATTTAATTATTTGCGGTTAAATGAGTGAAAATGTAATTTTCTTTTTACTAGAATAAAAAAATAATAAAAAAACAACAAACAGATGGTGGGAATAAAACTAAAAATAATAATTATAGTTTTCCGCGTGGGGCAAATGCACCGATAATATTACGTCGTCGCATGAGTCTAAATAAACAATAAACGTAATATATCATTGAAGAAGAAGATAACACTTTTAAATCTAAATGAAAATATGAAAGAAAACAAGACACAGAAAAACAGAAAAAGACAATGGTCGCAACTGGGACACGAACCCAGACCTTTCGTGTCCCAGTTGCGACCATTGTCTTTTTCTGTTTTTCTGTGTCTTGTTTTCTTTCATATTTTCATTTAGATTTAAAAGTGTTATCTTCTTCTTCAATGATATATTACGTTGATGGGAATAACCTTCAAAAGTTATAAAAAGAGAGTTTTTCTCGTAAAAAATTGAATAAACGTAAGCTTGCGAAACAAGCCACCACATCATCATTACTAAATAAGGCAATTAAATCCATCAACAATATCGATCCGCCCAAACATTTCGGTGAAATTGCCAGGAAGTTCTGCCTGTCGAATGCCTCGGCGGGAATTGAACCCGAAACCCCGACCTTGTGGCACACCCACTATGCCGCGGGACCAAGTCACCAAGCAGACAGTTAAATACATTCTTCGCAATCAATTTGGCAACATTTTTCAATAACAATGTCAGGAAATGGGAAGTTTTCACCACACACAAAATATAGATTTATAAAACTGTAGAAAATGAAGCACAAGGATGAAATTATTCTGCCTTAAGCCTGGTTGACATTGAGCGAGTTTACAAGCTACTATCTGGGAAATTCACTATCTGTTATTATATTGGTGACAGTCCATGAGGCGGCAAGCGCTGGGTGATTGCATCCAGCATATCCTACAAGCACCTGTATGGGAGGAAGACACAGTACACAAATAATAAGGGCATGGCAAACGGGTGGGAGTCCTCTCCAATCGATTGGCAGTTCCAGCAAGAATGCACAAGACGTTCGGTCTAGCCGTAAACCACACTCAGCTTCCGCGCCCCTTAGCCGGTACAGTACACCCATATCCCATTACGCCCCCCCCCCCCCCCCTTGCCTAGCTGGGCGTTTTAAGATCTCATGCGTAACCGGTACAACAACGTGCGCTGTATGCCAGTCGCTCTGTTATGGAGGGGGCGTAATGGGATACGAGCCGGGGGGTTGGATGGGATATGGATATCGTGCCTACGTGGACCCCTGTAAGTTTGGGAATCACTGCTATAAACCAATAAAAATAGCATAATCTTCTTTTATTCTTTCTTCATACTGGATACAAACCTAGACCATGAAAATAATGTTGTTTTTTTTTGTCCAATTAAGTAATTATACGATAATTAATTGCAGAGACTAAGGCTGGGAGGTCTGGGCGACGAACCGAAAATACCGTCGTTTTATTTATCTGATTAGAAAAACAATGGGAAACGAAGAAATGTGTGGAGATAAAGAATTGTTCTTACTGGGTTATGGATATTATCTCAACTATAAAGTTGAAAACTCTAGGTGAGCGCTGGCCAACAAATCTGATAGAATAAAGACTACTAACTGTCGGAATTTCTAGGTTAATGTTCATGTTACGGAACTTTAAAATATTTATTAAAAAACAAGACGACAGTTTACCAAATGGTGGTGTTGAAATTGGACGAAACCTGGTGACATTTAAATAATATTAGGTTATGTATGATTTTAGGTTTTCACGGTCAAAAGTATTTTTGTTATTTTTTTTTGGGGTGTTATGCCGTGTTGCGCTACTTTTAACGTTTCGGACAGCGTTACAGTGTCCATCATCAGGGCAGATGTGTCTGAAACGTTGGCTAAAGAAGGAGGTAGCGCAACACGGCATAACACCCCAAAAATAAATAAGAAAAATATTAGGTTATATTTATTTATATATTCATCCTCGCGTTATATTTTATCATTTTTTGCATTTTGTACAGTATATATCGATCATCCAGTTGATTAGTCAGACATCTCCAAAAATCGAAATTTTAGTTAAGTGTGCATTTATAAATTGTGCAGTTCACACGCCGTAGAAGTGAAACCTTCAAAAATCACACGCAGTAAAAGTGGAACCTTCAGAAAACTAAAGTAGTAGAGTAGGGAGGCTACGAAGCACCGCACAAAGAGGAGACCGATTATACTATCTCATTCTCTCGCAGGCTTAATGCTATAGATGTATGTGGTTGCACAATACTTAGATTACTCTTAAACACCACCAAGTCAATTATAAAAAAACTTATAGAGAATTTAACAAAATGTTGATGTTTTCTGGGTAGGATATTGAAGTGAAAACTTCTTTAGCACCGTTGTGATTTGAAACTCGATGAAAAGGAAACGAGCGACACTAAAAAGGGACCAACACATACATCTATAGGATTTAGCCTGCGAGAGAACGAGATAGACTTATCAGAGTTCTTTTTGTGCGGTGCTTCGTAGCCTCCCCACTCTTGTCTACTTTAGTTTTCTGAAGGTTTCACTTCTGCCGATGCCTACTAATGTACCGGACCGTTATGCCTCCCGGTGTTATTTTATATAAAATAGAATTATTTAAAAATAATTTTTTTGTTTAACATTATTCAATTTGGGAGGCGGGAATGAACGCCGCCCTGGGGGAACCTTTATTGGATAACCAACACCTCTGCCACAGGTCACCCCAAGTGGTTCGCTACGTTTTGTGATTTAGCAGGGGTGCCCGGGTTCATGGGGTGAAATTTATCTAAGTCTTGGAGGCCAGGACACACTGAGCCCCAGATTCCTAGCCACCCTTTAAACCCTTTTCCTTCCCAGAACTCTCCCCCCCCCCTTTTCCTTCCCAGAACTCTCCCCCCCCCCTTTCCTTTCCTTAAAAAAAAACCACCACACAGCATCCCCAAAGATGACAAAGGCCCTGAGGTAAATTCTCCTCCTCCGGTGTGGTGCTCATACAAAAAAAAAATAAAAAAGGATATAAAACAAATTAAAATCCATACTAATATTATAAATGCGAAACTGCTCGAGTTTGTTTATGACCTTTTCAGGCATTAACCAATAAAAAGACTTACTCACCAATAGAAAGCTAAATTATATGCGCAGACTATATGTTGTATATGATGGTAAGCTCTGGCGTTATGAAATTATAAATATTAATATATTATATTTGTTATACGTTTTCTGTCACTAACAAAAGCGAGTTAATTGCAAATGTCAGAAAAAAATCATTCCCATGGAAACGATGTTGATATATTTGTGGGCTCTAAGCTGGTAGGTACTCAGCCCCCTGGTCAGCTACTGCCCCAGAAAATTCAAATATTAGAATATGTTTTGTTTTTATTGGACAAGCTGGAATAAATGTCAGATAAGAGTTCCTACATTAAAAATATAATTCGTAACGATTATAAAGACTGAATAATAAATAGTGTAATTTTGTATTATATTAACAAACTTCCAAATATTTAATTAAAAATAAACATCCAAAATGTTTGTAAGCGCATAAATTCCGAACGAATGAACAAAATTGGATAATTCTTTTTTTCTTTGTGTAATTTGGGTGGCAGGCTAGATGTTTGAAAACTGAATGTAAGGGAATGAATGTATGGAATGCGGGAGGGGGTGGGGTGGGGAGGAGGGGGGATAATTGATAAGTTCAACCGCTACAGTAATTTCCCGTAATACCATGCGAGCGAAGCCGCGGGGAAAAGCTAGTAATTAAATAAAACAACAGAAAAGTTACTCATGACCCTGACATGTCAGAAAGACATTATTTTATGAGGTTTTTATATACATATGCTAGCTGGGTTACCCGGCTTCGATCAGGACAACATTCGAGTGTTCAGGAATGTTCCACAATTTATTTTATTAATTTATAGCGGACCCGGCAGACGTTGTCCTGTACACAACTGTCGGGACAAACTAAATTAAAATAGAATATTATTGAATATTCGATACTGCGATGGTAGCGCAGGATCCAATGTAAAACATTCCAAAATCAACAACTCCTTAGAAAAAAAAAATGAATTAAAAGAACATTTTCCAGTGGACCAAATTGTGAATCTAAACCATTCTCGAATCCCCTTGAACCCACACAAAAAATTTCATCAAAATCGGTCCAGCCGTTTAGGAGGAGTTCAGTCACATACACACGGACAGAAGAAATATATATATATTAAGATTCAAAGATGTTCACTTTTGATATCATAACATTATTGTAATTATTAACGTACTCCATTCAAGCAATGATTATATTTACACTTGGTTTTATACACATTTACTTTGAATGGGACAGAAGAGCGGCACGCGCAGGTACATTAAATTTAATCTTATATAAGGCTGAGAAAATTAAGAAGGGGAAACTAAACATTATGTAGGTACCTTTCTGTTTTGACTGTGCTCGTAAATACAAAAGTTTAGATTATTTGGTTATATCTCACCAGGGCAATATTGCGAATAAAATATCCTTTTCAAATGTGAATATCGCACATAAGATCGCAAACCCAACCCAAAAGGAATATGGACTGAAAGAAATGGAGAAAATGAGGACGATAAGTGTTTGGAAGCGCCTGGCTTATTTACACCTGGTCACCAAACACGGTTTAAGGCGGCGCTTCCCCGCTCAAAAAGAAGAAGATGGAGAGATATGTAATTAAGAATGTTGGACAGAGCGCGCTAATATTTTAAATGATAAAATTGAAGCGAAAATTGTGAAAATGCTTAATAAAACATGACTCGCTTAAAATAAAGCGAAAATTTCGTAGAAGGTATCTTAAGTATAATTTAAAGAAACATTGTGATTTTTTTTACAAATATGACTTGTAAAATAATAGAAATAGACTTGTTTTTAATAATTTTCGGAGCATACTTTGCGATTTTTTTTCTATCGAGGGAATTTCATATAATTTGCGTTTCGGCGTTGAACGTAACTAGATATCTTCAAAAATAACATATTTTTTAAGAGCTTAAAAACTTCAAATGTTTAAGGGAGATATGTAAGAAATCGGTAGAAATTCGGGTAGCAGAGGCTTAAACCATCGAGGAACGTTTTGATTTTAAATGGTGGTTTTTCACCAGGGCGATACTGAGACTTGAGAGTATCATCTACTGTAGAAAGATAACGCAGTAAATAAAACAATTTATACGTCTATTCAAGTAAGCAAATTGTATTTGGTATTTGTTTGCACTTCGACAGCGATCGATTCTGCAACTTCTGGACTTGAGCCAGCAGCCTTTTAAATACTGGGCCCTGGAGACCGTATCGACCGCGCGTTGTCTATTTTCACAAATCTATTCGTTTCAGAGCTGTTAGAGCCCACGAAGAAGACGTGAAGGATTGTGCAACCGAAACGATACGGTGGCCCATAGAGTAATCCTTCACAAACTGCGATTATTTCAGACCGACAAGACAAGATTTGACAAGACATTCGATTAATATAATTCGATTCTTCAATACAACTTATTAAACATAAGTCAATTCCATAAAAAATTTACGCCAAAACATTTCTTATACAAATCCAACAAAAACTCTCTTACAACACAATTACACTACAATAACTAAAACTAAAGCAAGAATCAGATGTTCACTCAGGTGAATATTCACTCGAGTGAATGATCATTTTTATTTCATTATTTCGAAATCATTCTGTATACGCGTTCACACGGCGTATACAGAATGATTTCGAAATAAATGTTCATCCGTTACTTCCCACTACAATGTCGTCGAACGAAATCGTGCGCTTTGAAATTCGTTTCATTTATGATTAATTGATTGTACAATTGACTAAAAATCTGTCTTCATAATCATTTAGTTTATGATTCCAGAGCAGTTTTAAAAAATCTCTAAAAAGAGCAGGGTGTTCTCCTCATTCCACTCAAATACCATTTTGACGTTTTGGTGCGACGTAGGTACTTTCAGTACAGGAAGAGAGACTTTTCACGGGCTCGTTCATTCCGTATTCGCTCCGTGTTCAGACGTTTCATTTTTCTTTCACCTTAGTGAAAGATGCGGAATGCCAATATCCAACATAGGCGGATCGATTCACCGATGAACTCATTCTGCACTTTTGTTTCATTTCTTGTTCAGATGTTTCACTCCGAGTCAAAGACGCAAAATGAACGAAAAGTGAACCGTCAGATTCATGCTTAACCGTCACTACCAAGCACCTAAACTACACACTAACTCTTAAAATCTTCAACCTTCTCCCTGAACTTAAAATTCCAAAAAAATGGAATTTTAAAGGACTGACTTATCCTTTTGTCTTCTGATATTCCTGTTGATAATAATCGTTATTATAGTCTTGAGGGATACTGCTGGTATTCACTGCACAATCATACATAAGAAATTCGAACTTATACCTACCTAACTTCCTACCCACCCCTTAAACCATTTTCCTTCCAAGGAATTCTCCTCCATTTCCTTTCCTTAAAAAAAAACCTCCACACAGCATCCCCAAAGATAAAATAGGCCCCGAGGGAGATTATTTTCCTCAGGGCCTCCTGTGTGGAGCTCATGTGAAAAAAAAACACGTAGGTAAATTGGCCAGACACTGTCAGATAGGGACAGGTACTAAGGATAGCAGGCTGGGCGGAGGCAGGGAGATATATGTATAGTTGCTTTAATAGCTGTGGATCAAAACATATGCAATACAAATCGATCGTGATACCCATATACTCGACCTTTCATTATAAATACGCATACATCATCATCAAACAGTATTAATAGCATTCCGCCTGTGCGGTTGAATTTCAGAACCTGGCTTCGAGTGCATGTCTGACGCCACGCCTTACGCTCCGCGCAACAAATAACATCTGTGTACGTGGAATTTCAAATTCAGCTACCGTTGTAATTCGGTTTTAAATTTTAAAAAAATCGTTACAAGATGTCGCCATTTCTGTCGGCAAGTTAGTATGGACGTGCCCCAGGCATGTATGCGTACTACGATTTAGTGAACCAGCAGTATCTCTCCGAATATGGAAAGATTGACGGTAACACTCAGTTGTATCAAGCGGCTATATATTACATGTGACGTCATCGCCTATCTCGGTTACTTTTTCCCGGTGACTATCACTGGATGACAGTGGTTCCAAGGAACAGGCTATTTTTGGAACCAGTTTCTATTGGATTTATAAAGTGGTCACAAACAGTAACTGGGCGAAGCCGAACCAAAAGCCGCTCGCAGGGCCTAGCAACAAAAACTGCCGAGCGGGTTTTAACTGCTAGTAGATATATAAATGTCTGTTTTATGTCTTTACGTAATGCGATAAACATTTCAGAAGTTTCAATGTCAAGCGACGCTTCAAACACAAGATTTCGAATTTTCTCATTGTAATTTTCTAGAAAGCGCAGAGACATAAGTCATCCGTAAAAATTAAGAAATAATAATAATAATAACGGCGCAGACGGACACAGACAACACAGCATTAAATCGAAAAAATAACAACAGCGACTAACTTGCTGTTGTCTGACAGTTGTTCGGCAGCCGGCAGTAGTCGTTCGGTACATAGTTATATTGGTGAAATAATTTCTCTTTGCGCAATGAGTATTGAATTTTATTTTGACATGGCCGCCACTCGTGTGATGTGATAAGTCATGCATTAACTCTGTGTTAAACATATTTATGGGATAATAAATCAAAATGAATTACATATGTTTTTCTCCGTTTTTGAAGTGAAACTACTTTGGCACCGTTGTGATTTGAAACACGATGTAACGGAAGTGACACTAAAAAGAGACAAACACATACATCTATAGGATTAAGCCTGCGAGAGAATGAGATAGAATGAAACCTATTCGCATTGGTTGCTTTGTTTATGAGCTCACTTTTCATGGCTCCTATTGATTGATTGTTTATCATTATTTGTACCACCCACCTGTGACTAAACAGCACAGTTATTGTTAATTTTGTTCTCTTGGCATTGCTTTGTAAATGCTGTATATTTTTTGTTTCATATTATTTTATCAATATTTTGTAAGGACTCGTAGGGAACGCTATAGGATTACTTTTAAGTTTATAGTTAAGAGGAATTAATATAAACGTTAGAAATATTTCGATTCCCATGCCTACAAAATTTAAAAATCGCGCGTCGTATTTGCACAAGTAAGCGAAAAGGTGGTTTTTATTTATTTTGTGCAAAATTTTATAACAATGAAAAAAAGTTGGGAAGTACAAAACCTCAAAAATAGTCTTAGCCATAAAGGGGTATTTTTGAAAAATTGTTTCTTATATTAACTTCATAGTTAAGTCACGAAAAACATTTTTTTTGTGGTTTACGCTTATATTTTTGTTATGTAAATAATAATTTTATTGTTATTCCAATACATAGAAAAGCTAGTAAAAGCTGCAATTTATCCGTAGCATATTTTTTGATGTTAATACTGTAAACCGATTCATCGTAAAGATGAATCGAAACAGTATCTAAATAGGATTTCACGTATAGCTTTATCTAAAGCGCATTTGAAGCGAAATAACACAAAACTGCGCTATACAAATATTACGTTATTATTATTATCTGAACGGTACTTCATAGCCTCCCCACTCTTGTCTACTTTAGTTTTCTGAATGTTTCGCTTCTACCGCGTGTGAATTGTACACTATGTTTTTTTTCCTTTCGTCGCAATATTCAAAATATAAAAAATGTTAAGTATTCTGAAAAATCTATTCAATGTTATTCTATAATAAAATTTGATGATATAGTTCTATAAAAACAGGAGATACAATTTTTTGAAAAATAAAAAACTACACAATGTCCAGAAACTCGCAGTACAAGCGGGAAACTTTTTCTTTGAATTTACTGAGAATTGAACCTTCCTACCTAAAAATTGGAGTCAACCACGCTCCTGACTTTTTTTTTTTTTTTTTTACATTAACTCCACACAGGAGGCCCTGAGGAAAAAATAATTTCCCTCAGGGCCTATGTCATCTTTGAGGATGCTGTGTGGAGGGTGTTTTTGAGGAGAGGAAGGAGTGAACATGGGTCTTGAAGAGACCCATATTGTAGGAGGGAGGAAACACAGAGGCCGGCAAATCGTTCCACAGCCGAGCTGTTGAACTCAAGAACGAGTCGTAGAAACGACCCGTTCTCATGTGACTAATGTCAACCGTGTACAAATGTTGAGCGCGCGTTTGGCGTGTTTCCCGACTATGCACCGGTGCCGAGGGGATCAATGACGCTAGTTCCTCGGAGCATCTTCCAGTGTAATACCGGTAGAACAAGGACAGCATTCCCACCTGGCGCCTGTGCTCTAAAGATTGCAATCCGTTAGTTAAATTAGGAGAATCTATCAAACGGACCGCCCGTTTCTGCACAGAGTCAAGGGTTGACTGACTGAGCCTAATGCCGAATGGATTAGACCGACATTTATCGCACTTATTAACTGCTGTAATGATATCGAATTTCAAAGAAACGCATATACATACGTCTGCGTATGTGTGCGTGATTGCCGCCAAAAGTAGATAGATTGTGCTGTCATAGACAACGATTCTATCTGCAGAGTTTAAGCTCGATCGGATGTCGGGAAGTGGGTTAATTTTCATTCCCAAGATTTCATTTCATTCAAGTTTATAGTATTTAATTAAATGAAGGCAATATTAGCGAGACTCAATCAAAAATCTGGAAACAGAAAAATTAGAAAAAGATATTTGCACCTCTGGGACTCGAACCCAGAACATTTCGCTTTCCAATATTACAATTTGAGGTTTTACTAAAGTTAAATAAATGATTAAAAAATAAATTTGTAGTAGGTATTTAAAAATATCATTAGCTTTAAAAGTTCACATCATAAACATTAACATTAAGCTGTTTTATCGTGAAAAGCATTAAAATCATATAAATTGTGTTATAAAATGGCTGTTAAAGGTTGAAACTTTTGTTGAATGCCCTATTTTGCTCAACGTGATTTATTAAAAGGTGTATGTTTTCCCACCCCCTCCCCCCTACAGTAGGCCTTTTCCACTGTAACGATTTTTTATTTGCTAAGAAAATTCACGTTGATATTAATAGCTGTTAAGAGAAAAACCGGGCGGCGTTTTATCCAGTTCCATGCCAACTGAGAATAAAGTCAACTCAACACCTGCTTGAAAAGTCATTAAAAGCTGTGAAAAAAATAATTTAAATTAGCCGATAACCCTCACGTAACCTATTTAACCAATTTTTGACGTGATAACGTCTTATAAATCGATGAACGCCGGATGCATGCACGAAAAAGCATGACTTATTGTCACGTACAACAACTAGCCTTCACGGAACAAGCCTTCGGCCTAAGCGTTCGGCTTATGACGCATATATCTCTCTTCCGCTCTATCGTAAATATATGACATTTCACGTAAAATTATCGTGCGTACACCGACTTTAAAGAAAACCAAAAATGTATCACTCTAAATTACTTATCTGAGATGGTTCTGAGTTGGTTTCATTTCGAGTTCTCCGGTCACCGTTTTATCCATACTCAATTTCCTCTCTGGATTTTGACACTAATGCAAATGTTTTTTTAATATAATATAGATATCAACGACTGGTGTTTCGGTACGTTTTGCTTTTTTGATAAATTACTTCTTTTAAGAGTTAGGACCTTCCAAAAATTGTTAAAATTGCTCGGTTTGTACGCCACAACAAACGTTACGTAAACAAACTAGACAAGTATATTTTTAAAAAAGCAAAACGTACAGACATAAGAGTATTTTCTTGTAATACAGTTACTAAAAAAAATCTTTAAAATCAATCCGATTTTGGAGGAGAAGAATGGGGAATAAAAAACCTCCATTTTGATGATTTTATTTAGGTGTTATCAGCCTGGGGTACAGTTGTTGTCCCTTTCGCTCAGTATTCGGGGGAGTAAGAGCGTCAGTGACAGCGACAGTTTGGTAAAATACTTTTTGTTCAAATTTCTCGGCGACCGGGTTTCCTCTTAAAGCCATAATTATTTTAGGACATAATCGAGCATCCATAAATCACTTATGTACCAGGCCGTTCAAATAATAATATTTTTTTGTATAAATATGCATATAAGAGTGTTTGAGTGTGTTGTGTGCCTTTGAGTGTGTGTATGCCTGTGCGCATGTTGTCTGTCCTATCTATTTATGTATTTTTATGCCTTTGTATTGTAGTCACTTAAAATGTTATTCTTCTATATATATTTTCTGGTTCCATGACAACTCAACAAAGTGGTATTTCAACTAGAGATGGGTAAGTTCTGCATTTTGCCGGAGGCCTCCGAGAGGTGCTTCCTTTTAAAAGTACTCGAGTTCTTGGAGAAGGTCCCGGGAGCCACTCCCGACTCGCGAATGGCTCGGACCGATACGCACGGGTTCCGCCGGAGCCGAACATCGGAGCCGGAGCCCGCAGAAGAACTCGAACGCGCGACTTAGGCCCTCCGTTCGTGGATATACTTACAAACTACGTGATTGTGACACAACCAAAAGTACCCTGCAGATACACTACTTTTTAAAGCTGGTTTCCGTACACGGCGCTACCCGAATTATACTGAACTTGATCATTTTTCACGTGCAACCGTGGAGTTAACACGACGTCAAATGACTTTTTCTCCAATATTAATCTATGCCTTCTCCACTAAATCCTTTCTTGCGTATTCTGGTAATGTAAAGTTACATAAACACGCATTTTTTCCACTTCCAGAACAAATCTAACATTACTTTAATGTTCAGACGCCATTTCTGTCAAACGTCAAACGAAAGTAGTAGACGCGAATGCTGCAACACGTAGCGCGCTACCAGCACCGTCGGTAGCGCGTTACCGACTTCAACCCGACATCAGTCGCGTACCGCCGTGTACGAACACCAGCAAAATTGTATGGCGGCTACACGCATCAGGCTCGAATAGCTTGTAAGTAGCTCCATGTACGGAGGCGCTTACTCCCTATTCACGAGTGGCTCGGACCGAGACGCACGGGTTTGACTGAGCCGGCGAACCCGCGACTCGAGTGCGAGTGGCTCGGACCGCTGAGTTCCGGATTTGGGTGCGAGTACTGGACTGGGTTCTCTGGGAGTAGTCGATTTGAAAAAGGAGTACGGTCCGCTTCCCGCGAAGAACCCGAGTTCAAGAGCCCACTCCACATCGCTAATTTCAACACCCCTTTAAACACATGAATTTTATTGACAGGCAATGTAAAATATAGAAAGAAAAGAAAAATTATAAGACTGATTACCTGTACAAGTAAACAAAACAAAAGAATACATTAGTACAAGGAAGTGATGAAGTTGCATATTGTTGAGTTGTCCGGTCACCCTATTTTATATATTGAAGTTTCTCGTCAAATGTGTAATTTAGTGTTATAATAAATATTGTGAAATTGACCTGCTGACAAACAGCTTTTGCAGTTTAGCGAATACTTTATAATTTATAAGGAAGAATAAAAAAATAAATCATAAATTACGTCAAACGAATTTCATGATTTCCCCCCCCCCCCTCCCCCCCGTCACATTTGTGAGACCCCCCCCCCCCCCCCCCCATAGTGTGACGTCACATATTTTGCAATTTTACATCTAAAAATTTTTCGCGTTTTGATAATTTAGATTTTTACATGTGACGTCACAGAGCTGATGACCCCCTATACCTCCTGTCACACTTCTCTACTCCCCATTCCCCCCCCCCTTCTTAAGGTGTGACGTAATTTATGGATGGCCCCTAATGTCTTTTCGATAAATAATTTAGTTTAAATTACTTTATTTTTAAATAGACGATGCAAATGTTTCAAGTGTAGTACATTTACTCCTGAAGACGTGGACAATCTTTACGAAACGTGTAGATTGTGTGTATAAAAATAATGTCAATTGTTATATAAAATGTAAAATTGGTCGGACATACTGCCTAAATAAATACAAAAATTACGTAAAAAGCACAAACAATCAACCGAATAAACACGATAAAAACATGTCGAATATTTATGTCTGCCGATATGAAAGTCAGAGAAGGAAAGTCGTGTGAAATCATTATGAGTCAGTGAGAGCGAATAGTTGTAATTCGAGGAAATAACATCTATGTACTAACCAGTCTTTAAATACTTAATAATATGAATCAAACAAAACATGCATCGAAAAGCCGACTCAAAGAGAGCAAAAATTGAACCAGAACTGTAACTGTTACTCTTTAGTCAGAGGCGATGGAAATGTTATTGGAAAAGACTAACAGCACCTTAAAATAGAAAAATTATAAACATCTCTTTGATTTGATCAACCACTTGTGTTCCTACATTATAAGATATAGATAAAAGTTATATTTAACGAAATATGATACGGTGTAATATCGTGGGGTAATTACTACAACTAGGTAACTCTGAAATCAGCTTCGTTGGGAAATTGAATTATAAGGTGATAATCAATCTGATAAATCGATTGTTGTATATTTATGCTGACAAGTATGGTTAAATCGTTGATTTGTGTGTTGGGTACCGTTATACTTATATTCTGGAAATAAGAAAATGGCTAATCATTTTATTAATTTATTTACAAATATGGAATGACTCATAGTCTGGCAATTAAGAGTAGAAAATATTAAAAATGGAACTACAAAATTTATAGGCTGGCAACACCAATATAACTGTCAAATACTATTTTAAAGCGCTATGACACCAAATTAACTGACAAATTTTATTGTAAATTTTTTAAAGTGCAATGACATTGAATACATAAAACACTGTAAATCACATTTAAAAAAACATTTTTTGTTCTTAGAAAGAAAAAAAAATAAATCGAAGAAGCACTGTTGTTAAGGTACCTACCTACTTAATGCCCGAAATTTGATTATATTGTGCTTTACAAAGTGATTTGCTTTTATGTAATTAAAATTTTATTATTCGAATTGAACAGTAGGTGGTAAGTTAATTTAATTTATTTGAATTTAACTGTAGGTAGAAAAGAAGAATCACTAATGGTGAGTTTAGTTACACTACTTTTACATCGGTTTTTTTTTTTTCCTTTTTCCCAAATTTTACATTTGATGTATACAATATTATGATAAAATAAGAATAATGGGAATGGGTTAAATATATTCATATCTAAAATTAGAGACATGATCTGAAGCCCGGGCAACGCTAGATACTTAAGCTAGTATTAAATAAATGTGAGCAATTTCTAAACTGTGCTTTATATTATTTTATTACAATATCGTTATTCTTCATTATGTTAACACAAAATTGTAAAGCTATAATAAACCTATATGCAATTCTAATTTTGAAATCAGTGGGTATCTATATTACAGTGAAAAGATTTTTTCACTTTTATGCCAAGCAATTCCACAAATTTTAGTGTTACAACCAAGTCTAGTTGCCTAATTGAAACATGGAAAAACACTAGTGGTGGCTGGAGTTACCTAATTATAGAATTAAACATGGAAAAAACACTAGTGGTGGCTGGAGTTACCTAATTATAGAATTAAACATGGAAAAACACTAGTGGTGGCTGGAGTTACCTAATTATAGAATTAAACATGGAAAAACACTAGTGGTGGCTGGAGTTACCTAATTATAGAATTAAACATGGAAAAACACTAGTGGTGGCTGGAGTTACCTAATTATAGAATTAAACATGGAAAAACACTAGTGGTGGCTGGAGTTACCTAATTATAGAATTAAACATGGAAAAACACTAGTGGTGGCTGGAGTTACCTAATTATAGAATTAAACATGGAAAAAACACTAGTGGTGGCTGGAGTTACCTAATTATAGAATTAAACATGGAAAAACACTAGTGGTGGCTGGAGTTACCTAATTATAGAATTAAACATGGAAAAACACTAGTGGTGGCTGGAGTTACCTAATTATAGAATTAAACATGGAAAAACACTAGTGGTGGCTGGAGTTACCTAATTATAGAATTAAACATGGAAAAACACTAGTGGTGGCTGGAGTTACCTAATTATAGAATTAAACGATACCGTTTTTTGGAGACACCCACAAAAAACCTATTCAAATAATTAATCGATTCCAATGCGTTACGATTTTTCTGTTTGTGGAATTCATAGACGAGGAAATGGAGTTACACTTGGGCGGTATTTTACCAATCTCTTGATAGCTTATCCATAAAATAAGGATATTAAATAAACAAATAAATACAAACGCACTAGATGGGAACTCATCTAAAATTTAACTTATCTTATGGACAAGCTATCAAGCGGATGGTGAAATATCCCCTTAAAATCTCGATAACATTGAGCGAGTTTAAAAGCTATTAGCCGGCAAATTCACTATCTGCTAGTTTTTTTTTTTTTTTTTTAAATATGTTTATTCAGTTTTAATTTTACAATATTTTATTTTACAAATCTTACGAAACTGATCAATCAGTTTGATTGTAAGAAATCTCTCATTTTTTTATAATTATTTAATACAGTATACTTTTCAGTTTTATATAGTATATACTAAATATAATACTTAATATTAAAACTGTTCAGTGAAACTGTTCAGTAAACTTGTTCAGTGTAAAATCTGCTAGTTAGCTAGTGAATATGATTACACTGAACGGGTTTACTAGCAGATAGTGAATTCGCCGGCTTGTAGCTTGTAAACTCGCTTGATGTAATCGAGGCTTTAGTGTGTAACTCAACAAAGGTCATTTTGGAATTATCTAGTTGTAATAATTACCAAACAAAATTAAATATTTTATTACTTAAGTCGCCGCTATCCGAATTTCTACCGATTTCTTAAATATCTCCCTTAAACATTTGAAGTTTTTAAGCTCTTAAAAAAATATATGTTAAATTTGAAGATAATGTCTAGAAATTATTTAAAACAAGACTATTTCTATTATTTTACAAGTTATATTTATGAAAATTTCACAATGTTTCTTTAAATGATACTTAAGATACCTTTTTATATAACAGATTTTTGCTCTATTTTAAACGAATCATGTTTTATTAAGCATTTTCATAATTTTCGCTTCAATTTTATCATTGAAAATATTAGCGCACTCTGTCCAACATTCGTAATTACATATCTCTCCATCTTCTTCTTTTTGAGCCGGGAAGTGTGGCCTTAACGTGTAAGGTTTTAAAATATGTTTTATGTAATACCTCACAAGAGGTTTTTTAAAGGGGTAAACCCGTAGGAGCGTGTTGAGGCGTGTATGTGTGCCTGAAGTAACTTTAATTGTATCATTTCAGGATTGTATCATTTGGGACGAAATTACTCCAACTTTTTCAAATACCAAAACTCTGTCTTCAGCAGGTAATCAATTTCACGGACTTGTCTAGGGCCTAGGACTCAAAAGGCTTCGTGCAAATTGGCTACACAGGTATTCTTTCAAATCGGTAGGTATATCGCACTTGTTTTGAATTGCATCAACTCTGCACACCTTCTGGAATACAAAATTTCACTAACATCTCCATTTCAGTACAAAATGAACATGATAATTATATGTACAGTCGGGGGCGTCAATACCGTAGTAAATAAGGATACCAATACAAAATATGTTCGTTCCTCTTTACCCGCACAATAATACAGCAAAATGTATTGAGAATTTCGCAAACCTGTTGCAGAGTAGAATCCATTGGAATTAAATATCAGTGGGAAGATCAGAGAGAACGTCATCTCAGTTCACAGTTCACTGATCGTGTTGATGTGCACCCATACGCCGATCCATCATAATTCGGAATTATAAATATTTCATGTTCGATCAAATGCTTCGATTTATTATGGTCTAGGTCAGTGGTCGGCCAGCTCATTCGCATTAGTCAAAAGAGCCAAATATCAGCAGTACAACGGTTTGGATTTTTTTTGAGAGCCAAATTTCTTTACAAGAATCCTGTCTTTAGAAGACGGTTAAAATTAGATATACTGTTAAAAACTGTATACATATAATGTCACACTTTACAATTTTCTAATTTAGTAAGTTTTTTTTTTTCGATTTTTTTTTAACTACTTAATTTAACGTTTTTAATTACAAATCGAATTACTTAGCACTTAAGGCGCCGTATACCCACTCGAAAAGAAATAGATGGAGAGTGTAAATACGAATGTTAGAGAGAGCGCGCTAATATTAAAACCGATAAGTAAAAATTGTGAAAATGTTTAATAAAACACGACTCGTTTAAAATAAAGCAAAAATCTCGTAGGGAACATCTCAAATAACATTTTAAAAATCTAGTGATTTTTTCATGCATATAACTTCTAAAATAAATTAAAAAACGTTTTAAAATAATTTTCGGAGCATACTATGCGATTCTTTCTATCGAGGGAATTTCATATAATTTGCGTTTCGGCGTGGGGAACTTCCAGATATTATTTTCAAAATTAACATATTTTATTTTAAGAGCTTTAAAACTTAAGGCGTTTAAAGAAAATATGTAATAAATCGGTAGAAATTATGTCTTCTAAAAATTCCAATACATATATAAAATTGGGTAAATAGTCTCCTTTCCATTTCATTACGTGACATTTGAATTCGAAGTGTTACAAATCTAAAAATAAATCGTTCCGGGCAGGAATTTTAATACTTTTTATCATATTATTTTTTATGATAAAATTATGGATAATTATGTAAATACTGTTAAATGTCTACCTGATTCCGTGCGAATTTTATTATCGTTATGTGCGTTTCATGAAATAAAGCATTTCTTTTTTTTTGTTGTTTTTAAGGGCCATCCATTAATTACGTCAGACGAATTTCACGATTCCCCCCCCCCCGCGCTCCTGTCACAAAAATTACAAGAATAGTTACCAAGCGAATCAGTATACATTATTGAAAAATGTCTATCACATAGAGCATTGACCTAGAAATTCAAATTGACCTAGAAGCGCAAATTTCATAACGCTAAAACTAATGTCTGAGAATTTTTAGTGGGAAGTTATAACAGATTTCTACATTATAGCTAAAATAAGACGAATCTTATTTATTTGATTTCAGTTTCGTTAGAATATGCATTTCATGAAAAAAGATGGCGACAATAAAAAATCTGGGAAGGTGCCTGATACTGAAAGCGTCCATTGATTCATAAAAAAACTTTGCAAAAAACCAACAATAGATTTACCTATACTATATACCTACTTAGGGACCGGAAAGACCGTAACAAAATACAAAGACATTGGGTTATGATTGGGTTCCATTTGATTCATTAATTATATGATTTGTTCCAATTCGAATCGGAACAATGAATATTTTCGTCAGTTTACAATAACATTATGCTACAATTGCATTGTATTTTTGTACCTATATTGTATGTGTGAACAAAATGTACAATATTATTGTTTTTATACCATGTTTATACCTGTATTTATAAATAGCTAGCTGGGGTGCCCGGCTTAGGTCCGGCTCGCAGGGAGTTGACATGCGATCGAACTGACGTTCGAATCCACGACGGTCTTGCTTTATATATCCCTACCCTAGTCCTTAATGTTCTAGAACATTCCACAACATTCGTAGATTGTTCTGGAATGTTCCACAATGATCTGGGATGTTCCCGATCGTTTTAGACTATTCCCGAACATTCTGGAATGCTCTCGAATGTTCTGGACTGTTCTAGAAATTTCTAGAGGGCGAAACTTCCAGCTATATCTTCAAAAACACTTCTTTCATGTAAAAACGGAACCTTCTTTATGGATGGGGGATAGAGGGCTACCACACCATATAATTCCCTTGATCGTACCGGCACTCGCTTCTGAGTTTTAGTGCACTTTCTTTTATAATATATAATGATTATTATTAACTTTTCCTTCTCCTCCCCTTACCCGTCCCAACCCAAATATCTATTTTGCAGTCTATTACAGTTATAATCAAACTTATTGTATTGTTGTGTATTGGTTTATCATTTGTAGAATTTCGATTTGTATTATTATTATTTTTTTAAATTGCTTCTAAGTTCTGTTTTTTTGTTTTTCATTTTTCTTAAATATTCTAGTTTACATTCTGTTAGTCTTGTTTTTAAATACCTACCTGTGAACATTAATAATTGATCTGTTTTTTTTTATCATCCTCTTACGTATATTATATGTATCACTAAGACTGTTGATGTTTCTTATAAATAAATAAATTATTTGAGTGGAACAACGACTAGGTACTTTTTTATGTTTGGCCGCACCACACGATCGGCCAACCTTCTAATTCCGAACTAAATATTTATATTATTTTCTGTTGTTAACCTTTTGTACTTATCTAATTTATAAACCATTGTAAACATTAACACTGAATATGTACTTTTTTAGTTATAATCTTGCAAATTTCTTTCAATACAGAAATTTCAAATTTGCAATAATATTATTATTTTGTAAGTTTTACACCATCTCTTTTTTCAGCCCGATTTCCATATAGAGACCAAAGACAAAAATGTTCGCTTTACGCGTTCGCTTTTTTCATCTCTGTTTTCATATCTACGATTTCAATTGGCGTCACAACAAACAACATGGTTCATGTGTTGTTTGCAGTGATGCCAACTGAAATCGTAGTTATGAAACACAGACGAAAAAAGCGATCGCGTAAAGCGAAAATTTTTATCTTTGGTCTATATATGGGAATCGGGCTGAAAAAAGAGATGGTGTAAAACCTATATAAGTTTGGAATTGGAAGGTTAGCTTCGGTATAGTCGTAGCATAATTACTGTCGAACTTTTTATAATTTAAAATAATTATTGGTTGTAAATGCAAGTACATAGAATACATGGGTATCAAATTATATATATTTTTCAAATTTGGTAGTTCGAAATACAAGCCAAATTTTAATTTTAATTTACGGCGGGGATGGTAAGAGTGGTACCTACCTATCTACACATAAAAAAAATTACATCGTCGTAGGTTCGTTTTAACTTTGTAAATTTTATACCTAGATTCATTAAAATGAATAGAACCTACCTAGGTACATACTAAATAGAAACACATACAGCATGTAATAATATATATTTTTTTACATTAGCTCCACGCAGGAGGCCATGAGGAAAATAATTCTCCTCAGGGCCTATGTCATCTTTGGGGATGTTGTTTGGGGGTCTTTTTAGGAAAGGAAGGAGAGGAAGCTCTGGGAAGTAAAAGGGTATTAAGGGTGGATAGGATTCTGGGTCAGTGTGTCTAGGAGTGACGGACGTATGAATCCATCCCTCCTACTGCGGTGCAAGGCGATTTTCCGAGAGAGTACGGCTGGAGAAGTCAAAGGGACTCCCTCAACCATTCTCTCCCGATCCGGCCTGCCATGCAGCTGGTGGGCAGACGCATCCACCGCCAATACACGGGCAAACCTCACCCCATGAACCCGTAACGTAATATAATATACTCAGTAAAGCAAAAACAATTTTTTATAACATAAAATTAAAGTGCTTACCATGAAAGCTTGCAGTTCCTATTTTTACCTATCCACAGTTGCTCAATCATCAATTTTCATAATTATTGTTTACAGATTGCAAAATGCGTGATTATCATATTGTTGTGAATAATTCAGTGCAGCTAGTAAGTGATAATCACGCAATAATTAATATTGTCTTAGTTGTTGCCATTCATATAAATAATATTATACAGAACGATGACTAGAAAGAATTCAACGCAGCACTTTTGACTTTTATGGACTTGGATAAAGCTGTAATAGGAATAAACTCCGCCTTTGAATTATTATTCAATTTATTCTCACCGCGTTTGGATGAACGGCTCGCTCATATTAAAACAACGGGAGGTGTCTTCTCGATATAAAACCAAATAGAATTAGTCAGTGGCAAAAAAAAACCTAACGGGAAACCATAATAATATTACATTCGACATCCAATCATATTAAAACAAGATGAAACAGAACGCTCGCTAGATTATTATTTATTTATGTCTATTTACCTCGTTTCGTGAACAAATCAACACTATAACAGTAAAATAAAGCCAATCTATGCAAATAAACAACCGATAGTTCCCTACTTCCGTTGAGACCTGCGTGACAGCTTGGAAAAAATAAACATTATTTTACATTGACTAATTTTGACACAAGGCGACGCAATTATACCATTATCACAGTGAAAACATAATAATAAACCTTTAAGTAGCTTACCAGATTATTATTGAAGTACTTAGCAGTTAATCCAAAGGCAATAATCACACATAATTCACATTAACACCAATATTTTGTAGCACAGATTGTCAGGCACACGCAACACCCGCCATCTTAGAACTCGACTGAAGTGTTGCCAGTTGCCAAGAAGAAAGAACGTGCTCAAATGATGACAGCCGAAAAAAATATTTTTTGGGAAAGTAACATAGCATGACATTATTATGTATGGGAGATAATATTATAAAAAAATTAAATATTATATTTTTATCCTAGCGCAGAGTCAAAAATCACTGGTTTTGTATTGTAATTCCAACGGACAAGATAAAATAATTTTCCGTTATAATATTATATTACACGTAGGTACCTACCTACTTTATCGTTTTTCTGAATCATTCTTCACAAAACCAGTTTCAATTTTGAAAAAGACATTCAAATCAAATTTGAGTTAATCGAACGAGAATAATGTTGCACTCAGGAATAATGCACATCACAGACAACAGATATTTTTTGTATGTTTGAATTCATTTGTATGTTTGAATTTTGTAATTACATTTTTTATTACACTCTGCTGACTAGTCGCGATTTGGCAATCGAAGTAGTATATATTTGCCGCTAGATGACGCTAGTGGTATTTGTATCGCTTTTCAACTCTGCACAAAATATTAAAATAATATTTTCTGATCAGCGACATTTTACCGGTTATCCGGTTATCAAAATTTTCTAGTAACCCGGGGCGGAATACTGGGGGCCAGTGGGCTTTTACATTTAAGATAACAGACTTATTTTTTTTTTATAATATTGTTTAGCAAGTTATATATAGCTGATGTGGTTGGTACCTACTCATAAAAAAACTGCACATAATAAGTAACTACCTAATAAAATTTTCCTTAAAAAATTGGGCGTATTTTGTCAGAAGTTTAAAATATTTCCGCTTTACAATAAAATTCAAATAAATGGAATATTTCTGAACTCATCCGAAAACTAAACTGTTTTAAAAGGTGATGAAATACACAATCAAATTTAATGTTACTATTAGAAAAAAAAAAGAATTAAGGTTTAAAGTATTGTAGTTTAAAAAATGATTCACCTTACGTTTTTTCTAACTAAAACGACTGAATTACGAAACAAATTAAAAGCACTTACAGATTTTATTAGACGAATGATATACTAGGTAAGGGGTCGGAATTTGTGGCTCGCGAGCCGCATGCGGCTCTTTGCATAGGCGTCTGCAGCTCTTCGGCTCTTCAGACATCATTTGCAATTTCACCTCCACTCAACCAACCTTTTGACGACAATTATTTTTTGCATTCCGAACACAAAACTGGTTTTCATTTAATAGGGAATGTACGCGCGAGTCTGTTTATAGAAACATTTAAACGGGCAGAAGTGTGATATTACAGTAAGAATGAAGATAACGATACCACAGTACGATTACAACCCCCCCACCCCCCAATCCAATTCGGTTGCTTCATCAAAATTTAAATGCAGAAGTGAACCGTGTAACATCAACATAAGGTAGGTAGGTATGGAATATTGAAAGAGAAGAATGTATTAAGTGAAGAAAAATAATAAAATTAATTATTAGAAAATAGAATCGAAAATAGTTGCCTTTTGAAACTTGCAAAATTGACAACACCAAATATAGGTTAGCAATGTTTATTTGCAAGGCAATGAATTCCAGGAATTGGTGATAGAGTAATTAGGTAGTAATTAGTGTTATTAATTATTATTTCATTGTTCTCATGGGTATCCCGAAATCTGGAGAAATTTTGTTCCGAAATCCATATTTTTGTGCATACCACTAGGCTGGCGGAGCGATGACGCGCAGAACGGAGTGGCAGAGAGAAATATATGTAGACATAAATAAGTATATAAATACAATATGATTAACTTCTGTTTTTCAATTAATTCATTTAAGGTGTAGGTAAGTAGTAAGCGGTTACT
Source organism: Glyphotaelius pellucidus (assembly GCA_936435175.1). Taxonomy (NCBI): domain Eukaryota; kingdom Metazoa; phylum Arthropoda; class Insecta; order Trichoptera; family Limnephilidae; genus Glyphotaelius; species Glyphotaelius pellucidus. The sequence goes on from OW386560.1 coordinate 12,981,181, forward strand.
AAATTAATAAAAACCTTTTTACAGCTTCACGATTTATTATTATTTTATACAGGTAGGCAAGTACTTACTTACTTGCAAACCATATCGTGCGTCATTACAATACCTACCACAAATATTATTATTCTTGTATTACGCATTGTTTATGAATTACGATCAATTGACATTATGATCTCTGTATTATGTTTTATCGCCTCGTATTATCAATGACAATATAATTTGACAGTTTTCTTCAATTTATGTCATTGTGAACATTTAGTTTATTAATTAAATTAAGTCAAAATAATTTTGTAACCTGAGTAGTCAAATATCAAAACGTACTTATCTCCACGAACCAAAATTTTGGCAAAACTGTCAAGAAAACTGTTTCATAGCATTTAAGTATAATAAAGTAAAATGAAATGTTTTGTAAAAATGACGGTAAAATAAAACATTTTAAATGCATATTTGAAATATAAATCTGATAGATAATTAATTAATTTTAAAAAATGGACTTAGATACATTTTGATATTGAACCATGGATTTAGATACATTTTGAAAGTGAAGTCTGTGGATTTAGTTACATTTTAAAAACTCATAAACTGTGTTTGATAATACTTCTCTGCCAGGGGTGTAGTGAAGAAATTACTTAATTTATATATTCATTTATATATCTGACAAAAATCAAGATCACATCAACTTCAAAACCACTCACAAAACATGTGTTCCTTGTAAAGGTGTCCATTGCACAGAAAGTAACTCTGTAAGTAGTCTGTAGTAAGATTGGTTAAAAAACCAATATGGCTGCCAATTCCATGGCCCTTATTGGTTGTTGGATTTGAGTACGATTTGAGTACGTTTTGAAATTGAAGACGATTTTAAACAAGCTATAACTAAGAATTTAACCATGTTTTGGCACTAAAATAATATTTCAAACATAGCTATGATCCAAGTCTCAAAAAAAGTCAAAATGGTGGTTAAGTACCTTTTGATTTTCAACTACTCACCTGTGGTAGTATATTTTTTTGCAGACAGTCTTATTTCTCGTGCGATTTTTCAAATGCATTATATTTTTTTAGGATTTCTAAATATACTAAGTAGTGGGGAATAAATAATTTTCCTTACTTTATTAATTAGCGTTACATTGGGGGTCATTCATTCGTTTATTGATTTCTAATTGTTCAAGCAAATTTAATCTAAGAACAATTAGAAATCAATAAACGAATGAATGACCCCCAATGTAACGCTAATTAATAAAGTAAGGAAAATTATTTATTCCCCACTACTTAGTATATTTAGAAATCCTAAAAAAATATAATGCATTTGAAAAATCGCACGAGAAATAAGACTGTCTGCAAAAAAATATACTACCACAGGTGAGTAGTTGAAAATCAAAAGGTACTTAACCACCATTTTGACTTTTTTTGAGACTTGGATCATAGCTATGTTTGAAATATTATTTTAGTGCCAAAACATGGTTAAATTCTTAGTTATAGCTTGTTTAAAATCGTCTGAATGAGTAATTCATAACGTCATTATAAAACAATTAAGAAAACCTTAACACTTAGTTGGGGAAACAGATTCCGAAATTCCGAACCCTACATAATACACATTCAATTAGTGTGTATCAGCAAATTGGGTTAACCGGTAACAAATCAATAGTACCCTTTACACACAGAGTTCGGAGCGGGACGTGCCCCGCGCCACTTCAGGCCGCCGCGCAGAGAAATAAAGACCGAAAGTAAGATAACAGTTTACAGCGCAGTTCACTGTGAAACTTTTCTGCGCGGCGGCCTGAAGTGGCGCGGGGCACGTCCCGCTCCGAACTCTGCGTGTAAAGGGTACTATTGTAGACATCTTCGAAAATTAACATTTCAAATCCTATAAATAAGTCGCCTACCAGTGGATCTAGCCTCAGTTTGAAAATGGTCTTGAAAACCGAAACAGCTGTAACTAAAATACATAATAAAATACTTGCAGAACTTGATAATAAAACTATCAAATTTAATTTTGATTAAATATAATAAAAAATAGACAAAGAGACGTTGTGAACATGTGAACCCGTACCTACTGAAGTTTAAAAACTACATTCAGAATGTTAAAAAATCGTATCTCATTCTAAAGTATGTACATTTTGTTGGTGACCCCTTAAAAAATATGTCTTTTTCGACTTGACGATTTTTTTCAAAAAACTATGGAGTTATAAATTACTCAAAAAACCATGCGTCTGACAACATTGCATCCAATATTCATAAAAATTAAAATAAACTTAATGGAACTGACAGACATGTCAGAATAGAGCATGCTACTAATGAACAAATGCTACCTATTGGCGTGTGTCGGTGACGTTGTTTGTATTGAGCACGCTCAAATCTACTCAAATCAACAGCCGGTTGATTTGTGAGCATGCTACTATTCGCGGGTGGAAGGGAAAGTGCTCTAAGCATGCGAAAACAGGCTTGCTTATGAGCATGCTCATTTCGATCCAATCTCAGTCAGAACCCAAAACCAATATTTGTATTTTATTTTTTCTTTCGCCAAAAGTTTCTCAAGTTACTGCGTTGCGAGCAATAAGATTAGGTATTTTGTTGACTTTTATGCGGTTGGAACTGCCTCTTTGCAACTGTCGTTGTAACCATATAACCGTTGATATCTTGGAACAAATCAACGGTTTTTATTTTATTTCATCGAAAGATTTTAAAATAATTTCGTTGCAAGCATAAGATTATTTTGTTGAGTTCTGAGCGAATCGATTTGACGAAATTTATTTGACAAGAAGAGCATGCCCATAAAGAGCACGTGTGTTCAATAGAGAACTCCAGTCCATTTTTTTATGAATAATGACCTTCTAACTTAAATAACTGGATATTTATTTTTATTTTTATAGTTAGTTTTAATAGTTAAAATAAATGTCAAAGTTTTAATTTTTCAAGATCCCCGAAAACCACCGTGACGTCATCTGGCCCTGTGACGTCATCTGGCCAAAAGTTTCAGCTATTTTCAACAGATGTTGTCATTTTGTATGGAAGAAGTGTGGGTGGTTTGGTATATTTATGGAAGAAGTGATGAAACTATTCAATAAGTAAAAGGTTATTTATGTGTAATTATTTATTAATTGTATTATATTTATTATATTATTATATTTTTCAATATTATCACGGGAGATTGGTATAAAAAATTTTTAAATTATAATTTTTTTAGCTTTACGAATCGAAATCAATATTAAGGAAACCGAAGCATGAATTTCGTAGGGAAATGGAATCAGCTGTTCGACCGCCGCCATTTTGAATTTCAGCATTGGAGCGTTTTATGGAAGCGGTGACGTCACGTCTCACAAATTCAATAATACCAACTTGACAGGGTGCTTTAATGAACTGTTTTAAAATGGACTTTTTAATATTTTTTTAAAACTCTACGTTAAATATTATTTAATAAAACTTATATATTCAGAATCAGCGTTTATTGGTCCATATGAACATATTTTTTTAAAGCCATAATATTTTTCACTGGAGTTCCTTATTGTTGGCTTAAGCATGCTCATTTATGAGCAAATGTATACAGTTTATGAGCAAGCATGTGTGTCAGTACCATAATAAGGGGAAATAGGGGTCACGCAGCCAAAAGAGAATTTTATGCACATTGTTTGATGATATATGTATGTACTCCCTATTCCTTGCATAATAATGATAACAAAATATTTTGATGTAATATGTTATTATCTTTTATAAAAAAATTGCAACTCTGATATCATTTTTCCATGTTATGTAAGTATGATTTAGATGGAATGTGATAATAAACTTATCTTATCGCCAAATAAACGACTTTGTAGGTGCCTACCCAAAATAATATAATAAATGTTTTGTAGATAGGGGGCAAAAATTAAACCCTGCTTCGGGGAGATTGCAAATTCAAAGTTATTGCCAATAATAATTGTTATGTCCGATAAAAAAGTTTAAATAATATATTGCCGACATAATACTCGCCACACACGAGCGCTGTACTTTCATACATAATATAATATGCGGGATTGGCCTTTTTAACCTAAGCTAACTTTTTTCACTTTCAATATTTATTGTGATCCGAACAAAATTTTCAAATATCGTGATAATCGTTTAGGGGCCGCTCAAGTATTACGTAACGCAATTTGGGGGGAGGGGGTCTTATAAAACTGTGCGTTACCGGGGCGGTAGGGTGGTTCGAACAATGCGTTACGTAAGATGTTTTTTTTTAAATAAAAAACTAGGGAATTAAAATCTTCTAAGTTGGCAACCCTTTTCGTTTATGTTTTACGGGGAATCCCTCGATTGTACTGTACGTAATGTTTTTTTATTTTGTTCTCCCAAGTTGGCAACCTTTTTTGTTTATGTTTTACGGGGAATCCCTGGAATGTAATTTTTTGTTTTGTTCTCCCAAGTTGGCAACCCTTTTCATTTATTGTTTTACGGGGAATCCCTTGACTGTATTGAACGTCATTTTTATTTTATAAAAATAGTCACTTGGGTGTTACGTAACATTTAGGGAGGGGGAGGGGGGTACTGAAAAACTTTACGGCGCGTTACATGGGGGGGAGGGATGGTCAAAAATCTTCAAAAATTGCGTTACGTAATACTTGAATGCCTCTTTATTGAACGTGCAGATTAGCATATCGACGGATCACAATATGTATCACAAGTCACAAGATGTCTAAATTCCTGATTTCCGTACCGTTAACCCACGGATTGTGATAAATATTGAGGCGTAGGCTACACGTTCAATATATATCACGATCCATTAACGCTCGCCGTATGGCGTGGACGAGAGGTAAGGCTTTCGTTTAGCAATCCGGAGGTCACGGATTCAAACCCCAGCGTTAATTTCAATTGATTAATTTTTGTTTTTTCACAATATTTAATTTATCGTCCTGGTGTAAGACCGCAATTAAAAAATGAAAAGTTGCTTGAAAGACTTTAGCTGCATTTGGAGTTCAGTTCTGAATAACCAGGTACTTTCCCACATTCTTCTTCCCCATCTCCTTTCCCTCCCTTACCTTCAGCCTCGCAACATACCCATGGTACGAGGATGCCATAGTCTCCCTGGCTTCAGACGGATGGCAGCAGTTGGGATTCTTGTGCGATATTATTATGAAGGTGTACAGTGTACAGCTCTCGTGTGTGAATAGCATAAGAATAATTTGCTCCACGTCAATATTATTCGGCCACATCACAATTAAAATCGCTGCTAAAAAATTGAAATTTTTTAATCGATTTCTAATTTGTTATTAGATTCTGTAGATCCAAAAGACTCTCATGGACCATGGACTGTACACTATACACGATTTTATATCGATACTTGAGCACAGTTTCACTGTTGACAGCCGAACCGATATTGAGAGGGGATTAATAAGAAACCGATATACCCTGGCAACATTGGAGGTGTTTTCTATGAAGTGAAATTCCGGAACGCCAAGAGCTAAATAATTACGTAAAAATATTAATAAATTTACTGTATTGAATTGAAATGCTAAATATGCATTGATAGTTCGCATTTACCCTTTGTCACTAAAAATGGAGTTAATTAGTTAATGAAATCTTTATTCAAATCTTGTTACGTGAACAACTTTCAATTCTCCAAGCCCGAACCAACGAAGAGTCATCGGCCCGAAAGGATTCAACTCACTACGTGTACGACTTCTTTCAATTCTAAGAGCTTCGTTAGTTCAACTCCGTTCATTCATAAGCCAGTAATTTTACATAACGAACGACATTATTAAAAAATAGGTACATTGACGAAACTTACCGGATACCTACTATGGAGGCCGCACTAAAATCTATCAGTCGTCGGTAGGAATATCTCTAATCAATTGTTGACCGTATTAGCAAATATTGATAACTGTCCGTAGATGTCGGATTTAGTCGATATCGTATTGATATAGGGTTTTATCGTCCGTGCTAGATCTCCGAGACAGGTAGGACCACAAATAAACCAAACCACACACCGGTAGGACCGTAGGACTATTCCAGTCGCCAGACGACTGGCGACTGGAATAGAATGGCGAGCGATCGCAGCCAGTTGAGAGCATTCGCGGAGGAGGCTTAAAACTCGTTAAATGCTAAGGGGGAAACGCTGTAAAATCGCGATGTTTTGACTTTGACGTAATATTTTGTGTGTTTTTTTATGCTATCGTATATTATATTTACTGAAACACATTCCTTGAACAATAAACTATGCATAAAAACAACATTACTAGCGTTTATTTGATGAATTTATATGTTTTACGATCTTTTTCACGAGAACGACTCTAGCTTGGGAACATTATTGGGAGGCGGGAATGGGTACCGCCGCCCCGGGAACCTTTATTGGATAACCAACACCTCTGCCATATGTCACCGTGGTGGTTCGCTACTTTTGGTGATTTAGCAGGGGTGCCCGGGTTAATGGGGTGAGGTTTGTCTAGGTATTGGAAGCGGATGACCAGGACTCACTGAACCCCAGATTCCTACCCACCCCTTAAACCCTTTTCCTTCCCAGAATTCTCCTCTCCTCCTTTTCCTTAAAAAACCCTCCACACAGCATCCCTAGACATGACATAGGCCCTGAGGGAAATTATTTTCCTCAGGGCCTCCTGTGTGGAGCTCATGTAAAAAAAAAAGAAGCTTATTTGACAGCCCAAATACCGGGAAAAATCTCAGGCGGAGGGCGTAAATAATTTATTAGAAATTATTCCGATTCCCTAGGTTTGTTCACGGTATTTTATACCTTAAGAACAAGAATTCCCCAAGCGATTCTGACCTTGTTCTTCATACGTTTTCTTTATACATAAGGGTTAAAAACGCATTCCAAAATATATTTTTTTAATATTTTGGCGTATGCGCCGGCGCACGAGCGGCAAATGACAAGAATCCCACAATGACATGTTTACTTATTTATATTTTCTCATTTCTTATGTATGTACGCACCTTGATAACTTAACAATTTCGAACCGATTGGCTCAACTTCCGACCATTTTATATCGATGACACGAAATAAATAAGAAATCGTGATACGATGGTAACACCGGCGGGTCTGCTGGATTGACATTTCTAAACGTCAAACAGCTGCGTAAACATTAAAAAAAAACTAACAAATTGACAATGCCGAATTGAAATAGGTACCCACCTACTAACTTTAGTACAATTTTTGAAACTGAAAAAAGAATTAATTAGGTATTTAGTCATAACAGTCTGACTGTCTTAAAACGGGAATCCTCCTAGTTGGGCGGTCTCCTAAAAATCAGAACTCTCCAAGTTTAAACCTATTTTAAAGTGGTTAAATCAGTATTAAATTCAGTTTTACCTTTTTTCCCAGTCTCCTGCTAACCCCAAAAATCTCCAAGTCTCCAAAGTGCAAAACATGTTTTTAAAATGTTTTTAATTCAGTAATTTAATTCAATAAGTTCATTTAAAAGGCCACAGGCGTACCAAGCAGTGGGGGTCCGTGGGTTTTCAGAGAGCTATAGAGTGTTAAAAGTGACCTTGAAAGTAAATACCATGAACAGGTTGGAGGTTAGAGGCTTTTGAAATGTGGCTTCACCGGAGAATGCTCAAGGTTTCATGGACTGACATGATCACCAACATAGAAATTCTCAGGCGGGCTATATAGAGAACTGCTCACATTAATAAAAGCCAGGAAAATTTCATATCTGGGTCACATACTTCGAGGGGAAAAGTATCACTGGCTCCAATTAATATTGAAAGGAGAAATAGAAGGCCGCCGAGGGCCTGGTAGGAGACAAATGTCTTGGCTACGAAATATACGAGAGTGGACCGGCATTAGAAGTGCGGAGGATCTATTCCGGGCAGCACAAGATAGAGACATTTTCCAGAGTGATCGCCAACGTCGGGGGGACCTGATAGGGCACACGAAGAAGAAGAAGAGAATGTTAAGATTGAAAAATATGACCTTATTGGTGTTGTTGTAGCCGAATATTAATTTTAATTTTTTAGTATTAATTTTTTTTTTTAGTTTTAAAAATTTTGTATGAAGATTTTCAGGATTCTTTCAGTTTGGGGGATGCGCCGCATCCACCTACTGAAAGATCTTCATAAAAAAAGGAGAAATTTTGAAAAAAAATAACATTCATTTTCAGCTACAATAACATCAATAACGTCGTATTTTTCAATCGAAAACTCACGGACCGCCACCGGTACCAAGTTGTGTCCAGCTCCCTATTTTAACACAGTATCCGTACAAACGCCCTACTCGTCTCGTACACAGCCGATATAATTGATATATGTATATGGAAATGATATCCAACCACACCAGCGCCATCCGTTACGAGCTTTTCAGATTACCTACCATTTTAAGAGTTTTGCGGTGTAATGATTAATTAATTCGTAATAATGAAAATATTTTTACGCAATACGATAAAAATAATGTTCTTAACGTGATTTTTTTTAATTTACACGGGCTTACCATTTATCAAAATCTTATCAGAACTATGACCCTTTTGTCGTTAAATGAAAAAAATTAAAATTAAAAAAAAAAGAATTTTAAACATAACATATTCAATGATATAATACATATTTTTTTTAGTTGTTGCACTAATGTTCCTTCCCTCCCATTGTTAACCGTCAGAGTAATAAAAAATAATTAATTTTTTTATCACATCTAAACTGTATAAATTGAGCCAAAAATAATAATACAATTACACGAGTTCTCGTTATCAATATTGTTTGAACAAAACGCAAGTCATTCAGTGCGTACTGGAATCTATAGGTGAATAAGTATATTTTAATTGGTTTGTTTCAATGACTAAATAAAATAGTTTTTTCAATGAAGAGATATTTAAAATCCAGAAAACTGATTCCTTCTTCTTTTATTTTTATTATTTTACGGTCTTTTATTCTCTTCTTTTTCTTTTTTTTATTTTACGGTCAATTCTGTTACGGAATCTTTTTTATTCGCTTTTTTGATAATAAACAAATTAATATAATGGAATGGAAGTGTTCGTTCATATTAGAATTCTCCAGTTTTCCCAATACAATGTCCAATTTCCGATACATTGAGAATTGAAATGTTGCTTGCATGGCTTTGGTTGTTTAAATTGGCCCGTGTTTGATGACCAGATCTGATAAGCCAGGTAAATAATATTTGGATGATTTATATAGCGCCGTTTTTGTTAAAAATCACCTCAAGGGCGCTGAAATCACCTCAAGGTACTTCAACATCTTTTCCCTCCCTCCATTACCTTTAACTTTACAATATTCCTAATTGGGGATTCCATAGTCTCACTGGCGCCAGACTCACAGCTCAAATAAAAAAATAGATATTGAAAAAAAAGATCTTCTAATCCAATTAATCCTAAAGTTTGATTTGTTTCCATAGGATGTATAGGATGGGTTGTTTAAAAAAATTTTAACGAATTTATCAAATATTTGAAGTTTTTCACGTTTTGCGAAAGTCCGATTCAAGTATAACTTGAATCTAGTTATGTGATTATTTCAGTTTTATGAAGCAACTGGCCTATAATGATAATAACAGAACTTGAATAGGAATTATTACACAGAACGTGAAAATTGACTTAAAAAATTTGATGAATCGTTCAAATTTTTTTTAACACCCAGTACTAAGACAGTGGTCCCCAACCTTTTTATCGCCGCGGAGCGGTCAACGTTTGATAATTTAAGGGAGTATAAATTAATTACGTGAGCTCAAAATGGGGGGGGGGTCCAGTAAAATCTCATCAAATCTCATTTAAACCGGGGGGGGGGGGGTGGTCAAAAAAATCTCACGTCAACTTTAAAAGAATTTGTATAGAGATAATAAAACAAATATTAAATTCTTTCACTTCTTTTGAAGTTTCCCATTTTGCCCGCTGAAAAAAATCTAACGGCTATTATGAAAAACATTTATTTCGAGAGTAAGAAAAAGTAAAAGAAAAACGTTCAGAGTTTTCAAAAGAAAAAAATGTTAGAGACAATTAACAACTGGTGTAAATCTCACGTGAGAGGGGGGGTCCCACAAAATCTCACTTAATCTCACCAAGGAGGGGGGGGGGGGGGGTGAATCTAAATTTAAAAACAAAATAGCTCACGTAATTAATGTATGCCCCCTTACCGTTGGCCGCTGAGGTGCCGTCTCTCAGCTGCCGGTTAACCTTTCCTTACTTAACTTATTAAAATAATTATAAAAATAATAATAAGCTCTCGTGGGTCGCCATAGAAATAGTTTGTTGAAAAAATGAATAAATTCACCAATAGGTACTATCGAAAGCATGTTAGTATGTCATGTATTCTCAATAAAACGATTCCAATTGTATTTGGGCAAGCAGAATATAAGAGCGGTGACCCAAGTCGTTGCGTCTCACTCGAGCTCTCTACGTTATATATTCGAGTGCGCAAGATGGAAGCCCAGTCTTGTTTTTTACTTGGAAGGTATTTTGTTGGCGTGAAGGGGTTCTCAACTGGATAATTTTTATTTTTAATAATTATTTAATTTTTTATTGGTACCGTTTCGCGGCCCGGGGATTGGGGACCACTGGATTAATATAATGAATTGTTTGTCTTTAAATTGTTGATATGAATTCATCTGTTTATAAAATGCGTGCAAGCGGCTTATTCTAATTTTAAATATCAACCTCTCCATCAAATGGAATCAGAGTTGACAGTGTAAAACTGAATTAATCCGATGTATGTAGTTATCTTGCTCGCTCTGCGATATTTTCCCGAGGCGGGGGCCCGAGCCGAGTGCCGGATCTTCACAATCGTATCGCGCAGTGGTTGCTTGGATTAGGAATGGTTGTGTATTTACTGCATCCGCCCATTATCCGTACTTCTACCATTAACAGTACCCAAGGTCCTGGCTTTAGCAATCACATTAATGGGGGCTTCGATTCTGGGGGTCAAGGAAAAGACCTCGTCCACTCCTCGGTCCAAAGTCCACTCCTCGTCCAAAGACCACTCCTCGGAGGCCTCCGGCAAAACGCGGAACCTACTAGCTAGTAAAAATAGTGGGATATCTAAAGCCTCGATGACATAGAGCGAGTTTACAAGCTACCATCTGGGAAATTCACTATATGTTAGTAAACTCGCTCAGTGTCATCGTATTACTTGCTAACTAGCAAATGGTGGACTATCTACGAAAAAAGTTGAAAGGTGGTCAACTTTACTCGCTACTCGCTGGTTGCCTAAAGATGGCGGCCCACCATCAGCTGATTTCGTCCGTCAGAATTAGTTCGGACGGAAGCCGTTATTGGCTAGCGTGTGGCGTAGCAACGAGCTGTCAGTTTCCTATAAAATTTCGACAGAGTTGCATGGCGCAGGAGTCGTTATTTCAGCTGCTGCTGTTGCTACCGAGCGAGTAGACAGTTTTGTGTGTCATCGCCGATTCACTAGCTTTTAAACTTACCGGATAGTAGCTTATAAACTAGCTTAATGTAATTGATGCTTAAACACCAAAGCCAACATTCATAGATCAAATTAACTTTAATGCTTTAACTTTGCAAATGCATAAACAAAATATGACACTGGCAATGGTGATTGAGATAGGTATTCGGAACATGTTTACTATTGAATAACAAATTCATAACAGTTTCAAATTCTTAACTCGAGTCCATGACCTTCCCTGACCACAAAGCAAATTTATTTAAAAGTTTAATGACGTCAGTTTGTATAGTTTTTACACTTCTTTATGATTTAGATGTAAATAAAAACAGCAATTTACATACTTATTATGAAAACATATTATTATATACAATCGTACGTTGTAATATTTGCGATTTTTTTTCATTACCGCCTTTACATGTTTTATTAAAATTTATTATTTCACATCTTATTGAATTTTGTATTGTAAAATCGGGGCCTCAGCGCGGGTAAGGCACCCAGTAAGGCCCCCGTTGTCAACTAATATTTTAAAATATAAGTTACAAGCTTTTACCCGCGGCTTCGCTCGCATGGTATTAGGGGGAAATTACTGTATCGCTTGCACTTATCACTTATACGGGGTCTCCGACATGCGTTACAATGCCATTCAAAGAAATAAATTGATTCTCCCTGCATGTCCTTTCCCGTGTGTCCTCGTTCCCTTCTACCTTCCCCGCCTTCCTCCTCCCTCATCTCTTCATTCTCATTTATACAATTTCATAACGCCAGAGCTTACCATTATATACAACCTGTGTTACTCGCTGATAATGTAGCTTTCTATTGGTGAAAGAATTTTAAAAATCGGTTCAGCGGCTTAGGCGTGAAAGCGTAACAAACAAAATTAGTATAGATTGTACAAAATAAATTAAGTGTAGTTTTTAGTTTTTTATATGGATACCTCACCAGAGTCTCAACTGCTCAGATGTCTAGAGCCAGTGATTCACTGAAGGCCGTTCAGTTTCATGATGACTGCCGGCCGAATCTTCCCGGATAAGGTTTTTCATGATTTCCTTATTCCTGAAGGCAAATGCGGAAGAACTCCAAATAAAAAGGGCATAACCGCCTCCCTCCCAATCCCAACATAACACAAACAGACACGTATGTGCATATGGCCGCCGCGCGCCGGCTGCTGGTGCTGATGATGAAGATTGATGTTGATGCTGGGCAAAACATGCAATTTTAGTGGGGTTTTAAGATAACAACATTTCCCTACCGATACCAGACAAGACCTCTAAGTCTGTATGCATGTTGTGCATTGCTATATTAAGCGTAGGAAATGTTTGAAAATTTCAAAATACCTTCTTCCCACCCTCGCGAAGGTTTCTGGATTATTACAACCATATGACAGATATATTTGAAAAGTTTTTTAATCATTACAAAAACTCTTATGAAACTGTAAAAAATGTCACAATTTGGAACGCGGGAGAGGGGAAAGGAAAGCAGGAGGGGGGTTAGTAAGATGGCGAAGAGGGGGAGGGGGGTGGCGGGGAGGTGAAGGGGTAACGCGTGGAGGAAAGGAGCCATGGGAGGTCAAGGGGCGGTGGAAGGGGAAAAAGGGACGAATGGGAAAGGATACGCAGGGAGAAACAATTTCTTTATTAAGTGGCATTTCAACGCATGCCGGGAACTCGGTAGTATTTACGAAGAGTAGGGTCAATCGCTCGCCAATACCAACAGCCCCGCCACGAAATCAGCACAGAACCGCCCTCCAGTCCAGCACCAGCCCGCAGCCCAGCCCACTACAACCATCTCTCCGCCCCGTAAGTCCCTTCCTCATACTTGGCATACAGATTCCTCCAAGCTTAAAATCATTTTATTAAAATCTGTTGTTTTCAATTTTCAATTTCAATCTTCAATTCTCACTTTTAAACTCTCCCCGTCTCTCTCACCAACCTCGACATGGCTTCCCCCGTCTCCCACGCCTCTATCTCCCCCGCCGACGCCAACGAGATCCTAGATCTCGAGCTGACCTCATTTTTAGACTCGCGCCCAGACCTTGACTCCTACACCCCTGAAGAGAAAGCCCACGTATGCAATCTGACCTTCCGTCAGTATGTCAACGCCCGCTCCCCCCCCGCCTCCCCCCAGGCGTCCCCTCGCTCGTCGCCCTCTCCCAACTCGATCACCCCGACCAACCGCTCCCCTACCCCTTCTCAATCCTCCCCTCGTAGCTCGCCTCCGCCCAACTCTGGCAACGTCACCCCGACCAACTCCGCCGACCCCTCGCCCCAATCCACCCCCTTCCCCTCTACCTCCGGCCTAGCCCTCTCCTCTATCGGCTCACGAAGGGGCCACTCCATCTCCTCGCGCTCCAGCGACACCTCCGACGCCGCCGACTCCGAGGCATCTGACTTCTCCGAGTCAGAGCTGTCCGCGTCCGATAACCCAGGCCCCGAAGAAATGGCCTGGGAATCGGTCAAGCTGACCCGCAAACGGGTCAGGGATATTAAATCCCCCAATTGCACGCCATTCAAAGCCACCAAGCCTTCGTCCCCCAATAAGAAGCGCCCTCTCCTCAACACCTCCGTCCAGCCCGACGCTACCTCCACCCCCCTACCCCCCGCCCCATTCACCCCCCGACCTGCCACCCCCCCGAAGCTCCCCCATCCCCCCCCCACTCTCCCCCACCCCAATCCCCACCCCCCCTCCTAGCTCACCCATCCCCCTCTCCACCCCCCAAGTAGTAGTTTCCACCTACCGTATCCCCCCAGTCGTGCTCCATTCAAAAGCCGGCTGGGCAATGCTTGAAAAGTCCCTTGCCGACAGAGGCATCGACTTCTTTGCCAAAAACCAGGCAAAAAACATCTCCCTGCACCCCAAAACCCCCCGTGACCACCACCGCATAACAAAACATCTCCTTGAAAAGCAGATCGACCACCACTCCTTCAAGCTCCCTGAAGACAAACCTCTCAGGGTCGTGCTCAGGGGCATCCCTGAAGAGATAACGAGCCAGGAGGTCAGCGACGTGCTGGGCCTCACTTACCCCGTCCTCTCCGTCCACCGGATGCGCACCGGCCCCACCCGCCGAGAAATCCCCCTAATGTTAGTGAACCTAACAAAAAATAACGCCGCAAAGAAGATCTTTACCGATCTTACTTCAATCCTCCACCTCCGCATTACTGTCGAACCCCAGCGTCGACGCCTCTCAGTAGGCCAATGTCACCGTTGCCAGTCTCACGGCCACTCCTCTTCCTGCTGCAGCGCTACCCCCCGCTGTGTAAAATGTGGTGAAAACCACCCTACCAGCTCCTGTACAAAAACCCCCGACACCCCAGCAAAATGCGCCCTATGCTCAGAGCCCCACCCAGCCAACTTCAAAGGCTGCCCTGCCCACCCCGCCCCTCGTTTCCCCATCTTCGCCAACCGATTCCGTTTTGCGTCCCAAAACCAACCCCAACACCCCATACGTCCCCTCATGCAAGAGCCCATCCAGCGCCCAAACTCTTGGCCCCGCCCCAATTTTACCAACTTCACCACCAACAACCCCCAATCCCAACAGTTCCGCCTAGATCGACCCCCCATTCCCGAGCCCCCCACGCAAACCTTCCCCTCTGCCTCCTTCCCCCCTCTCCCCTACTCCACCATTCCCCCTCAAGCCTCATCTACCCCCCCCCAAGCCCCACCCATCCCCCCCCAGACCCCTTCTAACCCCCAAACCCCACCCAACCCCCCCCAACCCACACCCCCCATTACTCTCTCCTCCAAGCTCATTAAGGCGCTACAAGCCTCGGCTGCCCAATTAAGGACAGCCATAGAAATGAACACAAGGCTCCTCTCAAACGTTCAAATCCTCCTCGAAGCCGCTCACCAAGAAGCTATCCAACAACAATAGAAGCCACCTAAACTCGCTCTATCCCCTTCCTACATCCATCAAATCACTCAAAATGTCCAGACAAACTCACAAACCTTCTAACCTTCAAGCTGCATACTGGAATGCAGACGGTAGAGTCAAAAACTTCCGAGGAGAAATCAATCAATTCCTGTCAGATTACAACCTCGATGTTCTCCTCATTAACGAAACCTGGCTAAAACCCAGTGTAAGCATTAAATTTCCCAACTACATTACCTACCGCACGGACCGCACCCACACCACCGGCGGTGGCACCGCGATCATCGTTAAATACTCCATAGACCACTGTTTCATAAATTGCCCCTCGACAGTAAACATCGAAACCACCGCAATAGTCATCAACACCCTAAACAACGGCCCCCTTAAACTCATCGCAGCCTACAGCCCCCCCAATAAAAAACTAACTACCCCCGACCTCGACAATCTCCTAGCTGACCCCCTACCCACAATAATAGCGGGCGATCTAAATGCGAAACATACTTTTTGGAATAGCATCAAAACAAACGTCAAAGGAACCTTTCTAGCCAACTACGCAGCCGAAAAATCTCTCGTAATAAACGCCCCCGATATACCTACATTTTTCCCGAGAATAGCCGGCCACTCCTCCGACGTCCTCGACATAATCATCATGAAAAATTGCCCTCTCCTCTACACTCTCCAACCGGTAAAAAAATTAACCTCCGACCACGACCCCGTTCTCCTGTTCCTCTCCGACGGCTCCATACCCTCAGTACCATCTCATCAAGATACACGCAAAAAAATTTTATGGCAGAAACTCCCCAAACTTCTAGAATCAGTAAGAATCCAAACCTCCATCACCGACGAAGAAAGCTTAAATCTAGCCACAAAAAATTTCACCGACGACGTAAAATCCGCAGTAAATCTCGCCACCGTCGATGTCGCGAACGACAAATATAGACCCGACCTACCCGCTGAATTAAAAGAGCTCATACGAGAAAAAAACTATGCCCGAAAAGAGTGGCAAAGATTCTCAAACCCGATCGATCGCATCCACATGAACCGACTCGCCCACCAAGTCAAAGTCGAACTCCAAAAATTCAGAGACGAGCAGTGGCATGACTACATCTCCACTCTCGAAGACGACAGAAAAGCCTTTTGGAAACTCTCCAAAACCCTCAGAAAACCCCCCACCAAAATATGTCCCCTTACGGGCCCAAAAGGCACAGTCTATTCCTCCCGGGATAAAGCCGAGACTTTTGCCGACAGCCTCGAAGAACAATTCTCCCCAACCACGACCTACGATAACCCTCAATTCGTTGCTACCGTAGAAGCCAAAGTCTCATCCCTCATGTCTGAAATCCCCACCGATGATCAAATCCCCTTCACAACCCCTCAGGAAATCACCTCAGTCATCAAAACTCTCAAAACAAAAAAATCCCCAGGACCAGATTCAATCTCTAACAAAATTCTAAAATGCCTCCCCTCCAAGGGCATCTGCGCCCTCACAGCCATCAGCAACGCGTCCTTCAGACTTCGCATTTTTCCCCAAGACTACAAAACCGCCGACGTCATTCTCATCCCCAAACCTGGCAAAGACCCCCTTCAGGCCGAAAACCACCGACCAATCAGCCTACTCCCCTGTACAGGCAAAATCCTAGAAAAATTAATCCTCGCCAGACTGAAAAAAATAGTCGACGCCCTCCAAATCATCCCCGACTGCCAACACGGCTTTCGATCGGGCCACTCTACTCTCCACCAACTCTTGCGGGTGGTCGAAGAAATTACCAACGCCTTCAATAACAACCAGTGCACGGTAGTCCTCTCCCTAGACGTCCAAAAGGCTTTCGACAAAGTCTGGCACGAAGGCCTCATCTACAAAATGTTCCTCCTAGGGATTCCCCTCCAAATGATCCAACTCCTAGGAAATTTCCTCACAAATCGTAAATTCCGAATCAAACTCGACGGCATTTTTTCAACCATCAGATCAATCACAGCAGGAGTCCCTCAGGGATCCATTCTCTCACCAGCCCTCTTCAACATCTACCTAAGCGATATCCCCCGCCCCAGCATCCAAAACTTTCGCACAAAAATAGGAAAATTCGCGGACGACACTGAAGTCATGTCCACTTCAGTAAGTCCACTCACCGCCACCCGTCGAGTTCAATCCCACACCTCCGAATGCGAAATCTTCTTCAAAGAATGGAGAATTAGCATCAACCCATCCAAGAGCGCAGCCTGCGTCTTTTCCCGCAAAAATTCCATCCGAAGGCCACCCAACATCCAGCTGTTCGGTCAAAACGTCCCCTGGGTAAAAAACATCAAATACCTCGGCGTAACCCTCGACAGTAGACTCACGTGGAAAAAACACACCCAAGAAATCCTAGCCTCCGCTAACAAAACATACGCAGCCCTCTATCCCATGCTATGTAAAAGAAACAAAAAACTCTCTCCTAAAAATAAACTCCTAATATACAAAACTACAATAAGACCCAAATTAACCTATGCCAGCCCCATCTGGGGAAACACTTCAAATTCCAACATGAACAAACTTCAAACTTTCCAAAACAAAGTCATCCGTACAGCCCTGGGCGCCCCCAAGTGGTTGAGGGTTTCCCAACTCCACAACGACTCAGAAGTCCCATTATTGAAAAACCACATCGTAAGCCTCGCGGAAACTTTCTATGCGGGAATCCCCACCCACGACAACGCGTCCATAAACTGTCTCACCCAGTACGACATTAGCGAAAAAACAAAACATAAGAAACCCAAACAAATCCTCCGAAAAATCCCTCCCCCCATATTGCAGCCATGTACCCCCCTTGCAAATAACAATTAAAAAACACGAATAAATTCATTTTTCCTACAAACATAATTTTTTAAAATTATAAACTCATGATGAAAGAGAAAGGGGCCTTTTTTGGCCCGGAGCTCTGTATGCCAGTATATTCAAAAGTTCAAAAGTTCGGTAGTATTTAAAAAAAAATAAAACCAAGATTTCCTCTGAAATCATAAGGTACTTATACCTATTTACTTAATTATAAACAACATTACAATATTTCTTCAAAATAGGCATATTTACTTTGTGGCGTCATCATTAATTTAATGACAAACAAATACCTTTGTGTAACATTAACTTTATGTAATTTTTTCCCATTCTAAAATAATTTTTATATTTTATTTTATATAATTGTTTTTTATGATATATTTTAGGTAATTAATCACCTCTCCTATCTAATATTTTGTCTATGTTCTAATTAGTCTATACTTGTTTGTCTTTTGTTATTTTTTATTGACTTATTATCCTGACGAAGAAAACATAGTTTTCGAAACATATTGATATTGTTAATAAAATAGTGGTGTTACACAAAGGTATTTGTTTGTCATTAAAAAAAAAACATTACAATATTTTATGTAACATTTTTTTAATTTTCAAAAAAGGAAATACCTTTGTAATTTGTCCAAAGACAGGTCACTATCTCAGTAATAAGAAAGTCCAAATAAACACAATTATTTTAAATTTGGAAAAGAATATTTACGAAAACATTAAAACGGAAACGGAACGTGCAAACAAATTTGCAGACAGATGAAATGCCAAACGGTCGAGTTAAAGCAGGATTCAAAACAACTACGCTCAGGTCAACAAGTAAAGATATCCAGGTTTTCAGTGAAGAAAATTTAAAAAGTTCCATGAACTTGAGGGAACTTAAAATCGGTGTTGAAAACTACCTACGTAAAAAAGATAAAATTGGGCATATTTCATGAAAAATTCATACATAATAACATATCGCTCTATGTTATTTTCTCTCAGATAACGTTTGATCTTTGAATTATGATGATAATCAAAATGATAACATTTTGACACGGAGAACTGCAAAATCAACTCGCAACTTCATCGCAGCAGACCCGATTTACTATCAGAGTAACTCCGGCCACAGAACGAGGTGCCCGCCTAGTCCACATTACCATTAATTCGTGATAACTCCCTTCAGTGTCCTCACAAATAGCTCACGATGGAAGCCCTTCTGTTCGATCAAAAGACCCTCTCCCTGAAGTATACAACCAACCGAGAAATCCCGGAATTGGTGCTCGAAAACGACGTTCTGGTGGAAGTCGAGTATGCTGGGATTTGCGGAACTGATGTTCACATTATTGAGGTAAGAAACACTGTTTAATTTATATACAGTTTTAATGTTTCTGTATTGCATCCAAAACTCTTTAAACATTTTTTACTAAGTCGTAAATACAAATATTTGTTTTATGACACTTCGTTTTGCTTATCGGGTTTCGAAATACACATTTAAAATCCCACCTCTATAAACATTATTAAACCTCGATGACATTGAGCGAGTTTACATGCTACTATCTGGGAAATTCACTATCTGTTAGTAAACTCGCGCAGTGTCCGTATTACTTGCTAACTAGCAGATTGTGGACAAAACGAAAATCGACATCTACGAAAAAAGTTGAGAGGTGGTCAACTTTACTCGCCACTCGCTCAAGATTGCGGCCCACCAATAGCTGATTTCGTAATTGTCAGAATAAGTTCGCGGGGGAGCCATAATTCTCGCTACTGGCTAGCGTGTGGCGCTAGCTGCGAGCTCAAGTTTTTTTACAAAATGTCGACCGAATTGGTTCGCGCGAGAGTCGTTATTTGAGCTGCTACTATCGCTACTGAGCGAGTAGACAGTAGTGTGTCATCACGACAATCTCACTCGCCGATTCACCCGCTTTTAAACTTACCGGCTAGTAGCTTGTAAACTCGCTCAATGTAATTGAGGCTTTTATATGGTAAAAGTAAAAAGCTTGTTATTACGATTTCCTGCTCTTAGGAACAAACTTACCTACTTATTATTTCATAAAGAATTTTTTGACTGTCTGACAAGATACGAACTTTAATTGAACGTAGTTGTGCAGAAAGCGGTCAGCAAAAAACTCAAACTGAGATAAAAGCACTTTAGTTTAAAGATACCACATCTACACAACACCTAGAATGTTTTTTTTTTTTAACTTTAAACAGTTATTAATAATAATATTATGCAGATACCAATTTCTTATAACTTTAGAGTGGATTTAAGTGTCAATTTTTTAGATATTGGTGTTTTTCCAGGACTCTCTGTTTTCTGTAGAATATTATATTCGTGAAAGTAAGCTCTTCAGATGTCTGACCTTACTGTGTGAAATATGCATTCTGCAGAAAATAGACGGAGCTACCAAAACACTAAATACTCGTTTATGTAATTACTAACGCCGTGAACGTTATCTACGTTTTCTGATCAGGTAAATGTTGTCGTTTGAATGTTAGTAACAGCATTCAACTGACTGTTTTATGGTAAATATGTTTTGAGAAATAGCCACATTTTTTTTTTTTTTTTTTTTGTTTTAGGCAATTCACCCTGGAGAGAGTGCTTTGTGCCGGTAATATTTAAAATGGATAAGAAATTTCGGTTAATCTAATGGGAAAATAATAAAACAAATTAAATATTGGACTCATTTAGATCACTAAAACAAATTAAATATTGAATTCATTCAGGTTAATAAACTTACATAAAGCTGTATGAACACGAGAATTGTTAAGAGATAAAAGGTATGAAATGTTAAGGGGGGACTGGTGTGTGATTTTAATAAGCCGGCGGTATATGTTCTTGAAAGATGAATGGTTTTTACAGTTAAAGAAAACGTGGTCGAGGGTTTCCTCTTCCACACCGCACTGGCAGAACGGATCATCTAAAACTCTAATTCTAGACAAGTGAGATGCAATTGAACAGTGGCCAATTCTCATTCTCGAGATACATGAAATGAATCGTTTTGAAAGTTTTTTACCGTGAAACCATGGCTTAGCAGGGATATGGTTTTGAATTCCCGCATAGAAAGATCCAGTTCTTATTTTGGAGACTGCCCAATTTTCTTCCCAGGCACGAGTCATATTGGATTTAAGAATCGGAAAGACATCGGATATAGGAATTCTAAAATTTAGTGGAATAGTTCCGGAATCTGAACCAGATTTGGCGAGAAAATCGGCCATCTCATTACCCTCGATACCCAAATGGGCAGGGACCCAGGCCAATATCGTCTCAAACCCAGATTCACTAAGAGAATTGAGAAGATTTTTTATTTTACATATAATATTGTCTTCCGGATAACGTAAAATATTTGACCTAATTTTAGTTAGAGCACTTAGCGAATCAGTACATAGTAAGGCTCGATGAATGTTGAGAACCTGAATTTGATTTAGCGCTTGTTCAATTGCAAAACATTCGGCTGTAAATATGGAAGCTTCTTTCGGTAATTTATAAGTGAGATTGATGTTGAATTCTGGACTATATATAGATGCTCCACATCTTTTATTTTCAAATTTGGAACCATCCGTGAAAAGGATGGAAAATCCAGGGAATTTCGAAGCCACTATGCTTTTAAAGCAATCATCCACATTTTGAAATTTATTTGGGGAAGATAAAATATTCTTCCGAAAGACTGATGTTATTGTGTTCGGCATAAAAGTGATTGCCTTAAATGGAATATTGTATATAGGAAGATTGGGAACTTCTTGAAGATATTGGAGGGAAGATGATAGAGAATTATAGAGATGAAAACTTTTAATTAAGAGAGGAAAACATTGTTTTTCTCTCAATCTTTTGTTAGAATTCAAATTAACACTTAACCTATTAAGACATTGTTTAATAGGATGATGTGATAACGATAAAGCCTTGAAAATATATTTATTGGCAAGGAATTGCCTTCTGAAATATAATGGAGGCTCCACACATTCCACCTGAAGAGCATTAATTGGAGAAGACTTCATAGCTCCAATAATCATTCTGAGGGCTTTTGATTGAATTCTTTCCATTTTCTTATCTAGATATTTAGGGAGTGGGTCAAAAAGGAATGAGCCATAATCCAAGTGGCTCCGAACTAGGGAATTATACATTAATTTAAGAGTGGTAGGGTGAGATCCCCACCATACTCTGGAAACTGCTCGCATCATATTAAGTCCCTTTTCACACTTTGTAGAAATTATCTGAATGTGTGGAAGCCAGGAAAGTTTATGGTTCAAAAGAAGACCAAGGAATTTGATTTGAGTAGCGGTTTGTAGAGGCACATTATCAAAAGAAATTGAGAATTGGGGAATTTTTCTTTTGCGCGTGAAAGCCACGACCCTTGTTTTAGATGCCGCCAGATTCATCCCATTTAATGACAACCAGCTTTTAATATATTGTAAAGCCAAATTCATTTCCTTAGCTGCAAAAATAATATTTTTATGTAACAAATATATAAGGATATCATCCGCAAAGTAAAGACGCTTGATAGAAAAAGGAATTACTGAGTCTAGGTCGCTTATATAAATATTAAACAACAGAGGACTAATAACAGAACCCTGGGGCAAACCTCTCCATAGTTTGCGCCTTAAGCATTTAGAGGAAGACTCAATAATAATGGACCTATCTGAGAGCAAATTAATAATAAATTGGACTAATTTCGGGGGGATTTGTTTTTTAATTAGCTTTTCTTTCAAAACATTCAGTAAAACATCATCGTAAGCTGATGAAAGGTCAAGGAATGTGGCCAATGTATAAGAATTTAGGGATTGGGAAACTCGGATATCAGTTGTGAACAAACTTAAATTATCCATTGTAGATTTCTTTTTCCGAAAACCATACTGATTTGGTGAGATAATATCTTGACTTTCAACAAACCACTCTAATCTGTTCTTCATCAACCGCTCCGCTACTTTCATCAAACATGATGAAAGAGCAATAGGCCGATAAGACGAAATTTCAGATGGATTTTTTCCAGGTTTTAAAATGGGAATGATTTTTTGAGTTTTCCAATCATCCGGAATTAGTCCTGTTTCAAACATATTATTAATAAGAGATAAGAAATATTCAACCGCCATATCAGAAAATGATTTAATGAAACTATTAAGTATTCCATCGGGACCCGGAGCAGAGTCAGAAAGGGTTCTTATTACTAGTTTCATCTCATCAATGGAGAAAGGAGCATCTAGCCAGTTAGAGTGAGATGGATATGGCTTAATAGAAGGCATTTCTTCACATCCGGCCACTGATGGGGGGGCTATTTTATCCGCAAATCCTATAAGAATTTCTTCTGATATATGCTTGGTTCTCGGCGGAGAATACGATGATCCGAATTTTTTTAAGCTAGACCAAACTGAAGATTGGGGAGTTTCCGGAGACAGGTTCTCACAGAACTTCCGCCATCCAGCGCGTTTTTTATTTTTCAAAATTCGTTTGGTTTCTGCCTGGGCTTTTTTAACTGATAAAAAATTTTCTAGTGACATACACTTACGAAAAGAGGAAATTGCTTTTTTACGAGAGTTGACGGAGCGAGTGCATTCCTCGTCCCACCACGGAGTAGAGTGTTTTATTTTAATGTTCGCATTGCGTTTCGGGATGGATTTTTCTGCTGCATTTATAACCATAGAGGGAAACGTCTCACATTGCAATCTGATGTCTCCCGGGGACGATTTTTTTTTTAAATTAATAAGTTTATCTAGTTCAGAAGAGAAAGTGCTCCAATTCGCATCATTTATTCTAAATTTGAGATTATTTTTAACTGGTGGAGGATAAGTGTTAGATTGATGTTGGAATCGGATTATAATTGGAAAATGATCACTAGAGAGGGGATCGTTTAGGATGTCCCAAGAGCATTTAGATGCTAACGAATATGAACAAAGAGATAAATCAACAGCACTTTTCCGTTGATGAGGGGGGGTGAATCTGGTTGGAGATCCGTCATTTAAAAAACATAGGTTATGGGTATCAATAAAATCTAAAAGATTGCGGCCAGAACGATTTGTTATTTTGCTACCCCAAGAAGGGGAATGTGCATTAAAATCTCCAAGGATCATAAAAGGGGAACAAATCTGGGTTAAGATTGGTGCCCATTCATTTTCAATAAAAGTGGTAGAGGGAGGAATATATATTGATAATATTGTGATATCAGATAAGACAGCTGCTATTATCTGGATATCGTCGGAGGGAGTATGTATATTAATTTGTTTAAACGGGATAGAATTATGGATTATCAGAGCCGTGCCGCCTTTACCATCCGGTCTGTCGTGTCTGAGACAATAATAACCCGGAATTCTTAAGTGAAAGGAGGGTTTTAACCACGTTTCAGAAATGGCGGCCACTGAAACGTCGTGTTCGTCGAGTAACTGAATTAGGTCAGATTTGTTAGCGAAGAGGCTTCTACTGTTCCACTGAAGAATTTTGTTCAGTTTCGAAGTCATTGGGGAGGCAAGATAATAAAGATTTAATGTAATCGGCAGCGTTGGACGGTACAGTATTGTTGTTTGTAAGGATAGAAATTAAAAGGGTAATTAAAGTTTGTATAAAAGAATTATTATTCAATATTTCGGGGAGAGCAGGAGGGGATGTATTACTATTAATGGCACACCCATTGGGGGTCCGAGATTTGGCATTCCCATTCGGGCTGGTCAAAATATTATTCAATTGTTTTTTATCAAGGTAAGGAGTATATTTTGGGTTGGGTTTGACTGGCTTGAGAATGGTTTCTCTGTGAGAAGATGACGTTGAATTTAAAAATGTGGTTGATTGGAAAGGAGCTGAGGACGATGTCATCTCTGCGAATGATTTTTTCGCAGGAGAGAATAACTTTGAGGCCTGGAAGTACGAAATGTTGTCGGTAGCCATTTTATGTTTTATGTTCCTCTGTCTTGTCAATTCCGGACAGGCTAGACTGACCGCGGTATGTGCACCCGAACAGTTAATGCAAATGGGATTATTGGAAGATTTTGGACATTGATCAAATGGGTGACCTTCTCCGCAAAAGTAACAACGTGGAGGGGAGCGGCATACGGATTTTGTATGTCCAAACCGGCAGCAATTGAAGCATTGAACAGTTGGAAATTTATAAACTTCGACGGGAAGCGAGGTATAATAAATAAACACACGAGACGGAAGGGATTGTCCCTCAAATGTAACAACAACAGATTGGGAAGGTTTCCAGATCGTGTTCCCATCAGTAGAATCCTTGTAGTTCAGTCGACGTGCTTTTATTACTTTCGGGGTTCCTTGGGAATTATTCAAAGCATCAACAATTTCAGCCTCTGGGATCTCCGTGGGTATTCCTCGAACAAGACCCATTCTCGTAAGGTTAAATGACGGGATGAACGATTTATATTTATGGTTTGAGAGCGAGTCAATTTTTTTTACAAATCCATTTGCGGAAGCGGCAGTATTAAACTCGATAGATAATTTATATCGCCCTTCCGGTTTAATTGAACCGTTAACAATACCAAGGTTATTATTTTTTGAGTCAAATAAGAATTTTCCAAAATCTAAAGGATGAATAAGTTTTCCTTGTTCAGTTCTCTGAACAATTACGATAAAAGGACCGGAAGCGGAAGCAGGATAAAGTAAGTCAGTACTTTTTGTATTATCGCTAGCTAAAGTACTTGTCTGGGTGTTACTATTGGGGTTAAGGTCGTTAGAGGTCGAGGTTTGTTGAATCGGCGGTATAGTTTTAACTTTCGATGGGATGAAAAGGCTATGCGATGGTCGTCGTTTACGAGATGGAAGCGTAATAGAAGCCTGGCTAGTGGTAGATTCCGAATCAGAAAAATCTAATATCGATCCTGGGTCGGGAGGTCTATCTTCGTCTTCCTCCATTGTATAAAAAAAAACTTAACTTTTAAAAATTAAACTGAAAAAATAATACGCAGTCTATTTCATTGACTGTACAAACAAAAACGGATTAGCCGTAAGTAGGAATGCAAACAAATAAGTATACGATAAACAGAATTAAATAAAATGTAACAATAATCTCTTATCTGTATGAGGCACGGGAACGGGCGAACGGCACTAAGCAATAGGTAAGGTACACACAACCACTGTTGACCGCGGCTCGAATCGGACTCAAAATAGCCACATTCAAAGTGTATTGAGTGCCGTGGGCGCATTCTGAACATTTCTAAATGTTGTTTATCGCGATCAACAAATATTTCGGAAGGCGATTACTAAGAATTTGTCTAATAAAGTCCCCAGGCTGGTTGTGGTTGTAGGTTGTAGTAGAATAGAATTGACCTTACTCCGTCGGATGATAACAATATCTTATTTTTGCCAAAACTCTGGACTGGCCTCTGTATAACTACGTTCAATTTAAGAGCGTAGCAGTAGTGTAAAGCATTTTTTTGATTTCATTCTAAGCGTAATTCCATGATTTCATCGATAACAAAAATTTGCAAATACAAGAAAACCTAACTTTTAGTAAAACTACGCCGAAGGTTATTTCAGAACCTATTTCCGGCGATTTTATAGAATTATTAGACAGATATTTAAACATTTAAGTTAAAAGTATGTGAAAATCTTTTTATGTGAATTAAAAGTTTAACAACACCGACGCGCTTTTGTCTTTAAGGCGACGCTTCCCGGCCCAAAAAGAAGAAGATGGAGAGATATGTAATTACTAATGTTGGACAGAGCGCGCCAATATTTTCAATGACAAAATTGATGCTTAATAAAATTGGGAAAATGCTTAATAAAACATGACTCGTTTAAAATAGAGCAAAAATCTCGTGGAAGGTATCTGAAGTATCATTTAAAGAAACATTGTGAATTTTTACACAAATATAACTTGTAAAATAATAGAAATAGACTTGTTTTAAATAATTTTCGGAGCATATTTTGCGATTTTTTTCTATCGAGGGTATTTAATATAATTTGCGTTTCGGCGTGGAACGCATCTAGATATTGTCTTCAAAAATAACATATATTTTTTTAAGAGCTTAAAAACTTCAAATGTTTAAGGGAGATATGTAAGAAATCGGTCAAAATTCGAATAGTGGACCCTTAAGTTAAAAATAAATGAATTTTTTATTACGTTTTTTAAAAGTTTAACAACACCGACGTGTTTTTGTCTTTAACTGTGTTTAATGTTCAGAAATGAATCACCATGTTTTCCAGATTCTTGTATCTCTTCTCCAATTTTGAGGGTGATAGAAACCTGTCCGAAAATTTTCAGACATATTTGCAAAACTAATTCACCAACGACCCTGGATACTTTGAAACATGTGCTATTGTAATATTAAGACGCGCGTCGTGACATTGCGTTGAATTCTATTTATGTTATGGAAGTAGCTAACACCGTGTTTAGATTATTGTGTAGGCGTAGAGGTGTTCCACATAAAACGCTGTCATTTTACGAAGAAAAATAATAGAATGCATGCAGTTGGCCATGTTTTCTTAGAAGTAGTAGATGTGTTTAACTGCACGGAATACAGGAATGTAGGGCGGCAGTTTTAGGGGGCGCCAAAATCGTAATTTATTTGTTTGATTGAAAAATAAACTTGATTCACAAAGCGCCGGGCATCCAGCGCACGTTGTTCTATCGATTATTCATTTGATTTTAAAACGCCCAGTTGGTTTTTGAATTCATCCTAAGTGGATTTATGAACGTATTCTAAGTCGATTCTCGTGACGTCACAGGTTCTTAACGTGGGGGATAACGCCCCTTGTGGACGTTTAAAACTTTCAGGGTGGCAGTAGAAGACCCAGGGGAAATTAGGGGGCGTTGAGATGGCACAGTGAGGGCATGGGCAGGTAAAAAGGATCTAAAGAAAACAAAAAAAACACGCTAATCACGTACTAATAAAGCAAAGTAAAAATTAATATTGCTTAATTTTTGTTATTGTATGTATTATAATCATTTTTATTGCTTAGGCGCCCCCCCCCCCCCCCCGGTTAAAATGGCTGCTAAATACTAGCTTTTATCATGCATACATCATTTTGATCTTAATACTACTGATAGCCTCCTGTGTAGCACTGTATACTTATAATATCAAGTATCCCATTTTATGGCCTTCAAATAAATAAATAAGTAATAATTTTATGCTCCGAGTCTTTTACTGCTACACCCTGTATAAAAGATAAACATTAAAGATTATGAAGGTCGCACATGTCAAGGAACGAAGCACATGACATAATAAACACATGTATTTGTGTTCGTTTCACCGTTTCCCAAATAGTACCTACGATAAGAAAATGCCGGGTCGTCTAAAAAACTATCGGAAAAATAGTTGCTTCGGCTATTGATTTCATTTTTCCACGAAACTCAAAAATGCAAGTAAATAAAAATTATTTTTAAAAGATATTATATTTTTCTGATACCTGATTATGCGTCCACGCGCGTGCCGAGCCTCGGTAAGTGTTCTAGATATGGGCATACTAGAGGTGGGCGTTTTTGTTATTTTATAATAAACGAAAACTTACCAACTGTTTTCCTAAATTGATGAAAAATCGGGCTGTTTTTATTTGTGTGAAACAAATTTTGTGGAGTCTACTCACCAACTTCTATTTCACACAAATTGCCTCAAAACAGCCCGCTTTTTCCAACAGTTTGTGAAAACAGTTCGCGTTTTATAAAAAAACAATTAATTTTTTTTAGAACAAAACCGCCCATCTCTAGCTTCTCGAGGCCTGGCAAGCGTGTACACGCAGCATTAGAAACCTTCAGAAAAGGGCCAACGTAAGTTTTCCTGCATATGTACCTGTCTTCCGAATTCTAAAATAACCTTTCGATTTCGAGAAACAAACATTCGATTTTTAGGGGCTAATTTTACACCAGAAAGTCGCTTTTATTGAAATTAAAATTTTTTGAAAGAGCGAATTCTACTTAAGCCTCGTGAAATACGAAAGCAACTCGATTTCGTATAATTTTTAAATAGTGAACGTTTTTTTTTTAGGAACACGAAAATTGTAATGTTATTCAAATCTATTTTAGGGGCCATCCATAAATTACGTCACACCTTATGGGGGGGAGGGGTGTATAGAAGTGTGACATTGTGTGACAATGTAAAAATCTAAATTATTAAAATGCAAAACTAAAAAAATAAAAAATTTAATTTTGAACTACTGTTTTGATTATTTTTAGATGTAAAATTGCAAAATATGTGACGTTACACTAGGGGGGAGGGGGTCTCACAAATGTGACGATGTGTGACAGGGACGGGGGGGGGTAAAAAAATCATGAAATTCGTGTGACGTAATTTATGGATGGCCCCTTTTTTGACTTAGGCCATCCGCTCACGAAGAAAAAAAAAAAAAAAAACAGTTGGCGATGCAATCGCAATCAACCTCCTGAAGAAAATCGATTTTTTCTGATCTGACATATCGCAGATTACTCGAAAACTTGAAAGGTCGTGAGGCGCTACCATGGCAACCTGTCAACAAGGCAACTGAAACGCGACAGCCGCGGCGACTAAGTATAGACATAACCGAACCGTGGCAAAAACGTTTGGGAAACGCTGGTCTATATTAAGATTAACATTAAAAAATTCAAACACATATAAGTACATACATAATTAATAACATTGTTATGTTTAGTGAGATTTCAAGTACCTATTCATCTCCTGCCCAAGGTCATAATTTTTTATAAATTACGTAGTGTATTTAGCAGTAAATATTATATAGCAGTTGTTATTAGTTATAAACTTAATAACATGCTAATATTATTATTGTAGGGATTATGTTATTAAAACACTAACACTTTTACTTATTTATTACTATCTTTTTAGGTTTATTGTTTATTATGTTTACATTAAATTATGGCGCTATTAATTAAGTGTTATGAATAACTGCAGAGTAAGTGCAAAAATGGTAAACATTTAATAAAATGCAGCACAGTTACCAAACATCACATTTATTTTTATTGTTAACTTAATGAGTAAAACGTCAAATTGTAATATTTAATGGGTAATAAGCTGGGGTACCCGGCTTCGCTCATGGAGTTGATATGAGATTGAACTAACGTTCGAACCCATGATGATCTTGCTTCAATACTTCTACCAATGGATAGCCCCACTCATACAAAAAGGTTTCGATTGGTCCACAATGTTTCAAAGCATTCCACAACATTCGAGAGTTTTCTGAAATGTGCCACAATGATATTACCGATTCCCTACTCGCTAACATTCCAGGATGTTCTGGAATGTTCTCAAATGTTCTGGACTGTTCTGGACTGTTCTAGAGGGTGAAACTTCCAGCCCGCTCCCGCAGAAGCACGCCCTTCAGGTAAAAATAGGAACCTTCCTCGTGTATGGGCGATAGAGAGCTACCACAACTTCTTTGATCGTACCGGGACTCATTTCCGAGTTTTAGCGAGATGCCCACTTTTGTGCACTTTCTTTTATAATATATATTGATTACAATTCATCAATTGCGAATCCCAGTGACTGAGCTTGCGCAATGGCATGTATGGTTTAGCGCTCCGCACTCATCGCGCTCTATCTTAAAAACGGTTAAGCGGTTAAGTTAACAGTTATTTAAGACAAAATTTGTAGAGAATCTTATACTCTACAACTTTTATATTAAATGCAAATACAATTTGAGGCAAAGGAAGAGAGATATTTCTAAAAAACTGATTTTCGCGGCCTTTGATCTTGAATATCTAAGAACGCTCACACGTGACCTTATGAGACTTTTGAGACAACATTTAGAGTGCCAAAATAAAGGCTTATTGCAGTCTTAATTATGGTCTTAAAAAATACTAACTTTATTATAGTCTTAACGACTAAGTGAAAATGCAAAAATTTCCTTTGTAGGGTTCTTTCCCCTGCAATGACCGCAACCCCTTCGTGATGGGCCATGAATTTGTGGGCATCGTCGTGAAGGCGGGCCCCACGGCCAACTTCAAGATTGGACAGCGTGTATCCGTCGACCCTAATAGGTAAGTCCACAATATTAATTATAGAAGACATCTTTTTCCCCCGAAGTCTGGACACACAAATTTCTTAAAAAAATTACAAAAAAACTTAAAATAAAGACAACTGGATAGTAAAGTTGTGGAAGCTGAAAACGCGTGACTCATATCTATACCAAATAAATGGATATTCTGAAGTAATATAGTGATTTATTTTTGGGGTTTTATGCCGGTTGCGCTACCTCTTTCTTTAGCCAACGTATCAGACACTGGGGACAGTCCCCACCAGTTACACCCGAAAACTACTAAAGGAAATAACAGTCGATGCTTTGTCTTAACCAAAATGAATGAATTCTTTAAACATAAAAGCAATAAATATTTGCAGAAATAAAATACAAAAAATTATTACATTTTAATGCGACACCCGATAGCCGACTAGCGGATAGCCGACTAGCGCACGAACCATCAGAGTCCGTTTCTCAGTGCGCAGAACCTACTGCACACTTGGGGGACAATCCGAGTTGTCCCTTTAGGCATTTTGGTTCATTCTTTGCGTTTTTTTCTCAATCCGAGGCAATCCAAGAACCGCGCATGTGCCACTGGTAGGTGAATTTCAAATACCGTGGGGACAATCCAATGAATTCCCTCATGTTAAAATACTGAACCATTTGTTCGCGTAGTTTCAGGAGGGAATCGCTCGCGTTCAAATTATGTTCGATAATAAAGCGTTATTTTTATTATACTATATTATAAATTGGTATATATCTACAGACATTTTCTATTATGTTGTGTTTAGATATGCGATTAGCACGATTTGACCATAAAAATTTTTATTTGAGAAATTTTATATTATATTCTCCGGGTGATGAGATTAGTAGGTATTATTACAGTAGGTACACGTAAAAAGAAATGTTAATCCCCACCTTCAAAGAAATGCTCGAGCCGCCACTGCCAACATCTACACATCTGCCCTGATGATGGACACTGTAACGCTGTCCGAAAAGTTGGCTAAAGAAGGGGGTAGCTCAACCCATCACAATACCCCAGAAATAAATCACTTTAATACTTTTGGCCGTGAAAATCTAAAATCATATTCTGAATTAGGTTGTATATAAAAAATGGCGTTGATAAAGTTTTGTTTTAAAATTCAAGCTACAACAAAGAAAAAAAAGAAATGCTAATTTCAGTTGTGCCTCTGCGTGCTTGTTTGTAACTCCGGTTCAATGAACTCCAGAACTCGGATTTGCTTTGAATTTAAGTATCATTTTCAACATTTTTGATAAAGAACCTACCTAATAACCCGTGGAATGTACTCATTAGTGTGCCGGGGGTAAAATGTCAAGTGCCTGACACTATTTTAATAACAATTTTTCAGGAAACATATTTATTTGTTATTACTATTATTTTTTTTTTATATTGGTATTTTTTTAAATATACAATTTTTACATGTGTTTTGTTTGTTTGTTTTGGTAACCGCTACATCACTCTTATTTAATGAATGTGTCCCAGTGGCTGTGGTGTCTGTCAGCCTTGCCACAAAGGAAGCTACCACCTGTGCAGCGTGGGCGGCATCAACAACACTATCGGCATCTGGAGGGACGGCGGCTGGGCCAAGTTCTGCCGGGTGCCCGATACACAGGCCTTCCTCATGCCCGACTGCATCACTCCAATGCAGGGTACGTGTTCTTGCCACAACGTCACACACTTTCTAATGCAACCTAATGGGCCATCCACACATATTTTCCACCAAATGCAATTTGGGAGGTCACCCTGGAAACCATTTATTGGATAACCATAACACCTCTAACCATAGATCACCCCTAGTGGTTCGCTACTTTTGTTGACTTAGCAGGGGTGCCCGGGTTCATGGGGTGAGCTTTGTCCGAGTCTTGGCGGCGGATGCGTCTGTCCACCAGCTGCATGGCAGGCCGGATCGGGAGTCCCTTGCAGTACCGCAGTGGGAGGGATGGATTCGAATGTCCGTCACTCCTGGACTGACCCCCAGATTCCTACCCACCCCTAATAACCTTTTCCTTCCCAGAATTTCCTCTCCTTCCTTTCCTAATAGACCCTCCACACAGCATTCCCATAGATGATACAGGGGCCGTTCAAGTATTCGTAACGCAATTTGGGGGGAGGGGGGTCTTGTAAAACATTACTGTGCGTTACCGGGGAGGGAGGGGGGTTCAAACAACGCGTTACGTAACATGTTTTTTTTTATTTCAATAAAAAATAAGCGAATTAAAATTTTCCAAGTTGGCAACCGTTTTACGGGGAATCCCTCGATTGTATTGTACGTAATTTTTATTTTGTTCTCCCAAGTTGGCAACCCTTTTCATTTATGTTTTACGGGGATCCCTCGACTGTATTGTATATATATGTAACGTTTAGGGGGGAGAAGGGGGGTACATAAAAACGTTACGGCGCGTTACATGGGGGGGAGGGAGTGTAAAAATCATCAAAAATTGCGTTACGTAATACTTGAATGACCCCATAGGCCCTGAGGGGAATTATTTTCCTCAGGGCTTTCTGTGTGAAGCTAATTTAAAAAAAAAATGCAAGAAGCAATGGCGCGAATTTGCCAGATTGACCACATTCGACTGGCCAGCAAGTTAGTTGACCCAGTTGTAGAATTCAATGAGGATGATTTCGAAGAGTAACAATATTTTAACACTATAAAAGGTGACACCCATTTGTTATATAGAACTCTACAAATCCCGTTTCAAATTCATGTTTCCCCTTTTCTTATACTTAGTGATTTTTATTAATATTCTATTTTGTAGGTGCCCTGACGGAGCCACTGTCATGCTTGGCACGTGGCTGGGATCGTGCCGGAAGGATTCCTGTTGGAGAGGACATCCTCATCATGGGGGCTGGCATCATCGGTAAATAAAACCTTTATCCTTTACTCATCCAATCTTCCTTTCGATCATTCATTGACTTCGACCAACACTTTCCTAATGCCGGCGCCAGACATGAGTTCAAAGAAGTGATCACTTCTTTGAAGACTTTGCTCACACATTTGGTCACATATTGTTGTATCTGCCAGATATGTGTTTAAAGATTTGATCACTCCTTTGAGCTCACAGTTTTCAAATAGACTTCAACTGGGCTTCGCGCAGTGTGGCAGGCACACAAACATTTGGACTTTGATCCCTTTGATGTGCACTAAAAAACCGACACGGAACGGCAAAGCGCACTTAAGTGATCAAATATGTGACAATAGTATCAAATGCCCGTGCCACACATGTGAACACATTTGATCACATCTTTGAACACATGTCTGGCGCCGGCATTTAACCCTAGATTCATAAACTATATTTACTGTTACAATGTTCATAAACATACGTCTGTGATACATCTTATTTTTAAGTGCACCAAATTTTTAAACTATAAGAATAATAATAAATAATACTACATTATATTAATGAAAGGAAGGTTTATTTGAGATCAACACATTAAAAAACAATTTTTGAGATCATTCAGAGCATTCTAAGCACAAACTTTCCCGATGTTCCATGCACATGAGATGTTTGCAAGAGGTGCAGATAAATCTAGTCACACGTTTTTTTTTTGTAACAACAGAAGTTGCATAGCTTCCTGGTTTGTATTCCAGGATCGGCTGGTACATCAGGCAAAGTATCGTCTAAAATCGCATCGATGTTCCGTTTCAGGCATCGCTTCAAAGATGGTGTTTCACGGCGACGCCGTAACCAAGGCTCAATCAACTTATTTGATATTTCTTTGACTAAAGCTCTCCTTGTCAGAGGTTTGTTTTAATTACGACTATTATTGTGGTCATGGATGACAAACTAATTGACTATGGACATATTTAACATAACATAAAAGTAGCATAGTATATCTTAATAAAATTGTTACACTATTCATAAACAGACACCTAGGCATAGTATTTGCGCAACTAAACGTTTAGGCGCCAAGATCCCTGGCGCCACACTGAGCTCTAACCATGTCGGGAGGGTACTGAGATGCAAGTATTTATTTATTCTTCAACAGATCTTTGTTATGGAATGTGGTGTTTATTCAGCAAATCAAGATATCTTTTTTGGATACTTGTGCGCTAAAATTGTTTGATGAACTGTAACGTAGCCTTTATCATTATCTAATCGAACTCATTATAGTATTACAATATTGATATAAGATAATGTTATCAGCTGACATCTGTCATTTGCAAATCAATCATAAAACACTTTATAAAAATAATATACATGGCATAAATAATGATGACTTAACAGTAAGTAAAGTAATCGTCAATAATAATTCATTATTTGTTTTACATCTACAATCAGATATGGTTAATCAAGAAGGCACTTGAGCAGGTGCCTTGGTCAGTTTTTTTGACGAATCATCTCATTAACCAATGGAGCGATTATGGTCGAAAAATGGACCACTTTTATTTTTCTGCAATTGATAACTTTCCAAAACTCAACCACATTTTCCTACCATTCGTAAAACATTTATTGTAATTTTTTAAAACATTGCCATGGCCGGCCATTTATTTTAAAACGAAGCTATTGAAATGCTTTATCTATTATGACCATAGATTTCGCAAATCCGAATTGCGTAGACTATTTTAGAACGATGTTAAAAATAAATTTTGTAAAATATTTTTTTTCACGCAGAATTTCTGATCAGCTGTTTACGGTTAAAATTAAAGAAATTCCGAGTCACTATCAATAGTGGCTTGTTGCAAGCACATAGTTTTTGTTTGTGGCATGTAGTTCTTGTTTGTGGCAAGCATTTTGACAGTCTACAGAGGAAGCTTGTGGCTTGTCTCAAGCATTGCGCAATAATCTACATGCTGGCGGCGAGCTTGATGCGAATTAATATTTTTTGGGCGTAGGCGTTCTATACGCCTACATATAATATTAATAATGCAGATCGTGGAACACTAATAAACTGTTTATCAGGTGCAGTCACAGATGCATTATTGCATTTGCTACAATTCAATAACAATAACGATGAGATGTTGACATTTTACCTAATGTTTTTCTATATTAAAAGCAGTTAATCTTGAATAAAAAACGCCTCGACTCCTGACATCTCCATTGAATACAAAATGACAACACCTGTTGAAATAACTAAAACTTTTGGTCATGACGACGTCACACGATTCACACTAGATACGATGGTTTTCGGGGGATCTTGAAAAATTAAAACTTTGATAACTATTTTTACTATAAAACTAACTATAAAAATAAATATGCAGTTATTTAAGTTAGAAGGTCATTTATTCATAAAAAAAAAAAAAAATTGGACTGGAGTTCTTTAATTTTAAAACAAGTGTAATTAATATCCGTAAACAGTGCCTAAAAGTGTAGTGGTAATAGGGTTGCCATCTCTAAAATTTGGCAACCAGGACAAGACGCGTGAAAACCCCGGATTTTAGAGGCCAGAACCCGGACACGTCAACTGGTTTTTTTAAACATAGTCGCATGTGTCGCGGGCGGCCCAAGACTTTAAATGTTTAAACCCGGACTACAAATGAAGCCCCGCCCGGACGCCCTCTAAACTAGGACAAATCCGGGGAAACCCGGACGGATGGCAACCCTAAGTGGTAAGGGGTGTAGTTACCTTATTTTACATACGTTTTAAAAATCTTTTGTACTTACCTAATCTGTGTTGATTGCAGGAATTCTGTGGTCCGAGCTCTTCCACCTGCAGGGACACAAGAGAGTGACAATCTCTGAACCTAACCAAGATCGTCGCAACCTTGTCACTAAAATTGGTAAGGTATTATTTACTATAACTTAACTATTTACGTCGACCGCTCCATTTCAAGGATTTTTCTTCAGCACCCCTCCAGGGAAACTATATTGCTTTTTAGAAGATTAATTCATAATTTGTATTGTTGTTGAAATTTTAGGGATTTATAGCTTATATTAAATTAATGGCATCTGAGGAATGTAAAAATAAGAAATTCAGAAGATGGTTTATGTGGGAATAATTAGTTGCCTATTTGACTTCCTGCATACATGAGTGAGAGTAGAGCCTAGTGTTAAGTTGTTACCTATTGTAAGTTGTTTGTGGTCAGAAGTGAAGTCAGAAGTTCAGAAGAAATTTCTGAGATTTCTTTACCTGAGGGAGTACGGCTACTACCCGTGGCTCTACCCTACCGACTTTCTCTTGGGCATGCTCGGTATGAACCATCTACGAGTCAGAAGGTATGTGCTCATTATAACACATTTCTTCAGACTGATTCGTGGACGGTTCGAAAACTCGGCTGTCATGGAGAGCATTAGTTTCTATGTTCCCGATGGTTATCTCCGTCACCGACAGCATAGACTGTTTTATATCCTGGCTTGCAGAACTAACTTGCCAATGGTTATGCCAGTCGGGAGAGCAGTCATGTTGTTAAATAGAATCACTTTGAATATCGATATGTTTAACGTCAATGAAGCAATGAATTTAGTCAGCAAGATTTTTTGCTGTTAGTCTGATTGTGCTTCATTGATGTTTAAATTGTTCAAATTGCTTAAATACGCTTGAATCTTAAGTTTTTTTTTACTTCAAAAACTATTTGAAATATTAATTTTGTTATGTTTTTAAAGTGAATAAATTGAATCGAATTGAATTGAGAAGTGACTATACAACAATCGACATTTTTCGCAGTGTTTGACCGTAGTACTAATGTTTACTTGTTTGTTTCTTAGGTCTGGACTACACGGCCCTCCCTCCCGCGGAGATCAGCTCCTCGGGAAAGAACTTCGACGTGATCGTGGACTGCACCGGTGTGGCGGCCGCCATGGAGAGCAGCTTCCCACTGCTAAAGAAGGGTGGGCGCTACGTCGTGTTCGGCTGCTGTGACCCTAAGGCCACCACCAAGTAAGGACCCTATCACATCAATTTTTTCTTCAAATCTTAATTTTTATTTTCAAAAATAGCAGATCCTTAAACGGTTATTCATTGGTGCTTCACATTTTGTTCTAACTAGGCACAGGCAGAATACGAAAAATTAAAATAATAAAATATCGGTATAAATAACAAAAAATCATGAACAAACAATTAGATGTTGTAATAACAGTAGCCCAAAAAATGACTTCTGACACGCGCGGCATTATAATGTGAACTGAACAAATTTATGTTGATGAAAGTCGGCGGATGGCGAACGGCTGGGGTGGGCGAAGTCTACCGAATCACGGCCGAATGAACTCGCAAAGCGGCGCATCCTCTCCCCTCACCCGCGCCGTATACCAGACGACCACCCTTCTCAACTAAAATTTGTTTACTGAGACGCGTTTTGCATCCACTTCAGATTTGACACTGAGGGATTTGTCCCAATTAAACGGAATAGTGTCCCAGATAACTACAGGAAATTAGTTTTGGTTTCTTTATTTGGGTTTTGGCCCAAACTGATAAACCAGTGTACCAATTAAGCGGAATCGACTGTATATATAAATATATTATAGCAGTTTGGATACCCTCAGACATTTTTCAATCTGCAACACTGAATTTCTCAAGAATGTAAACACCAGTCACGTGTTCACCATGAACAGGAGCGCGTAGAAAAATCTAGCGGAGTTCAGTTAGTTTTGGGACGAGCGGGATTGGTATATTTATGGGACGAGCTATTGTACGGACATACCTTACCATGCAAAGACCAAGTAAAAAGCCGGACCTCGGAGAATCTTCATACTTCAATCATAATATACTTCCAAGTATTTTTAGAATAACTTAATGGTTTACCTATTTTAAATTTATATCATCTTTACTCGTAATTTATTGTAATGGTTTCTTAGAGCATTAACACGACCTGAGATATTTTAAATAGACGAGTCTCTTGCTAATTTATAATTGAAATTATGAGTCAATAAATTGTGAATTGTTTTGAGCTAGCAACTTTTATTTATTTGGGCATTTTATTTATTGATGTTTGAATTTCAGATACACACAATACATACATTTAGAATTACACATTTAAATAGCAATAGTTACATTTAGGTTATATCAATTCTAATACGTTAACTTTCTTCGTTACATTTGGCGCCCAACGTGGGATTACGTTGGATGTTGTATGTATATATTTCACTAAAATTTCGGTAAAAGAGAGAATTTCATCATCGCTCTGTTCACCGTTCTACTGCCAGAGTGCAGCATAACTACTTTCATCGCTGGCGTTAACTATCCTCATATTTATGTACCATCAACCAATCTTATTTATTTATGTTGTAAATAAATAAAATTGTTTAATTTTATTTATTTACAACAAATAAACAAAATTAAACAATTTTTCAAAAGAAAACTTACAGTAAAAAGTAAATATTTTATACAAAACATATTAGAATACTTACAACCTAATTAAGAATCGTGGCTACTTTATCAGGCACAAGAGTTCCTCTTTTCTATAATATTTTGTAAAATGTATATGCATATAATATGTGACCCATATTTTTTATATTACAATAAAAATTTTTTTATGTAAAACCCGCTTTGCCACACTGACGTCAGTTTCTACATTCATGATACGTATTTGTTCCAGGATAAACCCCTTTGACATTTACTTCAAGGAGGCCACCATCATCGGAGTCCTGGTGAATCCCTTCACCTTCCCCAAGGCCATCGGACTCATCGAATCCTTGGGAGACAAGTGAGTACTGTGTTCTAAAGACATCAATTTGTTTTAAAGGGAGGCAATTCGGTATTTTTAGACTTACCAAACATTTCAAAGCTCCATTATTCATTATTTAACCTGTTGAATGCCGGGCGTATTTGGAAAAACGTTCGTTGCTTTCTGGTCAAATATCCATATAAAAACAAAGGAATTGCTTTTTGTGATTGTTTTCGGCTTAGATAATATATCTTATTATTCATGTACATTACGTGATAATATTGTAAGAGGATTTCCAGAATAGCTAACTAACAAAAAAAAATATTAAAAAATCTCCCATTTTGGAAATAATTGTCAAGAAATATGTACAAACAAATATAAACTGATTTTATTATTTCTATACACAAATCTGATTACATACCCAACTTGAAAACCACAATTCAAAGGAGTTTGCAAATAAATAAAGACTTTTACACGCATTTTAAAACATAAAACTTCAATTTTTCACCTTTGACAGTGGAAAAAAATGACCCGCCAAGTCATAAAAAATTAATTTTAAAATATTCTAGAGTAGCTAGATTAATGAAACTATTGGTTACGTCAAGAATGATATTGGTGCAAGCGATTCTGACCTTGTCGTTCATATAGTTTCTTTATACACAAGGGTTAAGATCGCATTTTAAAAAAAAAGCTAAAAAAATTTCGTGGCCGCCGACGGCCTTCCGGCAAATGACAGGTTAAACTAAAAAGAGTTGATTTTTATTAGAACAGCTCTCTTTTTATAACTTTTGAAGGTTATTCCCATCAATGTAATATATCATTGAAGAAAAAGATAACACTAATAATCTGAATGAAAATTGATGTAAGAGGTGGCAGTGGCCTAATTGGATAAGGCGCTCATCCCGGTAAGACGAGTGGTTCTGGGTTCGAGTCCCAGTTGCGACCGATATTTTTTTATTTTTCTGTGACTTGTTCTCTTTCATATTTTCGTTTAGACTATTAGTGTTATCTTCTTCTTCAATAAAACCTGCACTAACCTAGATATTCCAAATAGCTCTGCAAATTACATTTTTGTATTTTCCAGGTATCTAAGCTACGAGAAGCTGGGCATCAAAGTGTACCCCGTCTCCGAATACGAAGAGGCTTTCAAGGAACTGAAGAAGGGAGCCATCTCCAAGGCTATGTTTAAGCTGTGATTAACTAAATAAATGTACATAATTATTACATCGTAATAATACAATTATCAGGAACTACAATTTAGTTATAACTGTATAAACTTGCAATCCATTAAAATACTTAACAATATTTGTGCAATCAATCTGTGCTTATTTATTTGACCTTTTTGTTCAGTAATTCAACTAATTTGTTTATTTATAATGCTCTCAATAAGACGGTGGTACAAATTGTTGATGGTGGTGGCAAATTTTTAAAGAGATTACAAACGTAGGAACAGTTTGTCAAATAAGAGTAGAAAACATAGGAGGGCGCCACTGTTGTTCAAATGGCAATACTAAAAATATGGTGGTAGTCTAAAGCTGTGTAACCTACATTTTTATTAAAAATTAAAAAGGCATAAAAATGAAAAAAAAATTTCATTGCAATATAGATACCCACTGATCTCAAAATTAGAATTGCATATAGGTATATTATTATTACACCTTTGCAATTTTGTGTTAACATAATGAAGAGTAATGATATTGTAATAAAATAAAGCACACTTTAGAAATTGCTCACATTTATTACATATTAGCTTAAGTATCTAGCGTTGCCCGGGCTTTAGACTATGTCTCTAATAATAATATATTTAACTCATTCAGATCTAAAAGTCACCATTATTGATTCTTCCTTTCTACCTACTGTTAAATTCAAATATATGTTAAACTAAATGAAAGCCAATCACTCTTTAAAACACAATTTAATCAAATTTATGTCATGTAGGTATCTTAACAACAGTGCTTCTTCGATTTAAATTTTTTTTTTTAAGCAAAGAAATGTTTTTTAAATGTCTATACAGTGTTCTGTATTTTCAGTGTCATTGCACTTTAAAAGAATATTTGACAGGTAAATTGGTGTTGCCAGCCTACAAATTTTTTAGTACCATTTTTATATTTTCTACTCTAATTTGACAGACAATAGAATAATAGGTAGTGCAAAAAAGTACAGAAAACGAGAAATATTAAAAAAATATTTAGTTTCTTTAAAATTAGCTCCACAAAAGAGGCCCTGAGGAAGAAATCCTCTAAGGGCCTTTGTCATATTTGGGAAGGAGAGGAAGTTCTGAGGAGGAAAAAGGCATGGGTAGGTAGGTGGTGAGGGGTGGGTAGGAATCAGTGAATCTATCCACCCCATTGAGGTAAGGCAATGTTCGGAGATAGATCAAAATGTCTCTATTAGTCTGTTCCGATCCGGCCTACCACGCAGTTGGTGGGCAGATGCACCTACCGCCAAGATCCGAACAAATCTCACCCCATGAACCCGGGCACCCCTCTAAGTCACCAAACAGAGCGAACCACTTGTTATTTTGTGACAAGTTGTGAAAACTTGAATGGAGTTCCTTTTTGTTGGTATATAATGAATAATGTTTTAATTGAAAACTGTTTGACAACTTGATGCAACAATCTTTTACACAAACAAATTGTGTATAATATCTTATAATATAGTAACTTTATCACTTAAAAGGGAGGTTACCTTGCATCAAACAGGGTAGCTTTTTTTTGGTTTTTTAAACAGAGGTATAATAAAAAATAAAGTTTTCAACCTCAGCAGATCAGATCAACCTCACAGATCTTTGTCAAAAATCCAAAAAACTGCAAAATTTTTGACCTCATCAGTTTTTGGCAATTTTGACCCCGAAGGTCTAATTTTTCAGCAAAGAGTGATCAATACTTTAGTAGACTAAATTTGACATAATTTAAAATTTGAAAAAAAAACCTTATGGTGTTTTTTTTAACCTCATGACATCTTTTTTTACATGAACACCGCACAAGAGTCCCAACTGCTCCTGTCTGAGCCAGTGAGACTATATATACCAATTGGGGTATGTTGTGACGCCGAAGGTAGTGGGGTGGGGAAGGAGATGGGGAAGAGTAAGGTGGGTAAGTACCTGGCTATTCAGATCTGGTCACCAAACAGGACTAAAGCCATTTTAAGCAACGTTTCAATTCTGAATGGTGGTCTTTCACCAGGGCGATACTGAGAGTATCTTCCATTCTGGAACTTCTATATATTATTCTATATATTATTTTAAATGAATTAATTGTGAAATAATAATAAATAATTGTGATTCGATCCCGCGACCTTCGGATTCATATATCGTTTGAGATACAGCTGTTCAAAATTTTATCAATTTTAGAAGTGTTAACTTGAAATACCTTTTTTAGAAGTGTTAACTTGAAATACCTACCGGGGGTTCAGAAAAATCATAAATCCAAACCTGACATCAAAAAAGCTCTCCCTTCCCCTCCGATCATCGATTTTGAAAAATTGTGAAACATGTGCCAAAGCTATTGAATGCCATTGAAAGTAAATTTTCTATTATTTAATTGTATTAAGAATTTTTTGTAATTGTCAATAATCCTGGGTCCATTATGTGGACAGTAGTAGTGGATTTTGCTAGACCAGCCTCCCACAGGCTTGCACCGCCAGCTCTACGAGGAAGGTGGCCAGCGCACCCACCAGCAGCATGCCCCACAGCAGCAGGGCCCCTTGCACGTGGTGCAGCCCCAGCACCGTGGGCGGGTTAGACGGGAGGGCCCGGGATCTGATCACCGCCTGCTGCACTGCATAGTTCAGGTACTTGGACACCACCTGAACGACAAATAAATAATTCTAATTTATATAGATTATCTTACTTTCAGTCTCTATAATATGAACAATTGAAAACCGAGCCTATTTACCGAAATCTTTAAGAAAGAGTTGGTATTTCGGAACATTTGAGATTTTGTCATTTTCTAGAACCTTTTAATGTTATACAGTCGAAAATTTTATTATTTTTTCCATTCAAATCGAATACTGTGGATTTATCAATGATTCCCTTGCTTACTTGGTACAATTCTCTCCACCAAAGCCCAGTATACCAATTCTAAGCTTAGCTTGGGTAGGAATGTCGAGCTTAGCATATAAATCCGTTTATATATTATTTTTATTTACATTAGCTCCACACAATTTCCTTTATGTCTCTTTGGGGATGCTGTGTGGAGGGTCTATTTAGGGAAATAAAGTTCATGGAAGGAAAAAGATATGAGGGGTGGGTAGAAATCTAGGGGGTCAATGTGTCTAGGAGTGACAGACGTAAGAATCTATACCTCCCACTTCGATGTAAGGCGATGGGTCGAGAGAGTTCTGATCCAACCTGCCACGTGGTAG
Organism: Glyphotaelius pellucidus; assembly: GCA_936435175.1. NCBI lineage: Eukaryota > Metazoa > Arthropoda > Insecta > Trichoptera > Limnephilidae > Glyphotaelius > Glyphotaelius pellucidus. Next base: position 13,024,956 of record OW386560.1, read on the forward strand.
GTGGGCAAACGCATTGGCCGCCAAGACCTAGACAATGAACTCATCCCATGAACCAGGTAAGTCACTAAGTCACCAAATGAATTGAACCACTTGGGGTGACCTATTATATGACATAAAACCGTATGTAGGTTGTAAGCATAGATATCACAAATATTACCCTTTTTGTCCATGATTTTAATAAAGGAATGTGTTTCTTTTTTCTTTGCAAAACCAATTGTTATTGCAATGTTCCAAAATGTCAAAGATCGCATTTAATTTTTACGCAGATTTAATTTATGAGTTAATTTTTAATAAAGTTTTTATTTCAATCCAATCAGCATGGTTGCTACATGCAAGGATATTAATTGAAAACATTATTTTTTTTGCTGGAGTCAGTGTACTATTTGTGAAATTATGATGACCGCCGAAAACAAACTGTTTTGTCTTAACGAGGAACTGCGGTCAATGGAGAGCATCCGCAGAGGAGGCCAAATCCAACTCGCAGATATACATAGTGATGATGAAGGATGAAGAAGGAATGAGTCTTACAGACCTGGTTCTCCCAGGCCTTCATGAGGCCGGTCTGGTGCAGCCTCCAGATCAGTGTGTCGTAGTACGGGCGGAAGGGGCTGCTCTTGCGGAACATGGCGATGTACCAGTCCCAGTAGATGTCCCCACCCATCAGGCGGCGCAGGTTCACGCTGTCGGTGGTGATATAGTCCGCAGTGGCAAAGTTTCCTGAAAAATATCAAAAGAAAGAGAGGTTTATATAACTGGGACAACTCCACTGGGCGTGACACGTAGCAAGGATGGAAGCAAGTCCATAACCAAAGAGACTTCTCTTAAATAAACTTGCAGGATACGGCCTTAGGTTAGCTATAGGCATAACGAACCGGAGATCTCGAAAACAAATGCATGTGATTTGATCATCAATCATACGATTAAGGTCAATCAGTTAACTCACCATGTTGCAATCTCTCCACGGCATACGCAAAGTCGTCTCGTTTCCACTGCTTCATGAGTTCCTTTGGAGGCATGTTCACAAAGTTGTTACGCACTGTTATGAGATCTTTCTGCAAAAAAAGCATTCCATTATAATTTTTGGGTACCTCCACAGCAACTATTATGGTGGGAAAGGTTTGGGAAGGCTTCACATCAGTTCACCTACCTTGAGGAGTTCTTCACACAACTTTCATAGATGAGATGTACATTGGAGGTTATCCACTACTTACCCGCCCTGGTTTAAGTAACAGATGGTTACTCCTTCAAGGCTCTCGCAAGATTCAAATTTTTTTTTTGTTAAACGAAGCTACATTTATTTATTTTGAACGAATCTAGACTTCCAGTGTCCCTGCATACGTTGTTAGGAAGCAGTATGCAAGTGATTAACAGGAAAATAAAATACAAAAAATAGGTTAGTAAGACAAATATGAATTAAATAGGGCAAACGAAAAACTCATTCATGAGGCTCCATGAGGCGGCATTGCATCGTGTAAAAACCTGCAAGCACCTGCATATAATAGAGAGCATAAAAATACAATAAATCTCAAATCAATTGGCAAGTACCAACAGAAAATGTGAATGGCATTCGGTCTGACCATAAACCACACTTAACTTCCGTGTCCCTTAGCCAACCACTCAGTGAAGCCTCAAAGAATGTTAACTGTAGATTAGATGTTCAGTAAAATAATGGTTGCGGGTACTATTAGGTCCAGCATTGGTGCAGCTACGGACATTTTCACGGATTTTGTAGCTTGAAACTGAGATCTCAGTTGTTGTAACCTTTCTCTTTCTTGCGTCATTTATGAGAAAGAGAGAGATGTATTGTCACAGCTGAGCTATCAGCGGTTTACATAAAATAACTAATAAAATAACGACAACCGACGATAGACTGCCATACTTACTTACCGCACACGCTCCTTGCTTCCTTCACATTCATGATTCGTCTCATACATCTTCTGTTATTCTGATTGACATATCCCGACTCAAGGATTTGATTCTCTTTAAATTGTATGATTGTCTAAATTATGATCGACCTGAGTGGCAGCCCTGATGGAGAAGATCCATGCGTCATGCGTGGCCCCCCAATGCGTGCCATGCGCGGCCAGATCGTGCACCGAGTCAATGGGCGCGGAGTAGCGCGGTCGCGTCATGGTGGAGGTTAGCCCGCATGTGTAGGCATTGCACACAAACAGCGCATAGAACAGCATGGCACTGCGCAGCACGAGACCACGACGACCACCACCGAAACCACCTCCCTGAAAAGTTAACTCTGTTATAACATCTTCTCAAACAGAGTTATGCAAAGTTTTTTTTTCTCAAAAATAAGGAAAATCATTCCTGGGTTATATAATATATGAAAAACTCCAATTACTAACCAAACTGCTACAACGAAGAATGCTGCTTATAAATGATGGAGGTCTTAGCTAGAAAGGGAATTGAACACCGACACCTGAGCTAGAATCAGATGCATTAATTTGTCTACTTGTCCATTGAGTTTATTTACTTACCATTTTCAATGATCTTTTCTATACAGACCTGACCAATGGTGGTTCAATTGGAATTTAATAAGAGTTCAAAGACAGGAAAAATGAATTCAAGAAAACTTCCATTCACTTAAAAATCTTTTAGTTTTTTATTAGATTTACAAATGCTAACACCAAATATTTTTTACACCAAGCTTCATAGGCGTGGCTAGTATGTAGAAGCATTCAAGATTCTGCTGGGATTATGGGTGGGAGTTCATTGCACACCAACTCTAGAGAAAATCGCTGCTTATCATTGGTCAGCCAAGCCTGATAGTTAGTTAACTTAACCAGTGAAATATTTGCAGTAACTCTCCAAGATAACAGAGTTATGGCTTAGTAATTTTCTAAATATTTCAAAACTCATGATGGAATAGATTTTGGGAGTTGAAAATAGTTGTGTTTAACTAAAAAAAATTCAGATACTTTTGTATCTGCAAATTCGGCTATGCAAATTTGATGACTTCTGAAGTCACCTTTTGAGAGCTTTTTAAAAACATACCTACACAGTTATAGTTTTCTGATACAAAGAAACATTTTCTTTGCTTTGACAAAAGTTTTTTTTAATGAAAACCAATAACTTACTTGCAAAAACAGTATATCCAAAATGCTCAGGTGAGATCCCATCATGTTGTATACGAAGGAACCTCCCTTAAAAGAGTTTGCGTTACTTTCAAATCTCTTTTTCCCTTTAACTCGGTAAATTGTAGTCTCATTCGCTTCTGTTACTTCATTCGGAAACTTATTGTTTATGACCCCTAAAGCATTGCCATCTGTTGGTTTCTCCTCAAAGTTATCAGCTTTGTCAAGTACCTTAGCTTGAGTTTGATTGGTTGATTCCAAGACACAGTAAATGTACAAGAGTATAGTTGCAAGTAACAACACAATGTTATGTAATATCCAAATGTTCATTTTGAAGGGCAGAAATGGAAAGAGAAAATCGTTGATCAACCTACAAGTAGACATAATATTTTTTTAAACTAACTTAAGTACTTCATTTTATTCTGAAACTATTTAAAGTTAAACCCTCTTTAAAAGTTTCCTCTTAAGAAGTTTTCATGCTTAAGAAGTTTAGTTTTTCGGTCCCTTGAAGACTGAATGACCTAATTTAGTCCACATATAAGGGTTTTCCGCAAGAAGTTTTTGCCGGACCCTTGGAAAACTTCTTAAGAGAGTTTCACTGTAAATGAGAAACAAAGTATTTTACATTAATATTATTAATATATTACTTATCGATAATCTAAATAATTTTTTAAAACCAAAAATAATAAAAGAGATTCAGCACTATTTAAAAAACGTATCAAAGACAATTTACTCAGAATGTTCATTAGGCATCACAAAACATTTATTCCACAAAGCGATAATTAGCATTACATAGGTTATGTTAGGATAAGCTACCATTATTGCGTCAAAAAAACATTCTCTTTTTCCGCTGTAAATTAACTTTCGACAGTTTGTAGCGAAACATTAGCGTCGTAAGCATAATAACTAAAATGAATAATATTTAATAGCTTACTTGGGTCGTGGAGCTATAGCGGTGATGCCAGTCCGGATATAGGGGGCAGACAGGTCGAGGAAGGTGTACTCATGGAACCACATGCATGAAGATGCTGAAATTTTTCCATTTTTACAAAAATGTTATAAGCAAATGTCAAAAGTAGTATTAGATAAAGAAGTGTTTGTTCCTTACAGAATCCCACGTCCACCCGATCGTGATACACGTTCCCCAGCAGTCCCACCCCTGTCCTGTTCTCAAAGATCTCCCCCCACTCTAACTCCTCTTCATAGTGCACCAGCTCTATTTTGCAATTCACCCAACTGAAAACCAATAATCTATTTAATTAACTCTTCTACATGGTAAATTACAGTGGGGTAATTTCAAGTAATAGTAGGTTCATCATCACAGTGCTACAACCTGGGGGATTTTGCCTTCCTCACAAATGCCCTCCATTGGCTGCGATCCCTCGAAATTCGCCTCCAATCCTCGTCCACACAATCCATCTACTTCTTCTTTGGTCTGCCTCTGGGTCGCTTCCTCTGAAGAGCTATTCTCTATCTTTTGTGAGAACGAGATCGTTCTCCCACGAGATGTCCTGTCAGATTTGTGTGATTTTCTACAGCTGTTAAATGAATAAATAATCGTGCATACTTGCAGGAATTCATGTTTAAAACAACCCAAACTAAAATACGTGACAGCTCACAGCTGAAATTTTGACATGTGACATGACATGACATGGCTGTTAAGCCGTAGAAAACCACACAAATCTGACAGGACATCTCGCTGGAGAATGATCTCATTCTCACAAAAGATAAAGAATAGCTCTTCTGGGGTACCCATCTGGCTTCATTTCAATAAATTATGTCCAGCCAATCGCAGTCTTTGGTTTGGTTTACAATGGTAGTGTTATTGAAGCCAACATAAGATGAAGCCAACAAACTATGGATTCAGAGGCACAACCTCATACATATAAAAAGAAGACCCGATATTTCAATCTCTCATTAGGAGCATCAAATTGAAGATTACCTATCTGACACTCCAGAGAAAGATTGATGAAAGAATTAGTAGATGAAGGTATAAGTGTCTGGTGAGTGCAGAGTTTGAAGCTACACTTCAATAGTTCGCCCAGCCTCTGATGGCAAAGTTTGAGGGCCATATAGGAGCTTCCTACTTCTTGTAACTCACCTGCAGTATTGTATGGCAATCCTAGCCTCTGTGCCATCGAGGTGCACGCCATCTTTGTCCTCCCACCACAGGCTGGAAGGCTTATAGTTGAACATGGACAATCTTAGAGTACGACCTAAAACAAACATCATTTTGTAGTCAAGTTCTGCTATTTAATGTTTCACCGGCCGAGATAATTCGGGAGCAGGGGCAGTTCTAGACTTTACTACGATTGGAAAATACAATATTATTGAAGTTGTTGTAGCTGAAAATGATTATTTGTTCAAAATTTTAGTCTAGGGAGGAACAGCTTCCTAAAATAAAAATAAAATCTTAAAAAAAAAAAATTTAAATAAAAAAAAAAAATCATTCTCAGCTACCATATCAATAATATCATATTTTTCAACCTTGGCACTGGCTGCAAAGTCATTAACCGCCACTGAAATGAGCCATGTGAAATTAGGAGAATATTTGCCTTTAGCTCAATTATTTTACATAAATTCTTCAGGCGGGCGAAAGCGAGGAACCCATTTGAGAAAATTAATTTTGTTTTAAACATATCTTTGAAAATAATACGTACATTTAAATGATTTTTTTCATATTGTCTTAACACACCATCCCCATCCATAAAAATATTATCCAAATTTTAGCCCACTTTGTAAGGGACTACACAAACAGAAGTTAGTCAGTGTTGGGCCATTTAGTGACGTTTTATGTATAAAAAAAATCTATATTTTTTATTCTTATTACGTACGATATGATACGATACGATTGCACCACCCCAGTCAGGAGCACTCCAGTCCCGGTGAGACCGGTATACCAGATTTGTTGGGACTTGGAACACGTGCTCTGAGGTAAGAGGTTGGAGTTTAATCGACCGGTATACATGGCAACCTAATAAGCCAATATTGGAATTTATGATGGGCAGGAATAAAGGAAGGACTCCTCTAGAGTCTTTTGTCCCTAGGCATCGAAGCGGCCAGCCGGTCCCCTCACACTTCATCATCTGTGCGGCTGGCGATTACAGTGCCCGTCCCGTACATTTAGGATAAAAAAATTAATAAACAGGTGCAGCTGTTGGGAGTGGAAAACACAAATGTAGGAAATTTGAATAAACTCCCATTCGATGCCAATGACTGGAAGAAGGTTCAGATACATGGCCAGCCACACTATAGGCTAATTCTATTATCGATAAGAAAAAATCACAACACAAAAATATACTTACAATTTATGTTATTTTTTTTAATCTGAAATAGACCATAATACCTTTCAAATCTCGCATTTTATCGGGAAAAAGATCAGCCTTCCATTGAAATGTTTGATTTTCTCCAAACCAAATATCATGTAGCACCAAATCTTTCATATTCTCTGTTCCTACGTAATTAAAACTGTGAATTTCTATATTCATCAGTTTCTCCATTAAAAATGTACCATAGCGCCGAATGTTCTTTGGAATAGATTCTTCAATGTCAACTGTTTTATTTAAAATATTGGATTTCTTCCTGTTAACTGCTTCAGATTGCTGATTGTCATTGCGTTCGCCTTGTAATCTGACATATTGTTGATTGTCAAAAACAATTATTGTTTTTAAAAGTATAACATCTGGAATGTGCTTCACCCAGTCATAATTGAAGTTATTCAATGAGAAATCAACTTCATCAGTTGGCAAAATAATGAAACGCTTCCTTCCATATCTGTGATTAATATAAAGCGTAACATTTTCAAATTGTGTAAAGAATTGGTTCAAATTCTTTATTCTTAAAACGTAACCGTGACAGCCTTTGTCCATGACTTCAAAGAGAAAAGGAAAATCATCATGTGCTTTGGTTTCAAAGAAAATTAAAGGCACATCGGTGTTCTTTAAAGAAAGTTTTGTGTCAGTTATCACGACTGAGCAGTAAAAGTTCTTGAAATAAGCATTTATCAAAATGTTTGTTAAAATGGCAACACTGTCGGTAGAGATATACATGATGAATGATCATTTTCATGAAAGTTACTACTTTTATAGACAACTTAAGACAGGGTTTCTCAAACTCAAAGTTAAATGCCACGGCCTTTAGAAAAAGTGATAGTTTACGTTATGGATACATACTTATAAAAATACCAACATTTTCTAAATCGGAGGGAAAAAGTACAAGGGAGGGCACAATTTTTTTTTTAGGGATACCTACTGCACATCCAACTGCTCAGAGCCAATAAGACTTTACACTCTCTCCGATGGCGCTACAGCCCATATCGAGCCTTGGCCTCCCGCAACATTCGCCTCCAACTCCTCCCGTCCTCAGCGGCTGACTTCCAGTGTGTTATCTGGAGAAGCTGTGCTGCATCCCCTCTTATCTCGTCTTCCCACCTCAGTCTGGGTCTTCCCACTTTTTTCTTTCCACCTGGGTGTCCAGTCATAATTCTCCAATTTGGAACGCGTGTATCCGACATTCTCTGTACATGTCCAGCCCATCTCAAACTGAGAAGTCTCATGTGGGCTGAGATGTTAGGGGCCTGATATATATATATATAAGACTTTACACACCTCCCTGAAATCGGAAGCGATTTAAGGAGTGGTAACAGGGGTATAATCGGCGTCTTGACTATACACCAATCCCTGCCGCAGTATGAAACTGATCGTGCAGCAAAGCACTTGTCGACGAATATGACGCCAACACTTTCCAAACATCAAAAAATAGGAATGGCCCTGACACTTTCTTGTGGAATTATGTAAAAAAAGAAGATGAAGATGGGTGAAGAGCAGGTCGATGAAATGCTGTAATTTGAATCACATGTTTTTATTATACAGATATGACACTCAATGATTTTGTTCCAGGCTTCTCTTTCCATTTTTTTCGCCATTTTTAAATATGCACAGTAGGTAGATACAAAACAACGTTTCACTCTTCGCAGCGGTGGCAAGCAACTGATGAAGCCAAAATCGATGCGATTTCAATTCTCAGTTGACTCGCTATCACATTCGCTCACTCGCTTGCACGCCGACCTGATATTGTGTGGGCCATCCTGATTTCGGAGTAGGGCCGATTTGTCTACTCACGCGGTGATTTAGGGCGCTCCTCTCCACTGCCCCGATATTGCCTCTGATTGCAGGTAGGTGTGCATGGTCTTTATGGCATTTCCATTTGGAAAATGTGAGGCTGAAGGAAGTGGGAAAGAAGGGAAGAACGAAGGTTGAGAACTACCTGCTTATTTAGATCGATAGAATAGAATTTTTCTTTACTACTTCAGATAATAAATAATTCTGAACACTGATTTGCCTGCTTGTAAAATAATTTGTTTGCAAATATGATTGCAATGTTGATTTAGCAATAAGCCTTTTGCAAATAATCAACAAAGGGAATAGCAAAATTCTAATTGGGTTTGAAAAGAAACCCAATTTAATATTCAGCTGCATTAGCAGAAAATTATTGAAGATTACAAAAAATTATATAAGTTCCGGTAATTCTTTTAGTTTTTTTTTTAAGTACCTGGCTTTACGAGAGTTTTGAAACCTACAAATATGGCATCTTTTTACATATTTATATATATACTGATAAAAAAATGATATTTCAAAACCCCCTAGCTCACGACGGAAATTACATAACAAACGGAAAATAATTGCATTAACCTAGTAATTTCAAACAGAAAAACTGTGTAAATTTATTTTTATAACTAACCAATGTAGTATGTCAGTTTTAATATAATAATTAGTATAATGTTACCAACGAATGTATTATAAATAAATCATTGCGAATGCTTTGAGTCACTTGACACAACCTGAAATGCAGTAAATTCAAATTTCCCAGTGGAAAATGGACTTTTAGCTACGTCACGACTTTCTAACCAACCACTGCTCTACCCCCTCGACGAGCTGACTCTTCTGTTAGATCGACTCTTGATGAAAGGGATCCGAATCAAATTTTTGACTCGCTTGATCGTGCCATGTCTTCCTCGGGCATCCAGACACCTACCAATCTACTGAATAAGAAGAAAAAAAGAAAACGACCATTTTAGATAAAACATTTTATTTCATTAATTCATATTGTAAATTTGTGTGTCAAATTAATCTGAAACTATGTCCATAAAAAGAACATTGCTTTTATAAATTGTGAAAAATGACAAAAAAAAAATTGAACAAAAAAGAAGTAAAATCGAGGTTACAGAGCTTATAAAAAAGAACTAATCAAAAAATCACTTATTTTGTACTTGACAAAAAATCAATTTTTATAAATTAGAACAATATGTAATAAAAATTGGGTTTTTTGGGTAAATAACAAAAAATTATTGATGTTTATAAAAGGCGAGTAGGTTATGTATGAATGTGAATAAGCAAGGAGTGAGTGACACGACAAAGTCGTAGGCATTACATCCTCTGTCTACCCATTGCAAACACTTGCAGCTTGTACATATTACAATATTTTTAAATTAATATGCAATTATTGTGATTTATCAAAAATTAATTTGACTAAAAAATGTATCAATTCAAGAAAATTATTATATAAACCCTGCAACTTGTTTTATCTTCAAACAGAAATAATCAAACCTTATAAACTAAATGAACACACTACATTTAGACATTGCAATCAACATTAGACACATTTACAGTTTTTTTATGTGATTATTAACTTAAATTCACAACTGCCTGGAGCTAATGGAGCAATTGCTTCCCCAATTTGGTGAACGCTGTAAGGCTGAGTGAAATAAACGTGATGAAGAAGGAAAAGTACCTGATTATTCAGATCTGTTCACTAAACACGCTAAAGCCATTTAAAGCGTTGGATTCTGAATGGTCTTTCACCAGGGCGATACTGAGAATATCTACAACAAAATTGTCAAAATCACCAGAAATATGTTCAACGGATGTGCAACTTAAATTCTAAGGATATGTAGGCCAAAATAATTATACAATATGGCAAATTGTTTGTTAAAAACTGCATCGCTTAATGTATTTATCATTCGTTTTAAATAAAAGAAACTGAGATACATAGATTGCTTACACCAAATTATTGAAACAAAATTCTAAGTGTTACAACATTTATTTGTACTCTCAATCTAATTACACGTTATGTACTAATTATGAATATGATTTTTAAAGTGATGTACCTACAGCTTGACACAGTTAACCACGCCGGCGAGCAGAGAGAAATTATAGACGCCATGTTTGTTGTCATTCGGCTGTCAAAATATTTTCAACTTGCTTCAAACTTGATTGTTTTATTTATTTTTATTTTTAACTTACTTAAATATTACAATTTGATCCAAGACTCTATCTAGATTGCATTTAGTTCTGGTTGAATCTTGCAATCATATATAAAGATAGCAGCCAACAAAATATGCGTTAAGAAAATGAAGATAATGTTGATAGTTCTTAGTTGAAGTTAAAAATGACAGAATCGGATAGGGACACATTAGCTCAGTGGTCAGAGCTGCGGCCGGAAAGCCGAACCATATCTTATTCTGTTTCAGATTTTCAATTGAGTTTCGCTAATAATGTCTTCATTATTAGCGAAAAATGATTCAGGTAACATTATTCACAAGGTTTCGACATTCATGGACTCTGGAAACCTATAAAAAAATTCGGATAATTCCAGTACTAATAATATACTGCCAAATTATATTCTCTTGTGAAAAAATAATTAACAATGAATTATTTTGTATGGAAATCTCCGATATGGTGGTGACATCATCGACTTTAAGGTTACCTATGTCAAGCTGCATACAAAGTTGTTAAAGGTATTATGGTATTTTCTCATTGATAAAATCGGGGCATATTATCAAAGATGGAAAAGAACAACATATTGAGAATTTTTTGCTTGGCAACGTACGAGTTTATAGTAATATTACAAAAAATGTTCAACAATATGAGTATTTTCTATTGAAACTTATTCAATGTGTTTTTAATTATCGTTTTACTAATGAGAAACAAAATTTATTACTAGATGGGCGTACTGGGCCATCTTTGACATTATGAGCAGAAAATTAATGACATTTAAACAAGTTTATAGAAAAATGGGGTTAATTGCTCGCTATATTTTAAAAAAAAAAGTCAAAAAATATTACCTCACTTCGGTAAAATATTTTTTCATGCTTTTCTAGTTTATAATTATTATTTGTGTTCATTATTCTACTAACTTGTTTTTGGTTGAAATATAAATTAAAATTAAAAATACAAAATAAGTCAATAAAACAAAATAATATAATAGAAGTTATAAAAATTACAATTAAGTTTAATAGATATTTAAAAAATGGAGGGAATTTGATAATAATATCAAATGGTACAGCTTAAAAAAATCTTATAAAAAAAATCAGATCTTAAATTTTCAAAAACACCTGAATGGAAATACATTGAAGTTTAAAAAATTAGAAATAAGTTTAATAAAAAAAAATGGATGGAATTTGATTTTTAATATCAAATGGAAAATATTACAGTATATTATTTTTTAAATCATTATAAAAACGTTTAAAAAGTCATGAATAAAAATATTAACAACATTATATAAAATAACGCTATAAATTAAAAGCCAAATAAATAAATGCGTAGAATATAAAATATTGCTCTTTTTCATAGATTTAGTAAGTTCAAAAATGCATTTTAATATTGTAAAAAAGTCAACTGTCTTGTATTATATAAATGTATAAAAATTGGAAAGAGATTAATATTTTTATGTTTTCTTCAAACAAGAATGACTTATGAGAGAAAAATATTTCTATAGAGATTTACTTTTATTTTAATTTTACAAATATTTTTAATTTATGCAAATAAAGGCACTTGCCAAAATTATTTCATTGTTTTGTTAAACCTTTTGGGTTTGTTAAGTTATGTACACATTAAACTCTTACCAATACTACAAAAAATGTCACAGGTCAAAATGGCAAAAATCAAAAGATATTTTGCATGAAACAATCAATACACGTCACAAATAATAATATAATATCATCATATAATTGCAGATTTTACTGTACTTTTGAGTTATACGGCATATAACTAAAATGGATGAGACTCAAATGCAGTTTTTTATTGCATATTGCTTTGTTTTCATATCAGTTCTAAATTATCTAGCTACCAAAGTGACGCTTTGCATTGCGTGGAATGTTCATGATTTGTACTACTAAATTGTGGAATGCATAAATCATTCTACAAAATTCAACTGTTATAACAGGCCTGGCCAACCCAAATTGAACCACGGGCCACATTGACGACTTAAAATTTACTTTAGGGTACTTGGATGATACAGATACACGCCGCACCCAACGGTGCTGCACCTAAGGGCACCGCAGGCCGCCGGTCTGCCAGTTGGCAGGTCCTGGTTTAGAAGAACCGCAAAACTCATGATTCAAAAGTGAAAAACTTACAAATTAAATGGATAAAAAGTGGAATATCCATGATTCAAACTAATTCAAATGTGGAATGTCCGTGATTCAAACCGATTCAAACGTGGAATGTCCATGATTCAAACTGATTAAAATGTGGAATGTCTATGATTCAAACTGATCCAAATATGGAATGTCCATGATTCAAACTGATCCAAATATGGAATGTTCATGATTCAAACTGATCCAAATATGGAATGTCCATGATTCAAACTGATCCAAATATGGAATGTCCATGATTCAAACTGATCCAAATATGGAATGTCTGTGATTCAAACTGATTCAAATGTGAAGTGTCCATGATTCAAACTGATACAAATATAGAATGTCCATAATTCAAACCGATTTACGTGTGGAATATCCATGATTCAAACTGATTAAAATGTGGAATGTCTATGATTCAAACTGATCCAAATATGGAATGTCCATGATTCAAACTGATCCAAATATGGAATGTCCATGATTCAAACTGATCCAAATTCAAACTGATACAAATATAGAATGTCCATAATTCAAACCGATTTACGTGTGGAATATCCATGATTCAAACTGATTAAAATGTGGAATGTCTATGATTCAAACTGATCCAAATATGGAATGTCCATGATTCAAACTGATCCAAATACGGAATGTTCATGATTCAAACTGATCCAAATATGGAATGTCTGTGATTCAAACTGATTCAAATGTGGAGTGTCCATGATTCAAACTGATACAAATATAGAATGTCCATGATTCAAACTGATCCAAATATAGAATGTCCATAATTCAAACCGATTTACGTGTGGAATATCCATGATTCAAACTGTTCAAAACACGGAATGTCCATGATTCAAACCGATTCAAATGTGGAACGTCTGTGATTCAAACTGATTCAAATGTGGAATGTCCGTGATTCAAACCGATTCAAATATGGAATCTCCGTGATTCAAACTGATTCAAATGTGGAATGTCCGTGATTCAAACCGATCCAAATATGGAATGTCCATGATTCAAACTGATCCAAATATGGAATGTCCATGATTCAAACTGATCCAAATATGGAATGTCTGTGATTCAAACTGATTCAAATGTGGAGTGTCCATGATTCAAACTGATACAAATATAGAATGTCCATAATTCAAACCGATTTGTGTGGAATATCCATGATTCAAACTGTTCAAAACACGGAATGTCCATGATTCAAACCGATTCAAATGTGGAACGTCTGTGATTCAAACTGATTCAAATGTGGAATGTCCGTGATTCAAACCGATTCAAATATGGAATCTCCGTGATTCAAACTGATTCAAATGTGGAATTTCCTCATGTTTTAAGAGTAGAATGTTTTGATAACATTCAGCTGGCAAACAATTGACCAAATTAGAAAGGATTGTGATGTATAAAATGAATCAGTGTCGGCGTAGTGTCTTCTGCAAGCAATGCGGTATCAACACAAAGGCGACTGTGGTAGCGATATGTAGAGGGGGGCTGGAGGGCGCCGCGCCAAAGTAGTATTGATACACGGCCGGGTCCCATGTAAGCCCGGGGAAGTTAACGTCCGCCATTTGCGTTTCTGCAACAAATAGTACTGTTAGATGTTTGGGGCAGAGCACCAACTCCCTGGGAGTTCATTTGATTCTCCCGAGAGTTCATTCGTCTCTCGGTGAGTTTGATTGACTCTGTGAGTTCATTCAGCTCTCATTGAGTTGATTCAGTTCCAAGAGAGTTTGTTTGACTCTCCTGAGAGTTCGTTCAACTCTCAGTGAGTTCATTCGGCTCTCAGCGAGTTTGACTCTCAATATCACGCTCTTGCAATTCCACACGTAAATGTGTACCATTGAGAGTACCTGATTAAAATTGGGTGACATTGTCAATTAACAGGTTAGCGGCACTAAAAATTTCAGCCTACTGCCTATCAATTAATAATCATGTCGTGTTATCAAAGCAACAATGCATTATTATTGAGAAAACTCATTTCATTTATGTTTCCAGAAACAGTTGACAAAGTTAGTGGGATTTTTATTAGATAAAATGCACCAAATGTGTCCACAGTTCAGAGTAATTGAGAAATTCAAGGAAACACAAGAGAAAATAGTAAATAAATCACCCTTGCATCATCGCCTGCCGGTCTCTCAACATTGCCGTAGTGAGCAAAATTGTATAGATTCACCATCGTTCACAAGATTCGTGACTTGATGAGAAGCACCATGCGGTGAATTCTCACAAAAGATCGGCAGGCTTACAAGATTCAACTGAATTGAAACAAATTCAATCCGGCACTCTCATTGGCATCATTACATATTATATTAAGTCAAGACAACATGAAACCCATAGAGGGCCTCCGTCTGTTACAAAGAAGATGAATTATTCATTCATCCAACAATAGTTTTTTTTTCCATTTTGACTTCTTGTTTACATATTATTTCTTCAGAAATATCAAATATGGTGCACTTGTTAGTCAAATAAAAACATCATAAATATTAAAGCAGGTTATCTCTATCAGTCTCTGACAAGAAATATAATATAAATGGGTGCAAATCAATTTCTGTAGTCTTAGATCAAAATATTATGATAGGTGCTTCGAGTGAAATTGATTGAACTTTTTCAAATATCTTTATTAAATAAATAATCAATTTCGTTGGTTTGTTGAAGGCCTAGGAGTCAAAAGGAATTACGAAAAAAAAAGTATCAAATGTATAGATTACACTTCTAAAGGAATTTTCTGTTCAGTGAAGCTATGTCTGTATATATATATCGAAAGAAATTATAAATGATATACTTTTTTTTACAAAATTACAGTGTTTGCATCCATCATAATAGAAGACCACAGATTTCTATTAGAGCAATGTGCATTTTTTTCTATTCGCACAAAATCCACATCTATGTCTAATATTATTTTAACAATTACAAGAAAAAACATAATATTTATTATGTGACTAAACCAGCAAATATAAATTATGTCCACAAAACTCAACTAGTAACATTGGATGCGATAAAGCCATGCTACACTGCGCGCTATTACATTCTAAAATGAAGTCAGACTACATGATAAGAGCTTGCTATAAAAAACTGAAGTTACAAAGTTTAATATACTTACCTGTAAGATGAAGAGAGACCTACACGATGGCTCGAGTGTAATGATTGTACGTACCTGAAATGCGGCCTGAACGCGTGGTAAATCAAGCCCAGCGTGATGACGCCCAGCGCGGTGGTGGTGAGACGGGGCTGCAGAGTGGGGGCCGCCCCGTAGCGGGCCTGGCCGCAGGCGGGCGGGCACACCGGGATGATGGACTCTGTGCAGGCGGAAGGGGAACATTCGGAAGGAACCCCATGACACGGGAACAGACCAAGAATCGGGTTGCGACATTACAGGAATGGATGAAATGTGGACGGAATAATAAATAAGTTTGTGTAGATATTCAATAACCAAACAACCATTGCAAGGAAGTTCAATTATGGTAGAGGGAGAATCCCGTGTTACAGAAATGGATGAATTATGGATGAAAACGAGCAATCGGTTCAATGAATGGTAATAAATAGAATTTATATGTTTGCGTAGATGTTCAAAATGGGGGTGAAGGAAAACAGGAGAGAAATGATGAGGGTTCAATTTTGGGATGGAGTTGGAAAAAAATAAAGAAATAAAATTGTAAATTAAATAATTCTTAAATGCAAAAGCACATTCATAAAGGTATACTGCTGAGAGCTCAATTATGACTTTTCGATTTTTCCAATAAATGACGCGTGTAGCAGAAAGAGAGGTTTCAAGGGAACTCTCAGCGGTAGGACCATGCCACTAGGGCGAGGCGGGATGTCATGAATGATGAATCAGCTATGAAATAATGCAGCAAGATCATGATACGTGTTAAGTTCCTCATGGCAAGAGCTTCACTGAAGAAGTTTTATCGATACTCGCGAGAACTTGCTGCACTATCGTCATAACATGTACACTTCTATTTTCAGGAATGCAATGAAACAGGATGCATGTTACATCCATGGCCCTTGGATCAAAAAATACCTTTCTGTATAAAGCCAATTATTTAAATAGGAAATTTTGGTTCATCCCATTTCATCGCAGTATGGATTCATTTATTGAAATATAATCAAATTCCTAATACACATTCATATGAAAATGCTAACATTCAGGTAAAAACAAATCATTTAGCAAAAATTGTCAAAAGCTACACACTAATAATAAAGGAACACTCCTCAAAAACCCAACTATCATAAATATTTCATTAACTTCAGCTGAAGTAATTACACATAGAGCTCTAGAGGTTAAATATAAATTTCAAAGTCCACTCATTCAAAGCTGAAAGTAAATACAACGGAAGTTCTAATTTGAAAGAAATCTTAATTAAATGCATAATATTGTAATATTGTGAGGGTTTCAACAAATAGGTATGTATTTATAAAACCTAAAATCTAATTCAAGAACGAAATTATTGTTTATTTATAAATCCCATGATCATCATTCTGAAATTTCTAACGTATTTTGTTCTTATGCTGGCCATTCCTTTTGACAAAAACTGAGCTATGCAGTAGAAATCATGCACGTCATGGCAAAGTAGTTCAGCGCTGAGGAGGTCATTCTATCAACAAGCTATGTTGATAACATTATCGTCATATAGAGAATCTGACACCGCAAAATCAAAGAGATTGCCAGTTATTATACTGCCCCAGAGCTACAATTGGTAACTCAACGTGCTTGAAACAGTAAATTTACTGCCCTAGAGCTACAATTATTGGAGAACTCGGTGGTTCTCTTGCCACAGCAAATTTACTACTCAAATGCAACTATTATTATTGGCAAAATAAACCTGTTTGCCAGAGTGTTTTATTTCAACAAATTTAGCAAACTCAGCTAAGCGATTTTTGTGGATACGGAATCCATTCCGTATGCAATTGCCTGTCAAATTTGTGCGATTCTATGGCTTGCAATTGCTTTTTCAACTAGTTTAAAATACAAAATGCTGTAAGTAAACATTATTATTAATTTGTTTAATGTACGTTTAACTCGTGACGTGCCTTGGAGCAAACGGATAAATTTCGCAATGTTTTGACTTTTACATAATATTTTGTGGGTTTATTTTATGATATCTTATGTAATATTTACCGAAACACATTCCTTGAACAATAAACAATGTATAAAAATAACATAACTTGCATTTATTCGATGAATTTATACGTTTTACGATCTTTTCCACGACAACGGCGCGAGAGTTATGCAAGCCAATTTGACAGTTCAAAGATGGGAAAAATTCTTGGCCGGAGATCATTCCGCTGTGCTAGATGGGTACACGGTATCTTATAGTATACACGGTATCACGGTAAGTTGTATAGCATGGATTTGACATTTACGAACTATCGTTTCAATCGAAATACGCACAAATTACTTAGTTTGCCCAAATTAAGAACCTAATAACCTGTTTTGTGCACGTAAATAGTAATTGTTGAAATGAAGTGTAATTCCCATAATCTGTGCCTAAAAGTGCGGCGGTTAGTAGAATAAATAATGTATTTCGTCCTAAAATATTCAATTATTCCGCATGTGTATACTGGCCTCAATAGTTTTGCCTTAAATAGGTTCTTAATTTGGGCAAAATAAGTAATTCATGCATATTTAGATTGAAATGAAACTTCGCAAATGTCAAATCCATGCTATACAACTTTAAACATACATTAACCGGTGGACTGCCAATTGCGCGCCCGGGATGCACCATAAAAAAAAAAAAAACTTTTTGATATGCGATTTTAAACTTTATGTATAAAGAAAATGTATGAAGGATAAGGTCAGAATCGCCTGGGGCATTCTTGTTCTTGACGTAACAGATATAAGGAACACACCTAGCCGCTCAAATAATTATCTTTGCACATATCTATGACTTTGCAAATGACATTTCTCCCGCGATTTCAACTGTCAAACTGTTAGCGCCGTGGGGTCATGAAAAGATCGATAAACCTATCAATTTGTCAAATAAACGCAAGTAATATTGTTTGTAGGCATAGTTTATTGTTCAGGGAACGTGTTTCGGTAAATATCATATACGATAGCATAAAATAAATCCGCAAAATATTACGTCAAAACATTGCGAAATTTACCACTTTGCTCCATGGCATTCTAGGGGTTAAATAAATAAATGTTAAATGAATTCATGTACACTTATAGCATTTTGTGTTTTAAACTACTTGAAAAAGCAATTGCAAGCCATAGACAATCACACAAATTTGACAGGCGATTACGTATGGAATCGATTCCGTATCTACAAAAGATGCAGAATCGCTCTTCAGACTTAAAATAGTATTTTTATTGCCCACACCTAAGAATGGCAACTCAGTGTACTTGTCACAGCGTTTTTACTTTTAGTTAATATTGGCAAACTGTCTCTGTTACAAAAGACAGATCCCAACACTTTGAAAAAAATTGAAGTTATATTTTATCTTTCGATTATACATAGTGTTTTTACTATCCCACTAGAGCCACGATCGGCCAACCAAAGTCAGTGTTCCCAAACTTTGAAGAAGTGAGACTGTACTTTTAAATATTTGTTTGTTTACGTTTGGCAAACAGCATTTTTACAGCCCTAACGTTACGATTGGCAAACTCAAAGTTATCTCCAAGAACATGCGTTTGAGAAAATGTTCACCAGCAGACACGTAGCCTAGCTGTATTTACTGCAAACAGCATTGAGCACAAGGAAGGAGTGGCGGGGATAATGTACTGACCAAAGAGCTCCACCTGGGCCTCGTTCTGGCCGAGCTTGTTTGCCGCCTTGCATGTGTACAGCCCGTACTGGCGTTTCTCGATGGTGATCACGCGGATGGTCGTGTCCGTGAATTCGTCGGCCGTGGCAAAGTGAGAGATCCTGAAATCGATAATGAGAGTTAGTATAGATTCTAGGTCACTCTGCCTTGGAAGCACTCATTTATTCTAAATGATGAATACAAAGCATTGGCTTTGGTTACACTAAAATACTTGTAAAATAAACATAAATTACATTTGGAAAAGCATGAGCCAACGAAGGCTTTCTGACCAAATGAAAGGTTATTTTTTTTTTTTTTTTTTACAGTTAATACCGCACAAGAGTCCCAACTGCTCCCGTCTGGAGCCAGTGAGACTATGGCATCCCCATTCGGGGTATGTTGTGAGGCTAAAGGTAGTGGGGAGGGGAAGGAGATGGGGAAGAGGAAGGTGGGAAGTACCTGGCTATTCAGATCTGGTCACTAAACACGGCTAAAGCCATTTCAAGCAACGTTTCAATTCTGAATGGTGGTCTTACACCAGGGCGATACTGATAGTATCTTCCACTCTGGTGTTGGTTACCTGTAGTGTTGGTTATTGGCCAGCTGAACCTCATCTTTCAGCCAGGTGATGGCCGGGGGTGGGTAAGCCTCCACGTGGCACTCCAGGTCCATGTCGTACTGCAGAGCCTGACAAACAACAAGACACACAGTCAGCAACAAACTTGGTTAAATGGAATGTGGATTCAGGCATATCCTCAAAACATCCCGGATAAAATTGTTACATAAAGGCTCGGCCACATGAAACGATTTCATTGCTGCTACATGAGTGATCGCCACTTGTTGTATCCACTAGTAGACTCACATGGAGCGACTGAAATTGCGAAGGTAGTAGTGAGTGAAATGTGCTACACAACGAAAAAAAAATTTCGGATTCTTTTTTTTTTTAAATGCCATTTTAACCCTTATGCATGAAGAAACTGTATGAAGGACAAGGTCAGAATCACTTGCGCCAACACCATTATTGACGTAGCCGATGGTTTCATTCATTTAGCAACACTAGAATATTTTTAAATGCATTATCTATGACTAGCAAATCGACTTTTCCAACTGTCAAAAGCGAAAAATATGATGTTTTATGTTTTGAAATGCTTATAAAGGTCTTTATTTATTTGCAAACTCCTTTAAATTGTGTTTTTTTCGTGTTGGGTATGTATTCAGATTTGTGTAGAAATAATAAAAATAGTTTATATTTGTGTCATATTTTTTGACATACATATTACCAAAATGGGAGATTTTTTAATCTTTTTTTTAGTTGAAAAAAAAAACTGAAAAAAAAAAACCATCATGCAATGTACACGAATAATAAGATACATTATCTGGTAAACAGAAAACAATTGCAAAAAAAAAACAATTCCTTTGTTTTATATGGATATTTAACCCGAAAGCAACAAGTTAGAATCCGCGCGGTTTTTCAAAATATGGCTGGCATTTGAGAGGTTAACCTCTGGTGTGTCGGATTTTCCTATCGGAAATACAAAATTTGCACTCGCCATATGCCAGAGTTGCCTTATGACAACGGCAACCAGCCTTATCCTTATGGTAACATATTTAAATGAATCACGATCGCTCATCAACAATAAAAACCAAACAGAAGTTTTGAACCTGTCCAAGTCGCGGTCTGGGCACGCTGATGACGGGTGCAAACTCCACCTCCACGGCCACGTTCCTGCGCGCGCCCTTACCCACTCCGTTCTCCGCCACGCAGTAGTATGTACCACGGTCCTCTTTTTTCACCTTGTCAATCTTCAGTACGTTGCCCCTGAAAAACACAACAAAGTGCAGTTAGTGTCAGATGAGTATTTTCTTTTTGTTGATTCAGGAAGGTTTTCTAAGTCACTGAATTTTTTTAAAACTTAATTGCATTTTCAATTTTTTTGTAAAATCTTCAAACTGAAGCATTTTTTACAAAACCATAGCAGTAAGTAAAGGATTCTTTATTGGAGTTTGAGCTGCCAACATAAAAGAATAACAAACAATATGTCACCTCAGTTGAAAATCAAAAATTGCTAAACAGATCAAGAAAATTCATCTTTGCAAAATTTAAAACCTCAGAACACGGTAAGGTGAGGTTAGAACCTATCCAACCAAAGTGCCGAACTACAGTGCGCCTCGTAAAACAATCAACTGTCAGATAGAAACAAAAGAGACTGTAAGTGATGTTAGAACCTCATAGAATAATTTATTTTTTTAGATTAGCTCCAAACAAGACGCTCCGAGGAAATTAATTTCTCTCAGGGCATACGTCATCTTAGGGGATACTGTGTGGACGGTCTTTTTAGAGAAGGGGAGGAAGTTCTGGGAAGGAAAAAGGTGTGGGGTAGAAATCTGGGCATCAGCGTGTCAAGGAGTGACGGACACATGAATCCATCCCTTGAACTGCGGTGTAAAGCGATGGGTCGAGGGATTCTGGCTGGAGAGGTCAAAAGACCTCCTCAACCAGTTTCTCTCGATCCGGCCCGCCACGCAGCAGGTAGGCAGACACCCCATGAACCCATATGAACACCCGTCCTAATGGAGCTTGTTTTTAGAATTTCTTCATATTATATCTACGTAAATACAACAGATTTTGAAAATTAAAATGATTTTATATTAACCGGTTGAATGCCTCGGTATTTACGGATGAAACTCGAAAATTTCGCAATGTTTTGAATTTTGACGTAAATTTTGTGGATTAATTTTATGCTTTGGTATATAATATTTACCGAAATACGTTCCTTGAACAACAAACTACGCTTACAAACAACTTTACTTGCGTTTATTTGACAAATTGATAGGTTTATCGATCTTTTTATGACACGCGACGCTCAAAGTTTGACAGCTCGAATCGCGGCAGAAATGCCCATTTCCAAAGTCATAAAAATGTCCAAAGACAATTATTTGAGTGGCTAGGTGTGTTCCTTATATGTTACGTCAAGAACAAGAATGCCCCAAGCGATTCTGACCTTGTTCTTCATACATTTTCTTTATACATAAGGTTTAAAATCGCATATCAAAAAGTTTTTTTTTTTTTTTATTCGGCTATACGGCACGCGACCTGTTAAAAGATTTTGAAATGAGCAAAAGAAAAGGTTTCACATTCAAATGTCATTTGAATGCGAGGTAAGTTATGAATAACCCGCCGCTTTTTTAATATGCACAGATTTTGAAAAGTACACTACTTTTAAACTTAGTTATCACCAAAGACACCGGTTTCAATTGCGGCAGGTGGAAAAATATGCATTTTAAATTTACATTTCATAAAAAAAAAATTGTACGTAATTCCTCGTTACGGCTGACATTTCATGTTATTTTTTTCGCAAACAGAATGATTTCCAGCAATTTCCAGGGGTACCAAACGATAAATATTTAAAAAAAGATTGCCATATCGCAAAAATCATTACAAATACGCCTATTTTTTTTTAAATAACGAAAACGATTAAAAGAACGCGCACACGCTCTTCTTTTCAATTAGATATACATCCCAGGTTTTGAATGGTTTGTATGGCAAGCAGGGTTTGTCTAGCGGGTATGTGTTATTGCAAAATAAAAGACAGATGAACGAAAATAAAGAACGCGCACGCGCTATTCTTTTCATTTAGATATACATCCCAGGTTTTGAATGGTTTGTACGGCAAGCGGGGTTTGTCTAGCGGGTATGTGTTATTGCAAAATAAAAGACAGATGAACGAAAATAAAGAACGCGCACGCGCTATTCTTTTCATTTAGATATACATCCCAGGTTTTGAATGGTTTGTACGGCAAGCAGGGTTTGTCTAGCGGGTGTGTAATTATTCTAATACATTTTTATTATAAAAACAGATTTAAACTTGTCAATAATTAATTTCTGGATGTCGTCTAAAAACGCCTTTTTATATACCTAACCTAGCCTAACCAAACCTAATCTAACCAAACCTTATATAACCTAACCTAATTAATAGTACATTGATTTTAATTCGTATATCCTAAATATGCTCAATTATTTATTTATTCAGAACATGAAAATTGCACCATATTAGTACCTTCATACGAAAATTGCATTATACTAGTACCTTCCTCGAATAAAATCACATTATTGCGATATGGCAATCTTTTTTTAAATATTTATCGATTGGTACCCCTGGAAATTGCTGGAAATCATTGTTTGCGAAAAAAATAACATAAAATGTCAGCCGTAACGAGAAATTACGTACAATTTTTTTTTTATGAAATGTAAATTTAAAATGCATATTTTTCCACCTGCCGCGATTGAAACCGATGTCTTTGGTGATAACTAAGTTTAAAAGTAGTGTACTTTTCAAAATCTGTGCACATTAAAAAAGCGGCGGGTTATTCATAAATTAATGAATGCGAACCTTGAACGTTGAGAAGAACCTTGTCTGACTGAGGTGACAAATAGCTAAATAAATTAACAATACCATAAAGCGCGATCATAAACTTAATTAAAATTAAGGTCAGATGACAAATCGACGGTCCCTACAAAGTGGTCAGAAATGATAAGATATATTCTCGTCACTTATTCACTCTTATCGTTTTCTATAAACTTCTATTTCATTGGAAAATAATACATATTGTGGCTACTCATGTAAACATATCAATTTGCACATTTGTTATTGTAGGTCAAAACATTGATAATGTTTTATGAAAATAAATACAGAGCATTTTCTAACTGACCTCACAACCTTAAAACACAGATTTGTTAAAAGTAATTATTAACCTCTCGGACCCATAAGCTTGTTTTCAAGATAACCGAACAAGATAACACGATGACCGATCAGTGGTTGAGTGGGCATCGCGTTTGGGTCCCACCCAGGCGTCCCGTGTTCGAATCTTCGGCTGAATAAGTCCTCCACCACAATAAAAGCAACATTTTTGGCTTCGTGTGGTGGTAGTGGGAGATTTCAAACATTGTTGGGTTATTCGTAACCCGAGAATGTTTGTCTTTCTTTTAAAAAAAATAATAATTTAACGTTGCTAGACATACGTATGACGTAGGAGGCGTACCTGACTTATTAACTTGTTCCGTGCCGAGTACGCGCGCCAAATTAAACTCTAAAAAATATTTTTTGAAATGCGATTTTAAACCTTAATTATGGAGAAAACGTATGAATGATAAGGTCAGAATCGCTTCGGGCATTCTAGTTCTTAAGGTATAGAATGCTTTGAACACATCTATGGAACCGGAATAATTTCTATGAATTCTTTATGGATCTCTGGCCGAGTTTTTTTCGGAGCATTTCAGCTGTCAGTTCGGTTGCATCATTCTCGTAAAAAAGATCGTAAACATATGAATTTGTCAAATAAATGAACAATAAACTATGCCTAAAATTTGTTTTTAGGCATAGTTTATTGTTCAAGGAATGTGTTTCTGTAAATATTACAAAAGATAGCATAAAATAAACCCACAAAATATTACGTTAAAGTCAAAACATCACGAAATTTACAAATTTCCTCCAGTGGCACGGGACGAGTTAAAAGAAACAATAAGCTTTTTTGTTGTAGCAATTTCTTAAACGACATAGAAAAATCATAGTACTAAAATGTAATTTATAATATACAGTAGAATTCGGATAAAACGACTTCGCTTATAACGGCTAACCGTTATTAATGACGAAAATGTAAACTCAAGTTAGGTTTCATAGTTAGATACTAGGAAAACATATCCGTTTAGTAAGACTCCATTTTAATGATAATTCATCTGGTTAGAACGACGCGCAGTGTTTTATTTACAAAACCTACGCACCAATACCTCGCTGCTCCACCCCTCGTCCATTCCCCATGCGCTAACATCTATCCTTATTAGCACGCGTAAATCACAGTCAGTGTTTGTCATCTGTTGTGGCTAGGTTAAGAGCTCGACACAATGAGTTCCGTGAAGCGAAAGTGTTTTTCAATTGAAGAAAAAAGTGCTACATTACACCATTTAGAAGCCGGTGAATCGCGAAGGAGGTCGGCGTGACTCATGTAAAAACAAGCAACTCATCAAATGCCAAGGAAGAAACAATGTAAAATCGCAATGTTTTGATTCTGACGTAATATTTTGTGGGTTTATTTTGTGCTATCGTATATTATATTTACTGAAACACAATCCTTGAACAATAAACTATGCATAAAAACACCAGTACTTGCGTTTATTTGATGAATTTATGTTTTACAATCTTTTTCACGAGAATGACGCTACCTAATTTGACAGCTCAAATGCTGCGAAATATCTTGGCCAGAGCTCATAGAGAATTCCATAGAAATTATTCCGCTTTCCTAGGTGTATTCACAGTATTTTATACCTTAAGAACAAGAATGCCCCAAGCGATTCTGACTTTAATCTTCATACGTTTTCTTTATACATAAGGGTTAAAATCGCATTCCAAAATTATTTTCTTTTTTAACATTTTGGCGTGTGCGCCGGCGCACTAAAGGCAAACCACCGGTTAAATTATCCTATTATTATTTGTGAATGTCCAGTTAGTATGACTAAGTATTGCCGACCCCTTGAGGGTCGTTATATTCGGATTCTACTGTATGTACAACTGGAGTGGGGATCACTTACTTGTGAATGGAACCGCCTGTTGGCAAGATGGCGTTGTTCTCTCTGCGCCAATTAATTCTGGGAGTGGGGAAACCGCCCGCATAGCACTCCATCTGCACACCTGGAATAGACAACACTCACAGTTAGTAATAATTAGACACTTTAAAAACAGATTATTAAATTGGGAATATAGCCAGGTCAATTATGAAAGTGTATATAATTCTTATTTCTAATTTGGGTAGCAGGTATGGGTACCGCCACCCGGAAACCACCTATAGGATAACCAACACCCTGCCCTGCCATAGGTTACATTTGGAGACTTAGCAGGGGTGCCCGGGTTCATGGGATGAGGTTTGTCTAGGTCTTGGCGGCACATGCATTAGCCCACCTGCTGCGTGGCGGACTGGATCGGGAGACTGGTTGATGGAGCCTTTTTTACCTCTCGACCCATCATCTTGTACCGCAGTGGGAGGGTTGGATTCATTCGTCCGTCACACCTGGATATATTGACCCCCAGATTCTTACCCACCCATTACACCTTTTTCCTTCCCAGAACTTCCTTCCCCTAAAAAGACCCTCCACACAGCATACCCATAGATGAAATTGTTTTACTAACCCCATGTGAAGCTAATGTAAAAAAATTAAAGCTGTTAAATTGGGATTATAACGGCCCTAAGCATCAGGCCAAATGTGAAAGTGCATATAATCCAAGTTCTTGATGTCTCTGGGAGTATGTTAAACTGCTTCAAAAGTTACTAATCATGTAGAAAACTT
Source organism: Glyphotaelius pellucidus (assembly GCA_936435175.1). Lineage (NCBI taxonomy): Eukaryota > Metazoa > Arthropoda > Insecta > Trichoptera > Limnephilidae > Glyphotaelius > Glyphotaelius pellucidus. Next base: position 13,051,537 of record OW386560.1, read on the forward strand.
TCTGTAAAAATATTAAATTGCACTCTAACTCATCAAATGCCAAGGGAGAAAACCCGTAAATTTCGAAAAGTTTTGACTTTGACGTAATATTTTGTGGGTTTATTTTATGCTATCGTATATTATATTTACCGAAACACATTCCTTGAACAATAAACTATGCATAAAAACAACATTACTTGCGTTTATTTGACAAACTGATAGGTTTATCGATCTTTTCATGACCCACGACGCTCACAGTTTGACAGCTCAAATTGCGGGAAAAATGAAGCGTCAAAGTCATGGATAAATTTAATAAAATTTATTCTGAGTGGCTAGGTGTGTTTATGATATCTGTTACGTCAAGAACAAGAACGCCCCAAGCGATTCTGACCTTGTTCTTCATACATTTTCTTTATACATAAGGATTAAAATCGCATTCTAAAATTATTTTTTTTTAATTTTGTTCCACGCGCGCCGGCGCAGTTGCAGCACAATTGGCTAAAGCAATTTGTGGCTTCCAGTGGAGTTCCACAAGGTTCTCACTTGGTACCTGTATTATTTTTAATATTTATCAATGCTATTGTAAAAGTTTTTAACCGGTTGAATGCCTCGGGGTTTTACGGATGTCACTCGAAAATTTCGTGATGTTTTGACTTTTGACGTAAATTTTGTCGGTTAATTTTATGCTATGGTATATAATATTTACCGAAATACGTTCCTTGAACAACGAACTACACCTACAAACACTTTTACTTGCGTTTATTTGACAAATTGATAGGTTTATCGATCTTTTTATGACACACGACGCTCAAAGTTTGACAGTTCGAATCGTGGTAGAAATGCTCATTTCCAAAGTCATTGAAATGTCCAAAGACAATTATTTGAGTGGCTAGAAGTGTTCCTTATATCTGTTACGTCAAGAACAAGAATGCCCCAAGCGATTCTGACCTTGTTCTTCATACATTTTCTTTATACATAAGGTTTAAAATTGCATATCAAAAAATATATATTTTTTTTTTATTCGGCTATAGGGCGCGCACCGGTGGGACAATAGTTGGAGAAAACTTAGATGGGTACAGTATATAATATGGTTAACTCACTCTGTCCCTCGCTGACCACCAGCGATCGGGTGGAGTTATCGGAGATGATGGGCGGCCGGCGCACCTGCAGCTCCACCTCAGCCGAGATCTTGTTGGAGATGGAGATCAGCACCTGGCACACGTAGAAGCCTGCGTCCGTCTCCTGGATATCCTTCACCTGAAGAGGGCAACAACACTTTCATTGCAATCAGCGCCCTTGAGGTGATTTTTCACAAAAACGGTGCTATATAAATCATCCAAATATTATTAAATCATCCAAAAATCATCTAAATCACAATTCATATTATGAACACGTAAGTATACATGATGCAAATGAACGATATTAATCCAAAGTCGCGGGATCGAATCCCGGCGTGGCAAAGATACTCTCAGTATCGCCCTAGTGTAAGACCACCATTCGGAATTGAAACGTTGCTTGAAATGGCTTTAGCCATGCTTGGTGACGAGATCTGAACTGTACTTCCCCACCTTTCTCTTTCCTATCTCCTTCCCTTCCCATTACCTTCAGCCTTTCAACATACCCCAATCGGGGATGCCATAGACTCCAGACGGGAGCAGTTGGGACTCTTAAGCGGTATTCATATAAAAAAAAAATATCTTCATATATATATTTCTTCTGTCTGTGTGTATGTCACTGAACTCCTCCTAAATGGCTGGATCGATTTCGATGAAATTTTTTGTTCAAGGGGATTCGAGAATGGTTTAGATTCACAATTTGGTCCACTGGAAAATGTTCTTTTAATTATTTTTTTTATTTCTAAGGAGTTGTTGATTTTGGAATGTTTTACATTGGATCCGGCAGACTGTACCACAGTCTACCATCGACTACCACTGACTACCATCGCAGTATCGAATATTCAATATTATTCTATTTTAATTTTAGTTTGTCCCGACAGTTGTGTACAGGACAACGTCTGTCGGGTCCGCTATAAATAAAATAAATTGTGGAACATTCCAGAACACTCTCGAATGTTGTCCTGAGCGAAGCCAGGTAACCCAGCTAGTATATATATATAAAAATAATGTATTCCCTACATGTTCACATTTTGCAGTACGGCGTGAAACAAAGATATTGAAATATAAAAAGATGGGCTATCGGCAGTTTTTACTGGGTGGGAATGTGCTTCCTGGTGTCACCAATATTTTTAACCAATACTATTGCACACATTAAAAAAATCAACGAATTCTTTCTGTATTCAAACTATATCGTTTAACCAAAACTACTGCACAGCTTCGAAAAATCAACTGAATTCCATATTCAAACTATTCCCACTAGGAGTAGTTCCGGCGACAGTCGGGCGGACATCATAGCACATATCCTTATATTTCAATATCTTTGGCGTAAAATGATGTGGTGCATAATGGTAACCAGATTAAACAGAACATGAAAAAAGTATAGGTTAGGTTGGTTTTGTCGTTTGATTATTCTTTTCCTCACTTTTTGCCTGTATTATGTTTTGTCACGGAATTGGAATCATGCATAATACAACGTAATCCAAGTAATCTGGAGTTATACCTGAAGAGTGTAGGTGGAAGAGGCCACATCGTATCGCAGGGCAAACCTCGAGTCGCGCACAATCAGGGTAGAGCCGGTGGAGATGGGTAGCAGCTCCGTCTGCCTCGTTCGATCCAGCTTCAACTGCGGAGGGATAATTCATTAGAATTATGGAAAAAAAAAAACATCATTAACTCAAAATTAATAAATCATTGACAAAATGCTGTTTTTCATTAAGGGTAACTAACGCCTGCTCAGTCCAATTTATATCAAATTTAATTTTGAATTTTAGGCCAAAATACTGAACCAAACTGAATTTTTTTTTTCTTAATCACAAGGTTATTGAAAATATCTCATACGGAAGTGTGCTACATTATTTATTTGTGTTTTAAATTATAACCTTTTCCACTCTCTAAGCCACACATTCTAGCCTAAACAATTTTGGTAGGCAGCTCTGTCGGCCAGAGGGTCTGGCCCGGCGCAGGTATAAATTTAATCACCAATTTCTATCTACCTAAGTACATTCTACGAACTATTATTTCCGATAAGTACAAAGAGTCGTCACAAAATGTTGGATAAACCGACATTTCATCATTTAAATTTACCGTTAATTGGATATATTCTTTTTTGTTTTTTTTTTACATTAACTCCACACAGGAGGCCCATGACATAGGCTCTGAGGAAAATAATTTCCCTCAGGGCCTATGTCTTCTTTGAAGATGCTGTGTGGAGGGTCTTTTTGAGGAGAGGAAGGAGTGAACACTCATTGAAGAGACCCGTGTTGTAGGAGGGAGGAAACACAGAAGCCGGCAAATCGTTCCACAGCCGAGCTGTTGAACTCAAGAATGAGTCGTAGAAACGACCCGTTCTCATGTGACTAATGTCAACCGTGTACAAATGTTGAGCGGGTGTTTGGCGTGTTTCCCGACTATGCACTGGTGCCGAGGGGATCAATGACGCTAATTCCTCGGAGCATCTTCCATTGTAATACCGGTAGAACAAGGATTCCCACCTGACGCCTGTGCTCTAAAGATTGCAATCCTTTTGTTAAGTTAGGAGAATCTCTCAAATGGACCGCCCGTTTCTGCAGAGTCGAGAGTTTTTTTCAGGTATTTTGGGGTTCCAGACCAGAGGTGGCTGCGAAATTCAACCGTGGGGCGCACTTGCGATTTGTACAGGGTTAGCAGTTGTGTACTATATTCTTGGAAAAATAGATGCATCATTTTAAATTACTAACATTTGTTCATTTATTTATATTTATATATTCATTTACTCCGTGTTACGGTTCACTCACAACAGAGAAATTGATAAGGCCTGAACTGCAATTTACTTCCAGAATTGTTTTGCAATTATATAGCAATTTATTGCATTCGATTCCAGAGTCAGAAGGTTATCATGTGTTTACCGATCGGTTTTTTTACCAGTCTTCCACTTTCCGATGAATTGTTGAAGTTAAAAACTCATTTAACCGGAACAATTATGATGAATAAAAAAATTTGCCGACAGCCATCAAAAAACCAAAATTGACACCAGGCGAAACAATAGCATATGGAAATATTATGTTATGGTAGAAGAGTGGTGATAATGCGAAGCAATTGTCATTCTAACGAAGAAAAATAAAAAGAATAAAAAGAGGTGGAATCGAAGAAGACATCGTCAAGCCAGAAGTGGTGACAAATTATACCAAATATATGGGAGGCGTCAATAGAGCAGACCATTTATACTTCGACATACTGCTTCCTAAGGAAAACATTAAAATGGTGGCGCAAGCTATTTTTTGGGGGTTTAGAAGTTTCGGTGGTAAAAACTTTTCTTTTTTTACATGAGCTCCACACAGGAGGGAGGAGGCCCTGAGGAAAATAATTTCTTTCATGGTCATCTTTGGGGATGCTGTGTGGAGGGTTTTTTAAGGAAAGGAGGGAGAGGAGAGTTCTGGGAAGAAAAAGCGTATAAGGGGTGGACAGGAATCTGGGGTTCAGTGTGACCTGGTCACCCACCTTCAATGCCTAGACAAACCTCACCCCATGAACCCGGGCACCCCTGCAAAATCCCCAAACGTAGCGAACCACTTGGGGTGACCTATGGCAGAGGTGTTGGTTATCCGATAAAGGTTCCCGGGGCGGTGGTACCCATTCCCGCCTCCCAAATTGTGCTTACATCTTGTATAAGGAAAATAAGTTAAAAAAAAAAACAATGAAAACCCAATGAGTCATCTTCAATTTGTGGATAGGTTAATTATTCAGCTGGTTGGAAAATATAGAGGTGTAAAAATAAGAAAAGGAAGACAATCGGTAGATCCAGAACAGCGATTAAATCACGTCAATCTACGTATAATAATGCCTAATGCGCAGAAAAGGTACAGGGATTGTGTCGTTTGCGGTTCTGATAGAGAGGGAGGGCAAACAAAACGAACAATGTATCAATGTAAAAGTTGTGATGATAAACCGGAACTTCATGTGGGAGAATATTTTGAAAAACATCATACTTTAAAAAACTATAAGTGATGGTGATTTAGTAATAATACAATTAGTAAGAAAGATAAATTTATAATGACATTGGACCGAATCTTGAAGTTTTTTTATTGTGATAAATATACTCAAATTGTGACAGTGTTGTTTTAGGTATATAGTCATTTATATGTCTTAGTCGTAAGTCACTAGCTATAAGTCTTAGATGTAAGTCACTAATTATAAGTCTTAGATGTATGTCACTAGTAAATAATTGTAAATCTTAGTTGTAAGCCAGTAAAATAAGTCACTAGCCATAAGTTTTAGATATAAGTCGCTAGTTATAATTATAGTATGTACAAAACTCTAACTTGTAATCACTGTGTAGAATGTTTGCCAAATTTATTATCTATCTTATGTGTTGTGGGCTGGTCTATCTTTTGTTTCTTGAATGAGGGTCGAAAGCTAAAATATTGTAACCAATGCAAAATAAGAAACCGTATACTACCCATTAAACCTAAGCCAATCGGGTCCGGTTAACCCCTCTGCAGTACAGGACAATTAGAAAGTAATTTCTCCAAGGATTTACATTGAATTCTTTGTATATTTTACCCTTATTATACAAATTATTGCAATGCAATAAAAGAAATTATGCAAATAAAACACATTGAAATCAATTGTATTATCCTTTTAGTTATTTAATGTGTGATTTAGCAATTATTTTATGCAAAATGTACCAAACATCTAATGGTCACAAAAATTATCAGATAGGGTGCCGCAAAAATGATGAACCAAATGTTTCATTTTTAAATCAAAAATATAACATACATTTTTAACCAGAGAAGCAAATTGGTCCTGAGAAAAAATGGTCAGAGTGGAAAAGGATAAAAAATATAGCTAAGGAACGAAATCAATTTTTCGTGATTTTAGAGGCAACCTTGGCAATTATTTGTGAGTTAATGATAATTATTTAAAAAAATAATTTTGCTTTATTTACACTATAGAAATATGATGAAATATAAAATTAAAATAAAAAAAAATATTAAAAAGCTGATTGGTGCAAATGCAAATTACAACCAATTTGCGTTTGATAACACAAATTTGTCGTGTAAATAAAAATTTCTACCCAAAAAAATGAATTTATTTTAATTTTTTTCATTATATTAACTCAGTAAATATGGTAAGGTTATTTTATTAGTAAATATAATTAATTTAAGACAAAGTTTCCTTTAAAATTGTGAAGAATTGATTTCTTTGTATTATTTACCTGTATTTTATAATTTAAAACAAAAATAAATAAAATATCATGCATCCGTACTGGATATTTGCAATTACCTTTTGATTGAAAAAATAATTATTCAGTTTGGTTTGGTATTTTTGCCTCAATTACAAAATTAAAATTTGTATGAAACGGGCCGCGCATCCGTTCCCCTCAATGTTCAAAACCAAAACTACAACATACAAATTAATGCTACAATAAGGAACTCCAGTGAAAAATATTAAATTGATTCTGCATTTATACATACATACAAATTTTACTGTACACGATCATACAGTAAAAAAGGTTATTTTTGAAAAATTTGTAAAAACAAAAACCAGATCAAAATCATCAATCATTCTACTTTGTTCACAGGACAATGGGGTAGCAATGTGGAGGGATTGACTACTATTGTGTTGAGATCATTATCAAATATTAAAAAAAAAATAACATGCAAACATTTGGCGACTTACCTCCTCCTGTCTGACCAGCTAAGCGAGCAAGGAAAAATAATATGGCATTATATTATTAAAAAGCAAAATATAGAAAAGCGTTGAGATGTTTTACTGATATCTGCAAGGATTCCACATTCAAATGTGTGGTGATACAAAACCGCCTATTGTACATTGGGTGATATGGTGATTTGTTAGTGAAAACTCTAGGAAGCAATAAATAGATTAAAAAAAGTGTAAGTGTGTCAACTTGTAGCAAGTAGCTACTTTCTATGAGTTCCAACATTGATATGGTTCTGCCGCATCTCGTAAGACTGCTTGGTTCTCTAGTTTCTCGTCATAATGTCATATTAGTCTGAATTGAATTCGGTCGCAATCTTCAGTTGTCTTGGAGCCAGCGCCCAGTGGTCCCAAATCCCATTCTAGCTAGACAAAAATATTTTTCCACGGAAGTGATGCAAAAGGGTCAAAATATGATAAAAAAATATAATTAAAAAAATATACATTTATTTCAACCACTGTTACAGAACTTTAAAAGTAAAATAAAATACAAATAAATTGCATGTAGTACAAAGATTCAAATAAGTCATAACAATCTGTTTATTTTAAGTAATTAGTTAAAAATATTATTTGTAACTTAAACCGCCCTACACATACGAAAGTACGTGATACGTCCGTAATTTTGTCACCCGAATGTAACAAACTTTATCACATACGTTCTGATAAAAAAAAAACTATATCCGAAACCTACAAAACGTGCGCGATACGTTCGTATACATCAAGTTTGTTCCTGCAACTACTATCGCGAAGCTAAGGGACATGGGATGGGTATTTTCGTCTCTCCCCTACGAGTAACGCCGCTAGTCAGCGGTACTCTCTACAAAGTGGCGTGGTTTATAAAACCGTTTAAAAAACCTGATTTTTTTTACCTACTTTTTTTAAAAATAACCCAAAGGTAGGGCGGTTAGTTAATATAAGAATAAAACCGAATGACATTTGTTTATGGTTGAATCACTATCGTCACTTTTGTTAAGTTATAATGTTCCTATGTGGCACTGTCAAGAAACCTCAGCAGTTTCTTCGCTGGTACTTCCGAAATCGACAATAATTTTAAGTCATCACTAGATAAGACACGGGAATGTTTTCGATATTGTGGTTATTTCGGATATTACAGCTTCCCGTTTTCCATCTGACCTCAAGCTGACTTAAGCAGCATGAAAGAGTTCTGTTAGACTTTGAGAATTCAGAATTTATCTTGTTTTACTTTTTAACGAGCATAAACCAAATTATTTTTTTAGCTTACCACGTAGTCCATCATTACACGTAACTACTGGAAGAAAAAAAACTGTATTAAGCCATTTCAGTTTTTTTACATGAATTTATTTTAGAGTATTTCTTCGACCATTTTCTATGGAATATTAATAGAAAAGAAGCGATATTCTTCTTTTCCATTTTCTATGACATATTAATAGAATTGAAGATATTCTTCTTTAGTAAATTTTCCTCTAGACCTATAAAATTGTTTATCTCGACCAAAATTTGCCGTGCTGCAGCATAACTCGACTTTGATTCGCCCTTTTCTTCTAACATCTCCAAAATATAGATCAAAGGTAGAGGCTCTGTAAAAGTCAAAAGAGCATGTAAGAGCAAACAAATTCTGTAAGAAAATATAGATAAATAATGGTTTTATATGAAAATTGTTTAGTTTGGAGGTACAAATTGGTATACGATTTTGAAAGTTTAATCAAACTTCGGCAAATAATTGTAAATATTGATAATGGTTTCACGATTTTTTTAATGAATAATAAAATTAATATGGAATAGGCAAATTATTGAATACTTAAATAATTGCAATAATTGAATCTCTCAAATATATAATCAAAAATAATTTTGAACATTCCCTTTATTCTCTCCGACTCTCTGTTCCCTCCAAAAATTTAAATCCAGTCCTCTTCTTCATCCTGATGATCATTTTGTATGCCTTATTCAAGTGATGATAGCCTCCATTCAAAGCTCTGGAAAAACTGTAACTCTGATTTGGATTCCTCGACATTTTGGCATAGTGGTTAACGATATTGCGGATTCCTTGGCAAAAAAAGGAGCGTCTAACCCTATTGTTACTCTCGTAAACCATATTCCCTTATCTGATATTTTTTCCATCATCAAAGATAGATCCGCAATGTTTGGGCTGAGTATTGGAACATTGCTAGTCAATCCAAGGGAGCCGCTACGCCTCAATACAAAGGACTAACACATCAAAACCGTGGTTTCAAAAATTCCCCCATTTTTCCAAAAAAGAAATTTCCTCTCTTATTCGAATGAGAATCGAACGTTCTGTTCCTTCTCACTTGTTTAAAATTCACGTCCTTGACTCCCCAGATTGTACATTCTGTGGTCTAGAAGTGGGAACTTCAGATAACATATTTTTTGGTTGTCCCTCTCTAAATAAATATCCTCTCTTCTATCAAGCTTTATCTAAAATTACTTCCCCTCTATACAACATCTCACCTCTTCTAAGTCTGAACTCGACTTCAATCTTCCATATAATTCTGAAATTTGCACATTCAAATAATAGTAATATATAAATTCACCTTTCCTTTCTCTGTAATTTGAAATGATGGCCTAGAACACCCTTGAAGGGTGAAAGCCAGAAAAAATTGAAAAAAAAAAGTAAAATAAAAATTTGAAAGAACATACAATGTGCATTAATTTTTCTCTTGGTGTAATTTCTCTCTGTTTTCAAATAAAACTACTAATGACCAAACAGCGCGTACATCCGAAAGATGATGATAGATAGATGATGATAGATCCGAGATGGGCCGCAGGGAGGTCGCCTGGCACATTCAAAGTGTCGTGTTTACAGCGTTGCCACGTGTTGCGCGTATTGTTTTAATTTTTTTATCGATGCGAACAGAATACTATGGACTGTTTTCTATGCTATAATTTGTACATAAATAAAAACATCATAGAAATCTTTTTGTCTAGCTAGTTTCCTTTAAGGGAACCACCGTGCAGCGGTGATTCCCTCAGAGGAGTGAAACATCGGGACCGCGAAGCTTGGCAGTTCATCGTGGGACTACGCATGAGAATGTCATTTCTTTAATAGAGATTATTAAATTTGATTTAGAGGATTACTGATATAAATGTGTTCAGATATTTGAAGCAGAACTGGCGCCCTTTAATTTAATCATAATTTGATAATTTTAATCATAATTTTAGCAACAATTTGACTAGATTACATTCTTTATGTCTTGTCATTCTATGAGACATGTGCATAAGTTATAATACGAAACCAGTGGAATGTCGCTTAACGACATTCACCCTCATGCTTGAATCATGTTTAAATATGTTATTCATAGTTGTTTCCAATAAATTTATCATAATATTTCTATTTTTGAAATTGACAATTCATAGTGGAATTCCATTATAATATATTGTAATAAAAACAAATATAAAACTTTCTTCCACTTTAATTTTATTGTCAAATCATTAATAATGTAATAACGATGATGCATTATGCATCATAAATATAATAACGATTTGACAATAAAATTAGGTCATTTATAATTCATATTACTTGTAAGGTTTTTCCCTGAACAATATTTGAGTGAGCTTCAAACCCAAGGTAATTTTAGCCCACTGGAATTACTAAAATATTTAGAAATTCGACAGTCTAAAACGACTTAGTAACAAGTGTAATTAATATAATTGATTAAAATACTTTAGACCACCCCGCTTCCCCTCCCTCATATGTTGTGTGAATAAACCGTAGACTAAGAATAATTTGTACCAGTTTGAAGATGGCTCTAGCGAGCTGAAACCGGTTTCGGTCAATAAAATTAAAGTGGAAAAAAGTTTTATATTTGTTTTTATTATAATAAATTTATCACGTTTTTAACAAAACATATTTTTTTACAGAAAATAATCCTACCCTTCTTTCAAGCCTAACACCTGTAGTGTTATTACACACTTACATACATTACTTAAATTAACATAAATTTACATAGATTTATTAATTAATATAGAAATTGATTATTGTTGTTTTAATATTTCATAGATATAATAATTGAATTTAGAATGCCACTTAATTTACTACAAATCTCATGTAACAACATGTCTTGTTATAAACTATAACAGACTTTACAATCATTTTGATAAAATGAGGTCTAGCAAGAAATCCTTAAATTTACACTGACACAATATTTTTTTATCAACAATACCTGTAAAACGACACTCACTACAATAACAAGTAACCAATTAAATTATTTAACCCGGTGAGATGGGGGCTGGGTCAAGATTACCCGCGCCTTTTAAGTTTGCCTATAATTTTAAAACTATTTAAGTGACGTTGCCGCTTTTTTCAGTAGCTGGAGTTATTGAGTGCCTCGACAAGTTTCTGGCGCGAAATCAGTCGGACATTAGCCGCGTTGTGAGCTACATGTGCCAAAACTTGAAAAGGGTAATTATTATCCATGCCCGTATTCGGTGTAACAATTTTGCACCAAGTTTCTTTCGACTGTTTATAATATAATTAGTGTTTTTATAATTAGTGTTTTCGACTGTTTCCGTAATTGTTTATGTTAGTAGATTCATAAAAGGAACATTTAAACAATTGAAGACTGATAATTGTTATATTTAATTTTGATTTTGCTAGAAGAAGCCAAAATTTGTTGATTTTTTTAGACATTAAGTTTCAAAGCCTTGTTCCTATGATTAAAAAGTTATTTCTAAGATTTTTTTTGGTGTTTTATTACATTGATAACAGTAACATAATGCTCGTAACGAATAATATTAATTTCCTTAAATAGATACTGAAATGTGTGACATTGTCTATTCCGGTAACAATTACCCGGCCCCCATCTCCTTGTAACAATTTTCCTCCCCCATCTCGCCGGGTTGGTAATAACTAAAATATGGTTATTTCCGAGCGCTGCGTGCAATAAAGGTAGCCCACTGCCCAAGCGTTTTTTGTGAAATATTCACACCATAATCATCGGTTCCGTGTGGGTCTGTTGGGCATTGAATGACGCAAATCCGCAGTCTTGTACGAGACCACTGAGCGTCTAAAGGTTCCTTTAAACGCTTGTGCACCACGTGAAATAAAGGTAGCCTAAAAGATAAGCATGGTGATAAAAATTTCATGCTGAAATCAAAAATATTGGCTGCTTTTTAATGAACTGAGACAGTTTTTAACGTAGGGAAACAGAATTTCAACAGTCATTAATGATATCAGGAGTAATGACTAAGCATTATAAGAAAAAAAAAGTCAAGAAATTACCAAAATAAGTTTTGCATCAAATTGACAAACAGATAAGTATGCCAAATATAAAATGTGTTAGCGTTACTACCATAGGCTAATTTTTTAATCGATATTGATTAAATTATTGATATATTAGCAGCTTGGGACGTGCTAGCAATATTGATAAACTAGCATCAACTGCTCAGTTTGTCTTATTGATGCGACACGTTTGTCGTACATATGATACTGTTCGTTGAAGCTAACAATATAATCTAGCAATATATGGGTCGTTCTTCTTTTTAACCTACATAATAAAGTTGTCTCCACCAGTTAGTGGAGAAAAATTCAACAGAATTACCAATATTATTATTTTATAATAACTTTAAAATCTACTGTACTAATATTTATATTTTTGTAGTAAAAATTACGTGACAGAGGTGTAACTCCTCATGATAGAAGTGTATTTCATACAAATCACAGCTGTCTTCTGAATGCACCTCGACTTGCGTGTATTCTATAATGTTACAAAAAATGATATGACAACATAAAATATAAAACTATTTTTAAACTAATAACGTATAACCTATCAAGTAACAGCGATTATTATTTTTAATGATGTTTAATAAAATATTTTTAAAAATCTCAAAAACTTGTCTCTTACACTTTTTATGTCGTACGACACTTCTGTCACATGGGTTTTCGTTTGAAATAGGTATACACGCAGCTCGTGTTTGTTACCCTCAATAGGCATTTTAGGCCTCCTTCCCCCCTTGCTACAATTTCCCCTCTGAGATCCAGAGAGATTCATTTATAGTAAAAACAAAATGTGAAGGAGTGGTGAAAATGTGACAGAGTGGTAAAAGTTATGTAGGTTAAAAAGAAGAACAACCTATATACAATACTTGATAGTGCCAAATATCTGGAAAAAAACAATAGTGTTTGCACCACCTATATTTCAGATATCATTATTTATTGAAATCCATTTTAATTAAATTTGGAGTGCTGACATTTGAAGTGCCGCATAAGAGTGATTCTACCATAAAAATTTTACACTAAGCTTGTGTCGATAATCTGCAATTGACCGGTGATGAACTTTAATCAATCATTTTTTAAATTTATCTATATAAAGTTTATTTACACGATTTTTCCATGCCTGTCTCACTAGGATATAACTGTGTTGAGACAGGTGAACTGAATTTATTCTGTAATGAAAAAAGCATGGTTTCAGAATACACATAGTCACAACAATTGATATAATACACTTTATTTTGCACTTTTGCATGTTTAATTATTTATTTGCTAGTTGTAAGCGGCTCACGTGCATTGTGCAGTCAGTCTGTACAAAGTTAATGAAGCAAGAAGTGTTAGTCGAGATAGAGTTGTACGGCGGTTCATCCTCGCTGCATACCCACATTGGGTGTGATCATTGCTAAACATTTACAGCCTTACTAAAAAAAAATTTACTTCACGGTATTTTAATACAACGACCGTGCAATAAAAAATTCCGTCTGTTACCAATAAAAAAAATATGAAATTTATTTTTCAAACTAGCAAAAGAGTGCATGCGCAGGTTTTAATATTAAGACGGCACGCTGACGATGGCGTTTTTTGTAACGGAAATCTCTTTGTGAATCATGTTTTTATTTCGTAAAACGGTGAATTTATTATTAGATTTGCATAGTTTAATATATGGATCGTCTTAAACTATAGTGAACTAACTCACTTTGCAATTTTTGAGTTAAGAGCTTGAAATGAGGGCTCCAAATCATAATCTAGCTCCGTCAGAAAGAAGAACCAATCAGAGAAAAACAATATATGATTGGCCAAGACAGTATTTCCCTGATTGGTTCTCTCTGGCAGAACTAGATTATGATTTGGAGCCCACATTTCAAGCTCTAACTCAGAAACTGCTAAAAATGAGTTAGTTCACTATAGTTTAACACGATCCATATTTAAAACTTATTTGTACTTTGTTTCGTTAGTTTTAGTCAAGTACAGTAATTGCGTGTTGTAAATTGAATTTTCGTGCTATTTATCAAAGTATTTCTTGAAAGTGATGTTTTTTATAACATAAATGTCTAAAGCATGTGTTGGTAAATGTTTCAAAAAAATGAACATCTTTAGAGATGCAAGCCATCCATTCGAAATGTCAGTTTATTTTTTGGGAATCAAAGCAAACTTGAACAAAATATGGATCGCCCGAAAGAGTACCAGAAGAATGGCAAACTAGCGTGAAATACCCCATACATTAAAAAGGGAGACAAATTTAAATGTGAAAATAACCATTTCATTTTCACAACAATTTTGTTGCGAACCTGGCAGGTGAAGCGAGCGGAAGCTCCATCGTGAACAGCTGCCACGCCGAGACTAAGCATCACAGAGAATGCAGCATGGTGGGCATTTGGCATGGGAGAACCAGGCTACACGCCAGTGTTTCCGGATCGCCCTTAAAATCGTTCTTCGCGACCGCAGCACCTTGGAAACCTTATTTTACGGAAAGCCCTCGTATCTTTCCATGAAAATATGTCATTTTTATTGTTTTTACATCCACAGTCGTTTATCAATTGAAGTAAATTTTCATGATGTTTTTTAATAAGGCTGTTAGCGTTTGACTTGCATCCGTTTGCTTCTCGAGTGCAGACATTAACTCACCCATAGCACGGGGTACTCCTGGGCATACTGTACAGAGCAGTCCAGTTCCACAGTTCCTCCAATGTCTTTGATCTGCTCCTGCGTGATGTGCGATATCGTCGGCGTCCTCTGACACAGACCTAAAGACAATTTCACCACTAATTAGAAATATCATAAAATAAAAAAGCAATTTCTCTTTCCCAGAACTTCCTCTCCTTTCTTTCCCTAAAAAGACCTACCACACAGCATCTACCTACTCGTCTCAGAACAGGAATCCCTAGTGAGGATGACTGTGTACAAAAATGTATTTATTATCACAAGTTCAATTCCTCTACTGGCTGAATCCTTCACCATTACACACAACATATTATGCTTACAATTTACGAAAACATCCGGTTATTCATAACCCACGAATGTATGTTTTCTTTAACCCCTCAGGCTAATTTGTTCGGTTTTCGGAAAAACTCATATAGGTCTGAGAGAACTTGTTGGATCTCCCTTATTATCATGGTTAGAAATATGATCTAAACGGTGTTAGAAAGAGAAAACACCACGCTTTATATTTCAATCTAAAAGTTAACCACAAAATAAGTAAAATGTACACCTTTATAAAACCAAAGTTTCGGATCGCAATTTGAAAAAAATTTATGAAATTTCGGGAATTTTTTATTAATTATTTTTACATCTTTGACAAAAAAGTGAGTTGAAATAATGTTTATGACCCATACATTTAATAAAATATGTATGTGTTTATATATTGTTTCGTTACCGGTAATTTTAGTTTAAAAAAACGTGAGATGAGATATTTTTAAAACTTTTTATGTTTGCGTGCAAAATTTTTTTACCTAACAAATTAAATATTCATTTCGATTTATAAAATTATAAAGTGTAATTCATCACCTTTCAAAAATCGTTTATAGTTTCCGGATATGTTCAGGAATATTCCATTTATTTGGATTTTATTGCGAAGCGGAAATATTTTGACCCTCTGATAAAATGTTCCAGGCCTGAGGGGTTAAAAAATATAGAATCATAACCGCATTGTTAATTTTTTTTTTGTCAATGACAAATCAAGGAATAATGACTGATGGTAGCGCCTAGTAAATATTTCACTATCTGTTAGTCATATGAATTGTATACAATGAAAAGGAACAGAGATAAGCAGTGTTATGGTAGAATAACTTTATTGTTATTCAATTTCACATTATAGTCCTGTGACTCAGGGAGGATTTTTCATTCAAGGTTTGGTGTATCAATCTAACCAATTAAATTACTATCAACATTGATATGATTGTGGTAAGAGGGTTTGAGTCATAAGCCAAATATGCCAAACACGCTCCAAAATTGCGCCACTTCACTTGGAAAAGGTTCTAAATGACTTTTTTTTTTCAAAATGATCTTTGAATGCAAAAGCATTTATTTTGCTCATTTCTGTAACCAAAATAATTTTCAGAAACATTTGTGATGTATTTCCGTTGATACTTGCAATTCTAAAATCAAGCGCCATTTATTTTACAAGGTTCTAACATCACGATTACATTGAGCGAGTTTACAAGCTACTGGCCGGTAAGTTTAAAAGTGGGTGAATCGGAGAGTGAGATTGTCATGATGACACACAAAACTGTCTACTCGCTCAGTAGCGACAGTAGCAGCTAAAATAACAACTCTCGCGCGAACCAATTTGTAGAAAACTTGAGCTCGCAGCTAGAGCCACACGCTAGCCAGTAGCGAGAATAACGACTCCTGCGAGAACTAATTCTGACAGTTACAAAATCAGCTGTTCGTGGGCCGCCATCTTGAGGCATATGCTGGCGAGTAGCGAGCAAAGTTGACCACTTTTAAATTTTTTTCATAGATTGTCCACAATCAGCTAGTTAGATAGTAAGGGGCCATCCATAAATTACGTCACATCTTAAGGGGGGGGAGGGGTGTAGAGAAGTGTGACAAGGGGTATGGGGGGTCATCAGCTCTGTGACGTCACATGTAAAAATCTGAATTTTGATTATTTTTAGATGTAAAATTGCAAAATATGTAACGTCACAGTAGGGGGGAGGGGGTCTCACAAATGTGATGATGTGTGACAGGGACGGGGGGAGGGGGGGTCAAAAAATCATGAAATTCGTGTGACGTAATTTATGGATGGCCTCTATGACACTGAGCGAGTTTACTAACAGATAGTAAATTTCCCAGACAATAGCTTGTAAACTCGCTCAATGTCATCGAGGCTTTACACTCGATTTTGATTATATCCAACGGTTGATCATTGTTTGAGGCACATTACATTTTGTCACTTTGGTCGGATTGGGTTCTAACTTTGCCGTGTGCTGAGGTTTCAAAGTTTGCAAAGATGAATTTCGTAATCCATTCAACAATTTTTGATTTGAGGTTCAATTTTGTGTAAAGTATTTTAGTTTATCAAATTAATGGAAAATATTTAAATAGGTCGTGGCCCTAGCTTGGAATTGCATTACAGAAATATAATTAGAACCTTATGCAATGAATTATTATGCCCTAGCTGGTTGCATAAATATATTTAGTATGTTCTAAAATGGCAAGTCCTATTTAAATATTTTTCGTTTAAATATGTTCAATTAAAAATACTTTATATACAAAATTCAACCGCGAAATTGGTACCTAGGTTAATAGCTTATGAAAAATCGTCTTTGCAAACTTTGGCACCTCATATCTCAGAACAAGGTTAAGTGAAGTTAAAACCCTATCCAATTGGGTAATTATTTGTACACGGTTGGCATTTGTCAAACAGGATCGATCTCTTCAAGACGGTGACCGGACAACTCGGAATGAAACCAACTCAGAACCATCTCAGATAAGTCACTTAGAGTGATAAAAATATATAGAAAAAATTGGTTAAACAGGTTACGTTAGGTTAGGGTTATCGGCTAATTTAAAATTATTTTTTTCATAGCTTTTAATGACTTTTCAAGGAGGTGTTGAGTTGACTTTATTCTCAGTTGGCATGGAACCCTTCAAGACACAGGTTCACTCCTTCATTTCCTCAAAAAGATACTCCAAAAATCTTCCCCCAAGATCCTTGAGAATTCATTTCTCCTGTGAGGGGAAAATCCTTAGCTAGATAGGTACTACATATCAAAGCATGTACCTACTCAAAAAAAGGAAGGTACCTAGGATATCAACAAAATAATTAAGGTCCAATCCACAATCAACCGATACGGTTTATAGTAATATTATGGACATCAATAAAAGCAGTTTTTTTTGTTATAAAAACGCACCCAGAGGAAGAAACGAATTACAGAAGGCAGCTATTATATTTGTGCAACCAGGTGAGACGTAAACTCACCCAACAGGTAAACCAAACACCAATTTCCCAAAATATACATGAATTGATGGAAAAACCTTTAAGACTAACTATTGTAAGTAATTTAGAAACACGTTGTGTGGAAGAAAGTATCAACAAAACAGAAAGCGTTGCAAAAAAACAACCATCATCGACGCGGGCGGGTACCCTAGGTAAGGTCGCTAGACAAAACATCAAAAATGCTTATCACATTTCAGGTGTTAACTCATTTTTAAACCCATTACATCTTAGTTAAAGAGGAAATGTGGGATTCATTCTGCATTATGAAAGGTGTAACTTGCGCAAGAACATGTTATGCCTAGATAAATGGGTGTGACACATTCGTAAGTGATAATTCATAAAAGAGCATGTAAACAAAACCGCCTTATAACTTGTAAGTCAAGTTTTTGGGTAATATGTGAATGGTACTGTAAAATTTACTTGTTATTTTCCGATTATGGACTGTATTTGATTAAATATAAAGGTTATAATAACAAATAAGCGTAATGACTCACCACAATTAAGTAAAATGCTAAATATCACAGTACTAACAAACCACACGCCCGCCATTTTAGAGGAGAATACAAAACTGTTATGTTTTCGTTTATTTCTTTCCTATTTATCATTGGAAACTAGAAACAAGCGATGCAGTATTGTAATGTGTAGGAAAATTTCCCGATAAGTGGGAAAAATTGGGATTTTAGAGTCCCGAAGAAAAAATGAATAATAAAGTGTTTTTTTTTATCCAGTTCTTACAATATTTTCGGTAAATGTGCAGTATTCAGACTCATTCTTTACACGAATGATAACTCTTATAGAATCCCAGTACTGTACCTCCCATTGGGTGTACAATTTACTTTTTCTTTTCTTAGAATGAACAATAGAGAATATATAAAATTCAAAACTAGGATTAAAAAATAACTTCTCCAATATTATGCGTAGTTGCGTAGTGTATCCAATATGTCCCCTGCGTGCAAAACTATAGACATAAAATTCCCTAGTATAAATCCACTAAGGTGACCTGTTAGGTAAGTATGATCTTATAATTATCTACATATGTAGTACACTGTTGTCTGAACACAATATTCATTAAATGTGTATTGTCATGCAGCGTCACGCTCTTTAGTGATTTAGTTTTGTGTAAATATTACTGTGCAAACAGTTTTTAGAAGTGAAACTACTATAGCACGGCTGTGATTTGGATTTCGGATGAAACGGAAACGACGATTACTGCACCTGCAACGCATCAACTGCGCTCACTTTTAAAGGCTCTCCTATTGGTTGAAATATGAAACGGAAACTACGCGAGGTCTGCGCTCATTGGTCGCTTTGATTTTGACCTCACTTTTCAAGTATCGGTTGAGATTGTTTCGGTAAAGTTTCGCTTCTATCGCGTGTAAACTGCACTCGATTTTTTTTTCTTGTTATTGAATGATAAGTTGGTGGATGAAATTAATATAATATGATTAATTTTCCATTGTCTTTTATTATTTATTGTACTGGTATTTTTACTACATTATTATTTAGGTATAATGTAATCTACAATAATCTATTTAATGTATTACGTACATTATGTTTTTGTCAAAAAAAGAACTTGTCGCTCAGAATCTTGGTATTTTCTGAAAAAAAATTGTTTCAGGGAAGGGAAAAACGAGGCATTGCAACACTGGTTCAAAGCCAAGGAAAGTAGCGAGAATTGGTTTTTAGGTTGGTAACACAAAACGCGATGTCGCGGTCACGATGTCACGATGTGTTTTGTGTATTTTTTTATGTAGAATGTAGTCATCGTTCATCATCGTAGCTCATGGTCAGAATTCACTCGAATACGTATTAAAACATTATACTTTGTTTGCGTACAGTATGCCGAGTATGCTGTATGCTATAAGTGAACCCGCCAAACGCGCGTGCCACATTAACTGGACAAGTCATTCCTACGACTCGTTCTTGTTTTCAACAGCTCGGCTATGAAATGATTTGCCGGTCTCGTTATTTCCTCTCTTCTTCAGCGTGGGTCTCTTCAAGACCAAGGTTCACTCCTTTCTTTCCTCTAAAATAACTTTCATACAGCATCTCCAAAGATGATATAGGACATGAGATAAATTATTACCATCAGGACCTTCTGTTGATACGTAATAATAATAATAATCATCGGACAATAAAATTCCATTGAAAATGAAAAAAATGTTATTTTGTAAGTATAGGGTGGATCGCGACTTGTGTTTTTTTTTAATTGGCGCCTTGAAGATGGTGAGAGATTATTTTGGTAAAGGTGGACAGATGGGAAGTTTTTTCTCAATGTCTCAATGATTTTCAGTCGCAAAACATGCAGCGGTCGGTGGAGGAGCGAGAGACGTTTATGTTTTTAGAGGCGCGCTCGATCGTCGCCGTGCAGCGGGCTTTCCGTTCGTATTTTGTATGTATTTCTGTAGCCACGATAAAATAAATATTAAGGTTTTAAAAAATTCAGGTTTTGACACATAAACCGTGTTTTTATTTTAATTTCAGAAAACATAAATGCCGCGCGCCACTCTGTATAATAAAAAGAAAAAACTATAAAACTTTTCATATATTCAAATTCAGTCAGCTTTCAAGTGGTTTCTCGGCTTTCCCCCCTTTTCGCTTAGAATAGTAAATAGTCATGAGTAAAACAACAACATCACTGTCGGAAATGTATACGATTTATGTACCAATACACACAATTCACTAAGTTTGGGTTGTTCGTATCAATTCTAATTACACGACGTGTAATATAAGTGCCTATTATTTTCATGTTAGAGTACCTAATTATTTTAAACGGGGAATCTTAGACAATAGACGAATAGGTAGTAATTTCGGGGGGGGGGGGGAAATAAATAATAAATATGTATATTTTTTAAAATTATTGCCCAGAGTAGCGAATATTTTTTACGCTGGCAATACTAACATAAGTAAAGTGTTCCATACACGGAATGACACGGAAATAACAGTAACTATCGTATTATTCTAGAGATTTTAGTGAGGGACTCTTTAGTATCCAGGTCGGTAAAACAGTAATCTGCCAGTCTGCCATCACTGAGTTTGACGTTATTCACGTTATGACATTTACCTACGTTATTTTTCTAGTTTGAAATATTATAACCTCTCCGAGTTTTCGTCGACTGATAAAATAGATAGAAAAGGTTACGTATTGTTTTTGGTTTTCTGTAAATTTTGTTCTTATTTATCCTGGATAAATTAGATTATCCATAAATAACGTCGCAAGTGCGTGATAGTTTTTGACACCGGTTTTAACCTGAAAGTTGCTCATAATATAAGTTGTGTAACTGTTTATATTTTTATCAACTTCACATAATATTGAAAACCGGTGGCGGTTTATCGGGGTGAAAAGTGGGGAGGCACACACGTAATGTATTTTTAGTATTATACATATTCTTATATGGTACCCCGTTTGGAAGATCAAAACAACGCAACAATATTTCTTGGCAGCAAAATAATCGGTATTCATAATATTATATAGGTACCCAATATCAATAATATTTATTTTGGTCTCTCGAACACGGTCTTGCATTTTAGCTTTTCTAATATTCACTACTGTGAAAGTATAAACTATCATAATAATGTGCATTAAACTTTAAGTGCCTCCATACATGGAGCTACTTACAAGCTACTCGAGCAACATGCGCGTAGTACGCGCATCGCTCGTTGGTACCCGCCATACAATTTTGCTGGTGTTCGTACATGGCGCTACGCGACGGAAGTCGGGTTGAAGTCAGTTGAACGCTACCAACGGTGCTGGTAGCGCGCTACGCGTTGCAGCATTCGTGTCTACTACTTTCGTTTGATGTTTGACAGAAATGGCGTCTGAACATGAAAGTAATGTTAGATTTGTTCTGGAAGTGGAAAAAAATGCGTGTTTATATAACTCTACATTATCAGAATACGCAATGAAGGATTTAGTGGAGAAGGCATAGATTAATGTTGGAAAAAAAGTCATTTGACATCGTTTGACATCGTGTTAACTCCACGGCTGCACGTGAAAAATTATCTAGTTCAGTATAATTCGGGTAGCACCGTGTACGGAAACCAGCTTTAAAAAATAGTATATCTGCAGGGTACTTGTGGTTGTGTCACAATCACGTAGTTTGTAAGTATCTCCATGAACGGAGGGCCTAAGTATCTTCATGAATGGAGAACCTAAGGCTCTTTGTACACAGAGATACTTACAAGCTACGTGACTGTGATGCAACCACAAGTCGCCTACTGATATGCTATTCTAAAACTGGTTTCAAATTATACTGATCTTAAATCATTTCCTGCAGCCGTGGAGTTAATAAGATGTCGAGTGACTTGAGCGATAAAGACATTATTGTTTATTAAATAATCCATAAGCCGCTGCATTTTTAAGCACAGATTATGGAAATCACACTTCATTTCAACAATTACTACAAGAAACAACTATTTATGTACACAAAATAGGTTATTAGGTTCTTAGTTTAGGTAAACTAAGTAATTCATGCGTATTTAGTATAAAACGAAACTTCGCAAATGTCAAATTCATACAAAAAAAAAACCGCGGCAATGGAGATGTCTATAAGGGAAATTTATAACTTTGATTGAATGAGACATCACCATTGGTAAGTTAGTTCTGCACCCAGGAAGAATCAGCCTGTGTTGGCAGCCTCGCGTGAAATTATCTGGGACACAAAATCCTACCTTGGTCAGAAAATCTGGTGCTGAAATAAAACCATTTAGAATCTTATAAGTCATCAGCAATACTGCAACAACTCTTCTGGAACTAAGGCTGCAGATACCCTGACATAAATGCTGTTGGAAACAGCCATGGGTAAAAACCTAACTCTCTCATATAGAGATATGGTAAAAATTTCTTTTGTATTTTTTCGACCGTTAGTACATAGACAATGTCCTTTGGCCCCCGTATCTGAGATCCACTCTCGAGAATGCTACTCACAAAGCTAAAGTAAAGCAGCCTTATAACTGTAATATTGGTCAACTCCTTTGAATTGTGCATAACAAAACCAAACATCTTTGTGGCTGATTTACAGATCTTTTTATCCAGTGTTGAGTTAAAACGACTTCTTGTCGTGCCCTTTCCTCTCCTAATGCAGGTTGACTGACATCAGAGCAATCTATTCTGCCATGATGTGATAACTAGGGAGTACAACATAAAACTACAAAGTTCTTACAGACCAGTGTTTTATTCCTAAAGAAGAAAACTCCCCACCCAACCCAATCTATATAGTTGCACGATGGCAACAATACAATTTGGGAGGCGGGAATGGGTACCGCCGCCCCGGGAACCTTTATTGGATAACCAACACCTCTGCCATAGGTCACCCCAAGTGGTTCGCTACGTTTGGTGATTTAGCAGGGGTGCCCGGGTTCACGGGGTGAGGTTTGTCTAGGTCGTGGAGGCGGATGACCAGGACACTGAACCCCAGATTCCTACCCAACCCTTAAACCTTTTTCCTTCCCAGAACTCTCCTTCCCTTCTTTTCCTTAAAAAAACCCTCCACACAGCATCCCCAAAGATGACATAGGCCCTGAGGAAAATTATTTTCCTCAGGGCCTCCTGTGTGGAGCTCATGTAAAAAAAAAAAAAAAAACATTGGCGTGATTTATATTAAGAGTTAATGTTGACTTTGGTAATTCCCTTTTTGTTAAATTTTCCCTACTCCACTTACTACTTACTACTCCACCAGGGATTGGTAGTTTGTCAAGTGAGAAGAGCCAATTTGTCAAAGAAACAGGATAACAAATATGGGGGAGGGGGGGGGGGGGGGGGGGGAGTTTGCTTTATGTTTTCTACATTCTTACTGTAATATTACACTTCTGCCCTTTAAAATGTTTCTATAAACACAAACATTTAAATGTTTCTATAAACAGACTTGCGCATAGATCCCTTATTAAATTAATACTAGTTTTGTGTTCGGAATGCAAAAAGATAATCGTTCGGCAGCTCCATCTCATAAGGCTGGTTGAGTGGGGGTGAAATTGCAATTGATGTCTAAAGAGCTCCAGAGAGCCGCAAATTCTGACCCCTGCACTAGACCGTTGGAGATTTCCGGGTGTTCGGTTTTCTATTCGGCCATTCATATTTATGTAACAGAGCGAAAAGGAAATATTGTCATTATACCAGTGTCGAGTGAAATCACGGTCAGGACAGGGCAATACGTCAAGAAAAATACACAATACACAACAATCTTGATGGAAATCTCTTGTTGAGGAGAAATTGTTGTAAAAAAGTTAACAAATTCTATAAAATGATTTTTTTATAACCTCTCTTACAGATGTGGCCGATAATTTGGCAAATCCTTAGAACAAGAGCTCCTTACATCACCCTGCCCTTCGCAGCGCTGGTGGGGGTCATAGGATACAGCCTGGAGAGCATGCTGTCTGATAAATACACTCCATATAAAGGTAAGCTGTTCTGCGTCTTCAACAGGGCCTGTCGCTGCCATACATAAGTCCCCCAACTGAACCCCAGCAGATATAAAAGGGATTGGAAATACAGAAAGCAGCTCGTTTAATTTAATTTGTTTTTGCATCCAGCTCCTCAATTCATTTAAATTTCAAATTTTGAAAGGAACTTTGCATACTTCAATCCACTGTCTCGAATGTGTCGTCTATACAGGGTGTATCGGCACGTACCTGACAAACTTTAACCAGCTATTCCTTAGCACATTTGGAGTAAAAAGACTTATGTGCACTTTGCTGTCCGGTAAAATTTTTTTTTATTAAAAAAAAAAAAATTTCCACACTGTCCACAGGTAGGGGTGAAATAACCGGCAACGTCGCGCTACTGTCATCTCTTTCACACGTATTTTGTCTCAAGTCCCGTATCCCGTTCGCCACCCTGTCTATTTTCAGTGGTCACGTGGTCAGTGTTGTTTTGTGAGTTCGCCTGTCGACAAGTGTTTATGTACCTACATTAGTTGTTGTTTTGTTATCTGAGTTATGAAGTTTTTATTGTTGAAATATGCCCCTCAATTATCCACCTGCCGACCAAGCAGATATTGTGCTTGTTTATGGACCTTGCAATGGGAATTCACGGAGGTTTCCTGGAAGACACGTCCCACACCATGCTACCTTTGTAGAAATGAAAGCAAATCCTGCGAACTTAAATATTCAAAATATTACAAGACTACACGCTTGCATTGATAATAATGCTCCACTAAAAAATTTCGAACAAATGCTCCAATAAAAAATATAACATAACCTACATGTTCGCATTTTCATTTATTGGTAAAATTCTCACAATGTCATTCATTTACACATCAATAATTGTCTGCCCGTTGGCATTGTTTCTTGTTTCTCGTGCTCAACAGCTGTTATTAGCAAGTGTGTCGAAATGCTTCTTCGCTGTTTCCTACACACTAAATAATAATAGTTAAAATTGAGACGAATGGTGCTCTACCATTTCGTTGTGATTTTAAAAGCGCGCCAATATGTAAGTACATTATTCAAGGAAACTTGAATAAGATGTTGCCAGATGGGTTTTTTAATCGCTGTATCTGACTTCAAACAATAATTAATTCAGTTACACGTAAAAATTATTAAAATATTTCCAAGTATTATTGAATATAATATTACAGTATATTACTCTGAACCTTCGCAATAAATTTATTTATTTGATAATTATTGATTTTAAGTTTAGTTTGTAGAAATCCATTTAAATTTTTAGAAATTTATTATTTTTAACAGTATTATTATTAAATTTATAAAAACAGTTTATTTATAAACAAGTTCTGCTAATTGTAATTATTATTACGCTTGACAGCTGTTTCGCCTTCTGATGGCATTATCAAACTGTGGTGAAGCCACTTGAAGACGACGAAAGTGAAAACTTAAATGTCTCTATTTTTATTATCCTATGGCTTGATTTCCGAGTAAATTGTCATAAATTATTATTTGCTATTCCCTATTAGTTTCCCCAATTATTGCATTGTTTAAAATTTCACTTTATGTCTTTGGTATTTCCAAATGATGACTCAGGGGTTTATTTCCGTGTAAGTATTTTGGTGTCTAATTATTAGGAATTTCATTACATTATTAATGTGTTTAGTTCAATTAAGTCAACGTTTCTAAGAATATTGTTACCATTCCATCCGTAATGCGTTATCGTAATCACAGCGGTAAAACCGATTTGTAAAATTGTTATACTTATTCTGAGTGCCTGCTTTCAATTGAAATTTATTCGCATATGTAACGGATGAGTTTATGAGTAAACCCGTTAATTAAAAGAGGAACATACCAGGACCAGTCAGTGGTTGAGTGGGCATTGCGCTTGGGTCTCACCCGGGCGTCCCGTGTTCGATTCCTCGGCTGGCTAAGTCCTCCATCACAACACAAGCAACATTTTCGGCTTTCTGTGGTGGCAGTAGGAGATTTTCAAACATTGTTAGGTTATTCGTAACCCGGGAATGTTTGTCTTTCTTTTTTAAAAAAAAAAAAATACATTTGATTATTATTTTTAATATCGATTTTTGTATCTCATAATAACAGCTACCAAAATCCGATGTACCTACACAATTACTATGTTGAATTGGGGAAAGTTGTATGCTAAGGGAAGGAGTGGAAGTGAGGAAGTACCTGGATATTCAGATCTGGTCACCAAATACGGCTAGTCATTTCAAGCAACGTTTCAATTCTGAATTATGGTCTTTCACCAGGGCGAGAGTATCTTCCACTGAAGACCTGCGGCAAAACGGCGTGGGATTAAGAATATTTTTAAAAATTTTATTTGTAATTTTTGTTAAAATTTACGATGTTTTAAATAAAATAAAATTTAATAATTATGTTAATGCCTTAGCAATCTGGCGGCAGTAATTTGGCAGATGGTCAAACCCATGCATTATTGACGTGTTTGTCAGAAACGCGTGTTGAGTTGCGATGTTGCTTTTAAACTTTGACAAAGGATAAAACGGTGGTGACATGTGGTGAAAATGTGAATAGTAAATTTTTTATTAGAAAAAATGTTACTGGACAACAAAGTGCACATAAGATTTTTTACTCCAAATGTGCTAAGGAATAGCTGGTTAAAGTTTGTCGGGTACATGCCGATACACCCTGTATAATACCATTGAATGTGACCATATGCAAACAATCTCAATCGATTGTTGATTCTTCCAAATTATTTTTTGGAGTTTCGGAATGTTTCAATTGTTAAAATATAAACGATAAACACTTGACATATTACATATTGTGCTTTTATCCTGTTGCACTTGACGTCATAATTTATTTATTTAATTATTTATACTGGGTTTTACAGATGTTCGCACTTACGTGAGAACAATCCAGTTATAAAAACTCAGTTATTACACAATTACAAAAATGTACAATTACATACAATTAAATACAGATGCGTACAATTAGAAAAACAAAAACATCACAAATAAAAATACAGAATTATATACAAACTCACTCAAGTAACACATTACAATGAGTGGCAAGTTGTCATACTCAAAATCATTACGAAAAACTAATTGTATTCCTAAAGTAATGCATCTTGACGATATTTCCGCAAACGCCAGTGAACACATAGCAAACATATTCTCTAAATATTTTTTGTCTGTTCATACCAAGTTGGAATCATTTTCTAATGATTCAATAACTGAACACAATCAAAGCAATTTGGGTAAAATACATATTAGTGCAGATGAAATAAAATGTATTTTGAGTAAAATAGAATCCAATAAAGGTCCAGGATCTTATAATATTCCTCCTTTCTTTGTCAGTTGCTGTGCAGAATCTTTATGTTTACCGCTTTTTATCATTTTTAATGCATCCCTAACCACGGGAACTTTTTCTGTGAAAAGAAGCATATGTGGTACCAGTATTAAAATCGGGAGACCAATCTTTAATAAAAAATTATAGGCCAATCAGTGTACTATCATGTTTTGCTAAGGTTTTTGAATCTCTGATATATAAAAATATTTTTTCACATTTTAAACCCCTTCTCTGCACTGTGACCAATGTAATACTATATATATTAGTAATATATAATCAATATGTTTCTTTCTGTTGAATATATGCATTTTTGACATCATCATGTAATACTTGAATTATTGTTTATTTATTTAGAATAAATAACGTGCTATGGTTACAAGCAAATTGTTTACTGTATCAATCTGCTTTTATCCATTTTCAGAGGCTGTTCAAGAGCAGAGATTGGAACGTCTGACAGAAGACGAAGCTCTGAGAGATCCTACCAATGTGAAAAAGCTCAAATACCATGAGAATGTCCTAGGAAGAAACCTATCTCCATCTTTAGCCAAGGAATCCACAACACCGGCACATCACAAAGCATAATAAATTTATTAACCTTCTCCAAGCGACTAGCGCATATTATGTGTACCGTGAAGTTAAACTAAAACTCAAGACACTGTGTCAAAATGTGCCGCGTGATAGAATAGATTGAAAAGGCCAGCATTGTAAACATTAATGATACTCTTGCATGGGTACATGACTGTTATGAAGTCAAAATTGAATTGAAAATAAAACTGCGTGTTTTTACTTGACTATTGAAATGCTCACAATCACACTGATGATGCTCGTGACACATGCTCCTCTTAACGTAACCTATCTGTGTTCCTCTTCTTTTTTGTTACGTCATTTAAACAATCTGTATATATGATCTACATAGCTCGATGTGATTGTGAACACGTCGAAACATGCACAAGCACTTTTATTTTATATTGTATTTTGCATATTTTTTTTATTGTATTTAGTATCACAGTCAAGTCCCCTGTATATTTTTTCTTCCAAAGTTATTGAACACAATCAACACCTTCCTGTATAAAGGCCTGCGCATTAATGGCCAAGACGGCTGCCGATCTTGTTAAAACAGAATTGTTTCTTGTATCATCTATGTAAATTCAATACCGCGTACGAGGCAATAATTTCGAAATTGGTTTTTGTGGCTTTTTCAGTTGAACAGCACTAACCGCATTGAATGATGCTTTCAAATTGGAAAATTGACCAACAGACTCAGTTAAAGTCGATATCATGGATGAACCATCCCCAGTATATAAGCATGCAAGAGCGTGTATAACCCTAGATAGTTTTTTGTCCTCTGGACTTACACCAACGATATAATATATGTAGATGTTTTTTTTAATAAACTGATTTTTTATCCCTGATCATCACTTATATAAAGGTCACCGGATGATGTGCATTGAAAATGGCCAAATATGAAGCCTTGCAATAAAGATACCTAAAATTGGTATAAAAAACAAGTTAACACATTGTTTGCGGGAAACGCTTAAACGCGTCTTCTGCATACTATTGGTAGAGAGCGGGAGACGCTTAAAAGCGTTTTTTGTACTTGTACACTATTACAATTGTTTATGCAAAAATATAAAAATTTGTTACAATATCATAATAAAAGATTTAAAAAAAGATAAAATACTGAAAATTTTATTTAAATTTGATCAATAGTTCAGAAGTTATAGATATTATACAGTGAGATGTAATTTTGCGCGCAAACCTAATAAAAATTGTCTGCTTTACGGCGTAGATTGATTAAAAAAAACCCCGCAAACATTGTGTTAATATAAAAAAATGTGCGAATTCGTTTTCAAAAGCTTTAAATTTCCGAACAAAATAAATGTCCATTTTTAAGGAAACAGTTTTATTTCTTATCCTAATATTTTCATAGTTAAGTATATATATTTATCTTGTGGTCTAAATCTAAATATGCATTAAAGGTTTTAAATAGTGAAAATATGCATTGATGGCTAAAATGGATCCAAATATGAATTTGCAAATGTATATAAACATCTTAAATATTTGATTTAATCACATATTGTTCAATGCTTTTTAATAGGTTCGCTGCCAACTCTGCCATTTGGTGGAGTTCAAATTTTTCGAGATACTCCGCCCTCACCAATAGGCATCTATTTAATTTTCTTTGTTCAGTGTTCGTTTGGCAACTGTGGCGACGTGGTGTTTTAACAGGTCATTTGCCGGATGTGCAAAATTTTCAAAAAGTTTTATTTTTAAATGCGATTTTAACCCTTATGTATGAAGGACGAGGTCAGAACCGCTTGGGGCATTCTTGTTCTTGACGTATGAGGTATCCTAAATACACCTAGCCACTCAGAATAATTTTTATTAAATTTGTCTATGACATCGACCCTTCATTTTTCCCGGGATTTGAGCTGTCAAGCTACGAGCGTCGTAGGTCATGAAAAAGATTGATAAATTTATCAAATAAACGCAAGGAATGTTGTTTTTGTGCGTAGTTTATTGTTCAAGGAATGTGTTTCGGTAAATATAATATATGATAGCACAAAATTAACCCACAAAATATTACGTCAAAGTCAAAACTTTGCGAAATTTACATCGTTTCCTCCTTGGCATTTGGGAGGTTTTAATGCTGGTCTTGTGCTCTAGTTGAAAATTGTTTTCAGAAATTGTTGTCTGCCGCTTTTTATTTACCAAATCTAATTTTAATGTCATAGCACTTTGAATATGGGTAACAGAACTTTTCATTCATAGTTTTCCAAGCCTTCATTGTCCAAGGCCAGTTCTGGCAGTGAACCTGTTAAAATGCTTTATTTTGCCCCGCCTCCCCCTCTTTTTGTAAAGGAAGTGTTATTTCAATAAAATAAGGCGGACTAGTAAAATTTCAAGATTTTTTAAGATTTCAACAATAGTAATTGTCTTCATAGCAATAATATAGATGTAATTAATTATTGTAATATTTTATTGTTAATGTTTTATATTATAGTATATCTTTGTCTGGCATTATCTGGAATGATGTACATTTATTTATATACACACTAGGTATTCCAAATAAAAAAAAATCAATGCTCTGTCAAAACATTTGTGTTTGTCATTTAATTATTTATGATATTGTACAAGAATTACAACAATCGGAAGCCACGGGGAGCAGTAGTTGATCAATTGGGAAGTACCTGGCTTTTGAGATCTTTGCAGATAACAAACATATCTAAAGCAATTTCAAACAATTTCAAAGAACATCTTTCAGATCAAAACATTGCTAAATGGTTTTAACCTTGTTTGGTGACTAGATCAGGACGGCCAGGTACTTCTTCACCCTCCTCTTCCCCCATCTCTTTCCCTTTCCCAAATGCAAATGCCAATGTCGAAAATCATTATAAACAAGTATTTCAACTTCCACTATGATTACACAGTAGAGGTGTACCGTTCCGCTTATTTTACATGAGTCCGATTCCAAATTAAGCCAAATGGATTCGATTCAACAGATTCGTTGGATTCACCGAATCCGGTGTAACGAAACTCGTAGTGAGGTCTCGCTGAACCCGATAAAACACCACAGAGTTTGGGAAAGATCGGATTCGTAGCTCGTAAGATTCACTTACCTAAGACACAGAATTGGAACTAATTCTTCGATTGGTGTCTTGTTGAGTTATTGATTGTAAATCATCAAACAACAATTTATTCTTAACCTCAAATTAAATGCTGTCTAAATATATGTTATGTTGTAATTATGTTTGGTTCCGGGGTCAATTTTAAGATCCACTCCACTTACCCCATCCGGATATTTTTATTGCCATATGTTAGAATTACTAAGCCGGTAAGAGTGAATCTGGAATCGTTCCCATTATATTTTGCGAAGTTGAACAGATTTATTGGACTCATTCTAGCTGGTACAATTCACTCCTAAAACACAGTCGGACACTCAGAATCAGTAGCCCTTTGTATTTTAGCGTAGGCCCTGAGAGAAATATCATTTCCTCAGAGACTCGCTGATTTGAAAGAAACTTGATATTGGTAATCTACACACAGTGTCCGGAAACTCGTAATACAAGCGGGAAATTGGTGAATCTATGTCTCATTTGGAGTCAATTTTGTGATGAATCTTTTTTTTGATTTGAGCTTTCATTTTCGAGTATATTGAGTATGGAGTTGGAATATTTTCGATCAAATTTCCGTGTGATGTAGACCAGTTTTCCACTTGTACTACGAGTTTCCTGATGCCGTGTATAAATCCTTTCGACTCCCGGACTCCAGGGAGGCCAATGAAATGGTCTTATCTGCTCAAAGAAGCACTTTGATGCGTATCCAACAAAAACATAGTTCAGCAGTATGCCTAAGGATGCTTTGTTCAGGGATTTTTAAGGAAGTATACCTCCATGTTGTAAGATGGAGGAAACACCGAAGCCAGCAAATCAATTTACAACCGAGTTGTTTAGTACAAAAATGAACTGTCCTCATGTGACAAATTTTATGTCAACTGTGTGCAAATGCTGGGCATGCATTTTGTGCCTCCTGACTACACCAGTCCCGAAAAGATCAATGACAATGATACTTGTTCTTTGGAGCTCCTTCCATTGTTTTATCAATAGAACAAGCGCTTCATTCCCATCTGTAGTAGAGTTGGGTGGGTTCTGTATTTTGGAGGCTTCCGAGTCGTGCTTCCCTTTAAAAGTACTTGAGTTCTAGAAGCAGGTCCCGGTTCCGAGTTCTTAGGTGCGGATTGGGTACTGGGTGCTATTGCGGCTACCAGAAGGGTACGGCTGGAGCCGGAGCTGGACCCCGGAGCCGGAACCCACACAAGAACTTAAACCCGGACAAGAACCCTCACGACTCGCAAGTGGTTTGGACCGCGGACACGGGAATGTCGGTAGAGGCATTCGGGTTCCGGCTCCTAGGCCGGCTTTGGGTCAGAGTACTGGACCGGGTTCTCTGGGAGTAGTCAATTTGAAAAAAGAGTAGGAGTAGAATCCACTTCCGCCAAGAACCCGAGCTCAAAAGCAGCTGAAGTTACATATCGCTAATCTGTAGCCTGGGTTCTAAAGTCTACAAAACTGTTTGTGGTGTTTGTTTGGCATGGCTCTAGCCCTGTTTATAGACCGTCTGAAAATCCAGGTACTTTTCAACTAAATTGGGGAAGCTTTAGTTTCACTCGCTGCAGACAGTTTGAACTCGTAGGACGGGTTGTTTCAAAAAATTTGATGGATTCTTCAAATATTTCATGTTAATTTTCACGTTCTGCGTAAGTTCTATTCAAGTTCTGTGATTATTTCAGTTTTGTGAAGCAGCTGTCCTATAACGATATAATAATAGAACTTGAATAGAACCTACACAGAACGTGAAAATCAACT
Organism: Glyphotaelius pellucidus; assembly: GCA_936435175.1. NCBI lineage: Eukaryota > Metazoa > Arthropoda > Insecta > Trichoptera > Limnephilidae > Glyphotaelius > Glyphotaelius pellucidus. Next base: position 13,084,546 of record OW386560.1, read on the forward strand.
TCAAATATTTGATGAATCCATCAAATTTTTTGAAACAACCCATCCTTAGTGTACTTACAAAAAAATTCCATTCGTTGCTAAATTAACGGACCGGTGATTCTTGCCGGTTTATTCCGGTTGAATCCGAGCGTTGGGCATTGTAAAATTTCTTTGCTGTGACAGAAAAAGAAAAACAAAGGTTCATGTCCTCGCTAAGCGATTAATAAAGCTTTCTCAAAGGGAACACAGATGTCAGCGGCTGTCAGGCACGCCGAGCCAGACTGGTAATTCATTAAATTGTTTGCGCTTCGTTAGAGACGTCCGGGTCTGAATAATAAAAAGAAAAAATGATCTTTCATAGGTATTAGAGCAGAGCCGGTCAAGGCAGGCGCAATTGGAGCAGGCCGCTTTGAGCGCCGACTTGCCAAGGCACCGAAGAGCCACGTTTATTTGGTGACCGGACAACTCAGAATGAAACCAACTCAGAATCATCTCAGTCAAGTCATTTAGAGTGATAAAAAAAAAAAAAAAAATATATATATATATATATTTTTTTTTTTTCTCATTTTTTTATTTATTATGAATTATAAATAGATACATGTATTTTAAAATGATTCTATATAATAATTAGTTACATAATATATATATTTGATGTACCTCCATAAATAAGCAGGGCTTGTGTGTACGGGGGGGGGGGGGGGGGGGGGGTGTTATCATAATAGTTTTATTTGGTATAACTCATTTCATATTTTCACTATAATTTTTAAGGTGTGTTTTAAATGCTTTTATGTTAGTGTTCATGTTTCTAATTTTTTCTGGTAGGGAATTAAAAAATTTGACACCGAGATATTTACGATTTTGCTGTCCTATTGTTTTTTTACATTTAAGAATTGGAAGTATTGACGTTTGTCTGAGATTTCTGTTATTTTTAAAGGGTGTTACTTTATTTATATTTAAAAAAATTAGTTAAATAAGTTACGTTAGGTTAGGGTTACCGGCTAATTTCAAATTATTTTTTCATAGCTTTTAACGACTTTTCGAGGAGGTGTCATGGAATCGGTTTATTTATGGTCACTGATAATAATAACATAACACCTAACACATCGCCGTTGAGGTTTTTACTGGCGCAAGGCGCCATTTGGCTCAGGACCGGCTTTGTAATACGACTTGCAATTTTCAATAATGCAATAACAAGAATTTCTTCATTTTTAAGTGAATTTCGTTAGGGGCTACAGAATTTTAGGGATAAAAATTCTCTTGTTGCTTCATTCGATTCCGCTATGAAATCCGTCATCCTGTAATTTCCGTTATATAGAAAATTCCCCCGTTTCGGGGCAACTCCAATCCGCCAGATATGACGGAAATCCGTCAAGCTGGCAATACTCCGAACGACTAGCTGCTTATGACTGGTTTATTTATGAGCTGCTTTCACTGGGGTAGGCAAGGGAAGGTAATTCGCCCCGACCAAATGTAAGAGCGCCCTCAGATTTCATTCAATTGTCGATTCTTTGGATAAGAGACCTCGCCTTACTGGCGCCGCCAATCATAACACCTAAATTATTTTCTTCAATATTCTAGTTCGAGGATTACTAATCCTCGGGGTGACACCGCGTTATCCGCACTGGATGCCACCCATGCTAACTACGACACTGCCAATATAACAGATAAGCCGGTAACTTGGTAAAACAAAACAATGACAAAACAGTACCTACCTATATGATTGAATCTAACTTATAAGGTGCCAATGCACACAAATCACTCCGAAAGTTTTTTTTTTTATATAAGATAGCTGCCAAACAATTTTCCCTCACCCTAGCTTCAAAATCTTTCATACAAAATCACACTAAAAGCTCGTTCACACACAGTTATAAAACTGCGAGCTTACTTTCACACGACGCTATCAAATATTTCTTTCTGTGGTAGGAGAGGGGGTCAATTGAATTAGGCAGCGGCAACGGAATGCACATTTTTTGTACTGAAATCTGTCAACTTGACTTCTGTCATCCACGGGTCTAGGCAGCTCCGTTATTACAATGACCCCCTCTCCTGTTTTCGTCGGAGAGGGGGAGACTTATCTTTTCGTATATCGCCTCTGGAGCGGTTCCGTCGTAAGAAGTGTATTGTCTATGATTGATCTGCGCTTAAAACCGCTAGGTGTGAACGGTCTGAAGGGATTGTATGGAGAGCGTTATTTGGCGTGCTATGATCTTTTATATTTGATAGCTAGTTCGTCCGGGGTATTTTAGGTTCAAGAAATGATAAAATAATAGGTTTGGTTTTCAGGTTAGGTTATGTTTTTTCTTCACTTTTCTTCAAAGTACTATTTTGTCACAGCTTTGTATTGTCGTGGTGAAACGATCGGTCCGTAGACAACAATAACAAATTAGAAATTATGTTAGCAACACCATTTTCTAAACGCACGTTGAAGCAAGCGATATAAAACGTCTGCTGGATGTGTGGTCCTCGCGAAATCTCGGCAATTTTTCAGCATTACGCGAGACATCCGTCATTGTCTTCGGGTTTAAAAGAAGATTTACATTAGTTCTAACAACGGACGCGGACGCCTGCCACATGGCGGAATCTCAACCAAAACTAGAATTAAGAACTGTCGTGGATACAGCATCATGTAATGTTAGAAATTTATAAACGTGTATTACCTGTGGTGGCATTATAATGTCTAATCACATCAGTATCACAATTAAACTATCAGTTTAAATAAGAAGATCTAGGCAATCCTCACCCCATGAATTCGGGCACCCCTGCTAAGTCACCAAATGTAGCGAACCACTTGCGATGGTCTATGGCAGAGGTGTTGGTTATCCAATAAATGGTTCCCAGGGCGGCGGTACCCATACCCGCCTCCAGTTTTCGTTTTGAACTACAGACTTTGTCCACTATTTCTTCATTGGATTTAAGCTAAATACTCCCTTTGATTAGTGAGTTATTTTTGTATTATTTACATCGTGAGAGTGAGTTAATTTTCAAGTTTTTCTTAATTTTAAGTATTCAATTTAATTAATTATCTTCTTTCCTTTTTACCACACAAGTTAATTTTGGAACTTTTTTATTACTATAACCTTTTCTTATTACATTATAAATTATATTTGGACAAATTCAGTGGCTCTCAACATTTTACAAATAGAAAAATTGAATAAAACACATACGGCCGCACGTATGCGGCGATACTCTAAATGAATCGTCCGAGTGCCGCCGCATACGTGCGGCGATACTCCTCAAAGGGTTAAGCGGTAGCCATTTTTATATTTTATATTGTGATTTTTCAATATCTTTATTGAGTTTATTGAAACTTTATTTTCGATTGTATTTTGGCATCGGTATTTTATTGTCTTGGAAAGGGCATGATTTACTTTTATGTAAACTGAAAAACAAATTTCTTACAAATGCGAAAAAATTTTTTTTTTCACTGGATCAATAAAAATTGGTTAACATAGCCTCCGTGTTTTTTTCGTGGAAATAAACGACCAACATTCGAGACAATCACCCTCTTACTATGTCAACTTTTTTCCAAACAAAAATATGAAACAATGAACGGGTGTATCACTTTAAAATATTTTGAATGCATGAACTTCGTGTGTGTATTCTTCGTAGGAATATATTTAAGCACGCTAAGAGAGATATTCACAATCGTTGTTATTCTATGCTACAAACTAGAAGCCTTAACAAGATAAGCCGAGTTACTTATTTATTGTTTTCAAGTTTAAATTGTAGAATTCCATTTTAATTTTTATTTCTTTTATTTATTCAATAATATTATTATTTAATTTATAAAAACAGTTTATTTATAAACAAGTTCTGCTACGTAATTATTATTACGCTTGGCAGCTGTTTCGCCTTCTGAAGGCATTATCAGACTGTGTTTGTACCACTTATAGACGGTGTATTTATATTATTTCTAAAAAAATGTATTTATAAAAAAAAATATTGCTTTTATTTTTATGATCAAGTGAAGTGAGTATAATTACTGAAATTTTTAATGGTTATTATCCTTTTAAAGTTTCCCCACTTCAACAAAAAGATCTAGTTAGCTGTTGATACCTTTCCAACAGATCAAAATGTCGCCAACACAACACACATAGTAAGTTGTGTATTTGCTGAAGACTGAGTCTATAATTTGATTTTCAATATAGACCATGAATATTTCCGCAAGAACTGGACTCACCGGCGACCCCATAGGCAAGCCGTCGTTTTGTTGATAGAATTTAATGTGAAATATAAAGTAGTTGGTTTCCACACATATTTTAAATAGATTAAATAAGTTTTTTTTTTTTAAATTTGGGTTTATGTTAGATTTAACTAATATAGTTTAATGATTTTTAAGGCACTCTTGGATAGGGATATTACTACAAAGACTTACGACGTCTAAAGATAAAATTTGGCAGTTTTTTTTTTACAGTTAATACCGCACAAGAGTCCCAACTGCTCCTGTCTGGAGCCAGTGAGACTATGGCATCCCCAATCGAGGTATGTAGTGAGGCTGAAGGTAGTGGGGAGGGGAAGGAGACAGGGAAGAGGAAGGTGGGGAAGTACCTGGCTATTCAGATCTGGTCACTAAACACGGCTAAAACCATTTTCAAGCAACGTTTCCATTCTGAATGGTGGTCTTACACCAGGGCGATACTGATAGTATCTTCCACTCTGGAGTATCTTCCACTCTGGCAGTTGTGTGGAAGATCTAAGTTTTGAATTTTATTTTTAAGTTCCAGAGAATTTTTAACGCTATGTTTTGGAGAGAATTCAGTGAATCGTTTGGAGAGAATATTAAGTTTTTTAGTGATTATTGTTGTTGGGGCATTATATGAATATTTTCTTTATGAATTTTGGGTTTCCCGTATAGTGCAGGAGCCCTTGGATTCATTACCATTGCACTACTTCTAGCGTATTTATTAGTGAATATTGATTTGCAATTATTTATTAGGTTTCGCACGTTTACTGAAAATTTGTCCGTTAGATCCCTTTTCAAGATTTCAAATTCTTCTGGATTTAAGAATGCTTCTACTTTATTTATTTAATCGACTTTGTTTAATATAACTAAATAATTCACCTTGTCCGCCTTAGAAATTGTAAAGTTGCAATCTTTAATTTTAGTTTTAACATAATTCAAAATTTTCGCTTCTTTATTACTGTATTTATTTTAAGCGGTAAATTTAAAAGTTTTTCTCAAAATATCCGCGGTTACTTGCTTCTGTAGGCCGTTATTTTTTACTTTGGACAGAAATTTCTGTATCAATTGCAAAACTTTCAATTTGTTTTTTTAGTGACGTCTGAATTATATTTGAAGCCTTTATCTAATAAATTAACTTCTCCTGTTTCAAAAATTGTTTCTGATAGGTTAATAGTTTTTTTTGTAAAATTCGATATTTTTATTATTTTGAACTTCGTTTATTTTGACATTTTTTTTTTAGTTTCAACACGTTTCTAAATTTTCTTTTCTTGAGTTTTGAATTTATCCATACTAATATTATAAATGCGAAACTGCTCGAGTTTGTTTATGACCTTTTCACGCATAACACAATATAAAGACTTTAAAAATTCATTCACCAATAGAAAGCTAAATTATATGCGCAGACTATATTTTGTATATGATGGTAAGCTCTGGCGTAATGAAATTATAAATATTAATATATTATATTTGTTATACGTTTTCTGTCGCTAACTAAAGCAAATTTTTGCTAACGTCAGAAAAAAATCGTTTCCATGGAAACGATTGCTACTGCTTCAGAAAATTCAAATATTAGAATATGTTTTATTTTTTTGGACAAGCTTCTGTTTTGGAATAAATGTCAGTTCCTACATTAAAAATATAATTCGTAACGATTATAAAGACTGAATAAATGAACTGAATAAATAGTGTAATTTTTTATTATATTCACAAACTTTCAAATATTTAATTAAAAATAAACATCCGAAATGTTTGTAAGCGCATAAATTCCGAACGAATGAACAAAATTGGATAAGTAATTCTTTTTTTCTTTGAGCTATAGCATTATGAAATTTAGGTGGTAGGCGCGATGTTTGAAAACTGAATGTAAGGGAATGAATATATGGAATGCGGGAGGGGATGGGGGTGGGGTGGGGGGGGGGGGGAGAGATAATTGATAAGTGCAAGCGCTACAGTAATTTCCCGTAATAAAATGCGAGCGAAGCCGCGGGGAAAAGCTAGTCATATATAATTCCGCTGTTGTGTTCACGAATATCGCAATCCAGGGTATCAAATACCCATGGATGCAGCTTAAAAGATAATTCAGAATGCATCAATAGCTGTCACACGTAATAATAATTAGATAGTTTTACTTGTTAAAATAAACTATTTTTATTAATTGAATAATAATTTTATTGAATACATTTAAAAAAAGCTTAGTTAAGGCCTTCGCTCACGGAGAAACTTAAACTATTTTTATTAATTGAATAATAATTTTATTGAATACATTTAAAAAAAGCTTAGTTAAGGCCTTCGCTCACGGAGAAACTTAAACTATTTTTATTAATTGAATAATAATTTTATTGAATACATTTAAAAAAAGCTTAGTTAAGGCCTTCGCTCACGGAGAAACTTAAACTATTTTTATTAATTGAATAATAATTTTATTGAATACATTTAAAAAAAGCTTAGTTAAGGCCTTCGCTCACGGAGAAACTTAAACTATTTTTATTAATTGAATAATAATTTTATTGAATACATTTAAAAAAAGCTTAGTTAAGGCCTTCGCTCACGGAGAAACTGAAATGAAACCAGTTGTCAACGCACCAGCACTTTTGCTAATGTGGCAGTTGCTTTTCAGTTGCCTTGTTAACAGGTTGCCATGGTAGCGCTCAGAAATTTCGAATTGTGTTTACAACTAGTTTCATTTCAGTTTCTCGATTAGCGAGCTTTACATTACAAAACATTAGTTACACTGGGCAGATTTATATCTAATCTGCCACTTAAATCCAATTTTTGAAGTAAAAACTTCTTTAGCACCGTTGTGATTTGAAACTCGATGAAACGAAAAATAGCGACACTTAAAAGAGACAAGCGTGTACATCTATAGGATTTAGCCTGCGAGATAGTATAATCGGTCTCCTCTTTGTACGGTGCTTCGTAGCCTCCTACTCTTGTCTACTTTAATTTTCTGAAGGTTTCACTTCTACCGCGTGTGACTTGCACACTCTGATTTTTTTTAAAGTGAAAACTTCTTTAGCACCGATGTGATTTGAAACTCGATGAAACGAAAAAGCGACACCAAAAAGAGACAAACATAAGTACATCGAATGAGATAGAATAATCGGTCTCCTCTTTGTGCGGTGCTTCGTAGCCTCCCCACTGTTATCTACTTTATTTTTCTGAAGGTTTCACTTCTACCGCGTGTGAACTGCACACATTTAAAAAAAAGAGAATACCCCAATTGCTCCCAACCGTCTGAAGCAATTGAGAGTATGACAAACCCAGTTGGGGTTTGATATGAGGCTGAAGGTAGCGGGGAGAGGACGGTAAGGAAGTAATGTTGTGAATTTATTCACACACTGTGAAACATAACGGTTTATGTTTCCAATAAAAGCTCATCGTATAAAAGCAGTTCTACGCCAAAATGATTCAGAATTTGAAAGTGATTCGGCGCGACGTCGGCGCGACGCGACGCGCGATGTTCGTGTATAATTGAGGTGTCCAAGTCAAAACGCCACTAGAATGACACGCCTGAAGTTATGGAGCAATGAACATCTATTTAGTTAAATGTTCAACTGAACAGTGCTGAACAGTACTGAAACCGTGCCAGTTTAGTGACTCGACATTTAAGGCCTACAAATAGATGCCATTATTATAATTATAAATGCAGGATTTTATCAATTTGTTTGCCTTTTTCTGTCATTTTGGTACCACTTATTTATTCACTTCAATTGGTATAATTTTTTTATTACAGATACAAATGTACCGTTTAAAACACAGGATCTCAACCTCATTTCGCCCACCACCACTTTGAGAACATTGAGAAATTTTTTAGAGCTCCCCAATTTTTTTTTTACTTAAAATGAAGCCAGATGCAAAATCACACAAAATCATGTGCTTTTGTTTTGAAAATTTGATCGCTTAGAAATATTATAGATGCTTAATTAAATACTGCGTGTAGAACATATCGTGGCCCTTAAAAATATCGGTAATTTTTTTTATAAGTCTTTTAATAAGCCTAGAAAAAAATAAAGTAATAGGTCTATAAAAAAACAATCACACGAACATCTTTTCGGATATGGTTTTATTGTTTATTGTAGCCAATTTATGATAATCGCAAAATAAATTGATATTTGCGCCCGATATTCCCAAAATAAAATAAAATATGAATTTTTGCGTTGTTATTTTACAATACGGCCGGCAGCCGACGAATTAGGATTTTCAAAGTGACTCTTATGTCGTTCACCGAAGGACTACTGGCTTGCCACACCCTACTTTTTTTCAGAACTATCCTGGCCGGAGCAGGGAACAGACGTGTGACTCCACGTCGCTCGGTTCCGTGAAATCAATTTTAAATTTCCTTGTTATTACAATAAACAATGTGTAAAAAGGAGTTAATGAATTTTTAGGCCTTTACGAAATCAACATGTAAAAAAAAATCTCAAATAACTTTTTCAACCATTCCAAAAGCTTTTTCTCAAATATTTTTTAACTCCTCCCACAAAGGGCGTGAATTCCGATTTCGATTTTTCCCTGGATTATTGGATCCCCTTAGCACTTCCGTACCGGGCCGGGGAAACGAATTTACACTTACGAGAGTTTTACGCTGTATCTAAGTTGTTTTTTAAACCACATACTCAATATTTTGGGTAATTCTAAAAAAACTATTCGGTTATCGATCTGCATTAAAAAAATTAATATCGCATTACTAATTTTCTTAAAATTAAATAATTTCTATCAAACTTCGGCGGAGAATCTGTCCCGCCCGCCCCCTGCCTCTATATTCAGGCGTTACCCCGTTCCTATCTGCTGGACGTGTAGGGATAATTCTAAGCGATGGCAAGTAATTTCTAAGTTGTTAGTGGAAAGGACTAGATCCCGTTCGTTTACACTGCGCATCTCGTTTGCTCTTTTTACAATGCTATAATGTTTGCTTGCCGATCAAAGATCATTCCGTCTGAGTCATTTCCGATAAACAATGGAATGGACGATGTAGACGTCAATCGCCAGTCGAGATTCGGAAACAAGGAGTTATGTTGGCTATCGGCCCGCCTTCTCTGTTTTCTATGGAAAAATACGCGTCATGGTCTAAATTCATTAAAATAATAATTATGACTTTATTTATCAAACGATTTTAAAAATGACTACTGAAATACGATGAATATACTTCCCTTTAATTATTACCAAAACAAATAACAAAAAATTACGTCATTAACACCCTTTAATAAACAAAACAATTTGGGGGACCCGAGTGACCCCCCTTCGGATCATGTGTGACTTTTTTCTTTCCGGGACTAAAAGGTTTAACATTTGTCGTGAATCTGAAACAGCTATTGCCACGATACGGAATCAACACCCTTTAATAAACAAAACAATTTGGGGGACCCGAGTGACCCCCCTTCGGATCATGTGTGACTTTTTTCTTTCCGGGACTAAAAGGTTTAACATCTGTCGTGAATCTGAAACAGCTATTGCCACGATACGGAATCAACAGACATAGATAAAATACTACCCAATTCTTGGAGGATTGCAAAATTCGCGTTATTTAACAAAAATTTGTTATAACTTGGTTGCTGCAAACATATTTCTTTGCTATTTTTTTATTGACAGGCTTTTTTTGACTTCACCTGTATGTACGAAAAATTTCACGTAAAATCAAAAAATATTTTTTTTCATACCATCCAATAAGTAGATCTGAACGTAATGGAGTCTTTCAGTTCAATTTTCATCCAATTACCGAAATATGTGAATTTTCGCACACGTGATCAAAATGATTACAATAGACGAAATATGTACGAAAAATTTCACGTAAAATCAAAAAATATTTTTTTTCATACCATCCAATAAGTAGATCTGAACGTAATGGAGTCTTTCAGTTCAATTTTCATCCAATTACCGAAATATGTGAATTTTCGCACACGTGATCAAAATGATTACAATAGATACAGTAACAAAAATTAACCAATATTAAAGTTTACTTTAATATTGGTTACTGTATTAGTACGTGATTAGAGTTTTTTTTGTTTTTTGACGTGATAACGTCTTATAAATCGATGAACGCCGGCCGCATTTACGAAAAAGCACGACTCATTGTCATGCTGTCGCGCTGTCACGTTCCGCCTTAGCCGGGCGTACAAGCGAGGGCGCGGAACAAGCGTTCGGCCTAAGCGTTCAGCAAGAGCGGGGAACAAGCGATAGAGAGGCACAATCGGCCTAAGCGTTCGGCTCGTGACGTTTTCGCGTGAAATTATCGTCCGTAAACCGACTTGACAGACAACCAAATTTTTTTTAGACCATATTTTTTTTACCTGCCCACGCCCTCACTGTGCCATCTCGATGCTCCCTAATTTCTCTGGGTCTTTTACTGCCTCTCTGAAAGTCTCAAACGCCCACAAGGGGGCGTTATCGCCCACGTTGAGAACCTATGATATAGAATCACAAGTATGATACAAAAAAAATCCCACAAAGGCATCGCCAGTTTGTGGGTTTATTTGTGTTTTTCAATGCAGTTAAATTTACTTTTATGTACATGTTTAAAGAAAATGAAATAAAAATAAAATCAGTTTTTATGGAATTACATTAAAAAGACAAGTAAAAGTATAATAATTGGTCAAAAGTTAATAAAGATTAAGACCAGATATTATAGCGTGTAAATATTTGCATCACTGATATTTATCCAAGATTTTATTACATTGTTATTGGTTGGGCAATTACACAGTACACAGCTACACCTACCTACATACATCTACATACATCACTGACCCTGTGCTTGTAGTTAGTTTTGTCACATGTTCCTTCCTACCCATCCCTATATACCTGCCATTTTATATTACCCACATCAGTCATTAATCGACCCTCGCCGCCTAAACATCTCTGCATACCGCTCATATACCGCTTACCGCATATCGCAAACCGAATCCCGCATACCGCGACTAATATAGTCATATAAGTGCACAATAAACCCAGCCAGTATAGAAGCGCAGTAAGTCCTTTTCCTTTCCTTGTGCATATTATCTACTTGTGCAGTGGTCTTTCACACACATAAAATACCACCATTCGTGGACCTTCGACATACCCACAATCGCACAAAAACGCTTCAGTTATATTTGCTGTAAGATGATGTATTTTCACGTTTAATTTCTTCAACGTCACAAGTTTTCGTACACCACAAATGGTCGTGCAATCTTAAAATCATATTTATTTATTTATATAATGTAGATGTTTGATTCCTTAATTTAATTGATAAATAAAACACTTGTGTTGCTAAGTTGTGTAACGAAGAAACGACATTTATGTTTATTATATCACTTTCTTTTTATGGTTTCTTCTAACAAACTGACACTTTACAATAAAATCATATAATAACAAAACAAGTGACAATTCTCAATCTAACCGACGCCACAACAATTCTTTTTCTTTACATCTCCCCCCCTCGGGAAAGAAAATTATTGCAAAATTTTCCCATCTTCGATGTCCTCTTCTTCCAATGTTTGAACTGGAATAAGTTTTGTGATGTGGAATAGGTTTGATTCTGGTTTTTTATGACCAGTATCTATCCTGTATATGGAGTTTGAAATTTTTTCAATTATCTCATATGGTCCAATTTGCAGTTCATCCAATTTCTTCCTGTTCAGCTTGTTTCCATTTTCCACAAACACCATATCCCCTACATTAAACTCGAAGTGTTTTCGCTTTTTATCGAATAATGTTTTATTGTAGTTATGCTTCAACCAAGTATATAGGTCAATGTAGTTATGTGATCTTATTGTGTTTTCAAGTGCTATTTTCCTGTCTCTGATCCAGTCACTATTTGATTCTCGTTGTTTTAGTTCATTCGGTAAAATCGTGCTGTCCGTACCATATAAAAGGTAACTCGATGCAAAGTTAGTGACTGAGTGAATAGTCTCATTATATTTTCTTGTACATTCTTGAGCTATTGCTGTCCAGGCTCTCTCTTTTTCTTTTTCATTTATTTTACATCTTATTTTGTTAACTAAAGTTTGATTCAGCCTCTCATTTAAACCATTTGAGAATGGTGCATATACTGCTATGAAGATCATTGGTATCCGCTTGTCTTGTAAATATTTCTTGAATTCTTTTGAATTGATTCCCGGGTATTGATCGGTAAGTAGCATACCTATGCCTCCTGTTTCTGTTTTGTTAACTAGATTTACAAAATCGTTCGCAGTTTGAGTTTTTGAGGTAAGAACGAATGCATATCTTGTATAGTGATCTACCAACAAATGCAGAAATTTTTTTGTTGATCTTGTACCTCCAAATCCTCCAATTGTGTCTATAGATACTATTTCAAAAGGCTTTGTTGCCGGGCCTAAATGAGACATAACGCCAAATTTGTCTTGTCCTCTTGATTTATTTTTAATACAAATTTCACAGGTTCTGCAAACTTTTATTATGTTTTTATTTAAATTTTTGGCTACGTAATGTGTGCTTATCATCTTTTGCATTTGTCTAATTCCAATATGGCAAAGGTTTTCATGTATTTTTTTATGAGTTCCATACTAAACTCTTCTGAAAGAATAACTTTTTCTTTTTCTCTGATTTTTTGAAGTATATATGGTGTTTCTCTATTAATTTGCTTTTTTTATTTTGTATTTCTTCATTTTTATTCTGATCTTTCAAAATATCTTCCAATTTAATCATGTTTACGACTTTCAATTGTCATCTGTATTTTCATTTGATTCTAGAACTGGATTTCTGCTTAGACAGTCAGCTTCCAAATTTTGTTTTCCTGGAGCATATTTTATGTTAAAGTCATATTGTGAAAGATAATATGTTAAATCACCCAGCTCTTCATCAGTTCTAGATTTGAGATTCATGTTTTCCAGTGGTTTGTGATCTGAATAAACTGTAAATGGTTTACCTATCAACCAGTATTGCCAGTATCTCACTGCTTCTTTTATAGCTAAGCATTCTAGGTAAATTGCTTTTTTCTTTTTCTGGGCTCCATTTAGTTTTTTCGAAAAGTAAGCTACTGGTTTTTCTTTTCCATCAGATTGTGTCTGTTTTAAAATAGCTCCAACACCTTCTAGAGAAGCATCCGTGTATATATTAATTGGCAAATCTTGATCAAAAATTTCCAGGATTGGTTGTGAGCATAGTAGATTTTTTATCGTTTCAAAAGCATTTTGGCATTTATCAGTCCAAATAAACTTTTAGTTTTTCCTTAGTAAATTATGCAAAGGATCTAGTATTATTGCACTCTTCGGAATGTACTCATGATAAAAATTGATTTTTCCTAGAAATTGTCTCACATTCTTCTGTGTTTTTGGAATAGGAAAATTCTTTATTGAAGTCAAATTATCCTTTACTGGCTTGACTGAATTATTCTGAATTATATGACTCGGATATTTTACCATGTCTGATGCAAATGTGCATTTTGTAAATTTTAATCTAAAACCTTCTATTTTGATTGCTTTCAGCAGCTTCGTTAGATGATCAATGTGTTCAACAAAAGTTTTTGAAAATATAAGAATGTCATCTATGTAATTGACAGCAAATTCGTTTAGTTTATATTTTCTCAATATATTGCTTAATATCCTCTGAAAAATTACCGGAGAAGTCTTTAACCCAAAAAGCAGGCAGGTCCATTGATAATGTCCCTCCTGTGTTACAAATCCTGTTTTTTTTTGTCTTCAATCCGCAGCGGAATAGACCAAAAGGCTGAGTTTATATCCAGCGTTGAAAAAAATTTGCAATTTCTGGTCTTCGTCATTAGGTCTTCAATCAACGGAAATGGTTGAGCTTGAGGTACGACTATTTTATTTAAGTCTCTGAAATCTATGCATAATCTGGATCTTTTGTTTTCTTCTTTTTTAAATGCTAGAGTAACCGGTGCAGCAAATGGAATGTAGGACTCTTCTATCAGTTTATTGTCTAATAATTTTGCTATTTGCTCTTCTATTTCCTTTTTATCTTCTACGCTGCATCTGTAAGGCCTCTTACTACAATATTTATCTACTAATAAGTCTATCTTCGCTTCGTATCCATTAACAGTGCCAACATCATATTTACTCTTCGCAAACACTGATGCGTATTTGCCTATTAGTTCATTTATTTCTGTTTTTTGATCATTATTTAAATGATTTTTGTTATTTTAAAATCTTCTTCTTTAATATGTTCGTTAAAATTAATTCTGTGTTTTTCTATAGTGTTCTTATTTTCTGTAGAGTTTTTATCTTTTTTATTTGTATTATTCAGGCAGAGTTTCTGTGATATTTGTAAGTCTTCACTGAATAAGTTAGAAGTCTTTTATCATGTCTAATCCAATCAAAAAATCATACTTGAAATTGTGTTCATCAAAAATGTACACATCAACATTTTTCTCCAATTCCAAAATTTTTATATTTAAAGTTGTCAAACCACTCGTCTTTTTAACATCATTAATCGTTACTAAATCTGCTTCATTCAAACTGTTTCCTTTTCCTTTTAGTTTCAATAACTTAGAATTAATTAGAGAAACATTTGAACCCGAATCATAAATTCCGTATATTTTTAATTTATCATTTAGTAATAGTTTGACTTTTATTAATGGTGTTACTATTCGTTTTTTCGATTATTTTCATTTAACTCAGTCTCTATCACTGAATTGTTTACATGTTTAATGGCACTTCTCTTAAATTTTTATCCTCTTTTGTTTTGAACCAGCATGTGGCTTCAGGGTGGTAACGAGAGCCCTTATTCAATTTTTCACAAATTTTACATGGATTTTTACCTTCGTTTGTATTAAATTCTGCATTCCTAAATGTTCTCTTATTTATGAATCTCTTTTTGTTGACCAAATGTTCATACTTGTTTACTTCATTGAATAAATCCACAATATCTTGTAATCATTCTCTATCAATCTTGTTTAGTATGAATTCTGGTAGTCCGGAAGCAACAAGATCTATTAAAGTACCGGTGTCTATTGATCTTCTCATATCCAATAAAAGTTTTTCTTTTTTCATAGCATAATCCAACAGAGAACCATCTTTGTATCTAAATGAGAGTGCGTATGTGACAGGGTTCCATCCTTTGTTTGCGAATGATTCACAGAATTTGTTTTTCCATGTTGACCACTCGGAGTTCATTGTTAATTTTATAATCATGGAACTGTACCAATCTACACAAGTTTTATCCATAAACAATCTGAGTATTTCTATTTTTTTTTCATCCGTGATCACATCAAACCGTAAACATTCTTTTTCAAACACTTCGATCCACTGGCTTGCATTTGTATTTTTATTACAGAATTTTTCAATAACGAACTTCTCAGCAATGTTTTTTAAGCTCTGTTGGTTATTTCCCATTAATTTTTCAATCAATCTTTCCAGTGTACTTGTTTCTTCTTTTTGATGTACTGGGGAACTTTTTTCTTGCAATTCTTCGAGGTATTGGTCTCCAAACTGTAAATTTCCATGTTCGTCTACATATGTTTTTTCAGTTCTTCTGTCATGGTAATCCAGACTCTCCTAACCTGGTACCTTTTTCCCAAACTATTTTTCACTTTACTAAAAGCAGCAGTTTTCATTATTTCCTTGTGATGGTTGGCTGATTGTAGCGATTCTGGTATTGCGTACACTTTATCATTACTTGTGACTATTGAGGTAATGCTACAAACATTTGACTTGCCTTCACTTCCAGGTAGCAGAGTGAATTCAAACTGAAGTTTCTCCATTTTTTGGGTTTTTAACGAAAAATGTCGTTTTATAATGTAGATGTTTGATTCCTTAATTTAATTGATAAATAAAACACTTGTGTTGCTAAGTTGTGTAACGAAGAAACGACATTTATGTTTATTATATCACTTTCTTTTTATGGTTTCGTCTAACAAACTGACACTTTACAATAAAATCATATAATAACAAAACAAGTGACAATTCTCAATCTTACCGACACCACAACAATACTTTTTCTTTACATTTATTTTATCAGGTTCTCCATAAAACAGTTACACACCAGAATATTATGGGGAAGATTACAAAATTTGAAGAAAAACAAATGTATGGGGGCAGTTTCACTATCTTGTGACGTATGTCAGAAGATAATTACTGAAATCTCTGTAGGTGACATTGAAGATGTCGATGTTTAATACAGATTCATTTAGCAGTTGAATTACTCTGTTTAATGGCGCATTTTGATAGGAAGAAGTTCTCGCTTTCGGAGCATAAAAAAGTGCGTGGGATCTCCCACGAGTGTACGCGTTGGGTACATATAAGTTAATCTCCTTCAACATGGGCGGATTCAGTATAATGCCGGAGATCAGCTTAAAAAAGTGCTTACCCAAAAATATTTTCGGCGGGCTTCTAATGTGTTAAGATCAAGCATTTCTGATAAAAACAACGATGAATACAGGAATGGGTAGTATGTATATTCCCTCATATACAGGTAACGCATAAACCTGTTTTGAACTCTTTCTATTTCTAGGATATACTTTTGTTCAGAGGGAGCTCAAATAATGGAGCTATATTCCAAAACGCTGCGGACGAGTGCTTATTTAAATATAGCAGAGATTTCAGCGATTTTATTATAAGAAATCAAAAAGTCTCCATGAAAACTGACACCCCTTTTCAGTCTATTAACATTCAACACTGTCAATGCGCTAATATAAAGTCCGTGATATATGAAACCTTTTAGCGTGTTCCACAGCGAGCCAATTCGGAGTGAAGAATTGCCATCAGTAATGTCGGACATCGTGACAACTGGCGATGAACTAAGCTTTTAATTGGACGGGTATTCGTAAAATCACTAATCCTCTCACAAAACGATGATCGTGGAATGAATAACTGGACAATGAAGCAAGAAGCAATGCATTCGTGAGGTTGTGTTACATTTGCCTGTTTCATATTATCAAAGGAAGGAAAGAAAATACTGTTGCTGTTGGGAGAACAGTTATGTAGCTGCTTTATTGTCATACCCTTCCTTTCTTTCTTTTTTCTCTTTCTGTACTGAGTGTTAGATTTGACACTACTATGTTTTATATTTCATTTTGATTATCATTATTTCTGTTATCACTACAAGCATTTCCGTCTAGTAACAACTTAACATTGATTACTCATGCTGTGGACATTTCTAATTGGAGTGTTAATATCTATGTAATATACCAAGAGCAATTCTATTATTGTTGTAATTGTTAACACTCTGTAAATGTTTCAAACAATAATTAAATAATTAAATGAAGATACTATGAGCGAAACTCAATCGAAAATCTGGAAATAGAAAAATCAGAAAAATATATTTACACCTCTGGGACTCGAACCCAGGACCTCTCTGCTTTCCGGGCGAGTGCTCTTGACCACTGAGCTAAGGTGTCGATATCCAATTCGGTCACTTTTAACTGTACCATACTTCGCTTAAGAACCACCCATATTATCTTCATTTTCTTAACGCGTATTTTTATTGGCTGCCATCTTTATGTATGATTGCAAGATTCAAACCCGAACTAAATGCAATCTAGTTGGTGTCTGGATAAATTTTGATCAATTTTTATTTAATGTACGACATTTATTGACTTTTCAGCAAGTCTCTTCAAGTTTCAAGTGATTTTTCTGTTTACAGATTTTCGATTGAGTTTCGATTGAGTCTTCATTTAATTAAATATTACAATTTGAGTTTTTACTCATAAAAAAAGTTAAAATAATAATAATATTCATCTTAGACTTGCTGAAAAGTCAATAAATGTTGCACATTAAATAAAAATGGATAAAAATTTATCCAGATACCATCAATATCAGTGTGGTATGGATACCAAGCAATGTTTGTTTTTTTTTTTTATATTTTACTAGCGAGTACCCTGCATGCGTTGAATGCCACGTAAAGAAAGAAGTTGTTTCTCCCCGCGTGCCCTCTCCCACGCGTCACCGTTCCCAACCCCCCTCCCCTCCCGCGTTCCTTTTCCTCCCACGTTCCCCGTCTTCCGCCCTCCCGCTTCCCCCTGTCCCGACAAACTCCACCTACTTCGTTCCCCTCCCCCTGCCTCCTTCACTCCCTCCAGCTAAACTGTATGAAATACACACATTTTTCGAACAATTCGCTCGGCACCTACTATAATTTTTTATTAAAATTTCATAACGTCAGAGCGCACCAGTATATATACATAGAAAAGTTTCTATATACACATATGTATATAGAAACTAGATATACTTAGGTACAGGTACATATAGAAAGTGCGCACGACAACTCACCAAAGTGTCATCGCCATCAGATGAATAGTACAGGAAATAATTTCATAACGCCAGAGCTCATTTTTATATATAAAAACCATTGAGGACATGTGCACGTCTGTCCGTGTGAGAAGCATGGATTTTCCAAATTTACACCCTGCTATAGCCTATCGCTACTACGTCTCCTTTGCTATCCCTCCCTCTGCCCTCTCTCGTCTCTCACACCCCGTCATCCCTTCCCTGCGTGTCCTTTCCCATGCGTCCCGACCCCGTTCCTCTCTCGCGACCTCTTCCCCTCCCGCATTCACCTTCCACATTTTCTCCCTCCCGCAACCCCTCATCTCACGATGGTGGCGATCCCCCCTTCCTCCTCCTTAGTTTCCCTTCTTTTCCTTCGTTCCCCGCCTTCTTCTCTTCCTTGTCCCCCCTCCTGCATTCTCCATCAGTCTTCCATCACGGCACAACAACACTGGTTAAAAGAACACAAGAAATGTTCAGGAACGCATAAGGGACAAACAAAGAAACATCTTCTTATATAATAAGATTATTTTAATTTTAATAATATGTTTTACATGGTACATAATGATAATATTACATCTTAAGTTTTTACTACTCTTCCATTTGTACATAAATGTTGTTACATAAATACTGTTATCAGTTATGTGTGCTGTAGTATTTATTTTGATAATAGTATTATTTAAAAAAAGAAAGAATGTTATGGAAAACAAAGTAATTTGTAAGATTAGTTAGGTGGGAGTAGTTTTTTTTCTTTAGAATGTTTTTAAAGTGCATTTAATTTACATTTTTTACATGAATAATAGTTTTCAATGTACAAATTTAATATAAAAAGTATCAACTAAATAATAAATAATTAAAATCTATAGAGGTAATATAATAGATATAATAATATATATCAACTAAATAATTAATAATTTACGTTAAAGTATCTGCTTCTTATGAACAAATAATAAAATAGTTAATAAGGAACTCCAATGAAAAATATTATGGCTTTAAAAAAATATGTTCATAAAGACCAATATACGCTGATTCTGAATGTATAAGTTTTATTACATAATATTTAATGTAGAGTTTTAACAAAAATATTAAAAAGTCCATTTTTAAACGCGTCATTAAAACACCCTGTCAAGTTGGTATTGCTGGATTTTGGCGGCGTGACGTATCTACGTAGTAGATACGTCACGCCTACGACGTAGGCCTAAATAATTCAGTATCAAAAATAAAGTATCTCTATTAGTTCTTAAGAACTTCTCCAAACTCCTTTTTCCAAAACTACCTTTGGACAAAGACACTTCAAATACATAGCTTGCAAACTACACAATACACTACCAGCTACAATCAGACATACTGAATCCTTGACAAAATTCAAACAAGACGTAAAGAAATGGATTGTTAGTATTGGACGCCACACTACTGCAAACATCTGTAAAGTAAATCATTAATAGACAGTAAACAATTTGCATACGACCTAATCCATGTAAAATAACTTAAAAATAGAATCATGTCAAATTAATTAATCAATCCCATAAATAGATTTGACAGAATTTACTATACATCATCATTTACTGTACATCATCTCTTCCTACATTTACATAACTCTCGTTAAAGTGAACCCACACTTCCAATCACCTTTCCATTTTTATAGTATTCAATTGAATTTGTATGTTACTTAAAATATTCTTGTAATTTTAAATATGTACCTCTAAGCCTGTCTCAACACAGGTAAATCCTAGTGAGACAGGCATCAATTAAACCCTATGTAAAACCCTATGTTTATAGATTAATAAAAAATAAAAAATAAAATCTATATTATTTAAAATATTCAAAAACTCTAACTGTACAAAAAACGATATAATGCCCAGTAAAACGCTCCAATGCTGAAATTCAAAATGGCGGGAGTCGAACAGCTGATTCCAGTTCCCTACAAAATTCAATCTTCGGTTAGTCATGATGACGTCACACTAGATTCGGTGGTTTTCGGAGGATCTTGAAAAATTAAAACTTTGACATTTATTTTAACTACTATAAAAATAAATATGCAGTTATTTAAGTTAGAAGGTCATTATTCATAAAAAAAAAAAAAAAATTGAACTGGAGTTCTCTATTATGCCAATTATGAACTTTCCAGTGATGGATAGTGAATGATAAAGTGTGGCTTTGCAAGGCTATTACACATACCCGTTAGACAAACCCTGCTTGCCGTGAAAACCCTTCAAAACCTGTTCTAAGTATTAAAACATTCAAAACCTGTTCTAATCCATATGATAATAATAGCATGCAGCTTGAACTTCATACTAGTAGTACCTAATTATAAACCCTTGCATGATTGGAGAACGCGTGCCTCGTACTGAACACGGATTTGGAAAGAGAATTGACGTTACAAACCCGCGATTGGATGCCGCTTGCCTTCTATTGAACACGGGTTTGGAAGGTAAATAGCGTTACAAATCCGTGTTGGTTTCGAGGGTGACCAGACAACTCGGAATGAAACCAACTCAGAACCATCTCAGATAAGTCATTTAGAGTGATAAAAAAAATATATAAAAAAATAGTTAAATAGGTTACGTTAGGTTAGGGTTATCGGCTAATTTAAAATTATTTTTTTCATAGCGTTTAATGACTTTTCAAGGAGGTGTTGAGTTGACTTTATTCTCAGTTGGCATGGAACCGGTTTCGAGGCATGCTTGCCTCGTATTGAACACGGAAAAGGAAATACGCTGCCCGGGCAGAGAGTCTCCGGCGTTATGTGTACGAAATATATTTAAGTATGGTAAAATTTACACTCCTAAAAATTCTTATCTTCACCTATATATCCATAATACGTATCCTAATCAGAGTTACAGATATTTGAAGGGATCTCCCAACTGTGGTGTCGAGAGTAAACCTCTAAAGTTAAAACGGTATCAACTCCAAAAAGAGACAAAGTAGAAAAACTGCAACTGGGTTGTTCTTCTTTTTAACCTACATAACTTTTACCACTCTGTCGCATTTCCACCACTCTGGCACATTTTGTTTTTACTATAAATTAATTTTCTCTGGATCTCAAAGGGAAAATTGTAGCAAGGGGGAAAAGAAGGCCTAAGATGCTTATTGTGTGTGACAAACATGAGCTGCGTGTATACCTATTTCGAATGACAACCCACGTGACAAAATTAATTTACGACATAAGATTTGTAGGAGACAAGTTTTTGCGATTTAAAAAAATATTTTATTAAACATCATTAAAAACAATAATCGCTGTTACTTGATAGGTAAAACCTTTTGGAGTATAAAAACAGTTTTATATTTTATGTTGTCATATCATTTTTTTTGTGTGGCAGAAAACAACACGAGGTGGCAGAAAACAACTGTGATTTGTATGAAATACACTTCTATCACGAGGAGTTACAACTATGTAACGTAATTTTTACTACAAAAATATAAACACATATTTTTTAAAAACGCACACAGTCGTTACGTCTTTAGTACAGTAGATTTTAAAGTAATTATAAAATAATAATACTGGTAATTCTGTTGAATTTTTCTCCACTAACTGGTGGAGACAACTTTATGTAGGTTAAAAAGAAGAACGACCCTAACGTCAGAAGTGAGTATGAGAAATATAGAGTATGTGCAGAGATGAGATTGAATGAGAAGGAAATGAATGGTCTAAGCATGAAATATGGAACCACATAAAGGTGAATCTGTGTGAATCTGCTAGAGATGTGTATGGAATAAGTGCGCAAGGTAGAAAGAAAGGTAACGCACGCAAGAAAGCATGGTTATGTCTGACAGCGGCTGGCACCGCTTCTAGAAAAGAGAGAGATAGAGCGAAAGAAGTATATAAGGGATGCAAGAAAAGTAAGTGTTGGAGTGAAAGAACGAAAGAAACGCCTGGAAGAGGAAAAGGGAATAAAAATGACTAAAACATTAAACTGTTTTGGAAGGAGGTCAAAAGGTCCCGGAGTAGTCCAGAGAACGGAAGCCTGAAAGTGATAAAATCGAAAGATGGAAAAATATTAACGAATGAGGAAGAAATAAAAGAGAGATGGATGAAATATTTTGAGGAAGTCTTCGAAAGAAACATGGGTGATAGTCCATCGCCAAATCGGGTATGAACGATGACGGAGTGAATGTTATCAAAATCTATTAAAAAAATCTATTAAATGCATCAAAAATGGTAAGGCTGTTGGTTTCGCCAATATTGCTGTCGAATACTTTGAAGAAGATAGCCATATTATTTTCAAATGGTTGTGCAAACTTTTTAACCGGTATTTAGAGGAGGGTTACACGCCATTGGACTGGAGAAAGGCTGTAATCATGCCGTTATACAAAGGTAAAGGGTCATCACGTATGGAATGTGGGAATAATAGGGCTATTAGCCTGCTAAGTTCAGTCGGTAAGCTGTACGGAAGAACATTGATTGAAAGGGAAAGAATGGAAACAAAAGATAAAATAAGGGAAGTGCAAGGTGCATTTGAGTTTTTAAATTTTTTTATATAAATGCCGCACAAGAGATCCAACTGCTTCCGTCTGGAGCCAGTGAGATTATGGGCTGAAAATAGCGGGGAGGGGAAGGGGATGGGGAAGAGGAAGGTGGGAAAGTGGCTGTTCAGATCTGGTCACTTAACACGGCTAAAGCCATTTAAAGCAACGTTTCAATTGTGAATAGGTAAGACCACCATACTGAGAATATCTTCCACTCTGGAATGTGCCGCAAATATACTACATATTATTTTAAATGAATTAATTGTGAAATAACACAAATTGTTCAAATAAAATTTATTTTCCACGCCGGGATTCGACCCGCGACCATCGGATTGCGAGTCAAGAGCCTTACCGTTCGACCACGTCTTACAAGTGGATGCATAAACCAGATTTTCTCCTTGCGTATGCTCACTGAGAAGCTTCTGGCAAAAACCCAAAAACACTTCTGCGCCTTTCTAGATCTACAAAAAGCGTACAACCGAGTCGACAGGAAAAAGGTATGGAAAGTGTTGTCCAAGTATGGAGTGAAAACAAATCTCATACAGGCAATTGCGTCTCTGTACGACGGAAGCGTTGCATTGTTAGGGTGAATGGTGGATTTACGGGTTGGTTTTACATCACAAAAGGTGTTAAGCAAAGCTGCGTAATGTCACCAGATAATTCAATCTGTACATGGATAGTATGCAAGAATTGTAAGAGGTGAAGCGAGTTGAGTAATCTGAAAGTATGCTGATGATGCGGTGATGATTTCTAACACTATGGAAGATTTACAGTATCTCGAGTCTAGGATGAACGAAGTATGAATGAAGAATGAGTTAATGATGAATGTAAGTAAGTCTAAAGCCAAGGTGTTTGAAAGAGAGAGTACGAAAACAGTGTGCAATATAGTTATGAATGATGTGTACTTGGAGGAGGTGGATGAGTTTGTGTATCTGGGTAGTATGTTTACGAGAGATGGAAAGGCTGATAGAGAAATTGAAAGAAGGGTAAATGCCGGTAACTCCATTAATGGAGGACTGAATGCCATTGGCGCTAATAAAAAACTGTCAAAAGAAGCGAAGCTAGCAATCCACAATGGAGTTCAGGCATGGAACTGGCAGCGGAAGGGCTAGCAATCCACAATGGAGTTCAGGCATGGAACTGGCAGCGGAAGGATAAAAATAAACTGAATGCTGTTGAAATTAGGTCCCTTTTTCTTTTTTTTTTACATTAACTCCACACAGGAGGCCCCGAGGAAAATAATTTCCCTCAGGGCATATGTCATCTGAGATGCTGTGTGGAGGGTCATTTTGATGAGAGGAAGGAATGAATATCGGTCTTGAAGAGACCCATGTTGTAAGAAGGAGGAAACACAGAGGCTGGCAAATCGTTCCACAACCGAGCTGTTGAACACAAAAACGAGTCGAAGAAGCGACTCATTCTCGGGTGACAATTGTCAACCATGTACATATATTGGGCACGTGTTTGGCGTGTTTCCCGACTCTGCACCAGTCCCGAAGGGATCAATGACGCTAGTTCCTTGGAGCATCTTCCATTGAAATACCGGTAGAACAAGGATAGCACTCCCGAACCCGTTGCCTGTGCTCTAAAGATTGCAATCCGTCTGTTAAGCCTGCATCACACGCACCGAGTAGACGGGCCAGAGAGTGCTCTCGGTCGAGTGCTCGGTACGTGTTTTACATATGTAGGCACGTGTTTACATGTACCGAGCACTCGGCCGAGAGCACTGTCTCGCCCGTCTACTCGGTGCGTGATCCAAGCTTTAAGATGAGAGAATCTATTAAACGGTTCACTCGTTTCTTCACAGAGTCGAGGGTATTTTTCAACTATTTTGGAGCTCCAGACCAGAGGTGGCTGTCAAATTCAACCATGAGGCACACTTGTGATTTGTACAGGGTTTGCAGTTGTGTCCTATTAAAGCATCTGCGGGCCCCAAGGCGTGTGTGTGCTAAAACCATTTATGATCGTGTGGAATCTGAATCTGATCTGGATCTGAATTAAGCTTAATGAGTAAGATTAAGAAAGGGACCCTCAGATGGTTTTGGCATGTAGAGCGAATAAACGAAGAAAGTAGTGTAAGAAGAATGTATCTCGTAAATGTGAATGGTAGAAGAAGTCAGAAATCCCGAGGAAGACATGGCACCATCAAGTGAATCAGATACTTGAGTCGGGCCATGTCAAAAGTCAGAAAAATAGAAGAGCATGTGTGAGACGATGTATGAATGTGAGTGAGGCAAAGAGTGTGTGCCAAGACCGAGTTGTTTGGCAGTCCATCCTCTTTGCCTACCCCTGCGGCGTAGGCAGAGAGGACGAACCGAATTATTTGGATATCGAATTATTGTTTGCTTTTTCGTCGATGTGAAAACTTATTTTTATATTAAAAATAAGTTTTTTTATGAATATACTATAGATACATAGATACATATTGCAGTACAAATATAAAATTTCAAACAAAAAGATGTGGTTAAGGGTGTTTTTAGTGAACACTCAAGTGTAGTGATTTTATAACTCTCTAAGTCAAGTTGTACACGTTTGAATTTTTATCAATAATTGAAATTATTTTTATTACCAGCATACAAAATGTCGGGTCGTGGTCTTAATGACGAAGAAATAATTACTTTAGAAATAGATTCAGATTTTGAACTTAGTGAAAGTGACGAAGATAACAATTGCAAAGCAGCTGAAATACATGGAACTGATTCTGAACCCGAAATGAACGTAGAAGAAGTGGTTAAAACTCTGTGGACTGCCAGCCCTTTCATAACCATCATTTCCGCATCAGGTATTAATACAGAGACCAGGTTAACTGAAGACACGCCCGAACATATGTTCTTTGAACATTTTTGAATTGAACATGACAAAAATTGTTCATAAAAAAATGAATTTTATCAATATAAAATTGGGACAATCGATTGTACGGAAAAATCGAGACTTAGTAAATGGGTAGATACAGCAGTCTCAGAAATGTACGTTTTTATTGCGTTAAAATTTGCCATGACGAGAAATAAACATTTAACTATCGAGGAATATTGGAGTACGAACCCCCATAATCTTTTCCCGAATATTTGGAAAAACAATGCCTTGAGACCGATATCAGATATTTTTACAGATACTCCACTTTAGCGATAGTAATATTCAAACACCTGATGATAGATTACATAAAATACGTCTTGTTGACCATACACGAAAATTTTTTAAAACAACAATGATGCCCCATGAAATTTCTGTATTAGCGAAAGCATCATCGTTTTCAAAGGCCGTTTATTATTCAAGCAATACATTCCATATAAATGTCACAGATTTGGAATAAAAATGTTTGTGATGCGTGACGTCGTGGTGGGTTTTATTCTAGATTTCATTATATATGTTGGTTCCGGTACAGAGATAAATGATTCTCAAGGTATTGGTATTTCGGGAGGCGTTGTAATCACCCTTCTATCAGATTATTTCGATAAGGGTCCCAATTTGCGGTGCGACAACTGGTGTGCTAGCCCAAATTTATTTTAATACTTGCACGAAAAAAAAACTAATGCTTGTGGCGCTGTTTGGAAAATTAGGAAAGGCATGGCACCTTTTGATAAATTGAAGAAAAGGGAAATTCAATCAAAGCATCAATCACCATTGTTAGCTTTGAAATGGCATGACAGGCGTGAAATCCACCTACTGACCACTCTTCACGATGGTTCAGTTGGACCTTTGGGAAAAACTAATAGATTGACGGGAGAGCCCATTTTAAAACCAAAATGTGTTCTAGATCATAATAAGAACATGGGTCTAGTAGACAAAGATGTTAAGCAGCTTAAGTATGAGGAAGTCAATGAAATGGTAGAGAAAAGTCGCATTTCATATATTTGATCTCTAGAGTCCAAGCTGCCGAAATGAGGTACTTAAGAGGAGTGGCAGGGGTTACGAAATGGGATCATATAAGAAATTCGACGATCCGAGACGATCTAAACATTGAACCACTTGCCACTCACTTGGGTATGTACTAAGAATGCCTGATGACCGAATTCCGAGGAAGATACTAAGTGTGATTCCAGAAGGGAGATGTCCAGTGGGCCGCCCCAGACACAGCTGGGCGAGGCAACTCCAGAAACTCTGTGAGAAGAGAATGGGACTGCCATGGACGGAGGCCGAACAATCAGCACAAGACAGGGACGTATGGAGGAGCCTTGTCGATGCAATAGGACCTCGATCCGAATAGGGTAAGGGGATGAAGATGATGATCTGTATTTATTAATTGCACATATAATATACCAAACCGTTAAATCAAAAAAAATCTTTGGCTGATTTCCAACTTCCATATCACGAACATTTGCCGAGTACTTTACATACCTCAACCAAGAGATTACCGTGCATAATCGAAAAGTATTTCCAAACACATTTCCATTAAAGTTCCCAATTCAGAAAAAAACCTACACCCCCGTCGAAGGTGTCGTGTCTACGCCACTTCAACACTGAAGCCCAAATTGAGGAAATTACAAAATTTATGTTCGTAGAGTGCAATGTGCCGTTATGCGTTGAGAACTGTTTCAAAATTTATCATGATAAAAAAATATATATTATCAAGTGTTATTTACGGTGACGAAATAATATAAGTTTCTTTCGTCATTTATTTAAAAATCAGTGCAGTTGTTTTTATTACACGACCCTTCTGAAATGAATTTCATGAATCCAGTCAAACGAGATATCGCGCCACATTTGTAGAACTCTACACCGGTATGTTTACAAGCATGAAGTGTTGTCCTTGAAATATTAACATTTACAAATCTACTTCTTGGGCAGTTAGGACATCAATCGTGTGGATGCACGTTGAGGCTACAATAAGCCCAATTCGCCAAACGCCAG
The DNA here is from genome assembly GCA_936435175.1 of Glyphotaelius pellucidus. Lineage (NCBI taxonomy): Eukaryota > Metazoa > Arthropoda > Insecta > Trichoptera > Limnephilidae > Glyphotaelius > Glyphotaelius pellucidus. The sequence continues at coordinate 13,112,179 of OW386560.1, forward strand.
GCGCATCGTCGGCGAACTGGGCGCCCTAATGAATGAGCACAATGAATTGTTGAAATTCTTCAAATCACCAACAAATATTGTCATCAATTCTGATAAAACGGCAGTCGTTGCCAGGTGACTTGGTATACAAATCGATCGATTCAGTTTGCGATGCCAACGAAGCTGTACATTATCCAACAGAGTTTTTGAACTCACTGGATTTGCCAGGCATGTCACTACATCTTCTACGACTAAAAGTTGAATCTCCGGTTATTTTAATTCGGAACTCACCACGGCTGTGTAATGACACGCGATTGGTCATTAAAAAATTGATGAAAAACATTATCGAAGCCACCATTTTGAATGGCAAATTCAGAGCTGAAAATGTTTTGCTGCAACGAATTCCAATGATTCCCACAGACGTGCCAATTGAATTCTAACGCGTTCAATTTCCTATTAGATTGGCATTCGCGATGACAACCAATTAGTCGCAAGCAAAATGATGTCTGTTTGCGGCTTAGATTTGGGCACACCATGTTTTTCACAGGGAAAATTATATGTGGCATGTTCTCGAGTGGGCAAATCATCAAGCTTATTTGTGTTGGCTAAAGACGGACTGACAAAAAGTATCATGCACTCAATTGCTCTTCGAAATTAATAATGATTTTCTTTATTTCATTTTCCTACTATATGATAAAAAAACATGGGTCTCATAGTAAACCAGCAGAAGACCAAATACATGGCTCTAGAATGCACCCAACAAACCCCAACTCTCTCATGTGAAAGCCAAATTTTTGAAGCGGTACCAAGATTCATATATATAGGCTCCCTGATAACAAACGACAATAACACTACAGAGGACATCCAGAAGCGCATAGTGAACGCAAATCGCTGTTATTTCCGCCTACAAAACCAAATAAAATCCAGACTGCTGTCCAGAAACACGAATATATTAGTGTACAAAACACTATCAGACTAGTACTCACATGTAGTAGTATGTAACTGAGACGTGGGTACTAACTAAGAGGAATGAGCGAGCACTGGACGTTTTTGAAACAATCGAATTTTGAGGCGCATCTTGGGACCGGTTCTAGAAAATGGATTTTGGCGCAGACGTTACAACAATGAGCTGTATACTATGTTTAAGGAGCTAAAGTTCACAAAAATTATAAAACTGGGAAGACTTCGGTGACTGACACCCGTATTCAGAGTCGATACTTTAGTTCAAGGAGTCTTCCTTTCCTTTAAAGAACGTAGTTTTGTATTCAAAGACACTACTAAGGTCGGTGTGACGTCACTTAATAAGGAAGCTACCTTCCTTAAGATTTCTAAAATATTTGTATTCAGAGACAGCTCTACGAAAGTCTCTACGGAACTGCGCATGCGCACTATTGCATCCTTTGAATTAGAACTGTCAAAACTCAAGGTTGGTGAGAGGGGTACCTTTGCCTTTCAAAGTAGGTGTTTTGTTCCCAATTGTTGGTGTTGAAGACGTAAAACAGTAGAGATGGAAATGTTTAAAAATTTCGTGGAAATGGTTAACAATTTTTTGAACTTCGTCACTCATAACACACGATTTTAACAGCCCAAGGTTCGTAGAAAATGCTTTTAACACGCATTTTCTACGAAGCTTGCGACAACCAATTTAAAGAACGATGTCGTCTAGAAAAGATAACAGCGATGCATCTAGTAATTCCTCTCTTATTTCCATTTTACGCTTAAATAAGTAATATGGCGGGATATTTGCATGTAAGTAGTTTAAACACATTGTTTTTCATTAGGCAATTGACAATCTCGAATTTATTGTCGAAATGCGATGCGAAACGAATGAACCAACGGAGCATCAACGGAGCAATACGCAGACTTTTGACAGGCCGGTGTTGTTTTTAACTTTTGAGTTTTTGAATTTTGAATTTTAAACACACAGCTTGTCACAAAACGGGGTATGTTGTTCCAATAGAAGCGGGACATCGTCAATTTTCGGATGACGTCACAATATTTTTTCGGCGTAGACATAAGGTCTCTACCTTAGTAAAGGAAGCTCAAAGTGTGGACTCTGCATAGAGGCGTTAAAGGTAAGGACGGTTCTTTCCTTTACTAAGGTAAGGTCGAGCCTTTACTTAGACAAAATTTAAGTATTGACTCTGAATACGGGTGTGAGTCATGTGGAGAGGATGATCGAGCATCAAGCACCAAAGTCCCTGGTGAACTCAAGACCGATAGGGCGAAGGAGCCTGGGAAGGCCAAAAGACGGAGCGACAACGTCCCCTTGGAGCTTCTAAACTGGAGAGAACTGGCACAAGATGAGTGGAGGAAGACTCTTGAGGAGGCCAAGACCCACCAGGGGTTGTAGAGCCAAGAGTGATGATGATGATGACTACAGGATAAAAATGTATTACTTTTTTTCACTTTACATTTAAGACATTTGACTTTTTTTCACTTTACTTTTAAGAGGTCAAACAATGAATATGTCTATTCCGTTAATTGTATTTGTTATGTTATGGGTGTTGCGCTACCTCCATATTTAGCCAACGTTTCGGACAGCGTTACAGTGTCCATTATCATCGAGGGATTTTCATATAATTTACGTTTCGGCGTGGGGAATGCATAGGTAGATTAACACCCGTATTTTTTTTTTTTTTCGTATATTTCTTTCGAATCGGACTGAAGTATAAACGATAGAAACATAAGAAACATATTCACATAAAATATTCAAGAAACATCAAAGAAATACTCTTTTGTGTACCCCTTATTATACATATAAAGTTCACTTGTCTAAGATTAAGAAAACATGACATTTCTATAAGTTCACGAGAACTATTACTGGACGTGGAATTTGTGCGAGTATTATTGTAGTTAATATCCCAATGAACAGAAGGTTGATTAAAGTCACCTATAATGATAAATTTAGCGTCCGGATATTTTCTTCGCAATATTTCTACTCCTTGACAGTAACCAGTATAAAGCTGGACATAAGATGAGGGTGGAATGTACGCACAACCAACTATAATTTTTCCACTTTTGTTTATCACTAAAAATAGTTGTTCCACGTTGATATTTATATTTGCACGTTTGAAATTTCTCGAAATTAATTAAGTATTAATAGAAATTAGACAACCACTACTGTTATCGCGGTCCATTCGACAGGTGTCATTTTTTTCATCTTTTTTCTTCTCGCCAGTTCTCCTATTCACTATTTCCCATTAAAGGAGTAGACTTCGACAACTTGGTTTGTTTTGAATCTGCTTGGAGTCATCGTTATTGCTTTTAGCGGCCCTGAAAGAACAATATTTAATTTTTATAAAATTATATATATTTTAAAAGATAAACATGCCCAGGTTACATAATTTGATTTCCTTCTACTACAATACAAATGGTTTGAAAATGTTGCAATTATGGGGGACTATACTAGCAGGGGGTTGCTAGGAGGTTTGGGTTGAACCTGGGATGAAAGTTGCAAAAGCATTTTGTAAATTCTACTCAAAAGTAAATTTCTTAAATATTATTTATTTACACTAACTATGGAAAATTCAATCACTGATCAAAGTGAGGGATAACTTTCACAACCCCTTTTTATTTAAATTCTGAAAATTTTTAAGAGAAAACCCTATCCCCGATAAATTTTTAAGGATAGGTATTTTACCAAACTGTTGCTGTCACTATGGCTCGTCCTCCATCGAATACCGGGGTTGCTGGAGGTTTGGGTTGAACCTGGGATGAAAGTTGCAAAAGCATTTTGTAAATTCCACTCAAAAGTAAATTTCTTAAATATTATTTATTTACACTAACTATGGAAAATTCAATCACTGATCAAAGTGAGGGATAACTTTCACAACCCCTTTTTATTGAAAATTAAAAAAATCAACCATAATAAAATTATCAAAATTAATCATTTTCAACCTCTTTGAAAATTACTTGAGCAACAGGTGCATGAAAATAAAGCTATTAAACACCTTAAGTAAAAAAGAAGAATTTTAGCAGGCGTTCCTCAAGGTTCCATATTAGGTCATATTCTATATATCATTTATGTATCTTTTATTAAGTACATTTTTAAACATATAAAATACTTCGTATACGCGGATGGTACTGCATTTGTTATTTCACGCAGTGATTTGCAATTATGTATGGAACTCTTAAAGAAAGATTACATTGAACTTTTGAAATGGTCTCATGACTCTGGTTTACTCATAAATGCAAAAAAACTAAATTGTTACATATAAGATCACCCAATGCCAAGGCAAATATTATTACACCTGAAATAAAAACACATACTTCAGATTGCTTACACGTCGGTATCTCTGCTTTGTGTACATGTGAAAATGTTGAACCAGTCAAAGAATATGTTTATTTAGGTGTAATTATTGATTGCTTTTTCAAATGGGATTTACAAATAAATAAAGTCTGTGAACGACTCAGATCTGTTGTTAGCAGATTATATAAATTAAAATTTTATATTCCAATTTGCACACTTCGAATAATTTATTTATCATTAGCTGAATCTATTATAAGATATGGAATTACAGCTTGGGAACTTTCCTGTAAAACAAATGTAAATCGTATTCAATCAGTTCAAAATTCATTAGTTAAATTATTAGCTCATAAAAGTTTATATGAACAAAGGCATAATTTTTTATTTTTTTTATTTTATTTATTTCTATACATTACAGTATTTACCTTTATAATTTTATTATGTTGGGTGTAAGGTAGGTTTGTGAAGGTGAAACTGTGGATAGGTATTGTTGTATGTTTCGTGAACACCTCACTAGGAGAACCTGTGCTGAGGTGTTTACGTGTTTATTTATGTTTATGTGTGACAAGTATTTATGTGTTGTAATATAAAGTTTTATATGTATTTTTTTTCAAATTTTAACAGTTATTGTACATTGGTTATATAGAAGAGAAAAAAAAAGTATTTAAATATATTAGAGGAATATAAAAAAAAATTATATATATATAAACATACACATACATACATACACATCCATATAAATACATGTACCTGCACACATGCATATGAATATATATATACATACGTATACATCCGCATACACATTCACATACACATATATATATGTACACACATATATAAATTGTAAGTGTATGTATAGTTATTGGATACTTGAAAAACTACTTAATTTTTAGGTTTATTTAATTTTATACTTTTTATAGTTTTGTTATGTTTGGTTGGGAATAATAATGTTTTGTATAAAGTTAATATCTTGATTTTTAATCCAGTCAGTGATATGTTTTTTATGAATGTTTGTAGATGTATTTGCAGATAGTATTTGTTTCAAAGTAATGGGCATGCAATTAAAAAGTTTGGTTGCATAATACTGAAAGTGTCTTTGTCCATGTGTGGTGTGGGTTATCGGTATGTTCAGTGTTTTATTTGTTGAGGACCTGGTTTTTGTTATGGTTTTTGGTTGAATTGGAATGTGTTGTTTGTTTTGGACAAGGTATATTATAGCAGATTTGGCATAAAGTTGTCTTATTGACATGACTTCTAATGCTTTGTAGATTTCGCTAGAATCTGTGTGAAATGGTACTTGCAGGATGAGTTTAATTATTGCTTTTTGTATTTTTTGAATTGGGTCAATTGCTATGTTTGTAGCACTTCCCCAAGCTAGTATTCCATATGTGGCAATGGATTGACAAAGTGCAAAATAGATCGATCTTAGTATTATTAGTGGGAAGATGTTTTTAACGTACTTTATTAGGTGCATTACTCGTTTCAGTTTATTTGTGATGAAATTAATGTGGTCAGTCCAGCGTAAGTGTGAATCAATAATAACCCCCAGGTATTTTGTATGTTTTACCCTTTCTATATGTTCGCACTGGCAGTTGGATAAAGTACAGTCATGTAGAATCAAGCCTATGTTTGATGGAGGTTGACCTCTTTGTGTAATACTATAATGTTCCGTACTTTTACCAAAATCTCAAAATTCTCTCAGTAAGAACAATTCTGTGGTATAAAATTACATTTCCGCATATGAATAGCCCCATATACAAAAATAAACTGGACCACACTTACAATACTCGTTTTACGTTAAATGAAGGACTAATTGTACCTAAGCATTTAAACAAACATGGACAAAGAACGCTGGACTATATGATACCTAATTGCTTAAATATGTTACCTGCCGAAATTAAAAAATGTACAAATGGTAAAACAAATATTTTGTTGAGAAATTGGCTTGCCGAAAGAAATAACTTATATTAGACTAACACAAAAATTGTAAAATAAGTTTATATATATCTCCAAAGTAAAAGTACCCATCGACAAACTGCTAAAAAGTAGTTTATTGGGACTTTTCTTTTTTCTGTATAATATTTTATGTCATATTGTATTACTTTGTATTTATAATAAATAAATTAAACCTTGAAAAAAAAAAAAAAATTAAATTCTGAAAATTTAATTTTTAAGAGAAGACCCTATCCCCGATAATTTTTTAAGGATAGGTATTTTACCAAACTGTTTCAGTCATTGTAGCAATTACTTCATCGAATACCGGGAGAAAGGGACCGCACCTAAAAAAATAAAAAACACATTTTATTAGGCATTCACCTTTGTGTTGTTTCATATAAAAATAATTAATAAAAAATTCAAATTTTTGTCAAATTGCGATACTCTGAAACTTTGAAAACATTTTAATTATTTTGTGGTTAACTTTTAGATTTGAATATAAAGAGTGGTGTTTTCTCATTTTATCACCGCTTAGATAATATTTATACCTATGATACTATTTAGTTGTTAGAATATGGGAATGTAAATACAATTATCTTAAATTTTTTACGAGAAAAACTGTCTTTTTATAACTTTTGAAGGTTATTCCCATCAACGTAATATATCATTGAAGAAGAAGATAATACTTTTAAATCTAAATGAAAATATGAAAGAAAACAAGACACAGAAAAACAGAAAAAGACAATGGTCGCAACTGGGACTCGAACCCAGACCTCTCGTCTAACCGGGACGTGCGCGTTTTCCAATTTCGCTATTGCCACCTTCTGTCAAACCGTCATATTTGTCAATCTCATATTTCAAATATTTAGAATCAACAATATTATTTTCAACTAGTTCTTTTTCCATATTATAGGCAACTACTCTTTTTATTGGAAACAACGTTAACAAATTACGTTGATGGGAATAACCTTCAAAAGTTATAAAAAGAGTTTTTCTCGTAAAAAATTGAATATTCATTAAGACTTTCATAAAGTCAATAGTTCCATATGGATAAATTCGGATACATTTATCCGAGACGCTATTCAGGTTACAAACCAATTCTTAGAATGATTGTTTCCAATAAAAAGAGTAGTTGCCTATAATATGGAAAAAGAACTAGTTGAAAATAATATTGTTGATTCTAAATATTTGAAATATGAGATTGACAAATATGACGGTTTGACAGAAGGTGGCAATAGCGAAATTGGAAAACGCGCACGTCCCGGTTAGACGAGAGGTCTGGGTTCGAGTCCCAGTTGCGACCATTGTCTTTTTCTGTTTTTCTGTGTCTTGTTTTCTTTCATATTTTCATTTAGATTTAAAAGTATTATCTTCTTCTTCAATTATACAATTATCTTAGGTTGGCTATAAGGTATCTATAAACTTTTTTTGGTTGGTAATACTGTTTAAACTCTTTGTCTATTACTAAGCATAGTGTGTACGTTTGCAAGGAGAAATAAAGATATTTATGCATAAAACTGGAAGCTTCAATTGAAATAATCGTAGGTTATGGGCCCAGAGTCGCTAATCTGTTGATAAAGTTAAAGTACGCAAAGTAAAATCAAAGGTAGTGAATATCAGCGAAAAGTGAGGTTAGGTTTGTGCGATAGCAAATCGAGTAGACAGTTCATACGATATGGATTTTCGTTTCAAATGCGAGGTCGCAAGTGTTGCTAAAATTATGAAAAATGACCTATACGAGTGGCATGAGAAATTCGCACATCAAAACTTTGATTACGCGAAGAAAGCGTGGCAGAAAAAGAACATCGAGGTAAAACAAACTGACCTACCCCAAAAAGTTGCTTGAAAGAAAGATGCACCGGCCACCATTTAAGAGAAGTGAGCGTATGAGCACAAAAATATGTGAAATAATACATGGCGATATTTGTGGACCAATGGAAGAAAAATCATTTGGCGGGTCGAGATAAATAATTAATAATTTTGTCGTTCTAAAGAATGACTATTCTAACATTAGAAGTGTGTATTTCGTTGAAGCAAAAGACGAGATTAAGCGCTGTTTGGAGGATTTTACAAATAAAGCCAAATATACTACTGGAAACAAAGTCAAGATATTTCGGAGTGACAATGGGCTAGAATTCATAAATAGAGAAGTAAAGGAAATATGTTCTAAGCATGGGATAACACATCAGACTACTGTATCCTATACTTCCGAACAAAATGGGAAAGCTGAAAGAGAAAATAAAACGTACCGCCGCTTTTGTCTTGAATAGAACGGGGAAAGGTAAAGAAGGAAAATCTCCATATGAAATATGGACTTAATAATATACTGTAGCTTTGATGTTCATTAACTGAAAGTGTTTAGTTCACCATGCACACATCCCAAAAGAGAAAAGAAGGAAATGGGATAAGAAGGGTGAGAAGGGTTTGATGATAAGTTGCGCTGAAAACGTCAAAGGCTATAGAATTTATTTCCCTAAGAAGAAAAACAGCATAGATGTGAAGAGGGATGTCATTTACTTAAGTCAAGAGGAAACAGAAGAAAAAAAAGTTGTGTAGGATATGAATACTCAACGTTTGTTGGGGTAAGAAGAAAGAGTGGAAGAGCAAAAGGTTGCTGAATGTGAGGAAACTCAAGTTACCCAAAACGACAGTCATACAAATCTCAGTGTAAACAGTCCTTCATGTGAAAGTGAAAGCCAAAGTGAATATGAGCCATGTAGTGATGAACTATAAGTCATATGGACGATCAACCAATCAAAAACACAACATAATGGTGATAAAAATTACAATCTCGTATTATTCGATGTAGGTCTAGAAAAGGGCAATGCAGAATATCTTTAATTACAATGAAAATAAAAAGTAAGCAGAAAACAGGTAACACAAAATATAAGAGTTAAAAAAAAATAGGTAATACAGAATGCAAGAATTAATAAAATATAGGTAATACAGAATGTAAGAATTAACAAAATAAAGGTAATACAAAATGTAAGAATAAACAAAATATAGGTAACACAAAATAAAGGTAATACAGAATGTAAGAATTAACAAAATATAGGTAATACAGAATGTAAACTCCTTACCAACATGGCTTTTCTTCAAATAAATCTACATTAACTAATTTACTAATATAGGAAAACTTCATCTCTAAATCTTTAGCAAACAGATGCCAGGTAGACTTAATAAACACTGACAAGGTGTGTCACAAAATATTAATCAACAAATTAGCGACACTTGGAGTTTATGGTAGTTTATTAAATTGCTTTGTTAGTTATTTGTCCAAAAGAAGTCTTAATGCGAAAATAAATGGCACAAATTCTTACAAATTTATAGCAATAAGTGGAGTGCCGCAAGGGTCCCATTTAGGGTCCATCTTGTTTATTATATTTATAAATGATATTGTTGAAATATTTATTAACATAAACGTATTACTTTTTGCTGATGATATGAAACTTTATAAAGATATTAATAACATAAATGATTGCATTATATTACAAAAAAATTTGACTAATCTTTTTGAATGGTGCTCTATCAACAAACTAGCATTGAATACATTGACCTAGTATACCCTAGACAAGCCGTCTCATAGTAAAAATCGGAAAAAAAACAACCCCAAGTATTAGTAATTTCGCAATACAACTCTCCTTCGAATTCCGCCGTCTTGCATGCGAATTCTCGGCAATATAAAACTGAGCACCGACTAATCCCATTGTGTGATTTGTCGAACTAACACTTCAATAGGTGATCACGTTTTGCATGCGTGACGTTTCGACAAGCTGTGTTAGAAGAAATGGTTTTCAAAGTGGGGATCGCGAGACATTCATAAATTTAATTAGACAAAAATATTTTTTTACTTTATTATGACAAGCGATTTAATTTCGGGGGCGAGTATGGGTACCGCCGCCTCGGGAACCATTTATTGGATAACCAACGCCTCTGCCATAGGTCACCCCAAATGGTTCGCTACGTTTGGTGACTATGCAGGGGTGCCCGGGTTCATGGATTAAGGTTTGTCCGAGTCTTGGCGGCGGATGCGTCTGATAATTTTTAAATTTTATTTTTCTGATGAACCGTATGGCTCGTTGTCAACCACCAAGCAGCAATTTCGTCGAAGTGTCCTGTTGAAAGCGGTGTACACTGCAAACCATACTTTAGATTCGTGTACAAAAACTTGTACACAGTCCCGTATATGTATATATTGATCATGAGTTTTAAAATAAAAAAAATCCATTCATCGTTTGCTTGAAAATAATTACGAAAAATTGACCCTTTTACAGCCCACGCACCGTGGGCTGCCCAGGTTGGTCGCTTATTATTAACACAGTGATGTGCAACCAGCAGCCCGCAAGCCCTTTTACTGCTTTCCGGACTTAAGACTACAAAAAATATCAAAAAAATTGCGCTAAAAAATATTCAAATTCTGTTCTGTTTTGCAAAATGTCTTAGCCGAAAACTATAATCTTTCTTAAAAGTTTTGAATCAGCTGCTCAATCATTAAGTATTTTGTGTATAGGTAATAATTTAAAAAATGAGAGAAATTCGTAGTTAATTAAAGCCCGTTAGTAAGCGCTCAAAAAGGAGAGGAAGGTGAGATATGTAAATACAAATGTTAGAGGGAGCGCGAAAACGATAATATTTAAGCGAAAATTGTGAAAATGTTTAATAAAACATGACTCGTTTAAACTATTTTAAAATAGAACCAAAATCTCGCGGGAAATGTCATAGCTTTAAAGAAAAAAATGAATTATGATTTTTTTCATATATATCACTTGTAATGTAACAAAAATAAAGTGCTTATAATAATTTTTGAAATATACGATTTTCTTTTATCGGAAGAATTTCATTCAATTGCCGTTTCGGCGTGGCAAATGTATAGATATTATCATCAAAAACAACATATATTTTTTTAGAAACTTAAAAACTTAAAGTGTTTTAGAAAAATATGTTGTAAAACGGTAGAAATTCGGAATGCTATGGCTTAAGATAGGTTAACTTTCGACCTTAATTGAAGAATAGTGCAGCGGTTTTTTGTTAAGATCTGCGTTTAATGTATTTTAAAGGTTTCCGTTTTATACAAACCGGGTCGCGTTTTTAAAAAGTTTAAAAACCACTGCCATATTTGCCGCCAGCCCTTCGTCTATGTGTTAGTATCGGTGTGTGGTGACGTCACAAGCATTTGGGTGATTAAGTGACGTCAGAAACTTTGCTTGCCAAAAAAATAATACGTCAATATTATTACATTTATTAAAACGCTGCCTTAAAGCTATCTGTAAGGCATAATTTTTTTTATGTATTCAGATAGCGGGTTACATTATCGAAAATAAAGTCCGTGGACTGTACCTTGTACAATATTTGGAAGTAGGATATTTTTGTGTTTGAAAAAATTAATTCCGTCAGGACGGCTGGGACAGCAATTAGTTTCAGTGTGGACCGATAAAAGGTAAAACACAAAGCACTATGCGATCCAAATAGTACGAAACAATGCTCGCACTTTTTCATAAATGGGCCTTGAGCCAGTTTTATTTGGTTTCTGGCGTCATTTTTAATTTCACAGGGCACGTCTTGATATACTTGGTCGAATATTGAATATAAAGAAATGTCAGTTCATTCATTTTTACAGAATAAATAATCCAATATTTTTTCAATATACATTAAATGATAAAAATTTAAATTGCGTTTGTGAGATTATTGACCTAGGTATACTGTTCGATAGCAAACTAACCTTTGTGTATCATATTAATAACATTATCAATAAGGCCCTAAAGACTTTTGGTTTTGTTTTGAGAGCTGCAAAAGATTTCAATAATTTGGGCACATTTAAGATGTTATATAAAACCCTAGTACGATGCCAACTAGAGTATAACTCTACGTTATGGTCTCCCTTTTACAATATTCATTCTGACAACATTGAAAAGATTCAATATAAGTTCCTACGGTATATAAACTATAAATTGCGTATTCCTCTACAAAACGTTGATTACAATTACCTACTGGATAAAATGTCCATATTAAAACTTTCAGAAAGAAGAATAAACACAGACTTAATACTGTTACACAAAATACTGCATTACAAAATTGACTTCCTGAATTGTTTCAATTAATAAACATCCATATTCCCAAAAGATCTGGCCGACATTTATTACCATTTTACTTTAACAACACCAGGACTTCACAGCCTCGGAAATAAATATTCTGATTTAGCAGATATATTTTACTTTACACGTAACCAGTATAAATATTGTTTATTCCAATTCTTCTATATGTCTAGGCACAAACAGACGTGTATGACTTCTGCAATTTTTGTTTATATTCAATATTTATTTATGTAAGCCTTCATATCATTTCTACAAATGTATTTTATTTTTATTATGTATACATATGCTTGGGTTGTTTACAGTTTTTTTTCTCATTATATTATATTTTCTTTATTGTTTTAGTTTTCAAGTACTTAAAATAAATGTGTAGTCAACTTATAAATTAGAATGTAAAAGCCCATTAGGGCGTGTAATAAATAAATAAATGTAAAAATTGACAAAATATAGGTAATACAGAATATAAGAGTTAACAAAAATATAGGTAATACAGAATGTAAGAATTAACAAAATACAGGTAATACAGAATGTAAAAATTAACAAAATATAGGTAATACAGAATATAAGAGTTAACAAAAATAAAGGTAATACAGAATGTAAGAATTAACAAAATATATGTAATACAGAATGTAAGAATTAACAACATAAAGGTAATACATAATGTAAGAATTAACAAAATACAGGTAATACAGAATGTAAAAATTAATAAAATATAGGTAATTCAGAATATAAGAGTTAACAAAAATATAGGTAGTACAGAAGAAGGTAAACAGAAATAGATAATCTGTCAATATCGTCCAAATCAACGTCCAAATGTTAAAAAAAACAGCACTCTTTTAAATGATACGATTTTAAATGAAAAAAATATTTACTGAACATTAATACCAACAGTGTTGTGGGTAGCAAATATAAAATCATACAATGTCCAGTGTTTTAAATATAATGTCCTCCGCGTGCAAAGCCGTATCTTCTCCAAGTGTAAATTTTCTAATTGTGTGTTTATCGGAATCGACCTGCCAGGTAAGTATGTTTCGGTATCTATTTGTAAATAATAAAGTTTTATAGAGCCTAAGAATTCATAACAAATTGTACAGCACCCTTGGGGTGATTTTTCGCAAAAAGAGCGCTCTCCTCAGAGCCTATGTCATCTTTGGGGATGTTGTGTGGAGGTTAGGAAACGGAGGAAGTTCTGGAAAGGCAAAAAGTATGAAGGGTGGATAGGAATCTGGGGGGTCAGTGTGTCCAGCAGTGACGGACACGTAAGAATCCTATTGAAGTGCAAGGCGTTGTTCCGAGAGAGTCCTGGAGAGATCAAAAGATCTTCCTCAACCAGTCTCTCCCGAACCGGCCTTTCACGCAGTTTATGGGCGGATGCATCCACCGCCAAGACAAATTCCACCCCGTGAACCTGGGCACCGCTGCTAAATCAACAAACGTAGCGAACCACTTGGGGCGACTTACGGCAGAGGCCACTTGGGGCGACGTATGGCAGATGTATTGGTTATCAAATAAATGGTTTTTGGGTGTCTGTACCCATACCCGCATCCGAATTAAAGTAGTAAGTAACCACAACATATGTAATCCTCTTTGCCCAGAATTACTATTATTAAAGTGGAAAATAATTATGCAGTCAGTGGACATTTTCAATTTATCACTATACAAAAACAAAATTTTGGTACTGAGTTATGTATATTTATAATTTTTACTATTCACATGTAAAACCCCCAAAACAAATGTAAAATATAATTCTTCACAATTTATTACTGTCTAAAATATTGCTAAACTACCGCTGACAAGCTACTTGCAGAAGCAAATTATTAGGGTTATGTGAAAATAATTTTATTAGTATCTACATTAAAACATTGAAAAAATTCACCGCCAAAATCATACATCATTAATCGTTTTTAAATCGGTCAAAATTAATACGTCTTACGGACAAAAAATTAAAGAAATTATGTATTAATATAGGTATAAAAAAATACCAACCTCTTAGTATACCACCAGAAGCCAGAAATAATCGCCGCAAGAACGAGTAATATCGAGAAAGTTACGACAGGCCAAAACCATCCTGATGCGATAAATGCACACCACAAGTAATTTTCCTGGTGTTCTGATGTTTTTGATATAAAACCCTGAAACAAAAATTTTGATAAATCCGGTTGTTGACGTAACTATTTGTATGTATGTCTTTCTTCAGCCTACCCATTTATATCCTGTCCGACAACATTACCTGTGCCAATATTATCTAATAATGGAAAAAAAAATTATACGCAGATGATACTGCAATTTTCTACCGGGTAAGATTTACACATCTTATTAGAAAATGCACAAATAGACACAATGCACAATAACATTGTGAAAATTATATTTATAATCATTTTCCATTAAAAATATTACATAATAGGTACCATTATCTGAATTAAAATGACACTTAAAATCATTGAATAAGCGTCCTGCAGGACACACAGTCAATCAAAATTGGTATTACATATAATGAGAAATATGGTAATAATGTACGCATAGTAATAATAAATTCTGCAAATTAAATAATTAATATTTTCTTACAATAAAACATAAATTTGTTGTAGACCACTTTTATTTTATTACACTCGGGAGAATATTGTAACAATATAACAGTTAACAATATAACAGTTACAATATTCTCCTGACGAAGGAAGGGCGTTTCCGAAACCGGTAGAGTGTAATAAATTAAAAGTGGTCTACAACAAATTTATATGTTTTTATTGTAAATTATGGCGAGCCACAAAGTAAATGCTTTTTACAAATATGTAATATTTTCTTACCTCTCTCTCAGCTTCATCCTGGGAAAATAGCGTGTGAAAGGTTTTGCTCAAGTAAGCAAAGTTTGAAGTCTGAATGTGCGCGCCAATAGTCGTTCTTTGAATGATAAGATTGGATTTATTCAAACCGACGAAATTTTCCAAATCCGTCAGATTTGGTTTTGCGTTGTAAATAAACTGGATCTGAAAATTGAAGATTGCAAATTGAACTGTTTATTTTACAACCAAGTTAATGTATTGTCTCGCAATTTTAGTATTATTTTTTCTATGGAAAATCTGTAATTTTTCATGTTGTATTTCAGTTAAAATACAAAATACCTATTTACGGCTGAACAAAATTTGTTGTTTATATATTTGAATTACTACCCGAAAAAATGCATTTTTAAGGTTTTTTAATTTTATTTTTCATCGTATTTTTAAAATAAATAAAGTAAAAATATTTTTTATTGTATTTAATTTACTCACAAATAATTGCCTAAGTTGCCTCTAAAATCATGAAGCATTAAAATCTTTAATGGCCTATATCTTATAATTTAAATAAAAAATAAATAAAGTAGCTCACATCCGTACTAGATATTTAATAAACCTTTTGATTACAAAAATAAATTTTCAGTTTGGTTGGGTATTTTGATATCAAATCCAGAATAATAATTTGTATAAAACGGGCCAAAATGGGCCGCCCATACGTTCCTCTTAAGGTGATTGTCTAAAGAATTCGTATTCTACTCTTTCATAGATGGCGCGCGTATAATTATTTTACGGAAAAACGCTTTTAAGAAGTTATGCTTTAAAATATTATGGTTGGGTTGTTTCAAAAAATTTGATGAGTTCATCAAATATTTGAAGTTAATTTACACGTTCTGTGTAGGTTCTATTCGAGTTCTGTTATTTTATCATCTTAGGCCAGCTGCTTCTTAAAACTGAAATCATCACAGAACTTGAATAGAACTTACACAGAACGTGAAAATTAAGGGGGGGGGGGGGGGGTAAGGTTTTAAAGGCGAAAAAAAAGGTATATTTTCATGATTTTTTTTTTAATGTTGGCTTATTTTTTTATATACACGTTATAGTATGACATCTGAAGTATCTTTGAAAAAAAATTTGAAGAAACAAAAAAATCGAAATGGGTTTAAAAGATGATATGTTTTCCTAAGTAGTGACGGGGTGTTTTTTTTTTTGCAGCATGTTGAAGTCAAAAATGCGATTTTTGCTAAAATTTTCGGTGAATTTGTTATTATAAAATGAAAAAAAATGGTAAAATATAAACTGTTCGTCACTACCTGTTGATTTATGCGTAAAAATAGTGTACAAAATTTCAAAAAGATCGGTCAAGTAAGTCTTGAGTTATAATGTTCACAAACGTTAAAATTTATTTGCGAGAAAATCGATTTAAAGTTTTTTTATACTCGAAATATACTTGAAAAGAGCAAGACGGCCGGTCGCTTGAAATGCTGTATCTTCGTTAGTTTTGCTACGATTTACTTGAAATTTTGACACGATACTCTTGACATGTTGTACATTTAGAAGATTTTTTTTTTCAAAGGAGTTTTAAAACCTTACCCCCCCCC
Source organism: Glyphotaelius pellucidus (assembly GCA_936435175.1). NCBI lineage: Eukaryota > Metazoa > Arthropoda > Insecta > Trichoptera > Limnephilidae > Glyphotaelius > Glyphotaelius pellucidus. Next base: position 13,128,800 of record OW386560.1, read on the forward strand.
CCCCCCCCCCCTTAAGTTTGATGAAATATGTATATTTACTAACCGTTTCACTTTCGGGCCCAGTTATCACGTTTATCGGGATGGAGAGGCACTCGGGGTTGTCGGGGATATACCACTGAGTTGTATTATACATCTCGGTGCAGTCCTGCTTGACGACAGTATAAGTTACTGCCTTCCTGAAATTAGTTCAATTAACATGAGCATATAATAATAATAAAAACATTTATTTGTCAAGAGATCACTAGCTTGTTACACACGACCCATTAACCAGCGAATAAGAATTTTAATTTCGTCGAACGATGATCTTGCGATTGTACTCTTACAACGGTACAGGGCGGTTCCGATGAGAAAGATTAATTATTCTCCATGCCAGCATTTTAATATAATGACTCAATATCTATTTTATTTCATTCCAAATTTGCTTTCATAAATACCCACATTCAAAAATGCTCGTGATTATAAAACAATTAAAATTATTTAATTATTGTTTGTTCATAAGTATTTATAATTTTTCAATAATGTCTAAGAAAAATAAAAAATTATTTTTTTTAGTTTATAAGACCGTAAATAAATAAGCAAACTAAAGTATTTTCGTCACAAAACAAGGGCGCCGATCTTTTTTTAAATGATTTTATTTGAACTAAAATTATAATTTTGAAAAGTAGGCTTCCTAAATAATTTATTTATTTATTTTACTGCGTGATTTTACGATTTGAAATGTATGTTGTATAATACAAAATTCTATTTTAAAATTTAAAAAATCTGCCAACGACCTACGGTAAAACCTTATTGTACTAAAAATAAACATATTTTCTCAAAATTTAAAAAGTTTCACTAGATAAAAGAACAGTCTTTCGAAATCAATTTATAATTTTTTTGTGGAAAAGAGTCAATACGTCTAAAAGTTGATTTAAAAATGACATATTTCCGGTTTAGTCTGGTTATTCCATCTTAATGATTTATTTATAGTCTAAATATTGTTACAATTTATTCTCAAGTTACCCATCTGGCCACTAATGTAACATTTTTATTTCTTTCTTTCTCCATGTAATATTTAATTGTTTTCTCTTTGTAGCGGTTCAACTATCGCTTCTTCACTCACCAATGCATAAATGTTAATCTCAATACAGGCTGTTAGTCCTAGAGAGGCTATTTTTTTTTGTAAAAAAAAACAATATACGTGCGGATGAGAAATTATAAACAAATAAAAAAATATAACAATTCACACAAAATTTTTACAATAAATATCATTTCGGGGGACTAACTGTTGGGGATCAACTAATATAATATTTGTGTATGGAGGTGTTTCAATCTGAGGCACCATTTTCCAAGTGAAATCTGCACAACTAGTCAAGCCCAATCCAACTCCGAAGGTAGTGGAATGATTTTCCGTTATGTGTTTCCCCCCTCCGTCTTGAAGGCACAAAGAAGAATAGGGAATAAATATATCGACCTATAATCGGCAAAACAGCGTAAGCTGTACCGAATACGGCTAAATAGCCGGTACAATTTCCGGTACAATTTCCACATCTCCCGGAATAGCCCGGTACAATTTCCACATCTCCTTCCCCTCCACACTACCTTCAGCCTCACAACATACCAAAATTGGGGATGCCATAGTCTCACTGGCTCCAGACGGTTGGGAGAAGTGTGTTGTATTCGGATAAAAAAGTTATATTTTTATTTTTTTTGTAATTTTGCGCTGGTGTATAATGTATCATTAGACTTACTACTTGAAATGGCTTTAGTCGTGTTTGGTTACTAGATCTGAACAGCCAGTTACATTTTCACATCCCCTTCCCCTCCCCACTACCTTCAGCCCCACAACATACCAAAATTGGGGATGCCATAGTCTTTTTTCAGCATTTTTCTCAACCAGACGGTTGGGAAAAATGAAATAAATTGCATTAAGTTCTAATTTTTATACTAAATTCAAACACAAAATTTAATGAAAAACAATTACTTTGTGTAACAACCACTATTTAATTAACAATATCAACATGTTTCTAATATTTTGTCTATGTTCTAATTAGTCTATTCTTGTTTGTCTTTTGTTATTTTTTATTAACTTATTATCCTGACGAAGAAAACATAGTTTTCGAAACATGTTGATAATTGGTTATGTTTTTAGGTTTTCACGGCCAAAAAGTATTTTTGTTATTGTTTTTGGGGTGTTATGCCGTGTTTCGCTACCTCCTTCTTTAGCCAACGTTTCGGACAGCGTTACAGTGTCCATCATCAGGGCAGATGAGTAAATGATATTGGTGAGAGTGTTTACTTATGTGTGTCGAAGCGATACCGTGCTGCCAGCTCCATTTCTCTACGAGCTGGTGTTAGAAAAAATTCAGCATGTTTTTTTGCGTTTAGCTTTGGTGTAGCCGTCAATTACTGGATACCAAGAACTATTGAGCTTAGCTCCGTCGTCTCTGTTAATATTGATGGGGTTTTTATGGATTTCAATTGCCTCCGTAATTAGGCGTGCTCTGTAAGTTTTGGGTCTTCCCAGGACTTCAGGAACAAATCCAAAGTAATGGCCGGTTTCGATTAAGTGCTCGGCGATTGCCGATTTGTCAGGGTGGCCAAGTTTACAAGCACGAAAGTGTTCCGAAATCCTTTTGGAGATCGTTCGCTCTGTCTGGCCTACATGGACCTTGTCACATCCGGAACAGCTGAGTTTATATACTCCATCTGTTTCCAGAGGAAACTTAGTCTTTGCCGACCTCAGTAGGTCTTGGATTTTTGTCGTGGTTCCGAAGACCGTCTTGATGTTCTCTTTTCTCAACAGCCTGGCAATTCTGTCTGTTACATTATGGACGTAAGGCAGGAAAGCGCAGCCTTTTGACTCTTGTTCACCCCTGTCTTCGTTTCGTGCTGATTTGGCTCTTATGATTTGCCTTGTCTGCCTTGCTGGGTAGCCGTTACGCTCCAGTGCATCGGTGAGTTTGGTCAGTTCTAATCCGAGTTTTGGCTCCTCACATATTCTGGTCGCTCGGGTTACCAAAGTATGGATGAGACCTCTCTTCTGAGCGGGGTGATGATGCGAATCAGCGTGGAGATACCTATTTGTATGTGTTGGTTTCCTATAAACTGTATGTCCTAGGCTACCATCCTCTTTTCGCATCACCTCCACATCCAGAAAAGGCAGGACTTTTTGGTTATTTTCCAGCTCCATCGTGAATTTAATTTTGCTGTGTAGTGAGTTGAGATGGTCCAAGAATTCGTTCAGTTTCTCTGTTCCGTGAGGCCAGATGGCGAAGACATCATCGACATAGCGCCACCATACTTTAGGAACAGCCGAAGCTGTGTCGAGTGCCACTTCTTCAAACTTCTCCATAAAAAAGTTGGCTAGAACTGGCGACAATGGACTGCCCATCGCAACTCCCTCCACTTGCTCGAAAAGTTCACCCTGAAAAGCAAAATAACCTGTTTTGAGGCAGTGTTCAAAAAGTTTGCAAATGTCATCCTCATAAATCTCCCTGAGCAAAGTCATGGAGTCTTCTAGAGGAACATTTGTAAAAAGAGACACTACATCAAAACTGACAAGGATATCTCTTTCATCAGTCTTTACCTTCTTGAGCTTACTGATTAGATCTGTGGAATCCTTAATCCAAGATTCAGTTTTCCCAGTTTGCATCTGCAACAATCTCGATAGGTATTGGGAAAGTTTGTACGTCGGTGCACCAATAGCACTGACAATCGGTCGCATTGGGATATCCTTTTTGTGGATTTTCGGAAGACCGTATAGGGCAGGAGTTCTGGAGGCTTTTACGAAAAGCCCAGATCGATCCTCTTTCCTAATACTGGAAGCTTTAACTAGTTCCCTTGTCTTCAGGTCAATCTTGTTGGTGGGGTTGTTTTTTATTTTCTTATAGGTGCCGGCATCGCACAGGAGGTCTTCCATCTTTTTGATGTAGTCTACCGTATTAATCACGACAGTGGCATTGCCTTTGTCGGCTGGCAGAACCAAGATTTCCTCATTGGCGCGTAATTCTTTTAGGGCCGCAAACTCTCCTTTTGTGATGTTTGGACGGGGTATTTCTGCCCTTTTCAAAATATGGCAAGTCTCTTGACGTATGTCCTCTGCTTGCGTCTCTGTCATTTTGTGGACTTTCATCATTGTATGCAATGCCGTCTCTACACCACATACGATAGATTCTATAGGTATCTTTTTAGGGGCAACTGCATAATTCATCCCCTTTGCAAGCACAGAAGTCGCGTTTGGGCTCAACTCAAGGTTCGAAATATTAATAACAACTTTATTCTGATCGAGTTGTTTTCGATCACCTTTTTTGTCTCGGTTGAGTCTCTCAAACTTTTGCTTTTGTCTAGCATCTGTTGACTGCTTGCATCTTAGTGCTTGATGGTAAGTCATGCTGTCAACCTTCTTCCAATCTTCATCTTTAAGGGTCGCACTCAGGTGTAAGTGTAAATCAAAAAGGCCACGCGAGCGGAAGCAGCGCTACTAAGGGAAAGAATCCACAATGTGCGTGGCGAGCTGGATGGAATATCTCGAGCATTGAGCAGTTTTCGTTAAAAATCGTAATTCGACAAAAATGTCATTTACGCTGTTCTGCCGATTATGGGGCGATACGTATCATATTCATCGATTATTATTATTATAACGAAATTACTGAACCCTTACCGAAAAGTGCAATCATAGTTGGAGAAATGTTTTTCGCCTTCCACGTTCATTGCGTGCAATTCTAAATCCTAAAAATAAAATGCAAGAAAATTAAATTAAATTTAGCTCATTCCGATCCCAAAAATACGTAGGTAGGAGGTATAGGTATGAAGGAAGACGCGATATATCGTGTCCGTTTTCAGTTGATCGATCTCATGTGCTCTCGGAGACAAGGGTTGTTTGGCCAGATATAATATTTTCAGTAGGTCAGTGGTGAATTCAGAAACTATCATTTTTATTTTTATTTTAGTTTTTATTTTAGTTTATTTGGGAAACAAACATTTGTACATATTTTATTATAGTATTACATGGTTTCATGAACCAGTGAAATATCCGCAAAAATGTATGATATATATATAAAAACATAGATTAAAACTTAAAAAAAAAAACATAAAGTGGTAGAAAAAGAAGAAAAAATATATACAAAATAAATTTGGAAAAAAACAGAGATGAAAATTAAAATGTTAACCTAAGAGTTTATAAAAATAATACATTTTCACACCATAAAAACGTTCTTTTTTCTTAATAAAAATACGGATAAACATGATTAGCCATTTTCCGGCTTGAGGTGATTTTTCACCGAAAACGGCGCTATACAAATCATCCAAATATTGTTATTATAAAAAGAAGGAAAAATTAAATAATGATATTGAGAAAATAACACACAGCAGGGATGGAGGGTTCGTAATTAACAATTTGTTTTAGTTTTTTCTATTACGTGTTTGGTAAATTGGTCTGAAGACAAATGGAAAATATCGCCATCTGAAAAGATGTAATTTTATTTTGTGCACATCCTTCTGAGAAATTAATGTTGTGTTATTATTTTGTATAAAAAAATTCTGGTCGGATATATTTCTTCTATCTTCTAGAGGATAAATTATGGAATGTTAATGAGTCTTTTAGGTTTTCTGGTGTTCGAAAAGATTAAAAGTCAAGTGTTTCAATATCTTTTTTTGAATTTTTTCTAACCTTTCAATATTAACTTTATATTGGGGATTCTATATGACTGATCCGAATTCTAAAATTGAGCGAACAAAAGGGACAAACAGTATTTTGATCATGGTTCTCACTTTGAAATCAGCGTCTCCCTTGGCATGCAGTATCTTAGACGTGATTTTATTTAAAAAATCGTAGTTTTCGTCGTCTGCAATCAGCCATCTAATAGTTTTTTTGGAGGCACTAACAGTAACCAAACCGGTTTTGATTACGTACTGTAACGCCTTCAACCACGTACTATTAATCTGTGGCGAGTCATATATGACCTGCAGCTGAAACATAAACATAATGCTAGGATAAACGTTTTTTTATTTCCCAAGATACTTTTTGTTCTACCTACCAGTCTCCTGTCTGATGAGCGGACAATAAGGAACTCCAGTGAAAAATATTATGGCTTTAAAAAAATATGTTCATATAGACCAATATACGCTGATTCTGAATATATAAATTTTATTAAATAATATTAAACGTAGAGTTTTAAAAAAAATATTTAAAAAGTCCATTTTAAGCCGTGTCATTAAAACACCCAGTCAAGTTGGTATTGCTGGATTTTGGCGGCGTGACGTCACCGCGCCGCGTCATCTGGGTCAAAGTTGTATAGAAATGTAAGACGCAAGCCGTTCGACATTCCGTGTTATTGGTATAAACCTCTATAAAGAGATTTGGACATATAATAGTTTTTGTTTTTATTGAAACATTATTTAGGCCTAAATAATTCAGTATCAAAAATAAAGTATCTTTATTAGTTTATCTATATTATTTAAAATATTCAAAAACTCTAGCTGTACAAAAAACGACCATAATGCCCAGTAAAACGCTCCAATGCTGAAATTCAAAATGGCGGGAGTCGAACAGCTGATTCCAGTTCCATACAAAATTCATACTTCGGTTGACCATGATGACGTCACACTAGATTCGGTGGTTTTCGGGGGATCTTGAAAATTTAAAACTTTAAAATTTATTTTAACTATTAAAACTAACTATAAAAATAAAAATAAATATGCAGTTATTTAAGTTAGAAGGTCTATTCATAAAAAAAAATTAAAAAAATTGGACTGGAGTTCTCTATTGGACCTCAAATTTTCTAACAAAACTGTGTTTCACCATGATTACGAAATTCAAATGGGATGAAGATCTACGATATCAGGGGTGTATAAGTGACGCGTATTAAATGAAACATTTTTTCCATTCATATGTAGGAAAGGCACTTCTAGTTTTCTTCTTTATTGTGGTAAACAGGTATGAATGGTGGTAATATGTGAGCTAACATAAAAAAAAAACAATTAAAATTAATAGACGTAAGCGCCTGTTATGATAATATATAATAAATAACACGACTTACTTAAATGGAACAAAAATCTCTGGAGATGTCTAAAGAAGCACTGCGAATTTTTTCATACCTAGGTATTTAACGCGTTAACTAACGTTATGTGTTTTTTATAATTTTCATACCTAGGTATTTAATGTGTTAACTGTGTGTTTTTTATAATTTTCATACCTAGGTATTTAACGTTTTAACTAACGTTATGTGTTGTTTATAATTTTTATACCTAGATATTTAACGTGTTAACTAACGTTATGTGTTTTTTATAATTTTCATACCTAGGTATTTAACGTGTTAACTGTGTGTTTTTTATAATTTTCATACCTAGGTATTTAACGTGTTAACTAACGTTATGTGTTTTTTATAATTTTCGGAGCATACTTTGCGATTTTTTCAATCGAGGGAATTTCTAAAAATTACTTTTTCAACTCGGCTGATGAATAGAGATCATAGAGGGGTGGGGGTGGAGGGAGGGTTGAGAGGGAAGGCGGAGGAGGCGGAGTGGGAACCCCTCTAAAACCATGCGAGCGAAGCCAGCGGTAAAAGTAGTCTATACTAATATTATAAATGCGAAAGTGAGTGTGTTTGTTTGTTACGCTTTCACGCCTAAACCACTAAAACGATTTTAAAAATTCTTTCACCAATAGAAAGTCATTATTAGCGAGTAACATAGGCTGTATATAATGGCAAGCTCTGGCGTTATGAAATTTGTATAAATGAAAATGTGTGTATTTCATATGTTTTAGCAGCAGGGAAGATAGGCAGGAGGAAGTTGGGGTTCGCGGAGAGGGAAGAGACGAGGGAAGGGGAAGGCGGGGAACGTGGAAGGGAACGGGGCGCACGGGAAAGGACATGCAGGAATAATCCATTTATTTCTTTGAACGGCATTGGAACGCATGCCGGGTACCAGCTAGTAACTCATAAATCAACAAAAACGCGGCTCTGTTGCTACTGCTGCGCGTCAATGACGCCTCTGCGTCAGTAGCACTGTGTTGGAATAGGAAGTACATAATACTGTCCCTCTGTCAAGATGTTACTGAGGCAGGGTCACAAACCGGCCCATCTCGAAAAGTCAACTCTTCAACCTCGGTGTCAAGGCAATCATCGTCGGGGGCAAAGCTCTGACTGAAGTTTCGGTACCACGTGTCGTTCTGGAAGAGGGAACTCTCCAGTTCAAAATGCCTCCTGAAATGAAATCGGCAAGTCAATCACAGTTTACGTAATAACATTTATTTTAATTTAATTAATTTCATCAGAAGCAATGCCTAGCACGGGTCCAACATGTGTGGGATGAGTCGTTTTAGCGTTCAACAACTCGGCTGAAGAATTATTTACAGAATCCTTTCGAAAAGACCCCCAACAAACATGAGTCTACGCTCCCTAGGATAGTAGTGATCCTGGGTAGGGTGGGATATTATTTATATGGTATTGAATATTGATTAATAATTTAATTACAATCTTTAATATACCTGAAGCTGCATTTAATCTCCGCACGTCCTCCGTCTAATGCGTAGATAGTAGCCTAAAAATAAATAAAATATTTAAATGGGAGATTGGGGGAAAATGCCCGACGACACTAGGGAATTCAGCGTCGAGTAACCGGAGGCAAGGCGAAGGAGAGCCGAGGTCGCCCAACGCCTGCACATGTTGTTGGGGGTGGCGAGAACAAAGAAACCAAAACAAACGCAAAAAAAATTTCAAAGTTGAAAATATTGGTTGGATCACAACAGTGTTCCTTGGAACAGGAAACCGGAAAACAAATAATAAAACACAAAAATAATAATAGCTTAGTGAAATCTAAAATAAACAATGTGAAAAGAAATAAAATAAGCAAAAAGATAAGTCACACAAAATAAAATAAATAGAAACAAAATGCATCCATTAGAATAAAATAAAGATACATAAGATAGAGATGATGTAAAAATAAAAAAAATATATATTTATATAAATATATAGGTGCTTAAATATAGGTATTTAAATATATATATATATATATATATAGGTATAAAGCATAAGATTCAAGCAGTAGATGTAAACATGTAACGAGGAAGTCCGTGGATTCAGGAGCAGATACACCTGGCATCTACATGATTTTACTAAAGAACAGGACATCTGTTTTCTGTTATATATTATTAGATAATTTCTAAATTATCTAATAATCAACGGGTATATTATTAGATAATTTAGAAATTTTATAAATTAGGAAAAGTGTTAATAGTAAATTAAATATTAGTAAAGATAGTAAAGATAGATTTTACTAAAGAACAGGACATCTGTTTTCTGTTATATATTATTAGATAATTTCTAAATTATCTAATAATATATCAACGGGTATATTATTAGATAATTTAGAAATTTTAGAAAATAGGAAAAGTGTTAATAGTAAATTAAATATTAGATATAAATAACCAAACTTTTTTTTATTTAGACTTCCTGTTTTGTTTTAAAAGATTTTTCATTATATTAATGTAATTTTTTACCCTTCCTAAAAAAATTTTTGTATTTTATTTTATATAATTGTTTTTGATGATATTTTAAGTAATTTAATCACCTCTCCTTTCTAATATTTTGTCTGTTCTTATTTGTCTATACTTGTTTGTCTTTTGTTATTTTTTATTAACTTATTATCCCGACGAAGAAAACATGTCGATATAGTTAATTAAATGTGAAGGCAATACTATGGTATAAAATTATAATTCAGCATATATTTACCCCGCAGCATAAAGAGAAACTAGATCATAAATATAGCACTAGATTCACGCGTAACGACGGGTTAATAGTTCCGAAATTTAATAATAAGTACGGATAGAGAACGTTTGAATACAACATACCGAAGATATTTAATTTATTACCTGACAATATAAAGCAACATAATTCTATGAATAAGGTTAAATATATGGTGAAAAATTGGTTATTGGAAAAAGAATATTTATTTTGATAAAATTTATGAAAAAATGTTTAAACTGTAGATAAAAGATGTAAATTATAACTTTAAATATATTTGTAAGTAATTATAAGCACCTGCTGTCAAGCCAATTGCAATTGGCTTAGCGGGACTGGATTGTTGATTTATAAAATAAATAAATAAATTAAAAAAAAAAAAAAAAAAATCGTGGTGTACACAAAGTCATTTGTTTTCATTAAATTAATAATGACGCCACAAAGTGAATTTGCGAAGTTTGAAGAAACATATTTCATAGTCTGCAATATAAATAATTTGCGGATATTGAATATTTTAGTCTCTTTGAATAATAACTCGGTCGGGAATGTTTTATCTCAGTTTTGTAAAGGCTTAATAAATGCACAAAGCGCACCACCCCATCCTATAGGTACGTAGGTTATTGAAGATTGTACCAGGGAAAAGTATATCATTTTCAATTTGTCAAGATTGATTATGTACTTCCTTAAGTCTATAAAAAAAATTTCTGTATAAAGTGTATGTAAGATATCTTAATTTCGAGATGGTTTTATCAATTCGTAATTTCCAGTTTAGATGTGAATCAATAGATATATCTAAATATTTGAAATTTTCTACTTTGACGAGTTCATTGCATAGTGAACATGTTTCTTGATTGCAACTTGTATTGTGGATTCTAATTTTAAGGTTATCATGAGTATTATTTTGTTACATCAGCAGACACATGCAGGTTTTTTTTTTTGGGGGGGAGGGGGTGGTTTAAAGTTTTATTTATGACATTTAACCTGCTTGTTGTCTCCAGCATCTTTGTCCGTTAATGTAGTGTAAACCTTTTCGGTTAGCTTTCTGTAGGAAACCCCGTCCATCAGCTCCCCAATTGTTGTCAGATGAAAAGGGGGAATTTCGTTGTTTCCATCCTCCGGCCAGTAGAGTTCCTTTAGCTCGGAGAGACTTTGTGAGGCGTAAAACAAAAAAGGCTTCTGAAAAATAGAAGTAAATAATCAACTCTTTTTTTACAACCAAAGCACTTTTTAAAATGTATAATAATTTATCGACGCGACCCCCGGTTGGGCAATGTTAGGCTTTTAGAGATAAAGCGACAAGCTAATATAAAAAAAATGATTGTGCTTTAGACCACACGACTGAAGTAAAACTTCTTTATGCTTCTTTCGCCTCGCCCGATCACACTTTTCGTAACGCTCTCGTCACGCATTCACCAGCTTACTCCCCAAGTCAAGCGTACATAGTTCGCCTCGCCCGATCACACTTTTCGTAACGCTCTCGTCACGCATTCACCAGCTTACTCCCCAAGTCAAGCGTGCGTAAATAAGTTTTACTTCAAAACATATAAAAATAATTGACCAAACTTTTTTGTTTACAATTATTCACTCTAAATTTGACTGTTGTGAACTATTGCATCTTATCGACTTCAAGGTGCCTAATCGAGCAACTAGGCAAAAAATATTATTCTACAACAATAATTCTGAAACCAATTACCACATACATGCACCTATTTCTCACACTTGGAAACAAATTCACCTCAAATATCGACGTATTTAATATAAGTTTACCACTATTAAAGAAATATCTGAAAGATACCTTTATGTAGCATATTTTAATATTTTAGGAGCTTCGCAAAAGAGCTATTGCATATATTAGTGTTTTATTTTTATTTCCATGCCATCTGCAACTTAAAAGCTTTCTCTTTTCTTCTAATACATTATTTTATCTTTATATCTACTATTCATGTGATGTTTATTTCTTTAAGTTAATCTTTTTATTTAAAAACTGTCTTGTATTATACACTTTTCATGTAAAAGCCCGTCAAGGCGTTCAAATAAAAAATAAAAATAAATGGATAATAATGTGAGCAATTCACAGCGCAACCTAGATCCTTCGAGACTTGTAGTTCGGGCCGCGCAGCACAGCCTGGAAACTTCGGGACTCGTGACGTAAGTGCGCCGGTCTACCTGCGGCTTCTAAAATTCTGGGCAGCTCTACCGGGCAGGGTACCGCGTACGGGTACGAACAAAAACAAAGCGGGTTTCGGTTTTCAGGTTAACGGCGTTCAGTGCCCGGTTCCACCGGCGGCAGTTGACGCCGAGGTGTGGACAAACAGAACGCGGATAAGACCTGCTCTACCTGCGCGGTAGCCTGACAGCAGCTTGGGAGGCGGGAATGGGTAACGCCGCCCCGGGAACCTTTATTGGATAACCAACACCTTTGCCATAGGTCACCCCAAGTGGTTTGCTACGTTTGGTGATTTAGCAGGGGTGCCCGGGTTCATGGGGTGAAGTTTGTCTAGGTCTTGGAGGCGGACGACCAGGACACACTGAACCCCAGATTCCTACCCACCCCTCAAACCCTTTTTCCTTCCCAGAACTCCCCTCTTTTTCCTTTCCTAAAAAAACCCTCCACACAGCATCCCCAAAGATGACATAGGCCCTGAGGGAAATTATTTTCCTCAGGGCCTCCTGTGTGGAGCTCATGTAAAAAAAAAAAAAAGCTGTCAGTTCTTACGAAATGTCGAGTTCGTCAGACGAAGATTTTTTACTCTTTGGAGAATATTTTCTTGAAATTAAGGAATAAAACAATTGTTGTTTGGTAATTGATATCTCTAAATATGAAAAACCTCAGGAGAACGTGATAAAATGTTATGTACACGCCTGAAAGGAATTCACTTGTGACATTTGAGGTTATTTCAAAATGTTATCCTGTTGATTTCTTCCCAGCACTTGTCAACAACATTTCTGTTGCTGTGGAATGTATTTCTTTTACTGGAATATTTGTTGAAAACAGCGGCAATTAGATTCCCTTCAAAACAAGCTTCAATAGTATTGCCATGTCCCAAAAAAATGAAAATATTTTATTGTTATAAAAATCTAAACTGAAGTTTGAAATACATTCCTGATTTCCGGATTCCGAAAAATCGTATCCCACTCAAAAGTACCCACTTCTTTTAATTAATGACATGTTCGACATGATTTTTTGAAATAACCATGGAGGTGACCATAGAGGACACCAAATCATGAAAGGATCCAAAATCCATGAAAACGTCGCAAAAACCAAGCACATCATGACATCATTGAGTTTCACTGACTGGCGTCACCGGCGAGCGGGAATTAAGAATTCATTCCGGTAAAGCTTATCGGCGCTGCCTCGCGCGGACACAAATCTGAACCTGCCTTCACTGTGTTCGTTGACACGTTGAAATACAAACATTCTTGTCGGCACGCCTGCGCCAGTCGGCCGCCCATGCGCCGACTAATCAGAAAGCCAAAACCCGTTTTGATTCTGTTCGTACCCTACCGCTATATAAACGCCGCCACAGCGCTTAAAGTCAGTCTTGTACAACACTTGTCTTGTACAGTCTTGGACAGTAGATTAACTTGTAAAAAGCACATAGATGAAACTCTAGCCTCAGCAAATAAAATCCTTGCAGCCATCCTTGCAATCCTTTTACCCCATGTTAAGCAAAAAAAATAAAAAACTTTCAACTAAAAATAAACTCCTTATTTATAAATCAACTATAAGGCCAAAACTAACATATGCAAGCCCCATCTGGGCCCACGCTTCAGAGTCTCTTTAGAAAAACTCCAAACATTCCAGAACAAAGCCATACGCATAGCCCTGGGCGCCCCCAAATGGATGAGGGTAGCCCAACTGCATAAAGACTCTGAAATCCCCTTATTAAAAAATCACATCTTAAGTCTCGCGGAAACCTTTTATGCGGGAATTCCCACCAATGAAAACGCGTCCATAAACTGCCTCGCCCGGTACGACGAAAACGTACGTACCACACATAAAAAACCTAAACAAATCCTCCGTAAAGTTTAACCTCCCCATATTGCAGCCATGTACCTTTGCAAATAAATTTTAACAAAGAACTAAACAATCAATTTTCCAACAACCACTAATATAAATTCATGATGAAAGAGAAAGGGGCCTTTTTGGCCCGGAGCTCTGTATGCCAATATTTCAAAAAGTCAAAAAAAGTTTTGTACGACCAGGTCACACCGTGGCAAAACACCGCCAAATATCTTGGAGTTACACATAAATATACCAAACCACCCACGAGTTATACTCGACAAACGATTTACATGGAAACCTCACATTAAAAACACACCGACCAAAGCTAGGAAAATATCAGCAAAAAACACTAACTGTTTCACTCCCCGATTGAGTAATGACGTTAATTTTTGTATGGAGACACTCCGGGGGGTTGGAAACAAACACACCACTGATGTTGAAGATTCTGATACCTTCCTGGATGTCTTGGAAATTCAGCAGTTCTTGATGCATTCTGAAATGAAATCAATAGTTCAAGATCAATTTATTAACGCAAGTTCTTAAAACATTTTTCTATTTTATATCAATTACGGATACATTTTTTAAAGTTTTAACTTTGTGAAGAAAAATTTATATTGAAACCACTCACTTGAGGTCACATCTTTTATCGGTTAGACGTATCCCGTGTACCACACTTAGGACGAAGATGAAAACGTTGTCCTAAAGAAAAAAAAAATATATTTAAATTAGATATTATCAGTACCGACATCTCAAAACATTCGTGAAGGTGTCGCAAGAAGGATGAAATTAGATTAAAAATATTGATGTATATTATTATTTTTTTTACATTAGCTCCACACAGGAGGACATGAGAAAAATAAGTCCCCTCAGGGCCTATGTCATCTTTGGGGATGATGAGTGGAGGGTCATTTTAGGAAAGGCAGGAGAGAAAGTTCTGGGAAGGAAAAGGGTATTAGGGATGGGTAGGAATCTGGGGGTCAGTGTGTCCGGGAGTGACGGACGTATGAATCCATCCCTCCCACTGAGGTGCAAGGCGATGTTCCGAGAGAAAAGGATGGAGAAGTCAAAGGGACTCTCTCAACCATTCTCTCCCGATCAGGCCTGCCAATTAAAAAAAAACTAAAATAAATGAAACGAAGCGATAAGTTTCACCTTTGTACATCCAAGTCCGATTTGGCCTCCAACGCCGAACGACCGGAAACTATAAAATCGCACTGATTATCGCATTTTAATAGAGGCAAAACGTTTCGACGAGATATTAGTAAGCAATAGCCCCTAGTTGTATAGCTCTATAGTCAAAAATAGGTTTTTTGGTGGAATGCTTAACTTTTACGCATGTACTGAATTTAAATTTGATTCATTTTGCAAAAAAAATAGGTTCAACGTTTATGATTGATTTAATTTTTAACCGTGTAAGTTTTTATATTACTCAAACGGACACCCTCACATCATCCTGACTAAACAAAGTAAGTGGTTCACTGAAGAGTTAGGCAAAAAACAAGAGAACTGCCGGTTTCGAATGAACCCGTAAGACTCGGTAAAAACTTGACACGGAGGCCTCTATCCAAAACTGGACGCTAGGAGGCTTAAATCTAGTATTGCGAATTCAAATTTGATCTTATTGTATTCATATCTAGTGGCGTAGCTAGCATGGGTGACACCCGGGGCGGATTTGTGGTGTCACACCTCCCCCCCTAAAAATTATCTATCCAATCCGCTTACCTTGTTTTGAACACTAACACTAACAGAATAACAACTTTTTCAACAACAATAGGTAACAATTCCCTTCACGAGTTCACGTCAATCAATGTACGAAAGAAATGAGAATGACACAGGTGTCAAGCGAGGAATATTTCAGGGGAATCCCCAACCGAGCAATAGTGAGAGCTATACCGGTATTATAATGGAAGATGCTCTAAGGAACTAGCATCATTGATCCCCTTGGCACCGGTGCACAGTCAAGAAACACGTCAAACACGCGCCCAACATTTGTATGCGGTTGACATTAGTCACATGAGAACGGGTCGTTTGTCTTTTCTACGACACGTTCTTGAGTTCAACAGCTCGGCTGTGGAACGATTTGCCGGCCTCTGTGTTTCCTCCATCCTACAACATGGATCTCTTTAAGGCCCACGTTCACTCCTTCCTCTGCAAAAACACCCTCCACACAGCACCTTCAAAGATGACATGGGCCCTGAGAGAAATTATTTTCCTCAGGGCCTCCTGTGTGGAGTTAATGTAAAAAAAAGCTAGGAACGAAAATATAAATAACAGACCGTGTTAATGTGTAAAATATTTTTGTGACAATATTCTTCGTAATTTTTTTCCACGGTCGGGTTCGGGCGGGTCGCTTCCATCCCCCCCCCCCCTCCTCTCTTAGCTACTTCATATCAAGTTCATTTTCTTAGCAAACTAGCTTTTTTAGACGAAGAAAATGATCTATTCGCAATATTACGTCCAGAACAATTATTTTGGTGTTTCGAAAATCATTGTATTTATGAAATTTCGTAGTAGAAATATTGTTATTCATGGCATTCCGTAATCTCAGAAAAAAAATGTCATTCTTGATAATAGAATATCCGAAATAACAGCAATATTCATGACATTCCACAATTCAAGAAATAAATTTCAAACCAATAAATACTGTCAATTTTTGTAATTCTGAATATACAGAAAAATAATGCAATTTTGGGTAACTGATTTAAAATAGACGTTCATAGAAATAGTCCATAGTAGTTGGATATTCTAAAAACCACCACACCGTTGTCGTAAGAGCTGCGTTCGTCCGGAAAACGACGGAAATTTCCGAACCTCGTCCGTTTCATATCGGTTTCGCGTGCCCAGCTGCATCGAATACAAGATCGAAACCAACGAAAAACTGAAGCTCTTACGGCGACGGTGCGGTGGTTTTTCGAACTTCCAACCACTATGGTCAATTAGGCAATTTTAAAAGAACTATTATTATTATAAATTTGTACAATAAAATGGGCACGCGACAGCGGTGAGGGGCACCGCGGCAGGTTTTGTGAGTTGTTTGGCGTCGAAAGGCTCGCCAGACCGATGGGTACACTCGGTACCCTCAAATTATTTTTTTTTATCATTCTCACTTATTTTTTGAAAATATGGCATTCTTAGATTTTAAAACCATAATGAAATAAAAATAATAATGAAGATATTGAAAATAATTTTAAAATGGTAAAAATAATTAAAAAAATCGTACACAAAAACCTGCCAGGCTGCTGGTCGGCAGACCAAGAAATTCTTCAATGAGATGATCTAGACTACAGTTATTCGATGGTTTCATTCGTGTACTCGATGACGTAAAATTTACTATTTTTTACCCCACTTTGACGCCGGCTGCCTGCGAACGTGCCAGGCTGCAGGTTGGCAGACCTGCTTTTGTTCATTTACTAATCGACCTTTATCATATGCAATCATTCCCATTCGTGTACTCGATGACGTAATTTTTTCGAAAAAAATCGCTCACTATTTCCATGACTGCGCGGCTCCTGCCAAGAGGCGCACCGGCAGACCAGCTTTTTTAAGGCTTTCTAAATGTCCATTATCACTACAAAGTAGTTTCATCCGTGTACTCGATGACGTAGGGTTTACCTCGTACGTCTCCTAGACTATAAATGTAAGTAAATTAAAGTTCCGCTTCTTTAGTAAAACTGACTTTTATTGTTACAGTATTTAGTTTGACCTTTTTATAAATGTTTCATAATTTACCTACCGATAGGAAGACCGCTTCAAAATCATTTTCAAGTTGTCATTTGTTCCAGGGCTGACATCAATCGAACATTGTTATAATATTTGTATAATTTGTATTGTGCCTTTTTTTTAAATGCCTTGAGGGCGTTTAAAACATTATCATAAAAATCTATTTATTACCTGCACGCAGCCATCTCGCTCATTATTTATACAGGGTGTCTGGGGTAAGGGCGCAAACTTCAGGAGGTGATTTTACATAAAAGTATAAATAAAAAAGATATCAGAATAACTTTTTTCGAAACTCCAATGTTTTTTTTCCCATACAAAAATATTTTTTCTAAGAAGAATATTCTTTTTTCCGTATAAAACAACACCACTTTTTTACCCGAAAACTACCTTAAAACGTTTTGAAAAAAGTTTTTTAACATTTTTATCTTCACTGTCATGTAGAATCACCTCCCAAAGTTTGTGCTCTTTACCCCCTTGTATTGTATTTGTAACCCGGGAATGTTTGTCTTTCTTTAAAAAAAAATCACAACGATGATGCCTAAAAACCTTGACAAAAATAAGATAACATTTCTAAGATTAATACACAAGGTGTTAAGGGACGTATTTGAATTATTTTAACCACTGCTTCCCGACATTATTTGGAGTAAAAAATACAAGTGAAATTTTGAACTCCGGTGACATTTTGGATGATTTTTTTTCTGCAAAAACACAAAAAAGGCGATACCCGCCTTCCAAATTGACACCCACCGCATACCATGAACCCGGGCATCCCTGCTAAGTCACCAAACCACCTATGGCAGGGGTGTCGGTTATCCAAAAAATGTTTCCCGGGTGCCGGGAAACCCATACCCGCCTCCCAAATCGTTGAAGAGAAATATATTGTAATAATAATAGTAGTCCTATTATAATAATGTAACGCCGTTTGTGAAGGTTCACCTCAGGTGACCTAACAAAAAACATGGAGTAAATAGCAAATATTTTCGTAAAAATATAGTATATATCCTAAAATTGTAAATGTTGGAGAGTTGGGGGCGGGGTAGGAGATTGGGTGTTTACTCGGCTGTATGACCGATGATGACACGCGGAAGATTTTTTGTTTGATTTTGAAGATAATTTTTTTTTTAAAAGTCGTCGGACTGCCTAAACTACCGTTACGTTTTTAAAAATGTTCCTTTTCTTTTTTTACTTGTGTAGAGTCACCTCGACGCCGTAGGCCCTGAGCGAAATTATTCTGAATCTTAATATATAAAAATGAATGTTTCTTTGTTGGTCTCTTATGCATTACCGAACCATTCATCCAATTGCGATGAAACTTTGGTAACATGTTGTGCGCACGCCTGCAATGGTTTCTATGTTAATGGTGAGCTCTGGCGTTACGACATTATTTCCTATACAATTCATCCGATAGCGATGAAACTTTGGAGATTTGTTGTGCCCCCGCGAAGGTTTTTATGTAATGACGAGCTCTGGCGTTACGAAATTTATATACAAAATTAACTACAGGTGGTGCGCGAGTTGTTTGAAAAATGTATGTATTTTATATAGTTTAGCGGCAGGGAGGGAAGAAAGGAGGGGGAGGGGGATACGGGAGGGGGGAGGGGAACAAAGGAAGTGGTTCACGGGAGAGAAATGCATGGAGGAGGCGGGTTCATGGGACGGGGGGATGCGGGAGACGAGGGGAACGGAGGCGAAACGGGGACGCGTGGGAATGGACACGCAAACAATTTATTTTTTATGCGAAATTGCAATGCATGCCGGGTATTCGCTAGTGTATTACATATTAACGTGTGAATTAAATCTAAAAAATACATATACGTGCCACTGAATATATTGATAAGAAGTGTAAGATCTACACAAAGGAAGAACAACTGATTGACCAACATCTTTCGACTCCTAGGCATAAACGGGCTAGTGAAATTGATCATCTGTGCAAGAAAAAAATTCGGTTTTTTAGAGAGCGTTTGACCAATTTCACAAGAACTTAAGAAAAATTGTAGGCTTACTTTGAGCACGCGGACACGCCCACATTACCTTCCGCTTATTATGATGCTAGTAGGAGATTTTCAAATTGTCAGGATATTCGTTAACCGGAAATATGAATTATGAATCGTTTTCTTTTAAATAAAGTAGTACCCAATAAATAGACAAGCCTCACCCCATGAACCCTGTTAAGTCACCAAACGTAAGGAACTACTTGGGTGATCTATGGCAGGGGTATTGGTTATCCAATGAATGGTTGCCGGGGCGGCGATAGTCGCCTTCCAAATTGATATCTCATCCCATTAACCCGGGCACCTGCTAAGTCACCAAAAATAGCGCACCACTTGGGTGACCTACGGCAGAGGTGTCGGTTATCCAACAAATGTTTTCTCTAAAATTGATAAGAGAAATTAAAGAGAAACAATGATAATAGTAATTCCGTTATAAAAATATAGCTTTGTTTTGTGAACGTTCATCTCAACACATTGTATATTAATCTTAGAAACCCCAATTGGGGATGTCATAGTCTCACTGGCTCCAGACGGGAGCAGTTGGGACTCTTGTGTGGTATTCATATTAAAAATGTATATATATATATGTAAAAAAGTGCACATTACACTATATAGGTAACCTAACGTAATACATTGACAAAATAACAGATATTTTCGTGTAAATATTATGTATATTATAAAATTGTGGCAACCCTACCTGAAAGCTAGACAGACTAGCGGCAAGACTCGGATTCTTCGACCAAGGATGTACTAGGCCAATGCTCGGACTATTATTATTATTTTCGTTGAGTCGAATAGGTACCCGCGCGTTTTAAAAACACCTCCTATGGTCAGCTACAGAAATCAAATTTATGTAATGCTCTAAATCAAAATTTTTCGTGCGGATAGCGGGGCCTTAACAATGTTTTTTTTATTTATCTTCAATTAAAGACATGGGCGTGATATTTGACTAGTCACTTAGCTTAATAAACATGTAGATTGAATTTCAAAGAGTGCATCACAAATATTAGGATTAACGCTAAGAATCAAAAATTGTTTGAAGGTGCAGAATTAATTTTAACATTATTTAAATCGATTGTGCGAAGTATTCCCGATTACGGTTCCACTATTTGGTCTCTCAATTATGAGATTCACAATTATAGAATCGAATCCATACAAAGAACATTAACCAGTTTAATTGCTTATCGCGAAGGTTTATCTGATCAATTTGGAACATAAAGGTGTTTTTTTTAGAGGTATACAAATTCAAAATGAAAAAAAACGCATTACAATAATGATACAACAATAATACCTCAAAGTGACAGCTATCTGTTTTTGTTTTGCTCCCTTAAAATTATTAAAATAAGTACTAAAAGTGGTAGAAATCTTCGAAAAAGTGCACAAATTGAACCAAACTGGTAGGATTCTAGTCAAGTCACCGAAAGAGTGGTATTAATCACGATACAAAGTGACAAAGTGTCTGTTTCTGTTTTGCTCCTGCAAAATTAATAAATAACATTTTAAAAGTGACAGAATTCATTGGAAAGGCGCACAAGTGATACCTTATTGCTACCAGCTACTAGAATTATTTAATTATATCATTACAAACATTATGTCCGCAACAAGATCTGCCATGGAACATCAAAAAATCATGGATTCGCTCACGGACTACATTGATCGTAAACTGGGTGAGTTGAAATCACAACTGTTTACATAATTAGAGACAGAATTAGCCGATCTAAAAAAATCAACTCAATTTGTGAGCGATAGATACGACGACATAAATGAAAAATTAAATTAAATTCTGGATTTACCAAAACAACATAAAAAAATCATAGAGAATATGGAAATTCAAGAAAAAAGAATAGTTGCTCTTGAAACGAAAATAGCCGAATCTGAACAAAGGGAATTGAAAAATAGTGTAGAGGTAAATGGATTCAAAGTTTTGCCGAACGAACCCCCGCATGAAATTGCCAACAGAATTAGTTCAGCCTTTGGAATTAATCTAGAACCAGTGGACAAATTTAAGAATATGAAATTAAGTGATACAAAACCTCCACGTCTAATATTAACGTTCAAAGACGATGCTAAAAAAATAACAATGATGAATGCCAAAAAAAATAACAATGACTCCCTTATTATAGCCGAGGTCAATAAAAAAATTTATGTTAATGAAGCCCTTACGCCATACTATAAAAATCTTTTATGGAACACGAAAATAAGGGCAAAAGAAAAAAAATTCAAATTCATCTGGATCAAAAACGGGAAACTACTGGCACGAAAATCTGAAGACTCTCTAATAACAGAAATAAAAAATCACTACGACCTTGAAAGTAAAATAATATAAACAAGTCATGTAATCTATAACTATCTACAATTTAATGAACACTTATACCAGAAATGGATCCTTTAACTGATATTGAATTTGATAACCCTTCTCCCGAAACTACCACAACTTCAACAATGCAAGAAATTAATGACTTCATAAAAAACAAAAAAACCAAAACATTAAAAATAATCCACCAGAATATACGTAGCGTCAACAAAAATTTTGTAGAGCTGACGGTGATGCTACTGCTATCATTTCAACACTTTAATAAAGATGTTTTGCCATCAATCATATAAGGCTGATATTGTTATGAAGCCCTTTGTTTAAAAACAGGTAATTTTGGGATTGGTTTATTTTTGGTACCAACTAAATCATTGTCCCATCAGCACAGGAGCCAATAATAAATTGTCGCTATTTGCATATTTAGCCAACTATTTTTGCTACTATTTTTGTTATAATTTCTAATATTACATTGTAATTAAATCACCTATGTGTGTAAATTTTTGGACAACATGCCTGTTTTATGTACTAAAATGAAAATAAATTAATAAATAAAAATGAATAAAAACCTTGAGTACAGGTGAATTGACCACGGCTAGTCCGAGCAGAAGCATCAGCAACATGGAAATTCGGCTAAACATCGACATCTTTCCTGAAATAAATAAAATTAATTTATTGACCTCAAGTAAAGATGAGCAGTGGCTGTAAGGCTGGCTTTACATTCGTAATTTTTTTCCCGTAATTCGCTCGTGTAAGTGAATTATGGCCAAATTACCAATGTAAACGACACCAAAAGTCACTTAACGTAATTTAAAGCATGTTACAGAACTTCTTCTCCCGGAAGTTTTTTGACAGGTCTAATCGCGTCCGCGCGAAATTACAGCCTTCTCACAGCTTATAAAATCAATTTGATAAGCTGAGGGAGCTTTTGTAAGAAATAGTACCAAAATGCGCCTTTGCGAAATGTCAAAAACCAAAAGACATTTGTTTTTATTGGATTTTTTTCCTATAAAACTAGTATTTATTTCCACTTATTTGAGTTTTCTGAAAATGAGCATCCTTCTATTCAATTATCGCTCCAAACCTTTCTAATCTCAATGTTTCTGTTTTTTAAATTACGTATTTGAATACGAAGTCGGTTGCAGTCGGCAGCTGTCAGGTAGCTGTCATTCGAATAAAATGAAAGAAATCCATTAATTTTCGCCTTTGACGGCACAAAAGTGCGTGGAGAATTGTTTAATTAAAGTCAAAATCTATTTCAGCACTTTATTTGGTCCTTTTCGTCTTTATTGACAAAATCGCGTAAATTTGACAGTAGCATGTCGTTGTTGAAAGGAAGCCATCTTACCGCAAATACATTTACAGATGTAAACGGTCGCATGAGCAGTTACACAGGTCGAACTTCCGAAAAACTTCCGTGATCATTAATTGCCACAAGTCAGATTCATATGTAAACGCTCCTGGGAGTGACCTGTCAAAATATTACGTAATCCGTAATTTTTAATTACGAGTGTAAAGCTAGCCTTAAACAAGTTAAAATTATAACTCTTATTATATTTGTACTTGTAAATGTTTTTTTATTGCAAAGAAAAGTAAGTTTTGTTGCCCAGAATACATGCATGTTCTTCTGGACATGAGGTAATGTTTGTCTGGACAGCACACAACTAATTCTTTCTAAATAATAAATAATACAATATGCCTTTGAAATTTCAAGTGAGTTGTGATGTTTATTTATGGATCAAAAATACGAATTTTCTTCATCCCACAAGAAATGAAGAAAATTCTAAATTTATTATCAAAATATGTACAGAGCTGAAATCTAAGAAATCGAGGAAATTAGTGGAAAAGATGAGAACATTTATTATTGTGTCTAAGGCTAGAGAACATATTGGGAAATCAGGATGATGGAAAAATCTCATCATTTATTTATTTATTAATTATTATTAACACCCTTTTCAGGGGCTTTTACATATGGATATTAAAAAAAAATTTATTTATTGTACATAACTGACCTGCTTCAGTAATAACATTTTGTATTTGTTTAGTGACAAATTGAAGATGTCCACTAAATTATTTCCAAACATTAGTATCCCAGGCAAATATGAACTCATATGGCAGTTAGTCACAGAATTTCTACACTGAAGTAAATCCCGACTTCTAGTACTGCATAGTAGAATTCGAAAGCTTAACAATGCAAGCAATTCCGGACTATCAATTATTACATCATTTAATATTTTATTAGAAATCAGTAAAAATGGGAAGAAAAATAATTTCCTTCAGGGCCTATGTCATCTTTGGGGATGCTGTGTGGAGGGTTTTTTTAAAGAAAGGAAGGGGAGGAGAGTTCTGGGAAGGAAAAGGGTTTAAAGGGGTGGGTAGGAATCCGGGGTTCAGTGTGTCCTGTCATCCGCCTCCAAGACCTAGAAAAACTTCACCCCATGAACCTGGGACTGCTAAATCACCAAACATGCATTGCTGTTATCTTTTCTAGCCGACATTGTTCTTTAAATTGGCTGTCCCAAGTTTCGTAGAAAACGCGTGTTAAAAGCATTTTCTACGAACCTTGGGCTGAACAAATCGTGTGTTATGAGTGACAAAGGTACCTGCCCCTCTTACCAACCTTGAGTTTTGACAGTTGAAATCCAAAGGATGGCGGTCCCGTAGAGACTCGTAGAGCTATCTCTGAATACAAATATTTTAGAATATTTTAGAAGAGGAAATAGCTTCCTTATTAAGTGACGTCACACCGACCTTAGTAGTATCTCTGGAAATAAAACTACGTTATTTAAAGGCAAGGAATACTTCATGAACTAAGGTATCCACTCGTTTTACTGCACAACTAACTTCATTTCAGTGTCTGAAATTTTCACTCGTCATTTTGATGAATCACTTTTTTTTTTTTTTTTTTCATGGCTTTTCACCCCAATGGAGTGTTCTGGCCAGTGTCAAGTGAATGATTTTATGAGTGTAATTTTGTGAGTGTAATTTTGGGTTAATATTTACAAATTTAGTTTCAATAACAAGAATCTATCTACATTATATAATAATACTATACAAATAATAATAATACGCTAAATTCTTACAATACGATGATTATAATTACATTTAACAAGAGGAAGCAACAGGAAATTGATAAGTATGTTGATATAATTTATTATGGATAAAAAATTAAATAAATAAATACATGGAACTAAACTTACAGTTACAAATTGATGCTGTTAATATTCAGGAAATTAGCCAAGACTTTATAAACGCGTTTATTTACAGAAGATAACAGACATGCAATGTTATAGGGGGGCAATATGCCTGAACTGATTAGGTGAGGGATGAAATTTATGTATGAATTATTTAAAGGGCAACTGAAAAAAATATGATTGAGGTCCTCTTCACCAAGACGACATTCACACATCGCAGAATTCTTAACATGAATTTTTGTCAGGTGAACATTGTGGCAGCAATGCCCTATCCGCATGCGGCAAATGGAGGATGTAGAGAATTTGTTTAAAGAGAGTCTAGAAAACCACGGTTTTGAAGGAATCGTTGGCTGTATTGTGAAAAAGTTGTACCCTTTTGTTTTACTAGATTCAACCCAATGATTCTGCCATGTGGAAATCATGTTTTCTTTTAATTTTATGAGAACGTCATCGGGGTTTAAAAATTTATATAAAATATCACCGGAAATAATAGCATCTTTCGCCAATGAATCGGCCTTTTCATTTCCAGGGATACCGCAGTGACTAGGTATCCAAGCCAACACGGTTTCTTTGCCAGAGTCGGTTAATTTATGAATTAAGGTGCGGATTCCAACACAAAGATCGTCTTCTGGGTAATGGAAGGGTGAAGAGTTTAATTTTTGAAGTGCACTTAGGGAATCGGAGAGAATTAAGAAGTTTCCTATGTGATCATCGTCAATGTATTTGAGGGATTCAAAAATGGCTATACATTCAGCAGTGAAAACGGAAGCCTCTTTTGGAAGTTTAATTTTTTTATTGACTTGATCTGATGGACAATGGAATGCCGCTCCCACATGGTTTGATAAGTGAGATTTGGAACCATCTGTGTAAATAATTTTCCAGTCGGAATATTTCGAATTTAAAATTTGGATAAGCTTTCTTGGAACTTCGTGGTTGTTAGTTATGCCGAGAGAAAGAAGAATATTTGGTTTACGTAAATGAATACGAAAGGGGTTAGCATATAAAGGAAGTCTATCAGATGGATTTAAGAGGGGTTTATATGCACTGTACGTATGGAGACTTTTAACAAGAAGAGGGATTGATTTGTTCCTCCAATATGGAAGTGATTGCACTTGAGCAGAGAGTGAGGTAATTTTGTCCATCAATGGGTGATTGGAGAGCCTAAAGCATTTAAATAAAAACTTGTCAGCCAAGAACTGTCTTCTGAAATGAAGAGGAGCCTCCACAGCCTCCACTTGTAAAGCGTTAATTGGGGAAGAACGCATTGCTCCGATAATCAATCTTAAGCTTTGAAATTGGATACGGTCCAACCTCGCGAGGTTCTTTTTAGAAGTGGGTTCGAAGAGGAATGACGCGTAATCCAAATGACTCCTAACATATGCATTATAAAAAAGTTTTTGGGTGAATGGGTGACTTCCCCACCAGACCCTTGAAACGGCACGTAAAGTGTTGAGGCCAGCTTGACATTTGTTAATTATAAAATTAACATACGGGTTCCATGTTAACTTAGAGTCTAAAATTACCCCAAGGAATCTTATCTGTGCCTGGATAGGGAGAATTGAATTATTTATTTGGACTGTTACACGCGGAGTAACACGTTTTCTGGAAAAAACGATAATATTACTTTTGGACGGAGAAATTTCTAAGCCGTGATTCATTAACCAGATGTCAAGGTTTTTCATGCAAATGTTAATCACTTCCTCCAGAATAGTAATAATTCGTCCTGAAATATATATAAAAAGATCATCTGCATACTGAAGTATTTTACAAGATGGATGCATACTCCGATGCAGGTCAAAGGTATATATATTAAAAAGGATAGGACTAAGGACGGAGCCCTGAGGCAAACCCTTGTTTACTATTCTTTCCAGCGGAGGAGAATCCAGCACCTGGATTTGAATTTTCCTGGTAAGAAGGAGGTTAATTATAAAACTGGAAAGCTTACGAGGGATGCCAATTTTTAATAATTTACTAAATAAAACATCTAATAAAACATTGTCAAAAGCTCCGCACACATCAAGGCAAACACCGACAAGAAATTCATTATCAGCCAGGGCCAACTGGATATCAGAAGTCAGGATGGACACACTTTCGACCGTACTTTTTCGTTTTCGAAATCCAAACTGAGAGCTGGGAAGAATTTTTTCATTTTCTACATACCAGTCTAGGCGTCTTTTGATCATATGTTCAGCTATTTTAATTAAGGAAGATGACAAAGCAATAGGTCTGTAAGAAAGTCCAGAGTTAGGGTCTTTCTGGGGTTTCAGAATGGGAACAATTATTTGTGTTTTCCAGGATGATGGAATTTTGCCGGAGTCAAAGATCAGATTTATAACTGAAAGAAAATAGTTTAGTGTGGTAACATCGCAGTTTTTAATAAAGCTATATGGAATTCCATCTACACCAGGGAATGAGTCTGTGAGATCGTTTAAGACCTCCCTGAGCTCTGTTAAATTGAAGTGGGTGTCCATCCAACCCCGTGTTTTAAATGAGTACGTGAATTCTGTTTCATTCCAATTACTCGCAGTTTGTGGAGCTAGTTTATCAGCAAATTCCTTCACCCACTCCGAAGAGAGTGGCCGAGTCACCGTTGGGATGTGAGATCCCTTAAATCGACGAATTGAATTCCAAACTACTGAAAGAGGAACTTCGGGAGATAACGATGAGCAAAATTTTTTCCAGCCTTGACGTTTTTTGTTTTTTAGAAGACGTTTGGTTTTAGCTTCAATCTGTTTATACTGAAGGAAATTCTCCATATTCATATTTGTTGAATAAATTTTCGCATATTTTTTCCTCATATCTACTGCATCTGAGCATTCAATGTCCCACCAAGGAGCTGGGGGAGGTTTCCCTTTGTTACGTGTCGTTTTAATGGGGATAAATTTTTCTGCGGCCGTAATGACTGCAGACACCAATAAATCGTAACATTCCGCAACATTTTCTGTAGTTGGAGAGGGTAGACTTTGCACGGAGAACTTTGCATGATTTGAATAATCATTCCAGTTGGCATTGGCAGTTAAGAACTTCGGTTTTCGACTACTGCATTTGACATTTTTGTTGGGGTGATAAATATTTGAGAATTCTATGAGGATAGGGTAATGATCACTCCCATGCGGGTCATCCAAAACCTCCCATAACAGGGATGCGGCTATGCTGGAATTGCAAATAGTAAGATCAACCATGCTGGGTCGTTGACCAGGTACCTGAAGACGCGTAGGAGAGCCATCATTGATGATACAAAAATCTAGTTCATCGAGTAGATCAACAATATCTCTGCCCATTCTGTCACAATTGTGAGCTCCCCATAATCCGTGATGGGCATTAAAATCTCCCAGAATAAGAGAAGGGGGATTGACCTTTGAAAACATTGCTTTCAGAACTGATTTTGAAGGTTTGTTAGATGGTGATATATACAAAGAAATGATTGTAGTGTCAAAAACCTTTGCGGCCGTCACTTGAAAAGGACAACCAATTGGTTTTACATCTACTGGGGTGAAGGGTAATGATTTTTTAATGAAAAGGGCGGAGCCGCCCTTCCCATCTTGACAGTCGTCTCGAAGACAGTGGTATCCCCTGACTCTGAAATCAGAATCCGGTTCCAGCCATGTCTCCGAGACGGCAGCCACTGCAATAGAGTTCGAATTTAATATATTTGAAAATTCTTCAGTTTTGTTTTTAATACTATGACAATTCCACTGAAGAATCCTCATCAGAGGAGCCATTTCTGGTTGAGTTAATAATATTGGTAATTTGTTTAGCAACGTGGGACGGTATTTGGATGTTGTTTTTATTTAAAGTTTGTAAAATATGTAAAAATGAGGTGATTAGTGTAGCGTTAAGGTCTATATTATAATTGTGTTCTTTACTAGATGACTTTGGGTAAGCATTGAAATTTGAACTGGAAGGGAGTTGTCCATTGGGGAACCACAGAAGGGATTCGTGATTGGCATTATTTTTTTTTGTTGGTAATCTAGGTGTCACGACCTTTTGAACAGTTTTTATAAATGAAGAAGAAGTAGGTTGAGAAGTGGTGGAATTTTTTGAATTTTCGGAAGTTACTTCAGAATAAGATGGAATGGATTTGTTAAACATTCTTGATGCTTCCGCATAAGAAATGCTTTTCTCGGCCATTGTATGTTTTATATTGCGCTGTCTCGACAGTTCAGGGCAAGTTTTGCTAATGGACATGTGAGTTCCGGAGCAGTTTAAGCATTTATAATTTTCCTCGGTTTTATCACAGGAATCGCCACTATGAGACGAACTGCACTTGAAGCAACGAGGTTCAGATCTGCAGAGGTTCTTAGTGTGTCCAAATCTGCAGCACTTGTAGCACTGCACAGTTGGGAACACATAGAGCTCTACTGGAAGAGAGACGTTAAACATGCTAACATTTTGCGGAAGATCTTTGCTGTCAAAGGTTAAAACAACGGATTGGGAGGGTCTCCATTCTACAGAGTTTCCCGTATTAAATCTGTAATTTAGACGTCGCGCTTTTAATACTTTTCCGAAACCCTGGGGAACTGTAATATTATCCAAGATATCCTCTATCGACCAGTGCGGTGGAATTCCTTTTGTGACACCTAGCCTTGTTACCTGATATGTAGGAATGAAAACGTTATACGAGTTTTTTTTGGCAACATCAGATTTAACAAAGCTATTGGCCTCAGCCGCTGTCCTGAATTCGACAGAAAGACGGTTGCGGCCAACCGACTTAACTCCATTCCAGACAGGGTGGATTTTATTTTTAAACATAAAATGTCCAAAGTCAACATCATATAAATTGGATTGTTTTCCATCATTTGACATTTTAGTTACGTGTGTTATATATGGTGGTCTATCAAGATTATTGTATAAACGCGACATATTTAAAGGTGTAGTGGTTTCTGATGGGGCGAGTGTGGTGGAAGGACTAATTGGACTAATTGGGTGAATTGAAGTCGAGGAAGAAGTGGACGGAGATGGAACTACATCCTGTTGTTCAGGTAAAACAGAAGAATTGTTTTGAAGGGAGTCATTTTTTTTTTGAGTGGAAGGTATTTTGCGATGCATCTGTTCAAAATCTGTTGTACAGGTATGAGCTGATTTAGCGATTTTCCTTTTTTTAGATGTAATCAATACGAAGTCGGAAGCTTCCGGAATATTAACCGCGATCATTTTTTTCGTAACACCCGAGGATTCAGATAGTAAACCATCATCTGGGGGGTCAGGAGGTTTTTCTTGATCCATTTTCTAAAAAATTTAAATGATGCTAACCAAAAAAAAAAAAAAACTTACCTGAATTGCTTCGAGAAACTAATTATACAACACTTACTTACTTACTGTAAAAATCAAATATACAAGTTAAAACTATATTACACCAATTTACAATACTATTTTAAAGCTATTATCTGTTAAAAATGATTAATTTTGTAAAGAGGAGTGAAATGACACTGGCACAGTTGACGGTAGCCTTTGTTTTTTCCTATCGATGAATCACTTGGATTGTCATATTAGATTCCAAACTGGATTTATTCACACTTCATGTCGTTCATGAAAATGTTCGTATAAATAGTACCAACCTATTAATTGAATTTTGACAGCTGAAAAAAATGGCCGCGGCCTTCCTTGTCAACAAATTCATATTTCAAAATGGGTCCCCGGAATAAAAATAAAGGTACCGCAATATGGAGATATTATATTTTGTAGAAATTAAAAAGATATATTATTAATTGTAATTCCGATTACCAAAATATTCATACAAATACCGCAATTTTTAATCATGCCCGAAGTTAACGTCATTGAAACCTTTCTTTAATTAGCATAAAACAGATAATACGGGGTGTAATTTCTACAGTGAGAGCTTAAACAATTTCTGTTCGTAGTACAATGTCGTCTTACGGTGACCGGACAACTCGGAATGAAACCAATTCAGAACTTTTCAAGTAGATGTTGAGTTGACTTTATTCTCAGTTGGCATGGAACCGTCGTATTACACATCATACAACAACTAACCCTACTTTCGAAAATTCGTTAGCGGCCGTGTTGATTTTAGTTTATGTTAAATATGCGAGCATTTATTTATATGATATAGTTTTTATAATTGTGTATTTGAAGCGTATAACATACCAACAACAACAGCAACGAAAATTATACTTAATGTAAGTCGCGAACTTTGTGATGAAATATGTCGCTTATTGTGAAAAACTTAATAATTACCTTTGTTGAAGTGAACGAACTGACATAAATACCAATTTTTATGGGACCCAACCACATAAATCAATTACTCGACACCGATTGATAAATGATGGGTCATTTTGTTTATCATCGACATAGATAAGATGTTTCCATCGAAGACGAACGTGAACATAAACATCTTATCTACAGAGATATTTTAAGAACAGAACAGAAAATTTTAAGAACATTTCCATTCGTACAGACGAATGGAAAATGTTCTTAAAATTTTCGTTAGTTTGGTACCACCGAATCTCTTTCCGTTTTTCCCCGCATTGATAAACCGCTACCTAAACCAATAAGCGCTTAGGTGACCGGCCAACTCGGAATGAAACCAACTCAGAACCATCTCATAAAAGTTATTTAGAGTGATAAAAAATATGTATAAAAATTTTGTTAAATAGGTTACGTTAGGTTAGGGTTATCGGCTAATTTAAAATTATTTTTTCCCTAGCTCTTAATGACTTTTCAAGGAGGTGTTGAGTTGACTTTATTCTCATTTGGCATGGAACCGTAAACGTAGAGATATTAAAAGAACCT
The DNA here is from genome assembly GCA_936435175.1 of Glyphotaelius pellucidus. NCBI lineage: Eukaryota > Metazoa > Arthropoda > Insecta > Trichoptera > Limnephilidae > Glyphotaelius > Glyphotaelius pellucidus. The sequence continues at coordinate 13,160,491 of OW386560.1, forward strand.
AATAATTAGTAAAAAAATATAAAACAAACAAAAACACTCTTAAAATATCTTACCCTTTAGCATTTAGCCATTTGTAGAATTTATACCGGTGGTATAGTGCAAGGTGCTGGCAGCATCGCCCTGATGTGCGACAATAGAATCCAAACTTTACTTAAAATTATGTTGTATAATATCCAGATTTGAATAGAAAAGTTTTTCTTAACTTTCCTATTCCACATTTTTCTCCACTGTCCCAGTTGAACTCCAAATGAGTAAGCCATAGTACCACTGACTCCGGGCACGGACTCATGGGTGATATCACAACAAATTGTTCTAAAAACTTAAAAACTTTATAGCCTACTCAAATATAATATTTCTTTTCGGCAGAGAGTTCCAACAACGAGATATAACTGGCAACGCCTTCCTATTAAACTAATATCTACACATTTGATATTATCTAATAAAAACCTTTCGCAAATCCCACTCTACACCTATACCTTGGAATACTTGGAAGGAGAACCTTTGGTAATATGTTTGAACATAAAACATTTTATGAGTAACGCGGGCGGCATTTTGTCCGTACAAACATATTCCCCCTTTTCCTCTCTGGATGACGACACTAGTGCAAACACTATTTGAAGTGAAAACTTCTTTAGCGCCGTTGTGATCAATGAAACGAAAACACTAACAAGAGACAATCATTTACATCTAAAGGTTTTAGCCCGCGAGGGAATGAAATAGCAATAAAATATTTATTTAATTCTCGGGGACTCGGTTCCAATATAAAACGATAAACCCACAGTCCCACGCAAGTCTCCTTGTGGTTTAAAGCGTCTGGCGAACCTCAGCGGCCAGACATTTAGCGGACCAAAGATCAAATCCTACGAAATCCAAAACAAAAAAAAATCGAGTGCAGTTCACACGCGGTAGAAGTGAAACTTCACGCATACAATCTCAACCAACTTTGAAAAGTGAGTTGGTAATCAAAGCGGCCAATGAGCGCAGCTTGATGCTTCTTAGGTACTGTAAGTAGGTAAGGTTTCATTCTATCTCATTCTCTCGCAGGCTAAATCCCACAGATGTATGTATTTGTCTCTTTTTAGTTTCATTTCCGTTTCATTGAGTTTCAAAACACAACGGTTTAGCTAAAAATAATTGTAAAATCAGTATTAAATTTTCAAACCATTCGTAAATGAACAGCCAAAAGAAAAATAAAAGAAAGCGACTCCGAAGAAGAAAACACAAATACTAATAAGATGACAAAATGTATAAGAAGAGGTGCACTGGAATTGAATGACAAAATATGGAAAAAAATCATCATTTACAATTTCGTTATTTATTTTCTTTAGCCAACGTTTCGGATAGCGTTACTGTGTCCATCATCAGGGCAGATGTGTTGATACTATTGATTGAGATGTGTGGCATATGCCTGATGAAGGACACTGTAACGCTGTCCGAAACTTTGGCTAAAGAAGGAGGTAGCGCAAAACGACATAATATCCTAAACAAATTTTTGGCCGTGAATATCTAAAATAGTATCATCCTTCAAATTGATAAAAAAAGTGCTTCGTAGTCTCCCCACTCTTGTCTACTTTAGTTTTCTGAAGGTTTCACTTCTATCGCGTGTGAATTGCACACTCAGATTTTTTTTTGTAAGTTACTTCTTAGGAAACAGGAAAAATTCATAAATTTGCCTGGATTGAGCGCCACCAACAGACGTTCAGCAAATCAAAACGTTCATATATATTTTTTTTTCTAATACAGGGAGGGGTTGGGGGCAACAGCGACAGTGTCAACAACAGTATAAAAAACAGTGAAATACCTATAAAAAAAAATTCTGTTTCCTTTTTCCATTTCGTGTTTCCTCTTAAAATACAGTAAAAGGTAGAATACAGTAGAAGCACATTAAACAAGAGGTAGACATGGGTTTGAAAGCATTTACAAATTTATAAATGTAAAATACAGTAGAAGCACATTAAACAAGAGGTAGACATGGGTTTGAAAGCATTTACAAATTTATAAATGTAAAATACAGTAGAAGCACATTAAACAAGAGGTAAACATGGGTTTGAACGCATTTACAAATTTATAAATGTAAATACAGTAGAAGCACATTAAACAAGAGGTAGACATGGGTTTGAACGTATTTACAAATTTATAAATGTAAAATACAGTAGAAGCACATTAAACAAGAGGTAAACATGGGTTTGAACGCATTTACAAATTTATAAATGTAAATACAGTAGAAGCACATTAAACAAGAGGTAGACATGGGTTTGAACGCATTTACAAATTTATTCTATTAAATTTAAATATTTGCATTACAAAAACTTACTTCGTTTAAAAAACATTTGTGTACTAACACATATCCGTGGAAAATCGCGGGAAAACTAAAAACAAGTAAGTAAAGTATTTTATTAAAATTTAAATGGTTTCCACATTATGCATTTTTTTACAATAGCTCCAAACTGAAGGCCAAAAACCAATTGTACTCGGGGCCTGTGTCATATTTGGGGAAGCAATGTGGATGATCTTTTTATGGAAAAGAAGGAGAGGAAGTACGATGGGTTATAGAGGCTGTTCTCACTTAAATTTTGAGAAACACCACCATCTCATATAAGGGACATGTGCCATATTCGGTACATCTCCTCTACCAATAAAATAACACGTCCCATACAGTACTGCAAATAATAAAACATTTTATACCGAATAACTGATTTTAACGATTTTTTCACATACATATTTATAGGATTAAGATGAAGCCATGCGAAATAATGCAAAATCATACAAAATCATGTATTTTTGTTTTGAAAATTTGATCGCTTAGAAGTATTATAGATGCTTTAATTAAATACCTCGTGTAGAACATATCTTGGCCCTTAAAAATGTCGGTCATTTTTTTTATAAGTCTTTTAATAAGCCTAGAAAACAATAAAGTATTAGGTCTATAAAAAGACACTTTCAAGTGCAAACTCTCCCCCTATAAACTTATAAACCCCTTTTCGGAAATGGTTTTATTGTATAAAGTAGCAAATTTAGTTTCTTTTATGATAATCGTAAAAAAAAATATATTTATGCCCGATATTCAAAAAATAAAATAAAATATTCATTTTCGCGTTGTTATTTCACAATACGGCCGGCAGTCGACAATTTGGATTTTCAAAGTGAACTAACTCTATGGCGTCCACCGAAGACCTGCCACTCCCATTTTGCATTAGTACAGCCCCGAACTGAGCGGGGAACAGACGTATAGGATCCACGTCGCTTGGTTCCGTGAAATCAATTTTAAATTTGCGTTTTATTAGTATAAACAATGCGTAAAAAGGTGTTAATGTTTTTTACATGCCTTTACGATATCAATCTGTAAAAATAAAATGTCAAATACATTTTCCAACCTTTCCAAAAGGTTTTTTCAAGTATTTTTAAACTCCTCCCATAAAGGGCGTGAATTCCGATTTCGATTTTTTCCTGAACTATTGGATCACCTCAAGAAATAGCCTTAAACTTTCGAATATTAAAATGATTTAATTTGCTCTTGTACAGTAAGTCTTGCAGTATCTACGGCATAGTCGCATGGGGAAGCATCCATAATATTAATTTGTATCCGATAAGAATAACACAAAAAATGATCATTAAAGTTATTTCAACTAATGAAATTTTTGATAAATTTAAGGTCCTAACAGTTTTAAAACTATTTGAAAAAAATGCTATTCTAAATTTTTTTAAAGAATCTTAAGTCTCAACACGAAGAGATCTAGAACATCTGAGAACATGTATGTACCTTTTGCAAGTCAAGTGCAACATGACAGCTGCACAACACCATTATAAATATGTAGGCCCTAAGCTATTTAACGATTTACTTGATATAATAAAAAGTGAGAAAAACTATTTTAAATAAAAAAAAAAATTATTTCACATTTTTACAGATAACCAACTGATTGACTTATTCTATCGATAATTTTCAGATATATTCTGTTACTAATATTCTGCTAAGTTTCTGTTGCTATTATTATATTTTACTTATTTTTAAATATTTTGTAATACTATATAACTAGAGTGACACGAGAGGGAATGTAAAACAGCCGAACTGAGCGGACGCGAGAACCGGAATAAATTTGCAATATCACGCACTGGACCGGAGAGCGACTCTCAGGGTAAGAGTATTTTTGAAAGTATTCTTTTTTATTTTTGTAACTATACATCTATAATCAGTATTATTCCCAAATACTTTATTACTTCCAAATATGAAGCATATATAGTATTTAGTTTAATTTCTATTATTTCTTTACTAACTGGGTTATTAAAACTGTTAATGAACGATATGTTAACATATTATTAATGGGTATATTTACTTTTCTAATTTACAATTAAAAAAAATTAAAAAGAAAGGTTTACTTTATAAAAGTCTCCGAACAGCCTAATAAATGCACTTAAAAATATAAACAATTAATATAAACAATTTTTTTTCAATATTTTTCTTTATTCATTGCTTTGATGGTTAAGTACATAATTTGGAGATTATTTGACCACCATGGCACACGCCCGTTCGCGAAGCCAGGTAGTAATAAATTGGAATATCTTCAATCAAATCACCGACGAAACCGGTTGGTTGCACTATTTCTGAAAGGTTGGGTGTCTCTGCAAGGTTTGCGAAAACCTGGAAATCGATCGCCTGTCTTCCTTATCAGATGGTGGTTATCAGCACGTAGCGATTAATTGAGAGGGGAAATTTCGCACATTCGCAATTATACTACCATTACTTCAACTTTCAATCTAGAACATCCACAAAAAGTTATCGACGAAGCAAACTCGATAAAAATATGAAAACTCTACACATACTAAAATGAATAATGAACTCTTACACACAAACACATAATTCACTAAAATGTCATTAATACTAATACACTATATTGAACAATGTGCATAAAGAAGAAGGTAACATAAATCTAACAGTATTAATAGCCTAGCGACTGTACGGTTGAAATTTAAGAATCCGACTCCGAGTACAACTCTTGACGCCGCGCTATATGGAAACCATCTGTGAAGTTTGTTACTAAGCTACTATCGTAATAGAAACGAATTAAAGCAAATAGCTAATCATGCCAAAAGATGGCGCCATTTGCGTTAACAGCTAGCGTGAGGAACGTCTGCTGGCGGGTTAAGAACTCTTGGATTTGCGTTTTCATGAATCTCTTCAGTCTGGATATAGATGATATGTAACGTGAAGTTTGTGACTAAGCTACAGTTGAACCACTGCCGCCCGCAGGGTCTAGCGGAGCGGGTTTTTAATTGCTAGTATAAGATATAATACCTCTTATTTAATATTTCATTATCATCAGCCAACTTCATCACGAAAAAACTATGTATACCAAGAAACAGTTGAAAATAAGAAAATTGTAAAATATCTTCTGTGTGAAAATCCGACGCATTTGTTCACTCGGCTACTAGCCGTTTAAGTTGATATGATTTAAAGGCGTACGTTTTTTAAAATTCAAAAAGATTTCCATTTCAATACTGTTGGGATACTGACTTTATTAGTTTGTCTTTGACTTCTGAATCCGAAAGTTCAACTGGACGAGAAAAATTATAAATTTTTGAAAATCTTTTTTTAATGCTAAAAGGGCGTGCTTCTTTCACGTAGGAAACTTTTATTTTGATCTTAAGTCTAATAAACGAATAATTTAAGTACATTTTAAAAATAGAAAAGTAAATCTTCTCCATGCAATTTTCTCGCCAACGTAAATACCGTTCACGCCAACTTAAAAATAAAGTTAGGATATTAAATTTCTTTAGAATTAGATGTAAAATTAATTATATTTTTATTAGAACAACTCTCTTTTATAATTTTTAAAGGTTGTTCCCACCGATGTAATAGATCATTGAAGACGAAGATAACACTAATAATCTAAACGATAATTTCTTGTTCATATTTACGTTTAGAGTTTAGATTATAAGTTATCTTCTTCATCGCTACTTAACCTCAATACAGGCTATAGCCCCCTAGTGAGGTTAATTTTTCTATGTAAAATTACATTTGTACGGTGAGAAATTATAAATAAACTAGCTGACTGGGCCACGCGTTGCTGTGAAACCCAACGCCATCTACTAAATGGGTACCCAATCTAGATAATCAAGTGTTGTGTCGATAAATTAACTCATACCGCCATCTGTTAGAAACTTATAGAACTAATTACAAAGCATTGTCCTATAACCATCCTTGTTGGATCAAATTATACGCAACAAGCCAAATTTCATCAAAATCGGTCAAGTAGTTTCGGAGTTGTCGAAAAAACATCGTGACGCAAGATTTTTATATATAAAGATAAATAATTAAAAAATGGTGGAATTAATTCTAATTAAAATTCTTCTTTCAGGAATTACCAGTAATTTATGAAAACAGTTGGATTTTGATGTGAAAAATATTCACTTGACTAAGAGTGCTTTTTTAAACTTTATCTGTACTAATATTATAAATGCGAAACTGCGTGTGTTTGTTTGTTACGCTGTCACGCATAAACAAGTAGGCCGATTTTTTAAAATTCTTTCACCAATAGAAAGCTACATTATATGCGAGTAATATGGGATTTATATAATGGTAAGATCTGGCGTTATGAAATTATAAATATTAAATTATAAATATATTCAATTTTTTATGAGAAAAACTCTCTTTTTATAACTTTTGAAGGTTATTCCCATCAACGTAGTTGAAGATAATATTAATGATTCTAAATATTTGAAAATATGAGATTGACAAATATGACAGTTTGACAGAAGGTGGCAATAGCGAAATTGGAAAACGCGCCGTCCCGGTTAGACGAGAGGTCTGGGTTCGAGTCCCAGTTACGACCATTGTTTTTTTCTGTTTTTCTGTGTCTTGTTTTCTTTCATATTTTCATTTAGATTATAAGTGTTATCTTCTTCTTCAATGATATAAATATATTATTTATTTAAGGAACATAAACAGTCTTAGTAATACAAAATACATAAGAGGATGACAAAAAAACCGACCAATTATTATTGTTCACAGATAGAAATATTTAGAAACAAGACTAATTGAATGTAAACTAGAATAAATAATATATATATTTTTTTTACACGAGCTCCACACAGGAGGCCCTGTGGAAAACGATTTCCCTCAAGTCATCTTTGGGGGATGCTGTGTGGAGGGTTTTTTTAAGGAAAGGAAGGGGAGGAGAGTTCTGGGAAGGAAAAGTGTTTAAGGGATGGGTATGAATCTGGGGTTCAATGTGTCCTCGTCATCCGCCTCCAAGACCTAGACAAACCTCACCCCATAAACCCGGGCACCCTGCTAAATCACCAACGTTTGGTGATTTAGCAGGGGTTATACGTTAGCATTATACGTTATCTGTCGCTAACAAAAGCGAGTTATTGCTAACGTCAGAAAACAAATCGTTGCCGTGGAAGCGATGTTGATATATTTGCGGGAAATTTTATTTCAGGCGTCGTAGTTAATCTATATCTATAAAAATGAATATCCCGAATGTTTGTGCGTGCATAACTTCCGAACGACTACACCAAATTGGATAGTTTTTTTTTTTTACTACTGGTGAGCTCTGGCATTATACAATTTAGGTGGTCAATCTATAAAAATGAATGTCCCGAATGTTTGTACGCGTCAAAAAACCTGATAACTAAATTTTATTATTATCTACTAAGGTGTGGCAGAGATAAATGAAAGATTGGCTGGCCGTATTTGTGAAATGGTTATTATTATAAACATTTTAAGACTTTCACAATAAAATCATTTAAATAATATACAGTATATTTGTGGCACGTTCCAGAGTGGAAAATACTTTCAGTATCGCCCTGGTGTAAGACCACCATTCAGAATTGAAACGTTGCTTGAAATGGCTTTAGCCGTGTTTGGTGACCAGATTTGAATAGCCAGGTACTTTCCCACCTTCCTCTTCCCCATCTCCTTCCCCTCACCACTACCCTCAGCCTCACAACATATCCTAATTGGGGATGCTATAGTCTCACTGGCTCCAGACGGGAGCAGTGGGGACTCTTGTGGGGTATCCATATAAAAAAATTAGATATCAACCAATGGTACGTTTTGCTTTTTTGGGTATACGTAAATGTATATCAGTATACTTCCTTTCAAAGGTTATTAAAAGTGGTATATTAAAAAATTGGTAAAATGCACATACATATTATATATTTAATATTACTCATACGTCTATGGTTAAATGAGTTGCGTTAGGTTAGGTTAGGTTTTGGGCCATTTTTAATTTTTTTTCGTACCTTTTAATGACTTTACATAGAAATTCTCAGGAGGGCCAGAGCAGATAGAGAACTGCTCACATTAATAAAAGTCAGGAAAATTTCATATCTGGGTCCCATACTTAGAAGGGAAAAGTATCACTTACTCAAATTAATTTTGAAAGGCAAAATAGAAGGGCGCCGAGGGCCTGGTAGGAGACAAATGTCTTGGTTGCGAAATATACGAGAGTGGACCGGCATTAGAAGTGCGGCGGAGCTATTCCGGGCAGCACAAGATAGAGAGACATTTTCCAGAGTGATCGCCAACGTCGGGGGACCTGATAGGGCACACGAAGAAGAAGAATGACTTTAAAAGGGTGTTGAGTTGATTCTGAGTTTGGATTGATTGATTTGGAGTTTGGATTGATTCTGGGTCATGGATTTTGATAAGTTACTTCCTATATGTGTTAGAACCCCCCAAAATCATTAAAACGCCATCAACAGACTTTCAGTGTACAAACTAGACAATGTATTTAAAAAAAAATATTCTTCCAGCTACCCTAAACGGTGTGAACCTGACACATAATCACCAGTAATCTGATGGACGATGACGACATCGATAGGCAAAGACGAGCTCTCACCATTAAAGCAAACTTGCTCAGTAGCAGATTTTGCCTTTGCAGTACCGCTGTAAAAAGGATGCTCTTTCTTTCTTTTTGCGCAACGCTGTATACGTGCGAACTTTGGGCAAACTACAAAAAGAGAAGTATAGAAAAACTTCGAGTTCAGTACAATAACGCCTTCCGTATAATGTTAGGTCTCCCCAGATATCGCAGCGCTTCCCGGATGTTCACGGAGGGGCCAGTTCCCGGCAGCCCTTATTAGATCCAGGGTGGCAGGAATGATGGAAAGGATAAGCAGCTCTGGAAATATCCTCGTCATGGAAGCCGGCCTCAGTCCATCCTCCAGCATTGATGCACATTGGAGAAAAATACTGGCTCCTACTAAAGTCACAGAATCCTAAAAGCTCATTAAATTATTTTCTTTTTTTTTTACTACTACTATAACCTTATTATTTATTATTTTTTATCATGTACAATTATATGCACCTGTTTTTTTCAAAAAATTTTTAATGGAATGTGTGGGACTGCACTTTCCTCCCCACATACCGGAATAAACATTAATTATTATTATTTTTAAAAAAGGAAAACGTACAGACATGAAATATTTTCTTCTTACACAATCAGTAAAAAAAAATCTTTAAAATCGGTCCAGTTTTGGAGGAGAAAAGTGGGGAATACAAAAACTCGATTTTGACGATTTTATTTAGGTTCTAGCTGGGTTACACGGATTCGCTCAGGACAACATTCGAGAGTGTTCTGGAATATTCCACAATGATGTTCCCTATTCCCAGACATTCCACGACGTACCCCGCCACAACTTCCAGAATTTTCTAGAGCTCTATCGAACCTTCTAGAACTTTCCGGAAGACTGTTCTAGAAATTTCAATAGGGCGAAACTTCCATCCCATATAACTTCAAAAGCGCGCCCTTTAAGTAAAAACGGGACCCCTCATCTTGGAGGGGGTATAGATATCTACCACACCATATAGCTCCCTTGATCGCACTGGGACTCATTTCTGAGTTTTTGCGGTCCGCACGTTTTTTTGGAATTTCTTTTATAATATATATTGATTATCGGACTGAGATAGGGAGTAAGAGCGACAGTGAAAGCAACAGTTTGGTAAAATACCTATTTTTCAAATTATTCGGTAACCGGGTTTCCTCTTAAGAGGAATATAAATGCTAGAAATATTTCGATTCTCATGCCTACAAACTTTAAAATCGCGCGTTGTATTTGCACGAGGCAAAAAAGCAAAAAAGGGGGTTTTAATTTATTTTGTGCATAATTTTATAAGAATGAAAAAAGTCGGACAAAACGAATACGCAGAACAGTTTACTATACAAAGGGATGAAGTTATACAACATTCTACCAGAAACTTTAAAGGCCGCACCAATTGGAAAGTTTAAAATGTATTGTAGGAGATGTATAAAACAAGAAAAAATATAGTTTGAAATATGATACGATATAATTAATTAGGAAATTGTAAACTTAAATGTACAATTTACTAAAATAAAACTAATAAATAATAATAAATAAATAAGAACATGCAAAACCTCAAAAATAGTCTAAACCATAAAGGATATATTTTTTTAATTGTTTATTATATTACTTCATAGTTAAGTCATGCAAAAATATTTGTTTTAGTGGTTTACGCTTATATTTTTTGTAATGTAAATAATAATTTTATTGCAATTCGAACACAGAAAAACTAGTAAAAGCTTCAATTTATCCGTAGCATATTTTTTGATGTCCATAATGTTAACCGATTCGTCGTAAAGATGAATCTAAATAGTGTCTAAATAGGATTTCGCATATAGCTTCATCTGTAGTAGTAGTGTCGTAGTAGTCTGCTGTAGTGTCCATCTGTACCTAATTAAATCGCAGCACGGTGACGCGCCAATGGTCAACCTAACGGAGTGTATGCTGCACTTTTGCGTATAGAGTGTAGGCACATTCGTGGAGTCCACGCACCAGATGAAATTAACATAATTCGGTGTTAGCCCAAAAACAATTTGGTTAATAATAGGTTTCGGGACCACCCGAGAAGTACCGCCGTGTTATTATTAAAATACATTATACCACCTTTTAACCAAAGAGGCGGACCCGCCATTATTGTTATTTATATTTGGTGAATAATCGACGTTTACTTGGATACGTCGTGAATAATGAATTAGATTAAGAAAGGATCGCTTTCGGCGTGCGGAACGAATCGGTGAAGAATAAAGGTACGTGGTATGACGCAAATGTTAACTACATAATAGAATTATTCTTAATTCTTGGACTTGTATATCATTTATATTCAGAGTTCCTAAAACAATGACTCTAACGTAATAGCGAACTGGAATTATCTGATGATACTTTACGTGGATGTTAATTTTTTTATATCATGGGGATTTCGGGAAATAAGACTTAAAACTATACTGCAACCTGTGACAGGATTTCACTCCTTTCGGAGGATTACTTTAGGTTTTTTATGTTTGAATTTATCATTCTCACTATATTTAGCGAGAGAATTAATTAATTGTTTAATTTTTTGAAATAATCCACCATTAATGTACCTACCTAAAAACAAAGTATTTAGTAAATAGGTACATTAAGATATTCAAAGATGCACGCATTGGTCACTTATTAACCACAGCTTTGTAATTTTGCGGCTTTGACATTATTCTACTTATTATTAAGTTTGTTAAAAATCACTCGTACCAAGTGTACAAGCGCTCCACCTCTGTACTTATATAGAAGAATCTACCTGTTGATTGAAGATTGGCGCAGCCTTTAGAATCACATTGAATCACTCTGAACACTCCTAACCAAATACTGCCTTCACCGAGCTTCAAGAACGATGGCGTTCAAATCTCAATTTGAGAAAAATGGCCTAATGTAAATGACTGAAGCTGACGTATTGAAATGAAATTAATGGCTCTAAACCTCAAAATACACAAGTATTAAAACCCTGGAATCGCGTTAGGCCGGATGTTCTTGATCCCTTCAGCGAACGGGCCGGCAGTTAGTACTTGGCAGTTGGCAGGAACATCAACACGACTAATTTACTTCTGAAAATTTCATGCGTCTTTTGGTTTCCGAGCCAACCAGAGGTCAGGATATGAATTAGCTGTGTAAAGTTAGTCACTCGCGACGCGGTGTTGATTTCAACGCAGCGGCGCGCGTGGCGTGCTTGATTTTGAAAATATTTATTTTATGCCTAATAATTATAACACCAGACCACAGAAGAGGATGCAGAAAAACAATGAAATATTTACATTCAGTAAATCATAATGGTAAAATTGAGTAAAAAATTCAGAATGTAATGTTTTCTTTTTCTTTTAATTTGTATGGGTTTTTTTTTATCCAGTTAAGAATTTTTCCTCATAAAGCACTAATGTGTAGTAAATTCACTCAAGTAAATACAACCATCAGATGGTAATAGCAATAAGGCCAAATGAGCCGCAGTACTAGTCAGCTAGAAATACGAAAGGGTATTGTTATAAGCCCTAGCTAGTTAGAGGATCTAGAAAGAATCCATAAAATCAAAGAAAAAAAATTTATTCAGATGAACGATTTGGAAATAATGTGATTGCTCAGAACTCCACGGACAGTAAGGCGTACAAAAATATCCTTTATTATATATTTGGAAGCCTTCAGCTAGAGAGTTATAGGATAGTTTGGACACGTTGCTCGCCAAACTGAGAACTCGAACCTGGGTAGCTATTCTCCAAGCCCTTGTCGCCCGCAATCGCCGGCGAAAGTACGTACATCGGTCTAAGTGGTTATTCTTGAGCATGTCGACCGGAACATTCTTAGACGCCAAACCCCAAAAGTCATTCGACACAACGAGTGGGGTAGACCAGTCGTAGATGGCGCATGGCGAGTAATGATTGATCGTTGCTCGGGAGTAGCTACCCTGGAGAAACTCATAATCACTGGAAGGCTGGTGAAGCAGAGACAGATAACCGACGCTTTGAACTGATCAAGAAACTCAGGCGTCCAGATTGTCGATGTTCGCGATTATTCGGGCAGCGCAGGACCGGGAACATTTTTTTCGAATATCATATCATCTCGTGAGGAGCCGGAGATTTTTACAATCAGTACACAGATACAGATAAGTTTGTGGAGATGCAACACTCCGGATCTAGAATATTCCGCTTGACCAAGAAAAAATGGATAGCTACACCGTTTTTTATTTATTGTGATACATTTATTTTCCCGCTTTCCCTTTGATAATCCTGTGAAGCGAGGCTTTTTGCTAAATTTGGGAGGCGGGAATGGGTACCGCCGCCCCGGGAACCTTTATTGGATAACCAACACCTCTGCCATAGGTCACCCCAAGTGGTTCGCTACGTTTGGTGATTTAGCAGGGGTGTCCGGGTTCATGGGGGTGAGGTCTGTCTAGGTCTTGGAGGCGGATGACCAGGACACACTGAACCCCAGATTCCTACCCACCCTTTAAACCCTTTTCCTTCCCAGAACTTTCCTTTCCTCCTTTTCCCTAAAAAAAACCCTCCACGCAGCGTCCCCAAGGATGACATAGGCCCTGAGGGAAATTATTTTCCTCAGGGCCTCCTGAGTGGAACTCACGTAAAAAAAAGCGTGAACTTTAATTGTAATTCTTAAACATATGAAACAAAGCAACCATTAGTTGATAATACACGGTTGTGATGAACAGGAAAAAAATGTAGCGAACTTAAAATTTACGACATACATCATTAAAATATGACTAGCTCTATCATTTGTTTGATCCTTTTTCTATTTTTTTTCAGTACGTAAGACAGACATGACGCTCAAATATTAAAATACTTACATTGATTCGATCCCGCGACCTTCGGATTGTGTGTCCAGAGCCTTACCCCTCGCCATGGCAGCCGTTCATTGACTAGTCTAGTCTAGTCTAGTTTAGTGTTCAATACAAGATTTTGTCTACTTTTTCTGTTTTTTTTTTTTAATACTTTTGTGCAGGTAACCATAACGATACGATATAATACAGGGTGGCCCATAACTGTATACCTAGTTTCAATTAACAAAAAATAAATAATGGTATAACTTAGGTGTGTTTTATTTATATTTTCAAAAACTACAATAAATGGAAATTTTTAAGGACGTTGATGCTTCTGTCGGGGATAATTCTCAGATCAATACTGGCAATTTTGTTTATTAACATGGCCGTATTGGTTATTGATATGAAAATTGGCCTCATCGCTGAATATTATGTTGAAAAAAGTATCAAAACGTTCTAGCATCACATCAGCAAAATTAAGTCGAAGATCGGTATCATTTGGCTTCAAGTCTTGCGTCAGCTGAATTTTATAAGCTTTTAAATGTAAATCGTGGCGTAAAATTCTTTGTTAAGTGAACCTCTTGATGAGTAAGGCTTGGCTTCTCTTGCGAGTCGATTGCTGTGGATTTTCCCTTACTGATTCACCAACACGCTGAATAACTTCTGGTATCCTCGCTGTCTTCTGGCGGCCTTCATTCATTATCCTTACTGTTGAGCCGGTTGTTTTAAACATTTTGATCCATTTCCGAATAGATTTTGCGCAAATAGATTTTGCGCGAATAGATTTTGCCTTCATTCATTATCCTTACTGTTGAGCCGGTTGTTATAAACATTTTGATCCATTTCCGAATAGATTTTGCGCTTGGTGCTTGAGTTATGTCTCGTAAACCGAAATGAACACGGTAGATTCGTCTCGAAATCGTCACAGAATAATTGTTTACGTAATACGCACGAACACAAAACGCGCGCCGCTCTTCGATCAACGGCTCCACGGCGACTAAAAATTCCATGAAATAGCGCGTCTAACGCTACCCCCCGCACCGCGCTAGCCCCACGTATTGTTGAAAAAATAACGAAACAAACCGCGAACACAGTTAAGAACCACCCTGTATAACCTATAGTGATAGGCGTTTGGCTCTGGGAAGGTTTCGTCTTAAACAAAAAAATATCTTGAAATGTTAAAAATGAAATTTTTTTTTTTTAAAGTTAAATAAGAACGCATTTAGCACTTGTTGTCGTACGTCACTGCTGAAGTTTTGTTTGCATTAGGAATATCGAATTTCGTACGTATTTTGTTCGGATCCCGTAATGTACAGAATTCAGCATGCCTTCAATTTCAAACCATTGATCGAGTGTTACCCACGTAATAAACGATATTAGATATTACCAACACATTTTTTTCCTAAAACAGCATTATTTTTAATTTTCTCTCTAATTCCGAGAAATAAGTTTACATTTTATTTATTATTTATTTTAGTTTTTATGTTTCTACTTAATGTTCTCCACCTTCTTTAAGCCGCCGCTATCCGAATTTCTACCGAATTCTTACATGCCTCCCCTAAACATTTGAAGTTTTTAAGCTCTTGAAAAAATGTATGTTATTTTTGAAGATAATATCTAGATACGTTCCACGCCGAAACGCAAATTATATGAAATTCCCTCAATAGAAAAAAATCGCAAAGTATGCTCCGAAAATTATTAAAAACAAGTCTATTTCTATTATTTTACAAGTTATATTTGGGAAAAAATTTGCAATGTTTCTTTAAATGATACTTAAGATATGTTCCACGAGATTTTTGCTCTATTTTAAACGAGTCATGTTTTATTAAGCATTATCACAATTTTCGCTTCATATTTATCATTTAAAATATTAGCGCGCTCTGTCCAACATTCGTCACACAATCTCTCCATCTTCTTCTTTTTGATCCGGGATGCGCCGCCTTAACGTCAGCATTTTTAGCCATGTTTTTAAAATAGAATAATTTTAGTCAGAAATTAGATTTTTTCCTCTTAAAACGAGCCCGATAAAGTGAGCGTTCCATACGATTTTATCAGATCAGATGATGTCAATCTAATCGTAAATCTCTCCGCAATGATTCACAATGGCGCTCTGTGCGGTTCAAAGTTTGAATGAAGTAATGCTGCGTGTACATTTGTGAACCACGAGTTACGGAAAAGGAACTAATCAACCGCAAACGGAAAACTAAACTAACGCGATTTTTTAACAATAGTTCTATAATTCAAATAATAATGTAAATTTTCCATTAAAACAAATCTTTTTTTTATAACTTTCGAAGATTATTCCCATCAATGTAATATATCATTGAAGAAGAAGATAATACTAATATCTAATCTAAACGAAAATATGAAGAAAAAAAAAACAACAACACGGAAAAATAAAAAGATAACGGTGGCAAGACGTGTAACTCGATGTTTAGTTTAACAATTATTCGAAAAAATGGTTTGTAACCTAGATAGTGTCTCGGATAAGTATATCAAATTTCATTTAATGTGGGACAACTATTGACCTTTTACTAAAAGTCAATAGGTGTATAAAATATAAAATAAAATTGGTTAAATTTATCGGAGACTATCTAGGTTACAAACCAGTTGTTTCCAAATAAAAAGGTAGCTGCCAACAATTTGGAAATAAATTAGTCGAAGATAATATTTTTAATTCTGAAATTTGAAATATGCGATTGACAAAAATTACATTAAAAAAAGAGGTCTCAGTAGCGAAATTGGTAAAGGCGTTTGTCACGGTAAGACGAGAGGTTCTGGATTCGAGTCCCAGTTGAGACCGCTATCTTTTTATTTTCCTTTTTCATATTATTTTCTTTTAGATTATTCATATCATGGCGAGCCTGAGAATGTGTATTGTTTATGTAAATCAAATAAGCATTGCTCTCAACTTACAACTTTATTAAACAATAATTTAGCACCATAATTTATATTATGATTAGTTTTTGGAAAGTGGGTAGCGAACACGAAGCAATTCGCGAGCTGTTAGATCGGCGGCAATCGGAAACAGAATTCATTGAATGCTCTTCTTGTAGGTCGGCACCCGTCGTTGGTAAACTTTGGTGGTAAAAAAGGCGCGTGTCCGCTATTGGCGTACGAATAGCCAATAGAAGGTAATCGCTTAAAGAATTTAGTATTAACAATATTATCTTCTTCTTCAATAATAATGTTTAACGTTAAAGTTAAATTGTTTCAATTGGATAGGAATCGGGTTTCTGGTCGTGACTGCTTAACGAGCAATCGTGACCAGAGGCACGCGACACTTCGAAAATGTTCGGCATTGTTCCGCTTTTGGCTTGAATTTACCTTATAGAAAATATCGTTTTTTATCAACGACTAGCTGAAGTCCCCGACGTTGCCTAGGCTTTATGCAGAGTTTTTTTATGTAGACAGTAGCCTTCCTTTTATTTTAAAGGTCAAGTGTGAAAAATTTCATGAATATCGGAATTAAACTACTGTTTAGTTTTCTAGTTAAGTCTCAAACCAATTATGCATTATCAATACAAGTTTTATTGTCAATCATTAGTATTATCAATACAGTAATTGGCCCAAATTAATTTGGACCAATAGATGGCGCTAGTACTTACTCACAGGTGTCGCTGATGTATGATCATTTTAAGGCCTGTCTTCAGCGAGAAATGAACATGAAAAATTGCTTGAACAACACTATAAACATTGAAAACTTTAAACAATTCGTGTTCAAAAACCCTGTGTTCAAGCTTTACTAAGTTCTAAGGGGGGGGGGATGAGTTTTTTTTTACAGGAGCTGCACCGAGCGGTTTTTAACGGATAAATCGAATAAGATTTGGGGTTATGTCAACCGCGCGAGCCTAATACCTAATTATGACTTTTTTGTAAATAAATACTGTCGTAATGGATGATTATTTTTTCGTTAAATCACTTTAAATAAAGTCTTTTAATTTGTAAATCGGTTTCAGAGACACGGAAAAAATTGACCAATTAAAATGGGTATTCTATTATTAATCCCTGATAAATAAATACCAAATTAAAAATCGAGGTAGGTAGGTAGTTAGGTCTAACTTGAAATCTGCGTGTTCTCCTTTATACTTCGTCATATTATCGGTAAATTTCTTATCAGAACTCGACTTTTGACATCGACGTAAGTAATTACGCATTCAAAATTCTTAAATAGTAACTTTAGGCAGGTAATAATAATCGATATTATTAGTCGGAAATCTTTCCTGATAAATAAACATCTATTCAAATATCTGTGTTTTCTCCCTGATGTAGCATCTCTTCTTCATTGGAACGCATTTTAACATTTATGTAAACGCTAAACATCAAACGTCAAGTGTTCAATGCGTACGTGTGGACAGGTCCTTACCACAGACCACTAGCAAAATTGTGTGTGACCGCGCGAACTTCGCACTTATCCTTCAAACCATGTATCCAAAAAATGTTTATAGTGTTGTTCAAGCGAACGTTCACGTTCATGTGCATAGTTTCGCTCGCTGGAGTCAAGCCTTTAAATGAGCTTTCTCCCTTCTCAATGGACAAATGAATAATTCTATATAAAGCCTTGTCTAGCTACTGTCTGGGTCACTTCTTGCATGGAAAACATAAAGTATTTAATATACCTTTGTTCGTTGGGTGGGCAATTTGTAATTTGCCGGTAACTTGTAACTTTAAAATAAAACATAACAATAAAACGATGGAGTCAATTTCTCAAAAGATGCTTTACTTCAAACAAAACAACCACTTCTTCTCTCAAGTCCTAACTTTTTACAACTATTGCAGATTTGTAAAAAAATTAAACCACGGATATCTACCCACCACAGATACTCTTTTTTATACACGGTGTTAGGAAACTCGTGGTACAAGCAGAAAACTGGTGAATCTATACCACATTTGTAGTGAGTTTTATGGTATGACTTTTTTGATTTGAGCTTTCGTTTTCGAGTAAATCAAGTCCGAAGTTGGCACTTTGTATTCAAATTGTTTTAAAAATCATCACTGGTTCACTCCTCTGCAAGCTACGTACTCCTTCACTGCACAAGCAATACTTTCAGCTTTTTATGATGGGAGTAGAGAGAGTTATAATCTTGTCAGATTGGAAATCAGAATTTTATCTTAACCCTTCATAGTGGGTAGGAATCTGGGGTTCAGTGTGTCCTGGTCATCCACCTAGACCTAGACAAATCTCACCCCATGAGCCCGGGCATCCCTGCTAAATCACCAAACGCTTCGCAATAAAGTCATAATAAATGGAATATTTCTAAACTGTTTTTAAAAGGCGATGAATGAAAACGCTCTTTCAAATTTTATAATTCGAAATACAATAATTCACAAACACACAATTTTTGAAATATTTTTTTTTTAATGCAAACATAAAGGCTCAGGCTCTTGATTCGCATTACGAAGGTCGCGTGATCGAATCCCAGCGTGGCAAATAAATTTTATTTGATTAATTTGTGTTATTTCACAATTTATTCATTTAAAATAATATATAGGTACTATATTAAATAAATAGGTATAAAGTTATCGTCAACCTACTTTTTGGTCGTTTCATGTGAAAAAAAATAATAAAAAAATACCCAAGGTTTCATAATTTTTTTTCCAATTGCAGTCGAAAACTTTGGTTTCATAAAGGTGTACATTTTAATTATTATTGGTTATTTTTTAGATTTTAGTATAAAGCGTGGTGTTTTGTCTCTAATACCGTTTAGTTCATACTATCACCATGATAGTAAGGGAGACAAAACGATTTCTATTAGATCTACATGAGTTGTTCGCAAAAGCGAACTGTTCCCGATTTTTTTTTTTAAATGTTCAGTGTGCTGACAGCGCCTCTAGCATTTGAACGATTCTATGTGTTGTGTTATTTGATCGCTGGACACTGAACAGAGAAATCTATAGAAGCGTGCTGTGACCTTGTGCTGTACCGGAAGTAAGCAAAAATTTACCTCACTTCTGGTGAATTTTCAAATGTCAAATTTTCTCATGAATAGATAATTTCCTTGGCCCATCTCGGGTTTAGAAGTCAAAAGATCTGGTAAATTAGCGATAACGATTTATTTCAAATCGCTGATTGGTTTTTAACCTCTTAATATGCCTTAAGCTTGTTTACAAGCTCTAAGTAGCCGTGTTCAGGAGGCCGGCCATACAAAATTAGCTTGTTAACACGCTGTTCTAAATGACGATTTTTCGTGTCTAACTCAACTATTTACAAAAATCGAAAATATGGAACCCACGGAGACAACGTACATATTTGGTAAGTCTTCAGTATTTTTAATATATTTCAGAAAAAATTATTTTATTAATTTGTTTTTCTTTTGCTAAAAATTCGCGGCCTGCCGGTACATCCACACCAAATGCCTTACGGCTTTTAAGCCGCCGCTACCCGAATTTCTTGTATATCTCCCTTAAACATTTGAAGTTTTTAAGCACTTAAAATATATGTTATTTTTGAAGATAATATCTATACATTCCCTTTGCCGAAACGCAAATTATATGAAATTCCCTCTATAGAAAAAAATCGCAAAGTATGCTCCGAAGATTTTTATTTTCACGTCTGTCTTCACTATTTAAGAAGTTTTATGTATGAAAAAATTCACTGTGTTTCTTTGAATGTTGTTTTAGACAACCCCTACGTGATTTTTGTTCTATTCTAAACAAGTCGTGTTTTTTCTTCAAAATACGCAAAATCACTTTGTGGCGTCATTATTAATTTAATGAAAAACAAATAACTTTGTGTAACAACACTATTTAATAAACAATTATCAACATGTTTCGAAAACTATGTTTTCTTCGTCAGGAAAATAAGTTAATAAAAAATAACAAAAGACACACAATTTAATGTTTTAATATTATAAATATTATTAATATTATACAACTTTCTAATATTTTGTCTATGTTCTAATTTGTCTATACTTGTTTGTCTTTTGTTATTTTTTATTAACTTATTATCCTGACGAAGAAAACATAGTTTTCGAAACATGTTGATAATTGTTTATTAAATAGTGGTGTTACACAAAGTTATTTGTTTTTCATTAAAAAAAAAAGTCGTGTTTTATTCAACACTTTCACAATTTTCGCTTCAATTTAATCGTTTTAAATATTAGCGATTTCTCTCCAACATTCGTAATTACATATATCTCCATCTTCTTCTTTTCGAGCGAGGATACGGCGCCTCGAAGGGTTAAACATCATTACATTTATAAGATGTCTAATGGTCACCAATAAACGACAATATATAAGTAAGTGTACACTTTGACAAATAATTTATAAAATGGTCATCAACACTAACTTAACCAGTTCCTATCGGATTTATAAAATGGTCACCAACGCTAGCGAAGCTAAACGAAAAGCCACCCGCAGGGCCTTGCAGCAAAAACCTGCGGAGCAATATATTATTATTTAATAATTCCAAGTGATGGTTACGAAGGCAAGTACATACTGTGGATAAATAACATATTTAATATGCCGGTAGGAAACCAATACAAAAAAAAAACATAAATTATAATAAATATATTTTTTTATTTAATAAATCAACAATTAATTAACAATTTTCCATTTCATTTCTCATGCTTATTCGTTTTTTATTTAACTTAAGTGTTGTTAATCACTTTTTACCTCATGTTATTACTTGTATTTCTTTTGTTATTTCAAAATACGGAATGTATTGCATTGCACTTCCCCTGCGTACATTCTGGAATAAAGTATTATTATTATTATTATTAATAGACCAGTTTGACAAGCTTACAAAAACACATAAAAACTCCGACGGTAAACACAAGCTTTGGACAAAGACACAACAAATATCAGGCAATTAAATATTTCAACCGATATAAACCGTTTCACTCGATACAAAAAATGAGGGGAAGAAAAAAATTCTGATGCAAAATTAAAGGAATGATTAAAATACAAAGAAGGCAATATTACAAAAAATTTATAACTAAAAAGAATAAAATATAGACGGGGTGTTAGGGGACGTACTTACTTACTTTAATCAGAGATTCCTGACATTATTTGAAGTAAGTAATGTAAAGGATTCTATTTTTATTTTATTCGTTTATTTTATTTATTTATTACACGCCCTAATGGGCTTTTACATTCTTTGTTTATAAGTTAAGTATCACAGTACTTTTAAATACTTTAAACTAAAACAATAAAGAAAATATAATATTATGAAAAAAATGTAACAACAATAGCAATGTGTAATACAAAATAAAACACACTGGTAAAAATGATGTTGAAGTCACACATAAAAAGATATTATGTAAACAAAAATTGCAAAAATTATCCACGACTATTTGTGTCTAGATTTATAAAAGAATTGGAATAAACTGTGTTTATATTAGTTATTTTTAAGGTGAATAAAAAAGTAAAGAGAATTAAAATTAAATATTTCATTATTTTAACGAAGAGTTAAATGAATACGTAAGTTTACTTTCGAAAGGGGGTGTAAATTCGGGTAGGTACCTTCTCATTACTTCAAAATTAAACAATTTACCGTCTTCTTAATTTATTGTCTATGGTTTAACATTTTAATTCGGATTGGTTGAAATGATTAATTTTTATTTGTTCATGCTCACAAACCGCACGATGCCCCTAAATACAGCCATAAATTAATAAGCAGAAGTGTTATTAATAATTGCTTCTGTCATAATCATAATACATTATTTAATAATCTAGTATCACCCGCTCCGATCTGTAAACTTGGTAAGTAAATTAATGGCCCCCATTTCAGCAATGAACTTAAAATTAAATTCGTATCATCTGATAAAGGACTTACAAACATTTTGAGTGTGTTGTAAGCGGGGTTTCCTCCGATCGTGAACATGAACATTTGCTTTTTAACATTTCATCTTGCTTACACATTGTCCTGAACATTACTATATTAATTGACAATGAGGGCTTTGACCTCGTGATCTTTTTGTGTGCGTCAGCATTAGGCCACGCCCCCATTGCCGATGTTTATAGCAATGTTCAAGCAGTGTAAGCAAATGTTCGTGTTCACGGTCGGAAGAGACCGGATTTTAATAGTCCAAATAATAATTAATTCTTATGTTGCTTTACTCGGATAACTTTTCAAGTAGGGAACCAACGATGTCAGTTTCTTCAAAAGTAATTAATTGGTTTACTTGAATACTGCACAAAAGTTCCAAACGCCACGGAAACAGTGGGACTATATCTTCTCAGATTGGTTGTGAGGCTGAAGGAGATACAGAACGAAAGAAAATGAGGAAGAGTAAGGTTGGAAAGTACCTACGTACTTACACACAGCTGTTCAAACTCATCACTTATTTTTCATGAGCTCCTAAGATAAAAAAATCCTTCAAGGCCTTTTTCATCTTTGAGGATGCAATGTGGAGAGTCTTTTAAGGGAAAGGAAGGAGTGGAAAAAGGCAAGAGGAGTGGGTAGGAATCCGGAGGTCAATGTGTCTAGGAGTGACGGACGTATGAATCCATTCCTCCCGATGCAAAGAGTCCGGCTGGAGAGGTCTAGGTTAGGTCTCCCTCAACCAGTCTCTCCAAATCCGGCCCGCCACGCAGTAGGCAAACGCATTCGCCGAAAAGACCTGGCCAAACCTCACCCCATGAACCCGGGCACCCCTGTTAAGTCACCAAATGCAGCGAATCCCCGTGGTGACCCGTGGCAGGGGTTATTCAATAAATGGTTCCCGGGGCAGCGGTACCCATACCAAGGCGATACTGAAAGTATCCGCTGGATTGGAACGTGCCGCAAATAACCAGTGGTCGCCCAATGGTCGAATTCGACCATAATTGTAATGGTTTTTTAATGTGTTTTTATGCATAATTTAAAAGAAAATTAACATTCTGCACTCTTTCTCTATATTAAATATAAGCGTGCGAAATTTCATCCTCCTCGGTCCGCGCATTTTTCGTAAAAAGGGGTACAAAGTTTTTGCTTCACGTATTAATATACTGATGATGATGATGATGATAATATACTGATGATTAATATACTGATGATGATGATGATGATAATATACTGATGATTAATATACTGATGATGATGATGATGATAATATACTGATGATTAATATACTTATGATGATGATGATAATATACTGATGATTAATATACTGATGATGATGATGATAATATACTGATGATTAATATACTGATGATGATGATGATGATGATAATATACTGATGATTAATATACTGATGATGATGATGATGATGATAATAAACTGATGATTAATATACTAATGATGATGATGATGATAATATACTGATGATTAATATACTGATGATGATGATGATGATAATATACTGATGATTAATATACTGATGATGATGATGATGATGATAATATACTGATGATTAACATACTGATGATTAATATACTGATGATTAATAAACTGATGATGATGATGATGATAATATACTGATGATTAATATACTGATGATTAATATACTGATGATTAATACACTGATGATGATGATGATGATAATATACTGATGATTAATATACTGATGATGATGATTATAATATACTGATGATTAACATACTGATGATTAATATACTGATGATTAATATACTGATGATGATGATGATGATAATATACTGATGATTAATATACTGATGATGATGATGATGATAATATACTGATGATTAATATACTGATGATGATGATGATAATATTACGTATTTATTTATTTACGCTGAGTTGGGTCTTCACAAAGATGGTATATAGAAATATAGGTATAACCTACATTTTATGTATTACCTTTACTTAAAGTACATAATTAATTAAAATAGTACATATAAATACAATCGGATATATTTATTCGAGACGCTATCTAAGTTAAAAACCAATTCTTAGAATGATTGTTTCCAATAAAAGGGTAGTTGCCTATAATATGGAAAAAATTAGTTGAAGATAATATTGTTCATTCTAAAATTTAAAATATGAGATTGACAAATATGACGGTTTGACAGAAGGTGGCAATGGCGGAATTGGTAAACTTGCACGTCCCGGATAGACAAGAGGTTCTGGGTTCTAGTCGCAGTTGCGACCATTATCTTTTTCTATTTTTCTGTGTCTTGTTTAGTTTAAATTTAGATTTTTACACGTGATGACACAGAACTGATGACCCCCCGTACCCTTGTCACACTTCTTTAGTCCCCCCCCCCTTAATGTGTGACGTAATTTATGGATGACCCCTTATGTGTAGCAAAACCAATTAATCCGATTACGATGGAACTTTGAGGATATGATGTGCGCATGCCCGCGATGGTTTCTATATATAATAGTGAGATCTAGCGTCGTAAAATTATGCGTAGCTAAACCATTCATCCGACTGCGATGAAACTCTGGGGATTTGATGCGCGCATGCCTGCGATGATTTCTATATAAAATAGTGAGCTCTGGCGTCATTAAATTATGCGTAGCTAGACCATTCATCCGATTGCGATGAAACTCTGGGGATTTGATGCGCGCATGCCTGTGATGATTTCTATATAAAATAGTGAGTTCTGGCGTCATGAAATTATACGTAGCTAAACCATTCATCCAATTGCAATGAAACTCTGGGGATTTGATGTGCGCATGCCTGCTATGCATCGCACAGCCATAGCCAAAGCTCACTATTATATATAATAGTGAGCTCTGGCGTCATGAAATTATTTCTACACCATTCATCCGATTGCGATGAAACTTTAGTGAGTTGTTGTGCGCACGCCTTCGATGGTTTCTATATTCTACAAATACTAAATATGTTTACCATTATGTTTTATTTTATTATGTTATTACATCTTATTATGTTTTTTTTTATTTTATTTTTTTTTTTTTTTTTTATCCTATCTTGCATATCCCATTTAATGTAATTATTTAATGGAATTTTATAAATGTATGCTTTTATATGGCTGACAGAGTATTGCACTCACCGCTCTGTTCGGCTGAAATAAACACTATTATTATTATTATTATTATTATTATTATTATTATATAAAGTGGTGAACTCTGGCGTTATGAAATTATTTTGAAAACTGTTCATCCAATTGCGATGAATTTTTGCTGAGTTGTTGTGAGCACGCCCGCGAAAGCTTCTATATATACTGCTGAATTGCATGCATTATGAAATTTATATAAAAAAATTGCAGTAGGTGGCCGCGAGCTGTTTGAAAACTCAATGTACCGGGATTGAATATATGGAACGCGGGAGGGGAAGAGTACGCGGGAGAGGTAGGGGTGGCGGAAGAGGAACGGGACGAATGGGAAAGAATACGCAGAGAGAATCAATTTCTGACACTGCAACGCATGCCGGGAATAGTGAAAATTTATAATAAAAATTCTTAATTAGGTACCTATAAAGGTTTAGAGAAAAAGGAGACAAGATATTTTGAAAAAAAAATAACAATTAGGTGCTCACCTGAAAAATTTGTCGTTTTCAGCAATTCAAATTTCCACGTTCGATAGGTAGGTATCTCAAAAATGTTTAATATATAGTACCTACCTAAATATTGATAAGTAAAAGTTAAGTAAAATGTACATTCAAGTATTTTATATTTGATTAAAAAATGTGAAATAATTAATGCTTAATATTATTTGCGATTGCCGGGATTTGAACACGCGACCCCTGAAAGTTGCATAGATGATAGCCAACCTCCGTTACGAGAAAGAAGAAGTAGGTCTTTACTATAAATAAACACTGAAAAACCTGGTGTTTTATTTACCAGAAAAAGCAACTTTTTAAAATAATAAACATTGCAACTTCAAACAAGTGTCATTGCACATATACTTTAACAATAAAAAGAATCAGATTCGTCAAACGAAATTTAAAAAAAATGTATATTCTATCTCATCCGCCCCGCCGCGAACATATGTTATCGGAAAGAGACGAAAACATATTGTTCAATTCCATAGAGCAGATGCATCTAGTATTTTTTCGCGGCTAGCTTCACTCCGGTTAAATTTAGTACCGAGTTAGCATTTGCGCGGGAAGGTTGTGTCGGTCTGCTTCAGAAATATGAATTCGCGATGTATTAAATTTGTTTGAAGACTTCGTCGGCTTGTAAAAAGTTATTTACATTGTGTAATATTACATTTAAAATGAAGTGAAAAGAAAAATATCTTGTATTTGTGATGAAAACGTTTAAATAGAATAAATTGTGAATTTCGCTTTCTTATTGATAAACAAACAAATGTCAAAGTTTGATTAAAAATATAATAAACAATTTGAAAGTTGTCTTCGGTGTTAAAAAAAGATTCTTATATACTTTTTTTATTAAAAAAGTGTGAAAACCTAACGAAAAGCTCGTTTTTTAAAAGTGTTTTTTTGAAAATTTTGTAGATTTTCGTGATTTTGATTGTGTGAAGTTTTGAAAAAAGAAATATTGTAAATGTGTTCAAACATAGTGTTTATCGTTTTGAGTGTGGTGTGATACGCTTCTAGCAAAAGGCGAAAGCGAATTTATTATGGCGTCTTCAGATCAGAGGAGAATTTTGGATATAAAATTCACCACAACATTGACGCTGTTGGTTTTATTTTCGTGTTTCCTGAATGTCCAAGGTAAGTGCTCTAATTTTTAAATAATCACAAAACAAAACATAAAAAATTGGCACGATCAAGTGAATCAAATAGGTACCTACTTGAAAACTTGAGTCCGTTTAAGTCAAGAATATGAATATCTATAAGCTATAAGACAATGTATGAATGTGAATGAGTTTTCTATTGGATTATTCTTCATCCTATATGAACAATCTGTAAAAACCTCGTATAATGGATCAACAAATAAGATTAAAATACACAGTTGTGTGGCGGTCGATCCCCTCTGTCTACTCCTGCGGTGAAATGGCGTATTGGTTAGGTACCTAGGTACTTAGTCAATGAAGATCTACAATATGATCGGTGAATTTCGAGGTGTTGTGAATATTATGAAACATTGAAATGGCTTTAGCCGTGTTTAACGATCAGATTTCAATATCCATGTTTTTTGTAACATTTCTTCTCTGCATCTCTTCCCCCTTAAAATGTACAAAAAAACATTATTATTTTCTTCAAAGCACCTTCCTACATCATTATCAGTATATATAATATGTGGTGACCGGACAATTCGGAATGAAACAAACTCAGAATCATCTCAGATAAGTCATTTAGAGTGATAAAATATATATATATATATATATAAGGTTAGGTTAAGGTTATCGGCTAATTTAAAATATTTTTTTCATTTCTTTTAATGACTTCTCAAGGAGGTGTTGAGTTGACTTTATTTTAATTTGGGAGGCGGGAATGTGTACCGCCGCCCCGGAACCTTTATTGGATAACCAACACCTCTGCCATAGGTCACCCCAAGTGGTTCGCTACGTTTGGTGATTTAGCAGGGGTGCCCGGGTTCATGGGGTGAGGTTTGTCTTGGTTTTGGAGGCGGATGACCAGGACACACTGAACCCCAGATTCCTACCCACCCCTTAAACCCTTTTCCTTCCCAGAACTCTCCTCTCCATCCTTTCCTGATAAAACCCTCCACACAGCATCCTCAAAGATGAAATAGGCCCTGAGGGAAATTATTTTCCTCAGGGCTTCCTGTGCGGAGCTCATGTAAAAAAAAAAAAAAATCTCAGTTGGTATGGAACCATATTGTCAGTATATTAATAGGGGTGTATGAAATTTCGCTCACTTATAGTTTATATAGAGAAGGAGTAAAGAAAGCTAATATTTTTTTATATTATGCATAAAAAAATTAATAAATCAATAAAAAAAACATTACAATTATGATCGAATTTCGACCATTGGGCGACCACTAGTATTCATTATACTAGACGACGTTGCTCGGGCCTTACGCAGAGTTTCTTAAAAATTAAATCAGATGTACCTAAGTAGGTAATAATATACCTTTTATTTTTATCTTCAAGTACCTAGGTAGGTACCTATGCAAAAATCTCCTTTGGGATAAGGTATGGGAAAATAGGATTGGGAAAAATAGGATTACGTTTTTGTAAGTCTAGTGTAGACAGTGACCTTCCTCTTTTGAAGTCAAGTGTGCGAAATTTCATGAATTTCAGAATAAACTGTTGATTTGTAAAAAAGAATCAAGTCACACCGCCGCAAACACTTCCATTTATTATAGAAGATTACGATTGCCTGAGTACGTTAAACACTTTCATTATTATATTAATTTATTATAAAATGGTTATTGCTTTTGTGAAACATTCACACAATAAGCTACAATTTCGAAATAATACTTAAATTCACAGTCGATCCTAGTTCTGGGTCACGCAGGCCAGACACAAGACCCCAAAATTTGTATTTTTGAGTACCTATTCAAACAATATTTAAAAACACAACATTATGAACAACGTTAACCGGATAAAGCCAACAGTGACAAAACAGAACACGATAAAATAATAAGTTAGGTTTGGTTTTATATGTAATTTGGAGGCGGGTATGGGTACCGCCACCTCGGGAAACATTTGTTGGATAACCAACACCTCTGCCATAGGTCACCCCAAGAGGTTTGCTATATTTGGTAGCCTAGTGCCCGGGTTTATGGGATGAGGTTTGTCTAAGTCTTGGCGGCGAATGCGTTAGTCTACCTACTGCGTGGCGGCTGGATTAGGAGAGACAGGTTGAGACCTAGACCTCTCCAGACGGACTCTCTCGACCCATCGCCTTGCACTGCAGGGGGAGGGATGGATTCATACGTCTGTCACTCCTGTACACTTTGATCCCATTCCTACCCATCCCTTATACCTTTTTCCTTCCCAGAATTTCCTCTCCTTCCTTTCCCTTAAAAGACCGTCCACACTGCGTCCCCAAAGATGACATAAGCCTTGAGGGAATTTTTTCCCTCAGGGCCTCATGGAACTAATTAAAAAATATATAGGTATACTTTTTATCAACTTTCTTCAATGTTCTTTTTTTACTGTTTTATCTTAGCATGGAACTATGCATCAGCTATTTATCGTGCTGTTATAAACACTACAAATATTTCGATTCTCACGCCACACAAAATTTAAAATCGCGCGTCGTATTTGCACTAGGCAAGTAAGCGAAAATAGTCTTAGCCATAAAGGGGTATTTTAATTTTTTTTTCTTATGCTACTTCATAGTTAAGATGCAAAAACATTTTTTTTTGTGGTTGAAGCTTATATTTTTTGTAATGTGAATAATAATTTTATTGTAATTCCAATACATAGAAAAGCTAGTAAAAGCTTCAATTTATCCGTAGCATATTTTTGATGTTCATAATGTAAACCGATTCGCTGTAAAGATCTAAATAGTATCTAAATAGGATTTCACGTATAGCTTCATCTTAATTTAGGTTTGACTAGTCATGTACCTACTTACCAACCTTCCCATTTCCCATCACCTATTCCTCACACTTCCTTCAGTCTCACAACATTAACCAAACTTGGGGTTGCCACAGACCCTTTGGCTTTATACACGTACTTTAAAAAAAACTTATGGTGTTTTTGTTGTTTGCAGATTATTTTGGATAAAATCTAGGCAAATATTTTGTTTTACATTAGCTCCAAACAGGGGGCCCTGCGAAAAATAAATTCCATCAGGGCCTATGTCATCATATGGGATGCTGTGTGGAGGGTCTATTTAAGGAAAGGAAATTCTGGGAATGAAAAATGTATGAGTGGTGGGTAGGAATCTTGGGCGTCAGTGTGTCTAGGAATGACGGACGTATGAATCCATCACTCCAACTGTGGTGCAAGGCGAAAGTCCGGCTGGAGAGATCAAAATTCCTCTCTCAACTCTCAATCCGGCCCGCCACGAAACAGGTGGGCAGACACATCCGCCGTCAAGACCCGGATAAATCTCACCCCATGAACCCGGGCACCCCTGCTAAATCACCAAACGTAGCGAACTGGCATGACTTATGGCAGAGTTGTTGGTTATCCAATAAATGGTTCCTGGGCGGCGGTACCTATACCGCGCCCCAAATTGAATTATGAGTGTTGCTAAGTTTTGGGGACAGGGTATTCAACGCGTTGGAATCACTTGAAATTTAGTTTAAGGTTTTTAATATTTAAGGTCATAAATTTGTTTTGCTTATTTTATAACTAATGATTTAAAATAACCATTTTTAAAGAAGGGTGGACACTTGATACCTAATCAGATTATTTTATTTTTCTTGTGGTTCCATTAGAATGCTTTCCGTGTATTATAATAAATCACACATCAACGCCAATTCTCTCTGACTTCGGACAGCGGAGTTTCGTTTGTCCTCCTGTCTCCAGCTTCGGGGCCTTTGTTCCACCCCAGGGATGCCTTATAGGGAACTCTAAATATTCCGAAAAAAACAGGCGCACAAAAAACGCAACTTTTTTCGACTTTCGAGAGCAAGAAAGTTGAAACGAGTTTTTGGAGAGCACAATTTCTGTCTGTAATATCTTTACGTATAAATTCCCTTTAACAAAGACAAAGATTTTGCAAATCTCATTATCGCCCTTAGAACATAGACATATAACATAGAAACACAGCTTGAAATGGGGAAGCCGTGTTTGGTGATCAGATCTAAAGAGCCAGCTGTTGCTCCATCTTCTTCTCCCCCCCCTCTTCTTCAGTTTTTCAACATATTCCAACTGGGAATGTTCTACTCGTGCTGACTCGGGCAGTTTTGACAAGGTTACTAACACTATCAGGTAGGTACCATTTGATAATATACCGGTTAGTAGTTGAGTGGACAAATGCGCCGGGTTCCCACCAAGGCATCTTGGTTTCAATTAACTTTTATGTATATATGACAAAATGTATCTGTTTTATCTCGACCGCTTTGCATTTCGTCTGTCTTTAAATTTGTTTATACGTTCCGTTTCCGTTTCAAGGGGAGGCCGTGTTGGATACTTCCTTTTTATCCCGCCACAGTTCGTATGAGCGTGAATCCTTCTAGGAGCTGTCAATTCGAAATAATCAATGTTATGGTACCCACCTACGGTACCTACTCCCAAAGAAAGTTTGAAAAAGAATTTTCATTGAGATAGTGACGGAAATTTTGATTTTGATATATCTACATATAAATGAAAATTAGAAGCAAAGGTACTTTAGATGCGAGGTCAACTGTTCACAGAACCTCTAGTTATTGTTTATGTACTTTTATATTGCGCCTCATTGTATAACATTTTTTTTATTGCGGTATTGTAATTTTTCCTTCTTTTGTAAAAAAAAAAAAATTTGGTGAAATAATCAACTCGTAAAAAACAAATATTTTTACTAAAGTATGTATGTTTTCAAAAATGTCTTAAAATTTTAAAAAAATTGACTGAAGATTGAACCTTCCTACCCAGGCAGCAGAAAGAATAACACTACGAACTAAGCTAAATCCCGACTTAATCAGACCGACATTTATTGCGTATTGCTGTAATATCGATAATATGATTTTAGGTTTACACGGCCAAAAGTATTTTTATTATTTATTTTTGGGGTGTTATGCCGTGTTGCGCTACCTCCTTCTTTAGCCAACGTTTTGGCGTTACATGTCCATGAATTCCTCATCTGGCCCTGATGATGGACACTGTTACGCTGTCCGAAACCTTGTCTAAAGAAAGAGGTAGCGCAACATGGCATAACACCCCAAAAATAAATAACAAAAATGCTGTGATATCATCGAATTTCAGAGATCGCGCGGTATATGCGTGATGGCCACAAATTCATTGAAGAATGCATTGTCATCTACCAAGTTTCAGCTCGTCCGGATGTCGGGAAGTGGGCTGATTTTCAATTCAAAGATTCTATTTCAAATATGAATTTTTATTAGAAGTCTTTTTATAACTTTTGAAGGTTGTTCCCTTCAATGCAACATATCATTGTTCCAGTTGCGACTGTTATCTTTTATTTTTCTGTGTCTTGTTCTCTTTCATATTTTCGTTTAGATTATAAGTGCTATCTTCTTCTTCAATCAAATAGATGTTACAAAAAGAACAATTAATTGGGTTTTTTTATTTTAATTTAATTATATTGAAAAGTGTCGGTGCTTCCACTCGCAGCAAATTTTCCAAGTTTTTATCCACCATTAAAGAACCGGAACCCTTTTTATGCCTTTGTTTTGCGACGAATGGTACAAAAAAGCTGCCCTAAAAAATGTCGCATGCCCTTATTCGTCACCCGCCCGCGGGACGCCGCGTTCATCTGCCGGGCCTGGGCTCCCGGTGACGTGCCACCACCGGGCAGACGAAAAGATAGAAGTATGATGAGGGCGTATCCAAAGTACCTAAGCTCAAATTTCCCCTACTTAGGCTGAAATTTTTTTATTTATTTATTTATTTATTTATTTAGTATAGTATAATACATTTATAAACATTATTTATGATATGTTTTGACTGTCCAACTAGGATGATTCCCGTTTTAGAACAGTCAAATTAGGATTAGTGTGAACATATGGAACATGATTTGTACAAAAAAGAGGAAATAAAAAGAAGAGAAATAATAAAAAATGAAGTTAGAAAGTTTAAAACATAGTAACAAAAGTTAAAACATAGTAGTTAATATACAAAGGGGTTCTTAAAAACAGAGGATTAAAATATATAGATAACTTGTGTATGCATTGCATAATACAGTAGAAAAACAGAAAAAAAAGAGAAGGGAAAGAAATAAAATTATTATAAAATAACCAACAAATTATTATACAAAAGCCGTGGTTTGTTTAGCATGGTTATTGAAATGATAATAATAACAATTAAAAGGAAAATAAATATATAAATAACACAAATGATTACAGCATAAATGTAGCTGGTGTTTGCGTTTCATATTATAGTCGTACTAATGAGAACTATAAAGAAAACAGTTACAATTAAAAAAAAAAAAGCAATTAATACATGATTATTACTGTTTTTTGCTTGCATAGTTATCAAATAATATAAAATAATAGGTATGTTTACTTATACATGGTGTTTGCATTACATATTATAAGCATACATATATATTTTGTATAAATATGAATAAAAAGAGAATAAAAAAAAAGAAGTGATAGAATCAAATGAAATATCCAATTAAAACAAAAGATTAACTGCTGCTTGGTAGCATTCTAATTTAAAAGTAATAGGTAGTTAAATACCTATTTTATCGAACACTTTCAAATATTCTTACTTGAAGAGAAGTGTTTTGTGGGCATGTCCGTGTGCCTGAAATCATGTAATTTTTCCTCACTTCTAACATTGGTATCAAAATTATTTCCTTACCAGATTGTCTGTTCTAAATTTGTTTGAAAGTTCCGTTTCAAGATGGTTACAGTTTTAAACGATTCAAATGTGCAATCTTATGTTGACTTTTTTATTCGAATTTTTTTGGTATTTCAGTACCTACCTACTTACCGGAATAAAGTTTGAAAAAAAAATTGTCATTGAGATTTATTTATTTATTGTTTGAACATTTACAAAGTGTTTAATTAAAAAATTATTACAGCAATAAAAAATCGCGTGCAGTTCTCACGTGGTAGAAGTGAAATCTTTAGCCACACCAACTCAACCAATAGGAACCTTGAAAAGTGAGCTCATAATCAAAGCGGCCAATGCACGCAGCTAGACAAAGCGCGTCGCTTCGTACGTAGGTAAGGCTTCTTTCTGTCTCATTCTCTCGTAGGCTAAATCCTATAGATATATGTGTTTGTCTCTTTTTAGTGTCATTCGTTTCCGTTTCATCGAGTTTCAAATCACAAAGGTGCTAAAGAAGTTTCTTTTCAAAAACACTCCAATTAAAAATGTTCACAACATGCGTAATCAAGGTTTAGTTTTTACTAGGCGGAGATGCTAGTAGTGTAATAAAAAAATATATCAAAATGAAATATAAAACATAGTAGTGTAAAACATAAAACATAACCTGCTGAGAAAGAAAAGAAAGAAAGAAAAGACATTATAATAAAGCACTTACATAACTGTTCTCCATGCTATATCATGGTAGAAAATTGTTAATTTGTTTTTTTTTTTTTTAATATGTGATGCTGTTTTCGTAGATATCTACACGGCCACATTCAATAGTATTACGCAGACGACACATTAGAGACAGTCGATTGAAGTACGCAATATTGTTATTAAATAATAAATTCAAGATGGAATATTAAAAGATGGAGATGTGAAGTTTAATTGGACAAATTATAAATTCTTCTTATCGGAATTTATTTTTGGGTATTACACCGTGTTGCACTACCTCCTTCTTTAGCCAACGGCATAATAACCCAAAAATAAATCACGAAAATACTTTTGGCAGTGAAAATCTAAAATCATATCTATGTAATTCCTCACTTAAAATTTAAAAAAAGTTTCATAAAATATTATATATCTGTGCTGATTCAGTAGGTAGGTATTTAAGTTCCTACTTATAAATCTTAAAATTTTAGAGAAAATTTTGGTTTTGAATAATTAAATAAGAGAAAATTAGTAACATCATTTTTTGGACGCAAGGTCTGCTGATCATAGAACTAGTTTTATAAAAGTCACCAGTTTTTCTTGGGGTTGGCAGTTCAGTGGACTCCACTGACTTGATTCGTCTGAATCACAATCGAATAATGCAATGGGTTACTAAAGTTTTTCGGATTGTTTATGTTTTTTTTTGGCTTAATAAAACTAGTGACGCCCCTTATATTTGAACATGCTTTGACAGGAGTTGAATAAAAGAGAAAAAAAATAGCATGGTTTTCAATCGTTTTAGTAGATGATAGTTGTCTCTCGCCAGGGCGATACTGAGAGTTTTTTTGTAGTTATACTGTATCACATCCTTTTGTTCTATTCTCTTTGAGTGTTTAAAACCGTATTCTACTTAAAATTCACGAACGGTGATCTCTAGCGTTAGAAAATTTGAACAGCCTTTTCTGTTTGAAATTTCTAGACGAACGCGCTTTTAACATATTTTCAGCTAGCGGCTTCCTTTCCATCATGTGCTGTGGAGATATATTAAATATTTATGTTCAAAATTGTGAATAGTAGTATAGACAGCCCCGCTTTACTTAGATCCTAGGATTACTTTCTTTTTTTTTTTACATGAGCTCCACACAGGAGGCCCTGAGAAAAATAATTTCCCACAGGGCCTTTGTCATCTTTGGGGGGTGGAGGGGTTTTTTTTTTTTAAAGGAAGGGAAGAGAGTTCTGGGAAGGAAAAGGGTTTAAGGGGTGGGTAGGAATCTGGGGTTCAGTGTGTCCTGGTCATCCACCTCCAAGACCTAGACAAACCTCACCCCTGACCTCATTGAATATCACGTAACTACGAGAGCTTGTGGTTCCAAAATTCTGTTCAAGCCGCCGCTATCTCAATTTCGACCGATTTTTTACATATCTCCCTTAAACATTTGAAGTTTTTAAGCTCTTAAAAAAATAAATGTTATTTTTTAAGATAATATCTAGACACTTTCCACGCCGAAACGTAAATTATATGAAATTCCCGCAAAGTAAGCTCTGATAATTATTAAAAACAAGTCTATTTCTATTATTTTACAAGTTATATTTGTGAAAAAATTCACAACGTTTCTTTAAATGATACTTAAGATACCTTCCACGAGATTTTTGCTCTATTTTAAACGAGTCATGTTTTATTATTTTATTAAGCATTTTCGCAATTTTCGCTTCAAATTTATCACTTAAAATATTAGCGCGCTCTGTCCAACATTCGTATTTACCATCTTCTTCTTTTTGGGCCGGGAAACGCCGCCTTAGTGTAACAATACCAGGACTGAGCATTTCAAACACTTGCTTGTAACCTAGATTACGTGTAGTTAATAATGGATGAGCAGAAGCGTTGATCGTTTTAAGTGCACGGAAGGTAGATACAAGAAGGCTGTACTACCATAGGTAAAATATTTTCAATAATATTAATTTAAGCTAAGTCTATATTTTTGTATGTATGTACTTGTATCTCTTTATATCCTTCAAGGGCTTGTATTCAATTTGGGAGGCGGATATGGGTACCGCCGCCCCGGGAACCATTTATTGGATAACCAACATCCCTGCCGTAGGTCACCACAAGTGGTTTGCTACGCTTGATGACTTATTAGGGGTGCCAGGGTTCATGGGGTGAGATTTGTCTAGATCTTGATGGCAAATGCGTTTTCCCGCCTACCGCGTGGCGGGCCGGATACGAAGTTACTGGTTAAGGGATACCTGTTAAAGACATCTCCAGCCGGACTCGCAACCCATTGCCTTGCACCGCAGATAGAGGGATGGATTCATACGTCCGTCACTCCTAGATTCCTACCCAACCGTCACACCTTTTCCCTTCGTAGAACTTCATCCCCTTCCTTTCCCTAAAAATACACTCCACACAGTAACCCCAAAGATGACATAGATGCCTTGAGGGAATTTTTTTCACAAATGCCTAGCTAATTGTAAAAATAATCATTTTTGCTTTCTGATGTCATTGTACAATCAAACGCCACAATTAATTGTTAATTTAAAACAATATTTCTTGGGCTTTCTTATGCTTGCCCTTAATTTTTCAATATGTAAAATATATAAATTATATCAAATTAATTTATATCAACAAAATATTTTAGTTGCCATATTATTGCTTATTACGTATATATTTTTGATTATTTAAAACTTTTTTTTTGGGAGGCGGGAATGGGTACCGCCGCCCCGGGAACCTATATTGGAAAACCAACACCTCTGCCACAGGTCACCCCAAGTGGTTCGCTACGTTTGGTGATTTAGCAGGGGTGCCCGGGTTCATGTGGTGAAGTTTGTCTAGGTCTTGGAGGCGGATGACCAGGACACACTGAAACCCTGATTCCTACTCACCCCTTAAACACTTTTCCTTCCCAGAACTCTCCTTTCCTCCCTTTCCTTGAAAAAATCCTCCACACAGCATCCCCAAGGATGACATAGGCCGTGAGGGTTTATGTAATCCTTGGGGATGCTGTCCTTTCTCAGGGCCTCCTGTGTGGGGCTCATGTAAAAAAAAAAAAACTCCGGCAGAAACCGGGTAGTAACTAGTAACTACTGATATTTTGCTGATATCACACACGCACCATTCCACCCTCTGTTGATATTATGATTTACCTGTATAATATTGCTAGGAACTAATGCGCTAGTTCCGAGCTGCTACCCCCCCCCCATGGTTAATTTCATCCCCTCGTTGTAACAAAGTTCCCCGCTGTATGTTATAATGCAGGGCCCGTGCGGGCACGCAGAGACGCGTGGGAGATTTAATCACAGCTAGCCAGGTACGTCCCAAGAAGACATGGCGCGATAAGGTCATCTACCTAGCTCCTAAAAATTTTCAACTCTGTGATAACTTAAAAAACCGAAACCCAACAATACAGTACATCTGCAATACATTTCAATCATAATTACCCATACATTCTATCCTCTAACTCAGGGGTTCCCAACCCCGTGCCCGCGGGCGCCGTGGTGCCGACGATTCGTATGTGCCCGCCACTATTCGACAGAAAGAGAATTTTTTCATAAACATTAATTAAAAATGTGAATTATTTTTATTTATTTGTGAGAGTTTTATTATTTATTAATAAATTATGAATATAATAAAATAAATTATGGGAAAATGAGAAGTTATGGAAGGAGTTTGTCGATTAAAAATAGGTGGTGCCCGCCGCCACCCTACCGATATTTTGGAATGTGCTCTAGAGTACAAAATGGTTGGGAACCCCTGCTCGTACCACCCTTTGGATACGTTCAAATTCTTTATTTAATTTACTGATATTAATTATCTGATATAAATTAACAACGTTTGGTGATTTAGCAGGGGTGCCCGGGTTCATGGGGTGAGGTTTGTCTAGGTCTTGGAGGCGGATGACCAGGACACATTGAACCCCAGATTCCTACCCACCCCACTCTCCTCCACTTCCTTTCCTTAAAAACCCTCCAC
Organism: Glyphotaelius pellucidus; assembly: GCA_936435175.1. Lineage (NCBI taxonomy): Eukaryota > Metazoa > Arthropoda > Insecta > Trichoptera > Limnephilidae > Glyphotaelius > Glyphotaelius pellucidus. The sequence goes on from OW386560.1 coordinate 13,198,865, forward strand.
ACAGCATCCCCAAAGATGACATAGGCCCCGAGGGAAATCATTTTCCTCAGGGCCTCCTGTGTGGATCTCATGTAAAAAAAAACTTTTGCTTTTAGGTACATACTTAATATTAATATTTTTTACACAGAGCTAGTAATTAAACGATAGGTTGCAAAAATAATTTCTTACATTAAGGTGGTTTACGATTGGACAAAATTTAAAAGACAAACAATAATAGGTAATAAAAATAATCTGAATTGTTTAGGTTTTTATTATGTTTCAAACATCGAAATTTTTGCATTGAAAATGTCGATTTCATTTGTATGGTGACCGGACAATTCAACAATATTCAACTTCATCACCTGCTTTGAAAAGTCGTTAAAAGTTATGAATTTATTTTTTAATTGATTAAATAGGTTACGTCAAGGCTATTAAAAAAAATCATGACTTCACATCCCAGTTCTAGCGGTTATTGAACCGTAGTTACGCAGAGACACACCATCGAAATTATTATTTTTAACTGAGTATTAAATGTTTAAACACGCCTCCGTGTTTTTGCCTCTCTTTAGACCGAAAATGAATGAACGCGACATTATTTTTAATGTGAAATATCGTACCTACCTGGAAATGAATCGGCAATTATGGATGTTATCATTGCCTAAGACAACATTTCTCTTCCCCATCTCCTTACTCTTTCCATCTCATTACCCTATGTCGACGGGTAGTTGGGAATCTTGTGCGTTATTCACACAAAACAAATAAAAAGCCTTGTGCAACACTTTGAGAAAATGCATCCCCACCGTGAGAGTTGCATTTTTATAAATTTTACGCATCAAATATCGCATTTCGAACGTGTAAAAAATTCAAACACGATACCACAGATAAAAGACTCGTCGCTCTTTTTCCCGCCCACAAAGAACCACGCAAAATGGCGTCATTGTGCTTTTCATTACGGAATTAACGCGTATCGCTTAACATCTTAACAAATATCCACGATTTAACACTCTGTTTAACACCCGGGCTCAGAGATTATAAAAAAAAACATGAGAACACAACATGTTGTCTCCGTTGCTTTCTGAAACGGGACAACGGGCTATTCCAAATTTAAATTCTAAAACAAACCAAGTCATTGTCTATTCATCCGCTCCCTCTGTGTTTTTTTTTTTTTTACTTTTAAGGCGATTGATGTTGCGCTCGCGGTCTCCGGTAGGTACCGCGTTCTCACATACTCGACTCTTAGGTAGGGGTTATTTTGGGCACGTCATTTACAATTTAGACGGCGACGTGTAAACGTGCATCTAAAATAATATTATTGTGTCTAGGTAAGTATAACAGATAAATAAGAAATACTTTGGTGAAACCTTTGTTTAGTCTCTCATCCGTGGGAACTAAAATTTTACCCCAAGCAGTAATACCTATAGGTACTTATTTTCCTTATGCGGACTTGCGTGACATTTTCAACATTGGAACTCTGTAATATGTTTTTGTTTTTATTCTGTAATTTGTGAGGCGAGTACGGGTACCACCGCCCCAGGAACCATTTGTTGGATAACCAACACCCCTGACGTAGGTCACCCCAAGTGGTTCGCTACGTTTGGCGACTTGGCAGAGATGCCCGGGTTCGTTGGGTAAGGTTTGTCTTGACTTCGGATGCATTTGCCCACCACCTGCACGGCAGGCCGGATCGGGAGAGAATGGTTTAGGGAGTCCCTTTGACCTCTCTAGCTGGACTATCTCGGAATATCGCCTTGCACCGCAGTGGGAGGGATGGATTCATACGTCCGTCGCTTCTAGACACACTGACTTTCTCAACCCTTACACCTTTTTCCTCTCCTTCCTTTTCCCTCGCACACAGCATCGCATTAATATATGAATACCGCTCAAGAGTCCAAACTGCTCCCGTCTGGAGCCAGTGAGACTATGGCATCCCAAATTGGGGTATGGTGTGAGGCTGAAGGTAGTGGGGAGGGGAAGGCGATAGGGAAGAAGAAGGTGGGAAAATACCTGGCTATTCAGATCTGGTCATCAAACACGGCTAAGGTCATTTCAAGCAACGTTTTAATTCTGAATAGTGGTCTTACAACAGGGTGATACCGTAAGTATCTTCCACTCTGAAACGTGCCGCAAATACACTATATATTATTTTAAATGAATAAATTGTGAAATAACACTAATTAATCAAATAAAAATTATTTGCCACGCTGGGATTCGATCCCGCGACCTTCGGATTGCGAGTCAAGAGCCCTACCGCTGGACTACGCCGGCCGTCATAAAACTCGACTCGGGATGAAGCGCAGACGAGGCAAGGCGAGTGCGTCAACTAAAACCCATCGGGTAGTCTCGCCGAGAAGGCTTGGAATATAATACACAGTTCGCACTTCTTTATACTTCAAAATTTAACCAATTCATTGTATACTTTTTTAACCCACATCAAGAGTGATCACATTTTTAATTTAAAAAGCGTATAAATATATAGTTAATTGCCGTTTCTAATAAAATACCCGGGTACGTGTATTAAAACCCTCAGCCCTGAAGAGGGGTTGCTAATGGTGCCGAAACGTTACTCCTGACAGATTAATAGCACGAAATTACAACGCCCCGAGCCGTTGGGATCCGTAATTGAGGAGAGAAATAAAACACCGAAAAAAGTGGATTTTTCATATAAATATGCGGTCGAAGATGTTTATACCTTCGGCCAAGTAACCCACACTTACGATGTGTTTTTGACTAAGCGTTTTGTACCCTTCAAATATAATAAATATGAATTATTTTTTAAATTAATTTGTGATAAGGGCAGGAGTATATTAAAGCGAAGTATCAAAATCAGGTGCGTTTTTTCTTGGAGTAGCGGCAATAAGTCTTTCGAATTTGGGTCCTCAATTGGCGGTTTATAATCAAAATATAGTCCAAGAGTCACAACAGTCCGAAGCCAGTCGGATTATGGAGTCCTCAATTGGCTATGTGGTGAGGCTGAAGGGGGTGTGAAGGATAAGACGATGGGAAATATGAAGGTGATTATTCATACGAGGGCTATCCGTAAAATAAGGTGTCCAAGGTGCTGCGGTCGCGAGCCTGGTTCATCCTCGCCAAATGCCCACCGCGCTGCACTTTATGTGATGCTTAGTCTCGGCGTGGCAGCCTTTCGCGATGGAGCTTCCGCTCACCGCACCCGCCAGGTATGAATAGCGCTCTTTAATTCGTTTTTTTCGGAGTTCTGTGATGTGATCGTATCAGTAAGACAACCATTGACATGATTTTGACAGAAAATTTGGGATACCACAAGATCTACGCAAGGCGGGTCCCAAAAATGCTCACCAAAGATCACAAACAACAACGGGTTGAAGTAGCCCGAATTCCTTGAGTGTTCCTCATTGATTGCGAGGAATTCTTGGACTCGATTGTCACTAGGAACCAGACCTTCTAAACCAACTTTTCGCGCTCATGCACTGTTTTGCGTACACGTTATGCAGCTGAGAATGAATGTCTACCAGGGCATTGTTCTTTGTAATTAAAAAACGAATTTCAGAGCGTAATTCATACCTGGCGGGTACTGTGAGCGGAAGCTCCATCGGGGACGGCTGCCACGCCGAGACTAAGCGTCACAGAGAGTGCAGCGTGGTGGGAATTGGCGGGGGAGAACCAGGCTACACGCCAGTGTTGCCGGATCGCGCGTACAATACAGTTGTCTTACTTCTGGTATATTATGGTCACTCCCACATTACGTTTTTATCGGTTTAAATTTGAACCGTTTTTTACGGTTATTTTTAATTAAATCAATTCCTCGTAACTATTAAGAAGGAGCAAACATTAATACGCTATTTTATTATATTATAATTATAAGGCGCAAGGATTTCTAGGAAGTTTGAAAGCAATATGTATGTTGAGCGAGCTTCAACTTGTTAATATGTTCCATCAAATCAAGTCGTAAATCAATCTAGTCTGAATCAAGTCAATCTCTCATGCCATACAATTATGAGTCAGAGGCGTTTCTAGGTACAATACACAAACACTATAGCCCCCTTTCGAATAAACGTATTTTAACCCCTCAGCCTCGGGCACATTCTTTCAGAAGGCCAGAATATTTCTGCTTTGCAATAAAATCAAAATAAATGGAATATTGCTGAATGCATCCGATAAATAAAGACTATTCTTGAAAGTGATGAAATACGCTTTCTAATTTTATTATTAGAAATGTACATAATTTTTGAAACATAATTTTTATTTTTATTTTAATGAAAAAAATTAAAATTAACTTATTAATTAATATTAGCTTATTATCCTGACGAAGAAAACATAGTTTTTGAAACATGTCGATAATGTTAATTATATAGTGGTGTACACAAAGTTATTTGTTTTCATTAAATTAATAATGACGCCACAAAGTGAATTTGCGAAGTTTGAAGAAGACATAATTTTTTTATTCCAACAAAAAAAAAGTTCACATGATTTATTAAACAAATGTATAATACAAGTTAGCGTCACCTCTTTTTTGTCGTTTTATGAAAAAATAATTAATAAAAAATTCACAAATTTCGATCGAAAACTTTGGTTTCATAGAGGTGTACATTTTAAATCTTCTGTTTTTAACTTTTAGAATTGAATATAAATCGTGGTGTTTTCTCTTTCTAATTTGTTTAGATCATATTTTTCGCAATGCTAGTAACAGAGACACAACGATTTCTATGAAACCTATATGAGCTAACGAATTAGCCAGAGGGGTTAAATGTTTCACAACTGATAAACAACCATTTACCCTACATACATTTATGGTTGTTTATCAGTTTTGTTTAATTAAAAACACATTTATTAGTACGGTTCTAGGATATTGGAGGTTATCCACCACTTAACCGCCCTGGTATAAGTAACAGATGGTTACTCCTTCAAGGCTCTCGCAAGATTCTAATTTATTTATTAAACGAAACTACATTTATTTATTTTGAACGAATCTAGACCTCCAGTGTCCCTGCATACGTTGTTAGAAAGCAGTATGCAAGTGCTTAACAGAAAAAAAAACATTATACAACAAATCAGGTAAGTAATACAATCAAAAATAAAAATAGTTATAAAATAATGATAGTAAAAGCAAAATAAAACTTCAAGAAGCTCAAGAGGCAGCATTGCATCATGTGAAAAACCCTGTAAGCACCTGTATAAATTGATAAAGAACATACGATACACAATTAAGTCTCAACTCACTTGGCAAGTAACATTTAAAGTAAGTAACATTTCAACTCATTTGGCAATAAAAAATATAAATTGCATTCGGCCTGATATAAACCACACCCAGCATCCCTGTCCCTTAGCCAACCATTCAAAGGTTCTAGGTTAGGGGTCGGCAGATCGCGGCCCTCTGCATGTGCGTTTTGCGGTTCTTCAGTCATCAACTTCAAATTCATCTCCACTCAGCCAGCCAGCCTACGAGATGGAGCCACCGAACGAACATTGCTCAGTATTGACAACATCAGAGTTGCCAACGTCTGCCAACCCCTACGCTAGGGAGTTAGGGTATCGGTGTTTAAAAGTAGTTATCTAACTAACTGGCTGACAAAGTGGTAGGCAGAGAGGGTGGACCTCCATACTTCACGGTCTTGGCACACATTTCTAGCTTAAAATTCTTAAACTTGATACTCTCTTTTCTTTTTCTGCATCACGCACTTTGTCATGTATTTATTATTCATCGGTAAATGCTATATTATTACATCTGCAATTTAAAAACTGGTTTCAGGTTTCTTTTTACTCTTTTCTAATATATTATCTTCACTTCAATGCACTTTTATATCTACCATATATGATGTTCATTTCTTTGAGTTCTTATTTAAACATTATGTCTCTATATCGTAATCATATAAAAGCCCATCAGCTTTGAAAATTAATCGTCTCATACATTCGTACTCTTCTGCGACTTTTTCTTTTTTTATATTGAGTCCTTTTTGAGGAAGAAAAGAGGAAATCCGGGTTTTGAAAAGGTCCATGTTTCAGGAGGGTGGAAACACGAGCCTGGCAATAATTTTACAGCCCAGCAGTTGAACATAAGAGCGAGTCGTAAAAGCGACCCGTTCTCAAATAGCGAAATAACCATGGAAAATAATGTTAGGTACGCATTTGGCATGTTTTCTTTTTGTTCACTAGTGCCGAAACCTCGGACATAGTGACTTCTTATATCGTTCACATCCGCGTCCTACATAATCCTTGCACTTGTCTTTGAAGGAGGGGATCGACATTTTTTACGTGTACCTAATAATATACCGTAATCTCACCACCCGGAGAATGTAATATACAATTTCTCAAACAAAATTTTACTTGCTCAAATCGTGCTAATCAGATGTCTAAACACGAAATAATGTATCTATCTGTAGACATATACCAATTTAAATAATGTTTTTATTACTATTAGATTATTATTATATTATTCCCGAACTTGATTTGAAAATTTGAACGCTAGCGATTCCCGCCCTAAACTACGCCACTTTCAATTTTATTAAATAGGGATTCATTAGATTGTCCCCACGGTACTTGAAATGCATATACAAGTGCGCATGCGCGGTTCTCGGATTGCCTACGATCGAGAAAAAAACGCAAAAAATGAACCAAAATGCTTGAAGGGACAACTCGGATTGTCCCTGAGTGCGCGGTAGGTTCTGCGCTCTGAGAAATGGACTCTGATGGTTTGCGCGCTGGTCGGCTTTCCGCTGGTCAGCCTGGGTGGTCGTCGGGCGCTTGTGAGATTATGGTTTCCACAATTGGAGTAAATTGGGCTGCTGAGAAAAGTGGGGAAGGAAAAAGATAGGAAAGAGGAAGGTTAGGAAGTAGCTGGCTATTCAGATTTGGTTAGCAAAAGCGGCTAAAGACGATTTAAAGCAACTGTAACGGATTCTGAACGATGGTTTTTTATCAGGGCGATAGTGAAAGTTTTTACATATCTTTGGTGCTTTGTTTTAAGGGCTTGAATCTTTTTTGCAACTTTAGACAAATCTTCATGATGCGGTCGAGGGGTAAGGCTCTCGACCAGCGATCCAGAGGTGACTGGTTCAAATCCCGGCTTGCTCAAGTAAATTTTATTTGATTAATTTGTGTTATTTCACAATTTAGACATTTAAAAATAAAATATAGCATACATGCGGCACGTTCTAGAGTGCAGGATACTCATTATCGACCTAGTGTATACCCCAATTGGGGATGCCATACATCGTTTTAAAATATTTTTTTGACATTTGAAAGGTCTCCGTTAAACGCGTTTCAACCAAATTGTAATACATACCTAAGATGACAAGCTTAACAAAATGATAATTGTCCTCTTTTGCTGATCACAACTTATTCAAAAGCCGATAACGACATAGAATCGGCATTTAACGGGGACCGTTCAACTGTCAAAAAAAAAATAGCGCTGAAAATTTCAATTGATTTTTTTTTTCTATGCTTGAACAAACACTTTACAAATTATTATATTGGTTTACATAGATAATAAGATTAGTAATAAGAAAAAAAATATTAATGATCCGTAACTTTGTGTAAATAGGTTAGTAGTAGTATTTTGTGAACACCTCACTAGGCGAACCTGTGCTGAGGTGTTCCCATGTTTGGCATTAAGTGCTATTCTGTCGACTTAAGTAGAAACGCCGTATCCTCCTTGAAATTGTCAAGAAGGCCACTGTGGGTCAACCCATGGCGGTAGTATCTTATACATACATTAAAAAATAGTCGCAATTAGGTATATATATAGTTGTTCTTAGCATGTAGATTATGTGTAAGATAAATAATTGTCTTGATAAACAGGTAGGTATATTTTTCTATGGACCACACGCCACTAATAAATAATATTGTGGTAGTATTTTCTGTTCCGAAACAAAGACTACATTGGTACATATTGTCATTAATGGACCAGTTAGACAAGCTTTAAAAAAAAAAACACAAAAACTCCGACGGTAAACACAAGCTTTGGACAAAGTCACCACAAATACCCGGCAATAAAAGCTTTCAACAATCTCAATCTCATACAAAAAATGTGGAAAACAAAAATACATAGAGATACAATATTAAAAGTTAGATTTAAGAACAAAAAAGGCAATATTACAAAAAAATTATTACGTAATTGAATAAAATATATATTAGCAAAAAGCAACACTATTATACAACATATATCATTATAAACAATCATACCTAATAATATTTGCAGATTTTTTTCATTACCGCCTTCATGTATTTTGTTCAAATTTATTATTTAATATCTTTGAATTTTGTATTATAAAATGCGGGCCTCAAGACGGGTAAGACACCTAGTGAGGCCAACATTATCAAATAATGTTTTAAAATATAAGATATAGTACCAAATATAAAAAATAAAAACAAATGTTACATTTGAACTTCTGCGAAACAAGTGGACCGAAATTTACAAAAACTTGAAAGTTTGCACAGTACGTAATTTATTTATTTATTTATTTAAGGAACATTAACAGTCTTAGTAATACAATAAACATAAGAGGATGATAAAAAGACAGGCCAATTATTAATGTTCACAGATAGGTATTTAGAAACAAGACTAACTGAATGTTAACTAGAATATTTAAGACAAATGTAAGAAAAACAGAACTAAGCAGCAATTAAAAAAAAAATAATAATAGTACAAATCTGAATTCAACAAATGATAAACCAATACACAACAATAAAATAAGTGTGATTATAACTGAAATAGACTGCAAAATAGGGATTTGGGTTGGGTAAGGGGAGGAGAGGGATAAGGGAAAGTTGCTACGCAAGTAATATAAACATATTAGATACAATTAATTCAATCGTCATGAAAATGTGTTATTCGCACCCAGAATGTTATACAATGAAGTTCTGTAGCGACAGTAACCAGCAGTAAATACGTCAGCACGTGTGTCCATATTTGCAAATTTATTGTTATAGTAGTTACATGTCCTTTGCATAAATTCATTTTGATTGGAATTGGTGTTGCATCTACCAATATAGAAAAGGGTATTTTGTTTACTATATCGAATGGACGTGTAGAAATTTATTTTGTTTAGCAACTCCGGGCAGTCAACTTTTGAGTTAATAATTTTGTACAGGAGCATCTGATCAGCGACAAGCCTCCTATTGAGTAGTTTCGTGATTCGAAAATGTTTCTCGACTTCGTCGTAAGAATTGTATATGTTGAATGATTTAAAATTGAGGAATTTGAGAAATCGCTCCTGAACTCTTTCTAACCTGTTAACATGAACAATATAGCGCGGGTTCCAAACCTGTAATAGGTATAACATGATCACAAGAGATTGTGCATTGAACCCGCGACTACAAGACAGATGCCAAACACACTCCCACTCAGCCATTATCCAACGTGCACCACGCAGCATCCAGCGCGATGTGATTCTACAGATTTAAATATGTAATTTAAACGTGTTAATATGCGAGCGCATTTGAAAGCCAAATGAACCTTTTGCGCGTCAAGCGTTCTGAGAAATGTGTCTCGCCATCTTTCTTACAGTGTTGACATGTGCAATAAAAGCAAAATCCAAAAGCAGTAAAAATCTCCAAAACAAAGGTATCGTTGTCCCAAAGCGCAGATTTACGGACCATTACAGACCGTGTGCGGATTTGTTGATGAATCACAACATGGAAAGCAAATCTGATGCAGCGGAAACAAATAAATGTTCCTACATTTCAACGTCTCGTCACACTGTTTTAACTCCTCGAGCCTATTTTGTGGAAGGTCAAAATATTTCCGCACTGCAGTAAAATCCATATAAACGTAATATTTCTGAAAACATCCGAAAACTAAAAACAATTTTTGAAATTTGATGAAATGCGCTTTCAAATTTTAAATTCGAAATAAACATACACTTTTTGAAACATAAAATTTTTTAATGTAAACATAAAAAAGTTTGCGAAATGATTCACTTTACTTGGTTTTTTCTAACTAAAATTACTTACAATGACAAAAAATAAAAACAGGTACATAATTTATTAGGCAAATGTATTAAAAACGCTTTCGTCAAATCACTTTTTTGTTCTTTCATTTGAAAATAATTAATAAAAAATATTCCAAAGATTTCATAATTTTTTCAAACTGCTGTCGGAAACTTTTTTTTCATGAAGGTACATACATTTGAAATATTTTGTGGGTAATTTTTAGATTTGAATATAAAGCATGGTATTTTTTTCTTTCAAACACCCTTTAAATCATTTTTCTAAATATGATGGCAAGCGAGACAACGATTTAAGAGCTGGTTCACACTACGCTATCAAATATAAAAGATCATAGCACGCCAAATAACGCTCTCCATACAATCCCTTCAGACCGTTCACACCTAAGCGTTTTTAAGCGCAGATCAATCATAGACAATACACATCTTCGACCGAATCTTCCTGGATGAGGTTTTCATGGTTTCCTCATTCCCGAAGGCAAATGCGGAAGAACTCCAAATAAAAGGACATGACCGCCTCCTTCCCACTCCCAACATAACACAAACACACACATATGTATTTATGCTTTCCAGTTTGCGGGCGATGAAGAGTAAATGATGAGCAAAAAAGATGCAATTTTAGTAGGGCTTTTAAGGTAACAATTTTTCCCTACCGATTAAATTCAGGACCTTAAGTCTATAATAAACAAGTAAATTTTTAAATACCCACATGAGGTATATACCTACATGAGGTAAAGATTGCGAGGCGCAAATGACGCCGTTCTATTTGTATAAAGTACATTAACTTTAAATTCAGTAAATTTAAATGATTCACCTCTTCAAGGAATATAAGAATCTAGTAAATAAAATAAAAAAAATAAAAAATACACATCTCAGACGTAACCGCTCCAGACGCGATATCCCAGAAGATAACTCTCCCCTTCTCCGACTAAAACAGGAGATGGGTTCATTGTAATTACGGAGCTGCCTAGACCCGTGGATGACAGATGTCAAATTGACAGATTTCAGTACAAAAAATATGCGTTCCGTTGCCGCTCCCTAATTCGACTGACCCCCACTCCTACCACAGGAAGAAATATTTGATAGCCTCGTGTGAAATGACAAAAGATAGGCGCTCACGAATCAACAGATATCTGCTCGCAGATATATAGCTCAGTGTGAACTAAGCATTTATGAGACTTGTTGAGAGTTGTTCCGAAAAGCGAAAAAATTAATAGCCTGATTTTACGGTTACAGTTTTTTTCACATTTGAATTTGAACATTTCACCAAATTTCAAAGTTAAAATTCAAGTTTTGTTATTATTTGACAGATTGTATTGTCATCGACAACGAGTCTATATGTCGAGTTTCAGCTCGTATGCCCGGAAGTAAGTTAATTTGCATTAACCGTAAAATCAGGCTATATTACCTTTTTCTTGAATGATAGATACAAAATCTGTTAAATGTTGTATGCCTTTGTAAACATAAAATATTGTTTTTTTTTTTTTACTTTCTTTATTTTCATTAACTGTAAAGTAGGTTGCACCAACCTGTTCATTAGGATTTGATTGTCTCTATTTGCTTTCTTCTTTACAATTTTAAATTTTATAAATATGTTTTTTATTTATTTCAAATGGTAATGGATGTATATTTGAATAAATTTAAAATATTGTTATTGAGGCAGTTCAGTTATGTACAATAAAATGTTTTTTCTATGCTATATATGTAAAAGCCCCGAAAAAGGGCGTTTATTTATAAATAAATAAATAAATAAATATTGAGGTAGAACCTGCAGACAAGCAGCCATGTGGCAGCTTCGCGGGATTACCTATTTAAATTGCCAATTCTATCTGTATTTGTTAAGTATGTTTTTGTTGGAAATAAAAAAAAAAAAAGAAAAATTAATTCAGGAAAACAAATAAGAAATTCAAACAGATGTATTTAAAAACGGTTATTGCATAAAATATACTTTAATGCCATGTAATTTGGTCCTCTTATAAGATAGTTCGTTCGGTTTGTGTATTATTGGTGAGGGTTTGTAAATTCGCCCCGATCCCGCCTTTAGATTTGGAGTCGGGCTTAGAGAGCTTGACGGTGAAAAACAATAAAAAATCAAATAAATTAAATGAGTCGTTTTACAAACACGAAAAACCTTTTACGCCTTTTTAGCCATTATAACGACGGACCTTTTTCTGTTTATTTTAATCTCCTGTTATCTGGATTATTTCCGTCCATATTATCAGAATATAATACGAACCATGAGGGGTACATGTTTTGTAGGTACATTTAAGTCCTTTGGATGGATTAGGCAAGAAGAGCAGATGAACAAAGAAAGGAGTGGAAACAGTGGCGGTTCTTCATAGGACAGTGGGGACAGTCCCCACCAGTTACACCCAAAACCTACTAAAGGATATAAGAATCAATGTTTTAGTTTCATTAAAATGAATGAATTCTTTAAGATTAAGATTTCTTACTTATCTCCCTTAAACATTTGAAGTTTTAAGCTCTTAAAAAAATATATGTTATTTTTGAAGATAATATGTTATATACGTTCCACGCCCGAACGCAAATTATATGAAATTCCCTCGATAGAAAAAAATCGCAAAGTATGCTCCGAAAATTAATTAAAAGTAGTCTATTTCTATTATTTTACAAGTTATATTTGTGAAAAAATTCACAATGTTTCTTTAAATGATACTTAAGAAACCTTCCACGAGATTTTTGCTCTATTTTAAACGAGTCATGTTTTATTAAGCTTTTTCGTCATTTTCGCTGCGATTTAATCACTTAAAATATTAGCGCGCTCTGTCCAACATTCGTAATTACACATCTCTCCATCTTCTTCTTTTTCAGCCGAATAGCGCCGCCTTAAACGTAAAAGCAATTAACATTTGACAAATAAAATACAAAAAAAATATTTCGGAACATTTTAAGCGACATTCGGGAGCGTTTGGAAATCTTCAAACCTTACATTTTCAATCCATGCATTTCACTGGTGTGCTAGGAAATCAGTGATTACCAAAAAATCTATCCAACACCTTTAAACATTCTACAATTTTTTTTAATCGTAAACCTTCGATACGATTATTTATATATCTAAACTGCCTGTTCAGAGACTGGGCTGAGGTATGCCCATTGGCCAGCCCTTCAATAGAGCGGGTTCACTAGCAATCAAAGTTGATTTATCGACCCTAATTCTTTAATAGACCACCTATGGCTAGCTGTCGAACCCTTTCATACCTTAATACATGCACTTTAAATTAATAAATACAATTATTTTTACTATTAATTCAATATCGAGTCATACAATATAGATAACTCTTATAAACGAGCAATTCAGTAAAGCTTTTTTCTGTGGCCTGCTTTGTAACCGGAACAAACAGATCTTGATAATACAGAAAATAGAACATTGACAAAACAGAACTGTGATAAAACATAAATGTGTTAAAAACATTCATATGTGTCATTACTCGGTATTCATGGTAGTTATGTTTTTTTATTACTTTTTCCTTACCAAACAAAATAATGAGGAATATATTACAGCGCCCTTGAGGTGATTTTTCACAAAAACGGCGCTATACAAACTATTCAATAATTATTATTAATTATGTAGATAGTTATTTTATTACATTACTATAATAAAACAACCCGGGTGGTAGTGAGTCCAGCGTCGAATCGGGTATGAACGATGACGGAGTGAATGTTACCAAAATCAGCATGGATGAAATAAAAAGATCAATGAAATGTATGAAGAATGGTAAGGCTGTGGGTTTCGACAATATTGCTGCCGAATACTTTAAAGGGGATAGTCCTATTATTCTTACGTGGTTGTGCAAACTTTTTAACCAGTGTTTAGAGGAGGGTTACACGCCATTAGATTGGAGAAGGGCTGTAATCATGCCATTATACAAAGGTAAAGGGTCACGTATGGAATGTGGGAATCACAGGGCTATTAGCCTGCTTAGTTCAGTCGGCAAGCTATATGGTAGAATATTGATAGAAAGGGTAAGAATGGAAACAAAGGAAAAAGTTTGGGATGTGCAAGGCGCTTTTATGAGTGGAAGGGGGTGCATGGACCAGATTTTCTCGTTGCGTATGCTCACTGAGAAGTTTCTTGCAAAAAACCAGAAACTCTTCTGTGCCTTTGTAGATTTACAAAAAGCATACGACCGAGTTGACAGGAAAAAGCTGTGGAAGGTGTTGTCCAAGTACGGAGTGAATAAGAATCTCATACACGCAATTGCGTCTCTGTATGAGGGAAGCGTTGCATGTATTAGGGTGAACGGTGATTTTACGGGGTGGTTTGACATCACAAAAGGTGTTAAGCAAGGATGCGTAATGTCACCGTGGTTATTCAATCTATACATGGATAATTGTATGCAAGAGTTGAAAGAGATGGGATTGGGCGCGAAATTGAGTGATCTAGAAGTATGTTGCCTGTTGTATGCTGATGATGCGGTGCTGATTTCTAACAGTATGGAAGATCTACAGTCGCTTGTGTCTAGGATGAACGAAGTATGTATGAAGAATGAGTTAATGATGAATGTAAGTAAGTCTAAAGTAATGGTATTTGAAAGAGAGAGTACGAAAACAATGTGCAACATAGTTGTGAACGACGAATACTTGGAGCAAGTGGATGAGTTTGTGTATTTGGGAAGTATGTTTACGAGAGATGGGAAGACTGATAGAGATACCGAAAGAAGGGTAAATGCCGGTAACTCCATTAATGGAGGTCTGAACGCCGTTGGCAGCAACAAAAAATTGTCAAAAGAAGCGAAGCTAGCCGTCCATAATGGAGTGCTGGTACCTACCCTGATGTATGGCAGTGAGGCATGGAACTGGCAGAGAAAGGATGAAAGTAGACTGAATGCTGTAGAAATGAGATCCCTGAGACGTATGTGTGGTAAAACTATGTATGATCGTGTGAGAAATGTGGAGATCCGCAAAGAATGCAAGGCTGATGTAAGCGTAATGAATAAGATTAAGAAAGGGACGCTCAGATGGTTTGGGCATGTAGAGCGAATGAATGAGGAAAGGAGTGTAAGGAGAATATATGACGCAAATGTGAATGGTAGACGAAGTCGGGGACGCCCGAGGAAGACATGGCACGACCAAGTGAATCAGATACTTGAGTCGGGCGATGTCAAGAGTCAGAATAACAGAAGAGCATGTATGAGACGATGTATGAATGTGAACGAAGCAAGGAGTGTGTGCCAAGATCGAGTTGTTTGGCGGTCCGTCCTCTCTGCCTACCCCTGCGGAGAAACGGCGTGATGGTTAGTTAGTTAGTTAGTATAACAATACAATAAATGGGTAATTATTTCTTCACTATTTTGTTTTATTGTGCTCAGTTTTATGTATTCTGTATTATTTTTCTGTTTTATCGTATTCTGTATCACTGAACTCTTTTATCCTGTTTTGTATCATTTTCCTGTTTTATCCTATTATGTGTCATTGTTCCGTTTTATCGCGCTCTCTTTTATCCTATCTCTATCATTGTTCTGTTTTATTGTGCTCTGTTTTACGTATTCTGTGTTATATTTCTGTTTTATCCTATTCTGTATCATTGTTCTGTTTTATCGTGCTCTGTTTTGTCCTATTCTGTATTATTCTTCTGTTTTCTCGTGCTCACTTTTATCCTATCTGTATCATTGTTATATTTTATCGTGCTAGTTTGTATCCTGTTTTGTATTACTGTTGTGCTCTGTTTTATCCTATCTGTATCATTGTTCTGTTTTATCGTGCTCTGTTTTGTCCTATTCTGTATCATTCTTCTGTTTTCTCGTGCTCTCTTTTATCCTATCTGTATCATTGTTCTGTTTTATCGTGCTCTGTTTTGTCCTATTCTGTATCATTGTTCTGTTTTATTTTGGTCTGTTTTATCTTGTTCTGTTTCATCGTGAAATCGTGTTTTGTGGTCACACTTTTAAGTAAAATATTGAATTGCGCTACTATTGGCGCTATACTGTTTCACCACGCTGAATGGCTGAACCCCCATTCCTCAATTCAAAGTTTGTTTTTACCGCCATGTCAATCCAAAGATTAAAGTTACTCGACGAGTAGTTAATACGAGGTAGTGAAGTGTATTAAAACCGGAATAATAAAATTGTATTTTTCGCTCGGATAGTATAACAGGACAAAGTTTTGTCTAAAATAAGAACGGTTTTATTAATTGCCTCCAAAACTTATGAAAATATATCACAAAAGTTCTTAAACGACCCTTTATAACTAAACTAAACTTATAATCGTCTCATAAAGTTGGCGATATATTATCTTAGTGGCCGGCCACCTTCTAGAACTTTGGAAACAAACTTACCAACTGATATTAATTCTGCAAAATGAAATATTTATAATGTAATTATATTACGTACTTCCTAATTTTAATGCCGCCCTCTCCCGGCAAAAAACTCGCCCAGTGTGTCCGTCCCACGTCGAAAAGGAAGGAATGTACAATATTATCAACCTTCGTACCATGAACACACATTATCAAAAGCTATTCTAAAAGTTTTTTAAAAGCCCTCTGCATCAGAACTCAGAAAGCGAAAAGTGTTCTAATAATAATCAAAATAAAAATTATTTGATTATTTATGTAGCGCTATTTTCGTTTGAAAATCGACTCGGAGCTTCACAACTTCATTTATTTAGCCTTTAACTTACAGTTGTGATTATTTTGAGTCGCTTACATTTAAGTTTTATAACTATTGACTTACCCCAAGACTTCCAAAATGCCCGTAAAAATTATGAATTTTCCAAAAATTGTTCTTTTGAAAGATTTTTGATTGATTCGTCTACAGACCATAGTTTTTAGTAAGAATGCAAAAATGCAAGTTCGGTGCCATAGGGCCTGAGAAAACGACTGTTGAAGTTCAGCCCCAAGCCTTACAAAACTAAAATAATAAGACATATACTCGTATATAGCTAGTAAATAAATGCCGCGGCATTCTGAATTTCTACCGTTTTATAACATATTTCTCTTGAGCACTTTAAGTTTATAATGCCACGCCGATACGGTAATTATATGAATTTCTCTTGATAGAAAAAAATCGCAAAGTATGCTCCAAAAATTATTATAAACACGTTTTTTTCGGTTATTTTACAAGTTATGTTTGAAAAAAATCACAATGTTTCTTTAATTGCTTTTAAGACATTTCCCACAAAAAATTTTTGCTCTTTTTTAAACGGGTCGTGTTTTATTCAACATTTTCATGATTCTCGCTTAAATTTAATCGTTTTTTTATTAGAGCGCTCCCTTTAACTTTCGTATTTACATATCTCTCCCCCTTCTTCTTTTTTGAGCTCTTACTACCTGGCCTTGACATATAACTAGTGACTTAAATCTAAAACAAAAAAAAAAATTATACATTTATAACCGAGTAGGTCTTAACTCGTAAAACTGCTATAATAATCCAAACGAAAATATGAAAGAGAACAAGACACAGAAACACGTTAAAAGTTAATGGTCGCAACTGGGACTCGAACCCAGAACCTCTCATCTATCCGGGATGTGCGTTTACCAATTCCGCCATTGCTACTGTCAAACCGTCAAATTAGTCAATCTCATATTTCAAATTTTGGAACGAACAACTTTATTTTCGACAATTTTTTTCCATATGAGAGGTAACTACTCTTTTTATTGGAAACAATCATTCTAAGAATTGGTTTGTAACCTAGATAGAGTTATGATTATTGCCCGTAAAGTATAACGTATTTGATGTGTAATAAATTATTATTACAGCATTAACTTATCGAGCGCTTAGAAATATTTTAGATGTAGTAATTCGACCACCGACCATCACAACACGGGCATGTGCCTAGCATGGGGTCGAAAAATCATAAAATTCATGTAACAAACATTTTAATGAATAAAGAAAACTTTAAAAAAAAAAGTAATTAAATACTACGAGTAGAACACATGTTTGCCTTTGGATAATCGATTTTTTTTTTATTAGTCTTTTTTAATTTTTCGCTAGGGGGATACTGAGACTATCTATCTAGATACTTCTTGTTTATTCTTAGCGAATATCTAAGGATTTTAAAGGTTATCGTAACCAGAAGGTGGAATATCAGTTGGTATGTCCCTCTAAATACTCTAGAACTTGTCCAGCTTTTCTGTCTGAAATTTCTGTATAATTAGGTAAGAACTACTTTCAGGTCGCAAAATCATTTTCTTATAATGAAGCTAAGTAGTTGGAAACACATTTTTTCCTAAGACAAGATATTCATATGGTTTGTTCCATATTCAAATTAGTATAAACCGAAAAAATCTATCAAAAATTCCATATCATAATAATTATAATAATGGTTTGACAACAATAAAATTAGGTCATTGATAATTCATATTACTTGTAAGGTTTTCCCCGAACAATATTGAAGTGAGCTACACCGGTCAGTAGCTGAGTGGGCGTCGCGTTTGGGTCCCACCCGGGCGTCCTTCGATTCCTCGGCTGGATAAGTCCCCCATCACGACACGAACAACATTTTCGGTTTACTATGGTGGTAGAAGATTTTCAAACATTGTTGAGTTATTCGTAACCCGTAAATGTTTGTCTTCCTTTAAAAAAAACGAGGTAATTAGCCTACTTGAAATAACCAAAATAATTAGAAATTTGACAGTCAAAGACGAATTAGTAACAAATCTAATAAATATAATTGGTTTGACATCACAAAAGGTGTTAAGCAAGGCTGCGTAATGTCGCCGTTGTTATTCAACATGGATAATTGTATGCAAGAATTGAAAGAGATGGGATTGGGTGCGAAATTGAGTGATCTGGAAGTATTTTGCCTATTGTATTCTGATGATGCGGTGCTGATTTCTAACAGTATGGAAGATCTACAGTCGCTCGTGAATAGGATGACGAAGTATGTATGAAGAATGAGTTAATGATGAATGTAAGTAAGTCTAAAGTAATGGTACGAAAACAATGTGCAACATAGTTGTGAATGATGAATACTTGGAGCAGGTGGATGAGTTTGTGTATTTGGGAAGTATGTTTACGAGAGATGGGAAGACTGATAGAGATATCGAAAGAAGGGTAAGTTCCGGTAACTCCATTAACTCAATTTGGGAGGCGGGAATGGGTACCGCCGCCCCGGGAACCTTTATTGGATAACCAACACCTCTGCCTTAGGTCACCCCAAGTGGTTCGCTACATTTGGTGTTTGCCCGGGTTCATGGGATGAGGTTTGTCTAGGTCTTGGAGGCGGATGATCAAGACACACTGAACCCCAGATTCCTACCCACCCCTAAACCCTTTTCCTTCCCAGAACTCTCCTCCCCTTCCTTTCATTGAAAAAAACCCTCCACACCGCATCCCTAAAGATGGCATAGGCCCTGAGGGAAATAATTTTCCTCAGGGCCTCCTGTGTGGAGCTCATGTAAAAAAAAAAAAAAAAATGGAGGACTGAACGCCGTTGGCGCCAACAAAAAACTGTCAAAAGAAGCGAAGATAGCCGTCCATAATGGAGTGCTGGTACCTACCCTGATGTACGGTAGTGAGGCATGGAACTGGCAGAGAAAGGATGAAAGTCGACTGAATGCTGTAGAGATGAGATCCCTGAGACGTATGTGTGGTAAAACCATGTATGATCGTGTGAGAAATGTGGAGATCCGCAAAGAACGCAAGGCTGATGTAAGCGTAATAAATAAGATTAAGAAAGGGATGCTCAGATGTTTTGGGCATGTAGAGCGAATGAATGAGGAAAGGAGTGTAAGGATAATGTATGACGCAAATGTTAATGGTAGACGAAGTCGGGGACGCCCGAGGAAGACATGGCACGACCAAGTGATGGCTTATCCATATCCATAGGATAGCATATATATTTTCCTTTTTTTGATTTATTTATCGGATAAGTTATTCGAGTTTTCTACCTATTGTGAGAATTTTTTGTTTATTTATTAATATACGTTAGTTTACAGATAAGCTTTCAAGAGGATGTTAAAAACCCCTATACATTATTTGCTATTAACTTTCCCCACTGGCAATAATATATTATATATATATATCTATCAATAAATTCATCTTTCAGAATAAAGTAAAAGTTACCAAAACACTAAACACCCTTCGATAACAAACACGCAGGTTATAATATATATATATGTACCTCTGATAGCTCCACTGTTATCTCTCCCTCTCTCCCGTAAACCAAACATCTAACAGAAAGAAAGGTTACATTGGAGCTCTCAGCGGCAGAACCATAATAAGCCCTATATGTCAATAGTGGTGCTTTTAGACCGGAGATTCCCAAAGTGTGCGATTTCGTCCCCCCTGTGGCTTTGGAGAGATCTAGGTGCAAGGAGAATCGCGAGGGCGATTGTAAGGAAGCGGTGAGGGCAATAATAAAGCGCAAAATATATTTGATTCTGGGTTCCGTCCAGGCGTCGTGAGTTCAATTCCTTGGCTGACTAAGTCCTCAGTCACGACAACAGCAACATCTTCCGCTTACTGTGATGGTAGATGATAGTACGAGATTTACAAATATTGTCAGATAATTCGTAACCGTGCATATTTGTAATTCTTTTAAAAAACTTATCGTATAGTATTAATACGGCTGCGTCTGCGTGGTTGAATTTCAGAAACCAGATTCGAGTGCATGTTGACGCTACGCATGTATGCGTCGCGCCAAAAATAACATTTGTGAAATTTCAAACAAAGCTTCTACTGTAATTCGGTTTTGAATTAAAAAATTCGTCACAAAGTGTCGCCACTTCCAGCAGGTCGGATGGGAACGTATCCCCGCCAGGATACGAATTTGTTGATATTTAGTGTCGGTAATACATAGTTGTATCAAGCGGCTATATATTACATAAATGACGTCATTTTTTTATTTTTTTATTTTTATTTATTTATGTCTATTCTTGAATATACAATTTTACAATAGATTACAGAGGTTTACATAGGAGTACAAAAAAAAAAACGTTAAATTTCAGTAGCAGTAAGCATTACCTGTCTCGTTTATTTTCTACCGGTGACTATCACTCGGTGACAGTGGATCCGAGGAACAGGCTATTTTTGATACCAGTTCCTATTGGATAAGTTTTTAGATTTTCACAAACAAAAGTATTTTCGTTATTTGTTTTTGGGGTGTTGTGCCGTGTTGCGCTACCTCCTTCTTTAGCCAAAGTTTCGGATAGCGTTACAGTGTCCATCATCAATTGTAACAATTACACATCTGCCCTGATGATAGACACTGTAACGGTGGCTAAAGAATGAGGTAGCGCAACACAGTTCCTATTGGATTTATAAAATGGTCACCGACACTAACTGGGCGAAGTTGAAACAAAAGCCGCCCGCAAGCCCTAGCAGTAAAAACCTGCGGATCGAGTTTTTCACTGCCAGTAAATTATTATTCGTTTTTCAATATTGAATGAAAAAATTAAATGAAATGTCTTTTGTTATTTTTTATTAATCTTATTCTGACGAAGAAAACGTAGTTTTCGAAACATGTTGATAATATTGAACACAAACAAAGTTATTTGTTTTCATTTAATTCAAAATAACGCCACAAAGTGTATTTGCAAAGATCGTGGAAGTACTCAATGGGGGCGGTGAGCCAAAGAAGTTTGGGAAACACTATTTATGACAGAACTGCTCAGACGACGCATGAATGTGCCGGGAGATAGCGATCTACGGCTCCCCGCATCGCACATGGTGTCAAAATTTGTTGATTTGTGTAATATTGTACAGCTTTTAACGACGGGATGTTAATTTTTATGAGGTGCGCGTAAAATTATGACACGTTTTTGTTTTTAAAGGGGTTTTTTTAATTGAATTAATAGATTTACAAGAAGATTGCAAGGTGTGTTGGACTGTGAGTCAGACAGAATGGAAGTTTGAAATATCTGTCTAACTAACCATAACGCCTTTTCTTCGCAGGGGTAGACAGAGGGGATAGACTGTTACATAATACTGTCTGACATACTATTCTTACTTCATTCACATTTTTTTTGCCGTAGTTCCCAACTTTTTGATCGATCAATTTGAACCTCCGATCAGCTAAATGATTTGTGTTCTGACGCTCGATTCGTCGTTTAAAATAGAGCAAAAATCTCGTGGAACGTATCTTAAGTAACATTAAAAGAAACATTGTGAATTTTTTCACAAATATAACTTGTAAAATAATAGAAATAGACTTGCTTTATATAATTTTCGGAGCATACTTTGCGATTTTTTTCTATCGAGGGAATTTCATATAATTTGCGTTTCGGCGTGGAACGTATCTAGATATTAAGAGCTTAAAAACTTCAAATGTTTAAGGGAGATATGTAAGAAATCGGTCGAATTCGGATAGCGTCGGCTTAAGCATTTTCGCAATTTTCGCTTAAATTTTATTACTTAAAATATTAGCGCGCTCTGTCCAACATTCGTAATTACAAATCTCTCCATCTTCTTCTTTTTGAGCTAGGAAGCGCCGCCTTAAAGGCTGTACAAAAATATATATAATAATACCTACAATGTATATCTTTCAGTAGACATGGATAAATATTGATTGTTTTGTTGCATGATATCCACAATGATTGAGCAAAAACAATAATTAGCAGAGGTAAAGCGCATGTTTCTCAATTGCGTTCACGATTTCCAACTAATGACTTGCTATATGTACTTCCACTTACAGTAGGTTCTCGACAAAACGTTTCCCGGTTTCACTAACATGACAACTCAACAAAATGGCATTTCAACGCCCCATTCAAAACTCATTAAACATGATGAAAATTAAAATAGAGTCATAACTGCTCCCGTCTGGAGCCAGTGAGACTAAAGCCTCGTTAACTTTGTGCGAGTTTACAAGCTACTAGCCGTCGAATTCACTATCTGCCTTTAAACTCGCTCATTGTAATCGTATTACTAGCTAACTAGTAGATTGTGAACAATCTACGGAAAAAGTTGAAAGGGGGTCATCGCTAGCGTGTGCCACAAGATGGCGGCCTGCCAATAGCTGATTTCGCAACTATAGCTACGCGCTAGCGTGTGCGCTAGCTGCGAGCTCAGTTTTCTACAAAATGTCGACAGAATTAGTTCGCGCGCGAGTCTTTATTACGTCGTAGTTCAATTATTATACAAGTTTGTACAGAGGGAAATACATAATATATAAAGTAAAACGTAACTATATATAGGAATACCAAGACTAAATAGTTTATATTTTGCTTTCAGATTTTTTTAACAATAATTTTACGTACTGCGAATATTCCTTGTGTCGAAGCTGAATGAAGTCGAGAAAAATAATAAAAAAATGGATCTTTGAAATATCCCGGATAAGTCGTTTCTCGGTTAACGTGGTGTTAATAAATCGAAATACCACTGTACTTTTCCACGTACCATATGATGATTGATCCTGCCACCCAGAACTCAGTTACAACCTCTTTTTCTTTACACGCCTCGTTCATTAGAAAGAGGGAGAGGTTTCGAGGGATCTATCAGCGGTTTTGCTAGATCGATCAATGCACGCGTTTCGGTTAATGACAGATGCAGCTATGGGCCATAACGCGTAGTTTGCATGTCAAAAATAGGGGAGGGATGTTTAACTATATTACCTACTCCAATTATCTTAACCCCTGGAGTAATATATTCATGCAAACGACATCTGAACCACATTTAAAAACCAAGTCACAACAACACGCCAAAGTTTATCATCGTCCAGAAATCGTCGTAATAGGCGAGTGTAAGGTTAGAAAAGCGGCCTACCTCCCTGCCGACGCCTTTCTCTGTTGCACGTATGTTTTACGCATCTCTCTTTTTCGCTTACGGTCATTGTAAAGTCATATACCTACATACGCGAGAATGGATCGTATCAAGTTCAGAAAGGCTATTCCATAAAATTTGTGAAAAGAGATCGTTCTCCCGCGAGAAGTGCTGTCAGATTTGTGTGATTTTCTACGGCTGTCATTTGATTTTTCTATCGGCCGATGTCAAAATTTTAGCTGTAAGTTGTCACGTATTTTAGTTTTGGTCGTTTTAAACACGAATTCCTGCAAGTATGGATGATTATTTATTCAGCTGTAGAAAATCACACAAATCTGACAGCACTTCTCGCGGGAGAACGATCTCTTATCACAAATTTTAGGGAATAGCCTTTCAAGCGGGATTAAAGTTTGGCGTGTACTATAATTCAGTTCGTTTTTAATTTTTTTTATTGCTTTTCGACTGCTTTCGTTTGGAACCAGTGATGCCGACGATATGCGCTCTCTCTCTCTCTCTTTCCTCTGTTACCGTGCTGCTAGAACGAGACGGAATGCGCATCACGTGACCCGTGCTGGCTAACCCAACTACTCATTTGCGACGTGTGATGGAGATTTTTTTGTTGTTTTTAATTTTAAAAAATCATCCGACAGCAAAAGGACATCTACATTTTTTACTCCAAATATGCTCGGGAATCGCTGGTTAAAATCCTTCGGAAACGTGCTGTTACACTCTGTATTATGAAAGAATATTTTTAAGGTAGTGTCAATTTTCCGACTTATTGCAATTACCTTGAAGGTTTCTTTCGCAAAATGGTCCTATTAAAACCTACCAAGCATCATCATTATTGTTAAATTTACCTTGAGATGATACGTGTGGTAAAAAAAAATCATAAAAAACTTTTTAATGATTGGCTTGTGGCTTGAACGATTTTTGCCTTACTTGATCACATGCCTACATTAATGGTAATGGTGGCATTTGGGGTGGTAATGACGTCATAACACGTAATTAACTGCATGCATACTATCAACCATTAACCCAGTACTCCATGGTACGGAATTTCGTCAATTTTCGAAAATGTTATTAGTTATTTATTATTTTTTACTTATAATTATTAATTCTAGAACCCGTGGACATTGCTAAATTTTTGAGTTTTAACTAATTCGCAGTCGCAGACTTCTTCTAGCTTTGCATTGCATTGCATTATTCTTCTTACATTCCTTTCTCCGTTCTTCCGCTCCACATGCCCAAATCATCTTGGCCTCCGTTTTCTTATCTTCTTATTCATTAGGTACGCTTACCCCAGCTTTAAATTATTTTCGAATCTCAAAATTTTTAGCACTGTTATATATGGTTTGCCCCAAAGATATTGAAATACAAGAGATATGCTATGATGGCCGCCCGACCAGGCAGACTAACGTCTAATGGTCGTAGTTTGTTTTTTCGACATCGAGATATTGTTTAGATAGAAGATTGTATTTCTGATGGCGTAACAGGGCTGCAATTTCAATATTTTTTCGATTTCGAGGTAAAGTATGGATCTTCGAATATTAGATTTAGCAAAACTTTCACAAGACAGAAGAAGTATGGAGAGTCCTTAACTCTTCAACATGTGAGTAAAAATATAAATACATTTGCAAAGCGGCATCTACAAAGTGTTTTAAATAACCAAATGCAAATCGCCATGTTAAAATTTAAACTCTTTAAACTCTTTGAAGTTTCGGCGAAACATAAACAATAAAATAAGAAAAAAAGGTGACTCCCCGAAATGAAAAATAAAAGATGGCGAAAAAGGAGAACTCGAAACGTCCAGTGACAGTAAAATTTAAATGGCCGCGACGTGAGATTTGATGCGGTCTTTAAAATATAATTTAAGATGGACGTTTTTAGAGGATTTCGGTTTTGACACTCAAATTAAATGTAATTAGGATTATTGGTGTAAAGTTGTCAAAGAATGAACTTCTGGGAGGTCGTAACTTTAATGTGAAAACGGCCCAAGACCCGCAACTGCATAGAGCCAGAGGGATTATTGCTTCCCAAATTTGGGTATGTTTTGAGATTGATGAAGGGACGGAGATAGGGGAGAGGAAGGTAAGAATGTACTTGGCTATTCAAATCTGGTCAGCATTGGCCAATTTTAGCAACGTTTTGATTCAATCTGGGGTCAATACTGAGAATACCTACCATTTACAATTTGAGAGGCGGGTATGGGTACTCATTTATGATAATCAGCATCTCTTCTGGGATAGGTCATCCCAAGTGGTTCGCTACGTTTGATGATTTAGCAGGGGTGCCCGGGTTTTTGGTATGAGATTTATCTAGGTTTTGGTGGCAATTAGGTTGCTCACCTACTGCGTGGCGGGTCGGATCGGGAGAGACCGCTTAAGGCAGACTTCTAGACTTCTTCAGCCGGACTCTCTCGACCTATCGCCTTGCGCCACAGTGAGGATGAATTCACACGTCTCTCACTCCTGGACACGTTGACCCCTAGATTCCTACCCACCCCTCATGTCTTTTTCCTTCACAGAACTTACTCTCCTTCCTTTCCCTAAAAAGACCTTCCACACAATTCCAATTCAGGGATATTTTTCCTCAGGACCTCCTGAGTGGAGCTACTGTAAAAAACTCTGGTTACTCTAAAAATTTTTTTACAGGTTTTGAAATAATTTTAAATACTTTTTCCACGACTGCTTTTATGCGGAACCAAAGATGTTAGTGGCTCACGGAGGTCGTTTAATGCTGTGCTAAGTGGGAAATTATGAATTATGTAATCTAATTTGCACCAGTAACATCAATGTCCAAAATCAGATTCAAGATTGTCCATCTGCAATCTGTAATCTGCGATAGTCCATCTGTACCTACGCTTGGTATATCAAAAAATGTTTTTAAATTTAATTTCCAATAATAAATGAATGAATTCATTCCAATGGAATACTTTACAATATAGAAAATAGATTACAAAGGGTGTTAAATCAAGCGAGTCCCTTTAACAATGGCCACGTGCTTTGAATAAATGCACGAAGGGCTAAAAATCCCTTACGGTAAAAAATAACAATGTACACCTCTTCGAACAATGCAAGGGCTTATAGCACGGCCGTATTTTTATACTGTTATTATTTTATTACGTTCAAAAGGGATGATTGGTTTACAGTCCAACATTCAGCAGCGAATTTCTTGGACGAGGGTAGAAATATTTTGCAGCTTTTTAAAGTTTCAACATTTTGATGCTTAGTTAATTGAGTGCATCATGCTTAATTTTTTAATTGCTTCTTTTCTAGGATTTTGTTGTTGATATTTTATTTAAAACAAGCGAG
Organism: Glyphotaelius pellucidus; assembly: GCA_936435175.1. Lineage (NCBI taxonomy): Eukaryota > Metazoa > Arthropoda > Insecta > Trichoptera > Limnephilidae > Glyphotaelius > Glyphotaelius pellucidus. The sequence goes on from OW386560.1 coordinate 13,225,730, forward strand.
TTTCCGGCATGCGTTGCAATGCCACTAATAAAGAAATTGTTTCTCCTTTTCCCATTCTTCCGTTCCCCTTCCGCCTCCTCTTCCCTTCCAAGGTCCCCTTCGCTTGGGCGTTCCCGATATTATTAGATTTATAAAAAAAATTAAATTCAATTCAATTTTGTCATGCGTGTACATACACTGAAAACAAACTGTTGATAAAAATTCATTTACTTAGTGAAATGCCAAGGGAGGAAACCCGTAAATTTCGCAAAGTTTTGACTATGACGTAATATTTAGTGGGTTTATTTTATGCTATCGTATATTATATTTGCCGAAACACATTCCTTGAACAATAAATAAACTATGCATAAAAACAACATTATATGCGTTTTTTGACATATTGATTGACAGCCCGAATCGCGGGAAAAATGAAGCCTGGAAGTCATGGATAAATTTAATAAAATTTATTCCGAGTGACTAAGTGTGTTTAGAATATCTGTTACGTCAAGAACAAGAATGCCCCAAGCGATTCTGACCTTGTTCTTCATACATTTTCTTTATACATAAGGATTAAAATCGCATTCTAAGAGTTTTTCGAAAATCGATCAATCAAATTTGGTACCTAACAAAATATGTATCTACAATTCTCGATTCGATTCAAAGTACGAGGTGATTACTTCAAATAAATTAATTAATTTTAAGATTTTCGAAAATTGAATTTTGATTGAACATCATTGTTTTGCAAAATGTCATTCTCAAATTGTGTCTTTTTTTCAGTCTTGAAAGAGTTTTTGTAATGATCAAAAAACTTTTAAGATGTATTGTCATGTGGTTGTTATAATCCAGAAACCTCGCTGGGGTGCAGGTAAGGTATTTTGGCAGTTTCAAATATTTCCTAAGCTTATTAATTATACATAATTAACTCATATACGTATATAATTCCCAAGCATATTTTGATGAAGTGGAAAAAAGCTTTGAAAATTGAAAAATAATAATACCTAATTATTTTTATTAGATTTGCTTAGCATCGCAGGTGGATTATTTTCTCGTGTTAATAGTTGAACAATTTATTGTTATGTTAAGTATTATTTATTATATTTCAATACTTTTAAGTGCTAATTACATCATCCGAGAACATGGACCTCACTTTTACACCAGTGGCAGATCTAGCTGTAAAAGCGCCAGCGCTTGGCCCCTTTATAACTAGGTTGTCACTAGCATAATGTATTTTTAAGCATTTTTCGTCTAAAACAGTAGCAATTTTATATGTTGAATAATGTAAGGATTAATAGTGGGTACAGTTCATAACTATCCTACGAGAAATTTATCGATTTTAGAGTTCCTAAAATAAATTTATCGGAAACACAAAACAATACTTTTTGTATAACGATTTTAAAATGTTCCCTATAAATATTAAGGAATAGAATTAATAGAACTTTGTTATAGTAGTTTTAGAATAGAAAAAAACTAGATATAAGGTGAAAAAAAATTGAAACTGAAAAAATTACTTTTGTTTTAAAAAATGTTTTTCTGTTTTTTAAACGAATTTTAAATAGAAAAATAAATTATTTAATTTTAATTAATGACTATTTAAAAACAAAGTTTAGTAGTTTATTCACAGTCCTCCTCACTAGGGATTCCTGTTCCGAGGTGACTAGATTTTTGCATAAAATATTCAATTTGGGAGGCGAGTATGTGTGCCGCTGCCCCGTGAACCATTTATTGGATAACCAACACCTCTGCCATAGGTCATCAAGTGGTTTGGTGATTTAGCGGGGGTGCCCGGGTTCATGGGGTGAGGTTTGTCCAGGTCTTGGCGGCGGAGGCGTCTGCCCACCAGCTGCATGTCAGGCCGGATCGGAAGAGAGTGGTTGAGGGAGTCCCTTTGATTTCTCAAGCCGTACTCTCTCGTATCATAACTTTGCACCGCAGCGGGAGGGATGTATTCATAATATGAACATATTATGTCCGTCTCTCCTGGACACACTGACCCCCGCATTCCTACCCACCCATAATACGCTTTTCCTTCCCAGAACTTCCTTTCCTAAAAAGACTCTACACAGCATCCCTAAAGATGAATGGATGGGAATTATTTTCCTCAAGGCCTCCTGTGTGTAGCTAATGTAAAAAAAAATCCCAATCCACAAGTCCAAAAACGCCACAAATTGTTGTTGGTCATTTACAAAGCATTGTCTCGTGTAAAAGCTTAAAATCAGCAAAAAGCGGCTTTTGAAAAAAACTGCCTTAAGTGGGGTTTCAACAGTTCATAGTCCCACTGGCCCTTTGTAGTTTAAACGCCACATTATAACAAAACAATTTAAATTAATCAGTAGCATGGCATTTTAAGGCGACACCAAAATATAATGTTTTTATCCCCTATCACTTCGACCTTACTTAAACCGAACTGTGCTGGTATCATAAAGCAGACAGCCGGCTCAGAGAACAACACAACAACAAAACAAAACACAGTGAAACATGGTAGAACATAACAAAGGACAAACAACAAGATTCCTCAACAGTAACACGAATAACAGTGGTGTAATTGAATCAAGCAATTGCCCCCAATTATCCAATTTGTTGACAAAGCAGCCCTTTGCTTCTTTTGCTCGTCGGTACCATCAAAACAATGCTTCCTGTCTTGTGACAACTAACAAGAACAGCTCAGTTTGGCGTAGGGGGCTGACAATTATTTTAATTTGAGAATTCTCGGAAACTGGCGTAAAAACTTGTTTAAAACCATGTTTCTCAATATTGCGAAATTGCAGTATCTTCACACTAAAATGTAAATTTTGTACAAATTCATTGCCCAAACAACAAAAAATAATGTGGGCTACTGAAGCTAACGTTGATATTTTTGAAGAAGGTATTAAACTATATATAATACCTAACATGAAATAATAAGTTTTCAATTTGGGAGACAGGTATGAGTCCCGCAAAAAATATATATTTTCTATACTAGTGGTTCGCTACGTTGTGTGACTTTGCAGGGATATCTGAGTTCATGGCGTGTGGTTTGTCTGGATCTTGACGGTTGATGCATCTGCTCACATACCACGTGGTAGGTCGGATCGGAAGAGATCGGTTGAGGTATTGCTTTTGACCTCTCCAGCAGGACTCTCTCGATTCATCCCCTTGCACCGCAGTGGGAGGAATGGATTCATATGTCCGTGACTCCTGGATACATTGAACCCCAGATTCCTATCCACCCATCATTCCTTTTTCCCTCCCAGAACTTCCTCTCTTTTCTTTCCCGAAAAAATCTTCCACACAGCATCCTCAAAGATGACAAAGTCCCCAAAGGATATTGTTTTCATTAGGACCTCCTGAATGGAGCTAATGTAAAAAATTTTTATTAAAAACAACAGTCTGAAGATGGCTCTAGCGAGCTGAAACCGGTAACGGTCATTAAACTTAAAGTGGAAAAAAGTTTTATATTTGTTTTATTATAATATATTATAATGGAATTCCACCATGAATTATCAGTTTCAAAAATAGAAATATTAAAAACAACAGTTTTTTCCATTTATAATCATTTTTGTTATGGTTAGAGATTAGTAAATAAGTAGATATTAGAAGTTACAATATTACACAGGTAAATATCAATAAAAATAATAAACAAACAATAAAGAAATAATACTTTTGATTCATTTTATTTTAAAAGTTTCAAATTCTACTATATCTACAGTGGAGAATATCAATATCTTTACGGCATTATAAGATTTGCAAATATGTACGTCAATTTTTGGTATTTTGATTTGAAATGTTATGTATATATAAAATAAGGTATTCGATCCGGTATTGCGTTCAGGGCAAAGAAGTGCAATCCTTTCTACTGATTATGTGAAGAATGCAGAGAAGCGATAAAGTAGGTACCTACCTATAATGTTATTTTTAACGCATTTTCAAAATTGGCACTGATTTGTCAAAATTATTTAATTTTCTAGCTTAAATTATATGATCCTTGGATTATTATTGAAAGTAAAAGGGAAACCACAGATTTGAGTCAAATAAAAAAAAAACTGTACACTACCCGCCCTATAAAATCCCATCTGAAGTAACTTGACAGATGTACAAATTGGCGGCAATCTACTTAAACTCTCACCGACCGGAAGTTGCCCTCCGCCACGCTTCTCTTTTCAAAATCCTGCCATGTTCCATATTTGAAATATTAATAGCAATAATAATAACCACTCCACCACTTCCGGCACTATTAGAATTAGGGATGATTTGGTTATTGGTTTGGCCCGCTAGGTGTAGTGCTATGAAATATAATCATTTGGCCGAACAGAATGCCTATTAATATATTTAAATTTAATGTTAGGGTGGATTTTCAAAGGATGTTTTTTCAAAAGGTAAAAGTAAACTCAACCACTGAACAAAAAAATCTGTAGAAATGCGAGCAGTTGTCTGTAATAAATTTACTAAATAAATAATAAGTATTTTTTTGTAGAAAGCAGTAACCTTGTGGTTTGACATAAGAGGTGTTATTTTGATATTCAAAGAAAAGTGCCATTTTTTAATATAAATGATTGGACGTTTATTTCATTAAAAAGAGGAAGGTATGTCGTAAATAGTGGAAAATAACATCAGGCAAATGACCACCACGACCACGCTTACAGGACCATATCCTTTTCATGAAATTTTCCATAACCAAATCGCAAAGTGGCTGCCCTATGTCCTCGATAGCCTCACGAATTCCATCTTTGAGGTCTTGAATCGACGCTGGGCTGTTGGCGTAGACCGTCTTTCACGTGGCCCCAAAGGAAGAAGTCGCAAGGTGTTAAATCACAAGATCTCGGTGGCCAATTGTGATCACCTCTTCGAGAGATAACACGGTCCGGAAACTTTTCCCGTAAAAGATCAATGGTTTCGTTGCTTGTGTGACACGTATCGCCGTCTTGTTGAAAGTAAACGTTGTCCAGATCAATACCATCCAATTCCGGCCATAAAAAATCATTAATCATCTCTCGATAGCGCAATCCATTCACCAATAACACCTCTTATTGAAAAACCCTTTATTATAAATTGAAATAACACAATAACTTTGTTTGTAACCACGATTCATTTAATTTTTCTTCTACCGACCGGTTTCGCTTAACATAAGCATCTTCAGGGTATAAAAATTAAACTGGCCTAAAATATACATTGTGTGGGCTTATAAACATATAGAAAAGGACAAAACATAATATAAGGAAAGAGTGAGAGAGTAAAATCAACGTCTTATGTACATGGTGATAGAGAGATAGAGACGGGTGGTATTTAACGAGTTACAATACTACAGGGACAAAACGACAATTGAATAGGTGATAAAAGAGTTTTACTGGTTTATGGGAAATATCCCTAGTATGGGGCTATTAGACACATTTACTTGCTTATTAAGTATTTGGGTTTTTGATATCATATCCATATGGTTTTTGGTACCATATCCCTTAATCACCTCTTCAATTGACGTTTTGTCCCTGTATTGTAACTCATTAGACACCACCCGTCTCTTTCTCTCATCACTATGTACATAAGATGTTGATTTTACTCTCTCACTCTTTCCTTATATTATGTTTTGTCCTTTTCTATTTGTATACAAGCTCACACAATGTATATTTTTGACCAGTAGAATTTTTATACCCTGAAGATGCTTGTGTTAAGGGTCCACTATTCGAATTTCGACAGATTTTAAGTTTTAAGATTTTAAGTTTTTAAGCTCTTAAAAAATATATGTTATTTTTGAAGATAATATCTAGATACGTTCCACGCCGAAACGCAAATTATATGAAATTCCCTCGATAGAAAAAAATCGCAAAGTATGCTCCGAAAATTATTTAAAAAAGTCTATTTCTTTTATTTTACAAGTTATATTTGTGAAAAAATTCACAATGTTTCTTTAAATGATACTTAAGATACGTCCCACGAGATTTTTGCTCTATTTTAAACGAGTCATGTTTTATTAAGCTTTTTCGCCATTTTCGTTGCGATTTCATCACTTAAAATATTAGCGCTCTCTGTCCAACATTCGTAATTACACATCTCTCCATCTTCTTCTTTTTCAGACGAATAGCGCCGCCTTAAGCGAAACCGGTCGGTAGTAGAAAAATTAAATAAATCGTGGTTACAAACTAAGTTATTGTGTAATTACAATTTATAAATAAAAAATAGCTTTTATTTATTATTTTCGCACGTATTTTTAGAAATAATGTTCTTGTGGCAAGTAGTCTATTCCAAACTGTACGGCCTGTTACTCCGTATGCAATAAATATCTTTCAACTGCATCAAGGTTCCATCCCTTGTTTTTCTAAATAAATGCCGTTTGTACGACATCGGGGTTGTTTGCAATAAAAACCTAACCGCAAACGCTTTAAGTCATCCCCTGTCCAACCCTTTCCGTCCTTCCTCCTCTTTGTTTATTGTGAGAAAAACCCTGACAAATTGTGTTATAAATCACGGAAAACGCGCACGCTAACAAAGAAGGGCTGCTTCGGGCGGCAAAGGGTTGAAACGGCCCCCGGCTGCGTGCAGTCCTGCGCTAAACACACTGAATGCTAAATATGCATCGTTTATCATGAAAAAATAATCATACAAGATTTTCCATAATGTTTTGTGTTGTTGTTTGTACAACACAAATATATTCAAGATGTTTCTGGTTTATCTAAAGGCGTGAAGTATTCTGTTGTGTTTCACCACAGTTGCACAGTCGTGCATTTCTAAGAAGAAAGTTGGCCATATTTCTAAAACATTAACTTTGTTAAAACTCAAAAAATTATATATTCTGAAAGCTCTAAAGACATTTTTTTTAACATGAGCTCCCACAGGAGGACCTGAGGAAAATAATCTCCCTATGTAAAAATATATCCAGAAAATATTACCACAATATCCGTGATTATACCATTGGCGCGTGGTCCATAGAAAAATATATCTACCGTTTATCAAGACAATTATTTATCTTACTCATTATCTAGATTCTATGAACAACTGTATATATAGATCCCCACCGAAACTAATCTTTTAATTTATGTGTAGGATACTGCCGCCATGGGTCGACCCACAGTGCCCTTCTTGACAATATCAAGGAGGTTACAGTGTTTCTACTTAGGTCGACAGAATAGCACTTAATCCCAAACATGGGAACACCTCAGCACAGGTTCGCCTAGTGAGGTGTTCACAAAACACTACGACTAACCTATTTACATACAGTTACGGATCTTTAACATGTTTTTTTTCTTATTAATAACCTATTATCTATGTAAACTATGTAATTATTTGTAAAGTGTGTGTACAAGAATAGAAATAAATAAATAAATAAATATGTCATCTTTGGGGATGCTGTGTGGAGAGTTTTTTTAAAGGAAAGGAAATGGACGAGAATTCTGGGAAGGAAAAGAGTTTAAGAGGTGGGTAGGAATCTGGGGTTCAGTGTGTCCTGGTCATCCGCCTCCAAGATCTAGACGAACCTTATCCCATGAACCCGGGCACCCCTCCTAAATCACCAAACGTAGCGAACCACTTGGGGTGACCTACGGCAGAGGTGTTGGTTATCCAATAAAGGTTCCCGGGGCGGCGGTACCCATTCCCGCTTCCAAAATTGGAAACTTATTATTTTATGTTAGGTATTATACATAGTTTTAATACTTTCTTCATTTGGCATTACATCATATGGCGGCCATTTTAATACCCCCCCCCCCCCTCTGCCTTACTATCAACCGGCAAACAGTCTTATCGCATTCTTTTGTTTGGTCTTGTCGCTTGTGTTTTTTACTTTTACTTTTTTACTTTTTTACCTTTTGAGAACGTTTTCAGCAGATATAGATTTTTTTTGATATATAAGTAGAAGGAATACACTGTATTTTAAAATATTTAGTTGTATTTATAATCATGCGCGTTTAAGTGAACAAAATAAAATAAATTAATTAAATTAAAAAATAAAATCTGCGTAAGCATCACCACAACAAGCATGTAAGTCTAGTCGTGTTCGCTTATTATTTTTATGTGTCGCTCTGCGCTTTTTGAGCCATTTCTTTTTTACCACCACTTTAAACTTTTGGGTCCCAAAATTGAACAAAGAAGGCGCAAAAACGATTTTCTTAAAATCTTTTGTATTATTTTATGAGTTCCAATGAAAATATTGATGAAAAGTGTACGTTTTGGAACAACTGAACTCAACAACTCAACAAAAGTAAATAAATAACGACTGAACACTTCTATAAAATTAGAATCTGTTTAGTGATCTGTCTTTGTAACATGGGCCGTTCACATTGTTTTTCACAAATTCATAAAAAATGTTGTGAAAATTCTTTTTTAAATTTAATGTGTGATTGGTGAAAAAAATATAAAATCATGACTCATACTTTGTCCTTAATCAACTCGAAAACACTCACTGCACAGTTTTGGCCAACTTTTGAGGTAAAATCCTCCACTGTGCGTCGGGTTTGCAATAATATTATGTAGGCTATCTATCGTCTGCCACTATGTCGGCAACGATTGACAATGTGGCTTAGGACGTTATTAGGAGAGACGGTAGGAGTCTAGGAAATATTCGGGATTTTTTTTTTTTTTTAGTTTCTTTATTCTTTGAATTGTTTGTTGCATGAATTGGGGATTTTTCGACTACCATACTAGTCACATGCCTGTGTTGTGGTAGTCGATCGAATTTGACGTAACAAGCTTTTGAAATTTCTAAGAATAACATGTTTCTTTTAAATCTTAGTTCTCGGCATGCGAACTGAGCGCTCCATTCGCAATTTTTAATTTCTCGTATATTAACTGTTCTCGGTGTTCTCAAACCAATCCTGAGTGTGGCAGTGAACCAAAATAAACGAAATAAATTAAAAGATTATAAAAATAATGTTGGCCGAATTATGTACATATTATTTATTAACGCACGCAGGAAGCTCTCAGAAAAACATTTCTCTCAGGGTTAGATCATCCAAGATGTTTCTGTGTGAAAATCTTTTTGAGGAAAGCGAGGAGCGAATATGGATCTTGAAGAGGCATTTATAGGAGGGAGGAATCATAGGTAGAGTTTTAAAAACCACCAGTTCGTATGTGCCAAATGTCAACTTTATCAGTGGTCTATGGCACTACCACTTGGGGCACGTTGTGATATTAAACAGAGGGAGAAAAGGACGGGGATTGATTAGAGGAAGGTTGGGCTCTTCAGAACAAGATCATCATCTTCTTCTTCTTCCCCTTATCCTATTCGGGTCGGGGACCCACTGCATCGACAAGACACCTACATTCGTCCCTGTCTTGCGCTGATTGTGCGGCCTCCGTCCATGACAGTCCCACCCTCTCCTCACACAGTTTCTGGAGTTGCCTCGCCCAACTGTGTCTGGGGCGGCCCACTGGACGTCTACCCTCTGGAATCGCAATCAGTATTTTCCTAGGAATTCGGTCATCCGACATTCTTAGTTCGGTAGTAGGGTCATCAAATACGGAAATTTCAAGCAAAATTTCAATTCTAAATGGTGGTGATTCTGACAGTATCCACCAACCATTTGACCACGATAAGTAAACAGGAGATAGAAGGAATAAAAGGCACGCTAACTGCAAAATAATATGATTTCAACATATTTGCCTTTAAAATATAAAACATTCACAGGCACTCAACTCTACTAAACATGGGAGTGAGAAAAAAAGTGAATATATTATAATATGGTTTCATGTTTTTCAGTTTCAGACCATTATGTAAAGTGCCGACACATTTCTGAAACGGCTCTCAAGTAGGGGTAGGTACGAGTATATAGGCAGTAGGGGTAGGCACTACTAGGCACTCCATACGCCATGTGTATTTTATGAGTATGTTTTACTTTCTCTCCCCCGGAGACGAAGGTTCTACGAACCCTTTTTTTGCTTTTCCTTTTATTAAATAATATTCGGAACATTTGCAAGAGGGCGTTTTATAACGACAATTTTCATAATGCTGTGTTTGGTGTTATACTTGAAACACTCAGCTAAACGTTTATTTCGTTTAAGTTTTTAACACACTCCGCACCAGCGACCAAATTAACTTAAAAGTATGGCGATATCGGTGATTTAATCGATAATTTATGCTATAAATCGCATAAAACTCGAATTACAACTCTTACCCTGGCAAATTTTACCATCTATTTCTGTATTTTAATTTCTACATTCGCTAAATATTTAATATATAACGAACATCTTTCTAATCTATTCCTAATTCAGTGGACTAGAGATTTTCCCTATCTATCGTCCGATGACGTCACAATAGTCGTCAATCTCTCCACATTACTAAGCAATAGTCCTGTAATTAGGGTAGAATGACGTCAGGGACATTTTGACCTATTGGTCATTTTTAATAATTTGTGCGCAAAACCATGATTTTCGAATTATAAGAAACGATGATTTCGACGATTATAAGAAATACGCCAATCGGCTCCCAATAGTATAATCTGAATCGACCTTTCTTGATCATAGATCAACATAAATCATAGATGGCACTAGATAGTAGTTTAAGAGGTTACCCATAGATTGCACATTGCTGTCGATAATGTAGGGATTTAAACTATAGTAAATACTGTGGTAACCTCAAGTTCAAGACCCAGAATAATTCGCACCGCCCGCTAAATAAGCCATTAGAGCTCATTATTATCTATCACAAATAAAGTCCATAGTCTTTTGTTGACCCCGTAGTTTTTATTTAAAGAGTTTGTGAGACAACCCCAAGTCATAACAACTAACAAACATCATCCCGTTTCTCCGGAAAAGGAAGAGAGGACGAACCGCACCACAACTGAATATAATATTTCAAAATTATAGTATTTTGTACTGTAGTTCCTTATTTCAGAATAATTAGTGTGAGGCTGAGAAATATGCGGTTTCGCATAAAAAACTCATTCACTTTCACTCCAAATCACTCTCCGCCGGGTCAGGCAGGTAGCTTAACGTCCTAATTTAGGTTTTGACAGCACCCTCTGCCGAAGGGTAGGTACCTAGGCACCTCGTAGGGCTGGCGGCTTCTGTATTATAATTCAGGAGCCCTTTAATGCGTTTATGCAGGGTCCGTTGTAATCTCTCTTTTTGTCATACGCATCGCTTATGAGAAAGAGGGAGAGGTTGTAGCTGAGCTATCAAAAGGCCTGGTCCTGTCACTGAGAGCTCAGTTGTAACTTCTCTTTCTGATGCATGAATCATTTAGGAGGAAGAGGGAGACATTATAACAGAGTTGCAACTTCTCTTTCTGCCGTATGTGATGTTGATGAGATAGAGCGAGATACTGTAACGGAGCTATCAGCGGTTTTATTATGGCGTGTTTTATATTCGAGGGATGCAGGTAATACGGCGGGAAGGGTGCTTATTTCATGTAAAGTTTGGGGAAGCTCTAATTAATCGAATGGATAGGGGTGTTCTCTCACCTGGCTTTGTTCTCTTACTTTGTGACCTCTGAGCAGTACGTAAATTCCTTGGCTCTGAAATAAGTGATCACGGGTTCGGTACCTAAGTGGAATAAGGAAATTATTTTTTTACCTTCCGTTCTTCTACATAAATGTGATTTTTCTACATTATATTTATAACATTTAACAGTTCTAAAGTGAAAGATACTCTCAGTATCGCCCTGAAAGATCATAATTCAGAATAGAAACGTTGCTTGAAAGAGTTTTAGCTGCGTTTGGTGACCAGATCAGACGGCCAGCGTGGTCTGGTGGTTAGGCTCTTGGATCGCAATTCGAAAGTCGCGCAAATAACTTTTATTTCATAAATTTGTGTTATTTCACAATTAATTCATTTAAAATAATATATAGTATATTTACGGCACGTTCCAGAGTGGAAGATATTCTCAGTATTGCCTTGGTGTAAAACCACCATTCGAAATTGAAACATCTTCATGTTTTTTGGCTGTGTTAGTGTTATTTCACTTTTTTTAAGAATTCCTCATCTTTACGTTTAACCATATTTTTAAGTTTTTTTAAACTTATTTATCTCTTTATTATTTTTTATTTAATTTTGAAGGGCAGTATATTATAACCTAATGTAATTTATTCGCTGGTTTTTTAATATGATACTCCTAATCTCAGTATAGGAAGTATGAATATTATATTTGTGTCAACCCCCGTGTATGGCTTTAAGGGTCCTCCGGAATGAGGGTAAGGTACAATGGCTCTCCGCAGCTTCCGCCAACCTTCGGCTTCGGGCTCTCATTATGTCCGTATTAAAAGCAGGGGATTCCAAATCGCCAAGCCAACCACAGGGCACTTGTAAAGTCACAAACCGAAATATGTGCATGTTTCAAAAATGGAGGAAATCATTTTTACTTCGCATGGAGTTGTTTGTAGATACTTTCAATATTGCTCTGGTGAAATACTACCATTCAGAATCGAAACATTGTTGCTTGATATGACTTAAGTCATTTTTGGTGACAGGATCTGTATAGAAAAATTCTTCTTAAACCGTTCCTATTCCCTTCAGTCTCACAACATACCCCGATTGATGCCATGGTCTCACTAGCTCCAGATGGTTGGGTGCAGTTGGAATTCTTGTGCCGTATTTACATAAAAAAATATATATGTACATCACACTGCCACAATCACTTGATTTGCGCTCAAATCGTTTGTGCGGTGCTGCTGGAACAAGATGGAGTGCGTATCATGCGATGAGCTGGGTTTTACCTGTTGTAATTGGAAAAAATATCACCGGATAGCAAAATAACGTCAGCATTTTTTACTCCAAATATATTAATGAATCGCTGGTTAGAGTCTGTCAGTCACAAGTTGATCCACCTGTATATGACGCATAGATCGATAATGCACCCCGACGAGAGACCAATGTACAGAATATACATGTTGCTGCAAATGGTTTTAGCTGTGTTTGGTGTCCCTTTTGGCCTCTTCCTCTTTCTATTCCTCCACCAGCACAATACTTAAAAAAATCCAAATCTGAATAGTCGGGTAGTTAATTCCCAAACTTTTTAATCCTCCACATAATTTTTTTCCCTCTTTATGGAGAAAAAAAATTCATATGGAGACGAAGTAGTCCAAAAATCAAATTTCAAAACTATTAAAATAGAGCAATCTGTTCACCCGGTATCTATATGCGCAATGAGCGATCCTCTCACACCCCCATCCCATTCCCCCCCGCCGCCTGACCGCATGGCCCTTTATTGCACCTGAGACGAGCCTCGTATGAATGCCTAATGCCTGCCCAACTAACCCGGGTTAGGCCGGGAGAGGTTCAGACTGACAATTTATTAGTCCTGTCTCCTGTCAAGTCTACGGAACTTCTGACTGTTACATTACATTGTATTAAAGAAGGTGCTCTCGTAAAGCTTAACAAGAATTTTTTTAACGTTTGTGATCATTTTTGTTTTACTACACAGTTTAGTGCTGCATAAAATTGGATACGTTAGTAAATACACTGACATGATGGGGTTCAGTAAAAAACAAGTAATTAATTGTTTTAGTGTTTAATTCGTAGAACTGCATTAATTTTTTTTTTTATATTCAAGTAAAATTATATTTGATAGTTTTATTATCAAGTTCTGCAAGTATTTTAGCATATATTTTAATTACAGCTGTTTCGGTTTACAAGACCATTTTCAAACTGTGGCTAAATCCATTGTTAGGCAACTTATTTTTAAGATTTTAAATGTTAATTTTCGAATGTGTCTACATTGATTTATTACCGGTTAAACCAATTTGCTGATGCACTAATTGAGAGTGTATTATTTGGGGTTTGGAATATGTTTCCCCAACTAAGTGTTAAGGTTTTCTTAATTGTTTTATAATGACGTTATTGCTGTGACTTATTCAAGTGCATAATATTTTTTAGGTTTTGTTATAAAAATACAATGCACTAGAATGAATCATAGCAATAACGTCAATATAAAATAATGAAGAAAACCTGGGGAAACAGATTCCGAAATTCCGAACCCTACATAAGACACTCTCAATTAGAGTATCAGCGCAAATTGGTTTAACCGGTAATAAATCAATGGAGACACTTTCGAAAATTAACATTTAAAATCCTATAAATAAGTCGCCTAACAGTGGATTATGTCACAGTTTGAAAATGGTCTTCTAAACGGAAACAGCTGTAACTAAAATACATACTAAAATACTTGCAGAACTTGATAATAAAACTATAAAATTTAACTTGTTAAGGATGTTTATATTATTTCTTCATAATATTTTTTAAAATATTTTTTTATTAGTCTCAAAAAGATACGTAAATTACAAATAAATTTCGTACAGTAATTAACTACATAATAGTTGTATTTGGTGTAACCCCATAAATAAGCAGAGCTTGTGTGTATGGGGGGTGTTATTATATTGGTTTTATTTGACATGATTCGGTTAAAGTTTTCAGTATAATTTTTAAGGTGAGTTTTAAATTCTGCATTATAATTATGCAAGCATGGGGTCTGTGAACTCCCCAGGCTTTCTGAGATATTGATCTCAGAACTATATTAGTGATTCATGAATCTAACTATGTGCGAAAACAAAATATCGCTAACAATGGCAATCCCCAATGTTATTTATTTATTTGTAAGAGACAAACAGCTTTTACATTAAATATAGATACATACATATAAAATTAAATTAAGTTAAGCCAAAAAGGTCTCCTATGTTAAAATTATTTGAAGATGGAGTTTTATTAGATCTAAAAATTAATGGTGAGGGGGAGAGGAAGAGGAAAATAGGATAAGGATAGGAGATGCTCCGGATACATTCTACAATCTTGAATTAATTTTGAATTAATTTTCAATCGTACGCGTTACTTCTATTCGGTATTTCTGAAGGGTATTGTTAAAAATGTCTATATTGTAAAATGTTGTATTATATTGCGCACATAAACGGGGAATATTTTCTAATGTTAGTTCTACATGATGGTAAATAAAATAAGTCGGATTTATTGTTATTGTATGTATTAATAAATAATTATATTTGGATGATTTATACAGCGCCGTTATTGTGTAAAATCACTTCAAGGGCGCTGCACAAACTAACAATACATTTCTAAAACCTAGAGAAACTACAAACTAGACGAACAATTAAAAACAACTTATGGCTAAAAATTGCATACACCGGTTCATACGAAAATATATGTACAATGTCTCAACCAGTGAACGCGATGCTTCCTAAAAATGTAAACAGGACCATACTTACCTGGGAGGTCGCTTGAAATTAACACTGTTTATTGTCTATTGAGAAATTTAGATACAGTTCGCACGCAGAGGACATTATTGCGCACACTTGTTACATGTGTTTAATCCTGAAATATATTTTAATATTCGTATATAATACATTCTGTAATGAGTGTATTTTGGAAATCAAAATCAACATTTTATAGTGGGCGGTACAGTAGTACAAGGATTTGATCTTCCTAAATGTGATTCGTAATGAGACAGATTGATGTGCAAATATTCAAGTAATTTTAATTCAATGAGAAAAGTGTGATTAAGACATATCATAGGAAATACAAGTATGATACTCTCAGAAAGGTATATTTAAATTAAGGATATGAGAGCCCAAAAAGGTAGGTTTTTAATTTGGACCTAAATTCTGTTCGCCTGGTTATGCATCTTAGTTCCGGGTGGAGTTTATTCCAAGCCTTAGGTCCAGATACTCCGAAAGCGCTATCTCCAAACTTTGTATTTGGCTTGCGTTTAGGTTCCATTAGTCTGCCTATAGCTGATGATGTTGCTGATCTAAGGGTTTTATTTTTTTTATTTTATTAATCTATAAACATAGGGTTTTACATAGGGTTTAATTGATGCCTATCTCACTAGGATTTACCTGTGTTGAGACAGGCTTAGAGGTACATATTTAAAATTACAGGAATATTTTAAGTTACATACAAATTCAATTGAATACTATAAAAATGGAAAGGTGATTGGGAAGTGTGGGTAAATACTTTACAGAGAGTTATGTAAATGTAGGAAGAGATGATGTACAGTGAATAGTAAATCCTGTCAAATCTATTTATGGGATTGAATAATTAATTTGACGTGATTCTATTTTTAAATTATTTTACATGGATTAGGTCGTATGCAAATTGTTTACTGTCTATTTATGATTTACTTTACAGATGTTTGCAGTAGTGTGGCGTCCAATACTAACAATCCATTTCTTTACGTCTTGTTTGAATTTAGTCAAGGATTCAGTATGTCTGATTGTAGCTGGTAGTGTATTGTATAGTTTGCAAGCTATGTATTTGAAGTGTCTTTGTCCAAAGGTAGTTTTGGAAAAAGGAGTTTGGAGAAGTTCTTTGTTTTTGGCTCGGGTATTGTGCATTGATTGTGTTGTTTTGTATGATGTTTTGTTGTTTTTGTGTAAATGAACTAATATGGATCTTGCGTAGAGTTGTTTAATGTCCATAACGTTGACTGCCTCGGACCAGTATTTTCCGGGACACAGTTCAGAGATGTAAGGTGGTGCCATTTCATTGATTGTAATAATTTTTATCACGTGTGCAAAAAATCACATATTTCGGTAGTATAATATATTATATACGGTTTATTATAAGTTTGTACAGAGCTCTTGAGGTGATTTTTCATGAAAACAGCGCTGTACAAATCATCCCAATATTATAATGTTACGGGCGTATAATATAATGAAATAAATGCGTACCAACCTAGTACCTACTCTAAACTGCCTCCACGCAACTCAAACCCACTCCTCATCACTCATCACTCATCACTCATCACCTTCTTATAATAAAACTGATATTATACTTCCTTCTCAGTATGTACAGATATCCTCGCAGTATTTCACCTGCACACTAATCACTGTACCATTTAATGTACTTACACATAACAATATATTAATGATAGGATATCATACCTGCCACAACACAGAAGAGATTAGCCAAACCTTTTACGTATAATTACAACAATGGGTTTTGACGGACGGGATCTGAACCCGGGGTTAGATTGCGGCCGAACGCGGTGATTGATTGAGGTAATCGCGGGTCTAGGTTAGGTTAGGTTGCCTCGCGAGTGTTGTGTGTTGTACCTACATCCATCCTGCCTTACCTGGCGATAATTCAACGCACAAAAACAACGTTCGCAGATTTATGCTGTTCAAAACAATGTGTTGGAGAGGAAAGGTTTTGTTGTGTAGTAAAAATGGGCTTGTGTTTATATACTAGGGTAGGTGTAATGTAGTGTTATTTGTTATCTATATAGCACCAATTTTGGGGATGCCACGTGGAGGTTCTTTTTAGGGAAATGAAGGGGAAGAAGTTCTGGGAAGGAAAGAGGTAAGAGGGGAGGATAGGAATCTGGTGGCCAATGTGTCCAGGAGTGACGGACGTTTTTTTTTTACATGAGCTCCACACAGGAGGCCCAGAGGTAAATAATTTTCCTCAATGCCTATGTCATCTTTGGGGATGCTGTGTGGAGGATTTTTTTAAGGAAAAGGAGGAGAGGAGAGTTCTGGGAAGGAGAAGGGTTTAAGCGGTGGGTAGGAAACTGAGGTTCAGTGTGTCCTGGTCATCCGCCTCCAAGACCTTGACAAACCTTACCCCATGAACCCGGGCACCCCTGCTAAATCACCAAACGTAGCGAGCCACTTGGGGTGACCTATAGCAGAGGTGTTGGTTATTCAATAAAGGTTCCCGGGGCGGCGGTACCCATTCCCGCCTCCCAACGCATGAGTTAATCCTTCCCCTGCGGTGAAAGGCGATGAACTGTGAGAGTCGTGCTGTAGAAATCAAAAGGTTTCCCTCAACCGTTCTCCCTCGATCCGAACCGCCACGCGTGGATAGACAGGAGCATCCGCCGCCAAGACCTAGACAAACCTTACCCCATGAACCCGGGCATCCCTGCTTAGCGTAGCGAACCACTTGGAGTGACCTGGCATGGATGTTGATTATCCAATAAATGGTTCCCGGGGCGGCGGTACGCACACCGGCCTCCCAAACCGCAAATATTCGAAAAACCCACATAACTACACAACTAAACCTTTTATTATTATTTAATGCTAGCGCAACCCGTGAAAAATTACGGTACATTATTAAATTTGTAGAATTGATAAAAATTTCGTCTTTACTAAAAAGCGCAGACTCTTGATAAATCAGGAAATCTGACTTAACTTGTCGAGATTTAAACTAAAAAAATTAACAAAAGAAATACGCATTCATATTATTATCTTATAGGTAGATACTTTATCGATCGTCTGAATTCTTGGCAACATTAGTTCCAATTTAGAAAATGACACAAATTTAAAAAAAATTCCAATTTTCAAATTGATTCTGTGTATTTTTTTTTGATTAAAAAAAATAAAAAAACACTCCACCGGAGGCCAAAATTTCATTTCCATTTTTTACTCCAAATAATGACAGGTTAATGGAAGTCAAGTCCAATCCTTAACACCCTGTATATTATTATTATGTCTGAATACAGCTTTTGAGTAAAAATATTATTGAAACATAAAACTCAGTTTATAAAATATAAAATGATCATTAATTATTGTACTTATGATTTTTAGCCCAAGGGAAACGGAGATCTTTGAGAAATCTAGATAATTATCAATAAAATTGTTAAATCAATTATCATTCGAATTAGTTCACGAAGCTACTAGGTTTATAAATTGAATGCCATTGAAACTAATAAAACTGTTTTTTCTTGTTCCAGGTAAGCAGAAATACATGTCATTCTGTCACAAGTCACAACAAAAACAGTTGGTATGTTACAAATATTATTTCTTCCTTTTTTCAATTTGTATTCGAAAAATTATTTTCGATAATCGCTACGTTTTTATTTATTTTTAATATTTATTATTTGGTACAATAACTTTACTTATTTAAGAACATTTTTTTTTGATAATGCGGGCCTTACTGGGTGCGTTACTCGTGCCCCCATTTTACAATACAACATTCAATAAAATATGAAATAATAGAGTTACGGTTGTACATAATATTAAATAATATTTATAATATCTATCCCTTTTCATATCGAAATTATTCAAATCTTATGCGTACTTTACGTCAAATAAAAAAAGTTAGATTTATTCATGTGAAATAGTTCCAGAGGAGGAATGTCACTTCCATATTCCACCTGGCGCGCTTCTGAAGGTCATTTTGTTCGCACTGTTCAAGTATGTGTGCATTACTTTTCAGCCTACCTACGAAAACCTAGCAAATTAATCTTACCTGTATTAACTTAAATAAATCGATTAGCCTTGTACTAATGACTCCCTTAATACCCAGGTATTGCATAAAACCGCAGTAAAACGCATCTGTACCACCTATATAACTTATGCTATGGCGATATCAACTTTTGCATAACTTAAACCTCAGCAATTAGGTGCGGCAGGCTAAGTTCCCTCTGCCGAAGTTAGGAGTAGTTGCGACGGCTTAGCTCGTAACTGCGACTTAGTTGCCGAAGCGAGCTTAAAGCTTGCTAAACTAAGTAACCGGCTATCTACATTAGCGCAGATATTATAACGAGCCAATAGAAGTTTCCGCTAGATATTCCATATAACTAGGCTCACTGACGGCAGATTTATCATTGAGGAAAAATTTAGAGAACTTACTAAATTGTTACCTGTGAATACTGATTCGACAACTTATTGAAATGTTTAGATCGGTTATACTATATCTAGTTTTATTGACGTTTGTGTTATGTCAAAGAACTACAGAAGTGTTCGAACACCGTTCACGATACTACTGAAGATTGTAACAAACTGGAAGATATCAACGGTCCCGAAGATCAATTTCGGATATGCAATTAGAGAAGATCCGAAAAGAGGCAGGAATAGCCAAGAAGTGCCAAGAAGAGACAAAAAGACCCAGCGAGAAACAAGAAGAATCAAAAAGAGAAGAGAAGATCCAAGAAGAGGCAAGAACAGTCAAGAAAAGCCTGAAATAGGCAAAAAGAAAGAAGCCATAAAGTATTTAAAAAAAAATCATAACGCCCAATCCATTCCTTTATTCCTGTCCATCCTAAATTCCAATATTGGCTTATAAGGTTGCCATGTATACCGGTCGATTAAACTCCAACCTTCTTCCCATCCTCAGATCACGTGTTCCTAGTCCTAACAAATCAGTGCCCCTCGGTGTACCGGTCTCACCGGGACAGGAGTGCTCCTGGATGGTGGGTACAATCGTATCGTATCGTATTGAAGTACATATGTTTAAAGTTTCATTTCTGCATTTTTACTGTTGAGATCAAGAAATGCAGTATTATTTTGATATTTTGCATTTCATTCAAAATTCCGAAAATCCGGACTTTAAAATTATCAAAATGAAATTAAAATAAGCCAACAAAACCATTCTAAATTTTTAGCGGATTCAGCATTGTTCTTCGGGACTATCAATATTGTCACGTTTTTTGCCATTTTTCCATGTTTAATAATCATTAAAAAAAATCTGTTTTCTACACGTCATTCCATTTCTCGGTGCTCGTTAAATTGATTTTTTTTCCTTAAACCATTGAAAATTGCTAGTTCTCTCGAATCACACGAAAAACTGTTCTTTATTCCAGGCGAAGTTATCTTGTCTAAGCAAAATTCTCTTTAGACGCCTTCCGTGAGCAACAAATACATATAAACTCATTAATCAAAACATACACCATAAAATCAATTATTAGTCATCAGCGCTATCCGCCTCCCTAATTCATTCCTTTCCCTAATTTACCTCCCATTGAAAAATGTTCTCTTCCCGATAGAACCATGCGGGAGACGCTGATTGGGCTTAGGTTTAACTTTGGGATATTGGCGAGACTAGACAGTAAGAATTTGGTTTTCGGTACATTTAGAGTTAGTGAGTTAGAATCAAGCCAATATTTCACCTTTTGGATCCCTACCTCCGCTTTGGCATATACGGTAGGCCAGAATTTCTGTTGGAGTAGGACAGTGTCATCGACGAAACTGACAATAGTGGCATCGATGTCTACGTTACACAACTCGTTAATATACGTTAGAAAGAGCGTTGAACCTATAACACTGCCTTGTGGGACCCCGTAACTATTAGGAAAATTCTGACTCTTTGTTGTTCTGAGTTTAACGCATTGGGTTTTACCAGATAAGAAGCTGGAGAGGAGGCTCCTAGGCCAGTCTTTCGCTTGGGGTAGAAAAGTGTCATCGGCGAAGCTGACAGTAGTGGCATCGATGTCTACGTTACACAACTCGTTAATATATGTTAGGAAGAGCGTTGGACCTATAACACTGCCTTGTGGGACCCCGTAACTATTAGGAAAATTCTGACTCTTTGTTGTTCTGAGTTTAAAGCATTGGGTTTTACCAGATAAGAAGCTGGAGAGGAGGCCTAATTCTTTATTTCTAGGCCAGTCTTTCGCTTGGAATAGGACAGTGTCATCGGCGAAACTGGCAAGAGTGGCATCGATGTCTACGTTACACAACTCGTTAATATATGTTGGGAAGAGCGTTGGACCTATAACACTGCCTTGTGGGACCCCGTAACTATTAGGAAAATTCTGACTCTTTGTTGTTCTGAGTTTAAAGCATTGGGTTTTACCAGATAAGAAGCTGGAGAGGAGGCCTAATTCTTTATTTCTAGGCCAGTCTTTCGCTTGGAATAGGACAGTGTCATCGGCGAAACTGGCAAGAGTGGCATCGATGTCTACGTTACACAACTCGTTAATATATGTTGGGAAGAGCGTTGGACCTATAACACTGCCTTGTGGGACCCCGTAACTATTAGGAAAATTCTGACTCTTTGTTGTTCTGAGTTTAAAGCATTGGGTTTTACCAGATAAGAAGCTGGAGAGGAGGCCTAATTCTTTATTTCTAGGCCAGTCTTTCGCTTGGAATAGGACAGTGTCATCGGCGAAACTGGCAAGAGTGGCATCGATGTCTACGTTACACAACTCGTTAATATATGTTGGGAAGAGCGTTGGACCTATAACACTGCCTTGTGGGACCCCGTAACTATTAGGCAAATTCTGACTCTTTGTTGTTCTGATTTTAACGCATTGGGTTCTACCAGATAAAAAGCTGGAGAGGAGGCCTAATTCTTAATTCTTAATATGGTTCTTTGTAATCTAGCAGATTTGGGTATCTAACGTAAACCGTATCGGGACATCTTTATCTCGAGCCTCAGGTGCTGAAGCGAGTTTAAAGCTGCTGAACTATCTAAGTAACTTATTTTCTACATTAGTGCATCATTAGGTCTAGCCACGTACTTCGAATAATCCATTAAACTCGACGAAAAGTTAGCCTGAGCCGCATTCTGTATGCTAATTACTAAGTCAAGTTTTGAAAATTATAAGCAAGTTTGAAGCCTCGTGCTAACTTAGGTATCGACAGGTTGGTTACCTGTGGAATTTTCCAACTTGGTGTCTCGGAAAACTTTGAGTTGTTTTAATACGCCTCAGATTTAAGTTTCCGCTTTTCATTGTAGGTTTATCAAGTTTGGTGTTTTCTGCGCGGTGTATCTGGATTTCAAGTTTAAACAAACATGATGAACAAATTCATCACCTTCTTTTCTTGTTATCCTCTCATGTTGGAGGTTGGGCTTAGTTATGTTTGGTTAGGCTGTACTTTACGCTAAATTTAACAATACATTATTCATCTTATGATCGAGTCAAATTTTATGTTGATTTCCAGTGATGTCATAAAAATACTTTATGATTAGTATTTTAGAAAGGTTTTAACCAAAATTATAATTATTCTATATTACTTATTTTGAATATTGGAAAGTAAGCTAACCACTCGACAACAATAGATATTTAAATTAAAAAAGGCAATTCAATTAATTTTGTGTTAAATTATTATTATTGTAGGCTATCAGTTCCAATTTTGAAAATTACGTTTGAATTCAGAGCAAATTTGTGTTTAATGAGCCAGATTTCACGTGGACGCTCAGACAACCGAAATAAATTACTGATTAAGGACGCCTGAGGAAGATATGAAACTATCAACTGAATTATAAATACTCTTTAAAGAGTCTTTACACGAGTCGGTAGATAGAAGAGAAGAGTTTAAATGAGACAATGTATGAATGTGATTAAAGCAAGGACATTTTGTCAAGACAGAGCTGTGTAGCAATCTATCCTACAGAAGAAAATAGCGTGATGATTAGTTAGTTACATGAACTTTTGAACGACTAGTGGTAGAGGTACTACTAAAACTTTAACAAATTAAACATCCATATTAATTGAGTAGTTCCAAATTACGCTGTTTTCCATACAAAGTTAAGTGCAATTTATCGCTCCATCGCCCTCCCCCACCCACTCCGCCGCCCTCTCTACATCGCCTCTAGCGGCCGTTCCCGGAAGCTGACAAAAGCGCGGGAAAGCGCCGCTTCCCGCCATTTATCGCCTCGGCGCCACCATCAATAATTTGTCTATGGTGATTTATTGACGCAATAATTCGATTATTTTTTCTATGGATTAATAGTGGACGTGTTGGAAATACTGCAGAGATGGAGTTTTATGGCGGAATAACTTTTTTACTTTATGTGACCATTGGAAACACCTAGTATGACGAATTGTTCTATTTATTTATTTACGCTAATCGGATTTAGGACGGTTTCGATGGATGTATTTTTTGTATGAAATCCCCACAGAAGGTCCTGGGAGTGATTTTCTGGCCTATGTCATCGATTAGGATGTCGTGTGGAGTGTATTTTTGAGGTAAATAAAGAGTGAATCTAGGTCTTGAAGTGTGTTGTAGGAGGGTGGAAACAAAATGGCAAATAATTCCACAGCCATTTTCTGACATCTAGTGTCTAGGATGAACGAAGTATGTATGAAGAATGTATTAATGATGAATGTAAATAAGTCTAAAGTCGTAGTGTTTGAAAAAGAAAGTTCGAAAACAGTGTGTGATATAGTTGTGAATGATGAATACTTGGAGCAGGTGGATGAGTTTGTGTATCTGTGCAGTATGTTTACGAGAGATGTGAAAGCTGAAGAAGGGATATTGAAAGAAGGGTAAATGCCGGTAACTCCATTAATGGAGGACTGAATGCCGTTGGCGCTAATAAAAAACTGCCAAAAAAAGCGAAGCTAGCAGTCCACAATGGAGTCTTGGTACCTACCCTGTTATATGGCAATGAGGCATGGAATTGGCAGAGGAAGGATGAAAGCAAACTGAATGCTGTTGAAATGAGATCACTGAGGCGTATGTGTGCTAAAACCATGTATGATCGTGTGAGAAAGTGGAGATCCGCAAAGAATGTAAGGCTGATGTAAACATAATAAGTAAGATTAAGAAAGGGACCCTCAGATGGTTTGGGCATGTAGAGCGAATGAACGAAAAAAATAGTGTGAGAAGAATATATGACGCAAATGTGAATGGTAAAAGAAGTCGGGGACGCCCGAGGAAGACATGTCACGATCAAGTGAATCAGATACTTGAGTCGGGCCATGTGGAAAGTCAGAATAATAGAAGAGTATGTATGAGACGATGTATGAATGTGAGTGAAGCAAAGAGTGTGTGCCAGGACCGAGTTGTTTGGCGGTCCGTCCTCTCTGCCTACAACGGCGTGATCGTTAGTTAGTTAGTTAGTTAGCCATATAGCCAGTTATGTGTCGTTGTGACCCTCTCACAGATAGATGGCAAATGTCATCCGTGTACAAATATTGAAATATTGTTCATTGAAATATCGGTTGAACAAAACCTGACTTCTGTTACCCCAAATACTGCAATCCGTTTGATAAGATTGGAGAATCTGTTTGATATTAATTAGGATTTGGAGGACATGGACCGCACAAAACAATGTTACTCACATTAAGCTTCAACAGGAGGGATCACATCACCCTTCACAAAGCACCGATTCAGAGCGCTCAGTACTTTCAGCTTTCAGCCAGTTTTCAAATACACATAATTTAACGAATACATCACAAAACTCGTGGTTAAACCTAAAGTAAATTAAATTAAACTGAAGCTTTGCTTAGGTAAATTAAATTCAACTGAAGCTTTGCAAGTAAATTAAATTAAACTAAAGCTTTGCTCAAGTAAATTAAATTAATCTGAAGCTTTGCTAAAGTAAATTAAATTAAATTGAAGCTTTGCTTAAGTAAATTAGATTAAACTGAAGCTTTTATTAAGTAAATTTAATTAAATTAAAGCTTTGCTCAAGTAAATTAAATTAGGTTTAATTTAAATTTAATTAATATGAAGCTTTGCTTAAGTAAATTAAATTAAACTGAAGCTTTGCTTAAGTTAATTAAATTAAACCGAAGCTTTTAAATTAAACTAAGAAAAATGAACACGCACGGTTGACACTCGTTTGAAAGCTGACAATGCATTGAAATTTGTGACGTTATAATCTCATGTTATGGATTTGGATAGGTAGGGAGTGATAATCGCTAACATAATCTCTGAAACGAACAGACAAAAGATTGTTGAAATCTCGGGCGAAACCGAGCAGTAAACCGGGTGGATTATATTGTACTCGTATAATATAAACGAATAAAACATCAGTAGATGCTAGCTCCGCAATTGGGTCCGTTCGGTCCACGGAGCAATGAATATGCATAGCTTCATGTTCGCATTTCGTTAATGGCTTTAGCAGAGATGACCCATTCATTCTCTCAGCACAAAGGTTTCGGAACATTAAAAATTTCATCTTCTTGTTTTGATTTCCCCTCCTGTCTTTATGTTGTGTTTTGGGCTGCTTTATTTCCCAGAATAAACAGAAAATTGTTTCGTTTTTTGCAACATCATTTCGCATTTACCCCTAATTTAAAAATGAAACAGCCCTTATTCTTTTTTTTTATGACCGAGACCGGAATTTTAATGTCTGTGACACTGAAGTGAGTACCGATAGAAGTGAGTGTGTTGTGCCCTAAGTAAGCTCAAGTTTTCCTTACTTGATATTGATCATTTTTAAATACGTTGATCGTCCAATAGATTGTTAGATATCTTCGAAAAATTGACATTTAACCTTCGAATAATGAGAAAATAATGTCTCTGAACTTTTGCCTGTCAAGATTTGCGCGCTAAATTCCCGGTTCTTCCCAAGCATTTTATATGTTCCCTTTTATTGGTTATTTTTTTAACTTTTTTGCTAAAACAAAAATTGTTATAAAATCTAGATAAAATAATCTTTCCGATGTGTTTATTAGAAATCAACATTTTTGTTTTTAAATATTAAAATTTTGATATTGAAAATGTAAATTAGCTTAAAAATACGTACCTGGGGATTCCTAAAAAAAGTACGTCAAATACAATAAACTGAAAATTTTAAATACTTTTTTTTCCTTTTCTTTAGAAAATTTGTAATAAAACTGTCACCTCACTTTTTATGACATTCATACAATTTTATTTTTAAATTAAGTGTTTGTTACGCCACAAATTGGCGCAAAATAAAATCATCACTTATGATCGGGTTTGTAAAATATCTGACCAATAAAGCTCGTATATTCCTAAGGCAATAATAAGCATTATTTCTCTCGCTTTCTAACATAAAAAAATCACGTGTTTGCATGACAGGAAGAGAGATATCTAACTTTTAATAATGCACAGTCGCTCTGGGACAATCTGGGTCTCTTATTATTATAACGGCATATGATGTTTTGGGACAACTTGGGTCTCCTATGATTAGACGGGTTAAGTTGATTTTGCAGTTGTTGACGCAAATATACATACCTTTCCTTAAAAATGTACATTTGCATTCCTACCTATTCTATCTCCCCACCTAAACCTTTTCCCGAACTGACAGCAATACTCGGACTAGTCACAAATTACAATAATTATTTCTTCCAGTCAGAAGTCTAAGTCTGTTTTGTTTAGTGCAATGATCCATGGTGACCTCTCTGTGCATCAACATCCACTATTGAAGAATAAGTTTGTTATGTGCTTGCAATGATCTACATTGATCTCTTGGCGCATTCAACATCAATTGCTAATGAAGTCTATTATTAATTGCTGTGCTGTGACCTTGCTCTCTCAGTTCTTATTTATATCGACCAGGAAACCTCTAGTTTTCTCAAGTATTTGTGTAGTGATAACCGCTAAAGGTGTCCCTCATGCCGTGAGATCGACTAAGAAGAAGGATATATCATCACAACCGAATGTCGTTTGACGTAAGCCCGATTCTGCCCGATTCCCTATTATTATCCAGTAAATTTTGTGTAGGCATCAAAGTCCACAATACAATTTAAATACAGTCCACTCTTTGATTCGCAGTAAATATTATTTATTTGCAGTAATATGTAAAAGTGTACCCTTTATCTGGTACAAGACTCATTATTCATAAACACCACCGAAATCAATTTTAATGCAAAAAACTTGTAGTGAAATAAACAAAAAAATTATGTTTTCTTCGTTACTAGTAGGAAATTTCAAAATAATAATGTACCTGACAGTTATGCTTCCCGGTGTAATTTTACAACATATTTAATACGTAAAAGACAGACATGTGTAAATAATTTTGATTTATGGTGAGCATTCGAATATTGCTTTCCTCATCATCTCAAAGCTTAGTATTTGGAGATGCTTGCCTAATCAACTTCAAAAACAAAACTGTTGAAATGCTTTATCTATTATGACCATAGATGTCGCAAATCCGAACTTCGTTGACTATTGTAGAACGATGTTAAAAACAAAATTTTAAAATATTTTTTTCAAGCAAAATTTCTGATCAGCTGTTAACGGTTGAAATATTTCCATAGAAATGCACATTTCATTATCAAGTATACCACAGACAACATATAAAAATCAAAAATATTCTATGTTGACTCGAATAAGTACCTCTCACGGAGTTTCAAAGTAACAAACACGCAGGTTGCGCGCGGTTACAAATTTAACGATTTTTTCATAGATATTTTTAAATCCTACAAATATGAAATAAACGGTAAAATACAGGTTAAATCATTTGCTGTATAGCACTATAATAAGTTTTTATGTATCCATGTTAAAATTCGAGGGTATGATTGTTTTAATGTTTGCGAAAAATTTAAAAAATTATCTTTTGGATATCTCGATCAATCGAGGCATATTCGACGGTCTCCGTGGTCCCGAGGTAAGACTCTGGACTCACAATCCGAAGGTCGCGGGTTCGAACCCGGCGTGCGCAAATAAATTTTATTTGATTAATTTGTGTTATTTCACAATTTATTCATTTAAAATAATATATAGTATATTTGCGGCACGTTCCAGAGTGGAAGATACTATCAGTATCGCCCTGGTGTAAGACCTCCATTCAGAATTGAAACGTTGCTCGAAATGGCATTAGCCGTGTTTAGTGACCAGATCTGAATAGCCAGGTACTTCCCCACCTTCCTCTTCCCTATCTCCTCCCCTTCCCCACTACCTTCAGCCACACAACATACCCCAATTGGGGATGCCATGGTCTCACTGGCTCCAGAGGGGAGCAGTTGGGACTTTTGTGCGGTATTTCATATAAATTTTTTTTTTTTTTTAAATTTATTTCGTGTGGTCGCCCCAGTGGTTAAATATTGCAAAAAAAACTCCTGTAATTCGTTTACTACTTATTTTTTATTTCTACCGCTTTAAACTTGGTTTCCGTGACCTCCAGACACCAGTCAGGCACTTAACCACCAGACCACAAAGGCAATCTCTGCCTACCCCCACGGAGACTTGGTGCGATGGTACTACGCGTAGGTAGGCACTGGGCTCCATCGGGTTACATCATTAATTATTATTATTCGTGGGATTGGCAAAAATCCATTTCCACGCTTCGCTGAACTTTTCCAATTAACTTAACACCGAAACGAAACGATCGCAAAACCTATTCCAATTACGTATTTTCACATTTTGGTTTTTTGACGTTTTTTTAATGTAAATACTATAAACCATTATCTACGATATTTATTTCTATAGTTACGGCAACATTAACAGTCATAATCTAATAATATTGTTGTGGAGTGAAAGTTTAGCGTGTGGATATAATTACTAAAAATGACTAGGACTTAGTTGTATTAATAATAATAATATTTGCATGATTTGAAACTCACCTCAAGGGTGCTGTACAAATTCGTAATATATTTCTACAATCTTACTTCTAACTTCAAACCAGACCAGACCAGACCAAAAAAACCTTTATAACAACTTATGGGTAAAAATTGTTTCCACCTGTTCATCGGTCACTGATACGAAACTAAATGTAAAATGCATTTGACCAATGAACTCGTTACTGCGTAAAAATGTACATACGAGGTTTGTTCAAAAACTATCGCGAATTTTAGTGTTTTTTCAAAAATTATTTATTGATGAATATCTATTTTGTCCCTTTCAAAGTAATGCCCACCAGATATTATACACTTATCCCAACGTGTTTTCCAATCTTCAAAGCACTTCAAAAAATCATTTTCTGTGATGTTGTTCAGCTCCTCCTTCGATGCCGTCTTTATTTTCTCAATCGTAGCATTGCGTCGTCCTTTCATGGGCCTCTTCAGTTTGGGCAACAAAAAAGTCACCGGGGGCCAGATCTGGAGAATACGGTGGCTGCGGCATTATTAGTGTGTTGTTTTTGGCCAAAAATTTGCGTACAAGCAACGATGTGTGAGCAGGCGCGTTATCATGGTGCAAAAGCCAGTTTTTGTTCTTCCACAAATCCGGGCGTTTCTGGCGGATTACTTCAGCAAATTGCGCAAAACTTTCAGGTAATTATTGACCGTTCTACCCTGTGGCAAGAACTCATAATGCACCATTCATGCAATCGTAGAAAACTGTAAGCAAAACCTTGATCAATTTTTTGGAATAGGCAAAAATCAAAGACGAGCCAAAACACGTGCAAGCAAAGCAGCTGTAAAAAAATAACTGAACATTCAAACTTGTCGGCTTTAGTGAGAGACATGAGTACCAACATAACGCCACAAAAAAATCGAAAATCGAATATACGTAACCCGCGGGAATTCAAAATTCGCGATAGTTTTTTAACAAACCTTGTATATTGTTTTATGTACACATATCTCTGCACCGGCAGAAAATATACATGACCATACTTCTTACCTGGGAGGTCACTTGAGATTAACACTGTTTTTGTTATTTAATTAGAGAAATTTTGCACGCAGAGGATATAATAGGGAAATTGGAAATGCATTATTTAATCCTGGTATGTATTTTAATTATAATATTTTTAGTTTATTGTATAAACATAAATGTACAAATAACTATATTAAAATCAATAAAACTAAAAAAATAAAAACTGGTAGAACCTGTATC
Organism: Glyphotaelius pellucidus; assembly: GCA_936435175.1. Classification (NCBI taxonomy): domain Eukaryota; kingdom Metazoa; phylum Arthropoda; class Insecta; order Trichoptera; family Limnephilidae; genus Glyphotaelius; species Glyphotaelius pellucidus. The sequence goes on from OW386560.1 coordinate 13,255,753, forward strand.
GGATTCATTGTAAGCCATTTTTTGGCAAATATAAATTAGAAATTACAGTAGAAAATGTACAGTATACCGCTCTTAGATGATTTTTTACGAAAATGGCGTAGGTCACGCTAAGTGGTTCGCTATGCTTAGTGACTTAGCAGGTGTAACCGGGTTCACGGGGTGAGGCTAGTTCGGATCTTTTCAGCGGATGCGCTTGCCCATCACCTCGGGAGAAATTGGTTGAGAGAATTTTCGACCTCTCCAGCAGGACTATCTCGGAGAATCGCCTTGCACCACAGTGGGAGGGTTACGTCTGTCACTCCTGGAAAACCTGACCCCTAAAAAAATCATCCACACAGCATCCCCAAAGATGACATAGGCCCCGAGGGAATTTATTTTCCTCAAGGTGTCCTTCAAGGAGCTAATGTAAAAAAACATAATATGCAATTTGCACGCGATAGAAGCGAAACCTTCAAAAAACTAAAGTAGACATAGGAGAGACCGATAGGCTACGAAGCACCGCACAAAAAGGGGACCGATTATACTATCTCATTATCTCGCAGGCTAAATTCTATAGATGTATGTGTTTGTCCCTTTTTACTGTCGCAATTTTTCGTTTCATCGAGTTTCAAATCACAACGGTGCTAAAGAAGTTTTTAAAGAAAACAAATCATTATCTTTCAAAAATTATCATTATTGTGATTCGGTACTTGATTTTTTACGATTTATGGTTGAAAGTTTTTATTGATTCTTAGTTTGGATTGTTTCAAACTCTCACTTTGGTCACATTGGCTGATCATCAAATCGACTATCAGCGCCATTAAAATTTTTGATGTTTGATTTTCTGATTTTCGGCCGGTTTCACATTTTGTACAGCTGTTGAAAATAACGGTCATGCTGTAACGATTATGAGCTGATCACAATTCGATTAAACGCATATTTGGGCCGGGAATCAGCATTTAACTTGGACCATATAATTGTCAAAAATTCAAATGAGCGTTGATCGAGCGTCAATTTGATGATCGTCAAAAAATGTGACGAGAATTTGAAATACCCATTCTTAAGATTTCGAAGGTTAACAAGTTAAAAAGAGGAGAATTTTCTTGCCCTTTGTTAACAATTTAATAAAAAAGCGTGTTGCTTTTCACGACTATTAATTTCCTCACCTCGCTTTTGAAATTTGAAATCTGTTAACATTTTTCCCGCCCGCTCGTTTGGGGCTTCCGTTCTGCAGATCCGCGGATCAGGACGGAAGCGGAAATTAAAATGGCGGCTGAGGAATTTAATACGGTACCTACCCGAGCTGCCTACCTCACACACAGACAGTTAGTACCTATACACACAATGCACCCGGTATTCGGAGCAACAAGAGTATACGAAAAGAAAATCATTTTTGTGTCTAATTTTTTTTTACATTGGTTCCACACAGTAGGCCCGAGGAAAATGATTCCTCTCGTGGACTGTATCACTTTTGGGGATGCTGTGAAAAGTTCTGCCTTAGACCCAGACAAACTTCACCACAATATGAACCTGGATACCCCTGCCAAGCTACCAAACTTAGTGAACCACTTGAGGTGACTACCTACGGCAGAGGATTTGGTTATCCAATAAATAGTTCTCGGGGCGGCGGTATCCATACCCGCCTCATAAAATTTTAATTCTTATGTTTAATTGATGATTTAAATTTGTTAGTCTCCCGTTGCCATAACTTAAGGGGGTATTCTAGTCTAGAAGCCCGAATGTCAGGCTTTTTTTGACGGTCGATTAAAAAAACCATTAATATTTTAACCATACATTTGTTTATATTTAAAAATCTTACAAAAAGATTTTCAAAAAAAATATAAATATTTCACGAAGTTACCCGCTAATGAAGTAGAGTTTGAAAAAAATCCATCTTGTCATTATTCTAACCCTTCTGGTCATTTGAAAAATAAAAAAGTAGATTCTTTATCAGTACAAATTTCATTATGGTAGGAACTAAGAAAAATGAGAAAAAAAAATTCTCGCAAAATGGCCGCTACCCAAATTTTTATTTTTTCGGTTATTTTTTTTAACTTTTCCAAATTTAAAAAAAAGTAAAAATTAAAATTTTAATTTTTTGTTGGTTTCTACCATAGCGAGATATATAAAGAAATTTCATGCCTTTTTCCTTCCCAGAACTGCCTCTCCTTCCTTTCCCTAAAATGATCCTCCATACAGCATCTCCAAACATAGGCCCTTAGGGATTTTTTTTCACAGCATCCCCAAAGATGACATAGGCCCTTAGGGATATTTGTTCTCAGGGCCTACTGTGCCTCCTAAAGCAAAATAGTAATATAAACACTAGACGTCTTTTTATAAATATTAAACGAAATAAATAGGCAACAATTCTCCAAAATATAGTTATGTAAAACAATCTTCGATAACAGATGTCAAATAATGTCCACCATAAAAGGACGACCCATAAGGATACTGCTTTTCCATATAGAATTTTTTATTGCCTGTTCAAATTTATAATTTTCCGAAATTTTCCCATCACCCTATACTTCATTTCCCGTTATTTTTACAGAAAAAATCGCAACGTACCTCTCTGTAATTGGATTCTTTATGCTCCGCACAGTGGCTCAACCGGGAGCTGGCTGCAGGGCTCGCCCGCGGTAATTTTGCCCTGGGGTAGGATAGGTACCCCTCACTGGTACAGCGCAGATTGCGGACCGAACCCCGGGATGAAATATAGCTTCATTCATTTATGAATTTCACTCTTTTTTAAAATTAATTTATGACCGGACTGTCAGGATATGTCGAAACGGGCTGCGATATTAAAATGTATTGTAATATTATCGTTAATAATTAGTCATACTATTTTTATTAATAAAATTACCCTTTTAGCTTTATGGTTCCATTGAAATTTTCATTTTAAATAATGAAACAATAATACAAATAGGCTAGGGGGAGTTTCTGAGTTTGAGACTCGTACTAATCCCTCCGCATAGCATCCTCAAAGATGCCTCCATAAGACCTCCTGTGTGAAGCTAGGTAATATAATTTTTTGAAGTGAAAACTTCTTTAGCACCGTTTAAATTTTAAAAAAAAAATTGTGTGCAGTTCACACGTGGTAGAAGTGAAACCTTCAAAAAACTAAACTTCGAGAGAATGAGACGAATGCCGAGTATCAGGAGTAGGATAATTGTAGGGTTTATTTATTATAATATTGGCGTGTGCTATGAAGGAGATGGGAAAGAGGTAGGTGGGGAAGTACCTACCTGGTTGTTCAAAACACTGTTAAAGTCATTTCATGTTATTTTTTATGTCAATATCTACTGCACAAAAGTCCCAACTGCTCCCAACCGCCTGGAGCCAATGAGACTGTGTAATCCCCAATTGGCGTGTGCTGTGAAGGAGATGGGAAAGATAAAGTTGGGGAAGAACCTACCTGGCTATTCAGATCTGATCACAAAACACTGTTAAAATAATTTCATGTTCATTTTATGTTAAAGTTAAAGTCATTTCATGTTTTTTTATGCTAATATTTACTGCACAAAAGTCCCAATTGCTCCCAACCGTCTGGAGCCAGTGAGACTGTATAATCCCCAAATGGCATATGCTGTGAAGGAGATGGGAAAGAGGAAGGTGGGGAAGTACCTTCTTCCCTATTAAGATCTGATCACAAAACACTGTTAAAGCCATTCCATGTTCATTCGAATGCTGGTCTTTCACCAGGATACTGAGAGCAATTACCACTCTGGAACATTTCACAAATAATATACTAAAATACATAATTTTTAAATAAATAAATTGTGAAATAAAAAATAAACTTTCGAACTTTCATTTTTTCATCAACTATTTCTTATATTTTTATGGCTGGAATATCGCCTGCTAAGGATTGGTATTAAAAAAAAAAAAAATTTTAAGCTGTAAATGCAGTTTGTTTTAGTTCGTTCAAAATTCATTATAATTTTCTTTTACTTGTAGATCGAAAACCCTTGTATTTTTAAACATATTTCTAACAATTAGTTTGAAATAAAGGAAACAAAAATATAATTTCTTTAAACTTCAAACATTTTATTTCTCAATACGAGTTTTTGTGGACATAGTACAAACCAATCCTGAGCCAGCGATATGTAGACGGTGTTTTGGAAAAACCTATAGATTTTATTTTTGTATGGGACGTCCTTTTATTCGACTATTTTTCTTAAAATGCATTAGGCGATATCGCAAAAACACTTCTCCTCGCATCCATCCTGAATTGTGAATCCTAATGACGGAACCAGATGGCAGATGAGATTCAGATCGGCTGCCTCACTTCCTCCTAATCATTTTTCAATACTGCTATTTTTGCTGGGCTATGTTATCGTGGATGGTGCCAGTTAATAAAATCAATGGTTTTTTCTCTGGAGAAACTTGATGGAAAGCGTAGCAGAGGAGGATGCCGAAATTTATTAGCGAAAGTACGCTCCAGTCATATTTCCAGCCAGGTCATTATTTGAGCTATCTTCTAGTTATCTAGCACAAAATGAATCGTGCATGTTTTGATGTGCATATTTTTTTTTCGTACGAAACGGCCCATGGAAACTTTTTTTGGTTCCGAAAAACGATAATTACGTATAGAAAACCATTTTTGGAATGGGGTATTTTCATTTTTTGGAATGGGGTATCAATTCTGTTAATCAATCTAATTCGGATCTTCGTTCAAAAATGTCTAATTTTAATATTTTCATTCATAAAAACCTCACAAACAACCGAAAAACAATCAAATGGTTTGAACTAGATACTAAACGTCAAGTAAATAAGATGTTAAAGGAACTAAACTGGTTAATCGTGAAACAGATGTTGACCTTGAACCGATGATATTTATCCATAAAATAGTGAACAACCTGTTACCAAAATACTTCTCAAACAACATAATATACAACAAGACATTCACAGACATTACACAAGGACGTGCAAGGAAATCAGGCTACAAAAAAGGACAAAGCGAACACGCAGAATAGTTTACTGTACAAAGGGATGAAGTTATATAATACTCTACCAGAAACTTTAAAGTCCGCACCAATTGGAAAGTTCAAGATGTATTGCAGGAGCTACATAAGAAAAATATAGATTGCAAAATGAAATGATATAATCAATTAGCATATTGTAAACTTAAATGTACAATTTACTAAAAGAAAATTAATAAATAAAAATAAAATATAACATGTGAGTCGTCCACATGCAAAACCCAGAGTTTACAAGAATTTTTAAGAAATATGTAGATGTCATGAAAAACTGTTTAGAACACTCTATTTAAAAATCCTTTATGCTAAATATCAATATAATTATTTATTATTATTTTATATTTAGCGAAAAATATTAATTGTTTATTTCATCAATTGTTTATTTTATTTTCAACATACTTCAAGCACTTTTTGTAGATGTACCAGAATCAGCAGAAATTTTCAGAGCGGATTTTGCAAGTCAAGTTAAGGGATATAGATATCTGTATCGAAAATGACATTATGACGTAGAAAACGCCACTGGCTGATAAGACAGCTGCCACCGACGCTGGCCGGCGTGTCGTCAACAACGCCACTTTCACCAACAAAACGGACATGTCGTTATCAAAAATGGCTCAGTTTTAATCATTTAATTTATTAATGAATTAAAAGAAACTTGCCACCACTATCGTCATTTTTTTCTTAAATTTGAAGCTGTGGTAAGTGGGGAAGCGAAGAAAAATGGAAATTGAGAAGTACCTACCTACCTGGCTGTAATTTCAAGTAACATTATTGTAGTGAATGTGGATCCAAGTTTGAATAGGAACAAAATAATAATGTTTGGGATTCTTTGTTTAGACATGAATTAAGATATAAAAGGCTTGTCTTGTATGAGAGCCCGCTCTTCACCATTGACCACCACGCGATAAACATTACATTAATATATTCTATAAATATACGAGTTGTATTATTTTATTTTAACGGTCCTTCTTAATTATATTCTAAATGGCTGTCTCTCATCGGGGTAAAAATGTGAGAATCTTCCACTCTGAAATTTATCCTAACAAAAATGTTTACTTAGAAGTTGAGAAATCTGAACCTAAAGTCAAGCAATTTACCATTGTTCCGCTTAAATATCAGATCATGCTTTGGACGTAATTGTTTCTCAATCCACGCCATTTCCGCAATCCTAACTATTTTTCACAGAAAGAATATTATAATGCACCTAGACACATAATACATTTCATGACTATCATTGTGTAATAATAATGTGTAAGTATCTTTTTCTGTTCGGTCAAGCAATCGGCGCGCGGATCTATTTCTCATGGCGATTAGCTTTCTATAGAGTTGTTAATCTTAGATCTCATTCGTCATTAGCTAAACGATTTAACAGGGTTGTATTTACGCCAGATGATTTTTTCTGAAATTTATTAGTTATTAACAGGAGGCGGAATGCGGAGGCAAAACGAAAATCCCAGGCCGCTAATTATTAAAGGCAAAACAATTAAACTATCGTTATTTGACCGGTCCAATTTGTTTTATGGGGCCAACAAACTTAGCTTTAAAAGATAAAAGATCATTTGGTTTTGGTCTATTTCAGCATATCGCTCGCCATATATTCCCAATGTTTTTGCCTCCGCCAGCCGCCTACTAGTTATTAATATCCTAGCGACTGTACGTTGAAATTTAAGAATCCGACTCCCAGTATAACTCTGACGCCGCGTCATATGAAACTAACTGTGATCATGAAGTTTGTGACTTAAGCTACTATTGTAATAGAATCGAATTAAAGCAAATAGCAAACAATGCAAAAAGACGGCGTCACTTACGTTAACAGTTAGCATGAGGAACGTCGGCTGGCAGGCGTTCTTAGATTTGCATTTTCATTAATCTCTCCAGGCTGGATACGGAGGATAGTTTGTGACTAAGCTACTGTCGTGTTGCACGCCGCCCGCAGGACCTAGCATCAAATCAGTATTAATGAATAGAATTAATCTAGATCTTTTTTAAACAATATACTGAGTACAATTTATTATCTTGGATCATGTGATGTATAGGTTAGTCACGTAGTTTCAACATTCTTCAACAGATGTCGTTATAATTGTTAATTTTAAGTATTTTGGCGGTATCTCAACAGATGTCAGTTAAGTGGTATTTTAGAAAAGTATCATCTATCGTCGTTCGTGTCTAATATACGAACGGATACGATAATAGCCAAAGGAATACGGTAGACGGCTAGACTCCATCGTAGTCCGCGGCCGCAGAATAACTTAAAGCCTCCTATAGAGAGGACGTCAGGTCTAGTTAAATATTCAATGTAAACATTATGATAAACGTAAATAAAGTAACTTGAAATCTCAACAACCTCGATCTTACTAGGAAGTTTCCGAACACAATTAAGCACCGGCATTAATAGACATTGGTTACAGATGCGATTAAGCATTTTTAAGTATAAATTTTATGAATCGATGGTACAATTGATTTCTTTTAATTGAGGGTACAAATTTCGATCAACTGTATTTTTTAAACTTCCTTGTAACTTTTCCCTCAAGTCCGATCCATTTTTTTCGTGCTTAGTAATTTTAACTACCGTTTTTGTTTTAAACTTGTGTTCTTACTTTATAAAGTATTTTTAATTTCCCAACGCCAGAGCTTACCATTATATACAGCCTAAATTACTTGCATATAATGTAGCTTTCTATTGGTGAAAGAATTACAAAAAAGGTTTATTGGTTTATGCGTGAAAGCATAACAAACAAACACGCAGTTTCACATTTATAATATTAGTATAGATGATATTTCACAAAAAAAAACCTTATTTATTCAATATATAAATAATACCTGCTTAGAATAAAATTGTGATTATTTTTCATCAGCCCAGTAAAACTATTTTTTCCTGCTTTTAAAAATGCAAAGAATTCGATGTCGGATAATCTACTTACGACCAGTTTTCCAGCGGAATTTATTGCGGATTGATGCAATTTTTTTTCTTTAAATTGTTATTAGAAAACTTTAAAAGCTTTGCATGTTGAAATGAGCACTTTTTTTAGCCTAACCCAACATAGATCCATCTGTTATCGAAATATTACAATAATGGTGTGCGTTGTTGCGGAATGTGAGGTAAGTGTGTGACTGAATTACTCTAAATGTGTATAACGAGTAAGAGATTCGGGTGTAATAATTCATTGCTAATCCATCCCTGCTCAGTTCCCAGCCTCAATATCCATTACAGTCGGATGTACCAATCCGCATGACGGCTATCGGCGGGCCGATCTCCGCCGGGTTAAGCGGAGACCGACCATTGTGCCCTGCCGACAGATGGAAGCACTACCCCGCAACTGTCGGCGGACTTGGCTAGATGTCGGAGATAGCGGTTATATCGATATTCAACGATCGTGACTTTTGTCGTGTCGATTAGTGGAGCTAAAAAATCACTTTGTAACTTGCCATGTTTGCTACTTTTTGTGCGTTGTTCCGACCTTTTCTTCTTCGTGAGCCTTCTGGCGTCTAGTTTTGCACTTCTCATAATCGTTTTCACCCATTCAATACAGCAGTTCTCTTCGAATCGTCAGCGAATCACATCTATGGACAACCTCTGCTTCTCTGTCCTAACCAAGGACTCAATCCGATGATAACGTGATTCCAACGGTCGTCTGAAAGTTTTTTTATAAGATCTCTACACAGGAGGCCGTGAAGAAAACAATTTCTCTCGGGGCCTGTGTCATATTTGGGGATGCTGTGTGGAGGGTTTTAGGGAAAGAAAGAAGAATAAGTTCTGGAAAGGAAAGAGGTATGAGGGGTGGGTAGGAATCTGTGGATCAATGTGCTCAGGAGTGACAGATGTATTAATCCATTCCTCCCTTCGCGGTGCAATGGATTGAGAGGGTCTGGCTGGAGAGGTCTAAGTTAAGTCTTCTTCATCCAGTCTCCCCCAATCCGGCCCGTGACGCAGTAGATGAGCAGACGCATCCGCCGCTTAAACCTAGGCAAACTTCACCTCATGAGCCCTGGCATCCCTGCTAAGTTACCAAATATCATGCTACAAGCCCGTTATAGTTCTAATTGAAGCAGGTGTGATGGGAATGTCAGGCACCACCATGAGTGTGGTGGCCATTTTTGTCACAACGTTCTTGGTTAGAGCCCGGGTTTGCGCTCCGACCATTAATACTGGTACACTTGTTAAATCTGTATTGAAAAATTATCTTTCAAGTATGATTTTGATAAGGAACTTAACGATGGCCTAGCGCTCGCATGTGCTAAAAAAATTTTGAAAAATCTTGTTAAAAGAATACTCCTGGTTTATTATAATATTTAAAGCCACAAAAATGTATCTGAATATTCGCTTTTTATGTTTTCTAAATGAAATTATGTAAATTTCCCAAGAAACATCTGCAAATTTACAATATAAATAATCTCAATAATTCTTTTACAAAAACGTTTTTTGTATTTACTTAAAACTGCAATTAACACGTGTGTGCGCTGGTATCTGTATAATGGTTTTTAAACACGGTTTCCGAAAATTTTTAATAATACGCATTCCACCAAACTGTTGCTGTCGGTGTTTTCCCTCTTCCCCCGAATACTGAGCGAAAGGTGCTGATACCACTGGAGCGGCAGCGCAATTTAAAACTTTTTTCTCCGATTCCTAAAAAAAACATTCCTCTGAATTTTAATACGGAGGCATACATACTGATTATAGTTCTACATAGCCAATGAATTCACCTATCTTTTGTCGATTATCGCATATTAGTAGGATTTATTAAAAAAATATTATTAAATCGTAATCTTCTACATAATACTTACAAATAAGGGAAAATTTGCCGAAATTGTCAGCAAAGCAAGCCGAGGTATTTTAAATAGTGCCATGTTGTGGAAAAAAGCGCTCCAGTGGATAGTACCTAAATAAAATCGTAAAAATCGAAGTTTTGTATTCTCTATTTTTCTCTTCCAAAATTGGATAGATTTTTAAGATTTCATTTTTACCAACTGTATCGGAAGAAAATCCATACTTATAATATAATATAATATAATAATATTATAAATGCGAAACTGCTCGAGTTTGTTTATGACCTTTTCACGCATAACACAATATGAAGACTTTAATAATTCTTTCACCAATATAAAGCTAAATTATATGCGCAGACTACAGGTTGTATATGATGGTAAGCTCTGGCGTTATGAAATTATAAATATTAATATATTATATTTGTTATTCGTTTTCTGTCGCTAACAAAAGCGAGTTTTTGCTAACGTCAGAAAAAAATCTTTTCTGTGGAAACAATGTTGAAATATTTTTGGACTCTATGCTGGTAGGTACTCAGTCTACTGGTCAGCTACTACTGCAGAAAATTCAAATATTAGAATTCGTTTTTTTTTTTTTGGACAAGCTTGGAATAAATGTCAGATGAGAGTTCCTACATTAAAAATATAATTCGTAACGATTATAAAGACTGAATGATAAATAGAGTATTTTTTTATTATATTAACGAACTTCCAAATATTTTAATAAAAATAAACATCCGAAATGTTTGTAAGCGCATAAATTCCGAACGAATGAACAAAATTGGATAAGTAATTCTTTTTTTCTTTGAGCTTTAGCATTATGAAATTTCGGTGGTAGGCGAGATGATTGAAAACTGAATGTAAGGGAATGAATATGTGGAATGCGGGCGGGGATGGGGGTGGGGTGGGGGGGGGGGAGATAATTGAAAAGTGCAAGCGCTACAGTAATTTCCCGTAATACCATGCGAGCGAAGCCGCGGGGAAAAGCTAGTATTCTATATTTATACGTTTTGCTTTATTAAAAATAAATTGTCTGGTTCGTATAATGAACGTCTGTTGACGGCGTTTAAACCAGGCATTAACTGTAACTCATAACAACTCTTATAAGAAGTAACTTATCATAAAAAGCAAAATGCACCGACACGCTAGTAGTCGATGTCCAAATTATTTAAAAAAAATAATTGCACAAGTGTCAAAATCCAGAAAGGAAAATAGGGAATACGTTTTTTTTTAAATTTATTTTTTGCATTGTTTTAGAAAAGAATGTGTCCTTACTTGGGGTACCCCATTCTAAGGTTACATTGTACATGTTTTTGTGCTTGAATTATAAGTTAATACCCATTTTAAAATATTACAATAAGAAAATTATAAAGTTATATCTAAAAAAAAGCACAATATAAGCATTCATATTTATTTGGTTGCAAAATTATACATATGTTCTTCTTTCCCACGTCCATAATCCATATTTTAATTCTTCTTTTGAAGTCGTTTATTTTTTAATGGTTATTATTGCAAGAGGGAGTATATTTAATAATTTTATAGAGAAAGTGTTGCATATTTATTTGTTCAAAAGTCGTTTTAGTTGTTGGTTGGTTTTTGCAATGTGGATCTTGTGAATCGGCCCGAGTTTGTCTGTGCAAAGTTATCCTGGTTTTTGAATGCATAAATTAGAATATCTTTTGCATTTTATTGTTTCAGTGACATTAAATTCAGTGCTTTAAAAACGTACTCTGAAGGAGTCTGATGGGGAGTATAATTTTCAAAATTGCCACAAGGACTATAAGGACTGGTTTTATAGTGGAATCGCACGAGTTTCCCCATACGATAAGACCATATTGTATTGATATTGAGATTGGGCTAAATTTGTATTAGCAAAACTCGCCGCCTGCTCCCCTTAATAAATAAAATAAAATAAAACATAAATTTTATGTGTCGGAATTTCTAAATACAAGTAATACAATAAAATGCCAAGATCTCCCTAAATTCCTCCATATTACTGCCCACCGGATGGAATAATTGATTCGACATTTCTTTATAATACCTTATGATTAGCATACAATCGAGTATTTATAAAGCTTTATCAATAATCCGACACTTTCCTGAATTTATCCATTATGATATCAAGTGGACGTCTGTATTCAAAGCATCCATTCAAATATTGTGACAGTTATAGGCGATAACTCCGGATTTTATAAAATTAGAATTGAAATTTCTTCATTGTATATTTTATCTTCTGTTGGTTTAAGAAATAGAATAATAATTATTTTCAGTTCGCCTTTTAAATTATTATTGAATGTTTGCGTAGGACGAAAGGAAATGTCAGAATAGAGATCAAAAACGGCCTTGTATTAAAGTGGTACCGTAAAAGTGGCTCACTTTTGCTAATGGGGTAACACAACATAAAAATGTATATCTGTTAAAATACTGTATCGTTGAATTTTTTAATAACATTTCAATCTGGCTTCTGCTACATCTGAGTGTAATGCTGTAAAATGGGTCTTTAAAAAACTCAATAGGGGTAACATTGACACACTTGAAAAAAGTTGTCATTTAATTGACTGAAATCCTGTTGTTGTAACTCGACCGTTTTAAACAGTAAGATATTTTTTTCGAATGTGATATCTTCGTATTAATTCGGCCCTTTTTATTCAACATTTTTTTACTAGCTACCCACCTAAAGAAAGTTACGAAAAATAATTTTCATTGAGATAGTGATGTTTCTTTGGTAAATAACTCTTTATATTAATAAACGCTCGAGTTACCGGCACCTTTAACAAAAAAAAAATATATATATATATATATATTGTACAATGACGTTTTTAGATTTTCACGGCCAAAAGTATTTTCGTTATTTGTTTTTGTACACTGTAACGCTGTCCGAAACGTTGGCTAAAGAAGGAGGTATCGCAACACGGCATAACACCCCAAAAACAAAGAACGAAAAATTTCGTATATGATATTTTTTTTTTAATTTATGGTTTAATTCATTAAGTAGATAAGTATTTAAGTGCCTACTTACGAATCTTATTATTTTTGATTTAGAGAAAATTATGTTATATTTACAAAAATTGTAGATATATTTAATTAATCTTTGAATAACATTAACATTTTTACTGTAGGTACACCAATATTAAAAATGTTAATGTTATTTAAAGATTAAAATTACCATTTTTAATGTTGGTTTACCTACAATAAAAATGTCTATGTTATTTAAAGATTAATTAAATATATCTGATATTTTTTTAAATATAACATAATTTTCTCTAAATCAAAAATAGTAATCAATTAATTAATATTAATTAATTTAATTCATCTAACATTCTTATTGTAGGTACACCAATATTTATAAAAAATGGTAAAGTAACTAAATCTTGATTAATATGTCGTACAGTAATTAAATAAAAATAAATTTAAAAATATTTTATTTACTAACATTCAGAACTAATTATTTTTGATTTTATGCATTAATGCACCAATCTTAAAGGTTCCAAAGTAAGTTAAATGAATTATACTACTAAGTCCATCGGCTTATGGGGCAACTGAAAAAAAAAGGTTGCCAACTCAATCGCTATCCACAGGAAAGCAACTTGCGAATTTCATTGAATGCTATGACTTGATATGATATGACTTAAAAATTTATGTTAAATCTATTTTTTTCCAATGTTCTATGCTTTCCTACGCACAGTACCTCAATATATTTACATATTTAATAAAAAAAAATATTCTGATGGTTCAATGTACACCATAAGGGCCAAAGTTAGACATCTTTACTTTATGAATTTTCGTTTTCGATTTATTTGCCAATGTCTCATTATCCATGGGCTTAGCGGCCATTTTGAAATGCCAATGAAAATATAGCGCACTATCTCTCTTTTACTGGCATTGTATATTCCATTTCATTTAATTTTGAATTTTTATTGAGAGAGCGAATTTGAATTTGAAACGCCCTCACATCGCATTTTTGTGTTATTTTTTTATTATTTGGGATACAACAATTTTTACCGGGTGGCACCGGGAACTTTTTATCGAAGTTCTTTAGAAGTGAAAACAGATTCACATTATTGTAGGTGTTCGATTTAAGTACTCATACATTTTCTCAAAAGCGTCTCCAGTGTATTGTGTTGAAAACGAGGTATTTATATCGCCAATGAAACAACTTTCAATGGATAGGCCTTCCACCTATAATGAAATCCCAAAATTTTAGCAAATTTTTTTGACCATCTTCCCCTCTTTTTAATATCTCGTTCACATTTATTTTTTTCTTCTTTTTTCGCTCCTTTCTTTTTCTTCCTTCCTCTAATGTAATTGTAAATGTCAAGCGTAAAATCTCTTTGCGTATCCCACTGAAAACTCTAAATCCAACAGTGAGTTCTACAACCGTTGTTCCCAACTTTTCGATCGATCATTCTGAGTCTTCGATCAGCTAAGTGATTTATTAAGCAACGCTCGATTCGCCTGTTGGTCGGAGATTTGCGTCGGGGAGATCGTATTTGAGCATTTGAGGAGTGTTGAGCCAAAATTTCGGCTCAACAGTTGATCAGAGAAGGATTGGGAACAATGGCCGCAAGCGTAAGAAATAATATATCGTTTGATACAATAATTATTTTAGATTCAAATTTAGTGAAATTCAGTTTTATTCTTTCATGTGTTTTGAAATGTTATTGAATTTGACAAAAACGTCAGAAAAAACTCTCGCCATTCCTAACATGCATCTCCTACTTCAAACATACCAGGCTATTTGAAATATCTATCTAACATAACAAATCAAAGATATCGAAATATAAGAGATGTGCTATTCTCAGTTTTTACTGGGTGGGACTGTGTTTTGTATTGTTAACCTATACTACTGCACACCTTAAAAATAACGAGTGTGCTTTAGACCACATGACTGAAGTAAAACTTCTTTATGCTTCGTTCGCCACGCCCGATCACACTTTTCGTAACGCTCTCGTCACGCCTTCACCAGCTTACTCCCCAAGTCAAACGTGCGTTTCGTTCGCCTTGCCCGTTCACACTTTTCGTAACGCTCTCGTCACGCATTCACCAGCTTACTACCCAAGTCAAGCGTGCGTAAAGAAGTTTTACTTCAAAAATCGATCAAATGAACGAATTCTTCCCGTATTCAAATTGTATTGTTAACCAATTCTACTGCACACCTTAAAAAAATCAACTAAATGAATGAATTCTTTCCGTATTCAAACAATGCCCATTAGGTAGTAGTCCGACGGTCAGGCGGCCATCATAGCGTATCTCATGTATTTCAATATCTTTGGTACAAATAGAGTTTTAAATATTTTTGACGCGCCTTAAAGCTATAATTTGTTGACTATTTATCACTTCATATTTTGGTTATTTTTGTATCACTTCATATTTAAATCAAAACCCCCAGAGCGTTTTCTAACCTCATTTTGCCCTTGATTTTGCATTTATTTTTTGTCCGAAATACCAATCCAGTAACATTTGTACCAATGGCTATTGGACATTCCAATTCCCGGATTTATCGCTATTTTATCGATATTTTACGATTTCCTCGCAGTAAAATCGAATAAATCGAAGTGTAGATTCCATTATACTTTTTTTTAAATTCACACAGTGTTGCCAGGAAAACAAAACACAATAATAATAATAACATCCCTCGTGCCGAACGACACATTGTGTATTTTAATGGAGTGCGGGCAACATTATTATTGATGCGTTTAAAGTTGATAGGCCATTGTTGGCAAATCTGTGGCTTTGTGAGTAAAAAAACTTTGAGTGAACACACAATTTATTTTTGTAGATACGTGTTGTAAGGATTTATTAGTTTTATGCTATTAGAAAAAATACTCGTGTACCTACTTTAAACATTGCTATGATCTTATAAACTGTTATATTTTGCTTATGTTAGAAGTCAGCTGGAGTACAATTCTCCCGTCTGGAATCCACATTATAATACTCATGTACAAGCTGTTGAAAGAATACAAAACAAATTCTTACGTTTCCTAAATTTTAAAATGGGTATTCCAGCAATTATGTTGAACTATAACACTCTGTTAAATGATATGAATATGCTCAAATTGTCAGACAAGAGAATTTTCCCTACCTTGGTATTTTTTATATAAAATTCTAAATGATTTGATTGATAGTCCGGTATTGCTTTAACTGATAAGCTTCCGGATACCACAAGGTAATACCAAAAGTCAGGATTTATTTCCGTGCAGAAATTCTGGGACTAACTACCATATGTATTCTCTTTGCCCAGAATACTAATGGAGGGAAATAATTATACCAAGTCAGTGGATATCTTTAATTTATCCTTAAACAAATATAAAACATTGTTAATGAGGCAATTCAATTAGGGGCCATCCATAAATTACGTCACACGAATTTCATGATTTTTCGACCCCCCCCCGTTCCTGTCACACGTAGTCACATTTGTGAGACCCCCTCCCCCCAGTGTGACATTACATATTTTGCAATTTTACATCTAAAAATAATCAAAATTCAGATTTTTACATGTGACGTCACAGAGCTGATGCCTCCCCCATACCCCTTGTCACACTTCTCTACACCCCTCCCCCCCTTAAGGTGTGACGTAATTTATGGATGCCCCCTTATGCACAATAAATACTGTTTATTTCTTATTATTAATCTGTAAAAGCCTCAAAAGATGCGTTAATAAATAAATAAATAAATTTAAATTATTAACCTTTAATTTTTTTTAAAGAACAACTCTTTTTTTATAACTTTTGAAGGTTATTCCCATCAATGTAATAAACAATTAAAGAAAAAGATTACAATAATAATCAAAACGAAAATATAAAAAAAGAGAACAAGACACAGAAAATAGAAAAATATAATGGTCGCAACTGGGACTCGAATCCAGAACCTTTCGCCTAACCGGGAGGTTCGCTTTTATCAATTCAGCCATTGCCACCTTCCATCAAACCGTCATAATTGTCAATCTCATATTTTCAAATTTTAGAATTAACAATATTAATTTAATTCTTTCTTCGACTAATTTAATATTTGTTCCAAATAAATAAAATCGAAGATATTTATCCGAGACGCTATTTAGGTTACAAACCAGTTCTTAGAACGATTGTTTCCAATGAAAAAGGTAGTTAGTTGCATATGGAAAAAATAGTCGAAGATAATATTGTTAATTCTAAAATTTGAAAATAAGAGATTGACAATTATGACGGTTTGATGGAAGGTGGCAATGGCTGAATTGGTAAAAACCACGTCCCGGTTAAACAAGAGGTTCTGGGTTCGAGTTCCAGTTGCGACCATTATCTTTTTCTCTTAGAATATTTGAGTTATCTTCTTCTTCTTCAATGATATATTAATATTTTCTTCAAACACAGCAAACTTATTTTGGGGCACCGTTTTAATTCAAAATTAATAAAGTTCTTAGTTTTAACCACTTTTCACGAATGAATTACACAAATAAATCAATTTTCACAAAAAATACCAGCTTTCTATTCAATGGTTCATCGAGTTCATAGTGTTCCTCTATCTCCAAGTATTATTAATTTTTGCGGTCATGGTCAAGGCTCGTAGAAAATGCCTTAACAAGGTTAGCTAATACGGGCCTTTTTCGTAAAAAAAATCTCGTCGGGCTGCTTTCGAAATTTTGAACGCGTGACGTAGCTTGAAGTTAAACGTTGCTACTTGTATTGCAGAACTCGTCAAATGCCAGGGAGGAAACGACGTAAAATCGCGATATTTTGTGGGTTTATTCTGAGCTTTCGTATATTATATTTACTGAAACACATTCCTTGAACAATAAACTATGCATAAAAACAACATTACTTGCGTTTATTTGATGAATTTAGATATTTTACGATCTTTTTCACGAGAAAGACGCTATCCAATTTGATAGCCCAAATACCGGGAAAAATCTCAGCCAGATGCCATAGAGAATTTAATATAAATTATTCCGATTAGCTAGGTGTGTTCACGGTATTTTATACTTTAAGAACAAGAATACCCCAAGCGATTCTGACCTTGTTCTTCATACGTTTTCTTTTTACATAAGAGTTAAAATCGCATTCCAAATTTTTTTTTTTTTTTTACATTTTCACGCGCACGAGTGGCAAATAACGAGTTTTAATTCAAATCTCCCAGTGGAACATGGACCGCAAGTTATGTCCCGATTTTTTAGCCAATCACCTCTCTACCCCTCGATGAACTAACCTTGTTAATTGCATTTTGACTAACCTTGGGTCATGTTCATTATTTGTGTTGGTTCTCTAAAAAGCCAGAGGCATGCCTTTCTTAAATAATAAGTGAACGTGAATGTAAACGTGGAATGACACACTGACTCCAATACTCACAAAACCAAATTATTCGAATGATCAATTCCCAAAACTTTACAACCGTCCTTCATAATAATATTCCACGAACATAGCGCCCCTTCCTACTTATTATACACTGCAAAGGTCGTCAAATTAATCGTATTTTCACGTTGATTGAACAGCCATTATTTCGCAGACAATTAAACTAGCGTTTTGTGAATCTGTAAAGTTAATGGTAATTTTTTGTTACCTAATTTGAATTTAGTGAGTGGCGTGGCTCTGTTAAACAGGTGAATCAAAACTTGTTCGCCTTTTGAACTCTGCAGTAACTGTTTTGAAAGGCAATTAAGAATTATTTTGTTTTAGAAATGAAGTTTTTTTAGCAGTTATCAAATTTTATAATCGATATCACAACATTAAGAGGTGTGTACAGAAAAAAAATCATGTCTACATATTTTTTTGCCAATTTTAAAACCAATGCCGCAATGTTTGGACAGAGTATTGGCACATTGCTAGTCAATCCAAGCAAGCCTGCTATGCCTCGATACAAAAGACTGTCCCATCAAATTGTGGTTTCAACAATTCCTCACTTATTCGAATGAGTATTGGACATTGTTCCACTCCGTTTTCGGCCCATCTCGAGACTCCGGTGTGGCCAGTGTATATAAAACAATGATACCATTAAAAAAATAGTCAACTCGCCACATTTCGAGTCGCTACATAACCATAACAGGTAACGTAATTTAGTTACTGAATAAAAAACTAAGTTGCAATCCATTAAAGTTTTTTTTTTCTCTTGTTCCAGGTAAAATGCAATATTTTACAATTCTCCACTTATTCGAATGAGTATTGGACATTGTTCCGTTCCTTCTCACCTCTTTAAAACTCACAACATTGATTCCCCAGTTTGTACATTCTGTGGTCTAGAAGTGGGATCTTTAGATCGCATATTTTTTGGTTGTCCCTCTCTAAACATATATCGTTTCTTCTATCAAGCCTTATCTAAAATGCACTCCCCTCATTCAATATCTCATCTCTTCTAAGTCTAAACTCGACTCCAATCTTACATATGATATTAAAATTTGTCCGTTTGAATAAAATTACTATATAAATTCACCTTTCCTCTCTCCATAATTTGAAACGATGGCGTAGAACTCATTCGAAGGGTGAAAGCCAGAAATATGGAATGTGTGGAATTAATTGTAGTAGAAAATGTACTAAAAGTAATATTAAGAGAAATTTTACGATAGGTGGACTTATGAGGTTAAGTGTTATAAGTTATTTTTTGACTGATGGACTAACAAATTCAAGTTCATATAGAAATTCTTTGATTGGTGGATTTATGGGAAGTCCAACAAAAAATTCTATTTTCGGTGGATTTATCATCAGTCCAATGAGAATTTATATGATAGGTAGATTAGTGTGAAGCCCATTGAGAATTTCTATGTAATGACTATTTATTTTCCAAAATTTTCCAATTATTTTTTTATTGTTTTTCATTTACTCACAAATAATTGCCCAAATTGCCTCTAAAATCATGAAACATTAAAATCTTTAATGACCTATATCTTATAATTTAAAGCAAAAATAAATAAAGTAGCTCACATCCGTACTTGATATTTGATACACCTTTTGATTATAAAAATAATTTTTCATTTTGGTTGGGTATTTTGATCTCAGATCCAGAATTAAGATTTGTATGAAACGGGCCGAAAATGGCCGCACAAACGTTCCACTTGGGCACTGTGTCCCGGTAAGACAAGAGATCTCGTGTTTGAGTTCCAGTTTCTGTGTCTTGTTCTGTCTCATATTTCGTTAAGATTTATTAATATTATCTTCTTCTTTAATGATATATTACATTTCTGGATATAACCTTCAAAAGTAATTCCAACAAAAATTGAAAACGATCTCTTTTATTTTATTCCTTTGTCAATGTTCCCACGACAGCATTAGGGCAATTTATCT
The DNA here is from genome assembly GCA_936435175.1 of Glyphotaelius pellucidus. Lineage (NCBI taxonomy): Eukaryota > Metazoa > Arthropoda > Insecta > Trichoptera > Limnephilidae > Glyphotaelius > Glyphotaelius pellucidus. Next base: position 13,275,710 of record OW386560.1, read on the forward strand.
AAGTATAATTTATCTAAACATGAAAAAGAACCATTCACTCACATTTTTCAAAGCCGTAACTAATGAGCATGTAAAGGTGCATTTAAAAACACTTTAAATGGAGTGTAACAATTAAGTTGGATATCGTCTGATGTAATCTGGTATTATTTGATTATCTGTGTTGCTATTGGGCCAGGACGATTTGCCCAACCACTATTATAGATTTTAAAATTGAATGGGATGACGGAAGTATTCAAATTTACCGGAAATAGGCAGTCAATACGTCAATGGCCGATTGTTATCGAACAATGGCCCTTGACAAAGGCACCAAACAGTTTAATTTTAAACGGATATATTATATATTTTGGGAATTGTTTACAAGTGGGTACAGAGAATCCACGTGTCGTGATCGTGGATACAGGTGCATCCTTTGTGTGTAGTTGTACTACGTATCATCAGTATTACTCTGATGGGAGACCAACATTCATAATAGACACGTTGCTTGTAATGGCTTTAGCTGTGTTAAGTGATCAAATCTGAATAACCCAGAGCTCTGGAAACTTTATGGTATTACCGCGAAATAAATCTTGCAATGCGACATTTTACCTCTGTCTTAAAAGAAGGAAAAAACTAATTGTTTGTTTTTTTTTATAATTGAGGCAAGATTTTCATAAATTTCTCAGAACTGGGAAAATTGTCTATTAAAACCATTTATTTGGTCTGCAATATTGATAATTTAACCTCTCAGACGACGCATTAAGTTCAATAATATTTCCGCTTTGCAAAAAAAAACAAATATTTATAATATTTCTAAACTCATCAAAAAACTAAAAACTGTTTTAGAACGGTGATGAAATACGCTGTCAAATATTATAATTCGATATGAACATACATATTTTTTTTAAATAAAATTTTTAAATGCAAGCATAAAAAAGCTTTAAAAATGGATCACCTTAACTTTTTCTATTTAAAATTATCAATAACGAAAAAAACGCACAAATATTTTATCTTATAAATGTCGATAGCTAACTTTTTTAATTCCCGTAAAGTTCTCGTAAATTCTCATTTTTTGTAATTTGCATTCGGAAACTTTGGTTTCTTTAAAGTGTAGATTAAAATTATTTTGTGGCTAGCTTTTAGATTTGATTATAAAGCATGGTGTTTTCTGTTTCTAAAATCGTTTAGATCATATTTCTCACTATGATTGTAAGGGAGACAACGATTTCTATGAGACCTATATGAGTTGTTCCGAAAGCGAACAAATTAGCCTGAGGGGTTTGTAAAAATACAGGGCAACAAATTTCCATAAATATATATGTTGGTTAATAATGAGCCTTGTTAATAAATTATATTTTTATGTGAAAATATTTATAGGTAGAGAGAGCTGCGTAATGTGTTCATTCAGCATTACCTCATTGTTTTTGGTTTTTACCCCATTTGGGGTAATTTACCCCGGCAAGCCGACTCCTTTACTTGAGAGTTACTCCTTCACTTCCTTCAGCCTGAACATACCCCGAATTGAGGTTGCCATATTTCCACTACCTACTACTGCTGTTGAAACTCTTATGCCGGTAGTGACATTTAAGGGGGTATTCTAGTCTAGAAGCATGAATTGTAGGTATTTTTTCAGGTGCAAAAAAAAAACAATAATGTTTTAAGTTGCCATTATTTTACCAAATATTGATCAAACATTAAAGAATACACAATAAAAAATCGAACAAAAAAAATTAAAATTCAAACAGTTACGGGGTGTTGAAGTGGGAGGTCTCAAAAAATGGCGCGCCCTGGTTGACACGATTGCAACCCTCCTAGTAATCAGAAAAAAAATATGCATTAATTCTTAATTCAAACAAATGCTGCATGGCCCGTACCCCGGAAAAGTAAAAAAATTTTTTTTTCGCAAAACAGCGGCTACCTAAAATAAAAAAGACATATTTTAACCAGTTTTTTTTTAATTTTCCGAATTTTTAAACATAATAAAAATTGAAATTTGGTTTTAGTTCTGATAGGAGCTTTAGAGTGATGTATAAAAAAGACTCACACAAAATTTCAAGTAAATTGGTTCAATAGAACTTGAGATATCGTGTCAACCGTCTCGAAAAAAGTAGTTTCGAGAAAAATGCGTTTTAAGTTTTGTTCTCCTTACATTCTAGTTATGTTCCGTGTAAACCGTGACACAAAAATAGCTTTAACTCTTAAGGCCCCGTAACCGCTCTCGAAAAGAAGAAGATGGAGAGATACGTAATTACGAATGTTGGAGAGAGCGCGCTAATATTTCAAACGATAAAAGTGAAGCGAAAATTGCGAAAAAGCTTATTAAAACATGACTCGTTTAAAATAGAGCAAAAATCTCGTGGAACGTATCTTAAATATCATTTAAAGAAACGTTGTGAATTTTTTCACAAATATAACTTGTAAAATAATAGAAATAGACTTGTTTCAAATAATTTTCGGAGTTTACTCTGCGATTTTTTTCTATTAAGGGAATTTCATCTAATTTGCGTTTCGGCGTGGAACGTATCTATATATTATCTTCAAAAATAACATATTTTTTTAAGAGCTTAAGAACTTCAAATGTTTAAGGGAGTTATGTAAGAAATCGGTCGAAATTCGGATAGCGCAGCCTTTAAATAATTTGAATTTCGAAAAATCCTTTTAAGGAGATATTATTGAATATCTAATCTTAACTATGGAAATAAATATGAAGAAAAAAAATAACTACAATACCCCCTTAAAAAAATATGTGTTTTTTATATCATACACTTTAAAACGTCAAATAAACGAAATCTTGCTGATCTTTATTTGTTTTTGTTCGGTATATTATTGCCATCTGTAAAAACAGGGTTGATATAGGCTCCGGGGTAGCGGCAATATACCAGATAATATGGCCGAAGATTTCCCACAGGTCCGATGCGAGGATAGAGAACACACGGAACAAATAGAAGACTGCAGGCCACTGTTGCCACGGGGACTTGGTAGCCAGGGATGGGTGTAAATACATGTTTACATCTCCCTTATTTTACATCTAGAGAAGAGTTTAGACGTTTAGAGCATTGAGGGTGTCGTGGGTTGCACTTTCGGAGGATATCAGCAACTTGGGATTACACTAGTTCTTATAAACATAAATCTCACTCTCTCTCTCTCTCTCTCTCTATAATTTTTTAATTAATCTCAATCAACATCTCGTAGATCTAGAAACAACGTAATGGAAGAATTTAATAACAATATTAAATCTAATTTTCATTAAATAAAAAAAAGTTACAGTCAGTATGTGATTATGTATGGTGAATACCCGCAATAAACTAAGCCTATCTTAAATTATTTATTAAAAAACTTTCGTAAAATTATTTTTAGTTAAGTAAAAATTTTAATTTATTTAAAAGTAGGATAATTTAGTTACTAAATAAAAAAACTTTATTGCACTCTATTAATGTTTTTTTCTCTTGTTCCAGGTAAAATGCAATATTTTTCGACACATTCGTCATTTAGAAACGTGTTTTGGTAAGCTTTTTTAAATACTTATTTGAATTTAGCCACTTTTGAAAATAATACATGTCAAGCTATCGTAAATTGAACGATCTGAACACTCTGTACTTGTGACCTGACGAGTGAAGAACTTCGTAGTAGAAGGGTAAAATTTTTGTCTTTGACGCCAGATATCGTGCTGTCGAAACCCGACGTCAACCCGACGATATGTAACTAATTAACAATCACACCATTTCCCGCAGCGGTAGAGAGGACGGACAGCCAAACAACTAGATCTTGGCACACGTTCTTTGCTTCATTCACATTCATACATCGTCTCATGATACCTTGCCATTCCTGCAAACAAGACGTTGACAGTGCTCACAATGCCACTGAGAAGGTCTACTTCCTCCGTGGGTCTACGTCCATTGAGTCTTTCTTGTCTCTGAATGTACTCTGGACCATGCTTGTTAGTAACAATTTAAAATATCAGTCGGTTTGACGCCATAGGTTTCGAGAAAAAGGTGACATAACTCTTCATTGTTCTGACTCTTGACATAGCCCGATTCAAGTATTTGATTCACTTGATCGTGCTATGTTTTTCTCGGGCATCCCTGACGTCTTCTACCATTCACATTTGCGTCATATATTCTTCTTACACCACTTTCTTCGTTCATTCTCTCTTCAAGACCAAAGCATCTGAGGGTTCCTGTCTTAATCTTACTCATTACGCTTACATCAGCCTTGCATTCTTTGCGGATCTCCATATTTCTCATACGATCATTACTACGATGTAAATAATGATTTTTCAGTACTGTTGACACTCAATTTATGGCAACACTGGCGCACGAGTTCAAAACGTTCACGCCGCTGATCGAAAATCTCTGGCGCTCATTGTGTGCCAGCCATCAGCTTCGAATTAGTTCCGTGTTAAAATTGCGTTTTAAAATCTAAAATACAGATTTCTGAATTTTTTTTTTTTTTACAGTTGAGACTATGGCATCCCCAATCGGGGTATGTTGTGAGGCTGAAGGTAGTGGGAAAGGGAAGGAGATAGGAAAGAGGAAGGTGGGGAAGTACCTGGCTATTCAGATCTGGTCACTAAACACGGCTAAAGCCATTTCAAGCAACGTTTCAATTCTGAATGGTGGTCTTACACCAGGGCGATACTGATAGTATCTTCCACTCTGGAACGTGCCGCAAATATACTATATATTATTTTAAATGAATAAACTGTGAAATAACACAAATTAATCAAATAAAATTTATTTGCGCACGCCGGGTTCGAACCCGCGACCTTCGGATTGTGAGTCGAGAGTCTTGCCTCGGGACCACGGAGGCCGTCAAATCCAGGCGACATGATACAAAAGATTTTTTTTAAAGCTATAATACATTCTTATAAGATTAACACTAGCCATAAATAATCATTCAACACCCAGACCGAAATTCCCGCTTCAAGTTGAACCGTATTTATATTAAAGCGCCAAACGCTCCATTTATACAAACGCACGCATAAAAAGCCCGCTTTGGGTAATTTTCCAATTTTCTTTGCATTTTCGGGCGGACCTCACCTCCCCGGTTCTATGCCGCCCTTGTAGAATAAAGGAAAACATGAAATATTTATAAGGGAAAAGGGTCAGCTAGTAGGCAGGACAAAAGGTAGCCGATAAAAGGGTTAGCACAGTATTTTAGTGCGATGGGAACGTGTCTGTTTTATTGGCGCACTTTTACGTATAATATGGTTTTGATACGTACGTACCTTATTTTATAGGTAAATCTTACATGTCCGTATTGATGGATTGATAACATAATGAATTTTACCAACATTATTTTCTTTCCCTTGTACTATAAGGGTCGTGGACCTATCGCTTCGACAGCGGCTTACGTTCATTGCGAGCCTTTCTTTTCCCAGCACAGCCTCTGGAGTCGCTTTCTCCATTTTAGTCTGCGGCGGCCCACTGGATTTTCCGACAGAATTCGAACCAACTCATCTGCGACTTTTCTATTTTTTTTGTTGTGAAAATTAACGGCAAAATTTAACATACTATTTTTTTTTATTTTTTGCATGGCTCCACACAGGAGGCCCTGAGGAAAATAATTTCCTCAGGGCCTATGTCATCTTTGGGGATGCTGTGTGGAGGTTTTTTTTTTTAGGAAAAAGAAGGTGACCTATGGCAGAGGTGTTGGTTATCCAATAAAGGTTCCCGGGGCGGTGTTACCCATTCCCTCCTCCCAAATTGAAATACGGGATAGTGTATACGGGATCTATCAGCACATGCCGAAGCATTTTGATCAGCTATTCCATAGCATATTTGAATATGAAGTAAAAAATTTAGATGTCATTTTGCTGTCCGATGATTTGTATTCAATTAAAAACTAAAAAAAAATTCCATCACGCAAAAGTCCAGATTTGGTAACCGTATGTATGTCTGTGTGAGAAGCATAGATTTTCAAAATTTACCCCCTACTATCCCCTACTGCTATTATGTCTCATTTAATCCCTTCCCCCCTCTACTGGATTCCCTTCCCCTTTCCCCTTTCCCTCTCTCCCTGCCGCTTAACTGTATGAAATACACACACTTTTCGAAAAACTCGCGCGCCATCTATTGTATTTTTTATATAATTTTCATACAGTCTGAGCTCACCAATATATATAAAGAAATCTTTACGGGTGTACGCACAACAACTCTCGAAAGTTTCATCCGAATCAGTTGAATAATAAAGGAAATAATTTCATAACGCCAGAGTTCACTATCATTTATAGAAACCATCGCGTGCATGCGCACATCACCAAAGTTTCATCGCAATCGGATGAATGATTTAGGAACGCATAAGGGACAAACAAAGAAACGTTCGTTTAATATAATATTAAGAATATTATATTTTATTATAAACTGTACATGAGCATACTTTCAACCCACATAATAATGTATGTTTCAAAGATGAATTTAGAATAAATTAAAAATAAAAATTGCACACATTTCTAGTTTTATAATATACTAGCTTTTCCCCGCGGCTTCGCTCGCATGGTATTAAGGTAAATTACTGTAGCGCTTGCACATATCAATTATCCCCCTCCCCCTTCCTCCCCTCACCCCTACCGAATTTCATACATTCATTCCCGTTACATCACTTTTCAAACAGCTTGCGTGCCACCTAAATTTCATAATGCTAGAGCTCAAAGAAAAAAGAATTATCCGTTTTGGTGCAGTCGTTCGGAATTTATGCCCTTACAAACATTTCGGATATTTATATTTATTTAAATATGTGGAAGTTTGTAAATATAATAAAAAATAACACTATTTATTATACAGTCTTTATAATCATTACGAATTATATTTTGAATGTAGGAACTCGCATCTGACATTTATTCCAAAACATAAGCTTGTCCAAAAAAAAAACAAAAAAATATTCTAATATTTGAATTTTCTGGAGCAGCAGCCGACCGGGGGCTGAGTATCAGCATAGAGTCCACAAATATATCAAAATCGTTTCCATGGCAACGATTTGTTTTCTGATGTTAGCAATAACTCGTTTTTGTTAGCGACAGAAAACGTATAATAAATACAAGATATTAATATTTATAATTTCATAACGCCAGAGCTTACCATTATAAACAGCCCATATTACTCGTATATAATGTAGCTTTCTATTGGTGAAAGAATTTTTAAATTTTATTTTATCGGTTTATGCGTGAAAGTGTAACAAACAATCACACGCAGTTTCACCATTATATACAGCCTATATTACTGGCATATAATGTAGCTTTCTATTTGTGAAAGAATTTTTAAAATCGTTTTATTGTTTTATGCGTGATAGCGTAAACAAACAATTACACGCAGTTTCATATTTATAATATTAGTAAAGATTATGTAATTTTGTAATATTGTAATACATTTTAAATTTATTTTTTATTTTCCCTACTTTAAACTGACTTCGAATACCACAATGAAAGTAGCTCTTCATTTATTTGTGTGTCCAGAAATAAATCTTAAAAATAAGTGAAATTCTTCGACAGGGATACAAATTGTTGCTACGTTCATAAATTGAAAGAAAACGTGTCTTTACTTTCTGTTCGCATCCAGCCAGCGGCCACCCTCTACAGGGGGCATCAAAAGTCAAGGCACGTCCGGAAATAATATTTTTCTGGATTTATCCCTCTTCCTACCACACCCGATACAGCCACAAGATAACAAAACTGACGAGATAAAAATATTGTATTTAATGTAACATTCTTCTTTACATATAAAAATGATTGCTTCTTTGTTTGGGTTGGATGCGTTTTGAATGCGTTCCTATACCATTCAGTCGATTGCGTGAAACTTTGGTGATTTGTTGTGCGCATGCCCGGTCAATGTCTATATGTACAATGAAGAGCTCTGGCGTTATTAAAAATATTTTCTATACCGTTCATCCGGTTGCTCTGATGTCTTAGCGTTTTGTTGTGTGCACGCCTGCGAAAGTGTCTATATATAATAGTGAGCTCTGGCGTTATGATATTTTTGTATAAATTTTACAATAGGTGGCGGGCGAGTTGTTTGAAAAATGTGTGAATTTCATATAATTTAGTGGCAAGAGGGGAGCGTGAAAGAGAGCGGAATGCGGAAGGCTTGAGGAGAACGAAGGAAAGGGAATGGGTTCGCGGGACGTTGATGAGGGGGGGGGGGGAAGGTGGAAGGGGGGGTGAGGGAAGGGGATGCGGGAGAGGAACGGAGGCGGGAACGGTGACGCATGGGAAAGGACACACTTTCTTTCTTTGAGTGGCATTGAAACTCGTGCCGGGTTCTCGCTAATTTAATAATAAAGTAATGTTTTAATTATGCATGAAATAAAACACCCTCGTCGTACTGTAAGTAAATGAAAAACAATAAAAAAATAATTTTACTATATTTATCATAAAAATATAAAGAAAAATAAAATAAAAAAATAAAAATTGAGAAATAATCATTTTGATAGGTGTAAATTTAAAATACAAATTACTTATTTACGGCGGAACAAAAATTTGTCGTGTGTACATTAAAATTACTACCCAAAAATGCATATTTAACGAAGTTTTTTTTTTATTTTATTTTTCATTGTATTTGTAAAATATACAAAGTAAAATTATTTTTTTAATGCTTTTCATTTACTCACAAATAATTGCCCAAGTTGTCTCTAAAATCACGAAACACTAAAATCTTTAATGGCTTATATCTTATAATTTAAAGTAAAAATACATAAAGTAGCTCACACCCGTACTAAATATTTGATACCTCTTGATTTTAAAAATAATTTTTCAGTTTGGTTTAGCATTTTGATCTCAAATCCAAATTTAAGATTTGTATGAAACTGGCCGAAATGGGAGATATTCAAAATAATAAAAGATGCAACGCATCTTCTACATTTCTTCGTTGCATTCTTCTACGTGTTCCACTAATCAAACCTTACGTTCTAGCATCGCTTCTTCTCTTAATTCTCTTCTTCATAAAGCCGAGAGTTATTTGTATTCTGCTCATAGCATTATGGTACAAATAATAAGAAATGTGTAATTCCGACGGGATATAATTAATTATTTGCAATATAGAAGAAAGCAGAATAATAACTTGTTTATTCGTGCAATCAGAACTATCTAGGGCAACCCGGCTTTGCACGGGAATAAATGTGAATGGTAAATTGCACATTCTGAAAATAGCCTCCATCAATAAAGACATTATGTGTAAAGGGATAAAAGTTAACATGCTATTATTACACAATTTTGCCAAAACCTCTTTACCCAAACCTAACACATTATACCTAATTAGTTTTTTTAATCCCTCAGGCCTCGGGCACATACCTCGAATCTCAAATCTTAAATCTACATCAAGACACACTGAACCCCAGATTCCTATCCACCCCTTCTACCCTTTTCCTTCCCAGAACTCTCCTCTCCTTCCTTTCCTTAAAAAAACCCTCCACACAGCATCCCCAAAGATGACATAGGCTCTGAGGGAAATTATATTCCTCAGGGCCTCCTGTGTGGATCTCATGTAAAAAAAGTCAAGATGGCAACACTGCTCAGCACAGGTTCTCCTAGCCTCGAGCCTATTTTGTTGGAAGATCAAAATATTTCAGCCCTGCAATAAAATTCAAATAAATGGAATATTTCTGAACGCTTCCGAAAACAAAAAAATGTTTTTAAAAGGTGATGAAATACGCTTTCACATTTTATAATTCGAAATAAACATGATTTTTTAAAAATAAAAATTTTTGAATGCGAACATAAAAAACTTTTAAAAATGATTTACCTCACGTTTTTTCTAACTAGAATTACTTATAACAAAAAAAAAACAAATAAAAAAGACACCCAATTCATTTGGCAAATGTATATACGTTATTGTATTGTCAACTCACTTTTTAGTCGTTTCATGTAAAAAATAATGAATAAAAATTTCATAATTTTTTTCATATCGCGGTCGGAATCTTTGATTTCATAAAGGTGTATATTTATATTATTTTGTGGCGAATTTTTCGATTTAAATATAAAACGCGGTGTTTTATTTTTTTAACACCGTTAAGATAATATTTCTAACCATGATAGTAAGGGAGACAACGATTTCTATGAGATATTAATGAGTTGTTCCGAAAAGCGAACAAATCAGCCTGGAGGGTTAACCATGTACATACAGAGATAGATGTTACTGATTATTGTTTATTCTTCTACCATGTTTTATATTAAGAACGATTTTTGTGTAAACTATCTGTACAACACATAAATACTTGTCACACATAATCAAAAGCACGTCAACACCCCAGCACAGGTTCTCCTAGTGAGGTGTTCACGAAACATACAATATTACCCACACACAGTTTTACCTTCTCAAACCTACCTTACACACAACATAATACTAAAAAAAAAAAAATCTTTTACTCAAAATCACTGCTACTGAAAATTAACGTTTTGTACTCCTATGTAAACCTCTGTAATCAATTGTAAAATTGTGTATTCAAGAATAGACATAAATACAAGAATAGAAATAAAAATAAAAGTATGTTAGGTTAGGTTAGGTTGCCTGGAGTATGGTAAATTTTACTTTCATTTGTCTAATAGATCCATACCACAGATTGTTGCCAAACTCAATATCAGGGCACCGTTGCGGTTAATACACAAACAGTCTACATTTAAAGTATTTAATATTTATAAGGTTTATAAATGTATTTTTAATTTTATGTTAATAAGTAGACAACGCAATCACAATGTAAATGTTTATTGTATTCTTATCTGTTATTTTAATTTGTTTATTATTGTGTTTGCTGAGCGAATAATTTTATGCATCATCTATTTATTATTAGTTTATTGATAACAATTTTGATTATTGTTAATATTTATTACAGCACAAATCAGCAACAGTCATTTAAGTCAAAATGACAGCAATAATTTATAGGTTATAGTTTCCCAAATGAAATTATTTTGGTTTTCTGAATAATTTATTTTTATTTAATTTATTATACGACAAATTAATCATTCGTTTAAAGAACAAGATTTCTTATTTTAAGAATCTTAACTTGAATTTGGGAGGCACGTATAGGTATCGCCGCCCCGGGTACCATTCTTTGGATAACCAACACCCTTGCTATAAGTCAGCCCAAGTGGTTCGCTATGTTTGGTGACTTAGCAGGGATGCCAGGATTCATGGGGTGAGGTTTGTCTGGATCTTGGTGGCGAATGAGTTTGCCCAACCACTCGTGGTGGGTCGGATCGGAAGAGATCGGCTGAGGAAAACCTAAACCAGACCTCTCTCTGGTTCTTGAATCGTAATTCTAAGGTCGCGGGATCGAATCCCGGCGTGGCAAATAAATTTTATTTGATTAATTTGTAATATTTCACAATTTATTCATTTATTATTTATAATTATTTAATTTCACAATTAATAATGTATAGTATATTTGCGGCACCTTCCAGAGTGGAAGATACTCTCAGTATCACCCTGGTGTAAGACCACCATTCATGTTTGTCTTTAGCTGTGTTTCGTGGCCGGATCTAAATAGCTTGAGAAAAACTTTTTTTTTAGATTAACCCGACACAGGAGGCCCTGAGGAAAATAATTTCCCTCAGATCCTATGTCATCTTTGGGGATGCTGTGAGGTGAGCGTGAGGAGGGGCCTTTTTCAGTGTTTGGTTGGAATTAAGGGGTCAGTGTGTCCAGGAGTGACGGACGTATGAATCCATCCCACTGCGGTGCAAGACAATGAGTATCACTCGGCCAGCTAAAGAGGTCAAAGGGCCTGATGATCTGGCCCGCTGATTAATCAGACCGGCCTCTCCTGATCTGGCCCGCCACGCAGCTGCTGGGCAGGCGCATCTGCCGCCAAGACTTAAACACACCTTACCTGATGAACCCGGTTAGTTATCCACTACATGGTTCCCCTGGCGGCGTTTCCCATACCCGCCTCCCAAATTATGCCTTTTGAACAACGATTTAGAGGTTAGGACATCGTAGGTCTGAAATAATTTTCCCCAACTATCATTACGAATATTTATGTAATAAGCAATTACTTGACCTTTTGGGCTTCAAGTATTTTCTTGGAAAATACTTAACCAGAAAATCTTTATTATTTTTGCTCCATTTTCCTGAATAAAGGTTATTATTACTATAGGTCAGCATTACGGTACCTAGTACCTACCCCTATGCCCGTTATTATGCCACGACCCTAATTAATAATATCGTTAAGGGATGCTCGTACCCTTTATACTTAATAATTTCAAGTTATAATATTATCTGCCCCTAGTTGTGTGGCCAGTTAAAATACGTTATTAAGTGTTTTTCTAATGGTGAAATTAATTTTAACAGTCTTATTTTGTTGATCAGCATCAATTTGATCACTGTTTGTTGATTACCATTTGTTGATCTTGGGAAAATCTCGTTGATAATAAGTTCTGACATCATGAATTTTGCACAGTTTTCTTTGTTTTGAATATGTAGATCATAGATTCTTAATCTTTTATTGCCCACCGCCCCCTTTGAGAATATATTTTTTTATAGCGCCCCCCAACTGCTTTTACATAACATCTGTCGTTGTGAATCTGAAACAAGTCACAAATCAATCCCGAAAGTAATTTTTTTTTTTTACATCCTATCTTTCGCGAATCTAAAACAGCTATTGCCACGATTATATTTAAACGTGTAATTACACTGTAATATTACGTAATCGTAAGATAGGATATGACTCCTATCCCATTTCCGAGAAGAAGATGGTTTCAACGAGAACAATTAAAACGTTATAATTTTAATAGGTACAAACAATTCTATTATTAACTTCACCTGTTTACTTTATATATGCGACGTTTCACGTGAAATCGGAAGTTTCAACTTTTTTAATTCCAATCAAAAAATTTCATATTTATCCATTTTAATGCAGATCTGAATGTAATAGATTCTTTCAGTTCAATTTTCATCCACTTCCCCAACTATCGAAATACGTAAATTTTCGCACATGTGATAAAAATGATAACAATACACACAAACAACACATTCCAATTCAACCAAAAACCATAACAAAAACCAGGTCCTCAACAAATAAAACACTGAACATACCGATAACCCACACCACACATGGACAAAGACACTTTCAGTATTATGCAACCAAACTTTTTAATTGCATGCCCATTACTTTGAAACAAATATTATCTGCAAATACATCTACAAACATTCATAAAAAATATATCACTGACTGGATTAAAAATCAAGATATTAACTTTATACAAAACATTATTATTCCCAATCAAACGTAACAAAACTATAAAAAGTATAAAATTAAATAAACCTAAAAATTAAGTAGTTTTTCAAGTATCCAACAACTATACATACGCTTACAATTTATATATGTGTGTACATATATTTATGTGTATGTGAATGTGTATGCGTATGTATACGTATGTTTATATATATTTATATGCATGTGTGCAGGTACATGTATTTTTATGGATGTGTATGTTTATATATATATATAGAGAGGGTATAAATATATATATATATTTATATATTTTTTATATTCCTCTAATATATTTAAATACTTTTTTTGCTCTTCTAAATAACCAATGTAAAATAAATATTAAAATTTGAAAAAAAAAAATTCATATAAAACTTTCTATTACAACACATAAATACTTGTCATACATAAACATAAATAAACACGTAAACACCTCAGCACAGGTTCTCCTAGTGAGGTGTTCACGAAACATACAACAATACCTATCCACAGTTTCACCTTCACAAACCTACCTTACACCCAACAATAAAATTACAAAATATATTATGTAAAAATGTTTTCGAAATTGATCTATAGGTAAATACTGTAATATATAGAAATAAATAAATAACAAAAATTAACCAATATTATAGTTTACTTTGATTTATTAGTACGTGATAAGCGTGTTTTTTTTATCTTTTTAGACCATATTTTTTACCTGCCTACGCCCCCCTGGGCCATCTCTACGCCCCCCAATTTTCTCTGGGTCTTCTACCGCCCCCCTGAAGGTCTCAAACGCCCAAAAGGGGGCGTTATCGCCCACGTTGAGAACCACTGATCTAGATGGACGCAGCTGTTTTCGGTACATCAACGTTTCAACATGATTTTCATTCCTAGCTCTGGAAAAATCAAATGGGCACTCTTAACCCCTCGGGCTAATTTGTTCGGTTTTGGGAACAATTCATATAGGTCTCGTAGAAATCGTTGTGTCTCCCTTACTATCATAGCGAGAAATATTATTTAAAGGGTGTTAGAAAGAGAAACACCTTTACGCTCAAATATAAAAGTTAACCACAAAATATTTAGCATGAACACCTTTATGAAACTAAAGTTTCGGATCGCAATTTGCAATGATTTATGTAACTTTGGGAATTTTTTATTAATTATTAGCTGGTACCCGGCATGCGTTGCAATACAAAGAAATAAATTGTTTCTCCCTGCATTTCCTTTCCCATGCGTCCCCGTTCCCCTTCCACCTTCCACGTCTTCCCCTCTCTCGTCATCCCTCACGCTAATCCCACCTCCTTCATTACCCTTCCCCTCACGCCTTCCCTCCCTGCCGCTAAAATATATTTTTAACTCATTTTCATTTATACTAATTTCATAATGCAAGAGCTTGCCATTATATATAGCCTATAACTTTCGCGGACGTGCGCACAACAAATCACCAAAATTTCATCGCAATCGGATGAACGGTATGGCAGCGCATAACATACGAACAAACAAACAAACAAAAATTGATTTTTAAATGATACGAAAAAGAAGTGGGGTGACGATAACGATTAATAAAACATTTTTGTAATAATTTTTTTTTTGTTATCAGTAATTTTAATTAGAAAAAACGTAACATGAGTCATTTTTTAAAAAATTGCATTCAATTTTGTATATTAAAAGAATTTTATGTTTACTTCAAATTATAAAATTTGTAAGCTTATTTTAACACTTTTTGTTCAAAAACAGTTTTTAGTTTTCGGATACCTTCAGAAAAATTTCATATAATTCCATATATATTGTAAAGCGGCAATATTTTGACTTTGTGACAAAATATTCCCGGGGCCTGAGGGACGAGATAATCCGTTTGCCTAGCTAAAATAGATGGAAAAAACCTTCTTATACTGAGCGCTGATGTCATGAAATTTAAACAAATTTTAATTTTTGAATTTATAGCTTTAACGCTACTCACAGCACGCGAACCATCTCGATTAAGAAAAAAAACGATTGAAATTTGATAAATACTCCGGTTACCATATTTTGTATCGAAAAGTAGGTAGGTTAGGTTCCTATGTTTAGTGATCAAATCTTAAAATCTGTAAGGCACGAATTCAAACTTTCCAACGTTTATTTTCGTCTTCCAATTAATTTGACTGGCTAGGCATTGTAATATGTTTTTTGTTCTTTGTTTGTTCGAAAAAATAATTTAATGCATTTATATCACACGAGTGGTGATTGACACACTCTTTGGACTAGCAGGGACACTAAAATGGTTCGGAAAACTGCTTAATTATCATGTTCGACTACAATGGATCAGAGACGTAGCCACTTGTCAGTTTGGAGAAAAGTGCAATGTAAAAATGTATTTATTTTAAAAAATAGTATTGGAACAAGTGAAAATAACTGTCTTCATCCATTTTTGAATATTTTGCTGTTTTCATTGTAAATTCTAATTAAGTTGTGTAAGGTTGACAACTGGCTTGTTCTTGTACTGAAAATTACGAAGATTTAGACTGTTCATAATTTTATGTGGATGAAATTACGGGTAGCTTCCCACGTTTGCAGAGAACGACATCAAAGGTTAGTGAAACTGTTTTTTCCACTAAGAATTTGTCAGGTCGCTATTGCTTCTGATATTTTGGCCGAGCAAGTTAAATTTATAATAATCAATAATATATTTTTGAGTAGCTCAGAGAGTCTGGAGTTATTTACACACCCCAGGCTCGCATATTATAATACAATAACGAAATTATTGGCATTACATTAGTCCTACTGGCTTCGAGCACTTCGGGAAATTCCGACGACATCGCATAAAATTACGATATAGGTCGCACGATAGCACGGGGTGACCTGAGATGATAAATTGTTCTCCGTCAATCATTGTTCCTCACCCCTTTCGAAAAAGGTACAGTTATACAATAAAGATGTTTCGACCTCAGCGTAAAATTCTCTTCGCAAAAACAATGCAATAGGGCACAAAGGTTAAAATATATTTTTATATTTTTTAAAGACTGACATGTTTATTTGTTTTTTTTTTAACGTTAGCATCAGATAGAAGAATCTAAGAAAAATGATTCCCCTCACGGCTTTTGCCCATGGGATTGTTGTGTGGAGGGTCTTGTAAGGAAAGGAAAGAGAGGAAGTTCTGGGAAGGAAAAAATAAGGGGTAGGAATCTTGGGGCCAGTCTCCAGGAGTGACGGACGGAGTGGATCCTAGCCTCCCACTGCCCTGCAAGACGATGTTCCGAGAAAGTTCTGCTGGAGAGGCCAAAAGATCTCCCTTAACAAGTCTCTCCCGATTTGGCCTGCCACGTAGTGGGCGCCAAACACAGATAAACCTCTCGCTATGATTCCGGGCACCCCTTCTAATTTGCCAAAAGTAGCGACCACTTGGGGAGGCCTAGAGGCCTATGGCAGAGATGTTTGTTATCCAATAAATAGTTCGCGGTACCCATGGCTGCTTCCCAAATTAAATGTAGGCGACCAAAAGCTGCACTATCGAAGCAATCGGGTTCATGGGGTGAGATTTGACTAAGTCTTGGTGGCGAATGCGTTTACGCACCTACTGGTTTTGAAGAGACTGGTTGAGGGAGACCTAACCTAAACCTCTCCAGCCGAACTCTCGATCCATCGCCTTGCACCGCAGTGGGAGGGATGGAATCATGCGTCCGTCACTCCTGGATACATTGACCCCTAGATTCTCACCCTTCATGCGCCTTTCCTTCCCAGAATTTCCTCTCTTTCCTTTTCCTAAAAAGACCCACTCACAGCATCGCAAAGCTCAAATACTCCCTGAGGGAATTTTCTTTCGTCTGTGACTCCTGTGTGCAGCTATTGTTAACGAAATAAAGTTTTACGTTAAAATTATGATAGTTTTTGTCTTTGTCATGTAGAGCTTTTTGTGAAGGCTATTTTGTCTAGGCCATTCACGTAGTTGGCACATTAATTCAAATAGTTATGAACCCGATACGCACTAAAACCCATAAGCGCGCGGAAGCAATTACGAATTAACTGTTTACCGACATTACTCGCTATGATATACTAATTATTATTAATTGTGCCTAGTTGCACTTCCTGTTATCACGTACATCCGCCCGTCGACTTGAACGTCATAATAACCAAGTAACAGCTATGGCGCCTGACCGGCGGGAATAACGATTTAATCAGTGATAATTGCAGGTTATGTCGGTTTCAAATTGATGCCATTATTTATGTGTGGCTTCTGTGAGCTTTTAGATCAAGTGTACGATTTCTCAAGGAACTTTGTTTACAAATTTTACACATTTTTTTGATATAAACACTACTTGAAAACCTCAGCACAGGTTGTCCTACAGAGACGTTTACAAAATGTAAGATAAAAAATTCACTTAGGTGCTTGTGTGACATTTTAGAATCGTCAGCGTTTGATGTCACACGATTAACTTAAGATTAACACGAATTAATTTAAGATTAACACGAATTAATTTAAGATTAACACGAATTAATTTAAGATTAACACGAATTAGTATGATTAACATGAATTAATTTAAGATTAACACGAATTAACTTAAGATTAACACGAATTAACTTAAGTTTAACACGAATTAATATAAGATTAGCACGAATTAATTTAAGATTAACACGAATTAATTTGAAATTAACACGAATTAATTTAAGATTAGCACGAATTATTTTTAACAATGTGGGAGGTAATAAGTATGGGTACCGCCGCCCCGAGAGCGATTTATTGGATAACCAATACCTCTGCCAGGTCACCCCTAGTGGTTTGCAACATTTGATGACTTAGCAGGGATGTCCGGGTTTATAGGATCAGGTTTGTCCGGATCTTGGCGATGGATCCTACTACCCACCAACTGCGTGGCAGGCCGGATCGGACTGGTTGAGGGAGATTTTTCGACCTCTCCAATATTTTTTATGCTTTTGAGGTAAGAAGTATTACTTTTGGTAATATGATTATTGCTGTTAAAAGATCAAATATAAGGTGCATTGATTCTATTCAAGTTACGGATAACTTCACGCGAGGCCGCCACCGCAGACGTTTGTTAGGTACTAGGTGCCAAATAAAATTTTTGAATGATTTTCTTTGAAATAAAAGACAAACCCACAATATTGTTGTAAACCACTTTTATTTTATTAACACTCTACCGGTTTTGGAAGCACCCTTCCTTCGTAAGGAGAATATTGTAACTAATCTACGACCTAGATTATTGACAGACATACAAATTTTAGTTGTGTGAGTGGGAGGTAAACAAGGAGGTAGGGGTAATTGCGGGATTTCCGGGAAGAGCAGAGCGGTTCACTGGAAATATGTTTGAATACACTGAAAATGAAACCAAAAAAATTTAATTATTTTTATTATTTTGTATCCGGCACGTAGTTGCTATGCCACGTGACGCCGTCTCGACTGGTCAATCACCAGAACTGGGGATGGGGGTGATGACACCCCCCCACTTTGCCTCCCACTTTACCCCCCACCTTTCCCCCTTCTACCCCACCTAATATTATTCCTAGCGCGATCCCCTGTGCAAAGAACGGAACATTCGGACGTTTTATTATTTCGCACGAATGGAGTTATTTTCCATATTTGATCATCATTCTTGTTTTGACGTTATTAAATTATAAGATCGGTACGTGACCAGCCAACTTGTGTATTTCAAATAGGCTGGAGATGGACACTTTTCTGGTTCCTTAATAAAATTCTAAAAATTACATTACTTATTTTTGTATTCAAGTTTTCCAAGAAGCTTTCAGAATTTCAGAAATACTTTTCCCTAGAAAACTAAATTTCAGTATTACGTCAACCCTTATACTTGCCTCCCTTATTTTTTTAAGACCTATTTTTTGAAAATTCTCTTTTTTTAGGATGAACGAAGTATGTATGAAGAATGAGTTAATGATGAATGTAAGTAAATCTAAAATCATAGTTTTTGAAAGAGACAGTATAAAAACAGTGTGTGATATAGTTGTGAATGATGATTACTTGGAGCATGTGGATGGGTATGTGTATCTGGGTAGTATGTTTACGAGAGATGGGAAGGCTGATAGAGATATTGAAAGGAGGGTAAATGCCGGTAACTCCATTAATGGAGGACTGAATGCCGTTGGCGCTAATAAAAAAAAACTGTCTAAAGAAACGAAGCTAGCATTCCACAATGGAGTCCTGGTACCTACCCTGATGTATGGCAGTAAGGCATGGAACTGGCAGAGGAAGAATGAAAGTAAACTGAATGCTGTTGAAATGAGATCCCTGAGGCGCATGTGTGGTAAAACCATGTACGATCGTGTGAGAAATGTGGAAATCCGCAAATAATGTAAGGTTGATGTAAGCATAATGAGTAAGATTAAAAAAGGGAACCTCAGATGGTTTGGACATGTAGAGCGAATGAACGAAGAAAGTAGTGTAAAAAGAATATATGACGCAAATGTGAATGGTAGAAGAAGTCGGGGACGCCCGCGGAAGACATGGCACGATCAAATGAATCAGATACTTGAGTCGGGCCATGTCAAAAGTCAGAATAATAGAATAGTATGTATGAGACGATGTACGAATGTGAGTGAAGCAAAATGGTCCGTCCTCTCTGCCTACCCCTGCGGAGAAACGGCGTTATGGTTAGTTACTCTCTTTTTTTAAACACTGAACAAACAATATAACAGCCTCCGTGGCGGATTGGTAAGAGAGGTCGCCCGTTTGAAACTCAATTTATGTCTGTCGTGTTCCTTTTGTTTTGAAGATCAAGTGTGCAAACCTTACCAATCTCGGAATATACGCAGAAATGTATAAAAAAAAACAAAGCTACACTCTTCTTTAATTTAAATATTTACACACATAGAAGACGTATTCCTTACATTTAAAAAAATGCGCCTAGTAACGTGACTCCTGGTTTATCCTGTTGATCAATATTTACTCCTAGATGGACCTTCCCCGGAAAATGGTCTCAGGCCCGGGGCAGCCAAGGGTCCCCCCTGTTTGAAAAGTCCATTCCCATAAACACATAAATTGGACGTTGATAAATCGTGGCGTTTGATTTATTTTCAAAGACCTGTCGAGGTTAAGACATTATTCGAACCAATATTATAATATAGGTAAGGCTGTTTTTACTGTACAGGGTGTCCTGGAAATTGGTTATGTACTTTTATAATTATCATCTAAGGAATTTATTTTTAAAAAATCTGACGTAATTATTAGGCTAGCGACTGTACGGTTTGAACTGTACTGAAATTTAAGAACCCGACTAACACTTCTCTGACGCCATCTTCGTACTTGAAATTTGTTAAAAAGCTACTTTTGAAGCTTTTTTCGTTATTTGTTTTTGGGGTGTTATGCCGTGTTGCGCTACCTCCTTCTTTAGCCAACGTTTCGGACAGCGTTACAGTGTCCATCATCAGGGCAGATGTGTAATTGTGTAACATTGTTACGCTGTCCGAAACGTTGGATAAAAAAGGAGGTAGCGCAACACGTCATAACACCCCAAAAACAAATAACGAAAATGCTTTTGGCCGTGAAAATCTAAAATCGTATCCTACTTTTGAAGCTGCTTAAAGAACCGAATTCAAGCAAGTAGCCAATAATGCCAAAAGATGGCGCCTCTTACATTAACAGCTAGCGTGAGGAACGTCAGCTGGCAGGCTGTCTGATTTGTAATTTCGTGAATCTCTCCGGGTATGGAGAAATTGATGGTTATATGATAATTATTTAAGTGGTAGTTGTGAATAATTATGATGATAATAAATTAGGCCCTGAAGAAAATAGTTACGCTCAGGGCCTATGTCATCCTTGGGGCTGCTGTGTGGAGGGTTTTTTTAAGGAAAGGAAGGTGATGAAATTCTGGTTAGGAAAAAGGTATGAGGGGTGGGTAGGAGTCTGGGGGTCAGTTTGTCCAGGAGTGACGGATGTATTTTTTATTTTTTTATTTCTTTTTATTGAGGAAACAAACAGTCATACAGAAAAATGATTAAAACAATAAAATTCATACGTTGTAGACCAATTAAGTTCCATTATGTTAAAAAATATTGGTTTAGTATTTTTACCTACTCAACTTATTAAAAGACAAAGAAAAAAAAACATTAACATAACAAAGAAAAAACATAAAAAAGAACATAAAACATAATAAAGAAAAACGTAAAATTATTAACACACATGGTCGTACTAATTACTATGGTTGATAATAATTTTCACAAAAAAGAGAAAAAAAAAAGTGTTTTAAGTTATTAATTTATTAAGCTGCACTTTATATGATTTCAAGTCATGGTTGAAAATGTCTACATCTCGTAAGGCATTGTAAGTTTCACAGATACGTACGTACTATTACAGAGTTTTGCGCATATTTAGATTTACTGTGTGGTATTCTAAATAAGTCGTTCGATCTGGTGTTTTGTTTGGGGCAACGAAATGCAATATTTTCTAACAGATATGATGAATCAACAAGGCAGTTCACGATTTTGTATAAGAATAATGCATCAGAGATTTTTGTGCATTTATATAAAGCGATAGGGTCAAATCGATGATCACTAAAACGATAGGATAGGTGTTTTATAAATTTGTTCTGGATATTTTCAATGCGATGAATATATGTTTGATATTGAGGATTCCAAATTACTGGCGCGAACTCGAGTTGTGAACGTACATATGACATATATAACAGAATTAGGGTGTGTGCTATAATAAAAGGCTTTGTAATGCGAATAATGGAACCCAATTGCTTATAAGCTTTTTTTAGAAAATTTTCAATATGATCCCTAAATAACATTTTAGAATCTAGTATTACTACAAGATCTCTTATTGTTTCTACTCGTTGTAGAGGTACGTGGTTCAATTTGTAAATATAATTAATTGGATTTTTTTTTCGTGTAAAAGTAATAACATTACATTTATCTATATTTAGATATAATTGATTGTTTTTGCAATATTCCTCAATTTTGCTAACGTCTTCTTGTAATTGGTTGCAGTCATCTATGGAGCTAATACATTTATATAATTATGTATCTATCCCTCCCACTGCAGAGCAAGGCAATATTCCGAGAAAGTCCTGCTGGAAGGGTCAAAAGATCTCCCGATATGGTTTGCAAGAACCGGACAAACTTAAGCCCCGTGATCCCGGGCACCCCTGCTGAGTCACAAAACGTAGCGAACCACTTGACCTATGACGGAGGTGTTGGTTATCAAAAAAATGGTTCCCGGGGCGGCGGTACCCATATCCGCCTCCCAAATTGAAAAAACATAATAGATGTATATTATATTTGTACATACATTTATCAAGTTTGTTTTTTTATAAAATATCCTTTTAGACCGTGCCAAGACAAGTTCAGACTTCGATTCCGACACTTTGCCAAGTGGATCAACTTCCCGACCACTCGGTGGAAACTGCGCTTGACCGCCGCTTTTGCCAATTTGTAAAGTGAGCTGTAAGTACGAGCTACGGATAGAAGGCCCGATTAATAGTTCTTTCATGACTTGCGCTTTCTGTGAAGACGTTATTTTCCTCAATTGTAGTTCAACAAGCCTCTGTCTATTTGTAGGAAAAACTTTACTCCGTCAGGGGCTAAGTTTATTAAACAATGTTATTTTTCTATTGTGTACTAACGTTTCTTTGTGATTCATACAACTGGTACTGTATATATCTGTACCTTTAAGTCTTTAATAATCATATTATTTATTACACGCCCTAATGGGCTTTTACATACTTTGTTTATAAGTTAAGTATCACAGTACTTTTAAATACTTTAAAACTAAAACAAACAAGAAAATATAATATTATAAAAAAATGTAACAACAAAAGAATATAATACAAAATAAAATTCATTGGTTAAAACGATAAGAAATCACGCATATAAAGATATTCAATTTAAACAAAAATTGCAGAAATTATCCACGAATATATATATTTTTTTTAAATGAGCTCCACACAGGAAGTCCTGAGGAAACAATTTCCCTCAAGGCCTATGTCATCTTTGGGGATGCTGTGTGGAGGGTTTTTTAAGGAAGGAGAGGAGAAGGGAAGGAGAGTTCTGGGAAGGAAAAGGGTTTAAGGGGTGGGTAGGAATCTGGGGTTTAGTGTATCCTGGTCATCCGCCTCCAAGACCTAGACAAACCTCACCCCATAAACCCGGGCACCCCTATTAAATCACCAAACGTAGCGAAACACTTGCGGTGACCTATGGCAGAGGTGTTGGTTATCCAATGAAGGTTCCCGGGGCGGCGGTACCCATTTCCGCCTCCAAAATTGAATTTGTGTCTATATTTAAAAAAAAGAATCTGAATAAACAATGTTTATAATGGTAATGCAGTATTTTATGTAATAATATAAAATTTGTGTTAATTCTCCTTTCTGAATGTTTTAATAGGGGCATTTTATCCAGTAGGTAATTATAATCAATATTTTGTACAGGAATATGCAATTTATAGTTTAAAAACCTCAGGAACTTATGTTGAATTTTTTCAGTGCTGTCGGAATGAATATTGTAAAACGGAGACCATAACGTAGAGTTATACTCTAGTTGGCATCTTGTATTATATCGTGTCTTTGATATTGTAACTGCATCCATCTGATAATCTAGCGAAAAATTGATAGATAGAATTGATAGATTGATAGATTGACAGATTGACAGTACAGAAGTCGCCGCATTTCATAGCTTCGAAACCTACGTGGTTTTTACGAGTGCAATTCCACTGAATTATTCAAGTCAGATGTGATGTTTTTTTAGGGGTCCGTGCTTTTTCATTTTTGCGAAAGCATTATTTACACTAGATTTATTCATGATGCATTCGAAAGGTTAATTTACGATTGTTTCTAATTTGTCAACAAAAACTTATAATTATGTTATAATTATATTTTTCAATTCGGGTACCGTGGCCCCGGGAACCATTCATTGGATTACCAACACGCCTTAGGTGCGGTTTTCTATGTTTGGTGACTTAGCGAGGTGCTCGGGTCCAGTTAGGTCGAGTGAGGTTTGTCTAGGTCTTGGTGGCGTATGCGTTTGCTCATCTGCTGCATGGCGGGCCGGATCGGGAGAGACTGATTGAGGGAGACCTAACCTAGACCTATCCAGCCGGACTCTCTCAATCTTGTACCGCAATGGGAGGGATGGATTCATACGTTCATCACTCCTGGACGCATTGACCCCCAGTTTCCTACCCACCCCTCGTACCTTTTTCCTTCCCAGAACTTCCTTTCCTTCCTTTTCCTAAAAACACCCTCCACACAGGATCCCCAAAGATGACATAGGTCCTGAGGGATCTTTTTCCCAAGGGCCTCGCGTGAGGAGCTATTGTAAAAACGAAAATCGACAATATTTGTGAAAAAAAAATATCCCGTGATTTTTCAGGGCCTCCTATGTGGAGCTATTGTAAAAAAAAGACAATGTTTTTGAAACAAAATATCCCGTGATTTTTCACGGTGCGGTTCTATTAATTTAATATCTTCGTAACCCAAATAAAATTCATGCATTACCATTGATTCACATCACTCCTTCCTGTTTTTTATTACATTATAAAAATCTTGATTACACCCCTATATATTCCTCCCTTATTTCATCCCCCGGAATGACATTACGTCACCCTACACCCACCCCCTGACGAGTTTTGCCCCCGTCCTGGGTACCTTCTATCCACTCTAGCTACCTGAATAGGCGATGGAGCCTGCGGTACATACGTAGACAGGCCTGAGGGTAGACATACTGGTTACCTAGGTAGACCTAAGGATGTAGAACAGAACCTTCCCAGGTCAACTGAGGAGAGGAAGAAATGTGTATTTTATATTTTTTACCCTCGGGGTTGGGATGCTAGATCGATTGAGAAAACGGTTTATTTTATTTGGAAACTTTTCAAATATCAAGTTAAATGTAATGTATTTTGTTTTTAAATCAGTGTTGGGAGCATCCTGCAGGTTGTTCTGTAGTTGACGTAAAGTAAATAAAAGTTTTGTAGTTATTAAATTTCGTTTTACTTTAGCTTTATATAACTTTAAAAAGTGTCACGAACTGTTGGCAAATGCGTCAGAATGATTAAAGTTCCCTCCGTTTTAAATTGCTGTATTTGGCTCAAATTTATGAAAGTATTTTTCAAGCTGAAACTTGTACACAGCTATGAACATAATTGAGCCAAATCCAAAAATATTCGGGCAAGAAAATCAGTTAGCTCGATTCACAGGATTTTGAAATTTAAAATTCCAGGTTTTTATTCAATAATTAATCAATTGAGACAATATGAGCGAAACTCAATCGAAAATCTGGTAACAGAAAAATCAGAAAAAAATATTTGCACCAGGACCTCTCGCTTTCCGGACGAACACTCCGTCCACTGCGTCAAGGTGTCGATATCCAATTGTCATTTTTAACTGTATCAAATTTCGAATAAGAACCACCCATATTATCTTCATTTTCTTAATGCATATTTTATTGGCTGCTATCTTTATGCATGATTAAGAAAATGAACATAATATGGGTGGTTCTTATTCGAAGTTTTATACAGTTAAAAATGACCGGATTGGATATCGACACCTTGGCTCGGTGGACAGCGCGTTCGCCCGGACAGCGAGAGGTCCTGGGTTCGAGTCCCAGAGATGCAAATATCTTTTTCCGATTTTTCTGTTTCCAGATTTTCGATTGAGTTTTGCTCATATTGTCTTCATTTTATTAAATATTACAATTTGAGGTTTTACTCATGCAGTTAAAATAAAAACAAAAATCAATCATCTAAAAGTTGTATATTTTATGTACATATTTTGTATCTGGGTTACCTTATCATTCTCTCTGTATTTTTCAGGGCTTAGTTCAGAACCCTGCGGAATACCGAAACCGAAAGCAATCATTATAGTTCCATTTTCCGACAATAATTAATTGCAAACGGATGATATTTCGGTTTCAAGTAGCCGTTTTGCCGTTCCGAAAACCAAATTAGAAAAAGATCGTTTTCTTCGCGGGAAATCCAGCCCTTGAGGTTTTCCCCATTGAATGGCGGGGAAAAAACAATAAAGAAGTGGCAACACCCTCTTCTGCAAGGGAGGAAGTCGCGACCCTCATGCTGGTCTTTCTAAGGCTTTCCGAGCTCAAGAAGACCGTTAAGTATCTATAGAAAGGAATTGGAAAATTCTTACAAGGACGATGTATTGATTTAAAAGATATAACTGAGAATATAAGTACGTTTAAAATATCGTATCGAAGGTATTTGGGGCAAGAGTGCCTAATATTTTGTAATTGATCACATCAATAAATAAGCGATAAATTTAATGTTTTTTTTCAACATTATTGTAATAAATAGGAACCTCGGCATTTTTATTTTTGTACTATTCTGTAGTTTTGCAAACTATTCGCTTCTCTTTCAATTTTGGCAGACTCTCCCTCTTTTATTGGGAACCCTTTTTAGCCAGTGTCTTTTGTAAACTCCGGTTTACATTTGTGTTATCTCTGTGATTACTTGAGTATTTCTGAATGTTAAGAGGAACGTATGCGCGGCCCATTTTGGCCCGTTTCATACAAACCTTAATTCTGGATTTAATATCAAAATATCCAACCAAACTGAAAAGTTATTTTTGTAATCAAAAGGTATATCAAATATCTTTTTATATTTTTGCTTTGAATTATAAGAAACAGGCATTAAAGATTTTAGTATTTCATGATTTTGGAGGCAACTTGAGCAATTATTTGTGAGTAAATGAAAAACAATAAAAAAATAATGTATATTTATTTTTTTAAATACAATTAGAAATAAAATAAACAATTAAAAAACGTTAAAATGCATTTTTGAGTAGTAATTTAAATAAATAAACCACCTATTTTTCTTCCGCCTTTAATAAGTAATTTGTATTTTAACTTTACACCTATCAAATATATATATATTTTTTTTTTTAAAGAAAGACAAACATTCCCGGGTTAGGAATAACTCAACAATGTTTGAAAATCTCCTACTACCACCACAGAAAGCCGAAAATGTTGCTTGTGTTGTGATGGAGGACTTAGCCAGCCGAGGAATCGAACACGGGACGCCCGGGTGGGACCCAAACGCGATGTCCACTCAACCACTGACCGGACAAAGTTAATTTTTTATCATATTTTTATGATAAATATTATAAAATAATTTTTTTATTGTTTTTCATTTACTCACAGATAATTGCCCAAATTGCCTCTAAAATCATGAAACATTAAAATATTTAATGGCCTATATCTTATAATTTAAAGCAAAAATAAATAAAGTCGCTCACATCCGTACTCGATATTTGATATACCTTTTGATTACAAAAGTAATTTTTCAGTTTGGTTGGGTATTTTGATGTCAAATCCAGAATTGAGATTTGTATGAAACTGGCCAAAAAGGGCCGCGCAAACGTTCCACTTAACCAATTGTTTACATCACTCTTAATGACTTTTCAAAGAGGTTCTGGGTTGACTTCATTCTGTGTTGTCCGGCCCCGTTTTTTTTGTATTTATTTAATCTTTTTCAAAATACAGCAGAAAAATCTGTAATAAAAGGCTTTATATTTCCTTAGATGTGAAAATCAAAACAAATTATTCTGAAGCCTTTCAAAAATAAGAAAAAAAAACCTTTTTATTTAATCAAATACCAACGATTGTTATTCTCATCCCGTTTTCCTTGTAAATGTGACGAAAAAACCATTTACTTAGAAAATACTGAAGAAGAAATAGAATTATTTCCATTATCAGTGTATTCATCCCCTGAATCTTCCGTATACAAAACAAGTGTAGTAATATCAGGAGATTTCCCGGTTCTGTCAGCAGGAGATGATTATCCCTTTGTATTCCGCGTGAGATTCGTCCATTGTCGTTCTGTCTTATGACTCCTGCCAGGGGTCGTAAAAATATATGTAGTCGTTCGACGTAACTAGCGGGGTGTCTTAGGCTGCTTCAGGGGTGGGCAAGATTGCCCCTGGGGGCTTTTCCTTTTAGGGGTGCAGCAATTTCCATGTGCGAAAGTTTCCATTGTAAAAAATTCCACGTTCCTTATATAATAATAATGCGTAAGTCCATAATCTACTGCTCAGAGCCAGTGGAACTATGGCATCCTTATATATAAGTTATAAGGTTAAATGGAGGGGGAAGAGAATGAGATGCGGAGGAGGAAGGTTTTGAAGTTGTAATTTATATCGATATACGATGCATTTTGTTATCAAATTTGCTTCAGTCATATCTTGGGAAATTGGGAATATCTTTAATATGATCCCAGAGTGATAGGTTCTCTTTGTATCGCCCTGGTGAAAGACCACCTTTCGGACCATCTTCATATTTTGTGCCATGTTTTGTGGCTAGATCTGAATAGCCAGGCACTTCTCAACATTCCTGCTTCTCATTTCTGTCTTCTTGCAAAAAGGCATCAGTGAAATAGCATCCCACTGGATCCGAGCAGTTGGGACTCTTGGATGGTAATCACTTAAAAAAAAGCTTTTAATTTATTTAACGAGTTTACTTAATATTCCATTTATAAACAACAAATAAAAAAACTCAAATGAATTTTTAAAATATAAATATATATAATTTTTTGCACCCCTATGTGAGTGTAGGCAAATCTTGTTTAGTGCCAGTCCCAACCACCTCGGCGCTGAGGTGCCAGTTCCCAGTTCCCAGCTTCCGGCGCAGTGCTCCCAGGGGTTGAATTACAACCTGTCGTGGGTTCGGAACCCGACGCCCGAACCCGTAGAGGGATGGTTCTACCCTCTGGCGTTTGGGAGTATAATAAACTTTTCTTTGATACTGTAAAACCGGTAATGTATTGATTGGATCTTTGACTTTTTAGGTTCGATATATTAGCAGTAGATAATATTTAACGTTAATAAAATTACTCAGATTTTTATCATCTTATTTCCAATTTGGGAGACGGGTATGAGTACCAGAGATATGTAATTATGAATGTTGGACAGAACGCGCTAATATTTTAACTGATAAAATTGAAGCGAAAATTGTGAAAATGTTTAATAAAGCACGACTCGTTTAAAATAGAGCAAAAATCTTGAGAAAGGCTTCTTAAGTATCATTTAAAGAACACATTGTGAATTTTTTCACAACTATAACTTGTAATATATAGAAACATACATAATAATTTTTAATAATTTTCGGAGCACAATTTGCGATTTTTTTCTATCGAGGGAATTTCATATAATTTGCGTTTCGGCGTAGAACACGTCTAGATATTATCCTAAAAAATAACATATATTTTATTAACAGCTTAAAAACTTCAAATGTTTAAGGGAAATATGTAAGAAATCGGTAAAAATTCGGGTAGCCGCGGCTGAACGGTGGCCGTTGGGTGACGTTTATCCGTGTATTGGCAGCGTGTGCGTCTGCCCACCAACTGCCTGGCAAACCACAAAATTATTATGCAGGTCACGTGTGTAATATATTTAAATAAGTAATGACAAATTGAACAATCGTTGAATGGGAGAATCGAAATGTATGAATTAGTATTGATAGAAATTGTGTAGATAGAGTAGTGTAAATATACCAAATTGTAATTCTACCTTTGTCAAAGAAGCTCTGAATTTTTACCAGTAAAGGTGTAAAACAAACTTCCACACAGTATCAAATAAATGAAAACAAAAAATAACTTAAAGGTTATTAAATTTTGGTTTATTAAGCAACTATCGTAAAAATAATTTACCAGTATATTAAAAATATTGTCATAGAAGCTTCTGAAAAACCTTATCTAAACCACGAAGTTGTACCACAGAAGTCGCTGAAAACTTCCAAAACTTAGTCCTCCTCGGCACAGGATCTCCTAGTGAGGGAGGACTACGAATATAATCTACATCTATTGTATGAAAAATATTTGTTAAAATTAAAATATAGTAAATAAAAAATAAAAAAATAAACAAAATAGATGTACATTATAAAGCACAAAAACAATTAATAATTTAACCCCTTCAGTAATCATTAAAAAAAAAAAATTAAAAAAATAAACACCCTTTTTTATGAAAAATAAATGAATAACGTAATTCAAAAAAAAGGAAAAAAAATCTGATAAAGCTCGACCGAGTAATTTCGGGCGTGCGCATTTCCGCACATAATATCCGCACGAGTTCACCTTTGAAAAGCCACATGTTTTAAATTTGAAAATAAAAAGAGAAATAATTATTCATAAAACAAGATAAATTGTTTAAAAACAGTAAGCAGTGTAGATTGACAATTTTCCAAATATTTACTAAATAAAATCATAAATATGACCAACATTATGTGCTCCTTTGCTTATAAAAATAACTACTTTGCATATGCAAAATAAAGATAGTTAATTAAATCTTTTAGAGCGGGCTGTTGGATGTTAAAGCACTGAATGTCTTCCCTATGGAAACGCCGCCAGTATTTTTATGCGAAAGTAACGGCCGTTGCTCCCAATTCTACTGATTAACTATTGAGCCCAAATTTTGGCTCAACACTCCTCAAATGCTCAAATATTCTCTTCCCAACACAACTCTCCGACCAACAGGCTAATAGTGCGTTACTAAACAAACATAGCTGATCGCAGACTCAGATTGATCGATCGAATAGTTCGATCCACCTCCTCCCTGTGTCCACCCCGCGCAGCCAACATAAGGGCGGTATTACCCCCTTTGTCCTGAGAATTTATAAAAGAAAATTGTTTCAGGATTATTTCCTCATCTCCATTACACATAGAGTTTATGTTTTTATACGTTTCTTCAGATTGATTTAATAAATAATTTGCAATTGTAATATATCGTTGGTCTGCTGCGCAAGGCAATGGATTCTGCCCATCTTTACCTTATGACACACAAACTCATTGTTTAGCAAATTCTTTGAATAATAAATGATCTGGCTTACGCGTTGCAAGATTGACGGCATTTTTTCCTCGGCTATCAATGGCAATCAATAAGTAAGCTCGCTCAGTGTCACTTTCCATGCTCTTCAAGATCTTAAGTACAGTATCGTTGTGATCTTTTCTCACTGCTGCAATAAAAGGCTTTAATATATCAGCCCTGATCCACTGAACTCTGCTTAGTGCTTGATTTATCTCTATTTGAGGTGTAATTGGGAAGCAATCCTTTATATATATTACTTCACTTTGGTTGTAGTTGTTACCGTTGTTGTCATCACTGTTGTTGTCAATAGTTTGAAATAACGGCCGTTAGTATACGTCCAAACCATCTCCTTTGCGATTTTCCTACAGAGTGCGCAGTGATTCGATGATAAGCACATCTCAAATCGTCGTCTGCGCACATGCGATACCACAAAATTATGCACATTCGCTTTCCAACCAATTTCCGGACATCAATATTCTACACCAAACACTTAAAATGCGAGATAAAATATTTCCATTACTTCCAATTCCCATTTCGTTGACCATAACCCAATCCCTTCCCCTTTTTTAAGGGAAGGTATAACCGTTAATGTTTGTGACGACGATATTTACGATTCATAAAGACCAGGAGCAGTTGTACGTGCTGGAGGCTAACCTCTGGACGCCGCAGTACCCGAATGCAATAAAATGCAAGTAATATATTGCACTTTCCCGACCCCCGCATAAATCCACGGAGAAAGCACCGATAAATGTGCACGGGGAATATTAAGAAAATGCATCCCGCAATGTGGTCTACGCTCTGTGTGACGCGGAGGGCTTTAAAAGCCATGTCTTATCGTCTAATTTATAAATGCTAGGGTCGCTGGGAAAACTTGTATGACCGATGAACACGCTAGCACAAAACTACCGAACGTTAAAAAATCCCCAATATGGTGAATCATCATTTTCAATTTTGGAGGCGGGTATGGGTAAAGCCACCCCAGGAACCATTTATTGGATAACCAATATCTCTGCCTTAGGTCAGCCCAAGTGGTTTGCGACGTTTGGTGACTTAACAGGAATGCCCGGGTTCGTGAGTGTGTTATTGTGCTCTGTTAATTTCAAGCTACATTATTATAGTAGTTCCATTGAATGTAGCTATAACTTTATTTATTTTTAATTTATTTATCTCCTCCCCCGCTCTTTTCTATTTCCAAGTCACGCCTCCATCCCCACTTCAACACCTAACATATATTTGTCCATAATAATTTTGTAATCTATGAGTACAGCTATATACCCACGTATATTCAATATATTCATGCATGACGGTTTGGCTCGATAGAATATGTTGATTTGGAACCCGTGCTCCTCGTTGCGTCCACACACTTGAGCTTTTGCATCCTTGGGGACGCTGTGTGGAGGTTTTTTTTAGGGAAAAGGAGGAAAGGAGAGTTCTGGGAAGGAAAAGGGTTTAAGGGATGGGTAGGAATCTTGGGGTGAGGTTCCCGGGGCGGCGGTACCCATTCCCGCCTCCCAAATTGTTAGTTCGACACAAGACGTCATAGATATACCCCCAAGGTGCTCAGTCATATCGTAAATTTCCTTACTTTTTTTTTTGCAAAAAGAATCGAGCATTGGTTCGATATTGGACAAAAAAGAATCGAGCGAGACGGTACACACGTTGTCAAAAATGTTCGAGCATGAACGAGTGTTGAAACGGGAAATTAAGTTGATATACGGCTATATTCAATTTATTATGTTTTGCCACAATTAATTAGTTATATTTACACAAGTAGAATCGAATTGAGAGAGAAACTGTTACTCCGTTTGTGATTTATAAAACCAAAAAATTTTTTTTAGAAATTATTTGCAAACTCCATATATTTTTTACCCTTACAAAGGCCAAATAAAAAAAAATCACTTTGCCATTCTGATATATTATATCTTTACTTTTAAAGCTGCAAAACTGCTTAACTTTTAAAGCTATGAAACGTGCAAAAAACCTGAACTAAAATTGCATTTCCCCACCCTTTTCAGATGGCCGGGCGTAACATAATTCACAATTTCATTTCATTTTTTCTCCGTAATAAATGGTGCACTATATTCCCAGAGAAGACGTATTTCTTGGCATATGTCGGGGCTACCCGCCGCGATACACACACACATTACACCTCCACCCAGACTACCCGCAGGGGCAGGCGGTGCAGTATGTGTGAACACTGGTAATGAACGTATGATGACGCACACTTGCCCAGTGCTGGGGGCGCTGCGGACGAAGAAAATTGCGTATAACCAGCCCCTCCCGCGCTATCCTAAGGCCTCGGAAATTTAGGGAAGTTTAACAGGGTTGGATTTTTGTCTTGGAAACGATGACCTTCCCATAACTCTTTATTCTAATCCTTTGACAGCTAACGTTGACACTGTACCTCGACTTTTTGACGAACATTTTTTGAAATCCTATTTTTTAATTAGATTTTTATGTTATCTAGTAAATATAGAACGATGAGGTTATTAATTAAAGATAAAATACAAAAGTATTAATAATATACTAGTGTTCCGGGTATGCGCCGGCGCACACACCATAATTTTCAATTTTTTTTATTATTTTGAATGCGATTTTAACCCTTATGCATAAAGAAAACGTATGAAGAACAAGGTCAGAATCGCTTGAGGCATTCTTATTCTTGACGTATAAGATACCGTAAATACACCTAGCCACTCGGAATAATTTATGTTAAATTCTCTATGGCGTCCGGGCATCATTTTCCCGGGATTTGAGCTGTCAAACTAGTTAATCGTAAAACCTATAAATTCACCAAAAATGCAAGTATGTTGTTTTTGTGCATAGTTTATTGTTCAAGGAATGTAATCGCAGTAAATATAATATACGATAGCACAAAATAAACCCACAAAATATTACGTCAAATCAAAACTTCGCGATTTTTCGTCGTTTTCTCCTTGGCATTTCGGAGGTTTTTCAGTAATAAATCACATATCTAAATGGCACTATTTTTTTTGGGGTAAATTTCATCTTTTTTAAAATTAGCTCCGCAGGAGGCCGTAAGGAAAATAATTTTCATCAGGGCCTGTGTCATCTACGGGATGCTGTGTGAAGGGTCTTTAGGGAAAGGAAGGACTTCTGAAAAGCAAAAAGGTATGAGGGGTTGGTAGGAATAATGATATGAAGGTATATGAATCCATCCCTCCAACTACGGTGTAAGACGATGGGTCGAGAGAGTCCGGCTGCAGAGGTCAAAATGCCTTACTCAACCAGTCTCTCTCGATCCGGCCCGCCACACAGCAGATGGACAAACGCGTCCGCCGTACGCGTCCGCCCGGACAAACCCTACCCCATAAATCCGTCTTCAAGCTCATCGGTCGACTTAATTTCAACTTTCAAAATTAAATCCATAGAAATTCCTCCTTTCAGGCGATAGACCGCCGTCAATTGGTAACCCAACAATTGACCTTTTCAGATTTGTAATACTGTTACATAAAAGTATTTGTAACAAGGTGTCTGCACCCCCTTTACACTTTATTTATGATCTCGGTGTGTGGCACCTCTAGGGCTTGTCCATTGACATTTGGGCCTTGGTTATATTGCGAGCCCTGCAATATTTTGGAATGCAACAATTGTTAATCCTGCACAAATTCAAATCGTCAGATTTGAAAAGAAAGCCAGTCATTCTTTGTGCAACAGCCGAGAGCTTTGGACGATCCTCTCGACTGCAACAATACAGCATATCAGACTAAAAGCATGACTTTTTCTGAATAGGGAATAAATCGGCACCCGATGAGTATTGAACGCTGTTCGCCAGAATGCTAACCATGTTATACCGTGTTTTACCATTTAATAACTTAAAATAAAGCTCTTGCACTAAAAAAATTCCCAATTTTTCTTATGACGACATGAAAATAATCACTTAAAACATTATGTACATATTTATCTTTGTTATTTCATCCAAAATGCACCCCTGCACTTGTAAGAAATATCAAGTACTGCCTACCCTAAAACTGTCTGCAGTCTCTGGCAGTCTACCCACCTTACACCCCCTAACTAGACTCGTACTTCTCCCTTTCTTTCTACCAAACAGGCCTCGCACACCAAGACTAAAGCGGGACTCGCTGTAGGTAATACTGGTCGGTAGTTTTGCTACCTATTTATACAATCGGTACCTTCCACTCGTATCTTCTCGGAGAGATGCAATACGCAAGTAGTCAAACACAAGCTTATCTTTAGGATACGGAATAATACTAAGGCGAATTACTAAGAGAACACGACAAATCTGGAGTTTTGGGTTCGGTTTGGTTTGAATAATGTTACTTTGAAAGGATGTGTTGTATTTTTGTATACGAATATTGCACAACAAGCCTGGACCCAGTGGGACTATGGTTGAGGCTAAAGGGATGGGGATGGATTTTGTACATTACTCATTTGCATATCATTATTATAATTTTATTGCCAGCAACCCGGGTGTTTATTGTCATACATCGTAGGTAAAAATGCAAGTACGTTAACCGCAGTGACTATGTCAGGGACAAAATTACAAAGGCGTGAATTTCACGTTTCTACTAACATTTCTCTATAAGAATTACACATAGATAGAATTACACATAGATAGAAATACACATGTAGAGAATTACACCTAGTAAAATGATACCATCAATAAAAACAATCTGTTTTAAAAAGGAATAATTTTAATAATTTGTTTTTAAGTCTATTTAGCCGCTTCGGATCAATTTATTGAATGATATCCTGCTCTGCTCTGATAGGTCACCCCAGGTGGTTCGCTACTTTAGTGTCTTAGCAGGGGTGTCCGGGTTCATGAGATGAGGTTTGACCGGGTCTTGGCGGCGGATGTGTCTGCGCACCTGTTGCGTGGCGAGTCGAATCAATAGACTGGTTCAAGGAGGCTTTTTGAGCTCTCTCCAGCCTGACTCTCTCCACCCGTAACCTTGCACCGCAATTGGAGGGAAGGATTCATACGTCCGTCACTCCTGGATATTCTGACCCCCAGATTCCTACCCATCCCATCATACCTTTTTGTTTCACAGAATTTTCTCTCCTTCCTTTCTTAAAAAGACCTTCCACAAAGCATTCCCAAAGGTGAAAACGGCCCTGATTTTTGGAGCTAATGTAAAAAAAAATTCATTTAATTTTAATACATTTTTAACGTTTGTGAAAATAAGCCATTCTCTCGTTTAATTTTGGAAGAAAAATATTTCTAATACAGGCGTGAAATTCACGACCCATAACCGTAAAAGTGCATTTATGCATGCAGATGAAACAAGGAGTATGCATTTTTCAAGATTTAACCCATTTATTTTAAAGATTTGATTCTAATATTTCAAAGCAATGCAAGGGGTGCATTCTAAGTAAAGTATTTTACTGCAGATGCAATGGTCCTCGACTCTTGGCTGGAAATCTCACATAAAATGCACCTCCCGAATGGAATTGCTCTGCGCTAAAGTCGCAAACTGAAAATTTATTTAAATTGAAACATACGTATGGAACGTCTCACTTAGTCAAGAGTCTGTGCAGTCCTAGACACAGTAAGAAATGTATCTTTTAAGGGGAAGTGTCACATTTTGTCTGGATTTACAGCGTTTCTGTTAATATCCGACCAACGGGACTAATAAGCAATGACGTACAGTCCATAGTAAATGAAAAGATGAGCAATTTACGATGTTTATTTTTTAAAGGTGGAAATTATTTTTGGTAACACTTTACTTTGAAGTACAATGTTGTTTCCTTCGTGCAAAGGTGTAAAATTAGCCAGTTTTTGTCTGAAACGTCAACGCTACTATTGACAGTTCTTCATTGTTCCAATTTATTAGCTAAGTAAATAGTTAAATGGCTAATCATTGATCATGTTTATCCTTATTTTTATTAAGAAAAAAAGAACGTCTTCTCACGGTGTGAAAATGTATTATTTTTATATACTCGTAGGTTAACATTTTAATTTTCATTTTATGTATCCTACATGCTTTTATCTGTGTTTTTAAAAAAAAAAAAAAAATTATATATTTTTTCCTCTTTTCTACCACTTTATGTTTTCGTTTTTTTTTTTGTTTTGTTTTAATCTATCTTTTTATACATAATATCATACATTTTTGCGGAAACTTCGCTGGTTCATGCAACCATGTAATATGTGATTACTATAACAAAATATGTACAACTGTTTTGTTTCCCAAATAAACTAAAATAATAAAAAAAAATAAAAAAATAAGTATTTAAAATTAATTCAACGCTTTTATCAAATCTTTTTTATTTTACTTAACCCCTCAGGCTAATTTGTGCGCTTTTCTGAAAAACTCGTGTAGGTCTCATAGAAATCGCTGGCTCTCCTTTACTATCATGCTTAAAAATATGATCTTAACGGTGTTAGAAAGAGAAAATACCAGGCTTTATATTGAAATCTAAAAGATAACCACAAATAATTAAAATGTACACCTTTATGAAAACAAAGATTTCGACTAATTATTTTACATGAAACGATAAAAAGTGAGTTGACTATACTTATGTTTATATTACATTTGTCCAACAAAATATGCAAGCTTTTGTGTTATTAGTAATTTTAGTTAGAAAAAAACGTAAAGTGAGCCATTTTTAAAACTTGTTTAAGTTTGCAAAAAACAATTTATTTCGAATTATAAAATTTGAAAGCGTATTTCGTCACCATTCAAAACAGTTTTTATTTTTCGGATTCGTCCAAAACATTCAATTTATTTGGATTTTATTGCAAGGCGGAAATATTTTGAACTTAGACCTTGTTCCTTAATTAAAAGAAACCACTTTCTCTCAACCATTCTGAATTGAAACAAAAAAACAAATAGTTTTACCTGTGTTTATCCTCCAGATTTGGATAACACAGAGTTTTATGTACCTTTCTCTCTCCAATCTTCTTGCCCTCTTCACTTCCTTCATCCTAACAAAGTTCCCCAAATTTTGGGAGCCATTGTTTACTGGAACTGGACTCTAGGGACTCTGGTGCTGTGTCTCACAAAAACAAAATAAAACACGCCTCAAAAAAACAACATTGCAATCGAACATGATTTAATTTCGTGAAAAAAGTGAAATCCACGTCTCCAGGATATTGGGGTAGGGGTCGTAATCCCTCAGAAAACTATCGGCGAAAAGATTACATGCCTCACATCACGTTTCCCTCACTATCTTTTAGGGGAAACTTTCTCTACCACCTCCCAATACTCTCACTTCTTCTCCCGACTCCTCACACGCTATTTCCTCACCCCTTGATACTTCCTTCTTCCTTCCATCTAACTTCTTGCACCCTCTTGTCCCTCCGTATATCCGTTCAATATCGATTCTTTCTTTAATTGCATCTTGGAAGGTATGGGGGGTGGGAAAATATTTAAGGGTATTTTTCTTGCAACCCTCCTGCATACTGGAGTAATACTAATCCGTTTATGTATTTAGTGTTTACTAAAACTTATATTATTCATGTAAATAAACACGCGAAGTAATATAAATTTGTTTCATCGTGAGGGCCTCGCTTCGGTAAACCCACGTTTGTTTGCTGTTTTCGCTTATTATTGTTAAGTGGCGGACGCTACTTTTTTTAAGGTAATTGGATTGTTCTTCTTTTTAACCTACCTAACTTTTACCACTCTGACACATTTCCACCATTCTGTCATATTTTGTTTTACTATAAATGAATTCTCTCTGGATCTCGGAGGGGAAATTGTGGCAATGGGGGAAGTAGGCCTAAAATACCTATTGGGGGTGACGGCCGGCGTAGTGCAGCGGTAAGGCTCTTGACTCGCATTCCGAAGGTCGCGGGATCGAATTCCGGCGTGGCAAATACATTTTATTTGATTAATTTGTGTTATTTCACAATTTATTCAGTTAAAATAATATATAGTTTATTTGCGGCACGTTCCAGAGTGGGAGATACTACCAGTATCGCCCTGGTGTAAGACCACCGTTCAGAAATT
The DNA here is from genome assembly GCA_936435175.1 of Glyphotaelius pellucidus. NCBI lineage: Eukaryota > Metazoa > Arthropoda > Insecta > Trichoptera > Limnephilidae > Glyphotaelius > Glyphotaelius pellucidus. Next base: position 13,314,543 of record OW386560.1, read on the forward strand.
GAAACGTTGCTTGAAATGGCTTTAGCCGTGTTTGGTGACCAGATCTGAGCAGCCAGGTACTTCCCACCTTCCTCTCTCCCCATCTCCTCCCCCTCCTTACTACCTTCAGCCTCACAACATACCCCAATTGGGGATGCCATAGTCTCACTGGCTCCAGACGGGAGCAGTTGGGACTCTTGTGCGGTACTCATATAAAAAAAAAAAAACAATAGCTGCGTATATTTCGAATGACAACCCACGTGACAGAATTAACGTACGATATAAAAATTGTAGGAGACAAGTTTTTGAGATTTTTAAAAGTATTCTATTAAACATAATTAAAAATAATATTCGCTGCTTCTTGATAGGTTATACCTTTTGGAGTTTAAAAATAGTTTTTTATTTTATGTCGTCATATTTTTTTGTATCATTATAGAATATACGCAAGTCGAGGTGGCAGAAGACAACTGTGATTTGTATGAAATACACTTCTATCACGTGGAGTTTTTTTTTTTTAAAGTAAGACAAACATTCCCGGGTTACGAATAACCCGAAAATATTTGAAAACCTCCTACTGCCACCACATTAAGCCGTAAATGTGGCTTGAGTTGTGATGGAGGACTTAGCCAGCCGAGGAATCGAACACGGAACGCCCGGGTGGGACCCAAACGCGATGCTCACTCAACCAATGACCGGTCTAATGTTACAACTCTAACGTATTTTTACAAAATTATATATTTACAAAAATATAAAAAGATTTTTTTTAAAACGCACACAGTTGTTACGTCTTTAATACATTAGATTTTAAAGTAATTATAAAATAATAATATTGGTAATTCTATTAAATTTTTCTCCACTAACTGGTGGAGACAACTTTATGTAGGTTAAAAAGAAGAACGACTTAGTCAACAAATATGAAAATGAAGAAATCAACCAACATGAAAATGTGCAAATTATGTAAAACTACTTACGGTCAGTCTCGGAACAGAAATCCCTATTATGAAGACTTTGAATAAAATACTCTACTTTGTTTGGATAATGTAACATATTTGAATAATCGTTATAAAAAATATAACTTAAGTCGTCTTTGGTGACCAGATTTGAAAATCCAGGCGCTTTCCAACATTTTTCTTCCACATTTCCTTTCCTTCTCTTCTCCGTTAAGCCGTCGCTACCCGAATTTCTACCGATTTCTTGCTTAATTTTCACGCCTGTCTCTATTATTTAACAAGTTGTATGAAAAAATTCAGTGTTTCTTTGAATGTAGTTTTAGACAACCCCCACGAGATTTTTGCTGTATTCTAAAAGAGTCGTATTTTATTAAACATTTTCACAATTTCTGCTTCATTTTTATCGTTTTGATCGACATTCGTAATTACATATCTCTTCATCTTCTTCTTTTCGAGCGAGGAAACGGCGCCTTAATCCTCATAACATGAAGAAATGTCGTGGTGCCACTGGCTCCCAAATGTTGGGAGCAATTGGTACAGTAAAATTTCAATCTTATTCTTCGTGTGCCCCATCAGGTCCCCCCGACGTTGGCGATCACTCTGGAAAATGTCTTTCTATCTTGTGCTGCCCGGAATAGCTTCTCCGCACTTCTAATGCCCGTCCACTCTCATATATTTCGCAGCCAAGACATTTGTCTCCTCCCAGGCCCTCGGCGACCCTCTATTTTTCCTTTCAATATTAATTGGAGCAAGTGATACTTTTCCCCTCGAAGAATGTGACCCAGATATGAAATTTTCCTGACTTTTATTAATGTGAGCAGTTCTCTATCTGCTCTAGCCCGCCTGAGAGTTTCTATGTTGGTGATCATGTCGGTCCATGGAACCAAAGTTAGTTTTATTTAAGATTTTCTATTATTTTTTTTCATTGGCTTCTTCCTTTATTTCCCATTTGATCCATTGTTGGCTACCTCCCCGCATTGTATTAATTAGTTCGCAGCAAAACCTGTAATATTAATAATTAATTTCCTTTATTAATGATGATTGACGACATGTTCCACAAAGCAGCGAACTGAACGATCCGGCAAAGCACGGCTTCCATTGTTTATGCCGGCGTTTCGATTAATACTCGCGTCTCGTTAACAAAGCCAGTCTATTAATCGCGAGCCTCCTTACAAGGTGGATACACAACCTTTTTGAATGCAGAGGAGTTTGTTCATCTTCCAGAAGGAAAACGTTTTTAATCTTACCTAGCGAATTTTGCACTAAATGCCATTTTTTTTACATGAGCTCCACACAGGGGGCCCTGAGGAAAACAATTTCCCTCAGGGCCTATGTCATATTTGGGGATGCTGTGGGGAGGGTTTTTTTTTAAGGAAAGGAAGGGGAGGAGAGTTCTGGGAAGGAAAAGGGTTTAAGGGGTGGGTAGGAATCCGGGGTTCAGTGTGTCCTGGTCATCCGCCTAGACGAACCTCACCCCATGAACCCGGGCACCCCTGCTAAATCACCAAACGTACCGAACCATTTGCGGTGACCTATGGCAGAAGTGTTGGTTATCCAATAAAGGTTCCCGGGGCGGCGGTACCCATTCCCGCCTCCCAAATTGAATGAATGCATATAATCGTATAATGAATGCATATAGTCCTGAAATAATCCTGTAATTCGAGATTAGTTCAGTTAACTAAACATAGCTAAAGCCATTTTGATGGTGCTCAAGTCTTTCACCAGGGCATCAAGTTGATAATTGACATTTTGTAGAAATATACATTCAAAACAATTAAATCTGCATGTATGACGCAAACACTCATGAATTATGAGCTCTGGCGTCATGATATTTTCATTTTTCATTTGAACAATTGGACATCTTTTGATGAAATTCTGACGAACATCCTTCGTATCCCGAGAGCACGTGTTCCAAGTTTTAACAAATCAGTGCCCCTTGGTGTACCGGTCGCACCGGGACAGGAGTGCTCCTGGCTGAAGTGGTACATTCGTATCGTAACGAGCGATATATATATATCGTTTTTTCCATATTTTCGATACATCGTTCAATGAAGATGAAATGCTTCTAAAACTACTTTTAACCCGTGTGAAGCCGGGCAGTTACTTTTGATCCAAACGTATTTTGTAACTTTAAACAGTGTAGCGCCCTCACTGTGATAGTTCACGAAAATAGGCATATAATAATTAGCTAACCTAACCTAATCTAAAAGTTAAAACCTCGACCCTGATCCACCAAAAGGTTTATTCATAATGATCTTAAAAAAAATAATAATGCCCCCCCCCTTCCGAATTTCTATCTATTTATAAAATATTTCTCTTGAAAACGTTAAGTTTTTAAGTTTCTTAAAAAATATGTGTTATTTGTCAGTACTTGGCTAATTTATATAACGCCGTTTTCGTGAAAAATCACCTCAAGGGCGCTAAGATAATATCTAAACATTTGTAGAGCTGAAATGGTAATTTTATTAAATTTTATGAAAGTTATTAAAAACAAGTTTAACTTTGTGTTATATTTGTAACATGTTATATCACAGGTAAGAAAAAATCACAGTATATCTTTGTGACTTTGTCGAGGCATTTGTCGAGAGATTTTTGCTCTACTTTTAAACGAGTCGTGTTTTATTAAATACCATCCGGTACCCGGCATACCTTTCAATTCTATTCAAAGAAATAAATTGTTTCTCCCTGCATGTTCATTTCCATGCGTCCCCGTTTCCTTCCCGCGTCCCCTTCCCCTCTAGCGTTCCCCTTCCACCTTCCTCGCCTTCCCTCTCCCTCGTCACCCTTCCCGCAAACTCCACCTCCATAGTTACCCTCCCCCTCCTGCCTTCCCTCCCTGCCACTAAAATAGATGAAACACACCTCTTCAAATCACTCGCGCACCACCCTTAGTATTTTTTTATACAAATCTCATAACGCCAGAGCTTACCGTTGTATATAGAAACATTCTTCTGCTAAAATGCAATATTCTGTAAAAAAATTGAGTCAATCCATCGATTACTTTCCGAGATTTGCGGACACAAACAAACGGAACCTAAATTTTTATGTATTCCACAATTTTCACAATTTATGTTTAATTATTTTCGTTTCTAATAGTAGCGCGATCCCTCTAATATTCGTATTTACATATCTCCCTATCAAACCATCTTCTTCTTTTTGAATTCTTACTACGGAGCCTTAATCTACAGGTAGTTGGCTCACCCGTAGTAAACACTAAACCCTAAGTACGTCGTGACACTTTAAAAAAGGGTAGCGCAATTTGTATAATTTCCTAGGAGACCATCTTGTCTTGTAACTTGTGATGTCAACAGGTTGCCGATCTCTCCTCGCAGTTTCTGTTCCCCCGATACAAATGGGCAGCCATTAGAGCGGCGGACCAGGCTATCCATCTCCAGTCACCGACCGCCGGTCGGGTTAAGCGAATGAGTCTCATATTGTTAATTGATTCTACATTGTCTGGAACAATGGCGCTGCTAGTTGAGAGTGCGGCACCCGGAATCGCACGTGGAAATTACAAACGTTTTGATGACTTTGACTTTTCTAATTCTCAACCATTTCTTCAGCTAATGTACACCCAACCTTCTTCTACCCTATCTCATTCCTTTCCAATTTGTTTCAGCCTCACAACATTGTTCCACTGATTCCGTACATTGGGCACGATTATTTGTAGGACCGAAACTATTTAACCTCCGTGTATGACGCAAAAACTATTGAATAATGAGCTCCGGCGTCATGAAATTAAAAAAAATTTCATTTGAAAATTGGAGATCAACAATCAAGTAAAAAAGATTCTTGCCACTACTAGGTTAATGTATAATGAAATTATATTTTTAAAATCGTAAAAAATGCGTCGAACTTTTAATCTATATGCATATGCTATAACTTCAACAGTTTGGTGTTCCAACGTAAATCGGTCCCATTTTTGTGTTTTACATAGTGGGTACAAAATATTATTTTTATTTTTTAGGAATATTATTTTTATTTTTTTAGTAACTTTGTTTTTTGACATATAACACATTGAAATAACACAATAACTTTGTTTGTAACCATGATTTATTTAATTTTTCTACTACCGACCGGTTTCGCTTAACACAAGCATCTTCAGGGTATAAAAATTAAACCGATCAAAAATATACATTGTGTTAGCCTATTTAAATGTAGAAAAGGACAAAACATAATACAAGGAAAGAGTGAGAGAGTAAAATCAACATGTTATGTACATAGTGATGTCCTTTTCTATAAGTATTTTTATACCCTGAAGATGCTTGTGTTAAGCGAAACCGGTCGGTAGTAGATAAATTAAATAAAGATAGTATCGTTGTTATATCACAAAAATGTCTCTAAAATCATGAATAATCAAATTCTAATGACCGTTTATAATTTAAAACCCAAATAAATTAAAATAATTCACAGCCAGTAGTAACTAGATATTTGCTATACCTTTAGATTAAAATATATATATATATATATATACCCGAACAAATTACCTATATATATATATATATATATATATATATAGGTAATTTGTTCGGGTATCTTGGCCTCAAATTCAATATCAAGCTGTATATGAAATAGGTCACACTGTCGTTCCTCTTATTTAATTTAAGAATTCAGGAATTTACTTGTAAACTACTGAGAAATATTCCATAAACATGTAATTCAACAAAATTATTCAATTTTGCCTCGAGCAAAATCATTACCATCTTTTCTTTCTTCCTTTTATGGCGTTCGAGATATAATTTCAAATTTCGAACGGGTCTCAATTTTTTCTTGGTATTTAGTGTCACATCTATCATTGAAAGGATTAAAGACCAGATATTATTGCGCCGCAGGCGAATTTCGGAGATAAATTATTAGATATGATTTGAGTTGTTATTGTGTAGGCTTAAAGAGCAACATTCCACGAATAATCTCTGGATTTTGACAGGTTGGTAGGCTTTTTTATACTTGAAGATGATTAAAATGATTCATTCTTATAAAATGTGTTCTATTTACTGTCATGAGTCCGGTAGGAGTAGGCAGAAAATACACACTCATTATCTGAAAATGAAAACTTGGATTTTGAGTTTTAGAATATGGCCATTCTATGAAGCAGAACAAAATCTGTTAATTTGAAGGCTAAACAGCAAAAACTAGGATGCGGTGTGCTATGGCGTCAATTTGCACAGTTTTTCCCACCCTTTTTTGTGCCCTTGGAACAATAAGGTTCCATCTGCCATTTGTAAGAAACTGAGATGTTGAGGTTCAAAGTTTAAATCCCGAATAAAAAAATAAAAGCTTAAATTTACGAGCAAGTGAAGTACATATTGTAATTGATTTTTCTTTGTTTAAAAAGAACACGTGACACGTGAAACGCCAAAAAATACGTTAATAAACAGATAGAACTTTGTTGCTTTGAAAATCAGCTAAACTCAGAGCATCGGCATCAGAGCAAATGTGATTATTTTTATTGCTTTTTTTAAGATATGTTTTTAGATTTTCACGGCTAAAAATATTTTAGTTATTTGTTTTTGGGGTGTTATGCCGTTTTGCGCCACCTCCTTCTTTAGCCAACGTTTCAGACAGCGTTACAGTGTCCATCATCACATACACATCTGCCCTGATGATTGACATTGTAACGCCGTCCGAAACGTTGGCTAAAGAAGGAGGTAGTGCAACACGGCATAACACCCCAAAAACAAATAACGAAAATGCTTTGTTTTGTTAAAATCCATAATTATTGCATCCAATTTTCTTAAACGTAAAGTTAAAAATTAAAAAACGTTTTGTAAAAATGTTTTCATAAATGTTATTTTTTATATATTTTTCAGTTTCACGCAATTGACAGATCTCGATGTACAACGCAAATGAGACCATGTTTCCCCAAAACAAATTTATCTATGAGAAATACAATTGAGTTACCCGTTAAAAATAAAAACTTGTTCTGTGCATTGGCTGTAAAAGGGTGTTTTTTTCGAAATTATTTTCAAGCAAACGATGAACATAATTTTTAAAAATTAAAACTCATAATCAATACATACATGTAGAAGACTTTACACATATTTTGTACACGAATCTAAAATGTGGTTTGCGGTGTACGCCGCTTTCAACAGGACACTCCAACGAAATTGCTGCTCGATGGTTGTCGGCGATTAAGCCGTACGGTTCATCAGAAAAATAAAATAAAATATATTTAGAAACAAGACATATAGGTTTATGGCACCACTTAGGGAAATCTTGACACGAATTTTTATTTCTGGTTTTAATGGAAAAATTTTATCGTTCATAAAAAAAATTGAACAGGGCCCTTCATAAAATAATCCCTAAGTGGTGCCATAGAAAGTTGTTGCATGATTTTCGAACTTACATAGATGCTTGACATATAAAAAAAAAAAAAAAACTGTTTTTCTGAATTTTTTTCAGACTGAACCTTGCTGTTTCGGGAGCAAACATGTTTTTCGAATTCAATTTTTCGGAATCAATTATTCGAAATCAATTGTTCGAATTTCAGTTTTTCGAAAGACTAATTTTTCGGACAGCAACTGGCCGAAATTTTGAATTTGTTAATCAACCTTTAAAATATATATTTCACTTGTTTATGACTAACAAGATACTGTCAGACGTACCAGTTATAGGTTAGGTTAGGTTGTACGCACTGTATACATACTTTCTAAAAACTAGTGTTTCGGTCAATTGATGTTCGAAAAATTGCATTTCGAACAATTGAATTCGAAAAATTGATTTCGAAAAATTGCAATGCGGTCAATTTACCTAGACCCGTTATTCCAAGAGTACGTTATGTCTTATGCCTTATTTTGCAAAATTTTGAATGTTGTTAGTTATTTTATTATTTTAAAAAGTTGAATTTTCCAAGATGGCGGTGAGATAAAAGTTTGGGAAACACTCTTTAAGATCTGTTTGTACTCAGCTCAAAATTAATTACACCTTAATTATAACATAAAAAATTTCACTGGTAATGAACTTGCCCTGTTAAATATTTTATGCCCAGTTTTCTTAATTAACGCTTTAAATAAGCCATTTTCTTTTCGCATCCTGGCAACATTCCGAAACGACTGAATTTTAAGCACAATTTCGTCGAAATAGCTTTTTAATCTGATACAGCTTAATTTCATTAAATTATTATTAACGGTGGGTAACAATATTTTATAGTTTGAAATGTTAAATTAGAGAGGAAAAAATAAAAGTATGCAGGCACGAAGAAAATAGCACAAATCCATACTAAATATTTACTACATCTTTTAATTTAAAATATATATAAGTATGGATGGGTATTTTGGCCTTAAATCCAAATTTAAGATTTATATGAAAACAGCCGTTAATCCAAGTTATTATTATTTTTAACTAGTGATTTCCCGGCATGCATTGCAATGCCACTTAATAAAGAAATTGTTTCTCCCTGCGTGTCCTTTCCCATTCGTCCCCTTGCCCTCACGCGTTCCCCCTCCACCTTCCCCGCCTTCCCTCTCACCTCTCCCGCTCTCCCGTCCCGCCAACCCCCTTCCCGCGTTCCATATATTCAGTCCCAGTACATTCAGTTTTCAAACAGCTCGCGTGCCACCTATACAACAAAACTTGAATAATGATTAAAATAATCAATGGTTTGCAAAATGTCATTCACAAATTGTGACATTTTTGACAGTTTCGCAAGAGTTTTTGTAATGGTTAAAAAAAAATTCAGATGTATTGTAATGTGGTTGTAATAATCCAGAAACCTTCGCGGGGGTAGATATAAGGTATTTTGAAAGTTTCAAACATTTCCTATGCAATATAGCAAAACATAGACAACTTTTTTTTTTCTTCTTTTTTTTTACATGAGCTCCACATAGGAAGCCCTGAGGAAAAAAATTTTCCTCAGGGCCTATGTCATCTTTGGGATGCTGTGTGGAGGGTTTTTTAAGGAAAGGAAGGGAAAGAGATTTCTGGGAAGGAAAAAGGTTTAAGGGGTGGGTAGGAATCTGGGGTTCAGTGTGTCCTGGTCATCCGCCTCCAAGACCTAGACAAACTTCACCCCATGAATCCGGGCACCCCTGCTAAATCACCAAACGCAGCGAACCAATTATATAAATATTTTAAAATAAACATATTTCGATTTTTATATATTTATAGATTAAGTTTCTATTAATCTAGCGGGTTAGAGGGCTATGAGACTTTGACTATTATATGGTTAAAATAATCAAGAAGTACTTACAATGGTTCTCTATTCTCAATGTTTCTCCATTTAAGTTATTACCCAATTAACCAATTTGAATAATTTTATGCAAAACACATTTAAACGTTCACACAGCTCGTAAATCGTGTAGAAATTACCTCCATACTGGAGGCCAAAGTTATTCTTTCTATAGCCATATATTTCTCTCGTTACACGTATCATAATAACGATCTGTCGCTCCTTTCTAGGCCGTTTTACGTTATGACACGTAAATAGTTAATAATTCATGATCATAATGCTGGTATTACGATAATTGATCAAAGCACTAGTAGAATTTTGAGACACTCAATTAAATTTTTGAGGCGCCACAGATAATAATAATATATCTTTATTGAAAGAAATTTGCTACTATAACTAAAAATACACGTTAGCTCCTCAGGCTAATTTGTTTGCTCTTCGGAACAACTCATATAGGTCTCATAGAAATCGTTGTGTCTCCTTTACTTATTTATCATATCACCTACACTAATAAATATACTACCATCGATGACCGGACAACTCAGAATGAAATCAACTCGGAACTTCCTTTGAATATTCATTAAGAAAAAAAAAATATATAAAAAATTAATTAAGGTGTGATAAGGTTTTAAAGGCAAAAAAGGTACATTTTCATGATTTTTTTCGGTGATATAAACAATGTTGGTTTATTTAACATATATACACGTCATAGTATGACGTCTGAAAAAATCTTTGAAAATTTTTTAAATTAAAAATATCAATAAGTCCGTGAGAGCGAATCTCCGGAAGCGCCTCGAAAAAAAGTTGTTATGCGGTGAACATCATCACTCGTTACCGGATCATCTGAAACAAAAAAGTCGAAATGCGTTTAAAAGCTGATATGTTTTCCTAGGTAGTGATGAAGCGTTTTTTTTCTATTTTTTTTTTGTTTTGCAGCATGTTGAAGTCAATTTTTGCTAAATTTTCAGTGAATTTGTTATTATAAAATGAAAAAAAAATGGTAAAAAAACTCTTCGTCACTACCTGTTGATTTATGTACAAAATTGAAAATTAAATTGTGTAAAATTTCAAAAGGATCGGTCAAGTAGATTTTGAGTTATGATGTTCACGAACTTTATTAGTTTGCGAGAAAATCGATTTTTATATTTGCAATATCCTTGAATCCAGCAAGAGGGCCGGTCGCTTTAATCGCTGTATCTTCGTTAGTTTTGCTCCGATTTATTTGAAATTTTGACACAATACTCTCGACATGTTGTACATTTAGAAAAAAAACATAAAACATGAGTTTTAAAACCTTACCCCCCCCCCTTTAATAGGTTACGTTAAGTTAGGTTATGGGCTATTTTTCGATTATTTTTTTCGTAGTTTTTAATGACTTTTCAAAGAGGTTGACTTGATTCTAGTTGACACGTAACCTACATCAACGAGTCTTTTCTACAATATTTGCAACACGGTTCAAGTATTCTAGGAAAGCTTATGAAATTAGTTACAAAATTAGTTTGATTGATTTTACTGCACGTAAATCAAATCATTAGTTTTATTTTTTTAACAGTTTCAAGCGTAGGTACTAACTAAGCATCGTACGGCTTTGTCTCAACAAGTGCATTAATAAAGCTGATTTACCGGCACAATTAAAGTTTAATGGGTCGTCATTAACCTTTTCGTCCCGGAACGAAAAAAATCACACATGACCCGAAGGGGGGTCACTCGGGGACCCCAATTTGTTTTGCTTATTAAAGGGTGTTAATAACATATTTTTTTGTAAATTGTTATGATAATAATTAGAGGGAAGTATATTCATCGTATTTCAGTAGTCATTTTAAAAATCGTTTGATAAATAAAGTCATAATTAATATTCTAATGAATTTAGACCATAGCGTGTATTTTTCCATAGAAAACAGAGAAGGCGGGCCGATGGCCAACACAACACCTTGTTTCCGAATCTCGACTGGCGATTGGCGTTCACCGGAAACGACTCAGACCGAATGATCTTTGACCGGCAAGCGAACATTATAGCATTGTAAAAAGAGCAAACGAGATGCGCAGTGTAAACGAACGCGATCTAGTCCTTTCCACTAACAACTTAGAAATTACTTGCTATTGCTTAGAATTATCCCGATACATTCAGCAGATAGGGACGGGGTACGCCCGAACAGAGGGGAAGGGGGGGGGGGGGGTGGCACAGATTATTCGCCGGAATTTGTTATAAACTATTTAATTTTAAGAAAAGTAGTAATGCGATATTAATTTTTTTAATGCAGATCGATAACCAAATATTTTTTCTAAGATTACCTAAATTATTGAGTATGTGGTTTAAAAAACAACTTAGATACAGCGTAAAACTCTCGTTAGTGTAAGTGCGTTCCCCTGGTCCGGTACGGAAGTGTTAACAGCTAAACACGGCCTGTTCTATTATCTCCGTGAACGTCTTTTATAGCCGGCGCTCTGAGCTTTTTATTCCGACGGAGGCCTCGTAAATAACACGGGAATTCTTTCCAAGGCGTGGGTTGATCGTAGTAACTTTACTGTAAGAACACTTGTTCATTATAATGATAAAATAACAATAAAATATAAAAACAAATAATAGCAACATATATATATAAAAAAAAAATTGCTAGGTGTTTTTCTTTATTTTAACCTCTCTAACTTTCTTAAATTAGCATTAGGTAAAGCTAAGAAATTAATAGTTTTTTAAAGTTTAAGTTTTTAGTTATTTCAATCATTTTGTGTTTATTATTTTAACTTTATGAGTAAAACCTCAAACTGTAATATTTAATTAAATGAAGACATTATGAGCGAAACTCAATCGTAAATCTGGAAACAGAAAAATCAGAAAAAGATATTGGCACCTCTGGGACTCGAACCCAGGACCTCCCTACTTTACCTACCCAACCCGGAAAGTAGGGAGGTCCTGGGTTCGAGTCCCAGAGGTGCCAATATCTTTTTCTGATTTTTCTGTTTCCAGATTTTCGATTGAGTTTCGCTCATAGTGTCTTCATTTAATTAAATATTTTGTGTTTATTTTAACCCTTTGTTTTTTTGTATTGATAGCAGTAAACAACTCATAAAAAATGTTCTATCTTATTTTGTATTACATAAATGTATTTTGTTTTAAACAGTTTTACTTACCATGTACATTTGTTACTTAAATTATTATTTTTCTGCTACCGCTTTCGACACAGACAGAACAGTTAACCCGGTCAAGGTACATCATTTCTCAAAAATCATTTTGACATAAAACGATTACTGAAAATTTGTATGAAAAAATTTTATATTGCAATTTTTGCAATTTAATGCAAAAAAATTGTATATTTTCGTGTTATAAAATTATACGTCTGTCGAAATAAATGTTTTTATTAAGTGGTAAAAAATTAGAAAGAAAACTATCATTAAGTGATTTCAAATTATATGTCAGTATTTCATCTGCTTTCAAGAACAATATTTAATTTTAGTTAAAAAATATCAATAAGTTAAAATATTCGAATCTCTTTGAAATTGAATACTAAACGGGAATATTTGTAAATGACAGACTAAGCGAAGCGTTTCAGTATTTTTATGATAATTTTAAAAATAGTTTTTTTTTGCATTATAAAGCTCCGTTGCGGTAATGCTTTTTATGAAAAACTATTTTTTGAAGTTGTCTTATAAAGAAACTAGCTTTTCCCCGCGGCTTCGCTCGCATGGTATTACGGGAAATTACTGTAGCGCTTGCACTTATCAATTATCTCCCCCCCCCACCCCACCCCCATCCCCTCCCGCATTCCATATATTCATTCCCTTACATTCAGTTTTCAAACATCTCGCCTACCACCTAAATTTCATAATGCTATAGCTCAAAGAAAAAAATAATTACTTATCCAATTTTGTTCATTCGTTCGGAATTCATGCGCTTACAAACATTTCGGATGTTTATTTTTATTTAAATATTTGGAAGTTCGTTAATATAATAAAAAAATACTCTGTTTATCATTCAGTCTTTATAATCGTTACGAATTATATTTTTAATACAGGAACTCAAATCTGACATTTATTCCAAGCTTGTCCAAAAAAAAAAACGAATTCTAATATTTAAATTTTCTGCAGTAGTAGCTGACCAGTAGACTGAGTGCCTACCAGCATAGAGCCCAAAAATATATCAACATTGTTTCCATGGAAAAGATTTTTTTCTGACGTTAGCAAAAACTCGCTTTTGTTAGCGACAGAAAACGTATAACAAATATAATAAATTAATATTTATAATTTCATAACGCCAGAGCTTACCATCATGTGCAACCTGTAGTCTGCGCATATAATTTAGCTTTATATTGGTGAAAGAATTATTAAAGTCTTTATATTGTGTTATGCGTGAAAAAGTCATAAACAAACTCGAGCAGTTTCGCATTTATAATATTAGTATGGATACTATCTTATAAAATAGATAAAAATTATTTTGGAGATGTTTGTGTTTGAAATAAGCATTGACATTTCTAAATACTCAAATTTTAATTCAAACATGAAAATGTCAACAAAAAACGTATCGAACATTTTGTGTCAAAACGACTATAATTTTGAGAGAATTCTATATTTTGATAACACATTCTTTTGTGCAGGGAGTTAGTAAGAAAATTGTAATTACGCATTTAATGTCGTTTATACAATAAAAAATATAAATAGTGTTTTAACTGCCAAACGTCAATGAAAAAATCCCGCCGTTTGATAATCGTACATTTTGACATTTTTTAAATTTTAGCAATGGAATAAAGTATAAATATTTGAGACAAGCTAAGAAAAATGATTACTTGTTTTTATTAAAACACAGATATCTTTGTACACATCACTTTTATTTAATATACACTCAACATGTTTCGTGAGCGATGCTCACATCTTCAGGAGTTAAAGTATACTGAAGTTGACTTTAACTCCTGAAGATGTGAGCATCGCTCACGAAACATGTTGAGTGTATATTTATTTATTTATTTATTTATATACGCCTATTTAGGCTTTTACATATATATATATATATATATAACAATATTTATGAATTATACTTATAAATAGTGCAGGAAATAACTATTTAAGACAATTGCACAAAAATAATTATAAAGTAACAACATTATTGAATTAGATCCACACAGTATGTAGGTACCAAATATTTAGAAAAAATATTTAAAATATAAAAATCCAAAATAGCTTTTTTCTTTATGCAGACAAAATACAAATAAATAGCTTTATCAAGGTATTCCCATACTTGATAAAAAAAACTTCAATAAAGTATGCTTATATATTGAAATTGATGTACTAAATATATCAACAACATCGGAGGATTTGTTTCCTAGCTGTTGGATTTAATAAAAGTGATTTGTACAAAGATATCTGTGTTTTAATAAAAATAGAATAATGCCATCACAAAGTAAAACTCTTAATGAAGAAGTTTTCTTGGAAAAAAAATGATTATTTATCTTCCCTATGACGAAAAAAATCACATATCTCCCATACATATTGTGGAAAAAAGATAAAATTTCTTAAATAATTTATGGACGCTCTGGTCAGACCTGTCCTTCAGAGGCACTAATGGAATATGATGTTTGTGGCTAGTAATGTCCTTCCGAGGCTTCAGGGGTTACGCAGGTCTCTCAACGCCCCTTCAAGCTTATTATAATAAAGTAACTTTGGTGGTCAACTGTAATATTCCACCCTGCTGCTTGTTCTGTCAAACGGGACCATCCAACCAGCCGTTTTAATAAATTTAATATTTTATTGCTTTCAGACAATTACTGGTGTTGCTCGTGGTTGCACCTCACTCAACAGACACCGTATTTTATTGTGTGACTCCATAACATAAACTAGTCTTACGAGCTTCCTCGTAAGACCTATTGCATCCACCGAATAATAAATTAAGTTCTGAAATATAATGTACGATAAGTAAGTGTCCTTCTGTCACCTAAATTATAAATTATAAATTTAATTAATGGTTCATCAATGCTTCCCTTCATCACTGTTAGGTCTTCCCCACTTGCAGAAAACAGAACAGCGACAATTCCTCCTTGACAAACGGCATATATAATATACTTAACAGAAGTAGTTGCTTGCAAATGGCAGCGGAAGAATCATCTAAAAGTTAGGCAATAACTCACGGCGCGCGACATCTAATGTCATAAGTTGTTCGCGAACAAGGAGGGATAGATGTGTCGGGAACACCCGGCGAATGTCTATTATTCATACAACTTGGAATGCGTTTTACCCATGTGAGTATAGGGTGGTCATACTTACTGTAACTAATTAATTATTATTGGGTATTATATAAAGAACACTAAATGCGAAGCAGAGTTAATGGTGCATTTAGATATAACGAACGTTTAAAGCTAAGATGCTTATTTATATCCTTTCGAAGGAATGGAATCCACAACTTTTTTTTTAAAATTGTTAACCTACTCGTATATATATTTATTTATCGATGTTATTGAATAGCTATTTTAGCACCTTCTTTGAACTAAGTTAAAAATATATATGATTTGAGATTTTCTCGGCCAAAAAAGTATTATCGTGATTTATTTTTGGGTTATTATGCGTTGTTGCGCTGCCTACTTATTTAGCCAATGTTTCGGGCAGCATTACATCATTACATCATTAGGGCAGAAGTGCAATCATCTTTGCATTACACATCTGTCTTTGATGGTCACTATAATCCATACTTCCATACTAATATTATAAATGCGAAACTGCTCGAGTTTGTTTATGACCTTTTCACGCATAACACAATATAAAGACTTTAATAATTCTTTCACCAATATAAAGTTAAATTATATGCGCAGACTACAGGTTGTATATGATGGTAAGCTCTGGCGTTATGAAATTATAAATATTAATATGTTATATTTGTTATACGTTTTCTGTCGCTAACAAAACGCAGTTAAATTATATGCGCAGACTACAGGTTGTATATGATGGTAAGCTCTGGCGTTATGAAATTATAAATATTAATATGTTATATTTGTTATACGTTTTCTGTCGCTAACAAAAGCGAGTTTTTGCTAACGTCAGAAAAAAATCTTTTCCATGGAAACAATGTTGATATATTTTTGGGCTCTCCGCTGGTAGGCACTCAGTCAACTGGTCAGCTACTACTGCAGAAAATTTAAATATTAGAATTCGTTTTTTTGGACAAGCTTGGAATAAATGTCAGATTTGAGTTCCTGTATTAAAAATATAATTCGTAACGATTATAAAGACTGAATGATAAATAGAGTATTTTTTTATTATATTAACGAACTTCCAAATATTTAAATAAAAATTAACATCCGAAATGTTTGTAAGCGCATAAATTCCGAACGAATGAACAAAATTGGATAAGTAATTCTTTTTTTCTTTGAGCATTATGAAATTTAGGTGATAGGCGAGATGTTTGAAAACTGAATGTAAGGTAATGAATATATGGAATGCGGGAGGGGATGGGGGTGGGGTGGGGGGGAGATAATTGATAAGTGCAAGCGCTACAGTAATTTCCCGTAATACCATGCGAGCGAAGCCGCGGGGAAAAGCTAGTGTTGAATAAAGAAGGAGGTTGCGTAACACGGCATAACAATCCTAAAAAATCATGATAAGTTAAAAATACGTCAAAGAAATTTGTTTCATCCTAACTTCGCTACCAATTTTTGACCAAGAATCGGTATAATTATTATTTGAAATGTGTTTTGCTTTTGAAAAATTCTGACAAATTAATAAAATGCAGTCTTGTCTGTTAAATTATTTTTCAACATTAAAGCGGATTTTTTAAAGCCTCTTAGCACACGATAGAAAAACGAGCTGAAAAAAGATCTAAATATTAAATAGGAAGGGTTGTGCAAATTTCATGATGCCAGAACCCATCGTTCGTTAGTCATATAATGGAACACAAAAAACAGATTTACTAAGTCATTTTTAATTGAAAAACTTACATTTTATTGCATAAAACCGAATGTCTACTCTGCTGCTTCGCTTTAAAATCCAGACGCCAACATCAAAATTGACAATTTTAGCAGTCGCGTCTTCACCGAAGAACATCTGCTCGTAATCGACCTTTAACGTCGGCCATATTTACCTCTAAAGTCTGACTTAAAGCCTTGTTTTGGGCCTCGAATGTACAATGTAAATGTCTTAAAGTTCCCCGGTACGAAGCTGTCCTCCGCCAAGGTAACGGCACATTACGTCACAGTTACGGCCAGTTTACGTTACGTTTACCGTGTTTTTACGGCGCTTTGTTGTCGCTACGCGGTACGTTTGTTTTTATCGAGATATCTGAAATAGAAATATGCTACGCCACCTCGCTACGACCCTTTGTGGCGCCTCGCGACGTCACCTACTTGTGGAGCTTGGTACTTGGGTGGTTTCTTGTGGCTTTAAAATTAAATTTAAGTTTTAATTATAGAAACAGTATGCAAAAAAATTGAATTAGAGACCAGCTGTTAAGACCAAGACGAATCGAACCATTTTTTTTTAATGATATCTGCCTTAGGTCACTCCAAGTAGTTCATTGGGTGTGGTGTGTTCAGGTCTTGGCGGCTGATGCGCCTTCTCACCAGCTTCTCGGTGGGCCGGATCGGGAGAGGTCGGTTTAGGGAGCTCCAGCTGCTCTTTCTCTTGCACCGCAGTGGCAGAAATGGATTCACACGTCCGTCACTCCTGGACATACATACCCCCAGATTCCTATTAACCATCATGTGGAGCTAATGTAAAAAAAAATTACTTGGCGCTGCAGCAACCAAATTTTTTTGAAGTGAACATTTCTTTAGCACCGTTGTGATTTGAAACTCGATGAAACGTAAATAGCGACACTAAAGAGAGACAAACACATATATCTGTAGAATTTAGTCTGCGAGAGAATGAGTTAGTATAATCGGTCTCCTCTTTGTGCGGTGCTTCGTAGCCTCCCCATTCTTGTCGACTTTAGATTTCTGAAGGTTTCACTTCTACCGCGTATAAATTGCATAACTCTGATTTTTTCTCTGTTTTCTAACTCAAATTGTTTGAATACTTATTATTTATTAATCTTTGGGAAATAAATGTTGACTTTGAATTTTAATTTTTTTTTGCATTGTTCCAAAAATTAAATATAAATCCTCTAACCGCGATGCAGGGCGATGGGTCGAGAGGTAAAAAGGCCTCCCTCAACCAGCCTCTCTCGATCCGGTGTGTCAGATGCATCCACCGTCAAGACCAGGACTAACCTCACCCCTGCTAAGTCACAAAAGTTATCCAATAAATATATTTTTTTTAATTAGATACTACTTTATCATTTTTCCAAAACTATTCGGGTGTATCATTCGATCATCCAATCGATTTACCATCTAAGTAATGGTTGAGAATTGATTCTACGTCCATATAAACTTTTTTCTTCAATATAATTAGAAACATAATTTGTCTTCTATGAACAAGAGGTATATCAGTCACCCTGTTAATACAAAAGCTTCTTAGTATCTTTCATTGTCCCTTATCCAAACTTCGGATCAACAAAACCTCGTGGTTAAGAAATATTTAGACTCTCTTCAGAAACTTGGTGAGTCTGTAAATCACGTAAAGCAACTGGTAAACTGTACTTGTATTACAAAGAAAACTGGCAGTTAATATTACGAGGTGGAAATAAGTGCAATGATTTTTAAATGACAAATTCTCCTTAAGGCCGCACTCTTGAAACGCACGGCGGTGAAAAAGAAGAAGATGGAGAGATATGTAATTACGAATGTTGGACAGAGCGCGCTAATATTTTAAGCCGTAGAATAGCAGCGAAAATTGTGAAAAAGCTTAATAAAACACGACTCGTTTAAAATAGAGCAAAAATCTCGTGGAACGTACGTATCGTAAGTATCATTTACAGAAACATTGTGAATTATTCACAAATATAACTTGTAAAATAAAAGAAATAGACTTGTTTTAAATAATTTTCGGAGCATACTTTGCGATTTTTTTCTATCGAGGGAATTTCATATAATTTGCGTTTCAGCGTGGAACGTATCTAGATATTATCTTAAAAAATAACATATATTTTTTTAAGAGCTTAAAAACTTCAAATGTTTAAGGGAGATATGTAAGAAATCGATCGAAATACGAATAGTAGACCCTTAATGGCTCCGGCGGAAAAGTCGCCATTTTAAAAAAATGTTGCTCCCTTTCAGGTTATCTTAAATTTTTCGTAAAATATTTTAGACATTTTTTCTACGATATAATTAAAGCTGCTGCAATTCTTACTTAAAATTAGGTGTGTCTCGTCTTTCAAATGATTAAAGTTAAACCAAGTCAGTGTGGTTGGGCATTTACACAATACACAGCTACACTTACCTACATACATTCTTATATACCTGCCATTTTTGCTTTCCCACGTCAGTCATTTATCGTCCCTCGCCGCATAAACATCTCTGCATACCGCTCATATACCGCTTACCGTATATCGCAAACCCAATCCCGTATACCGCGACTAATATAGTCATATAAGTGCACAATAAACCAATCCAGGATAGAAGCGCAGTACGTCCTTTTTTCCTTTCTTTGTGCATATTATCTACTTGTGCAGTGGGTCATTCACACACATAAAACACGCATCATTCATGGTCCTTCGACATACCCAAAACCGCACAAAAAACGCTTCACAGCGCTTTCTTGCTAAATCGAATCTAAGTCGTTAAGTTTTTGGTAAAAAAAGCATTATATTTATTTTATTTTATTATCTACTTATTATTCTATTGCGTACTACATAACTTGTTACACCATTATCACGCGTATTGGGACAGTACACTGTTGAAAATGCGTAAAGGTTAGCTCATATGGGCCTTTTTCGAAATTTCGAACGCGTGACGTAACTTAATGTAAAACACTGCCAATTGAATTGCAGTTAATTCAAATCTCCCAGTTGAACACGGACTTCAAGCTACGTCACGAATTTTTAGCCAATCACCGCTCTACCCATTAAAAACGCATTTTGTGCGAACTTTGGATAGAAAATAATTTCCTTCAGGGCCTATGTCATCTTTAGGGATACTTTGTGGAGGTTTTTTTTTAAGGAAATGAAGGGGAGGAGAGCTCTGGAAAGAAAATGGGTTTAAGGGGTAGATAGGAATCCAGGGTTCAGTGTGTCCTGGTCATCCGCCTCCAAGACCTAGACAAACCTCACCCCATGAACCCGGGCACCCCTGCTAACGTCACCAAACGTCGCGAACCACTTGGGGTGACCTCTGGCAGAGGTGTTGGTTATCCAACAAAGGTTCCCGGGGCGGCGGTACTCATTCCTGCCTCCCAAATTAAAAATACCTGTAGGTAGGTACTTAATCAAATGAATACATGATTTCAAACACTTCCAATCTGAAAAATTAACGTTAAATTCCTAACCAAAGTTCTAGAGTTCGTTGAATCGGAGTTTCAGATGAAGTCGCAAGCGAAGTTAATATTATATTAATTATTTTTTGATATTTATTTAAAATTAAATTTGATAGTTTTATTATCAAGTTCTGCGAGCATTTTAGTATGTATTTTTGATACAGCTGTTACGGTTTACAAGACCATTTTCAAACTGTGATTAAATCCACCGTTAGGCGACTTATTTATAAGATTTTAAATGTCAGTTTTCGAAGGTGTCTTCATACATTGATTTATTACCGGTTAAACCAATTTCTTGATACACTAATTGATAGTGTATTATGTGAGGTTCGAAATGTGTTTCCCCAACTCAAAAAAACAACAAAAAATAAAATAAAAATACAATAATAATGATTTAATTTGGTCCAGTTTGGAGTTCTATCGAGCCGAACCCTCTGATATGAAAATATCTGGAGTCGGTGAATTATTTTCCCACTTGGTCTCTGGTAGGTTGATATGTTGTTCTTGTATTGTTTTACATTTATTATACTTATACAGTGAATTGCATAGCGTGGATCTAGATGATCAGATGATGATGGCTAGATGATCATTTGTGGAAAAGTGTGTGGAAGGGTTAAGTTTTTCTTGTGGGGAAGATTTAACCCGGACATAAAGTTTAGTCAAAACAACATGATTTTCCATTGCCTTGTTTAAAGTAAGGCATTGTTTATTTTTCTCTTATCATATCAAGCATCAATGTAAAGGCTTTTTACGAGCATTAAAACAAAGTTGCTGTTTTTCTATATCATTTTTAAAATCACACGACAAAAGTGTTTACTTTTTCAGAAAACCACCAATATGTTTCCCCATTTACAGCATACAAAATAATAATACCAAATATGTTTTCTATATCGTTGATCTTCACCCAATAAAAACAAACTCTCGCAAACCTTCTGAAATTCGGTGCTTTCAACTTTCAGCAACATTTCAGGGTATTTCGGGGTATTTCAGGATATTTCAGCCCCTATTCAGTCCCCCTCCCTTCAACACGTGCGAACGAAATATAAATGCCTCTCCTTTGTCGCTTTACATTTTCCCGCCAAAATAATGTAAATTATGTTGTCATAATTCACGCAATGCACGAAGGTTGTATGAAGCTAATCATAAATCTAATTTGGAGCTGTTTACGGCTTTTTTTGCGGCCTGAAAATTTAAAGCGGTGCTTTTGAATATTTATGCGTTTCGAATTAATTTCAATTTCTTTATGAATTTTGAATAATATTCACACATATTTAATTAGGAATAATCATTATTATTATTTACCCGAGGGATCACTTTGAGTTCGGAATGCCTTATTATCAATTACTCAATTTCTAAGTTACAAGTGAATTCGTTAATTTGGAAACTTTGTAATCATGCAAAAAGATAACTGCCAAAAATGTGGGGGGATATTAAGTCGCTTTAGTTCTTCATTGTCCAAACGACCATTATAAAATTTTACAGAAAAAGGTTTTTTTTCATTATTTCAATAAAACATTACGATAGGTGTTTAAGATAAAATTATTTCCGTAAAGGTAGAGGTCACATTAGTTTAAATAATTTGTAGTTAAGTGATAAACTATAATTTTTTATAGGTATGTTTTTAGGTTTTCACGTCCAAAAAGTATTTTTGTTATGATTTTTGGGGTGTTATGCCGTGTCTCGCTACCTCCTTCTTTAGCCAACGGCTAAAGCCAACGACTCATCTGCCCTGATGATGGACACTGTAACGCTGTCCGAAAGGTTGGCTAAAGAAGGAGGTAGCGAAACACGGCATAACACCCCAAAAATCATAACAAAAATAATTTTTATAGTTTATTTTTATTTTTAAAGTGGAGATTGAACAAAAACTAAAATGGTCTGTTGGACAGTTAAGAACCAAGGCGACGATTAGATTAGGATAACACTGTAATTCTGAATTTGAAATATGAGGTTACAAAAATAACAAAAAAAATATTGGTCCCGATGGGCGAGTTGGTCAAGCCGCTGTGTCCCGGTAAGACTAGAGATTTATTTATTTATTTGTAAGAGACAGACAGCTTTTAAATTAAATATAGAAACATACATATAAAATTAAATTAAGTTAAGTCAAAAAGGTCTCCTATGTTAAAATTACTTGGAGATGGAGTTTTATTAGATCTAAATCCGGCGTTCGAGTTCCAGTACTGTTACCTTTTTATTTATCTGTGTCTTCTATTAACTAGGATTATCTTCTTCTTAATGGTATATATTACATTGATCGATATAACTTTCAAAAGATATAAAAAAGTAATTTCAATAAAAATTAAAGATTATTTTTGTTTTTCGGGATTCTGTTTTGATATAACAGATGGCCGTAAACTCCTTTTTATGTATTCAATGTTTTAATGGTTTGATCTAATGATCTGCAGGTCTTTTTTTTTCCAAAAATTTCAAAGTAATTACGACCATGGTATAGCATTATTGAATACGTTATGCTTGAACTTTTCCCATTTGTAAAAAAGTTTGGTGATTATTAATAAATTGGGTGTCGAGGACAATTATTACCGAGCTATTTCAACAAATACTTTTATTCAAGCAGTTACTTAGTTAAAGTATCGGAGAAAGTTGTAAAATAATGAACAGTTAACGGGGAGTACTCCATTGTATAGCTTACAAACATTACAAAAGCGGGTATTGAAAACTCTCTCTAGAAAAGTTAAAAAAAAACTCTGGTTAGAATTCCACATCTGTCCAATTCTCGCGATCTTCCTGCATCCAGATTTTCACGCGATCTTCCTGCATCCAGATTTTCACGCGATCTTTCTGCATCCAGATTTTCACGCGATCTTCCTGCATCCAGATTTTCACGCGATCTTCCTGCATCCAGATTTTCACGCGATGTTCCTGTATCCAGATTTTCACGCGATCTTTCTGCATCCAGATTTTCACGCGATCTTCCTGCATCCAGATTTTCACGCGATCTTCCTGCATCCAGATTTTCATGCTTTTGCTTTGTCCATGTTTGCAAGAATACTTATTTTGTTATTAACCCTTCAGGCTAATTTTTCGCTTTTAGCAACAACTCGAATAGGTCTCCTTCAAATCGTTTTCTGCCTTACTATAACAATTAGAAATATGTAAACACTGTTAGAAAGAGAAAACACCAAGCTTTATATTCAAATCTATAAGTTAACAAAATAAACCAAAGTTTCGATTTTCGTAAATGAATTGACAAAAAAGTGAGTTTGCTTAATAAAATGTATGTGGGTGTGTTTTTTTTTCCTTGTCAGTAATTTTAGTTAGAAAAAACGAAGATGAACAATTTTTAATGTTTGCATTAAAAAATATATATTTCAAAGTTATGCGTTTATTTCTAATTATATAATTTAAAACCGTATTTCAACACGGGGTGCTGTTCCTACCCACCACTTAAACCCTTTTCCTTTCCAAAACTCTCCTCTCCTCCTTTTCCTTGTAAAAAATACCCCATTCAGCATCCTCAAAGATGACATAGGCCCCAAGGGAAATTATTTTCCTCAGGGCCTCCTGTGTGGAGCTCATGTAAAAAAAAACACAGTTCAAAAATAGTTTTTAGTGGATGTGTTCAATAATATTACATTTATTTAAATTTTATTGCAAAGCAGAAATAATTTGACCTTCTGACAAAATAGGTCCTAGGTCTGAGAGGTAAATATTATGTACATGTCATTTCAGTAAGTCTTGCGTCCTCTTTTGTTTGTTTTAACCTCGATATTCACTAAATTACTATTTAACTGGGAAACATAATTCCTGAGCCTATAGTTATTTGATATTAAGTTATTTTTTAAGTAAAGTAAAAAAAAAAAATTGAGTATCCTACCAGTTGAAATGCAAAACTTGCTGGTTAGGTTTAGGTTATCATGTGGTTAACATTCAGTTTCGGTCAGTCTAGCAACATCATTACCCGGCTCAAGGCAAAGTAGCAGGTTCTTTTCCGTCCACTTCCGGTGTCCCTTGAAATACACAACCCCTGCGACCGCCGCTTCCGTCCCACACTTCCGGCGTGTTAGGATTTATGTGGACAGAGGGCGGGAATGTGTACTGCTTGTCTACCAGGTTCCTACCACTAGCAAGTCCATCCTGCAAGGAAATTATACGGGAACTACTCCCTTAGCCAGTTCAGGCTGTTTCAAAATGTTTCAGTTCATTTCAGGTTACTTTGGACTGTTTTAGTTTCGCACTCTCTGAAACGCCCGATGCATGAACATGGACAACTCGGAGTGGAAAAAAGTATATTTGCTGCAGGGGTTTATGGAAATCCTGCTTTTAGCATTCCAGTCGCTGTGCATTTTCAGAGATTTAAGCTCTTAAAACATGCAAACGAGCTTTGTTTTAATTCCACACCTAAACCCTTAATTTTCTGAGTGAATTCCTTGATATCTATGTACCTATTTTTCATCTGATGTTTATAGTTTTTCACGGCCAAAAGCATTTTCGTTATTTGTTTTTGGGGTGTTATGCCGTGTTGCGCTACCTCCTTCTTTAGCCTAAATATGGAGGTAGCATAACACGGCATAACACCCCACAAACAAATAATGAAAATATTTTTCCTCTTTATGATTCTAGATTTGCAATTAGTGATGTGCTATGCTAGGTATCACTAGGAAATCCTGTATATAAGAGTACAAATAACAACACAATATTACATTAAAAATAACAGGCAATCATCATCGTACCATTGAAAATGCATACTTATAAATTGGTGTTGATAAAATCTTTGATATTAGATCTGTCTTGACTGATATCCAAGACTTGATGACTGACTTAAATTTAAGATGAATTATGTTTTGTCTAATGGCTAGTGGAAATGCACTGTATAGCTTTGTTGCAAATGTCTTTGGGTAGCCTCCTACGTGCTGTTTTTTCCACTCTAGCATAAACCGTAAAGCATTGAAACAACATTATTTTCTTTTATCGAAGGTTGACTATCATCAGTCTTCGCCCTGCATGCTGCAACTCGGAGCAACTCTGAAACAATACCAAAGACCATCAATTCACATATGTTAGAAATTCTCTCATGATAAAATTTTTCGTGACTTTTATTTGATCTCTGGACTTTCTGTTAATCGAGGATTGTTCAAAACTCTAAGTTATATCGTAAACCCAGATCATATGAATAATATTAGAAATAACGTGAAGTGACTTCTTAAAAAGATCTCAAATTTAACAAGTTATATGAGGTTAGTTCAGAGAGCAATTCTTCATTCTTGTTTGGAAGTTTGTGAGATTAACGACAGCTGTAAATGCTGTTTGTTTTACCGTTATTCAATGGAAGGTGTTCCAAATAACCGTCATCATCTATTCATTTGGCGCACTTGATAAACACGTTGCCAACATTCATGCACGGTTGACATTTTCCGCTTGTTAGTGGGACGCTTTCACGATTTATTTTCGTGCCGAACGACTGTTGCGTTTCCCACCTCCTCGAAATGATCTCCTCAAAATAAAAGTTCATCGCTTCCTCTCAATCAAAAGACCCTCTGTACAACGTCTCCAAAGATAACTTATGTCTAGGTAAAAGACCGGGCAACTGTGCGGTACTTACATTAATATACTAAAAGAAGGCGTGAAGTCTAGAAATAACGATAGGAGAGTAAGTACCGCTGCAATATCATAAAAATTATGCCACTATTCCACGCTCATACCAGAAAGAAAATACATTAAAAAATACCAATAAAGTTTTTTAAACACAGCAATTCTTATTACCAACAACAGCATAAATTGTAAAAAAAATCTAGTATAATCGTAGCTTTATTTTGCAAGTCGTAATGCACGTGTTCAGATAACATCTGAGGAGTTAGGTACATACCCAGTAACAGTGGTTTTTCATTTGGAGCCAGGATGTGTATAATGGCCTTCGACAACACGGTGGTGACCGCAGCCTTCCAGTACCAAGCCAGCCCCTAGACAATTGATTATTTATTATTTTTTTAATAAGTATTTCCTTTTTTGTTTGAAAAGGGCAAAAAGAGTGTTTTATGCCGTTAAAGTAAAAATAAATGGTTTTAATTTTGAGAATAGTCTATGAACTTATAAAGGACTGAAAAAACGTTGAGAGACAGCAAATACTACTGAGGGGAAAATGGTGAATGCTTCTCGTCATTTTCCGGTTGTGCGCCGGCGCACACGCCAAAATATTCAAAACATTTTTTTTTAGGAATGCGATTTTAACCCTTATGTATAAAGAAAACGTATGAAGTACAAGGTCAGAATCGCTTGGAGCATTCTTTTTCTTAAGGTATAAAATACCTTGAACCCACCTAGGGAAGCGGAATAATTTCTATGGAATTCTCTATGCCCTCCGGCCGAGATTTTTCGCGGTACTTGAGCTGTCAAATTGGGTAGCGTCGTTCTCGTGAAAAAGATCGTTAAACATATAAATTCATCAAATAAACGCAAGCAATGTTGTTTTTATGCATAGTTTATTGTTCAAGGAATGTGTTTCAGTAAATATAATATACGATAGCACAAAATAAACCCAAAAAATATTACGTCAAAGTCAAAACATCGCAATTTTGCATTGTTTCCTCCTTGGCATTTAACGAGTTATAAGTAAATTATGTATGCTATTTAAGGAAGAATGATTTTTACAATTGAAGAATACATATAAAAAATCTCATCCTTCACACCGCACTGGTAGAATGAACTATCTGGGACTCGGATTTCAAACAAATGAGCTTTATTTTCAACAGAAAATTTACTGTATTTATTTTTACAGAAAATTTATAACAGCTGACCGAGCGCGGAGAAATAATTATAATAATAAAGATATGTTCATACGAACGTTTTGCAAAACGTACAAAAATTATAAATTCATCCTATCTTTTGGGCACAAATTTTTTTTCATGAATAATCATCACCCCCCAAAGTTTTGATGTGAGCGTGGAACACGCTGTACATGTATTTCAGACCACCTCATAGTAGCCCAAAACTGTATGTTCGTGGGGGTTTAGCTGGTTCTGCTGTAGCAGTGGACGTTAGATAGATATTATGATAAAATATAGGATGGAGGATGTAATGTGTTTCAGCGGCTTTGTTCCCCGACACATCCATCCCCATTGCCTCGCTGAGGGGTGCTCTGTTCTCGCAGGTAACTCAGGTTTTGTATGGCGAGGGGACGGTTGTAGCGACATTGCAAAAATACTTGCTAAACTATCATGAAGATTAGGAAATATTTGATTTCTGAGTGAGATTGTCTTTTTTATATACAAGAGGAGAAAATGAAATCAACCTTTCAGTATTTACAACAAATATTTATTTAAAAAAAATTGGTTGTCTGTAAAGTCGGTTTACGGACAATAATTTTACGTGATAACGTCATATACTTAATAATGATGGAGTGGAAGAGAGATATATGCGTCACAAGCCGAACGCTTAGGCCGAACACTTGTTCCGCGCTCTCGGCTCAGCCGGAACGTGACAATGAGTCATGCTTTTTCATGAGTGCAGCCGGCGTTCATCGATTTATAAGACGTTATCACGTTAAAAATTGGTTGTCTGTAAAGTCGGTTTACGGACGATAATTTTACGTGATAACTTCGTATAATAACGATGGAGTGGAAGAGAGATAGATGCGTCACAATCCGAACGCTTATTCCGCGCTCTCGTTTGCACGCTCGGCTCAGGCGGAACGTGACAATGAGTCAACCTTTTGCAGCAAAAAGGCCAGATTTAAGATGTGTTTTTTTGACGTGATAACGTCTTATAAATCGATGAACGCCGGCTGCACTGGAAAAGCATCACTTTCTAGTGCTTCTTGTCACGTTCCGCCTGAGCCGAGCATGCAAGCGAGAGCGCGGAACAAGCGATCGGCTTGTGACGCATCTATCTCTCTTCCACTCCATCGTTATTATATGACGTGTTCACGTAAAATTATCGTCCGTAAACCGACTTTACAGACAACCATTTTTTTTTTGTATTATTAAATTTTTGCTAAAAGCAATGCTTTCAGAAGGTAACATACTTGACTTTTCCCTATCTTAACAAATGGGTTGCAATCTTTAGAGCGTGTGCATCAGATGGAAATGATGTCCTTGTTCTAACACAACTATTGGTATTTCAATGGGTGACCGGACAACTCAGATTGAAACCAACTCACAACCTCCTCAGAAAAGTCATCAAAAGTGATGATAAAAAATATAAAAAAATTGGTTAAATAGGTTACGTTAGGTTGAGGTTAAGGACTATTTGAAAATTATTTTTTCATATCTATTAATGACTTTTCAAAGAGGTTTTGAGTTGACTTGATTCTGAGTTTCATGCTAGATACATAGAGGAACTGCAGGCATTGATTGATTCCTGCAACAACGGTGCATTTTTGTACAACATTTATATACGCTTGACAATTCGTCGCCTTAGTTCTTAATTGTCCAAACGACCATTTTAGTTTTTGTTCAATCTCTAGTTTAAAATGAAAATTAAAGTATAAAAAATGATATTAATAAATGAGGCGACGAATTGTCATAAGAACGGGTAGATTATACAACTCGATCTTGAATTGAACTGCTCGGCTTTGGAACGACTTGCCGTGCTCTGTGTTCCTCCCATCTACAACCATTGGTCCCTTCAACACTCCTTCCTTTCTCTACTAAAAAAAAACTCACTCAGCATCCCCAAAGATGAAATGGTTTCTCCTAAAATAATTACCATCGGGTCCTCCTGTGTGTAGTTAATGTAAAAAACACAACAACAGCTAAAAGCTATAGTAAAAAGGAATTTATTTTCATTTTATTTAACTAAAAATTGTCCCCATACTTTCAGAATTATTTGTATAAATATCTTGACTTACTAGATGCAGCTTTATATCATAATTACTACTCTTTTCAATTTTTATCACATTTTCTCTCATGCCGATTTAAATAATTTATTGAATGTTTACTTAAGTTCCTAATGATTGTATTCTCTAATTGTTTTAATTTTTGTTACAGGTAAGATCTTCTAACAATATTCGATTCAATCGTACAATTGGACACACATGTTTTGGACATACATGTACTTGGCTTATATGTAAGTAAAAACATTGCAATAAATGCTATTGATTGATGCAATTAATTGATGGATCGATCTTCCATTCGACCTGACGTCAGCCTCATTTTAATCCCTCAGGCTTGGGCCTATTTGTCGGAGGGTTAAAATATTTCCGCTTTGCATTAGAATCCAAATAATTGCAATATTTCCGAACGTATCCGAAAACTTAAAACCGTTTATGAAAGGCGATGAAAAACCTTTTAAATTTTATTATTAGAAATAATCATATAATTTTTGAAATACACTAATTTTGAATGCAAACATAAAAAAAAATTAAAATGGCTCACCTTACGTTTTTTCTAACTAAAATTACTGATAACGAAAAAAAAATTTAAAACACAAATAGATTTTATTAGGAATGTGTTTTATAAACGTTAACGTCCACTCACTTTTTTTCGTATCATATAAAAATAATTTATAAAAAAATCCCAAAGTTTAATTTTTTTTTTCAAATTGTTGTCGGAAACTTTGGTTTCATTAAGGTTTTTCTTTTTTCTATTTTGTGGTTAATTTTTAGATTTGAATATAAAGCGTGGTGTTTTCTTTTTCTAACACCTTTTAGATCACATTTCTAACCATGATAGTAAGGTAGGCACAACGATTTTTATGAAACTTATATGAGTTGCTCCGAAAAGCGAAAAAATTAGCCTGAGGGGTTAAGAACCCATCCTTCCTCTCCTTACTCTCTTCGTCTCCAGAAAATACCCCTATTATGGGTGCCATAGTCCCAGTGGTGGAAAGTTGTGACTATGGCTCTGTGTTTACATAAAATAAATCAATAACGAGATCCCAACTCATTCCGTATGCATTGCATGCATTTTGCAATACGTTCAATCATAAAATAAAGTAATCCTAATGAAATAAACTCAAGAAACATTTTCAATCTTCTTCCCCGTAAAATAAAAATAAATAAAAACATTCCCTCTTCGTCCATATCGTTAAAATAAGAACCGTCGAATATAAAGCTTACGCCAATCCATTCCAACGGTTCCTTCGCATTTGCTCGCCTTACGGTTTTTTATGACCGCGTAAATATGCTATATCTAGAAAAGTTTTCAAACACATATTTCTCAAAGCAAGACTCGTAATGTTCCGCGAATATGCACACCCCTCCTGGCGATGCATGCTCGAATGTAATAAAAGAAATATAAACAGTGCTGATAACTAAACTTTTTGCTGATGTATTGAATTTTTTTTATAAGCTTTTTATGGTTAAAACAAGTATTTTTTCGTCGTTGTGATAAAATATAAATAAGATTTAGAGGGAATAACCAGACAAAACCAGAAATATGTCATTTTTTAATTAGCTTTTAGACGTATTGACTCTTTTCCACAAAAAAATACAAATTGATTTCGAAAAAACTGTTCTTTTATCTAGTAAAGCAATTTTTTTAATTTTGAGAAAATATGTTTATTTTTAGTACAATAAAATTTTACCGTAGGTCGTTGGCAGATTTGTTAAATTTTCAAACAAAATTTTGTATTACATAACATACATTTCAGGGAAAGGGGTTAAGAGGCAGTATGCAAGAATTTTATTTACATTATATGAATTTTCCCGTATTTATTGCTATGTTGCGTTTGATGATTGAATTTATGGTTGTTTAGTTATTGCTGTAGGCATAATCACATCGGGTTTATAGATTACTTTAATAATTGTTTGGGGAATACCGTATTATAAATTTATTCCATTTTATTGTTAGCATATAGATGTCGTTATTATATTTAAGATAACACTGCGAGTTCTCGGCATGCATTGCAATGCCACTAATAAAGAAATTGTTTCTCCTTGCGTGTCTTTTCCCATTCGTCCCGTTTTCCTTCCCCTCCCATGTCTCCTTCCCCTTTACCTTACCCATCTTCCCTCTCCGCTCTCCTGCGAACCCCCCTCCCGCGATCCCCTCCTCTTGAAATGGTTTTAGCCGTTTCGTTTTTTGGTGACCGGATCTGATTTGCCAAACTTCCTCTTACCCAACTCCATTCCCCAATTATTGGGAATGCCAAAGTCTCGCTTGATTTGGTTAGCAGGGAGCATTAAATTTGTGAACTCTGGTGCGGTATTAACACTTAAAAAATGTCGATATTTTTGTCTAGACATTGTAAATGCTACGCGTGTGTGGTTTTCTTTGATGAACAGTACTTCCCAGATGATCGGGTGTTTCAATGATACTCGGTTCGCTAGGCTAGGAGTCATGTGTACTTAAAGTTTTATTTACAAAGAATATATAACTGGACCAAACGCCTATTCTAATGGATGCTCAGTGTACTTCTGACGCAAGAGAACTGGGAACTAAAGGTGTCCAGTTGTCGAACGAGTGTCTCTTTTAATGTACAACTTTACTGACATCTGTTGACACACCTCAAAAGTACATATAACTGCCTATCCTAATGACATCTGTTGGAGGAAATTGAAACTACGTACATATTGTTATACATTACAATATGAAATCCTCAACAGCGCGGTATATCAAAAATGTAGTCAAAGAGATTTAAATCTCCTTTCAGGTTCACCCAAGAAGTCTAAACTTTCTTTCAGTTTATTATTTATGTAAACATATTCGCGGGGTGCAGCGACTTGTGCAGTGAATAGGGGTCTATCTTTAGTCCGTATAACAGAAAAAAGGAACCGTGCTACCCTCCTCATCTTCTGTACCTCAGTCTGGCTGTATACAGGACGTGTGAGGATTTTTTTTCAATTAAAAACATTAAAAAATCAGAAAATTTTGAACAGTTAGGATCGAAGTAGGAGGTCGGGCGGTTACTCGGCTAAGTGACCAGTGACGACTTATGTAAAGCTTTTTGCTTGTTTGTTTCATTCCAAATAATGTCACGAATCACTGGTTAAATAAAGAAAGTCAGGTATGTCTCTCAACACCCTGTGTAGGATGTATTGGTACCATAAAACGTCTGTAGTGTTTTAAACAGGGGAGAGAAATACGTGCCCCGGTATAACGAATAAAACAGAAGGGATGGAAGAGGGTGCATATCGATTTTATATAAATTTGCGTTTTAAGATTAGATATTGATATTTTATAAAATACGAACTGCAGGGAAATGTGAAACGATAGCGCACCCTCAGAACACCCTGTAGAGCTAGAAAGTCTTACTACAAGTGTCGAAACCAAAGTTGAAGACAGTACTTTTACACAAATGCATTGCTATTATAGAGCATGTTTCAATTAACATTTTCTAGTTATGTACTGTAGTCACATATATTCTCTGCGAATCAATTTGTGGACTGTAATTAATAATTTTAAATACATTTCAAGTTGACACAATTACGGGAGTTGGTAAAGATCGGGATATTGTAAAAGACTGACTTACCTTTTGTCTTTTTATATTCTTTATTGATAAGAATGGTTCTTATGGCCTTGAAGGAAACTGGTTGTATTCACTGCACAATCACATATAAGATATTCGACTTTATGCACACCGATGGAGTATCAGACAGTCAATTGAATCGATATTAA
The DNA here is from genome assembly GCA_936435175.1 of Glyphotaelius pellucidus. NCBI lineage: Eukaryota > Metazoa > Arthropoda > Insecta > Trichoptera > Limnephilidae > Glyphotaelius > Glyphotaelius pellucidus. The sequence goes on from OW386560.1 coordinate 13,347,476, forward strand.
ATTCACTGAGAGATCACCATAGGATTTAATCATCATAGATTGATTGTACCAAGATTTATTGTTGTAAATGTCACACGTAGGTAAATTGGCTAAACACTGTCAGATAAGACAGGTACTTGGATAGGTGGAGGAAGGGTAATGTATACAGTTGCGTTAAAATGTACCATCCATCAAACACAATAATATCAATTCTTGCATGTTTGATACAGATTAACATGTTTAATATTTTTTTTAATTATTAATAATATATTCACATTTTAATGTACTTCCGGTCTGGAGCCCCAAAATACCTGAAAAAACCCTTGGCTCTGTAGAAACGGTCGTTCCGTTTATAGATTCCCCTATCTCAACAAACGGATTGCGATCTTTAGAGCACAAGAGTTAGGTAGGTATGCTGTCCTTGTTCTACCGGTATTACAATGGAACATTCTGCGGGGTACTGGCGTCATTGATCTCTTCGGCATAGTCGGGAAACAAGCCAAACACGCGCCATTTGTCATAGAGAACTGGTCGCTTATACGACTCCTTCTTTAGTTCAACAGCTAGGCTATGCAACGATTTGCCGGCCTCTGGTTTCCTTCCTTCTACAACATGGGTGTCTTCAAGACCCGCATTTACTCCTTCCTTTCGTTAAAAAGACGCTCCCTGCACCTTCAAAGATGGCAACGGCCAAAATAATGGCGGATTATAGTAGTTGTCGGATAATCGAGCGGCGAACCCGTCACTTGTCAGATTATGAAGATGAAAAGTTTTTTTGTTGTTGTTTTAATTATTCGTAAAAAAGAAACAGTAACAAATTCCAACTTCCCTCAGTCTGGGCCCCTCGTACAGACCAACTTTATTATGTCGCCTCGAGTAATACTATCCATATATTGGACGATGATTAACACACATAAACACTCTCCCGACTCCAGGAATACTGCGCTACAGAGTGCATCCACGTCACGCGACACGCCTCTGGGACTCTCCATCCATCAGGACAGATTGCAGCCCCTCCCTTCCCCCCCTCGCGCGGCAGTTTCACCGAAATATATTTATAAGGGTTGCCGGTGCGGGCGGGGGTTTCTACGAAAGCCTAGAGGAATACTCGTACACCACCCGAAGTGGAAAATATTGTTTGTTTGTTTGGGCGTATTTACGTATTTATGAGAGGAGAGGTTCAAATGTTAGAAGTATCTAGTGCAAGGTAGGATGGAGGTAGGAGGTGCATACATGTCGTCACGCGACTTTCCAAATATAAACTATCTGTCTTTGTGTTTATTGTTATTGTGCTTAATTCGTAAAACGCCATTTAATTCAACTTCGCTTTCTGTCAGTCTATATTCCAATATGGTATAATAGGATGGGGTGGCGCTTATAAAACCCGCACACACTCTCACTTCGTTGCGCAAAAACTAATAATTAAAAAAAATCTCTGTTCCTGTATCACTCAACTTTACAAGTGTTTAAAGAAGAAGAACAAATTTCTTAAATAAATTGCCTGAAAGTATAGAAATGGTTTTAAAGAATTCAAAACACAATTAGATATACTGAAAACTTCAACTAAAAAAAGATCTTTATTTAAATTCGTTTTAAATTAAAATTAATAATTTTCTCTGGTTTGTTAGGAAGATGCATTTGCGATTCTTTTTCAAATTGGTAGATATAGAACATACTACTAGTTCTTCTTATATTTTTCTTCCCCACCTCTCTCTTCTCCATCTCTTTTCCGTCCTCATTTACCTTCAACCTCACAACATATCCCAATTGGGGATACCATCGTCTCATTGGCTCCAGGCGGTTTTGTTACATTCACATAAAAAATGTAGGGTAAAAGATAATACAATTGAGGATGCAATAGTCCCTCTAGCTCCGGACAGTTGTGAGTAGTTGTGCAATGTTATTTTAAAAAAAATCTAACATGTTTCAAAATTAGGTTATCAATAACCGAAGTTACAGTATGCAGCAATATAACTTATTCAATGCAATTTATTGTTCCATCTATCAACCACTTATTTTAAACTTTCAAAATACTTTATCCGGAGCAATATTTTACAACGCGTCTGTCTGCACGGAAAGCAATCTGAACTCTCAAAACAAATATATTATATAATATCGGTAGGAAATCCCTCATACAATATAATATCGCACGAGACAAGAAGTGTTGCTAGCGATAAATCCAGTAATATCTTATCCGGCAGATATGGTATATTTGGAGGGTTGGGAAATTCGAAGAAATTTCGGAAACTCTAGGGAAGGGATCTTAAATCTTTTTGTTTTATATTCTACGAAACCCTCTGTGGCAGAACAGTAAGTTACTGGATTTCGGATCTAGAGGAAGCGGGTTCGAAGTTCGAAATACGAAGTGGCAAAAATATTTTGTTTATACGCGTTTCTGCCTTTTTACAAATAGGTACTCGTTAGGCGCCTAGGCTAGGTTTTTTTTTTAACTTTCGTTCATTGCGGTGCGATAAAAAAGTAATTGATTAACCCAATAATACGGGATAAAAGTAAGCTCCTCAGGGTCCTTTTCCTCAGGGCCTCTTGTGTGGAGCTCATGTAAAAAAAAGCACCGTCTAGTACCGCAGAGCGAGGGATGGTTACTCTGGACTCTCGTCACTCCTGGACACTTTGTCTCCCAGATTTATGCCCACCCCTTACACCTTTGCCTTCTTCTCTCCTTGAAAAGATCCTATCCTGTCCTCTTCATGAAAAGATCCATACAGCATCCCCAAAGATGACCCTGAGGGATTTTTTTTCACTGGTATATCGAGAGAATCCACCCCTTCTGGAAATAAATCCAAAGAAATGTTTTTTTTTGAACATATATAGCTGATATTCTCGGTTAGATACAACATCAATTAATTTTTTTTACTGTTTTTGGACGCTCTGACGCTTGTGGTCCGTGGACCACTTGTGAAGGACCCCTGATCGTGGGACACTGGACGGATTGCTTTGCTAGTTGTAGAAGATGTGAGACACGAGGAGAAGATGTGAAGGGGGCTTTGTTTAGGGGTAGGCCACGTAAGGGAGGCGCGTGGGGAACTCTTCTGCAGAATATTGTTTTATTGGATTTGTATTAAAATACTGAATTTTGAAATTTGATGAAAAAACACAGATAAAGGCAGTAATAAATAGACAATAAAAAATATTATCTGAAGAATTCGACTGCATCCTAACTATTTATCACGTATTAACATTTTTTAAAAAGTTTTCGAGGGTCTCGTTAACAGCCCTCCAAATTCGCATAAAAATACTGCAAAATCTATACTTTACTTATTTACACGCCATTGGGCTTTGACGTACGTAATTATTAACACAATATAAATAATCTAAGTATATAATATTTATCTTATCATAAATTTATTTTTTTAAAGCAAGTTTCATTCCCCACATAATACAATCTCTGAGAACAAGAATTGTAAATGAAATTGGTGCGAGAAGCAACGACACTACTAAATTATTAAATGCTGCAAGTACATGTAATTAATTATAAAATTAATTGTATGTACAAAAAATAAAACACCACATAAAATTACAAAAATGTGGTCAGTCAGAGGATAAAAAGTAATCTGTCTGTAACTGAGGTTAGTATATAATTTTCGTCTTCGTATGCTTGCTGGTTGGGGATCAAAGAGGGATGTGGAGGTTATGCAGATGTTCGCCGGCATAGGGAGTCACTTATTTCAGCACATATGACTGTAAAAGACTCTGGGATGTTGACGTTATTTTACGACATTTTCTACAGTTTTTTTATGCATGATATTAGAATCTTTTAGGCTCGAAAGCATGTAATCAATTCTCGTTTTAAATAATTGAACAAATCACGAGTCAAAAATTTACCTGCGATTTTACTATCGCTTCCGGCAGCCTAATTTAAACAGAATAATTTCCAGTTAGCCAAGGTGCGTTAAATTCTACAGAAGACTTAAGTTCTAGATTCTAGACGATTTGGTGCTGTCAATTATGGAACGAGATATGGGGAGAGATGAAACTTAGCATATTCCAAAGGTAATTTGGGCTTTAATACGCGGAAATAAAGTTTTGCATCTGGGAAACTTGATTAAACTTTTTACTGGCAAATTTTATTAAACATTTTTCGACATGGCTTTTATTAAACTTGGCGCGCATAACTTTTATTCGTCTTACCTTTATTTCAAAGTTTACGACTAATCTTTTTACTTTCTTGCGTTCTTCTGCATGTGTATTGGTTTTTTAATCTTTAATTTTCGATTTCGTAACAATAATCCGTAATAAAGATCCTAAATTTTCTTTATTTTATATCAACTTTCATTTTTTATTTCATTGGTTTCCCTGACCAAATATGTTTTTTTTAGTCCAATTTAACCTCACAGCGTTTCCCAAATATCGATACCATCAGTCTAAAGCTCTTGTTAGAAGGTAGAATAATATTATAATAAATGATTTATTATCTTCCTTTTTTGTTACAATTAGAGAAAATGATAAGCTCCCTGGGATCTCCCGTGCTTGGAAATTTTAATGAACATATTAAAATTTAATATATTATAATAAAAACAAATATAAAACTTTTTTCCACTTTAAGTTTAATGACCGTAACCGGTTTCAGCTCGCTAGAGCCATCTTCAGACTGGTACAAAATATTCTTAATCTACGGTTTATATACATAACATTTGAGGGAGGGGAAGCGGGGTGGTCTTAAGGGTTTTAATCAATTATACTAATTACATTTGTTACTAAGTAGTTTTAGACTGTTGAATTTCTAAATATTTTGGTTATTCCAGTGAGTTAATTACCTTGGGTTTGTAGCTCACTTCAATATTGTTTAGGAAAAACCTTACAAGTGGTATGAATTATTAAAGACCTAATTTTATTGTCAAATCGTTATTACATTTATGATGCATGGGATTTTTTAATAGCTTTTTGAAGGGATGCTATTAAAAAATCCCATGCATCATAAATGTAATAACGATTTGACAATAAAATTAGGTCTTTAATAATTCATACCACTTGTAAGGTTTTTCCTAAACAATATTGAAGTGAGCTACAAACCCAAGGTAATTAACTCACTGGAATAACCAAAATATTTAGAAATTCAACAGTCTAAAACTACTTAGTAACAAATGTAATTAGTATAATTGATTAAAACCCTTAAGACCACCCCGCTTCCCCTCCCTCAAATGTTATGTATATAAACCGTAGATTAAGAATATTTTGTACCAGTCTGAAGATGGCTCTAGCGAGCTGAAACCGGTTACGGTCATTAAACTTAAAGTGGAAAAAAGTTTTATATTTGTTTTTATTATAATATATTATAATGGAATTCCACCATGAATTATCAGTTTCAAAAATAGAAATATTATTAAAATTTAATTATATAAATAACATGAAGTAGGTAATTATAAACATATTAGGTGTCGTCCATTAATCACCTGATGTTTTTTAGCAATAGCAGTTTAACCCCCTCCCCCCTGGTGATATGTGGCGAGGTTTTAGACTACCCCATACCCAAAATCACGTGTATTTTTTTAGTACAAAGTATTTTGAAATTTTCAGAATATTATCTTTAAATGCGGGGAAATCGTTGCCTGGCATTGGTGAGTCAAGGCCACGCGCCGATGTTTGGTTTAGAAATCGTGCGTTCAACGAAAAATAATACACGTGATATCTCATTGTATCCCCCCCCCCTCTCCTTGTGATATTTCGTGATTTTTTTCCGAACCCCTCCCCCCCTTTCGAGGCTCACGTGATTAAAGGACGACCCCTTAGTGTTTTTTTCCGAAATAATTTTAAAATAAATTAGATTGCTGTTTTTTGTTAGGGCAGTTGAGTGGTTTCGGTTTCAGTCCGTATTTGGTGTCAGAATATTTTCTTCATCTGGTGTCTCTACGAGTACAACCTCTCTGTGACCAGATTTTTTATTTTAGACTAGCGAGTTCCCGGCATGCGTTGCTATGCCACTTAATAAAGAAATAGGTTCTTTCTGCGTGTCCTTTCCCATTCGTACCCTTATCGCGTTCCCACTCCGCCTTCCCTTTCCCCACTCTCCTCTCCCGGTTCCCCCGTCCCGCGAACTCCACTCCCGAGTTCCTCTCCCTCCTCCCGCATTCCATACAATGAGTACATTCAGTTTTCAAACAGCTCGCGTACCACCTACTGCAATTTTTCATACAAATTTCATAATGCCATAGCTCACTATTATACAAAGAAACCATCGCAGGCATGCACACATCAAATTCTCAAAGTTTCATCGCAATCGGATGAATGGTTAACAACGCACAATTTTATGACTTACCATTGTATGTAGAAACCATTGCGGGCATGCGCACTTCAAGTCCACAAAGTTTCATCGGATCGGATTTCAGCCATCATTTCAGCAATCGGATGAATGGTTTAGCCAACTCATATACTCACATAATCCAAGCAAGCATATTTGATCGTTATATATATAGATAGATTTAAATGTTATAATTTTCTTTTGGTTTTTGAATGTGAGTTGGATTTTATTGTAGTTAGTACCATAAGTTGTCCCTAACATTTTCAAACAAAGACACAATACTCCGTTGCTGTTTCAGAGTGCAAAAATTTTACCTGTGAAGGCAATACTATGGTATAAAATTATAATTCAGCATATATTTACCCCGCAGCATAAAGAGAAACTAGATCATAAATATAGCACTAGATTCACGCGTAACGACGGGTTAATAGTTCCGAAATTTAATAATTACGGACAGAGAACGTTTGAATACAACATACCGAAGATATTTAATTTATTACCTGACAATATAAAGCAACATAATTCTATGAATAAGGTTAAATATATGGTGAAAAATTGGTTATTGGAAAAAGAATATTTATTTTGATTCATAAATATGATAAAATTTATGAAAAAATGTTTAAACTGTAGATAAAAGATGTAAATTATAACTTTAAATGTATTTGTAAGTAATTATAAGCACCTGCTGTCAAGCCAATTGCAATTGGCTTAGCGGGACTGGATTGTTGATTTATAAAATAAATAAATAAATTTAAAAATATAAAATATATATATATAAAAAGCTTTCTTTTCCCAAATGTTGGATTCTTAATTACTTGTCGGATATGTTTTTGGCCTTGAGATCTAGTGTTTCTAATATAAGTGTTATTTCTTGTGTTTATGTATGTTCATGTAAAGGAGTGTAGTTTCAGAAAAAAGTTGTTTAATTGACACTGATGGTTAAAGATTTCTTACAGGGACTTTCAATAAAATTTTCATTCTGGCTTTTAAAATTTTAATTGGTGGATTTAGTCATTTCTCTGCCTCATTCGATAATACCGTATTCTAACAGTGATTGGCAAAGAATAAGTTTATTTATTTATGTATTTAAACGCCCATAGGGCTTTTACATAAAGTGCAGTACATGTTTTTGGTAAAGTATAGGAAATAACATAAAATAATATAAACATAATATAAATGTAAGAAACAAAATAAAGATAACATAAGATATAATAAACAAAATATAGATAACACCAAATATGACACAAAGCAGGTAAAATAGAATATATGATCACGTAAATTAATGTGAGATAGTTATGTTAATTATAAAGAGAAATTAGATAAGATTGTCAATTTTTATGTTTGTAATTAGCAATCTTTATTTTACATATTTGTTACATGTTTATCGAAACTTAGCTACAATAATATTTCGATAAAGGTGCTGTATAGTGCATGATATTAATAGCTTTATTTTAATTGTTCTAATATACTGAGTTTAAATTTTGACATCGATTTATGACGATAAACGTCTATAGAGGTATATTTATTACCGAGTATATGAAGTCTTTGCAAAGGAGAGTTGACAAAATAATTATTAGCAGAATTAGTAACAAAATAAAGCGCATTAGAGCGAGTATCGCGCGTGGGTATTCTTAAATTAATTTTACTGGTTAAATCGAGGGCGTCCATCAACCTTAACATCAACCTTCCTCTTCTTCTTCTTCTGTTCTTCCCCTCTCTATCCCCACCACCACATAAAATTAGTATTGGCAACCGACCACCAACATAAAACCATCGTCTATTTTTTTATTACATCTGTCATAAATATTTTCAATATCATTTCTATAATATTATTATTTTCATCTGTATTTGATTGTATGTTTTTATTGCTCCTGTTTACGCGATGTTGTTTTTTTATGGCAACTTTTTTACTTCCTCGTAAAAGCGGCGCTAATTCCGAATATTTTGGCGTGTCATTATTTTCAAAATAAAGAACAAAAGAATTTCTATTCATTGTTTCGAATAGCTTTTGTTTTTATAATGAGATGTTAGGAATTCTGAATAATAATGTTTATACATTTGATTAATGATTTGGAAAATCAAAAGGAATTGTGAATTATTTTCTTGGGGACCACTGAAGATTTATGTATTTAGAAGTGCGGTGTGGGCGTGTCTGGAATGCTCGAAGTGAAATAATCTTTCATTTCTGGTGGAATTGATCAAAACGTTTCCAAGTAATGGGGATGGATGAACTTGTGGTCTTGCGGTTAGAATGAAATTAACGTGTGAACACATATTTCTTTCTCGACGTTTACGCAATGATCTTGAAATTTTTGGATTTAGATACTCTCAGTGTCGCCCCGGTGAGAAATTACCACTCGGAGTTGAAATTTGGAAATGGTTTTACTCATGTTTACTGATAGGATCTGTTTAGGTAGGCACTACCCAAACTTCCTCTTCCCCATCTCCTTCAAGTTTATATCAATGTCAATACTCCTTGTTCTATCGGTATTTCAATTGAAATAGCGTCATCGATCCCTTTGGTACTGGTGTGCAATCGGGAAACACGCCAAACGCAAGCTGAACATTTGTACCGAGTTGACATTTGTTACATGAGGTTGTTTCTACGAATGTGGAGTGATTAGTCGGCCCCTGTTTTTCCTCCCTTATAAACATGGGTCTCTTCAAGTCCCCGGTTCACTCCTTCCTTTTCACAAAAAGATTTTTCACACCGCATTCCTGGAGATGACATAGGTTCTGAGCAAAATCATTTTCCTGAGAGCTAAAATAAAAAAATAAAAAATGTTTTTTTTTTCGACAGAGACCACTCATTAGATCACACTTGACAGAGACCTCCTTCTTGTTTTGAAGGTCAAGTGTGCAAAATTTCATCGATCTCGGAATTAAACTGTAGATTTGTTTGCAAATCAAACAAACACTTCCATTACAATCATCATTACATAAGTAAATAGACGGACAATCTTCATTATATGAGTAAATAGACGGGCTAGTTGTTTCTTATCTTTAATAATATCACAATAATTAGTCTTTTAATAGATTTTTAAAAAATATACAAATTGGGAGGCGGGTATGGGTACCATCGCCCCAGGAACCATTTATTGGATAACCACTTCTGCCATAGGTCACCCCAAGTTTGGTGACTCAGCAGGGGTGTTCGGGTTCCTGGGGTGTGGTGTATTCAGATCACGGCGGCGGACGCACCTGCTTTTCAGCTGCGCGGTAGGCCAGATTGGAAGAGACCAGTGTAGGGTCTCATCTCCAGCGACACTGGTCTCTTTCTTGCACCGCGGCGGGAGGGATGGATTCGCGCGTCCCGCGTGAACCCTCGCGCGTGAACCCTCGCGCGTGAACCCTACCCCCCATTCCTTCTCCTTCTCAGAACTTCCTTTCATTCCTTTCAATAAAGATACCCTCCACAGCCTCCCGGAAGATAACAAAGGTCCGTGGGAAATTATTTTCCTCGAGGTTTCCTGTGTGGGGCTAATTTAAAAAGAAAATGCACTTGTTTATGAACTTTGAATTTTAATGAATTCTTCAAGGCCCTTTGTCAATAGATTCAAAATATCCTTGGAAGACTGGATTGACATTTGATAAATGAAGTCATTTTAAAATATTAGTTTTTATAACAGGATGAAACAAAGATAATAGTATACCAGGATAGAGGTTAATGGCGTTCCATCCTGTGATGGTAGTTAGTTAGTCTAAGCTGAATTTGAACGAAATTGAAACTCGGTTAGGTGTCCCGGAAACGTAGAAATGGATAATCGTGGTAAGGGATGTAACAGACACCCCTATTCTGGGTTAGACCAGGCGCCTGGAAGGCTTAGCTACCCCATCAGATAGAAGGGGTGGGTTTATGTAACGGTGCAACTTTGTCGCTTAGGGTGCTTTTTGAAAATTATTACATTTTCTTAGTGTTTTAGCCATCTGCTTTCTGGAAATTTGTCACACTTGTAGAAAGTTTGGTTTACCTTTCCCCAAAATTAGGGAAAAAACATTTAGATATCTGGAAAGCCGTTTAAGTAAGTTGCATTCATGAATTCAAAACAATATCTCGTCGTGTTTTAAGTATTCTGTTTGAAAATTTTTACCTACATTTTCTTCGTGATTTAAATTTTATGCACCTGCGAAACGACAATTGATCTAAACGCTTGTTTATCAATTGTGTAAAATGTCATTAGTGTTTTAGCCACCTGCTTTTTGGAAATTTTTAGTGGCACTCTTAGAAAAATTGTTTTGCTAAGTTTGCCTTTAAAAAAGAAATACATTGCGACGGTTTGTAAGCTTTTTTGCTGAGCGCATCCAACTTGAAGATAACTAAAAATCATTGTTTGACTACAAATGCAGAGGTCGCGGGTTCAAATCCCGACATGCGCAAATAAATTTATTTGATACATTTGCGTTATTTCAAAATTAATTTCTTAAAAATAAATACCTAATACGATTGTATTAGGAAGATACTCTCAGTATCGACCTAGTGAAATACCTCCTTTCAGAATCGAAATGCATTAATTAAAATGTCGTTAGCCATTTTTGATGACGAGATATGAATAGCCGTATATTTCTCATTTTTTTTCCTTTCTTACTTTTTTGTAGGAAAGTAGTTTTTCCTACTTTAGGGATGCGGTATGGAGGATCTTTGAGGAAAAGGAAGGAGAGGGGTGGATAGGAATCTGATGGTCAGTGTGTCCAGGAGTGACAGACGTATGAATCTATCCCTCCCATTGCGGTGCAAGGCGATGTTCCGAGAGAGTTCTGTTGAAAAGGTTAAAAGATCTCCCTCAACCAATCTCTCCCGATCCGGCTTGCCACGCAGTTAGTGGGCAGACGCATCCGTCAAGACCCGGACAAACCTCACCCCATGAACCCGGGCACCCCTGCTAAGTCGCCTCCACCTGTGAACCACCTGAGGTGACCTATGACAGAGGTGTTGGTTTTCCAATAAATGCCCGGGGCGGCGGCACCCATACCCGCCCCACAAAATGCAAGTGTATGGAACATCAGTTACATACATTATTATGTTTAATATTTAATTACTGAAAGTGTCAGTATTAAACCCCTTACAGCTACTGTTGATAAAGTTGGTCTCTTTTCAAAGTAACGTAAAGTGAGTTCTGTCTTCAAAGGATCCACATAACATTTTATACTACTACGTCAGGGTATAAAGAATAGCTAACCAGGTCTATCAGCATCAGGCAAATCCATCTCTGCTGCCGTACCATTCTCCCATCAACCATAATTTTACTAAGACCCATGTGTACAAGGGCTCAAGTAGCTACTTATTTGAATTACCTATTAGTCCCTTCGAGCCTCGCAAATGTTTGGTTTACATGGCTAAGATTCAGTTATTACTTTTGTTACCATGCCATTATGAAAACTAAAGTTTTAGAATTCATCACTAGACTAAACGCAGATCACAGAATTGCTTAGAAGGGCCGATACGTAAGATTTTCCGTTAAAATAATGAAACATGCTTTCACAAATTTTTGATTTCCTCGAATAAAAAATCCAGTGATCTTTAATTACAACATTGATAACAATGCTCTTGAGGCATTTATACAAATGATTAAAGACCCAGGCATCACTTTTCAATCAAATCTTTCATTTGTTAACCACATAACAGAAATCTGTGATAATTGCATAAAAATATTTGAATTTATAACTACACTAACTAGAAATTTTAACAATATAAAGTGTATTAAACTGTTATATTTTGCCTATGTTAGAAGTCAGCTTGAGTACAACTCTCCCGTGTGGAATCCACATTATAATACTCATGTACAAGCTGTTGAAAGAATACAAAATAAATTCTTAAAATTTTAAAATGGGTATTCCAACAATTATGTTTCAACTCAGTAACAATATTAAACAAATGTAAAATATTGTTACTGAGGCAGTTAATTATGTACAATAAATACTGTATATTTCTTACTATTCATACGTAAAAGCCCCGAAACAGGGCGTTAATGAATAAATAAAAACAAAGTCAGACCACGTTAATTTTACTTTTAATCAATGGATTTCAAAGGAAGAACAGTTATCTACGGCTTTGCACCTGTTTTTCTATTTAATAAAAATAAAACACTTCTTTGTGTAATACCCAATAAGTGTTTTATTTGCAAAAAAATTGTATTTAGATTAGTCTGCAAAATTGTCTGTCGGTTTTTCCACTTTCATTTGTACTGATAAATATGTACTTACTGTTTGTTATATTACTGATAAATATATACTTACAGTTTGTTATATTACTGATAAATGTATACTTACTGTTTGTTATATTACTGATAAATATATACTTACTGTTTGTTATATTACTGATAAATATATACTTACTGTTTGTTATATTACTGATAAATATATACTTACAGTTTGTTATATTACTGATAAATATATACTTACTGTTTGTTATATTACTGATAAATATATACTTACTGTTTGTTATATTACTGATAAATATATACTTACTGTTTGTTATATTACTGATAAATATATACTTACAGTTTGTTATATTACTGATAAATATATACTTACTGTTTGTTATATTTTTGTCTTATTTTCTCCCTCGGTAATTATATATAAGCACACACTATGTATTTCTTGTTAATTATTAAATAGCAGACCCGGACACAATTTGCTGTGGCTAACGAAACACTATGCCATTACCCAACCTTTATAACTAACGCCGTCTGTTAATTTGCATACATATCAAATCCACACCGCCCGCTTGCCAGCTCGCTGCCTGCTGCCCGCTGCCTGCTTGCCAGTCGGCTGCCTTGATTTAATTTACACAAAACCTTGACAAATTATATACCTAAAAACCTTCCTCGTGAATCACTATCTATTGGTGAAAACCGCATGAAAATTCGTTGCGTAGTTTGAAATATCTAAGCTTACAGACAGCGGGAGCGACTTCATTTTATACTATGTAGAGATGATGATGCTTGAGCAAAGCGAAACCGATCAGTAAATAAATTAATGAAAACTAGTGGTTTTAAACAAAATAAGTGTTTTATTTTTATTTAATACGTCATACCAAAAATTGATTACTTTCTACAATAATATGTTTTTATATCATTTCTGACGCGTGCACTTTTTCAGAGCCCTTATTGCAATCGTATTACTTCCAAGTTCACCACCACCACCTTTTATCTTGTATTCCATGTGGATCAAAGTATGGCCGGATGGTCCAGCATAGCATAAAAATGAGTATTGTGCTCCTAAATGATATCTCTGTTCCTCCCGACATTTTCAACATTGGCCATGAAGGTTTCAAAAATAATTTTAGGTAAGGACTGTAAAATATAATCACGACGAATTTCATGTATTTATTTATGTGTAAATTATTTTGTGTGCATTATAATTGTGATAACTTAAAATGTAATTCACATTGGCGCAGCCGAAGCCTCTTGATAACTCTCTGGATACAAGAGACCATGAATAAACATGGATAAAATCATTCATTGCTGCATTTTTTTTAGTTTTCTTTGTTTATTTATATGTATACTCATTCTTATAATTGATTCCTTTCACATTTATGTAATTCTTACTGGTGATTATATTTTTGAAACCTTAGAAAATCGGATACCACTACACAATATTCATTAGATTACAACAATACATTATATTTGAGGCTTCAATATTTCTACGATCTATAATGTGTCTTGATATTTCTATGATCTGTGTGCGAGCAAAACTAAAACCGAAAGATATAGACATTGGTTGAAAGTTCTCAAAGCTTCTCTGAAGCGCCGCAAGGTGGTGCCTGGTGTCTGTTTACAAGCTCATCCGAGAAAATTAAGGCTGTTAAATTTTACGGTTAATAAGATGGTTGTGAGAGGATGGGGGTGGAACTAGGAACTAGGGGGAAGGGTAGAACCGAACTGAAAACATCCCCTCGGGGGGTAATCACAATTTCGGTACAAGATTCTGCCTCGCGTCCATCAGATATTTAACTCAAAGTTATCATATTTCTGTTTATAATAACTTCATGTTTTGGGGTATTTTGTTAGAAAATAATCCCCTGCGACAGATTTTCAGAAATTCTTCACTTATTATGTTCTTCTTCTACGTGTGCCCTATCAGGTCCCCCTGACGTTGGCGATCATAATGGAAAATGTATCTCTATCTTGCGCTGCCCGGAATAGCTCCTCCACACTTCTAATACCGGTCCACTCTCGTACATTTCGCATCCAAGACATTTGTTGCCTATCAGGCCCTCGGCGACCTTCTATCGAATCTTCCCCTTCATTCCCCTCCGTCTCCTGGATTCCCCTCACTCTCCCGCCTATCCTCCCTGCCGCTAAAATTCATGAAATACATTCACTTTTTCAAACAACGCGCGCCACCTATTGAATTTTTTTTATACAAATTTCATAAAGCCAGAGCTCAACAGTGTACATACAAACACTCTTCTGCTAAAATGCAATGTTCTGTAAAAATTTTGAGTCAATCCATTGATTACTTCTCGAGATTAGCGAGCGCAAACGTATGGAACCTTAATTTTTATGTATATAAATAAAAAAAAATTATGAACACTATCATTTTCAGAAATCCTTCAATTAAATTGTCTCGTGATTTTTATGCGTTAGTCATGTGTGATATCCGGTTCAATGAACTCAAATTTGCTTCGAATTTAATGTCTTTTTTCAAAATTGGAACTGATTGTGTGAAAAATTCAGATAAGCAATAAAGTATGTACCTACCTACCAATAATATAATTTTTTTTTTTTTTTACATTAACTCCACACAGGAGGCCCTGAGGAAAATAATTCCCCTCAGGGCCTATGTCATCTGGGATGCTGTGTGGAGGGTCTTTTTGAGGAGAGGAAGGAATGAACAATAATATTTATAACAGAAAATAATTTTATTTGTCGATTCATTTCGAAAGCAAAATATGTCAATAATTCAAACTATCCCCAATTTTTCACATGTCTGCACAATAAGACAATAAAATGCATTTATGTTGTCAACTATTTTTTTTTTTTAAGGAAATACAAACTTTCCCGGATTACGAATAACCCAACAATGTTTGAAAATCTCCTACTACCACCACAGAAAGCCGAAAATGTTGGTTGTGTTGTGATGGAGGACTTACCCGGCCGAGGAATCGAACACGGGACGTCTGGGTAGGACCCAAACGCGGTGCCCACTCAACCACTGACCGATCAAATATTTTCCATTTATGAATAAAATTACTTTCGGTGTGCATATCTGATATTGTACTGCTATGAGTCACCCCAAGTGGTTCGCTTTGTTTGGTGACTGGAAGGAGTGCCCGGGTTCATGGGGTGAGATTTGTCTAGGTCTTAGCGGCGGATGCGTTTGACCACCTGCTGTGTGTGGAGATGGGGGATACTAGTTGAGGGAGACCTAACCTAGACCTTTCCAGCTGGACTCTCTTGATCCATCGCCTTGTACCGCAATGGGAGGTATAGATTCAGATGACCGTCACTCCTGGATACTCTTTTTTTTTTTTTTTTTTTTTAAGTTTTCTTTATTCATTGAATTGTTTGTTACATAAATTTTATAATTTTTCGACCACCATGCTAGGCACATGCCCGTGTTGTGGTGGTCGTCTGACCCCCAGGTTCCTACCCACCCCTTATACCTTTTTCCTTTCCAGACTTCCTGCGAAATTATTTTACTCATGGTCTCCTCTGTGTGGAGCTAATGTAAAAAAAATGCTACAACGAAGAAACGTTTAAATTTCAGTCAAGTTACTTGTTCGAGTATTTCGTGATTTTCTAGCATTCAATGAGCGTCTAATTTTGTAGAATAACTGCATTAAAGTGAAGCAATTCACCCTCCTCAGCTAAATTGGTATTGAGAAGCAGGCAATGTGTGTCAGCGTGAGAATGGACTTTAGACACTGCCTTGTGACCCGCCTGGAAGTCTGCTTTCATGTTTCCCTCTTCCCCTGCCAATCTAATTTTATTTTTAAGTTGCCTTTTTGACTTTCATCCCAGCAGAGCGTGTCTCAGAAACGGGATGACCCAGGGCTGCCAATGTTACCAAATTTATTTTAATTTTTTTAAGACTTTTTTATTATGTGTTTTCCCCCACAACAATTCCACGAGATATGTAATCAACTAAAATTGGGTAAGTTGTCTTTCTATAAGCTTTTTCAATTTATTTTTTACTGCCTACGTAGTTGAGTAGTTACGATCCTTGGCTACGAATCCGGATGTCGCGGGTTCAAATCCAAGTAAATTTTATTTGATTAATTTGCGTTATTTTACAATTTATTCATTTTGTATCGCACTGGTGAAAGACCGCCATTCAGAATAGAAATGGCTTGAAATGGCTTTAGCCGTGTTTGGTGACTAGATCTGAATAGCCAGGTACTTACTTACCTTCCTCTTTTCCGCCTCCTTCCCCTTCCCACTTCCTTCAGCCTTACGATACGACCCAATTGGGTACGCCATAGACTCACTGGTCCCAGACATTTGGGAGCAGCTAGAACTCTTTTGCGTTAGATACCCACATTTTTTCATAATAAACCCACTACAAAACAGTTTTCAGTTCGATTATTAGAAATTTCTCAATTCATTACATAGGTTATCATTGTTATCATCAGCAAATCATTCAAAATCAGTTTTATATTCAAACATTCAGTTGGTGCGGATTATTTGTATTCATGATCTACTTTTCAACAAATCTTTTTTCCGTACAAAAATTATACTATGTTTTTTAAAATATATACAAGTTAAAATTAGAAAAAAAATCTTTTGGCTATAAAAATACAAATGCAAACTTCGTCATCTTGATCTATCCAACTTGAATGAGAATCGTCTGACTTAAAAAATTGAGGTCTGTTCAAAACCTTATGGAACAATAATTTCAACCTAAAAGAAATCCCCTTGCTTGTTAAAAGATGCAAAATTGGACAGGGAACTAATCTGATTAATTTACCAGTTAGGTACCATAGAAATCTGAATTGTTGCCAAACAAACTAACTAAATATTAAATTACTTTGACTAATCAGTGATATCTTTCCTCACCCCTAAAAACACTTGCAATTCAGATCTGCATATTCCCCCTACGCCTCCACTGAATTAATGAAGTGCGACTTTCTTCTGAGAGTTTCCTCTCCCTAGATACTTGTATACTTCCCTGTACTTCCTTCCCTTCCTGCTTCTTCTACTTCGCTTCTCTCCAGCTTCGTTGCTTTCGCCTCCCTTCGTCTTCTGCTCCGAGATGAGGACTTTAATTAAGGGCGTGAGGGGAGGTTTTTAAAATTTAATCTGGCGTTGGCCATTTTGCGGATTCTGCGAAGGAATGTTCAAATTTTAATTATTCTATCGGTTTTTTGGCAAAGTTAGCACTTGAACAACGGTTAACACTTATACATTAGACGTGATTGATTATATAAATATTGCTATTACATTCACACTTTACAAAAAAGAAAGAGGGATGAACACGAGACCTTGTGGTATACTTCATATCGTTCGTAATGTCCTTGTTACCGATATACCATGTAACATGAGTCTTATCGAATTAATAACATTCGAACGAGTATGTATAACCGAGAACTTATTATTTATCTTTTGTTTCTTCGTCACATTTCCTCTTTTACATTCATCAGTTTGAATAATATCACTCCCTCTTATTGTTAATACTGATATCCATTCCATGTTCAAATGTAAACCTAGGAAATTATCTAAAAACAAACACTTTTTGCAACTTTAAATACAGGGTGCGGCAGCATAACGTCCTTTTTTAAAATGCGCGCCATTCAGTCGGTTGATGTCGTAGCAGAGGCTAATGATCTCGTTCGAGAGGCGAAACTATAAAGTTTTTTCCCGACACAGTTTAGTCGCCATCATGCGTTGGAACAGTGAGGAACGTGCGTTTGCCGTTGAAGCCTACTTTTCTAATAGTCTCAAATGTTGAATGTCGTTATTCTACTGTCGTATTGTCTAACATGGATGATATTAATGGAGATCTCAACTGATATACCTAGATAATATAGGAAGAAGAGAATTCCAAGATTTTAGTAACATCATGAGCAGATAATCTTTCTGATAGTTCAGGAGAGGATTGCTTGAAAACGTGGTAGAAGAAGCAGCACTTCATGACTTTGTTCCGGATTGAAATCTGCAGGGTGAAGATTGTACTGATGATAGCCTACTTCCGATAAGAGAAGACACCGACGTGAAAAAATTATTTACATGTTGCGACCCCAAAAAGTTAACAGATGCCATATTTCTGCAGCAAATGAATAATTGCGTATAAAACGTTGCAATAACTCAATTGGATTTTAGTTTAACCGCCTGCGTATCCGCTACAAACTAAAGGTTTTATGTTTTTATATCCATTCAGAAGCTGATTGTATTTTTACGGGCTATTGTGCCATGTTATAGCCGGCAATTAAATCGGTTATTGAATGACGTAAATATCTGGAAATTGCTTCCAATAAACTGCAGAATGTTGCATTAAACGCCCGATTGAAATGTTTCGACCCGTAACCTTTGGTCGTAAAAAGAATAATGTTGTAGATTGAACTATTTCAAAGAAAAATAATTGTTGTGGTTATAAATGAAGTAATTATCCGAAATTAGCTTTTAAAAGTATTGAAGCTTTTAGTTTTTGAGGAGTTTTATGCATTGTAAAATAAAACTCTTAAACAAAACATCGAGTTTTATACATTGTAAAATAAAACTCTTAAACAAAACATCGAGTTTTATACATCTATACTAATATTATAAAGAGGAAGGATTTGATTGTTTGTTTGTTTGTTTGTTTGTTTGTTTGTTTGTTTGCATCGAATAGGCTCCGAAACTAATGAACCGATTTGAAAAATTCTTTCACTGTTGGGAAGCTACACTATTCCCGGGTAACATAGGCTATATTATATTTTTAAAAAAATTAGGTATCCTTACTAAAACTCCAATAATGTAACCCAAGGTGTAAAAAAATTACCTAAAATATTCTTTACATCGCGTGCGCTGCGAAAACTATTGATGATAGAATAAAATAATGTACTACAACTTTACAGAACACATCATTATCTACAAAAAATGTCGCGACAGCATATGTCTAACTATTATAGTTATGCCACAACAAGTGTTCTTTTATTTTAAAAATTTAATTGAAATTCCGCCGCTAGAAAAGACTCTTTATTTGTATCGTGGTATTAATTCTTATCAAAATAAATTATTTTATATTCGAGACTGCTTTGATGCCTTTATATAACTTTTTTCACATTAAATGATTTTTTTTTATTAAATGGCATGGCAATGCATGCCGGGTACCAGCTAGTTGTAAAATAAAACTCTTAAACAAAACATCGAGTTTTATACATTGTAAAATAAAACTCTTAAACAAAACATCGAGTTTTATACATTGTAAAACAAAACTCTTAAACAAAACATCGAGTTTTATACATTGTAAAATAAAACTCTTAAACAAAACATCGAGTTTTATA
Organism: Glyphotaelius pellucidus; assembly: GCA_936435175.1. NCBI lineage: Eukaryota > Metazoa > Arthropoda > Insecta > Trichoptera > Limnephilidae > Glyphotaelius > Glyphotaelius pellucidus. The sequence continues at coordinate 13,367,137 of OW386560.1, forward strand.
CATTGTAAAATAAAACTCTTAAACAAAACATCGAGTTTTATACATTGTAAAATAAAACTTTTAAACAAAACATCGAGTTTTATACATTGTAAAATAAGACTCTTAAATAAAACATCGAGTTTTATACATTGTAAAATAAGACTCTTAAATAAAACATCGAGTTTTATACATTGTAAAATAAAACTCTTAAACAAAACATCGAGTTTTATACATTGTAAAATAAAACTCTTAAACAAAACATCGAGTTTTATACATTGTAAAATAAAACTCTTAAACAAAACATCGAGTTTTATACATTGTAAAATAAAACTCTTAAACAAAACATCGAGTTTTATACATTGTAAAATAAGACTCTTAAATAAAACATCGAGTTTTATACATTGTAAAATAAAACTCTTAAACAAAACATCGAGTTTTATTCATTGTAAAATAAAACTCTTAAACAAAACATGCTTAGAACGACCACGGCTCAACACCAATATTTATGTTTAGGTGTGAGATGTACAATATATTATTATCCAAAAACAAAATAAATGTAACAAAAACATTGAAATATGAACAATTTAAAAATCAAATTAAGTCCCTGAAATTGGATAGTGATATATTGTACCCTTAATTAATTAACGTCTAATAAAAAAAAAGTATTATTGTTATTGTTTTTTATATCTATGTCAAAAAGTATTTGTATATTTATTTCATTCGAGACATTTAAGTCTTTGATCATTGTATACATACTTCTCAGAACATTATGTCTTTTTTTATGCATGTAAATACTCCTCCCATAAACACGAGCTCCTAGAGCTCAACTTATGGAGTAGTAGAACCATAAAATTGATTATTATGTAAACCTAGGTAATAATATTATAAATGTAATTATTATTGTTAAAATAAATAAATAAAAAAATCTAGAAATAGTTTAATGCCAAAGTAACAAACTATCAAATGATTTTTCTGCAGCCGTAGGCAGAGTGGCTGAAATGCCGCAAAACTCTTCCCTCTTTCACATTTCATACATTTCTTCTGTTATTCCAACAACATAGCGGTGTTGTGTGGCGATGGTTTGTAGATGGCAGCAGTGGGATTCTATGATTCTTATATAAAATGAAAGATCTATTGTTCAAAGAGATGATTACGTTTATTGTAACATTTTTATCACACACGCGCTATAATATCAGAAGTTTTAACACGGAACTGAAATGTAGGAACTATGATTTTATGAACCGATCGAAGCTGATGGATGGCACGCAATAATCTCACAGATTCTCGTTCTGCGGCGTGACGTTTTGAACTCGTGTGCCGGTGTTGCTATGGGTAAGGTGTTTACTGTATTGAAAAATTATTATTAAGTACTCTTCCTAATCGTAGTTCCTACAAACACTTAAATTTTGATTTGCATATTTTGAATGTAAAATAGTTGCGACACGAGCCAGAGTGAATGGCAGATTACCTTCAGTTTTGCCATGCTGAAAGACTGAATTACAGATTACGTTCAGAATTGAAACGTTTCTTCAAGTGATCATATCCGTGTTCAATTATTAGTTCTGAACAGCCGGGTACTTCCCAATTTCATTCCCCTCCTTTCTCCTTTATGGCACTCATTCTCTGGAAGAGGAATATAAACGCTACACATATTTCGATTCTCATGCCTTCAAAATTTAAAATCGAGCGTCTTATTTGCACGAGGCAAGTAAGCGAAAAAGTGGTTTTTATTTATTTTGTGCATAATTTTATAAAAATGAAAAAATGTTAGAACATACAAAACCTCAAAAATAGTCTTAGCCATAAAGCGGTATTATTTTAAAATTGTTTCTTGTGTCACTCATAGTTAAGTCATGAAAAAACATTTTTTTAGTGGTTTGCGCTTATATTTTTTGTCATGTAAATAATGATTTTAAGGTAGTAAAAGCTTCAATTTATCCGTAGCCTATTTTTTGATGCTCATAATGTAAACCGATTCGTCGTAAAGATTAATCTAAATAGGATTTCACGTATAGCTTCATCTTAACGGACGAGTGGATGTTTTAACATGCAATTTGAATAGCGCTGTGTAAGAGGAACGTATGCGCGGTTCATTTCGGCCAGTTTCATACAAATCTTAAATTTGGATTTAAGATCAAAATACCCAACCAAACTGAAAAATTATTTTTGCAATCAAAAGTTATATCAAATATCTAGTACGGATGTGAGCTACTTTATTTATTTTTGCTTTAAATTATAAGATAACGGCCATTAAAGATTTTAATTTTTCATAATTTTAGAGGCAATTATGGCAATTATTTGTGAGAAAATGAAAAACAATAAAAAAATAATAATTGCCTCTAAAATCACGAAACACCAAAATCTTTAATGGCCTGTATCATATAATTTAAATCAAAAATAAATGAAGTAACTCTATTTTTAAATTTGGTTGAGTATTTTGATCTTAAATCCAAATTTAAGATTTGCATGAAACTGGCTGAAATGGGCCGCGCATACGTTCCTCTTAAAAGATGTTAAAGTTATAACACAAGTTTATTGATTTTCTTATTTTTTATGGAAGTTTACTTCAGAAACATACATTAGAGAAAATCACCATCGCCTATGAGTGGAAGATATTCTGATCTCAATAGGTATCAATACCCAATATTAAGATAATAGAAAAGTTTAACGATGTTTTTCCATCTACTATTATTTCCTATCAGACACATTGACTTAATCCCTAACCAAACCGTTTTAGCTTTAGGATCCCGCATCGTCCCGGATTATCGCGGTTGGGGCTCTTTCCGTATCGCGTCCCGGATCCCGGCTAATGCCCTCTTCAGCCAAATCAGGGATTAGCAACAACAGATGCGGGAACGGCGGGATGGCGGCACGGAGTCCCGGATTGTCAGTCCCGAGACTAATCCGGGAAATTACCCGCACTAGCGAGTTAGTAGATAGGCGGGGATTCTTTCGATTGTAACGCACCCCTGGAAGTAACGATGAGCGCACTTGTCTTCAGATATGGAGGCTGGCGGGTTGTAATCGTAATGAAAATGTAAAAGAAAGGGGAAATACTCGTACCTAAAGTAAAATATTACTTTTTTGTGTGATTGCCCTCTGAAGATGCTAACGCTAACAAGCTTCTGTTGTGAGCGTGTTTGCAAGTCTGAAGTATACAATTTGGGAGACGGGAATGGATACCGGGGCCCCGGTAACCGTTATTGGATAACCAACACCTCTGCCATAGGTCACCCCAAATAGTTCGCTACGTTTGGTGGTTTAGCAGGGGTGCCCGGGTTCATGGGGTGAGGTTTATCTAGGTCCTGGAGGCGGATGACCAGGACACACTGAACCTCAGATTTCTACCCACCCCTTAAACTTTTTTCCTTCTCAGAACTCTCCTCTCCCCCTTTTCCTTAAAAACCGTCCACACAGCATCCCCAAAGATGACATAGGCCTTGAGGGAAATTATTTTCCTCAGGGCCTCCTGTGTGGAGCTCATGCAAAAAAAAACAAAACTTTATTTTGGAAAATATTACTGTATTAATGATCAATTTCTCTAATGAAGTGTTAATCTCAAGTAACCTGCCAGGTAAGTATGATACTGTATATTACTGATAGATAACAACATTTACCCATCATTAATGGTTTTTTATCAAATGTGTGAAATTCAAAACACGCCTAATCGGCCTTATTTATTAATGATTTTTTCAATTCTTAATAATAATAATAATACAAGTAAGATGGTAAAATAATATAATAAAATCAATCAATTAAAGTTAACTTTGCTTTTTAGTACGTGATTCGCGTGTTTTTTTGTCTTTTATAGACCACATTTTTTTACCTGCCGCGCTCTCACTGTGCCATCTCAACGCCTCCTAATTTTTTTGGGTCTTCTACTGCCCCCCTGAAAGTCTCAAACGCCCACAAGGGGGCGTAATCGCACGCATTGAGAATCTTTAAGTTAGAGGATTGAAAAAAAAATTTATTATTAATTTTGAATATTTATTATCATTTTATTGCTATGTCTGGGGTCTAGGAATATTTTTCTATCAACTAACTCCTAACTCCGAGTTATTAGTTAAAAATGCTGGTTCGTAGAATAATCAATCTGTCTTATCGGAACCGCCCTGTACAGTTGCAAGGGTACGATATTTCCCAAGACCATCTTTTGACGAAATTTGAATTCTCGGTTAAAGGGCTTTAAGAATTGAATCTCCAAATGAATCTTTAGGCTTACAACTATAATGCAGTACCTACCTACATATTTCATATCGTATTATCTATATTTAAGTAATCGCCTACCTAAAACTTATAACCCAAATTAAACCCAACTAGTATATCAACCCCCACAAAGGGTTGGAACTAATTTCAACTTTGAAATAGTTGTTATAATCCTCGGTAAAAGGTCGTATACTGTTGATGCATTCATAATTGTGGTGCAGCGGGATGTTCGCAGCCTCCGACAGGACCCGGCAACCCAGTTGTTATAAAGTTGTGTCTCCGTGGGGAGATGCAGGGTTAGAGGGACCGCGCAAGTATCCAAATTTACCTACTGAAAAGTTTGGGTTTATATCACAATCATAACTTGGAGCGCTTTGTGCGATGTGCATCGGATAATGTGATTGCGTTTGTTTTTTAAACCGATTAAGCGGCGATTACGTTATACAAAACTATTATTTGTGTATTTGTTGTGTAAAAATGTTTAATAAAAATAAATAAATCAAATTTACTTCGTAAAACACAGCAAACTTATTTTGTGACACCATTTTAATTCACAATTAATAGAATAATAATAAATTCCCGCTCCCGCCCATACATTGCCACCTTCCAGTTTGTATGTTATAATTAGTTTTAGGTAAACCCTGATGAAATAAGAAGCATTGCTTACGCAACATGTTGGTTTTGGTGATTAAAGTATAGGTTACTATTAAGTTCTGCTAGTATTTTAGCTTATTTTATTGTGATTGCTGTTTCGGCGTTATCAAACTGTGATTGGGCCTCATCGAAGCGATTTATTTATGTGATTTCATTCCCCAATTTTTTTTTTTACGATGTTAATATGATTTCGTACTATTTTTGGTTAATAAAAACCTTTACTTAATTGATTTCTGTAATAAATCACAAGATAAAATGTTTTTAAATTTTTATTGGAATAACTTTTTAACAACTTATAACTTTTGACGTGACAACGTCTGATAAATCGATGAACGCCGGCTGCATACATGACAAAGCATGACTCATTATCACGTTCCACCTGAGCCGAGCGTACAAGCGAGAACGCGGAACAAGCGTTCGGCCTAAGCGTTCGGCTTATGACGCATCTATCTCTCTTCCACTCCATCGTTATTATATGACGTTATCACGTAAAATTATCGTCCGTTAACCGACTTTACAGACAACCGAATTTTTTTTAACAACTCGAAAGGTTATACCTAATGTAATATATCACTGAAGGAGAAGATAATTCTAATTAATCTAAATTAAACACGAAACAAAACGAGACACAGAAAAATAAAAAGGTAACGGTCAAAAATGGGACCTTAACTCAGGATATCTTGACTTACCGGGACACAGCGCCTTAACAAACTCCGCCATTAGGACCTATATTTTATTCCCTATTGGTTGAGATATATGTGTTACAACCGTTACCTTTTTATTTTTCAGCGTCTTGTTCTATTTCATAATTGTTTAGATTTATTAGTATAGTCTTCTTGGCTGATATAAAATGTTCTCACTGTTGATCTCGTTTACATATTTTGGGCAAGAATCCAGATTTACCTCCCACAAAGCATAGCTTATATCACCATCATAACTAAATTCAAGTCTTGAATCGTTTTATACACACCGTACCGTGTGCAACGGTTAATATGGTCGCAATTATTGTTGAACCAATTAAGCGGCGATTCTGTTGTTTGTAATTACAGTTTTGCGCTAATGCAAGTAAAACAAAATTACTCAGAAAACATCAAGAAAGATACTCAAAAGTTTTCTCTTTTATTACAATCGTGTCTCCGAGCGAATGAATCACATCTTACGTAAATGTTTTTAAAAATAATTCTAACCGAGTGCACGCAAGAGGTGATCTATAGGTAAAGTTTATTGCAAATATGACAACTCGGATAATGGTATTATAGAAAACATAGCTTAGAATTTTCTACAGCGGTTTTCAGTTTACGGATATCAGCATAGCCGCTTAATCGGCTTAACAACAGTAATCCGAACAAATGTGATTAGTGTAATAGAAGCACAACTGATCAATAAAGGAATGCTCTAACGTGCAAACTTGTTGTCATTTATAGACCGTTTGGACAACCACCATACCAAGAAGAATCTTTGGTGGAGAATAAGATAAAATAATCTAAAGCTGATCTCTCTCCAAAAGCTCCAATCTTCTACGAGCTGATATTACAATATAATTTTATGTGGTTTATTGCGTTTAGTTTTGTCAATTACTGTTCAGCTTTGAACTGTTGAACTGTGAACAGTTCAGCTTAGTCCAGTCAGCATCGTCTCTATTAATACGAGTATTAATGGGATTTTTGTGAATTTCAATTTCCTCCGTAATTAGTTAATTGCTGTGTGTGTTTTGGGTCTTCCCAGAAAATCAGGAACAATTCCAAAGTACTGGCCTGTTTCAATTAAATGCTCGGCAATTGATATTCTTTTGGAGATCGTCCATTCTGACAACACGGTATAAGCACCCACTTTACCACCATCGATTACACATCTGTCCTGATGATGGACACTGTAACCTTGTCCGTAAACGTTGGCTAAAGAGGAGGTAGCGCGACACGGCGTAAAACACCAAAAAGAAATCACTGTAATACTTTTGGCTGAGAAAATCTAAAATCTTAACTTAGTTCAAAAGTATTTTAAAACACCGATTGAGTTATTTTTCATGGTAACAACACGAACGCGTTAGAGAGAGAACCCGAAGAAAAATCAGATATCTTTATGAGACTGTTTGTTTTCCAAGAAAATGTAGCAATTTCCTACGCGTTACTCGAATTTCCACAATTGATTCCAGCAAGGGGTGACTTAATTTTCAGACGATAAATCTGAAGGCTTCTTCCCACCCCTTCCACCCTTTGGGTAGATAGATACTGTAGGAGGCTTCGAAGGAGATAAGGTTTTCATTAGTAACCCCTCCCCTCGCGGTCATAATCAGCCTTTGCAATAAGACAGCCAGCTCGAATAACAAATCCATTTTGAATTTTCAAATTAAAGGGAGGCCGTATTAATTATTTTGTTCAAATTCAATGGTATTATTTTATTAACGATTCAATAATGCTTTCAGGTATATGGTTGCTGATTATTGAAATTATATATTTAATTTTGAAATTAAATGGTAAAGAGGCATTCAAATTGGAAAAAAACATCAATTAAACGACATGACGATCTCGAAGGGAAGTGCGAATCAAAGGGATTTCACAGTTTCGAGACCCGGCTTGTGCAAATCTACAACTTAAAATGCATTTATTTATGAAATTCCACATACAGGTTTTAAGGAAGTAAAAAATGTTAATTAAATTTTGGTCTCCGATGACATTTTTGACTTTTTTTTTCTACAAAAACATAAAAAAAATTGTAGATATTGGACAGTTGGAGGCGGGGTAAGAGGTTGGTTGGTTACTCGGTTGTGTGACTAGTGACGACATGCGGAAGAAATTTTTTTTTTGATTTTTAAGAAAAAAATTTTGAAAAAAAAATCGTCATCAAAAAAGTCACCGGAGACCAAATTTTAATTGACATTTTACTCCAAATAATGCCAGTAATCACTGGTTAAAGTAAGTCAAGTACCTCCCTTAACACCCTGTATAATAAGGATTATTAATAGCCGAAGTCGTCACCACGAATTGTTAAGATACCGCAGAACAGTTCTAGCACAGCTTAGCAATGCAAGAGGAATGTTTTTTTTACAATAGCTCCACACAGGAGGCCCTGAGGGAAAAAAAATGCCATCTTTGGAGATGCTGTGTGGAGGGTATTTTTAGGGAAACGAAAGATAGGATATTCTGGGAAGAAAAAAAGGTATGAGGGGTGGGTAGGAATCTGGGAGTCAATGCGTCCAGGAGTGACGGACATGTGAATCCATCCCTTCCACTGTGGTGCAAAGCGATGGGTCGATGGAGTCCGGCTGGAGAGTTCAAAAGGTCTCCCTCAACCAGTCTTTCCCGATCCGGCCCGCCACGCAGTGGTGAGCAAATGCATTCGCCGTCAAGAGCTAGACAAACCCGGGCATCCCTGCTAAATCACCAAACTTAGCGAACCACTTGGAAGGACCTTTGGCAAGGGTGTTGGTTATTCAATAAATGGTTCTCGGGGCGGCGGTGCTCAAATTCACACCTAATTTATAATTTTTTTCACAATTCCATTCACAAATAAAAGTTACATTTTCTAATATTACACCAACAATAGTTTGTTATAGAACTGTGGTACAACGCTGTATTCAAGTTAAACTTAGATTAAATTCAACGCACGTAAAAGGTTTCACTCCGCATCCCCTTCCTAATCTCCTTATTCTATTCTTTTCGTATCGACAAGTTCCCCACGGACATCACACGTGAAACAAAAGAAAAAAATTATTTTGTTAAGAATTGTTTTTCATTTATTCTTTTGTCATTTCTCTGCCCCCTGAAAGTAGATCACTAAAAAACCGTCACCCAAGGGTTATAATAAATTTTATACATAATCTCCTCACTATACCCCAGAGCTGATAACTCTCTTTAGGACCTAAGCAGGGCTTGCAAAATAATATATTATTAAATAACATTACCGATATATTATCAATCATCAAACAGCATTAATAGCCTAGCGACTGTACTGTTGAAATTTAAGAATCCGGCTAAGAACATGACTGACGCCGCGCCTTACGCAAAACCGTTTTCGTTAGTGGAGTTTGTATACAAATCTACTTTTGTAATAGAACCGAATTAAAGCAATGCTAAAATGCATCGCCTGGCAAGCGTAAGTACTATTGGATCTGTAATTTCGTGAATCTCTCCGGATATGGAGAGATTGACGATAATATGATTATTAATGTAACTGGCAGTTGTAAGTAATTATTTAACGCGTCTGTATGTTATATATGACATCATTGCCCGTCGCGGTTACTTTGTCCCCGTGACTAGAGGTCACTGCGATCCCAGTGGATCCGAGGAACCGGCTATTTGTGGAATCAGTTCCTATCGGATTTATAAAATGATCACCAATACTCAAACTGAGCGAAGCCGAAGCAAAAGCCTCCCGCAGGGCCTAGCAGCAAAATTATGCGGACCGGGTTTTTAACTGCTAGTTATTAGATACGTTTTTAGATTTTCACGGCCAAATGTATTTTCGTTATTTGTTTTTGGGGTGTTATGCCGTGTTGCGCTACCTCCTTCTTTAGCCAACGTTTCGGACAGCGTCATCTGCCCTTTTGATGGACACTGTAACGCTGTCCGAAACGTTGGCTAAGAAGGAGGTAGCGCAACACGGCATACCACCCCAAAAACAAATAACGAAAATGCTAGTTATTAGTTAAAATCTTAACGCTGAAAAGTGCCAAAACAGCTTCTAAAATCATAAAAAAACTTTACCTACTCGAATTCAAACAGTTTATGTATAAAAAAAGTTCTGCTGTCTAATTATTATTACATGCGTGACAGCCGTTTCGCCTTCTGAAGGCACTATTAAACTGTGGGGAAGCCACTTACAGACAAAATATTTATATTATTTCCATATTCTGTATAAAATTGAACTTGATAACAATAAATGGACGTAAATTTAGTTAAAATTTTTGACAAAATATTTTTTTTTCAGAAACGCCGGGGGCGTTCCTCGTATTATCGGACTGTTTTTTCTTACTACCTTTTTTTACGTTAAATCTACACAGGAGACCATGAGAAAAATAATTTCACTCAGGGCCTGTGTCATGTTTGGGAATGCTGTGTAGAGGGTCTTTTTGTGTAAATCATTGAATGCGGCGTGTTAGAAAAATATTTTTACCGGTTTTTTTGTAATATATTTAGACATTTTTACCGGTAATGCTTGCCCTAGACCAAATTCTGCTGGAGGTGGGGGTGAGTCCCTACCCCATCGTGTCCTGTGAAATTATTACTTCGGTGGGGTTAAAACTACCCCCACGGCGAGGGTAATTTATAGGACAAAACAAAGACAATGAAAACGTATGACAATCCGCGCGAGATTTTCTTCACTAGATTTCGCCTAATAAAGGTGTTTTATATATGTATAAGTTGTATAAAATTAGGATGGCGAGTACGGATACCACCATTTATTGGATAACCAACACCTCTGCTATAGTTCACCACAGGTGGTTCGGTACATTTGGTGACTCAGCAAGGGTGCTCGGGTTCATGGGGTGAGATTTGTCTGGGTCTTGGAGGTGGATAACTAGGACACACTGAACCCCAGCTTCCTACCCACCCCTCAAACCCTTTTCCTTCCCAGAACTCTCCTCTCCTTCTCTTTCTTAAAAAAAAACTTCCACACAGCATCCCCAAAGTTGACAACAAAGGCCCTGAGGGAAATTATTTTCCTCAAAGCCTCTTGTGTGGAGTTCATGAAAAAAAAAACTTAAAAGATAGATTAGTTTTTTTAATCGATTATTGGTCTGAATATTAATTATTGCGAAGTAAATATTCATTAAATGTTTGTTATAGGATAATACTCTGTTATTATTTGTAAGTTTCTAACAGATGGCGGTGTGAGTTAATTTATTGACACAACACTTGGTTACCTAGGTTGGGTAACCAGATGGCGTTGTATTCCGATTTCACGTCACAGCAACGCGTGGCCAGGTCAGCTAGTATCGTAGTTGTAGTATTGTTTAGTGTACCTGTCTTCTACTTTCGATGTTGGAAATCCAGACCTGATTTTGTTGCTTCAGTAAACCGCTTTTACTTATAATATACACCGCACTCCACGCTCATACCGCGAAACTTTGGGGATTATTCATGATAAACTTAGCAAACCTTCAAACCCTGTACAAATCACAAGTGCGAACCACGGTTGAATTTGGCAGCCACCTCTGGTCTGAATCTCCAAAATACCTGAAAAATACCCTCGTCTCTGTGCAGAAACGGGCGGTCCGTTTGAAAGATTCTCCCATCTTAACAAACGGATTGCAATCTTTAGAGCACAGGCGTCGGGTGGGAATGCTATCCTTGTTCTACCGGTATTTCAATGGAAGATGCTCCGAGGAACTAGATTCATTGATCCCTTCGGCACCGGTGCATAGTCAAACGCGTGCCCAACATATGTACACGGTTGTCATTTGTCACATGAGAACGGGTTGCTTCTTCGACTCGTTCTTGTGTTCAACAGCTCGGCTGTGGAACGATTTTCCAGCCTCTGTGTTTCCTCCTTCCTACAACATGGGTCTCTTCAAGACCAATTTTCATTCCTTTCTCTCCCCAAAATGGCCCTACACACAGCATCTCAGATGACATAGGCCCTGAGGGAAATTGTTTTCCTCAGGGCCTCCTGTGTGGTGTTAATGTAAAAAAAAACTGCTCCCGTCTGGAGCCAGTGAGACTATGGCATCCCCAATTGGGGTGTGTGGAATTTTTATCTTAGATTGTCATAAACAACCCCAAAGTTTGCAGTGTGAGCGTGTAACAGGGTGTATAACGATAGTTTGAGGCTCGTGTTCGAATTATTCATTCGTACTTGACGTTGGTACCTACCCTTGTATACTTACAAACAAGCCGAAAATTAGTCATAAAAAAACCTATGAATCTACCTGCGTAGTTTCCTGTCAAAATCGGTCGGAAATACTTTTCGGCGCCAACCGGCCCCCTTCCGGTAAATCGCCACTTCCTCCCGTGGGCAACCCTTCCGGTGAAGATTTGAATTTACGGGAAATTCCACCGCATCCGGTCCGAGCGCGAAAAAGGGCGCGAAAACACCCGCAGTTTTTTTTTATCTGCAATTATTTATGGGCGCCTGTGAAATAATTAAAATTTATTCGACCCCAGGGGCCGGGGAAACAGATAACAAAAGTTGGTGGAAAAAAATAAAAAAAGGCAATTAAATCTATTCAGGTGTGAAACAATGTACATAATTGGTCGTGTTTGACTGTGCAAATAATTTACTGTAAAAGTAATTACCGTGACACTTACAAATGTCCTGGGTTTTATTTTTTTATTCAATTTTTGCGACACAAAACAACCAGAAAAAATAAATTGTGAAGAATCACGAATCTTTCTCGGGTAACTTGATGGTGAAGTGAAAAATTCTTTAGCACCGTTGTGTTTTGAAACTCGATGAAACGAAAGCGAGCGACACTAAAAAGTGACAAACATATATCTGTAGGATTTAGCCTGCGTGAGAATGAGATAGCTATGAAATATTTATTTATTTAACGTGTACTCGGTTCCAATATATACGATAAATCCACGGTCCCACGCAAGTCTCTTTTAGTCTAGTGGTATAAAGCGTCTGACGTACCTTAGTGGCCAGAAATTCAGTGGAACAAGAATCGAATCTTGCGAAATCCAAAAAATTTATATTTATCATTTTTTGGCATTATTCAATCAATATCCAATTTTCAAACCACTCCAAAATGAACAGGCAAAGAAAATATAAAAAAGTGACATCTAGGGACTCCGAAGAAGAAAACCCAAATACTGGTTTGTAAAAACTGGTTTGAAAAGGTGCACTAGAATTCGACGATAAAATTTTGGAAAAAATCATCCTTCATATTGATAAAAAAAAGTGTTTCGTATTCTCCCTAAACTCTTGTCTACTTTGGTTTCAAGCTGAAGGTTTGACTTCTACCGCGTGTGAATTGCTCTGATTTTTTTTCGTATTAAATATTGATGCCTCTGATGTCCGATGCTGACTAACATCAGGGCTATTATTTTTAAGTTTTTAATCTGATTTTGTGGTTTAACTAATTAATCTGATTCTTAACCTCTCAGGCCTCTACCATATTTGGTCAGATGGTCAAAATATTTCCGCTTCGCAATAAAATCGAAATAAATGGAATATTTGTGAACGCATCTGGAAACTAAAAGCTGTTTTTGAAAGTTGATGAAATGCGCTTTCAAGTTTTTTTGATTCGAAATAAAAACACAATTTTTTAAATTCAAAAATTTTGCATGCAAACATGAAAAAAGTTTTAAAAATGGAGACCCAACTTTTTTCTAACTAACTGATAACGAAAAAAAAACATGTACAAAATTTTATTAGACTAAATCTATTATAAACGTTAAAGTCACTTTTTGACCTTCCATACAAAAATAATTAATTAATAAATAATTCACAAACTTTTTTGAAATTGCGATCCGAAACTTTGGTTTCGAAAAGGTGTACATTTTACTTATTTTTTGGTTAACTTTTAGAGTTGAATTAAGCGTAGTGTTTTCTCTTTCTAACACCCTTTATTTTATAATTATCACTATGATAGTAAGGGAGACGCAACGATTTTTATGAGACCATGAGTTGTTCCGAAAAGCGAAAAAATTAGACTGAGGGTTAAAAAAATATGTATCGCAAACATACAAAAATTCATGAATAAAGATTAAAAAATCTAACACAATGTCTAATCTATGTGTGTCCCTCATACATTCGAATATATTGACTCCAGATTGCCACGTATACCGGCTGATTAAATTGATACCTATAAGTATTCTAGGTCATCAAAAGTGTACCTGCCCCACTGTACTGGGGTGGTACAATCGTGTCGTATTGTCAACATACAACACCACGTAATTATTATCCTAAGATAACTTCATTTTACACCCATGCTTAATAAAACGCAACCCAACTACGGACCAATAAATTTTCAGTATAATCTCATAACAATACCTCCCATTTCCTCGTGAAACGGGAGAGATTATTCTCAAAACCGAACACCTTAAATTCCCTGTATCTATCCATTTAAATTATACATTAAAACTAAATATCATGCAATTAATTCCTCGATAAGACTGGTGACAAAATACGCCACCCAACTTGTATAGGAGCTAGGAACTTGCCTTGTTGCCTACATACTATAGTCAGTGACGTGCGTGGTCATACAGCCCACTCAATGAAGGGAAAAAATCACCCAATGTCGGAAGTAATTCCCCTCAAGTTGGATTTTTTACGGATGGCGAAATACCTTTCGACTTTATGTATTTTAACTTTAACCTCTTTTCTCCCTGCGACTACCCCCTACCCCTCTTAATATATATCTTGCAAGCCCTTTCGAAATTCGCTAATATTATCTTAACCACTGTATAAAATCACACAATTTTTCTTTCGTTCAGCTTATATTTAGTTATTCTACAAATAGTTATTCGTTGACTTTGCGATCAAATCTTCTTAACAATTTATTAATAAAGAGAAAATGCACGTTTTTTAAGGAATATTTTCCTAAATATTAGCATAAAACTTTTGCCAAGTCCGCTAGGGAAAAGGGTAAGTAAAATTTGTAGACAATGTGCCTAGCATTTAATGATGTACAAATTTTTTTTTCGGAATTTAGGGAATTTTCAGGGAATCTTTTTAAATACACCTCATTGAATTTCGATTTTGTTGTGAGTGATTGAATGTATGAATAGGTATCTTGGAAGTGGAAATTTACCCAATTCCCTACATCCGATTGAGCTAAAACTCGGCAAATAGGCTTTTTATCGATGACAATGCATTCTGTCATCTTTTTGTGGCAATCACGCATACACAAGCCGACATACACACGTTTCTCTGAAATTCGATGACATTACAACAATTACGATAGGCAATAAATGTTGGTCTTATCCAATCGGAATTTGGCTCAGTTCGTAGAGTTGTTAACTGCAGCGCCTGTGTGGGAAGGTTCAATTACATATATAAAAAATGATATATTTTAAGTTTTAACAGACATTTGAAAATAGATGTATTAGAGTAACAAAAAAACTTTTTTAATGTTATTTTTAATATTACTCGGAAACCTAAAACATTATCTCATAAAATCATAAATAATCGATTTCATCGCACGCCACTGTATTTGTAATTCTGAGGTATTATTTCAAGTCCCACCCTTAGCAGTATAAATAATATTCCAACCCTTATCTGGATGCCAGGGAGACAGTTCCCAGGTATGCCAGAATTCGTTAGCTGAGGGTATGTTGTTGTAACCTGGAAAATTATCATATTTATTATAATTTGATACGTACGCCACGCTTGTGCGGGCACAGAGCGAGGTGGAATGTAATTATTTAGAGATTTTCGTACATTGCCAACGTACGAAATAAAATAGATTAATTACAGAAAGGTAACTTTGGAGGCGGAGTTTTGTCTAAATCACGTTACCATGTAAGTACCAACACGCTGTATAATCTATATAATTCTGTTTATATATAATATACTAGCTGGGTTACCCGGCTTCGCTCAGGACAACATTCGAGAGTGTTCTGGAATGTTCCACAATTTATTTTATTTATTTATAGCGGACCCGACAGACGTTGTCCTGTACACAACTGTCGGGACAAACTAAAATTAAAATAGAATAATATTGAATATTCGATACTGCGATGGTAGCGCATTCTGCCGGATCCAATGTAAAACATTCCAAAATCAACAACTCCTTGACTGAAATAAAATAAATAATTAAAAGAACATTTTCCAGTGGACCAAATTGTGAATCTAAACCATTCTCGAATCCCCTTGAACCCACACAAAAAATTTCATCAAAATCGGTCCAGCCTTTTAGGAGGAGTTCAGTGACATATACACGGACAGAAGAAATATATATAGTAAGATACTCTTTGGTTGGGACAAGGGTGGAAACACCATCTGTAACCTTCTGAACTTATTATTCAATTTTCAACAATTCTCTCTCTAATGTTTTCAAAAGTTGATTTTAATTTACTTAGCGTAGCGTTGTCTATGTTGCCTATTGTATGCTGATGATGCGGTGCTGATTTCTAACAGTATGGCAGATCTACAGTCTCTAGTGTCTAGGATGAACGAAGTATGTATGAAGAATGAATTAATGACGAATGAAAGTAAGTCTAAAGTCGTGGTTTTTGAAAGAGAGAGTACGAAAACAGTGTGTGATATAGTTGTGAATGATGAAAAATTGGAGCAGTGTGAATGATGAAAACTTGGAGCAGTGGATGAGTTTGTGTATCTGGGAAGTATGTTTATGAAGAAGAGAGAAGTGGGAAGAAGTGATAGAGATATTGAAAGAAGGGTAGAAGAAGATATTGAAAGAAGTGATAGAGATATTGGCGCTACTAAAAAACTATCAAAAGAAGCGAAACTAGCAGTCAACAATGGAGTGTTGGTACCTACCCTGATGTATGGCAGTGAGGCATGGAACTGGCAGAGGAAGGATGAAACTATCCTGAATGCTGTTGAAATCAGATCCCTGTGTGGTAAAACCGGTTCCATGCCAACTGAGAATAAAGTCAGCTCAACACCTCCTTGAAAAGTCATTAAAAGCTAACAAAAAAATAATTTTAAATTAGACGATAACCCTAACCTAACGTAACCTACTCAATAAATTTTATTTTATGTTTATCAAGAAAATTTTTTTTTTTTTTTTTCAATTGACCCAGCTTTTCTTCGTTTTTAATGTCATTTGAGGGACAATAAGGAATTCCAGTGAAAAATATTATGGCTTTAAAAAAATATGTTAATATAGACCAATAAACGCTGATCTGAATATATAAGTTTTATTAAATAATATTTAACGTAGTTTTAAAAAAATATTAAAAAGTCCATTTTAAAACAGTTCATTAAAACACCCTGTCAAGTTGGTATTATTTAATTTGTGAGGCGTGACGTCACCGCTTCCATAAAACGCTCCAATGCTGAAATTCAAAATGGCGGCTGTCGAACAGCTGATTCCAGTTCCCTACGAAATTCATGCTTCGGTTTCCTTAATATTGATTTCGATTCGTAAAGCTAAAAAAATAATAATTTCAAATAATTTTGATACCAATCTCCCGTAATAATATTGAAAAATATAATAATATAATAAATATAAAATAATAAATAAATAATTACACCTAAATAACGTTTTACTTATAGAATAGTTTCATTACTTCTTCCATACAAAATGACAACATCTGTTGAAAATAACTAAAACTTTTGGCCAGATGACGTCACAGGGCCAGATGACGTCACGGTGGTTTTCGAGAGATCTTGAAAAATTAAAACGTTGACATTTATTTTAACTATTTATTAAAACTAACTATAAAAATAAATATGCAGTTATTTAAGTTAGAAGTTCATTATTCATAAAAAAAATAAAAAAAATGGACTGGAGTTCTCTATTGTATAAGTTGCCCCCCTCGTAACCAATCGATTGTTTACCATAGATAGTGTGGATGGTTTTAAAATGTATGTTATCGTGTTGTCGTGTGAAGTGTTTGTGTACTTGGGACGTTTTAATGCATTCTGAATTTGTTTATTTTTCATTGTTTATTTTATTTATTTTGGAGATATGTATTGTATTCATATAGTTTTCTTATATTAATAGTTTTGTTTCCATATAATTTTTTGTGGATGTGCTGGGTTTGTAGTGAAATAGTTTTTAGTATGTTTATTTTTTTAAGTATGTTAAAATATTACGAGAGGAAAATTATATAGCAATATCTAGAAGAAAGCATAACATATTATGCGTTAATCTTTGTTTGGTTACAAAATTGTATCTATATTCTTCCTTCCCGTGTTCATAATCTTTTTCTTAATATGTGCTTATTTTGAAGTCGGTTATTTTTTAATGGTTTTTATTGTAAAAGAGGGAATATTAAATAATTTTATAGAGAAATTTTGCATATTTCATTGTTCAAAAGTAGCTTCTTGTGAATCGACCCAAGTTTGTATGTGAACATTTTTCGTGGTTTTTGAATGCGTAAATGAAAATATCTTGAGAATGTAATAAAACGCAACCAATTCTAAAATATTTCATATTTTTTTCACTATACGTTTTGGTCTAAATTATTGAAGACTGGACAAGTCAGAACTATCTCAGAAAGTAATGAAAAAAAATGGTTAAATAGGTTACTTTAGGTTAGGGTTATGGGCTATTTAAAAAAAATCAAAGCTCTTAATGACTTTTCAAAGAGGTGTTGAGTTGACTCTATTCTCAGTAGGCATGGAACCGATTTATCGATCTCTGACCTCCTACCAAATCTTCTAAAACACAACTCAGATCTTAACAGAATTCGTTGATTTTACTACTCTACCGCTGGGTGCATAATTCAGTAGATCCTAGGAAGTTATGTATCTTTGACGGGTATTTTTTTCCGGGCGCGTATCATCGCAGAGGAACTGTAAAAACTGAGTGCACGCACAGACGGCCTGAAATTCCACCCCTAGAATCGATAAGGCAACTGTGGATGATAATTCGGAGGTATTTCCACCCCCGCTCATAGTTGCCCATGAGCGCGGGTGGAAACCTCCTCCCGGGGTGGAAGGCCTTAGCTACGTGCGCTCGGGACGCGTTGATGGAGTTCGTGTAAATCGAATTTATCTCCAAAACGTTGTATTAAAACGCTTGGTACGGTTCTGCCTCTGAAAAATTCATCTACCTCCGCCTCTTTAATTTATTAATAAGAAACTTACGGCCGTTATTCTCAACATTTCGATCGATCAATCTGAGTCTTCGATCAGCTAAGTGATTTAGTAATGCTCGATTCGCCTGTTGGTCGGAGAGTTGCGTTGGGAAGAGCGTATTTGTGCATTTGAGGAGTGTTGAGTCAACATTTCGGCTCAACGGTTGATCAGCAGAATTGTAAACAACGGCCTCTAGCAACGTAATAAGACAGCTTGTTTGTAATTAAAAAAATTTCCACTAATTTTTCAGGTGAAAAAATCTTTAGCATAATGTGTTTTGGATATTAAACAAATTTGCGCCAAATACATATTAACATGGTCGCAATAAAGCAATACGGCTGTAACCACCACTACCTATGAAAATGCTTTTTATACACCATTTTGCATAGTTTTTTTTCTGCGTCGATCTATCTGGATCCCCTGACTCTACAACGGTAAATAAGAACTGTACGATGTTGGAAAATCTAGCCGTTTTGTCAATAATACGCTTTTTAACTGATGTACACACCTCAAAATCAACAATTGAACAATTTGGTTTTTGGCTGTTACAGCAGTATTGCTTTCTTGCGACGATTGTGTACCTGCCTCTTCAAATACAGAACTCTATTTAACAATGCTCAAATTAGTCGTGATACCATGTAGATCCATTAATTCCTCAGGGCCTTTGTCATCTTTGGGGATGCTGGGTGAAGGATCTTTTTAGGGAAAGGAAGGAGATGTCCTGAGAAAGAAAAACGAATGAGGGATGGGTTGGAATCTGGAGATCAATGTGTCCAGGAGTGACGGAAGTATGAGTCCACCCCTCCCACTGCGGTGCAAGGCGATGTTCTGAAAGAGTCCTGATGGATCCCCTTTGCTGAAATAACGTTTGGCCAAAGAAATTTTAGATACTTCGCAACAAAGTTAAACAATGCACTTGTACTTGCCAATATAAAGAACACAAATTACCCTAAATATAAATTGAACAAAGGGTATTGGATCACCAGCCAAAAGTAATCAAACATGAACGATTTTTTTTTTTGTTTTTATTTATTTTGGATTATTTTTTTTTTATATTGTGTTGTAAACTGCGCCTGCTCTTAAAACACTGCTGCTCTTAATACACCTCTACCGATCCTAATAAATCTATACTAATATTATAAATGCGAAACTGCGTGTGTTTGTTTGTTACGCTTTCACGCATAAACCAATAAACCGATTTTTAAAAAAAAATTTCACCGTTTAATGGTTAGCTCTGGCGTTATGAAATTATAAATATTGATATATTATTTTAATTATATGTTTTCTGTCGCTAAAAAAGCGATTTATTGCTAACGCCAGAAAACAAATCGTTGCCGTGGAAACGATGTTGATATGTTTGCGGTATATCGTAGTTAATATCTATCTTTATAAATAAAAATGAATCTCCGAAATGTTTGTACGCGCATAACTTCCAAACAACTGCACCAAATTGGATAATTCTTTTTTTTACAGCTGCTGAGCTCTGGCTTTATGAAATTTAGGTAAGAAGATAATATGGGTGGTTCTTAGTCGAAGTATGGTACAGTTAAAAGAAACCGAATTGGATTTCGACACCTTAGCTCAGTGGTCAAGAGCACTCGCCCGGAAAGTAGAGAGGTCCTGGGTTCGAGTCCCAGAGGTGCAAATATCTTTTTCTGATTTTTTCCAGATTTTCGATTGAGTTTCGCTCATAGTGTCTTCATTTAATTAAATATTACAATTTGAGGTTTTACTCATAAAAGTTAAAATAATAATACTCATTTTATAGATAATTGCTTTTTTCTAAAATAAATAAAAAAAAGTGTGATGCAAACACAACCTAATGTTGGCACCTCACAGAAGCATTTCCACATTCATTAGAGTAACTTTAACTATTCGACTACAAATTCCCAGCAATACGACACACTTAGATACCGCACTATCCGAGACACGAGTCCCACATAACTCCACCCGAAGTAAATCACCCCTGTCCTATCTTGTGTATATCCAGTACGATCTCCACCCAGCGCGGGGGGGGTTTCCTACCATTGTAGATAGTGAGCGTTAGGTAGTGGATAGCAGGTATCGGGTTGTCGATACCAACCCTTGCGATACTGTAATAGTAAGACCAGGGGCGGCATATCATTATTTGTATTGCATGCTGTGCACAGGGGCGGCTTTTTAAATTAGTTTTTCCGTCTTCATCGGCAGTCTTCTTCTTCTATTGGTGCGCTCTTCTATCTGAGACTGGTGATCAGGAGGAACCTTGGAATCATCACCCACACTCTTCGATCGGTACACCTAACATAGAACGATCATTTATTGTCATTGATTAAAATCGACACATAGATGTAAACAGAGGCGGCTCTGGTGGTCTAGAAGTGGAAGGTCATTTAAAAAAATGATATTATTATACAATATCAGACTACATACGATAATTAACATTTCACGTGGGTACCTCACGAGTTTGAGATAAAATTACAATATTTAATATAGTAAATTATTTCATGCGATAAGCGTACGATATGCAAAATCAACCTATGTTTATAAAACCATCTCTTTCAGACGTATAATTCCATCATTTTCTCTCCCTCACGGCAATGACCCAAACTGTCGTCGGATACCGAAAACATTTTTATTAGGCGACATAGTGCCATCTCGTTTATTGTATGGCGCGTAAAGAGACTTATTACTTAGAGATTTATTTCACACACAATTTAAAAATTAAGTAAGAAATGTATACTTGAAATGAAATTTATAGCAACTTGTAATTTCAACGAACCTCACTCTTACTTGGGGGTTTTCGAACACAATTCAAGTAATCTTATCATCTGGATTAAAGTACATTATAGATAGACTGAAAGTATATTGGGCTGAGCCTTTTTCAGATTAAGTTCTTTCACTTTGGATGTCATATTATGCTTTACTTAGCTGCCGTTAGGGAAAATTACATATTATTTCAATTACATATTTGATTATTTGTAAGTTTTCTCTTGAGGTGGCCCTGCCTACAACTCTACAGAGAATGTTCACAGTTATGACTCCCCCACGCGCGTCAATAGTGAAGGTAGAGTATAGAGTTCCCGATTCGTGCCCTCGAAATACACACACTTCAAGTAAAGTGATCTTATTGCCCCTAATTGTCTGCAGTATTGTTTTACATGAAGGGTTCTAATTTGTATTTTTACATGTTGTGTAAAAGGTGGAAAATTGCTACACGTTACATAATATGTATTGAATCTACATGGGTTGTCCAAGAATTAAAAACCTTTACTCAAATTTGGCGACGCAGAAGTTTACTCAAAATATGGCAGCATTAGCGTATAGCTCAGACTTTGCCGTCCAAAACGAGCTGTAATCCGGCTCGGTAGCTACTTCAGTGCGATCTTTTCGTTCGAGATGAGATGGACGCCTCGCTCTCTCCACATGCGAGGTGCGTTCAATTATTCGTTCAATTACTTTTTCATACACGTTTCATAACGCCAGAGCTCACTATTATATATAGAAACCTATTTCATATAGTCATCGGTAGTCTGGAAAGGCGCGAGGGGGAGGGGAACGCGGGGGGAAGAGAGGGCGAGCAGGCGGAGAAGGTTGAAGAGGAACGCGGGACGACTGTATGTGGTCTGTTCGCACGTCGGAAAACCTTATGATTTATTCGTGTAAATGCCAGATGGAAAATCAAAAAATATTATTTATCCAAAAGCACTTCAATAAACAGAATTAAAACACAAACACTTACTTACTTTGAGTGGCATTGCAACTTATGCCGGGTATTCGCTAGTTACATATATTTCTCATTGTGATTATTTCTTTCCCTAATAACCATATAATTAATTATATTAAATTATTTTAATCTTAATGTAGGTAGTACTCTCATGTGTCCTCTCTTCTTGCTCTAGATATCGTTATATTTTCTTTTTTTATTCATTATAAGATAAGCATGTAATGTTTTTTCTACTCTAAAAATAATAATAGGTAAGAATGCATTTAATTTTATTGGTTGTCTGTAATAAACAAAATATACGTAATCAATTTTCTAGCAGTCCATAAGTTTCCCATCTAAACTGGTGATTTCTGAATAATGAATGTGAAAATTACGACGCGTTACCTAAATACGCATTTACCTCCGACAAACATATTATTACAATTATTGATTTTGAATTAGGAACGCATTAAGGGGACTCGTTAGATTTTACCTGTATTCAAATGGGCTAGTTCTTTCTCTACTTCATTATTAAACCTGTAATAAAATTATATGGGGCTTGTGGAACCGAAATTTCTCGAAAAACTTCTGCGGTTATAAGTTGCCCTAATAAGTGAAAGTTTTCTTTCGACAAAATTGGAAGATTTTTTTATCCTTTAAACTTGAAGAATTTTTTGACTTTCTCAATATTTTAAAATTGTCTATTGATGTTGGTTAAAATATATTTTATTTATTACTTTTAACATTCTTAATTTTTTTTCGTTAAACCCATACATACACATACATACACGAAGCCCCAGGAAAAAAATTTCCCTCAGGGCCCTCATTGTTGGTAGGCGGGAATGGGTACCGCCGCCCCTGGAACCTTTATTGGATAACCAACACCTCTGCCATAGATCACCCCAAGTGGTTCGCTACGTTTGGTTATTTAGCAGGGGTGACCGGGTTCATGGGGTGAGGTTTGTCTAGGTCTTGGAGGTGGATGATCAGGACACACTGCACCCCAGATTCCTACCCACCCCTTAAAACATTTTCTTTCACAGAACTCTCCTCTCCTTCCTTTCCTTAAAAAAACCCTTCACACAGCATCCTCAAAGATGACATAGGCCCTGAGGGAAATTATTTTCCTCAGGGCCTCCTGTGTGGAGCTCATGTAAAAAAAAATCTTTGGGAATGCTGTGTGGAGAGTATTTTTAGGGAAAGGAAGGAGAAGACATTCTGAGAAGGAAAAGGTACGAAGGATAGGTAGAAGTGTAGGAGTCAATGTGGCCAGAATTGAAGGACGTATTAATCCATCCTTCCCGCACCGCAGCGGGAGGGACGGATTCAACGGGAGGGATGGATTTGTTTGCAAAGCGACTGCCAAAGGGTCCCCCTAAACCGGCCTCTCCCTATCTAGCCCGCCACGCATCTGGTGGACACATCCGCGCAACCCTGCTAAATCTCCAAACGTAGCGAACCACTTGAGAGGAACCTATGGCAGAGGTGTTGCTTATCCAACAAATGGTTCCCCAGTACAGCGATACCCATACCCGCCTCCCAAATTTACAGTTAACCTTAGCAACTTAACAGTTCCATTAAATTTTGCAGAAGAGGTAGTATAGGCGGAGAGGATCGAACGCCATACGAAGTAACATACGCTCTCAAAGGATTGGGGTCTGGGGTCATGATGTTTGTATTGGATTTTTTTCTGTTCACTTCCTTTGTGACAGACAACCAACCTTTCAGAATCTATACACGTGTTAAGCGACCAGTTCTATTTCTCAACCCTCCTCTCTTCCACATCCTTCCCCTCACATTCCCTTTAACCACGCGATATACCACACAGCATACCTCATTTACGAATGCCATGGTGCCTCTGGCTTCAATCATTTGTAGGTTATACAAAAATCGTTAAAAATATAAGTTTTGTCCAAATGACTACATATTTTTTCCACTGCTTTAGCTATAGGTACTTAACATAGATAAAACCGTCAGGTATTACCATATTTCAATCAGGTTAAACCTTCACCAAAAACGCTCGTCCACTTTTACAACCAATTCCTTCATAAACACTGGTACAATCGTCGCAATAAAAACGCTAAAATATAAGTCTGGGGTAAATGCAACCCTTCTCCTGGGGGCGCGTTGTAAAGAACGACAAAGTATCCAATAATTCACACAGGAGCCGGGCAGGGTTAAAAATTAATAGGCGAAAGCCCAATAAAACCCCATAAATATTGTTTAAGAGCGTTTGATATTTTAAGCTCCCTGATTTTATTTATTTCCTTTATTCTAGGCACAAATAATAATAATAAAGCGCTGGGGTGAAATGCAACCCACCCCCGTAGAGAGGAGTGATTGCGCGAATTTCAACACTCGAGGGTAGAAATTCGAAATTCTCGTTGTATTTGGAATATTGTCCCCTTTTGTTTTGGTTCGGTGTACAGGTGAAATGTAATTTAAATTTAATGGGCGTTATTTCGTTGTTAGATGGATTTTGTCATTGCTTCACATTCTATCTGACGGGGTTGGATCCATTTTGGAATGAGTTCACGTTGGAATACTTGCGGCTGCTTTCGTCAATCTAACTCAGCGTCCGATGATAGAATATGATTCAAACATACAATTTTGATGTCACCATCGCGGATGAGCGAATTTTTAGCGTACATGATTTTTTATTGAATATTCGAAAAACAGTGATGTTTTTTTTCTGGAAAAGGTCAAAGTTTTACATTTTTCTACATTTAAATATAGATTGTTTTGTGAGCATTAATTATTTAGCATGTCTATATTGGATTGAAGAATTTGACAGTGATTAACGAGAGTTATTTCTTTATATAATTTAATGTCATCAGCGAAAAGCAATACATTGACATCTTTAAGTTGACTATGTCGTTTATATAAACAAGAAATAAAATTGGGCCAAGATGACTACCTTGCGGTACGCCACTACTGGCGGAAAATGGTTTAGATGTAAAAGATTTAATTTTAACAAATAAAGTTCTACCAGATATGTAACTACTTAGCTACCTTAACATATTTGCTCTGATTCCCAGAGCATGTTTGTGGATTTAGTCCTATATTTACCAGGGGAATAATGAAAGTAGGTAAAGTTTTGAAGAAACCGGTTTCGTGAGACACATGTGATAAAATCGTGTAAGACCATATTAATAATGTGGAGATCTAAAAAAATGGTGAAGTAGGCGTAACGAGAAAGATTTAAACACTCCGACCCCTAAGCTTGTTTTTAAGACAATATATGGCAATAGCAGTCAAGTGCAAAAAGCTGGTTTTCAAGCTAACGCGTGTGTTCCCACAGAAATCGTTATAACTCCGTTCTTATTCTAGTGATAACCCTAAAACAAAAATGAGAATATCTTTAATACACGACGCTTCACATATCTATTCAAAGTTGTCCATAAAAATAGATTCAAAAATACTAATTTTGTAGCGCCAAAACGCGTACGCGCCGTTAGACTTAATTAATTTTTGATTAAATATTTTTGTATGAAATAGTAAAAAGTAAGGCGATAAAATTGTTGACATTTTTATGATAAAATAAGTATTTTTTTACGCTATGCATGATTTAGTACATTTTCTCATAAAAAACATGTAGGTCATTTTTACAATTTTCTACGTTTGCATTCTAAATTTTAATATTTGCAAATGTTATTATTTATTTGTAATCATACAATTCAAAAGCGTGTTTTATCCGACGGCCTCCGTGGTCCCGAGGCAAGACTCTCGACTCACAATCCGAAGGTCGCGGGTTCGAACCCGGCGTGCGCAAATAAATTTTATTTGATTAATTTGTGTTATTTCACAATTTATTCATTTAAAATAATATATAGTATATTTGCGGCACGTTCCAGAGTGGAAGATACTATCAGTATCGCCCTGGTGTAAGACCACCATTCAGAATTGAAACGTTGCTTGAAATGGCTTTAGCCTTTTAGTGACCAGATCTGAATAGCCAGGTACTTCCCCACCTTCCTCTTCCCTATCTCCTTCCCCTCCCCACTACCTTCAGCCCCACAACATACCCCAATTGGGGATGCCATAGTCTCACTGGCTCCAGACGGGAGCAGTTGGGACTCTTGTGCGGTATTTCATATAAAAAAAAAAAATCACCTTTCAAAAACAGTTTTTAGTATTTGGCTACGTTTAGAAATTTTTCATTTATTGAGCTTTATTGTAAAACGGAAATAACACAATTTTTTTATCAATCTGACAGTTCGTTAAGACCAAAAACATACACAAAGGCGATAGACCCAAATGGTTAAAAAAATTACGGAGATGGAAGAGCTAGGAGAATATTTACAGAGAAAGTGAAAGATGGAGAAAATCGGGGACCTTCGAGGAAGACACTATCAAGTGAATCAAATATTTTAGTCGGGTCAGGTCGAGAGTCAGAACGACAGAAGAGTTTTTATGAGATGAATTATGAATGTGAATGAAACAATGAGTGAAACGGTAATGGTTAGCCGGGTGATTCTATTTAATGCCTTCTACAAAGTCTTCTTCATTTCTTCACAAACAAATCTGTTGTACTTCCACGAACCTTCTTCAAAAGCTAATTTCTCCAAGTAATATTGCAGAAATTCCGAGTTAAACAACAATAAATCCGGCGGTTAATCCTCCGTTGCGGATTAACCTTAGATTTAGTGGGCAGTTACCTCAGTGCCTTAAGTGTAACTGCCGGCAGCTAGTTCCCACATAAACTCGGATTAACTATCTGCGGAGCGAGCCGCTTCATTGTGCATGGAAATGAGAAAATGTAGATTGTTTCAGAAGTCTGTGACGGAAATTTTATTATTTTGAAATGTTTTATGGTGTTCAAATTGTATCCTCTTGTCTTCTATTTCTGGTTAATTATGATGGTGATGCGACCTGGACTATCCTCGTCAATGAAGTTTACGTGGTAAATGGGAAAATTGTAGGTCAGAGACATACTCTATACGTAGGCTATACGTAAAGCTGTGTAATGTCCAAGAGGTCTTGACTTAAATAGGTTGTCATGAAGAATATTTTTACTTTAAGAATTCATGACATTTCATTCTATATTCTTCACACCCGAATGCTACTTCTAAGACGGAGAGGAAAAGGGGAAAGGAATAACAAAGGATAGAATGTTCGTGGCTATTGAAGATGATTAGTAAACATAGCTTTAGCTGTTACAATTGATGTAACCTTAGGGGCCATCCATAAATTACGCCACACGAATTTCATGATTTTTTGACCCCTCCCCCGTCCCTGTCACACATCGTCACATTTGTGAGACCCCCTCCCCCCTAGTGTGACGTCACATATTTTGCAATTTTACATCTAAAAATTGTTTGCGTTTTAATAACTTAGATTTTTACATATGACGTCACAGAGCTGATGACCCCCTTGTCATACTTCTCTACCCCCCTCCCTTAAGGCGTGACGTAATTTATGGATGGCCCCTTATTTTAAGCACAATTTAGGCCCGATTCGCATCCTGGAGTGCGTATGAAATTATTGTATTTAATTAGTGTGTATTTTTTCATAATTCATTCATTTAAAATAATATGCAGTACATTCCAGATAGGACGATACTCTCATTGAAACGTTGCTTAAAATGGCTATAGCCGTGTTTTGTGACCAGATCTTAAAAGGCAGGTACTTCCCCAGCTTCCTCTTCTTCATCTCCTTCCACTCTCGCCACATTCAACCTGAAGATATACCCCTATTGGAAATGTTTAGTCTCACTGGCTCCAGACAAATAGGAGTCTTGTGTGGTATTTACATTAAAATAAATAAGATTGGCCGTTGAACCTAAAATATGTAATATATTTTCTTTGCAAATTTTGGATTGTTTTGAGTTTTTGTCTTTACAATCCCAAAAATCAACCCAAATCTAACAAAACTAAAAATTTTCGCTTCCGATGACGTAAATGTGAATACGTTGTTTCGTCTACTTTATACTTCATTAAGACTTATCTAATCTTCTTCTTCTTCTTCTTCTCCTTATCCTATTTGGGTCGGGGACCCATTGCATCAACAAGGCTCGTCCATAAGTCCCTATTTGTGCTGATTGTTCGGCCTCCGTCCATGGCAGTCCGTTCCTCTCCTCACTCAGTTTCTGGAGTTGCCTCGCCCAACTGTGTCTGGAACGGCTCACTGGACGCCTACCCTCTGGAATCGCACTCAGTATTTTCCTCGGAATTCGGTCATCAGACATTCTTAGTATGTGTCCAAGCCACCTCAGTTGTGATTTTTCTATGAATAGTAGCAGTGTTCAATGTTCAGATCGTCTCGAACGTCGTGTTTCTTATGTGATACCATTTCGTAACCCCTGCCACTCCTCTCAAGTACCTCATTTCGGCAGTTTGTACTCTAGAGCGTGTTCGTTCGTTTAGCATCTAATCTAATTTAAATAACTTTGTACAGGTATATCTATATCTTTGTAATATTATTTATACCCTTGAATGACAACAACTATCTTAAATGATGATAAAAATATAGTACTTAGTCTTGAGCTGTTAATTCAATCAATATCGTATTAGGATAGAAGAGCCAAACTATTTAGCATTTTTATCAGTATTATTCACTTTGTGAACACCATGTAGTCCCTTTGTATTAAGAAGTATAATGTCTAATATCCTTTGTTCACACAGAGCAGAACATTAAAAATAATTTGTGGGCGGATAACTTTTAATTTACTTCTCCGGAACTAACTGGAAATATTTTATCCGGCTGAGAGGCTGAGAGGCCGGGATAAAGGGGACAACTTTTCACATTACGACGTTTTTTATGAATCTAATACTAGTTTTAAAGTCAGTGCTGGGGGCTTATTAATTTCTGTCAAATCCAGGACTTGATTGGATTTGAGCTTGATTTCTATCATTTTACATACTACTTAAGTTTTTTTTATGCTCTTCGCATATTATTTTATCCTTCATTTCATTACTCTTGACGAATATTAAATATCTCGTACCCAAGATAGCAAGTTGCGTTACCTTCTATCTTTAGTATCTCCTTAAGCTTTTGCAACAACATCTTCAAATTTAAACTATTCTAAACAAGTTTTGTTATTTATTTTTGGGGTGTTATGCCGTGTTGTGCTACCTCCTTCTTTAGCCAACGTTTCGGACAGCGTTACAGTGTCCATCATCAGGGCACTCATCTGCCCTGAGCAGCACGGCATAACACCCCAAAAATAAATTAAAAAAATACATTTGGCCGTGAAAACCTAAAATCATACCTCTTCTAAACAACATATTTTTACAACTTCTCATTATATATTTTTATATTTTTTTAAATTTATTTAGTAAAAGATTAATACACATTATTTATAAATGCGTTGACTGCCCAACTAGGAGGATTCCCGTTTTAGGTCGGTCAGTATTTATTGTAACATATCACGCAAATATATTGAAATGTAACGAGATGGGCTATCGGCAGTTTTAACTGGGTGGGACTGTGCTACCTGGTGTCATCGATACTACTGCACATCTTCAAAAAATCAACTAAATTCCCTATTAAGGCCGCACTCTTGATACGCACGGCGCTGAAAAAGAAGAAGATGGAGAGATTCGTAATTGTAATTACGAATGTTGGACAGAGCGCGCTAATATTTTAAGTCGTGCGAAAATTGCGAAAAAGCTTAATAAAACATGACTCGTTAAAAATAGAGCAAAAATCTCGTGGAACGTATCTTAATTATCATTTAAAGAAGCATTGTGAATTTTTTCACAAATATAACTTGTAAAATAAAAGAAATAGACTTGTTTAAAATAATTTTCGCAGCATACTTTGCGATTTTTTTCTATCGAGGGAATTTCATATAATTTGCGTTTCGGCGTGGAACGTATCTAGATATTATCTTCAAAAATAACATATTTTTTTAAGAGCTTAAAAACTTCAAATGTTTAAGGGAGATATGTAAGAAATCGGTCGAAATACGAATAGTAGACCCTTAAAACTAGCACCATTAGACTGTAATCCGCCGACAGTCAGGCGGACATCGTAGCATATTTCCTTATATTTCAATATCTTTGATATCACGAAATAATTTATGTAATTGTTTTCACATGTGCTTCCCAAAATTTTCAAAGACAACTGAAAGAAATGTGGCATATTTGTATGAAATTCAATGGAGACGGAAGTATTATATTTTTTCATCCTTTTTCAGTTTTAAACACGTATAATGCTGTTCATAGACGGTGTCCGTAAAATAGCGGTACAAGCGAGAAATCAGTGAAACTTAATCACACAGAGAATCCAAAAAACTTTTTTTTTTCAATCTGAGCATTTATTATTATTATTTTTTTTTTTACTTTTTTTTTAATTTTTTCGGCTACTAAAGGGCTCAAAAACTGTTGGTATACTTTTCAACGCATTTCAAGACAGAAAGCAGCATACAATAAACCCCTAGCGACAGATTTTTTTAAAATTTGACCAAAAAAATTTCAACTTGATTTACTCGAATTGAAAAACTCAAATCAAAAAAGTTACACCTCAAAATCGACTCCAAATAATTACCAGTTTCTTGCTTGTCCCACTGTTTCCAGGTACCACGTATTTATGATGTATGAATTTATTTTAAAATAGTCATACTCAACAATTTTTTATTCACAGAGAAATATATAAATACATTAAGTATTGAGAGATTGGTAACGCCGGCGTGTCATCTTGGAATCCTTTTTCTCGAAGTTTTTGAACTCGGTATGGGAAGGTTAAATGTTAAATCAGGCTTTGTGATTTAAAATTGTCAATTTTTATTTATTATATTTTCTGCGCAAATTTTGTTTGACTAATGTGCAGTCGTAAATAGAGGTCTGGGTTCGAGTCCCAGTTGCGACCATTGTCTTTTTCTATTTTTCTGTGTCTTGTTCTCTTTCATATTTTCATTTAGATTAAAGGTGTTATCTTCTTCTTCAATGGTAAATAAAGTAATTTAATACCAAATTCAATCCAATTCTTAATCCAATGCAGTTAAACTGATATTGAAACATATTGTAATGTCTTCAAATTGGCTATTTGTGCAATGCAGTTAAACTGAGATTGAAACATAATATTGTATTGCCTTCAAAACACCCAATTTGTCGGATTTGGCATCGTGAAATAGAATATTTCAATTATTTGTCTTGGCATACCGTCAAATCGATCCGTTTTCGTAACCTCGTTCGAGAAATCCCAAATTTCAATCCATTTGCTGGAGATTTGTACGGTTTGTTTTTGTAGAAGATACTAGGTTGTTTACATTTAGTTACATAATCCTGCTGGTCCGCCACCTGCGGGTTCCATCCATGTTCTGGGATCCTGGGATTCTGGGGACTAGCGTTGGGTAGCCAAAGCAGAGTATTGTGGTGTATTTATTTTTAGGTTCATAGTGCTTCGGCAGCTTTCCCAGAACATTCGTTTTCAAGTTTCTTGATTTTGGAGCTAAATTTGAACTGTTTTCTGCAGAACGAGATGTATCAATGTCGTTGATTCCATGGCAATTGATCCCCAGATAGTTTCCCTCCCTACATACTTATATAAAATATGCAATCGGTTTAGGTTAATTCGGTATACATACTTACACAAATAACACAATTATTATAAAATATATTTTCATTCAAATGCATCAAAGATAAGTACAAAAAATTGACCCTGTAAATATATTCGTACCAACTTATTATTAAAGGTAATTTTTAAGATCGATTTTAGGTTTGAAATTGGGAAATGATGCACAAAAAATATAATTTTATAATAATTATGTTTTCGTGGGACTAAGTGCTAGAGAATCAACTATCGGGCCACAAAAATCGTTGTAGACACCGAATTAGTATTTAGAGGACTTCTTTAGGGTGGATTGATGTTTTTCGAATAATAATAGTTGAGCCATAGTATTGGGTGGTAGCATTTTTGTTTAGTTCATCATAAAAAGTTTAGATTTCACAACGATGCATATATTTTCAGAATATTATTTAAGCAGATTTACCACCATTAAAAATCAAAATTTCAATTAATCAACCTCTCTTTTCTTTATCTCTTTTCTCTTCTCACTTTATTCAGACTTACAGGTCGCAGGTCGATGTGAAAATCTGTTGTAAGATTTTATTCGCATAAATAAATTTATTTTAATAGATGTAAATAAGGGACATTAAATTACGTTACACATTAAAGTAAAGAAGTGTGACAAGGGGTATTGGGGGGGGGGGGGGGGGGGTGACGTCACATCTAAAAATCATAATAAAAATAATCATTTGCTAATTTTTTTTGTCAAAGATTTTATTAAAAAATTAATTTTGAAATCATGAAAATCGAGTGACGTAATTTATGGATGGCCCCTAATCTGTTGATTTTCCTAAATAAATGTCACAAAAGGAGTGGCCATACTTCATACTGACTCTGGACAGTTGAAACTGTCCGGAGATACCACCTAAAACAAGCAGTCCCAATTCATTATAAAGCATTCGAGACCAGCTTATCTCCTGGTCAAAACTTCAGTGACACTCTTTGATCGTATCTGACTTGAACGGATGAACGAATAAAGCAAATCCCCTCTACGCGAGTAAATAATGAAAACTTTGGGAAATGCTGATAGAATTGCCGATAAAAAGCGGATTCTA
Source organism: Glyphotaelius pellucidus (assembly GCA_936435175.1). NCBI lineage: Eukaryota > Metazoa > Arthropoda > Insecta > Trichoptera > Limnephilidae > Glyphotaelius > Glyphotaelius pellucidus. The sequence goes on from OW386560.1 coordinate 13,399,885, forward strand.
TTCTGGATTTTTATCCCGAACCGTTTTCCAATAGGTGGCTTACGAGGATTTACTGCCAGACCCGCTGTAGGACTCGCTCTACTCGCTCTACTCGCTCTACCCAGCTTCTAGCCACACAGAATACAAGGATGCAAGAGAAACATCAAGAATGTTTTGTGTTAAATTTATTTATTTGTTTTTTTTAATAGCTGAGTTATTTTTCATGTTAGGTATGTTGCCGTTTGTATGTCTATACACGTCTTTGTGAAGAATATTCGTATTTGATGATTATTTGCGATGAAATACTTCAAAAATACAGATTTCTTCTCACAGCTGAACTTTTGAGCGCTAGAACTAGTTTTAAAAGCATTTTCAAGTCTGGCAAATTACAACTGTGTTCCCAATATTAGGCAAGCGTTTTGATTGTCTTCTGATAATGCTGCCACCTGGACATCGCGTATTTGATTCCTCGGCTGGCTAAGTCCTTACTCACGACTCAAGCAACATTTTCGGCTTACTGTGGTAGTAGTAGGAGATTTTCAAACATTGTTGGGTTATTTGTAACCCGGGAATTTTTGTCTTTCTTTTAAAATTAAATAATTTAAAAAAAATTAAAAATATAGGTTACATTAGGTTATGGGCTATTTTTCAATTCTTTTTTTCATAACTTTTAATTACTTTTCAAAGGGGTGTTGAAATGCCACTTTGTTGAGTTGCCGTGGAATCCATTTAATCACCCTATTAATGCCGCTATTTTAGACTGCAATAAATTATCTATTTTCTGAATATAGAATGGAATTGAGATAGTAATGTTTCTTTGGACAAATTGTGTAATTCCTTATTAGAAATTAAAAAGAAAAACTTATTGTAATGTTTTATATATTTTTTAAATTTTTATATGAATACCTCACAAAAGTCCTAACTGCTCTCGTCTGGAGCCTGTGAGACTATGGCATCCCCAATTGGGGTATGCTGTGAGGCTGAAGGTAGTGAGACTATGGCATCCCCAATTGGGGTGTGTTGTGAGGCTGAAGGTAGTGAGGAAGGAAAGGAGACGGGAAGAAGAAGGTCGGGAAGTACCTAGCTTTCAGATTTGTGCACCGAACACGGCTAACGCCATTTCAAGCAACTTTTCAATTGTGAATGGTGGTCTTACACCAGGGCGATAAAATTGTGTTTTTTAATTTTTTTAGGCAAAAGTATTTATAAATAATTTTAGTCACATCGATTTTTAGTCGTTTTATGTAAAAATAATTTATAAAAAATTCACAAAGTTTTATATTTTTTTCTCAAATTGCGGTCACAACTTTGGCTTCATAATGTTGTATATTTTAAATTTGAATTCAAAGCACTTTCTAACACCGTTTAGATCATATTTCTCACCGTGACAGTAAGGGAGACACAACTTTTCTGTTCAATATAATCTGTTTCCAAAAGCGAAGAATTTTGCCTGAGCATTTAAACACCCTTTCAGCTATATCGCGAATTAAATAGTCGGTTCATCCTGCACCCTATTCCACCCTCCACAGTTATACAATCTCAGGAAGGTAGATGGGTAGGTCCTGAATGCAGGATACAGAGTTAACCCCGAGAGCCGAAAGGGGGTGTAGAATGCGGAACTGTTCCGTGGCGACTTAATAATATATGGCGAGTTTTAAAATGTGCACTTCTCTCTACACTACGGCTCTATGGCCGTCGGAGGAGATTTTCCTTTTCCTATTTATTTATTTTTGGACTTACCGTAGGATGTTTTATTGTGAAAATAAACTGGACTCGAATGTATTTCCTCGTTTTTCACAAATAAATGGTGTTGCTCCTAGACTAAGCTACAGGAGTTTTGTGAATGATATCCTGAATAACTGTTTGAATCCTCGTTTCCTCGTGTTCTAATCTGTCTCTGTGATTTTTAAAACAGTCAATATTTTCAGTATCCGCGCGAATTTTTTTTATTGACAAAATGTAGACAATTTTATCTGGGCTGCATTCGGAATCTATACACTAACTAGTTTTTAGTCGTTGGGAACTGATAAAACTCGGCTATCAAGGAGAGCATTAGTTTATATGTTCCCGATGGTTATCTCCGTCACTGACAGCAAATACTGTTTTATCTCCCGGCTTGCAGAACTAACTTGCCAATGGTTATGCCAGTCGGGAGAAAAGCCTTGTTGTTAAATAGAATCACTTTGAATATCGATATGTTTAACATCAATGAAGCACAACTTAGACAGCAAGCTGTTAGTCTGATTGTGCTTCATTGATGTTTAAATTGTTCATTGATGTTTAAATTGTTTAAATTTCTTAAATCTGCTTGAATCTTAATATTTTCTCTACTTTAAAAACGATTTGAAATTTTAATTTTGTTATGTTTTTAAAGTAAATAAATTGAATTGAATTGAAAAAATACCATCTTTGGTGGTTTACGGGCTAGCGAAGGTCGACTAATCACCGACAATGTTAATTGTGAAACAAAAACAATTAATTTACAATAAACAATTTTAAGGCAATCACGTTGGATCTTCTGGTTGATCTAGAATCTAGAAGCATACTGCAAAGGCTTGAAATGGAAATCTTATCTCCTTCAATGAAAGCAATCTTCCCAACAAGACTTCCGTTGACATTCTCGGTGTATCCTTAAGTGACCAGCTCAGGCATGGGGGCTTTGTCGAAGCCAGAGTTAAGCAAACCTCTTAGAAGCTAAGCGTGTTGTACATTACGAACATACCCTCAGATTCTATAATATTATGAGTCTATAATACTATAGAGTGTGGAAGCCATCGGTGGTCTAGAGCCTCTGAATGTGTAATTGTTAATATTTAGCTTGTTGAAATAGTGACCTATTTGTTAAAAATAGTGACCCTTTCAAAATCTGAGTCTTCAATGTTTCTTTTTCAAATTTGCCTACAATACAAGTTTAGTCAAACTGGGATATTCTCTAAATCAATTACATAGTCACAAATACATTGGGAATTCATACGTCATATATTTTGGTTTATAAATATGCAATTTCTAGTACTTAGTAAATGTTTAAAAATTATAGTTACATAAAATAATTTTAAGTATGCAATTATTAACGTTCTCCAAAATAACCTTGCAAGAATCTCATCCTTGCGATCTCTCGAAAGAAACCATTCCTTTGTTCTGAATGCAATTATTAATGTTCTCCAAAATGACCTTGAAAGAATCACATCCTTGCGATTCTTTCAAGGACATAAAGAAACCATTCCTTTGTTCTGAATGCAATTATTAATGTTCTCCAAAATGACCTTGAAAGAATCACATCCTTGCGATTCTTTCAAGGACATAAATAAACCATTCCTTTGTTCTGAATGCAATTATTAATGTTCTCCAAAATGACCTTGAAAGAATCACATCCTTGCGATTCTTTCAAGGACATAAAGAAACCATTCCTTTGTTCTGAATGCAATTATTAATGTTCTCCAAAATGACCTTGAAAGAATCACATCCTTGCGATTCTTTCAAGGACATAAAGAAACCATTCCTTCGTTCCGAATGCAATTATTAATGTTCTCAAAAGTTGTTTTGATAGAATCTCATTCTTATGATATCTTGAACGTAACCATTCCTGTTTTAAGAATATTATGAACTTAATGTGTAATTTGGCTGTCCTGAAACGGGAAACCTTCCCAGTTGGACAGACAAGCATCATTTTGTCATCAAATAAAAAAAATAAAGTAAATCTAGTAGAAGTCAGCTTAATATTGTTTCAGCTTTTAAGCTAGGAAATCGATATACAATATTCATTCTTGCGCGATTTACCTATTTGACATAGTTACTTCTAGCATTCAGCCACTGATGTATATAGTATATACTCGTTTCTATTATCCATAAATAATTATTTCATATTATACATTTTTACCTAACTTACAGGCGATGAGTTTAATAAAACTTTTTAAGGGTCTTAATTCCACTTTTGAGAACCTTCTTTTCCATCGCGACTCAGTTTAAATTGCATTTCCTTCTACTTTAATAGTCCCGTCTCGGCCTTCTCCGTGCGGGCACCCCATTGAATTTCTATAGAGTCCCAATAAGTCCCGGAAGGGTGGGTACCCCCATTATAAATCACATCCTCCTCCCATCACGGTGGATCGTTCTCTACGGAATAGCGTTGCCGCCGAAAGCTCCATCTTAACCTCTCTTTCTGTTACATACGTCCTTTATGAGAAAGGGCAAGATGTTCAACGGAGCTATCAGCTATACGCCTTTATTGGAGAAAATCTAAATCGAAATTGGTGGATATATATGTATAAAAGAAAATCCAAATTTATTTTTAACGTTTTCAGTTTGATGCGACAGTTAAGTAAATGCATATTTTTTTATTGAGATATTTGTCAAGGATTTGTAGTAAATAAAGTGGGGTTATGTAAATATATTGGGTACGTAAATCTGTATCCCCGAAGGAGTATTGAGTGAAGATAGATGACATTTGGTTAGGTAGCTATTAACTGACTTTCTCCTAGGCAGACTCGGAACGGAATCTAAGCATTAGAGATACCAGTGGCGGTCCTTCCCTCAGGTCAATTAAAACATAATTTATTATGCGAATATTATGCAAAACAACTGGTATTATTCTAATGTACTTGAAATGTAGAAGTGACATCTAATGCTAAAATGGAAGCTTTCTTTTCCATGCACTATGATTGGATGGGTCAAATGTCCCAATATTATGTCTTATGTCTCTTTACGCATTATACAATAAACGAGATGGCACTATGTCGCCTATTAAAAATGTTTTCGGATTCTGAAGACAGTTTGGGTCATTGCCACGAGGGAGAGAGCATGATGAATATTATATGTCTTAAAGAGATGATTTTTTAAACGTAGGTTTTTAAACTTATTGTTATTATTGTTGATAAAATTTTAACCTCCATAGGTATAATATGTACACCAGTGCACATTTTTATTCGTGTCACTTCTGTGAAGATTTGTTTTTATTTTATTTTTTTAATGTTTCTAATATATTTTATAATTTGTGTGAATACCTCACGAGTGTCCCAGATGCTCCCGTCTTGAGCCAGTGAGCCTATGGCATCCCCAATTGGAGTATTTGTGAGGCTGAAGGTAGTGTGGAAGGAGACCGGAAAGGGGAAGGTGGGGAAGTATCTGGCTATTGATCACCGAACACGGCTAAAGCTATTTCAATCAACGTTTCTATTCTGAATGGTGGTATTTCACCAGGGCAATACTGAGAGTATCTTCCACTCTAGAACGTGCCGCAAATATACTTTATAATATTTTAAATTAATCATTTGTGAAATAACCCAATTTAATCATATTCAATTTATTTGAGGACGCCGGGATTCGATCCCGCGACCTTCGGATAGGCAGAGGAGACAAGAGCATAGGTCGTAGACATGTACATATTTAAGTTGAAATCATATTTCTCCCTTTCGAAAAATCTTTTATAACCAATATTGACTCAGTCTGTATCAATGACACTCGATCAATAGATAATAAAAATGATTTTGTTGATCCCTGGTTAATTTGTATTGCCCTCCAATATATCACACAGATGGGTAGCGTCATTGGAAGACTGGCGTGTCCATTACAGCAGTGTAATGTGTCAATTAATCAACGGAATAAAGTGATCTATCAGACGACATTGACTGCTGTAGATATCTGAATAACATGTAATGGTGAATCATTTATTTTGAATGAATCACAATAATTTTTGTTTAACCCCTCAGGCTTATTTAAACTCGTATGGGCCTCATAGAAATCGTTATGTCTGCCTTGCTATTTATGATCTAAACGGTGTTACAAAGAAAAAACACCACGCTTTTTTTTTAAATCTTAAAGTTAATCACACAATTATTTAAATGTACTGCTTTATGATACCAAAGTTTCTTAGTGAAGAAAGAAATTTAATAAAGTTTTTATACATGCTGTATATTTTGGATGTTTTGAAACAATCGTACGCAAGCTGTAACTGCAAGGTAAAACAATATACAAGGATTCTGCTCTAGCTTTGTTGCCAAAACCTCAAGAGTTCCCCAAGGATCTCACCTTGGCCCCCTCTTATTCAAAATTTTTATGAATGACGTTAACAAAACTATCCGTAACTCTCAGCTGTACCTATATGCGGATGATAAAAAGATTGTCAAATCATTAAGTCTGAGATGGATTGTCTAGAGCTCCAGAATGACCTTAGACTCTTTGGTTAATGTATATTGTCTAGAATTTTTATTTTACTTTGACAGGATTTACTGTTTTATTTCATCTCTTTCTACATTTGTAAGATCACACTCTTTACACTCACTCACCTTGACTTCCCACTTTTTTTTGTTTTGTTTATTGAAATTAAAATGTATTTAACCTTAAATATTCATGTAACTATGTTTATATACGTTTATGTACCTCTACGCCTATCTCAACACAGGTATATCCTAGTGAGTCAGGCATCGAAAAATCTCATCTAAATTAACTTATATAGATAAATAAAATTCTTCAAAACCGTCGATTGTTAAAACAAATTATCCAATATGTTAGAAACCAAAACCTTTACCAACTGTAAGAGGTTTGTTCAAAAACTATCGCGAATTTTGTGTTTTTTCAAAAATTATTTATTTGTTCAGAATATCTATTTTGTCTCCTTTAAATAAATCCCAACCAGATATTATACACTTGCCCTACGTGTTTTCAAATCCTCGAAGCACTTCAAAAAATCATTTTCTGTGATCTTTTTCAGCTCCTCTTTCGATGCCGTCTTTATTTTCTCAATCGTAGCATTGCGTCGTCCTTTCATGGGCCTCTTCAGTTTCGGCAACAAAAAAGAGACATGAGTACCAACATAACGCAAAAAAAATCGAATATACGTAACCCGCGGAAATTCAAAATTCGCGATAGTTTTTGAACAAACCTCGTACGACAGCTAATACTTTTTTTGCATATTCCCTGTTAACTGCATTCTTAGTTTAGTTGGCCAGTTGAGTGGTCCCTTGGTTCTGGGCACAGATTAGTAGGTATCGACCATTGGATGTGGACTGTGAACACTGAAAACTGAACACCAAATATCTGGCATGGCATGAAGCATCATGCTGTAGGATGACTATGGGATAAGCATCATTCAGGAAGCGTCAATTGACAGTGATCGCTTGTAATTTAATAGCTACCAACGAATAAATCACCCACATGGCTTGATATCACCTACTCACTGCTGACCGACCATTTTGTGGCGTGAATAACCTTTTATATTTGTTTTGTCTTATAAAAAATTTATGTGTTTTAATTTTTTTTCGTTATCAATAATTTTAGTCAGAAAAAACATAAGGTGAGCCATTTAAAAACTTTTTTGTGTTTGCGTGCAAAATTTTAATATTTAAAAAATTATTTGTTTGTTTCATTTATAAAATTTGAAAGCGTATTTTATCATCTTTCTAAAACAGTTTTTAGTTTTCAGATATGCTAAAAAATGTTCCATTGACTCTCTGAAATATACGGTCGAGGCCCGAGGGGAAAGAACGTAGCTAAATTAACAGAGTATAATTAATTAACATAATACTAACAGTGAATTTTTACAGCGCTGTTTTGTGATTAGTTCTCCTCAAGAGTGCACCACCATTTTACGTAATTCAGGTCACGCGTAATAGAGCTTTGAAATAACTACATATTTATAGAGAAGAAATAAAACAAGAGACCATAGATTATTTTTACGTAGCATTGATGTAAGTATACATTTAGAAAAAAGGAAATTTGACGAATTCTGGAATTCAAAACCGAATATCAACGGCAGCTTTGTTTAAAACTGCACGTAGACAGATGTTTATACGGCACGTCAGACATGCACTCGAAGCCGGGTTCTTGATGATGATTGATTTTCGTTTTGTATTCAAATATCAGGTAAAGTTACACAAAGTTACGTTTAAACCGTAATTTTATATAATACTAGCGAGTTCCCGGCAATGCCACTTCAATAAAGAAATTGTTTTTCCCTGCGTGTCCTTTTCCCAATCGTCCCCAATTCCCATCCGCTTCCCCTTACCCTACCGCGTCCCCTTCATCTCCATCTTCCCCGCCTTCCCTCTCCCCTCTCCGGCTCTCCCCATCCCGCGAACCCCATTCCCCTCCCCCCTCCCGCGTTCCATGCATTCAGTTTTCAAACAGCTTGCGTGGCACCTATTGCAAATTTTTAATACAAATTTAATTTATGCCAGCGCTCACCACTATTTATAGAAACCATCGCGGGTACAACAACTCACCAAAATTTCATCGTAATCGGATGAATGGTTTAGAGACCGCATAAGGGTCAAACAAAGAAACATTCATTTTTATATAGTCAGATTATAAACCTCGGTATATTATTATTCTTGAAAAAAAAATATATTACCAATAGTTTGCGACATCTGTGAAACAATGACCACCAATAAACATCAATCCTACATCATAAACTGCCGCCTGCGCACAAGTGGTTTAATGCATGGGCTTCATACATTATCCACATGCAGTGCGCACTCATATATAGTCATAATTGTGCCTAAATGCAGGTTCCTTATTTTACTAGAAATTAGACTTGTCCTTTAGATCTATTTGACTGTGTTACATACTGAGCTTATATCTATTTACGTACATAATCTAAAAAAATCGGTAAAGGCATCCAGCGTTACAGTGTCCGAAACGTTGGCTAAAGAAGGAGCTAGCGCAACACGGCATAACACCCCAAAAACAAATAACGAAAAAAAAAAAAAAATTACATAAACTAACCCTGAAGGGAAGGCCTGAGGAAAATAATTTCTCTCAGGGCCTATTTCATCTTTGAAGATGCTGTGTGGAGTTAGATAACTTGAGTTGTAATAGAAATACATTTTTAAACGTATTTTGAACGCAATCTTATAAGGCAAGCATTTTGATTTGAATTAACAGTATTTTTAATTAAAAGGATTGCAGGTTTTTATAAATGCTTCGGATGAATCTTTCATTAACCATTTACCGCGATTCATTATATATTTTTTATTCATGTTCTATACAACCTCGAATGAGTTCTTTTAAGAGAGAAACTATTCATAACAATACGTTAGTTGTGATGAAAATTGAGTACCTTTCTGCATCAATAAACATCCACTTTGTAAGCAAAATTAAATTTATTTGAAAACGGTTGTTCACCATCTTAGCTTTTAGTGAATAGGCCTTTGGAGTCATTGATAACACCTGCCAATACCTACTCTAAAAATTACAAATAATATCGATATCTTAAAGTGTATTTTCTATTTGTTTCCAGGTAAGAATAATTCTCCAGTTTCCGCCTGTTTTTTCACCACCCACATCTTTAAGTAAAAAGGTGGTAAGTGAATAAACACATGACACTTGTATGCTTTTTCACGATTATTATATTAAGTATCGTGTTCTTTTATTTGTTACATCAATAATATTATTTGTTATGCGTGTGTTATAGAATACTTATAAGAAATTATTATATAAAATTATTATAAAATTAAAATATTTAAAATACAGCCATAAATATCAATCAATTGCACCTTTATCAAATTATTAATTATCGCAAAACATGAAATATGTGAATAATAAAGGTAGCTAAATAAGAACACAATTAACAACAATCCTCTCGTATTTATTGTTATAAATATAATAACTAACTCACATTGACTTATATTTCTAATTAAATCTTTGTGCCCTAGCAATAATAATATATTAATGATTAAATTAAAATCGATGGTCTCTTCATGTTCACAATAAAAACAAAATTTAATACTTATGGATACAAAGATTAAACCTTTTTATCCTCTCTCTCTTTTGTATTAATATTATCTTGTACTTTTTGTACCATAATTTGTACTATTTTTTACTATCACACTATACACTTGTTGAACTCATCTGTATAACTTTTCAAGATATTACAACTCATGTATTTTTTATTTATTTTTTTCTGTGTAGGTACTATTTATCGCTGCGATAATTTTGCTGAATCCTTGAAAAACTTGCTTTCGAACAATTTATTCATGATCAAGTTAATAATAAAATCAACATAGTAAATACCTACACGTTCCTCAATAACTACTTTTAAAGTATCTTAAGCACTCTTCTGTTTTACCATTATTACACTATGTAAACTTTTTAACTCCTTTGTACAATTTTAATGATAACGAAACTACATACCTATGTACATATTAAACCTGTTTTTATCCTTAAAGTACAGTTTATAATGTTATATACTTCATGCTTACAATTATACTCCTGAACAACATGTGTAACTTTAATAATGTGATTCTGTAAAAGCCTTCAAGGCGTGTATGAATAAATAAAATAAATAAATAAATAATGCGCTTATTATTATAATGATTACAAATGATCGATACGTTGAGACTAGTTGAGAGCTTAGCTAAGAGAGATTGAGACTTCATATGGCAATGGTTTAAATTCCCTACCATCTCTCTGTCTCTCTCATGTACTCGGAAGTCATGTTATGGATTATTAAAGGGGGAAATAATTGTAGGACGGCGTATTTTTAGTGATTTTCAGAAAAATTTTGAACACATAAGGAATATATGTATTTTGTTTATGCTTTGGAGTCATTTTACACATATATTCAGGAGTATATCCTAAAGTTTTAAAATATTTTCCTTAAAACGTAACAGAGATATCAGTTGCCGCACATTGTAAGTCGCCATCCGGCTTGCGTAACTTCTGAAGGTCACAATTTATACTTCAAATCAATTTTTTTTTTAAAGAAGAAGAAGAAGTTTCGTTTAGAAAATTTTCTTTTATTTGAACCTCACTCTTTATAAAAAAATCTAAAATTAATATTTTTTTGAGGAATGTGAATATTTATTAAGATTTTTTACCATTATTTTTTACGTTTTTTTGCAATAAAAAATAGTGAAAAAAAATGCTGTTTAGGATTGAGGTTCAAATAGAGTGCATTTATATAAATAAACTATGTACTGAGTTTAATAAAGATTGATCAAAAACTGTAGGAGCTGGAGGTTACACAAATTCGAAAAAAGTAGTTTTGAAAAAAACGCGTTTGAAAATGAGAGTGGCAGTAAAGCTTTTTTTTTACATGAGCTCCACACAGGAGGCCCTGAGGAAAATAATTTCCCTCAGGGCCTATGTCATCTTTGGGGATGCTGTGTGGAGAGTTTTTTAAGGAAAGGAAGGGAAGGAGAGTTCTGGGAAGGAAAGGGGTTTAAGGTGTGGGTAGGAATCTGGGGTTCAGTGTGTCCTGGTCATCCGCCTCTAAGACCTAGACAAACCTCACCCCATGAACCCGGGCACCCCTGCTAAATCACCAAACGTGTTGTATTTAGTAGTATTTAGACCGATAGACACTACTCAAATGCTTATAACTTTTAAACGGTGTGGAATTTTCAGAATATATTTTTGAATAGTACTAGGTACTATTGATTTATGAAAGAAAAAAAAAGATTTTTTTAAACCTCTACACCTATTTCCCCTCTTAAGTCTCAAAATATTCATGTCTTTCTTTTCGGAAACAAACTGATATCTCGTTGAAAGTCTGATTATGTTCCATTGTTTGTATAATTCGTCTGTTACTGTATAACTTTTCGTAGTAGTTTCTTTAAGTCCACTGTAGGTAGGCTTTGAAAAGTCTTCTTCGTCTTATTCAACTAAATCGCTCATTCCGAATGTCTGAAAATAATGAACTTCAAGAAGAATTGATTATCAATCAATCATGTTGGAAAACGTGCATCAGTTATTAAGTTGAAATCATCAATCAGTAATGAGATTTGTAATGCACAAAATTAGGTAATTTTATCAATTGTAATGTAAAGATTTAGAATGCTGTTATATTCTTCTGTATTTCAATTGAAGATGCCATCATTATTGCCCGTTGACGCAACTATATACGTCTCCTTTCTATTTTACATGTAAGTATCCTATCTGACAGTGTGTGGCCATTTAATTTCATTTGAAACAATGAATCAAGGTACAATCCGTCATAAGACTGTTGATTGAATATTGAGTTGATGCCTTAGTGCGTTTTATTCGAATCCGTTATGTGCTTGTGAAACCTGAAAAGTTTATATTTAGCACCATGAAAAACACGCTAAAATTGTGCCCAATATTCTTGCTATTTTTGTTCAATTCTTCGGCTTTTTTTTACATTATCTCCCTCAATAATCTCCTAAAATAATTTCCCTCAGGGCTTATGTCATCTGAGATGCTTGTGGAGGGTCTTTTCGAGGAGAGAAAGGAGTGAACGTTTGTCTTGAAGAGACCCATTTTGTAAGAAGGAGGAAACAGCCGAGCAGATGAACTCAAGAACGAGTCGAAGAAGCGACCCGTTCTCATGTGACAATTGTCAACCGTGTACGTATGTTTGCAATGGTGCCGAGGGGATCAACGGTAGTTCCTTGGTGCGTCTTCCATTGAAATATCGGTAGAACAAGCTTAGCATTCCCAGCCGATGCCTGTGCTCTAAATATTGCAATCCATTTTTGTTAAGATGGGAAGATCTATCAAACAGACCACAGAGTCGAGGTTTTTAGGGTATTTTGGAGCTTCAGACCAGAGGTGGCTGCCAAACTCAATCAAAGTTGTATTTATTATATAGAACAGAGAATAGAGAATCGAAAATAGAAAATCCATTCAGTGATTTCCCTCCTCTTACACCAAGAGTGACGATGACTCAAAGGCCCCCACCAGCTTTCCCAAATGACACAGACACTGAAGAAAATTTCTCGTCTCCTTTTAGTCATTAGTTAGCTATCAAAGATATTGAAATATAAGAGATGTGCTATCCGCAGTTTTTACTGGGTGGTACTGTCTTTCCTAACGTCGCCGATATTGTTAAACAATAATACTGTACTCCTTAAAAAAATCAGCTAAATGAACGAATTCTTTCCGTATTCAAACTATATCCATTAGGTAGTAGTCCGCTGACGGTCAGGCGACCATCACAGCATATCTCTTGTATTTCAATATCTTTGTTGGCTATCATCAAAGCAAGTTTAACCAGCAGGCTGCAATTGGTAGAACTGTGCGAAACATAACTCATACCAGTGTTTATATTAATTTTCCTTCTAATATTCCAAAAGTGAAAATATTATGAAAACATTGAATTTTTCACAGCCATAACTTCGAGTGTTGAAATTTGAACAATTTAAATCCCTTAATCCACTTATAAAATATGACTTGAAGTCATAGGAGCTGATCTCATGCTGCGATTAGCCTCCGTCAACATTATACCTGGCTTTAAATTAAGTACGGGTATAATATACTGTTTTCTACGTAGGTACCCACGGCATTTAGTTGCTATGTACTTGGTGCAAATAAATGCTGTAGATACTATGGAGAACGTCAGAATGAAGTACCGCAAAAATATATATTTTTTTGACGTGATAACGTCTTATTAATCGATGAACGCCGGTTGCACTCACGAAAAAGCATGACTCATTGTCACGTTCCGCCTGAGCCGAGCGTGCAAGCGAGAGTTCGGCCTAAGTGTTCGGCTTGTGACGCATCTATCTCTCTTCCACTCCATCGTTATTATATGACGTTATCACGTAAAATTATCGTCCGTTAACCGATTTTACAGAGAACCAAATTTTTTTTACATTAGCTGAACACCGATGTCATCTTTGGAAATACTGTGAGGAGAGTCTTTTTAGGGAAAAGAAGGAGAGGAAGTTCTGGGAAGGAAAAAGGTATGAGGGATGGGTAAGAATTTTGCTAACAGGACGATTAAGAATCATGCAACTTCAACACCTCCTTGGAAAAGTCATTAAAAGTGATGAAAAATTGGTTAAATAGGTTAGATTATGGGCTATTTAAAAAAAATCATAACTTTTTAAAGGGGTGTTGAAATTGGTGATTCTGGGTTGTCATGGAATCAAAAAATTTGGGTTCAATGTGTCCAGGAGTGACGGACGTATGAATCCATCCCTCCCAAGGCGATGGGTCGAGAGAGTCCGGTTGGAAAGTTCAAAAGGTCTTCCTCAACCAGTCTCTTCCGATCCCATGCCAGTAGGTGGGCAAATACATCCGCCGCCAAGACCTCATCCCGGGTACCCCTGCTAAGCTAAAGTAGCGAACCACGTGGGATGGCCTGTGGCAGGGGTGTTGGTTATCCAATAAATGGTTCCCGCCTGAATTGTATTACCTATAAAACCGACCCAGGACTTAATTTATTTAAGATAGACAATTGTGACCATTCATGCATAAAGTAACGGAGGCTAAAGAAAGAATGACTGCTTATAAACAAAGTATTTAATTTTTTTTAAATTATTTTATTGCTTTCTAAAGCTCTCTTGAGGTGGATATTTGACGAAAATTTCCTAAATACAATATTAATTAGTAAATGTTTCGGAGGTGCTGTGAATTCCCTTCTAACGTCCTAGAAATAATAAAAGCAGTAAGGCTCGCTATAAAAAGCTCGCGTGTTGGTTTTTCTAGTTTTCCCTTGTTTTTTTACACGCAGTATTTAAAGGGTAATTTTAGTTTTAACATCGGAATAACCGAACGGAAAATCATGGCGCCGAATGCTTTACCCGATTCATGCTTCGCCAAGTCTTGGAGTTTTGGACATTTTGTTTAATCTATTTATTTATTATTAAATGATACAAAGAAAGAAGAAAAAGAAGAAACAAGAAGAATCAAACAAAAAGAAACAAGAAAAATCAAGCAAAAAGAAACAAGAAGAATAAAGTTCAAGCAAAGAAAGAAGGAAGCAGATACGAATAAAGCAAGAAGCAATAGCAAAAAGAAGCACGAAGAAAGGTAAAAAAGGAAAATCAGAAGCAAAAAGAAACAATAGGAAGAAAAACAGAAGCAATAGGAAGCAAGAAGAAAAAAGAAGAAGTAAGAAAAATCAAAAATATCCCAAAAGCAAAAAGAAGAAAGAAGGAATAGAAAAATACAAAAAGGAGCAATAGCGAAAAAAAAACAAAAAGAAGGGTACAGAAAAAAAGAAGGGAAAGCGGAAGCGAAAAAAAGCAAGCAGAAGCCAAAAAAACAAGAAGAAAGAAGAAAAATTATGAAGCATGAAGAAAAATAATAATAAAGAATAGCAAGCGAAAGCAAGCAGGAGCAAAAAGAAAAAAAATAATAAAGAAGCAAGAAAAAAACTGAAATAGTTGATTGTGCAATAAGAGAGGACTTCGTATTGAATCCGCAACGCCTGGGTACGAACCTAACGCTTTGAATCGGCTTCTACCGACCACAAAGGTCACCGTATTTTACATGCCAATTTTGGATAGAGTTATCCACTTTAAAATAATTGTAGGGATGAAAAAAAACAGAGTGTGCAATTCATACGCGATAAAAGTGAAATCTTCAGAAAACTAAAGTAGACAATAGTAGAGAGGCTACGAAGCACCGCACAAAGATGAGACCGATAGATTACGAAGTACCACACAAAGAAGAGACCACCCCGTTCTCTGTATGTGTTTGTCTTTTTTTAGTCTCGCTATTTTCCATTTCATCGAGTTTCAAATCAAAACGGTGCTAAATAAAGAAGTTTACACTTCGAAATTCTCGTTTCAAGTAAATTTTCATTAGCATTCGCTAAATATTTATGTAAATCGATATGAACATCATTACTAATACAGCGCAATATATTTTTAATCAAAAAATCACTTATTTACATGCAAAGCTTAGTGTTTATCAAAGCACAAAAGAACTACGTCTTTAAGATAACCCTAGCATGTTATAGAGTACAAAGTTATCTGCATAGCCGTACGGGACAAGGGCCGCGTGAAGTAAATGATTTCCCAACAAACATTATTCTGTAGATTCCGAGATTCTAATGGTGACTAATTGCATATCAACGAACACGTGATCCAGTACAATGTACTTGAACAGCTTGCTGTATAAATTGATGGACGCTGTAAATTACACAAGAACCATACTAACTAACCATCATATCATTTCCAGAGTCGTATTGAAAACCTTCATTCAGAAAAGACACGTTGTTTGATACAACCTGGTTAGTTACCAGATTTGAATAGCAAGGTACTTCCCAACCTCTTCCTCTCTGGCTCCCGGCATTTGGGACTACTATGCGATATCTTCGCGTACATTATTTTTTTTACAATAACTAAACACAGTCGGAGGAGGTCCAGAGAAAAATAATTTCCCTTAGAGCATTTGTCATTTTTGGGGACTGGAGGGTCTTAAGAAATGTTATTATCAATTCTGCAAGTATTTTAGAATGTATTTTTGTTACAGCTGTTTCGTTTTACAAGACCATTTTCAAACTGTGGTTCAGTCACTTTGGAAGAATCACTTTGAGACGACGTATTTATACGAATCTAAATGTTAATTTTTGAAGGTGTCTAAATTACTATATCTACTTAGTTTCTCAGCAAATTGGTTTAACCGGTAATTAATCAATTTAGACACCTTCAAAAATTTACAATTCGTATACATACGTCGTACCAAAGTGGTTCAACCACAGTTTGAAAATGGTTTTGTAAACCGAAACAGCTGTAACAAAAACATTCTAAAATACTTGCAGAACTTGAAAATAACATTATCAAATTTAATTTCAATAAAATTTAAAAAATTAAATGGATCAATTTAATATGATAATACGAATCAAATACAAAAACAAGACATATATTTTAAAGGTAATGAAGGAGAGGAAGTTTTGGGAAGGAAAAATCTATTAAAGGAGGGTAAAACCTGGTGGACAGTGGGTCCTAGAGTGACGGACTTATCATCAGTATTATTATTATCATCAGTATATTAATACGTGAAGCAAAACTTTGTACCCCTTTTTACGAAAATTGCGTGGATGGAGGAGTATGAAATTTCACACACTTATAGTTTATACATTTATAGTTTATGACCAGTCGGTGGTTGAGTGGGCATTGAGGTGGGCGGTGTGCAAATACATTAAATCAATAAAAAAAACAATACAATTTTGGTCGAATTTCGATCATTGGGCGACCACTAGTTAATTTAACTGACTGATAACTACAATTACCATTTCGATTATTTGACACTTCATGTTGTATTTACTTCCAAATCCCTTTTGTTTTAGCATTTTTAATGTGGAGCGTATTTTACTCTTTGCCGAGTTGTGCAACTAATGAAGCTGTCTGTAAATGTTTGAACATTACTCCTTACGTATATTGTGTGATTGTGGATCGCGCTTTCTGGTAAACACGCCATGTCCATGAAGGGGCTATTCATGGCATTATATATTACAAAATCATTATAGGGAAACAACCTCTCATAACGTCACAATGTTACAAAGTCCGATATTTTTGAAAAGTCGTTGTTGAATAACTTTAATTCTTCTTATCCGGAAAAAACGTAGCAGGGCCAGGGTTCAAATTCTTTTATCATCGGGATAAAAAAATATGAAAAAAAAAAGTTTCGTAATCAATGCTTAAATGCAATCAATGCTTCATCAGGGTTTACTTAAAACTAATTACAACAATAGACTTAAGACCTGTGCCACACACAGCTATAAAAGATGTGGCTTGGTGTATTTCGGCATATCGCTCGCCGTAAATTCCCAATTGGAATAAGCGGCGAGCGATATGTTGAAATCCGCCAAGCCACATCTTTTATAGTTGTGTGTGGTACCGCTATAAATATGTCAATGGAAGGGTTGGGGTAGTGAGGCGGGGGGGTTAGAAAGGGTGTGTGTGTTTTTTTTATATGAATCCGCAAAACTGTGTCCCAACTGCTCCACTCTGGAGCCAGTGAGACACTGGCTCCCCAATTGGTGCATGTTGTGAGGCAGTGGGGAGTGGGGAGGGGAAGGAAGGGAAGGAGATGGGGGAGAGGAAGGTGGGAAGTTCCTGGCTATTCAGATCTGGTCACCAAACACGGCTAAAGCCATTTCAAGCAACGTTTCAATTCTGAACTGTGGTCTTACACCAGGGCGATACTGAAAGCATCTTCCATTCTGGAATGTGCTGCAAATAAGCTATATATTATTTTTTAAATGAATAAATTGTGAAATATTTATATTGAAGATGATATCTATACATTCTCCACGCCGAAACGGCAATAATATAAATTCCCTCGATCGACAAAAATGGTAAAGTATGCTCCGAAAATTATTATAAACACGTTTTTTTGAGTATTTTTACAAGTTTTTTTACAAAAAAATTCACTACGTTATTTATTTCCGCACGAGTTTTTCCCACTTTTTATTACTTTCTTTATTACTTTAGTTTATTTCATTTTAAACGAGTCGTGTTTTAGGCGCGGTATTCCCGCTCAAAAGGAAGAATATGGAAAGATACCTAAATACGAAAGTTAGAGAGAGTGCGCTAATGTTAAAATGGATAATATTTAAGCGAAAGTTGTCAAAATATTTAATAAAACATTACTGGTTTAAAATAGAGCAAATATCTCGCGGGGGCTGTCCAAAACAGCATTTAAAGAAACACTGAATTTTTCATGAAATATGTAACTTGTATGTTAACTGAAACAAACGTGTTTCAAATAATTTTCAGGGCATACTTTGCGATTTTTTTCTATCGAGGGAATTGCATATAATTTACGTTTCGGTGCGGGGAATGTAAAGAATCGATATTATCTTATCAAGAATAACAATATTTTTTTAAGAGCTTTAAAACTTAATTGTTACGGTACATATGTAATAAGGTAGTATGCCGCGGCTTAAATATTGGCGCGCTCCCTCTAACATTCGTATTTATATATCTCTCCTTCTTATTATCTTGAGAAGTCTACTGGCCCTGAAAATGCAGCATCTTGAGTCGCTCTGTTGATTGGCGCGTTCTGATTCGCAGAATTTATTGCTTTCATAGCATAAAAAAGTGCTTGGAATTTCCTACGAGTATTTATAAAACTAAGCGTTATTTTCTCTTTCATATATCTATGTAGCAACCAAATGAGTAGCATGACTCTTTCCGTGGCTTTTTTCGTGGGGAACTCATTTCCACATTTCTTAAAATATCTACAATATAATTTACGTTCAATTACCAAGTCGTTAATTTCCCGGCTTATTACAATATTACTGCTACAAAATGAAAAATAAAATAAAAGATTTGATCTTCGATTTCTAACGAAGCCGGCGGAACGAACTAACGAACGAAATAACACGCTACAGTTCAAATCTAATAATGCCTAGTTCTTTGATACTGTATCGCAATAATTACACTCTAATGTAGTATAGGCGGATTGCTGTATCGAGGGAGGAAGTCCCGGTGAAGTGAGCCGCATTCGTCTTGATCGCGTTTTTCACGGTTGACGCATATTTATTAGATTCTTAGATGGCGACACGCCATGACGTGGTGCAGGCTGTAAGTTTTATTTAAAATTGTGATGTTTTTATACTGATGGAATCAGTGGATTTCTTCAGAGTTAAGAATGGAATAGAGCAGAACCGTGAAAAATCACAAAATATTATAATTGTAGGGTTAGTGAAGCTGCAAGTATCTACAAAATATTTGCCTGAAGATATTTATAACAATTATTTATGTTTTTATTGACAAATAAAGAGAAGTTTAGATACCTTTCGAATGAGCACTTTATTAGTAAAAACGGTGTTACAAAGGCAATACATCACGCTTTGTTTCAGCCAGAATTATGATAATCTACGGCAAAATAATTTCTATGCACTTATAATGACAATTATTGTATTGCTTGGAAATTACTCACAGGAAAATTGGGAATATGTTCTTTTCAATTGAAGGTGTGCTTTCTCCCAGCGTTTCACTAAGAGTTTTTTGATTGCTTTCACTTCATATTGTTTGTAACTCAATTTGCAACGCTTTTTTTAGGCGATTGGTATTGGTTAACGAAGAGCTTGACCCGTTATTTGCGAAATAATAACAAACAATCATGCGAGAAATGCACTGCGGCGTATTTGCACTGGTTTGGGTTATTGCGAACTCACCGGGGAGCGGGGAGAGGAGCGGAAGGGACAATAAATAATTGCCATGGGATAAAATGTTCATTCCCAAAATAACACAAAAATATTAGCCGAGCGCAGCCAAATCAAAATTGGCGCTAACACGATTTATATTCAAAACAAAAAAAAATCACCAAAAAAGGAAAATGTTCACCTTTATGAAATCAAAATTTTGAATCGCATTTTGAAAAATAAAAAAAAATTCGAATGGAAAGACAAAAAAGTGAGGTGACGATAAGTTTCATAATACATTTGTCTAATTTATTTTGTTGGTGGTTTAATTTTTATTCGTTATCAGTAATTTTAGTTTTTTCTATCAGTAATTTTAGTTAGAAAAAACGTAAGGTGAACCATTTTTAAAACTTTTTATATTTGCATGTAAAATTTTTATATTTCGTAAATTGTATGTTTATTTCGAATTATGAAATTTGAAAGCGTATTTCATCGCCTTTCAAAAACAGTTTTTAGTTTTCGGATATGTTCAGAAATATTCCATATTTATGCATTTTATTGTAAAGCGGAAATATTTTGACCATTAACATATGCCAAATTTCTAAAGTGTTAAATATCACTGGATTTTTTAAGTGCAAAAGAACGCTTTAGAAAATAAACGCTAGCACAATTAATAATCATTAAACCAATGGGCATTGGAATAATGGCAACGTGTGCATAGTTCAATTTTTAATCTGTTCAATTGAAAGTCCATAAATCAAGTACATACCTAAACGCATTAAAAAACTACATTCACTCCACTAAAATAAACCAATTATTCCGTCCAATTAAGCCCGGATTTCCACTGCATTCGCGCCACAAAAAAGGGAAAGGGACGTATAATTGCTAACTCGATTAACTGCCTACCCCTGCGGTGAACCCCGGCGTGATTGCAGATTGCAGGGCCACGTGAATATTAGATATACCGCGGCGGACCTCAGCCGAATGGGGGGTCCGGCCTTAAAGCATTTCCCAAAACCTGCATACAATTAAAAGTTTTCCAAATTTCCACGCATAAATTATTTTCCTAATTGGCGCTTGCGGTGATGGAAAATGAAGAAAGAACTAGGGTGGATTTTACATGCGCGTCACTGTTAAATGTGACGGTCGTAATTTTACGATTAATCCGGAGTAACCAATCGCGATGACATCCATTTTCGTAACAGCTTTGCTTTGAGTATTTAAAGAGCGGATTCATTTCACAATATTTTTTACAATGTGTTGGTAGGTACCCGTAGATGATTTTTTATAATGTACTAGCAGACCCGGACTCACGTTGCTGTGGCTAACGAAACACAACGCCATTACCCAACCTTTATAACTGACGCCATCTGTAATTTGCATACATATTAAATCCACACCGCCCGCTCGCCAGCCCGCTGCCAGCTGCCTGAATTGAATCTTTGAATTTCTCGGCTTTTCTCTTCTACAATATGCATGTATTATACATATAAACCTTCCTCTTGAATCACTCAATCTATTGGCGAAAACCAATGAAAATCCGTTGCTTAGTTTTAAAGATCTAAGCGTATATACAGCGGGAGCAACTTCATTTTATACTATGTAATGATTTCGTAATTTCTTTAAAAATGTGCAATTACTATGAATTCTCGCATTTAAGCTACTATTTTTATTTTTATCTGTTCCTGATGTCGAAAATTAGCTTATGGTTTGTCTTATATGCGTCGTTTTGTTTAGAATTTATTCATCTATTTATGGGTAAATAAAAAGTGTTAATTTTTTAGAAAAATTGTAAACTGCGAAACTAAAATTTCATGTCTATGTTAATTGATTTAAAACGAAAATCAAATTTCATTTAAATAAAGATCCTAAATGATTATAGATTTTCATGTCCAACGTTTTTATTTTTGTGGTATTACGCCGTGTTTAGCTGAGGTTTCGGAAAACGCTGTCCGAAACGATGGCTTAAGAGTAGATTGCACAACACGGCATTACACCCCAAAAAAATCATGATGGTAAATAATGGCAGAGTGTGGCAAAGTACGCTAAACGATTTTTTGCATAATTTCCTCCCAATTTAAATTATTTTATTTTTTCGTTTTATTTCCGTTTCATGGTGAGCATACTGTCGGTAATATATCTAAGGGATGATTTTGTAAAATTCCTTGAACGTAATAGCTATTCTTTTTTCGGAAGCTGGAAATAATTACGGGAGGGGTAAAACTAATGAAAAAGTTGTTCAGCCGAGTCATTTTTAAAATCTTTCGCTAATATTTTATCTTTGACACTGGGGAAAAGTTTTAAGGGACACTGTGCATTTTAACAAGAAACGTGAACATTTTAACACGCTTAGGGAAAGTGATATTTTAGCAGAGCTTTAAGCCTCGATAACATTGAACGAGTTTATAAGCTACCAGCCGGCAAGTTTAAAAGTGGATGAATCGGCGAGTGCAGTTGTGATGATTACACATAAAATTTTCCACACGCTCAATAGCGAACTAGCTAGCGAGTTGAGCGAGCTAAAATAACGAAGATCGCGCGAACTAATTCTGTCGACATTTTGTAGAAAACTGAGATATTCGCAGCTAGCTCACCGCTAGTAGCTTCTAAAAATAAATTAAAATGCTGTACTATACCTTGGCATTCTTAGCAAACGAATTGACATTTCCCTTAGTATCACACAACGATTCCGTCTTTTTTTCAATAATTTATTTGTACAGGACAGTGCTTATGTAAAAATAAACCCCACCTACTTTAAAGCACATTTAAGTTTAAAAAGGCTTTACATAAAAAAAAATCCAATCATTTAAATTCCCAGTGGCGCAGTTAGAGTGAGAAACACAAAGCCGCGGACTTATTTATAAATAAAACCCTGTCATTAAACCGAGCGAAGGATTTTCCTAGGAATTATTATTCCTTATTCCTCCTTTACCCTTCGGCAACGCTAACGATTAGGGATGTAGTGAACTCTCGACTTGTCTATATTTATTTTTATTTACTCGGCTTTCGAATTTTTGCTGCTTTGAAGAAGGTGTATCGTTTTACGATCAGATACTAAAAAAAAAATACGGAAGAGATGTACTGTTGTGGGCGTAAAATAAGAAAATATATTTTATATATTCTTCTTATATATAAAAATCAATTTTTGTTTGTTTGTTCGTATGTTATGCGCTGCCATACCGTTCATCCAATTGCTGTGAAACTTAGGTGATTCGTTGTGCATTTGTTTCGCCCGCGAAGGTTCATAGGCTATATACATATATATATAATGGTAAGTTATGGCGTTATGAAATTTGGATAAATGAAATGAGTATATTTAATATATTTTAGCGGCAGGGAGAGAAGGCATGAGGGGAAGTGTAATGAAGGAGGTGGGGTTAGTGGAAGGGATGAAGAGGGAGAGGAAGGCGTGGAAGGTGGAAGGGGAACGCGGGGGGAAGGGGACGCGGGAGGAGAACGGTGGCTCATGGGAAAGGAAATGTAAAGAGGAACAATTTATTACTTTGCATTGCAACGCATGCCGATACCAGCTAGTTTCTGATAAAAAATCAAATTTTGAAATAATTTCTTGAGCAGTTTATGAATTCCACTGGCAATTTAGAACCAAGGAGTCTAAAGGTAACTGGCTACATCAGTTTTCTTTCAATTCCTTAAATGAAGGTCGTCATTCTAGGGGTGTATTCAGTGCATTTGGATTTTTATGGTTCAGTGATAAAAAACGTGAATTTTTTATATCATAATTTCGTACCTTTACTTCAAAGAGGTTTCAAGTTGACTGAGGGCTAAATTTATAACTGTACTTCCCGGCTTCGCTCGAGATTTTGATCGAAAAACGTAAAACAACGCTGTAAAGTTTGGTGACACTTTTCACAGTTAAAAAAATATTTTGAGGCCCCATAGCCCCAGACCACTATTCAGAATTGAAAATTTGCTTGAAAATGGCTTTAGCCGTGTTTGGTGACCAGATCTGAATAGCCAGGTACCTACCCACCTTCCTTTTCCTCATCTCCTTCCCGTCTCCACTCTCTTCAGCGTCACAACACACCCTAATTGGGGATGATTGTCTCACTGACTCCAGACGGGAGCAGTTGGGACTCTTGTGCGGTATTCGTATAAAAAAATACCAGTGTGCTTTACCGCGCGCACTGCTCTCTCTGGCTCCTACAGTGTGATACAGATAACAGGCCTGCACTGTGTCTTAGATATGCGAAACGTAACTGGCTTTGAGAGAAAGAGAGAAATAAAATGTGTGCTCGCACCTCTCTCTCTTGCCCCTGCAGTAATATACGAAATGTAATTCTCTCTCTTTCTATCTTCACTAATTTATATCTCCCTCTCGACTTCCGTTCGCCTCGCCCGACACTTTTCGTAATGCTCTCGTCACGCATTCACCAGCTTACTCCCCAAGTCAAGCGTGCGTAAAGAAGTTTTACTTCAAAAAATATGCATGCGCTTAAAATAATTGCGTTGTCCTAATCATTTCAGACGGATAGAGTTTTACAAATTTTGTGACACCATAACTCACCACTCGAGGGTTTTTTCCTGTGACAAACAAAAACAGATCGTCTGTTGACAATTGGTTGACTTGATTTAATCTTTCGTTTATTTTTAATTCAGATTTCTCAAGTTTAGTAAAGTTTGAGTTCGAATCTCGCAACGGGTAAAGGCTGTTTACTATGAAATATGCCTTTTATATCGAGTGTTAATATTTTGTTGAGGTCTTATTCTAAAAATAAAAACATGTCGATAGCATTTTTTTCCACGCCATCCCTCTGTGTACGTTAGGGTTCCAACGGCACGCGATCCTTACGATCCGTTACCCATAACGGGGAATCCGTTACCATGGCGTGCTGAACCTCAGCCCTCGCAAACAATACGTATTTTCTTACCTATGCCCGTTTTCCGTTATTCGTTATTCCTAAACAAGTGCAGGTGGAAGCAAGTACAGTCTGGCAAATAAATGTAGGAAAAGGGAGTAAATCGTTTAAATTTCATTAAGAAGAACGAACGGCTTGGCGCCTGCGGCCTTTTTCATACAAAACTTATTTTTGTTATCGAGATCAAAATACAGTTTTTCTTTAATTCTGAGGGTATAATAATAATTTATATAGCGCCGTTTTTGTGAAAAATCACCTCAAGGGCGCTGTACAAACTTACAATATATTTCTAAAATCTGTAAAAACTACAAACTAGACAAATATAGACGATAAATGAAATATCTAGTATGTATATATTTGTTTTAAATTATAAAATGTAGGCTATTCAAGAATTCGATTTTTCATGATTTTAGATCAAAGTTAAGCAATTGAAAGAGTGGACGATACTCTCAGTATCGCCCTGGTGAAAGACCACCATTCAGAATTAAAACGTTGCTTGAAATGGCTGTAGCCGTGTTTGGTGACCAGATCTGAATAGCCAGGTACTTCCTACATTCATCTTCCCAATCTCCTTTCCCTCCCCACTGCCTTCAGCCTCATAAAATAGTCTCACTGGCTCCAGACGGGTGCAGTTGGGACTCTTGTGCGGTATTCATATAAAAGTCAAGCATTTATTTATTTATTAAACGCCCTTTTTGGTGGTTTTACTGCGGAATAAAGCTTATGTTATGTTTTCTTCTAGATATTACTTTATAATAAAACTACTATATTACTTTATTATAAATTAAGTTTTTTAAAAAAAACTTAATTTATAATTCGTACAAAAAATCGTGAACAATGTGACCTTACAACGGAATACTCCTATAAGGCTACAACTCTTCGACTTTTATAAAAAAAAAAAAAACACTTACCAAAAATTAAACAGTGTACATAATTGAACTGCTTCAGTAGCAATCTTTCGTATTTGTTTATTATTGAAGATGTCCACTGATTTGGCATAATTATTAATTCTCTCCATTAGTATTCTCGGCAATGAGGAATACATTTTGGTAGTTATCCAGTTCCATAATTTCTGCATTGAAATGAATCCTAATTCTAGTATTAAAGCTCGTTCACACAGAGCTATAAATCTGCGAGCAGATGTCTGTTAAACCGCGAGCGCTTATCTTTCGTACTTTCACACGACGCTATCAAATATTTCTTCCTGTGGTAGGAGGGGGGTCAGTTGAATTAGGGAGCGGCAACGGAATGCACATTTTTTGTACTGAAATCTGTCAGCTTGACATCTGTCATCCACCGGTCTAGGCAGCTCCGTAATTACAATGACCCCCTCTCCTGTTTTCGTCGGAGAGGGGGAGACTTATCTTTTCGTATTTCGCCTCTGGAGCGGTTCCGTCGTAAGACGTGTATTGTCGATGATTGATTTGCGCTTAAAACCGCTAGGTGTGAACGGTCTGAAGGGATTGTATGGAGAGCGTTATTTGGCGTGCTTTGATCTTTTATATTTGATAGCTGTGTGTGAACCAGCTCGTACGCATACCAGCAGGTATGTAAGCATAACATAACCTCAAATCTGAACATACTATGAATTATTGTTCCTTTGACGGTGGTATTCGGTGCCGCCTTTGTATGAATATATTTGTATGTATTTATTGCTGCTCTCAACATCTGGTGTTGCCATAGAAATAAAAAAATTAACTTTCTTTAATTTTTACATTTTATTATCAAACTGTACCAGTATAAGCAAGAAGCAAGTAGTTAGTACAGCGTTCGAAAAAAACAAATGATTCATGGGTAGTTTTTACGGTTGGAGAAATATTGCGGGCTAGGTTAAGGGTAGTTAGGTTTTATAATTGGAACGCCTCGTTAAATAACCAAAAAAATAATTGCTTGAAAAGTTAAATGCCTGAGGTTATTTGGGTCAGAATTAATGTCTTTTTTCCAACTTAATTTATGGGTCTTTTCTTTCCAGTTTAATTTAAGTAAATTGACCCTTTAATAATAGTGCTTTGTTGACTTGCTAACTAGTTTTATGAAGGTTTGTAATTTTTTGTTTGTGAAAAATTATTTTAGAATTATTAAATGTTTATAACACGCAGACATATCCAATAAGTGCCCATAAAACAATATTACTTTTTTTTTTTTTTGAATACCGCACAAGAGTCCCAACTGCTCCCGTCTGGAGCCAGTGAGACTATGGCATACCCAATTGGAGTATTTTATGAGGCTGAAGGTAGTGGGGAGGAGAAGGAAGATGGGGAAGAGGAAGGTGGGAAATACCTGGCTATTCAGATCTGGTCACCAAATTTATGTGATTATTTTTTTTTATTTCACGATTTTATTAATTCAATATAATATGTAGCATATTGGCGGCACGTTCCAGAGTGGAAAATATTCTGTATCGCCCTGGGGTATAACCTCCATTCAGAATTGAAACATTGCTTGAAATGGCTTTAGCCGTGTTTGGTGACCAGATCTGAGTAGTTAAGTACTACGCAACCTTCATTTTTCCCCCTCTCCTTCCCCTGCCAGTGTTGCCAGCGTACATTAATTTCTTATTTATTCTCTGTCAATATTGGTTCGGCTGTCAACATACAGTGAAATCGTGCTCGGTATATCGGTATAAACAATATCAATATTGTAAAGTTATCGATTTCTCTGCGCTTGACCCCCAGGGCGATATTGATAATTTTGGAACGTGCCGCAAATTTGTGAATTAATTTAGAATCATAACAAAGATTCACAATAAAATCTTTCTTGGAATAATCATAAAATATGCTACAAACCAGAAAACAACAAAACTTAATTCGTTTATCCAAAACTAATAAATAATAACAGCAGTGGAATGGGTAGATAGAGTAAAGTCGGCCAAACTCAATAAAAAAACAATCCCAAAAACAAACTTTTGTTTCTTTAATGTTCTTTTAATGTTTGTTTTATTTTTCTTTTCGTGTTTTATGTTTTAATGACACCACCGTCGCGCGTCGCGTTGTTTGATGCCGGGACTATTTAATGAGCAAAAAACCATTAAGTCGTCGTAAGGATTTAATGATCGATCTTTTTAATGGGATTGTTCTGTTTTATGTAAAGACGACATGTTTTTAGTTGAACTTGATCTATTCACCGCTTTTTTTTAAAACTATAAAATTTTTAATATTTTTTTTTACAACATTTATTCATAATTATAGTAATCAATGGTAATCGAGAGAGCAATAAATCTAGCGTAATTGATCCCTTCCACACCGGTGAACAGCAAAACGCGTGCCCAACATTTGTACACGGGTGACAATTTTAAATTTCAAAGGAAATGATTTGTCAATAATTGAGACCATCCCATGATTTTTCACGGTCCACGCTAGTACATTTTAAATCAATAGGATAAAAAAATATGATACTTATATATAGTTACACACAACAATCTCAAAAGAAAAATATAATATGTAACATTGATGATTGGATTTTCCATGATTGATTGATACGTAGAATTGATGATTGGATTTTGGTTGATTGAATATAATAAGTAACATTGATGATCGGATTTTGTTTGATTGAATATAACAAGTGATATTGATGATTGGATTTTAGTTTATTGAATATAACAAGTAATATTGATGACTGGATTTTGGTTGATTGAATACAAATTGTAACATTGATGATTGGATTATGGATGATTGAATATAATAAGTAACATTGATGATTGGATTTTGGTTGATTGAATATAACAAGTAACATTGATGACTGGATTTTGGTTGATTGAATATAATAAGTAACATTGATGATTGAATTTCGGTTGATTGAATATAATAAGTAACATTGATGATTGGATTTTGGATGATTACGTAATATGTAACATTAATGATTGGATTTTGGTTGATTGAGTAATAAGTAGCATTGATGATGGCATTTTGGTTGATTGAATATAATAAGTAACATTGATAATTGGACTTTGGTTGATCGAATATAATAAGTAACATTGATGATTGGTTTTTGACGATTGGATTTTGGATGATTGAGTAAAAAGTAACATTATTGATTGGATTTTGGTTGATTGAGTAATAAGTAACATTGATGATGGCATTTTGGTTGATTGAACATAATAAGTAACACTGATGATTGGATTTTGGTTGATTGAGTAATAAGTAACATTGATGATGGCATTTTGGTTGATTGAACATAATAAGTAACACTGATGTTTGGATTTTGGATGATTGAGTAAAAAGTAACATTAATGATTGGATTTTGGTTGATTGAGTAATAAGTAACTTTGATGATGGCATTTTGGTTGATTTAACATAATAAGTAACACTGATGTTTGGATTTTGGATGATTGAGTAAAAAGTAACATTAATGATTGGATTTTGGTTGATTGAGTAATAAGTAACTTTGATGATGGCATTTTGGTTGATTGAACATAATAAGTAACACTGATGTTTGGATTTTGGATGATTGAGTAAAAAGTAACATTAATGATTTGATTTTGGTTGATTGAGTAATAAGTAACATTGATGATGGCATTTTAGTTGATTGAATATAATAAGTAACACTGATGATTGGATTTTGATTGATTGAATATAATAAGTAACATTGACTTTTAAATAAAAGCGTGTTTATCAGCAGTGACTTACCAGGTAAGTGTGTTTTCTGTATATTTGTAAATATCTAATACAATTAGATAGAGTTTAAGAACTCACAATAAAATGTACAGAGCCCTTGTGGTGATGTTTCACAAAAACGGTGCTCTACAAATTATCCAACTGTTATTATGATGGTCCCATATTTTCTACTGGTCGTATCAAACTATCCGTTAATTCCAATTCTTTCCCTCCCAAAGCTCCGATGTCCTGTTCGATAAACGTATTATCTTCCTAATACTTTTTATTGCCCCCCGCCCAGCTTCCGTAATGAATGGACCATTTTCTCGGGATAAAATCATCATTTCCACATAGAGATGATCTTCCCATCCAATATGGAATAACCACGAGCACATAACAACGCGAAATAATGGCTTATAACATATTTGGAGAATTGGGGATGAAAGCTTACGCGGCATTGTATATGTGAATGGAGCAATTATTATTGAAACAGTAGGAGAAAATAGAAAAGAAATGATATTAAATGCATGTTTTACTCTTTATTTCGAGTTGGTCTTACGGCCGTTGTTGCCATATTTCGATCAATCAATTTGAGTCTCCGATCAGCTAAGTGGTTTGTTTCGTAACGCTCGATTCGCCTGTTGGTCGGAGAGTTGCTTTGGGAAGAGCATTTGTATTTGTGTATTTAAGAGTATTTGTGCATTTGAGGAGTGTTGAGCCAAAATTTCGGCTCAACAGTTGATCAATGAGATTGGGAACAACGGCCGTTATTGATTTTCAAAGATAAGCAAAATGAACCATCTTTCAACGGTGATGGTAGGTTAAGGTATTTTTGGTAACGTTTCAATTTTGAATAGTGGTCTTATACCAGGGCGATACTGAGAGTATCTGCTTCTCTGGAACTTGCCGCAACTATACTATATATAATATTATGTTACAATAATGAATTTGTGAAATAACACCATTAACCGGTTATTAATTATTAATGCCGGTAACTCCATTAATGGAGGACTGAACGCTGTTGGCGGCAACAAAAAATTGTCAAAAGAAGCGAAGCTAGCCGTCCATAATGGAGTGCTGGTACCTACCCTGATGTATGGCAGTGAGGCATGGAACTGGCAGAGAAAGGATGAAATTAGACTGAATGCTGTAGAAATGAGATCCCTGAGACGTATGTGTGGTAAAATCATGTATGATAGTGTGAGAAATGTGGAGATCCGCAAATAATGCAAGGCTGATGTAAGCGTAATGAATAAGATTAAGAAAGGGACACTCAGATGGTTTGGGCATGTAGAGCGAATGAATGAGGAAAGGAGTGTAAGGAGAATATATGACGCAAATGTGAATGGTAGACGAAGTCCCACTTTTTGTCAATTAGTGAGAAATAGTTTGGATGCAGGTGAGTTCTCTAGTTGTCGTCTTGTATAGTCTTGTCAATTAACATCTGTATCTGTATTTTCTCCTTAATAAAAAAAAAAAAGTCGGGGACGCCCGAGGAAGACATGGCACGACCAAGTGAATCAGATACTTGAGTCGGGCGATGCCAAGAGTCAGAATAACAGAAGAGCATGTATGAGACGATTTATGAATGTGAACGAAGCAAGGAGTGTGTGCCAAGATCGAGTTGTTTGGCGGTCCGTTCTCTCTGCCTACCCCTGCAGTGAAACGGCGTGATGGTTAGTTAGTTAGTTGTGAAATAACACAAAATATTCTAATAAAATTAATTTACCCTCGCCGGGATGTGAACCTGTGACCTTCGATTGCTAGTCGAAAGCCTTACCCCTCGACCACAGAGGCCGTAAAGTTATTATGTCATCTATCCTACAGCAAAGTTTTCAGAATATCTTGCCTTGATGTGTCCACCTAAGACCGTCAAGTCTTGCCTTCCCAATATCTTTCGATTTTTTAAAATACTTACCAATAATACACATACACACTTACGAGTAAAACATAACCCACTAATGCCACGCCTAGAAATTCGACACTGAAAGGTCTTATCTAATACCTACTTTATATAGATAATATATCTGTCTGAAGATGCCTGGGCTGCGAAACCGGATACGGGCCTAGAGTGATTCGCAGAGGGGGGTTAATGCAGGCTCTCAGAACTACTTTACTCCACTCAAGATAGTTGGATCTCTGAGGAAACTCTATCCTCAATTCTGATGGAAATTGAGAGCGTTCATATGGAAAATACTCACGTTTGACACACATTTTATCGATAAGTGGCCTGACCTTTTTTACGTAATATATATATATATATTTTTTATTTAATATAGATATATAAGTTTACAGTGGTGTTAATATAAATTACATATTGGTTCAGAAATTCTTTAAAATTGCAATCTCACCAAAGAAGAAGCTAGTTCTTGTGCTTGATGAGCGAGTTACACTAATTATGACAGAAATTGTTGTATAACTTTTATCTAATGTAGTTTTATTTGTATTATTTCCTTAGTTTCAAACTATGTATCTGTCAAATTAAAATTACACTACAAATCATTTAAAAGCCCTCTGGGCGTCAAATAAATAAATAAATAAATGAATAACATTATGCAATAGATAAGTATATAATGGGAACAATTGAAACTTCTGGATCTTCTATATGTGAAGATGTACATACAATGGGATATGGTTACATACTAAAATATTGTGCACTTTAGAGAAATTCGAAAAATCTTAATTAAATAGAAATGAATATAGATTGACAATAAATAGAAAGAAAGAGAAAAACAGGTAATTATTTAATTAATTATTCCTGATGAAGTGTTGCTTCAGTTTGAGTTTCAGTTTATTGATGTCTTTGATTTTTTTTTTTATTTCAATCGGAAGATTGTAGGAATACTTTATTCCTAAATAGATGTAATTGTTTTGCATCAGTTTGGTATTAAATTTTGGTATTTTGATGTTGTCTTGATATCTTTTTGATTGGTGGGTTTCAAATTTTTTGACGGTATTATCTTTGTAAATTTGGATAATTGCATTTTTCTTGAAGATATTCTCTACTCGAGGCACCGTGAAATCTGCGAAAAGTGTTTCTGTTGGATATGTGGAGGGTTTCTTTAGGAATATTTTTGCGTATTTTTCTTTGTTTATATGTACCTACTTTTATTTATTCATAACTAGAGAGTACCCGGCATATATGCCGTATAACCCCGCTTCTAAGGGATCGTCTCCATTGGCTTCGATGCCCTGAAAGAATAGAGTTCAAGATCTGCTTAATGACCTTCAAAGCATTGCAAGGAATGGCGCCAGCCTATATATCGGAACTATGTGTCCAACAAAACTTAAGCCATAGACAGCTTACTCTAAGGTCAGCAGATCTAGATATTACTAATCGCTTAATCGAACTTTCTAGGTCAAATCGAGCCGTTTACTATGATCGATCTTTTCGTGTAACTGGCCCGCTCATTTGGAATAAACTTCCCTCAGCCCTTACTAATATCCAGAACTTGGCTGAATTTAAACGGGCTTTAAAAACAAATTTATTTAAAAAATCGTACCTTTCATGAATCATAACTCCTTTTCAATATAATCTAATAAGTCATGTTCTTCAGGTTTCCGGTAATTGTTTGGTTTCGGTTGCCTCTTTACTGTATTTTTATGTTTAATGTGCACTCCGATTTTTTCTTATTTCTAAACGAAACTGCCTCCTATTCTATGTTATATTTAACTCTTAATGATTCTTGTTTAAGGGCACCGTTATGGTTTAGCATTATCTATTGTCCTGTGCCAAAACAACGCCGTTGTTTGTATAAACTGTATAATCTTTGTTTCATAGTTTTTGATAAATTTTGTAAGGACTAGTAAGGAACTCTATAATAGGATTACTCTTAAGTTTATTATAGCTAAGCGCACTTGAAGTGAAATTACACAAAACTGCGCTATATAAATACTAAGTTATTATTATTATTATATTGCAATGCCACTCGTTGCCAACATTCAATTTTTTATTAGAACAAGTCTCTTTTTATAACTTTTGGAGGTTACTTTTAAAGTTATAAAAAGTAAAAAGGGAGTTGTTCTAGTAAAAATTGAATATTTGTTTAGACTTTTACAAAAAGGTCAATAGATGTTCCATATAAATAAAACCGGATATATCCGAGACACTATCTACGTTACATACAAAGATATTGAAATATAATCTATTCTTTTAAATTGGATGATAAAGAAGCCAAACAAGCAGCAGTTAACACTATTTCGGGATGAGAGGATCTCTGAAAATTGTCAAAAACTAGCGGAGCCCATGCCAAAACGAGTAAAAGCAGTTATTGAAGCCATACGGGGAGATATTTCCTATTAATTTGCATAATGGTTGTTGCATAATTATGTAAAAATATTATTTTACAAGCAATAAATGGGTTTAACCATAATAATTGACAATAATTCCATTAATTTGCACAATACTGTAGAAAAGTAGTTCCGGCGTCAGTGGGCGGACATCGTAGCATATTTCCTTATATTTCAATATCTTTGGTTACAAACCAGTTCGCCGAACACTTGTTTCCAATGAAAAAGGTAGCTGCCAATAATGTAGAAAAATTAGTCTAAGATAATATTGTTAATTCAGGTCTCAGTTGCCGAATTGGTAGAGGCGTTTGTCTCGGTAAAACAATAGGTTCTGGGTTCGAGTTCCATTTGCGACCGTTATAGTTTTATTTTTGTGTCTAGTTCTTTTTCGTGTTTTCGTTTAGATCATAGATTCTCGACCTTTTTTTGCCCACCGCCCACTGTGAGAACATTTTCATTTCTAGCGCCCGCTAACTCGTAACGATGAAGGGGTCGTAATGGGCGGATACCACGACAGGGTTACATTTGCCACAATAGAGGGGGCGTATCGGGATACCATGACGAAGGGGGCGTAATGGGATACCACGACGGGGTGTTACATTTGCCACAACGGAGGAGGCATAATGGGATAGGGAAAATATTTTTGTGGATGGATGGCCCCTAATGGGATGGCTTGCTCTGGGTCTCCTACCGCCCCCCTGAAGGTCTGAAACCCCCTCAAGGGGGCGTTATCGGCCACGTTGAGAACATATCGTTTAGATTATTGGTGTTTTCTTTTTCTTCAATGCCGATAATTTTTATTAATTCTAATTTTGAAATATAAGATCGAAAAAAATTAATGGATTCAATGGTTATGTTTACCTTTTTATTTGTATGTGTCTTGTTCTCTTTCATGTTGCATTTAGATTTATTAGCAAAATATTATTCTTCTTCTTTCATCTTGTTTCTTGAATGATTCGTTTTTTTTTAGTTGTATGCTTTGAGCCGAATCTGCAATAATTATTGAAATTTAGATACAACCCGATGATTTTCACCATAGATCCTTTATATTCCATCCTGTTTCGACACCCTGCTGACACTTACAAGAATTTACCTGAGACTTCCGATTCCCGTCATATAAATCGGTTAGCTTTTATCGCTTGGGGGATCGAGCCGGGTTTTTCAGTCGGTCAGCGGTCACCACTTGGTCCTTTGTCTTTATGGTTCGGCGGTGATCTGAATATGTAAGAAGCCGTCTGGACCATTCTGGAACGTGGTTGAATTTAACTTAGAAATGCAAGAATTCTGGAAGAAAAAGAGAGAAAATTGGAATAATAATTATTAATTCGAGTCCCACAGTGAGTACTGTCTTGTTCAGTTTTAGGTCCATTTTGATTTCAAAGAGAAAAAATACGAATTGCTAATGATTGTATTGTATCTGGGAACTCGTTCTTTGTTTTAAAATTTTGGTCTGCCGGGTGAAATGGTTCTAATATTCGAAAGCTCATTTGGAGGTTGCGGAATTTATGAATTATTTGCCATTATTGATATTGTGGTATCGTCGCCTAACGGATATTGTCAATCATTAGGACGACCTTCATCCTGCAGGCTTCGAAGATAAACTGTGTTTATTTTTTTATCCTGTCTTGGATTGTCAGTTGCTCTATCTTGTGTACAGTCTAGTAAGCACAATTTGACGTTACTGATAAGTGCTTTAAGCAAATTTTAATATTACTTTCTATAAATTTTGTTATTCGTCGGTACATCCTCTCTGCACACTTAGTTATGTAAGCAGGTATACCGTATTTTCCTTAAACCGACTGCATATTGTATATAAGTATGCCGGGGGGCAACTGTCGAGGGATCAACTGTCATGAAATTACAAATTACAGCTAAATAATTAACAAATTACAAGACTCGTATCTTATGACTACGAATAATAACGCGATCTCTACTGTTTACACATCGTACTTTTATCTGACGTTTCAACGCGAATCCAACTGCGACTGCGATGCGACTAATAAAGTTGGAAAAAGAAGTTGGAGATTCCTAGGAAGGTACGGTATGATCAAGTGAATCAAACGTGAGAGCCGGATCGTGTCAAAAGTCGGAATAATGGGCGCTTTACAAGATCCTTATTTTCATACTGATCATCCCCGCATGGAAACATATCGGAACCCATAAACATGATTATTATTTTCATACTTACGATTTTATACAAAAGTTTTCATTAGAGAAGTCGTATTTTGGGACGGTACTCGGACGGTAAAAAAGAAAACCATGCATCATATATCTTTCATTTGCCATTGCCATTGCCGTTATTCAAAATACCGAACAAGAATATACGTTCAATTTATAGTCTTTTTTTATCAAATTTTCTAATAAAATATTTAATATTATGTAAAAAATATTTGTGAAGGTTTATTTATCTGCTGCTATAGTTAATCTGTGAGAAATATTAGTGAGGGTTTATTTATCTGCTGCTTTAGTTAATCTGTATGAAATATTTGCGAAGGTTTATTTATCTGCTGCTATAGTTAATCTGTGAGAAATATTAGTGAGGGTTTATTTATCTGCTGCTATAGTTAATCTGTATGAAATATTTGGGAAGGTTTATTTATCTGCTGCTATAGTTAATCTGTGAGAAATATTAGTGAGGGTTTATTTATCTGCTGCTATAGTTAATCTGTATGAAACATTTGCGAAGGTTTATTTATCGATTTTATTTAGCTATAGTTAATCGGTGAGAAATATTTGTTAAGGTTTATTTATCTGCTACTGTTAATCTGTGAGAAATATTTGTGAAGGTTTATTTATATACTTTATATTTATAAACTTTATATAATTTTTAAATGAGTTAGTTGATTGTGAAATAACACAAATTAATCAAATAAAATTTATTTGCCCACGCCGTTATTCGATCCCGCGACCTTCGGATTATGAGTCAAGAACCTTACCCCACGACCACGTCGGCCGTCGTGTTTATATTGTTTTGTTATGTATTACCTATCCGATGCTATGTGGAGGGTTATTTTAGGGAAAGGAAGAAGAGAAAGTTCTGGGAAGGAAAAAAGTATAAGGGGTGGATAGGAAACTAGGGGTTAACGTGTCCAGGAGTGTCCGATCCCTCCCTTTGCGGTGCATGGCGGTGGGTCTAGAGAGTCTGGCTGGAGAAGTCAAAACGTCTCCCTCAACCAGTCTCTCCCTACCTGGCCGCCAATACTTAGACAAATCTAACCCCCTTGAACCCGGGCACCCCTGCTAATGTAGCGAACCACTTGAGGTAACCTATGACAATGGTGTTCGTTGGGTTTGATTGAGGATATTGTACGCAGAACAAACAAAATTATGTGTGTGACGCTGCATCCTATCTGCTTACTCCTGGAGATAAACAGCACAGTGATTTGTTATTTAGATAGAAATAATTAACATAACATTGTACTCAATGCTCCTTTTCAGCCAAAGCGCATTATTTGGTTCGAACTAAATATCGCCAAGAGAAAAATACCTAGTTATAGATTCGCACCACGAGCGTATACCTTAACAGGGTTCGTACTAAGGCCTAGTTTTTGCCCCGCCAGCTCTCTACCACTGGACTTTGGTGAAACAGTAAGGAACGGGTTTGGCTAACAATGCAGCGGCATAATAGTAAAAAATGTACGGGTGTGGATGATGTTAAAAGTCGCGGTCGTTTCTGAATCGTTCGATTTAGGTAATGGGAAGCAATTCGGAGAATGTTTGAGACGCCATTATGCAATAAAAACGTCGATAAAATCAAGTTTGTTTCGGACGATGCGTCGGTTGAAAAGACCCGAAGCTTTGCGATACTAAACCGATGACAAGCATAGAATACCCTAATATTTTTTGGATGATTTGAAAGTTCCAACTGCTACCAAATTCTTAACCGTCTGGAGCTTGTGATACTATAGCATCCCCAATTGGGGTTTGTTGTGAAGCTAAAGGTAGTGAGGAGGTAGGAGATAGGTCTGGTCATTTCAAACAACCTTTATGTTAAGATTGGGTTAGGTCAGATTTCTTTAGATTAGGTAAGTATGATGGGCCACATATTTTCAACATTTTTATCTGCCAATTTGACATCTTCATTGAAACCACCACTAATGAAAGAATATTTAAAAAATATGTTATACTAGCTGAAGTCTCCGGCGTTGTCTGGGCTTTACACAGAGTTTTTAGAAAATTCATGTACCTGTGACCTTTCTCTTGTTTTGCAAATCAATTGTGCAATTTTTCCACAGTCTCAAAATAAAACTGTAGATTTGCATGCAAATCAAATCCACGCCGCCCCCGCTACAGACTGTCTTCCTTAAATTGGTTATTCATTGTAAGACAATTTTAAAGGGCTGTCGGGTTGGCTGTTTGTTTTTATGCACCTTATAACAATAGAAGTTCTTATGTATTTTTCTTTGTTACAGGTATGTTCAACGCCATTAATCTTATCGTAAGAATTACAAGAGAAGCTGATATAAAGAAATTGGTTAGTGCGGGCAAAAATTATTAAAATATAGTTTCCTTTTAATATTTAACCTTTGAGGACAATGTTAAGAGACCTCAATCGAGGTCTCAATAATAGGTCT
This sequence comes from Glyphotaelius pellucidus, assembly GCA_936435175.1. Lineage (NCBI taxonomy): Eukaryota > Metazoa > Arthropoda > Insecta > Trichoptera > Limnephilidae > Glyphotaelius > Glyphotaelius pellucidus. The sequence goes on from OW386560.1 coordinate 13,437,977, forward strand.
TAATATCAATTAGCCTTGCCGGCGCTTTGCTCTACCACTGAGCTGATTGAATCCATCCCTTTCGGTCATACTTGTGTCATACTTCGACTAAGAACACCAACATTATCTTCATTTTCTTAACGCATGTTTTTATTGGCTGCTACCTTTATATGTAATTACAAGATTATTCCCGAACTAAATGCAATCTAGATAGTGTCTTGGATAAATATATTCATTTTTATTTAATGTGCGACACCTATTGACTTTTCTGCAAATCTACAATGAATATTTCATTTATTTTTTGAATAACTTAATAAGTAATGAGTAAAACATCAAATTGTAATATTTAATCATTGAAGACAATATTAGCGACTCTCATTCTCAAAGCTGAAACTGAAAAATCAGAAAAATATATGGTCGCGTATAGGAATTGAACCCAAGACCTTAGCCTTGCCGGGGCTCTGCTCTACCACTGAGCTAATTAGACCCTATACCCTCCGGTCATATTTAACGGTTATATTTTAATATATTTATATTCATTTTTATTTAATGTGCGACACCTATTGACTTTTCTGCAAATCTACAATGAATATTTTATTTATTTTTTGAATAACTTAATAAGTAATGAGTAAAACATCAAATTGTAATATTTAATCATTGAAGACAATATTAGCGACTCTCATTCGCAAAGCTGAAACTGAAAAATCAGAAAAATATATGGTCGCGTATAGGAATTGAACCCAAGACTTGCCGGGGCACTGCTCTACCACTGAGCTAATTAGACCCTATACCCTCCGGTCATATTTAACTGTATCATACTTGCATGATAATGTTTGTAGTATGAATTAAAATAAATTGACAGCAGGTCATTTGTACGTATTCAGCATTGCATCATTTTAACTTGTCGCAATGTTTTCAATCTAGTCTACCAACGTTTCCACAATAGCAACATTATTAAAAAAAACCTCTATTTGATCTACAGCAACGTCGTTTTTACCTCGATAAGGCGCATGGTACGTTGGCTTCAGTTTGCTAGTCTAAACATAGGCACGGCGTTCTATCCTTGTAGGGTATTTCGTCCTATATCGGTAGGGACTCGTTTGGTCGGACTGCGTTACTGGCAGCTTATACGGGAAGGACTAGTACCTACGTAGTACTTGTTCCCTTATCGGCGGTCAGTACTAGTTTCTATGAAAAAATGTCGCCAACGGACATTCAACTTAAGCTGATTTTGTAAGATCATTGTGTTCTTAAAATGCATGAAAATAAGTATATTATATTTTTTGAAAACTATTGTAATCGAAAATGTTTTGTCATTTATTGCTCATTTACACTTATTGCATGATGTGGTAAGAATGAAACAATGATTTTTCTAAATACGTTCTGTAAGCATTGGTAGATTTTGAAAATTTTTATGCTAGTGTCATTTGGTCTCCTTTCTATACTGTCCACATTTGTCACTTCGAATCCGTACAACATCGCTTCCTACAAGGAATTGCTTGGAGATAAGGACTTGAAAGAGGCGAGTGCTTGTATGATGAAATTGAACAAACTTTAAACATTTCTTCTTCAGAAAAACGTAGAAAGGACACTGATCTAATTTGCATATTCAAAATTATCAACATTATCACTGACACACCTGCTTTGTTACAACTCATCCAGTTTAACATCGCTTCCCATAGACTCCCGTAGAATTGCTGTTCCTCAATCAAAATTCTACTAATTATGGATATAATTCTCCTTTATTCAAAATGTCGAGACTTGTTAACACAAGTCAAAGCATTTGAATTTTTTGGTGTTAGCCTAAATGACTTTCGGCGGTCGATACAAAATGTGTAATTTTCAAAGTCTTTTAAATCCATCTTCAAGCTTTGACTTGTAGTCTTCTGTATGTTCTTTATATTATAATTTGTCAATTCTCTTCATTTATATGTACTTTACTTTCAGTCATCTCTTTTTTTTATTCGTGTTATTGTTATGTTATTAAGTCTGTAAATAAATAAATAAATAAAATCAATTTTCTACTCTTCCGGAAATTTAATAACATCACAGACTCTCTACACACCCTAACCAAGAAACCTGTGGCTGTTTTCTTTGAGGTGGGTTTGCGAAGTGAACTCCATATAAATAATAAGCACATAACAGCGCGCCTTTCAAATTCCGTGTTAAAACATACCATATCTTATTTATTCTGCCCCAGAGCTAGTTCGAAATGAATCCCTTACGTGCGTTATGATTGTCAGCGACTATGGAATTTCCTGTTCTACGAAATAGTTTACACAAAACATGCTAGTGATGCCAGAGCAGTAGACGTGCAAATCTCTGGTTTTTACTAGGTAGCCGTACGCGCAGCGATTATGATATTTTTTAACCCCAACTTATACGGAATAATATTTTGCAACAATCAACAATTTTTTTTTCTGTAATAATCGTGTTTTGACCGGCGTTGTCTAACGGCAAGGCTCTTGACTCGCGGGAAAGTCGAAGGCCGCGAAGGTCGCGGGATCGAATCCCGGCGCGGCAAATACATTTTATTTGATTAATTTGTGTTATTTCACAATTAATTCATTAAAAATTATATATAGTATATTTGCGACACGTTCTAGAGTGGAAAATACTCTCAGTATCGCCTTGGAAATGGCTTTCGCCGTGTTTGGTGACTTCAACAGCCAGGTACTTCTCCACCTTCTTCTTCCCCAACTCCTTCCCCTCCCTCATTACCTTCAGCCCCTTAACATACCCCAATTGGGAATGCCATAGTCTCACTGGCTCCAGACGGGAGCAGTTGGGTCTCTTGTGCGGTATTCATAAAAAAAGTAATTATCAAAATAAGTAAATTACTAAGATGATTATTTATTTATATACGCCTATTTAGGCTTTTACATATATATATATATATATATAACAATATTTATGAAATTATACTTATAAATAGTGCAGGAAACAACTGTTTAAGACACTTGCACAAAAATAATTATAAAGTAAAAACATTATTGAATTAGATCCACACAGTATGTAGGTACCAAATATTTAAAAAAAAATATTTAAAATATAAAAATCCAAAATAGCTTTTTTCTTTATGCAGACAAAATACAAATAAATAGCTTTATCAAGGTATATTTATTATATATGGGTAAAACTGTTATTTTTATTTCGAAAAATTCACAGTTTAAAACTGTTATTTTTATTTCGAAAAATTAACAGTTTAAAACTGTTATTTTTATTTCGAAAAATTAACAGTTTAAAACTGTTATTTTTATTTCGAAAAATTAACAGTTTTACCCACGACGTTATTTATATATTTTAGCCACAGACGTTCTCTTGCCAGGGGTAATCTCGGATGTATTGATATTATGAGATTCCTCGAGTCCCAGGGAAATGTCGAAAATAATAACATAGATTTTTTTCATTTTTTTCCTCTTTTAATGTCCGATTGAACTCCCAATGAGATAGACCACGAACCGCCACTGCTGGAAACAAACACAAATTATGATTCAATAATATTTACATAGAAATGAATGCATTACGAGTAAATACGGGATAAGCAGTGAGCGGTTAGCATTAGCAGTAAGGTAGGAAGCCCACAACATCCGAAAGAAACGATCTTAACTGCCTTTTGTTAACGCCGAGAGACTAACAAATACGCATTCACTAATGGGTAAACAGCTGATAGCTAAACAATAGCGCTTTGATCTCTACAAGGAAGGCTTGAAAACGGGTCCGGGCGCAGTGGTAAGCGCAGGGGATGTCAAGTCTTGCAGTCATTTAATATTGTGATTTACTTTAAATCGCATTACTGATTGAATTATTTGATGTATGTTCGGGAAAACTCCAATAAAGACAAAGTTTCGACGAGATTACAAGTTAGTGCTTTATTTGCGTTATCGAAAGGTTTACAATGAATGTTTAACTGGACCAGACGTTCGTCCTATCGGAAGCTCTTAAGTTATTCACAAGAACCTAACACCGTCGGAGCCACGCTCTCTAATGTGTCTCATCGGCTATTTCCGTAACATAAGACACGGTAGTCGACACAAGGTACTACTTAACTGACATTTGTTGAGACATCTCAAAACTACACACACAAATATATACATAACGACATTTGTTGAAGGATGTTCATAGATTACGATAAGGTTTAAATTCCCGTTTAATACCAGCCATCTGTTTTGATTTATTCCTTAAAAAACGTCGCCAAAAATCGTATTTTATTTTATTTTGCGTAACTCAGGCACAAATATTTAAATGTTTTACGATCATTTTCTAAAAAAAATATTTTCCAAATTGTTCAATAAAACCATAACCGAATAGAGGCTCGTGAGTAGTAGATTTGAACTTTAAAGCAGTTTTTATAGACCTGATACTTAATTTTTTTCTGGGCTTCCAAAAGAAAAATATACCTTCTACTCGTGGTATTTAATTAAAGCATCTAAAACATTTCTAAGCCAACTAGCTTACAGCTTACAAAGCGAGCCAAGAAGCTTACAAAGCTGAAGATCTCCATATGCGTTTGATAACCTTTTCAAACGGGTTAAATCCTCGTTGCTTTATTATACGTTGCGTAGATTTTATAAGAAATATTAGCTGGGGTACCCGGCTTCGCTCAGGGAGTTGATATGAGATTGAACTGACGTTCAAACCCACGACGGATCTTGCTTTATATATCCCTACCAATGGGTAGCCCCAACCATACAAAAAAGACTTCGAATGGTCCACAATGTTCCAGAACATTCCACATACCACCATAATGGTGATCCCGTTTCCCTATTTCCGAACATTCCAGAATGTTCCGGATGTTCTGAAATGCTCTCAAATACTCTTGAATGTTCTGGACTGTTCTAGAAATTTCTAGATGGTGAAACTTCCAGCCCTTATACCTTCAAAAGCACGCCCTTCAGGTAAAAATGCGAACCTTCTTCATGGATGGGGGATAGAGAGCTACCACACCATATAACTCCTTTGATCATGCCGGGACTCGTTTTTTACTTTTATTTTATAATATACTAGCTGATCTGGCCACGCGTTGCTACTACTGGACGGTTACCTAACCTAGATAACTAAGTGTTGTGTCGATAAATTAACTCACACCGCCATTTGTTAGAAACTTATGGAACTAACAAATAATTACAAAGCATTGTCCTTTAACAAATATTTAATTCGCCATAATAAATATTGAGGTCAATAATATGTAATATGTAATAAATCGGTAGAAATGAGGTATGCCGCGGCATAAGTTCAGTATTTCTTTTTTTTATTGCAACTATTCTGTTTTATTGATTATGTAACACATGTAATTAATATTGTGAACATAAATTTCCTTCTATTCATGTAAAAACCCACTAGGGCGTAAATAAATATAAATAAATAATCGAGAAAAAAACTATCCTATTTTTTAAGTTAGACCAAATTACACACAGTAAGTCAAATTTAAAAAAAAAAATCGGTTAAGTAGTTTCGGAGTTTATCCCGAACAATCATCGTGACGCGAGATTTATTTATAAAGATATTGATTATAAAATAAACAATAATATAATGGAATGTTTGATCTGCCCTGCGCGTAACATGAAGAAAAGGGCGCTGCTTATTCGGGAGTCGCGTGGGCAGGACACGCTGCATTCTGCCCTGGGTACCACCACCACCCTACCAGCGATACCAGTGCCGGCCAGCAACCTACCTAGTACCTGCCTTACTGCCTACTACTCCTACAGTCCATTGTCTCTGGTCCCTGGGCTGCCGGCTGCGACAGAGCCCGCAGCTCGCTTCACTACTTGTAATGTTCAACGGGTACTGAGTGCTCTGACGAATTAAACATGGGAAGATTGTGTATTGTGTTCCAGCATGTTCAGGTGTATACTGTATTCTAGTAGTTCTGTAAGCAGTTAGTAGACCTCGTAAAAAAAAATATTTTTCTAATTTTCTCTTGTTTAATAAATTAAAACCTAAATTTCCCCTCAAATCATAAGATTTGTAATAGTAGACCTCGTAAAAAAAAATTATTTTTCTAATTTTCTCTTGTTTAATAAATCAAAACCTAAATTTCCCCTCAAATCATAAGATTGTAAGTAGGTATTTAATTACTTACCTACTTAATTATAAACCACATTTTAGCGTCAATGATTTTTTTTTGTATTTATTCGCTGATGTACACAGAATTTAGACGAGTAGTTTTTTCCTTGACGCATTTGAATTAAATTTTTAATTTTTTTTTATTTTTTATTAAGGAGAAAATACAGATACAGATGTTGATTGACAAGAATATACAAGACAACAACCAGAGAACTCACCTGCATCCAAACTATTTCTCACGAATTGACTTTAACAGAAGATAAAAACACGTACAAATATTTTTACGTATAAATAGGGAAAAACATAAGAATATTATTTTACAAATATTTATTATTTTATCATTCGTTTTGTCATTCGGCGGTTCATCCTCTCTCTATTACCCTTCGAGGACACTTATAATGTTTTGTGTAACCAGGTATGGTGTATTTTTCCTAAACCAACTGCATATTGTGTATAAGTATGCTGAGGGGGGGGGGGTCAACTGTCGGTTGATCAACTGTCATGGAATCCTCAGTGACAATTATTTTATAAAACTTTCTTCATGCAGTGAGATTCTTGGTATACTGAAAAAATGTTAATAAGTAAATGCAACAACGGAACATACGAAACGGTCGAGTTTAAAAAAAAAATATTCATCTGTATTAATTCTATACTAAAAATTATAGATATGCTATACCTGTCTCACTAGGAAATCCTGTGTTGAGAGGAGACACTTTACAACATCAGCAGTTTATAATAAAAATACAAATAAGACAATATTAAACACATTAACTATACTTTTCGTTATGTTTTTGGGGTGTTATGCCGTGTTGCGCTACCTCCTTCTTTAGCCAACACTGTAACGACACTGAAACGAACGATGATGTCCGAAACATTGGCTAAAGAAGGAGGTAGCGCAACACGGCATAACACCCCAAAAACATATAACGAAAATACTTTTGGGCGTGAAAATCTAAAAACTTATCTGACATTAACTACATGTTGAAATAAAATTAATATATAAATTCACCGTTCCTTTCTCTGTTATTTTAAATGAGTGCCTAAAAAAAACCCTTGAAGGGTGAAAGCCAAACATAATTGAAAAAAAATACAGTATTATTCTTACATTTAAAATATCATCATCCATTGAAAATGTTTACTTATCAATAGGTTTTGACAAAATATTTGATGTTAGATCCGTCTTGGCTGATGATCCAAAACTTGAAATCTGATTTATATTTAAGATAAGTTGTTTTTGTCTACCGGCCAGTGGATGTGCGTTGTATAGCTTTATTGCAAAGTACCTAAAATTTCTTTGACCAAGAGTTGTTTTAGCGAAAGGGATAAGTAAGAGATTATGCCCTTTGGTTCTAGTATCTCGAGCAGTTTGGAAATTTTCAAAAGCAGTTATTCGTTTAAAGAGGTATCCTAGTATATTTTTGGTTCTTTGTTTGGACTTGGATTTTGGTTTTTGACTTGGACTTTGGTTTGGACTTTAATTACTTTATATTATATAATAATTAAATATATAATATTTATATTATATTATTTATTTAATATATAATATTTATATTATATAATAATATATATTATATAATAACGAGAAAATAGTCCACACCAGAGAACTCACCTTCATTCAGTTTAGTTTCTTTATTACTACGATGCACGTCCCGAGGTGGGATTTGGCTTCTTCTTTGCATTTGTTATCCACTGGCTCCTGCCTCTAGCTATTCGTCTACAGTTTCCAGCAAGGAAAAGCAGATACTGGCCCCAAACTGCTGCAACCTTTTTATTCTTTCAATATTCTTTATTCTTCATTAGTCAGTCCATCTCTTTCTTTGTCTGCCTCCTAGCCGTTTCTATTACAGAACCAACTCTATCATGATTTTCTGTATCCAGTCGACTAGAATTCCTTCTCTATTTTGGAAGTCTTTGGGATTATCAGAAACTTGCGACGGTTTGCACAATTAGAATTTTGTAGTATATTTCATTTAAGAATTTTAGGTTTCACTAAAGCCGAACCGGACACAATCTTATTAAACCAACCTACCTTAAACCAACATAACCTAACCTTGCCTAAACCGACACGATTCAGCTGGACGCGACATTGCTAAATCAAAATCTTAACCTAACTTTAAATAGCTAAGAATTGACCTAACGAATTTACGCTATTCACTCAAATACTTAAGCATTCGGGGACCCTCGAAGAAAACAAGAGTGAATCAAATAATATACTACGTCGATCGATAAAACCCTGTATCAATACAATATTGACCAAATTCGTCAACTATGGTCAGTTATCAATATTTGCGATCACGGTCAACAATAAATTGATAAGAAATATTCCGACCGACGATTGATATATTTTAGCCCGGACTCCATTGTATCAGATAAGTTTTGGTTAACTGTAAATATATGCATTTATTTTGATAATGTCGTTCGTTTTGCAAAATTACTGGCTTATTAATGAACGGAGTTCGACTAACGAAGCTTTTAGAATTGAAAGAAGGCGTACATGCGAAGTCGTACAAGCGGTCTATACAGACTTAAATAATTCAAAAATAATTCTACTAGGATGCGACCAATTTATTCCGTTCGATCTTTGAGAAACTAAAGTGGTTGAAACAAGACTAAAGATCTGATTAACTAATTTTTTTTTTTTTTAATTTTATTTTAGTAATTTGTACATTGAAGTTTACAAATTGGTAATTAATTATAACTTTAAATATTGCATACTATATTTTTTCCAGTTTGATGTAGCTCCTACAATATAAATTATCTAAAACCTTCTAATTGGTGCGGACTTTAAAGTTTCTGATAGCGTATTATAAAACTTCATCCCTTTGTGCAGTTAACTATTCTGCGTATTCGCTTTGTCCTTTTTTTGTAACCTGATTTACTTGCACGTCCTTGTGTTATGTCTGTGAATGTCCTTGTTGGTTGAATTAACTCCCGTTTGATTCCAAAAAGTAAATTCGGATTGCCAAAGCATATTTAGGTTAGTATTTCAACATAACATTGTCAATTTATTAATATTTTTTACAAAATTGCTTGGCGTTTGACGTTTTGTAGTGTCAATTCATAGAAAACACCTTCAATGTTGCCAGCTTATATTTATTTTTTATTTATTTATTTAGTATAGTATAATACATTTATAAACATTTTTTATGATATGTTTTGACTGTCCAACTAGGATGATTCCCGTTTTAGAACAGTCAAATTAGGATTAGTGTGAACATATGGAACATGATTTGTACAAAAAAGAGGAAAAATCGAGGAAATAAAAAGAAGAGAAATAATAAAAAATGAAGTTAGAAAGTTTAAAACATAGTAACAAAAGTTAAAACATAGTAGTTAATATACATATCGATTTCTTATTGTTCCCTGTCAATATCGGTTAGGCTATCAACGGTGAAACTTAGGACATCGATATAAAATTATCGGAAGTTACGCCTATCGATCCTATATTGTAAAGTTATCGATTTCACCGTGCTAGAGCTACTGGTCATGAAAGAGTCAGAAAAGCATGTAGAATATGATGTATTAATGAGAATGAAGCAATATAAAATTGTGTGACTATTCTTTTAAATTAGTTAGCCTTCAACAAGTGCAGCATTTTCTTTTTTTTTCTCTTTGCATTTCGCAGCCCATCAAACGTCTCAATGGAGTTCCTGTCCCATCCGCTACCGGGTGCTATGTAGACAGCCGCCGGTCCCCAATGTAGAATGCGGTAATGGGTGTCTAGCAAGTAGCTTGTAGCTGGTAGCAAGTAGCAGTATGTAATTCGTTCGCCTGAGGTCCCATTTCAATAGAGGTGGATGTATCCGTTGACCGCTTTAGGAGCACTCCGTATAGCTTGTGGTGACCATGAAATTTGGCAAAATCACTTTAAAACTGTTGTCTTTTTGTGCCATGGCGGAAATTATGCATTCAATTTGGGAGGCGGATACGGGTGCCGCCGTCCATAGAACTGTTTATTGGATAACTAACACCCTTGCCAAGGGTCGTCCCAAGTGGTTCGCTACGTTAGTGACTTGGGAAGTTGGGCTTTTGTTAGTCTAGGTCTTGGCAGTGTGTTTGCAATAAATGTTTTTTTACTCGTTTTTAGTATTAATACATCAAATCGTACCAATGCTATGTCTCCGTATATGTACCATAAAATGATTACATAAGTGAAAAATATTAGGTTTAGAACGAGACGATTAGTGTTACGAAAGAATTGAACTAACTCCAGACCTTTCTCCTTTAGAAGACCGTCCGAAAAATCTGATCTCATTTGTTTCTTCAAAATTATCAAATGTATTATTAATTCACCTACATTATCCATATTATCTTCCCATATACTCAGAAATAATGAACTGCTCTTTCAACTCAAGTCAAGACCTTGATTTTTTGGTATAATTGAAGATATATAATCTACTAGCTGACCCAGCCACGCGTTGCTGTGGATGAACGTGTGAACGAAACACAACGTCATCTACTGGATGGCCAACCTAATAACCAAGTGTCGTGTCGATAAATTAACTCACACCGCCATCACTTATAAACTTATGGAACTTACAAATAATTACAAAGTATTGTCCTGTAACAAACATTTAATGAATATTTAATTCGCAATAATAAATATTTAGGTCAATAATCGAAATAAAAACTATACTATCTTAAGTTGGATCAAATTACACACAGTAAGCCAAATTTCATTAAAATCGGTTAAGTATTCTCGAACAAACGTGACGCGAGATTTTTTATATGTATCGAGATTTTATATAAAAAGATTTTTAATTTTAGCAAGTCTTGACATGACTTGTCACTTCTATTATCACTTCTATTTTCTTATGTTTATCTCTGTTTTGTCTTTGCTTTCGTACACCATCCTTTTTTCTTTTCTTATAATGTACATTTTCCAAAAGTTCGTGTTACTTTATTGTCAATTGGACCTAACTCCGTTAATAAATAAATGTTGTCTATTCTTACGTCGCTTGAAATGGCTTTAGCCGTGTTTAGTGGCCAGATCTGAATAGCCAGGTACTTCCCCACCTTCCTCTTCCCCATCTCCTTCCCCTCCCCACTACTTTCAGCCTCACAACATACCCTGGATGGGGATGCCATAGTACCACTGGCTCCAGACGGGAGCAGTTGGGACTCTTGTGCGGTATTCATATAAAAATAAAAATAAATCTTTTTTGTCCAATTGAAAAAATAAAAATTCTAAATGTGTTTTCTGTGTACTGAGTACACAGCACCGAAGCTTAAATGATATTTTGGCAGAGTGAGGGATGCGTTAAACATAATTTTATTTTCCGGTCCCACAAAAACATTATTTCCTGGTCACTACACTAATCGCCTACGGAATTCTATTGTTTTCTCAATACAGTTTAGTTGTTTTTCTCCAGTAACATATCCTATACTCACCGCGTACTTTCACGGTTTCTGGTACTAGTCTACTAGATACTGCATGCCCGGCACTTTTAGAGATTGCTTCGCCCATAGCGTCTGAAATTCAATGGTCTATTATTTGAACAAGATAAGGTTGTACAGGATTGTTGGAGAGATTAAGTGATAGATTTAATGTCGGCGGGGTTGTTTTTTAGAGACATTTGTAAGGAAGGCACCGGTTTATTTCGCCAATAGCGTTTACTGTCACATTACTGGACTACCTAAGTAATGGAAGTAACAGACAGGATAGGTAGGTAGCTGCTTGCTATAAATATATACTACTAATAAGTAGTATATATTTATGCCTACATGCGAGATAAGATAAGATAAAAATATGCGACCATCGTTTTTTTCTGTTTTTCTGTGTCTTGTTTTCTTTCATATTTTCATTTAGATTATAAGTGTTATCTTCTTCTTCAATGATATATTACGTTGATGGGAATAACCTTCAAAAGTTATTAAAAGAGAGTTTTTCTCATAAAAAATTGAATATTCATTTAGACTTTCATAAAGTCAATAGTTCCATATGAATAAATTCGGATACATATATCCGAGACGCTATTCAGGTTACAAACCAATTCTTTGAATGATTGTTTCCAATAAAAAGAGTAGTTGCCTATAATATGGAAAAAGAACTAGTTGAAGATAATATTAATGATTCTAAATATTTGAAATATGAGATTGACAAATATGACGGTTTGACAGAAGGTGGCAATAGCGAAATTGGAAAACGCGCCGTCCCGGTAAGACGAGAGGTCTGGGTTCGAGTCCCAGTTGCGACCATTGTTTTTTTCTGTTTTTCTGTGTCTTGTTTTCTTTCATATTTTCATTTAGATTATAAGTGTTATCTTCTTCTTCAATAAAAATATGTATTTAGTACTAACCAAATACGCATTTTTTATGTGAGCAGGTATTTGCAATTGACCTAAGTCATAGTTAAAGATATAAGGGGCCATCCATAAATTACGAAACACGAATTCCATGATTTTTCGACCCATCCCTGTCACACATCGTCACATTTGTGAGACCCCCTACCCCCTAGTGTCACATCACACATTTTGCAATTTTACGTCTAAAAATAATTATAAACAGTAGAGTTGGTAATATTGTAATGATCATATTTACTACAACGGGGATGGGGGGGGGGGGGGCGTAATGGGATAGGATGGGGCAGGATGGGATAATAATTTTTCTGATAAATGCACTGCATGTGACGTCACAAAGCTGATGCCCCCCCCGTACCCCTTGTTACACAATGTCACGCTTCTCTACCCTCCTCCCTCCCCTCTTAATGTGTGACGTAATTTATGGATGGCCCCTAAGATAAAAAAATATGTATTGTTATTATTAGCACTAATCAAATACACCTTTTTTATGTGAACAGGTATTTGCAATTGACCTAAGCTAGAGGCAGTAGGGAATTGGAGAATTTTGTGAGACTGAAGAGAGTGTGGAGAAGAAGGAGTATGTACATAACCTAACTTTTTTTATCTGAACACCACAGAAAAGACACGTTTTTAGATTTTCACGGCCAAAAGTATTTTCGTTATTTGTTTTTGGGGTGTTATGCCGTGTTGCGCTACCTCCTTCTTTAGCTAACGTTTCGGACACCGTTACGGTGTCCGAAACGCCAACGGCCAACTTTGGTGACAGCCGTCTTACCGTAGTAGCGTTTTCTACGTCATATTGTCGTTGTGCCAGTTATAATCTTTTAGAAATGTACGGTTTTAGATCGTTTTTAAAATCAATAATTTGAATGAACATACTAAAATAAAACGTATTTAGTGCGATGGACAGAATCAGCAAAATAAATTTTAATTCTTCCACTCACCCTTAACTGTACTTATCGAGAGGTTGTGAAAATATCCCATTGGGATATGTTTTGAGGCTGAAGGGAGGATGGTAGGACGGGAAGTACCTGGTCATTTAGATCTGGTCGTTTCGATTCTGGATGTTGGTCTTTCACCAGAGCGATACTGAGAAAATCAACCACTCTGAAACGTGCCACAAGTGAAATAACTATCCTTGTTTAGTCACTCAACTGATTGTCTTTTATTTTAAACTAGATTTTAAACCACCCGGCGTTGGCCCGGCATCATTCTGCTTTGACGGATGGGATAAGTGGATTGGGTTTTTTTTGGAAATCTTACACAGATCGCGACGTTCCTCTTGGTTTGAAGCTCAAGTAATAATAATAATAATAATAATATTTATTTCACTAAAATATACAATACAACATATACAGCGTACACTTTGAGTAGCCAACTAGGAATGGATCCTGTTTTAGGCCAGTCAAATTCACAATTTTTAGTTCATATCATAATTTCGAAAATGGTTGATACCCGAATGTATTTATTTCCCTTTCCTTGCTTCAGTTTTTTATATTTTATGGATATTTTCCCTAGGAGCACTTAATATAAAAACACAACCGTTAAAGTAGATAAAAAATCCAGAAGGTAATAATAAAAAGACAGATCACCGTAGGAGTTGAGGGTAGAAAAGCGGGAAGGGTAGTGATATAAATTTGTAATCTAGTTGGGGGAAAAGAAAATAATAGAATCTCATAGATTAAAAAGAAAGACAATTATGTTCTGGAGTGATAAGTGTGCAATATTTTATCGATTTTTAAATACAACTGTTGATTTCTATAAAAAAAACAGGGCCTTACACAGAATTTTTCGAAATAGAATGTCGATCGTAATTTTTTACGTTAAATGTTTAAAAAGTTATCGAGTTGTATCAAAATTATGCTTAAAGAAGTGAGAAAAAGGGTTAGGGTGGTTTTCGAAATTTAATATAGACAGTGATTTTTCCTTTATTTTGAAGGTTGAGTGTGCAAAGTTTAATCAACCTTGAAATCAAATGGTAGATTTGTATACAAATCAAATCCACGCCGCCCGCCCGCCACATACAAAGAACTTTATATATTAGGAAACGAAGATGAAATTATTTTGTTGTTATTTTTATTACTGCGCCTGATCTCAACGCAGGAGTTCCTAGTAAGACAGGCACAGCACATCACCAATGTAATCTAATTAATAAATGTGTCATATTTGAATTAATTATATTTGAATTTTTATATTAAGATTGTTTGCTTTAGTTTGAATTCTGATTTACATTATATAAATATTAATTTCTTAATTTTATTTTATTAGTTTTTTATGTTTTATTATATTGTGTGTATTAAATTGGAGATTCGATTTAATTATTATTTTTTATTTGTTACGTAATTTTATTATTTGTTTTGTGTATTATATTAGAGGAACTGCGGAAAACCAGCTACATTCCAGGAGAAATCCTGAGAAAAGCTGAGTAGTGACCTTTTTGTCATAGAATTTTTTATTTTTTATTATTTTTATTTTTTTTAATTTATTTATTTATTTATTTTATAAATCAACAAACAAGTCCCGCTAAGCCAATTGCAATTGGCTTGACAGCGGGTGCTTATAATTACTTACAAATATATTTAAAGTTATAATTTACATCTTTTATCTACAGTTTAAACATTTTTTCATAAATTTTATCTTAAGTATCAAAATAAATATTCTTTTTCCAATAACCATTTTTTCACCATATATTTAACCTTATTCATAGAATTATGTTGCTTTATATTGTCAGGTAATAAATTAAATATCTTCGGTATGTTGAATTCAAACGTTCTCTGTCTGTACTTTTTATTAAATTTCGGAACTATTAACCCGTCGTTACGTGTGAATCTAGTGCTATATTTATGATCTAGTTTCTCTTTATGCTGCGGGGTAAATATATGCTGAATTATAATTTTATACCATAGTATTGCCTTCACAGGTAAAATTTTTGCACTCTGAAACAGCAACGGAGTATTGTGTCTTTGTTTGAAAATATTAGGGACAACTAATAATTTTACAATTGCGTTTTGTACAACTTGAACTTGTTTCAGGTTGGTTACAGTAGTATTTCCCCATATTGTTAACCCATATCTTATTATTGATTCTGCTAGTGACATATAAATTATTTAAAGTGTAACAATTGATAGGAAAAAAATTTATGTGTACAAAGTAAATGAAAATGTGAAAAAATGTTGAACTCTATTGACGAATAAATGTTTTTATTTCTTCAAACGCAGCAAACTTATTTTGTAGCACCATTTTAATTCAAAATTAATAATATTCTTGGTCTCTAATTCAAAATTAATAATATTCTATTTTATATTGGTAAAACTGCGAGAAACTTTGAAATAAGGATTAAAAAACATATGAAATCTTTAAACAATAACAGTTTTTGAGAGTTTGCCAATCATTTGTTGGAGATTAATCAAATCACACTTTTGACTTCAACAGTGCAGTTGAATTGCTACATTGTAATTTTAATGGCATTCAGTTGGATAAATTAGAAATATTAAAGATCAGAAAAAGCGCGAATGCGAATTTGAAAATTATTAATAACCAAAAATTGTTTTCAAATGACCCAGTATTAAACCTGTTCCCTTTGTAAATTGTTGCCTATTGCCCCTCTTCCCTCTACCCATTCTCACCTTTCCATTGACTATGTCTATTATTTATAATTATGTTGTCTATGACCATTGTTTTTATCTATTATTTATAATTAGTTAGTAAAAAACCCGAAGAAGTGAGCTAAGCTCACGAAACATGTTGGTTTTGTAAACAACAAAAGTGGTAAAAACTAAATATATTATTGATTTTGAAATGTTTTTATTATTATTATTATGTATAATTAAAAAAAAAACATGCACAGGGATTGAACCCATGACCGTATGATCCAGAGTTGGGAAGCTTTCCGATCTTCTACCGGAGGTCGTCTAATTCCACAGTCGTTTTTATTTGTCTCAAACTTAAGTAGGTATAAAAATACACGAAATCTCCGATTTGGTTGTTACGGCGCCATCCATCTAGCCCTGTTCCCGCTGGTGTCAGGCATCTGTTCGTAGTATTGTTGTATCGCCCCGGATAGGAGAGGGGCAAGGGGTGGGTTGCAGGAGATAAAAATTGTCGGCGACGACATTAATCTGCCGCAGACATGGTGACAGATAATGTCATGGAGACTGCTCAGTCTAGCCAGGGTTGCCACAAATACATCTCTATTTTATCTAAAAAACAAACCGTTGCCTAACTAGATCTAGTTAGATCTGAACCGTGTTTTGTTTGGTCCCAAAGCTTATCTAAAGTTGACCCTTTGTTTATTTATTTTATATGTAAAATTGTTCATAATATTCTATTCATGCATGCCTAAGGTTGGGAAATCGTATGGCGAAGCCTAACGCTAAATCACTATTTTAGATTGATCTTTACTACGAATTGGTTAACACAATGAATTCTAAAAAATATGCTTTGGATAAATTTAAGCTTTTCTAACAGGTTCGCTTGAGTAAATTAAAATATAATTTTTAATTTATAAACTTACTAGCGAGTTCCCGGCAAGCGTTGCTAGGCCACTTAATAAAATCTCCCTGCGTGTCCTTTCCCATTCGTCTCGCCTTCATCTCCCACGTCCCCTTCCCCTCACGCGTTCCCTCACGTTTTCCGCCTTCCCTCTCCGCATTCCCCTCTCCCGCTTTCCCCGTCCCGCCAACCTCCTGAGTTTCCCTCCCCCCTCCCGCATTTCATACATTCAGTCCCGGTACATTCAGTTTTCAAACAGTTCGCGCACCACCTATTGCAATTTTTTATACAAATGTCATAATGCCAGAGCTCACTATATATATAGAAACCATCGCGGGCATGCGCACATCAAATCACCTAAGTTTCATCTCTATCGGATGAACAGTTAGCAACGCATAATTTCATGATGCAAAATTTCCTTCACTCCTAGAAGACACACTGACCCCCAGATTCCTTAATTAATTATTAATTGTTATTGTGTTCAATTCGTAGAACTCCATTAATTTTTTTATATATTTAATTAAAATTTAATTTGAAAACAAAAAAAAAACAGATTCCTACCCACCCCTCATCCTTTTCCTTCCCAGAACTTTCTCTCTTTCCTTCCTAAAAAGACCCACAACACAGCATCCCCAAAGATCACATAGGCCCTGAGAGGAATTATTTTTCTTAGGGTCTCCTGCGTGGAGTTAATGTAAAAAAGGCTTACATTCGAACTTTTTTAGCTTGCTATTTGCACTTTTAATATCTTGTAATACCAACATATTTATTAAATACTCTTGTTAAAAAAAACGTAATAATCTATGTACTCAAAGATGTCCATTCTCGTTCTTTTCAATTGTGTATTTTTATATCTTTTAAATCTCAAAGCTAAAACATCAACTCTACCGTGTCGAGTACTTTAAGTTCAATACCTTCGTTCCTGATTTACATGAACCTATTTATGTGAATACCTATTTTGGCTACCCCTGTCGCTAGTCAGTCGCGCCCATAAAATGCGGGCACTCAGACCGACAGGATCTTTTCAGTCTGCCAGGAATCGGCAACCATTGCTCTCGCGTTCATGGCACTGTCTACGATAGATGCATATTATGAAATTATCTTCACAAGAACCCTAATTCTAAAACGGCGCATCGTGCCCTCCCAACAATCAATAATTTATTTAATTTTATTTCTTAAAAAAAATTTTTGAGTAGGTACGTTTTTTTTAATTCTAATCAGTTTATTTATTAATGAAGAAGAAAATTATACAATTAATATAACTGGGACTCGAACCCAGGACTCTTGCCTTACCGGTACAGAGAGCCTTGACCAGCCGGGCCATTGGGATCTTTATATTTTTTGTCATTTTTGTTCGATCTCATATTCAAATTCAGAATTAACAATATTATCCTCAACTAATTTTCCCCATATTATTTATAATTTATTTTTTTGTGAAGCGCCCTTCAATTGATTTTCTCGCGAAAACGGCGCTATGGAAATGATCCGATTATTTTTAGATGTTATTAAATATCATCAGAAAATGAACAATTATCTTTAAATCAGATATCTGGTCTGTTGAGATTGGTAAACTCTGTCGCCGTGAAATTGGCAAAGATTGTCTGGATTTCCCATGTCGTTAAACCTATATTTTAAGCTAGCTGTCTTCCCAAAATTAGCCATGGATCATTTAATTATTTATTCATCTACTGTTGTACGTTGGTCGATGAGTAAAGTTGTTCTAATAAATAGTTTTATGGGAACTTATATGTTACATGTATTGGTAAGCGGTAAGCAGGTTATGTCCAACTTAAATATATTGTATTATTCTTTCTTTATTATTGTGCTCTTGTACATTTCACTTTTAGTGTTATTTTTACTTAATTGTAAAAAAATATATTTTAGCTTTGAAGAATGTCTAAACATGACGTAAATTGCATATCTATCTAATGTTATCTTGAATAATTCGTATGCTTATTTATTTACTCTTAATGGTGACATTGAAGTACAAGTCCCAATGCACAACAGTACATAATACAGTCGAGTAGGTACTCTAAAATTGACTACACCTGTTGCAACAATCGAATTTACAATTTAAAAAAGAAATATAAGTCGCTTATCCTTCGCCAACCTCGATTATTTGTATTTTAAGGGGATTTAATACCATAATATAAAATTATAATTTATTCTGATGGATGTTTAACCTAAAATGAATAATTACATCATAGAAACCTTCGCTGAATTCTGTCGACATTTTTAATATGAATTTAATGGTGGGTGACCAAATGATGGAATTATACTCTAATGACTCTAATGGCTACGAACTAATGAGACAAATAAAATTTTCATGACAGGAAGTGAATTAATCTTTTTAATGGTTCTCACTAAAAATCTTCACGTTTTCATACAATTGTTTGTAATGTGATTTATATGTTGTACAAATTCTATGTAACTCCAAAGTCTTTTATTTTAGTTAAGATCTCTAGTTAATATTCCTGTTCTGTTTTTGATAATAAACTAATTAACATATTACCTATTGTTTTTTCTGTAGTTTTCAAATTGTTAAAAGATTTTTTAAAGTGTATAGGTAGTAAGTGTACGTATCATACAAGCAACTAGCATACGAAATCAAATTTAAATCTTTTTTGAGATGTCTGAGAGAGCCAGAATGAGTGTTGAATAATTTAAAAATCAGACGAGTCAAATGTTTCGTACCCCTAATGTATCTGGACCGGCAACATGATAAGCGTCGCGAGGATTCTGTCCCCGACTGTACTCTTCGTCTATTTCTGGTGAATGCCAATGGTTCCGAGTACCCACTGCAGTCAGAGCACTACTGTCACCGCTACCCACCAGGGATTACAAATCCGTAGCCGAATTGGAAAATCCGGATTTCTTGAAATTCAAAATCCGGATAACCGGATTTTTTACTATTCAAAAGGAGGAATCTTAAAAAATTTCAAATCTCTTTCAACAAAATATAAAAAACTGCAAACACTGAATTTTTTTTATAATTATCGTTTTAGAGGGTGCTTAAAAAGTGACACTTTTGAAGCACTCTTATTAGGGGTACATTATTGTATTCGTACAGATTGCGTTTAGACAACTCTTCATTTTTATTACATTTTATTTTTTCTTTCTTATGTTTCATATTTTTCCTCTCTAAATAATAATAAAACTTCTTTGTATCAAATCTTTTAACTGTGTGCATGACGTTAACATTTGGTTATACGATTAGCAATCTTATTTATTCATCTCATAGAACACACTTTAAATATTGAATGCCTATTGCTTCACCGGAAAGTGCAAATCACTTCTATTTTGAATTTGAAAATCCATTTTTTTTAAATTTATTGTTATCAAGTTTAATTTGTAGAATCCATTTTAATTTTACTTCTTATGTATTCAAAAATATTATTATTCAATTTATGAAAACAGTTCACTTATAAACAAGTTCTGCTATGTAATTATTATTAAACTGTGGTTATACCACTTACATACATAGACGATGTATTTATATTATTTCTAGATAGGTATTTACAAGGAAAATTATATGGCTATAATTTTTATAACACCTTTGGAATAAATAAGGGCGAATGTAGTAAAAATAAAAATAATAAAAGTTTTTCATCCTAAATACCTCTCTAGAAATAATATTAATACATCGTCTGTAAGTGATAAAACCATAGTTTCATAGAATCCATAGAATAATTCCCTTCAGAAGGCGGAACAGCTGTCACGCGTTATAATAATTACACAGCAGAACTTGATAAATTGAATAAGAGTATTATTGAATATATAAAATAAATAAAAATTGAAAATCCGTTTTCTGATTGCACTGTCCAAATTATCCCAAAATCCGTATTTTTCTAAATCCGGATCATCCGAGTTGCAATCTCTCTCCACTAATACAGCAGTGGATTCAGTCGCGGGCCGAAGAGTGTCACAAGTTGTTGATTTTACAAAATAACAGACGCATTGTCTTGCTATAAATAGATCAGCCAATCAGATTACAGGGTTGGTACCTCTAACTATTATTGTACAATAAAATTGGGATTTTGTTTGAAATATTTTGTAAGATTTTGAGTTGCGTCTGTTTTTACTTGAACCCTAGCTGGTTTTTAATGTTAGTTAATTGTTTATGCTGTGACATTTCATACCATCTTTTTGAAGAGAAACGCTGCGGTGCCTTTTCCATTTTGTTGAAGGTTTTGGATTTATGACTAAAATACATAACTAAACTGAGTGACCAATTTAATCAGAAGTTCAGAATAATGGATATATCTAATATCTACTCGACTACCATTATACTGGCATGTGCCTAGTATGATAGTCGAAAAGCATGTAAAAAAACTAAATGAAAAACTTATTTTCTGAATAAAGAAATGAAAAAAATATTTTTGTAGATGATAGATGAAATATGGGCCATAAAATATGCTGATTTTTCATGATTCTAGTAGCAACTTTTACAATTATTTTTTATAGGAATTAAACTGTTCTATTTTGCCGTTGTTAGAAGTCAACTTGAGTCAAATTCTACCGTCCGGAACCCACATTATAATATTCATATTAAAGCTATTGAAATAATATAAAATATAAAAGTTTTTAGATTTTCACGGCCAAGAGTATTTTCTTTATTTGTTTTTGGGGTATTATGCCGTGTTGCGCTACCTCCTTCTTTAGCCAACGTTCCGGACAGCGTCATAGTGTCCATCGTCAGTAATGTAATTGCTCGTTATCACAATTACACATCTGCTCTGATGGACACTGTAACGCTGTCCAACACGTTATCTAAATAAGGAAGTAGCGTAACACGGCATAACACCCTAAAAACAAATAACGAAAATGCTTTTGGCCGTGAAAATTTAAAAACGTGTCTACTTAAACTTCTGCTTCAATATTCCCAATTATTCCTAATTTAGGATTGGATTAAAGCCACTGACTCCATCCACCAGGATTTATTTTGAATCCAAATTTAAACCAGTATAATATCACCTTTCTCGGTTCTTCAGAGGCGTGATTCCGGTTCTACTGAAGGAAGGAATTATCCTTAACCTTAAAATTAACGACTTGAGGGGCATTTTCGATTTTACTTAAGTATTTGGAATTGTCCTTAGCCTTAAATTTAATGACTTTAGGGGCGATTCCGGTAAGGATAAGGATTAGGAATTCCTACTTAAAGATAAGGAATTGTCCTTTACCTTAAAATTAACGCTTTAGGAGCGATTTCGGTTCTACTTAAGGATAAAGAATTGTCCTTAACCTTACAGGCCTTTCGTTTACTGCAATTCCAGTTCTGTCGGATGACAGCAAATAAGTTGTTAAATTTGAGGTTAAGGACAATTCTTTATCCTTAAGTAGAACCGAAGTTGCCCCCCTGGCGTCTAATTTGGATGATGTTGACCTCCATAGAATAATTTTTCTTATTCTTGTTCTTAGCGACTACTTCGGTAAAACAGTGTTGTCGCAGCTGAGATGCTCAGACGACCTAAAGAACACATCGTTATGTCTCAAGTGAATCGTACAAAAACTAACTTCCCGCTGCATTTAATATCAAATCAGAAATAGTTCTCCTAAAAATACAACTCCTTCTCGGCCAAACAAAACAAAGTGTGGAATTCACCATTTTCCCACTCATTTGAGAAGTAAACGACATCTACCGACAGATTTATTGGGATCAAAGTATTTTTAAAGTGGTTTAAGTCCCGGCTGTCGCGATATCTCACCGCTAGATGTAGTCCTGGTAGGATTTATGGATAGGTGTGAAGATAATGTGTTGCAAGGTGTTAAATAATATGTCTTGAGGTGTTAATAAAGTGGTGAACATTTATATGTAGTTTCTCTGTGATTTATTGTGATAATTTAGAACTTTGTGATAACGTTGATGGATATTGGAGATTTTGTTTGTTGTAATAGCTCTAGCCGCGTTCAGCCGGGTAGTTTAACGATTTTTGTATGCCTAATATCATTCTTGAAAATGCATCTATTATAATATATTTAGTTAGTTTCCTTTTTTGTATTTTTTTGTTTTTGTTTTTGGACTAGTAAGTGGCACATTCTTGATATACTTGCACAAAAGGTACAAAAGTTTTCAAAACCCGACTTATATATGTTAATTCCAATATTTTTCGGTAATTGACACGACAAGTGACACGACTGCTAAAGAACTTAATGATTATTTTGGCTGTAGTTTTTAGTGTTTTTTGCTTTGTTAAGAGGAGATGTTTCACAAAAATTATACTTTTTAAATGCATATGTTTGCATACCGATTTTTTCTTGAATTAATGAATGCAAATCTTGGAAGTGGAAATTAACTTACTTCCCGACATCCGATCGAGCTGAAATTCGGCAGATAGACTCGTTGTCAATAACGATGCATTTTTAGGCGTGCCGCCTAAATTTCGTAATGTCGGAACTCAATAGTAGTAAAAAAAAAGAATTATCCAATTTGGTGCACTCTTTCGCGAGTTATGCGCGTACATACATTTCGGAGAATCATTTTTATTTTTGTAGAAAGAAATTAACTACGACGCCTGAAATACCAACAACGTTTCCACGGCAACGATTTGTTTTCTGACGTTAGCAATAACTCGCTTTTGTTAGCGACAGAAAACGTATAATAAATATAATATATTAATACTTATAATTTCATAACGCTAGATTTTTTGTACCATTGTATACAGCTTACATTACTCGGATATAACGTAGCTTTGTATTGGTGAAAGAATTTTTGAAATCGGTTTACTGGTTTATGCGTGAAAGCGTAACAAACAAACACACGCAGTTTCGCGTTTATAATATTAGTATAGATAAATTATGGAAGATTTTATATAAATTTATCTTTTTTTATTTCACATTTCGTTGAGAGTTGTTTATTATCTTCTTCATTGATTAAATCAAACCTAATCTAAACAATATTGCAAAAAATACCAAAAAAGCACTCCACATGGCGTACGTTTAGAATACAAACAGCCTAATATAAAATAAACAACATTATATTACATTTTGCCAAATGGAGCATGTATTCAATAGGCAATTTTCACCATAATTGAATCCGCCGAAAGAATCCAGAATATTCCCACAAGGGCCTGGCAAAACCTTTTAACTTCTTATCTGACTCTGAATTCCCCAAAACCTTGTTCGCTGTTCAATTCGAGATTACCTATAAAAAACATCGCGACGCTTACACTGTTCGGTTGTTGAGCTGTTGGGATTCGGCATTGCGATGAGAGTGTTAGCAGGTTTGCTTTAAAGATGACGGCTATCTGTTAGCAGGATAGCAGAGTTATTTTTTAAAGATTGCGGCTTCTGTTAGCAGGTTAGCAAAGTTATTTTTTAAAGATGGTGTCTGTCTGTTAGCAGAATAGCAGAGTTATTTTTTTAAAGATGGCGGCTATCTGTTAACAGGTTAGCAGAGTTATTTTTTAAAGATGGCGGCTATCTGTTAACAGGTTAGCAGAGTTATTTTTTAAATATGGCGGCTATCTGTTAGCAGGTTAGCAGAGTTATTTTTTAAAGATGGCGGCTATCTGTTAACAGGTAAGCAGAGTTATTTTTTAAAGATGGCGGCTATCTGTTAACAGGTTAGCAGAGTTATTTTTTAAAGATGGCGGCTATCTGTTAACAGGTTAGCAGAGTTATTTTTTAAAGATGGCGGCTATCTGTTAATTTTTAAAGTCAAAATAATATTATTGCTTAGAAAAGCACTTGAACTTGGGAACATCGTATTTTAGTTTTGTTTTTTTTTTAATATTAGCTCCGCAAAGGAGGCCCTGATGAAAATAATTGTGTTTATGTGTCATCTTTGGGGATGCTGTGAGAAGGGTCTTTTTGAAAAGAGGACGGAGAGAAAGAAAAAGGTATGAAGGATGAGTAGGAATCTGATAGTCAGTGTGTCCAGGAGTGACAGACGTGTGATTCCATCCATTCCACTGCGATGGGTCGAGAGAGTCCTGCTGGAGCTGTAAAAAGGTCTCTCCTAATCCGGTCCGCCACCCAGTAGGCGGACAGACGCGTACGCTGCCAATCCTCGTAACCCGGGCACCTCTGCTAAGTCACCAAACGTAGCGAACTACTTGTGGTGACCTACGACAGAAGTGTTGGTTAGCCAATAAATAGTTACCGGGGCGGCGGTACCTATCCCGACTCCCAAATTGTTGCCTAGTTCTGTATTCCCTGTTTCCTAGCATATTCTTTTAAGTGCATTTCACACCTGGAATATTATACAAAGTTATAAAACACCTTATTTCAAATATTCTTAATTAATTAATAATATTCTTCGACACCATTTTTGTAAATTGTCTTTTTCCTAGTTTTGATGTAAGCGCCATTGCTATGATATTTCATAATAAGGGCGCTATATAAATCCAAGTATTGCATATTAACATGAATTACAATGCGAAGACGAGGGATAATGACTTACCTCTCAGGGGCAAAAAAAAAACACCATCGAATTTTGTAACGTTTTAGATTCAACGACGAACGTAACACATTCTCTATAGTTAGTTTCCAATCCTCTTTTGATACGCTAATATAAAATGTATGCCGTAAACCGCATTCGAATCGAGAGTGTATTTGTTAGGCGCATTATTTCTTCCCGCCGAATTTAAATTAAGAACTGAATTCCATAGACGCCGCGCGCATTTAGATGGCTACTCACGATTGCGAAGATTCTTCAATTTTAGTTTGTCTGTGGTAAAAAGTCTAAACTCGAAGTACCTAATACATACATAACCTTAAGTGCTTATAGTTAAGGGATGAAAATTTGGAAACTTAGAACGGAAAATCTGAAGAAGTCTTTACCTATTTGAAAGAGAACTGATGAGGCTAACGTGACGTTTAGACTGATAGATCTCAAGGTAGAAAATGCGTTTAACAAGGTAAGCTCATACGGGCCTTTTTCGAAAAAAAAAACTCGTCGGCCGCTTTCGAAATTTGGAATGCGTGACGTAGCTTGATGTAAAAGAACCCCATTTATATTGCAGTTTATTCAAATTTCCCGGAGGAACATGGACTGCAAGCTACGTCACGAATTTTTAGCCAATCACCCCTCTACCCCATCGATGAGCTAACCTGTGGAACGTTCGCGTGGTCCTTTTCGGCCCGTTTCATACAAATATTAATTTTGGATTTGAAATCAAAATACACAACCAAACTGAAAAATTATTTTTGTCATCAAAAGGTGTATAAAATATCTAGTACGGATGTGAGCTACTTTATTTATTTTTGTTTTAAATTATAAGATATAGGCCATTCAAGGTTTTAATGTTTCATGATTTTAAAGCCAATTTGGGCAATTATTCGTGAGCAAATGAAGAACATTTAAAAAAACAATTTAACTATATTTTAAAAACATGACGAAAAAAAAAACATCGTTAAAAATGCGTTTTTCGGGTATTAATTTTAATATACAAACAACAAATTTTTGTTTGCCGTAAATAGTTAATTTGTGTCTTAAATTTATACCTATCAAAATGATTTCTTTTATTAATTTTTATTTTATATTTCATCATATTTTGATGATAAATACACTAAAATTATATTTTTATTGTTTTTTATTTACTCACAAATTTTGCCCAAGTTGCCTCTAAAATCATGAAACATCAAAATCTTTCATCAAAATACCTACAAGGTATTTTGAACTAAAAAAATAACTAAGGAAAGTACGTATCAAAAATAAATTTAGAAATTCAAACCCAAAACAATAATAAATTTAAAAAAGAAGTAAACATTGATGAAGAATATAAACATTCAAAGTAAGTTTGATTATAATCCAACGTAGAAGCGCTGACAAATAGCTTTAATTAAATAATGTTCGTATGTTGATAATTTTTTAATATTTATCACATCATCAACAACATATTTATTACCAAGCCTACGCAGGCGATTTATTATGGATTAAAATTCAGCATTAGATCCTGTATTATTACAATGATAAGGTAATTTGTGACGAACTGATCTACTCGGTACATGAAAACATATCAACGAAAGAAGTTCAGGGGAGTTCAACAAATTATTAACAATTTTAAATGATATTTGATTTTTTTAAATCATTTTGGTTAGGTTCATCGATCATTATATACATCGATGGTAAGGTAACTGCACGTCTATGTGCTTTATTCCCTTTTCCAAGGCACGTTTGGCGTTTATTCTATTTGTGGGTTTGTTTTCTTCTTTGGTGCTGTAGCGCGGGAAATGGCCCGGCTAATGTATTCCAGAGTTAAGAGCATCGGCTCCCTGGAACCTGTAAGTAGGGGAAACTAAAGCTGGAAGTTGGGCTACTTATTGAACTGGGAAAAGTAACTGTGAGGAAAGAAGGCGACATCTAACGGATGCCGTCGCGCTTAGAAATTAAAACACAAATAAAATCCTGTGGCCTAAGGCTGCGTCGACACTAATATCTTGTTCTAAAGCGTGACAGAAAACAACTGCTCTCAGGGTACTTTCAAAAGCTCTAATAAAATATATTGATAGTAAAATAATTGCCCTCAGGGCCTGTCTCATCTTTGGGGATGCCCTATGGAATGTATTTTTGGGAAAGGAAGGAGAGGAATTTCTGGGTAGGAATCTGGGGGTTAGTGGGTCCAAGAATGATGGACCTATGGATCCATCCCTCCCACTGCGGTACAAGGCGATGTTCTGAGAGAGACCTCCCGGAGAGGTCAAAAGGTGTTCCTCAACCAGTCTCTCCCGATCCGGCCTGCCATGCAGTTGGTTGGGTCCGTCGCAAAGATCCGGTCAAACCTCACCCCATGTTCCGGGCACTCCTGCTAAGTGACCAAACGCAGCGAACCAACTTGGTTGACCTATGGCAGAGATGTAGGTTATCCAATAAATGGTTCCCAGGCGTTGGTATCCTACGTGGTTGTACGTAGTTAAATAATATGCTTAAAACACAAAGTGTTATTTGTGCTTTAACTTGTTTAAGAGGAAAGTAGGCGGCTTTTTGTTCATACGAACGTATTCCCCGATTTCCTCTCTGGATTTTGACACTTCTGCAAAAAAAAATTTAATATAGTATAGATATCGACCACTAGCGTGTATGTTTTTTTTTTTCATAAGTTACTTCTTATAGGAGTTAGAACCCTCCACAAATCGTTAAAATTTCCTAATTTGAACACCATCCGCAGACATTCAGTATACAAACGAGACACTGTATTTTTTTGAAAGCAAAATGCAGACATAGAGTAATTTCTTTTAATACTGTTAGCAAAAAAAATATTAAAAATCGGTCCAGTTTTGAAGGAGAAAAATCAGCCATGAGGTGCAGTTGTCCCTTTTGCTCAGTATTCAGGAAAGTAAGAGCGACAGTAACAGCAACAGTTTGGTAAAACACCTATTCAAATAAAAATTTCTCCGCGACCGGATTTTCTCTTAAAGAGATGCGGAAAATGATCACATTTCCTGCAAGGCAGATAATTAACCTATTAAGTCTTCCCAGGGGCTTTAGCATTCAGCATTGGTGAGTTAGTTCTGCACCTGAGAACAATCAGAAGCCTGGGTTGGTTATTTCCTTCCGCATAACAAAGCATTTCTGTACAAAATAAACAATACAAAATAAGTGAGCAGTCTGCAATCGGTTTAGTACAGTACAGTACCAACAACAAAAAACATCCCCCTAATTTATCTGCATCGGAAACTGAGCCAAAGTACCTTGTCCGGAAGGTGTATTATCTCAGGCCAGTGGCCACCCCACAGATAATCGAATTTGTTTTCTGCCAATCGGATTGCAAAACGCACAGAGTTTTAGTTTTTCGGCGAAGCAGATTGAAGTCTGTTCGTCCGGGCGGAAAATTTAAATCGAATTGAAACGGGAAGCTTGTGGGAAGGTTGTGAAAGAAAAATTTATTTGGGGTTGTCTTACGCGACTTTCTAGTACCTAATTGAAAAAAAGCTGAGTATTGCTGTTCTGCTTGTTTTTCAAGGTGAATACTGCACAAGAGGCATCCGAAATTGTCGTTTTTAGACGATTTTGGTGCTATTTGTCAATTAACATCGATTTTTGGAGAGTATTGGGAAGGAAATGAGACGCTGAAGAAAAACGAGAATTACTCGGCAGTTTTGTTGGTCACTAAACAGGGTTAAAGCCATTTCAAGCATAGTTTCGACTGTGATGGTGGTTTTCTTCATCTGGGCGATAATGAGAGATTTTCCACTCTAGTTGCTCGTGGTAAGGCTTGAAAGAAAATACTCTTGGATTAGGGGTTTTGTTACCCGACTTTCTAGTAGATAGTTTAAGATTACCTAGTTGAATATTGCTGTCATGAATGGGGTGAAAAGTAGATTTTGGTATCAAATTTAATGTTTGATTATAACTGGAAATCTCTTCTGGTTACACGCTTTCGAATTCTACTTAGATATTAAATATTTAAAAAGCCCCGAGAACCCTAAAATAAATTAGATTTACGCAATTACACCGAGATTCAGAAGTTCTTTGCGCAAACAAAATACAAAAAGCCAAACGAAGGATGGATATCTGGTAGGATCAGTCCCCTGCAACCATTCCCACCATTTAATTTGTAACCTTTTCTCAATACATATTTTTAACCACTGAAGCGACTATGGTCAAAATATGGA
Source organism: Glyphotaelius pellucidus (assembly GCA_936435175.1). NCBI lineage: Eukaryota > Metazoa > Arthropoda > Insecta > Trichoptera > Limnephilidae > Glyphotaelius > Glyphotaelius pellucidus. The sequence continues at coordinate 13,467,370 of OW386560.1, forward strand.
CCGATTTTATTTTTCTGCGATTGACAGCAAAAATGTTCACGATTTTATAATTTTTTTTTTATAAACCCTACGAACATGTGATAATCGACAAAAGATAGGTGAATTCAGTGGCTACATCAGTTTGTAGGTCTCCGTATAAAAAATCGGAGTTATGATTTTTTTTAATGTGGGCGGAAATATTTAAAAAAATCACGATCAATCGTAGGAAAACGTTTTAAATCACGCTGTCGCTCGAGTGGTTAAATATCATCAACCTGTAACAATTTTGAAAGAGCTTGAGGGTTAATTGGCCCAGTACTTTTTTTAAAATAACTATTGCTACTCTGAAAGGGTAACTTAGGTATCGATATTATTCAGCAATAATCGACACAGTTGAAATTTAAAATATTTATTTATTTAATTAAGGCTTTTCAATTCCAGCGAAAAGTATAGAAATCTTAAATAAATTAATGAAATTAATCTTCGATATTTACAGCATTAAGATGATTCATCGCTCAAAATAAAACAGATTGAGGGGTTCACTGAATTAACCATTGGTAAATAAAAAGCACTTTGACATTAAATTGTGTTGATTATTGCTAAAAAGTATCGAAATGTCTATCGGGTCTTCTTCAATCGCATATCTTTCACTCACATCACTAAATTTATTGAATTAATATCTAAATTGCGGTAGTAATCAGAATTTTAATGTATTACACTCTCCATAAAATATAATGAGAAAGCCGGATTTGTTGTGGATTAAAGCAGTGAACAAAAAGATGGGTAGGCAAGGCAGAACAACCCGAATATAAGCACTTCTTCCCGATGTTGTTTTATCTGCTCTGAGGTAAACCGCTTTGCGCTTGGTGCGGCTTGGCGCGGGTTTGGCGCAACGGGAGTGGCTTGGCGCAACCCTGGAGCGAGGGGCGAAGGGGGTTAAAGCAATATTATTATTGTTGGAGCAACTGCGGATTATGTATTGTTATACGATTGAGGATTGGAGCTTGGAACGGGCGGATTAATAGTTGCATTTTCATCTGTTTATTATGTTGTTTTTTGCTGATTTTGCTTTTTTTGTAATGAAGGATTGTGGTTTTGTGGTGAAAATAAAATAAGATGAGAAAATGAAAAGTTCGTGGTGATAAGTACGTCATGAGGAAGGAAACATAATTCAAATCGAAACCGAATCAAAGTGGATGAGTCGTTAAGCCGCTGCTATCCGAATTCGACCGATTTCTTACATATCTCCCTTAAACATTTGAATTTTAACCTCTAAAAAAATATATGTTATTTTTGAAGATAATATCTAGATACGTTCTATGCCGAAAAGCAAATTATATGAAATTCCCTCGATAGAAAAAAATCGCAAAGTATGCTCCGAAAATTATTTAAAACAAGTCTATTTCTATTATTTTACAAGTTATATTTGTGAAAAAATTCACAATGTTTCTGATACTTAAGATATGTTCCACGAGATTTTTGCTCTATTTTAAATGAGTCATGTTTTATTAAGCTTTTTCGCAATTTTCGCTGCATTTTTATCACTTAAAATATTAGCGCGCTCTGTTCAACATTCGTAATTACATATATCTTCATCTTCTTCTTTTTCAGCCGAGAAGCGCCGCCTTAAGATCCTCGGCTTCGAATTTAGAGGTCATAGGATTGAATCTCGGCGTTCACAGATAGATTTTATTTAATTCTAATTATGCCCCGGGGTGACCTCGGGGTGACCATGCCTTGGGATGACATCGGGGTGACTATACTTCGGGGTGACCATGCCTCTGGGTGACCTATTGCAGAGATGTTAATCATCCAATAAGTGGCTATCGGGGTGGCGGTATCCATGCCGCCTCTTCAGCAATTTTCAATCATACCTAGCAAGACGCATAGTAAATTGTCCAAAGAAGCGAAGCTTGCAGTCCACAAAGAAATGCTGGTACCTACCCTGATGTATGGAAGTAATGCATGAGACTGGCAGACGAGGGATGAAAGTAGGCAGAATGCTGTAAAAATGCGACCCGTGTCTGATAAAACCATGTATATGTATGACTATGTGAGAATGTGAAGATTAACAAAGTTGCTGGACTGATGGGAAGCGTAATGAGTAAGATTAATAAAGGAACGCTTAGATGGTTTGGGCATAGAACTAATTTATAAAGAAATTAATGTAAGTGAACGGTAAACGAATGTGAATGGTAAAAGAAGTCGGGGACGTCCCTGGAAGAAATGGCACGGTCAAGTTTACCAATTTTTTTATTCGGACCTTGTCACAAGAAGAGTATGTAAGAGTTGATGTTTGTATTTTTCAATTTGGGAGGCGGGTATGGGTACCGCCCTTGTTTACCATTTCACCATTTATTGAATTGCCAACACCTCTGCCATAGGTCACCCCAAGTAGTTCGTTACGTTTGGTTACTTAGCAGAGGTTCCCGGGTTCATGGGGTGAGGTGTGTCCGGATCTTGGCGGCGGATGTGTCTACCCACCAACACCGTGGAAGGCCAGATCGAGGGAGACCGGTTGAAGGAGACCTTTTGGGAGAGTATAAAAAATGCCGTATGATGTAAATGAAAGAACGAGTTGTTTAGTGGTCCATCCTCTCTGCCTAACCCTGTAAAATGGTATAGTTATAATATATTTGTAGTTAAAAACCCGACCCGCAAGTTTTTGCTGCTGGGCTTCGCCCATTTTGAGTATTATTCTATATTATTATTATTCTAAGGATATCTCATATCCTTATCCTATATTCTCCCTCCCCTCCCCCTCCTCTTCCCTTCCTCTCCCCTTCCTAAGTCTAAAATTTAGCTTAAGATAAATTAAAACTCCATCTAGAAAATATATTAGCATAAGAAACTCTTTTGCCTTCACTGCAGTTAACGTGTATATTTTTATGTATGTTGTATCATTGTATGTATATAAGCTGTTTGTTTCTAACAAATAAAATAAATAAATAAATTATTGACCATTTTATAAATCCGATAGGAACTGGTAACAAAAATAGTCAGTTCCTCGGATCCAGTGACAGCTAGTCACCGGGACAAACTAACCGCTACAGCAATGACGTCATATATAATATCGAGACGCGTGGTAGAAATCACAATGTGGTACTATTATTCACAAAATCACAACTGCCAATTACAAACCAGGAGAGGTAGACGAAAATCGAATCCAATAAAACTTACGTCAGCCAGCCGACGCTCCTCACGCTATCTGTTAACGTAAGTGGCGCCATCTTTTGGCATTATTGGCTACTTGCTTGTATTCGGTTCTATCACAAAAGTTGCTTTTCAACAAACTTCAAGTACGAAGGGATTTATTCGAAGTCGAGTTCTTAAATTTCAACCATACAGACGCAAGGCTATTAATAACGTCCGATAACTCAATTTATTGAAATGTGCGTTCATAAACAATAATATATTTGCAATACAAACATTTATGGTTTTACCCAATGGATATCATTCCACAACCTCAAATTACAGATCAATTCATTTCTGCAAGAAGCACCTGGGAATGTATAATAACTCCTTAATGATACGTGTTTCATCTAAGAATCCTCGCATCCGTGTGGTCCATCTCACGTGTGGGTGGCCGAGCAATCTTACGAGCCGAGGAACTCCCTTTCGATACTTGATAACGCCAATTTTAACACAGCTAATTCGATATGAAGACGCCGTGTTGGACATTTTATTGGCGAAATTCAATAATATATTCGATTGCATTTTATATTGGGTTTTATGTCTTCAGTAAAACCATTGTACCTATCTTCTGTAAGATTATATCTTGTTTAAGAGAAGGACTTGGCATACCGTTACAAATACATATCGAACATTCTGTCCAAACGTTTATACAATAATTGTATTACATTAAAAATGGGTATTGCAATGGGTACTACACATTGCACCCATTTAAACGACAGGTGTACATAAAATGGGTTTTACACGTGGTATGTACATAGCTGTAAAGGTTGTACAACAAAAGAGACAGAAAAAATCAGTTTTCGGACTGCAGATGGCACAAAATATAACAAAACATAATAACATGTGGGTTCTTAATACATAATTATTTGTAAGTGCAAAATACATAAAAAGTAGATTTAATAACAAAAACACACACCATCGATTTACACAGCACTAAAATGAATATTCAAAACAATTCTCGAATTACTAATCGTTAGATTGAATTATTCTGAAAACTTTCAGAAAAAAGAACCTTATTTTATGGTGTCAATGTTTTTTGGTACCCTTAACGTTTTTTGGTAACCCCCTTGTGGGCATTTGAGACTTGGGGGGCAGTAGAAGACCCAGAGAAAATTAGGGGGCGTTTAGATGTTAGGCGTGTGTAATACACAGTGAGGACATGGGCAGGTAAAAAAATAAGGTCTAAAAAGACAAAACACGCTAATCACGTATTAATAATCCTACGTGTATTATTATTATTAAGAATTGACACTTTATCATGAATGCAAAAATGAGGAATGAAGGAAACCGGTACTTAAAATAAAAAAGAATTGCTCTTTTAACCAGATAGAGGGTACACTTTTATGTACAACTGCATATTGAACTAAAATTTCGATTTTTCGATCGATTGATATAATGGTCATGGTCGTAATCAATGTTGTCAAATGCAATGTTTGAGGCCCTGACAAATCGATGTATCGACAACAAAAGAGCTGAGCATGTCGTAGAAAATAATATATTTGTCCTATTATGATGATACCCATATTATTGATTTAATATTTTTAACATCTGCGTCCAAATGAGATCATTGTCCGATCTGTCGCATGGTCGACATTAACTTTAAAAGGTCAATACGAAACATAGTAGTTAGGTTGCATAATTTATTATAATTTAAAATGGCGGACTAGTGAGTGTTGAATCGACTAGTCGTTGGAAATACGATCGCTTGAGGAGGGCGTGGGAGGAAGAAGTATGAGAATGGTGAACTGGGACACAAGGAAGTGACCTCATAGTTAGGTTACATAAGTGATTTTTAAGGTAGGTACTTTTTAAATAAAGGCACTGTTTTAACAAAATGTTTCCAATTACATCATAAAACAGGCACTCAATGCTCTGTTGATAAATCAATATAACTACAGAGACATCTATTGACAATTAGCTGAATCATTATGAGCAAATCTTCCAACATTTTTTACAACAATCAATCACCTTTAAAATTGTACTGTACTTTAGTACTAACTAACGAACCATCGTCCCGTTTCTGCAGAGGTGGGCAGAGGGGATGGACTGCCAAACAATTTGGTCTTGGCACACATTCGTTGCTTCAGTCACATTCACACATCGTCTCTTCTATTATTCTGATTCTTATCGTGGCCCGACTTAAAGTAAGTAAGTATTTGGTTCTTTTGATCGTACCATGTCTTGTATGATTTTAGGTTTTCACGGCCAAAAGTATTTTTGTTATTTATTTTTGGAGTGTTATGCCGTGTTGCGCTACCTCCTTCTTTACCCAACGTTTCGGACAGCATTACAGTGCCCATCATCAGGGCAGATTCACTCATCTGCCCTAATGATGGACACTGTAACGCTGTCCGAAACGTTGGCTAAAGAAGGAGGTAGTGCAACATGGCATTACACCCCAAAAGTAAATAACAAAAAGTACCATGTCTTCTTCGAGCGGTTCCGACTTCTTCTACCTTTAATTCGCGTCCTATATTCTAATACACTTATTTCTTAGTTCATTCGCTTTACATTTCAGTGTTGTCACATATTTCGACCCGGAGTGACGTGCCTCCGCACGGCAACTCAAGTTTAGTAAAAAATGGATGTACTAACATTAATAGAAAACATTAAAAGTGAATTGAAAAACATTTCAACCGTAAAGGACACAAAAATTAGAAACAACCTTGAACAAACGATTCAACTACTAGAAGAAGCATGGAAATGGGAAAAAAACAATTTCCAAGAACAAATTATTGAGCTACAAAAAAAAGTTATCATCAAGCTTGAAAAAAATAATGAACATAAATCCTATGCAATGGTGCTAAAAGAAAAGATGGTTCCAATCGAAGAACCCAAATTTGCGGTTTTAATCACCGCTGAGGGCAAACAAACATCTGAAGACATTAAGAGTATTATCACAAAAACAATAAGAGCGCCTAACTTAGGAATTGGAAAATTGGAATGTCGAAACCATCGAATCTGGTCACTCAGCCGAATAACCGCCCAAATACCTTACCTAATCCTAACTTTCCAATACCAATTTTTAAGGTATTGGACGGTTAGGGTTATTTTAAAATAAAGGGCGCAAACTCATGTTAGAGCAGTTGGAAATTAACAAAAATCATATTAATCCGAAAGCTATTTTGATAAATGAACAGAAAAAATCTCTCGCCGCTATTAGATATGTTTAAGCCAATTTCAAATACTTAATTGTGCTATGAAGTAAACCCATGAGTCGTCATGGGTTTCGACAACCAGACTAATGACCTTCAGTCAAATTTAAACAATGCAGTAATTGGGGAAAATTTAAAAGGATAATGACCATTAATATTTTCAGTAATTTTATTCGAAAATTAATAAGGACAAACATAAAATCAATCATTTTTTCATCATCAGTAGCTTTCTATAAATGATATAAATTCATCGTCTATAAGTGGTATAACAACAGATTGATAATACCTTCAGATGGCGAAACAGCTGTCACGCATAATAATAATTACATAGCAGAACTTGTTTATAATAAATTGTATTTTATATTAAACTAGCTGGTACCTGGCATGCGTTGCTATGCCATTTAAAAAAAATGGTTTCTCCTTGCGTGTCCTTTCCCATTCGTCCCGTTCCCGTTTCCCTTCGGCCTCCTCTTCCTCTCCCGCGTCCCCTTCCCCTCTCGCGTTCCCACTCCGTCTCCTCCACCTTCTCTCTCCCCACTCCACTCCTCCCCCTTCCCCCGTCCCATGAACCCCCCTCCCGAGTCCCCCCCCTCTCCTAAATTTACCTCACTGGTTCCTCTCCCTCCCTCCCGTGAGCCTATAACCGAGTTCCCCTCCCCCTCCTCCTCCCCCACTCCCCCCTCACGCATTCCATACATTCGACCCCGGTAAATTCAATTTTTAAACTAATATTGGAAATTTTTTTTTTTACTATCTTCCTCGCAATTTTTCCATATTTTCTCACCGTTTAAACCTTCCCTGGACTACGACAAACATTTCAAAACCAATATCAGCTAAATCGGCCCCGCCGTTCTCGAGTTTTAGCGAGACAAACGAAAAGCAATTGATTTATATATATTAGATAATAATATTATTGAATATATAAAATAAATAAAAATGGAGTTCTACAAAATAAATTTGATAACAATATATAGCAAGATATTTCATCTTACGAGCATACCATAATACATCCAGGCCTTACCTAGGCTGCCACTTAAAAGATGGCCCAATCCGAACTACGATATTAATTAATAATCCCGCTACTGGCTGCTGGCTGCTGGCTGCCGGCATAGCACCGAGATGACTTCGATCCATCTTGCACGGAGACTGATGACTGTGGGAGAAGCTAATCCTGCCGCGGGGAGGGGTCATCAATCAGTTTTACCTTACCAATTAGTCTAGCTGCGGGGATTTTATTCGGCCTTTTTTGATCCAGATTGGAACTGGGCTAACGATTGAAGGAAAAAGGATTGCAATATAAAAATAATCTTGATGAATGAATTGGTTTTTAATTTCAAAGAAGGTAGTAACAATCGGTTGGCCATTAAATGTTTTCCTTCTGCAACTGCATGCACAATGCGTATCACCAACATCGTTCACCTGTACTTTTGACGTACATTATTTGATTCCATGATAGTTTATCCCGTGACAATTATTTATTTATTTATTGATTAACTCCCTTTTTCAGGGCTTTTACATGTGAATGGTAAGAAATATACAATATTTATTGTACATAATTGAACTGCCTCAGTAAAAATATTTTTTGAACATGTCCACTGACTTGGTGTAATTGTTTCCCTCCAATAGTATTCTGGGTAAAGAGGAATACATATGGTAGTTAGTTCCAGAATTTCTGCACTGAAATAAATCCTGACTTCTAGTATTACGTTGTGGTATCCGGAAGCTTATCAATTCAAGCAATACCGGACTATCAACTAAATCATTTAGATTTTTAAATAGAAATACCAAGTCAGTGAATATTCTTCTGTCTGACAATTTGAGCATATTCATATTATTTAACAGAGTGTTGTAGTTCAACATAATTGCTGTACATTTTAAAATTTAGAAAACGTAAGAATTTGTTTCGTATTTTTTCAACAGCTTGTACATGTATATTATAATGTGGGTTCCAGACGGGAGAATTGTTCTCAAGTTGACTTCTTACACACGCAAACAGTTTAATACTCTTCATATTGTTAAAATTACTAGTTAGCCTAGTTATAAATCGCAACATTTTTAAGCCCTTTTTACAGATTTCTGTTATGTGATTAACAAATGAAATATTTGATTGGAAAGTGATGTCTAAGGATGGGTTGTTTCAAAAAATTTGATGGATTCATCAAATATTTGAAGTTGATTTTCACGTTCTGTGTAGGTTCTATTCAAGTTCTGATATTATATCGTTATAGGACAGCTGCTACACAAAACTGAAATAATCACAGAACTTGAATATAACTTACACAGAACGTGAAAATTAACATCAAATATTTGATGAATCCATCAAATTTTTTGAAACAACCCGTCCTAAGTCTTTAAAATTTGTGTTAATGTCTCAAGAGCATTGTTATCAATGTAGTAATTAAAGATCACTGGATTTTTTATTCGAGAAAATTTAACTATTACAGTTGGTAATGGGAAAATTCGCTATACTTACTTAAACAAAATATATCTGACGGCCTCCGTGGTCCCGAGGCAAGACTCTCGACTCACAATCCGAAGGTCGCGGGTTCGAACCCGGCGTGCGCAAATAATTTTTATTTGATTAATTTGTGTTATTTCACAATTTATTCATTTAAAATAATAAATAGTATATTTGCGGCACGTTCCAGAGTGGAAGATACTATCAGTATCGCCCTGGTGTAAGACCACCATTCAGAATTGAAACGTTGCTTGAAATGGCTTTAGCCGTGTTTAGTGACCAGATCTGAATAGCCAGGTACTTCCCCACCTTCCTCTTCCCTATCTCCTTCCCCTCCCCACTACCTTCAGCCTCACAACATACCCCGATTGGGGATGCCATAGTCTCACTGGCTCCAGACGGGAGCAGTTGGGACTCTTGTGCGGTATTAACTGTAAAAAAAAAAAAAAAAATAACTTAATGTCCCCGATGGGTGTGCAGAGAGGATGTACTGCCGAATAAAAATAAAAAAACATATTTTCATTTAAATGCATCAATAATAAAACTACTTGACTGAACGTACCTGTGTATAAGTACGAACGTAAATTTATGATTTATTTAAACTATTTTTTTAAATACCTACACTACGTAATATCAATCGACTGGTTGATTAGTCAGACATCTCGAAAAATCGAAATTTGAGTTGAACTGGCACATATATGTAAAAGTGTACCATCTGTTTAGTAGGTACAAAATCACCAAATCAATTCGGCATCAGTAGTGGAGGTGTAGGTAAGTATCTTGACTCGCAATTCGAAGGTCGCGGGATCGAATCCCGGCGTGTGCAAATAAATATTGTTTTCTGTTATTTCACAATTAATTAATTTAAAAAATATATAGTATATTTGCGACACATTCCAAAATGGAAGATACTATCAGTATCGCCCTGGTGGAAGACCACCATTCAGAATTGAAACGTTGCTCGATATGGCTTTAGACGTGTTTGGTGATCAGATCTGAATAAGCAGATACTTTCCAGCCTTCCTCATCCCCATCTCCTTCCCTTCCCCACAACCTTTAGCCTCACAACGTGCCCCAATTGTGGATGCTCACTGGCTCCAGACGGGAGCAGCTGGGGTGAGGTGAGGTATTCACATAAAAGAAAATTATAATGCTGAAAAACTTGTAGTGGATTAAACAAAATCTTGATGTTTTCTGGGTCACGTAGGATATTTCAAAATGTCATATGTGCCGGACTGTTATGCCTCCCGTTGTTATTTTATAGCATATTCAATATGTAAAACAAAGACATGTGTAAATAACATTTGATTTATGGTGAGCATTCGAACATTGCTTTCATCATTTTCTCAAAAATTTATTTTTTGAAATGTCTGACTAATTAACTGGACTATCGATATGTAGTATAGGTATTAAAAAAAAGTTTAAAAAAATCATACTTATAGATTTAACTATATACTATGCCTATGTAACATATATTTACAAAGCCTGGATTGCACCAATGCTTTTTTCCCTCTTTAATATAAATTATTTTATTTTTCTTTTACATAATACGTACGTCCTATCTTCATAATATCAATAGAATTTCCACTTGGCTGATTCCATAGATATATTTTAAACATCATTTCTAAAATATATCCATTCCCCATACACGTGCTCCCCTAGAAAACCAACAGAATAATCCACTACCGTCTTCGAAGCCGAAACGAAATTAAATTGGGAGTACAATATTTATATTTACGTTCCTAATTCAAAAACAATCCAATAGAAAGGCCCCTTGTGCAGCCGACCAATAGAGAGCGCCCCGGGCGCCGCCATCTTTGATCACGTGCCCGCGTTCGCTTTTTGAATTTGACAGCTGTCACATTTTTCGATTTCTTTGTAGTGCGTGGAGGTCCTCTATTTTTATTATTTAAAAATTATGGGGCACCGTAATAGAAATTTTAATTGAATTCTATGCGTAGGAAGTCATGTGGGTACTTTATTAATTTTTAAAATACACTGATAGACGTGCCCCAGGGCTACATGAGAATCAGTATTCCTCTTGGTACCTCCGCGTGATGTAAATCTACTCCTGACATTGGTTCCAAAACACCTACTACCTTTTTTATTTTGTTATTTGTATGGTAATGCCTATTAGTTAAAATTGTTAAATTTAAAAAAATACAATAATATGAAATAAATAAAAATACAATGTCAATATAAATAAAACAACTAATTTACCAGTTGTTGCGTATAAGCCGTATCTTCTCTAAGCATAAAATGTGTTTTGTTTTATAATAAAAATGTGTTTATCGGAAGTGACCTGCCTGATAAGTATGTTTTCTGATGTTCCATGACAACTCTGAGTCGTGTAATTTCAACACCGTTTTGAAAATTAATTTTTTTTTTTTACATTAACTCCACATAGGAGGCCCTGAGGAAAACAATTTCCATCAGGACCTATGTCATCTGAGTGTGGAGGGTCTTTTTGATGAGAGGAAGGAATGAACATTGGTCTTGAAGAGACCTATGTTGTAGGAAGGAGGAAACACAGAGGCCGGAAAATCGTTTCACAGCCGAGCAGTTGAATACAAGAACGAGTCGAAGAAGCCACCCGTTCTCATGTGACAAATATCAACCGTGTACATAATGTTGGGCACTGCGTTTGGCGTGTTTCCCGACTATGCACCGGTGCCGAGGGATCAATGACGCCAGTTCCTCGGAGCATCCTCCATTGAAATACCGGTAGAACAAGGATAGCATTCCCACCTGACGCCTGTGTTCTAAAGATTGCGATCTGTCTGTTAAGATGGGAGAATTTATCAACAAAAAAAAACCCGTTTCTGTACAGAGTCGAGGATATTTTTCAGGTATTTTGGAGCTCCAGACCAGAGGTGGCTGCCAAATTCAACCGTGGGGCGCACTTGTGATTTGTACAGGGTTAGCAGTTGTGTACTGTTAAAGTATCTGCGGGCCCTGTACAGTTCGCCCAGGTTTTGAGAGGCTTACTTTACTCTGGCTTCGATGGAGCCAGAGTAAAGTTAGCCTCTGTATGTAAATATGTCCATACGGCAGAACAGATGTTCTAGCATAGCAAAGCATGACAAGAGGAATGGTACTGTTGAACGAAATATCGAAAACACTAGATATATACAACTCTTCTTTAGATAGCCTTAAGATTGTATAATGATCATCTTCTTAGGTGTTAAGATTGTCAAAATGAGAAAATTGTACGGTAATTGGATTATTATATGTTGTACAATTAAAAAAAATTAATAAAAAAATAAGTGTGTTTTTTGTAGTTCCAGGACAACTCAGAATATTGCAATTTCAACACCCCTTTGAAAATGTTTTAAAAGTTATGAAAAAACAATAGCTAACGTAACCTATTTAACCCATTTTTTATAAATTTTTAAAAATCACTAATGACTTTTCGAAGGAGGTGTTGAAGTTGCATGATTTTAAGTTGTCCGGTCACCGTTTTCTGTATCTGGAACTCATAATAATTTGTAACGTAACGCCCTGAGGTGATTTTACAGAAAAAAACGGCGCTCTACAAATTATCCAATTATAATTATTACTGAAAAGTAAAATAGCGCCCACTCCTTGCTTTAATCATATCTAATCTCATCCACATATACTCTTCTGGTATTCTGCCTCTTGGCACGCCTTTCTCGGGCCCCCCGACTTCTACCCTTCACATTTGCGTCATATTCTCCTGACACTCCTTTCTACGTTCATCTGCTCTGCATGTCAAAGCCATCTAATTTTTCCCTTCTCAATCTTATTAATTATGCTTACATCCGCCTTGCATTCTTATCGACGAATAATGAATGTTATTTAATTTTACCACGAAGACGAAACCTCATCCTATCGATTGAAATTATGTATTATCGATAGATATTTTCTAGAATCCAGAAATCCTCAACAGATACAGGTAATATTAATTATTGAAGAATAAGATAATACTAATAAATCTAAACGAAACATGAAAGAGGAACAAGGCACAGATAATAAAAAAGGTAACGGTCGCTACTGGAAATCAAACCCAGGAACCCTGTATTCACCAGGACAACGCCTTAATCCATTTGACCATTGGGACCTATTTAATTTATGTTATTTTTGTCGATCTCACATTTCAAATTCAGAATTAACTATAGTATCATCAACAAATTTTTGTTTTCTAACTGAGATCGTGAGTACGATTTTAGGTTGCGACCGTTACCTTTTTTATATTCTTGTTTTTTATCTTGTTCTCTTTCATGTTTCGTTATATTATTATTTCGTTAATTTTTTTATATTCTTGTTTTTTATCTTGTTCTCTTTCATGTTTCGTTATATTATTATTTCGTTAATTTCGTTGTTTTTTTTTTAAATATTCTTGTTGTTTGTCTCGTTCTCTTTTATGTTTCGTTTAGATTATTAGCATTATCTTCTTCTTCAATGATTAATAATACATTGATAGGTATAGCCTTCAAAAGTTATTCCAATAAAATTAGATAAACGAAAGTTTGTTTAGTTAAAACACATGTAATAATTATTACATTAAAAAGTTGAAATTAATTAATTAAGTATAATAAACAGTTCCGTTTATCCATCGATTTTTCCCTTGTACATCGACTTTTTCCCTTGTACATCGATTTTTTCCTTGTACATCGATTTTCCACTTTAACATCGATTTTTCTCTTGTACATCGATTTTACCCTTGTACATCAATTTTTCTGGGTCGACTTTATCGTGATTTTAAACAAGAGCATTTTCACATAATTTTTTGTAACTTTTTTAGCACTTGAACAATATTGTAATGTTATTTCGCTTTAACAAATTATTTCTTGTCTCGAACCTTGATCTAGAGATTTTTAATTTTACGATAAGTTTGACCTCTGCCCTAAAAAAACACGGTGTTATCCCGCCGGAGGAATTTGCCAAAACACTCGCCGTAGACAAATGCACTTGTCCGTTTTGAAGTGCCCACCTTAACAACCCCCCGCCGGGCTCAGGAGGGTGTTTCCATGGCAACGGGTCCAATCTTCCACCCCCTCCCACCCGTCTGTCAGGGGGCTAGTTGTTGCAGTCCCCCCTAACCCACCCCAATCCACCCCACCGACCGGAGGCCGTCTCTGTACTGTCTGCGGAAATGGAAAAACGCCGAAAAGAATACGCTCTTTTAATCAAGGTTTTGTATGAGAATGCTTCTTGTGCAAATATAAACGTAGACAGAAATGTTTGCACGGTGAGTTACATGGGGCGACACAACTGAGTAGGTGCTTTCGTCATGTTGTTTCTTTTTATTCTTATTTGCTTTTGTGTGTGTGCTCTGTGCAGCACGTACTCAGTTCACTGGCCACTCGAGGAATCTGTGTCACCTATGATGGGAGTCGTAAAATGTAAATATTGGATAAAAACTCACTAAGACGAACTGTTGAAAAATCACTAATAACGTCAATGGAGGAGCAAATAATGGCAAAGGTCTGGAGGTTGAGGCTCAAAATACGGCTAAATGCAAACTTTTTTATTATTGTTTCCGTAACTTTAAGTAGATAGGTACAATTATATATATAAAATGCTAAGCTGATGGTAAGTTTACAAGCTTTTAGAAATTATTACAAGGATTGGTACCAATGACGTCTCTATGAAATATATAATAAAGCAGAACACTAAATAGTTGTGCCTTCCAAACAAATATAATTGAAAACAAATATCGCCATTGCCTTGTTATCTTTTGGTTCTAGAACATTTTGCACTGTCTCTCTTACACTTGCCTGAATCGTATATCGCCATCTCATTTGAATTTCGTGATCATAGTGAAACACAGTTTTGTATTGTGAATATTAGGCCCGATTGGCCAGACTTTTCGATCACGAATCATGCCCACAAGGCAGATCTCGTGTTCTTCTTTATTCTACGCTATAAAATATCGGGTGAGTGGTTATATACATTTCACAAAAATTAGGTTGGGTTAGGTTTTAATACCTTTATCAAGCGGTCAAGTCATTGATTTATATATTTATTATATTACGAAATAAAAAATCAACTCTTCTTTTGCCACTAATCTTCTCGTAAATGAAATACTAATATTGACGGGGTTAGCAAATGTAAAATATATAAAATATAATGTCCTCCGCGTGCAAACCCGTATCTTCTCCAAGCATAAATTTCCTAATTAAAGTGTGTTTATCGGAAGTTACCTGCCAGTTAAGTATGTTTTCTGTATCTAATTGTAAATTATGAAATTAAATAGAGCCTAAGAATTCATGAAAAATTGTACAGCGCCCTTGAAGTGATTTTTCACAAAACGGCGTTCAACAAATAATCCAATTATTATTATGCATAAATAAATCTTTTGTTACGATGCACTTTTATAAAGGTCTTAGTTTATATAACTTTCCTACCAAATACTGTTATTAATTGTTTTTCTGTTTAATTCGTAGAACTCCATTTGTTTTTTTTTTTTATATTTAATTAAAATTAAATTTTATAGTTTTATTATCAAGTTCTGCAAGTATTATAGTTATTTTATTTTATTTATTTATTTTGAGAAACATTACATTGTTATAATGAGCTTTGCTGTCCAACTAGGCAATTTTCCCGTTTTAGAACAGTCAAAATGGACAGATATTTTACATATAAATAGTGTGTTGACTATAATATTGTCTTAAACTTAAATATAACACTTGATAAATAATATTAAGGTTTTGATGGTAGATACAAGAAGTTACTTATGTAAATTATATATTTATCAATAGAAAATAAAATAAAGAGAAGAGAAATAACAAGAACATTCCAAAAGAAAAATAAAAAATAAAAAAGAAAAATAAAAAAAAAATGGTTACAGCTGTTTCGGTTTATAAGACTATTTTCAAACTTTGGCGACTTATTTATAAAATTTAAAATGTCAATTTTAGATGGTGTTATATTGATTTATTGTGGGGAATAGATAATTTTCCTTACTTTATTAATTAGCTTTACATTGACGTCATTCGTTCGTTTATTGATTTCTAATGGTTCAATTAAATTTAATCTAAGACCCTTCCTTTCTGTATGTAATGCTTATTGTTTTTGAGTGGAATACCTACTACTAAAGAAAATACATTCTAGGAAAATACATATTAAAATACTTGCTGAACTTGATAATAAAACTATTAAATTTAATTTTAATTAAATTTAAAAAAAAAAAAATCAAATGCTGTTAGACCCTATACACGACATCCTCAAAAATCACACGGACCATGCGGTTCTAGTCTCACAAATTTTGTGTGTATTTATAATTATTCTTTAATATCCTAGAAAATTTAAATACGTGTCCTTGAGATGTTTCACAAAAATAGCTCTAATATGAAAGCCTTCTCTCACAATATCCCCAAAACCGGGGATACCACAATCCACAGGGATTGTCGTGCGATATTACACAGAAAACATCCTGGAAAAAAGAATTTTGTTTTTGCTTCGTACATCCCGAAAAAACGCTGAAACCACCCGACCATCCCCCGGCCCACCACCGAGTGAGGGATGCTCCTAAACGAACCATGACTGCAGTCCAATTAAGGGTGAATATGAGCAGGGGATGGTGAGGGTGGCTTAGTTAGGGCGAAGGTTGCGAAGGTACAGAATGAAGCCTTTGTTGAAAAACCGGCAACACTTAGAGGAACTTTAGCTTAAGGCTGTATCGCTCTAATGGCGTAATCAACGGATTCAAACCTTTATTATGCTGCTGGATTGCGGTGTTTTTTTTTATTATAGTGTAGTTTAAAGGTTAATGGATTTTCTTTGCTACGTGATTACAGCACAGCTGCTCACGGGAGATAGAGATGTATCAATGTTCTGAGACTGAAGGGAAAGGATATGGGGAAAATGACGGTTTGGAAGTAGGATCACCAGTGTACCAGGTTTTAAGGATGCGGCTGAGTTTCAAGCAACGTTTTGATTCTGAATTGTGGTGTCTCGTCAATATCTGCATCAACCACTGTTTTTCACGGTGACCCGACAATGGGCCCCCCGACAGTTGATTCGGCGGATAGTTGATCCCTCGTTCAATTGATCCCCTGAAAGATTATTTCGTCAAGGATGTATACAAAGTATGTACGGCCGGACAATCAAAGACGATATACTTATATCTGCAAGCATCTTGACTGAAAATCAGCATATCAGTAAATTAAAATATTTTTAATAAGAATAATTTCGACAGTAATAACAAAATACGACATACTTATACGTTCAGTCGGCTTAGCAAAAACTGCTAAATGTTCCTACTGCATGACTTTAGCGGTGTATGGTGACTAGATCTGAATCTTGTTAAAATTTTGCACACTTGAAGTTAAAAATAAGGAGAAAATTACTGTCTGGGATTTGTAAAGCCCGGGCAACGCCGGCTGCTCAGCTTTTGTCTGCATAAATTTTCCATTTTGTAGATCACTAGTAATAATTCACCCATATAGTGCATTCCACAGCACTGAACAGTAAATATCTAGAAGTCTAATTCATACAGATTTGAAAGTAAACTGCGTCGCCATTTTACGTTAGACTTTCCACTCTTAGGCCCTGCGGGCGGCTTATGATTCGGCTTCGCCCAGTTAGAGTGGTAAATTCCATAGGAACTGGTTCCAAAAATGGCCCGTTCCTCGCATCCACTGTGATCCAGTGATAGCTAGTCACCGGGATAAAGTAACTGGGTCAGGCAAAGACGGCATATGTAATTTATAACCGCGTGATACAACTAAGTATTAACGTCAATCTTTCCATATCGGGAGAGATAATCAAGTTTACAAAATCGTAGTACTTATACCTAGGGGGGAACGTTCTCATGCGACTTGCTAATGGAAGTGGCGCCATCCTTTGACGAAATCTTGAATTCGAAACCGAGTTACAATGGTAGCTTTGTTTTAAATTACACGGATGTTTACGTAGCGCGGCGCGTACGGCGTGGCGTCAGACATGCACTCGGTTCTTAAATTTCAATCACGCAGGCGCTAACGCATTAACACTATCAGATATTTGATCAATTTTAATGAAAGTAAGATAAAATTGATCTTACTTCGAACACGCCGGTAATACATTTCTATCGGTTCATCTCTCCAGTTTTCTACATAAATATACACGTTGTTCCACAGCTGTATAAATATGTGTTACTAAATTTCAAATAACGTGCAAATCAATATTCATTACCACTTATGATCTGAAACGCCTTTAAAGCCGGTAATTACTCTAGCGGGCGACCATTCCAAGCGCCGGGCAATATATTTCGGTTATAAACTCATCTGGCGGACACATTTATAGCGTTTGGAATTTATTTTTATTACCTCGTATCGGTAACTGGGCGTGGAGTGGGCTTAACAGGTAGGACTTAGCACCGTGAATGCAACTTATGAAGTTTGACTGATTCTGATGGGGGGAAAAATATGTAATGATAATTGAAGTTGTGAAAAATGGTGGTTGCAAAAGGAAAATGTTTTTTCTCCGGTGCTTTTATTAAGGACGGGTTGTATAGACAGAAGTTCAAATGTAGCATTGTCATCAATGACTGTCTCTAGTCGCAAATAGATTGACTGCGAATCAATGGACTGTAATAAATAAATAAAAAATCAAAGTGACAACTATTGGAATAGCTTTGTGAATAGTGGACATCAGTGGGAAGGAATCTGACTTACCTTAATTTTACACAGCGCGTTTTTGGGAGATTCTATATTACGGCACCAAGGGATCACGGGATTGATCACTGCACAAGTTTCCGTAATAGATTGGAATAAAGTGCCCTAAGGCATCAACGCAATATTCACTTTATCGGTTTTTCTTTTGCCTCAAATTAAACACACTGAGAGATCACAATGCAGATGATCATTCCACAGAGGTTTCTTTAACATAGTCGATATCTATATATATCAGAACTTAGAGATCAATATCGGGTTGATCATTGCACGGATAACTTTAACAGACTTCAATTAAATGCACCGAGAGATCAATATGGAAATGATCATTGCACAGAGGTTTCTTTAACATAAGAACTCAGAGATCAATACCGGAGTTGATCATGGATTACTTCAATAGCCTCCAATTACATACACTGAGAGATCACTATGGAGATGATCATTACACAGAATGTTCTTTAAGACAGTCGATATTAAAGAACTTAGAAATTAATATCGGAGTTGATCATTGCACGGATTACTTCAATAGATTCCAATTACATACCCTGAGAGATCACTAAGGCGATGATCATTGCACATACGCTTATTTAATAGAGTCGATATTAAAGAACTGGGAGATCAATATCGGAGTTTATCATTGCATGGATTACTTCAATAGACTCCAATTAAATACACTGAGAGATCACTACATAGACGATCATTGCACGGAGGCTTCTTTAACATAGTCGATATTAAAAAAAAACTTACAGTTCAATATCGGAGTTGATCATTGCACGGGTTACTTCAATAGACTCCAATTACATACACTGAGAGATCACTATGGAGGTGATCATTGCACAGAGTCTTCTTTAAGTTAGCGATATTAAAGAATTAAAGATCAATATCGGGATTGATTATTGCAACAGGCTGCTTATTCCTTGAATTATTGTTCCAAATGTCACATATATTGTCCACACACCTTGTCAGAGAATAGGTACATGGATAATAGGTTGAATGGAGGAAGGAAGATGTACACAATTGCATCAACAGCGTCATATTATTTTTTGGCAGTTGTAAGGTCCCTGATGCCGATTCTAAGTTCGTTTCAGCTTTTGAAGAAATTGTGACCAGCGGAAGAAGAAAAAAACCATGTTGTTAAGCTTGTCAACTTACCACAATTTGATAGGGAGCTGATACGCATCCAGAATTAACGTGTCAATTCTTAATCTTTAATCTTTCAAATGTCAAAATATCAAAACGGCGCTGAATGGCCATTTCTGAATTTCTGTGAAACAACTGACCCTAGCGTATACTTTTATATGCACACACTTTTTTTAATATGACTAAATTGTTGGAAACTGTTTTTCAAAACTAAAACAGATGTGTTTCAGTTTTGAAACACATCTGTTTCATCTGATCTATGATTTTGAAACACATCTGATCTACCTACCTATAATCATCAAAAATACTGATTTTGGTTGTAAGTCTGTCTATAATGTACCTACCTCTGTTTCAATAAACTCAGACTTGTTTTGAATATTGTGTAATTATCAAAATTGGAACTGATGTACCAAATCAAGCGATAAATATAAAATTGACTCCAAATGCGGTGTAGATTCATCGGTGACCCAACAATTTATCCTCCGAAATGATATTTACTATAGCATTATTTACCAATTTCAAACGTAAAAAATATTCAGTTCGGCTTCAAAAATATCTAATAATTTGTTGGTATGAATATCAAAGGAATTTATACATAGCGTCGATTTTTTTGTACGTATGCGCTGGTACCTACAATTAATAGAGAAGCAGAATTTTCCTTGATGCATTTGAATGAAAATATGTTTTATTATTTTGTTATTCGGCGGTACATCCTCTCTGCACATCTCTACGGGGTCATTTTGTTATATTTTGTGTAATTAGATAAAACGTATTTTTCCTAAAGCGACTGCACTTTGTAAAGTACGCCGGGGGAACAATTGTCGGCGGATCAACTGTCATGGAACCAAATTCATCAGTTTACCGCTCGTTCCACTGTCTAACAATCCTTTAATTCTTCTACCTTTAGTCCAATCCCATTCTATAATAATAATAACGTTACATTTGGTAGCGCAGTTTTGTGTCATTTCACTTCAAGTGCGCTTAACATAATAATAAAAAAAAATAAAATAATAATCCTACAGTGCTCCTTACGAGTTGATAAAATAATATGAAATAAAGAATATACAGTATTTACAAAACAATGAGAACAAAAATTAACAAAAACAGTCCTGTCATAGCACTGTTTTTAAAGACAATAATAATATACAATAACGGTGCTATTGTAGCACAGGACAAAACAAGAACTTTAAAAATAAAATATAATATACTAACAGAAGGCAGTTTGAGTTCAGAAATGAGAAATATTCTGACATTAAATTCGGACGTTAAACATAAAAATACAATTAGGAAGAAACCGAAACCAAACAATTACCGGAAACTCGAGAACATGTCTAAGGTGTTACGTGTATTGAAAATATGTTAGGATTCATGAATGGTGTAATTTTTCGAATAGTTTTGTTTTTAAAGCTCGTTTAAATTCAGCCAAATTCTGGATATTAGTAAGAGCTGAGGGAAGTTTATCCCAAATGTCACACATAATCATAAATAAATACGTAAACACCTCAGCACAGGTTCTCTTAGTGAGGTGTTCACGAAACATACAACAATACCTATCCACAGTTTCACGTTCACAAACCTACCTTACACCCAACATAATAAAATTGCAAAATATATTATGTAAAAATGTTTTCAAAATTGATCTATTATGTAAAAATGTTAATCAATAGGTACATACTGTAATACATAGAAATAAATAAATAAATAAGAGGGCCAGATCCACAAGTTCACTAGTTTTCGAACATCGTGTATGACAACCCTTTACTCCCACCGTTAACCTCCCTTTTCACAACCATAGTCTCACTGGCTCCGGGCAGTTAAAAGTTTTGTGCGCTATTGACATAAAAAAGGTAAAAAAGGGTTTTTGTTAAGAAATGGGGGAAGGGAAATTAAGAATGTAAATTAAAGGGGTTCTTTGGGAGTAGGGACTGCATAGTGCTTTGTATACTAAACCAGGCGATAACTCGATAACAATCTGCGCCCCTGCCATTCGGTTTCAGTTCCTTGTTATGGGAGAAATTGCGAAATCGAATTGCATAATAAAATACTTATTTGTGTGCGGTGTTAATAGTTATCAGTTTACCTTTTCGGATTGGGGGTGGATAGTGTCGGGGTTGCTGCGTATAACGAGGAATAGCTAAAACCGCGACAAACAAGTATCGATTCAGCGATGATCTTTTACCAAGGCGATACTAAGGGTATCTTCCATTTGGGAACGATGTAAAAATGTGTATTATAAACAATATTTTAATTCTAATTGAAAAACCTGCATAGTGTTACAAATTGTATAAAAATTAAATCATTATTTTATTTCATGTTTTTTATTATTTTTAAGTAGATTAAGTAAGATATGTTTAAACAATTTTTTATACATGGGTTAGTAATAAACAATGGTTGTATGAAAATAATTACTTACATTACAATAGTTTACAGTTGGATAAAAATTTAAAAAGAATTGTGATAATAATTAATAGTCTGAAATTATCAGAAATTGTTTTGTTATTTTTTTTAACAATAGCTCCACGCAAGAGGGTCTGAGGAACAAAAATTTCATTGTGTGGAGGGTCTTTTTAGGGAAAGGAAAGAGAGGAATTTCTGGGAATGAAAAAGGTGAGAGGAGTTGATAGGAATCTGCGGGTCAATGTGTCCAGGAGTGACGGACGTATGAATCCATCATCTGACTTAGCAGGGGTGCCCGGGTTCAAGGGGTGAGGTTTGTCCAGATCTTGGCGGCGGATGCGTCTGTCCTGCACCTGCTGCATGGCGGGCCGGATCGAGAGAGACCGGTTGAGGGAGGCCTATTGACCTTTACAGCCGGACTCTCTCGACCCATCGGCTTGCACCGCAGTTGGAGGAATGGATTCATACGTCGGTCACTCCTGGACACACTGACCTCCAGATTCTTACTCTTCCATTTTTTTCCTTCCCAGAACTTCAAATCCTTCCCTTTCTTAAAAATACCCTCCACACAGCTACCCCTAAGATGACACAGACTCTGAGGGAAATTATTTTCCTCAGGGCCTCCTGTGTGGAGCTAATGTAAAAAAAAATCCCTCCCACTGCGGTGCAATGCGATAATCCGAGAGTGTCGTGCTGGAGTTGTCGAAAGGTCTTCCTCAACCAGTCTCCCGATTCGGTCTGCCATACAGTTGGTGGGCAGACGCATTTGCCGCCAAGATCCGGAAAAATCTCACCTCATGAACCCTGCCCCCCCGCTAAGCCACCAAACTTAGCAAACCACTTCGGGTGACCTACGGCAGAGCTGCTGGTTAAATGGTTCCCGGGGCGGCGGTAGCCGTACCCGCCTCCCAAATTGTGCAAGACAAAGCATAGTTGAAGACTATGATTATAACATAAAGACAATTAAAAAATGTTGGATACATTTGTGATTTTCATCGGCCGTAACTGGTGTAATTACATATGGAATTTTCTCCACATCAAATTGTTGGCGTACAATTTCAGTTGTTTAATTTTGACACATTTTGTAAGTTTTTTAAATGAGATTTCACTGTGGTTTCGTGAGTTCTACTGCATAAAATATTTCCTTTAAATTCAAGTACGTCAAATCTCGCCTTGCAAACATATTGTCAAAAAGCCATATTTAGAAGAGAAGTCTGATCGGAACACTTTACACTCTGTCTGCCAAAACTATTTTCTGTGATGTAACCCGCCGCTTGATTCCTTCGCAACTTCACCTAAACCTTCTTTTATATAAACCTCCGCCACCTTAAACCACTGTGCACTTTTTCCATGAATAATTCAGCATTCAATTTGAGGGTGTCTATGCCCCCCGTCCCCTGCGAATTGCAAAGTGGTGTCCCATGCACGGGGATAGTTTTATCAATATAGTGTTTCAATTAATTCCATATAAAGTGCGGTGGATTGAAATCATTCGCTTCGGCTCCACCCCTGGGATTTGAAATGTCAATTATTTTTCTGAAAGCTTATGCTGGCTTTCGGAAATCTGCTTTCGGGGTGAATTATTCATGTTATTATTGATTTGTTTTAAAAGTGTCTGTGGTTGTGCGATTATAATCTATGAATTGGTTTTAATAGGAACTGCACATAAAATTATAAAAATTATATCATTTGTGGAATAACAATTAGCAGAAGTGTGCTGGATTCATATCAATGTGCCCTAAGTAAAGCCAGTTTGGCCACAAATAGATAGGGTAACTCAACTCCACAAAGACTCTGAAATCTCCTTATTAAAAAACACGCCTTAAGTCTCGCGGAAACATTTTATGCGGAAATTCCCACCCATGAAAACGCATCCATAAACTGCCTCGCTCGGTGACGACGGAACGACGAAAACGTACGTAGGTACCACATAACTAACTTTAAAAAATCCTCAGTAAAGTTTAATCTTCCCATTTTGCAGCAATGTCCTTTTGCAAAAACTTTTAACAACCAACCAAATAAAAAAAATTTCAACAACCATTAAAATAATTTCATGATGAAAGAGAAAGGGGCCTTTTTGGCCCGGAGCTCTGTAAGCTAATATTTAAAATAATCCAAAAATATTCAGTTTTGTCTTACTTTCGCCATGTATTTCATTGGCTTCTCTGAGTATCTTCTAAGAGTCAAAAGAACTTAACTAATAGGTAATATTTGGATAATTTATATAGCACCACCTTTGTGAAAAATTACCTCAAGGGTGTTGAACAAATTTATAATATATCTTTACAATGCCATCTTACTTCCAATTACACTAGACAAAACTATTAAGACAATTTATGGCTTTTAACATCGATTGTTGATCACGAATACAAAGCTATGTACAACTCATATATGTACAATATATTCAAGCCTAGCTCATTAAAACACAACTTATGATATGTTATTATTGTATTAAACTCTCCGTGATTTCAATTCCTTGGTTGGTTAAGTCCTCCATCAAGACACAGGCAACATTTTCCGTTTACTGTGATGGTTGTAGGAGATTTTAAAATATTGTTCGTAACCCTGAAATGTCTTTCATAAAAAAATAGTATTAATGAATTATGTATTTATATAGCGTGTCTTCTGTGAAAATTCTCCTAAATTGGCATTTGAAATTAAGGAAATGACTACTTATTGTCAAACCATTGTCCAAAATGTCTATTTTAAACCTGATAAAACTATTAAAAAATAATCAACACTATCGGACGTTGTTCCCAAATTTTCGATTTCTGAGCCTCCGATCAGCTAAGTGATTTGTTTAGTGACGCTCGATTCTCCTGTTGGTCGGAAAGTTGCATTGGGAAGAGCATATTTATGCATTTGATGAGTGTTGAGCCAAAATTTCGACTCAACAGTTGAAAAGTAAGACTGGGAACAACTGCTGTTAGTTTTAACCACTTTTATTGTTAAAACAACAACAGGTTTAAGTTTTAAGTAATTCCTGAAGAAGTGAGCAATGCTTACGAAACATGTTAGTCTTTTAAACAATAAAAGTGGTTTAAACTAAATGTTGATAGTTTTTTTATTAAAATAGTGCCACAAAAGAAGTTTGCAGAGTTTGAAGAAGTAGATAAAACCGATTTATCACACATTGATTGTTCCAATGTTCCAAGTCCTAAAATTTTAGTGCCCTCTAAGTGTTGTATCTACCGGTCGCACCGGGGCATGAGTGGTCCTTGCTGTGGTAGTGCATAACAATGGTCCCGAAGAACAATGTCAGATGTGCGATTTTGTAGAGTAGAGCTGTTTACAGTTTCGTTTTTACTGTTTTTGAGATCAAGAAATTTAATGTCGATTTGATGTTTTGCATTTCATTAAAAATTCCGAAAATACAGACTTTTAAATCACAAAATGATATTAAAATGAGCAAAAAAAAACGTTTTTCAATTTTTAGCAGATCCAGCATTGATCTTCGAAACCGTCAATGTATTCGTTTCTAATTGATTTTAAGCGTACACGTCTAGTGCTCGAAAGTTACTGCTTTTGATTTGTTATTTTTATATATTTCAATGGATAAATAAGAAACCAAAACATTATGTTTTGTAATTAAATCCATCAATCCATTTTATTCGCCCATAATACACGATACGTCATCCAAAGAATTATATTTCTTTTAGGTAGGTTTTCATAACTACTTCCTTGACGCTTTTTAAAGCTTTCAACCCTATAACGATATTATAAATCGAAAATAA
Source organism: Glyphotaelius pellucidus (assembly GCA_936435175.1). Taxonomy (NCBI): domain Eukaryota; kingdom Metazoa; phylum Arthropoda; class Insecta; order Trichoptera; family Limnephilidae; genus Glyphotaelius; species Glyphotaelius pellucidus. Next base: position 13,493,048 of record OW386560.1, read on the forward strand.
TAGTGAATGGCACTCCCCCAAGTTCACAGTTCACAATAATTTACACCTCCCTACTCCTCCACCAAGCCCATTATCCAATAATAAGTCATGGGGGGAAATCACAATGGGCACCGTATGAATTAATCTTCGATTCCAAGTGCATGGGGTTTTAAAGGTATTAAAACTATAAACACGGAATAGTGCACTTGGTTTTTTAAAGTTGGTATATATATTTTTTAAGTAGATGTGTAATTATATATTTTCGTATATATAACACTTAAACGTGGTCGTTTTTTTTTACTAGACTATTAACTAGTGACTTACAGCTAACATTTATTACTAGTGACTGCTGCATACATGTGTGGAGGGTCTTTTTAGTGAAAAAAGGAGAAGAAGTTCTGGGAAAGAAAAGAGTATGAGAGGTGGTTAGGTATCTGGGGGTCAATTTGTCCTGGTGGGACAGACGTATGAATCCATCCTCAGACAAATTAACTAACAACTAAGGTTTATAAGTACAACTAAGACTTTTTACTATCGATTAACAACTAAGATTTATAATATAACTAGTGACTTACGACTAAGATTTATAAGTAGTGACTTACAACTAAGACTTTTTACTATCGATTAACAACTAAAATTTATAACTAGTGACTACGACTAAGATTTATAAGTAGTGACTTACAAAAAAGACTTTTAACTAGCTATTTTCAACTAAGATTTATAACTAGTGACTTACGACGAAGATTTATAACTAGTGTCTCACAATTGCTAGAGCTATATTGCATAGTTAGCAACTGACTACTAAGGCTCATTGTGTTGTTTGTGTCTTTTCTTCTTCATGCAGGGGTGGTCTAAGTGGAATTCTAAGGTTTCTCAACCATTCAAAGGCATCAGGAGCTGGAATGCACATTCTTCTACTATGTTTTTTGAAGGTTTTAACGTGTCCACATACATACAATTTAGAATAAGGCTCCATTTGTGCATCATTCACTATGCAAAAGAAAGTGCCTCGTGAAAATTCTAGGCAATTCGGTATTAAGTTTACTAAAGTGTAGATTGTATATTGTACCAGCAAGAGATCGTACGTGTCGTCTTCGTTCTAGTATCCTCTGTCTTTTTCGTTTTAAAACAAGTCGTGTGAGAAGGAAGAGGAGGAACGTCGATGACGTCCCTACAGGCGCTCGTTGACACTAGTTTAGAGCAGTACAGGAGGAAGCCACACGCCAAAAATGTATGTATTCTTAGGTGCCTTATCCTACTTTAAAGATAATAGGCATAAAAATCGCTTGGCAAATGGCGTCTAGAGGTCACGATTTCATGCATAAAAATGTTTTTTTATTTATTTTGTGAATAATTTTACAAGAAAGAAAAAAAATATCGATATAAACTATCAAGGATGATTTTAGCCAAAAAATTGTATTTTTAAAAAGCTGTTTTTTATGTGCGTTCATACATTTCTATTGAAAATATACATTTTGAGGGATGTTTTTAGGTTTTCACGGCCAAAAAGTATATTTGTTATTGTTTTTGGGGTGTTATGCCGTGTTTCGCTACCTCCTTCTTTAGCCAACGTTTCGGACAGCGTTACAGTGTCCATCATCAGGGCAGATGAGTAAATGATATTGGTGAGAGTGTTTACTTATGTGTGTCGAAGCGATACCGTGCTGCCAGCTCCATTTCTCTACGAGCTGGTGTTAGAAAAAATTCAGCATGGTTTTTTGCGTTTAGCTTTGGTGTAGCCGTCAATTACTGGATACCAAGAACTATTGAGTTTAACTCCGTCGTCTCTGTTAATATTGATGGGGTTTTTATGGATTTCAATTGCCTCCGTAATTAGGCGTGCTCTGTAAGTTTTGGGTCTTCCCAGGACTTCAGGAACAAATCCAAAGTAATGGCCGGTTTCGATTAAGTGCTCGGCGATTGCCGATTTGTCAGGGTGGCCAAGTTTACAAGCACGAAAGTGTTCCGAAAACAATAACAAAAAAAAAAAAAAAACAATAAAAAAAAAAAAAAAAAAAAAAAAAAAAAAAAAAAAAAAAAAAAAAAACATTTTGAGGGAGTTTAAGTTTATATGTTTTATAAGGTAATTTACATTTTTTTTTTAATTCTACTCAATGGAAACGGTAGGAAAAGCTTAAATTTATCAAAACAAAAAATTAAGTGAAACTTCTTTAGCCCTGTTAGTGATTTTAAATTCGGATGAAACGGAAGTGCGTCACTAAAATTTATTATTTCTCGGTTCTCTGTTCTAATATGATGCGGTAAATTCCCGGCTCGGCGGGAGCCTCTGATAGCGCAGCGGGTAAGTGCGCCTGACAAATCTCAGCGGTCAAAGAGATCGGTCATCCATCCAAAAAGAATATGTCTCACCTTACGTTTTTACTAATTTATTTTTCTAAAATTATTGATAGCGAAAAAACAAAAATCGCACACATATTTTATTATTTTATTATATTTTATTTATAAATAAAGCCCCGAAAAAGGGCGTTTATTTATAAATAAATAAATAAATAAATAAATAGACAAATGTATTATAAACGTTATCGTCAACTCACTTTTTTGTCGTTTCATGTAAAAATAATTGTTAAAAAATCCAGGGTCATAATTTTTTTTTTCAAATTGCGGCGGGAAACTTTGGATTTATAAAGGCGCACATTTTAATTATTTTGCCGTTATCTTTTAGACTTGATTGTAAAGCTTGATGTTTTACTCTTTCTAACAACGTTTATATCATATTTCTAACCGTTATCGTTATAGTAAGGGAGACACAACGATTTCTATGAGGCCTGTAAAAGTTGTTCCGAAAATCGAATAAATTAGCCTGAGGTCTTCGCCTCAATGAGTGTTGAATCATAACGTTTCACAGAGATTTGAACCTTGCCAGCTCTCAGGTCGTGCCACAAGCTAAGTTTCCCCCGCGACAGCTGTGACTTTCGCTCTCTATCCTCCCTCGCCACCTTAAAACGTCTCCCTAATTGCGCGAAACTTCCAAGTGTCAATTACTCACACTCTTTGCTCCCAATAAGGGTAAAAAAATCCCGCTTTTTCCCGTCAGAAGGCCGCGTGACAGATGCAAGAGGCAGCTTCAAACCCACCCCTCATACAACTTCCTACCACCTCCTGCTCTCCCGGTCCCGGCATGCAGATAATTAATAACAGGGGGTGGTAATATGTAGCACCTCCTTACGCTCGCTAGCCTCCTGGTATGAGGCGTGATATGTAGTATGCCTGTATGGCATGCTATGGAGTTATTAATACGTCGTTAGATGCGACGTTTCAATGGGTCTGCTTAAAAGTCTCCCTAACATATTTATTAATCGGCTAAAGTTTATTTTTTGAAGTGAAACTTCTTTAGCTAGCGCCGTTAGCGATTTGAAATTAGGATGAAACGAAACTGCACCACTAAATTTTATTATTTGACGGGTCGTCGGTTCTAATATAATGCGGAGCCTCCCATAGCGCAGCGCGTAAGGCACCTGACAAACCGCGACCAGAGAGACGGACATCCAGCGAACGGAGGTTGGAATCCTATAAATTCAAAAAATATAAATATTTATATTTTTGTGAAATCCATATCCAATCTTCAAACCACTTTAAAATAAACAGACAAAAGAAAAGAAAGCAACGAATTTCTGGCCTCACTTCTACCGCGTGTAAATAACACACTCCGAATTTTTTTTTTTGAGGAATTAAAATTTTGTCTTGTTATTCGTTTGCTTGTAATGGCTTTAGTCGTGTTTAGTGGCCAGATGTGTTTAACCCCCGACCATTCCGACAGCCTCTGAAGTCGAGGATAAGGTCCTCGGCTACGAATCCCGACGGAAATTTCACATTTAATTCATATATTAAAATAATATACAGTAAGCTTGCGGCACGTTCCAGAGTTGTAGATAGATACTCTTGGTATTGCCCTGGTGTAAGACTATCACTTAGAATGGAAATGTGTCTTTAAAAGGCGTTATAGCCATGTTTGGTGGCCAAATCTAAATAGCCAGGTTCTTCCCAACCATTCTCTTCCTCTTACCCACATTTATTCCCTCCCAACTGCTTCAATTAGAGATGCCCTAGTCCAGTGGTTCGTATTATTGGGACTAAAAAAAATACATTTACAATATTGGATAATTCGAGTCAACAATATATTATTTTATCATATAAATCCTTTGTTGAACGTCCCGATGTATCTCTTTCCACATCTGCGTCGTAGCCTATTCTATTTCTTACATCCATTCAACTTGGTAACTCATTCGTTGCATATGTCCAAACCGAGGATAATTCTGTAACCACAATGAAAGCGAACTGTGACCAACCAATTTCGTTTTGATTTAGATTTAACTGTTGTTTGTTAAATTTGGACCTTAATCGAATGTCACAGCTGGTGTAAGGAACCATGTAACATTATGAATGCATTCGTTTTGATCTTTCCCAATATTAAAAGATAGATTTTTTATCTCTTAATCAGTCAACTTTACCATTTTGTATCCTTTGTTTCAGGTAAGTGTCATCATTGTCATCAATCATTATTGACGGTGAAAAGAAGAAAATGAGTTCTACCTAAATATGCTGCAAAGAAGTCGGCAGCTTCAAGTCGTTAGAGTAAGCGAAACTAGCAACCCACTGTGAAGTTCTTAAACGAAAAGTTAACTAAGTTAAGAGTTTGTTAAATTTTGAGGAGTTAATTAAAACTCAAAAACTATCTGCACGCAACATTAATTATTCAGAAGGACGTGCACAAAATACGTCCTTTATAATTAACATCTTTTCAAACGTTGATATTTTTTCTAATTGTGCTCACATCAATTTCTTTATTGTGTTTTATCTTTTATCGAATTGTTAACATTGTTTTTAAACAGGGTGTTAGGGGACGTACTTGACTTACTTTAACCAACAATTCCTGACATTGTTTGGAGTAAAACATTTAATTGAAATTTTCGTCTCCGGTGACTTTTTTGATGTTTATATTTTATTTTTAATGGTTACTTTCAGTGATGATACATCGAATAATCTCTTTTTTATTTGTTTTTGAAGAAAAAAAACATCAAAAGGCACCGGAAAACAAAATTTCAAAATTATTTACTCCAAATAATGAGAGGAATCTCTTGTTAAAATAATTCAATTGCGTCCCTTAACACCCTGTCTTTTTATATATATACTTTTATATTGTTTTTTTTTTATTTAAATAATTTAAATTTTATTTTTCTATCAATTTTCCACTTTATATTTTTTTGTAATAAACGTAATCCGCATTACTCATTTAATCGCAGAATAAGATAATTCCACAGTAATACGAACGAGGTTATTGGCTATTTAAAAAAAAATTCAAAACTTTTCAAAGGGGTGTTGAAATGCCACTTTGTTGAATTGTTGTGGAACCATGATGATTATTATTTTTACGTTCAAACTACACGTTCACTCTTACCTACATTTTATCTCACGAATTAATATTTAAGTGAACATTCGTAATAAGAAAATTTTATTCCCAACGGATACTGAAATTAAAAATCTTATCCTGTAAAATTATCTCTTCCCACAAAAATGATCCGATTTCACAAAACCATTTGAAAATATTATAATTAATTCTTTCGGAGTCTTCATTTAATCAAGAATATCGATTAGTACCTTGACATTCGGAAAAGCAGTAAATTGGAAACCAAATGAGATTGAATTCGAAATAAAATTCACCCCGAGGCGAAGGGAAGGCTTCTCATCCCCAGAAAAGGCTTTCATCTTTGAAGTGAAAATAACTGGATAGATATAAAATCTGAATGAAATAATTGGCTAAGGAACGAGAATCATTATCGGAGTTGGATGTTTTTATCAAACCCAAGAGATCTGATATTTGAATTTCTGATCACGTTATTCTTAGAATTTGAAATTTTAAAAGAATTCCAGTAGGATGGTACCAGAGATTTCGTTTGATTTGTAAATAAGTTGTAATTTTGAGAATTTTTTGGAAATGTTTTTTGGTTGGTAGGGATATCATGTTTTGAGAAGAAACCTACCTTCGTGGCAGGTAAGATCATTAATTCACCCGCCCTGAATTTGTGTGAAAAAAATATTCATGGTACCTACGTGTAATTCAGTAAACTAGAGGCAATTTTTTTATTAATAATAATAATAATAATTGGATAATTTGTAGAGCGCCGTTTTTGTGAAAAATCACCTCAAGGGCGCTCTACAGCTTATTATTAATTCCTAGGTTCTATCTAATTTAACTATTTACAAACAGATACAGAAACATACTTACCTGGCAGGTCACTTCCGAGAAATTAGAAAGATTATTATTGTTATAAGAATAATTTGTAAAACTCTATTTGAATTTTTTTAATGTGATTACCGCATAAGAGTCTTAACTGCTCCCAACCTGGAGCCAGTGAGACTATGGCATCCCAAATCGGTGTACGTTGTTGTAATAGCGGCCGGCGTGGTCTAGCGGTAAGGCCCTTGACTCCCAATCCGAAGGTCGCGGAATCGAATCCCAGCGTGGCAAATATATTTTATTTGATTAATTTGTGTTATTTCACAATTAAATTATTTCAAATAATATTCAGTATATTTGCGGCACGTTCCAGAGTGGAAGATACTCTAGTATCTCCCTGGTATAAGACCACCATTCAGAATTGAAACGTTGCTTGAAATGGCTTAAGCCGTGTTTGGTGGCCAGATCTGAATAGCCAGTGAAACTTCCCTACCTTCCTCTTCCCCATCTCCTTCCCCTCCCCACTACCTTCAGCCTCACAACATACCCCAATTGGGGATGCCGTAGTTTCACTGGATCCAGATGGAAGCAGTTGGGACTCTTGTGCGGATTCATAAAAAAAATGTAATATTAACAATGATGGAGGTAGCAAATGTAAAATCATGCAATGTCCAGTGTTTTATAATATGTCCTCCACGTGCAAAGTCCTTTCTTCTCCAAGCATAAACTTTCTAATAAAGTGTGTTTATCGGAATTGACCTGCCGAAATTGAAGTATTTTTCTGTATCTTTTTGCAAATAATAATGTTAAAAAGAGCCTGAGAATTCATAATAAATTGTACAGCGCCCTCGGGTGATTTTTCACAAAAACGGCGCTCTACAAATTATCCAAAAATATTATTATTATTGATAGTAAATAATGTTAACCTTATTTTACGGTGCACAGAAAATATAACCGTTACATAACCATTAAGAATAACACACCGCCTCACGTTCACGTATGCTTTTAGTTGGAATATCCAATCCAAGAAACAAGATACACGTATAAGACTCCAGATTCAAGTTAAGTGTATGCAATTCCGTCTGGATTCTCGGAACCCGAGTAAGCAGCGTGCACTTTGGTGGGTACCACGGCTCCAGCGACCACTTGAGGTCAGACAGGCCTCGGCATCTGAAGTGGCAGGTCTCCGGGACTCGAGGGTCCCGAGTCGGGGCCTGTGAGCCGCCACCGAGAGTCAATATTTGGCGAACAGTTGACAAGATGATGTTTCGTGAAGATGCTTTTAAATATTTTATAAGAACCTTGGTGTTTGGTTTGTTGATTTTATATTATAAGTAGATACTTTAGAAAAGTGTACACTTACTCTTTAAAGCTGCATTTTTTAAAATTTGTTACTACGACTGCCTGTATATCGGATACTGAAAAATTGAATTCTTTAATGGCCTACATTTTGTAATTTAAAACCCAAATAAATAAAATAAAACCCAAAGTAGTGTACTAAATATTTGATATACTTAAGCACCTTTTGTTTTAAAAAATATTTTTTCAGTTTGGTTGGGTATTTTGGCTTCAAATCCAAAATTAAGTTATGTATGAAAAAGGCCGCGCAGCCACTCTTCTAGAGCGTAGGTTCTCTACGTGCGATAACGCCCCCTTGTGGGCGTTTGAGACTTTCAGGGGGGCGGTAAAAGACCCAGAGAAAATTAGGGGGCGTTGAGATGGCACAGTGAAGGCATGGAGGTTAAAAAATATGGTCTTAAAAAGACAAAAAAACACGTTAATCACTAATCAAGCAAAGTTAACTTTAATATTGGTTAATTTTTGTAAATTTATGTATAGTAATCACGTGTGCGAAAAATCACATATTTCGTTAGTTCGAGAAGTGGATGGAAATTAACTGAAAGATTCCATTAATAATAATGATTGGATAATTTGCAGAGCGCCGTTTTTGTGAAAAATCACCTCAAGGGCGCTCCATTACATCTAAATCTACATTAAATTGGATGATACGAAATTTTTTTTTTTATTAATATTATCATTTTACTTCTTCAAACTTTGCAAATCCACTTTGTGGCGTCATTAATAATTTAATGAAAACAAATGGTGTACACAAAGTTATTTGTTTTCATTAAATTGTCTCTTTTGTTTTATTATTATTATTATTAAGAATTTACACTTTATTTAATGAATAGAAGAAAGAAGGAGATAGCAACCCGGTACTTAAAATACAAAAGAATTGTTTTTTTAACTTGCTAAAAAAAAAGGTAAAACAAATAATTTAACTATGTATTCTTGGTGTGCCTTATATCGTCACTAATTTAGGTAATAGGCATAAAAATCGCTCAGTAAACGAAGTATAGAAGTCACGATTTCAATCGCAAAAGTGGTTTTTATTTTTGTTGTGAATAATTTTATAAGAAAGAATAAAAAGTTTATCAATGAAAGCTGTGACAGATAATTTTCCTTATATGCGTCCATACATTTCTAACGAAAAAGTATGTTTACGCTTATATTTTTTAATGAAGTAATTAATTTTTGTTTTATTTCTACTCAGTGGAAACGGTGGGAAAAACTTCAATTTACCCAATTTTTGTTCTATTTATAATATTTGGGATTAGGCTTTGCCCCAAGAGGGAACCGGGCGGCGTCTTGTCCATGCTAACGTATTCCCCAATTTCCTCTCTGGATTTTGACATTAGTGCAAATATTTTTTTAATATAATGCAGATATTGACTATTTGCGTGTCGGTAAGTTTTGCTTTTTTAGTTAAGTTACTTTTTAGAGAAGTTAGGACGCTCCAAAAATCGTTAAAATTGTTTGGTTTGAATGCTATCAACAGACGTTCAGTGTACAAACTGGACAATGTATTTTTAAAATAGAAAAATGTGCAGATATATAATATTTTCTTTTAATTCAGTTAGTAGAAAAAATTTAAAAGATCGGTCCAGTTTTGTAGGAGAAATATGGGGAATACAAAACCTAGATATTGATCAATTTTTTTGGGTACTAGCTTTTCCCCGCGGCTTCGCTCGCATGGTATTACGGGAAATTACTGTAGCGCTTGCACTTATCAATTATCCCTGAAGAACGTGTTACAAACATTTAAGATATTTCATAATGAATATTTCCCAAAATTATTAATTCATCGTCTAGAAAAATAAAATCTGGTGCTTACCGCTAACTTTATAGTTGAAAAACTGAGTATAAAGTTTTAAAATAGTTATACGTAAAATATATTAATGGTAAGGTATTGTTTTAATTAATCCATACTTATATTATAAATGCGAAACTGCTCGAGTTTGTTTATGACGCTTTCACGCATTAACCAATAAAAATACTTTAAAAATTCATTCACCAATAGAAAGCTAAATTATATGCGAAGACTATAGTTTGTATATGATGGCAAGCTCTGGCGTTATGAAATTATAAATATTAATATATTATATTTGTTATACGTTTTCTGTCGCTAACAAGAGCGAGTTTTTGCTAACGTCAAAAAAATCGTTTCCATGGAAACGATGTTGATATATTAGTGGGCTCTAAGCTGGTAGGTACTCAGCCCCCTGGTAAGCTACTGCTCCAGAAAATTCAAATATTAGAATATGTTTTGTTTTTTTTGGACTAGCTTCTGTTTTGGAATAAATGTCAGATAAGAGTTCCTACATTAAAAATATAATTCGTAACGATTATAAAGACTGAATAATAAATAGTGTAATTTTTTATTATATTAACAAACTTCCAAATATTTAATTAAAAATAAACATCCGAAATGTTTGTAAGCGCATAAATTCCGAACGAATGAACAAAATTGGATAATTCTTTTTTTCTTTGATCTATAATAAATAGCTTTATGAAATTTAGGTGGCAGGCGAGATGTTTGAAAACTGAATGTAAGGGAATGAATGTATGGAATGCGGGAGGGGGTGGGGGTGGGGAGGAGGGGGGATAATTGATAAGTTCAACCGCTACAGTAATTTCCCGTAATACCAGGCGAGCGAAGCCGTGGGGAAAAGCTAGTTTTAAATATAAAAAACTTAAATCCCCAGGTTGCAGTAAAAAAGTTATATAGTTACGAATTCGCCGGAGATGATGAAAATGTGAGTTTTGAGTAAACATCAATTATTAGGGTTGTGTACCGCCTTAATAATATTGTGGGTTGCACAAAAGAGGCCAGGAGAGCCTAATCATGTTGAGGGATGCTGTGAGAAGGAGAATTTTCAGGAAAAGAATGAAGTGAGTCTTGTCTTTTAGTGACCCATATTGTAGAAGAGAAACACAGAAGCCGGCAAATAATTTCACAGCCGTACGTGTACAAAAAATAAAACAGTTCTCAAGTGGCAAATGTTTTGGCAACCTTTTACAAAAATGTACGGAAGATATAGTGCGGTCTCTTGGTGGTATCTGAAGGTCTGGTCGGTCGCAAATCGAGCACCTTTATGACTTCTTTTGTTTTCCAAAATAAGGGGGTTGATCACACAGTTATTTTGAAAATTGGTTGAATTTGGTATATTGGTTGATTGCGAATTAATAGTTCAGATAAACTCGCAATAAAGTGAAATGATCTTAGATGCTGGCTGTAAGGATTTTAGAAATGGAATGATTGTGATATTGAAAGAAGGGTGAATGCAGGTTACTGTTACTCCATTAATGGAGGACTGAAAGCCGTTGGCGCCAACAAAAACAACTGTCCAAAGAAGCAAAGCTAGCCGTCAACAATGGGGTGCTGGTACCTACCCTGATCTATGGCAGTGAGGCATGTAACTGGCCGAGGAAGGATGAAAGTAGACTGAATGCTGGAGAAATGAGATCCTTGAGGCGCATGCGTGGTAAAACCATGTACGATCGTATGAGAAACGTGGAGATCCGCAAAGAATGCAAGGATGTAAGCATAATGAGTAAGATTAAAAAGGGACGCTCAGATGGTTTGGGTATGTAAAGCAAATGAACGAGGAAAGGAGTGTAAGGAGAATATATGACGCAAATGTGAATGGTAGAAGAAGTCGGGGACACCCGAGGAAGACATGACACGACCAAGTCAATTAGATACTTGAGTCGGGACATGTCAAAAGTCAGAATAATAGAAGAGCATGTATGAGACGATGTATGAATGTGAACGAGACAAGGAGTGGGTGCCAAGATCGAGTCTTTTTGGCGGTCCGTCCTCTCTGCCTACCCCTGCGGGGAAACGGCGTGATTAGTTACTCAGTTGTGATTGAGCTTTTGCACGGAATTGATGACAATATGAATTGACACTTTTCTGAAAGCATAGACAAAATGATACAAATACAAAATTGTTGTAAAAATTAAGATAAAATGCGACACAGACGTTAAATTGAAAGTGAAAAGAGTCCGCAGACCGAAATGAATTTATTTATTAAAATATATAGATGTACATTAAAAACATAAACTGCACATCTCACTAGGGCATTCCTGTATCGAGATGTGCAGTTTTACAATAAAAATAAAAAACAATAATGGAATAAAAATAAAAACATACATATAAATTCACAAGAAACACTAAATATAGTTTACTCAAATATTAATTACAGCTGGGCGGTATGCTCATTTTAATTTAAATATAAAATTAATATTTTTTTTTTAAAGAAAGACAAACATTCCCGGGTTACGAATAACCCAACAATGTTTGAAAATATCCTACTACCACCACGGAAAGCCGAAGATGTTGCTTGTGTTGTGATGGAGGACTTAGCCAGCCGAGGAATAGAACATGGGACGCTCGGGTGGGACTATATATTTCAAATAGACACAACACTCATTTGATACTATTATTATTATTGTAACTTAATATCTACTCTACAATTCCCAACCATTCACACTGTGCAATCCGAACTCTTCAATTATTATAAATATCTACATGTGTAAATAGGAATGGATATGTACTAAATAACAATCCCTCCGCCATCTTCTAGGAATAATCGACCATGCTCGGAATCGAACTCACGCCTGTCATTACCCAGTGTTGCCACTATTCTACCAAGAGCATAATATACCTATTGCAGGTTATTCATGCCACACGCTGCACACGCACACTGTCATTAAATTGCACGTTCTGCATTATTAAGATTGCAATAATTATTGTGGTTGTTGGTTCGCTTGAAATATTACAAACTACACACAACTTCTAAATATAGGTACTATAATATATTTAAGTTGTTGCGAATTTTAATATATAAGTACGTTAGAACAAAGGCTTCGCTCAAGAACCTAATACGAAAAATAGGATAGATTTAATTTGAAGAGAATAAATTAATATTTTTTTTTAATTATGAAGAAAATATAAGCGAAACTCAATCGAAAATCTGAAACAGAAAAATCAAACAAAGATACGGTCACATCTAGGAATCAAACTGAGGACCTTAGCCTTGCCGGGGCGGACCTCTACCGTTGAGTTGATGGGACTTTAATTTAAAATTAAAGTTTATAATTTTTTTTAATTTGTTTATGTGAATACCTCACAAGAGTCCCAACTTCTCGGGAGCAGAAGCCAGGACTACATCATCCAACATATTTTTTAAGTAAACAGTGTTGGGTAAACATTTTTTTAAGCTAATCTCCGGTAATATACTGAATCCGCCTATGTCGAAGGACATTAACTTATAAATCCCTTATGCGTATAATCATGGGAGATCCCACGCACTTTTTATGCCCCAAAAGCGAAAACTTCTTCCTATCAGAATGCACCATTAAACAGAGCAATTCAACCATTTAACGATTCTGCATTGAGCATCGACATCTTCACTGTCACCTACAGGGAGTTAGACCATACTTGTCTCCCAGGTAAGTATGGTTCTGTATACATTTTTAGGCAGCATCGCGTTCATTGGTCGAGACATTGTACATATATTTTTTACATATCAGTGATCGATGAACCGGTGGATGCAATTCTTAGCCATATGTTGTTTTTAATTATTTTCTAGTTTGTAGTTTTTCTAGATTTTAGAAATGTATTGTAAGTTTGTACAGCGCCCTTGAGGTGATTTTTCACAAAAACGGCGCTATATAAATCATCATTCAATCTATTATTATTATTATAACTATCTTTTGACGTACGTCACAACATAATAAAACTGCCCCCACGCACGTTTTTTTTTTTAAATTTTGTTCTTCTCCATAATATTTTGATGTAAAACTATTTTATGGAGAACCTGAAAAAAAATAATTAAAAGTATCTGCGTTAGAGTAACAGAGTTGCACACTAGATTATTTGTTTGCTGTTCATTTCTTAGGTTATTGATTGAATCTTAAAAAAGTACCTAATACTTCCACGAGAATTTAATCGCTAGTGCGAAGGATCGGTAATCGTGCACTTTAATACAGATGTAACACAGATGTCTGTTGGAAATTTAATAGCTAGTTTGGAGGGACATTAAGATGGAGAAATCCTGACAAGTAAATAATATAAACGTAATATATAAACAGTAATGAAATTAATAGCAATAAAACGTCAATAATTAACTTTCAACAGTAGTTAAATTGTTTAGTTAGCGATGATTACTCTGATATTAAAGCCTTCTTTGACCTGCTTTCTGAACAATTAAACACATCCGCCACCTCCGCGAATTCATTACCAATGACACGGAATATAGCTACAATCATGTTTTTGAGTGAGTCAGTTCTGATATTAATATTGCCAATTATTAACGATTTCAGATCGCGTAATTCTATTCGGAATATAGTTTGTGATTTGTCTTTGTAATTCAAAGCTGTCGATAAAACCGATTGAAACTAATAATTGATACGTTGCTTGAAATAATGTTACGTTAGTTTAGTGAGTTGTTTAAATGTTCGAGTAAAAATCTGAATCGGATCTGCTAAAAATTCAAAATCGCTGTGTTGGCTTATTTATTGGCTTATTTCTTTGATTTAAATTAAAATTTTCGGAATTGAATGAATGAAATCAAATGTAAAATATCAAAACAACACTTTATTTTTTTATCTCAAAAATGGTAAAAATGCGGAAACGAAACATTAAACAGCTCTACTACAAAATTGTTCTTCGGTACCGTCGAAATAAAAAAGCGTGTATGCCCCAAGAAGAGGTAAATAGCTGTCAGGTTAGATCAGATTAGATTCTAGTTTATTTATAACTAGCGAGTTCCCGGCATGCGTCGCTATGTCAATAATAAAATAATTGTTTCTCTCTGTGTGTCCTTTCCCATTCTTCCCGTTCCCCTTCCACTTCCCCTTCCTCCCCCGAATCCCCTTCCCCTCACGCGTTTTTTCACCGCTCACTCCACCTTATCCGCCTTCCCTCTCCCCATTCCCCCCTCCCGCTTCCCCCGTCCCGCGAATCCCCCCCCGATTTCCATACATTCAGTCCCGTGATGTTCAAACAGCTAGCGTGCCACCTATTGCAATTTTTTTATACAAATTTCATAATGCCAGAGCTCACCAGTATATATAGAAACCTTCGCGGGCGTGCTCACAACAACTCATCAAAGTTTTTTCGCAGCCGGATGAAAGGTTTAGCAACGCATTTTCATAAGGCCAGAGCTCGCTATTATATTTACAGAAACCATTGCGGGCATGCACAAATGAAATCCTAAAAGTTTCATTACAATCGGATAGCGGTTAGTAACGCATAATTTCATGATGCCAGAACTCACTATTATATATAGAAACCATCGCGGGCATGCACATATGAAATCCCCAAAGTTTCATCGCAATCGGATGAACGGTTAGCAACGCATAATATCATGATCGTCACCGTCGTCAACAAGTGACTATTAAAAAAATTGAATTATTTTATTTGACACTAAAGACAGTTCGGTTCACAGCATTTGAACAATTCTTCAAATTTCGATGTTAAAATTCATGTTCTGTTATTATTTCATCATGGGCCGGTTGACTCGCAATCCTTGAATAGGAATCTTTCACAGAACTTGAATATTTACTTACTTAAAAAAATGATGTATTGATCAAATTCTGTGAAACAACCTGACACAATTCTGAAAGAACCACCTACTTCTATTTCTACTCCTTAAACCGAATTTGGAGGAACGGATTCACTTCCACAACTCCTTGTAAACACTGTCCCTTTGATTCCTTACCGCCCCTTCATACACTTTTCTTTCCCAAAACTTCTTTTCCTTCCTTTCCAGAAAAAACCCTTCACATCATCGAAGATGACAGGCCTTAAGGGGAATTATTTTTCTCAGGACCTCCTGTGTGCAGCTAATGTAAAAAAAAATTAATTGTAAACGTCCGACATTTTGGTTTTTTTCTTTCCTTTTCATTTTCGTGCAAAACGTTGGAGAAGAGAGATAATTATGAAGGTCCTTGTTTTGTCTTCCCCTTCAACCACACACACCTTCATAAGACTCCTACTTCTTCTTCTGTATCTATAACTTTCAATTCTTTTCTCAATAACTCTTGTTCCACGTGCACGTACTCTGCCGGCATCTAACGATCGTATCGGAAAGCATAATAATTACTGGTTCGTTTCTGAATATTAATGGTTGTGATCTCCGCTTCCTTACTCGTCATCTGGACCATATTCGGATGCTGCTTGCTTTATATCTCACGGCCCGCGGCGCTGGGCGGGCTCTATCGGAATAAATAATAACAATATTATAAGGAATGATACGGATGGATTCTGTATTGGAACAATAATATTGCTTCCATCCTACCTGTAAATAAATGTCTCCGACACAGTATGAAGTATGAATTCTTCTTCTTTATAAGTTTTTCGCAGTTGTCATAGTGTTTCATAATGCTACATTGAATCTCGATAGGTTTGTTCTGTTTTACTTGGCAAAGGCCAGAATTTAAACCTATTGGTTAAATTCGCACACTGGGTGCTTACTTGGTGCCTTCACTGGCTGACAACTGCCCGCTGACAGCCGTCGTCAAGGAGACGTAAAGCGTTGTTTGGGAGTCTTCATATCGTATCGCTACTGTCAACACATACCGTTTTTATCGTGACAAAAATCGAGACTCGCAAGGTGAAAATACCGCCGTATTTCCCTTAATCGCTACAAAACTGACCATCTTAACTACCTGTGGTTCATCCAGACACAGAATAGCCGAATCGACCACGAGGGACCTCAATCCGGGCAAGATCGCCAACTTATCGTGAGTACCCTTGTGAACCTACCTTTGCTATTTGATTCAGAAGACATACCATATCGAGAACCACAGGCGTAGCTCCCGCATAAAGTGAACATTTAGCTTCACTCTAACCCTTTATAAGGTTAGAGTGAAGCTAAATGCCATCATCGCGCCTGCCTTATTTACATAGTAACACACGAATCATCGCGCCTGCCTTATTCACATAGTAACACACGAAATCACACGGAACAAATTGGAACATCTTGATAACGTCACTGGGATCTCCAGGATTGGATTTGGTCTTCTCCACCAGCTGCGATTCCTCGCCAATAGTCCTCAATTCCTCCCGTCCTGCTTTAATCGTCTGCCACACAGTCCATCCACCTGCCTCTGAGTCGCTTCCACTGGGGACCCATACAGTCATAATTTTCGGCATCCTATCATCTGGCATTTTTTATGCATATCCAGCTTACTGCTGTCTTAGAGAACTTCAGCGCTCCAGTGGGTGTATAATGAGTGTGCACAAGTATTTCGATTAATAATCATTACATTAGACCAATTGTAAGTATGCTGAAAGGCTAAAAAACCTGTAAAATCCACCCTTCATTCCGAAGAATGACTATCATGGTAATTACTGTGTTTTTACTTACCAAGGCGGAACAGCAAGTGGCCAGTTTTCTGAAAACGCGAGATGTCCGCGTCGTATTGCTTTTTTTGGGACAACGGGACCGAGTCCCGGGAAACTTGACAGTTCCGTTCCGCATGATCACGATATGGCCATGATAAGAATATCCAAATTCTACTGTTCTTTTCAAAATCAAATTTAATTTTGTATATAGATGCATGCGATTCTGCAATTGCTGTGTAATGCTCTTGACACCAGGGCTCTCCACTTGAACAGATTTTCCACTTATCTGTTGATAAGTGTAATATTTTTAGTGAGGTTTGTCTAGCGTGTAGGTCTTGGCGGCTAGTGCATTTGCCTACTTACAGCGTGGCGGGTCGATATTGGTTGAGATTGGGAGAGATTGGTTGAGGGAGATCTAACCTAGACCTCTCCAGCCGGATTCTCTCGTTGGAGAAATGGAATCCAATGTCTTTCACTTCAGGACATATCGACATACCCTTCATACCTTTTTCCTTCAATTTTCCCTCCACAGAGCATCCCCAAAGATGACAAATCTCTCAGGGCAGTTTTTTCCTCAGAGCTGCCTG
The DNA here is from genome assembly GCA_936435175.1 of Glyphotaelius pellucidus. Classification (NCBI taxonomy): domain Eukaryota; kingdom Metazoa; phylum Arthropoda; class Insecta; order Trichoptera; family Limnephilidae; genus Glyphotaelius; species Glyphotaelius pellucidus. The sequence continues at coordinate 13,510,509 of OW386560.1, forward strand.
TGTAGAGCTGATGTAAAAAATAATTAATTAAACCCACATCCCGAAACTCAGCAGATAGACTCGTTGTCGATGACGATGCATTCTATCAACTTGGTGGCACGGACGCACACATGCGCACACACACACTTTCTCTGAAATTGGTTACTAGCCGGTCAATGATATGGCCCGAACATTGAAAATAGAAGTATTATAGTAAAAAAACTTTGTTTTTACTGTATGTTTTTATTACGGGTTGATTTTTTAACGTAATATTGTCGGGCATCGAACCCCTTGAAACGTTTATCACCGACTCTAATCTGCTACTTCCCCATACGGTGGTCGAACCGTCGCCGTCGCATCGGTTGGCGGGCGGCCGAGTGGCAACGCGCACGCTCGCCCGCGGCCCGATCCTGACTCCGAGATCGAATCCCAATCCGCTCAACGCACTGAACAGATGAACAGGTAGAGGTGTGAGGTGGACATTCCCAGAGCTCAATTTTACCCTACTTTTGCTGGAATTAAACAAGACACTTCGGGTACTATCCACACACTGTAGTTACGTCCGTTACATTAAACTAAATCTATAGTTACATTAAACTAAATCTATAGTTACATTAAACTAAATCTATAGTTACATTAAACTAAAGCTATTCAAATAATGGAATTGATTTCACACGGTTGTCACTCGTTTGAAGTCTGTGACTGCATTAGATTTTGTGACATTATAGGTTTTATGCTAAAGGTTGTGAAAGAAAGACCGCACTATTTTATTTTTTTACAGTGAATACCGTACAAGAGTCCCAACTGCTCCCGTCTGGAGCCAGTGAGGCTATGGCATCCCCAATTGGGGTATGTTGCGAGGCTGAAGGTAATGAGGAGCGGAAAGAGATGGGGAAGGGGAAGGTGGGGAAGTACCTGACTACAGATCTGGTCACCAACACGGCTAAAGCCATTTCAAGCAACGTTTCAATTCTGAACGGTGGTCTTACACCAGGGCGATACTGAAAGTATCTTTCAATCTAGATTTAAGGTATTTTGAGCTTTGAATAATGCTCCTAGCGTAAGTTTTTTTGTTTGTTTGGCAAGGAAATAATATTTTTTAACATTTTTCTGGCTTGTCGTTTCGTCGCTTGCAAATATGTTTATTTTATCTGTGAAAAGTGCGTCGCGAATTTCCATGTAAAATGTCATAATTTTTGGTTTCCAAAATTAAAAATTTGCAGTATGTATTTACGGGAAAGCGTCATATGACGGCCTCCGCGGTCCCGAGGCAAGACTCTCGACTCACAATCCGAAGGTCGCGGGTTCGAACCCGGCGTGCGCAAATAAATTTTATTTGATTAATTTGTGTTATTTCACAATTTATTCATTTAAAATAATATATAGTATATTTGCGGCACGTTCCAGAGTGGAAGATACTATCAGTATCGCCCTGGTGTAAGACCACCATTCAGAATTGAAACGTTGCTTGAAATGGCTTTAGCCGTGTTTAGTGACCAGATCTGAATAGCCAGGTACTTCCCCACCTTCCTCTTCCCTATCTCCTTCCCCTCCCCACTACCTTCAGCCTCACAACATACCCCGATTGGGGATGCCATAGTCTCACTGGCTCCAGACGGGAGCAGTTGGGACTCTTGTGCGGTATTAACTGTAAAAAAAAAAAAAAATATGACTTATTTTTGAAGTGAAAACTTCTTGTACCTTTGTGATTTCAAACTTGATGAAACGAAAAAGCGACTCTAAAAACATTGGAGGTTATCCACCACTTACCCGCCTTGGTATAAGTAACTGATGGTTACTCCTTCAAGGCTCTCGCAAGGACTCGAAAGACTGAAGCTACATTTAGTTTTGAACGAATCTAGACCTCCAATGTCCGTCGACTCTAAAAACAGACAAACATATACATCAATAGGATTTAGCTTGCGAGAAATGACATTGAATAATGGATCTCCTATTTGTTTGTGCGGTGCTTCGTAGCCTCCCCACTCTTGTCTACCCTAGTTTTCTGAAGGTTTCTTCTTACTTCTACCGCGTGTGAATTGCACACTTTTATTTTTTTATTGTAAAGAATGCGTATTTAGCTACAAACTGATATAAATCTCAAGGATGTTTTCGTATGTCTTCATTACATTAACTCGCCTCGGGAACCATTTATTGGATTACCAACACCTCTGCTATAGATCACTCCAAATGGTTCGTTACGTTCGGTGACGTGAAGGTGAGGTGAATTCAGATCTTGGTGGTGGATTGGCCAGTCCACCTGATGCGTGGCGGGCCGGATCGGGAGAGATCAGTTTGGCCAGAGACCTTTTGACTTCAACTTCATTGCCCTGTCTGGGGCCCAGGATTCGAAAGCTATTATGCATCGAATCGGAAAAGATCATTTTTCTAGGGATTCCCTGTTCAGTGGGATGAAAAGGTTTTATCGGGCGGCCTATCTGCCGTACCCAGCTGCCGTTCTGATCGCTGATTGGCTGACGATAATTCGGCCGGCCAATGGTGGCGGCTGCGCCAGTGCGCCCTTTGGCGATTCGCAATTTAAAGTAATAATTCAGAAGTAGGATGCGCGCGCATACTAAATACTTTTATATTTATCGCAAAAATTAGCAGAGGTGACGCTGGATTATGGTTTTTTTAATGTGATACCGCACAAGAGTTTTACCAGCCCGGAGCCAAAGGAAGTATGGCATCTGCACTTGGGGAATGTAGATGTTGTGACGCGGAAGTAAATTGAGTGTTGGGAAATACCTTGATAGAAAATACGGTTCACGATTGATGTTTTTACAATGCCTCTTCTTTCATTCACATATTAAATATAATCGACTTTTAATCATGCTTAGACCTGATCTGAATAGTATTTATAATTTCCCTTTTCATTTAGCATCAAAATATGTGACTACCTTCATATTTATTTTTTTAGATATTATTTTTTTGATTTATTTAATGTTTTTATTTTTGGTGCGTAAAATACCATTCATATTTTAATTTAAAGTAAAACAAATTTAATAATATTAATTTTATGTTCTGCTAGTATTTCAGTTTTTTTATTTTTATTTTAATTTTTGTGACAGCTATTTTGGCGTTCAGGAAAATATACCCCAAATCGGGTAGTTGGGACTCGTGAGCGAAATCACAATGTCATACATCCTAAAAGTTAATTTTGCAACACCTCTGTTTTTCCACCTCGTTCCAACAGTGTTTCGCTACGTTTAGTGACTTAGCAGGGATGCCCGGGTTCATGGGTGGTGGGCCGGATCGAGAGAGAATGGTTGAGGGAGGCCTTTTGACTTTTCCAGTCAGACTCTCTCGGCCTTGCACCACAGTTGGGAGATAGATTCATACGTCTGTCACTCCTGGACACACTGAATCCCAGATTCTTACCCACCCCTCATACATTTTTCTTTACAGAACTCCTTCTCTTCCTTAAAAAGGGAAATTATTTTCCTCAGGGCCTCCTGTGTGGAGCTAATGTTGAAAAGTGCCGTTTTTGTGAAAAATCACATCAAGGGTTCTGTACAAATTTATGATATATTTCTACAATCTTACTTCTACCTACAGACTAGACAAACTATAAAAACAACAAATTATTACGACATAACAAATTATAACGATGTATGGCTAAAACAATATATCCACCGGTTCGTCGTTCACTGATACAAAACTAAATGTATAGTGCATTTGACTAATAAACGCGACACTGCGTAAAAATGTACATATATTGTTTTATTTATACTCTGTACAAACAGAAAATATTCAGGACCATACTTACCCGGGAGATCACTATTGCTTTTGATTTTTTTTTTTAAGTTTTGGCTGTAGTTATTATTATTTTTGTTAAACGCATTTGAGATTCCTTTTTAACGTAAAAGGGCGCTATAAAAATTAACCGTGTATTTTTATTAATAATGTTTATGAACCTTCTCTTGGTGTGTACTGTGTAAGCCAGCTGTCTGTCATGATTCACGATTTAAAACGGGAAAAACTCTTAAACGGTAATTAATCTAAAACATGTCCTTATTTTGAGGTTATTAGCTTAGTTGCATCTTTTGTCATAGTTACATCGTGTCCCATTTGTAACCTCTCCCTCTTTATCACACACAACCCATGTGCCAGAGAGAGAGGTTACAATGTAGCTCTCAGCGGCAGGACCATATGCAGTCGCGTCGTGCTAACGCCCCCTTGCCCCAGGGCCCGATCCATATGCAACGGAGATAAGTTAATTTAACGTTATTTATCGCGTCTCCTCATCCGATGTGAACGCGCCCTTAGGTTATGAAGGGCCCAACACACGTTTCACCGAGTTATTCATGATAAAACCGTGGACCTACTTCCAGATACAGAGATAATATACCAACAATGTAATGTTTAGTTGTCATGTATTTAAATCACTGTTAGTTCTAGGAAAGCGTTCAGCTCTTTGGTAGATCCAGATGACGTGGATCAAAACCCGGTTCTGGTAGATGCGTGGTATTACGAGTATCACTATGGTGGGACACCAAAATAAATTCAGAAATGGTTTTAGCGATGAATAGTTACTAGATTATCGTAATAGAGAATTCCAGTCCAATTTTTAAATTTTTTTTTATGAATAATGACCTTCTAACTTAAATAACTGCAGTTAAAATAAATGTCAAATTTTTAATTTTTCAAGATCCCCCGAAAACCACCGAATCTAGTGTGACGTCATCATGACTAACCGAAGTATGAATCTTGTAGGAAACTGGAATCAGCTGTTCGACTCCCGCCATTTTGAATTTCAGCATTGGAGCGTTTTCATAGACATTACTGGGCAATACGATCGTTTTTTGTACAGTTAAAGTTTTTGAATATTTTAAATAATATGGATAAACTAATAGAGATACTTTATTTTTGACACTGAATTATTTAGGCCTAAATAATGTTTCAATAAAAACAAAAACTATTATATGTCCAATTCTCTATAAACGGAATGCCGAACGGCTTGCGTCTTCATTTCTATTGATTTCTATACAACTTTGACCCAGGTGACGCGGCGCGGTGACGTCACGCCGCCAAAATCCAGCAACAGGGTGTTTTAATGACACGTTTTAAAATGGACTTTTTAATATTTTTTTAAAAACTCTACGTTAAATATTATGTAATAAAACTTATATATTCAGAATCAGCGTATATTGGTCTATATGAACATATTTTTTTAAAGCCATAATATTTTTCACTGGAGTTCCTTATTGGCTAAGTACTTTCCAACCTTTCGCTTTACTTCTTCTCCTACTTGCTTACAAGCTTCCGTAGGCTCACCGTTACAAAATAAAGAAGAACACTAGAAATACCGTGTGAGGGCGATTGGTGTTCCAGCATCCAGATCATTCTTTGCTTAAATTTCGTATGCACAATTGTGTTTCACCAGTATATGAAATTATTAATTCATCTTCATTAATTCTAGACTTAAAATTTGTGATGTTCTATGTCTATCTCACCAGGAATACCTGTGTTGAGAGCAGGCGCTTTAAAACATGAGCATTTTATAATAAAAATAATAAAATATATTATAAAAATATAAATTTTAACACAGTATTACTTTTAAAGTGACAGTCAATAATCATCGTACCTTTGAAAAATTACAAACTTATAAGTTGGTTTTGACGATATCTTTGATGTTGGATCTGTTTTGTCTGATAATTTAGGACCTGGTGTCTGATTTATATTTAAGATGCCTTGTGTTTTGTCTAATGGCCAGTGGAAGTGCATTGTATAGTTTTGTTGCAAAGTATCTAAAATTTCTTTGGCCAAAAGTTGTTTTAGCCATAGGGATATATACGTAAGAGATTATGCCCTTTGGTTCTAGTATATCAAGCAGTTTGAACATTTTCAAAGATAGTTCTGTGTTAGTACGTTTTTAGTATAAAGTGTCCAAGACACAGATTCTCCTGAAGATTTCATTCGAACTGCTTGTGATCGGTAGTTCAAATGGGATGGCGATCTACGATGTCAGGCAAGTGTAAGAGAGACAGAGCCCGTGATAAAAACTCAGTGACGACATTTTTATTTTATTTTGTAATTTTAATACTTTTTTTTTTTTTTTACAGTTAATACCGCACAAGAGTCCCAACTGCTCCCGTCTGGAGCCAGTGAGACTATGGCATCCCCAATCAGGGTATGTTGTGAGGCTGAAGGTAATGGGGAGGGGAAGGAGATAGGGAAGAGAAAGGTGGGGAAGTACCTGGCTATTCAGATCTGGTCACTAAACACGGCTAAAGCCATTTCAAGCAACGTTTCAATTCTGAATGGTGGTCTTACACCAGGGCGATACTGATAGTATCTTCCACTCTGGAACGTGCCGCAAATATACTATTTATTATTTTAAATAAATAAATTGTGATATAACACAAATTAATCAAATAAAATTTATTTGCGCACGCCGGGTTCGAACATTAATTCTAACACTTTAAGAAAATATGTAAGATATAATTATTAAAAAAAATTGTCCCCTCACCAGGAGATTTATTTTATTTACTCTTATTCTGAGGCGAACTAGGTTTTGGATAGCGAATTTCCATCGATTTCTTTAGTTCAGCATTAACATTTGGGAAAGGTATTTTCAGTTACTTCAATGACGACTTTTTTTTTATATACTGGTCAGTTTTTTTTTCTGATAATTCTTCAAGCCAAAGTTAGCTCAACTTAGAACGTGTTGTTTTACAGAATTTGAACAATTCATCAAATTTCAAAGCTCATTTTCAAGTTCTGTGAAAGCCCTATTCAAGTTCTGTTACGATGCAAGTAAAAACACTGACCCAACGTGAAATAATAACAGAATTTTAACAGAAGTTTCACAAAACTTGATTTTTAGCTTTAATATTTTACTGTCTTCTTATTATAATATAACATTATGGTTTCTTGTTTTATTTAATTATTTCGCCAATTTCTTTACACAACGAGGAAATTTATAATAATTGGTTGTATTTTTGGTATAATGAGGAAATTTATAATAATTGGTTGTATTTTTGGTATAATGAGGAAATTTATAATAATTGGTTGTATTTTTGGTATAATGAGGAAATTTATAATAATTGGTTGTATTTTTGGTATAATGAGGAAATTTATAATAATTGGTTGTATTTTTGGTATAATGAGGAAATTTATAATAATAATTGGTTGTATTTTTGGTATAATGAGGAAATTTATAATAATTGGTTGTATTTTTGGTATAATGAGGAAATTTATAATAATTGGTTGTATTTTTGGTATAATGAGGAAATTTATAATAATTGGTTGTATTTTTGGTATAATGAGGAAATTTATAATAATTGGTTGTATTTTTGGTATAATGAGGAAATTTATAATAATTGGTTGTATTTTTGGTATAATGAGGAAATTTATAATAATTGGTTGTATTTTTGGTATAATGAGGAAATTTATAATAATTGGTTGTATTTTTGGTATAATGAGGAAATTTATAATAATTGGTTGTATTTTTGGTATAATGAGGAAATTTATAATAATTGGTTGTATTTTTGGTATAATGAGGAAATTTATAATAATTGGTTGTATTTTTGGTATAATGTAAAAAATATAAAATTAAACTGTAGATATCTTAATGGGAGGAGGGGGGGGGGGTTAAGGTTTTAAACTCATTTTTGAAATTTGAGTGTATGGATGTAAAAAACATGACGAGAGTATTGTGTCAAAATTTCAAGTAAATCGGAGCAAAACTAACGAAGATACAGCATTTCAAGCGACCGGCCCTCTTGCTCTTTTCAAGTATAAAAAAATTTATATCGATTTTCTCGCTAATAAATTTTTAAAGTTCGTGAACATCATAACTCAAAATTTACTTAACCGATCTTTTTGAAATTTCGTACACTATTTCTACATAAATATTAACAGGTAGTGACGAAGAGGTTTTTTTTACCATTTTTTTCCATTTTATAATAACAAATTCACCGAAAATTTTAGCTAAATATTTTTATTTAAAGATTTTTTCAATGTTTCTTCAGATGTCATACTATAACGTGTTTATAAAAGAAATAAGCCAACATTATTCATTTGTCAAAAAAAAAACATGAAAATATTCCTTTTTTTCGCCTTTAAAACCTTACCCCTCTCCCTTAAATAAATAAATAAACAAAACCTTTCAAATAAATCGGTAAAACTTACGTTCAAAATTCATACATTAATTTATCATACCCAATCCATCGTCTTCTGATAATACATTTCCACATACGAGTATATTATACGTTCATATTTTCGTTACGCCTAAGAACTAATATAATTAATTAGTTATAATCAGAGTTCACTAGTACGATACGATAATTAATAAACAATAACAGCATTCGCATCCAATATATTGTTGTTTGCCATTGTCCCGGGGCGAAATCACTAATTAATTAATTCATGATTCATCCCACAATGGATTTATCTTGTTGACCTCCTTATCTCATATAGAAGACTTGCCGTGTCTGATGTAGCTTTGGTCTGACAGAGTTCTGTATTAATTAATAATATATTATTTCATTGAAGTATTATTATACTTGTAATCTGACCACGTAAAAAAAACTAAAGACGCATACTAAAAAGTAGTGTGTAACAGTTTCTCCAAATTTCGCTGCCTAATTTTGTTATTTTTTACGAGCCAAGTATGGCCATATCGACAATTAAGAAGAATAGATTGTAAGTGCTTTCTCTGTTTCTAAAGGGTCTTTCATTAAGCGCTTCCTATCTTTAAATTTAAATAAAACAAAGTATGTGTGAGATATCATTGAAATTTTTATTCGTTTGAAAGGCTGAATTGAAAGTACGCAATTTTTTTTCTAAATATATTAGTTTGTGAGACCGTAAATAAATAGACAAACTGAAGTATTTTCGTCACAAAACAAGGACGCCGATCTTTTTTTTAATGATTTTATTTGAACTAAAATTTAAATTCTGAAAAGTATGTTTTCCCAAATAATTTATTGATTTATTTCACTGCATGATTATATGATTTGAAATGTATGTTGTATAATACAAAAATTTGTTTGAAAATTTAACAAATCTGCCAACAACCTACCCTAAAACCTTATTGTACTAAAAATAGACATATTATTTCAAAAATTAAAAGATAGCTGCTAGATAAAAGAACAGTCTTTTGAAATCAATTTATAATTTTTTGTGGAAAAGAGTCAATACTTCTAAAAATTGATTTAAAAGTAACATATTTCCGGTTTTATCTGGTTATTCCCTGTTAAGTTTAGGAATCTCTGCCATAGATATATAATTAATTTTATTAATGCGTTATCAGAACAAGATGACCAGTCACTGGCTAAGTATCATCAACGGGATTTTTATCATCAGCCCGACCAGCGAGGCCAGAATTGATACATTTGCTTTTAATAGAGCCATAAAAGTTTATTTTTGATCTTTATTGCAATGTCATTAACAACATTTCGACCTACCAACTACCAAGACTTCCAGCAATTGAAACGACCGCAGATAAGAGAATAGAGACACGTATTACGATGGATCAATGAACCTTTGTTGATCATTGTGGCTTGCGGTTGCGGGTTGACTTTTTGAGTTGAAATGTTAAAATATAAACAAAACTGATAATATTAGAACTTACAACAATGATGGATTTCAAAAACTAGAAATGCCGTTTAAATGTGTGGAAGAATAGTTTGTTTTTCTGATTAGTGTGCTACATACGTGCAATTTTTTCAAATATTTTCAAATTTTTTGAAAAAGATTTGCAAAGAAATCTTTTTCGTTTAGCTGCCTATTCCGAAACGGTTCCAACTGGCTACCATGTAATTATGACATAGGTGCGTAGTCGGGAAGCGCGCCAATAATTTTCAAGTTCTGTTATTATATCATCACTGTTTCACACAACTGTAATGACAACAGAACATGCACTGAATTTTAAAATCAACTTTGAGATTTAATTAATTTTTCAAATTCTGTAAAACAACTGGCCTAAATTCAATCGGCAGTCAAAATTATGATATATTTTTTTAAATTGCTAAATATTTTTTTCTTTAGTTAAAAATAAATAAATATATCTTTACAATTGAATTCTACCACGATTTGAAATATGTATACAATTGAAACTTGATCGGGCGTGTAAATTTTTTTTTTTTTTTTTTTTTAATTAATACTGCACTAGAGTCCCAACTGCTCCCGTCTGGAGCCAGTGAGACTATCCCATCCCCAATTGGGGTATGTTGTGAGGCTGAAGGTAGTGGGGAGGGGACAGAGCTGGGGAATAGGAAGGTGGGAAGTACCTGGATATTCAGATCTGGTCACCAAACACGGCTAAAGCCATTTCAAACAACGGAATCGAAGGAGATGAAGTTCTAAGAAGGAAAAAGGTATGAAGGGTGAGTAAGAATCTAGGGGTCCGTGTGATCAGGAGTGACAGATCGAGAGGGACTCTTCAAACCGGCCGCGCGGCCTCTCCCGATTCGGCAACCCTACTAAGTAACCGAACGTAGGTTTGGCTTTGCCACAGGTCAACCATTTGGTTGACCTGTGGCAAAGGTGTTATTTATTCAATAAATGGTTCCGATTTGAGCAATTAAACATAATATCTCTTGATCACACACAGTAACACGTTGATAAAATATCCAAAACCTTCTAGAAAACTAAATCACCTCAATTCAACACGAAACGAATTATCTATTCCCATTTGAATAAATCCAAGTAGAATACGTGTATGCATTACAATAAGTCTCTCAGCAGCATCTTTGGTGTTCTCTCACGGACCACCTAATCTAGTTCTCAGTCTCCGGGGTCAATCTCGTCTCTGTGGGTCTTATAAAATAGATTCGGGTCCATTCTCCTCTGACAGGCGAAACGTTAAGTAAGAGCTCTCATTCAAGAAACCCACACGGAATCGTATTAACTATCTGCTATCTGAAATATCTTAAATAAGTCAGTCATTACTCTATGCTTTTACTGAGAAAAATATTTAGATTTACAGTAGATTTCGATTTATCGGGAGAGTTTCTTAAAAATATCCCCATTTTAGACAAAATTTACAAGTGTGATATCACTATTTTCATTTTTTAATCTTTACGACGAATCTGTTTATATTGTCAATACTAAAAAATACGCGTTGGATAAATTGAAGCTTTTCCCGTCGTTTCGCTTGAGTACAACTAAAATAAAATTATTAAGTACTTTATAAAAAAAGTAAGCGTAAACTTCTAAATAACGTATGTTTTGTTAGAAATTTATTGACGCGTACAAGAAACACATTTTTAAAAATACTGTTTTATGGGTAAGATTATCTGTGATAGTTTCTCTTGGTTAAATTTTTTCTTGAATGTAAAACTATTCACAAAATAAATTACAAACACTTTAGTGCTGAAATCAATAGTTTCTAGACTCCGTTTGCCAAGCGATTTTATGCCTATTTCCTATATTCGTGGCGATAATAACACTAATAAGAATTTACATATTTTTGACTTGTGGCTTTCTCAATTGTTCTTTGTATTCTGTTGGCCTCTCTTATCGGATATTGGCTATTATCAGGGCAATTTTCGTCTTTCAGGCTGCAGTCTAACAAACGGCGACTAAGAATAATTTTTTGTGTTGGTAAAGTTGAATTATATTTTTTTTTTAACGAAGTTTTCCCTTATGAATACTTTTCGTGAAATTCTCTATGCTTTTTTGTTTGATAGCGAAGATTCAGGCAAAATGAATTCCGATTTCTTATTTCAATAATTTAATAAAACTGTTCTGTAAACAATGTTAGTCCATCCCGAATTTTTAAAGAGGTCTGTTTAGTTTTATTTTCACCGTTATTATCTGCTGTTTTTTTTATTTTCCCGTGACACCAAGTGGGCCGTGGATTGTGAATCACTGAAGTAAATAACTAACTAACCACCAAGCCGTTTTCCCGTAGGGGTAGGCAGAGAGGATGTACTGCTAAACAACTCGGTCTTGGCAATAACTCCTTGCTTCATTCACATACACACATCGTCTCTTACATACCCTTCTATTATTTTGACTCCCGACATGGCGCGGCTCGAGTATTTGGTTCAGTTGATCGTGCCACGACTTCCTCGGGCCTCTCCGACTTCTACCATTGACATGTGCGTCGTATATTCGCTTTGCCTCCTTTGACTTCATCATTTCGCCACACATAAGCCGCATCCTTCTATTGTAAAATTCGAAAATCCTACTAAAAAGGAAAGATACTCTGAAAAACAATATACGAATTTACCAAGACCAATCTTTTCTACAACGGAAACATTTAAACGATTTAAGAGAAGAACTAGAAAAAAGGAAGTCTACTGGCGAAACGGACATCACAATTAAATACCTAAATAACAATCCCACAATCGTTAAAACGCACCCAAAAAACTAAACAGTAAAATTTCTATATATTATCAAAATGTACGAGGACTACGAACAAAATTACAGGACCTGAAATCAAACTTACCTACTTTGAACCACGACTCTTACGCTTTCACTGAGACATGGCTGAACAAAAACATTGACACTTCAGAATTAGGTTTCTTTAATCATACAGTTTACAGAAAAGATAGAACCGAAATCAATAAAATTAGAGGAGGAGGTGTGTTGGTATCCATAAGTAATAAACTTAGCTCAAGAAAACTCAAGTGCATATATACACAACTAGAACAACTATTCATCATGGTCTCCACCAAAAAAGAAAAAATTATTATCGGCTGTATCTACATTCCTCCATCTTCCGACGCCCAGATATATAAAGACCACTACCTTGAAATCGAAACAATCCGAAGAAAATTTCCTGGCTCAACCATGATATTGACAGGTGACTATAATCTGCCAAATGTCACATGGGACATAGACAACAGTAAAACTTCTTGCACGGACAACATCAACCACGGTTCTCATGAGATTATCGAGATGTCAAATTTTCTAAATCTACGGCAGTTAAACTATGTATTCAATATTAATTCTCGCCTTCTTGACTTAGTATTTTCCAATTCCTTATTTGTTCAAGTATCCGCATCTACCGAATCTATCCTCCCAATCAACAAATACCACCCTCCTCTAACTATTGAATGCAACAGTTCTATAACAAGAAAAAATCCATCTGCATCAACAAAATTGAATTTCTTCAAAGCTGATTATAACCAAATCACAAATCTTTTATCTTCAACTGACTGGAACTTTTTAGACTTTGAAGAAAACATCAATGTAATGGTTGATAAATTTTACTTAATTCTTAATAATTCTATTGATTTGTTTGTACCCATTTCAAAAATTAATGTTCATAGCTACCCTAAATGGTTCAGTAACGATCTCATTAAAATAATTAGAGACAAAAAAATTGCTCATAAAATTTATAAATCATCACGTGATCCCAAAGATTACGCAAAATTTTGTGAACTCAGAAAGACCGCCAAAAATATGTCCATGTTATGTTATAAAAAGTGCATTGACAACTGTGAACAATTGGCTCTTGCCAACCCTCAGAACATTTATAAATTTTCAAAAATGCTTAATAACAACGACTCCGGTATTCCCTCTAACATGTATTAAGATAACAAAATGGCCGATAATCCCCAAGAAGTTGTTAATCTGTTTGCCGAATTCTTCAGCAAAGTCTATGAATCAACAAACAACTCCCCATTGATCAATGCCACAACATCCAATTATAACCAGATCGACTTCAATCAGTGCAAATTTGAAGAAAGCGACATTAGAACCAAATTAAAATCTCTCGTCCTAAATAAATCGGCTGGCCCTGATAACATTCCTCCAATCTTTTTATCGAAATGCTTATCAGTTTTAACTTATCCTCTTACTAAAATCTTTAACTTGTCTATAAAAACTGGCACCTTTCCGGAAAAGTGGAAAACAAGCTTTGTGTCTCCTTTTTTTAAGAAAGGTGATAAATCTGATGTATCTAACTATAGACCCATATGTATTCAGTCGACAATCCCTAAAATATTCGAATCTGCACTGCTCTCTAAACTTTCACCTGAGATTAATAAAGTTATATCACATCTACAACACGGTTTCATGGCAAACAGGTCTACTTTTACGAATCTCATGATCTATCAGGAAAAATTGTTTAATAGTATGCACGATCATCTTCAAACTGACGTAGTATACACCGACTTTAGTAAGGCTTTCGACAAAGTCTCACACAAAATTCTCATACATAAATTAAGATCCTTAGGAATAACGGGGAATATTTTGAAATGGTTTGAAAGTTATCTACACAAAAGAAAAATATCAGTCAAACTAAATTCACACTTTTCAAATCAGTTCGAAATATTCACCGGAGTTCCACAGGGGTCACATCTGGGCCCAGTGTTATTTTCCTTATTTATAAATGATATAACTACCATCTTTGAAGGAGTTATGATACTCTTATTTGCGGATGACCTTAAAATATATAAAACAATTACGAATCTTAACGACTGCTGTATATTACAATCAAATCTAGTAAGGTTACAAGAGTGGTGCGCCCTTAATGAACTGTTCCTCAATATTGAAAAATGCCAAACAATTACTTTTGCGCGAATCAAAAATCCCATTAATTTTCAATATAGCATCAACAACATTTTCCTGAAAAGAGTAGATCAAATCAAGGACCTCGGTATTATATTTGATAGTAAATTAACTTTTGTTCCTCACATTAATGTAATAACTAACAAGGCCATGAAAAGTCTGGGGTTCATCCTGAGGACGGTTAAAGAATTTAAATCACTAAATTCGTTTAAATTGCTGTACACTGGGCTGGTGAGATCAAATTTAGAATACAATTCAACCATCTGGGCTCCATTATATAAGACACACCAACTAAGAATTGAAAGAGTACAGCATAAGTTCTTAAGATTTATTAATTATAAACTCGGTATACCTGTCGAAGATCTAAATTATGTATATTTAATGGAATTACTTAATATAAGCGATTTAGCGTCAAGGCGCGTAGCGAGCGATTTATTTTGTCTTTTTAATATTTCAAATGGCAGACTGGACGCCCTTGATTTAATCAGTAAAATTAATTTGAGAATACCCACGCGCGATACTCGCTCTAATGCGATTTACCTTGTAACTAATTCTGCTAGTAATTATTTTGTTAACTCTCCTCTGCAAAGACTCCATATACTCGGTAACAAATATTCCTCTATAGACGTTTACCGTCATCAATCGATGTCAAAATTTAAACTCAGTGTATTAGAACAATTAAAATAAATCTTTTAATATCATGCACTATATAGCACCTTAATCGAAATATTATGGTAGCTATGTTTCGATAAACACGTAATAAATACTTTAAAAAAGTTTGCTAATTACAAACATAAGTATTGACAATCCTATCGTATTTCCCTCTTTAATTAAAATAACAATCTCACATTAATTTACTTACCATATATTCTATGTTACCTGCTTTGTGTCAACTATTATACTTGGTGTTATCTATATTTTGTATATCTTATGTTATCTTTATTTTGTTTCTTATATTTATATTATGTTTATATTATATTATGTTATTTCTTATATTTTTCCAAACACATGTACTGCACTATATGTAAAAGCCCTATGGGCGTTTAAATAAATAAAAATAAATAAAATTAAAATAAATAAATTGTAGGTACTTTGAATATTGAAAAGATTTTTTCAGTGGAAAATGCAGATGGTTTTTTCAGGACAACCTTAATTATCAATCTTTGTTCTATTTGGAGAGGATTTAAAATAACTTCCTCCCCAGCCTACAATACCGTATTGTAATATAAATTAAACAATTGCATAGTACACTCTTTTTAAAAAGTGAATTTTTGATTTAAGTAAAGAATAAATTTCAGACTAAAAAGTTTTAAACAACTGTTTTACGCATGTATAACATATCACTATAATTAAAAACAACTTTTCGGTATCTTAATTGTCACGGGTAAGCCGCTTTCTGGACGAATCCGAACTTGGTAAATCGAGATTCTACTGTTATCCAAAGAAAGTATTTCACTCTGTAATGTTTTTTACACCCGCGTCACTAAATACAGTACCACTATTAAGGGCCAGGGACGATTTTATTTACAACCATGTAAAAACATTAAAGATTGTGTGTCGAATAGGTTTTCTGACCTAAACCTGTACTTTTACAATTTGTATTCACGGAGACGACAGATTTATAATCAATGAGATCTGAAAGAAATGCTGGTCAGATGGAAGCATATTTACTTAGTTTTAGAAGAGGACTCTGCTGGATGCACGCGGCAGAGCCAACCAGCCAATAGCCCCTCGCCGAGCTAAAACTCATCGTGTGTGGAGACACTCAGATGGCTTGACATGGCTTGATATTCGGCAAGTTCAAAATCCAACCAGTCGAGCCAAAAAGCCGTGGCTCGGCTTGGTCCTATGTGGCAAATCCCCGAGCCAATGATTCTGTCATATGTGTGCAATCCCGGAGCCAAAATCTTCGACCCAGCATGAATTCAGACATCGAGTTGAACAGTACCTATGGTTCACGCAGGAAAGATTTTTCCGCTGTATGGTCTTTTCAAGAAGACGTAATTTTGCTTTTTTTTATGACAAATTCTCTCAAGACCTATGCCATCTTTGGGGATGCTGTGTGGAGGGTCTTTTTAGGGAAAGGAAGGAGAGGAAGTTCTGGGAAAGAAAAGGGTATGAGGGGTGGTTGTCAAAATGAGGGTCAACGCATGAATCAACGCTTGAATTTTGCTATTTTTTAATGACAAACTCCCTCAAGGCCTATTTCACATTTGGGGATGCTGTGTGGAGGGTCTTTTTAGAGAAAAGAAGGAGAGGAAGTTCTGGGAAGGAAAATGGTACGAGGGGTGGGTTTCAAAATGAGGGTCAACTTATGAATCCATCCCTCCTAATGCGTTGCAAGGTGATGGGTCGAGAGAGCCCGGCTAGAGAAGTCAAAAGGTCTCCCTCAACCAGTCTCTCCCGATCCGGCCTGCCACGATCCCTTTGGAACCGATGAATAGTCGGGAAACACGCCAACATTTCGCTTGCTCAAGATTGGTTTGTGCTATGTCCACAAAATCTCGTATTGAGATATAAAAGTTTTGAAGTTTAAAAAAATTAAATTTTTGTTTCCATTATTTCAAACTAATTGTTATAAATATTTTAAAAAAATACAAGGATTAATCTACCTTCAAAGTAAAATAACAACATATTTGGTTGAATTTTGAACGAACTAACACGTAATGCATTTACAGCTTACAAAAACCCAAAAATACCGGAGTAAAACCAATCCTCAGCATGTAATTTGTACACAGTTGACATTTTTCACCAGAGAACGGGTCGTTTTTACGACTCGTTCTTGAGTTTAACAGCTCGGCTGCGGAATGATTTACCGTCCTCTTTGTTTCCTCCCTCCTACGAGACCCAGGTTCACTACTTCCTTTCCACAGAAAGACCCTCCACACAGCATCCCCTAAGATAACAGTCCTTGAGAGTCCTTTCTGATGGTCTCCTGTGTGGAACTAACGTATTACAGCATTTTTATTATTTCCTACGTTTTCCGTGATATATTCTCAGTGCATCTCATTTACGTTGTTGCTTTGTCGCTTTGCTTTGATCCAACCATAATTTCTCCCTCGAAAAGCAATCAGAATAAGTCACAACTTCTCAAATTCTGTTTAAATATTCACATTTTTGACAGAAGTAACGTAGTAGGACCGATGCCTGTTATAACTCACAACAGTAAATTACAACGCCGTTACAACAGTTATATACACGAGTATTATTTGTTGTAAAAGTTAGTTGGAGCGGTGTATGTTAATGAACGGTGGGCACAGAGCACAGAGCACAAAGCACAGAGCACAGAGCACAGAGCACAGAGATGAATAAATCATAGAGTAGAAGTATAAACGAGAACAGAGAGTAATGAAGAACAACCACAGACCAAACAATGCATAGATGGGTGTTGTTAATGTTGAGTAAAGTTGCAGCAAACACTTTGGGAACGGGTCGTTAAATTAATGGGCGGTTTGTTGGTCACATGTGCCGGGCGAGTGAGGAATTAGTCCAACTTTAGTTTTACGAACATACTCGTAACTAAAAATTTGTCGAATATAGTGCTATATTTACGTTACTAATTTCATGTAAAAATTTGTAAAATATTATGGTCTTTTGATGTAACTAAAATGCTCTATTTATGTACCTTATTTGATGTAAAAATTGTGAAAAATATCGTGCTCTAATTGTGTAACTAATTTGATGTAAAAATTGTGAAAAATGTCGTCCTCTAATTATGTAACTAATTTGATGTAAAAATTGTGAAAAATATCGTCCTCAAATTATGTAACTAATTTGATGTAAAAATTGTGAAAAATATCGTCCTCAAATTATGTAACTTTTTTTTTTTTTTTTTTATGTTAACTCCACACAGGAGGCCCTGAGGGAAATAATTTCCCTCAGGGCCTATGTCATCTTTGAAGATGCTGTGTGGAGGGTGCTGTTGAGGAGAGGAAGGAGTGAACATGGGTCTTGAAGAGACCCATATTGTAGGAGGGAGGAAACACAGAAGTCGGCAAATCGTTCCACAGCCGGGCTGTTGAACTCAAGAACGAGTCGTAGAAACGACCCGTTCTCATGTGACTAATGTCAACCGTGTACAAATGTTGAGCGCGTGTTTGGCGTGTTTCCCGACTATGCACCGGTGCCGAGGGGATCAGTGACGCTAGTTCCTCGGAGCATCTTCCATTGTAATACCGGTAGAACAAGGACAGCATTCCCACCTGGCGCCTGTGCTCTAAAGATTGCAATCCGTTAGTTAAATTAGGAGAATCTATCAAACGGACCGCCCGTTTCTGCACAGAGTCAAGGGTTTTTTTCAGGTATTTTGGGGCTCCAGACCAGAGGTGGCTGCCAAATTCAACCGTGGGGCGCACTTGCGATTTGTACAGGGCTAGCAGTTGTGTACTATTAAAGTATCTGCGTGCCCTGTACAGTATGCCCAGTTTCTGAGATGCTAACTTAACTCTGGCCTCGATGGAGCCCCCGTACCTGAGCTGGTCACTTAGAGTTACACCAAGCATATCAATGGAAGGCCTGTTCGGGAGAATGCTTCCGTTGAAGGAGACTAGATTATCATTTCGATCCCTTTTAGACGTGATCAGACATGATTGGGTCTTTGAAACATTAAATTCGACGAGGTTATTCTTACCCCAAGAGAAAACACTCTCGAGGTAACCGTCCATCCTTTGTTTCAAAGCCCTCCGAGCCATTGGGATTTGTGAGCCCTTTGGAGGCTTGTCAAACAAAAAGGTATCATGGACTGTACTGTCATCCGCGTAACAATGAATCGGTGCACATGTCAAGAGGTCATTGATGTGCAACAAAAACAAAGTCGGAGACAGAACCGATCCCTGTGGGACGCCAGCATTTATCGAATGCGAGGAAGAGGTGAAACTAATTTGATGTAAAAATTGTGAAAAATATCGTCCTCTAATTATGTAACTCTTTTTTTTACATGAGATCCACACGGGAGGAAAATAATTTCCCTCAGGGCCTATGTCATCTTTCGGGATGATGTGTGTAGGGTTTTTTAAGGAAAGGAAAGGGAAGAGAGTTCTGGGAAGGAAAAGGGTTTGAGGGAAGGGTAGGAATCTGGGGTTCAGTGTGTCCTGGTCATTCGCCTCCAAGACCTAAACAAACCTCACCCCATGAACCCGGGCGCCCCTGCTAAATCACCAAACATAGCGAACCACTTGGGGTGAGCTATGGCAGAGGTGTGGTTAAACTAATTTGATGTTAAAATTGTGAAAAATATCGTCCTTTAATTATGTAACTAATTTGATGTAAAAATGTGAAAATGTCGTGCTCTATTTTGTATAACTATTTTGATGTGAAAATTGTGAAAAATTTCGTCCTTTAATTATGTAACAATTTGATGTTAAAATTGTGAAAAATATCGTCCTTTAATTATGTAACAATTTGATATTAAAATTGTGAAAAATATCGTCCTTTAATTATTTAACTAATTTGATGAAAAATTGTGAAAAACATCGTCCTCTTATTATGTAACTAATTTGATGTGAAAATTGTTAAAAATATCGTCCTCTTATTTATATATGGAGTGCAATAAAATTAAAAATGATAATATTTAAGCAATAATTGTAAAAATGTTTGATAAAACACGACACGTTTAAAATAGAGCAAAGTCTCTCGGGGAATGTCTAAAATAGCATTCAAAGAAACACTGAATTTTTTCATACATAATAATCTACTGGTTAAAAATAACTGTAAAAAACGTGTTTATAATTATTTTTGGCGCATACTTTGCGATTTATTTCTTTCAAGGGAATTTCATTTATTGACGTTTCGGCGTAGGAAATGTTTAGATATTATTTTCAAGAATAACATGTATCTTTTTTAAACTTTAGGGCTTTTAAAATGTTTAAGGTAATATGTGCAGTAAATCGGTAGAAATGCGGAAGCCAGGCCTTAAATGAGTTTTCCTTTAAAGGAAACCTAGAACAATGCACATAAAAAAAATCGATTCAAGTTCACACGCTGTAGAAATGAAACCTTTGCCCACACAATCTCAACCAATAGGAGTCTTGAAAAGTTAGCGCATAATCAAAGCGGCCAATGCACGCAGCTTAGGTACTGTACGTAGGTAAGGTTTCATTCTATCTCGTTCTCTCGCAGGCTAAATCCTATAGATGTACGTGTTTGTCTCTTTTTAGTGTCGTTTCCGTTTCATCGAGTTTCAAATTACAACGGCGCTAAAGAAGTTTCACTTCATAAATTATGAGGTCATTTTTCTTCAATCTTTCCCTCAAATGGATGATTTTGCATTTTCCGTTCCTGATTACTCATTATATTACTAAGATATTGGAGATTTCTTTTTTTATTGCTAGGACAAATCCGTTTCATGTTTCCAAGCTGTAGAAAAGCCAAAATAATAGAAAAGAGTTAAAATAAGCAACAATCCATTCTATTCATAAATGACAACTGTTAAGACAAAAATATTTCGAAAATTCAGCAAAAGAATTCGCTAAAAAAACTTTACTGCTGAGAAGCTATACAGCAATGAATTAGAACTAAATTAATTAATCCTACCCGGTGTTGCAAGTGTTCAAAGCTCCAAGTGTTTCCAGTACTTGTAGATTTATATATGTAAATAAAGCCGACGTTTCGGTGCCACGGGACCATCCGTCTTCCAGATAAATTAACATCAGCGCCAGAATGCTCGGAACAATTAAGACAACTATTTTTAACGAACAACTAGACGAGATAATGCGGCGAGAAGACATCTTATTTGGTCCGGTAACGAGATGAAGGAGAAGTAATAAATTGATGCTGCGATTGGAACTTCTCTATTTTGTGGTGATTGAGTATAATGAATGAAGGTATCTTGGTTTTGTGATATTTCTTTGTTTACTTTTGGTAAAGTACCACAGATACTCGATGAGAACCCTAAAACCAGTAATACCAATAATTTGTTATCTATCTTTCATTTTTATTTGGACTTTATTTCGTTTTACGTTAACTCCACGCACAAGGTCCTCAGTTTCCAGAATTTATTTCTATCTTCGAAAATGATCTGTAGAAGATCTGTTTAGGGTAAAGGATGGAGTTTAAACAGTGTTGCAGGTTGTATGAGGGAGGAAACACAGAAGATTTATCATCAAATTCACAGCTCAGCTTTTGAGCACAAGAACGAGCTTTGTATGTGGTCATTAGGGGTTGTACGTGGTCATTAGTTGCTATGTGAATGGTTTTTTTAAGAAATGGAAGGAGGTTGACTGAATCTTAGAGAAACTCATGTTGTACGAGGGAGGAAATACAGAAACCGTCAAATAATTCAAAAGCGGACTCTGTTGAGCACAAAAACAAGTCGCAAAAACTCTCATGTGAAAAATGCAATCCTTGCACATACGTTGAACACGCGTTTGTCGAACCTCCAGTCCAGGCCACGCACAGGTACCGAAATAATCAATCATGCTTGTTATTTGGATCATCTTCCCATGAAATAACTGTTTAACAAGCACATGACTGTTTCGGTGATGGCTGATTTCAGTTAAGATAGATTTCTGCACTTGTTAATTTAACTGTTTCACAACACCAAAAAGATTTCTAAAATTAATTATTGTGTTTTTCTTTGTTTGAGGTATGTCAACAATATCGTCGTTTCTCTATCTGAAAGTTGAGAATTAGAAGCCAATATGTTGTAAGATGCGGGAGGTAGGTACCTAAATTAATTATATTACCGTGACGGCATAGAATAAGCAATAAACATACGTTCCTTATCACAATATTGCTGCAGCTCTTTCAAAAGATGAGATACACAATGTACGTAGGTCTGTTCCCTGCAAAGGAAAAAAAGTAATAATTTTCTTGCATCTCTCTCACACACCGCACCGCGACTTCTTCGTGGACCCCTACCAATACTACTAGCCGTGACGATAATTTTGAAAGTATGGAATATTGTGACAAGGATAATATTGAAGTGTGAGTGAATTCCAAAAATTCAAAAACGCCAAATGTCAATGCGCTGATGGTTTTGCTTTTGTTCACTTATAATGCTGCCGCTCTTTCTTACACACTCTTAATAACAGTCGAAAATGAGACAAACGGTGAACGTATGTTTGCACTCCCCCAAAGGAAACATACAATAATTTTCATACATCACCCTCACAGTAAAAATGCAAAAAAGTAGTACTTTGGGGCCATCCATAAATTACGTCACACCTTGAACGGGGGGGGAGTAGAGAAGTGTGACATTGTATGACAAGGGGTATGGGGGGGTCATCAGCTCTGTGACGTCACATGTAAAAATCTAAGTTATTAAAACGCAAAAAAAAATTAGATGTAAAATTGCAAAATATGTGACGTCACACTAGGGGGGAGGGGTCTCTCAGATGTGACACGATGTGTGACAGGGACGGGGGGGGGGGGGGGGGGGGGGGTCGAAAAATCATGAAATTTATGTGACACAATTTATGGATGGCCCCTTTGGAGGAAACAGTCACACATGTTTTATTTGTCTCACCATTGTTTAAATGTGTTATTTTTTTTTACATGAGCTCCACACAGGAGCATGACATCTTTGGGGGTGATGAGTGGAGGGTTTTTTTTAAGGAAAAGGAGGAGAGGCGAGTTCTGGGAAGGAAAAGGGTTTAAGGGGTGGGTAGGAATCTGGGGTTCAGTGTGTCCTGATCATCCGCTTTAAAGACCTAGACAAACCTCACCCCATGAACCCGGGCACCCATGCTAAATCACCAAACGTAGCGAACCACTTGGGGTGACCTATGGCAGAGGTGTTGGTTATCCAATAAAGGTTCCCGGGGCGGCGGTACCCATTCCCGCCTCCCAAATGTTAGAAAGAGCTGCAGCATTTTAGAGATAAGGAACGTATGTTTATGTACTCTTTTTGCCGTCACGGTACCGTTACCGTGAATCGTCACGGTAAATATAATAGTGTCCATTATTATTCAAATTGTCATTTCGTTCATCAAATTATTACCGTCAATGTTTCGCTAACGTTATGATATTTCTTGATCAAATCAATTTTTTTTATCACCATCAATATAATTTTGATGTGAGACCACCCGTCGATTTTTAATATTTAATATTTAATCTCAACACTTACCTACATTATATTCGTTGCTTAAATTACGTCTAACGGCCATAAATATTCATTTCCCAAAGTTGTGATTTGACAGGCTAACTTTTATTACGTTAAAAACTGCTTTCCAAACTATCCCATTGCCACATCTCGCATTATATAGAAGCTATGACCAATTTATGTTATGCTACACCAGTTTAATGGGACCTAATTCAGGCTGACGTGTTTATGGGCGAATAGTTTACTGCAGGTTGTTAAATTATTTATTTTCGATGGGAAAATTATTGTTAATGAAGAGGTCTGGACAGCCGGGGACCTCTCTGCGCGGGAGTGTGACGGTTAGATGACTTCTAGCATGACAAAATAATAGTAGGAATACTTGACTTTGGGAAAGTGGACGGTTATGAAAGAATTTTCTATTATATCGGTGAAATATTTCGTAGGCGAAATGTCTTCGAACCAGTACTGCTGTATATTAAGATTCTTTTTGTACCTTTCTCCCAAATGAATTGGTTACTTAGCAGGGGTGCCTGGGTTCATGATTGGGTGGGTCGGATCGAGAGAGACTGCTTGATGGAGGCTTTTTGACTTTATCAGCCCATCGCCTTGCACCGCAGTTCCGCTACTTCTGGACTCATTGATCCCCAGATTCCTGCCCACCCCTCATACCTTTTTCCTTTCCAGAACTTTCTCTCTTTCCTTTCCTTAAAAAGTCCTCCACACAGCATCCTCTAAGATGACATAGGCCATTAATGAAATTATTTTCATCATGGCCTCCTGTGTGGAGCTAATGTTAAAAAAACGAATGTGCTTTAGACCACACGACTGAAGTAAAATTCTTTATGCTTCGTTCGCCTCGCCCGATCACACTTTTCGTAACGCTCTCGTCACGCATTCACCAGCTTACTCCCCAAGTCAAGCGTGCGTAAAGAAGTTTTACCTCAAAAACTTCCGTAGCCACTTGGATTATGGCGTCCCAATGGGAAAGATGCTAAAAAAAGCTCGAATGAAACCTTGCTATTACAATCTAGTTACTTAATATAACTGAAGCGAAAATAAAACTATTTTCTAACGCATACACTCAACTCTCCACACACATTCTTTGCTTAATTCAATTTCATACAGCGTCTAACTATTGTCTAATTCGTTACTCTTCTGTTTCACCCGACTCTGACATCACCCAATTCCAGCATTTAATTAGCTGTCTTTCTCGGGTAGAATGTATGTACGTGCGGCTCGCAAAAACTCAGAAACGAGTCCTGGTACGATCAAGGGAGTCCTGGTACATGGTGTGGTAGATCTCTATCCCCCCTTCAGGATGACGGTTCCCATTTTTACCTAATGGGCGTGTTTTTGAAGATAAAAAGATTGGAAGTTTCGTCCTCTTGACATTTCTAGAACAGTCTTCCGGAAAATTCTAGAAGGTTCCATAAGAACTCTAGAAAGTTCTGGAAGGAGTGGCGGAGTATATCGTGGAATGCTCGGGAATAGGGAATCGGCAACGTCATGTGGAACATTCCAGAACACTCTCGAATGTTGTCCTGAGCGAAGCCGGGTAACCCAGCTAGTATTATAATAATATGTACAACGCTGTTTTTGTGAAAAAAATCGCCTCGAGAGAGCTGCACAAATATTATGAATTCCTAGACTCTATCTAATTATGTACAAACAGATGAAGAAAATATACTTACCTGGCAGATTACTTCAGATGAACTATCATGGTTGGAGAAGATACGGTTTTTGCACACAGAGGACACTGTACATTCCCTCGGTGGTCTCTGGATATTCTACCGTCAGTTGTAAATTGAGCTCGAATGCTTGACTTCCTTCTTTTTCCAATCCAAGGGAATGCGCTCAGAGATTTTGAGTTTTGAAAGGTTATACGTTTCTAATAAAAACACTTACGTTTTAGTACTGTAATAATTCAGATGAATTGCAATTTTAGTGAGTTGCAAGTTGCAAGTTGCAAGCTCTTGTGCTCTAGAATGTGGAATGAAGCAATAATTTATAACGAAAGATCACAATAATACGAGAGAGTTTACATAAAGAGCATAGACAAATGATAAAATAGACAAAAGACGAAAGGTGACACAGACGTTAAATTTAAAGTAATAGAGTCTATAGATGGAAGTTAGAAAAAATGAAATAAATATGAAATGATTCGTCAGAATTGATGTTAAATATTAAACATAGGACAATACAACACTCAACAGACACTATATTAAAAAAACTTTGCACATTGTATGATTTTACTGTTGCTATTTTATCCTTCTTTAATACTGATTTTGCATTCGAAGATGAGTTGCAATAGTAGATTTGGTATATATTTTAAAGGACTGGCGAAATTAGAAATCCAGGACTGGGGAACTTTTGAAATAACGACTGCGCAGCTTTTTCACACAAACATAAATTTGGATTTAAAGCCGAAATATCCTGGAAAATACAACTGGAAATATGTAATAATTGTTTATATATAAGATATTTTAAAAGAAAAATTACTTAGAACCACAAACTTCGCTTTCTGTCAATCAATTATAGAAGGCATTATAGGATGGCGCGGTACATATTAAAATCAAACACAAACAATTTACGTATCACAAAAACTAATATTAAAAACAATTTTAATAAAAACCCTATTCATATTCATCAGAACTTTTATTCAGACAATTTAAGGTCAGAAAATTAGATGCATTATACTTCTACCATGCAACATTACAAATTTATAAAGATGATATTCAAAATAAACTAGCACCCTTTAAAAATAACAGAAATCTTAGACAAACGTCAATACTTCCAACTCTAAAATGTAAAAAAAAAAACAATAGGACAGCAAAATCATAAATATCTCGGTGTCAAATTTTTTAATTCTTTACCAGAAAGAATTAGAAACATGAACACTAACATAAAAGAATTTAAAACACACCTTAAAAATTATAGTGAAAATATGAAATGAGTTATACAAATTAAACTATTATGATAACACCCCCCCCCCCCCATACACACAAGCCCTGCTTATTTATGGGGGGTACATCACATATATATATTATGTAACTAATTATTGTATAGAATCTATTTGAAATACATGTATCTATTTATTTCATAATTAAAAAAAATAAGAAAAAAAAATTATTTTAAATTTTAATATAATTTAATTAGTAATTATTTTTAAAATGATGTAATTTTTTAAATCAAAATGTACAACAAATACCTAGTTCTGATATGCGTTAATTAATTTTTTGGTGTTGTAAATTATAAAATATAGGCCATTAAAATTTTTATTTTTATGATTTAGAGCAACCTTGGCAATTATTTGTGAGTTAATGATAATTATTAAAAAAAATATTTTTGCTCTATTTTTTACTATATAAATTTATAGAATATAAAATAATTTTGTTGGTCGTAAATTTAATTTAGAAATGTCCGATTTTCTTTCGAACACAAATTAGTCATACATAAATTAAAATTTCTACCCAGATAATCGTTCCTTTTATGTTTAATTTAGAAGACTATATTTTTTTGATAATCATAATTAACTAGAACTTATAAACCCGCTCCTCAGGTTTTTACTGCTAGACTCTGCGGGCGGATTTTTGGTTCGGCTTCGCCCAGTTAGTGTTGGTGACTATTTTATAAATCCGATAGGAACTGGTTCCGAAAATAGCCCGTTCCTCGGATCCACTGTCATCCAGTGATAGCTAGTCACCGGGACAAAGTAACCGGGACAGGCAATGATATGTAATATATAGCCGCTTGATACTATTATTCACAACTAAGTAATACCGTCAATCTTTCCATATCCGAAGAGATATTCAAATTCACAAATTCGTAATACTTATACCTGCCAAGGGCACGTCCCCATGCGACCTGCTAACGGAAATGGCGATATCTTTTGATGAATTCTTGAATTTGAAACCGAATTACAATGGAATTTTTGTATTAAATTTCACGTACACAGAGATACGTCAGACATGTGCCGAAGCCGGGTTTTAAAATTCAACTGCGCGGACGCAAGTCTATTAATTAATAAATACTGTTCGTAAATTTCAAACCGATATGTAAGAGTCTATAAGTTAATTACGTATTTTCCTGGGGCACACAACCTCCACAATCGCAAGGCCGGACAGTAAAGGCCATAAAAAAATTAAAACGTTTAATAAAAAAGTTTTAAACTCCTGCCCATAAAATGTAACATCGGCTCCGAACTTGATCGTCCCCATAAATAACAGTTTTACAATGAATAAAAGTGGAATGAAAAAGCCAAACACACGCTTTTATTACGTTTCGAAGACGCCAGTAAATCCACTCCGCCAGAGGTCTCTATTAGGCGGACCTTCGCAGCAGGGGGCTACTAAAAGTACCTGCATTCATTTTTTTAAATATTTTGTTGTTGCATTCTTTGAGTATTGGAACAGTTCGATAAATCGATAATATTATTTGTATGGCTTATTCAAAGGTGTGGCCCTGCCGCTGAGAGTTGCGTTGTGGTATATCTTTATGTTACATGCTTTTCAAACGGAACTTTGAAGATATTGTTGAAATTGCACTTGTAAAACTATCCTAAATGTCACAATGTCGGTTAGAATTGTGTTATTTATTTTATTTATTTATTTTATTTTAGGGAAATCAACAGTTTACAACTTGACTAATTTATGCATGTTTAATTTACCTATCTGAAAAACCAATTATAGATTTCCTCATTATACTACTACATTATGTATCTTTAAAATAAAAAGTAATCTTACAATAGCTAAGAGAAATTACATTATTACAACAAGAGGCAGTACATAATATAAGTCGTTCCATAATATATCTTACAGTTTTGTACTCATTTAATATATTTTTAATAGATTTTTTATATTTATTTTCATCACAATTGAAGATATCTATCTCAGAGAGAATATTATACGTTGAACACAGTCCTATAAGGCAAGCATTTTTATTTGAATTTGTATTGCAGTGTTTTTCTTTAAAAATATTACATGAACGTGTAAAACGTGTTATACTAAAGAACTACTATTTTCTATGATCGGCCTGTTAGTGAGCAGTTCCAATTGCCTTTATTTCAAATATTGATAAATAAAACATTACTTCTGTTTTTGAAGTGAAAACTTCTTTAGCACGGTTGTGATATGAAACTTGATGAAAAATAGCGATTCTAACAAGAGACAATTCATGCACCTTTAGGATTTAGCCTGCGAGAGAATGAGATAGTAAAATCGGTCTCCTCTTTGTGCGCTGCTTCGTAGCCTATCGGTCTCCTCATTGTGCGGTGATTCGTAGTCCCCACTCTTGTCTACTTTAGATTTCTGAATGTTTCATTTCTATCGCGTGTGATTGCACGCTTTTAATTTTTTTATTTGAAACTTTTTTAGCACCGTTGTGATTTGAAATTTGGTGAAACGGAAACGACACCAAAAAGAGACTAACACATATATCTATAGGATTTAGTCTGCGAGAGAATGAGATCCGCTGCGCTGGCCGCATTGGCTGCTTTGATTATGAGCTCACTTTTTAAGGCTCATATTGGTTGAGATTGTGTGGGTGAAGTTTCACTTCTACCGAATGTGAACGATTTTTTTTTGTATGTGACTACCGCACAAGAGTCACATCTACTCCCGTTTGGAGCCAGTGAGACCATGGCATCCCCAACTAGGGTATATTGTGAGACTGAAGGTAGTGAGGAGGGGAAGGAGATGGAGAAGAGGGCAATGAGGAAGTACCTGGCTATTCATATCTGTTGACTAAACACGGCTAAAGCCATTTCAAGCAAGTTTTAATACTGCATACATACTATACCTACATATTATTTTAAATGATTAAATTTTAAAATCAATTAAATAAAATTACTTGCGCACTCCGTGGTTCAAATCTGCGACCTTCGTATTGCTAGTTGAGAGTCTTAACCCTCGACCACGGTGACCTCAAAAATATTTATATGTATAAAACCGTCTCTCTAGTCAAACTTTTAGGTAAACGAAATAAGAAAAAAATGCTTCTCTGGACAATTTACTATTTGTCGTTTAGGACAGTCAGTTTTGCATTAGATATTTGACAATGTTTGTGTTGAAACATGAAACAATGTTTGCATATGAATGTAATAAACAGTGTGTGCCATGACAGAGTTGTGTGACGGCACCTCTCTCTGTCTACCTCTACAGCGAAACGTCGTGATGTTTAGATTGAGTTTATTACTTTTACCAACCCACATTAATTTCTCTGCTGGCTTCTGTATTCTCTCTAGTATCTGTTATTCCAACTTTCCAATGAATCAATAAAATACATCGTAAAACCTTTAATTACATCTCATTGATTCCAATTATTTCATTCATTACCCATTAATTGTTCATTAATTACCCGACACCTTATAAATACGCCATTAAATTAACGTCTCGGACCCATTAAATTAACGTCTAAAAAACCCACTTTTAATGGTCGTTTACGTAGAGTTAATACCATCCTACTTTAATATACACATCCGAGCTATCTGGACATCTGGAACTGTTAACTTTAGTAATGCGAGTATTATTAAAACTGGGGGTGTTAAATTACCTAATGGTTTACAGTACCTACATTTCTTAATGAAAACATTCCAACTATTTTAATTAAAAAAAACACACCTCGGGCCTATTTTGTCGGAAGGCCAAAATGTATCCACTTTACAATAAAAAAATTTCAAAATTGATAATAAACTTAGTTTTTATCGCTTTTATTGTTTACAAAAACCAACATGTTTCGTGAGCTAAGCTCATTTCTTCAGGATTTACTAACTAATTATAAATAATAGATAAAACAATGGTCATAGACATAGACAACATAAAATTATAAATAATAGACATAGTCAGCAGAAAGGTAAGAATGGGTAGAGGAAAGAGGGGCAATAGGGAACAATTTACAAAGTAACAGGTTTAATATTGGGTCATTTATTATATTACATTCTTTTGCAACACATACACAACCAACTATCAATCACACTCACTTACCAATAGGATGCATGATTTAGGCAACAAGTTTGGTGATATTGTAGATATATTCGCTGATTCCCTTTATAATCTAAAATGCATTTTAAACCAACACTTTGTGGAATCCTACAAATTATTGTAACGTGGGTGTAATATATTTAACGATTTGATGTGTTATTGTAATGTTTTATATTGTATTTTATTCTATGTTATTGTCAAATGTTATATTGTTTCAAATATTTCACGGTTTTACGCTATAATCTTCAAAAACTACCTTTATATTTTTTGAATGTTTTCATTTTTATAACTTTTGATTTAAATTCTATTTATGTATAATCCTCGATATCTTAAATATTATTGTATAATCTACGTAAAAGCCCATATGGGCGTATAACAACAATAAATAAATAAATAAATAAATAAATAAATAAATAAATAAATAAATAAATAAATAAATAAATTTAAAAACAATTTTTGGTTATTAATAATATTCAAATTCGCATTCACGTTCTTTCTGATCTCTAATATTTCGAATTTATCCTACTGAATTCCATTTAAATTAGAATGTGGTAAAAAGTAAGAATATTATTAATTTTGAATTAAAATGGTGCCATAAAATAAGTTGGCTGTGTAAATAAGAAAATTTAAAAAATATTGCTGATAAAAAAAAATAATTAAAAAACACACATATTTTATTAGGCATATGTATTACAAATGTAATCATCAACTCACGTTTTGTATTTTCATATAAAAATAATTAATTCGAAAATTACCAAAGTTTCATAATTTTTTTTCTTCAAATTGCGGTCGGAGACTTTGGTTTCATAAAGGTGTGCATTTTAATTATTTTTTGGTTAACTTTTAGATTTGAATATAAAGCATGGTGTTTTCTCTTCCTATCGTCGTTTAGATTGTATATCTAATCCTGATAGTAAGGGAGACACAACGATTTCTACGAGATCTATATGAGTTGTTCCGAAAATCGAACAAATTAGACTGAGGAGTCAAATAATTTAATTTCCTGAAGACCGAATGTTGTAGAAATGTTGATGAATAGAAGGTCGACTATCATCAGGGCAACTTTCATCCTGCAAGCTGCTCCATAAGTTCTGCGGAACTGCAATCGTACCTACATATTTTTTATGTGAATACCGCACAAAGGTCCCGACTGCTCCCAAGCATCTGGATCCAGTGAGACCATGTCATTCCCAATTGAGGTATGTTGTGAGGCTGAAGGTAGAGGGGAAGGAAAGGAGATTGGGAAGAGGAAGGTGGCTATTCAGATCTGGTCACAAAACACGCCTAAAGCCATTCGAAGCAACGTTTCAATTCTGAATCGAAGCAAATATACCTTATAGATTTTTCACGAAATTTCGCTAAAAACAGGTTCGGATTTTTATTTTATTTTATTTTTTTTATTTCTTACCCTTTTAGAGTGAGCCAAATTAAGATATCCTCAAAATTAATTGAGTCAGTATAATTAACCACCAAAAAAACAAAATACCCTTTATTTTTATATCCTTTAAATTTGAAAGCACTCCGCGAATAACGACCTATAAAATGACACCTTTTAATTGAATCGCCCACAGCCGTAAAGAAATTCAACAAATAAAAACACTTGAATTATATCTCGTAATTAAAACGTCTCTGAATACGCCCACACGTTACATTCCAACGTCGCTCCGGGTACAGAAAGGCTCGGCAGGTCGATCGGGATGTGCCCAATTGAGATGTTCAAAGTTCAAATTTGGTGGATCAATGACAGAATGTAATTTATACGGGGGTGTTCGGATTAAGAAATTCTTTTATTTTTTTAAATAAATTAACTTCTCGAAAGCGGAGAGTCTTCGAATTCTTTTTAGAATTGTTTTGAATTATATATTTTAGAAGTGTGTAAAGAACACATCACAAAAATATAAGTAATTTAAACACTAAAAATTAATTAGAACATTTAGTGGTCGAATAGTCACGTGCGTCGGGCTCTCCCCCAGGCAAATAGTGTATTTGATATTTATTTTTTATGATGTGTATATGATTTCGTCTAACGGCTTGTTAATTAAAATTCCGTAATAAATAAATCATTATTATTAAATACATATTGCGATAGAAGATCACATTTTAGAAAGGATTGCATTTCGTTGCAGCGAACGCTACCACATCGAACGATTTGTCAAGTATACGACATCGTAAATCTAAATACGAACAAAATAATGAAATTTAATTGGCATGTATTGTATTTCAAAATGTGATTATTATATTATACAAGTCCGGAAATTCACGGTATGAATTTCCGGACATTTTATGCGTTGAAACTGGTGAATCTGCGTCATTGATAGAGAATTTAAAAAAAATCTTTTTTCGTTCAGAGCATTTCGATTTTTTTTTTCTTTTTTTTTTGACAACTAATGCGTTATAATTTTTTTGGAGTCGAATCTACGCTTTGACACATTTGAATAGACATTAAACACCGATGCCAACTTCGGACTCTATTTACTCGAAAACGAAAGCTCAAATAAAAATAACGCTCATTTCGATTTATTACTCGAATGTTAAGTAGATTTACCAGTTTACCGCTTGTATTACGAGTTTCCGAACACCGTGTATGACTGGTTGATTCCTAAATACATATAATGAAATAAATAAATAGAGCTCCAACGAACGTTATAAAGGACACACTTGACTTACTTTAACCAGTGATTCCTGATTTGGAGTCAAAAATGAATGTGATATTTTGGTCTTGGTGATTTTTTTTTCCATTTTTTTTTTTAAAGCAAAAAAAAATTGTTTCACATTTTATCACTGGTCAATCGGCCGAGTAACCGCACATCCCCTAATTTCAACTCCATCTGTCCAATTCATACCGATTTTTTAAGGCCCGGCTTCCCGCATTTCTACCAATTTATTACAAAATTTCCATAAATACTTTAAGTTTAAAAGCTCTTAAAAATATATACGTTATTCTTAAAGATATGTATACATTCCCCATGCCGAAACGGCAGGTATATGAAATTCCCTCGGTAGAAAAAAATCGTACAGTATGCTCCGAAAATTATTATAAACACGCTTTTTCAGCTATTTTCATGTTATAGGTATGAAAAAATTCAGTGTTCCTTTAAATGCTATTTTAGACAATCCCCACGAGATTTTTGCTTTTTTTAAACGAGTCGTGTTTTATTAAATATTTTCGAAATTACATTACAACCGAAAAACATTAAAAAAATCACCGGAGACCAAAATTTCTCAATTTTCGATACTCTTTTAAAGTTAATTTTTGTGTGCTGTTTTTGTATACTTAAGTTAAGTTTTTTTAGTGAACTCAACATTTTACCCGCAGGGCGTAAAATATTTAAATTGAATTTATTCTGAACACCCTCAATACAATAAAACAATAAATGTATCTTATTCCCCATATTGATTTCAAATCAACACCGTATATTTATCGGCCTTTGTTTCACATGTAATTACTTTTTATGCGTTGTAACTTTATACACTTATTTATTTAAGATAACAGATCCGACTTCTTGACATAATATTTTATTATATTTTCAGAAAGCTGTACATGGATAAGATCAGCCTTTCATCAGAATTGCTCCTTTTAGCAAGTTTTAAAAGAAAAAAATGTTTTTTTCGTGTAAAGTTTTTTTATGAATTCGAAATTTAACCCGATTTTGAGGCAAAATCGCAAAATATATGTTCATCGATAACTGACATTGCCCTTTTAGAAGGAAGCCACAGAATTATTGAAGAATTGAAAGTGATACATATTATTTGTCGATGATTTACCACAGTATTCTGATGGTCTGATGAGGTAGTCGATGGGGTTTTAAGGTAATTTCATAAAAATTCTCCAGTCCTAAAGAGTCCTTAATCTTCAGTCTTTCAAAATAAATATCAAATTTACTTTTGGGGCTAATATTCTCTTAAATGTAACGTCAACAGCGATAGCAAATGTAAAATGATGCAATGTTCAATGTACGGTGTTTTAAATATAGTTTTCAAGTCGTATCTTCTCCAAGCGCAAACCGTTTTAAAAAAGTGTGTTTATCGGAAGTGACCTGCTATATTTTCCGTATGTGTTTATAAATAATAAAATTAGTTAAGAGCCTGAGAACTAATAATTAATTGTACAGCACCCTTGTGGTGATTTTTCACAAAAAACGGCCCTTTACAAATTTCCAATTATTATTATGTACTGCAAAAAATTTATAAAGAATGGTAAATAGAATGGTAAGTAGTTCTGGTGAAATACCACCATTCAGAATCGAAAACTTGCTTGAAATGACTTTAGCCGTTTTTGGTGACCAGAACATCTCTCTTCCTCATCTTTTCCCTTTACTCACCCAATTCTGTTTCACAATAAACTGTAATTATTAGGCGTGCCATAATCCCAGTGGTTTCAGATAAATGAGTGCATTTGTTTTTTTTTTTTTCAATTGGTATTCCATTAAAATATACAGTTATTTTGTTGTGTTAATTACACCATTATCAGTTATTGGCGCTCCCTTTTCAAATTGCTTCATTCCACTTTAAGGGGGTATTCTAGTCTAGAAAAAAAAAAATTCTTCATATTTCCAAAGTTTAAACATTCAAAAATATCTCCATAAAAGGATTTTTTGAAATTCGCATTATTTTAAAACTTATAACCATTTTAATATCGCGGTTTAGACGGAATCTAACCAAAATCTAAATAGAACAAAATTTTAAACCCATTTTTCTCCAAACCACTTTTTTCGGGACGGTTGACATGGTATCTCAAGTTATATTAAACCAATTTACTCGAAATTTGGTGTGAGTCTTCTCTATATATTCCTCAATGGCGGGAACTAGAATTATAACAAAATTTCAATTTTTACTATGTTAAGAAAATTTGGAAAGTCAAAAAAACTGGTCCAAAAACGTCTTTTTTATTTCAGACAGAATTTTTTTTTTTTTACTTTTCCTTAGTTCGGGCTATAGCCGCATTTGTTTGGATTAATATTTTTTTTAGATTACTGGGAGGGTCGCAATCGTGTCAACCAGTGCGCTCCATTTTTTTGAGACCCCCCACTTCAACACCCTGTAACTTTTTGATTTTTTAATTTTTTCGTTCGACTCTTTTATTAATAGATTCTTTAAAGTTTAATAAATATTTGACAAAACAATAGTTGGTACAATTATTATTGGTTTTGTTTTGTTGCACCTGAAAAAACACCTACAATTCATGCTTCTAGACTAGAATACCTCCTTGGCCCGGCAATACCCGCTCAAAAAGAGGAAGAAGAAGAGGTATGAAAATACGAATATGAAAGGGAGCGCGCTAATATTAAAAACGATAATATTTAGGCGAAAATTGTGAAAAAGTTTAATAAAACCCGACTCGTTTAAAATAGAGCTAAATTCTTGTGAGGAACGTCTAAAATAGCATTTAATGAAACACTGTGAATTTTTTCATGCATATAACTTATAAAATAACTGAAAAAACGGGTTTATAATAATTTTTGGAGCATAATTTGCATTTTTTTTCTATCGAGGGAATTTCGTATAATTGCTATTATAACGTGGGGAATGTGTAGATATTATCTTCAAGAATAACATTTTTTTAAGAGCTTTTAAACTTAAAGTGTTTAAGGAAAATATGTAATAAATCTGTAGAAATGCGGGAAGCCGGGCCTTAAGTTTTTACAACAAATTGTTTAAAATCTTCATAATGAGATGCCCAATTTGCAATTTGCGGAGGTTAAACTCATCATTGGGCGAATTTTAAAATTCACATAAATAAAGCTGTCAGTTTTCATTACTGAAATAAATTATAAAAATACCCGTCAAAGTGGCGGGCGGGCCAGACAGGATTTCACGGCTTCGAAGAAATATCACGCGTCATTTATTAAATCAGTCACTTTTCATTGTTAAAAGCCGTCGGACGCAGCAGCCATTTCTCGGAACGCTCGAGAAAGCCATTAATTTAAAATGTGCTTTTATTTTCACCCGCTAGATGCCCTCTCCTTGTGACGGCATTATCCCGTGGCGTTTATTTATTAATCCAACGAGATGTTGGAAATGGAAGTACGTTGTGGGCGTGTCCGTGAGCCCGAAGTAAGCTCAATTTTTACTTACTTCTTGTGACTTTATCCAACATTTTCAAATGTCTACATTCTTTCTTGAACAGATGATCGCCCTCATTGGCTTGTCCGGTGGGGCCTATCAATCGAAAAGTCTTATGCGGGATAAATTC
This sequence comes from Glyphotaelius pellucidus, assembly GCA_936435175.1. Lineage (NCBI taxonomy): Eukaryota > Metazoa > Arthropoda > Insecta > Trichoptera > Limnephilidae > Glyphotaelius > Glyphotaelius pellucidus. The sequence continues at coordinate 13,547,170 of OW386560.1, forward strand.
ATTATTTCATTATTCTTTATAAGAGATAAACTGATATAGAACCGGTACATCAGTCAGTGATATACTTGTTCTATATCAGTTTATATAGAACCGGTTTATCACTGACTGATATAGTGTCCTTGCTATGTAGGACATTCCTCGCTCAAATTTAAGCTAGCTAAATTGGCCTCTCAAGAATTGTAAAGCGGCAGAATAGTTCCTTTTTTAGACCCCGAGGCGCTAGCAGTTACATGTCAAACTTGACGCTTATGAAAATTGTTTCATACTCTCACCGAAATTTACCCAAATTACTTACTTTTATCCATATCTTTATCGAGCGATAGGGGATGTAATCAATCTTAAATAGTCTGGTAAGGGATTTTAAAAGTTTCAACGTCAGGACAGTCTGTTTTCAATGGTTAGTTCGTCATAATTTCATGACTCAAAGACTCTAGCAAAACAAATGCGATTTAAAATTAGTATCCTTGCTTATGGCACCATGTTGATTGAAGTGGGGAACTTCTACTATCAAAAATCAACTCATAAATGCTGCCGTCATTGTCGTTGACATTTTGAAAGCTCGCAATCTCCTGCTGATAGTAATAGTAGAGAGCGTAAATATACCAGTCATGTAGACGTTGGATTGGTCTTACAAATAAAAAAGAAGCACATTCCTGTATTAAAATCATAGACAATATACACGGATTATTTTCCAAGCCGCGCAAAGCTCGAAATTTCAACCAAGCCGAGCTTAAAATCAGCAGACGTACCGGTCCATAGGTGTGTTGTTTCTTCTTATTTTTGAGTCGTTATCTCAACGCTGAGGATCGTGACCCCACTTTAATTGTCCTGACGAAAGACCTCCTCCACTCCTCGCGGTCCTGCGCTGCATGGTGAGCCATGGGATCCGATGTTCTGAATGCCGAGATACTTTCAGTCCAACTGACCGGTGATTTTCCACTGCTTTTCCTGCCATCCACTTTGCCAGTGATCATGAGTTTCTCCTGGTTTGAATTCTCAGTTTAGCGAGCAACGTTTTAACGACTAAAGAAGGAGCTAGCGCACCACGGCATTATACCCCAAAATAAATTACAACAGGTGGCATCAATTTTCTTTCAAATCCGAATACATCTTAACTTCCAAAAATTTTCTGTTCAGTGGAGTTTATATATTAATTCAAAGTGATGTTTGAGTTTATTTATTAAATCAAGAAGATGTTGTGGTTTAATAACTGTGATAGTGTCATGCGGATTGATTGCATGGATGTAGATATTTTTGTCACGGGGGTCCGGCATTCATTTTGCTGGGTTGGGTTTAGTGAGGGCAACGTTTGTTATACTAATACCTATTTATAGTACCTGTATTATGAGGTCCTTGGGTCAAAATATGAAAAAAGCCAAATAATTTAAATATTTCAGCAGAATAGTTTGAATCTTTCAAATATCTCAACAAATCTTGATTTGATCACTTTTTTAAATTTTGTGAAGCAATTATTCATGAGATGGGGCTGTCAAAGCTATTTCACTTACGACGGTTTTTATCAGAATTTTGACAATTCATCAAATTTCAAAGATAAAATTCAAGTTCTGTTATTATTTAATCATGGATCGGTACGTGCATAATAAGAGAACTAGGAATTTCGCAGAAGTTAAATATTAACTTTGAATTTGATGATTTGTTCAAATTCTGTGAAATTACTCGTCCTTAGACGAAATTATAACAAAATCGTTATTGTTAAACTTATATTATCAGTAACATTTAAAAGGACAAACATTACCACCTGGTTTCATTGGCTCTATTTTCTCAGTTAAATTTATCAGTTTTATAGTCCATGATGTTAATATAGTTAAAAACGGGTAAATACAGTTTTATTTATTCAAAAATTCTACAATCACCTAAACGCTCTGCTCATTTTATGACCCCATTGCTCACCATTCTTGCTGCTTTTACAGCTTCAAATAGCCCCTTTGTTCGGTTCCATGCCAACTTTTTTTTTTTTTTACATGAACTCCACACAGGAGGTTCTGAGGAAAATGATTTTCCTCAGGGCTTATGACTTCTTTGGGGATGCTGTGTGGAGGGTTTTTTGAAGGAAAGGAAGGGGAGGAGAGTTCTGGGAAGGGAAAGGGTTTAAGGGGTGGGTAGGAATCTGGGGTTCAGTGTGTCCTGGTCATCCACCTCCAAGACCTAGGATTAACCTCACTCTATGAACCCGGGCACCCCTGCTAAATCACCAAACGTAGCGAACAACTGAGCATAAGGTCAACTCCACACCTTCTTGAAAAGTCATTAAAAGCTATGAAAAAAATAATTTTAAATTAGCCGATAACCCTAACCTAATGTAACCTATTTAACCAATTTTTTAATATTTTTATCACTCTAAGCGCCTCCGTACATGGAGCTACTTACAAGCTATTCGAGCCTGATGCGCGTAGCACGCGCACCGCTGTGGGTACCCGCCATACAATTTTGCTGATGTTCGTACACGGCGGTACGCGACGGATGTCGGGTTGAAGTCGGTAGCGCGCTACTGACGGTGCTGGTAGCGCGCTACACGCTGCAGCATTCGGGTCTACTACTTTCGTTTGACGTTTGACAGAAATGGCGTCGGAACATGAAAGTAATGTTGTTCTGGAAGTGGAAAAAATGCGTGTTTATATAACTACACATTACCAGAATACGTAAGAAAGGATTTAGTGGAGAAGGCATAGATTGATGTTGGAAAAAAAGCCATTTGACATCGTGTTAACTCCACGGCTGCACGTGAAAAATGATCAAGTTTCGTATATTTCGGGTAGCGCCGTGTACGGAAACCAGCATTAAAAAGTAGTACATCTGCAGGGTACTTGTGGTTGTGTCACAATCACGTAGTTTGTAAGTATCTCCATGAACGGAGGGCCTAAATGACTTATCCGATATGGTTCTGATTTGGTTTCATTCCTAGTTGTCCGGTCACCCTTTTTTTCATCGACAATTTTTACCTTTACAATAATTTAAAGTTTTCTGTCTTCAGCTATTTCATTTTTACAAATTTTGTTACTTATAACATTGAAATAACATTATTTCCACGGATTAATTCGAGACTCCTCGCTAATTGAGGCTTAATGAAAAGATCTAATTAACGAAAACTGTAATCAAAAGACAATTATAAAACCGATACTGCCTTTGCAGCAATCAATCCTCACGGCTCGTCAATTTAATACAATTAATCCTTGCTGGCAAAGGGGCAAAAACTTAAATTAAAAAAAGGAAAAACGTAAAAAAGAGGTCCAGAAAAGAAAGACCGAGGACTCGGAAAATCACAAAAGAGGGACCACACACAAAGGGAGTTATCCAATTTATACGGCTCTCTGCTTTTAGGGCCCTAACGACCTCCTGGTACAATGGAATAAGATTATAACAAAAGCCTCCGATGGGGTCAACCCTTAACCCAAAAGCGCCAACTGGTTTTAATTTTTTAAGCTTGAGAATTTAATAAGTTAATATTTTCAAAGTCATGGCGGAAAATTAAGCCAATTATTTTCAGAATATTTTTGTGTATATACCTGTTCTTAATCATGCTATTTTTGGCCAACCGAGTTTCATTTACCTATACCGATTTGAAGGAAAATGGGTAGTCAGTTTACATAACATCTTTCGATTTATATAAAATGAGTCTGACTAAAGAAATGATTTTCTGTTCAAAGAAGAATTTCTGTATTTGATCAATGTATTTTTTATCGTAATCAGTGTCGTTGTTTTAGCAGACATCGGAAATCGTAATCTAGTTTCAAAAAGTCTGTTTCATTATATTTATATACACTGTAAAAGTAACATTGTCGTCAATATAATAAATATTATTTATTTATTTAGGCGCCATGAAATAAATGGCCTTTAAAATCAAATGTTGCATGAGATTACACGGTGGTACACAGGAAGGTAATTATAATAATAACAAAATATGTATTTTAATAATCATATCTTAATATATTTTTTAATAATCATTCAAGATCCACTGTTGTCATATTTTTGTAGTCACCCAAAATCACTTTTATCTTTTTTTATTAGACATGCAATCACTATTATCGCTTTATTTAGTTTCGATCATGGCATGTATTAAAAAGTCACTTGATAGGACTAGGCTTTAATCTTCTATTTGTGTATTTATATCCTAATTATAAAATGCGTATTTAAGTAGTTTTGTGTACGCCCAGCGTTTTTTCAAAAAAGCTTTTATTTGGTCCCCATTGGGTTATTACTTCACTACCAGAATAATAATCCAGGACCTTCAGCCATTAGATTACAATCGGCCGGAAAATAATAATAATGCCTCATTATCATTTTGATATTTTTACTCTCTCGAGGATGATCCTTCATAATGACATTGTAAGGGATTACAGGACTGATGCGAGAATTGTGAGAGAGATTGGGAGTGCGTTTGGCTCCTTTGGGTTATTATTGACGAGATAAAGGGAAAAGCTTTTACACAGATCCTTGATAAGGATGAGAAGTTGCTTGTTACATTGTGAATGGAAATCAGAAGGTTGAAGGTACCAAATTGTTGTATCTACTGATATTAAGTTCGGAGTTCGATCTTTTGGTACTACAATTTGAATATGCGTGCATCAAAATATATTAACTCAACAGAGTTCAGGGTGAATCAGTAAGTCCTAGCTATTCATAAATAGGTAACAGCGTTGATAGCAGATCGAGCCTGTAGAAACTAAATTCTGTCTTTTTTTGTATCGTTGTACAAATTTAGATCTTTGGAATCTTTTGTAGTCACCCAAAATCACTTTTATCTTTTTTATTAGACATGAAATCATTGTGGTCGCTTTTATTAGACATATTTTTTAATTTAGTTTCGACCATGGCATGCATTAATGAATCTATGGAAATTAGTCTTTCTGGTGTCCTATATATTAAATTTGAACATTGTTAAAGCCTCGATGAGATTGAGCAAGTTTACAAGCTACTAGCTGGGAAATTCACTATCTGTTAGTAAACTCGCTCGCGCGAGAGTCGTTATTTTAGCTGCTACGTCGCTACTAGCGAGTAGACAGTTTTGTGTGTCATCATGACAATCTCACTCGCCGATTCATCCGCTTTTAAACTTACCGGCTAATAGCTTGTAAACTCGCTCAATGTAATCGAGGCTTAACATTCGCCGCACAAGAACGAATAGTTTCTATGTTTCGTGCTCAACAGTTGGCTGTGCAATATCTTGCCGGCCTTTGTGCTTCCTCCCACCTACAACTTGAACTTTTTGTCCTTTGAACCTTAGAATATATATACATACCATAAAATTTTCAGAAATTATATTTTGTCATGAAAAATAAGAATATTGATTCTATTATGTTAAAATTGTCGACAACATTTGTAAATTCGTTTGCTAAATTGTAGGCTAGACATTGGCGAGTTTGCTTCAAAATATGTTTGTTAACAGTGACTTTTAAATAGGAACTTATAAAATAATATATGCCTAGTACGTCAAGTAGGTACTCTTATATTGACTAGACTCAGGAGTTAAATCCATTGTGCATATAACCATGTCATATAACATTATTTGGCTTAATTCTGCACACTTAAAAATTTTCTTGTATCAAATGTATTTAATAAATAAATAAAATTATAAAAAATGAGTGGAGTTGCTGGCAATCTTTTAATTGTTAAAACATTCTTACGTTTTCTTCGTAAAGCAGATCTAATCTGCTGAGACATTCCTATGAATTTATCTAGCTTCCTATCAAGTAAACCTGATGTTACGTTGCGCACGACAAAGTTGTCGTAGAAATCTGCATTAAAGTTGCACCAAACATGAGGCGTATTCCACAAGTCCCGCTGACAGGACACTCCATCATCACTGCTTGCCCCGGCGGAGACGGGCCGGACTGTGCAGGCACACCGTGCAGTGTACAGTCCACCCACGCGGCCGTACACTCACTCAAAAGCGGGGTATCGAATTTCAATCCTCTTTCAGACACACTCATCCGTCTTCATTAACACGGATTCCAGAGGTTGTAAACGTATGTCGCGATGTCTCCGTACGGGCGGGCAGAGAAATTGTGAAAGTTTTCACATACTTATGCTTTTTTATGTGAATTCCGCACGAGAGTCACGACTGCCCCAACCGATTAGAGCCAGTGGAACTATTGCATTCCCAGTTGTGGTATGTTGTGAGGCTAAAGGGCAAAGAAAACGAAAAAAACATATTGGGAAGTAAGTACCTGGCTGTTCAGATCTGGTCACCAAACACGCGGTTAAAGCTATTTAAAGGAACATTTCGATTTAATCTTACATTTGCATTGCAAGATGTCTCATTTAAACATTCATAAGATTTAGATTGTGATGGGTATGCAAAAAGGGTAAAGGTCATTTAAGGGGGTATTCTAGTCTAGAAGCCCGAATTTCGGGCGTTTTTTGACGGTCTTTAAAACAAAAATCATTCATATTTTAACCATAAATTTTTATAATTTATTTATTTATATTTTAGGAATTCACAATTAAATTTTTTTTATGTATAAATATGTATTTCACGAAGTTACACCCTACCCTGTTGAAGAAGAGAGGAAAAAAGGGCTTGTCAATCATGTCATCTGAAAAATAAAAAAAATGTAAATTCTTTATCAGTACAAATGTCATTATGGTAGGAACCAAAAAAAATAAAAAAATTCTCGCTAAATGGTGGATACTCAAAAAAAAAAATTATGTTTTCAGGTATTTTTTTAACTTTTCCGAATTTTTAAAAATAGTGAAAAATTTTAATTTTTTTTTTGTTGTTTTCTACCATAATGAGATGTTTAAAAAAAATTAAGCCAAATTTCAAGAAAATCGGTTCATTAAACTTGAGATTTTGTGACCAATGTTTCGAAAAAAGTAGTTTCGAGAAAAAGGCGTTTAAAGTTTTGTTCTAATTAGATTTAGTTAAAATCCTTTTAAGGAGATATTCTTGAATATTTAAACTATCGAAATATTTAAAAACAATCTAGACTAGAATTAAACATCGATTAAATAATAATTTAAAGAGTAATTAAAAATAGACAAGAGCCTATGATATCATAATATTTATACAGCGCCATCGAGTCATTATTCAAATTATTTCATTATTATTACTATTGAAAGAACAATATATCCGGTCCCTTATTCTTGGAAGTTATTAAAAAACTTCTCTATTAATTATTGCTTAAAAGTGATTCACAACCACTGCACCTATGGAAATATATTGACCTTTTCACAAAACTTGTGATTCATCAAAAGTGTTCGTGGGTCGAGGGACTCAATTCGCATAGGACGCTATAAGGTTTAATATTAAATTAATTCAGAAACGCTGATTGGATGAATAATTATCTAAAGCCGGGATGGATTGAACCTAATTAAAGGTTCCGAGGGATAATTAAGTTTGTAAAGGTAGTTTTGTTTTTGTGTGAAAGCCTCGGATGATGGTGATTACGATTACTGACTAGTGATTGGGTCATACGCCAATATAATCCTTGGAGTCTATCATAATATTAATTTGTATATCAGAACGACAAGTGTGATAAAAACAAGGTCCCACAGCTCGAAATGATTAGATACGCAGTCGTTGGCGTCGCTAGTGTTGATTTTGTGGATAAAAAAAGTCATTGGTTTTGAAAAATGGCTCTTTGTTCGTTATTTCTTCTCGTGAGTCGGGGAGATGCAAGAAGAGTAGTAGAGATGCAGTAAGAGAGATACTAGAAGGGTCAAGAATAGACAAGAACCGAGCGGTAAGAAGTAAGCAGATTCAAGAAGAGCCAAGAGGAGACAAGGCGAGCCAGGAAGAGACTAGGGGAGCCACAACCAAAAAAAGACAAGAAGACAATGACAATGAGATCTTTAGCAGTCTGAAATTTTTATTTCAGACCTTTCGTAGTCAGAATCATCAAAACAGTTTTGCGCTTCGTCAGGAATCGAGCCCGTAACCTTCTAATCACATGCCGGCGCCGTAACGCCGTACAAATTATCGATTTACAACAATGGATTTTAATTTGATTTGCGCATATTTTTTCACCATCATCTCGCTCAATTTAAAAATAAACGCTTAAGTATAATGCGTGATAATGTGGTCATCTCGCCGCGATCAAGGTCTTTCACATCATTGTGTTAACATGGACAGCCAGCTGTAGTATTGAGTGAACACCTTCTCCGCCTTCTTCTTTTGTTGTCCTCTGCTATTGGAGGTTAGCTATCGTCGGGGAAAACTTGAAACAATTAAATTAAATAACCAACATGCCGTTATTTTCAACTGTCAAGTTAAAAAAAATCATAATTAAAACTTTTCTTTAGACGTTGTTATGTTTCATACACAGGTCACTCCAAGTGTTTCGCTGCGTTTGGTGATATAGCAGGGGTGCCTTGTCTTGGCGGCGGATGCGGATCGGAAGGGACTGGTGGAGGGAGACCTTACGACCTCTACCTCTAGTTAAAAAAATACGACCATCTCGACCCATCGCCCAGCACCGCAGGAAGAGACATTTATTAATACGTCCGTCACTCATGGACACGCTGATCCTCAGATTCCTACTCACCCCTCGTACCTTTTTCCTTGCCAGAATTTCCTCTCCTTCCCTTCTTTAAAAAAGCCTAAACATAGCATCCAAAAAAATGACATTGGCCTTGAGGTTAATTATTTTCGTCAATGCTGTGTGGAGCTAATGTAAAAAAATATTATTTTTCCGTTTTACTTGAGGCAAATAAGTTATAACTGAAACAATGTTAAAAAGTTTTAACATAAAAATGTAACAATATAGTTTCCTCATAATTTCGCAAGATTTTAAATTGACAATCAAGTGTAATTATTATTATTTGTATTAATTATTTCTCAATTTATCTTCCGCTCAGCCACTAATGAAGCCGTTCGTACCCAAATTCCAATCCTGACCCGAATAACACGTTTATTTAGAGTCCTGACAGGGTATTATGCTATTAATTTTATTCAACAAGATGTTGCCATCAAAGCCTCCATTGATTTAACATTCCCGCTGAGTGCGCTACAAGTGTCCCTCGCGAAACCTCTGACACTTGACATCCACTCGGAATACTTTGGATCTCGGATCCTCGAGTGATAAAGACCTTGAATTGTGCTCGCTGTCTGTTGTAAACTTCTTTAATTTCTCTGTTTTTGAGACAATGCCCTGAACGGGTTGGAGAGGATTGACGTTTGTCTCTCGTTCTTTAGGATCAGAGTGGTATATACATTCACCCTCAATATCGCCAAGCTGAAACACCACCACTTAGAATTGAAGCGTTGTCTGTAATAGCATCAGACGTGTTCAATTACCAGATTTGTATAGCCAGGTTCTTCCCAACCTTCTTTCAATAATAATAACAATAATAATAAAAACGATTCCAACATTTTTATTTTACAACCCTGGAAAAAAGAAGACAATTTGCTGACTTAATATGTTTATACAAACTTATTTAGGATAAGCTTCAAACCACTCATTGTTTGAGCAATATTCATATTAAAGTTCCTAATAGACGTAATTTAAGGAGTCATAAAATATTCCTTCTTGAATTATTTAATAACAATATTGCATACTTCAATCCTCTGTCTCGAATGTGTCATCTATATAATACCATTGAATGTGACCATGTAGATAACTACGCAAACAATCTCACATATTTCAAAAAACAAATTATGAAACTCCTACCATGACACTTCCTGGAGAAAAGTTATGTAGCTGCTTTATTGTCATACCCTTTCTTTCTTTTTTCTCTTTCTCTGCAAGGTATTATTATATTTGTTTATTACTACTATGTTTTATATTTCATTTTGATCATCATTAAATTTGGATGATTTGTATAGCGCCGTTTTTGTGAAAAATCACCTCAAGGGCGCTACTTATAGTATAATTCTTATAAATCTTGAAAAACTACAAACAAGACAAACAATTAAACACAACTTATGGTTAAAAATTGCATCCACCGGTTCATTGATCACTGAAATGAAAATATATGTACAATGTTTTGACCAATGAACGCGATGCTGTCTTAAATGTACATATACTCTCGGATAGGTATATTTAAATTAAGGGTACGAGAGCCCTAAAAGGTAGGTTCTTAGTTTAGAATAGGGAGTCTATTCCAAGCCTTAGGCCCAGATACTCCGAAAGCACGATCTCCAAACTTAGTATTTGGCTTTCGTTGAGGTTCTATTGCCTATGAAGTTGCTGCTCTAAGGGTTAATCCTATCCCTTCTTCGTTCAGCATCAATCAAATAGGCATTTCTCTGTTGTTAAGTTATTTAATTTCTCTATTTTTGAGACGATGCCTTAAACGGATTGCAATGGATTGACTTTTGTCTCTCGTTCTTTTGGATCAGAATGGCATATACCCTCAATATCGCCATGCTGAAACACTACCACTTTGAATTGAAACATTGCTTGTGATGACATCAATCGTGTTCAGTGATTTGTGCAAACAGGTTCTTCCTAACCTTCCTCTTTCCTATCCCTACTTTTCAGATCAACACAAATCGGGATTTCCTTAATCCTACTACTTTTTTTTTTGTTTTCTTTATTCATTATAATGTTTGTTACATGAATTTTATGATTTTTCGACCACCATGCTAGGCACATGCCCGTGCTCCGGTCTTCGTGTTCGAGGAGTAAGGCTCTCGACTGGCAATCCGAAGGTCGCGGGTTCGAATCCCGGCGTGCGCAACTAAATTAAATTCATTTAAAATAGTATATATAAACCTCCTGTATCTATGTTTTGGATTGCTTTATATTTCATCTATTCATCTTATATGATGCCCTTACCCCATTTACAACACCATCTTTCAGAGTGAAAGATACTCTCAGAATCGCCCTGTTGTAAGACCCCATTCAGGATTGAAACTTTGAAATGGCGTTAGCTTTAGCAGTGTTTGGATACCAGATTTGAATAGCCAGGTACTTTCCAATACCTTATCACTTGCATCATAGTGTACTGTGCATGAATAAATAAATAAAATAAATCAACCAATGTTGAGGACTAGTAGCCGAAGTCTAATGTTTAGTTACCGATGTAAGTTTAATTTTCCCTTACTTTAATTGAAATTGATTTTCACTGAATCGATAATCATATGCCACGTGGGACCCAGGAATCTGAAGATCTATAAATTAGTGACATCAGTTTTCTTTCAAATCGGTCTAAATTACACTCCTAGGGATTTTTCTTTCAGCGTCATCATGTACCTAAGTATTTGAATGAAAATTATGCCGATAATAAACGCAACATGGCTAAAAACGCTTTAAATGAGGTTTTATTACGCCTTATTAACTTTATTATTACTTTTCGCCTTATTTTCTGGTGTTTTTATTTGACTTCTTCGACCCGCATGCACCTTTAGCCGCGTGGGAGACGCTTGACGAGCGTTTAAAATGCATAATTCCGGCTTTAAAAGCTGACGAGACGAGGCCGGGAACAGACTGGGCGACTAACTCCCGCGTGGGCGTCTTCTGTTTTGTTACAGCGACAAAGTGTAATAATTCTGCTAAGTGTACCAATAAAGCAGGCTTTCCCAAACTTGTTGTCTTCTTCGTCTGCTTCATGAGTCTTCTGGTGTCTTCCTCAATTTTTTCCAAAAATGTCGATCCCTTGGCTGCTAAAAAAGCCAAGAATCACCAAAAAGTGCCAAGATGTGCCAAAAAGTGCAAAAGAACTACAAAACGTGCCAAGATGTGCCAAAAAGTGCAAAAGAACTACAAAACAGCCAATCACTGCCCTAGTTCTTGTATGTTCAATAGACCATTTTAGTTTTTGTTGAATCTCCACTTTAAAATTAAAAATAGAGTATAAAAAAGTATAGTTTATCACTTAACTAAGAATTATTTAAATTGAAGAGATCTTTACCTTTACGAAAATAGCTTTATCTCAAACACCTTTCATAATGTTTCTTTGAAATAATGAAAGAAAACCTTCTCTTCCTGTAAAATTTTCTAATGGTCTATTGAACATACAAGAACTGAGGCGACGCAATAACAAGCAAAAAGTGCTAAGAAGAACTAAAAATTGCCAAGATGGACTAAAAAATGCCAAGAAGAACTTAAAAAGTCATGAAAAACCCAAAAGTGTCGAGAAGAATCAGAAAGTGCCAGAAAGATCTAAAAAAGGCAAAAAAACAAGAAGAATCAAGAATAGTCAAGATGAGGCAAGAAAAAGCAGGAAGATGAAAGACAAATGCTTAATTTGCTCCTTCATCTCGTTCTGTCTTACATTTTCTTAATGGCTTGGTTGGCTGTGTATCGGATGATTACCCCTACCCATCCTCATGGGTTACAAGTCCTAACAGCGTTTCCTATGTCAGTCGGGACAGGAGTCAATGGAGTAATACAATCGTACCTTATCGCTTTGGTCGATTTTTGTGGCTTGTGTGTATTTTGTCCATTCCAAGCATGCAGTTCTCTTCAGGTCGTCAGATAATTTTGTGGGCAACTCTTGCTTATCTTTCCCATCCAATAACACCACCGTACACAACTCCATAACATTACCCACAGGTACAATGGTTCCAACGGTCATCTCTAAGTCGTGCCACAAGGCCAGGGTAGCTAACTCCAAGCCCTCGTCGCTCGCAATCGCCGTCGAAAGTACGTTCATTGGTCAACGTGGTTATTCTTGAGCCTGGTCGACCGGAACATTCTTAGACGCCAAACGCCAAAAGTCATCCGACACAACAACGAGTGGGGTAGACCAGTCGTTGCTGGTGCATGGCGAGTAACGATTGATCGTTGCTCGGAAATAGCTACCCTGGATAGTTCAACATGAAGTTGAAGATTTTGGCTTTCTCCTTATCCACTGGTTCGACTTTGTATTTGGCAAGAAGATACCTAGCATGGCACCTTCCATTGCATTTTGTGCGGTAGCCATTTTCATAGCAGTATTACGGGTTAGAGTCAATGCTTGCACTTTGAATGTTAATACATCGAAATCTTCTTCTCTCAATTTCGCTAGTAAGGTTTTTTTTAACTGATTTCGAAATTTGACCCAAGTGTAAGTATTTTTCTACGATGTCTCTCTGATGACACTATACTGGTCTTGTGAGCACATGCCTTGAATTTTATTATATCTTCCTGTTTTTCTAAATTTTCTTGTGTTTTTGATTTCGCTGGTCTATTTTTCTTTACCTACGTTGTTTCAGAACTTGAAGTACATATTATACGTTCTTTGGGAATCTCTGGAATATATGGTTGGGTACTAGGTGCCCACATTACGATGTGATTCATGGGTTTGCACATATTTAAAGCACTTACAAAACGGACGTATTATGATAAATAAACGGGTATTTAGAAATAGGAACACGATGCCGAGAAGATGAATTGTTATTTAAGATATATAAATTATTTTGTAACTTATTTGAAATGCTTTCCAAAAAGGTATTGGGCGTGAAAAAGATCTTTTTCTATATGGTAAGATTGCATTAAAAAAAATGTCGGAAGTTTTTTGACTACCATCATGAAAAGGGATTTTCAAATTGTATTGACCTTCCTTTAATATTTTTTTATAACACTTTTCCCTGTAAAGGGAACTTTTTTTATATAATTCTTATAACGGTCTGAATCCAGTGGGACTATGGTATATCCAATTTTAGGTATGTTGTGGGGCTGATGGAAGTGGGAAGGTAGGAGACGGGAAAGAGGAAAGTAGGAATGTGCCTGGACTGCCTGATATTCAGATCTGATCAATAAACAGGCCAAAATCACTTGAAGCGACATTTCGATTCTTAATGGTGTCTCTCAACAGGACGATACTGAGAGTATCTACCGTTTGGAGTGGATACCGGATCAAAGATGATTTGAATTTTAAAAAATACAGATCTTATAAGCTTCACGCATAACACTAGTTATGTCTAACACGACTTTTCTGAATTGTTTACGGACAGCTGTAGCCAACCACAATTTTCATGTTATGACTGGATGACTCCCATAAAGTGGTGGACGAATGGCACTTTGGCTAGTTTTTATTAAAATTCCTAAATGATCTTGCAATGTCTTATATTCGCAGGCTAGCATTGGACGTCGGTTGTCGAATGCTAGACTCATTCACAAGTGGTTCACTACGTTTGGTGATTTTGCAGGAATACCCGGGTTTTTAAGGGTGAGGTTGGTCTAGGTTTTGGCGGCAGATAGCGGATCAGAAAGGCTATTCCCTTAAATTTGTGATAAGAGATCGTTCTCCCGCGAGAAGTGATGTCAGATTTGTATGACTTTCTACAGATGTTATGAATAAATAATCATGCATACTTGCAGGAATTCGTGTTTAAAACGACCCAAACTAAAATACGTGACAGCTCACGGCTGAAATTTTGACATCAGCCGATAGAAAAAGCAAATAACAGCCGTATAAAATCACACAAATCTGACAGCACTTCTCGCGGGAGAACGCTCTCTTATCACAAATTTTAGGGAATAGCCTTTCAGGTCCTGGTTTCGAGTCCCAAATGTAATCATATTTTTTTCTGATTAAGATCTTTGAGTGAGATTCGCTTATATTGTCTTCATTAATTAAATATTACAATTTGAGGTCACATTTATCTTATCTGGTCTTATCACAAATAGGGAATAGCCTTTCAGATCGAGAGACTGGTTGAGGGAGACCTAACTTAGACCGGACTCTCAGATTCCTACCACACGGACTATCAGAACTTCCTCTCCCTTCCCTAAAAAGACCCTCCAAACAGCATCCCAAAAGATTACATAGACCCTTTAGGGTCTCCCGTGTGTAGCAAATGTAAAAAAGTTAAAATATAAAGGTTTCACTAACTTGTTGAATTCTTTATCAAAATGAACGAATACTTCGAGTAGGTAATAGTTTTGATAAGATTAAAAATATTTTAAAATCCGGTCCATTGAGCCATGTCTAGACTTCATTACATAATATATGGTCGTGCAATGAAAAAGAAATATCGAGATGGGTCCTCGAATGAAATTGAAGCAATCCAATTTCAATTGGACCCACGTATCGGAATAAATATTTCGTTCTGTGTCGTGAAGAGATCTATTTTTCTGCTGGTACCTTCTTCTGTCGGAGATTGGCTTTCAGCAGGGCTAGGGAAGAAACAACACACGTCAGTGAATTACTTCATAGCTGATTCGTAAAAACAGCCCGTTCTTAGGCGATAAATGACAATCGCTTGCAAATGTCGGACATATGGTTGTCGTGTTTCTCAGCTGTCGGCGACGTGCCAAAAGATGAATAACAATAGTTTTTCAGAGCACTTTCCATTGAAATACCGGCACGAAAAATATTAAATTACTTTTATATGACATTTTTGCAGTTACGACTTTCAGAAGATGGAACCTAGGATTTTTAAAAAATATTTTTTGAGTGATTTTGCAGTATGCAATATGCTTGTAGCAGTCAGTTGGCTTATGGCATTCCCAACCGGATATGTATGGCTGAAGGTAGTGACGAAGAGAGAAGATGGGAAGGAGGAATGTTGGGAAACGCCTGATTATTCAGATCTGTTTTCCAAACACGGCTAAAGTCATTTTCGATTCTCAATGGTAGTCTCTGAACAGGTTGATGTCTAGAATATCTCTATTTTTCTGGATTGATTTGTTCACCGTCTCACACATTATACGATTTAAAACACTGCTTGCTTGAACTGCTTGCAGAGTTTCTGCAAATCGAATTGTTACTAGGCAAGACTTCCAGCCAAATTATAATTATTTCCTTTGTAGGGCCGTTGGAATAATAATAATTCGATTGGAGATCCTGCATGCAGTCCTGCAAGCAGTGTTTTAAATCGGATGGTGTTTTTTTATTAAGTGAAAACTTTTTTAGCACCGTTGTGATTTGAAACTCTATGAAACGAAAAATAGCGATACTAAAAAGAGACAAACATATATAGAATTTCGCCTGCGAGAGAATGAGATAGTATAATCGGTCTCCTCTTTGTGTGGTGCTTCGTAGCCTCCCCACTCTTGTCTACTTTAGTTTTCTTAAGGTATCACTTCTAATGCGTGTGAATTGTACACTTTTTTTTACATTAGAAGACCCTGATGAAAAAAAAAATACCCTCAAGACCTATTTCATCTTTGGGGTTGCTGTGTGGTGCGTCTTTTTAGGGAAGGAATGAGAGGAAGTTCTGGGAAGGAAAAAGTTATGAGGACATGTGAATCCATCCCTCCTCTGCGGTAAGGAGATGTTCCGAGAGAATCCTGCTGGAGAGATTAAAATGTCTCCCTCAACCTGTCTCCCTATCGAGCCTACCACGCAGTTGGTCTCCTCTCATCGCCAAGATCCGGACAAATCTCACCACATGAACCCGGGCACTCCTGCTAAGTCTATAAACTAAATATTTTCGTGCATTCGATTTGAAAATACCAATCTTTTTGATTGCAAGTCAATGCCCCAATAATTTAATACTTATGTGATATCTGTAACATATAATAAAATAAAACCGGTTTGTAACAGATCTCTGGAGATAATCTGCATCGGAGGGAGATGGGAGATAAATCTGAGATGTGTCACTCGGCCATTCCGTTTTGTTACTTTATCTCTTTATCTGGACCGCTGCTTTCTTGTGTAATGCAAGACGAACTTACAAGAGAAGGTTGTGTTGGGAGGTTCGGAAGATCAATCAGTATCTCCTTTAGATTAATGGAATTAAGTTGATTATAGTGGTCAAGTATTTTGTTAATTGCTAAAAGGTCACAAATTTTGTTGATTGGATTCCTTTGTCACCACTGTTCTCTTGCTGAATTGTTATTTCTATTTTTTAACAATCTAAAAATATTATAATTTGAGTAATTCATTCAAATTAAGAACACCTTATTGTACTTTGGAGGTTATCCACTATTTATCCGCTCTGGTATAAGTAACAGATGGTTACTTCTTCAAGGCTCTCGCAAGATTCAATTTTTTTTGTTAAACGAAGCTACATTTATCTATTTTGAACGATTCTAGACCTCCAGAGTCCCTGCGTACGTTGTTAGTAAGCATTATGCAAGTGCTTAACAGGAAAAACAAAATGCAAAAAATAGGTTAGTAAGACAAATATGAATTAAAAAGGCAAAAGAAAAACTCATTCAGAGACTCCATGATGCGGCATTGCATCGTGTAAGAACCTGCAAGCATCTGTATAAAATAGAGAACATAAATATGTGATAAATCTCAAATCAGTTGGCAAGTACCAACACAAAATGTGAATGGCATTCGGTCTGACCATAAATCACACTTAGGGACCATCCATAAATTACGTCACACGAATTTCATGATTTTTTGACCCCCCCCCCCCCTGTCACATTTGGGAGACCCCCTCCCCACTAGAATTTCATGATTTTTTGACCCCCCCCCGACCCCTTGTCACACTTCTCCCCCCCCCCCCCTTAAGGTGTGTCGTAATTTATGGATGGCCCCTTAGCTTCCGTGTCCCTTTGCCAAAAACTCAGTGAAGCCTCAAAGAATGTTAACTGAGTATTCGGGATTTTACCCCAAAAATTTACCCTAAATTCTTATTCAACCCTCACACGTTTTTCCTTCACATAACTTCCTCTCTTTATTTTCCCTAAAAAACGATGCACACAGCATCCCCAAATATGCTATGGATTTGTTTTCAGGGCCTCCTGTGTGGAGTTATTGTAAAAAATATATTTTTAATTTTAAAAAAAAATTATTTTATTTGAAATTCTCGTTAAAATCCCTTGAATCTGTAAAACATTTACCACTACTGACAATATTTATTACCTGGAGTATTTAAATGTAGGCATGAATTAATCATAAAAAATCCTTTGATGCGTAAATTCTTCGTATAACAAAGCTATCCATGTGTTCTGGCCCATTTTAATCCCACCAAAAGCCTTTTACGTAATCCCCGCACCCCTCCCCCCATTGTTCCCCCGCTTCTACTCCAAAGCCGTCACATTCAGATAGATTTAAACACCGTTTAGCGTCTCTGTGCTCCGGGTACTCTGTATCTGTACTCAGTTGGCTCTATATTGTTTAGAGATGTGATCTGCGCACCTTTACTTTTATATTAATCGAAAACGGATGTCGTAAAAAAAACACATGATTTTCGTATTAAGACACCGCATTTTGAATTTCTACCGACGACGTTTAATCGTACTTAATGAAGAAAACTGTCATTTCACGTTTTTCCTGTTCATATAATAAAAAAAAAATGAAGTTTGTTTAAATTCCCAACAATTAATAATAAAAAACCGACATTTTAATGCATTGCTTACACATCTTAAGACGTTTATTTCTTTGAAACGTTTACCAATTTTGTTTATAATTTTTTTTTTTGTAATTTATGTTATAAAAAAACATCACTTTCAAGAAATAAACACCCTTAAATGCAATTTGAATATTGATGTAACCTATAATTATATACCTCAATACGGGCATGTGCCCAGCATTGTGGTCGAAAAATCCCCAATACATGAAACAAACAATTCAATGAAAAAAGAAAACTTAAAAAAAAATAATAAATAATGCCAATTCTGATAGTTCAATTTAAAACATACGGTTTTTGTATGACAACTTAACTAAAATTGATGAAAAATTACACAAATAAGTTGAAAGCATATCAAATTATTCGAATATAATGGAAAATTGATCATTTTACGAAAAAAAAAACACGCGATTTATGTAGAGATTTCTAGACATGTATCTTCAACACATCGCAGTCAAAAACGCTCAGTCCAAAACAAATGTAACAAAAACACAGCTTAATGGTAATGAAATGTTTTTTTTTTTAGTAATGCTGTATAGTTTTTAAGAACTTAAAAAGTGTGTACTATTTTTTATTTATTTATTTGTTATTTTTATTTACTTTATTTACGCCTGTACGGGCATTCACAATGGAAGGATATTGAAACTACGTACATAATTATTTATCTTACATAATCTAGATACTAAGTACAACTGTATATAGATCCTAACTGCAACTAATCTTTAATTCATGTATAAGATACGGCCGCCTTTGGTCGATCCATAGAGCCTTTATTGACAATATCAAGGAAGATAAGGTGTTTATATTTATGTCGACAGAATGACACTTAATCCCAAACATGGGAACAACTCAGCATAGGTTCGCCTAGTGAGGTGTTCACAAAATACTATTACTAACCTATTTAAGCCTCGATTACATAGAGTGAGTTTACAAGCTAATAGCCGGTAAGTTTAAAAGCGGGTGAATCGGCAAGTGAGATTGTCTTAATGACACACAAAACTTTCTTCTCGCTCAGTAGCGACAGTAGCAGCTAAAATAACGACTCTAGCGCGAACCAATTCGGTCGACATTTTGTAAAAAACTTGAGCTCGCAGTTAGCGCCACACGCTAGCCAATAACGGCTCCCGTCCGAACTAATCCTGACAGACGAAATCAGCTGTTGGTGGGTCGCCATCTTTAGGCAAACACTAGCGAGTAGCGAGTAAAGTTGACCACCTTTCAACTTTTTTCGTAGATTGTCCACAATCTGCTAGTTAGCAAGTAATACGATGACACTGAGCGAGTTTACTAACAGATAGTGAATTGCCCAGATAATAGCTTGTAAACTCGCTCAATGTTTTCGAGACCTTACATACAGTTAGCATCATTTACATTTTTTTCTTATTACTAAACTTATTATCTATGTAAACCAATTATTACTTACTATTATTATTACTATTTTCTTATTACTAAACTTATTACCTATGTACCTCGAGAGTGTTTTCTCTTGAGGTAAGAACAACCTCGTCGAATTCAATGTTTCAAAGACCCAATCATGTCTGATTACGTCTAAAAGGGATCGAAATGAAAATCTAGTCTCCTTCAACGGAAGCAATCTTCCGAACAGACCTTCCATTGATATGCTTGGTGTAACTATAAGTGACCAGCTCAGGTATGGGGGCTCCATCGAAGCCAGAGTAAAGTTAGCTTCTCAAAAACTGGGCGTACTGTACAGGGCCCGCAGATACTTTAATAGTACACAACTGCTTACCCTGTACAAATCGCAAGTGCGCCCCACGGTTGAATTTGGCAGCCACCTCTGGTCTGGAGCTCCAAAATACTTGAAAAATACCCTCGACTCTGTGCAGAAACGGGCGGTCCGTTTGATAGATTCTCCCATCTTAACGAACGGGTTGCAATCTTTAGAGCACAGGCGTCGGGTGGGAATGCTATCCATGTTCTACCGGTATTTCAATGGAAGATGCTCTGAGGAACTAGCGTCATTGATCCCTTCGGCACCGGTGCATAGTCGGGAGACACGCCAAACGCGCGCCCAACATATGTACACGGTTGACATTTGTCACATGAGAACGGGTCGTTTTTTCGACTCGTTCTTGAGTTCAACAGCTCGGCTATGGAACGATTTGCCGGCATCTGTGTTTCCTCCCTCCTACAACATGGGTCTCTTCAAGACCAATGTTCATTCCTTCCTCTCCTCAAAAAGACCCTCCACACAGCATCCCAGATGACATAGGCCCTGAGGGGAATTATTTTCCTCAAGGCCTCCTGTGTGGAGTTAATGTAAAAAAAAAAACCAATGTAATAATTTGTAAAGTGTATATATAATCAAGAATAGAAATAAATAAAATCCTTTACCCCACATTCCATCTAGAATTCATGTATTTCAAAGGTACACCAAAGTTTCTTTAAAAATTTAATTTAAAAATAGAATTTCTTCTTCTATATCTGAGATAAATTGTTTCACACAGTCGCGATTTTCTCGGGAGGCTGTGACGCAAAATGAAAAAAAAAATGTTAAAAAATAATTGAACTCGCAAAAAGATGAAAGAAAAAAGCAAAGAATGTTGTCTCGGCGAGTTGGAGAAGTTTAAAAAAACCCCTAGGCGTTTGCGTCCGGGCGAATTTGCATATCATTTTTAATAATATTCGCTTCCACTATTTTTACCGTTTCTTTATAACTGGATGCCGGGGAATAACTTTATATTCAAATCCGAACACTAGATCTGAATACGCAAACGCAAACTGACTTCGAGACTCAACTATTTTTATCGCGTATTTGAACAAATATTATTTTAATAATGTGAGAATATTTATTCTGTCAGTATTTCAGTTTTATTTTTTTACGTTGGCTTTGCTTTCCTGGTTTATCCAGGAGAACATTTCGACTTAAAAGATTAATATTTTGGTTCAAACTGATGTGATAACACTCACTGAAGATATATGTATGTTAGATTTTATTCCAGTTAGACTGGGGATGGGTAAATACTGAAATTTCACGTTTTTATAAACGTTTCATAATTAATTAGAGCATGCTGAGGACAGACAGTACTTTTAGGATGGGTTGTTTCAAAAAATTTGATGGATTCTTCAAATATTTGAAGTTGATTTTCACGTTCTGTGTAAGTTCTATTCAAGTTCTGTTATTACATCGTTATAGGCCAGTTGCTTCACAAAACTTAAATAATCACAGAACTTGAATAGAACTTACAAAAAACGTGAAAATTAACTTTAAATATTTGATGAATCCATCAAATTTTTTGAAACAACCCGTCCTTAGAATTATTAGAGAATATCGTATAGTTTTCACTTTGATAACCATCACCTCTGCCATAGGTCACTTCAAGAGTTTCGCTACGTTTGGTGACTTAGCCGGGAAGCCCGGAATCATGAGATAAGGTTTATCTTATAGTTGGTGACGGATGCAATTCCCCACCAGCCACGTGGCAGGCCGGATCGGGAAAGACCGGTTGAGGGAGATTTAACTTAGATCTCTCCAGCTGGACTCTATCGACCCATCGCCTTGCACCGCTGTTAGAGTGATGGATTCATACGTCTGTCACTCCTTGAGATACTTTTCCCCAGATTTTTACCCTCCCATCATACCTTTTTCCTTCCCAGAACTTCATCTCCTTCCTTTAAATACTTTTCTTACAACTGAGTTAAAATTAGTTATTACATCTAACATACTTATTTACATTAACAAACATATTATTTACATTTATAAACACATATTGTCAAGATTAATGCCTATGCTGTATGAAAAAAATGGCTTGGGCCGTTTTTAGATTTTCACGGCCAAAAGTATTTTCGTTATTTGTTTTTGGGGCGTTATACCGTGTTGCGCTACCTCCTTCTTTAGCCAACGTTTCGGACAGCGTTACAGTGTCCGCAATCAGGGCAGATGTGTAATTTAACCACTAACAATTACACAATTACACATCTGCCCTGATGATGGACGTAACGCTGTCCGAAACGTTGGCTAAAGAATGAGGTAGCGCGACACGGCATAACACCCCAAAAACAAATAACGAAAAAAAAGCTTTAGCCGTGTTAAGTAACCAAATCTGAATAGCCAGACAGGTAATTCTCAACCTTTTTTTTCCCATCTACTTCTCCACTCACAACTCTCAGCAACAGCCTTACAATGTAACCCGATAGGAATTTCTGGGCGGTATTCACACAAAATACAAGTCACCAAATATTTAAGTATTCTTTTAAAATTCCACAAAATTTAGCTGCGTGGTCTTTTCGTGGCGATACTGAGAGTAACTTCCACATCGCTTCGCCGTTCATATTAAATTATCCCTTTAACCATTCTCCTGATACTGCTCTAACTATATTATTGAATGATTAATATGTGCAGTAGAGCGGGGTGAACCCGGCCCCATAGAGAGACTCGGCCCCGGGCCACAAAATTAATTTGTTTAAGTAAACCGAGCCGTTGTATGACTCAATTGTTCGGGCCATTTGATTTATTTATGCGTTAAGACAAATGCCTCAGGCTGAATACCCAATTTCGTATATCTTGGATATAGTTCGGAATAATGAATGGGAGAGCCTTGGGTGCGTTAGCTGTCGATGGTCTTCTAGCTGAAAAATTACTGTTTGGAAAGGTTCTTAGTTGGAAGTAATATAATATTTAGGACCGTGGGTTATCTTAAATTATTTTAGGTTAGTAACTTTCACTATTTGCCCAATGATATTGTTAATGTATATAGTATTCTTCTTCTTCGTGTAACTTATCAGGTCCCCCTGACGTTGGCGATCACTTTGATAAATGTGTCTCTATCTTGCGCTGCCCGGAATAGCTCCCCCGTACTTCTAATACCGGTCCACTCTCGTACATTTCACAGCCAAGACATATTTTTTTTTTTACAGTTAATACCGCACAAGAGTCCCAAATGCTCCCGTCTGGAGCCAGTGAGACTATGGCATCCCCAATCGGGGTATGTTGTGAGGTTGAAGGTAGTGAGGAGGGGAAGGAGATAGAGAAGAGGAAGGTGGGGAAGTACCTGGCTATTCAGATCTGGTCACTAAACACGGCTAAAGCCATTTCAAGCAACGTTTCAATTCTGAATGGTGGTCTTACACCAGGGCGATACTGATAGTATCTTCCACTCTGGAACGTGCCGCAAATATACTGTATATTATTTTAAATGAATAAATTGTGAAATAACACAAATTAATCAAATAATATTTATTTGCGCACGCCGGGTTCGAACCCGCGACCTTCGGATTGTTAGTCGAGAGTCTTGCCTCGGGACCACGGAGGCCGTCAAAATATGTCAAAATACCTACATGGGAGGTGCGTTCAGGTGACTGGACAACTCGGAATGAAACCAACTCAGAACCATCTCAGATAATGCATTTGGAGTGATAAAAAAAATATATAAAAAATTTGTTAAATAGGTTATGTTAGGTTAGGGTTATCGGCTAATTAAAAATTATTTATTTCATAGCTTTTAATGATTTTTCAAGGAGGGGTTGGGTTGTCTTTACTATCAGTTGGCATGGAACCATAAACTTTAGTTTCACATCACTTTTTGTCGTTTCATGTAAAAATTATCAGTGAAAAACTTACAAAGGATTTTTTTTTCAATAGCAGTCGAAAACTTCGGTTTCATAAAGGTGTAGATTTTCATTATTTTGTAGCTATCTTTTAGATTTTAATAAATAGCGTTGTATTTTCACTTTCTATAAAAATCACGATATATCATATTTCTCACCATGATAGTAAGGGAGACACAACGATTTCTAAGAGACCTACATGAGTTTTTTCGAAAAATTAGCCTGAGGGATTAAATGTTATAATACCTAGTCAGTTACCCGATAATAATGAGATTTACCTACGTTGAAATTTTCAAGTTATAAATAATTGTATGTTATTTTTTTTCTAACCGTTTTTTTATTTAACTTATTGTGTCTTCACGTTTAAAATTTATAGTTTTCTCATTAAATTATTAACTTTACTAGGACTAAGCCTGTATTTGGTTGATTGATACTTAAGTCACGCTGAAGCCGTTAGTTATAAGAAAAAAATAATGCATCATTTTATTATGTTAAAATTCACAAGTATTTATCATTCTACTTAATGTACCTATAAGATAAAAAAGATAAGATAGTATAGAGTATGGAAGATTTCAGAAAATAAATACAAGTTGAAAATATCCCGATCGTATATCAAAAGTATTTTCAGTTCAGGGTAGCAACTTATACCCACTTAGTTTACAGTTTCAACCCAGGAAATGGGATTCCCATCTCAGACCACTTCAATTCGTGATAAAACTTCCCCCCTTAATCTTCCATATTTCATATCTTTTCTAAAAGTTTGATAGATTTAAACCGCACTAAATCACATTCCTTCACATACATAATATTTCTCATAACCTTTAATATCCCGCACCCAACTTATCTCCGGCTCAACCGGTCATTTTTCAAAACGGCCGGCAACGATATAATAATGAAAAACCCTCGCGGCAATAAATTTCCCATTGTGCCAACGTGGGCGCTAAGACCCCAAATGAAAATCATAAACTCGGTCTTTCGATAGAGTCCGGGCGCATCTGGCCGCGTCTTACTTTAATGCCGCCCAGAAAAGGAGGAAAATTGCTCGGGAATTGCCGCAAACGTCGGGAATTCTTCGGGGATTTGACTGAAACTCGCGAGAAATACGCGAAGTCATCGTGTTTTTAATATTTTCCAGGTAAATCGGGAGAATGCTATCAGGGCCGGCCCTAAGCCGAACGGCGCCTGGCGCTAGTGAACACCTCAGTACCTTTGCTCCTTGGATCCTTGGCGCCTTCGCAAGTCGCCGCCCGGAAAGGACTACTCCAATTACACATGCATAGGACCGACCCCGAATGCTCTATTGGATGAAGAATCAGGGGCGCGTCGCGGTTTTTCTCTGTGTTCCCGATTTTTCGGGTAAAAGTTTAAGGACGGGTTTAATTCAAATATAATTTGTTTTTTGACTATATACGACACCATCATACGGCATAACATCATCATCTTCATCCCCTTATCCTATTCGGGTCAGGTACCCGTTGCATCGATAAGGCTCCTCCATACGTCCCTGTCTTGTGCTGACCGTTCGGCCTCCGTCCATGGCAGTCCCATCCTCTCCTCACACAGTTTCTGGAGTTGCCTCGCCTAGCTGTGTCTGGGGCGGCCCACTAGACGTCTACCCTCTGGAATTGCACTTAGTATCTTCCTCGGAATTTGGTCATCAGGCATTCTTAGTACATGCTCAAGCCACCTCAATTGCGATTTTTCTATGAAGAGTAGCAGTGGTTCAATGTTTAGATCGTCTCGGATCGTCGAGTTTCTTATATGATCCCATTTCGTAACCCCTGCCACTCCTCTTAAATACCTCATTTTGGCAGCTTGCACTCTAGAGCGCGTTCGTTCGCTTAGCATCCATATTTGGTGGCCGCAAATGAGCGTCGGGCGATATACCGTTTTGAACACTCCCATCTTTGTCTTGATTCTAAGCTCGGCTTTCGTTTTCATTGAGCTGTAGAGAGGACGCAACACACCGCTTGCCGCACTAATTCGGTATAATATAAAGTCTAAACATGAAATACTAAAACACCCATGCAACTACCACCTTCTTCTTCTTTGTGTGCCCTATCAGGTCCCCCCGACGTTGGCGATCACTCTGGAAAATGTCTCTCTGTCTTGTGCTGCCCAGAGTGGCTCCTCCGCACTTCTAATGCCGGTCCACTCTCGTATATTTCGTAGCCAAGACATTTGTCTCCTACCAGGCCCTCGGCGACCTTCTATTTTTCCTTTCAATGTTAATTGGAGCAAGTGATACTATTCCCCTCGAAGTGCGTGACCCAGATATGAAATTTTCCTGACTTTTATTGATGTGAGCCGTTCTCTTTCTGCTCAAGCCCGCCTAATAATTTCTATGTTGATGATCATGTCGGTCCATGGAACCTTGAGCATTCTCCGGTGAAGCCACATTTCAAAAGCCTCTTACCTGTTCATGGTATTTACTTTCAAGGTCCATGTCTCACATCCATACAGCAAGATTGACCACACATAACACTTTAACATTCTCTGCCTTAGTTTTAAATTGAGGTTGTCATTGCAGAAGAGGGATTTCATTTTACTGAATGCAGTTCTTGCTGCCTCAATTCTGCACTTAACCTCTACAGCTGGGTCAAGAGTCTCCGTGAGAATTCTGCCGAGGTATCTAAATCTTGCCACCTTTTCGACATTGCAACCATTTAACCAACCAACTACCGTCATAGAGAATAAATGCTTCAAACGTTACAAAATTAATGTATTTTTAGTGGTTTCAATAATTGCAGTAAAACAAAATTTCAAAGCTTGGTTTAGAATTATTTCAACATCTTCATTAAATTCATCACATATAAACCCTAGTTAACCTCGTTCGATAAAAAATTACGTCATTTATTTTACCGCCGGTATAATATCAGATATTTTACCTGCCCCATTTTGCGCAGACAATTCTTTCCTTTCTAAATTACGCTTTCCATAAAGTATCTCTCCCTACGTGCTTGCGCGGATTTAGGTAAAAACAGACCGAAACCGTAAATTATACACCTGTATATTAAAGCTGATGTAAAGTGTAAAGTCACCCCAGGCGGGGGAGGGGGAGTCCACCCATTCTACCGTCTGCCAAACGAACTCTCGCTAAGTTTAATATTTTAATATAAATGCATTATGTATTAGAAAGAAGTGAGAAGTTTTAATGGCAGAAGTTTTTTCTCTGCGGATTAAATGTTTTAATTGAAATGTATACTTTGTTATTTGTTTTTACCGTAATATCTAAACTACGTACGGGAAGAATAAGAAGAAATGGGTCCTTAAAAAATATTATAAAGAATAGGATAAAAATCTATTTTTAAATTTTTTTTTTAAATATAAGTAAAATTAAATTTGATGGTTTTTTTTTCTGGATGGACTCGAAAACGAAAGCACAAATCAAAAAAGTTATACTGGAAAATCGACTCAAATCAATCAAAAAAAGTTAACTGCAAAATCGTCTCAAATCATTCAAAAAAGTTTTACTGCAAAATCGCCCTGAGGAAAAAAATCCCACAGGGCTATGTCATCTTTGGGGATATTCTTTTTGAGGAAAAAAAGGAGAGGATGTTCTGGGAAGGCAAAATGTATCAGGGGTGGGTAGGAATCTGGGAGTCAATGAGAAGTGACGGATGTATGAATCCGTCCCTCCCATTGCGGTGCAAGGCGATGGGTCGAGAGAGTCCGGCGAGGTCTAGTTTAGGTCTCTCTCAACCAGTCTTTCCCGATCTAGCGCGCCATGCAGTAGGTGGGCAAACAAATTCATCGCCAAGACCTAGACAAACCTCACCCCATGTACCCGGCCACCCTCGCTAAGTCACCAAATGTAGAGAACCACCAGGGCAGAGGTTTTGCTAATCCAATAAATTATTCCCGGGGCGGTGGTTAATGTTATATTGTTTATACTAATAGTAATATTAGAATGATTTGTGCAGCACCGCTTTTGTGAAAAAATCTCGAGATGTTTGACATGCAGGTATTTTTTGTTTGTAAAGATGATCAATCAATCCGTGTTCAAATTATCTGTAATATTCTTTTTATCAATCAATCCGTGTTCAAATTATCTGTAATATTCTTTTTATCAATCAATCCGTGTTTAAATTATCTGTAATATTCTTTTTATCAATCAATCCATGGTAAAATTATCTGTAATTTTCTTTTTATCAATCAATTCGTGTTCAAATTATCTGTAATTTTCTTTTTATCCTGAACACTGTTATCAATTTAATAAATAAGTTGTTGGAAGCCATTATTTTAATATCAACGATATTTTTTCGTGGAAATGAGAATGAACCTCTGTTACTTTCAGAATCGCTTCCCCATTTGATACCTGTGTGTTCCAGAAATAACACTTAATCATTCCAGCTTTCCCTCAATTCTCTGCCTGTGTCTGCTTTCCAGCTCTTCTCCCTTATTCTCTCCCAAACACGCTTAATCCTGGATTTATACAGCGGACCTGGTGAATATAGCGAATACATTATAAAAAACGAAGGTAAATTTAAGCAAGTTTGGGTTTTCTCCCTCTCACCCCCCCCCCCCCCCCCCTCCCTCCCTCCCCCTGTCCCACTTAGGCTTTTTTCTCCGTTTCGTGGTACAGACATTTATCATTATTATTTAAGTGAAAATTTATTTCATTCATTCGTATTTTTATATTGTATTCAATGGTGGCTCGTTGCTAATGTTGGAGATTTAAATAAAAGAAAATATTTTTTCCAGAGGTAAATACTTTTTTTAATTTTCGTTATTCTTATTATGTTATATGGTCTGATATAATAGTGGGCAGGTAGGTTTATCAATTTTGAAGTAAACTAATAACAATATTGCCATTTTAAATCTAACGTAGTATCATTTTGTAAAATTCGAGGTGCAGAGAATTCAATCTCTATTTCTCGCGAACTGGGGGTTGATTTATACGCGGGGGATGATTTTTTTTCTACCCGAAGTGTGGACTGCCGAAAGCAACTTGTAGGGCTAGAATACTATTTTTTTTTTGTTTTTTTTTTGTCGATGTCTCGAATGTGTAGATCATAGGTTCTCTACGTGGGCGATAACGCCTTCATGTGGGCGGTTGAGACTTTCAGGGGGGGGGGGGGGGGCAGTAGAAGACTTAGAGAAAATTAGGAGGCGTTGAGATGGCACGGTGAGGGTGTTGGTAGGTAAAAAAATATGGTCTAAAAGACAGAAAAAACACGCTGATCACGTACTAATAAAGCAAAGCAAACTCTGATATAGGTTAATTTTTGTTATTGTATGTATTGTAATCATTTTTATCACGTGTGCGAAAATTCATATATTTCGGTAGTTCGGAAAGTTGATGATTTTCATCTTACGTGTATTAAGAATTGACACACTATATCATGAATACATGAAGAAAGGAGGTAGCAACCCGGTATTTTCGGTTGCCTCCTATGCTGTGAACATTTTTAATTCTTTTGTTAATGTCTATGCAATTCCCAACGGCTATTTCATTAATGCAATAATTTTAAACGCTCGGTTAATATTTCAAACAATAAATATATTAATAGTACCATATTATTATTTGACGTAAATGAACCGCACTATTATTTGACGTATTCGTACTGTACTATTATTTGACGTAGATTTTTTGACGTAGACAAACGTACTGTACTATTACCAAACGTACTGTACTATTATTTGACGTAGATTATTTGACGTAGACAAACGTACTGTACTATTACCAAACGTACCAAACGTACTGTACTATTATTTGACGTAGATTATTTGACGTAGACAAACGTACTGTACTATTACCAAACGTACCAAACGTACTGTACTATTATTTGACGTAGATAAACGTACCATACTGTTATTTTACGTACACATACCAAAAATTTGTTTGATATACACATATTTTAGTATTATTTGTTTGATATACACATATCTTAGTATTATTTGCTTGATATACACATATCTTAGTATTATTTGACGTACACGTACCTTACTATTATATGATTCAATTCCAGTTCGTCAAAACGAATATTATACAATCTTTTATGAGCAATACGTTTGGACTTAATGGATTTGTCATGTGATTGGATTGTCGTTGTCTATAATTTCTAATTTATTTTTGGTCTATATTGAAGCTAGCTTATATTTTTCATTTTTATTATGATAATATATAAAAAAAGCTTCGAATTTAGGTATGTAAATAGGAGTTCATGTTGTATTATTGCATCTTCCTATTTTAAATGTTTGCTTATATGACCTCTGTCGAAGATTCTAGCAAGTTTGAAACTACTCATATTAATAAATTCTAGAAACATCTTCATATTATTCTCGTAAGACGGCATGTTCTCGTATTTTTCGAATGGTGTTTACGTTTATCGTATTTTTCCCGAGATATGGGGAAAACTTGTCATATTTTTACCAACTCTTGGGAATTTCCACGGCGGCGCTTCCGACTGCCTTGGGAAATGCAGGAAAACGTGCAAGGAATACAAATTTTCTATTGGGAGTAAAAAAATGGATAGCGAAATAAGCTTCCGTAAATATAGCAAAAATTTTCAGAGAAATTTCAGTTTGTTGTTTCATGATAAATATTTTTCCATTTATTTTCGTTTGAAAAGTTGTTGTTGAATAAACTTAGTTCCTAATTTAAATTCACATAGAGATCTTTTTGGGATTAATACGGTCGCTTTATTTATGATCACCCAGTAATTTTATTTGATTTATTAAGAGGTTTTGATATTTTAAGTATTATTTTAAATTTTTTGAATATTTGTGGCGCATGTGCACATTTACTTTTTCAAAACATATTATATACGTATATTTATTGAATTTTATAGCTTAACTGACCGGTTTCTCTCGGGATTTGATTTAAGCCATTTGGAACCAACAATATGGCATTTTACCGCAGTTTGACTCATGGTGGAAAATGGCATTGCGAGCTTTAAATAATTGCTAACAATTTGGGAGGCGGGTATGGGTACCGCCGTCCCAGGAACATACGTACATTTATTGGATAACCAACACCTCTGCCTGAGGTCACCCCAAGTGGTTCGCTACGTTTGGTGCGCAGGGGTGCCTTACTTCATGGAATTAGGTTTGTCCGGGTCTTGGCGACGGATGCGTCTGCACCCCAACTACGTCGCAGGTCGAATCATGAGAGACTGATGGAGACCTTTCAATCTCTCGGAGCATTGCCTTGCATCACAGTGGGAGGGTTGGATTCATACGTCCGTCACTCCGGGACACACTACCTCCCAAATACCCACCCTACCCATACGCACCGCTCATATTTTTTTTCCTTCCCAGAATTTCCTCTCCTTTTTTTCTAAAATAAAACCTCCACACAGCATTCCCAAAGATGACGTAGGCTCTGAGGGGAATTATTTTCTTCAGGGTCTCCTGTGTGGAGCTATTTAAAAAAAAGAAAAAATTATATCGACTACATATTTCATGACTCCACAGCTCACCTTTAAAGAAGTTTATCTCCAAAATGCGAACATTTTACTGTGTTTTGCTTTGGTTATATATTTTTTCACATTTTTATTACATTCTGAAACAATTCAATTTATTCACAACCAATTTATTGTCCACTGATTTTATTAAAAAAAAAATTTTTTTCTTCGCAATTTTTGGGAACTAATTTAAAAATTAGAACACTTTGTTTGGAGAAATGGAATACGATCCAGACAAAAGATGCAGAGAAATTTGACCGGCGAGTTTTTTCTTACAAAAAGAAGGTAATCTAAGTAAATTTGTTGGCAAAGTCGGACTTGTTTGTTCTCCTGGCTGAGTCGTTATGCCTCTCATGAATTTAATCTAACGCGGCACGTTTCCTTGTAAGAAGGAATATCGGAGGCCTTTAACGAACTTCCAGGTCAGAGATTCTCCAAACCATCCAAATTAAATTAAAGCGACTGGAAAGAACTTTGTAAGTAAAATAGTGAAAATTCTCTCATTTTTTTCTTTATTGAAATAAAAATAGCACTTTTGTTTAAACTTCATTAATGACCTTTGCATTGGTGACATAATTCACGCTAAAGTGTTTGTAAGCACCAAGTCCAATCAAAAATCCAAACTATAAATCATTTGAAAATTGAAAAATCAAAAAAAGAAATTGGCACCTCTGGGACTCGAACCCAGGACCTCTCGCTTTCCAAGCAAACGCGCTACCACTTGGCCAAGGTATCGATATCCAATTCGGTCATTCTTAATTATATCATGCTTTGACTAAGAACCACCCACATTATCTCAATTTTTTAATATGCGACATCTGTTGACTTTTCTGCTAGTCTAGGATGAATATTTTATTTTTATTTTTACTTTGTGAGTAAAACCTCAAATTGGATTATTTAATTAAATGAAGACAATATAAGCGAAACTCAATCGAAAATCTGAAAACAGACAAATCAGAAAAAGAAATTGGCACCTCTGGGACTCGAACCCAGGACCTCTCGCTTTCTGGGCAAAGATAAATTTAATTAAATATTACAATTTGAGGTTTTACTCATAAAGTTAAAATTTAAAATAAAATATTCATCCTAGACTTGCAGAAAAGTCAATAGATGTCGCATATTAAATAAAATGGATTGGGATTTATCCAGACACTATCTAGATAGCATTTAGTTCGGGTTTGAATCTTGCAATCATACATAAAGATAGAATAAAATATGCGTTAAGAAAATGAAGATAATGTGGATGGTTCATAGTGGAAGTATGATATAATTAAAAATGACCGAATTGGATATCGATACCTTGGCGCAGTGGTAGCGCGTTTGCCCGGAAAGCAAAAGGTCCAGGGTTCGAGTCCCAGAGGTGCCAATACCTTTTTCAGATTTTTCTGTTTTCAGATTTTTGATTGAGTTTCGCTTAAATTGTCTTCATTAATTTAATATTACAATTTGAGGTTTTACTGATTAAGTTAAAAATAAAAATAAATAATTTGTTTATTTCGGCTTATACTTCCATTCAAAATTTCATACAATATTTGACATTTTGAAATATACCACTAGTGACTCAATATTTTATGTAACTCATTACAAGTTTTTCTGCATTATAATTGGTTTTGTGGTATTTATGAGTAATCTAAGAATTATTTTACCAGATAGAGTGTACACTGTACACTTTTACATTTAACCGCGTTCTCAGCTCAAATTTCAATTTTTCGGAGATATCTGACTAAACAACTGGATAAACAATCAACTTTTTTGCAAACGTCGTTTAACGTCGTCCTGTTTTTGACACGTGTGAAGTAAACTGAAGCAGACTAGACTTTGACTAACCATATATTACTACACTCCTCAAGAACGCGGAACACAATAATTGTGTCAAAATCGAGTTATAATATACCTTTTTAAAATCAATATTTCTGCGTTAATCGAGTGAAGACTTTTGTGCCTCCTTGTATAACCTAAGGGCGCAGTTAATTATTAAAGTTTAACCAATAAAGCTGTAAATAAATTCATTCTTCTATTATAAATTCGGAAAACAAACTTTGAAAACCGCAGGCTTCATATCAGGTAGAATTAAAGGCCGCTTAAGTTATGATCTAAAACGTACAACGTTTACGTTGGAGGAACCTTCATGAATTCTGTTTTCGTATTTAAAGATAAAGGAGCCCTTAGATCCAAACTTGAGATATCAAATTTTGACACGCAGATACAAATATTATTTTAGATATATTCATTATTCTATTTTGTCAATTCCGCCAGTGTTATTTTATCAAGTAATTGAAATCTATTTTATCATGTTTTTTAATGTAAATATCACGCGAGCGTCTCACTCCCTGGAGCCAGGAACTACGGCAGCTTCAATTGATGAATATCTTAAGAGGAATGCGATTGAATAATTAATAACCTGCGACACATGAATATTGTTTCCTCATGTAATACTTATGGGGTTTAATAAGATCTATATACCATGGGTAAAACATATTATTTCACGTAGTAATAAATAAATAACACGTTCCACACTCATAGATTTTTTTTTTTTTTTATATTAACTCCACACAGGAGGCCCTGAGGGAAATAATTTCCCTCAGGGCCTATGTCATCTTTGAAGATGCTGTGTGGAGGGTGCTGTTGAGGAGAGGAAGGAGTGAACATGGGTCTTGAAGAGACCCATATTGTAGGAGGGAGGAAACACAGAAGCCGGCAAATCGTTCCACAGCCGGGCTGTTGAACTCAAGAACGAGTCGTAGAAACGACCCGTTCTCATGTGACTAATGTCAACCGTGTACAAATGTTGAGCGCGTGTTTGGCGTGTTTCCCGACTATGCACCGGTGCCGAGGGGATCAGTGACGCTAGTTCCTCGGAGCATCTTCCATTGTAATACCGGTAGAACAAGGACAGCATTCCCACCTGACGCCTGTGCTCTAAAGATTGCAGTCCATTTGTTAAGTTAGGAGAATCTATCAAACGGACCGCCCGTTTCTGCACAGAGTCGAGGGTTTTTTCAGGTATTTTGGGACTCCAGACCAGAGGTGGCTGCCAAATTCAACCGTGGGGCGCACTTGCGATTTGTACAGGGTTAGCAGTTGTGTACTATTAAAGTATCTGCGGGCCCTGTACAGTACGCCCAGTTTCTGAGAGGCTAACTTAACTCTGGCCTCGATGGAGCCCCCGTACCTGAGCTGGTCACTTAGAGTTACACCAAGCATATCAATGGAAGGCCTGTTCGGGAGATTGCTTCCGTTGAAGGAGACTAGATTATCATTCCGATCCCTTTTAGACGTAATCAGACATGATTGGGTCTTTGAAACATTAAATTCGACGAGGTTATTCTTACCCCAAGAGAAAACACTCTCGAGGTAACCGTCCATTCTTTGTTTCAAAGCCCTCCGAGCCATTGGGATTTGTGAGCCCTTTGGAGGCTTGTCAAACAAAAAGCTATCATGGACTGTACTGTCATCCGCGTAACAATGAATCGGTGCACATGTCAAGAGGTCATTGATGTGCAACAAAAAGATGCTCTTAGTATCGCCGTTATGAAATACTACCATTTAGAAGCTACAGTTCTTCACTGCCTTTGGTTGTGCTTAATGACCAGATCTTAATAGTCAGGTACTTCCACATATCCTTCGCCTCTCTACACTCCTGGGAAATTGAAACTGTTGTGCGGCATTCACATTAAAAAAGTCAAGATCGTTAAAGGGAAACAAAACAGCATAGGTACTATAACGGATCCCTGCTGTACGCCTCCAACATGAGGTTGGTTTCTCTTGATTCTTTTATCGAAATTTATTTTTCTATTAATTAAATGGTCAACTCATGGTCCACTATGTTCAGAACGTCATTTGAAGTAAAAAAAATCGTGAATGATATCATAAAAAAAAACAGAGTGGGTACTAGCGTGGTTCCCTGTTGAACGCCTTCATAAATGTGTTGCTCTCCATTAAATCTGTTGGTGTGATATGTTTTCTATTAAGTAAATAGTCTATCTTGTTCATAAAGTATAAAAGTGTGTTTTTCTTGTCCTTGCAGCTCAATACCGTTCACCGCGCATCACGGAGCATCCCTCAGATATAGTGGTGGCCAAGAACGAGCCCGTTACGCTGAACTGCAAGGCGGAGGGCAAGCCTAAACCTGCCATCGAGTGGTTCAAGGATGGCGAACCGGTGCTAACTTCTGACTCGGATCCCAAGAGCCACCGCGTGCTGCTGGAAGGGTCGCTCTTCTTTCTCAGGTATGTGACATACTATACTGGATAAAAAACCGCGAGGAATTCCCACATCTAGAGGAATGGATAATTGCAATCTCTAAAACATAAATTTGAACTTTTGAAAACTTTCCATCCGAATCAATGCAAACAAAACCTTGTGGATATCCGAAAGCGGAAGCAGCACTCCATAGTCGTACACCGTACATTGAATTCTAAAGGTAGCGCGGGAGTTCAATGGAGCATGTCAAATATTGTAAATAGTTTCAGCAACCGGATGTTATTGAAGTTTCACTTTCACTCTGAGTGCAGCGCTGCTGAAGTGGCTGTTCTCACAAACTTTTGTTACAACAGGTGTTTCCAATCCAGAAGATTGGCTTTTTAACGTTGTACAAATAATGCAATAAAGCATTTGTTTTATTTGTAAAGCACACATAATAAAAGTGTCAAGCCAATGACCATATTCGAAAATCTCAAGTATCTCAAATACACGCAAAAGCACGAGAGGCCGAGAATGGAATGATTTCCCTTCCACGATTAGGTCAATATCTTGGTACATCAGTGCAACATAGGACAATATCTTGAACAATATGATCCTCATTCACAGATTATCGAAGATATCTAAACACCTATATACATATTTCCATAAAAAACATTATGTTTGTAAGATTGCGATTTTAATGGTCTTCCTATAATATCGAATCTCTGTGGGTTCACCTCCCCACCTTCACATACGAGCAACTTTCCTTCACTTCTTAATCTGTAGTCTCAATAAAAAATTCACTGTTTCATTGTGCGCTACATTTGCTTGTTAATGGAGCTGAAAATATGCTGAATTCAACCGTGTCCCTAGAATTTTACCACTGCGATTTGCCAGCTGATATTCTACATTAGACCTGTGCAATATTTAGTGAGGAAAGAACTAAAGTATTTCGTTGGTCAGAGGCTGTGTTTTGGAGGAAATTGTTTTCAATCTGTTGAAGAATTCTTCCATCGGGACAAAGTTATTTATACTAACAACAAATAATGCAGAAATAGTTAGTACCTGGTCTTCTAGTATAGTGGTAGGGAGCAGTACAGAGAGAAGGAATCGGTAGGTAGTGAAGATCCTTAGCCCCAACGAATCAAATTGTTAATCTACTCAAAAAGGAATTTCGGGATTTGAAGGTGTTTGATCAATTTCACCAGTAGTGGGAAAGCATTGAACTTAGTTTGGACACACGTAATCATCCTAAATACTTTTGGTTGGACTCTTCATTGGAATACCAAATTGAAGTCTAGATTTTACATTTTGCTGTTAAATGAATATTTATTGGCTTGCGATGAAATCGCGAAAAGCTGCCTGGAAATTGTTTCTGATGGTTCCTCTAACAGTTTCTATTGCTCGCGGTTGTACATTATCTTGAATGGATCTGCCTTTAAAAAATATACGGTTAACTACTTTTCATAACATTTTCACATTTTGTTGCTTCATCCTCACGTTTAATACAAAATGACCGTACACTGAACACATTGCAGTCTTGTATTTTTATTGACAAACTTTTCCCATATATTTTTACGTCTATCGAAAATCATAGAGCGTAAAATTTGGCGAGCGCTCATGCAATATTGAGTAGTGTGGTTGGGGAACATTCTTTGTGAGTTAAAAGTTGCCAGTTTTGTTTTGTGGGGAGATGGAAGGGAAAAGAACAGTAATCGTAAAACGTAACAAGAAATTTTTGTCTTGTTTACATAAAATACAAAAACAATGAAGTTGTTTTTACCCAGTTTTGCCTGCGTTTTGACACTCTTAAAAATGTTTTCTCTATTTAATTGGATTGTTAAAATTTGTTCAAAAGAAAATGCCATGTTGCTGTACTTTAAAAAAAAAATAAATGGATGTGGTGTACTGAAAATAGTTGTTTTGATGTAAAAATTCCTGACAAAAATACTGTGTATTTCCAGGTTAGCAGTTTTACAGGGTAAAATACAACTATTCTGCTTATTTTTGAAGTGACAGAAAAAAAAATCGTCACCTTAGTTGGATAAGGTTCTATCTACGCCTCACCACGCTAAGGACTTTGACACCTAAGCACATGTTCTTAGGTATCAAAGTCCTTACCATTGTAAAGTGCAGTTAGAACCCTATCCAAATGAGGTGACGAAATGTTGAATACATAAAATTGTAAATTATCAATTGGACAGTCCTGATAAATTAATGCTGATCATTTTCATGTTCCTACCATTAGACGAAGATCCCCTTGATGTATTTTTGTAACAATTGTACTGCGGTATGATGCTACAATTTTGTTATAAATATACACACTTCCATTGGTAACATATGTGCTAATGTTGCTGATATTTTTAATGTGTCTCTTATGAAGTATAAAGCTATAAAACACTATAGCGGTACATATTATAACGAGGTCACTGCGTAATGGTCTTTTTGTTTTTCGTTTTTTCGTCACTGCTTCTTTGTACTTAATGTATTATCTATTATTTTGTTTTGTTTACTTATGTAATATCATAATTTTTCTTTTCTTCCTTCTTTCTAATGTATGTTTAAAAAAAATTGTATCTTAATGGCATTTGTGCCATTTGTTAATTCTAAATAAATAGTATGAGATTTTCTAGTCATTATTTTGATATATTGCACTGGTTTCATCGCTGTCATTCCATGCCTTTTTTATTACTTTCCCAGAAAGCGCTTTTTCACAGAAAGATATTTCTGAATAATTAGTTAATATATTAGTTAATAATCCTTTCTTTACCTTCTTTTGTTTCCCCTCCACGCTAAACTAAGACGCAATAATGCCAAATATTCCGATCTTTTAAAACTCTTGTCTGAAAATAAATTTTCTTGAATTTATTTTAAGAGTTTTGCAAAAAGAGGCAAGAAGAGCCAGGAAGGGGCGAGAAGAGGCAAGAAGAAGCAAGAAAAGACAAGAAGAGACAAGAAAAGCTGAGAAGATCCAAGAAAAGGCAAGAAGAGCCGAGAAGATTCAAAAAGAGACGAGAAGATCCAAGAAGAAGCAAGAAGAGTCAGGGAGAGATAAGAAGAGACAAGAAGATCTAAGAAGAGCCGATAAGAGGCAAGAAGAAGGAAGGCGTAAAGAAAGATAAAAATTAACACTCAATCCATTCTTTTATTCCTGCCCATCCTAAATTCCAATATTGGCTTATTAGGTTGTCATGTATTCCTGTTGATTAAATTCCCTTTCCTCAGAGCACGTGTTTCAAGTCCTAACAAATCAGTGTCCCCTAGTGACAGGAGTGCTCCTACCTGGGGTGGTACAATCGTCTCGTGTCGTATCATATGGATTGTTTTGCTGCTGTGAGATGAATTAACACTCACTCCAAATGTTTCTTATTGGCGGTATAAATCCCAAGATTTCTAATCGCAAGAATACTTTATACCCTGAATAAAGCGTTTTAAATAGAAAGGAAGAAGAAAATAAAAAAAGGGATTAGTGCAGTAAATAACAAACAGATAATAAAAATTGTGTTCCTATAAAGGAAATAATAAATAATCATATTTACACGAGTTTTCCATCTTTGGCCCGCCCCCGGAAAAAGTTTCAAACTGAGGGTGCTAAGTTTTCCCTGAAAAACGAGAATTTTCTCAATTTTCCTCTATCAATTCCTTCCTTGTAATCTTTTTTACGTGCCCCCCGTGGTAATCGAATTTCCAACTTCATTGTCGAAGAATAAAACGGAAAACTTTGTGCCAACTTTTGACGTGTTCAGAAAATCGTAAAATCGATGTTTTATGGGCTTTTTATCTTTTTTCACTCGTATCTTCAAACGGTTCAAAGTTTTAACTTGTTATGTTCTTACTTGGAAATGCGTCTGTCAAGAAGCTTTCGACTTGCAAATTCGAAGAACAAAATAAAATTTTAAACGGTTGGTTATGGTACCTAGGTACTAATAAATTCAGAACACTTTTTTTCTATTGGTGTAACAGCACGTACCCGAAGAATTTTAACAAGTGGTTCCTGAACACTATTTTTCAAAACACGTCGCAACTGAGTTGTCGGGTATAGCCTAGCGGGACACGTGATGATCACTCTGTCTCATTCTAGCAGCACGGTAACATACGAAACAGCGCGCGTATATCGTGATCCGTCGCGATTTTATTTTTTTATTTTACAGCAAAATGACATTTGTAGGCCAAAATACAAACAGTCAGCCCTATTCCAACCTCCGATAACACATAGAGTTTTGACGGTCCACAAATTTCAGAAAGAAAATTCTCCGTCAAATTAATTTCCCGAAAGCTCATAATTCAAGCGCTTTAATTGGGTCATTCAATCAGATATATATCTTATAGCTAAGATAATCCTATAAACATCAAAACACAAACGGTCAGTTCAACTACAACCTTTGATAATGAGTTTCGTTGATCTAGAAATTTCAACATGAAAATTTTCTGCAAAATTCATTACCCGAAAGTTCAAATTCAAGAGCTTTAACTGCGTCACACCATCATATATAATCTTAAAGATAATAGAAGATAACCTTATAAACATCAACTCACAAACGGTCAGTTCAACTGCAACCTTTGATAACTAGTTTTGTTGACCTAGAAATTTCAGCATGAAAATTCTCTGCAAAATTCATTACCCGAAAGCCCAAATTCAAGATATTTAACTGCGACACACACAATCAGATATACATCTTAAAGATAATAGAAGATAACCTTATAAACATCAACTCACAAACGGTCAGTTCAACTGCAACCTTTGATAACTAGTTTTGTTGACCTAGAAATTTCAGCATGAAAATTCTCTGCAAAATTCATTACCCGAAAGCTCAAATTCAAGATCTTTAACTGCGTCACACCATCAGATATACATCTTAAAGATAATAGAAGATAACCTTATAAACATCAACTCACAAACGGTCAGTTCAACTGCAACCTTTGATAACTAGTTTTGTTGACCTAGAAATTTCAGCATGAAAATTCTCTGCAAAATTCATTACCCGAAAGCTCAAATTCAAGATCTTTAACTGCGTCACACAATCAGATATACATCTTAAATATAATAGAAGATAACCTTATAACACCTTATAATCATCAAAACGGTCAGTTCAACTGCAACCTTTGATAACTAGTTTTGTTGATCTAGAAATTTGAGCTTGAAAATTCTCTGCAAAATTCATCACCGCAAAGCTCAATCTTGCCCTTTTACTGCGTCATACAATCAGAATACCTTATAGCTAAGATAACCTTATAAACATCAAAAACAAATAGTCAGTCTAACTTCTATCCTTTGATTACACATTGCGGTCATCCCTCCGACATTGAGCAAACAGCCGATACCAAAAAGCTCCCGTGACAAGTGGACCGAATAAAGCCACGGACAGGGCCGTGTGTAGTGTGTAGTGTGTAGCGTAGGCGCGGTGTTTTCACTATTGCCTGTTTGTCAACTCGAACTCCTGTAAACACAAGTGAACTGAGTAAAGGCGATGTCTGTCAGGGGCGCAGCAGATGGTAGAAAGGTACTGGGGGCCTGCTGGGAGGCCGGTTGATCAAAAAATCTTCTCTAACCTAAAGACCTTTGTATATTATATTACCTGAAAGGGCGGTGCGCCGAGGTGTTGTTTAAGAAAAGGTCTTTGGAAAAATGTGTTTTTACACTGGAATTCCAGTTGCCCGAAGCCAGTAGAATCATGTCATTCCCATTTAAGAGAAGTTGTGAGAATGGTAAAAGTGGGGAGAAATACAAGGTAAGGTTAAGAAGTGCTTTGCTATTAGGATTTAGCACAAAACAGTTAATAAATTTGATACTGGGAGTAATCTCCTCAACTACCATAATGAGAATAATTAAAAAAAAATTTTAAAATATTTTCGCGAGGGCACTTTCCGTAAAAAAGTCGTCATGTCTTTAATACACTTCTTACGCTATATGACTATATGGTATTTTCACGGTTTTTTTTTATCTCGAAAAAAATACGATAATGAAGGTATTTTTGTGTTAACAAATAAATTTTCTATAATGATTTGAAATTTGCCATTTTCGATTTGCAAAAACGACACGTTTGTTTTTATTTTATTCGTGATTTGATGTTGACATCACGCCGGGCAACTTTGGTGACAGCCGTCTTACCAGTTGGTAGCGTTTTCTATGTCATAATGACGTAGCCGATTCGAACCGTTTAGGCTTGTGCGGTTTAGGTAGTTTTGAAATCAATAATCATGAATAAAAAATATCAAAATTACGAAATTTTAGTACAATAATAAAATTTAAATTTTCCACACTTTTTTAAAGTATTCGTAGTAAGTGTCAATTTTAGATTTTTAATGTTTTTTTGCTGATTTTATTTTACTTTTTTTGCCCGTTGGCGCTTTAGGAACCGAGTGCAATTTATTTAAAATAATGTGTTTTTATTATATTTTTTAAAATATGTTTTAAAATATTGTTTCTAATTTGTTAGTATTAAGAATCGTTTTCAATTTTGATTTCTAAAGTTTCTTTATTAGCGTGGATCTGTGTTTTATTCTGCGTTTTTCTTGCCCCAGGTCAAGTTATTACGATACTACGCCTCTGTAAGAACCCTTTGTCTGAAGAGCGTCGGATCCGCTAAGTGGGTTAATCCCATCCTAAATAAGCCAGTGTTTGGCTTTTGCGACCAATGGTTGTATTTTAACTTTACACGGAGAGTGTTAGTCAGAGCTGCGGCGGGCGAATCTAAAATTACTCTCACAAGGGACCTTTCATCCAGCAAACACCCGACACTTGTTTAAAAAAAAAATAGATCTTATTATCAAACTCCTCAAGTACAAATCTGCAGATACGATGTAATGTATCACACCTTTGTTATTAATAATATTACTCGACTAATTATTATATAATTGTCGTGAAATATTTTTGTCGGGCTAGAGATTTAACGTTAATTATGATAAATAAATTTAAAATACAAACCGTACAATATTACACAAATCTATGAAAAGAATATATTGACTTTTCAATCTTTTCAAAATCTCTTTGTGACGTAATTTTAATTGAATAAAATAAATCACAAAAACAAACACCGCTTATTTAAAACCAATATAAAAAAGTTACAATCATAACAAATTAAATTATAAACCCCAGGAAAATCACCCTTAGATTAGGTATATAGATTTTTTTTTTACCAGTTTTTGACCAGTCACAGATCTTCATGATATTAAAATACGATATTGGAAATAAGGTTTGGTACCTGAAATAAGCTTTTCAACTCATTATAATAATTTTCTACGTGTTGAATTTAACGTTTTACGTTATTTCAGAAATCTACAGGATTTCCCTTTTAAATTGCTCCTCAATGTCTCTAAATAATGTCCATATCGAAAGAGATTCTGTACAGAAATAATACAGTCCCCCTCACAGACAGAATCAATTCCGATAACATGTTGTTTCTACAGGCAGGAAGATAAAGATAATTTATTCTTACGACGTCTTCGATAGACATCAGCAACATAGATATTCGAACAGATACCCCATTTGTATTGTAAGACTGCCTTTAAGGTCCTTGAAAACCAATCTAAGAACATTAGAAAATACTGTATCGTTTAGCTGGGTGGTCCGACGCGTAGCTTCTGTTTCTTGGTCCCGGGTTCGGTTCCCGGAACCGGCTCACTTTGGCTGGAGTTTACGAGCAGTGCCTCTCGGCCGAGTGGTTAACGGCGTTGCGCGCCGAATCGCGCTGCTAGAATGTCACGTTCGAACGCCGCGAGTGCCATACGAAATCTCGCCGAGAAACGGCGACAAAAATACGGTAAAAAGGTCGTAAACGCGTCCATACCGCGTGTTGAGGTTTCGAAGTAAAAATTTTATTTTGTTTTTCGTGGAATCAATCATAAAACAGAGTGTTATGTTATTGTGCTGTTTGGAATCGACGGCGACGTATGGAAATTGGTATTGGAGACTGAAACAATAAACGACAATCCTTTGTCGGTGGATTTTATGATACAATTTGCAAGTGTTCATTTGTGTCCATTTGCGATGAATTCTCTTTCCCAGATGAATCACTTACAAAACAGTAGGCTGTTTAGCCCTAAACCCAGGAATTGAGGATCAACATTTTATGCACCTCATTCCATCGAGAAAGATCTTCTCAGGATCGTCCTGATGATAGATCATCATTTAAAATCGATACGTTACTTGTAATGGCTTCGTTTTGGGACATGAATTTTATTCGGTCTTTGGTCGAGAATTTTGTCTTTGTATTCTCATAATCCTTATTGTTTGTTTGTTTGTTTGTAGAGTGGTCCACGGGAAGAAGGAGCAAGATGGAGGAGTGTACTGGTGTGTGGCCCAGAATCTCGCCGGCAAGGCTGTCAGCAGAAATGCAACATTAACCGTAGCAGGTAAGTTCATTTCTTCTTTTCTTTTACGAGTTATTTCGCAAGATTTAAAATTCACAGTGACGTCTTGATTGATTCTAGTTAAAATTATTTGCAAAAGGTTATTGTCGCCATTAGCTACACAAGTCTAAAGTAATGGTATTTGAAAGAGAGAGTACGAAAACAATGTGCAACATAGGATGTGAATGATGAATACTTGGAGCAGGTGGATGAGTTTGTGTATTTGGGAAGTATGTTTACGAGAGATGGGAAGACTGATAGAGATATCGAAAGAAGGGTAAATGCCGGTAACTCTATTAATGGAGGACTGAACGCCGTTGGCGCCAACAAAAAATTGTCAAAAGAAGCGAAGCTAGCTAGCTAGGAGTGCTGGTACCTACCCTGATGTATGGCAGTGAGGCATGGAACTGGCAGAGAAAAGATGAAAGTCAACTGAATGCTGTAGAAATGAGATTCCTGAGACGTATGTGTGGTAAAACCATGTATGATCGTGTGAGAAATGTGGAGATCCGCAAAGAATGCAAGGCTGATGTAAGTGTAATGAATAAGATTAAGAAAGGGACGCTCAGATGATTTGGGCATGCGGAGCGAATGAATGAAGAAAGAAGTGTGAGGAGAATATATGACGCAAATGTGAATGGTAAACGAAGTCGGGGACGTCCGAGGAAGACATGGCACGACCAAGTGAATCAGATACTTGAGTCGGGCGATGTCAAGAGTCAGAATAATAGAAGAGCATGTATGAGACGATGTATGAATGTGAACGAGGCAAGGAGTGTGTGCCAAGATCGAGTTGTTTGGCGGTCCGTCCT
Source organism: Glyphotaelius pellucidus (assembly GCA_936435175.1). NCBI lineage: Eukaryota > Metazoa > Arthropoda > Insecta > Trichoptera > Limnephilidae > Glyphotaelius > Glyphotaelius pellucidus. The sequence goes on from OW386560.1 coordinate 13,591,626, forward strand.
CTCTGCCTACCCCTGCGGGGAAACGGCGTGTTGGTTAGTTAGTTAGTTAGTTAGCTACACAGACAGGAGACGATATCAAACCGTAGCGTCATTTTGATATTATGTTCTATTGTTAATTGTCCTTGTTTTTTCAATGCTTATAATGTAAATAAAATAAACACAAAGGCAAGTTGAATACATTTTGAAGAATCATTCAAAGCCACTCAAAATTAGAAAAAGGGTGCTTCATAATATGGCTATCGCTGTACTTGATGAGTAGGTCAATACTGTTAGTAGTAGGGCTTCCTACATCTTCTTCTTATTATCTCTCTCTTCTCTCAGCCTTACAACATTTCTCAGAAACGATCCGTTCTCAAGTGTCAACTATGTACAAATGTTGGTCGTACGTTTAATAATAATAATTTTTGGATAGCGCCATTTTCTTGAGAAAATCACCTCAAGGGCGCTTTTCAAATTCATTTATAGATTTAACTTATTTATATTTCAAGTGGCTTACAACTAAGATTGATAACCAATGACTTGCAACCATTTAGACTTATATAACAAGTGATTTAAAACTATTCTTATTTTTATAACCGGGTTTTACTCGTGTTAAGTCTTACATCATACATAATAAATTGTTCAACAAATCGTCGCCTTAGTTCGTATTTGTCCAACAGACCATTAGAAAATTTTACAGGAAGAGAAGGTTTTCTTTCATTATTTCAATGAAACATTATGACAGGTGTAAGAAAAAGCTTTTTCCGTAAAGGTTGCGGTCTCACTATTTTAAATAATTCTTAGTTAAGTGATTAACTATCAATTTTTTATGAGAAAAACTCTCTTTTAATAACTTTTGAAGGTTATTCCCAGCAACGTAATATATCATTGAAGAAGAAGATAACACTTATAATCTAAATGAAAATATGAAAGAAAACAAGACACAGAAAAACAGAAAAAAAAAAAAAAACAATGGTCGCAACTGGGACTCGAACCCAGACCTCTCGTCTTACCGGGACGGCGCGTTTTCCAATTTCGCTATTGCCACCTTCTGTCAAACCGTCATATTTGTCAATCTCATATTTCAAATATTTAGAATCATTAATATTATCTTCAACTAGTTCTTTTTCCATATTATAGGCAACTACTCTTTTTATTGGAAACAATCATTCAAAGAATTGGTTTGTAACCTGAATAGCGTCTCGGATAAATGTATCCGAATTTATTCATATGGAACTATTGACTTTTATGAAAGTCTAAATGAATATTCAATTTTTTATGAGAAAAACTCTGTTTTTCTGTGTCTTGTTTTCTTTCATATTTTCATTTAGATTATAAGTGTTATCTTCTTCTTCAATGATAGATTAACTATCATTTTAAATGCTTTATTTTTAATATTAAAGTGAAGATTGAACAAAAACTAAAATGGTCTGTTGGACAAATAAGAACTGAGGAGACGAAATGTCAAAAATTGCGCACAACAACATAAATGCGGTAGTAAAATAAATTAATCCAAGTAAATCGAATGGACTTAGTAATGAAATACTACTAGTTTGTGTGTTAATACTAGCGTGTTTCCCGATTGTGCACCGGTGGACTGTGGCCGAAAGAATCAATGACGCTAGTACCTCGGATCACCTTCCATTGAAATACCGCTAGAATAAGGTCGGCATTCCCACCCGACGCATGTGCTCTAAAGATTACAATCCGTTTGTTAAGAAAGGAGAATCTATCAAACGGACCGCCCGTTTCTGCACAGAGTCGTGGTTTTTTTTTCAGATATTCTAGGGCTCCAGACCAGAGGTCGTTGCCAAATTCAACCGTAGAGCGCACTCAGAAATACAAATAATATTTAGAAAAGTATTTGTCACTGGTGAAAAATGAATGAAATATCTGTAGTTTTTAAAATTAATTTAATTGGAAACAGTTTTTTTTTAATACAAACAAAAGTAACAAAAGTAAGGTTGGTATTTATTTTATAGATTCATATTTTTATTGTTCAGGTCTTAGGTCTGGAAAATTTTATGTAAAACTATCTGAACCACCCGGCGTTGCCCGTGCTTCATTTTGCTTTAAGTGGTGAGAAAAGTGGATCGGTTTGTTTTTAGAAATATCTCATAGATAGTGACCTTCGTCACGTTTCAAGGTCAGGTGTGCAAAATTTCATCAAAAAGTATCAAAATACTGCTTTAAGGGATAGGAAATGGGGATGGAGGTGGTTTTTCGAAATTTATTGTAGACAGTGATCTTCGCATTGTTTTGAAATTCGAGTGTGCAAAGTTCATCAACCTTGAAATAAAACTGTAGATTTATACACAAATCTAATCCACGCCGCCCACCTACCACAGACAATGAATATTGTATGTATTAGATAATCCTTAAAAAGCTGAAAGTATGAAATGCTTAGTGAATTCCTCTCTCCGCCTACCCCTGCTTGGTATTACTGGTTGTGTATCGTGTTTATGTTTTATCGCATATCCTTACTAATGAAAAGCTATTAAACATGTGTTTGTAGGATCCCAGCATCGGGGGAAGAAGAAAATAAAAAGCCGATATTATAAACAAAGATGCCACATCTTGTTGCGTATTTACACAAACTTTTGTTTGTTTTAATGCCTATATGGAAAGTCTAAACAAATAACCTCCACTAAGGTCTGAAAATTGTTTAAGATGCTATGCAGTTATGTGAACCAGGGCCGAACTAGAGAAACAACAATAAAAATAAATTTTTGTTTTTGGGTGTTATGCCGTATTGCGCTACCTCCTTCTTTAGCCAACAGCGTTACAGTGTCCATCATCAGGGCATCCAACACGGCATAACACCCCAAAATCAAATAACAAAAATACTTTTTCCCTCGTGAAATCTAAACACAATAATTTCAACTTTATTTGTTTTTAACGAATCAGAGATTTTTTATCATCATTTTTTATAAACCACAAATATACTTACTACAAAGCAACCGAGTATTTTATTTTATTAATTTTTAATTTATTTATTTATAGTAATAATAATAATTTGTGGAGCGCCATTTTTGTGAAAAACCACCTTAAGGGCGATGTACAATTTTTTTTAATGATTTATTGATGATCGGACAACTCAGAATGAAATCGACTCAACACTTCATTTGAAAAGTCGTTAAATGTGATGAAAAAAAATACATTTTTTTTTTTAATAGTTTACCTTGGGTTAGATCAGGGGTCGGAATTTGATCTCTTCAGACATCAATTGCAATTTCACTTCTACTCAACCAGTCTTATGAGATGGAGTCCCCGAATGATAATTTTTTTGCGTTCCGAATTCAAAACTGGTTTTCATTTAATAAGGAATCTATGCGCGAGTCTGTTTATAGAATCATTTAAATGGTCAGAAGTGTGATATTAAAGTATTAATATTTTAAAACAAAAGTAAAAATATGGTTGAGAGAACAAAGTGAAAATGAACTATCAAACATACTGAAGACCATGTAAAGACAACTGGATACTAAATACAAATGTGGAAAAACTACAGGCCGCCTCAGAACAGGGAACCCTAGTGAGGACTGTAAAAAAAAAACTTTATAATACCTTAATATAATACAATTTATAAATACATTATGTACAAATTTTGCTATAGATACTAATAAAAAAAAGTAAGAATGTACATAACACAAAGCAAATTGTAATTATCGTTCCACCACATTTTTACCACAGTACGATTACAACACAACCCCCCCTCACCATTATTATATATTTGTTATCTGATATATTTGTTATCCTTTTGACAAATTGGCTCTTCCCACTTGACAAACTGCCGACCCCTGGTTTAGGTTATGGGCTATTTTTTATAGCTTTTAATGAATTTTCAAAGAGGTATTGATTTCTTATGTTCTACTTAATTTTATTATTTACAAACGGTTACAGAAAACATACTTACCTGTCAGGTCACTTCGAATAAACACACTTTTATTAGAAAGTTTATGCTTGGAGAGACACACCTCACCCCATGAACCCTGGTACCCCTGCTGAGTCACCAAACGTAGCAAACCTATATCTTATATTCCATTAGATATATTTTGAGGTTGTCACAGCTAAAAGTATTTATTAAACTACATACATAAAAACACGCTTCACCACAATCTGCACATCTGCACTGATGATGAACACTATGATACTGTCCGAAATGTTGGCAAGGGAGAGTACAACATAATGACCCAAAAATTTATCACGATCATAACAGTGTCCATAGTTCGTCCCTGTGCTAGAGTCAATATTTACCCTGCTAGCGACAGCATTTGGTGCGTGTTAGCATTAGCGGCCCGACAAATTGTTGTACCCAAAACAAACAATATCTCCTCTCTAAACTCCCTCGGTTCTGTGGTCTGGGCCCAATTCAGATCTACTATTACTATTATTATTATATTATATCAGCAGATTGGGATTCTAAGAACACGGTTCTAGGGGCGTTTGCATCAGTGTGAGAAAAGTAAACACCTATGTTACCAAACAAGCGATATCTGACTTAGAAATATGTGGTTGCAGATGTACAAAACATCCACAAACTTACATGCATATGCGATTGAGGTCCGCTACTGTATACATAACATATCCAAATACCGAAATTCTTTCTAGAACGCATTATTAATTTCTGCCTGGTGGCCTAGGAGTCGAAAGTTCGTATGTAAATTGGCGACATCAGTTTTATTTCAAATCACTAGACCACACTTTGGGTTCTATGGCAAAACATTTGAACTTTTTTAGATTAACTCTACGCAGGAGGCTCTGAGGAAAATAATTTCCCTGAAGGCCTATGTCATCTGAAATAATGGTAGAGGGTAGTTTTGAGGAGAGGAAGGAGTGAACATTGGTCATGAAGAGACCCATGTTGTAGGTATTAGGAAACACAGAGGCCGTTGAACACAAGAACGTAGGAAAATAATTTTCATCAGGCCCTTTGTCATCTTTGTAGATGCTGTGTGGAGGGTTTTTTAAGGAAAGGAAGGGAAGGAGAGTTCTGAGAAGGAAAAGCGTTTGAGGGGTGGGTAGGAAACCGGGGTTCAGTGTGTCATGGCCATCTCCACCTCCAAGACCTATACAAACATGAACCCGGGCACCCCTGCTAAATCACCAAACGTAGCTAAATTGTAAACCCGTAGAACATGAATAGCATTCTCACCTGACGCCTGTACTCGCTTGAGATTGCAATCCGTTTCATCAAACGGACCGCCCGTTTCTGCACATAATCGAGGGTGTTTTTCAGGTATTTTGGGGCTCCAGATCAGAGGTGGCTGCCGAATTCAACCATGGGGCGCACTTGCGATTTATACAGCGCTATCAGTTGTGTACTATTAAAGTATCTGCGGGCCCTGTATAGTACGCCCAGTTTTTGAGAGGCTAACTTATTTCTGGCCTCGATGGAGCCCCCGTACCTGAGCAGGTCACTTAGAGTTACACAAACCATATCAATGGAGGGCCTGTTCGGAAGATTCCTTCCATAGAAGGAGATTAGATTTTCATTTCGATCCCTTTTAGACGTAATCAGACATGATTGGGTCTTTGAAACATCAAAAGAACTAACCTAAACTATTATTTTATCATGTTCTGTTTGTCATTTTTCTGTTTTATCCGAAAACTGTGATGTACTTCAATCTAAGTGATTGCGGTTACTTAAAATTCTTAAAAAGAACTAACATGACCCTGAATTGTGTTTAAATTCTCCTTTGCTGACATATGTCGGCTTTGAACCCTCGACCTCTTAGTAGGTACAATGCATACAAAAACCTCACCTTCAGTAGTTTTGCAAATAGTTTCTTCAGGTTAAAAAAATAAGTCATAACGGTGATGTCCTATTCAGTGGATTATTACAACTTTATCTGTCGATTAGTTTAATCGTCTCGTAGCAATGATCATTAACCTACGTGCTTACAGCACTAATGAAAGGTGAAGATTCGCTATTTAAATTAAGTAGTGATTTGCTGGGGGAAGGTTGCTAACTGGGACTCTAATGAGTCTTGGAGAAATAACCCCTAGGACTACTTTAAATCAACACCAATTTAGTATTTGCATAAAGGTGCACTAATTGCCTTCGTGGTAATTCCTTCCAAACAACCCAGATTTATTGTGCGAATAAAATTAGGAACATAAACAGCACCTGCTCGGAGCCAAATGTCCCCGATATGGGACAAATTTTGGCGCACGCCTTGGCTATTTTCTGTGTAGTTTTATCTCCTTCTTGATCTTTGTATCATTATCTGTGTTGCATCGTTTCTTTTAGAGAGGCGCTCGGCAGTACCGCTGCTTATTTGGTCTTTTAGAATTTGGACGATTTTGATTCGACTGAGCAATGACGTAAGTGTAATGAATAGGATAAAAAAAAGTTGGGACAAATAAAGGGGTGCCAGAAACGTGAATGGTAGAAAAAGTGTGGACTCCCGAAGAAGACATACAGGATCATGTAAATAAAATAAATGCTAGAGTTTGATCAAGAGTCAAAATAACACGAGAGCACGTATACGCTAGTTCCAGCGAGAGGTATCATGGACGTCATTCGTCCTCTTCCTTCTCACACATCTTGTTTGAAAACGAAAAAGAGAGAAGATACCACAAGATAACGTCACATACGATCTCTTGCTGAGACTATGTGCATGTTGTCTTCTTTAATATTTCCCAAACCAGTCACATTTTGGTTTGGGAAGTTCGCATCCCAAGTGGTTCGCTACGTTTGGTGACTTAGCAGGGGTGCCCAGGTTCATGGGGTGAGGTTTGTCCGGGTATTAGCGGCGGATGCGTCTGCCCACCAGCTGCATGGCAGGCCGGATCGGGAAAGAGCGGTTGAGAGAGTCCTTTTGACTTCACAGCCGTACTCTCTCGGAACGTGGGAGGGATGAATTCATGCGTCCGTCACTCCTGGACACACTGACCCCCAGATTCCTACCCACCCTTCACACTCTTTCCCTTCCTAGATCTTCTTCTGTTTCTTTTCCTAAAAATACCCTCCACACAGCATTCCAAAGATGACATTGGCCGTGAGGGGAATTATTTTCCTCAGAGCCTCCTGTGTTGAGCTAATCTAAAAAAACAAAAAAAAAACATTTGATTGTTTTTTTTTTCTAAACGTACCTTTTATGAATGGCTCTTTCCCAATTTTCGGTTTAGGGAGCGGCACGATGATATCTTTTCCAAAAAGAGTTTCTTTTGATCCCACCGCATTTGAATTGGAACCTCTTGTAGCATCTGGCGTTCATTCTGACTACCTCAAAGATTTGATGGTTATTAGTTAGTTAGGTAACATAAAAGTTAACATACTTATTTTTAAATTTCCACAAAGCTACTTACAAGTATTTAAAATTCCTTTGCATTTTATCTCTCAATTCTAATATTATTCCGTTGTAAATTATGTACCCCAGTGTAAACAAAGCGCGGTCCCAAGCCCTTGGGACAAGTACCAAATAAGGGCTAAACAGTTACCAGCTAACAGACCAACCAAATTACAAGTTGTTTCTCCCTCCACACATTAGTCATGTGGCATGTGGATTGTGGATGGTTTAACAATCGGCGCTGTTCAAACTACTATATTCGATTGTGTTTAGCATAAATATTTACAAATAACTCCATTTCTACCGTCTTTCGACTGAATCATTGTATCATTTTACAACCAAAAATTTCGCTTTCTAAAAGACAGTTTATTCTCAGCCCCGAAATTAAAAAACACTGTTAATAAATTTTCAAGGGAATCGAAAACTTGTTAAAAATTGTTTAAAATTGGCATCTCCATTATATAGAAGAAAGAAGAGCGATTGAAATTTTTATATAAATTAAAATTTGCTGACCACTGACATCTTTAGTAACTCTATTTCAATTAATGATGTGCTTTGCCTGTCTCACTAGGAGCTTATGTGCTTAGAGCAGGCGCAGTTTAAAACATTTAACAAATAACGACAATTTATAACAAATAACAACAAAATTTTACGTTTAAAATAACAGACAATCTTCAATACACACCACAAACAAATGTACATTAGTAATAAATTAGATAGATAATATTAGATTAAAACGAACCTAGACAACACCAGAAAAACTAGATTCAAATTCAAATTCAAAAACCATTTATTGCACAAAAAGAAACACAAGTACAAAAGGTGTAGCTTATAGACGAATTCTATTTCTTACAGCTAACCAAAAAATACAAACATTATAAACCAAACAATTACATGTTTACAATTACATATGAGAAAATAAAAACTAAAGATAAAAATTAAACGTAGTTATTTTACATAAGGTATTCATTAAGAGTATAATGACATTTGTTTAGAAGAAATGTTTTTAGTGATGATTTGAATTTGAGTGTATCTTGTATTTGTTTAATGTTTTGTGGAAGGTTGTTATACACTTTAATGGCCAATGAAACTGCATTTACAACTTTTACCGATAGTTTGGAGATTGCTGCCTTTGCTTTTACACATAATTTCGTAATTCAAAAGAGGTTAGTGAATAGTTTTAAATAATGTCCCCACAACCATGTGGGGTGTGTGTTGATAAATGTGTGTTGATTATACTATAATCAACACCAAAAGACGCGGTTGTGGGGACATTATTTAAAACTATTCACTAACCTCTTTTGCATTACGAAATAATGTGTAAAGGCAAAGGCAGCAATCTCCAAAATATCGGAAAAAAGTTGTAAATGCAGATTCATAGTGATTCGAATTGAGAACTTAAATTCAATTTGCAAATCTGGTTAGTTACAAACTCAGCTTTCTCCCATCAAAATCAGAGTTTGAAAATATGTATCAAAGGCAAAGATATCAATGTGTTTTTTTGCTTTTTTTTCAAAAAAACGAAAGTGGAGATTGCTGCCTTTGCTTCTACACATCTCAATATAACAATGGTAAAGGTTTTTTGTTTGTAAGTTCAAACTTCAAATGTGATTTTTAAAAAAATTGCTGCGGCTTTAAAAATGCGATATTTTTTTTAAATTAGCAATGCCTTTGAATTTCAAGAACCACGAAAAACCATCATTGGGAGGCATTTTTTTTCAATGTTTTGGCTTTTCCTAACACCCCCGCACTTCTAAGTGATCGTCTTTCAGATTAATGAGTTTTTAGCTCGGATTTTAAAACTCGAGGGTTGGTTCTATTCCCAAATAGGCTGTGACTCTAAAATTCTAAAGTCCCCGACACAAGCATCCCTTTGTTTGTCAATAGATGGGGTGGAGGGGGTGGTGTAGGGGGGGGCAATTTAGCAGACGTTTCATTAGTTTTAACATCCGCCGCGTGGTGGCTCCGACGGAGGAGCTTTAATTAAATTCTGCACGCGTTCATAAATAAAACTAATGTATCGATTACATAATTTAGCAATGCTGGCTTTGTGATTCTTGAGCTTTGGGGTTTCGAACCCTCGAGGGAGGTCTTGGAAAGGACATTTCAAGCTTTGCTTGCAAATTTTGGATATTTGTTAGTACCATGGTGCCACTATTGATTTTGAAATTGTTTAAATGTTTTAGTACAGATAACTAGTTTAATCGAACATTGTGGATGACCCAGAGGTTGTAAATTCAAAGCCTAGTGCAGCTCAAAGAAAAAGTAGGCCCGTAGACCGAGTAAGGTCCAAATTAAGGTCGTGAAGAATTTTTCGAACATTTGCATAGTTCAATTTTTTTACAAATTTATAAAGATGATATTCAAAATAAAGTAGCACCATTTAAAAATAACAGAAATCTTAGACAAACGTCAATACTTCCAACTCTAAAATTTAAAAAAACAATAGGACAGCAAAATCATAAATATCTCGGTGTCAAATTTTTTAATTCCTTACCAGAAAAAATTTGAAATATGAAAACAAACATAAAAGAATTTAAAACACACCTTAAAAATTATAGTGAAAATATGAATTGAGTTATACGAAATAAACCTATTATGATAACACCCCCCCCGATACACACAAGCCCTGCTTATTTATGGGGGTACATCAAATATTTGACGGCCTCCGTGGTCCCGAGGCAAGACTCTCGACTCACAATCCGAAGGTCGCGGGTTCGAACCCGGCGTGCGCAAATAAATTTTATTTGATTAATTTGTGTTATTTCACAATTTATTCATTTAAAATAATATAAAGTATATTTGCGGCACGTTCCAGAGTGGAAGATACTATCAGTATCGCCCTGGTGTAAGACCACCATTCAGAATTGAAACGTTGCTTGAAATGGCTTTAGCCGTGTTTAGTGACCAGATCTGAATAGCCAGGTACTTCCCCACCTTCCTCTTCCCTATCTCCTTCCCTCCCCACTACCTTCAGCCTCACAACATGGCCCGATTGGGGATGCCATAGTCTCACTGGCTCCAGACGGGAGCAGTTGGGACTCTTGTGCGGTATTAACTGTAAAAAAAATAAATATATATATATATATTATGTAACTAAGTATAGTATAAGTTGTATAGAATCTAAAAAAAAAAATTTAAAAAATTAAAAAAAAAAAATTAATTCCATTAGGCTGCCTGGGGCTTAGATGTTGAAACATTTTGTAGTGATTGGCGACTCCTGTTTTCCCTCGAGTTGGTTTAGAATACATTAACTTCAGGAGAAAACACGGGGACCGAGAAATTTTAATAACAGCTTTTTTCAACTGTTGCTCTCACTGTGGCTGGGATCTCCGATAACCGAGCGAAAGAGACAACTGCACATCAGGCTAATTATACCTAAATAAATAAAATAAAGTCGAAGTTTTGTACTTTTTCTTCTCAAAAACTGGACTGATTTTTAAGATGTTTTTCAATAACTGTTTTAAAAGAAAATATTCTACGTCTGCATGTTTTGCTTTTTAAAAATTTGTACACTGTACATCTATTGACGGCATTTAAACTTGACAAATTTAAGGATTTTTGGAGATTCCTCGTCCTCACTCTTATTTCAAGTAACTTATCAAAAAAACCAATCGTTATCAATTATAATAAAAAATATTTGAACTAGTGTCAAAATTCAGAGAGAAAAGAGTATGTACGTAAATACGTTTGCATGGCCAAAATGCCGCTCATGTTTCAAATGTTTTTTACATAAGCTCCACACAGTAGGCTCTTAGAAAAATAATTCCATCTCTGGGGAAACTGTGTGGAGGGTCTTTTTAGGAAAGGAGGGTGAGAAAGTTCTGGGAAGGAAAATGGTATTAGGGGTGGGTAGGAATCTGGGGGTCGGACGGACGTATGAATCCATCTCTCCCACTGCGGGCAAGGCAATGTTCTAAGAGAGTCGTACTGAAGAGATCAAAAAGTCTCCCTCAACCAGTCTCTATCGATCCTGCCCTCCGCACGGCAAGTGGGCATACGCATCGGCCGCCAAGACCTTGATAAACTTCATCCCCATGAACTCGGCACCCCTGCTAAGTCACCAAATGTAGCCAACCACTTGGGGTGACTATGGCAGAGATATTGGTTTTCCGATAAATGGTTCCAAGGACGGGGTTACCCACACCCATCTACCAAATTGAGTTATATTCTATAGTAGTTGCATTGACAACATGCATTGAATTGATAATTGATTAACATGCATCTTGATCTAGAGATATTCTGTTAACACTGTGTTTTTAATAGATGTTCACGTCCAAGTGACAATTTCTTCCATCCATCGAAGCTTTACAGCTGGAATAAAATTATATTACCCGAGAATTCAATAGAAACATCACATGGCGTAACTTCGATTGAATGACGCCATCAATATGTATATCTCTTATCTCAGGGGTGCGTCACACTTTTACATCTCCTACACTCTATCAATATCAAAAGTTGGCAGAAACTGCCATGCATCATTCCCCCAATTACCTCGTATATGTCAGGTCTAATGGCCATGGAAAAACCGTGGCTTAGTGGCGCGACGCAAGTCCATTTGCGACTAATACGTCCCCAGGGGTTCGCGGTCCTAACCCCAGTCTGCAAAGCCCCTGGGAGTAAACTCAAAGCCGCACTACTCTGTTCGATAGATGCAACAAAGGAATCAATTCGTGGTGGGTTTAGAACATCTCAGGTGTTACGCAAGGTTGCATTTTTGGTCCAGAATTATTTTAATGCAATTTACAAAATAATTAAATCTAGGTTGCGATAGAACATGCGTTAGGAAAAGTTTAAAGGTGTGTTGATCGTGATATCGTAATCGTTCTATCCATACAATAATTCATAAAGATTAAGCTTTTTTCTATGCATGTCATAAGCACCGAACTAAATAACTATTGCATAGATTAGATAAGTTTTTAGATTTTCATTATTATTTTCGTTATTTGTTTTTGGGATGTTATGCCGTGTTGCGCTACCTCCTTCTTTATGTGTACTTGTTAATTACTAAAGTATAAAATACATCAGTGTTGGTCAGCGGCTGAATTGGCATCACGTTTGGATCCCAACTGGGCGTCGCATGTTCGATTCCTCGGCTGACTAAGTCCATGGCTATTTTTTGCTTACTGTGATGGTAGCAGGAAATTTTCAAATATTGTCAAGTTATTCGTAACCCGGGAATGTTGTCTTTCTTAAAAAAATAAAAATTAATAACTTTTTTGAATTCAATAATTTATTTAATCAATTTTATCTTTATTTTATTTAATAACTATTTTTCTACGATAAGAAACATTATTGAGTAAAACATTTAGAAACATTGTTTAATTTTATTCTCTTTTTAATAAAATTTACACAACAATGGCTTCGATTTGAAAGCTCCTGTTTCCAAATTTCGATGGCAGTATTTTACCAACTCCCTCCGGGTAACGGTGTGGTGTTTTCTAAAGGGGTGGTAAAGGTAATAGGGAACTACCCGGCGTTTAGGGGAGGTGGGAGGTTGAAGATGTGGGTGGCATCCTTTAGTGAAAAGTCGCATTTGGTCTTTGGAACTTGATAATGGCTTGAAGGTGCATAATGGAATCTTTAGTTTGGCCTAATGTCTACCTGAAATATTCATTGTAGGGGAACTGTTAAATAGACCAGGAATAAAATTAAACCATTTTGCATTGTTAAGATCTTTGTAGCTTCTTATAGATAAGGTAGTTGTGATTGGAGTTCTCTTGTTAGCAGTTATTTTATAGTTGTTGGAGAAGTATGTGACGAAATATATATAACCTAACTGAACTCTTTGTTCAGGTCTAAAGAAACTGCTAAATAGAGTACGAATAAAAGTTAAACATTTCACGTTAGACAGATTTTTCTGGCGTCTTTAAGATAAGTTTGTTGGGATTGGAATTCTTTTGTTAGAAGTTTTTTGTACTTGTAGACAAAATATAATGGAATATAATCATATGAAACCACACTTTTTTTAGAATTTTTAAGAAGTAATTCGCAATGTTTGTCGATTTTTTAAGCCAATTTATTTTTCAAAAGGTAACAAGTGTATGTCGAAATAAATTCATCGAAATAAAGTGTCTAGAAATGTTATTACAACACGTACATGCCCAAGAAATCCAAAAAAAAAAATTCTGTTTCAATTTTTATTGGAACAATTCTAGTTGTAATAACTTTGAAAGCTTTACCCATCAATGTAATTTATCACTGAAGAAGAAGATAATATTAATAAATCTTAACGAAAATATGAAAAAGAACAAGACACATTTATACAGAAGAATAATATTTTTTTTTTACGTAATCCGTGATTATAAATACATCACGTGAGTCATTTTTACAATTTCTTTATGTTTGCATTCTAAATTTTAATATTTATTTATAATAACGCAATTTGAAAGCCTATTTTAAAACCTTACCAAAACACTTTTTAGTATTCGACTACGTTCAGAAATATTTCATTTATTGAGCTTTAATTGCGAAGCGGAAATAACACAATTTTTTTGTAAATCTGACAGTTCGTTTAAGACATAAAACTTGTACAAAAGCGATATACCGGAGTGGTTAAAATGATATTAATAATTCAGTAGGTTCTACGAGGGGTTTATTTTAATTTGGTAAAATATTTAAACGAGGAAATTGGTAGAGAAATGTAAATTTTTTATTTTTTTTAGATTTTAGATTAAATTATAAGAAATGTAAGTAATAGAATTTACAAGATTTTGTTTGCTAGATTTATTTTATAATGTCACCCTACAATATTGTTAACTTTCTATGAAATTAAATCTTACACTAAATGAGCGGTAAAGAAAATGACTGTGAACACATGTTAATCCCATTGCCAACTATCACCTCATTCAATGGAGGAGAGAATTGGAAACCATTTAACTACGTGACCTGGTGCAATTGTTCCCACCTGATCTATTTTCTCCAGTCGTTGTTTTATACCGTACCACTTTTATTCCTTTATTTGCTTCGACCCGCCTGCTATTCCTGCACCGCAGGGCATTTAGCAAAGCTTGCCAATTATATAAAAAAAATGAAGGATAACTGGTATTTAAATGTTTTCAAAAATCGCTTACTGTAAACAATGATCGGTTTTGTAAAAAAAAGCCATCTTTATAAATTTAAGATGCAACAAAAAAATAAAATGAACAATGAGAGTTAGTTTTTGTATAAAAAACAACAGAAAACTTCTCGTAACTTCATTTTCATCACGAAGTTACCAGTTATGACCCAAATGTGTCGACTGTAAAATAAGATAGAGTGTGCTGAAGTAGACATTTTTGTAGATAATGTGTATGGCTTCAGAAAGAATGTTCTGCGATTGCTAAAAAGTATGTTGTGCGAATTATATTATATATCATTTGTTTCTCTAATTATGTCTCTTGTCTCTCTTTGTATCGTCATTTGAGTGAAATTTTATATATTTTTATAATTTTCTATTTTTAATTGTTTGGTTATTTAATTCTTTATTTTAAACAATTTCAAGATTTAAAAATGTATTATTTATCTGAAGACCGATTCAGATTTGTGTGATTTTCTACGGCCGTTAAATGATAAATAATCATGCATACTTGCATGAATTCGTCTTTAAAACGACCTAAACTGAAATACGTGTTAGCTCCGGCTGAAATTCTGCCATCGACCCATAGAAAAAGCAAATAACAACCGTAGTAAATCACACAAATCTGACAGGAGATCTCGCCCGATATCTATCTCGATCTCACAAAAGATATGGAATCGCTCTTCTGATTAGATTTATGTAATTGTTTGTACCTATTTGTGTATTATTTGAGTTTTTTATAACTGGATTGTTCTCATGTGAGTGAGAAAATCTCTATAAACTCGGTACAAATAAATGAGCTATGAAGCTTTGTTTTTTAATTGTCCAAAAAGAAAACATTACTGACTATTTAAACTTTTCGATTTCGATTTTTTAAATTGATCTCCGAAATCTACTCGAATATTTAGAAAAATATTTTTTTTTAATTTCGCTCATAAGAGCGTCCCTGCACACAGTAAAAAGACAGGTGAATTATGTCCCTACCCGTTTGGGAAGCTTTGTGAGGCGGATTAAAGTAGGGGTTGTAGGAAGGGATTTATTGATGCGTGTTTATTAAAGAGACTTGGATTATATGAAGGAGGAAAAACAGATGCCTGTAGTTCGTTCCACGTACGAGCTAACTTGTACAAAAACGAATCGGAGAAACGACCCGTTTTCATGAAACCAACATTAACTGTGAACGGATTTCCGCAGATTTAACAATTATAATATATTAATTAGTGCCCCAAAAAAATATTTAAAAAAAACAATTAAAGCAAGTTAAATAAAGGTCATTCTGAGTCCACGTTCCTATGATTTTTAATACCCAAATTATCACTTATTATAAAATCGTTTTTTTTCTACAAGGCTTCCAATAATATCCTCTAAAATGTTTAATATTTTATGCGTTGGGAACACCTTTCGACTACGGACCAGTAAAGAACTCTGGAGAAACCATTTTTATGGAAGGAACATTTCTGCTCCATTTTCAAGACCCTTACAGCGTCCTTTGGGAAATCCTGAAATGGACAATATTTTTCATTTTCCCAGAGTTTCCTTTTTAATCTAGTACGTACTCTGCTAGATTACAGATTATTAATTCGTAAACCAGGGAAGGATTAACTAAGTACCTTAACTTAACTTAGGGAGGATCCCTTTTTAACCATCGGTGATGCAAAGAGATAAAATTACAGAAGAGATGTTTTTTTAAAAGGTTGCTCTTGGACTTAAATTCTAAGTTATGCTCGATTATGAGTAATTTAGTCAATAACCCCTGCCATAGGTCAACCCAAGTGGTTCGCTACGTTTGGTGACTTAGCAGCGGTACCCGGGTTCATGGGGTGAGGTCTGTCTAGGTTTTGGTGGCGAATGCGTTTGCCTACCTACTGCGTAAATCGGGAGAGTCTGGTTGAGAGAGACCTTACCTAGAATTCTCCAGTCGGACTCTCTGGACCCATCGCCTTGAACTGCAGTTGGAGGGATGGATTTATACGTACGTCATTGCTGGACACATTTATCCCCAGATTCCTACCCACCCCTCTTATCTTTTCCTTCCAAGAACTTCTTCTCCTCCCTTTCTCTAAAAAAGACCCTTCACACAACTTTATGGTTGGTGGTTTCTGATTCGATATGGTTATAAATATATTAAATTGGCATTTAATTATTTTTTAAATTATTTTCGGGTTTGACTTCCTTCTGTATCCGCTCTATCACTTTCTTGAGTATAACAATTTTCCTAAATTATGAAAACCTTTGTTCTACTCTATATAGGCAGTTTTCACTCTCGAATGGTATCACTTATGACAAAATAATTTTAACAGCCGGCCACCAAATGTCATCATTATTTTATAGAATTATTTTTCTTGGCGGATATTTTAAAATATGACAAAAAACAATGATGTTTTGTTTTTGAACAGTTGAATGGACATTTAACAGCTCCATAGATCACCAATAAATTAAAAGAAGGGGGAAAAGCTGTATTGACTAAAATTAGTTTTTTTAAATTTAATTTTTAAAACACAGACAAACGTTTCCGGATTACGAATTACCTGACAACACTTGAAAATCTCTTATTACACCACAGTAACCAGAAAATGTTGCTTGTGTCGTGATGACTTCCGAGGACAAGCCGAAAATTGAATACATGAAGCCCAAACGCGATGCCATCTCTGCCACTGACCTTTGATTGCCAATGTTTAAAAACATTTACAGCTGGTTTTATGAAATATTACGTAAATATATTTCAAGAATGTCTATTTCTATTATGCGTTTTCACTTCTCAGACCAAAAAATGACTCCCATCCAATTACTGAAGATGCAAATGTATTGAGACAATGACTTTTTTTATTTGATATTCCCGATTTTATAAAGGATAAATTTTTTTTTTTTCTTTCTATTATGCGTTTCCAGTGAAAGCAAAAGCACGCTTCAACCAACAGAGTAACCATTTACTACCCCTTGTGTGAGCCCAGTTTCTACCCCGTCAGCCCCGGGGGAAACCCGGCTAGCACGGCCCAGCCGGCGACGTGACCGGGCTACAGATAGGCTTCGGCGCAATTCCGCTCACGGGGCTGAATTTGCGTCACAACGTCCTCAGCGTCGCGACGCTCGAATGAGCCCCTGGCAATCACCGAGAAACACTTACGAGATGGTTGAATATACTTGTTGGTACGTTTACGCAGAACAGTTAAATATTAAGAATAATAATTTTGAATATATTAAACTTTATTTAAAGTTTTGTTCTTTGATACTCTGCAAGTTGTTAAAAAAATCTACCCCCAAAGTCGAACAACACTTCTTTTAATTTAGAATTGAGAACATTGCCTTTTTTTTAAAGCTAAATGAATATTTTGCAACTCATGGTGAAATAATGCTGAGGGCTCTAAATAATTTTTCTTTCTGAGAGAAACATCGCTGCTCATTTCACAAGGTCAGAGCTCACCGTTTAAAAGTTTTTTCTACTACAGACAATCAGATTAACAACTGTTTTGTTCATTATCTCCCTAACGATGCTGTGAAATGGCGTAATAGTTAATTAGGATATTTTATATTCAATTCAATTCAATTTATTCACATTAAAAACATAACAAAATTAAAATTTCAAATCGTTTTTGAAATAGATAAAATATTAAGATTAAATTATATACAAGCAATTTAAGTAAAAAAGAAATTAAGCAAATTAAAACATCATTGAACAATTTATGCATCAATGAAGCACAATCAGACTAATAGCAATAAAGCTTGCTGTCTAAATTGTGCTTCATTGATGCTTAACATGCCGATTTTCAAAGTGATTCTATTTAACAACAAGACTGCTCTCCCGACTGGCATAAACATTGGCAAGTTAGTTCTGCAAGCCATAATATAAAGGGTGTTCAGAGGGACTTGACTTTTTGTCCAGCGATTCCTGACATTATTTGGATAACAAATTTTAATGAAATGTCCGGTGATATTTTTGATGTGTTTTTTTTTCAACTAAAAAATCGGTATTGGACAGTTAGGAGCGGAGTGAGGGTTGATCTGTTCCTCGGCTGAATAACCAGTGACGACAAGTGGAAGCCAAAAAAAAGTGTCATTTTTAAGAAAAAAAATTTGAACAAAAAATATAAAGACATCTAAAAAAGTCACCGGTGACCAAAATTTTATTTACACTTATTACTTCAAATAATGTCAGGAATCACTGGTAAGTAAGTCAATTGCGGTTCCATGCCAACTGTGAATAAAGTCAACTCATCACCTCCTTGAAAAGTCATTAAAAGCCGTGAAAAAAATAATTTTAAATTAGCCGATAACCCTAACTTAACGTAACCTATTTAACCAATTTTTTATTTATATTTTTTTATAACTTTGAATCACTTATCTGAGATGTTTCTGAGTTGTTTCATTCCGAGTTGTCCGGTCACCGTCAATTGCGTCCATTAACACTCTGCATAGTATCGGTTTTTTTCCATATACTGTTAAAGCTTAACTTGACGGCGTCCATGGTTGTGGTGTAAGACTCTCGACTCGCAATCTGAAGGTCGCGGGTTCGAACTCGAATAAATTTTATTTGATTAATTTGAGTTATTTTTTTATTTCTTTTTATTGAGGAAACAAACAGTCGTACAGAAAAATGATTATAACAATAAAATTCATATGTTGTAGACGAATTAAGTTCCATTATGTTAAAAAATATTGGTTTAGTATTTTTACCCACTCGACTTATTTAATGACAAAGAAAAAAAATATAAACATAATAAAGAAAAACAAAGAAAAAAATAACATAAAACATAATAAAGAAAAACGTAAAATTATTAACAAACATGGTTATACTATTTACTATGGTTGATAATAATATAATTTTCACAAAAAAGAGAAAAAAAAAGTATTTTAAGTTATTAATTTATTAAGCTGCATTTTATATGATTTCAAGACATGGTTGAAAATTTCTACATCTCGTAAGGCAATGTAATTATTTATAGTATTTTTTTTTGTGTATTACAGACTGTGTGTCCATTTACAATACACATGTGATACAAACTACACATTTATAGATAAATAGTAGAAATAGAATAGTAGAAAGAAGATTTATACATATAGCGGGTAATCTGTCGCGCTTAAATACCTCTTAAATTCTTCGAGGCTACAGTTAAATATATCAATAGTTTTGGAAGCGTTGTTTAATAGCACCATACCTCGTGTCATGCTATGCCGAGACAGTACGTCCGTTCTGCTATGTACCGTCCCTGACTGTAGTTGTTTGGCACAAACAACTTGTAGCATTCCAGGAGGAATGGGCTATCTATTAAATTATTTATTATTTTGTACACCGTTACTGCAAGGGCCCCACTCCTCCTCGAATGGAGACTTTGGCAATGCGTTTCTGTGAGCAGATCTTCATGATGCATGAATTGCGGGTACTCTCCATGCATTCTCATATACAGGTATCACAGAAACTTTTTTTGGATCTGTTCCAATTTTTCAATGTATTTTTTCTGGTATGGGGCCCATACAGCAGAGGCGTACTCAATTTTAGATCTTATAATGCAATTATACATAATAATTGAAATTAAAACACTTTTGCACTTTTTTCCACTAATTTATAAATTGGTGGAAAAAAGTGCAAAAGTGTTTTAATTTCAATTATAATACAATGGAATTCCACCACAAATTAACAGTGCAAAAACTAGACTCATTAATTTAAAGTATGTTTGCGGCACGTTTCGGAGTGGACATTCTCTCAGTATCGTTCTGGTGTAAGACCACCATTCTGAATTGAAACATTGCTTGAAATTGTCTTTAGCCGTGTTTGGTGACCAGATATGAATAGCTAGGTTCTTCCCCACCATCCTCTTCCCCATCTCCTTTTCCTCCCCACTACCTTCAGCTTCACAATATAGCCCAATTGGGGATGCCATAGTCTCACTGGCTTCACTCGGAACTCGTTGGGACTCTTGTAAGACATTTCACTTAAAAATATATATATTTTTAGAAAAAATAACACTGCGGGATAAAGTTTGTAAAATGAAGTAAGTAATGATACGTAAAATAATTTATATTTTACCCTGCTTTTAGTTGTTCACAGGGAAGAAATTGGAGAAATACTTGTACTTCCTTACTAAAAGTTATATTCCATTCCGTATTAATTTATGTTGAACTTCTGTCGTTAATAGAAGGTATTAAAAATGTACTAAACTCATTTCATTCATTACGGTCATAATTCAACCAAAATTCTTCGCAATTTTCTGTGAATAAAGAACTTGAGAGGTTGTGGAAGCACTTGGTATCTGTTTCACGATTATGTCATAGACAATATAATTATTATTGCGATAATTACTTGTATCCTGCCTAAGTTAGTTTAACATTCCAGTAGTCCACCCAAGGATATCACGGAAGCGCAATTGTCTTTTGTTTATAGTTAGCGCAAAATCAGTAAAATAAGTTCGCTGCGGACTCACAAACCGTGCACGACCGCTGAAAGGTTAAATATTAATAATAATTATTTTTATTCCAGGATGTTAGGAGAATATCCCACACGTTTCATATAGTTATACACATATACACAGTAAATTTTAAGTAAGGAAACAAGAACATAGAATAGAGATAAAAAATAATAAAATAAAATAATATAAATAAATAATCAATTATTATATAGGGCGTGGTCTGGAGTGAGCTCGGGCCCATCGCTCACTCAAGATTGGCGATTGGTGCTGATTCATGCAGTCTTAGTTCCGTAAACATTGTCGATGCGATGCTCTACCTTCTGTATCGAAATATAATTCTGCAGGCGTTGGATCTCGTATTTCACACGTGTACAGCTATTGCAAAATTCATTAAACAATGTGTTTTTTACGTTATTGCTGCATTCGAAAAATCTTCGGGTATATTATATTATTATTATATAATCTTCTATCATATTTGAAATATTAAATGCTTGTTTTGTTAGTGCAAAGGGATAAATAGGGGTCAAATTAATTAATATATTTTTTATTCATAACTAATCTTATTTTCTGACAGTTGATGAAAATTCCATATTGAATATTTAAATTCCAGGCAAAAAAGGTGTGCTTTTTCCATGACTCCTAATTTCACCTTTCGAGAGTTTTTACGAAACCATACATGGGTTGTTCTTCTTTTTAACCCACATAACTTTTACCACACTGTCACATTTTGTTTTTACTATGAATGAATCCTTCTGGATCTCAGAGGGGAAATTGTAGCAAGGGGGGAAGGAGGCCTTAAATACTCATTGGGAGTGACAAACACGAGTTGCGTGTATACCTATTTCGAATAACAAACCACGTGACAGAATTATCGTACGACACAAAAATTGTAGAGAAAATATTTTTAAATTAAAACATCATTAAAATGATAAAACTTTTTTTATATTTTATGTCGTCATATCATTTTTTTGTAACATTATAAAATGCACGCAAGTCGAGGTGGCAGAAGACAACTGTGATTTGTATGAAATACATTTCTATTACAAAGAGTTACAACTGTTTTACTACAAAAATATGGGCACAATTTTTTTTAAAACGCACACAGTCTTTACGTCTTTAATACAATAGATTTTAAAGTAACATAAAATATTTCTTCAAAATTCGCAAATTCACTTTGTGGCGTCATCATTAAATTAACATAAAATAATAATATTGGTAATTCTGTTGAATTTTTCTCCACTATCTGGTGGAAACAACTTTATGTAGGTTACAAAGAAGAACGACCCAAATACGAGTACATACAGTTTTCTTCTGAAGGTGACACAATGTTATATATAATGCACAATCTTTTTTTTTCTACATTGGTTCCACATAGGAAGCCCTGGGGAAAATAGTATCACTCGGGGCTTATGTTATCTTTTATCTGGGGGATGAAGGCTACCTGGTATCCAGGAGTGACGGATGTATGAATTCATCCATCCCATAGCGGTGCAAGGTGATGGGTTGAGAAAGTGTTTATTTTTGAAAATTTGATCGCCTAGGAATATACTCGTAATAGATCCTTTCAGCGACTGGAGTAGATACATCTTGCTCTTTGCTTTAACTGGTATTAAAAATATTGAAACTCTTGTTTATAAATATTTTTTATTTTTTACTTTTATGAGTAAATTATAATATTGTAATATTTTATTAAATGAAGACACTATGAGCTAAACTCATCTAATCGAAAATCTGGAAACAGAAAAATCAGAAAAAGATATTAGCACCTCTGGGACTCGAACCCAGGACCTCTCTCTTTCCGGGTGAGCGCGCTGTCCACTGCGCAAGGTGTCGATTTCAAATTCGGTCACTTTTAACTGTATCATACTTCGACTAAGAACCACCCATATTATCTTCATTTTCTTATCGCATACTTTACCCGCAGTGGACAGCGCGCTCACCCGGAAATAGAGAGGTCCTGGGTTCGAGTCCCAGAGGTGCCAATATCTTTTTTTTTAAATTTTTCTGTTTTTCAATTGAGATTGAGATTTTCGATTGAGTTTCGCTCATAGTGTCTTCATTTAATTAAATCTTACTTATAAACCTAGATAAAAATAAAATATCAGCCTTATAAAAAAGCATTGAAGTGCTAATATTTAGAAACTTTTTCGGATTTGTTTTATTTTATTAATGTGGAAAATAAAAATAAAGTAAAGCATGCTTTTTGGCGATGTTTTTTCGCATAAACCGAAAAGGCGGCCGGCGTCATGTTTCAATCTCAATCGTATCACCACCATCGTAAGGCGTGCGTGATTTCACGAAAAACATTGCCTTGAGAAGTAAGTCTCCATTTAAGTTTTATACTCGAGCTGCATTGTCTACTTCTGTAGAATCTCGGCCAAATTCCGTGAAATTCCCCTTTCATTTTCCCTTAAATGAACCGCCGCGTTCTGCCGGGCGAATCCAACGCGTTTATGAATTTCTAATCAAGTTTCTAAACTTTGTGGAAATTCTGCGCCGTAAATTCAAACTTGTTAAACCGTACCGGAATTTATGCCATAGGACCTAAAACCCTACAACCCGACAACCCTAGCAAGGTAAGGAGTAACAAACCAACATTATATGCTTAATTTAATAGTAAATTGTCACACTTATTAAAAATTTCATTTGAAGGGTGATTCTGTATGTTTTGTATTATCTTTTGCTTTAAGACGCCGTATATCCGCTCAAAAAGAAGAAGATGCAGGGATATGTAATTACGAACGTTGGAGAGAGCGCGCTTATATTTTAAACCATAAAATTGAAGCGAAAATTGTGAAAATGTTTAATAAAACACGACTCGCTTAAAATAGAGCGAAAATCTCTTGGGGTACATCTAAAATAGCATTTAAAGGAACACTGAATTTTTTCATACATATGACTTCTAAAATAAGTGAAATGAACGTGTTTATAATAATTTTCGGAGCATACTTAGCGATTTTTTTCTATTAAGGGAATTTCATATGATTTGCGTTTCGGCGTAGGGAACGTAAACTTCAAATGTTTAAGGGAGATATGTAAGAAATCGGTAGAAATTCGGGATGCGGCGGCTTATGACATCGTTACGAGACAATTAAGACAAAAAGGCAAAATTCGTCGGATATCGAAAGGTTCCGTCGTGCGTTATCGACTGTCAAAATTCATCGGATATCGAAAGGTTCCGTCATGCGTTATCAACTGTCAAAATTCCTCGGATATCGAAAGGTTCCGTCGTGCGTTATCGACTGTCAAATTTTTTGTGATTTTTCTATGGCTTGCTTGTGCCTGTCGTTTGTTGAATGGATTAATTATCTACCTAAAAACATGAATTACTTTTTATTAGCTTTTAAAACTACTAAAAAAAGAACTTAATATGCATTCGCATAGAATTTCCGTTTGTCATTATTATTTTGATGTTTGTACGCGATGACATTCGATTCGCTAATTTTCCTGCGACCGACATCTCTTAACGAAGATTACACGGCAAAACACATCATCGTCTCTGGCGTTGGGGTGACTACTTCTAAGAGTTGATGTCTTAACACTAGTGCAGTATTTAGCTAGTTAGCGTGATATGGATACTGCATTTAAGAAAATTATCGACATGCGACACACGGCCGATATATTACGCAACGCTGACGCAAAACATACAGAATCACCTTTTGATGGCTCTTCTCTTTATTTGTAACGAAACTCTCTTGTTTCACTTTATGTTTTTGCGGGAAAGAATTCAATTAACTTTTTATTTTATTTATATGTATTTATTTTTTATTTATTTTACATGAATTTATAATAAAGGCATTTATATCTACAAAATATTTTATAGATCAATTATTATTATTATAACAGTGAGATTTCTATATAATTTTTTTTTTTTTACTTTAGCTCCACACAAGAGGCCCTGAGGAAAATAATTTCCCTTAGAACCTATGTCATATTAATCTGTCATTTTTTTTAAAGAAATGAAGAATAGGAAGTTCTGGAAAGGAAATAGGTATGACGGCTGGGTAGGAATCTGGAGGTCAGCGCGTCCAGGAGTGACTGACGTATGAATCCATCCCTTCAATTGCGGTCCAAGGCGATGGGTCGACAGATTCTGGCTGGAGAGGTCAAAAGACCTTCTCAACCAGTTTCTCTTGACCCGACCCGCCACGCAGTAGATGAGCAGACATATCGGCCGCCAAGACCTTGACAAACCTCACCCCCGGCAGACTGACCTTTGGCAGAGGTGTTGGTTATCCAATAAATGGTTCCTGGGGCGACGGTACCCATACTCGCCTCCCAAAATCTATCTAGATATATTATACCCTCAAAATACCCCTGACTGATAAGATGACAAAAGACGCATTCTTCACAGAATGGCCAAAAACGGCGGAATTGTACTAGATAACACATGAAGAATTTCTTCACAGCATCCTAAAATATAGCTCCATTATTTGGCCCCCTTCTGAACAAATGAATCAAATCACATCCTACAAATAGAAAAATGAAAAAAGAGGTTTATGCGTTACCTGTGTAGCATATTCTGAACAAATCGGTTCCAATTTTGAAAATGGCAATTAAAATAATTTTCTGTTTAAAATATAATATTGAAGGTACGTACTTTGTCGATGTATTACTTTATTACAATCAGTTAAATTTTTTGATACGATACTTGAATTCAAAGCAAATCCGAGTTCTAGATTCATTGACCTAGAGTTACAGACTCACATCCAAATTTAGTATCTTTGATAAGTCATTTAAGGTCTGCCAGCGACGTTTGTCGACCGCAGCTTTAGTCAAGCTCGCTCTGTGATAACTAACATTCGCGATACGAACGTTTAATTTAAGATTTACTAAGCGTTACTTACCTTACATGTCATGGCTCTAGCAGTGAGAAGATAACGAGGAAGAATATGTCGCAGAGTTTAATTTAATATCGTACGACGTGCCTAGATAATGGATATAATTATGTATGTTTCCGTCTTTGAGATTAGCTTTTGATACGGTGTAGGTAACAAGCCTGTGTAATATGGATCTAGAATTTACCAAAATATTGTATAAAATGTTAATGAAATGTATCATACTATTCTATGTTTACTTAAATTCTTTTCGGTATAGCTGTGCGGAATGGTGTAACTTACCTGGATATACCATGCTATAAGGGTCGCGGGAATGTAGGAATAATAACGCTTGGCGATTAAATATTTGAATTTTTATTTACAACTTTAACTAATTCACATATTAAATTTCAACCGCAATTAAATGTCATCTCTCAATCAGAAAGATTTAGATTGACAGATGACATGTGTGATCTACTCTAATACAGAAACCGCAATGGCGCGTCTAGTAAGATTATCGGAATTTCTCGAAATTCTGGTGTGGCCAGCGTATGGATAATAATGATACCACTACAAAAATAGATAACTCGCTACATACTAAGTCGCCACATCGGTTTATCGAGATCGTTCGCATCAAAGATATTGAGATATAAGAGATGTGCTACCGCAGTTTTTACTGGGTGGGACTGTTTCCTGGCGTCGCCGATATTGTTAAACAATACTACTGTACTCAAAAATCAACTAAATAAACGAATTATTTCTGTATTCAAACTATTTCCATTTCCGCCGACGATCGGGAGGACATCTAGGCATATCTCTTGTATTCCAATATCTTTGGTTCGCATCCTAGAAAATTGATATACATCTATTTCATCATTTTTTGTGGTGTAATTGCATCCTAGTCGTGAATTAACCTCCTCAAGAAAACTTTTTGCCAATACAAAAGAAATTTAAGCAGAACGTCAAGCAATGATTTAAATCAACGGCATTAAAATATCATTGACACACTAAACTTACGAGTAAAAAAAAATACAGATCCTATTTGATTGGATACGAAAAAACCTTCGAACTTTTACATCAACCCATTAGGTACCAAAACCTTTTCCGCACACGCTGAAACTTTCCACCATAACTTGGTTAATTCCCAATAGTTTCCGATACGCCGTAAGGACAACCTCGCTAATAGAACCTTCCAAGATAAACGAATGAACGCGACACCCCAAATATGGTTCCGTATTATATTATTAGTTCCGCCCTAATCCTGTAAGCCAGTCTAAGGGATGGAAAGTCGGACCCTCCCCTAAGAATTGTACTAATGGTTTGCGGTGAACACACATAAACTTATAAATATTTCATGGATTTATCAAACGAAAGAGCGGAGTGATTTTTGCGGCAAGTTAATGATTTTACTCACTCGGGTGAAATGCGATAATTTTATTACTATTTGGTCAAAGGACCAGCATTGTGGATTGAATTATTTATTATTCTTACGTAAATCGAGTAGTGTTTGGTTTGAAAATGGCTTAAAACTATATTAGCAGTGTCGTAGGACGGTATTACGATAATTTTTAGTAATGGAATTAGTCGGCTTATCTCGGATGATCAATTCAACCCTGTATTGATGACAGATATTCCAACCGACAATTGATAAATTTTAGCGCGGCCTCTATAGTGTCAGATATGTGTCGATTAACTGTCAATATACATATAATTTTGCTCAACGAATGACATTCAATCGTTTATTAGTTATGCAAAATTACTGGCTTTTTTAATGAACGTATTGAACTAACGAAGCTCTTAGAATTGAAAAAAGTCGTACACACGATCCTTAAGGCGGCACTCTTGAAACGCACGGCGCTGAAAAAGAAGAAGATGGAGAGATATGTAATTACGAATGTTGGACAGAGCGCGCTAATATTTTAAGCCGTAGAATAGCAGCGAAAATTGCGAAAAAGCTTAATAAAACATTACTCGTTTAAAATAGAGAAAAAATCTCGTGGAACGTATCTTAAGTATCATTTAAATAAACATTGTGAATTTTTTCACAAATATAACTTGTAAAATAAAAGAAATAGACTTGTTTAAAATAATTTTCGCAGCATACTTTTGCGATTTTTTTTCTATCGAGGGAATTTCATATAATTTACGTTTCGGCGTGGAAAGTATTTAGATTTTATCTTCAAAAATAACATTTATTTTTTTAAGAGCTTAAAAACTTCAAATGTTTAAGGGAGATATATGTAAGAAATCGGTCGAAATACGAATAGTAGACCCTTAATGATCAAAGACTTAAATATTACAACTTAGGCGCGATCAATTTATTCTATTCGATTTTGAGAAACTGAAGTGGTTGAAATATGACTAAAGATCTCATTAACTAATTAACTCTCGTTTATTTAAAAAAAACATATGCGGACTGCCAATGCATAATAAAGTTAGTATTGCAATTCTTCATTTCCAATTTATTAATATTTTTACGTAATTGTTTGGCGTTTGACGTTTTTGAATGTGAATATATAGAAAACACCTCCAGTGTTACTAGCATATATCGATTTCTTTTTTATTCCATGTAACTATCGTTCGGCTGTCAACATTGAAAACAGTTGGTGGTAGTTTTGGGCATTCTCTAAATTGCCTGTGTAAGTTAAATTATCATCATAAAGATCATATTTACCTATTACATTGCTTCTCTATGCTCTCATTATGAATAATGCCCGGATACTATGCACTATTATTACCCCATTATTCACTTGGTTCAGAACTAATACCATAGTGAACTAACTGTGTGCTGCAACACTGATGAGGCAAAACGATAGAAGTGTAAAATAAGTTCAATTTTTCCTTACTTTTCGTGAAGTTGATTAAAATCTCAATTCAAACTGCTCGAGATACTAGCACCGAATGTCACAGGTCCGGTATATCAATCAGTCCGTATCCTTGCTATATACGACATTTCTCGCTCGAATTTAAGCGGGCTTAATCAGCCGCTTAAGCCTTGCTAAGCCGCAGAATAGTTCCTTTTTTAGATGCCGAGGCGCCAGCAATCATGTCCACGCATGCCAAACTTCGCGCTTACTAAGTAATTGCATCTAATCGAAGTTTTATCAGTATAAACCATTATATTCAGCGAGCGATGAGGAAAATCAGTGATATTCATTGATAATCAATCTAAAATAGTCTAGAAAGGGATTTTAACTTTCAACTTTACGACAGATCTTTTTTCAGAGGTTAGTCAGTTAGAATTTCATGAATAGTGCACTGACCCCAGCAAAACCAATGGATACTATTTAATATTAGTGTGCTTGCGTATTGCACCATGCTGATTGTAGTGGGGAACTCTATCAAAAATAGACTCGTAAATTAAAACCATCCTAAAAATAAACTGCCGTCATTTTTTACAGATAGTGATCTCCCTGTGTTTAGATACGTCCCGATGACTATGGTAATAGAGAACACATATAACACTCATGTGGACAGTAGTTTCAAAATTTCGAAGAAAAAAAAAACACCTTCCTCTATTAAAGTCATAGACAACACCTGTAATAGTGTTAAGCTCGACATTCGAACTAAACTGAGCTTAAAATCAACTGATATACCGGGCCATAATCTCTTACTTATCCTTTTTTCTAAAACAACTTTTGGCCAAAGGAATTTTAGATACTTTACAACAAAGCTATACAATGCACTTCCACTGGCCATTAGACAGAACACAACTTATTTTATATATATATCAGACACCAAGTCTTGGATCACCAGGCAAGACAGATCTAACATCAAAGATTTTAAGAAAACCAATTTATAAGTATGCATTTCCAATGGTACGATACTGATAGTCTTTTATTTTAAATTTAATACCGTTGTTGTCGTCGTGGTTGTTATTTGTATTTTTGTTATGAACTGCGCCTAAGATGAAGCTTTACATGAAATCTTATTTAGATACTATTTAGATTCATCTTTACGACGAATCGGTTTACAGTATGAACATCAAAAAATATGCTACGAATAAATTGAAACTTTTACTAGCTTGTCTATGTATTGGAATTACAATAAAATTATTATTTACATAACAAAAAATATAAGTGTAAACCTCTAAAAAAAATGTTTTTTCATGACTTAACTATGAAGTAATATAAGAAACAATTTAAAAAAAATACATCTTTATGGCTAAGACTATTTTTGAGGTTTTGTATGTTCTAACTTTTTTCATTCTTATAAAATTATGCACAAAATAAATTAAAACCACTTTTTCGCTTACTTGCCTCGTGCTCGATTGTTGCGCGATTTTAAATTTTATAGGCATGAGAATCGAAATATTTCTAGCGTTTATATTCCTCTTAAATTGTGTTTGCTCTTAACAGGGATTCTTAATGAGACAGAGATTCTTAGTGAGATAGTACATCACTAATTGTAATAGAATTAATGAATTTGAATAATAAAAAAAATCTTTCTTTAACAGATTTTCATCTTCATTGTCTTTCTGTTGCCTACAAGTCGAAAGGTCTTATGTAAACGGCGACATCAGTTTTTCTTTCAATTTAATATATATCTCACTTCTAGGAAGTGTCTGTTCATTGACTGCAATACAGACCGAAGTAATGCAGCAGGTAGGGAAGGGAATCCTAAGTTATCATAACATGCATAAATAAACATGAATAGTAGTGCGAATGTGAATACTGATGATGTCTGCATTTTAGTAGTAAATTGAGCGAGCGGAAGTGGAAAGGAGTGTTTCAAGATTATAATATACTTGTATGTGACATAAGAAGGTGGAAGATGGATAGAGACGCTTCAGGAAGACATGGCACGAGTAAGTGAATCAAATATCTGAGTGATTGTGTAAATGTGAACGGAGCTTGTCGTGCGCTGTTTATTTGTGGTTTTAATGCATTCACAGTACATTATGATATAAGTTATAGGTTTTTTTTTAATTTAATTTTTTTTACTTTACTTATTAGCTAGCGACTGCATAAAATAATTATTTATCCAAATATAATGGTGAATTAAAGAAAGTATTTAAGTAAGTAAGTAAAATATTGTATTTCTTAGTCCTCCTCACCTGTGGTCCTGTGCCGAGGTGGACTAAAGTTTTTTTAAATGTAGTTTATTTGTCTTCTATTTCGTTTTTAGTGTCTTCATTAGTATTTTTTTATTAATTTCTTTCAGCCATATTTTTATTCTTGATTTGTACTCGATAGAAACATTAAATTAACTTATTACAAGATTACAGTACCTATTACGTAAGTCCACAGAATATCAGTAAGGAATTTCGCCTGAGATGTGAAAGGTTCTTAATACTTAACTTATGAATAATAATAATATTTGGCTTATTTATAAAGCGCCATTTTTATGAAAAATCATCTCAAGGGCGCTGTACATATAATAAAATAAAATTAATACGGTAGACTTACAACTAAGATTTAAAATTATAACTAGTGACTTACATCTTAGACTTAAAGAACTAGTGACTTACGACTAAGACTTATTACTACAGACCGAAAACTGTGACATACATATATCCATACTTATGTATATATATATATTATATTATATTATATATTATATTTTATTATATATATATAATATTATAAATGCGAAACTGCTCGAGTTTGTTTATGACTTTTTCACGCATAACACAATATAAAGACTTTAATAATTCTTTCACCAATATAAAGCTAAATTATATGCGCAGACTACAGGTTGTATATGATGGTAAGCTCTGGCGTTATGAAATTATAAATATTAATATATTATATTTTTTATACGTTTTCTGTCGCTAACAAAAGCGAGTTTTTGCTAACGTCAGAAAAAAATCTTTTCCATGGAAACAATGTTGATATATTTTTGGGCTCTATGCTGGTAGGTGCTCAAGTCTACTGGTCAGTTACTACTGCAGAAAATTCAAATATTAGAATTCGTTTACAAGCTTGGAATAAATTAATGTCAGATGAGAGTTCCTATATTAAAAATATAATTCGTAACGATTATAAAGACTGGATGATATATAGAGTATTTTTTTATTATATTAACGAACTTCCAAATATTTAAATAAAAATAAACATCCGAAATGTTTGTAAGCGCATAAATTCCGAACGAATGAACAAAATTGGATAAGTAATTCTTTTTTTCTTTGAGCCATAGCATTATGAAATTTAGGTGGTAGGCGAGATGTTTGAAAACTGAATGTAAGGGAATGAATATATGGAATGCGGGAGGGGATGGGGGTGGGGTGGGGGGGGGAGATAATTGATAAGTGCAAGCGCTACAGTAATTTCCCGTAATACCATGCGAGCGAAGCCGCGGGGAAAAGCTAGTATTATATATATTTGCAACTGTGATTCAAAATTAGAGATTTACAACTTATTAGATATTTACATTTAAAATAAACATTTTCGGTTTTGCCGGATAACATTAGAACATTAAAACAAAGTATTAAACAAACTCTATGTGTAGGTACAAACAGCTAACATAGAAGTAAGTTATTGCTGCGAGTCGAAAAAATTTGAGGATTTTAAATACCTTCATATTATATTGTAAACATTTACAAATTATTTTTAATATAAAATTTTTATATATTTTTATATTAATATTTTTATTTTTGTATGAGTAATAGTAACAAAAAGGAAAAAAGTGTGTTGAGAGATAAATTATTGTATATGAAAGAGAAATTTTGAAATCAAGAATTATATGCTCACGAAATGTAAATGACATTTAATAATGAAAAATGAATTAAAACTAGTTTTAAAATAATTTATATCACGCTAAGAAATTAAATAAATTAGTTTAGTATGTTAGCAAGGAATCATGAAAATGTGTAGTAATTTTTCGTAGTGGATATAAGTTCTGATTGTGCGAGTAATTTATGAGTTGCTACATTAGGACACCGGACGGGTTGTTTCAAAAAAATTGATGAATTAATCAAATATTTGAGGTTAATTTTGACGTTCTGTGGAGGTTCTATTCAAGTTCTATTATTATATCACTATAGGCTAGTTGCTGCATGAAACTGAAATAATCACAGAACTTGAATAGAACTTACACAGAACGTGAAAATTAACTTCAAATATTTGATGAATTCATCAAAATTTTTTAAACAACCCATCCAGTGTTGTTTGCTTCTATACGAAAAAGAGTGTGTGCTAAGTCAAAGTTGTGAGGTATTTCATCTTCTCCGTCCATTATTTATAAAGTTGGTTGATTTTGATTAAGCTGATAACATCTGTCCTGCTGATGAACACGCGAAGCTGTTCAAAACAAATAAAAGAAAAGACGGCAGAACACCTTTATAACATTCTTTATAACTTCAAATACATAGCTTGCAAACTATACAATACACTACCAGCTACAATCAGACATACTGAATCCTTGACTAAATTCAAACAAGACGTAAAGAAATGGATTGTTAGTATTGGACGCCACACTACTGCAAACATCTGTAAAGTAAATCATTAATAGACAGTAAACAATTTGCATACGACCTAATCCATGTAAAATAACTTAAAAATAGAATCATGTCAAATTAATTAATCAATCCCATAAATAGATTTAACAGGATTTACTATACATCATCATTTATTGTACATTATCTCTTCCTGCATTTACATAACTCTCTTTAAAGTGAACCCACACTTCCAATCACCTTTCCATTTTTATAGTATTCAATTGAATTTGTATGTTACTTAAAATATTCTTGTAATTTTAAATATGTACCTCTAAGCCTGTCTCAACACAGGTAAATCCTAGTGAGACAGGCATCAATTAAACCCTATGTTTATAGATTAATAAAAAAATAAATAAAAAATAAATTCCAAAAATCATCCATCATAACAATTCAATCAAAATAACTTTGCTGAATGTATTTATTTATTAAATACATTCGATGCATGAAATTCACAAGTTTACAGACTTAAGCCAATTAATCTAAACTTGGTTATTTATTTATTTAATTATACTGAGTTTTGATTTTTGCTCTTACGTGAGAACAATCCAGTTATAAAAACTCAGTTATTACACAATTACATACAATTAAATACAGATACGTACATTACGTACAATTAGAAAAACAAAAACATTATAAATAAAAATACAGAATTATATATAAACTCACTCAAGTAACACATTACAATGAGTGGCAAGAGACATTAGAAATAATGCGAGGCATGCGTAGAGAGACAATTGACACAATATAATTATGTAGTTAGTATTTTTTAACAGCGCCAGAACTTTTTTTTTGAGACTGTACAAATTATCGACGAAAATATCTACTTCAGCAAACTCTATCTTGTTGTACAGTCGACAAATCTGGATCAGAGGGCTAAAGTAGGCGATATTATTTTTACATGAATTTATGTGAAAAATGTTATGGCGTCTTAAACAATGGGAATTGGGGACATTTATTTCAATGCTTTTGGTTATACTACTGGTTATATACGCAATTAATAAAATGAAGACATATTTTTTTGTGATTGTTGTTTTTAACTGGTTTCAAATAAAATAATTTATAACATGATAAATTTTGCTCTTTGATATTTTCAACACTAAAAACTAAATTTATGCGTTTAATTTGTTTATATTATTTTGAGAAAACCGTGAATTTTTATTCAGTAAGTTTTTATTCGTTTGAGTAATTTTTTACTCAAACGTCAAATCATTAATAATTATAAATAGAAGTTATATTTTACGTCAAAATTTTGAAATGAAATTATCAACTTTTATGCAAACTTCTGGATTATTAATTAATTTTACAAATTTGTCAATATTCGTGTTGTAGTCTCTTGTAAAGTTTTAATTTTGTAGATCGAATGGTTTTTCCAGACCACAGATGATATTATAATATAGTAAAATTATGAAAAAATAATAATAATAATATTTGTGAAAAATCACCTCAAGGAGGCTGTACAAAGTTATAATAAAATTCTACAATGCTCTCTCTATCTTACTTGCTAACTTCAGACTAGACAAACTATTTTAACAACTTATGGCAAACTATTTTAACAACATGGCTTATGGGTAATACCTACATGTGTTTAGAGAATAAGCTGCAATACAGTTGCGAATACATAATGGTCCTGTCATATTTTATTTTATTTCGGTTACTAAATTCCAAAATATTTAAAAAGCTTAGACTTCGATTTTTGTAAATTTGCTAAACGCAAATATCTCATTCGCATGAATCAAGCCAGTGCAAATTGTCAGCACGCTCTTCCACTATTAGCTCCCTTCTCCGACTAGTGCCAGACCTGAGGAGTGTGCCAGAACTTAATAGATAAAACCTTCAACCCCCTTTGATACTTTTATCTCCGTGTTTGCAAACACAGTACAGTACTGCAGCATGGTGCTAGTGCTGTATTCTGTACAGCATCGAGGGGAATGATTCGCTAAACTTATTATTTACACCCCTATTAGACAGGGGTGGTTGGTGGTGGGACAGAAGTTGATTTGATAGTTTTGTATTACTTTAAATTGTCCAAAGAAAAACGGGGAGTTATCTTTCAAACTACTTCTTTTTCGTAAAGTGGAGAAGAGTCGATTGAGGTCAAAGTGGGATGCTGAGATTTCTGTTAAATAATGTTTTGATTGTTTGACTGTCGTGTTTGCGAATTCAGGCGCCTTCAAAACTTACTTCAAAATTTCTTCTCATTTTGTGTATATTATTACTTTACCTATTTTATATTTCCCTTTTTCATTTTCTACCCCACTCCCTCTAGCATCACACCATTCCTAAAATAAGGGTAACACAGTTCTAATGACTAAGGACAGTTCGAAGACTTCGATTTTTCCTTTTTCCTTCATCATGTTCTTGTTCTCTACAATATTTCCACATTGAGATAACATAGTGTCACTGGAATCGAGCCGTATGACGTCTGTTTTGTGTGATGTATGACCAGTGGAGCGACAGCCGAAATTGAAACTTTTTTCTCGCGGAGGCATTTTGACAGTTCATCGATTCAAACAAATTTATATAATACGATTTTGAAAAAATTAAATAATTCGTAAAGAACTAGAGGACATTGCCATCTGTTGAATTTGAAGTAGTATCTTTCATATTATATAAAACGTCAAGTTTGAACCGCGGGCGTGTTTGAAAATATTACAATTTTTTTTTAATGTGTCTAAGAAAAATTTGCCTAAAACTGGCAGCAAACCAATCCGAGGAATTTTAAATGGCGCTATATTGTGGCAAAAAGCGTTTCAGTGGCTAAAAACAGACCCCGACAAATTCGCTTCTTTTATGATAATTGAGTCCAATAGAACCCTGTTTTTGTTCGGTAGGATTATAGTCTGGGATTGTTTTTGACTGAGCGCAGAGGAAGTCCTGTTTAAACTCGACCATTTGGCATTTCATTTTTCTTCAAATTTGTTTGATACTTTCCGGTTTCGGTTCAAGATGGTGGCCGTGTCGGATACTGCATTTCTGTCCCGCTAGAGTTCGCATTATCGGAGTTCAAATCGGAAAAATCAATATGATAGTACCTACCTGCCTGAATAAAAATAATCTTTGACGGTGACATTTCTTTGGAAAATTTTAAATTGCTTATTTGAAATTTAAAACCAATGTTACGCAAAAGAACAGTAGTTTATAATTAAGTAGGTAGGCATTTAAGTATCTTCATACAAATCTTACGATTTTAAAGAAATTTTGGTTTTGGTTTATTAAATAAGATAAAATTTAAAAACTGTAATTTTGGACGCGAGGTTATTTACAGAACTGCTAATAGAGTGAATTTGAAATAACGAGGTGATTGCTTTGAGCTGTATTTGGTCTAGTTCTCGTACAATAGGAAAGTTTGCTTTCCCCTGCAGAAAACTTATTATTTGTACACCCTTATTGTAGCAGGGGTGGAAAAATGTCTGGTTTTGTGCAGAAGATCTGTTTTAGACATTAATCTTCGTGATTTTGTTATTTTATTTATCACAAATGGGGTAGTTTACGGAGCTGAGGGTGCGTCGTTTAAATGGCCAGGCATTGGACATAGATAAGTTATATAATCGTGATAAAGGAGGAAATAAAAAGTTATCAAGCTTTTGGTCGTTTTACTGGTCAAACGATATTCCGATTACCATCGTTTTGTTAAGAAGCAAACTAGCGTTCGCATCTGCTATATGGCTCGATTAAATTAATCGTAAATTGGAATCAGAGAATTGACTACACAGAATTAAATTAATTTATGAACTTTTAATGGGAGGTAATGATTTGTTCGGAAAAATGCAATAGAGTTCTTTCCAAAATGGTAAACAAATAAGACTGTGGAATCCGCTCCTCCTACCCCCATAGAGACTCTTTATAATTTGAAACTATGATTAAGGCTTTGACAATCCTTGTGGCTGAGTAGTAAGATACTCAAAACCCAGAAAGTAGGTACTATAGAAATGTTGTGTTACGTTAATGTGTGCGTTACGTTAATGTTTTTTGTTTGTTTCTTTCTAAGCAAACGTTCTCTTTTCTATCAAACCTTTTCTAGTATTGCCTCCCCTCCATTTAACATTCCATCTCTTGTAAATCTCTCTATTAAAATTTTAGAAATGCAAAAAAAGTATGCCCATTTTAATGACAGTCTTATTTAGTCTTCCTTTTTTCATCTATTGAAACGATGGTCACTGAAGGAAAATACCATAATAACCACAACTAACAAATAAATAAAAATAGTAGATTTACCAGCGCAGACCCGTGAAAAATCACGGGATAGTATGAATTCTAAAAAAAACAAATCAATTCCAATTTTGAAAATGACACCTTAAAAATATTTTTCTGTTAAAATGTTATATTAACCATTTACTGCTTAGGCTCTCTTATTTTGCCCACCGCCCACTTTGAGAATATATTTTTTTCTAGTGTCCCCATTTTTTTTAGCGTGTTTTTTTGTCTTTTTTAGTTTTTATTTTTACCTGCCCACGCCTTCACCGTGCCATCTCAATGCCCCCTATTTTTTTTCTGGGTCTTCTACTGCCCCCCTGAATGTCTCAAGCTCCCACAAGGGGGAGTTATCGCCCACGTTGAGAACCTGTGATTTAGATAATCGCCGCGTGCGTGCGGCCGTAAATTTTTCTATTGCTAGGTTTGTAA
Source organism: Glyphotaelius pellucidus (assembly GCA_936435175.1). Classification (NCBI taxonomy): domain Eukaryota; kingdom Metazoa; phylum Arthropoda; class Insecta; order Trichoptera; family Limnephilidae; genus Glyphotaelius; species Glyphotaelius pellucidus. The sequence goes on from OW386560.1 coordinate 13,629,233, forward strand.
TATCGATTAAATTATGATTTATAGATAAAACAAATAAAGTTATCAAACATTTTTACTTTTTACAAAAAAATATTATAACAATATATAAGTAAATGATAAAAAAAATAACTCACTTATCAAAGGGTTAATAGGTAGGTACTATGGCTTATTTGAATTATTCGTACAATCATTTCCAATTTTGATAATAACACTTCTTTGAACTACAGTTACACAGGACGCACATACAACTGAAAATTTTGATAATAGACCCGGACCGCCATTAAAAATTACACTCTTTAAAGGTTAGAACTTGTTTTATTAGTAGGTCTTAGATATCCACGCAATGTTATTACGATAAAAAAATGATAAAATGTATTTCAAATCCCCAATATGTATTCTCTTCACATTTCCTTTCGCCTAATTGTAAAATTATTGATTTGCTAAAATTAATAATCCGAAACCCTCCAAAATTGTTTATAAACAAAACAAGGAACCCCTAAACGTATCAAATTCCCAAAAACAACAAAATCAAATAATTTACATAACAATGTTCCCAACACAATGATTATTGTAATTATTATAACAAATAATGTTTACGTAATATAGGAATATAATATTATTATCAAAATATACCCAGAGTACAGAACACAGTGGATATCTGATATCTCTCTCCCCTGAGAGACACCCCTTGGTATCTGTGTTCGTTTCTGCTACCCTCGACTCCTACCTCCCTACATGTGAGATAACAAAATCAACACGCACCCCCACATGCGCGGCATACCCACACGGAGACTTTTGAGGGTGGTAAATCGCATGATGGTTTAAAATAAGGCAGAGGAGGGGGGTCCCGGTTATTGGGTTCTAGCTCTTATGATAATGACAATGACAATGGCGAATAAAATGGTTTAGAAAATAACTAGTATTTAATCAGTGGTATTATTATCTATTAATTAATTTAACAACCCGTTATGGTCCAAGTGTGGACAGTTTTTTTTTTTTTTTATATACTGAACAATATAATCAAATATTTAGGGTCCACTATTCGAATTTCGACCGATTTCTTACATATCTCCCTTAAACATTTGAAGTTTTTAAGCTCTTAAAAAAATATATGTTATTTTTGAAGATAATATCTAGATACGTTCCACGCCGAAACGCAAATTATATGAAATTCCCTCGATAGAAAAAAATTGCAAAGTATGCTCCGAAAATTATTTAAAACAAGTTTATTTCTTTTATTTTACAAGTTATATTTGTGAAAAAAAATCACAATGTTTCTTTAAATGATACTTAAGATACGTTCCACGAGATTTTTGCTCTATTTTAAACTAGTCATGTTTTATTAAGCTTTTTCGCAATTTTCGCTGCTATTTACGACTAAAATAAAGGGTCCGCCATCTAAAGTTTTTTTTTTCAACTAGTGCTTATTTCATGAATGGTAACACTTAGCTCATGTCTGATTTGACAGATAATTAGTTTTATCCTTCCGCTGAGCGATAATATTGCGACATTACTTTGAAAATCATGGTAATGTTGCAGAATGTGTGCGAAAATTGCGTACGGTTTTTGGAAGAAGAGAAGCACCGTCAGCTCCGTATGTTCGTTATCTTGTGAAAAAAGTGAAAGAAACTGGCATCCTCATCGATAAACCAAAGCGTGAAAAGCCAAAAACAGTGCGTACACCCGAGAATATCGATGCTGTGGCAGAAAGTGTGCGTGAAGCGCCATCAACATCAATTCACCGTCGTTCTCAACAATTGAACATTTCGGAGACATCATTGAGACGAATTTTGCATAAAGACCTTGGTATGACGCCATACAAAGTCCAATTGGTTCAGGAGTTGAAGCCGGATTAACCGGAAGGATTGTACTTATAAATAAAAAAAGAAATTTGAGAAAATATTCAGTAGTTTTTTTTTTATAGCATTTTCAAAAAAAAAAAGTTATTTGGCGGACCCTATATTAGCGCGCTCTGTCCAACATTCGTAATTACATATCTCTCCATCTTCTTCTTTTTAAAGAGTTTTTCGGGCGTTTCAAGAGTGCCGCCTTAATAGCCTTCGGTCTGCGTGGTTGAATTTCAGAACCCGACTTCGATTGCATATCTGACGCCACGCCTTACGCTCCACGCCACAAATAACATCTGTGTACGTGGAATTTCAAACGAAGCTACCGTTGTAATTCGGTTTTAAATTAAAATATTCGTCACAAGATGTCGCCACTTTCATCGTCAGTTTGGCGTGGACGTGCCCCAGGCAAGTATAAGTACTACGATTTAGTGAACTAGCAGAATATGGAAATATTGACGGTAAAACCAGTTGTATCATACGACTCGTGACGTCATTGCCTATCTTAGTTACTTTGTCCCGGTGACTGTTACTGGATGTTAGTGGATCCGAGGAACAGGCTATTTTTGGAACCAGTTCCTATTGGATTTATAAAGTGGTCACAAACACTGGACAAAGCCGAACCAAAAGCCGCCCGCAGGGCCTAGCAGCAAAGACCTGCGGAGCGGGCTTTTAACTCTTTAGTTTTTAAGCAAAAACATATTTTTTTATCAGAAATATATTGCGTTTACTCATATTGCTAAAACTGTTTATATTTTAACTACTTTTTCCCCATTTTCGTTACGTTAACTAACCCTACTTTAAAAAAATATGATAGTGTTTCTAATAGTAGCCCAAAACCGTCGCCTCCACCCCCTGATTAGCGCTAAATACCCCGCCTTTCGAACCCATCACTAGTTAATCCACCCTTTGGCGAAAGAGACGTGCGACAGCGTTGATAGCCACCCTGTACCCGGCACTGTACTGTACTCCCAGCTCTGGCTGCAGTCTAGCCTGGTTGATAGGTAACCAACTTTGCGGGCGTCCTGTACTCTGTACTATTCACCTTGTGTCTGTGCTGTGTGTACTTAAATGCAGGGGTGCTCAGACTAATGCACATCAAGAGACAAAGCACAATGAAAATTTCAGGAGGCAAGCCATTGACTGTGCAATTAAGAACTTTTATTATTAACTCACGTTACACGGATGGATACCGCCGCCCCGGAAACCATATATTGGATAACCAACAACCCTGCCATAGATCATAGATCACCCCTAGTGGTTTGTTATGTCGAGTGACTTAGCATGGTTCATGGGGTGAGGTTTGTCTAGTTGGTGGCGGATGCGTTTGCGTGGTGGGCCGGATTGGGAGAGTCTGGTTGATGGAGAACTTTTGAACTCTTCAGCCGGACTCTCTCAACCCATCACCTTGCACCGCAGGGGGAGGGATTAATTCGTATATCCGCTACTCCTGGATACATTGAATCCCCAAATTCACAACATACCTTATCATAATTTGGGAGGCGGATATTGGTAATGCCGCCCCGGGAATCATTTATTGAATAACAGACACATCTTTCATAGGTCACCCCAAGTGGTTTGCTACGTTTGGTGACCTAGAAGGGGCGCCCGGGTTCATGGGGTGAGGTTTTTCCAGGTCTTGGCGGCAGATGCGTCTGCCCACCAGCTGCATGGCAGGCCGGATCGGGAGAGAATGGTTGAGGGAGTCCCTTTAACTTCTCCAGCTGTACTCTCTCGGAACATCGCCTTGCACCGCAGTGAGAGTGATGGATTCATACGTCCTTCACTCCTGGACACACTGACCCCAGATTCCTACCCACCCCTAATACCCTTTTCCTTCCCAGAACTTCCTCTCCTTCCTTTCTTAAAAATACCCTCCACACAGCATCCCCTGATATGGCATAGGCCCTGAGAAAAATAATTTTTGTGTGGAGCTAATGTAAATTTAAAAAAATATGTATCACAAATTAGGATGCCACCTCAAAATAAAAACAAAAAAACAACCACCTTAAAATTATAACCACGCCACCGATTGACAACCCCTGCTTGGTATTGTGTATCGCATGCACTCATCTAGTTATCTACTAGAGACAGGTCGTGTATTCGTGTGATGGCTTCATCATCGCACTCGGCGACGCCATTTAATATTCTGATGTGATAATCGAACGTTTGCCATACAACCTAACAACCGAACAACCGACCCTAACGGGGTGGTGTTGAGAGCGTGCACTTTGTTATTTATTATTATTTCATGCTTTTCCAGAGACAAGATACGCACATTTCATGCTCTTATAAAAACACTGTTTCGTAACTAACTACTTTTGTGCCTAATTTTGGGTATGCTCGGAATGAACCATCTACCGGTCAGAATGAATCTTTTAATTTTTTTCATTTCTTTGGATTGCTTCACATTTCTTTAGATCGATTCGTGGATGGTTTGAAAACTTGTCTATCATTAATTTCTATATTCTCGATGGTTATGTCCATCACAGACAACATGAATGTCTTTGGATTGCTTCACATTTCTTCAGACCGATTGGTGAATGTTTTTTAAACTCGGCTATCATTAATTTTACTTTCCCGTTTGTTATGTCCATCGCAGATAACATAAATATCTTTGGATTGTTTCACATTTCTTCAGATCGATTCGTGGATGGTTTGAAAACTTGTCTATCATTCGACCACCACAACACGGGCATGTGCCTAGCGTGGTGGTCAAAAAATCATAAAATTCATGTAACAAACATTTTAATGAATAAAGAAAACTTTAAAAAAAAAAATCATTTCTATGTTCCTGATGTTTATGTCCATCACAGACAACATGAATGTCTTTGGATTGCTTCACATTTCTTTAGATCGATTCGTGGATAGTTTGAAAACTTGTCTATCATTCATTTCTATGTTCTCGATGGTAATGTCCATCACAGACAACATGAATGTCTTTGGATTGCTTCACATTTCTTCAGACCGATTGGTGAATGGTTTTTAAACTCGGTTATAATTAATTTTACTTTCCCGATGGTTATGTCCGTCACAGACAACATGAATGTCTTTGGATTGCTTCACATTCCTTCAGGCCGATTGATGAATGGGTTTTAAACTCGGCTATCATAAATTTTACTTTCCTGATGGTTATATTCATCAAGGACAACATAAATGTCTTTGGATTGCTTCACATTTATTCAGATCGATTTGTGGATGGTTTGAAAACTCGGCTATCATTAATTTCTATGTTCTCGGTGGTTTTGTTCGTCACAGACAACACGCGTGTCTTTGGATTGCTTCACATATCTTCAAATCGATTTGTGGATGGTTTTAAAATTCAGCTATTATTGATTTCTATGATGTCCATCACAGTTACCATATACTGTTCTATCTCCAAACTTGCAGGACTAACTTGCCATTGATCTTGCCGGCGGAGTGTGCAATCTTGCTGCTCGAAATATTTAGCATAAATGAAGCTGTATTTAATACGCAAGCTAATATAATTGACATAATCACTGTTTAGGTAATTCTTTTTTTCATTTCACACTTAAAAACTAAATACACAAAACATTAAATTCTCAGAAGGACGTACACAAAATTCAACAATATCTCTTCAGACGCTGATATTTGCCGTTTGCCCTCGAGTCAATTAACTAAATTTATATTATAAAAAATATTTTTATATGGGTACATCCTATGTACTTTATAAGTGTTTTATATTTTTTGCATTTAAACTCTTCAAAACAAAATGTTTTTTTTACTTCTTTTCCTTTTTTAAAATAATCCTTTTGTACCAACTCCACTTTGTTTTCTTTAATCATCTGTGTTGTGTTATGTCTGTGAATGTCCTTGTTGTACATAATTTTATTTGATAAGTATTTTGTTAACAGGTTGTTCACTATTTTATGGATAAATATCAACGTGCTCAAGGTCAGCATCTGTTTCACGGTTAGCCAATTTAGTTCCTTTAACATTTTATTTACTTTTGAAAATCTATTTCGCTGAAGTTAATTCTCATTGCCCTATTTTGGAGAATTTTGTTCTCGTTAGTTACACAGAAAAAGAATAATCGATTGGTAGTTAAAGTGTGGAGCAGTAATTGAGTTTTAAAGAGTGATTGTGGTTTTTCTGGAAAGTTTTTGCCGATCTGTTCCCAAAAAAGATATCTTTTCACAATTTGTTTTGTATATATTCAGCATGTTTGTTGAAAGATAGTTTGGAATCCAATATAACTCCTAAGTATTTAACATTTCAAGATTAAAATATCTTATCGGTAATATTATTGACTGATGTTAATAATATAAATATATTTAATTCGTTTATATTGCTGTTTATGAGCGTCACTGAAGTACAAATCCAGTCACCCCAATCCATCCAATACCCGGACATATTCGGCCCATGAAACTGGCCGAAACACCCCCCCACCCCCTGACATTAGTCCGGGCATTAGGGCCAGCATTAGGGGTGCAATTACTCCACTGGCATGACCCTCTACCATCCCACGGCTAGCCGAAATGGCACAGGTTACGCGGACGATCATTAAACCTTCTAATTTAGATCAGTATTGTTCATTTTGGGCACAGAGTTCCTTTCGATGAGGACTTTTGGGTAAATTTTAATTAAGTAACTGATGCTATTTGGTTAGATATTTCTTTGTTCGAAATGAATCTCTCCCATACGCATCAAATGTAACATTGATTTTTTTTTTATTACTGTGCTACCGATTAATTATCCTTTTTTTTTCATGGCTTTTCACCCCAATGGAGTGTTCTGGCCAGTATCAAGTGAATGCTTTTATGAGTGTAATTTTGTGAGTGTAATTTTGGGTTAATATTTACGAATTTAGTTTCAATAACAAGAACCTATCTACATTATATAATAATACTATACAAATAATAATAATACGCTAAATTCTTACAATACGAGATGATTATAACTACATTTAACAAGTGGAAGCAACAGGAAATTTATAAGTATGTTGATATAATTTATTATAGATAAAAAATTAAATAAATAAATACATGGAACTAAACTTACAGTTACAAATTGATGCTGTTAATATTCAGGAAATTAGCCAAGACTTTATGAACGCGTTTATTTACAGAAGATAACAGACATGCAATGTTATAGGGGGGCAATATGCCTGAACTGATTAGGTGAGGGATGAAATTTTTGTATGAATTATTTAAAGGGCAACTGAAAAAAATATGATTGAGGTCCTCTTCACCAAGACGACATTCATGTACCGTAATTATCCATTTACGGTACAAGATTTGTTATTCGAACATTTTTTAACATTTGGGAAGACATGAAAAATTTGATGTTATTTAAAGAGACGCCAATTAAATATTATATCTTTTTTGCAGTGAAAACTTCTTTAGCACCGTTGTGATTTGAAACTCGATTAAACGAAAAAGCGACACTACAAAGAAACAAACACATACATTTACACAGATGTCACACTTACAAAGATGTCTGTAATAATTCATGTACCATACTAAATCATACAACTGAAATAAATTACCTAGGTGTAATTGTAGACCAACATATGAAATGGAACAGACACGTGTGTGAACTTGTTAAACGCTTTAGGAAATATATCTATATATTCATTAGATTTAGAAATATTCTCAAGTTAAACAACCTGAAAAAAGTCTATTACGCACTAATTAGTCCAATCATTAATTCAGTATGGAATCATTGGATGGGGTGGTGCTTATGAAAAAATTGTATGTCCTGTAAAAGTGGTATAAAAACTAATTATTAAAGTAATTTTGAAAAAACATTCAAAATTCCCTTCAGCATCATTGTTCAAAATTTTCCAAGTACCAAAAATTAAAGACCTCTATAAAAAAAGATTCAATATTACAAATATTCAAAGACAATGTAATCAAAAAATTTAAACTTAACTTATCATTAAGACATAAATTAATATCCAAATTCCTTTATTTTCAACACAACAAATGCACAATAATAATATTTACAAAGGCATAACATATTTTAATAGTCTTCCCGAAGAAGTAAAAAAAATGACCGATCTCGTATCATTCAAGAATAAAGTAAAATTAATATTAAAAAAAAAAAATTAACAACCATAACATCACCAATCAGAATGTTATAACTTTATTTCATGCCATATTAAAAATAACGTCACAACAACCTAGTACTTAAGTTAATATTTATTGTACGCTATATGTAAAATTATGTTATAATAATGAAATAATTATGAAATAACTCCTACGCCAAGCTCAAGAGCTAGCACTCTTAATTGGCGTAGAAAATCATTGAATTATGTATTTCACTATTTTGTTTTGCCTACTACTTTGTACAATGCTGTAACAAGGTCGAAGGTCGCGGGTTCGAACCCGGCGTGCGCAAATAAATTTTATTTGATTAATTTGTGTTGTTTCACAATTTATTCATTTAAAATAATAAATAGTATATTTGCGGCACGTTCCAGAGTGGAAGATACTATCAGTATCGCCCTGGTGTAAGACCACCATTCAGAAAAGAAACGTTGCTTGAAATGGCTTAAGCCGTGTTTAGTGACCAGATCTGAATAGCCAGGTACTTCCCCACCGTCCTCTTCCCTATCTCCTTCCCCTCCCCACTACCTTCAGCCACACAACATACCCCGATTGGTGATGCCATAGTCTCACTGGCTCCAGACGGGAGCAGTTGGGACTCTTGTGCGGTTTTAACTGTAAAAAAAAAAAAAAACAATGTTATAAATTAAACAATAAAAAAAAAAAAAAATAATTTAAAAGATTTAGTATTAGCTCCACACAGTCTATGTCATATTTGGGGATGCTGTGTGGAGGATCTTTTTAGGGAAAGGAAGGAGAGGAAGTTTTGAGAAGGAGTAAGATATGAGGGGTGGGCAGGGGGCGTATGAATCCATTCTTCTCCTTCTCACTGCGGTGTAAGGAGATGGGTCGAAAAAGTCCGGCTGGAGGGGTCTAGGTTAGGTCTCCATCAACTAATCTCTCCCGATTCGGCCAGCCCGCATAGGCATTGGCCTGCAAGACCTAGGCAAATCTCACTCCGTGAACCAATTGGGGTATCCTACGGCAAGGGTCTTGATTATCCAATAAATGGTTCCCGGGCGGCGGGAACACTTACCCACCTACCAAATTACAATTGTGTTATAAATTCCTTTCAATAGCAATATTTCTTATGTCATGCTGTGCTTTGTTAGAACATCTGAAAATAGCGGATAAAATAACATATCTTGGAATAATCGTAGATAAAAACCTCAAATGGAAAGATCACATCGGCCATACAATAAAAAGAATTAGGAAATTAATTTATATATTCTTACGAATTAGAAACTTCTTATCAACGAAAAATCTATACTCAATATACTACGCATTAGTACAGTCTATTCTTCAGTATGCCGTTACCAGTTGGGGAGCAGCTTACAAAACTAGTTTGACCCCCATAGAAATTGTTCAAAAACTCATAATAAAAATTATTTTAAAAAAACCTCCAGACTTCCCTTCTGAACGAATATTCGAAGAATTTAAAGTCCCAACATTCAAAAATCTATTTATAAAAAATTCAATCTTACAAATTGTAAAAGAAAAAGAAAAACACTCATTCGTAACGGAAAATCGTACCAGACTCAAACATGTATTTGTATGCCCGAAACTAAAAACTTCTTTTGCTCAACATCATTTTTCATACCAAGGAAAATACTTTTTTAACAACCTACCCATAGAAATCAGAATCATTAATAACAAAATAAAATTATCGAACTCTATCAAAAATCATTTTAAAGAAATCAGCAACGGGAAGACTGCTTCCCCTATTTCCACATGAATGTAACACTAAAAAATATACTTGTTTTTACTCTTATGGAATGCATGGGTGTCTTTTAGTTAAAAATTGCGATGTGTTTGTATTAACTGCACTAATTAATTATGTAACGCACGTGACTGTTTAAATGTATAAATATATATAGAATGTAAACTCTTCTTCCATCCACAAGCAAATGCTTTTAATGGAAGACCAGTACTACTTTATATGTACCATTTTTGAGATAAACAAATAAAAAAAATAAAAAAAATAAAAAAATCTGTTCTGTGGTGTGGTAAGATGTAGTGCAAAAGATACATAAACCTATTAGAAGGCTTTAGAATTCCTTTTTGTAGGTATTACGATTCCACAGAAAATAAATGATTCTAAAATGTGGAATATATTACGAGAAGATGCCGGACGGGAAAAAATGTATGCTTTTATTCATACCCGTAACATAACACATAGATTATACCATTAGACATTAGGCCAAACACACTTATGGACCTTTATCAATGTTGGTAGAACACATACAACATACAAGTTGTGAAAAATGAGGTATTTTTTGCGATTTTTCATGCAAATAATGATGAAGGAACAATAAAGAATAGAGGAGATGTACCGAATATGGAATAGCTTAGGTAAAAACAATCTGATTAATTTTAGTTGGATCGTTTATTAAGGCGGTACATAACCCTACTAATTTTTGTTTGCTCAAAACTCACATTTTAATCATTTCCGGCGAATTCGTAACTAAAATAACTTTTTTATTCCAACAGACCCCTGGGGATGTAAGTTCTTTATATTTAAAAGTAATAAAATAATAATAATACCTTACCATTAATATATTTTACATACAACTATTTTAAAACTTTATAACAAGTTTTTCAACTACAAAGTTAGCGGTGGGCAACAGATTTTATTTTTCTAGACGATGAATTAATAACTTCGGGAGGGATTCATAAAAAACATCTTAAATATTTGTAACATGTTATTCAGTACTAATACAACACCTCTGCCATAGGTCACCCCAAGTGGTTCGCTACGTTTGGTGATTTAGCAGGGGTGCCCGGGTTCATGGGGTGAGGTTTGTCTAGGTCTTGGAGGCGGATGACCAGGACACACTGAACCCCAGATTCCTACCCACCCCTTAAACCCTTTTCCTTCCTAGAACTTTCCTTTCCTCCTTTTCCCTAAAAAAAACCCTCCACACAGCGTCCTCAAGGATGACATAGGCCCTGAGGGAAATATTTTCCTCAGGGCCTCCTGTGTGGAGCTCATGTAAAAAAAAAAAAAAAATTAAAATGAACGCGGCGGAAAGGTCGAATCTCGAGGCGCGCTACGGCGAATTCGACCGTACGTTCGTCTAATACGCCGTGCCGCGGGCGTATATTTGTTTACACGCTTTCTTCACTTACGTCGTTAAGATTCCCACATTATTTGTCTTCTTCTTCTTTTCTTTGATAGAGTAAATTCGACAGTAGGTCCGTCCAATACACGGGTCGCGAGTCGTAATTTGTGTACACGACTCCTTTACTTACGTCATTAGGATTCTGAATATATTTTAGGGTATATTGTCGTCTTTATTACGTATTGAAATCTTTGGAAATATAGTTACGGAACTTAACTCTTTACATTTTAGTACTACAAATCGACATACGGGTGAACTGGGCGAAGCCCAACTTGTTATTATAATTAATTGGACTTAGTTTTTAAACTACTACAAGGTTTATGAATTTCTTTCTAGGACCCCGCTGAACCAAGTTCTTATAACATGCTTTGCAATTGCGTATGTAAAATATGTATGGCGTAAAAATAGCATGCGTGCTCTACAGTTCTACGACCCGACATTAAAATTACAAGCTGGGGAGGCGAGAGCTCCGTCGTAAAACGAATTGCATGCTTGTTCGGGAGATAAAGGCTCGTAATGTGTGCGCCTCGCGCCGGGCGCCGCCGACTATTCGCACCCTCCGCATCTCTGTCGCCTTGCACGCGCCGTACTTTGTACTTTGTACTGTCACCAATGTCTCCCAACTAGGACTGTTTGATAGCATATCTTACTGTAGATAAAACTTCATCTGTGTGAGGGTGCAAATACGTATTTACCTATTAGTTACAAACACATCCTTATATCCTCACAACCATGGACGATGCTCAAAATGCTTTTTTGTGGTTAAACACGGTGTCCGTAAACTCGTAGTATAAGCGAGAAACTAGTGAATTTTACAAACAGAATTTTAAAAAAACAAATCGAACTGAGTTTTTAGATTTTTTTTTTTATCTTTTCCTTTTTTTGGTAGCTAAAGTGTAAGGTCCAGGTTTTGGCGGTGGATGCGCCTTCCCAACAGATGAGTGGCGGGCCGGAACAGGAGAGGCCTATTCTGGGAGACCCTTTGACCTTTCCAGCTGGTCTCTTTCGACCCATCATGTTGCACCGCAGTGGCATACTACGATTAAATACGAGGTCCGTCACTCTGATCCCTAAACACATCGATTTGTAAATACCTACCCACCCCTCATACCCTTTTCCTTCTCAGATCTTACTATCCTTCATTTCCTTAAAAACAACTCCACAGCATCTCCAAAATGACGTAGGCCCTGAGGGAAATTATTGGATTAGACTAATTTAAAAAAATTGACCTAAAAACCAACTTCGGACTTCTGACACTTTTTACTCGCTTTAAAGCTCAAATTTATAAAAAAGTTCATCATCATCTTCATCCCCTTATCCTATTCGGGTCGGGGACCCACTGCATCGATAAGGCTCCTCCATATGTTCCTATCTTGTGCTGACTGTTCGGCCTCCATCCATGGAAGTCCCATCCTCTCCTCACACAGTTTCTGGAGTTGCCTCGCCCAGCTGTGTCTAGGGCGGCCCACTGGACGTCTACTCTCTGGAAACGCATTAGTGTTTTCCTCGGAATTTGGTCATCAGACATTCTTAGACATTTTTAAGCCACCTCAGTTGCGATTTTTCTATAAAGAGTAGCAGAGGTTCAATGTTTAGATCGTCTCGGGTCGTCGGGTTTCTTATATGATCCCATTTCGTAACCCCTGCCACTTCTCTCAAGTACCTCATTTCGGCAGCTTGACTCTAGAGCGTGTTTGTTCGCTTAGCATCCGTATCTGGTGGCCGTAAGTGAGCGTCGGGCGGTATACCGTTTTGAACACTGCCATCTTTGTCTTGATACTGAGCTCGGATTTCCTTATCACTGAGCTATAGAGAGGACGCAACACACCACTTGCCGCACTAATTCTTCGACCAATTTAAAAAAAGTTATACCTCAAAATCCAAGTTATACTAGTGAGTGTGGGTGTTCTATGTGCAATTCCGCCTTTTAAAAATTTATTTTCTTTTTACGCCTACCTAATTTACAATAATTTTTGGTCATTCGATGAAGAACTTATAATAAATTTTTAACTATTTCAAGTAACTTGTATATCTCGTTATATTAATTACTTGGATTATCTTCTTCACATTTCCAACTAATATTTCACAATACCAAACTTAATACACACGGAATCAATATGCGCACAGGCAAAGTTTTCCGCGTCTCAAACTACCGCTGTTCTTACGGTCTGCTTTTGCTTGCCATGCGCCAGAAACTTGCACGAACACCTGTATCGAGTTGCCGGAAGAAGTTGCCGTAATCCCGCCAGGCTAATGTGTGCTCAAGTGATTGCAAGTTTCAGTTTCCTGCTTAGTTCGGGGTATAATTTCAATTTGAGCTAGGGGAGTGTTTGGCGCAAAACTAACTATTTAATTAGGGAACAAATTTCTTAGTGCGGTGCTACGTGAAATGTTTGGAAGAATTTAAATTTCGAACTTAATTAACATAACATTTTGGCACAGCAGTAAGTACTATTCTTTGCAGTACATAGATTTTATAAAATTTTCACTTTTTTGTCAGACCGTATGCTTGCTTACCTGTAATGGCAGTTAGATAAGTTTTTTTATTAAAATTTATACATACAGTTCTAATGAAAAATATTTTTTTCAGCGAGCAATGCAAATGAAATCTTAAAAAAAAATTTTTCACGTGTAGAAACGAGTTAAAACTTAGTTTCATCAAATTTTGAAGTTCATTTTTAAGTTCATTTTTAAGTTCAATTCAAGCTCTGTTATTATTTCATTTCTGTGAAGCAACTGGCCCATAATCACATTGTAACAGAACTTGAATAGAACTTCGACAGAACTTTGCAATTTGGGGAATTGTTGAAATTCTGCGAATCAAACAGCTCTTAAAGTATCTCCCCGCACAACCCCTCTCTATGCAACGATGTGAGAACTGGACGGGGAAGCACGTGGTGCAAGAGATTTTTTTTGCAATTTTTTATGTCATCTTGGGAATGCTGTGTGGAGGGTATTTTTTTATTTTTATATGAGCTCCACACAGGAGGCCCTGAGGAAAATAATTTCCCTCAGGGCCTATGTCATCTTTGGGGATGCTGTGTGAAGGGTTTTTTTAAGGAAGGGAAGGAGATGAGAGTTCTGGGAAGGAAAATGGTTTAAAGGGTGGGTAGGAATCTGGGGTTCAGTGTGCCCAGGTCATCCGCCTCCAAGACCTAGACAAACCTCACCCCATGAACCCGGGCACCCCTGCTAAATCACCAAACGTAGCGAACCACTTGGGGTGACCTATGGCAGAGGTGTTGGTTATCCAATAAAGGTTCCCGGGGCGGCGGTACCCATTCCCGCCTCCCAAATTGTGAATTTTAAGGAACGTAAGGCGATGAAATTCTGAGAAGGAGACAGTATGAAGGGTGGACAAGAATCTGGGAGAGCGAGGCGATGGGTCGGGAGATCCTGCTTTTTGTCTCCCTTTATCAGTCTCTCCCGATAGCCACGCAGTAAGTAGGCAGACGCATCCGCCGTCAAGACCTGGACAAACCTCGCCCTGTGAATCTGGGGACCACTGTATAATTACATATAATTTTTCCATTTGTAATTTTAGCAAGATCACTTTCCGCCTATGAAATTTCAAAACCGCATTTTATAAAATTTGAGGTCAGCTTATTTTTAGCCCTTTACAACGGAGCCTGTCTACGGGTCTATGTTAGGTAATGATGTTGGTATACGGTCTAAGTCCCAACCTACGTTCAATGGGGCAATATCTGTTGATCGCTTGAACCGGGTTCAGATTTAATTTAAAGATTTGGAATGGAGGATTTGCTCTGCGAATATCGTATCTCGGGAACGAATAACATAAACAAGCGTTATTGTTGACCCAATTTGTTATTGATCACAGCGTAGCAATACTTTACTGATATTTTTGACAAAAGCAAACATAAAGCCATCAGCGACGCATCTTTTGTAACACAAAAAGCTCAAACAATAAATCTTTTTACCCCCAGGAGCTGCGATGCTGTGGAAGATGCCAATTTAATGTGTATTTTAGGCTTATATTATATTATAAGATATTATCTACTTATTTTAAAATCAGAAATGGGCGATTCTGGTTGTTAAATATGTGGGGATTAATGCTAGAAGTGCCTATGCCAGTTTTAATAATTTGATTTTGGTTCCAGAAAGTATTATTAAACCTTACTTACGTAAATGTTATGAATACCTTTGTCATGTGCTCTGGATTGATGAATTTGTGGCAAGTAGAAGTCAAAATTTTGATTCAGCTTTTTTGCGCCAAGAAATCGATAAACAATCTTCATCCCTGGGCGATTCAAAAATTTGACACAGGTACTTCTTGCATAAAGCCTAAGATATATCCTTTTATTTAAATTAAAAATATATCAAATTTATTAATGTTATTTTTAAGTTATAAATTTGATCAAAGATAATAATAATAAAAATAATAAAAGATGATATACCTTATAATAATTATACCTTATACAACTCGTTGGTCAGAAGCAAATTGGAATATGGGAGTGTTATTTGGAATCCACATTATTTAAAATATTCAAAAGCCATTGAATCAGTACAAAAAAAATTCCTAAGACTTTTATCATTTAAACTTGGATTAAATGCCTTACTCCTATCTTATGAGGAACGACTCCAACAATTTCATTTTACAACCCTGGTAAAAAGAAGACAATTTGCTGACTTAATATGTTTATATAAAATTATTCATGATAAGCTTCGAACCACTCATTGTCTGAGCAATATTAATATAAAAGTTCCTAATAGGCGCAATTTAAGGAGTCATAATACATTCCATCTTGAATTATTTAATAACAATATTGCATACTTCAATCCACTGTCTCGAATGTGTCGCCTATATAATACCATCGAATGTGATCATGTAGATATTTATGCAAACAGTCTTACATATTTCAAAAGGCAAATTAACAATCTTCTACCATGATATATCATGGAGAACAATTATGTGACTGCTCTATTATTATTTTATTTTTATTATCTTTCTTTTCTTTCTCTGCATTTCTGTTTTATATTTGAAATTACTATGTTTTATATTTTCTTTTGTACCTAGTAACAAGTAAACACTGATTATGCATGCTGTGAACATTTATAATTGGAGTGTTAATACCTATGTACTTCTCAATGGCAATTTTATAACTATAATAATTGTTAACATTCTGTAAATGTTTCCAACAATAAATAAATAAATAAATGATTTTTAAAGCGCCGATTTTGTGAAAAATCACCTCAAAGGCGCTGTAAATAAATAGATAAGCTGAAAATAATAAGAATGGCTGTAGATAAATCATATATTTTCCGCTCCTTTGTATCTTCAAGAAACCGAAACTATATAATTAATTAAATAATTGTTTTGGTGTTTACAATATTAATATTCACGTCATCACAAAACACTCATGTTCAGTCTGAAATCTTGAGAAATCTGTTGATATGTTCAAGAAACCGAAACAATATAATAAGGAACTCCAGTGAAAAATATTATGGCTTTAAAAAATATGTTCATATAGTACAGACCAATAAACGCTGATTCAGAATATATAAGTTTGATTAAATAATATTAAATGTAGAGTTTTAAAAAATATATTAAAACGTGTCATTAAAACACCCTGTCAAGTTGGTATTATTGAATTGTTAATGGTGACGTCACCGGGTCCATAATTCTCAGTCACGTGGTCGTATTGTGTAGAAATTTTGACAAGCCGTTCAACTTTCCGTGTTATTGATTTATAGAGATTTTGACATATAATGGTTCTTATTGAAACATTGTTGTTTGTTCCTAGAATGCGATTTAATACATTTAGTCTGTAAAATAATATCATTTATAATATTCATTTTATTTTAGTCATTTAAGTTACGCGTAGTTTCTCCTTTTAAAATGTGCAAAATGTGCAAACAAAATATTATCTCACGGTTTCATGAATAAGGTCCAAACCTTGAATAATATGGCTGGTATCATATAAATGCATTCCCTTGCAAATTTGGGACAAATTCTTTTATTATTTGTAAAGTCGGTACTTTGAATAAGTACCCTCAAATAACACCTACTTATGTTTATGACACTCCCTAGGAGAAGTGTCACCCTCAAGGATAAATGCGCCGTCGGCTTTAGCCAAGTAAAAAAAGTAATAAAATTTTGCAATATTTGTTAATCCCTGTAATATTAAGATGTATTTTTATTGGTAGGCCTCTAGGGCCGACTTTTAGGTAATTGTTTTATTATTGTCTGTAAGTTAGATTTTAAAATTAGTGTGGGAACTGCTAAAATATCATTTTCTCACCAATTTTTTATGTACCATGTTTACTTTAAATAATAGCGATGTTGATATGGAGAGTTAGTATTGTTTTGACGGTGAAACGGGAAGGTACATGTTGTACCTTCGGAGTTATTTAATCAAACTCGAGCATGGGGGGTACATATAGGTGCCTATCTCCAGTAGAGTGTTGTAATCAATCTCTGATCTGAGGGGTACATGGGTGCCTGTCTTCAGTAGAGTATTGAGATATCGAGGGAAATAAAGCCTTCGATATTTGTCGGTGTGGTGGGGTCTTGGAGATCACTATTGTCACCAGTATTGTATTTTTATTTAATAAATTGTGTTGAAGAATAACAAGAAGTGTTTTCCTGCAAATTCCATCGAGTTGTGCTTTCGTACCACGATAGTAAGAAACAATTGTTTAGGCCTAAATAATTCACTATCAAATATAGAGTATCTCTATTAGTTTTTTTATATTATTTAAAATATTCAAAAACTTTAACTGTACAAAAAACGATCGTAATGCCCAGTAATGCCTGCTTTCAAAATGGCGACGGCCAACAGCTGATTCCAGTGGCCTACAAAATCTGTTTCCATAATATTGATTTCGATTCGTTAAGCTAAAAAAATAATAATTTTAAACAATTTTTATACCACTCTCCCGCAATAATATTGAAAAAGATAATAATATAATTAATAAATAATTCCACCTAAATAACGTTTTACTTATTGAATAGTTTCATAGCTTCTTCGATACAAAATGACAACATCTGTTGAAAATCACTAAAACTTTTGGTCGTGATGACATCACACGATTCACACTAGATACTGTGGTTTTCGGGGATCTTGAAAAATTAAAACTTTGACATTTATTTTAACTATTAAAACTAACTATAAAAATAAATATGCAGTTATTTTAGTTAGGAGGTCTTCATTTAAAAAAATTAAAAAAATTGGACTGGAGTTCCTTATTCCTAAAATAATTGTTTTGGGATTTACAATATTATCACGTCATTATAAAATCAGTCTGAAATCAGTTCCATTTTTGAAGTGTGTTAAAAGTATTATACTATAGACAGACCTGCTTTATCACTCGTCTGAATTTTTCATTCATTAAGTTCCAATTTTGAAAAATTCAAAGCAAATTTTGTTTCAATGAACCAAGTTTCACGCAGGACTAACTCACAACATAGACAATCGAATTTATTATGTTTGATTTTATGAACTATTTAGTTAGTTACAGAAAAAAATGTCAAAGATTTGTCATCGCTAATTTAAACTCGAAAAATTATAGTCTTTCTCAGATTCGCTAGTTTACAGCTTGTACTACGAGTTTCCGGACACCGTGTTTATATTTTTAATAATTATTTTAAACTTTCTATACAAAACAACACTTCCATGACGACTGAACAAGGTGGCATTTCAACACCCCCTTTGAAAAGTCATGAAAAAAAATAGCCCGTGACCTAATCTAACGTAACCTATTTAACCAAGTTTTATTTCATCACTTTTAATGACGTTTCAAGGGAGTGATGAAGTGCCTTTCTGTTGAGTTGTTCGGTCACCAAAATAACACTTATCCACTGGGGCGATTTTGCCATATATTGGCGACATTTTAAATGTCTCCGATTGCTTTTCGGATAAAAAAGGCAATTATCTCTTGATTCGGCAAAATTATTTTTAAAAAAATATTTGTAGCTCCCACGTTTGTTATTTTGGTTTATCCATTATGATCGTAGATGTCGCAAATCCGAACTTCATAGATTATTTTATAACGATGTTAAAAATAAATTTTAAAAATATTTTTTCACGCGGAATTTCTTATCAGCTGTATACGGTCAAAATTAAGTCTTTTTTCCATAGAAAAGCACCTTTCATTATCAAGTATACCACAGACAATATACAAAAATCGAAAATATTCTATGTTGACTCGAATAAGTACCTCTCACGACAAAGTTTCAAAGTAACAAACACGCAGGATTCGCAGGTTATAAACTTTGCGATTTTTCAAAAATTTTTTTTTTATAAATCTAACAAATATAAGACAAACCGTTAAATACAGGTTCATTTATTGGCTATATAGCACTTTAATTAGTTTTTTTGTCTCCATGTTAAAATTCGAAAGTATGATTTTTTAATGTTGGCGATCTTCTGAAAATCTCGAGTAAACGGAAAAAATAGTTTTAAAATGTGCTGTCGCTCCAGTGGCTAAGAAATCTTTTTAAAACAGGTATTCAAATTGACAAATGCTTAGTTTTTCAAGGGATAAGATACATGATAATTCTAGTTTGTAGTTAGTAGGTTGCTAGCTATAAGTGGTGTCATCCATTGTCATCTACAATCCTTTATCCCCGCATAAAAAGCGTCTTGATTTACTGTCTATAAACATAAGGTGACAGGTTCCGCCCTAAAGACAGGAACATACATAAAGCCAGGCTACGACAAAGGGCTGCATTCTCTCATCCCTTGCTTGTACCTATACATTATCGCGGGCACTAAGAAAAATATCCTACATCAGCTAAGGGCGTAAAAACGCTTGGTAGGTTTGCAGCCCCTGTACCTACAATGAAAATCTTGTAGCAGGGGTGATAAACTCTTTAAAAAGGTTACACTGCAATGCGAAGTATTATTGAAAAGGCTTGAGATTTTTTTGTGAATACTATTTGTTGCATTGACGGCTTGTCTATGGGTCATATGGACATAGACCCTCCAAAAATGGAAAAAAATCATTTTATTATTAATTTATTAAAATCTTATTTATCAGAAACCAACTGAACAAAAATGTTATATACGTATTAAATTTGATTAATCAAAAGATGATTACGTTTATTGCAACATTTTTATCACACACGCGGCGCTATTATCAGAAGTTTGTAACACGGAATTAAAATGTAGTAACTATGATTTTCCGAACTAATTAAGGCTGATGGCTGGCACGCAATGAGCGCCACAGATTTTCGCTCAGCGGCGTGAACGTTTTGAACTCGTGCGCCGGTGTTGCCATAGATTAAGTGTTTACAGTATTGAAAAATCATTATTTATTTATTTATTCATTTATACACGCCTTGAAGGCTTTTACAGTACCACATTATTAAAGTTGCACATGTTATTCAGGAGTATAATTGTAAGCATGAAGTATATAACATTATAAACTGTACATTAAGGACACAAGCAGGTTTAATATGTAGGTATGTAGTTTCTTTATCATGAAAATTGTACAAAGGAGTTAATAAGTTTACATAGTATAATAATGGTAAAACAGAAGAGTGCTTAAGTTACTTTAAAAGTAGTTATTGATTTACTATGTTGATTTTATTATTAACTTGATTATGAATAATTTGTTCGAAAGCAAGTTTTTAAAGAATTCAGCAATATTAACGCAGCGATAAATAGTACCTACACATAGAAAAAATAAATAAAAAATACATGAGTTGCAATATTATGAAAAGTTATACAGATGAGTTCAACAAGTTTATAATGTGATAGTAAAAAAGTAAAAAATAGTACAAATAATGGTACAAAAAGTACAACATAATATTAGTACAAAAGAGAGAGAGGACAAAAAAGTAAGTACTTAGGTAATCTTTGTATACGTAAGTATTAAATTTTGTTTTTATTGTGATTATGAAGAGACCATCGATTTTAATTTAATCAATAACATATTATTATTGCTAGGGCACCAAGATTTAAGTAGAAATATAAGTCGTTAATGTGAGTTTGTTATTATATTTATAACAATAAATACGAGAGGATTGTTGTTAATTGTGTTCTTATTTAGCTACCTTTATTATTCACATATAGTTGATGTTTTGCGATAATTAATAATTTGATAAAGGTGCAATTGATTGATATTTATGGCTTTATTTTAAATGTTCTAATATAATGAGTTTGAATTTAGACACAGATTGGTGACGATAAACGTGGTATTTATATCGTAGTTCCTACAAGTCATTGTAAACTTTACGATAAACGTAAATTAAGCAACGTAATTACAACGAATCTCGCTTCTTTTGGAAGTTTCCGAACACAGTTCAAGAAATCTCAATCACTGGGATTAAAAAACATTATAATAAGGAACATTCACCAATAATTGCTTTTGAGTAACGCATACCACTGATTGCTTCTGGCTTTTTTCGTTTACCTTCAACCCTTATTTGAGATAAACATTTGGGACGCACGAGATTGGATCCATCGGATTAGAAGGATAAAAACATAATATCAGCACGGCTCCTTATCTCGCAAATTGGTCCATTGGAATCTTATAAATGTTCCGCTGACTCAGGTTTTTCAATTGATTCGGTATCTCTGAGAATCTAGCCGTTTGTTCATCCCGGCTTTTCCCGAATGAAATGGAATGTGGGTAACTAGGTCGATCGCATTTTAACGGAATAAGATTTTCACTAAAAGTTTGTTTGGTTTGCGAACTGTATGTGATGTTGTCTTAAATGGACAATGTTGTAGTGTTTAAACGCTGGTTGATCGTGCTGGCGATAAGTGATGCTGTCTTTATTGACATTATTGTGGTTTTGGCATAATCAGCTGTCGATCGGATATCATCGGCTATTTCCGACGGTTGAACCGCTCCTTTAGTACTGCCTTACTGACATCTGTTGAGACACTTCGAAACTACATAAAGCTACATACACTAACGACATCTGTCGACGGACATTGAAACTACATTTATATTCCTATAGACTTTGCTACCCTTATAGAATTTACAGATAAATCATTCATGGAATCGTAGTTTGCTAAAAAGTAGCGTAGACATTTGTGTACTTTGATTTTTTTTTAACTTTTTACAGTTTTCTTTAAGTAAGTAGCTCCTCACTGGAGGCTCTGAGGAAAATAATTCCCCTCGGGGCCTATGTCATCTTTGGGGATATTGTATGGAGGGAAGGAAGGAGAAGAAGTTCTGGAAAGGAAAAGGGTATTAGGGGTGGGTAAGAATCTGGGGATCAGTGTGTCCAGGAGTGACGGACCTATGAATGCAACCCTTCCACTGCGGCGCAAGGCGATGTTCCGAGAGAGTACGGCTGGAGAAGTCACCAAACGTAGCAAGCCACTTGGGTGACCTACGTTTACCTATATACACTTACCTACTATAGAAATACTTTGTTGATTTATATATATACATATATATTTTTATTTATTTAAACGCCATAATATGGGTTTTACATTCAAGTGATACATGATACAGTGGTACACAGGAGGGTAGCAGTATTTAATAGTAATAAAAATAAAATAGTTAAAACTAGGTTTATATAAGACCTGACATAAAATAAAATGATGTAGGTATGATAATAGCCAGTATATACGTAAATTATGCAAATGTGTAAAAACTTAAGGAATAGAATACTGTAATATGCTAAAATAACAGAACATTATATTTACCAAGAATATTAGGAAATAAAGGGTGTTTTTTTTAGAGGTATACAAATTCAAAATGAAAAAAAACGCATTAAAATAATGTTAATGTCTATGATATTGGCTTTATTTAATAGATCATGTTATGCCATTATTGTTTAAATACCATTTTGGGCATATGAGCGCCCACGGCTGGCTCGAATGAAACGCAATCGTGAAGTCCAATTTTCGCCAACTTTGAGCTTTCGCCAATTTTAGACAACTTTGTCGAGGAACTGGGTCCATAACTCGGCGAATGTTGACTTCCAAATGGTCCAATGTCTGTTTATCAGCATAGACTAGTGACTTCACATACCCCAAAGAAAGTAATCTAATGGTGTGAGATCACACGATCGTGAAGGCCAGTTCACAGGTCGACGTTACAAAGGCCCGCAATAATTGCGTGAAACATTTGGTGAGCGCATAATTTCACGTAATGGACCTGTCAACTGGCCTTCACGATCGTGTGATCTCACACCATTAGATTACTTTCTTTGGGGGTATGTGAAGTCACTAGTCTATGCTGATAAACCAGAGACGTTCGACCATTTGGAAGTCAACATTTGCCGTGTTTTTGCCGATATATGGCCCCAGTTCCTCGACAAAGTTGTCGAAAATCGGACTTCAAGATTGCGCTTCATTCGAGCCAGCCGTGGCGCTCGTATGCCCAAAATCGTATTTAAACAATAATGGCATAAAATTATCTATTAAATAAAGCCAACATCATAGACAATAACATTATTTTAATGCGTCTTTTTTCATTTTGAATTTATATACCTCTAAAAAAAACACTCTTTATACATAAATTGAAGTGTAATATTTATCTTTCAAAACAATTGCTATTATTTATTTTTTGATATAAGAACATGTATTATTCAAACATTGTACGTATTATTTGTAAATGTCACATCACTATTGATGATTATATTATAATCTATGGTCTATTTGACTCTAACTCTAAAATATATCTAGGGTCAAAGTCTGAAATAATAAAGTCATATTATAAAACAGTCATCAGTGTTTCCCATAAGTCACCCACAATAAAAAATAAATTAAACATTAAACTATTTAAAGTTAAAGTAATAAATAATATCTGCAAATTCAAGACAACAATTTAAGTATATGACTTTTAGTTATTTTGTAGCCTTTAAAGCTCTACCAATTTTATATTTCACTAAAACGACGCAAAAAAAAAATTCCTTGGCATTTTGAATTATTTTTGTTAATTTTATTTATGCCTGCCTAATTTTTATGCTAAACATGTTTTTTTTCTGTTTTTACAGGTGAGTCTAAGAGGATCATTTACTTAAAATCATAATCAGCTCTACTGCTCATCATAAAACAGGTAATTAGTTCCACTTTTAAATTATCTAATAACAACCTCCGTAAGTGAAGGGTGAGTTGAACAGGTGTCCTCTCAGTGAGGCTCTCGAGGAGGATGAGTGTCTTGAACTCCAGCCAATAGAGTCAAAGCGCAGCCTTCGAGGGTCGGCCCTAGACAAATGAGCTTGAAAAAATACTACCTTCTTGAGATTTCTACTCCTTCGACTGCTTTTGTTCGGTTAAACTTCTTATAATATGAAAACTTAAAAACTTCTTACAAAAACAAATAACGAAAATTCTTATAATATGTCCAATTCTTTATTACTCCAACCGTTTTTTACGACAAAAAGCTTGTTTTATCCCAGAGAGTGGTTTTCGTGTTTTTTTTGACGTGATAACGTCTTATAAATCGATGAACGCCGGCTGCACTCACGAAAAAGCATGACTCATCGTCACGTTCCGCCTGAGCCGAGCGTGCATGCGAGAGCGCGGAACGAGCGATAGAGAGGCACAATCGGCCTAAGCGTTCGGCTTATGACTGTAAAATTCTATGTAAAAAATTTCTTATGACGTAAAATTATCGTCCGTAAACCGACTTTACAGACAACCGATTTTTTTTAACATTAGCTCCACACAGTAGACCCTGAGGAATATAATTTCTCCCAGGGCCTGTGTCGTATTAGGGGGTGCTGTGTGGAGGGGTCTTTTTACGGAAAGTAAGGAAAGGAAGTTCTGGGAAGGGAAAAGGGGTGTGAGTCAGTACGTCTAGGAGTGACGGATTGAGTATGACAGGAGTGACTATGACTGCACTTCTTCAACTGCGGTGCAAGGCGGTGGGTGGCGTGAGGCTGGCTGGAAAGATCAAAAGGCCTTCCTCAACCAGTCTCTCTCAGGTGAGCGGATGCATCCGCCGCTAAGGCCGCTAAGACAAACGCCCCACGAACCCGGGCACCCCTGTTAAGTCACCATACATAGCGAAACACTTTGGGTGACCTATGGCAGGTTATCCAAATACACAAGTTTCAACAAATTGAAAAAAAATGGATATAAAATTGGAATTGAAAAGGTGGATATTTAGTTTTTTTTCTTTTGTTATGTTAAGTTAGGTTTGATTTTTCGAGAATGCGAAGAGAGATATCGAAGCTGAAGTCTTTCCCTAACCTCGGCGACCGCTTGACAAATACTGCTTGTCGCTACAAGGACTGCTTTATTGTGATGTTTTTACATTTCGTTGTTTTACGATTCCCTGAAATATTCAGGAAGAGCTACGATGTTGGCCACACTTTCACCCTTCAGTGAGCGATGCATCATTCACCGATTTGACACGGAAGTTTTGGAGGAAAAAGTTTTATATCTTGTTTTATTGTCGGGAAAACTGGACATAGGCCAAACCTAGCACATCCATTTCCAAATTTTCGTTGAAAGAATTTATGTACAGGATGTAACAGCACGTAACCGAAGGATTTTAACCAGTGATTTGTGAGCATATTTGTTGTACAAAAATAGATGTCATTTTGTTCCCCGATGATATATTTTTTCTATGACCGGTAGGTTGCCGGTTGTGCGCCGGCAGACGAGCCAAAATTTTCAAAAAAATTTAATTTTGAATGCGATTTTAACCCTTATGTATAAAGAAAACGTATGAAGAACAAGGTCAGAATCGCTTGGGTCATTCTTGTCCTTAAGGTATAAAATACCGTGAACACACCTAGGGAAGCGGAATAATTTCTATGGAATTCTCTTTGCCCTCCGGCCGAGATGTTTCGCGGCATTTGAGCTGTCCAAATCGGTAGCGCCATTCTCGCGTCGTTCTCGTGAAAAAGATCGTAAAACATATAAATTCATCAAATAAATGCAAGTAATGCTGTTTTTATGCAAAGTTTATTGTTCAAGGAATGTGTTTCAGTAAATGTAATATACGAAAGCACAAAATAAACCCACAAAATATTACGTCAAAGTCAAAACATCGCGATTTTACATTGTTCCTTCCTTAGCACTTGACGAGTAAAAACAATGATATTTTTATTCATACATCGCCACTGATCGCACTCATACACGCCGCGAAGGGATCACGTGATATAAGTTTACACGACTACTCAATTGCGACGTGTGATGGAAAAATAATTTAATTGTTTTTAATTGAAAATATATATTATCGAACAGCAAAATGACGTGTAGATATATTTCTTACTCCAAATATTCTCAGAAAACGCTGGTTAAAATCCTTCGGCTACGTGTTATTATACCATGCATAGAGATTAAAAATTTTCTCCACAGTTTCTCTTGTATAATTTTATTCTCAAGAGGAATATGAATGCTAGAAATATTTCGATTCTCATGCTATACAAAATTTAAAATCGCGCGTCGTATTTGCACGAGGCAAGTAAGCGAAAAAGTGGTTTTTATTTATTTTGTGCATAATTTCATAAGAATGAAAAGTTAGAACATACAAAATCTCAAAAATAGTCTTAGCCATAAAGAGGTATTTAACAAAAATTGTGTCTTATATTATTACTTCACATTTAAGTCATACAAAAACATTTTTTATAGTGGTTTACGCTTATATCTTTTGTTATGTAATTAAAAATTATTATATTGTAATTCCAATATATAGAAAAGCTCCAATTTATCCGTAGCATATTGATGTTCATAATGTAAACCAATTCGTCGTAAAGATTAATCTAAATAGGATTTCAGTATAGCTTCATCTTAATTCCATTTTAAATCGCTCAAGTTCACAGTAGTCGTAATTTGTGTATCTTATATTCCCCCCATCGAAACAAGTTAAAGTTTGTGATCTGATGGACGTAATTAAATTAGTACGTAGGTGTATTTATTCATTTGTAACATTAACCCTTTTCGGCTCTTATAAAACATGACGTAGTATAAAGTGTAAACCAAAACACGAGAAATTAGAATTGAGTAAGTAATAAAGAGACATGAGTGTGAAACATTAAAGGATAGAAAATAGTAGTTAAGAATAAGAAAATAACAAAGCGAAATGAAATCATGTTTACGTAATACAATAATGGAATGCCTAAGAAATATATATACATTGTACATACTGAATACTTACTCTACTTAATTAAAATGAATGTAAGGTTTTTTTTATATGAATACAGCACTAGAGTCTCAACTGCTACCAAACGCCTGGAGCCAGTGAGACTATGGCATCCCTAATTGGGGTATGTTGTAAGGCTGAAGGTAGTGAGAAGGGAAAGGAGTTGAGGAACACGAAAGTGAGGGAGTGAGTGACAGTGAGCCATTCAGATCTGGTCACCAGACACGGCTAAAGCCATTTCAAGCAACGTTTTGATACTGAGAGCATCAACGGACTACGCTGAGAGTATCTTCCACTCTGGAACACACCGCAAATTTACTATATATTATTTTTAATATTTTTTTTTACATTAGCTCCAGACAGGAGGCCCTGAGGAAAATAATTCCCCTTCGTGCCTATGTCATCTTTGGGGATGCTGTGTGGAGGGTCTTTTTAGGAAAAGAAAGAGAGGAAGTTCTGGGATGTAAAAGGGTATTAGGAGTGGATAGGAATCTGGGGGTATGTGTGTCCAGGAATGACGGACATATGAATCCATTCCTCCCACTGTGGTGCAAGGCGATGTTCAGACAGAGAAGTCGAAGTAACTTCCTCAACCACTCTCCCGATCCGGCCTAACATGCAGCTGGCGGAAAAAAGCATCCGCCGCCAAGACCTGTACAAACCTCACCCATGAACCCGAGCACTCCAGCTGATTCTGTAAATAATAACAACAATTGCAACAATAAAAAAATAATTATCGTTTTACAGTTCATCAAAAAATCAATATGCTTGTCGAAATGATTTTTTTAGGTTTGTTCTTAATTTTTGCAAGCACAACTCATAAAGGTAGTCGCATCTGCCATGGTCGACCAGACCTTAAATTTACTTTAAGTAAGACTGTCCCTCCCGCAGAGATCAGCCAAATAAGATGGTGCCAGATATTCGAGGGATACATTTGAAACCTCGTTCAATTCTCAAGTAATCCATAATTTCGAAACAGCGATCTCGATAATGCCCAACGCTATTCGCAAAGCTGCCAGCTTAGCCCACGCTCTATTCGAAGCTCGTTGATTTAAATTCAGGACCCGTACGAATCAACAAATTCACATATCCACAGTATCAAATTCCGACATATATCAAATATCTATCTCCGATATTGTAAGCCGATCATTGGCGTACCGTCGATAGTGACAGACTAAATAATATATTTATTAAACAAAATATATTATGAATGTAAATGCATTACGGAAATATGAGTCAGTAATTTTGTATAAAAAAACTTATCAAGCAATGAAACTCAATAAAAGTTTTTGAATGTAATAAAATGACAGTGTAAATGTTATATGTAATACAAGTGACTACAAGAAAATCAATATATGTCTGCAATATTCAGTATTTTATATTTGGGAAAAAATGGGACCTAAGATATATTATAACTCAAGCATTATTATATTATTTGTTATTAATTCTGTCGCGTCTAGGAATTTGAGCCCAATTGTCACATTTTTTTTTAAATGTGAGTACCTCACTAGAGTCCCAGCTACTCCCGTCTGGAGCCAATAAGACTTTGGCATCCTCAATTGGGGTATGTTGTGAGGCTGAAGTTAGTGTGGAGGGGAAGGAGATGGGGAAGAGAAACACATTTTTTGTTTGAGAGTTGTTTATATTAAATTGTTCATATGATCTTCAATGACAGGTCCATTTCCGGCGCACACGCCAAAATTTTCAAAAAAAAAAATATTTTGGAATGCGACTTTCAAGACTTATGTATAAAGAAAACGTTTGAAGGACAAGGTCAGAATCGCTTGGAGCATTCTTGTTCTTGTCGTATGAGGTATCTTAAACACACCTAGCCACTCGGAATAATTTTTATTAAATTTCTCTATGACATTGACCCTTAATTTTACCTGGGATTTGAGCTGTCAAACTAAGAGCGTCGTAGGTCGTGAAAAAGATCGATAAACCTATAAATTTATCAAATAAACATAAGTTATGTTGTTTTTATGCATAGTTTATTGTTGAAGGAATGTGTTTCAGTAAGTATAATATACGATAGCACAAAATAAACCCACAAAATATTACGTCAAAGTCAAAAGTTCGCGAAATTTACGTCGTTTCCTTCTTGGCACTTGGGAGGTTATCACAATGTGAGATTTTATTCAATAACTTATTCTACCACAAAAAAATCTTTTTTTTTACATATTTGTGAATTTGCAACAAAAACAAAGTTTTTTTTTAATTTGGTATTTTTACGCAACAGAGATGTAAAAAGAGATTTTTTTTTTTTTTACATTGTCTCCACACAGAATGAGAAAAAAAAAATGCCGTGTGGAGGATCCTTTTAGGGAGAGGAAGAAGAGTAAGTTCGGGAAAGGAAAACAGTATGAGGGGTAGGTAGGAATTATGGGATCAGTGTGTCCAGGAGTAAGGCACGTTTGAATTCATTCTTCCAACTTGGGTGCAATGCGATGGATCAAGAGAATTTAGATGGAGAGGTTTAAAGGCCTTCCTCAACGTCACCACAAAATATAAACCCGTCACCAAACGTAGCGAACCATTGGGGTAACCGATGTTAGAGGTGTCTCAAATTGAAACTGTCTGCATTTATACTTTTCAATATTATATACTCTTTTATTTTAGACAGAAGTTTTTCTTGTAGCTGATTAAAATTAAACTAAGATTGTCTCGCGACAGTTATTTTGTCTAATAGAATACTGACATCACCACCAACAACAACTAACAGCACGTCCCTGCAGCCTTCAGTGTGTATTCTACACTAGTAGGTGAGTTTAGTCTGGCTTACTGACTCCGAATGCTGTGAGGAGATAGCACCCTACTTGTCGAACCTTATTTGTAGAGACGCGTCGCCTTGCAAGGGCTGAATATGAAATAATATTATTATTACTGCCGACTGGCACAGGGGCCTTAGAGAAAGCACTAAACCATATATAAACACGTGTAATAAAAATATTGTTTTGTGGACACTAAAAGTGATATTGTGTCATTTGTTTTTGACATACCCTACGCGGTTTAACACTAGGAAAGTAAAATAATTTGTTAGTTAAAAAAAAAATCTTGAAATTTTGTTTTTTTTTTACATGAGCTCCACACAGGAGGCCTTGAGGAAAATAATTTCCCTCAGGACCTATGTCAGCTTTGGAGATGCTGTGTGGAGGGTTTTTTAAAGGAAAGGAATGAAATGAGAGTTTTGGGAAGGAAAAGGGTATAAGGAGTGGATAGGAATCTGGGGCTCAGTGTGTCCTGGTCATCTACCTTCAAGACCTACACAAACCTCACCCCTGCTAAATCACCAAACGTAGCGAACCACTTGGGGTGACCTATGGCAGAGGTGTTGGTTATCCAATAAAGGTTCCCGGGTCGGCGGGACCCATTCCCGCCTCCCAAATTGAGAAATGTACATATATTTAATTTGGGAGGCGGATGGAATGGTAAGGCCGCTCCGTGAACCATTTATTAGATTACCTACACCCCTGACATAGGTTACCCCAAGTTGTTTGTTAGTTTGGTGATTCAGCAGGGGTGCCCGGGTTCATGGGACGAGTGCTGAGATACTGCGTGGTGGACCGGATCGGTGGAGACTGTTTGAGGGAGACCTTTTCAAGACCGCTCCAGTACGACTCTTATCATTCCATCAACTTGCACCGCAGTGGGAGGAATGGGTACATACGTCCGTCACTCCTTGATGCACTGACCCATATCCTTACCAGCCCCTCTTGCCTTTTTCCATCCCAGAACATCCTCTCCTTTCTTTCCATCACGACGACCGGCGTGGTCCAGGGGCAAGACTCTTAGCTCGCAATCCGAAGGTCGCGGGATCGAATCCCGGCGTGGGCAAATATATTTTATTTGATTTATTTAAGTTATGTAAAATAATATATAGTATATTTGCGGCACGTTCTAGAGTGGAAGATATTCTCAATATCGACCTGGTGTAAGACCACCATTCAGCATTGAAACGTTGCTTGAAATGGCTCTAGCCATTATTGCTGACCAGATCTAAATAGCCAGGTACTTCCCCACCTTCCTCTTACCCATCTTCTTCTCCACCCCTCTACCTTCAGCCTCACAACATACCCCAATTGAGCCATAGTCTCATTGACTCCAGACGGCAGCAGCTGAGACTCTTGTGAGATATTCACATTAAAAAAGACCCTCCACACAGCTTGCCCAAACATGAGATAGGCCCTGACGGGTTTTTCCTCAGGGCCTCCTGTGTGAAGCTAATGTAAAAAAATGCATTTCGTATCTCTTGCGTCTCTATCGTGTCCTACTTATTTGGGACTGATAAAGCATAAAATCTCTTTTTTTTGTTTTTTTTTACAGTTAATACCGCACAAGAGTCCCAACTGCTCCCGTCTGGAGCCAGTGAGACTGTGGCATCCCCAATCGGGGTATGTTGTGAGGCTGAAGGTAGTGGGGAGGGGAAGGAGATAGGGAAGAGGAAAGTGGGGAAGTACCTGGCTATTCAGATCTAGTCACTAAACACGGCTAAAGCCATTTCAAGCAACGTTTCAATTCTGAATGGTGGTCTTACACCAGGGCGATACTGATAGTATCTTCCACTCTGGAACGTGCCGCAAATATACTATTTATTATTTTAAATGAATAAATTGTGAAATAACACAAATTAATCAAATAAAATTTATTTGCGCACGCCGGGTTCGAACCCGCGACCTTCGGATTGTGAGTCGAGAGTCTTGCCTCGGGACCACGGAGGCCGTCTTTGCTTATAATGCTACAAAATTTCCTAAACGGTTAGCTCTGGCGTAAGGAAATTCGCGCAGCTTTTTTCGATCAGCAGTTTCTAGAGCCACCTAATTATTTATACATCACAGTTTAATTTTCATCAAGAGCTATGGAGCTTCTATTTCTGAATACAGTTTTATCGGTGAACTCTGGACAAGACGCCATATTATTAATTCGAGAGATTTCAATATGAAAAAAAAGATTTCTTTAAAAACGTGCAAATAATTTTTTATTTGTTTGAAAATCAAATACAACGATCCCAGTAATCGTTTCTTTCTAGGGTGGTTTATATGAAACTATTTTTGATATGATTATTAGAAAGTCGTTTGGCCTCCACCCCTGTCTGAATTTCCATAGATAAGAAGCCTATGACTCTGAGAAATTTATTTCGGGAGGATTTTATTGATCTATGGCTACCTAGACTCGTAAAAGTTGTCATAAAATATTCATAGATGGCAATAAAGTAGGGAAAATGCCCAAAATGGCGGCGGAAATACATTCTTGGATGATTTTTGATGTGATATGATTCCGAAACGAGGTTTTTAGTGGAGATTGACAGTGACAGGAGCTCATTTTCTGGGCAATTCTTACACGCTGGTGATGACGCACGGACGTGATACACCAAATATCTTGGATTATCTCCCTTCACACAGTTCTCCGCTAGAGTAAGCAGATAACAGTAGAACGCTGACTATTTTTTTAATGTGAATACCGCACACGTGTCCCAACTGTCTAAACGCAGTGGGACCATGCATTTCCAATTAGGGTAGGTTGTTAGTCTGAGTGTACTGTGAAGGGGAAAGATGGGGAGGAGAGAGGTGGGGAAGTAGAGGAGATGTACCGAATATGGAATAGCTTAGGTAAAAAAAGAATGATTAATTATAATTGAATCGATTATTAAGTACACATTGAAATTTTTTGGAAATATAGTTACGAAACTTAAAACTTTAACATAATAGTAAAATAAAGACGCAAACTTCTTCATTTTAAACGAAAATGAAAAAATCAATATTGAAAAAAGTGCTTCTATAATGGGATACACTGATTTTTTAAATTTTAAATGCAATAATCACGTAAAAAATTAATATTATCGGCTCCTGAACACTCAAAATGGCACCAATGGCGGCAGGCTATGCATTGGATCTACTCTTCGCCTCTGATATCCCACGGTCTTCAATTTTACAGCTTGAATTTTATCATTTTTTCTTTGTCCCACGTCTTCCGCTGTTTTTTCTCCGA
Organism: Glyphotaelius pellucidus; assembly: GCA_936435175.1. Classification (NCBI taxonomy): domain Eukaryota; kingdom Metazoa; phylum Arthropoda; class Insecta; order Trichoptera; family Limnephilidae; genus Glyphotaelius; species Glyphotaelius pellucidus. The sequence continues at coordinate 13,662,260 of OW386560.1, forward strand.
CATTTTGACGTTCGTATGGGCCAAAATACAACCTGGAATAGCAAAAAAGAAATTTAATTCTACTATAATTCCATATTAGAAACACTCTTCCTAATATGAGATAGTATTCCATATTAGGGTCATCAAGAAATCCCATATTAGGAACAAGATCAATGCAAACAAATATATTCCTAGAATAAAATCTACTTGAATTTAACTTCAAATCGTTATGAAAACATTAGATTAAAATAATAATATTGTCTTGCAGTGAAATATTGACAATTTTGTAGAGAATTTTTTTTGAGAAGAAACAAAGTGAAACTTGCGTAAATATCAATGGATGTGGTGTGTTCGGCATCCGGGTGAGTACTGGCATGTTCAAGGTCGGTCGGTAGGAAATCGGGAACGCTGGGCTGTAGAGGCTGTTCTCACTTAAATTTCGAGAAGCACCACCATCTCATATTAGGAACATATGCCATATTCGATTCATCTCCTCTACCCGGCTATTCAGATTTTTTGTACTTATACGTTGGTATAGTATATATATACATGTTAGTGTGATCATCTCCGGTCAAGTTCCCACAAAAAAATTCAACATATAATTACGCTACAAGGTTCACAGAAAACTTATTAATACCAAAAGCAAACAAAACAATGTTCCAAAAAGGACCACATTACATGACCATTAAAGTGTATAACAACCTTCCACAAAACATTAAACAAATACAAAATACACTCAAATTCAAATCATCACTAAAAACATGTCTTCTAAACAAATGTCATTATACTCTTAATGAATACCTTATGTAAAATAACTATGTTTAATTTTTATCTTTAGTTTTTATTTTCTCATATGTAATCGTAAACATGTAATTGTTTGGTTTATAAGGTTTGTATTTTTTGGTTAGCTGTAAGAAATAGAATTCGTCTATAAGCTACACCTTTTGTACCTATGTTTTTTTTGTGCAATAAATGGTTTTTGAATTTGAATTTGAATTTGAATTTGAATATACAAGTAGTTTTATTATCGATGCACTTTTATGAAATTTTGTTTTATATTTATGTTATTCGGCGGTACAACCTCTCTTTACACCCCTTCGAGGACGCTACGTTATATATTGTGCAAGAAAGTTGCCATATTTTCTATAAACTGAGGGCATATTTTTTTTTTTTTACAGTTAATACCGCACAAGAGTCCCAACTGCTCCCGTCTGGAGCCAGTGAGACTGTGGCATTCCCAATCGAGGTATGTTGTGAGGCTGAAGGTATTGGGGAGGGGAAGGAGATAGGGAAGAGGAAGGTGGGGAAGTACCTGGCTATTCAGATCCGGTCACTAAACACGGCTAAAGCCATTTCAAGCATGAAACGTTGCATTCTGAATGGTGGTCTTACACCAGGGCGATACTGATAGTATCTTCCACTCTGGAACGTGCCGCAAATATACTATATATTATTTTAAATGAATAAATTGTGAAATAACACAAATTAATCAAATAAAATTTATTTGCGCACGCCGGGTTCGAACCCGCGACCTTCGGATTGTGAGTCGAGAGTCTTGCCTCGGGACCACGGAGGCCGTCAGGCATATCTTTATACCTTAAGTTTGGGAGGCGGGTAAGGTACCGCCGCCCAGGAACTTTTATTGGATTACCAACACCTCTGCTATAGGTTACCCCAAGTGGTTCGCTACGTTTAGTGATTTAGCAGGGGTGCCCGGATTTGTGGGTTGAGGTTTGTCTAGGTCTTGGCGGCGGATGACCGGGACACACTGAACCCCAAATTCCTACCCCACCCTTAAACCCTTTTCCTTCCCAGAACTCTCCTCTCCTTCCTTTCCTTAAAAGAAACCCTCCTCATAGCATCCCCAAAGATGACATCCTGGCCCTGAAGGATATCATTTTCCTCAAGGTCTCCTGTGTGGAGCTCATGTAAAAAAAAATATACGTATATATAAAAATCTCGCCTCACGATGTTTGTTCGAGATAAACTCCGAAACGACTTAACCGATTTTGATGAAATTCGGTTTACTGTGTGTAATTTGGTCCAATTTAAAAGAAAAGATAGTTGTTGTCTCGATTTTTGATCTAAATATATATTATTGCCACTTTGATGTTTGTTGAGGAATTTAGAACAATGCTTTGTAATTATTTGTAAGTTGGTTAAAATACTTGGTTATCTAGGTTGGATAACCATCCAGTAGATGGCGTTGTATTTCACGTCACAGCAACGCTTGGCCGGGTCAGCTAGTGTATATAAGTATGCCAGGGACCAACTGTCATGGAAACATACTTTACGAGGGAGATGCTGGAAGTATCTTCCTCTCTAGAATGTGCGACAAATGCAGTTTTATTTTTAATGAATTTATTGTGAAATAACTCAAATTAATTAATGTAACAATACTTAATGCACGCGCTTGAATTTGATCCCGCGACATCTGGAATCTTCGTGGACCTTATATCTCGACCAATGAAAATTCAACAAAAGAATACTCAGTAGCACCCAGAAAACGCAAAAAAAATTGTTGCAGCAAAAATGTGGTGAATTTTAACACAATAATTCTCTCTGCTTATTTCTTCGGGGACACGAAATGATGTCTGTACCAAATGATAATCCCACCCCGGAGTCCAGTGGCAGCGAACTACGGCCTCCGACCGCAAAACACGGGTAACAAGCCCTGGACACGTCGGGTAAACATTATATATATCTGTCTCGTTGCGTTTGTGGGAATTCAGCAAAAGTTTTCAGATAGGGGTGTTCAACCGAATGTTAATCAAGCTTAAATATTAGTTTAAACTCTGGTGTACAAAATTTAAACAACAGAGAAAATAAATAAAAAATAGCTATTTAAAATGTGAGTACTTTGAAAAAGTTACTATCTACTAACAACCCTCCACACTTTTTTTTGCATTAATCCATACACTTATGCTATTTAAAAAAAATCTCTTTAGCTCCACTCAGGAGGCCCTGAGGAAAATAATTTCCTTATGGGCCTATATGTCATTTTAGGATATGCTGTGTGGAGGATCTTTTAAGGAAGGGGAGGATAGGAAGTTCTGGGAAGGAAAAGAGAATGAGGGGTGGGTAGGAATCTGAGGGTCGGTATGTCCAGGAGTGACGGACTTATGACTCCACCCTCCAACCGCGGTGCAAGGCGATGCGTCGAGACTGTCGAGAGAGTCCGAATGGAAAGGTCAATTGGCCTCCCTTAACCTGTCTCTCTCTCTCGGCGGATGTGTCTGCCGCCACGCGGCAGACACATCCGCCGTCAAGACCTGGACAAACCTCACCCTATGAACCGAGTGCACCTCGGCACCCGGGTACCGCTGCTAGATCACCAAACGTAGCAAACAACTTGGAGTGATTGGTTATCCAATAAATGGTTTCCGAGGTGGCGGTACCCATTCCCACCTCCCAAATTGAAAAAAATTTTAAACATCACTTTCTGTTAAAAAAATCAACTCGAAATCGAAGAACTAAGTTCTACAAATATATTACATTGAAAGTGCATGGTTTCTTTGAATTCTAATTTACCTTCACTAGATATATTATGAACCTTATAATGAACACTCGGACCCATAGGCTTGTTTTCACGATAAAATAACATTACTAGAAAGTTTGACGTGTGAGGCTTATCTCACGTATTCATTATGTTTGGCTATCCGAGGCAACCGGGATATAAATAATAATAATATTTGGATGATATCTATAGCGGCTTTTTTGTGAAAAATCATTCCAAGAGCGCTGTACGAATTATACTCTATCTTACTACTAGCCACAGACTAGACAAACTATTATTACAACTTTTAGATACTTGACCTTCTTGGTCTTCTTTATCTCTTTCCCCTCCCCACTACCCTTAGATTCACAACATCCCAATTGGAGATGCCTTACCTCCATTGGCACCAGAAGGTTGGGAGCAGTTGGGACTCTACCAACAAAACTACCGCAATATCTGCATATACAAATGAAGTAATTAGCTCTTCAAAAATCGCAAATTCACTTCATTCGGCGTCATTATTAATTTAATGAAAACAAATAACTATGTGTACACCACTATTTAATTAACAATATCAACATAGTAAATTAAATATTATAAATAACCAAACGTTTTTTTAAAATAGCCATCTTTTAAATTTATTTTCGTATTAATACTTATATTATTTATTATTATTATTTAGACTTCCTACTTTGTTTTAAAATTTTTTTTATTATGTTTATGTAATTTTTTACCCATCCTAAAATAATTTTTATATTTTATTTTATATAATTGTTTTTTATGATATTTTAAGTAATTAATCACCTCTCCTTTCTAATATTTTGTCTATGTTCTAATTCGTCTGTACTTGTCTGTCTTTTGTTATTTTTTATTAACTTATTATCCTGACGAAGAAAATATAGTTTTCGAAACATGTTGATATTGTTAATTAAATAGTGGTGTACACAAAGTTATTTGTTTTCATTGAAATAATTAGCAATTAATTCCGGATAAATGGTTGTTTATCAGTTATGCTAAATTTAAAACACGTTTATTAGTAAAGGAGATTGTATATTACAAGAATTCTGTTACATTCGCCAGTTATAATAACACATTTCAACAAACCCTCTAACGAAAATTCAAAATACTTCACAACTAAAAGTTGGATCGGAACACCTGTAAAACCGTATCCAAGCCTCATCCCCCGGGCACCGTACAGCCCTGCCGACCCCTACCAGAGGATGGAACTGGGGGGTGGAATAAGGGGGCGGTAAGGGGGAGGGATGATGAAGAGAACAACGAAATTTGCGGTTCTCTTTGAGTCCGCGGGGAATCGACTCGAAGCCCGATGCAACAGTACACCGAACGAACAAAGTTGAATAATTTCACAGCCACGTACATGGTACCATGGAGTCGGAGTTACGCCGCAATCCTCAACGTGCCAGTAACGTTTGAACACAACATTTTGAATTTCTAACTTGTAAAGAAGTTACTCGAAAGATGCCTGGCGTAGCGGTTAGGTGCTTAAATCGAGTTCGAAGGTTCTTGTTCGAAATTCGAATATATTACGAAAGTGGGTGTGGGTACCGCCGCCCCGGGAAACATTTATTGGATAACCAACACTCCTGCCGCGGCGGTTTGCTACGTTTGGTGCCTAGCAGCGGTGATGTTTGTTTCATGGGGGTGATGTTTGTTTTGGCCTTTTTTTTTGACAAAAGGTCGTTGATGTGCAACAAAAACAAAGTCGGAGACAGAACCGATCCCTGTGGGACGCCAGCATTTATTGGATGCGAGGAAGAGGTGAAACCATCAGCAACCGTCTGAATTGACCTCTCCCTCAAAAAATCGGCAATCCACGTACACAAGGATACGGGAAGTCCGTAAGATGGCAGTTTGTTGACAAGTCCTCGATGCCAAACCCGGTCAAAGGCCTTGGAAATATCCAGTGCAACCGTTTGGGTCTCACCGAAACGTTCCAGGCACCGCCCCCAAACATGCGTCACATATGCGAGAAGATCGCCGCACGAGCGGTTCCGCCGGAATCCGTATTGACGGTCGTTAATGATTTTGTTGTTTTCGAGATATGTGAGCAGTTTGTCGTTGATCACAAGTTCCATAACCTTGGACAAAACTGATGTGATCGCTATGGGGCGGTAGTTGGCCGGGTTGGAGCGATCACCCTTCTTTGGAATAGGATGGATGACCGCTTTTTTCCAACCAGAGGGCACAATGCCAGACTTCAGGGACATTTTAAAGAGCTTCGTCAAAATTGGAGCTATTTCTGCAGCACACCTCTACAATACCAGGCATTATTCGATTTGGTGCATTTATTTATTTATTTATTTTGAGAAAAATTACATATTACTTTGTTATAATGAGCTTTGGCTGTCCAACCAGGCAATTTGCCCGTTTTAGAACAGTCAAAATGAACAGATATTTTACATGTAAATAGTGTGTTGACTATAATATTCTCTTAATATTTAATATAACACTTGATAAATAATATTAAGGTTTTGATGGTAGATACAAGAAGTTACTTATAAGTGTAAATTTTATATTTATCAATAGAAAATAAAATATAAAGAAGAGAAATAACAAGAACATTTCAAAAGAAAAATAAAAAAAAAGTTTTTTTAATTTTTTATTAGCACTTATGCTCTTCAACCAATTCAAGAAATTTTAGTATTGATTTTCATGAATTAATCAACTCGAAAATCAAAAAATGGGTAAGAAAGTAAAGACAATAAAAATATACTTTAAGACAATGAAGATAACGTTGATAGTTCTTAGTAGAAGTATGGTACAGTGAAACACGCAGCTTCGTAAATTCTCCATTCATTAATATTATAAGATAACATTACTCTGTTTTGACTTTACAAAGCATTCACGAAATGTTTGTTTTCCACAGCCTCTCCGTAATGAGACAAACTGTGTCTCATATTTTCAAATTCCCAAAATCTTCAAATTTCAAATTTCGCCGAAATTTCATTTGTCGTCTTTGCCAAATTGCGGGAGTGAAATTGCCTCAATTTCGCACCCCTTGCCGTGCTTCCCCATCCCCCTTCTTATTTCTTCTTCACTCAACAATATCAGGCCCTTTCCACCCTTCGTGATGGCCGCATCACATCCCCAAGTCCCCTGTCAATCGTACAATTTGCATTTTGCATCCTAAGCTGGAAATCTGTCAATCTTTGAAAAAATAAACAAACTCGCGGTTTAGGGGAAATCAATATGGTGTTCTTTGTGTTCAGGCGGTGCATCATGAATAAGATAAAGAAAGGGGGCTTTAGAGGGCCACAAGCCAAAAATTTATATATTCCTAGTTTAGCTTATGTTGCCACGAATATAAATAATATGCTTAAAAATCGCTTATCAAACGGAGTTCAGAAGTCTCGATTTTAAGCGCAAATATTTTAAATGTTTTAAACGAATATTTTATTTAAGCCACTGTATGCCGAATATCGAATTTTATATCGAAGATTTAAATACATTAAAGTATCTAAAACAAAGTGGTGGATGAGTTTGTGTATTTGGGAAGTATGTTTACGAGAGATAGGAAGACTGATAGAGGTATCGAAAGAAGGGTAAATGCCGGTAACTCCATTAATGGAGGACTGAACGCCGTTGGCGCCAACAAAACATTGTCAAAAGAAGCGAAGCTAGCCGTCCATAATGGAGTGCTGGTACCTACCCTGATTTATGGCAGTGAGGTATGGAACTGGCAGAGAAATGATGAAAGTAGATTGAATGCTGTAGAAATGAGATCCCTGAGACGTATGTGCGTAAAATCATGTACGATCGTGTGAGAAATGTGGAGATCCACAAAGAATTCCAGGCTGATGTAATGAATAAGATTAAGAAAGGGACGCTCAGATGGTTTGGGCATGTGGAGCGAATGAATGAGGAAAGAAGTGTAAGGAGAATATATGACGCAAATGTGAATGGTAGACGAAGTCGGGGATGTCCGAGGAAGACATGGCACGACCAATTGAATCAGATACTTGAATCGAGCGATGTCAAGAGCCAGAATAATAGAAGAGCGTGTATGAGACGATGTATGAATGTGAACGAGGCAAGGAGTGTGTGTCAAGATCGAGTTGTTTGGCGGTCCGTCCTCTCTGCCTACCCCTGCGTGGAAAAGGCGTAATGGTTAGTTAGTTAGTCAAAACAAAGTATTTATTTTATTTAATCTAATTCAGCAAACCTCAATGTAAATTCTCTGTCCAATAGTCGTGAAATATAATTATTTTTTTTATAAATTCCACCCCTTTTCAAAAGGGTTCGCAGCTGTTTTAGTCACCTCTCTCTTCCGTAGCATTCTCGTCATTTTTTCCTCTGGCTAACCTTACGGAAACACTTCCTAAGGACGGTTTTACGAGCCTCTAAAGTTGGCCCGCCCGTAAATTCTCCTTGTTCCGTGTACGGGTTGTATATTAGAACCTCGGTACGTTATTTCGGTATGTCTGCACACTGCCATAGCATTGCTGTAATTTTAAGTGTAATAATTTCGGCGCCTTTCACTTGTCGAGGGATGGCAAACATCTAATTAAATAATAAATTGTTCAAATACCAACTCGTCTTTTTATCAATAAGTCTTCTTCTTTTTCTTCTCCGTGACCCTACGAAAGTCCAGATTTGGATAAATACTCCCCTCAATAATTTCTGTTTTCTTTCACTGGTCAGCCCATCTTTTTCTCTTTCCAAACGGAAGAAGCCACCAGATGATTTTTTTTCTAACGGTCATCTGTTTTTTTTTTCAAACGTTTCTGGCTTTCTTTCTAGGCCAGGGGTCGGAATTTGCGGCTCTTTGCATAGGCGTCTGCGGCTCTTCGGCTCTTCAGACATCAATTGCAATTTCACTTCTACTCAACCAGTACTGAACACAAAACTGGTTTTAATTTAATAAGGAATCTATGCGCGAGTCTGTTTATAGAAACATTTAAACGAGCAGAAGTGTGATATTACAGTAAGAATGTAGATGACACAAAGCTAATCGTAATTATCGTTTCACCACATTTTTATAACCGTACAATTACCAATCGTACGGTGATAAAAGTACGATTAAAAATCACGGGATATTAGTAACTCAAGTATGCAAAGAAACTATTTAAATTATTTTGTTTTAAAATATTGTTTTATGTACCACCGATTTACCGATTGTCTTAGTGAGTTCCAATTTTGAAAAAAAAAAACTCAAAGCGAATTAAAGTTTTTTAACGTGAAAAATTTCACCCAGGTATAAGTAACATTTCACGTACAGACATACGAAACTAGTATTTTTTATTATAATAAACTTCTTCCAACGAACGAAACAGTTGACGATCTCTTCCAGTCTGTCGGACAACGAAATTTGTGCAAAGGTAGAATTTAGTGAGTTTAATACTTGCGCCGGGTACCTACCAGACCAGGCAAGGGTAGCTCGGAGGTATCAGCATTACCAACAGTGCCACTATTACCACCTTAATACCTCGTTGTAGCCTGCTAGAAGCTACTGAAGATATATATAGATAGGAGTGTGCTGTGGGCGTATCCGTATGCCAGAAATATTTTAATTCTTGCCATTTAATTGGGAGTCGGATGTGGGTACCTCCGCCCCGGAAACCATTTATTGGATAACTAACACCTCTGCCATCTGTCACAATGTTTGGTGACTCAGCAGGGGTGCAGCAGAGGTGAGTTTTGTCCGTGCCTTGGCGGCCTGCCCAGCAACAGCGTGGCAAGCGATGGGGAGTGATTTTGAAATCCCTTGGTGTCTCTGGATAGTCTATCGTCAGTTGGAAGTTGAGCTTGAATGCTTGACTTTCTTCGTTTTCCAATCCAAGGGATGCGCACAGAGATTTTGAGGTTTGAGAGGTTATACGTTATAATAAAAACACTTATGTTTTGGTACTTTGTATTGTTGTAAATTGCGTTCAATAATTTCAGTTGCAATTTTAGTGATTTGATTCAAGTTGCGAGCTCTTGGGCCCTAGAATGTGGAATGAAGCAAGAATTTATAACGAAAAGATCACAATATTACGAGAGAGAGTTGACGTAAAGAACATAGACAAATGATAAAATAGACAAAAGTTTTGTAGAAGAGAAAGAAGAAAGGTGACACAGAAGCTTAAAGAAGTTAGAAAAAATTAATTAAATCTGAATGATAAGTGTTGACGCAACTATGTATACCTATCTATATACCTTGTTCCATTTCTCTACCCATCCTTTTGTACCACAATTACCTATCACTACTGACAATATTACCTACTGTACAACAATAAAATCAATATGTCAGTGAGTCTGTTATGTGCGGTGCAATGGTTCAGAGTAACTTCTCTGTACATTCAAAATCCACTGTTGAAGAAGTCTAAGTGTGTTATGTGCTTGCAATGATCAACATTGATCTCTTGGAGCATTCAACGTCCACTATTAAGAAGTCTATTATGTGTTTGTGCTTGCAATGATCTAAAGTGATCTCTTGGCGCATTCAACATCAATTGTTAATGGAATCTGTTAAAAGAAACTGTGCAACGAACATCATTATTCTCTCAGTTTTATATAACATCGACCAGTTATATGGAAGCTTGTGCAGTGAGTGACTTAGTGCTCCCTCAGACCCATAATATTGAGCCGAACATCAACCATAAGGGGTAAGTCATTTTCCTTCCCCATTCATCTGTTTACCATTCCCCATAGTTGTGTCAAAGTATTCACAAGCATAACATTTTTTTAAATATATTGATACAGTCCACTCCACGTGTCGCATTTGCGATACCAATAAGTAAGAAATGAAGTTAAATATTAAACAAAGGACAACACAACACTCAACAGAGATTGGTTGAGGGAGCCACTTTGACTTCTCCAGCAGGACTCTCTTGGAATTCGCTTTGCACGGAAAGTTGTTTTTATTTATTTTGTGAATAATTTTATAAGAAAGAAAGAAAAAAATATCAAGAAAACCGGTCACAGATAATCTTAGCCATAAAAATGAATTTTCAAAAATTGTATATTCATATCATATTTCAAAACATATTTTTAAAATAAAAAATAAAATTTACAATTTTATTTTATAAATTGAAAGAACACTATTATTTAATTTGTAACCACGATGTATTTAATTTTTCTTCTACCGACCGGTTTCGCTTTACAAAAGCATCTTCAGGATATAAAAATTAAACTGATCACAAATATACATTGTGTGAGCTTATACACATATAGAAAAGGACAAAACATAATATAAGGATAGAGTGAGAGGGTAAAATCAACATCTTATGTACATAGTGATGGAGAGAAAGAGACGGGGTATCTAATGATTTATAATATTACAGGGACAGAACGTCACTTGAATAGGTAATTAAGGGATACGGTGATTATTTAATTTTACTCAAGCAAAAGCTTCAATTTATCCAATGCATATTTTTTTAATATTTGTAATGTAAACAGATTAAAAGAAGTAAAGATTAACGGTAATTTCACATTTAGTTTCGCCTGAATGGTTAAAGCCATAATCATTAAAAAATGATTCCTTATATAAAATGGCAATCAACTTTTTAATATTTCCGTAAATTAAAGCAAAATTAGATATTATCAAATTTCGGTAGGTCCCAAAGACTGTTATGAGCTAGCCATGTAGAAAGAAAACCTGATGACAGAATATCGATCACTGGTGGACTGACCGTGTAGATTGTAGCAAGACGAGAAAAACTGCGAACTGGAGGCGAATGGCCAGGGACTTGATTCGGTAGAAAATTTATGGATATATTCACACTTCTATGGGATATCTATTCACTGTTTAGTGGCTAGTCAGCTTTACTGAGGCCACGTGTGAGAACATTTAGTTCTGGACGCCTCTGTTTTGTGCTCCGTTCTGCGGAGGGAATTTGACACGTCTTCTGTTCTGTTTACGATGAAATGAATACTTACTGCTTTTACATTCGAAACTGTTTTATGGATGTGGTTTAAAAGAAAGGGTTTTGGTGGGACGGACGGTTTAATTTACGACACTCTGACTGCTTCTCCTTATACGATTTTTATTTTCGTTTCTGGAATGAAATAGTTGAATCTCACATTTTTTAAAACAATCAACGAGGGAATCTGCAAATAATGGAAAATATACTATTGGTCGCTTCGGAATTCCACTACATTATTTTTTCGGTGACCGTACAACTCAGAATGAACTCAACACGTTCTTTAAAAATCATTAAAAGTGATGAAAAAAATATACAATATATTAACTTCATTTTCTTAACGCAACGAAAGAGAGGTCCTGGGTTCGAGTTCCAGAGGTGCCAATATCTTTTTCTGATTTTTCTGTTTCCAGATTTTCGATTGAGTTTCGCTCAGTGTCTTCATTTAATTAAATACTTAAGATGTTTCTAAACGTTTCATTCCCGGAGTTATTAATTCATCGTCTAGAAAAATAAAATCTGGTGCTTACTGCTAACTTTATAGTTGAAAAACTAGTTTTAAAGTTTTAAAATAGTTGTACGCAAAATATATGAATGATAAGGTATTGTTTTTATTAATTTTAAATATAAAGAACTTACATCCCCGGGGGTCTATTGGAATAAAGGAGTTATTATCGTTACGAATTCGCCGGAAATGATTAAAATGTGAGTTTTGAGCAAACAAAAATTATTAGGGTTGTGTTCCGCCTTAAAAAACATTCATACTTACCTTATACAAACAAGCAACTAAGCAATAGGTACTGGTCCGTAGTAAAAAACGGACTGTCGCCTGTTGCCGTCAACAAGAGCTCTTAAAGTTTTTTTTTTTAATTGATTTTTTTTTTTAATATCGAAATTTATCAAGAATAACATTATATATATATATATATCTTAGAAAAAATTAAATATGAGTTGAGTATGCAGTTATAAGTAAAAGTGTACGCTCTATCTGATAAAATACTCAGATTACTCATAAACACCACCAAATCAATTATATTGACGTCACTATAGTCAAACAGATGCTAGTGCACTCCCAAAATTTCAAACGAGGAAGAACGTTCTTCCCCGTGGTGATGTATATGACTAGTGGGATATTTCAAAATGTTATATTAATGTACCGGACCTCCATGCCTCCCGGTGTTATTTTATAAAATGTTTAATACGTAAAACACCGGCACGTGTAATATTCGATGTATGGTGAGCATTCGAATATTGCTTTCCTCATTAGGGGCCATCCATAAATTACGTCACATGAATTTCATGATTTTTTGACCCCCCCCCCCCCCCGTCCCTGTCACACATCGTCACATTTGTGAGATCCCCTCCCCTTTTTTTTATATGAAATACCGCACAAGAGTCCCAACTGCTCCCCTCTGGAGCCAGTGAGACTATGGCATCCCCAACTGGGGTATGTTGTGTGGCTGAAGGTAGTGGGGAGGGGAAGGAGATAGGGAAGAGGAAGGTGGGGAAGTACCTGGCTATTCAGATCTGGTCACTAAACACGGCTAATGCCATTTCGAGCAACGTTTCAATTCTGAATGGTGGTCTTACACCAGGGCGATACTGATAGTATCTTCCACTCTGGAACGTGCCGCAAATATACTATATATTATTTTAAATGAATAAATTGTGAAATAACACAAATTAATCAAATAAAAAATTTTAGACGCCGGGTATATACAGTACAGTAGAGTACCTACCCCTCCTAGTATAACGTCACATATTTTGCAATTTTACATAATTTTTTTTTTTATAATTTAGATTTTTACTTTTCACAGAGTTGATGATCCCCCCACACACCTTGTCACACAATGTCACACTTCTCTACCCCCCCCCCCCCCCTTGAGGCGTGACGTAATTCATGGATGGCCCCTTATCTCAAAACTCAGTATTCGGACGTAACTTATAATGAATTAATCTAAAAATTAAGTGGAGTAACTTGTAACGATAAAATTTAATAAATCAAATCTTAAAAAAAATACTTTCACCACTTCAAGCAAGTAAATCTCAGTACTTATACGGTACCATTCCACCGCGAGTTAATGAGGCGCGTAACACCAACCCTCTCGGGGTCTGTAATAGGGGTAGGTACTCTACTGTACTGTATATACCCGGTGTCTCCCGGGCCCCGCTGGTGAAGGGTAAGAAGAAGGCGACCTTTCCGACGGCCGAGACGTCGGCGTCGTTAGGCGACGCATGACATTTGGAGAAACCAGCCCGCAAATTAGTCTCGCAAGACGGATCGGGGAATGGGCTAAATGGGACGACGACCTGAATAGAAAATACCTAGAATTGCGATCTATTCGGTCTGAAATAAAATTTTATCAATTCACATAAGACAATACCACAACCAGGCTCTAGATATGTAAATAAAATTGATTTACTGCTCAAGAAAGAATTTCGACATGAATTAGGATCTTTAATATAAATGAAGTGAACAGATACGTCGTCCATTGTCTTCACAATATTTCCTCTCTTTTTCACTGTTATATATATTTTTTTTTCTTACAAATTTATCTCTTTTTATAAAACAGTTTTGACGGCCTCCGTGGTCTAGGGGCAAGGCTCTCGTCTAGCGATTCGGAGGTTGCGGGTTCAAATCCCGTGCGCAGATAAATATTTATTTGATTGATTTGTGTTTTCACACTTTAATCATTTAAAATACTGTAAGGTATATTTGCGGCACGTACAAGAGTCGAAGATACTCTCGTATCGCCCTGGTGTAAGACCATCTTTCAGATTTGAAACTTTGCTTGAAATGGCTTTAGTCGCGCATGGTGACTAGATTTGAAAAACCAGGTACCTCCCCACCTTTCTCCTTCCCATCTCCTTCTCCTCCCCACTTACATTTAGCCTCACGACATACCTCAATTAGGGATGCCGTAGCCTCACTAGCTCCAGACGGGAGCAGTTGGGACTCTTGTGAGATATTCACATAAAAAAGGACAAAGTTCGTGCATTCATGAAACTTTAGTCATAGATACATTCACCTTGGCAATATAAAGAAAATCTGCAGAGTACGCACAAAAATAAAAGTTGGTGAAATTCAAGAGAAAGAGAAAATTGTGCGCACTTCGGTCACACGGCCACACCCACAATACATTTCTATCGATTAATCTCTTCGGTGGGTTGAAGGGTTAAGGAAATGTTTCGGTTTTCTGGGCTTGAAGTTGTTTGACATCGAGTTTTGACGAGGGACAAATTCATTTCTCTGGCAATATTAGTAATATGAATTTGGTTATGTTCATGTTTAGTTATTGTGTTTTGAACTTATGCTATTTGATCCTTGCTGTTAGAAATTTCGGGATTACCAACACATAAGTACTAATTAACTACCATGACGCCATTTCCTGCAGGGGTACGCAGTGAGGATGGACAGCAACACACCTCTTTATTAGCACACACTCCTCTCTCCATTCAAGTTCGTAAATCGTCTCATAACGTTATTCTGACTCGACGTGATCGGACTCAAGCATTTGTTTCATATCATGTATTCCTTAAATTATTCTTTTTATTGGAGTGAAACTTCTATAGCACGGCTGTGATTTGGATTTTGGATGAAACGGAAATGACGATTACTGCACCTGCGACCCATCAACGGTGCTCATCGGCCGCTTTGATAATGATATCACTTCTAAAGGCTGCTATTGGTTGGCATATGAAACGGTATTACGCGAGGTCTGCGCTCATTGGTCGCTTTGATTATGATCTCACTTTTCAAGTATTGGTTGAGATTGTTTTGGAAATGTTTTACTTCTACCGCGTGTAAACTGCACTCGAATTTTTTTTTGACATGAACTATATGAAATACATTCATTTTTCAAACACCTCGCTCTCCAACTTTGCAATTTTTTTTTAATTCATAACGCCAGAGATATATAGAAACCTTCGCGAGCGTGCGCACAACAACTCACCAAAGTTTCATCGCTATCGGATGAGATGTTTGGAAAATAATTTCGTTACGCCAGAGTACACTATTTTCTATAGAAACCATCGCGGGTATGAGCACATCAAGTCATCAAAGTTTCATCGTGATCGGATGAATGGTTTAGGTTTTTATTCTTACTTCGTTACTATCGTAAATGAATACAATCACGATAGTAACGAAGTATCAATAGTATCAATACAAAGATAAACAATATTACGATAGTATCGATATAACATATTTGAATATAATCAGTCAGTCAAACTCTGCGTTTGTTCGTCTTTTGCCTATTTTCAAGTAAAATAAATACATGAAAACAGAACGATCTCAACAGTGTCGTCGTTACAAAATCATTTTGTATGAATATCTTGTACCGTTTGTTATATCAAATATTCCAAATATCTGTGACACGGTATCTAAATTCGGCGTAGAAACTAGAAACACTCAACTACAGCCAGCATCAATACTGACTGAACACAAACTACAAAAATAAATCAATAACAAAAATTCCGACAAAAAATAAACTGTGCAAAAGATACCTTTTATATTCTAATTGTTTATATTATGTGCATGTATGTACGTACCTATTACTTTTAAATTAGAATTTTACAAGGCAGCAGTTAATCTTATGTTTTAATTGGATATTTTATTTTATTCTATCACTTCTCTTTTTTTATTTCATATTCATACAAAATGCATATGTAAGCCTATTATTTTGTAATGCAAACGCCATTTATAAGTAAACTTATTTTATTATTATTTTGATAACTATGCAAAGCATACAACAGTAATAATCATACCTTAATTGTTTATTTTATTTTATTGTTTCTGTTCTCTTTATAGTTCTCATTAATAGGACTACATTATGAAATGCAAACACCAGTTCCCTTTATGTTTAAGTGTAAAAATATTTTTATTCCTTTTATTTATTTTTTATTTTTATTTTATTTTTTTTATTAATCTATAAACATAGGGTTTTACATAGGGTTTAATTGATGCCTGTCTCACTAGGATTTACCTGTGTTGAGACAGGCTTAGAGGTACATATTTAAAATTACAAGAATATTTTAAGTAACATACAAATTCAATTGAATACTATAAAAATGGAAAGGTGATTGGAAGTGTGGGTTCACTTTAAAGAGAGTTAAGTAAATGTAGGAAGAGATGATGTACAGTAAATGATGATGTATAGTAAATTCTGTCAAATCTATTTATGGGATTGATTAATTAATTTGACATGATTCTATTTTTAAGTTATTTTACATGGATTAGGTCGTATGCAAATTGTTTACTGTCTATTAATGATTTACTTTACAGATGTTTGCAGTAGTGTGGCGTCCAATACTAACAATCCATTTCTTTACGACTTGTTTGAATTTTGTCAAGGATTCAGTATGTCTGATTGTAGCTGGTAGTGTATTGAATAGTTTGCAAGCTATGTATTTGAAGTGTCTTTGTCCAAAGGTAGTTTTGGAAAAAGGAGTTTGGAGAAGTTCTTTGTTTTTGGCTCGGGTATTGTGCGTTGTTTGTGTTGTTTTGTATGATGTTTTGTTGTTTTTGTGTAAATTAACTAATATGGATCTTGCGTAGAGTTGTTTAATGTCCATAACGTTGAAAGTATTGAAGATCGTATCAGTGCTGGTAGTAAGAGGCAGTTTAAGAATAATTTTTATGATAAGTTTTTGTGCTTTAATGATGGGATCGAGGGCACTGGAATAAGCATTACCCCAAGCTAAAATTCCGTATTCGATGTGAGCTTGGCATAGTCAGAAGTACACTGTTTTTAAAAGTTTTAAGTCAAGGAAGTTGCGTGTTTGTTTGAAAAAGTATATAGATTTGCGGATTTTGTTTGTAGTGTTATGTATATGTTGCTTCCAATTTAGGTGTGTATCAAAGGTTAATCCTAAATATTTGATAATGTTTACTTGTTCTAGGCATGGGCAGTCACAATTCCGGTTTAAAGATGTATTTTTACATTTGTGTATTTTTAATGGAGGGATTAGGTTTGACTTAGGAATATTGGAGAGACTAGACAGTAAGTATTTTGTTTTCTGTACATTTAGTGTTAATGTGTTCGAGTCAAGCCAAAATTTTACCTTTTGAATTCCTTCCTCTGCTTTGGAATATGCGGTAGGCCAGTCTTTCGCCTGGAAGAGGAGGACAGTGTCATCGGCGAAACTGACAATAGTGGCATCGATGTCTAGGTTACACAACTCGTTAATGTATATAAGGAAGAGCGTTGGACCTATGACACTGCCTTGTGGGACCCCGTAACTAATAGGCAAAAATTGACTCTTTGTTGATCTGAGTTTAACGCATTGGGATCTGTTAGTTAAAAAGCTGGAGAGGAGGCCTAATTCATTATTCCTAATACCTATATTGAACATTTTGCGTTCTAATTTGATGTGTGAAATTGTATCAAATGCTTTGCATAGGTCGAGAAATACCGATAAACATTTCGAACCATTGTCCAGGTGGCCAGAGATATGGTCAATGACCGTGGTTATGGCATCGTTGGTGCTTTTATGGTTTCTGAATCCAAATTGCCGCGGCGATAGTAGGTTGTTGGTTTCCAGGTATTCCATCAGATTATTATTGACGATCTTTTCAAATACTTTGGACAGGGAATTAAGCAACGTAATAGGACGATAATTACTAATATCAAGTTTGGAGCCTGTTTTGAAAATAGGGATAATGAGACCTTGTTTTAGAATGGTGGGAAATATGCCTTGGCGGATGCTAGTATTAAGCAAATGAGTTAATGGTTTAATTATAACAGGGGCAATTTTTTTAAGAACACTGTTAGGTATTTCATCAATGCCGGTGGAAGAAGAGTTTTTGAGCGAGTTTATTACTAAAGAAACTTCTTTCTCTGTAATCGTTTTAAGAATAAAGCGGGTTGGGAAATCATCATTGATTGTGCGGTCACTAGGGCCACGCGTATCGTTATTTACTTGAATTTTTTTTGCTAGTTCTGGACCTATATTTGCAAAGTAATTGTTTATATAATTGACTATTGTATTGGGGTTTGATGTGAAGTCTACGGTGGTATCATTGATATTGAGAGAGTTTAAGTTGTCAGTGGCTGTATTTGAATTGGTAGCTTCCTTGAGAACTTTCCATATTTTTTTAGAATCATTGCTGCATTCGGAAATTTTTTTGTTGTAGTATAGATTTTTGGCTTTCCTAATGACTTGTGTGCAAATATTTCGGTATCTTTTATAGAAATTATGGAGTGTGATATCATATGGATTTGTGGCACATTTTTTATGTATGGAGTTGCGTTTCCGAATGCAGTTGATAATAGTGTGGTTTATCCATGGTTTGAGAGGTTTGATTGCTTTAGGAATGGTTTTTGTGGTGATTTTGGTGTTTTGGACAAGGGTGTCTTGTAGGTAGGTAGAGAAGTAGTTCCAGGCCTCCTCTATGTTTTCTATATTATAGAGTACGTCCCAGGATTTGGAATTAATCGTTTTGTTGAGGTTGTCATAGTTAATTGTTTTCTTCGTTATTTTAGTTGAAGCTTTGCTTTGTACATTGTGTTTGGAACTCATTGTGAATGAGGTGGCGTAGTGATCTGTAATAGATGACGTGTGGATTTCGGAGGTGTATTGGTTGGTTGATTTAACCATAATATGGTCGATGCAGGAGGAGGAGTATGGCGTACATCTTGTTGGGGAATTTATTGTGCTTTCCATTCCGTGGAACATGATTGTATTTAAGTAATCTTGGCACTGGGGATGTTCATTGTTTTTTAAAATGTTAATGTTAAGGTCTCCCATCAATATTAAGTTTTTTGTATTGTTTAGTTCCGTTAGATAGCAGTTCAAGTCATGTAGAAAGGAGGAGATATTAGGTTTCGAAGGAGAGCGGTAAAGTGCAATGATACAGGTGTTGACGTTGTATGTTATTTGCAGACAGTTTGAGTTTGAAATGTGAATTTCTTTAACGTTAAATGTGTTGTGAGTGTCGTTTAGTGTATATGCTACTATGCCATCGTTTTGTCTGCAGTGGTTGGAGGTTTGATGATGGGTATAATTGGGGATGTTTTTTGGATTATAGTAAGGTGTTAGCCAACATTCTGTTAGGATAATTAGGTCATATTTAGTTTTTGTAAGGACGAGTTGGATGAGAAACTGGTCAAAGTTTTTATTTATCGATCTAATATTTTGATGGTAGATTGATAGGTTTGATTTGTTAGACGTTATATAGGTAGTTACAGAATCCATTTTTGTGTGATGTGTAGATTGAAAAGGACAATTTCGTGACATTTTAAGTTATTTTTTTTAAATCATCTACATGTTTGATATAGAAAATTTTTTCGTTGGTGAGGCGCCTCATCATGATTCTACCTTCCTTGTACCAGACATAGATATAATTTTTTTCTTTGGCAAATTTTTTTGTTTGCCATAAAAGTTCTTTATGATATGGGGTGAGTTCTTCTCCAATGAAAATCTTGTCTTGGGCAAGTCCTTTGATAGCAGCGTAGTTTATGTTTCTTCTTACGGCGATGAAGTTGTCTCTTGTGGTTTTATTTTTGAAGTGAACTAGCAGTTTGGGGGGAGCATCGATACGTCTGTCCGGTATTCTTTTTACATCGTTTATTTCGCTATTTTTGATTTCTAAGCCAGCCGCTGCAGCCACTCTTTTAACTATTTCGGTAGCCTCTTCGTCACTTGTTTGTTTAATGCCGGCTATTTCCAAGTAATTTGAGCGAAATTTTGAGTCAAGTTCCGATAGTTTGATTTCAAGATGTTTTATAATGGTATTTTTGTCTTGTTGATCCTTTTTGATGATTTCTATTTCACCTTCAATTTTTTTGTTTTGTATGAGAGTTAGGTCTATCTTTTTTATAATTTCGTCATACTGATTACTTATGAATTCTATGCTTTTTTGGGTTTCTGCTGTGATCTTTTCCATTTTGGTGATTATTTCTTTTTTAATATTTTCCATATTTTTATTAATGTGGAGAATAATTTTTTCCATATTTTTATCATCGATTTCAAGTGCACTATTTCCTATACTTTTGGTTGTTTTATTAGTATTGGTGTTGTCTTCTTCTGAATCGCTAGATGTCACTTTTTTTTTGGGGTTTTTTCTGCCTATTCATTATGAAAAGGTTTGAAGATCGGATAATTATTTGATATAAATAAAAATAAAATTTTATTTTTCTGGATTTGATAGGATTCGATCGTTGTCCGCTAGGTCCGCTCAGTATATTTTCAGCGAGCGCGCTAGCCACTACGCTATGGGCCGACTGTGACGCACTGTGAGGATAGTGCAATATTAATTGACTTAGGCGCAGGTACGTTTGTAAAAATCAGATGTTTGTTTTGTCAACAATACTCGATGTCACTTTTGCAGGTTTATAAAGACTTAATTACGTTATTTAAGATAGCTCAGAAATCACTAGCTTAGATATTTCACTGAACTGATATTAACGAAAACAATTGCCGCTAAAATGATTGCTATAACCGTACTATGGGTTATAAATTTCTATGATTTTTGGGAGCGTTTTTTTTTAGCGTGCACTCTGTATGAATTGTATGAAACTAACTGTTATTATTATTATCATTTTAATAACTGTTGTACGCCATGCATACACAAGTGAACTATATGTTTAAGCCCTTTTTTTCAAGAACCTATACATATAAACCTTTTTTTTAAGTAATATGTTAATACGCTTTTAACTTTCCAATTTTATGTTTTATTCTTTCTCTTCTTTTCATTTCCTCAATTTTCCCTCTTTTTGTATAAATCATGGTCCATGTATATTCACACTTATCCTAATTTGACTGCCCTAAAACGGGAATCATCCTAGTTGGACAGTCAAAACATTTTATAAATAATGTACATAAATGTGTAAATATTTTACTAAATAAAAATGAAATAAATAAATAAATAAAAAATAAATAAATTTTCTATAAAAAAATTTTTTTATTGAAAATCGTTCAAAAATCATCTCTCCCAGTAATCACAAAACAAGAAGGAAAACTTTGGTTTAATGTACTGAGGTTGGGCTTCAAATAATAAAATAATGTAAGCTATATTTGTGGCACGTTCCAGGCTCGAATATACTCTCATTATTGAATACCATTCAGAATTGAAATGTTGCTTGAATTGGCTTTAGCCGTGTTAAGTGACTAGTTCTGAATAGCCAGGTACTTTCCCATCTTCTCCTTTCCCATCTCCTTCCCCTCCCCATTTACCTTCAGCCTCTCATCTTACCCCGATTGGGGATGCCGTAGTCTCACTGGCTCCAGATGGGAACAGTTGGGGGGACTCTTGTGAGGTATTCACATTAAAAATAAAAACAATAACAGAGTGTGCAATTTACACGCTGTAGAAGTGAAACCTTCAGAAAACTAAAGTAGACAAGTAGGGAGTCTACAAAGCACAAGACAAAGAGGAGACCGATTACACATTACACTATCTCATTCTCTCGCAAGCTTAATCCTATAGATATATGTGTGTCTTTTTAGTATCGCTATTTTTCGTTTCATCAAGTTTCAAAACACAACGCTGCTAAAGAAGTTTTCACTTGACTGTTTTCAATTTACCTTTTCGCCGTTTTTCTAAGCCTTTTCAACGGTGTTCAAGAATCTATTCAGCGCACTGTACTTCTAAACTCTTACGCAGACAAATTCGTAACATTGGCAGTTTGCATCGAAGCAATTTCTTATCAGAGTAATTCAGAGTCCCCGGGGTGATGTTCAGACGACCGAGTCTGGAGTCTAGTGTCTTGTCTGTGTCTGGTGAGTCTTGTCTTGTCTGCAAACTTATCGGAAGTTGCCTATGTTTCCTGTTGCGACGGAAGACAATGAATGGATGTTAGACTGTTTGCTAGATCTGAGATCATCATTATGAAGATGTATTTTAGCTATCCAAGTTTAGTTAGGTTTTGTATTTATATTTGAAAATACACCTATCTAAAGAGCTTCACGCCACTTTCTCGTAGAGAAAATGTTATTTCATTCAATTATATTAAATCCTAAAATTTAGTACCAAGCACATTCAAAATACTTATCTCTATCTAGGCATAACTTATTTCAACAACCTCCCGTTAAATCTAAAAATTATCGAAAATAATCATAAATTTTAACTTAAATTGAAAAATTATATGAAACAACTATAAAAATTCACATCTATTATTATTATTTCTTTTAAATCTTGAAATCTATTTATTGATTTATCTTGAGTTTTTTTTAGTTATCCTTTTGTTATTATTTGCAATATTTTATTATTTACGTACTTACGTGATTTCATATAGTTGAACATGAATTCCCTCACCAAACACAAGAGGCTTGTCTCTTTTTTGTGAGGAATGGATATTTTTATATTTCTTTATAACACTGTATAATAATGTATACTTATTGTGAAAAAATCATAAAAATATTAAATAACAAAAATTCTTACTCTTCTGTTATAAAATATTAGTAAAAATATTTAATTTTACTAATATAATAGTAAATTGGTCATTATATTAGAAATTATTAATTAAATTATGTCACTTTTTGTTGGCAAACTGGCGCCAATATACCAAAATGCAACGTTGCCAGCTCTTTCGCAGCACATTTTTTTATTAGTAATAATTTTGTAAAAGAAAATGTTCAGCATTTATTCAGTGTGTAACTAAAACATCGTTTTTTTTATGAGTCAAGTTGTTTATGCTGTTTGATGAGAGGTAAAGTCACAAGGGGGAAATCAATAATTTGTTTTATTTTGGCTATACAAACATGTACAGTCTGAAAAAACATAAATTGTCGATTTCCCGAAAATAAAGAAATTTAAAAAATAAATTATTAAAAATAAATAATCATTATGCCACGACGATCTTACATTCATTCTTTTTCTTGGAGGAACTCCTCAGTTTTAGTCAGTTCGATTGTTTTATATTATTAAATCGTCTTTTATGATCTGCTGGTTTGCTTCTAGCATTGCTTATATGCTTATGGCATGACTATCGTTTCACCCTTCTAGAACATTATTAAACTTCAAACTCTGATTACAGTATCAAAACATTTCCAAACAAATCAGACTCTCCTATTGTCCAACAAAATCGTTTGTCTTTGATATCTTCCCGCTATTAGTGCGTCTAACAGCTGATTATTCTTCTCGATGTCTCAAACTAAACCCATTTTACCATTCCTTCAGTAACCATTGCTTCTTCAAACAAAGCAAACCTATTATTGCGAACAGACCACTGACAAGAATTACAAGAGTATGGTATATTCCAATGTGAAAGAAAACATTTGTCAACAATTAATAAAAGATCTTGATTTTCTGCAGAAGAGAATTTAGTCATTTAAAAATGTTTGACAATTGCCAAAGGTCACTTCAAATTGTTCAAAACGCTTACTGAGTTAGTACGGGTGTCCAGGTTAATTAGTGTGGTTTTTCAATGCTTTGGCGGTAGATGCACCTCTCCACCCGGGAAAGAGACGGTTGAGGAAAGCCTTTTGGCCTCTGCAGCCGGATTCTCTCGACCAAATCGCTTTATACCGCAATTGAAGGGATGGATTCATGCGTCTGTCAGTACTGGACACACTGACCCCTGATTCCTACTCACCACCTTTTTCCTTCTCAAATTGACCTCTCTTTACTTATACTTTCTTTAAAATACCCTGCAAGTAGCATCCCCTAACAGACCCCTACCGAAAATTGAGTTTGCTTAGAGCAAGCGGACACGCTCACAATACTCTTCCATCGATTTGTTTTAGTGGGACCTACTGCCGAAAATGTGAAATTTTCCCAGACGATGCCTATTTTCATCCCTTTGTCTTAAACGTTTCACAAATTGTTGGAAATAATTATAACATTTATAACCGCGGAATAAAGCTATTAGAACCGATTTAATTTCTTCTGAAGATTTAACAATGTAATGTTAATTGTTTAGGGTATTGTTGTTGGAATGTTGGCTATTTTAGTATTTACGAGTGCTTTGTGGAAATACATGTAACGTTTGTTTACGACTCTTTTTTGACGACTTCCAATGAAAAGCTTTGGGCTTTTTGGCTGCAAATAAAATTATTTTTTATTTATATTATTTTTTTTTATTTATTTACCTCACAAGTACATAGAATAAATCAGTTTTCATAAAACTACTGCGACTAACTCACTTTTTGCAGTTACTAAGTTAGAGCTTAAAATGAGAGCTCCAAATCATAATCTAGCTCTGCCAGAGAGAACCAATTAAAATCTGTGATTGGTCAAAACAGTTTTCGTTTTCTCTGATTCGTTCTCTCTGGCAGAGACGCCCATGAACAAAATAATTTCCCTTAGGGTGGTCTTCTTTGGAGATGCTTTGTGGAGGGTCTTTTAATCTGGCGGTCAGCGTGTCCAGGAATGACGGACGTATGAATCTACCCCTTCCGCTGCGGTGCAAGATGATGAGCAGGCGCATCCGCCGCCAAGAGCTGAACACACCTCGCCCAATGAACCTGGGCAATCCTGTGTGATAAACCATAGCGAATCACTCGGGGTGACCTTGGGCAGAGGTGTTGGTTATCCAATAAATGGTTCCAGAAGTGGCGGTACCTATTCCCGCCTCCTAAATTAACTCCTTACAGCATCATAATACATCAACCCCAAATCGAAGATACATTGCCTGTCTCCAAACGGTTGGGATTCTAATGGGAAAATCAAATATTCGATACTTTTGGCAATTGCATGAAGACATCTTGTACATCAGAAACCCTGTCTGCTCAAGGAATTTTGGAAACGCGTATGTGCGGTGTGGTAGATATTCAAAGATACCATTCAGAATCGAAACATTGCGTTTCCTTTAATGTCATTTGCCATGTTTGATGACCAGCTTTCATTGGCAAAGTACTTCACAACGTTCCCCATTTCCTTCCTAATCTCTACCGCTTTACCATTCTCAAAACTACTAATAAATACCCCAAGTGGGGATGCCGTAATCTATAAGTTAAGCATATATCTGTCTATCAAATTTGTCCACATTTCAAAAACTTTATCTGCTAGTGCCAATACTTGGTTTCCTGTCCGGATTTATATGTCATACACAACAGAAGAGAAAGCCCAAATACAAAAGTAAATTTTCTAAATCAAAAAAATTACGGTTATTGAATTTTGTTTTCGACACGGTTACAGAGGAAAATATAATATGTAATACTCGTAAGATATCAAGTGTATTAATTATTGTGAAGTCTAACTTTGATAAGCAGTGTAAATACTAACCTTTTACGGAATATTGTTACAAGAAGGCTATAATAACATATTTTCAATAAAAGTAATCAATGTTAGCATTAATTTAAAAAAACATATTTTACTGCCTGATTACTGTTCCACAAAGTTATTACACATATCACATGTTTGTAAAATCCCATATGGATGTATAGTATATATAAAAGTGAATACAATGAAGATTTTCGAAAAGAAATTTTGTGTAAAAGCTCGCTTTTATATGTCAAGTATTTCAATTCTAGTGAAAGGTTGACTTATGACTGCTTTTAGTCAAACTTTGGAACTGAACATTTTTGGTTGGAGAGTGAGGCAATCGTACACCCACTTAGATGATACTCTTTAGTCGATCTGTCACAAATAAGAAGAAAAAACCTTTTGATGGTATTTTAATTGATTTCAATACTAGCGCAAACCCACGGAAAATCGCGGGATAATCTAAAGTCTTTATAAATCAATTACAATTTTTGTAATAATAAGATAGACCCGCTCCGCAGGTTTTTACTGATAAGCTCTGCTGGCGGCTTTTGGTTCGGCTTCGCCCAGTTAGTTTGGTAACCATTTTATAAATCCAGTATTAAAACTAGTATATATAGTGTTATCGAATAAATATTTAATCTTGTAATACTTACGTTTGTAAGAATTTTGGATACTGGTGTGGAGGGCCATTTTTGAGATTGACATAACATTCTAATCTCGACCCCTAGTTTCAAAGGTTTAAAGCTCAACCACCGATTAATGACGAATAACATAAAGAAAGGGGTGCTTGCTTCATTAAACTTATTTCCTGGCCGGGGGAGGTTTGGCAAAATGCTGACGGGGTAGAATGACGAAATGTCAAGAAATGATTATTATTACGTTGGGGGGGGGGGTGGAGTGGGGTGTGGGTGACTGGGTGGTGGGAGGAATCAAGAATGGATGGAGGAATGTTAAAGATTAAAGATTATACTGAATGAGGTTTTGCAGGGGTGTATCTAAATATCGATGGTGTTTATTTGCAAAGTGTACATTTTGAGTGTTAATTATATAGAAGTAAAATATGTCGTGACATGTTTATTTAGATAGAGAAATTTATGTGATGGATGACCCATTGATAATGTAAATCATTAGCTCTGGATGCTTTCGTACAGGGCTTAGTGTCGGGCTTAAGGAAATTGGGAAGATGAAGGTTTGGGAAGTGCTTTAATGGAAGTGTTTTGAATATGCATAGCAAAGCCGGAGAAACGCCAACTACACGCCCAAAATTTGTACAATCGATATGTTCAACAGCTTGGCTATGGAGTGAGTTGCTGTGTCTGTGTTTGCTCCCTCCTTGGAATTTTAGACCCACTTCCCCCCTTTCTATCCCAAAGAAGACTCTCCTTTCAGTATCTCCAAAGATGACACAGGTCCTCAGAGAATTTTTATGCCAATTATTAAAATTATTAATTATTAAAAAAAACTTTCACTCCTTCTTCAATTTATACGCCGATTCGGCTCCTCTCCCAATGTTAATGTATAATATTTATCATTATTTTTTATTTAACTTTTTGTGAGTAAAACCTCAAATTATAATATTTAATTAAAATGAAGACACTATAAGCAAAACTCAATCGAAAATCTGGAAACAGAAAAATCAGAAAAAGATATTGGCACCACTGGGACTCGAACCCAGGACCTCTCTACTTTCCGGGCGAGTGCTCTTGACCATTGAGCTATGGTGTCGATATCCATTTCGGTCACTTTTAACTGTACCATACTTTGACTAAGAACCACCCATATTATCTTCATTTTAGATGTCGCACTTTAAATAAAATGGATAAAAATTTATCCAGACACCATTTAGATTGCATTTAGTTCGAGTTTGAATCTTGCACTCATACATAAAGATGGCAGCCAATAAAAATATGCGTTAAGAAAATGAAGATAATATGGGTGGTTCTTAGTTGAAGTACGTTACAGTTAAAAGATGAAGAGAACATTATTCTCGAAACTCATGGGTTTTGTATCGAATAAAATTATGTCAACAAAATCATTTTATTTTAATTACTTTCATTTAACCAAGTAATTAACATTAAACCCAAAATAAAGTTATTATTATCGTGAATCTTTTCCATCGCATTTGGATCCAGAGTAACCTATCTTAAAATTATTAAATTTAAATACATTTAAAAACCTTACGATAGATTAATTTTATTTTTCAAAAATCTCTTTTATATATGGTGCCAAGACCCCATTAGCAAGTTATTCTGTAAAACAATAAGATTAATTATTTGTTAGCACGTGTCCATGCGGTATATGAATATTATTAATAAATAGTTTTGTCCAGGTACAAAGTGAATTCTTTTAAGAAAGGTATACAATATTAAATTGAATCACCGATAGAATATTATGTGTGTACGAATCTCTTGAAAAAATTGCTTTTTCATATGCTCATAACTATTTGTTCATGTAGCTTATGCATAAGAAATCAAATAATTCATCTTAATATTTAAACGAGCAGTTCATTAAACTAAAAACTACTGTATACGGATGCTTCTTTGACCTAAGTAAAGCGTTCGACAGGGTTTGTCACAAAACCTCATGAAAGCTAGAAATATACCTACTATATATATCAACATACTATCCCGATGGCACTCCCGGCAGTAAAACGTTGTATATATTCTTGCAATCAGGAGCAAGACAAGGAGGGTGTATGTCCCCAATCCTGTTCAACGTATACATGGACGAGTTATCGAATCGCCTGGACACCAGAACGGACTATCGTATTAATAATTATGCCTAAATCACATGAGCTATGCGGACGACATGATCCTTCTAGCTCCGTCGATCAAGAGGTTGAGAATATATATCCTTCCAGTACCCAGCGCCACTCCTGAGTGAGCGTTGGGCCCGAGCTCACCAATAATGGATTATTTATTTTTGTTATTATTAATTTTTTCTATTATGTACTTGTTTCCTTACTGTGTAAATATATAAATGTGTATTACCATACGGGACGTGTGGGATCGCACTATCCTCCCCACATCCTGGAATAATGAATTATTCTTATTATTAACAATTTAAGTTCACCCTTAATGACTATTATACAGAAATTCTCACACTTTACTCTTGGTGTGTTATTTTATTCCGACAAGTTTCATCCCTGCTCTACAAAACGCTGGTTCGTATCATTAGCGAGTGGGGAGGTTTTTATCCATCTCTTTCCCCTCCCCTATTCCCATCAGCCCATCAGCTGGCAGTGGGCTATAACGACGCATTAGTCGTCAGTCGTCAGGAGATGGAGAAGTGGTGGCATCCTTATCCTTTCTCGGATTGTGGTTTTTATACTTACATATCCCAATATTAGTACAATCTTGACTCTGATGGTGTGTGGGTCTGATTATCTGACTGGGACACTGAAAATCAAATCCGTAGAAGTGTAATCTACACTGATTTGAAAAAAAATAACTAATCCCGCTTTTTGATGAAATGAAAAAGCGACACTAAAAAGAGACAAACCATACATCTATGGGATTTAACCAGCGAGAGAATGAGATAAAATAATCGGTCGGCTCTTTGTGCCAAGCTTGTAAATAATCGGTCTCCTCTTTGTGCGGTGCTTCGTAACCACTCCACTCTTATTTACCTTAGTTTTCTGAAGGTTTCGTGTGTGGTATTTCGTGGGTTTTTGGTTTCGTTCACCGTGTGTGAACTGCACACATTTTTTTAAGTGAAAACTTCTTTAGCACCGTTGTGATTTGAAACTCGATGAAACGACAAAGCGACCCTATAAAGTGACAAGCACATACATCTACAGGATTTAGCCTGCTAAAGAATGAGATAGAACTATTGGGCTCCTCTTTGTGCGGTACTTCACAGCCTCCCCACTCTTTTCTACTTTAGTTTTCTGAGGGTTTCAGGTTATCAAAAAAAAAAAAAAATTAAAGTTTTAATTAATGAAGGCAATATTAGTGAAACTCAATCAAAAATCTGAAACAGTAAAATCAGAAAAAGAAACGGTCACATCTAGGACTCGAACCCAGGACCTATGACTTGCAGGGTTAGTGCTCTACCAACCGATCTAATTTGTCCCTATCCAATTCGATCATATTTAGCCGAATCATTCTTCGACCAAGAACTACCAACATTATCTTCATTTTCTTAACGCATATTTTTGACTGCTATCTGCTATGATTGCAAGATTCAACCAGAACTTAATCTAGATAATGTATTGGATAAATGTATCCATTTTTTTGATATACGACATCTATTGGCAAGTCTAGTATGAATATTTATTTTAATTTTATTTTAAAATTAAAATAAATATAAGTGTTTAAGTACCTATGTTATGCATATATATGTCGGTAGAAATTTGGAATGCGGCTTTTTTAGTAAGATAAAATTGACCTTACTTCAGGCGCGCAGACACGGCCACAACATACTTCTACCTGTTTTTAGTATTTATTTTTTATTTTAAACGCTTTTGGTTTATGATTGTTGTTTTTGTTTTAGTTCTTGGTTATAGTGACCATGCTTGTTTAAAGTTTTGTACTATAATTTAAATGTGTGAGATGCACTATCGAAGCGATTAGTCTCAGAACATACTGCAAAACACAAATTGTTCATAAAATATTCAATAAATTAGCATTTATATCAGGCATTTTCGTCCCACGTTTTTCAAGTCACACGGTAACCCAAAATGGACGCAAAGAAAACCGTGCATTGCAATATCTACTGGAGCGATTATGGTCGAAAAATGGACCACTTTTATTTTTCTTCCATTGATAGCGGTCCAAAATTCGACCACATTTTCCTATCATTCGTAAAACATTTATTGTAATTATTTAAATCATTTCCATGGCCAGCCATTTACTTTAAAACGAAGCTTTTGAAATGCTTTATCTATTATGACCATAGATGTCGCAAATCCGAACTTCTAAGACTATTTTGGAACGACGTTAAAAATAAAATTTTAAAATATTTTCTTCACGCAGAATTTCTGATCAGTTTACGGTTAAAATTAAGTCCTTTTTCCATAGAAATGCACCTTTCACTATCTCATACCACAGACAACATACAAAAATCGAAAATATTCTATGTTGACTCGAATAAGTACCTCTCACGGAGTTTCAAAGTAACAAACACGTATGATTCGCATGGTTATGAACTTAACGATTTTTTAATATTTTTTTATAAATCGTACAAATTTGAAATAAACGGTAAATTACAGTTTAATTCATTGGCTGTATAGCACAGTAATGATTTTTTATGTCTCCATGTTAAAATTCGAAGGTATGATTTGTTTAATGTTGGCGAAAATTAAAAAATATATATTTATTTCGCGTGACAGCTATAAAACATGACATTAAACTACACCACACTACATCTTATTCCATCGAGAACTAACTTCCTTTCTACTAGGAAATTATATCTATTTCAAATGTCCTCTCTTCTTCCTCTGTTCCTCTCCCAGCATCTCCGATCTGTACTTTTTGCCTTTGGGACACAGATGTTCGGCTTAATCTCTATGCTTTTTGTTGCGCGGTTTTTGCCCCTTCCTTTCCCCCCTTCAATTAGGCGAAAAGTTACGCAGACGAATTGGGAACAGAGATAAATAGAGATGTTTTGTTGGGAGTTGTTGTAGTTTTAGGTTTTTTGTTTTTGTTGAAAGAAAATTCTAATGTGGAGGGAGTAACTAAAGAACTGACGTCATTTGTTAAGCTGTTGGAATTAAGGATACATTGCCATACAATTAAAGTTAATAGCCAAATACGACAGTTTCAGGAAGGCGCTTGGGGACTTTTTGATGAGTGATTGTGATAATGTTAGTAGCCTGCTCGTACTCAGATGAAAGTGTATATTTTGTTTATATGTGTGAGGATGTTGTTATATGAGAATATGTGCGTATGTGTGTATATACATGTATAGATGTGTGCACCAATATATGCATGTGTGCTTGCATGCACTCAGACTAAAAAAAAAGGTTAAAAAGTTATTACATTACAAGTTATTATATTATTACATTACAAGTACATTTTTATAATCTAATGTTAATTTACTTCTATTCTCCTTTCTACTTCCTTTTTTTTTTAAACATAATTTCTACTTTTTATTATAATTTCTACTTTTTATTTTAATTTCTACTTTTTATTGTAATTTCTACTTTTATTATAATTTCTACTTTTTATTATAATTTCTATTTTTTACTAAAATTTTTCCAATTTTTAGCGTCATTTATTCTAAATCCACATGTTCACATTAGACTCCATATTTCATATAACTTTTATCCATTGGTCACCATGAGACAGGCAGCCGCCTAGTATGGTGATCTAATATTCTTTATGTAAGTGTCACAAATATGTAACATGTGTTTTATAAATAAATAAATAAAATAAAAAATTATGTTTAAGCAGTTCTTGCCTTATCCACATTCATCGGTAGTCTCATCAACAGTTTTCTTATATTCCGACTCTTGACTTGACCCAACTTAGATCTTGTCTTAGTGAAGCATCACGACTTCTTCTGTCATTCACTTATGCTGTATAATATGTATGTTCATTGTCTTGGTAGGTACTTTTATACCTAATGCTGTATATATCCAAAATTATCTAAATTTCCATTTTTAAACTTGCTGATATAAGATTAAGAAAGAGTCGCTCAGATGGTTTGGGCATGTAGAGCAAAGTAATGTAAAGAGAATATAAATACAAAGTCGGAGACGCCCGAGAAAGACACGGCACGATCAAGTGAATTAGATACTTGAGTCGGGTCATGTCAAGAGACAGAATAATAGAAGTATGTATGAGACGATGTATGAATGTGAATGAGGCAAGAACTCAGATACGTTTTTAGATTTTCACGGCCAAAAGTATTTTCGTTATTTGTTTTTGGGGTGTTATGCCGTATTGCGCTACCTCCTTCTTTAGCCAACGTTTCGGACAGCGTTACAATTTCCATCATCAGGGCAGATGTGTAATGAAACTCAGGGAAAAAATCAGGACAGATGTGTAATTGTGTAAATGTTAGTGGTAATGATGGACACTACGCTGTCCGTAACATTGGCTAAAGAAGGAGGTAGCGCAACACGGCATCACACCCCAAAAACAAATAACGAAAAAGTTTAGGATCATATTGTGAAGGACTTAATTTGCCACATTATTTAATAAAACCGTAACCGAAAATTGGTTCGTAAGTAGAAGATTTTGAACTAAAGCAGTTTAAATAGTCCCGATTCTTAAATTTTTTTCTGGTCTTATAAAAAGACTTGCTAAAAAAATTTCGATTATTTCAAAGGCCAAGATGTGTTCTGAAATCTGAAATATTTATAAGCGATCAAATTTTCAAACCAAAATCACATGATTTTGCATTACTTAGTAGTGCTTCGTCTTGACGTCAAGTTTGAGAACGTCATAAATCCATTTTCCACGGTTTGGCAGTTGCATATCTTGGTGATATTTTACAGCTCTACAATTCACACGCTTTGAAGTCAGAGTTGGAACGTTCCATTTCCGTTTTCCTTATTCCAAAATTCTCATCCGTTCGACCCCGCTCCCGTTCCGCTCCTGCCCCGCTGCCCGCGCCGCTACCCGCGCCGCTTCCCGCTGCTGGCAAACTACATCATAATGCAGCACTAAGAGAAGGCGCTGTTGATTGACACAGCGATTCGTTAACGAGGCGTTAAACCGCTTTACACATTCGAGACGAGGTAGAAATCAATATCTATAAATATAAAAATCAAAATGTGTTTGAGGATTAAAAAAAGATGTATTGCTATATTAAGCATAGGAAATGTTTGATACTTTCAAAATACCATCTTTAGACCCTCGTGAAGGTTTCTGGATTATTACAACCACACATTGTCGACACTACATCTGAAAAGTTTTTAAAATTGTCATCACAAAAATTCTTACGAAACTGTCAAAAATTTGAGAATTACGTTTTGCAAAACAATGATTGTTGAATCAAAATTCTATTTTCAAAACTCTTTAAATTGATGAATCAATTTGAAGTGCGGCATAATAATTTAAGTCGAATAAAGAATTATAGATACTAGTGGTCGCCCAATGGTCGAAATTCGACCATAATTGTAATGTTTTTTTTTTTTGTTTGACATTCAGTAAGACCATAGACAAATAATATTAAAGACAAACAATATTAATCTATTCTCAATTTGACCATAGACTTTAACAATAAACAATAGAGTAAAGACGCGAGTGTGTGTGTCAAATACATGGTAGTGTGTGTAATGTTTTTGTTATTGATTTAATCTATTTTTATGCATAATTTAAAAAAAATATTAGCATTCTGCACTCCTCCTCTATATAAACTATAAGTGTGCGAAATTTCATACTCCTCCGTCCGCGCAATTTTCGTAAAAAGGGGTACAAAGTTTTGGCTTCACGTATTAATATATTGATTTTAATGATAGGCCAAATTTAATTGATTGCTGTTTGAAACTGAACATTCCGTTTTCAAACAGCTCGCGAGCCACCTAAATTTGCCAGAGCTAAAAAAAAAAAAATTTCCAATTTGGTGCAGTCGTTCGGAAATTCTGCGCGTACAAACATTTCGGAGATTATTTTTTATTTAAATATGTAAACTTCGTTTCCACGCCAACGATTTGTTTTCTGACGTTAGCAATAACTCGCTTTTGATAGCGACAGAAAACGTATAATAAATATAATAAATTAATATTTATAATTTCATAGCCCCAGGGCTTACCATTATATACAGCCTATAGTACTCGCATATAATCTAGCTTTCTATTGGTGAAAGAATTTTAAAAATAGTTTAATGTTTTATACGTGAAAGCGTAACAAACAAACACACGCAGTTTCGCATTTATATTTACTAATAATTATACTTAATATATTAATATTTATAATTTCATCACGCCAGATCTTACCATTATGTACAGTCTATAGTATTCGCATATAATTTAGCTTTCTATTGGGGAAAGAATTTTTAAAATCATTTTATTGTTTTATGCGTGAAAGCGTAGAAACAAACACACCCGGTTTCGCATTTATAATATATTAATATTTATAATTTCATAGTCCCAGAGCTTACCATTATATACAGCCTATAGTACTCGCATATAATTTAGCTTACTATTTATTGGTGAAAGAATTTATGCGCGAAAGCGTAACAAACAAACACACGCAGTTTCTCATTTGTAATATTAGTATAGATAAGTTATATTCTGCCTAAAGGCCAGTGGAAGTGAATTGTAAAGCTTTGTTGCAAAGTACCTATCTAAAATTTCTTTGGCCAAAAGTTGTTTTAGCGAAAGGGATAAGTAAGAGGATTATGAATTATTTATTACCTTTGGTAAATAAATTTATGGTGTGCCCTTTTTTATACTAATTCCTGCATACGTTAAAACCTGGCATGTTCGCGAAAGTGTTAGCAACTTCGTTAATAGCTCATTCGTTGTACTAACGATTCTAACGAATGGACGTCTTTAATTACCGCCCCGGCGCAGCTGACAGCCGTTCTATTTTCAAATTCAAATATCCAGCGTTCTAACGGGCCAATGAAGTCGTTGCTAGCGCCCGTGACAGTAGTTCGGATAAGATGAAGAATGGGGCCGATAGGGAGACATGACCAAGCCAAAGTGATTAAGATAAACTAATAGATGAGCGCACTAAAAGGTGGCGTCTTTAGGAATAATTTAGATTACCAACTCATTATTTTCAAGATCTAGATAAGAAGTGATAGATACTTAGAAAATTCTTTAAATAAAGTTTATTTAAATAATCTAATGAATTATTTTTTTTAAAGACAAGGTATCGGTTAGTTGGTCGAGTGATCTAAATCCTCGGGTCACTTTTTTCAGCGCAGATCAGCCATAAAATGACAAAGGGGACATTCTTCCACTGA
This sequence comes from Glyphotaelius pellucidus, assembly GCA_936435175.1. Classification (NCBI taxonomy): domain Eukaryota; kingdom Metazoa; phylum Arthropoda; class Insecta; order Trichoptera; family Limnephilidae; genus Glyphotaelius; species Glyphotaelius pellucidus. Next base: position 13,697,610 of record OW386560.1, read on the forward strand.
GTGTCGAAAAATGACCGGACAACTCAGAATGAAACCAACTCAGAACCACCTCATAAAAGTCATCAAAAGTGATGAAAAAAAAAGGTTAATTAGGTTACGGTAATGGTCTATTTTAAAATTATTTTTGACGTGATAACGTCTTATAAATCGATGAACGCCGGCTGCATGCACGAAAAAGCATGACTCATTGTCACGTTCCGCCTGAGCCGAGCGTACACGCAAGAACGCGGAACAAGCGTTCGGATTATGACGCATCTATCTCTCTTCCACTCCATCGTTATTATATGACGTTATCACGTAAAATTATCGTCCGTAAACCGACATTACAGACAACCAATTTTTTTCATAGCTTTTAATGACTTTTCAAAGAGGTGTTGAGTTGACTTTACTCTCAGTTGGCATGAAACCGTGTCGAACATGTCTACATTCAGATTGCCTTTTCTAATCATTTATTTTCGTTTTTTATTATTTATTTAACATTTACAATTATTTCAATTATAATAAATATATAAACGTGTCCTTAAACCTATTATTTTCTGTAGATTATTTTTGTGTAAATTTATGTAAATGATAAAATAAATGTAAATGATACCTGTAAATGATTTAAATATGTATTATGGTATTTCGTGAACACCTTACTAGGCGAATCTGTACTGAGGTGTTCACAAATAGTAATTGTTGAATGATGATGTTTTGGAAAAACCTTGAAAACAAGATTTTTTTACATGAGCTCCACACAGGAGGCCCTGAGAAAAATAATTTCCCCCAGGGCCTATGTCATCTTTGAAGATGCTGTGTGGAGGGTCTTTTTGAGGAGAGGAAGGAGTGGACATGGGTCTTGAAGAGACCCTTGTAATAGGAGGGAGAAAACACAAATCGCCGGCAAATCGTTCACAGCCGAGCTGTTGAACTCAAGAAGGAGTCGTAGAAACGACCCGTTCTCATGTGACTTATGTCAACCGTGTACAAATGTTGGGCGCGTGTTTGTTTGTTTGAGGGGATCAATGACGCTAGTTCCTCGGAGCATATTTTATTGTAATACCGGTGGAACAAGGACAGTTTTCCTACCTGACGCCTGTGCTCTAAAGATTGCAATCCGTTTGTTAAGTTGGGAGAATCTATCAAACGTACCGCCCGTTTCTGCATAAAGTCAAGAGTTAAGAACTTTAATTTAACAAGAAATTAAGTTTTTTTTATTAGGTTTTGCTTGGTTTGGTAACCACTGTAGCGACCACGTGATATAAATAAATTTTCGTCGATTGCTCGAGTTGTCCCAGAAGTCATTTTGTAAATTTTTCGCCAACATAAAAAAAATCATACCTTCGAATTTCAACATTGAGACATAGAAACTTATTATAGTGCTATATAGTCAATGAATCAACCTGTATTTTACTGTTTGTCTCATATTTGTAGGATTTATAAAAAAATCGTAAAGTAAACCGCGCGAATTCTGCGTGCTTATTACTTTGAAACTACCGTGAGGGGTACTTATTCGATTAATTATTATTATAGGAAAAATGTGGTCCAATTTTGGACCGCTATCAATCGTAGAAAAATAAAAGAGGTCAATTTTTCGACCATAATCGCTCCGGTGGCTACATGTTTTCAATTAAGGGGATACCTCGCTTTTTGTTCAAGGCTGTGATATATTTTTTGTGAATAATTGTAGATATGTTTGCAGTTAGTAGTTGTGCCAATATGGTGGACAGCTTTACTAATTTGTGACAAGCGTTTAAGACAGCTGCTGAATTGTGTGCAAGTGACGTTGAAAATATCGCTAATCAATGCAGAATCGTTAAGCGATATACTGTATTCGCTAGTTGGGTCAACAACGAGTTGATTGTTTTTCAAGTCTTTATACTAAGTCCCAATTATGTCATCTTGTGTGCAAACTGTAACTAAATTTCTCTAACAAACAATAGACAATGTTAATCTCAAGTGTCATCCCAAACAATATAATAATACATTTTGTACACATCGCGCATTGCATTCATTGGTCAAAATGAACCGGTGGACGCAATCTTTATCTTTCCATAATTTTGTTATAAGGGTTTGTCTAGTGAAGTCTAGTCCCTAGTCTGTGGATAGAAGTAACATTGTAGAAATAAATATGTTTAAATTTGTACAAGGCTCTTGAGGCGCTATGAAATCATCCAAATATCTTTATTTTTATTAAATACAGTTTTTTTTCTCTTTTTTCAGGTGAGTCCATATTCCATGAGTCAACTACCTACTTTTACACCTTGGAATTGTAAGTAGTGACTGCCCACTGTTTTTACCGAGCAATTTATGTACGCTCGGGTAATTGTAGCATTTAAGTAAATTATATTTACCCTGCGGGGTAAACAGTGAGCACTGATGGAGGAACTACTCTCAGTAAGGCAAGTAGTTTGGTACCTTCCTACGTACCTAATGAAGCCTGCTCCAATATATGGATCAACTTTACTTTAAGATTTATTACGAAGTTCGTCCGTTCCTTGGTTCCAAATATCTGCGAATATGGCTTGACGGGAATTGAACCCGAAGTTTAAAAAAAATAAAATACACGCTCGATCGTCGAGTTCATAGGTTCTCTAAAGTTGAGAACCTGTTGAGATGGCACAGTGAGGGCGTGGGCAGGCAAAAAAATGGTCTTAAAAAGACAATAAAAGCCAACAAGGCTAATAAAGTAATCACGGCAATAAAGCAAAGTAAACTTTGTTATTGGTTAAGTTTTGTTATCACTACATATTGTAAAACAAAGTCCTCCGCTGCGTCTGTCTGTTCGCGATAAACTCAAAAGTTACTGAACAGATTTTCATGCGGTTTTCACCAATAGTTAGAGTGATTCATGAGGAAGGTTTAGGTATGTCTATATGTGGTGGATTAGCGGGTTGGGGATGGTGTGGATTTGATTTGTATGCAAATCTACAGCTTTAAGCCAAGTTTGATGAAATTTTGCACTTAGGATCTTCAAAATAAGAGAAAGGTCACTGTCTACTTTTAATTTCGAAAACTCTGCGTAAAACCCGGGCATCGCCGGGGACTTCAGCTAGTTGTATGTATTGTAATCATTTTAAAGCAATCAAGACAATGAAGCAAAGTAAAGTTTGTTATTAGTTAATTATTGTTATTGTTTTTATTGGAATCATTTTTATCAAGTAAAAAAAATGGGGGGCTCTAGAAAAAAAATATTGTCAAAGTGGGCCGGTGGGCAAAATAAGGTTGAGAACTTATGGTCTAGTTGATTTTTCAGACATTTAGAAAAAAATTGGAATTTGAATTGAATATGCAATTATATGACCAGTCAGTGGTTGAGTGGGCATCGCGCTAGGGTCCCACCCGGGCGTCCTGTGTTCGATTCCTCGGCTGGCTAAGTCCTCCATCACAACACAAGCAACATTTTCGGCTTTCTGTGGTGGTAGTAGGAGTTATACGTGACCCGGAAATGTTTGTCTTTCTTTAAAAAAATAAAAATAAAAAATAAAAAAAAGTAAAAATGTACCCTCTCTTTGGTCACTATGAGGTTATTTCAAAATGTCATGCTAATTTACCAGACCATTATGCCTCCGGTGTTCTTTTACAGCATATTTAGCATATTTAATCTGTAAAACACAGACACGTTTAATATTTGATTTATGATAAGCATTCGAGTAATGCTTTCCCCAATATCTCAAAACTTAGTATTTGGAGATGTCTGATATTTGTTGAGAATCATATTTTCCCGGGTTTTCTCTGCTTTTGAGCTTTCCTCTTTGTCACAAAAGTTGCAATCATATTCACATGTTTTTATTGCGTGAAAAATGACAGACAGCGTATAATTATTAATAACAATTTTTTTTATGAAACATATGCTTTTTAAAACGGATGACAAACAGAAACGAGATATCGTCACAAATGGATATTAAAAACGTTTGTTTTAGTGATACCTGGCGACATCCAGCGGATGTGTGTAGAGTTACATGTACAGTGTAAAATTAATATTTTAATTAACACATCACCAAAATGGCTGACAAGTCAATTAGTGAAACGTAATACATACATTAGCGTTTTGGGCACAGGATATTTTGAAATAATGTTATAATACGAACTGAACCACTGAAGAAAAAACCGATAGAGTGTGTTGTGGGCGTGTCCGTGTGTCCGAAGTAAGCTCAATTTTTCCCCACTTCCGCCTGAAATTGATCAAAAAATTTAAAATTATTTTTTTTTTAAATTTTTTATTCAAATTGGAAAATTTTACAATAAATATACGGAAGATTGGGCACGAGTTCAGACTTAGACCCAGAAAAGGTGAGATTGTGAACCAAAGGCAATTTTAGATAAGGTTTGATAGAAAAGAAGATATATGTTTATAGAGGGACAACCAAAAAAATTGTGATCTAAATCTAAAGTTCCCACTTCTAGACCACAGAAAATAAATTCCGGGGAGTGAAGCTCGTGAATGTTAAAAGGTGAGTAGGATCGGAGCAATTTCCAATAATTCTCCTTCGAATGAGTGAAGAAATTTATTTTTTATGAAAATGGGGGAATTGTTGAATCCACAGTATTGAAGGGATAACCTTTTATATTGAGATGTAATAGACGCACTGAGTTAGGTAGGAGGATGTTGGTATCGGGATAAAAAAAACAACAAGGATGGTACAGTATACGATCAAAGAATATGCTAGATTTTTTTTCCCGATCGTTGTTTTTTTTTTACATCTTGACCTTTCTTTCTGTTTTGTCATTACTAGTAAACAACTACTGACCCTGTACAAATCGCAAGTGCACCCCCACTGTTGAATTTGACAGCCACCACTAGCCTCGAAATATCTGAAGAAAAAACCTTAACTCTAAACAAAAACGGGCAGTCTGTTTGATAGATTTTCCTATCTTAACAAGCGGATTGCAATACTTAGAGCACAGGCGTCAGGTAGATATGATATCCTTGTTTTGCCGTTATTAAAATGGAAGATGCCCCGAGAGATTGGCGTCATTGATCCTTACGGCACCAGTGCGTGGTCAAGGAAACGCCAAACCCGCGCCCAACATAATATGTTATATGTTATTATGTATTCTATGACTTGTTTTTGGGTTCAACAGATCGAAATAATTTACCGCCATCTGTTTTTTCTCCGTAACATGGATCTCTCTTCAAGACTCGTTCCTCTCCTCAAAAAGACCTTCTACACATCATTTTCAAAGATGACATAGGCACTGAAAGATTTTTTTTTTTTTTTTTGACAACCAAATAAATCTAAATATAAGTCCGATACTTAGGTTGTTCTCCATTCACACTCACTACCCATTTCTCCATCTACCCTTACTTCTATTACTTACTTCTTTCACTCAGCTCAGCCCATTTTTTCAATCCATTGTGAAAGCAGAATATATTAATGTATTGACACACGTCACAAAACTGTTAGATTTTATTGAAATTCTGCCCTAAAGAAGTTCGATTGTAGCGAAACTCGATCGACATCAAGTACCTATATAAAAAATTAAACTGCTGTTTACTAAATGTTTTATTTGAAATTATTTGGTTACCCTGTGTGGAGTTAATGTAAAAAATGAAAAATAAAAATTGCCTTAGTGGACCTCGGCAAAATAAAGAAAGTGCTTAGCTCTACGTGTACTGCGCAGCTTTGCCGAAATAATTTGAAATTTTTCCGAAATCTGGATTGGCAAATTTCTGTTTTTTTTTCAGTTGACTCCGTATCCTACCCAAATGAATTTCTGCACATTAAAATATCAAGCGCATTCTCTTGTTTGCCAGACTCTACTATTGTAAATTAATTAGAAGATAAAAAACAAATAAAATGTCCACACAATTTAGCAGCACGAGATGGTTGGTATGTGAAAGCCAGCCAGCGAACAGCCAGTCTCGCTTGTCACGCGTAAAGTACAATTCCGAGATATGAATTCCTTCTCGCGGTGCATTTGTCCTAGAAATAAGTATAAATAAGTCCGCGAGCTTTTCCCGCGCCGCTACCACTAAACTAAACCGAGCTTGACGACTATGGCTTTTGCAGGCGATGGGACAGTGGTACGAAACACTGCTTACCATTCATTTTATGTAATTCAAAATGACTTGTTTGTTTCTGCCAGTGAAAATTTCCAGGAAAACTATTATTCTCTGTTCCTATAACAACTCGCAAACGGTGTACTTCTCTTCGTAGCGAAATGGTCATTAATGTAATAAGATAAACAACCAACCGATAAATAATTCCTCCAGCGAAAACAGCTTTCGCATTACGGCAATTTTCTCATATTGCTCCCAAAATGTTCAATTCGCTGTGTATTTATATAAGAAAACCGAAAACTGATAATCTTTATTTACATCATAAAAATTAAGTTATTATTATTATTAAATAGCTGATTCCCAGCATGCGTTGTAATGCCATATTCAAAGAAATAAATTGTTTCTCCATGCATAAACTTTCCCGTGCCTCCCCCACGTCCCCTTTCCCTCCCGTGTTCCATATATTCAGTCCCAGTACATTCAGTTTTTAAACATTCATATTACAATTTTTTTCAAATTTTCATTTTTCATTTTTCATGTTTTTTTTTTATTTTTTTATTTTTTTTATTTTTATTTATTTATTATGAATCATAAATAGATACATGTATTTTAAAATGATTCTATATAATAATTAGTTACATAATATATATATTTGATGTACCCCCATAAATAAGCAGGACTTGTGTGTATGGGGGGGTGTTATCATAATAGTTTTATTTGGTATAACTCATTTCATATTTTCACTATAATTTTTAACGTTTGTTTTAAATTCTTTTATGTTAGTGTACATGTTTCTAATTTTTTCTGGTAGGGAATTAAAAAATTTGACACCGAGATATTTATGATTTTGCTGTCCTATTGTTTTTTTACATTTAAGAATTGGAAGTATTGACGTTTGTCTGAGATTTCTGTTATTTTTAAAGGGTGTTACTTTATTTTGAATATCATCTTTATAAATTTGTAATGTTGCGTGGTAGAAGTATAATGCATTTAATTTTCTGACCTTAAATTGTTTGAATAAAAGTTAATTATTAAATGTATTACAAATATTCATTTTTGTATATTATAATATTCCCCAATATTATAATATACCCATACCCCAATATTATAGTACACCCAAATTTGATTGATTGTTCTTATAAGAACTATAAATCAAATTTGGGTCGTAACATAGGTACCCAAATTCTTGATTCGTTTCAAAACATTAAGCGAGTACTTTAAATAAATTCATTAATTTAAAAGAGTTTCGAAAATTGAATTTTGATTTAAAAATCATTGTTTTGCAAAATGTCATTCTCATCTTTTGACATTTTTGAGTTTTTGTAATTATAAAAACACTTTTTAGATGTATTGTCGTGTGGTTGTAATAATCCAGAAACCTTTTGCGAGGGTGGAAAGAAGGTATTTTGAAAGTTCCAAACATTTCCTATGCTTAGTCATAGCAATGCATAGACATCTCGTATAAACACCCATTTTGATTTTTATATAAATTGATTTGCTTTATTATATTTCAAATTCTACATTATCTTTTTTCGAATTATTTCAACAAGTGAAGTCATTTATTTATTAGTTTATTTTATTTTAGCGAAATCAACAGTCTACAGTAGTCTACATGCAGGTTTATGCATGTGTAATGTGTAATATTAACAGAGAAACAGTTATAGAAATTTTTAACTAATACTCATACATTGTATTAAACAAAACAATATATTGAATGATGAAACAGATATTACATGAATATAATTATATTCACAAATTTCGACTACCATAATATGGGCGTATGCCTGGTGTGGTAGTCGAAAAGCATGTAAAAATACTGTATACAAAATTTATTTTATAAATTAAGAAAAGAAAAACTTTGTCAGTTTCAACGTCTTAAAAACCAAAAGTGTGTCTAATTTTGGCTAAGAGGGAGGTCAATTATTACTGTCTGGTGTAATTTGATGGAAACACTCTCCAATAATGGCTCCTAAATAACCTAATTGATTATGTTCAAAGGAAGGCCGTACGTCTGATTGACAAACCCCTAAGAGACCAATTGCCATTTCTAATGCACAGACGCAATGTAGACGTGTTGACCGTGTTGTAATGGCTTTAGCCGTGTTTGGTCATCTAAACAACTAGATTCTTCCCAACGTTCCTCTGCCCCATTTTCTTTTCCTCCTATCTCCGTTTAAGTCTCAAAACATATCCGAGTTAGCTCCTGATAGCTGGGAGCAATTGGAACTTTGGTGCGTTATTCACATTAAAAACAAGTTTTCTGCTTTATAACTATTGCAAATCTAAATGTGAAATCACTATTTTAGATTAATCTTTACGACGAATCAGTTAATATTATGAATACCAACAAATATGCATTCGATAAATTGAAGCTTTTCCTCGTTTTCGTCGTTTCGCTTGAGTAGAATTAATTTAAAGTCTTTATTACTTTTTAAAAAATATAAGCGTAAACCACTAAAATAATATTGATTCATTAAACATGTATGAAAACATATGAATCGTCTTAAACCATAGTGAACTAACTCACTTTTTGCAGTTTCTGAGTCAGAGCTTGAAATGTGTGCTCCAAATCATAATCTAGCTCTGCCAGAGAGAACTAATCAGAGAAATATTGTCCTGACCAATCATGGACAGTTTTTCTCTGATTTGTTTTTCTTTGTGACGGAGTTAGATTATGATTTGGAGCCCTCATTCCAAGCTCTAATTTAAAAAAAATCGCAAAGTGAGTTAGTTCACTATGGTTTAAGACGATCCACATAAGAAAGAATTTAAAAAATATATGTATTATAGCTGATTTTTTATGTCAGTTTCCCTTGAATTTTTTTTTCTTTCTTATACAATTAATTATTCACAAAATAAATTAAAACCGCTTCTGCGTTTCTGGATTCTGTGTGCCAAGCGATTTTTACGCCTATCACCTATGTTTATTCGTGGTGATATAAGCACTCTAATAATATTCACATTTTTAGCTTGTGGCTCTATGTTAAGATATTTCCATCAAATTTAATAATTTTACGTAAAATGAGTAGTGATAACTCCGCCTACAGATCTAAAGTCTAAAATTACAAGACTTGACAATATCTGCAGGAGAATCTTATTCTTGGTCGCAGAAAGCAAAGATTCTGTATGCCTTTGCATTATACCTTATACCATACCAACAATAATCATAATATTATCTTTCAAGCGACTCTTTCTCTGAGAGGCCATTAGTTACCTTTGTGCGGATATTTTAACCTTTGTGCTTTTATAGACTCTTTGAGTTAGAGCTTTATGTTAGATGTGGAGCCGTGGGAATGAATGCAGGTTGTTGAAGAGGATTGTACGCACAAATGATTGTAATGTGTTGCTCTCACGGTCTAGAATTATATTTTTATATACGCCATGTTCCCTGCTCAAACCGCCAAACTTTGGGGGTTTATGGCACCACATAGGGGATTTTTGATATCTAAGAAACAAAATGGCGGACCAGAGAATTTTATTTCCGGTTTTTATGGAAAATTTTCATCGTTCATAAAAAAAAATAGAAGGGGGAACTTTATGAAAAAAAATCCAACTTGGTGCCATTAAAACTGAATTTTCGAACAGTTCAGGACTTGTTGCATGTAAATCGGATGTATTGTTTTTTTAATACGCTGTCAACCAGATTGAAAAAAGTAGTTTCGGAGAAAAACGCGTTCAAAGTTTTGCTGAAGGATAATTTAACACACAAACTGTTTCAAACGGTTTCACATAAAATGCTGTATCTCCGTCAATTTTACGAATTTATTTAAAACATTAAGCGAGAGCATTTTTAACAAATGCATCTTTCGGAAAATGAAATTAAAAAAAAAATACAATTTTTTTTCACAGTAGGCTAGTGCCTTAAGTTTAGGAACTCTTCTGAAATCATACTCTTCTGACAAATGTTTGGATATAGCGGAACTTCGTATTACTAACTATGCTATCGACATCTATTGAAGGAAGCTAAAACTACATAAATAATCAATACACTGTATATTTGATTTTATTTTATTTAATTTTACGCCCGTTTTTTTTTTTTTTTTACTTTACAGGAGTTTCCTTGAGGAAAATATTTTCCCTCAGGGCCTGCTGTGTGGAGGGTGTTTTTGAGGAGAGGAAGGAGTGAACATGGGTCTCTTCGAGACCCATGTTGTAGGAGGGAGGAGACACAGAAGCCGGCAAATCGTTCCAAAGCCGAGCTGTTGAACTCAAGAACGAGTCGTAGAAACGACCCGTTCTCATGAGACTAATTTCAACCGTGTACAAATGGCGTGTTTCCCGACTATGCACCGGTGTCGAGGGGATCAATGACGCTAGTTCCTCGGAGCATCTTCCATTGTAATACCGGTAGAACAAGGACAGCATTCCCACCTGACGCCTGTACCGTATTTTCCCTAAACCGACCGCATATTGTATATCATTATGTCGTGGAGATACATAGATATATCCGTCCTTCATTTGTATGTGTAAGATATATACTTCACTACAATAAATCAAGGTTGATATCAGAACTTCATTATGAACTTTATTTACCAATTTTTGACCAGCGACTTCTGCAAGATGGTATTAATTATTATTCATTAATTAATTCAAAATAAGCCCTTTATTTTCCAACCAAACCCTGGGAACAATTTAAAAGTCGTAATTTCTAACGGAATAACGTTTTTTGTTTGGACATGTTAAATAGAAACATCAAACTAAGTTACATACGTCAATCAATGATTTCGGCATTTAAAAATATTTAATTACTGTTTTTTTTTAATATGATCTGACAAGACCGAGTAACTGCTTAATTAGAAATCCCAGTATTGAGTGAGTGTATCGATGAAAGGAAGAAGTATCAAATATAATCGAAACGTCAATCAAACAAAAATCTTGTAGATTTTTTACTTATTGGAAAACTGTGCTTGTATGAGTACCTGCTTACCAGTCTACTGCACAGATTTATTTTTCCTTTTGTTTCTTGGCATCGGAACTCCAATGTTGACTGCCAGCCTCATTTTATTTGACTATTTTATATTGCACTAGCTGAAGTCTCCGCGTTGCCCGGGGTTTACGCAAACAACAGGTACAAAATTTTCGAAAACAGGTACAAAATTTAAAAAGTATCAAAACTCTGCTTCAAGGGTGGGAAAACGGAATGCGGGTAGTTTTACGAAATCTCTTGAAGACAATCATCTTCCTCTTTTTTTAAAGTCAAAATTTTATCAACCTAAACATACATAGATTTACATACATTTTTTAAAGTCAAAATTTTATCAACCTAAACATACATAGATTCAAGTTCTTATCATTTATTTATTATTTTTTCATTACATGGTACTTACTATTGTTTACATTTGAATGAATTTTTAATCTCCCAAGAACAAGTCTGTGTTGCGGTTAATAATTTTATAACATTTGGACCTTTTTGTAAAAGTCTAAATGAATATTCATATTTTCGTTAAGATTATAAGTGTTATCTTCTTCTTCGATGATATACATATAACATTAATGGGAATAACCTTCAAAAGTTATAAAGAGAGAATTGTTCTAGTAAAAATTGTATATTCGTCTAGACTTTTACAAAAAGTTCAATAAGTGTTCCATATAAAATGAAATCGGATGTATTTATCCGAGATGCTATCTAGGTGACAATCCAGCTCTTAGAACCACTATTTCAGCTCTTAGAACCACTATTTTCAAAACGGTAGTTGCCAATGACATGGAAAAAAATAGTCGAAGATAATATTTTCGTTATTTGTTTTTGGGGTGTTAAGCCGTGTTGCGCTACCTCCTTCTTTAGCCAACGTTTCGGACAGCGTTGCAGTGTGCATCATCAGGGCAGATGTGTAAATTGTAACGCTGTCCGAAACGTTGGCTAAACACAACACGGCATAACACCCCAAAAAAAAAATAACGAAAATACTTTTGGCCGTGAAAATCTAAAAGCTTATTTGAAGATAATATTGTAAATTCTAAAATTTTAAATAATATTGTTAATTTTAAAATTTAAAATATGAGATAGACAAATATGATGGTTTGGTAAGGGGTGGCAGTAGCCGAAATAGTAGAGGCGTTCGTCCCGGTAAGACGAGAGTCACAGTGGATAGCGACCGTTATCTTTTTTTTCTGTGTCTTGTTCTCTTTCGAATCTTCGTTTAGATGTTTAGTATTTTTTTAAGTACCTACTAGGATTAACTCAGCACAGTTTATAGAAATACTTCTTCTGTTTCTCCTGCTTTCTACTTTATTAACCCAAAAGTTCGACTTTTTAACTTGGCGAGCAACGTATTCAAAAGCATACACTATCTTACATTCAATAACTATTAACTATCTATTATTAATATATCGATGGTCTCAGGCAATTTGTACGCACTTTAAGGACCCGAATCACCTAATTTGATTAACCCTTTGAACCTGCCCTCAAAAAGGCTTTATGTAGGTAATATATCAAATCAAATTTATTATGACGTACAGTCTAATACAGACAAATATATTATGAGACGATGTAGGAATGTGAACGAGTTGTGTGTTTGGCGGGCCGTTATCTCTGCCTACCCTTGCGGGAAAACGGCGTGATGGTTAGTAAGTTGGTTAGTAAGTTTGACAAATAAATGTAGAAAGGGATGGCACTGCAATCGTTGAAGTTGCTTTAAATGGCAACATCGAGATCGTTCAAAGGAAGAACGGAGAAACTTTTAAAAATTGCAATCGTCCAGATGAATATTTTCACATTATGTAGAAGATTGTTGGGGAGAGCATTACCAGCTGACTTTTCTCAACCCATCGTCTTGCTTCGCAGCGAAAAGATGGATTCGTAAGTCCGTTACCCTGTACACATCGACCCCTAGATTCCTAATCACTAACACCTTTTCCTAAAAAACCACCACACAGCATCCCCAATTTTCATATATGACATGGGCCCTGTGGGAAATTATTTTTCTCATGTGCATCCTTTATGGGGTTAATCTTAAAAAGTTTACATGTACTAGCTGACCCGGCCACGCGTTGCTGTGAAACACAACGCCATCTACGGGATGCTTACCCAACCTTGATAACCAAGTGTTGTGTCGATAAATTAACCCACACCGCCATCTGTTAGAAACTTATGGAACTTACAAATAATTGCAAAGCATCGTCCTATAACAAACATTTGACGCACATTTAATTCGCAATAATAAATATTGAGGTCAATAATCGAGATTAAAACTATCCCATCTTTTAAGCTTAACCAAATTACACACAGTAAGGTAAATTTCATCAAAATCAGTTAAGTAGTTTCGGAGTTTATCTCGAACAAACATCGTGACGCGAGATTTTTATATATATAAAGATAAACGTATTCTAAGGTACCTAATTTAATATTCGAACTAGATATTATTAACGCTTTTTAAGCAAGTTAATTGCATGGAAAAGTTGTAGGTATGTGCGTGTGTTTTTTTTAATAAATGTGAACTGTACAAAATAAGTCATTTCCGGTTCATTAAGCAAACAAAAAAGCTTTTTTTACGACTAGGAGCTAACTTCAGAGTTGTTAACTCAGTTGAATAATTACTTGACAATATTGGTAACTCAGCGTTGCCGTAGTTATGTAAAAAAATCAGAGTGTGCAATCCACATGCGGTAGAAGTGAAACCAGAAAGTCGCTAGATGTCGCTTTCTTTTCTTTTGCCTATTTATTTTAAAGTGGTTTGAAGATTGGATATTAATTTCACAAAAATAAAAATGCTTATTTTTTTTTGGATTTAGTAGGATTCGAACCTCTGTTCCCTGGATGTCTGTCTCTCTGGCCGCTGAGATTTGTCAAGCGCCTTATCCGCTGCGCCATGGAAGGCTCGCGCCGAGGCGCGAATTTACCGTGTCATACATTAGAACCGGACGACCCGTCAAATAATAAATTTTAGTGACGCACTTCCGTTTCATCCGAATTTCAAATCATATTTCAAAAAATATTCTCCTTTATTAATTTTCTAATTTTATTGTCAAACTGTACGCTGGTGTCGTGAATGGTGAATGGCGTAACGTTACACGGGTGACCTCTGCTCCGGCCGCGGCCCGCCACAGGCGCGACGTGTTTATTGACGGACCCCCTCCGAAGCGTTGTGAATACGATAATTCGGAATTATGCCCTACCGCCGAGAGCCCCGTGGTACTCCTTTTTCCCTTCTATCCTTGGGTCGTGGGAGAGAGGGAGAGGTTACAATGGAGCTATCGGCGGTACGCCTTTACGCCCTTCCGAGCTCATTACATGACCGGTGAGTTACGGCAAGGCTTCGCGCTTTTACGAACATAATTATTATTGTTATTATTTTACTTATATTAAATTAAGTGTTGGTCCCTCTTTGACGGCGATCTTTGTAAGATGGTGGCTGTAAAATACAGCTGAGTGTATGACCGTGTGATTTACGTCATTTGAAAAAACAGAAGGCGTTGGTCGTAGGGCGAAACGACTTAGCGTGTTTATGTACGTCCAGAGAAAAGGATGGTAATATTTGAAGTCATACAGATAAGTAAGTCCTTTTGTGACCTTTTGGAAGAGAGGAATTTCAGTAGATTCTACGGTGCGAAAGTGAATGTAAGAATAAGTAGGAGGCGACCTGAGAAGCTATGGAAGTGTCAGCAATTTTAATTTTATTATCAAGTTCTGCAAGCATTTTAGTAGTTGTTCTTGATGCAGCTGTTTCGTTTAATCCACTGTTAGACAACTTATTTATACAATTTAAAATGTCAATTTTTGGAGGTGTCTATATTGATTTATTACCAAAAATACATACTAACTGCAGAACTTGATAATAAAATTATCAATTTTTAAAAATTTATCAAATTTTAAAACATTTAATTGAATTTCTACGAATTAAACGAAAAACAATTAATACATGTCAGCAATTAGTTGGTTATTGTCTGCCTTTTATTTATTTTTTATTTTATATTATACAAACAAGCAGTAATTGGTTACAGTTTTAATTTTTTATTTATTATTTAGCAATATTTCATGGTAGATACATATGATATGCCTCTTTAAAACGTCTTATTTGTGGAATGTATAATTAGTAATCACCGGGTGATACCCGATAAAAATTACGTACATCGCGAGGTGTATTCAAATGAACAAAGGAATGTGTTCCATGGCACAGAGTTATGATTTTTTTCATAAATCAAGCGGAAAATTTCCACTACAGTGTTTTAAATTACTTTTATTTTAACTTCTTTCATATTTATGCATTCTTGTCCCGAGTATTCTTAACTCTTAACTAAAATAAGTATTTATTGTTTAACCGGAACAAAGTGTGTACTGTACATAAAACTCAGTGGCGTGCTTTGGTCTGTGTTCAAATGTAGGCCGTGTGTAATTTTTTATGTTCGTGTGCGAATGAATTGTGTATTGAATATTATCTTAATAAAAAATGTAAGTTTGTCATGACATATTATATAGAACAAAATTATCGATGAAAAACGATTGTGATGTAAAAAATATATTTACAAATTTGTGGAAAACTATGATGGATCGTCTGCCCACTTACTGCGTGGCGGACCGGATCGGTTGAGGGAAACCTAGCCTAGACCTCTCCAGCCGGATTCTCTCGACCCAATGCCTTGCACCGCGGTGGGAAGGATAAATTCATATGTTCGTCATTTCTGAGCACATAAACCCTAAGATTCCTACCCACCCCTTATTCCCTTTTCCTTCTCAAAACTTCCTCTGCTTCCTTTATCTAAAAAGACCCCCAAAACGGCAACTCCAAAGATGACATCGGTGGAGCTAAAAAAATAAGGCGATAATAATTAATAGTATAGTAATAGGCGTAAGCGAAAATCATTACATAATATAAAATGAAGTCACTCCCGCTGTCTGTACGCTTAGATCTTTTAAACTTCGCATCGGATTTTCATGCGATTTTAGATAGAGTTATTCAAGAGGACGGTTCATATGTATAATACATGCATATTATAGTAGGGAAAAGTCGAGAAATTCAAAGATTCATTTCAGATAGCGGGCTGCGGGCTGCGGGCTGGCAAGCGGGCGGTGTGGATTTGACATGTATGCAAATCAACAGATGGCGTTGGTTATAAAGATTGGGTACTGGCGTTGTGTTTCGTTAGCCACAGCAACGTGTTGTCGGGTCTGCTAGTATTTAGTAAAATACGACTCTTTTAAAATATAGCAAAAACCTCTCGACAAATAATCTCGGCTTAAATAGAAAGAAACATTATAATTTTTTTGGTGACTGGACTCAGAATCACGCAACTTCAACACCTCCTTTGAAAAGTCATTAAAAGTGATGAAAAAAAATTGGTTAATTTGGTTTAGCTAAATTACGTTCCGGGCTACTGTACAATTGTTTTTCTTCATAACTTTTCTTCAAGATTTTTCAAAGGGATGTTGAAATTGCGTGATTCAGAGCTGTCATGGAAACAATTTTTTTCACATTATTTATAAAATGTTAAATAACAGAACCAGATGTGTGTTTTTTGTAATTTTCGGAGCTTATTTTGAGATTTTTTTCTAACGATAAAATTTCTAAATAATTATTTTACAAATGTATAGAGATTAACAATAAATAACACATATATACTTCTATATTAATATTATAAATGCGAAACTGCTCGAGTTTGTTTGTTACGCTTTCACGCTTAACCAATAAAAAGATTTTAAAATTTTTATTCTTTCACCAATAGATTGCTACATTATATGCGAGGACTATAGACTATATAATGGTAAGCTCTGACGTTATGAAATTGTAAATTTTAATATATAATATTTATAATTTGTTTTCTGTTGCTAACAAAGCAAGTTATTGCTAACGTCAGAAAACCAACCGTTGCCGTGGAAACGTTGTTGACATACATTTTTTTTTTATTTCAGGCGTCGTAGTTAATATTTATCTACGAGTATCTATGTAAATAAAAATGAATCTTCGAAATGTTGGTACGCGCATAACTTCCGAACGACTGAACCAACTTGGATAATTCTTTTTTTTTTCTACTGGTGAGCTCTCGCATTACTAAATTTAGGTGGCACGCAAGCTGTTTGAAAACTGAATGTACCGGGAATGAATGTATGGAATGCGGGAGGGGGGGGGGGGAATTGATACGTGCAAGCGTTACAGTAATTTAAGTATTAGTAAGGAATGCGGGAGGAGGGTGGTGGGAGGGGGTGGAGGGGGAGGGGGGCAGAGGGGATAATTGATTAATACAAGCGCTACAGTAATTTCCCCCTAATCCCATACGAGCGAAGCCGAGGGGAAAATCTAGTATTTTATAAAGTTTGTTATGCTTTCGTAGAAATTCGGAATGCTGGGTTTTAACGCTTCGTTTTTCTTAGAGTAGGAGGCACAGCTCTTCAGCTTTTATGGACTGCACGCCACTGAATGTACTGTAGGAACAAGTGTACAAGCAGTACAGTGTGTACAAGTTCACAATAGATGGCTTTATAGATGTGCTTGGTCTCCATAACTACTGCCGGTGTCTAAAATTCAATAAACACTGTTTAATTGTCTTTACCCGCGGAGGGCAGTGTCTTTGTAATAAAATTAACGGCGTATTGTCTTTCAGAGACAATGATGAATGAATAATAACCTATTGCTTCTTTAACCCTCGACCACTAAAACACGGAATTTAGAATACTCGTGTATTGTTTATTTTACTTCGTGCTTTTAAACATCGTGTGGTTTTAGCTCGTTGTTAGGTTGTAAAAATATCATATTGTATATTGTTGCGTCTACCATTTTATTGTTTTGAGATATCCACACTTTAGTATGATGCT
This sequence comes from Glyphotaelius pellucidus, assembly GCA_936435175.1. Lineage (NCBI taxonomy): Eukaryota > Metazoa > Arthropoda > Insecta > Trichoptera > Limnephilidae > Glyphotaelius > Glyphotaelius pellucidus. The sequence continues at coordinate 13,715,339 of OW386560.1, forward strand.
TCTTGCATCGCGTTTAGAAGAAGATAGCTTTGTTTTCATTTATTTATTTATTTATACCTTTAAACCTACGACTTTTACATACACTTTATTTATGTTATTGTATGAATATATGTATTTTTAATTATGTTACATGTTGTGCCTGATGTGTTGAAATAAATAATACAACCTGTAGTATAAACTATAACATTAGAAATTAGAATTGCGTTAGTAATAAAGAGCCCATGAGCGTACAAAACGGAAAAGGAAAATAAAATAAGTTAAAAACATGTGTAAATAACAAAGCAAAATGAGATCCTGTTTGCATATATTGGCGCACCTGGAACCATATATTGGATTACCAACACCACTGCCATAGGTTACCCCAAGTGGTTCGCTACATTTGGTGACTTAGCAGGGGTGCACGGATTCATGGGTTGAGGTTTGTCCGGATCTTAACAGCGTGGCAGACCGGATCGGGAGAGACTGGTTGAGGGAGATCTTTTGGCTCTCCAGCAGGATTCTCTCTGAACGGTCCCATGCCAACTGAGAATAAAGTCAACTCAACACCTCTTTGAAAAATCATTAAAAGTTATGAAAAAAATAATTTTAAATTAGCCGATAGCCCTGACCTAACGTAACCTATTTAACCAATTTTTAAAATGTATTTTTTTATCACTCTAAATGACTTATCTGAGATGGTTCTGAGTTGGTTTCATTCCGAGTTGTCCGGTCACCCTCTGAAAATTGCCTTGTACCGCAGTGGAAAGGATGGAATCATTCGTCCGTCACTCCTTTACACACTGGCCTCCAGATTCCTACCCACCCCTCATACCCTTTTCCTTCCCAGAATGATAGGGAAAAGACTGTCCGATAGAATAAAAATTGCAACCATTAAGAAACAAAAGATGCCATAAAAACAATAAAAAAGCTAAAGTGGAAGTGGTCAGGCCACACAATCAGAGGAAGTGAAAAATGGACAAAATTGTCATGAATTGGTTCACAAGTGACAAGAAGAGAAAAAGAGGAAGACCATTTAGACGGTGGGTTAACGACATTAAAGCCGTAGCAGGTGGTACATGGACAAGGGTAGCTAATGATAGAGAGAATTGGCGACAGTTGGAGGAGGCCTTTGTCAACTAGTGACTACAGACAGGGAGTCGATGCATGATAAGATAAGTATAAATGTGAAAAAATTGTAAATAACGTAATGTAATTTATTGTCTGAATAAAGGCTATCATTATTATTATTATAAACAATAAAAATGATCCACACACGATTGTCACGATTGTCAAAGGTTGGGTAGGAATAAAAAGGGATAATCCCTAACAAACCTTTCAACTCTAAAAAAAAAACAAAATGGCGCTGAATGGCCATTTGATGACTTTGTCACACGTGAATTTCTGCAAACAAATGGACCTTAGTTGTTTGGTCAAATTATTGTGTGCAATGTGCATATTACTGATATTTCGTGCCAGTTACATTGTCAACTTTTTTCAGATCAATTAATTAAAACATTACATTAAAAATCAATTTTCTATGACGTGTATTCAATAATTTCTACTTCGTGTCCGGATTAATAGCACCATTATAACTCCCATAATGAAGTCATTAATTTGTTTGCCCATTAAAGTGGATTTAATGTGGTAATCCAACCAATTCAGAGTATTACAAATAATGATTCACGTTCCGAATGAAATATACACCCTACACGTGTTTATTAAATCACCATTTTGTGGAAGGTTTAAATTAATTTTAATATGCTACGTGATATTCTTGGACCGAAACTGGTTAATTCTTAAATAACTAGCGCATAATTATAATTTAAGGATTTGTGAAGTTGAAAGTATTAATATTTAAAAAATATTTGCCTCAGTATCAAGCCCTTCAAAAGAAGTAATTTGTCTTTTGAATGTTAGTAAAATTGAAAAATTTGTCAAAAATTTAAACAAAAGAAATGCACTTTTCAAATAACTAATTATTATAACAAGACACGGAAAATTAAAAAAGTGGCTGTCGCAACTGGGACTCTAAATAATAAAAATAAGTAAATAATAATGACCTTTATAAACTCGACCACAGTGCCTTTGAGTCTGATCAGAAAATTTTATTATTATTACAAATAAAATATATTGTGAATTCGAGTACGCAGATTTTATTGGTCCTTCGATCTTGCGTGGGAGTCGAATCAATTGTGCTGGCATCAAAGGAAAGCAGTTACTACTGAGCCACAATCACTCCTAATCGTTTCTGAAGGTTTTATAGGCAATTTTGTGTTTTCATTACAATTTTCTGTATTGAAAATGAAGAGAGTAGCGGCAGTGGACTCATATTCAGTATTTGTATTCTGTGCACTGTCGTGAAATGCAGATGTTTCATATGGTTCCCGATACGGTTTCCACAATGTGAATATCGGTATGAAAAATATAGTAGCACAAATCCGTAATAGATATTCGTTACGCATTTTGATTAAAACGAGTGCAGTTCAAACGCGGCAGAAGATAATCCTTCACCCACACAATATCAACCAACAGGCGCCTTGAAAAGTGAGCTCATAATCAAAGCAGCCAATGGGCGCAGCTTGACAAAGCGCGAAGCTTCGTTGGTACTGTACATAGGTTAGGTTTCATTCCGTTTATTCTCTCGCAGGCTAAATCCTAAACGTGTTTAATTTCGTGTTCAATTAATTATCTTGAGTGAAATGCCTCCAATTCTGTAAAAGTGTGAAGCAATTCATCTGAAGAACATGCAGGGAACGTTTTACGAAACTATTGTATATTAAAACTTTACAAAAATAAATAATTTACCGCCTCCAGGTGCAATGCTTTCTGAAAAGCTCCCATAAAAAGAACCGTTACTTTAAAACAGTTTCTTGAAACCGTTACATAAGAACTGAAACGTTTTCACTCGTTCTCGTAAAATAACCATAACTTTATCCCACAATCTCTAGTACATATTATGTAGTACGAGTAGGTGCACAATGTCTCTTATGACAACTGAGAATTTATTTAAGCAAGGGAAGAATATGACAAACATAAATCTAAACTCCCCTTTGGAGAGAAAGGCTTTTAAATTCTCGTAACTTTTGAAGTAACAAAATGTTAGCGATGTTACTTCTACGTCTTGAATGGCGTCAAAAATTATGTTTCTTCCTTAGTTTTATAGCAAACTAACTACCGGATCCTTCCCCTTTTTTTGAATTTTCCCACTCCTTTCAGCCTCAAAACATACCCCAAGTGGTTCGCTAAGTTTGGTGACTTTGCAGGGGTGCCCGGGTTTATGGGGTGAGGTTTGTTCGTGTCTTGTCGGCGGGTGCGTCTGCACACCAACTGTGTGGTAGGTCGGATCGGGAGAAGCGGTTGAGAGAGACCTTTTGATCTCTCCAGCAAGAAGCAGTTTGAACCGCAGTGGGAGGGTTGGATTCTTACTTCTGACCGCCAGATTCCTACCCACTACTTACCTTTCGTACCTTTTTGTTTCCCAAAACTTACTCTCATTCCTTTTCTAAAAAGATCATTCACACAGTATCGCCAAAGATGACAGATGTCCTGGGGGGAAGTTTTTCCTCGTCCTGTGTGGATTAATGTAAAAAAAAATACCTACGGCTCCGGGCAGTTGCAGTTGGTACTTTTATTCGGTTTTAACATTGTTTTAACAATGTTCTGGATTTATTTCAAGCTTCGACCCTTTATATAACGATTTTAATTTTTTCATTGTAGTCATGAAGCCGCGGTATACTCCATTTCTACCGATTTATCACATATGTACCATTAACACTTTAAGTTGTAAAGCTCTTAAAATATATGTGTTATTCTTGAAGATAATCTATAATTCACCACGCCGAAACGCAAATTATATGAAATTCCCTCTATAGAAAAAAATCGCAAAGTATGCTCGGAAAATTATTAGAAACATGTTTGTTTCAGTTATTTTATGTATGAAAAAAATTCACAGTGCTTCTTTAAAGGCTGTTTTAGACAACATTTACGCGATTTTTGCTATATTTTAAACGAGTTGTATTTTATTAAACATTATTACAATTTTCGCCTAAATTTTATCGATTTTAACATAGGGCGCTCTCTTTAACATTCGTATTCATATATCTCTCCATCTTCTTCTGATTGAGCGGGTATACCGCACCATATGACGGTTATAATCAGTTTTATGCGCCTTTCAAGTGATTTTTACCAAAAATGTAGCAATTTAAATTATCCACTTAGTAAGGCACCGCAAGCGTACAATCAATACACCCTTAAAATGTGCTTACAGTGCCTACAGGTAATTGCAATGGTAAAAACCGCTTTCTTTAATACAAACTGAGAGAAAGCTTTTAAGAAAGATAAAAATTGCAGAGCACTTCGTTTAGATATCCATTTAATAGTAGTTTTGACTAACAGTTCAAGCAGTGTCAGTCAGGGTCCTTAGGATAATGCCTAAGGTCCTTGACTTTCTGGCAGACTTAAATGTCTCCCTCTAACCCCCCACCATACGATAGAAAAAGAAGAAGTGTCAGTGTACTTCAAAAACGTATTTTAAGTAAAAAAAATATTACGTGAAAAACATTTTTGAAAATTTATCATTTCATAATAACAAGTAGGTACAAATAGATTTCTTTGTAAATTCACTGAATTGCGTTGATGCTACCTAATTTGGGCGTTTGTTGTATAAATTAACCGTAATTGTGAATACCGCACACGATTCCCAACTGCTCCCGTCTGGAGCTAGTGAGACAATGGCATCACCAATTGGGGTATGTTGTGAAGCTGAAGTTAGTGGGGATGGAAGAAGATGAGGAGAGTAAGGTGGGGAAGTACGTGGCTATTCAGTTCTTGTCACGAAACATGGCTAAAGCCATTTCATGCAAAATTTTATTTTTGGATGGTGGTCTTACACCGGAACGGCGACGGTACAAAATGATAATTAAAATACGTTCCTTATCATAATAATGCTGCAGCTCTTTCTTACACTTTAAATAATAGTGAGATAAAATATGAATTTAAATCTCAATTTGGGAGGCGGGTAATGGTACCGCCGCTCCGGGAACCATTTATTGGATAACCAACACCTATGCCATAGGTCACCCCGCTACGTTTGGTGTCTTAGCACGGATGCCTGGGTTTATGGGGTGAGGCATGTCCACGTTTTGGCGGCCGATGCTTCTGCCCACCTGCTGTGTGATGGGCAGGATCGAGAGAGACTCTTTGAGGGAGATCTTTTATCCTCTCAAGCCGAAATCTTTCGACCCATCGTCTTACACTGTTGAAGTGTCACTCCTGGACATACCCCCAGATTCCGACTCACACCTCATACCTATTTTCTTCCCAGAACTTTCTCTCCTTCCTTTCCTTAAAAACAAACCCTCCACACTTAAAATTATTTTCCTCGGGGCCTTCTGTGTGGACCTAATGTAAAAAAAGCGATACTGAGAGTATCTTCCACTCTAGAACGTGTCGCAAATATAATTTACGTTTTTTGAAATTAGTTAATTGTGAAATAACACAAATTTATTTGTGCAAGCCGGGATTTGAACCTAAGTGATTCGCTTGATTTATGAGTTTCGATACTTAACAAGTAAGCCTACATGATTACAATCATGTCAATTGCTTTTAAAAATGACTGTTAAAAAATGGCACAAAGTAATACAAATAATTATTTCGGAATTTATTGCAAGTGGGCATATTTATTAAGAGGGCATTATTTATCTTTATTGGCGGAGGTACCATTATATCAAATCTCACTTTTACATCTAGAGCCTCGCTCTCGAGCCTTATCTTTACAAAAAGCCAAACTGGATCCGAACCCACGCCGTAAGCCTTGCACGTTAACTACACTCCACTCGACCACCGGTTCAGAAGAGCGATGACAGAACTCCATCATTCAATTTCAGCAAAAAAGAAATTAAAAAAAAAAAAAAAACATTTATCGTGAAGTAATAGATCACACAGAACTAAAATTAAAACGTACCTCAAAGGTCTAATCGGACATTAGAAAATCATGTACGTCCCAAAGCAGTCTTTGGGACGGGGATGGGATGAACATTTTGAAAGATTGTCAGATGAAAGGACACCAGGATGTATGGAGGCTACCAGAGGCAGATTGAGGAAGATATGAAAGATTGTGTGAAGTAGATTCGAACAGAATGGGATATGACTGAGGACTTAATGGTGCGAGACTTAAGTCAATGGAGAGTTTTTGTGAAAGAGACCAAATTCCACCCTGTGATGACCGATGTCGTGTTAATCACCGCATTATCTCTCTCAGTATGTTCATTCTTCGCGGTCGCTAAAAAAATATTTAGTTAGGTTAGCAATCCACAATGCACTTCCAATATCAGCCCTGATATTTGGAAGTGAAGTGTGGAACTCGAAGACGAACGAAAGTGAATTGAAACTGAATATAGGTGTTTTGTAAAACCATTTACGACTGTGTTATAATTTTTCGGATCCATATTTTAAGATTTTTCTAATTCAATATTGGAGAATAACCATTTACTGGATAACCAAAAGCCCTACCGTAGGTCACCCCTAGTGGTTCGCACGTTTTGGTGACTTAGCGGGGGTGCCATGGGGTAAGGTTTGCCTAAGTCTTGGCATGGGATGCTTTTGCCCACCTACTGCACGGCGGGCCAGATCTTTTAACCTTTCTAGCCGGATTCTTTCGACCCTATCGCCCGCAGTGGGAGGGATGGATTCATCCATCACTCCTGGACACACTGACCCCCAGATTCCAACCCACCTGTCATCCATTTTTCTTCCTGGAACTTCCTCTCTCCATCCTTTCCTTTGATAAAGATCACCACACAGCATCCCCAAGATGACATAGGCCCCAAAAGAAATTAGATAAAATTTCGAAAAAAACGGGACTGTTATCATCTCAGGAGACACAGGCAGTTATTGGGAGTGGAAAGCACCAATAGATGTAAAAAATGTGAAGAGAATGAAGAGACTTCAATTCACTTATGGTGCCAATGTCCTGTCCTGGTGGAAATTAGGTTCAGATTCCTTGGGAGACGCACTGTAGAACCAGAAGACATAGCCACATATCCAATGACAACTCTGGTGAACTTTATAAAAAGGACTGGGTTATTTTTAAAGGATTGAGGCAAAACAGAAGATAGCACAATGGGCAAATGGCGTAAGTGTTGAGTGTTGCTGTTGAGTGAGCAAAAGCTGTTGAGTGTTTTCAAAATTGCAAAGCTTTAGTTTAGCCTCGATGACATAGAGCGAGTTTACAAGCTACTATCTAGGAAATTCACTATCTGTTAGTAAACTCGCTCAGTGTCATCGTATTACTTACTAACTAGCAGATTGTGGACATCTATGAAAAAAGTTGAAAAGTGGTCAACTTTACTCGCTACTCGCTGGTGTTTGCCTAAAGATGACGGTCCACCAACAGCTGATATCATCTGTCAGAATTAGTTCGGGCGGAAGCCGTTATTGGCTAGCGTGTGGCGCTAGGTACAATCTGTCAGTTTCCTATAAAATATCGACAGAGTTGCATAGCGCGGGAGTCGTAATTTCAGCTGCTACTGTTGCTACTGAGCGAGTCATCATGACAATCTCATTCGCCGATTCACCCGCTATTAAACTTACCGGCTATTAGCTCGTAAACTAGGTTAATGTAATTAAGGCTTTAAGTCCATTTTTCATGTGTAAACCCGTTACAAACCACCCTGTGTGTATCAAAATAACTCACCGCGCACTTTATTGAGATCAAGACGAGAAAAACGCCAGACAACAACATTCGACTATCCTCTCCGTTACACGCATAAATATCTCTTATCTGCGGCGTTTCGACAAAATAAATTCATTGTCAATAATAACCGGTGGAGTGGGTAGTTTTTTTTCACCCACACCGTCCCCGGTACTGCGGGCGCGCGGGCCCCATACAAAATGTGACGGGTGTGCCGAGAAAAACGGGCCGGTCGGCTTTTCAAACCTACACGCGGCCGTAATTTATGCGAAAACGGCTGTGGGTCGACGATAAACGTATTTATGACTGCGCACAAGATTTGACGGGGCTTGCGCGAGAGATCAGGACAAAATTATAATAGAAATTTACATTTTTATTTGTTTCTTTTTATTGTTTTATGCAGTTTACACGATCGCGTCATGTTTTTTTTGACATTGTAGATTTTAGATTGAGAATAATTATGTTGAATCGGTTTTCTTCCTGTTTCTTGCTCCCACGTAATACAACTTTTAGCAAAAGAAATTACGATGTTTGAAGAAAGTTGAGATGGAGTGATTGCAACGAAAAACTTTATCGAAGTCGAAATAAATATTATTACAAAGAAAACGAATGAAAAATAAACTTTGCAAAATCACAAATTACTATTTATAAATAAGTATTTGATTAGAGCCCACGCTATTAAAAATACCCTATTGTGAAGTTATCTAGATACCTACATACTTGATAATCTGTAAAAATAGTTTTTTTTTATAGCTTACGCTACTTACAAACAGGGGAAGGCAGAGGAGATGAAATGTCAGATGACTTTGATGTTAGATAGTATAGTTGGAAAACACACCACGCGCATTCCAATCAATGATTGACATTTGTCACATGGTAAAGAGTTGTTTCTAAGACTCGGTTGAGTTCAACACCTCAGCTGTGGAATGATTCGCTAGCATCTGTGTTCCCCCCCATAAAGATGGATCTCTTAACAAGACCCATCATCCCCAAAGATGACAAAGGCCCCAATAGAAATTATTTTCCCCAGAGCCACAGAAGATAAAAACATTATACATTCTACATGCCTACTGGATTTTGTCCCCAAAAATATATATTTATTTCTAGCCAAGGATCTGAACCCCTTTACTTCGAGCGGGTTTGACAGAATTTGAACAATTCATCAAATTTAATTTGAACAATTCAAGTTATGTGAAAGTACCTACTATTCAAGTTCTGTAATTATCCAAGTACGTGTAAAATAACTTGCCTTAAGGGGACCCGGTGGTCTAGAAATTAAAAAAAAAAAAATTTTTTTGTTCAATATTTCGAAAGAACAATCTTTTAAGAATATACCGTAAATTTTTTTTAATGGTATTGATGATATTTAAAGTTCTATTTAACAGGTCAGCGCACAAGCAGGTAAAAGGGCCGGGTAAAACTTCAAACTCATTTATTTCAAAACTACTTTTTTCTGCATGGTGTGAGGTAAAAAAAAAACTACTCAGCCGATTCGTCTCAATTATTTCGTACACTAGTACCTATCGCAGGAACTAAAACAAAGTTTTTCCGTTGAATACTTCTATTTTTTTACATACAAAATATAATGAAAAAACATTATGTTTTCTGTATTTAAATTACAACAACCCGCCATTTTGTCAATTTTTTTTATTTATTTTTTATTCTAGTTCCTGCGATAACTACACTCATACTGATCATAAATATTTTTTGTTTGTGTTAACGGATAAGTGAAAGAGCCAAAACTGGACACACCACCAAGGTCTGTATTTATGAGGAGGGTAACTTCAGCGCAGTTCCTTAACTACTTAGAATTTAAAAAAAATTTCAATAATTATATTTTTGTATACTATTAAAGTCATTTAATATATCTAAAAAGTTTGAATGGCATTGTTTATTGTTTTCATTTAAAAAAAAAATCCTAAAAACTCGTAGAAAATATGGGGGCTAGACCACCGGGTCCCCCCTAACTAAATTAACTTGAATAGGACATTCTCAGAACTTAAGTTTTAACTTCTTCAAACACAGCAAACTTATTTTGTGGCACCATTTTAATTCAAAATTAATAATAAACTTTCTAGTTTTTACCACAATTTATAATTTTTAATTATAAATAATAGATCAAAACAGTGGTCATAGACAACATAATTATAAATAATAGACATAGTAATAGTGGAATTGAATTGCTACATTCTAATTTTAATGGCATTCAGTTGGATAAATTAGAAATATTAGATATCAGAAAGAGCGTGAATGCAAATTTGAATATTATTAATAACCAAAAATTGTTTTTAAATGACCCAATATTAAACCTGTTTCATTTGTAAATTGTTCCCTATTGCCCCTCTTCCCTCTACCCATTCTTACCTTTCCATTGACTAAGTCTATTATTTATAATTATGTTGTCTATGTCTATGACCATTGTTTTTATCTATTATTTATAATTAGTTAGTAAACCCTGAAGAAGTGAGCTTAGCTCACGAAACATGTAGGTTTTGTAAACAATTAAAGTCGTCAAAACCAATTTTATTATTAATTTTAAATTTTAACTTTTGCTGAAATGTGAAATTTAATTTTATGAATTATTCAAATTCTGTGAAACAACTCGTCAAACAAACCGGTGGTCTTTACTTACCATAAAGAGTTTGAGTAAAAGCATTGAAGTACAGTAATCTTATAATATTATCACGAAAATGATGCAAAGTTATTTTGGTACGATCCTTTGTCATACCGACATCAAATTTAATACCTTCCATTGTGCGTTTTGGTTTTTCGAAGTTCCCCTCTGAAATAAATTAGGGCTGTACGTAGGTATATTAAATATACGCACGCCCACGTGACTATAACAACAGGTGTGACGTCATTGCGTTGCAAATTTTTGCCGAGATTCAGGTCGAATTTTTCAAGGTTTGAAATATGACTTTATGGAGGTGGACACCTATGTATTAAGAACATTGAGATAAAATAATCTAGGTAGACACACTGGCAACCAAAGATATTGAAATATAAGAGATGCTCTATCCACAGTTTTTACTGGGTGGGACTGTATTTCCTGGTGTCGCCGATATGGTTAACCAATACTACTGTACACCTTCAAAATATCAACTAAAAAAAATGGACGAATTATTTCCGTATTCAAACTATATTGTTAACAAATACCTTCAACACATATGCACACCTTCAAAAAATCAACTACTTTCCGTATTCAAACTATTCCCATACGGAAGTAATCCCACCGTCAGTCGGGCGGACACCATAGCATATCTCTTGTTTTTGATTATCTTTGCTGGCAACCAAATCACTGTTTGATGGGATTGGAACTGGCGTGAGTACATAACATTTGGCTAGCATAAGATTGAACCCGCGTCGCCTAGAAGGGAATCCGACGCATTTGTCCACTCGTCTAATAAACGGTCGAAACTCATAAAGCTAATCTAAATCAGAAATTAAAATTGATTTTTTTTAACTTCTCTGTTCTCTTTTTATGATATAAAACGATACAAATTGAAAAAGCCATGACACGTTATGCACGAAACATTTATATTAAAGCCCGGCTTTCCGCATTTCTATCGATTTATTACATATTTTCCTTAAATACTGTAAGATTTAAAGCTCTTAAAAATGTGTATTCTTTTTGAAAATAATATCTATACATTCCTCACGCCAAAACGGCAATTATATGAAATTCCCTCGATAGAAAAAAAATCGCAAATTATGCTCTGAAAATTATTATAAACACGTTTATTCCATTATTTTACAAATTATATGTATGAAAAATTCAGTTTTTCTTTAAATGCTATTTTAGACAATCCCCACGAGATTTTTGCTCTATTTTAAGCTAGTTGTGTTTTATTAAACATTTTCACAATTTTCGCTTAAGTATTATAGTTTTTAAATTTAGCGTACTCTCTCTAACATTCGTATTTACATATCCATCTTCTTCTTTTTGAGCGGGTGCACCGTTCCTTAAGAGTTTGTAATGGTGGGAAGCAAACAGCTGAAACACGTAATAAATAATACACGTCGCAGAAATAAAACGGTTTTTGATTAGGTACTTTTATATCTAATAAAAACAATAACTATTATGCATTTTATTCGAAATGTGCGTGCATAACCTACATAAGTTATGCATTTTCGAAGGCTATTTATTATTCAAAATATTTTATGCATTCTTTTATTCAAAATGATCAAATCATGTAATAAAATGATTATAATCAAGCCATTTATTTATACCTCAATCTGTTTCTTACCGAGGGACCATTCACAAGTAGAAATATTAGCATTCTAATCTAATCTTTTCACTATTGAACTCCTCGTCATAAAATTTAACTTTTGTTTTCCTGAACACATTCATTAAATAACGTATTATATATTCTAGGATTATATAATAGCATTTCTTATAATATAATAACATTTCATATTATATAATAGATTAAATAATAGGATTTCCAAAAAATGTGTTCCCAATTATATCATCGGGGTGCAAACTGTATCTAATTTTTTCTAATAAACAATGAAAATAATGATAATAATAATGTTTTAATTATCCATAATTAATTATCCATATCCAAGGATTGCACTATCCTCCCCACATCCTAGAATAAAAACATTTTTATTATTGGCCACGATTTTTTTTATTGTTTCAAATACATTAAAAAAAAGATTTAAAACAGATGGTTGTCACTAATTACAAGAAAAAAAAATTGTTGACAAAATCAACACTCAGTTCAATAGAGAAACATTTCTCGTTTAAATTGGGAAGTGGGGCCATTATAGAATACGGTAGAAAAATTATATTATTTGAAGTAAAAAATAAATAAACTTAAATACCATGATACTAATAGACCTATACAATGAACTTGAATCATATAACAGTTACTAAATTACATAAATATAATAGACAAATAAAAATAGAATAATAAGTTATAACTCGTAGTTTGTCTAGTAGTCTGTAGTTTGTAGTTAGAAGCAAGATAGATCATTGTAGAAATATATTATTAGTTTGTGCAGCTCCCTTTAGGTGATTTTTCATTAAAATGGCGCTATACGAATCATCCAAGTATTATTATTATTTGAGAATGATTGCAATTGGTTAATTAATTTGTTCCCAGTTCAATTCGATTTCTTTCTGACGCAGGGCAATCCTAGTGATTTTTGCGTCGATGTTTTAGTAATAATTTTATGCGTCTGCTTGTGGGTCCATGTGTACCTCTTTGACGAGTCTCGGTAGCAGTGTGCCATGAATCACCCAGATTAATGACGAAAGCTCAAGAAACACTGGTTTCTCGAGTGCACTTTTCGAAACAGAGTGGAAGATATTAATATAATTTTCAGAAACGAAACAGAAAGAAACGTGTTCGACATTTCTTATGAAAAATTTGTGTGCCACGGTTTATTTGAAAAATCATTGAACAAATATAAACTTCCCAGGCTCTATCTAATTAATTAATTACAAAAATGACCCTAAAAAGCTTATGTAGGGTATGCTTATACAGCACGTATCTGAACGATTTTTACCAGCAATTCCTATAGACATTTAAAAAGTAGGTGTCATTTTGCCGTCTGATGATATTTTTTATGACGGGTTGTTTCGTGTGTTACCGTGGTTATCGTGCTGCTGGAAAGAGACGGAGTGCTTATCATTGATCCGCAAGGTAACACCCGACTACTCAGCTTGCAACGTGTGATGGAAAAAATATTTTTTAATTGAAATTAATAACAAATTAAAAATAGGTTTTTAAATGAAAAAAATATATCCGGACAGAAAAACGACGTCTACATTTTTTACTTCGAATGTACTCAGGAATTGCTGGTTATAATCTTTCGGAAACGTGCTGTTACACCCTGTATATGTTACTTGGATTTAAATACGAAAATATCAGTAGTTATTTTTCATATTTTTTTTATATTACCTCTACACACGAGGCCTTGGGAAGCAACTGGGAAATGAACCTAAGATCTCTATCTTACCGGGAGAGCACCTTAACGAACTCGGCCATTGGAACATATTGATTTTACGTAATTTTTTTCGAACTCATATTTCAAATTCATATTTAAATTTTTGTCACATTTTTTTTTCTGTTTCATGTTTTGTTTGAATTTATTACAATTGTTTCTTCTTAACAATAAAATTGATGAGTTTTAAGCTTAAATCTGAATTCTGTCGAGTATCATCATTTTCCACCACTCCATTCCACAAAGTTTCAACAAATTTGTAGCGAATTAAAACATCTGACCCCCGACCCACAGAACTATCCCAGAAAATAATATATCGATGTAAGTCTGACAGCTGGCCATATGAAAAGTTTCTATGCTTGAGTTAGAAAATAGCAGGGCTTGGCGGTTCAGTGGTTAAAGGAAGTCAAGTACGCCCCTCAATACCCTGTATATAGAAACCTTCCAACAGGTAATAAATTTATATCGCCAGATTTCACTATTATGTGTAGAAACCATCGCGGGCATGCGGACATCAAATCACCAAAGTTTCATCGCAATCGGATGAATGGTATAGGAACGCATAAGGGATAAACAAAGAAACATTCATTTTTATATATTAAGATTTTTAAATGTAAGAACTAGAAAGTGAGGTGACTGTAAGGTTTATAATACATTAGTCAAATAAAATATGTATGTGTTTTAATTTTTTTCGTCACAGTCAAATTAGCAAAAAACGTTAAGTGAGCCATTTTTTAAACTTTTCATGTTTGCATGTAAAATTTTTATAATTATTTGTTTATTTCGAATTGAAAAATATTTAAAGTGTCACCTTTCAAAAACACCTTTCTTTTTTATTACCTTTCAAAACCAGTTTTTGGTTTTTTATCATTATTGAGCACTTTTTAATCCATTACAAATTTAATAATAGTTTCCGCTACAAACTAATTCTAATCTAACCCCAATTAACTCATAAAAGCAAGTGGAGCCATCATAAAGGTATAACGGGGAATTTACTTCTCCATATCGCATGCAGCGTGCATCACGCACTTGCCTTGCACGTCCCGGGTACCGAACCCGAACCCTCGCCGTGGGAGGACAGCTGATAAGGCGGTGACGTGCACCACTGGGCCGCGGGGCAGATCACACCAGATTATCGGAGTGAGTAACGTTGTATTGCTGAGCAAACAATGATTCAGTTACTTCAAATGTGATAATTGTTTTGGAAGATGAGCGATTGTTTTTGAAATGCAGTGGGAAGTATGCATAATTTTAGTATTTATTTAGGCTACGTATTTGGTTTTGGGGTGGCAGCCAGCTTACCATAATATCTTTATTTTGTATATTTTATAAAAATCTTGCGTCACAATGTTTGTTCGAGATAAACTCCACAACTACTTAACCGATTTTGATGAAATTTAGCTTACCTGCGTAATTTGATCCAACTTAAAAGATAGGATTGTTTTTATCTCGATTATTGATCTCATATATATTATTGCGAATTAAATGTTAGTTATAGGACAACGCTTTGTAATTATTTGTTTGTTCCATAAGTTTCTAACAGATGGCGGTGTGAGTTAATTTATCGGCATAACACTTGGCTATCCAGGTTGGGTAACCATCCAGTATCGTTGTGTTTCGATTTCACGTCACAGCAACGCGTGGCCGGGTCAGCTAGTTAACTTATATATTAAAAAAAGTTAAATTGTTTTATTCCAGGATGTGGAGAGGAAAATGCAATCCCACACGTCCCATGTAGTAATAATAATAATAATAATAATAATAACGAGAACAGACAGAACGATTCGTCATAAGTCATAATAGACCCGATATAGTTTTACATGACAAAATTTAAAAAAAATAACTCATATCATTGATGTCGCTATTCCAAATTCCTGTAATATTCAAAAATCTGTTTCTGAAAAATTAAAAATTAGGAAATATACAGATTTAGGAAATGAGATTAAAAGAATTTGGCATTCTCGGACTATAAAAATATTACCATTTGTTATTTCGGCTACTGGTATTATATTTGGGGGATCAAGGTCCCCCACAAGCGAATTTGTGTAGGCTGAAAAGTAGGGGACATAGGTCCCCCACAAATTCACTTGTGGGAGACCTAGGTCCCTACACAAATTCACTTGTGGGGGACCTGGGACCACTAGGCTGAAAATAGCAAGTGTTACGGACGGGTTGTTTCAAAAAATTTGATGAGTTCATCAAATATTTGAAGTTAATTTTCACGTTCTGTGTAAGTTCTATTCGAGTTCTGTTACTTTATCATCATAGGCCAGCTGCTTCATAAAACTGAAATCATCACAGAACTTGAATAGAACTTACACAGAACGTGAAAATTAACGTCAAATATTTGACGAATTCGTCAAATTTTTTGAAACAACCCATCCTAAGGGTTAACTTTGAAATTGATGAATTGTTCAAATTCTGAAAAACATCCCGTCCTTGAGAGTCCTGCCTTTTTCCTTTTCAAAGTGGTATTTATTTATTTATATACGCCTATTCAGGCTTTTACATATACATAACAATATTTACGAAATTTTACTTGTAAATAGTGCAGGAAATGACTGTTTAAAACACTTGAACAAAAATAATTATAAAGTAAAAACATTATTAAATACATAGATACACAGATGCAGGTACAAAATATATAAAATAAAAAAATCCAAAACAGCTTTTTTTCTTTCAGCCGACAAAATACAATTTGAATAGCTTTATCAAAATATTCCTCCCCTACTTGATGAAAAAAACTTCAATAAGGTATTAGTTAGCAAGTTAGTTTAAGAGAATCTTACGAGTGGGTTACTTACCTATTATAAAGTCGTTTTTTTGGCATGAGAATGTATTTCTTACACGTTCTTAATATTATTCATATTAATATATAGTCGCCCATTATAATTTTATATCTATTTTCTGCAATCCAATCCCCATCATAAAAACAACTTTTCATATTTCTTTCCGCTCTATTTGTCAAAAGATAAATTTTGATTCATACTTACGATAAAAACGAGATAGTAGATCAAGTATTGAGCAGGGAAGCGTTCAGTGCTGCCAGGTCTAAAATAAACATGAAGATAATAATTCTGCAGCGGCCGATCAATGCTTCGCGCCTGGCGACACTGGGGCGCCGCGTCGCCTGTAGCCTAAAGGGGACATTGCTTTTACAAAGACTACTTGGTCACGTCAGTTGGACAAGGTTCCAACTGACATTTTTTTCATAAATGATCTTTGAAATCAAAACCATTTATTTGCTTATTTCTATAACCAAAATAATTTTAATAGTCATCTGTATTGTAATTCCGCAGATATTTGTAAGACGAAGTTCTAACATCAAGTTTTTAAAGCTTCCATTTATTTTACAAGGTCACACATCACTTAGAACCTTTTGCACTTGCCATTTTGTGTTTATCAGACCGTTGATTGTTTTTACGACGTGCAGATTGTTTTTACGACGTGCAGATTGTTTTTACGACTTGCATCTTTTTAGTTTGATAGGGTTCTAACTTCGCCTTATCATATTCTGGAGGTGTAACAGTACGCAAAGACAAATTCTCATAATCTATTTAACAATTTCTAATTTTGAGTAAAGTATTTTAGTTTATTTTTAAGGAGAATGTTTAATTAGAAAGTGGCCCTTTCTTGGAAGGGCATCAGGAAAATGTAGTTAGAACCTTATTTATTTTCGGGAAATCAACAGTTTACATTTTTTCAGTTTGTACAGCCAAAATAAAACCAATTATGGATTTCCTCCTTGTGACTTTATTTTTGATAAAACAGCATTATAAAAAATTTGAAATAATAAAATTTATAATAAACGAATATGAAACCAAATATTATATAAAACAAAAGATCGTATAAAACTAAAATTTACATAAAACATAAAAATATCAATACATTGGTATCCATAAAAAGCCAGGTTTTACCTACATATAAATCAGAATTATAAGTATAAACTTGCAATGAATTATTATCCCCTAGCTTTATTGTATATAGTTCTATCTACACGTTAAGGTATGTTCTAAAGTGTTAAGTACACGTCCCATTTAAATAATTTCCTTTAAAATGTGTTGGACTAAAATAATTTACACGAGATTCAACCTCAAAATCAGAAATCGGTAAATAGATTACGAGAAATCGTCTTTGCAAACTTTGACACCTCACGTTAGAACACGGTAAAGTGAAGTTAGAACCCTGTCCAACCAATGTGACGACTTGTCAACTATTAAAGGACGATCCACATACATGAATAACAAATCGCTACTGGAAAAATATTATGGATAGTTAAAGAATGTTGTGTTTATGGTCTATATAATGATGGTAACGGTTTTTCGAGTAGTGGATCAGATTTATGATTTTGAGTACGAAAGTTACTGGGTTTTTTTTTAATGTTGGATGAATTATTCCCAACTACTCCCAACTGTCCGGGTCAGCGGGACTATGGCATCCCCAATTGGGGCATGATGAGAGATCGAAGGACGTTGGGAGGAAGGCGATCTGGTAGTATATGAAGCTGCAAAAAAACTCTTTAACAGTGAGCTCGACTGCATGAAAATAAAACATCATTCTCCAGAATTTATCTTTTTGTATACTTAATTTGAATAATTGAATTTTTCACAAATAAGTTTTTAAATGTCGGAACTTTGAATACGAATATTGTATATAAATAAATAAAAATAAAATAAATAAAAATGTAGCAATTTTGTTCCTATTTTATAATTGCATCTATCTACGTTTTTTATATGTAGAAATGAAAATAACTTTTCTTCTGTCTATGTATATATGTATGTATGCTATGCGTTGCTAAACCGTTCATCCGATTGCGATGAAACTTTGGGGATCGCGCATGCCCGGGATTCTAACTATATACAATAGTGAGTTCTAGCATCATGAAATTACGCGTTGCTAACAGTTCATTTGATTGCCATGAAACTTTGGGGATTTGATGTGCGCATGCCCGCGATTCTTACTATATACATTAGTGAGTTCTGGCATCATGAAATTATGCGTTGCTAACAGTTCATCCGATTGCGATGAAAGTTTGGGGATTTGAGGTGTGCCTGCCAGCGATGGTTTCTATATATACTTGTGAGCTCTGGCATTATGAAATTTGTATAAAAAATTTGCAATGGGTGGCACGCGAACTGTTTGAAAACTGAATGTACCGGGAATGAATGTATGGAATTAAGGAGGGGGAGGGGAACACGGGAGGGAGGAGCTCGGGTGGGAGGAAGGAATCTCGGGAGGGGGAGGCGAATCCGGGAGGGGAGAGGGGAACATTGGAGGGGGTTCGCGGGACGGGGGAAGAGGGCGAGGAGAGTGGGGAGAGGGAAGGCGGAGAAGGCAGAGTGGGAACGCGAGAGGGGAAGGGGACGTGGGAGAAGAAGGGAAGGCGAAAGAGGGATGGAACGAATGGGAAAGGACACACAGGGAGAAACAATTTCTTCTCATGGCAACGCATGCCGGGGACTCGCTTGTTGATAATATAGACAATCTCTTACGTACACTTTACTTATGATTTCATGTATCACATTTATGTAAAAGCGTTTTTAGGCATATAAATAAATAAATATTTCAAACATATTCCTTTCAATTCTTACGTCATCTCTCCCTTTAGAAAATCACCTTTTAAAAAACTGGTCTACATAAAATAATCCTTCGTAATATAACGCCTACAACATAATTTGCGTTTGATTACAGTCGGCCTATCTTTTCCATACATTATCCGCATCACGGCAGCGGCCAACAGTTAGCAGTTATCTAGTAGCGATATTACACGGCTACTCTTTATAACTGAAAGTAATACCCATGGGTGTTATAAGTTATAATGTTATTCTGATGAGTTATGAGTTATACTTTGAGGTAATTTGGACGTCAGTCGGGTCTTGGGCAGCTAACGGGAGCCGAAAGCTTTCATTCAAGTTTCATGTTATTAACACCTTGAGGACTATTTTTTAATAAACCTTTGAGTTAAAAAATAAAATGAGCCCTTCGTACTAATAACATCAGTGTAGCATCCAAAAACTGATTTTTAAATGGAATGTAAATACTAGAAACGAAACGAGATGAAATGTTTGCTGGAATTGGGTGATTATATGAGTAGGATTAACAAGGTGTGCAAGGAAAAGTGATAACCAATCACTTACCATTGCATCTCTGTAAGTCAACCACAATATAGTTGTATAATTCCACCGCGGTACCTCGAGGTAATTATCGCCACAACAAAACGAATGAGTATAGAATGTTTTATGTACTTCCAAGATGTTCAAATTCCTTTGTTTTCTTAACCCCTCAAGCCTCGACCATATTTTGACAGAAAATTTCTGATTTGCCTTAAAATTCAAATAAATGGAATATTTCTGAAAGCATCCGAAAACTAAAGACTGTTTTTAAAAGGTGATGAAATACGCTCTTAAATTTCATGATTTGAAAAAACATGTTTTTTTTAATGACATTTTTGAATGCAAACATAAAAAGTTTCAAAAATGACCCGCTTTATGTTTTTTCTGACTAAAATTATTGATAACAAAAAAAAAACACAGGCATATTTTATTAGGAAAATGTTAAACGTTAAAAATATAAACGTTATAGTCAACTCATTTTTTTGTCGTTTCATGTAAAAATAATTTATAAAAAATCCCCAAAGTATACATTTTAATTATTTGCGGTTAACTTTTAGATTTGAATGTAAAGCGTGGTGTTTTTTTATCTTTCTAACAACTTTTAGATCACATTTCTAACCATGATAGTAAAGGAGAAAACGATTTCTATGAGACTTATATATATATATATTTTTTTACATCAGCTTCACACAGAAGACCCTGAGGAAAATAATTTCGGCCTATGTCATCTTTGGGGATGCTGTGTGGAGGGCTTTTTTTAATGAAGGGAAGGAAAGGTGAGTTCTGGGAAGGAAGAGGGTATAAGGGGCGGGCAGGAATCCGGGGTTCAGCGTGTCCTGGTCATCTACCTTTAAGACCTAGACAAACCTCACCCCATGAACCCGGGCACCCCTGCTAAATCACCAAACGTAGCGAACCACTTGGGGTGATCTATGGCAGAGGTGTTGGTTATCCAATAAAGGTTCCTGGGGCAGCGGTACCCATTCCCGCCTCGCAAATGGCTCACCTCATGTTTTTTTTAACTAAAATTATTGATAACAAAAAAAAATATGTAATGTATTATAAACGTTATCGTCAACTCACTTTTTCGTTGTTTCGTGTAAAAATAATTTATAAAGAATCACCAAAGTTTCATAATTTTTTCATTTTTGTTACGGCCGAAAACTTTTATAAAGGAGTACATTTTTATTATTTGCGGTTAACTTCTAGATTTGAATGTATAGCGTGGTGTTTTGTCTTTCTAACACCGTTTAGATCACATTTCTAACCACGATAGTAAGGGAGACAACGATTTCTATGAGACTTATATGAGTTGTTCCAAAAACCGTATTACTCTGAGGGAATATGCATATGCACGAAAAATGTCAACAACTTACTTCCAAGATAGTTCCAAATCTTCTTTTGTTTTCTAAACAAAATGCACTCAAATTTGCAGTATGTTTTTTGCCATTGTTCCAAATTTCAAATACTTTTACAAATCTTTTTTTTTTCAAGTAAACTTTCCGACTAGCTCGTTTAAACCGGGTTTCAAAGTGTTGATGACCAACAAAACTGCCACGAAACGCTAAGTACTATCCGCTGCAAAACTCTCTCCACCACCTTCATAAGGTCTGTACCACCAACCACCTACGTACCCGCCGCACACTCCCTGCCGGGGTAGTCGGCGAAGGAGTGAAGAGGTGGGATTCCGCCAGTCCAGGGACCAGACCTGGCGTGGGAAGCCGCCCCGGGCAGGCAGTGAAGAGGCAGTGCGCCAACACTGACAGGATGTCGGGCAGGATTTATAGCGCACATTAATACCTATATGATATTAGCGGACGATTGGAAACATCGAAGACTAGTTAATAAAATACAAAAAAATATATATAGATAATTACTAAGTCGGGTTTTACGTCACAATGTGAAAATATTGTATCTAATATGAATAATATTACAAACTAGCAGTTAAAAACAGATTAAAAACAAATGCTCAGCAGATTTCTCGCATCCTGTGACAGCTAGTCACCGGTACAAAGTAACCACGACAGGCAATGACGTCTTATATACAATATATAGACGCGTGGTAGAAATCACAACATGATATTATTATTCACAACTGCCAATTACAATAATAACTATAACATCCATCTTTCCATCCGGTTCCAAAAATAGCCGGTTCCTCTGATCCAGTGACAGCTAGTCACCGGGACAAAGTAACCGCTACAGGCAATGACGTCATATTATAATATATAGACGCGAGGCATTATTATTCACTACTGTCAGTTACAATCATAATCATATTATTCTCCGTACCCAATAGTACTTTCGCCTTCCAGTCGACGTTCCTCACGCTAGCTGCTTAACAATGTGGCGCCATCTTTTGGCACTACCGGCTACTTGCTTGAATTCAGTTCTATTACAAAAGTAGCTTTTTAGCTAACTTCAAGTACGAAGATGGTTTAGCGCGGCGTCAGAGATGTATTCGAATTCGGGTTCTTAAATATCAACAGTACAGTCGCTAGGCTATTAATAACGTCCGATTTAAAAATACTTATCTATCTCATCTTCAGACATCTCTAAACGAGGATTGTGCAGCCAAACGCGTAGTCATCTCTGGCGTTAGCTTAACTACTTTTAAGGGTTGGTGTCTTAACGATGTCCGACGGATTTAGCTTTTTTGTTTTACTTGTCTCGTAACGCTGTCTTATCGTTATCTCAAAATATATCATAATATATACATTATCACCTTTTAGGGCAATAAACCAAAATGTGTAGGTTTTCCCCAGTTTGAATACTCTACCAGACCAAAAAAAAATCCAATTCAAAGAAAGTAATATAATATTTAAATCCAAAGTAAAAACATGGCTGAGAGAACAGAGTGATAATCAACTTTTAACATTTTGAAGACAATATTATAAAGCGATACTAGAGACTAAATACAAAAATATAAAAACTGCTATAATTTTGAGGAGGACTGTAAAACTGAATTGGCCTTTAAACTTACATAATTTTAAAAAAATCTTTAGTCTGAAATAGTCTGAAGTGAGTATCACTACTGTCAGTCTCCTCCTCCACGCCGTCCAATAACCTAGTTTTAGATTTTCTTGCAGGTTTGTTTGCGGAGAAGCCTGTTTGATGATCGATTGGTGATTTATTTATTTATTGTTTGAAACATTTACAGAGTGCTAACAGTTATTACAATAATAGAATTGCCGTCTACACAGATATTAACACTCTAATTAGAAATGTTCACAGCATGAGTAATCAATGTTTAGTTGTTACTAGACGGAAATGCTAGTAGTGATAACAGAAATAATGATAATCAAATTGAAATATAAAACATAGTAGATTCAAATATAATATATAACCTGCAGAGAAAGAGAAAAATAAAGAAATAAAGGGTTTGTCAATAAAGCAGCTACATAACTGTTCTTCACGAAGTGTCATGGTAGGAGTTTGATAATTTGTGATGATTTTATTCCATCTTTGCTACGTGTTCTGACCACCGGATCTATCCCAGTTGAAAATAGACCACCTATTAGCGGTCCAAAATGGTGTTCTGACTCCAACCCTCATTACGATGGTAAGACGAAGAATTACCGAAGGAATTTCATAGACAGACCAAAATAGCATGGTTGAAGAAGAAATGAGATCCCTGAGATATATATAATGTAAGTTAACGAAGTCTGACCGAATTGGTGACCAGACAAGTGGCACTTCATCATTCCTTTTAAACATCATTAAAAGTGATGAAAAAAAACTAGGTTAAATAGGTTTCGTTAGGTTATTAGGGGTACTTTTTCGTCACTTTTAATGACTATTCAAAGGGGTGTGGAAATGTTACTCTATTGAGTTGTCGTGAAACCAATTGGATTATATTTGACGAAATCTAAAAAGAATTCATGGAGTATATAAGCGTAATGAATAAAATTAAAACTGGATGGTGAAAACAGTGTTTGAATAATAGGTTTTTGCGAAGCGTAAGATGAAAGAAGTGAGGGTTTCCCAGAAATACATCAAGAGTGGTCAAGTGAATCTAGAATTGATGTTGGGACATGTCAAGAGTCAGAAATAGACTTGACGATGTATGAATGACCTAGAAGAGGATTTTTCGGCATTTTTGATGTGGAAATTGTGACGTCGATTGCGATGTTTGATAGCCACGCTTCAAAGCCATTCAATGGACATTGAATAATAAGCAGATAAAAAATATCTACATGAACTAAGAAAGCCATGAAAACCGAAAAAAATGTTTGTATTCTAAGACATCCATCGTCTCCTAAGAATAGAAAAAAAAATCAACTTGGGATTCCGGCTTTTGTTCGAGATTTCAGATCTGAGATAGAATATAAAACAAAAGTCCCATTTTCAGCCGTTTGTTTTCGTCTTTTCTTTCCTCGCATTAATCTCAATCTCCGCTATCTCGACACCGAGGCAGTTTCCTGCTCGGCAGATAAAAGCCGGTGCTGGGAATTGAACCTTGGAAAGGTTGACATTATTAATTATTACACGGCGCGTTTGCCACTTAGCCGAGCGCGAAGGGAACAACAAATCTCAAGAACTGTGAAAGTTCTCACTCCGATTTGGATAATGCTATTTTTAGCTAACAATGAGAAAACAACTGATGTATTTATTTAAAAAATTGGTGAAATGTACGCGGGACTTTCGATTCTAAATGGTCATTCACTAGGGCAATATTGAGAGTATTTACTAGTCTAAAAATGAGCCAGCCTTCACAATCTATCGATTCTTGAAGCTTATGGAGTCCATCTTTTTCTTCTTCGTTAAGATCCCTCTCTTGTCGGTGGTTGGCTATCATCACCTTTCAGAATGCATTCATGCTGAACTGCACTCATTGCAGTCACATCATTTTTAAAATTATAATAATTAGTTTTTCTTTGTTTCAGGTAAGCAGTAATTAACGGTTTCCGTAATTAACCACATTGCATCAAAACACGTGTAGGTAAGTCCGCATTCACATCACGCGTAGTTGAGTGGAAGATCCACCAGTATCGCCCTGGTGTAAGATCACATTTAGAATTGAAACTTTGCCTTAAATGACTTTAGCCGTGTTTGGTGACCATGGTTATTCAGCGCCATTTTTTTAACATTTGAAAGGTCCCGTTAAACGCCGATTATTTAAAAACATAATATTGGTCCTCACAATGTCTTCAAAAGCTTCAAACTTAGATTAATAAAACAAAATGGTGTTGAATGGTTATTCGACAACAATGTTACAATTTAATTTCTGTCAAAACAATCTGTCCTAAGATATACGTTTTTTAGAAGTGTCAATTTCTTTTGAAAAACTAAAAAAATAACGTCTGTGAACTTATAAAAAAACAGAGTGTGCAATTCACACGCAGTAGAAGTGAAACCTTCAGAAAACTAAAGTAGATAAGAGTGGGGAGGCTACAAAACGTCACACAAAGAGGAGACTGATACTATATTTTTCGTTTCAAATCAAAACGGTGCTAAAGAAGTTTTCACTTCAAAATGTTGTTGTTTGAAACTCGATGAAACGAAAAAAAGCGTCACTAAAAAGAGACAAACACATACATCTATAGGATTTAGCCTGCGAGAGAATGAGATAGTATAAGCGGTGCGAAGCCTCGATAGAGCCTATCAGTCTCTTCTTTGTGCTTTACTTCGGAGCCTTCCCACTCTTGTCTACTTTAGTTTTCTGAAGGTTCGCTTCTACTGCGTGTGAATTGCAAACTCTGATTCTTTTCACTTACTTTCCAAGTACACTCAGGTTTATTGTTAACTGTAAGCATATTTGAGAGGTTAGTAAGTAGGTTAGTACCTACATAACATTTTTTATAACAAAAATCTAAGTTATGCGTATTTCAATACTTAAAGCAAACGTTTTAAAATTTAAACACAAAACATTGAAAGATTTACATTTTTAGGAGAACATTCGCCAATAACATGCCTTTCAAACTGACTCGGTGATTTACTATAACGTTTCATAGGCAACACATATTTAATAAAAAAGAACTTAAAACGACAAAATAAGCCACAAATCATACACAAAAGTCAATTTATCACCATCACGCCGTCACGGCTGGTGTAAATACAACATGTAAAATAACTGAGATATTTAGCAGCTCATTTATAAGACTGTCACATCTCAGTTTTAATGATTTTTTTGCCGTTCGAGCTGTGGCATGCCAGCTCTCGGGTGCTAATGGACAGACGCAAATACCAGACTAAAAAAGATAAATGAATAATATTAAAATGTTCTTTGTACTTTGACCCTCTGTTGGTGAAATGGCTTTAAAAGATAAAACCATGTGTTTCTATGTGGTTCTAGTATGGTACTTAACAAAATAATAATAACTAACAAATTGCAATTATCTGATCACCATTGTATCAAGTTAATTATGTAAGCACTTGCATACTGCTAACTAACTATGCATGCAGGGACATTGGAGGTCTAGATTAGTTCTAAACTAAATACAGCTTCGTTCTTTAAAAAAAGATTTGCGAGAGCCTTGAAGGAGTAACCATCTGTTACTTATACTAGGGCGGGTAAGTGAAAAAGGTATGAGGTTTGTGGGAATCTGGGGGTCAGTGTGTCCAGGAGTGACGGGCGTATGAATCCATCCCTCCCACTGCGGTGCCAGGCGATGGGTCCAGAGAGTCCGGCTGGAGAGATCTAGGTTATACGATGGACGCCCGAAGTTTAAAACGTGTCTCCACCATGAAAGATCTTGGCATCATGTTTCATACTCATATTCTTGAGTATTGAGTATTCTTGAGACTTGTAGCACTTCATTTAGAATGCTGGGCTTTGCTTTGCGTACTGCAAGGAATTTTAGAGACACCCAGGTTCTCATAATTTTATTCAATTCCTTAGTAAGGAGAAGACTTGAAAGTAGGTTGGTAATTTGAAGTCCACACCAAGTAAAATATTCCCTCATGTTGGAGAGAGTTCAGAAGAAATTTCTAAGATTTCTGTACATGAGAGGATGGCTATTATCCGTGACTCTATCCTACCGACTTTCTTTTGGGTATGCTCGGAATGAACCATCTACGGGTCAGAAGGGATGTACACATTGCTACGCATTTCTTCAGATTGATCCGCGGATGATTTGAAAACTCAGCTATAATGGAGAGCATTCATTTCTATGTACCCGATGGGTATCTTCGCCACCGACAGCATAGACTATTATATCTTCCGATCTGCAGTACTAACTTGCCAATTGTCATGCCGATCGGGAGAGCAATTTTACTTTTAAAAGAATTAATTCGGATATTGACATATTTTGGACACGCTAAAGCTCGCTAAAGGCAGGAGCTTGACTTTTAAAGGCAAAGTATGCCTAAGTGTTAATTGTAATACTCTTATTGTTCGTATTTTGAAAACGCATTAAAATATAACATTTTGTAATGTTTTTGAAATAATAAATTGAATTGAATTGAATCTCTTGCTCAACCAGTCTTCCCCGATTTGGCCCGCCACGCATTATGTGGGTAAACGCTTTGCCGCCAAGACCTTGATAAACCTCAACCCGTGAACCAGGGCGCCACTGCTTAGTCACAAAGCTTAGCGAATTTGCATACACCAATTTTACAAATAGGTCGATTAAAAAAGTACTGTGAATACTACAACCATACTATGACATCTTGCCTCAATTTTGATTTTTAAAAGTACCATATCCATGTTTTGTGCTGAAACCAGTAAAGTTTACCTAGAAAATCCAGACTGGACAATACTTGCTTTATCTGTCATATAAATAATATTTCTAACTCTTTGTATCATTATCTTGACTTCCGTCACTGAAAGGGTTCTAAGAAAATATTTATTCACAACACGGTAAGAGAGGAATTTACAAAACAAATATGCACATTAAGACATTTAGTTGAAACAGCGACATACCAAACATTGTCTCTGAAGTGCATATAAAATGGTGTCGAAAGCAGTCAGTCGATGTCATAATTCGACATCCAAACAAATAAAACAGAAGTGCCTACTACGAGCTGTAATAGTCTAGGAGGCTTACTAAAGACGCTATGAATATTTCATACAATTCATAAACAACCGTTTATGTGAAAATCTTACTAATATGGAAACTGACATCACAACAGTTCATTGACAGATATATACATTGCTTATCCAACCAAATAGGAGTGTTTATCTGTTGTATACATTGTTATTCATAACTAAGGCGGCTTTTGATTCGGCGTCGCCCAGTTAATGTTGGTGACCATTTTATAAATCCAAATGGAACTGGTTCCAAAAATAGCCCGTTCCTCGGACCCACTGTCATCCAGTGTAGTTAGTCACCGGGACAAAGTAACTGAGGCAGGCAATGACGTCATATATAATATATAGCCGCTTGATACAACTATGTATTACCGTCAATATTTACATATCCGGAGAGATATTACATATTCAAAAATTCGTAGCACTTATACCTTGGGGGGACGTCCCCATCCGATCTGCTGATGGAAGCGGCGACATCTTGTCACGAATTCGAAACCGAATTACAACGGTAGCTTTGTTAGAAATTCCACGTACACAGATATTATTTGTGGCGCGGCGCGTATGGCGTGGAGTCGGACATGCACTCGAAGCCGGGTTCTGAAATTCAACCACGCAGACGCAAGCCTATTAAAACTAATCTATTACTCTTCGAATTTCGGAAATTTTTCAAGATATTTTCAATGTTCTATACAGGGTATTAAGGAACATACAAACCATACTTGACATACAAACCAGTGATTCCTAACATTATTTGGAGTAAAAAATGTAAATGAAATTTTGGTCTCCGATAACATTTTTGACAAAACAAAAATAGTAGGTGTTGGACAGTTTGGGGCGGGGTAAGAGGTTTGGTGGTTACTCGGCCGAGTGAACAGTGACGACATGGGAAAGAAAAAATATTGATTTTGGAGGAAAAAAAAATTGAAAAAAACGTCATCGAAAAAGTCACAGATAATCAAATTGTACAGCGCCCTTTAGATGATTTTTTCACAAAAACGATGCACCACAAAATGTCTGATTTTTATAATTTTCTTCTTCAATGATTAAATATTACAATGAGGTTTGTAAACTAATCCTAATAAAGTACACATCATTACAAAATAGTCCATTTTTCCCTTAAATGCTCTCAATTTTATCTCGTGCTATTTCGCGGAATAAGACCTGTGCCACACACAGCTATGTGGCTTTGCCTATTTCGGCATATCGCTCGCCGTACATTCCCAATTGGAAAATATGGCGAGCGATATGCTGAAATGCGCCAATCCACATCTTTTATAGCTCTGTGGAGCACCCTTTAAGCCGCCGCTATCCGAATTCGACCGATTTCTTACATATCTCCCTTAAACATTTGAAGTTTTTAAGCTCTTAAAAAAATATGTTATTTTTTAAGATAATATCTCGATACGTTCCACGCCTAAACGCAAATTATATGAAATTCCCTCGATAGAAAAAAATCGCAAAAACAAGTCTATTTCTATTATTTTACAAGTTATATTTGTGAAAAAAATCACAATGTTTCTTTAAATGATACTTAAGATATGTTCCACGAGATTTTTGCTCTATTTTAAACGAGTCATGTTTTATTGAGCTTTTTCGCAATTTTCGCCGCTGCGATTTTATCACTTAAAATATTAGCGCGCTCTGTCCAACATTCGTAATAACATATCCCTCCATCTTCTTCTTTTTCAGCCGAGAAGCGCCGCCTTAAGCATAAAACCCATTTTTTAAATCACATAATAAAATACTTCGATAGATATA
Organism: Glyphotaelius pellucidus; assembly: GCA_936435175.1. Classification (NCBI taxonomy): domain Eukaryota; kingdom Metazoa; phylum Arthropoda; class Insecta; order Trichoptera; family Limnephilidae; genus Glyphotaelius; species Glyphotaelius pellucidus. The sequence goes on from OW386560.1 coordinate 13,744,803, forward strand.
ACCCCGCTCATTCATTCGTATGCAAGATTGGAACCATTTATAATATTTTATATTTTATTAATTCAATAGCAATTTGCTTCGTTGCAGGTGGATAACACCTCTCTAGACTATTTAATACCTGTGATATCTTCATAACAGGTAATGGTCCATTACTTGCTGCAAAGTTATAGCACACTATCTCCTCTGGGTCTTGATCTGACAAATAATATTAATAATTATTATAATGCTTTAAATATTCTAGGCGCGTATTCCTGGGAACTGTGAACATCGATTTAGTGGACATTTAATAGTCGTAAATATCTAAATTGTATGCGGTTTCTCGCATACAATGTATGTATTTTGTCGTATTCATGTAAAAGTATTAAATTTAAATTCAATTTCGAAGGCAGGTATGGGTACCGCCGCTCTGGGAACCAACACCCCTGCCGTAGGTCACTCCAAGTGGTTCGCTAAGTTTGCTAGGGGTACCCGGGTTCATGGGTGAGGTTTGTCTAAGTTGGTTTGTTTGCCCACTACTTCATGGCGGGCCAGATCGGGTGAAACTGGTTGAGGGAGACATTTTGATTTATCCAGCCGGACTCTTCCGACCCATCGCCTACGGGACTATCGGATTCGTCCGTCACACTGATCCCTAGATTTCTACCCACCCCTGTTACTTTTTTTTTCCCAGAACCTCTCCTTCCTTTCCCTAAAAGGCCTTCCACACAGCAACCCCAAAGATGACATGGGTCCCGAGAGATTTTTTTTTCCTTAAGGCCTGCTGTGTGATGCTACTGTAAAGAAAATAGAAAATTTTTGTTTTAAATCACGTGAAATCAAAAATTAATCTTGGCTAAACCCCAAAATAATTTTTTTTTCTGACGTACTACGTATTATTAATTCACCAAATTTCGAAGCTAATTTTCTAGTTCTGTGAAATTTTTATTTCAATTCTTTTGTTTTATCAGTTACGTGAACAACAACTGGCCAATAATGATACAATAACAGAACTTGAACAGATCCTTTACACAGCTTTGTTTTTGATTTTTTTTTTAATTTGAACAGTTATTTGAAATTTGATGAAATGTTTGATAATTCCGTGAAATAACTGGCTCTAATACATTTTAGCTGAATACCTTAAATTAATATCATGAATATGATACAAAAGCAACTTTTTTTTCATTCAATTGTTGTTTCAAAGCCCCATAGCTCATTATTAATATGGAAATAAAACTAAGTTACATTGAGCTGGAAGTTCCGAACCGAAAAATCTGTGCAAATTTTGTTACACTCTCATGAAACTTCCTGGTTAACTTAGTTTTTTTCCACATTGAGCAATGGAAATTTGAAATATCAATTACACCGAAAATAACCAATCAAAAGTTGACTGAATATTTTTGTTCCAAATTCTTCAAAAATTTCACAACCAGATAAAAAAAAAGATTACCGCTCGGACTAAGCCGGGTAGCAATTAAGTGTTATTGTGTACATTACGAACCCAGGCTCAACGTTTGAAAGTTTTTTAATGCATGGATATTTCGAAGCTCCATGGTTAATTTTGAAAAAAAAAACGTTTTGCGTTTTCCAGATAAATTTAATCCTAAAAAACTATTTTTAAATTCTTAATTTCATGACGCCAGAGCTCAATGAAGCATTAAAACTATAATTAAGGGAATAGAACCCGCAACATTCGGACATAAATCATACTTATTAACCGTCACACCACTAAGGTCGTCTATCAGTGATATAAATTTGTAATAAATATGTTATTAGTTCCAGTAATAATTCTAATCCATAATTATTTGCAGAGTGAAATTGTCGTGGAAATGTTAACTCGTGTTTAACAGTCCACTAAATAAGGAAATAATCGATATTTTAACAGCTATACTGTCACAAATACGCCCTTACGCTAGCGCTTAAAGCTAGAATTTATATTTTACCTAACTTTATTAAACTGCATTCGGTGTTAATGTAATTTGGTTCGATCAAGTCGATAAATTGACTGCTAATAAATGACTGCTTTATGAGTACTACATGGAGAGAAACATTTAAGCCATTCGTACACGGAGATGCTTACATGCGACTGGAGTTTCATGCGTATAGCGTACGCTCGTGAGTACCCGCCATACTACTTTGCTAGTGTTCGTACAGGATGCTACGCGCTGATTATGGGTTTGACGTCAGTTGCACGCTACCGATGCGACGGTGGTGGTAGGCGCCACATGAGTTGCATTCGTATATTGTTGTACTCGTTTGAAGTTTGACAGAAATGGCGACCGAACTTAAATGGAATGTTATTGTGTTTTGGGAGCGGAAAAAATGCGTGTTTAAATAAATGTACCAGAAAACGTAAGAAAGGTTTAGTGGAGAAGACATGGATTGATTTTAGAAAAAGTGTATTTTTCTTATGAATACTAGCAGTTAACTGCACTAAATTTACATAAATAAGAATCCGTTGACATTTTGTAGAAATAATGAAATTCGTAACCATCATTCTAACGCAGTTTCCTGGCGGTAACGAACGCCCTATATTTAAAATTTCTTTTTTATATGAGTGAACCCAAAATCTTTTTTTAGATCTTTTATATTCTTATAATAAAGAAAAACGAGAACATTGTATTCATCGCCGGTCAATTGACTAAAATGATAAGTTCAGTATATTTGGTGGTATATTAACGGGAGTAGTATAACCATTTTAATATTATTCCAACTCTAATGTATAATACCGTCTGTATTATGTCCCTTTAAAATTTAACAGCCATCAAAAATTCAATATTTTCATAAATACAATAACGATATTAATAGACACCTACCTACTTTACAAAAATAATTTATTTTTAGGTATTCCCCAAACAATTATTAAAGTAATCTGTAAATTCGATGTCATTATGCCTAGTAATAACAAAATAACCAGAAATTCAACCGTCAAAGACGAAAGCAACAAATATGGGAAAAACCATATTAATTTGAATAAAATCATTATATACCACTCCTGTTAACTCTCCTCCCCCAAATCTATATAAACCGTAATTTAAGAAAATATGTACTCTAATTTAAGAAACAATTTTACCAGTTTAAAATTGGCCTAAACAGGCTGAGACCGGTTACGGTCACAAATAAATTAAATGGGAAAACTTTAAAATTGTAAAAAATTGGGAAAAAACCTCGTTAACTCCCTCACTCTCTCCCCCATACGCTATGCAAATATAAACCGCAGTTTAAGACATAATTTTACCAATTGAAGATGGCTCTAAAAGGCTGAAACCTTTTACAGTCACAAATAAATTAGGTGGAAAAAAGTTTAAAATTGTTTTAATATATTATTATAATGGAATTCCACCACGAATTATTGTCAGTATCAAAAATAGAAATACCTTGTTTTGTTGAGTTCTGACCTCTGCTATTCTACTATCTATAATGAATTTATTTATTCTTTTTTTCTTTTCCGACACGTCTTATCACCTACAAGAAATACACGCTACAAGAATTTACAAGTGTTACACTTCGCTGCCCACACTGGGCCGAAAAAATCCAACACACTGAATATGAAAAATAACAAGTTGATAAGAATAACGAGTATGGTCTTTTTGCCGTATTATATTCAGTCTTTTCGACAAGTGTTTCAGCGCAGACGAAGGTGGCGTCTCGGCTTCGCCCACGCGAGGAGCACGGACTATAAGATAGTATGGAGAACGGCCCAAATGACGGATTGTTGAGGCTAGAGTTGTATGTATGTGGTGCGTCCATTGCAAAAGTGCGAAATGGGATAAAAATTATAAATTGTAAAGAAAATAAATATGTTTGCATTTATGTTTATTTATTTATTTCTATTCTTGTACATACACTCTACAAATAATTACATAGTTTACATAGATAACAGGTTAGTAATAAGAAAAAAACATGTTAAAGATCCGTAACTGTATGTAAATAGGTTAGTCGTAGTGTTTTGTGAAAACCTCACTAGGCGAACCTGTGCTGAGGTGTTCCCATGTTTGGGATTAAGTGCTATTCTGTCGACTTAAGTAGAAACACTGTATCCTCCTTGATATTGTCAAGAAGGGCACTGTGGGTCGACCCATGGCGGCAGTATCCTACACATAAACTAAAAGATTAGTTTCGGTGGGGGATCTATATATACAGTTGTTCTTAGAATCTAGATTATGAGTAAGATAAATAATTGTCTTGATAAACGGTAGATATATTTTTCTATGGACCACGCGCCAATGGTATAATCACGGATATTGTGGTAATATTTTCTGTCTCGAAACAAAGTTTATTTAATTATATTTTTTATATTTGGGATGGGTTATGTTTGGTTAGGTGTTATAATTTTTTTAGTTTAAATTATTTCCTTTATACAGTTTAATACCATAAAATACAAAGTTTTTGCGAAAAGATACAGCGGTAATTGGTAGCGTAGAAACTTTAAAAATATTTTCTTTTTTATTTTGTGCAGCGTGGGGTAGAAACATAGATAAATAAGAACACTAGAAATGTCTTCCGTACACAATTGATATCTCTACTAGGTTACTTAAAGACAAAAATAAAATTGTTACTTTACTGTACAAGTATTGTATTGTCTGTGTGTTGTTTTTGTCTTCCCCTCAGGCATCGTGCATATTCTGTCCGCTTTGTAACAAAATCCAAATAAATGCAATGCTTACAAATTTATCAGAAAACTAAAAACTGTTTTTGAAAAGTGTTGAAATAAGCTTTCCAATGTTTTTGTTGGAAATAAACACATAACTTTTTAAATAAAATGTTTTTAACGCTAACATAAAAAAACTACTAAAAATGGCTCACCTTACGTTTTTTTTAACTAAAATTACTAATATTGGTAAAAAACACAGAGATATTTTATTAGACAAATTACAGCCTTAACGCAATTAAAGCCTTACTTCTTGTTGTTTCATGAAAAAATAATTAATAAAAATTAACGCATTTCCATATTTTTTATTATTTTTTAAATTGTGATCGGAAATTTTGGTTTCGTAGAGGTGTACATTTTAATTATTTCGTGGTTAACTTTTAGATTTGAATGTAAAGCGTTGTGTTTTCTCTTTATAGCAGTATGAGAGTAACAATGAGATCCCTGAGGCGGATGTGTGGTAAAACCATCGTGTGAGAAATGTGGATATCCGCAAAGAATGTAAGGCTGATGTAAGCATAATGAGTAAGATTAAGAAAGAGACCCTCAGATGGTTTGGGCATGAAGCGATCTACATGAAAGAAGAAAATAGTGTGAGAAGAAATATCTATCACTCAAATGTGAATGGAAGAAGAAGTCGAGGACGCCCGATTAAGACATGGCACGATCAAGTGAATCAGATAATTGAGTCGGGCCATGTCAGAAGTCTGAATAAAGAAGAGTATGTATGAGACAATGTATAATTTGAGTGAGGCAAAGGTGTGGGCCAAGACCGAGTTGTTTGGCGGTCCGTCCTCTCTAATAGTTAATTAGTTAGTTATTATATTTCACCCAATGACAATAAAGGAGATACAACAATTTCTATGAACCTATATGAACTGTTCCCAAAAGCGAACAAATAAGTTTCTTCAAAATTATAAAGACAACGCCCTAAGTCATTTTCATGACAATTTTAAAAAATGTTGCTAAAATTAATACACTCGCCTGAACCGTTGTAGATCTTTGTCCTATAAACACAGTTTTGCATTGAAAATTTAGGCTTGGACTAAGCAAGTATTTGAACCATGAAACACGCCATGAAAGCATTTCTTGTGTTCTTCTACATATATTCAATGGGTAGAGAGCTGAGAGTAGCATTTTGTGAACTTATGTATGTGAAAAGTTTGTCTAGAGTCTAGAGTATTTCGAGTCCAGAATCTAAGTGTTGTTTTAAGTTTAGTGTAAGTTTGCAATACAGTTCCACCATATCGTCCTGCAATGCTCACCCTTGTAGTTGCCATGAAGGAAGAGAATCGCGTGCTTATAATGCTGATTATGGATCTAATAAAACGTACGTGGGTGATTTGTACAGAGAAGGATAGCGAAGGCGCCATCGCTTATATTATTAATTCAATTGCTAATACAAACGTTATGCACATCATCATTATTTTAAGAATTCATTAACTAGATTAATTTCCTTATAATTTGTGACATCATTAATTTAGGATTTTCTCCTTTGCATTTTTTTTCCTGTTTTGTCTTTACTGCCTTCTCAGAGGATATTTTCAATTGTATTTTTCTTTTATTTATTATCTTTCAGAGGTTTCGAACCTTCAAAAGCTTTTGATTCTTGTTAATTTATTGTTATATCTGGCCACACAAGATTTACGATATCTATTAAGATAGATATCTTCTTCTTCGTGTGCCCTATCAGATCCCCCCGACGTTGGCGATCACTCTGGAAAATGTCTCTCTCTCTCTTGTGCTGCCCGGAATAGCTACTCCACACTTCTAATGCCGATCCACTCTCGTATATTTCGTAGCCAAGACATTTTTCTCCTACCAGGCCCTCGGCGACCTTCTATTTTTCCTTTCAATATTAATTGGAGGAAGTGATACTTTTCCCCTCGAAGTATGTGACCCAGATATGAAATTTTCCTGACTTTTATTAATGTGAGCAGTTCTATCTATGCTATCTGCTCTAGCCCGCCTGAGAATTTCTATGTTGGTGGTGATCATGTCGGTCCATGGAACCTTGAGCATTCTCCGGTGAAGCCACATTTCAAAAGCCTCTAAGATAGATACCCCTCAGGTTAAATTGTTCGCTTTTGGGAACAACCCATAAAGTTCTCGTAGAAATCGCTGTGTCTCCCTTACTAGCATGGCGAGAAATATTATCTAAACGGTGTTAGAAAGAGAAATGACCACGCTTTGTATTCAAATCTAAAAGTTAACCACAATTTAATTAAAATATACGCCTTTATGAAACCAAAGTTACCGACTGCAATTAGACAAAAAAATGAAACTTTGGGAATTTTATATTAATTATTTTCACATGAAACTAAAAAAGAAGTCAACTGGCGATAACACTTATAAAACGTTCTAATAAAATATGTGTTTTTATTTTTTTTTGTTATCAGCTATTTTTAAAACATTTTATTTTTGCATTAAAAAAATATGTGTTTCGTTCGAATTATAAATTTGAAAGCGTATTTTGTCACCTTTCAAAAACAGTTTCAATTTCTCAGATACGTTCAAAAATATTCCATTTATTTGAATTTTATTGCAAAGCGGAAATATTTTGACTTTCTCTCAAAATAAGCCCGAGGCTTGAAGGGTTAACGCTTTACTATTATAACATGTTGAAAGGTTTATTTGTTAATATTAATTTTAATAACGCAGCTAAAGCTGTGGGAGTAATCTTAATTATGGTGATGAGTTGCCCTAAATACTATCAAAGAGTAATATTTATAGGTAGGTTATTAAATTAAAGTGCGCTTTAAGGTTATAACGCTAAATTGCGCTATATTCATTGTATTGTTATCGTCATTATACAACGTCGTACTTCGAATACAGTTTGAATTATTTCAAGGAAGGTTCTCTGTAACATGTTTTCAGGTTATTATGAAGCAATAACTTCTTCATAGCTGCGTTGTAACTTCTCCCTCTTTCTCGTAAATCGCTTATGTATCTGAAAGAGATGTTACAACGGAGCTGTTTGAATCAGGACTATAACTCTATACAAGATGACTCAGTCGTATGGCACCCAGCCTACAAATTAAAATAATCACACCAGCACCAAGTCATCACATAATATACGTATTATTAATTCGCTGTATCGGGGTTTCACTGCTGGTGTGTGTGCTGTTGGAGATAATATTGAACAAACAGGTTGCGCTAACCGCTGGGTTATAGGGCTATAATTAACACGTTACCCTCCCACGATGCTAAGACAGGTATGGAGCATTGCAGTTCGAGGAATGATATTAGTAAACAGAGTTTACAGTGGAGTTCGGTTAGTACGAATTTGCTTATGACAAGTATTCGTATACAACGATTATTTTGTTTTGTCGGAGTGGGCGCATTCACACTTACGCTCGTTTGTATGCTTTAAGATTCTTACAGCAATTAGTATTTTGTTGTTTGACTTTTGGGTACTGATCCGTGTTGTTCAGCCTTCTCCTTCTTATTTCAACGTATGGTGTCAAGGTTCTCAATATTGGTTAACGTTTGGGAACATATAAATGTGATTGTTAACAAATCTCTCAAACTACTTGGTTTCATCACTAGAATCACTTCTGACTTCAAAAACATAAAAACCCTAAGAACTCTTTACTGCTCCTTGGTTCGCCCCCATCTTGAATATGCTTGTGTTATATGGTCTCCTTTTTATGCTATCCATATTCGTCATATTGAGTCCGTTCAACATTGGTTCCTAAAAGGAATTGCTAGGAGGCTAGGATTAGAACGAGGCAATTACTCAATACAATGAAATTGAACAACTCTAACAGCTCCTTCAGAAGACCGTCGGGAAAAATCTGATCTCATTTGTTTCTTCAAAATCATCAACTATATTATTGACTCACCTACATTATTACAACTCATCTTATTCAATATACCTTCTCGTAGACTCAGAAATAAAGAACTGCTCTTCCTCAATCAACACTCGACTAATTACGGTTATAATTCACCACTATCCAGAATGTGTAGAATGGTCAACTCACGTCAAGACCTTGATTTTTTGGCATAAGCCTAAATGATTTTTGTCGCTCACTAAACAATTGAAGATATTTTATATTACTCTATTTTTAGCAAAGTCTTGACTTGACTTGACACTTCTATTTCACTTCTATTTTTTTATGTTTTATCTGTTTATCTTTGCTTTCATATACCATCCTTTATTCTTGTAGTGTACATTTCCAAAATTTCGTGTTGCTTGGTTGTAAATTGGACGTTAGTCCGTTAATAAATAAATAAATAAACGTTTTTGTGAGGACTTTATTTTTCTACACATTTATGTCTATATTTGAACATTCTTTTGTTGGGATAAAATATTTCACTTCTACAGCAATTGATCCTCCTACCTGCAGACCCTCAGTCAAGTAAATTAACCATTTTACCCCGGAGGCTGCTGCATAATTTCATTGAATGTGACTGTAAATGACGCATGTGCGATCAATGAATGGAAAGTATTTTATACCCCTTCTTCTAGGTTTAATTTTGATTAGGTTTAATTACGATAGGTTACGTTTTAGTTAATTTGTGATTAATGTCGTAAAAAGTATCACAAAGAAAATATACATTTACAGAAAACTTGTTTTTATCAAATCCTGGAAGTATTTTTTTTACATTAACTCCGTACAGCCCTGAGAAAAAAAAATCCTTAATTTTCTTTTTTAATAATTAAAAAAAATTTAATTTAAAAAGAAAGACAAACATTCCCGGGTTACGAATAACCCAACAATGTTTGAAAATCTTCTACTACCACCAAAGTAAGCTGAAAATGTTGCTTGAGTCGTGATGGGGGACTTAGGCAGCCGAGGAATCAAACACAGGACCCGAATGCGATGGTCACTCAACCACCAATGGCATTTAAAGATGTTTTCTCCAAGTTTACAAAAATTTTGTTTTTATCAAGTCTTGAAAGTATTTTTTTTACATTAACTCCCTACAAGAGGCCCCGAAGAAAAAATCTCTCAGGACCTGTATCATCTTTGAAGATGCTGCGTGGAGGGTCTTTTTGAGGAATGAAAGGAGTGAACCTGGGTCTTGAGTAGACCCAGTTGTCGGAGGCTGGCAAATCGTTCCACAGCCAGACTGTTGGACTCGAGAACGAGTGTTGAAACGACTCGTTCTCATGTGATAAATGTCGATTGTAATAAACGTTCGGCACGCGTTTGGCGTGTTTTCCAATTCTGCACCGATGCCGAAAGAATCAATGACGCAGGTAGTAGATGAGAGAGTAGAGAATAAAGTGGCACTCCATACCTGAGCATCTTCTATTGATATTCCTGTAGAACAAGGATGGCATTACCATCCGGCGCCTGTAAGACTAAGATTACAATCCGTTTGTTTGGAGTAAAGTTCCGTTGTAATCTTTCATTCTTATATAAATATGCTTCATTTGTGAGAAAGAATGAGAGCTTGGCTTGTCACAGACTTTCTAGTTGCAATAATGACAAATTTTGTATCGTATATATACTTATCATCATAATTTATTCTATCGGTGATTTGTATAATAATAGTCGAGCTCTTGTCAACTTGTCACCGCGATAATGTCGTGAAAGCTTGCCCCGGCCGACGCGAGATGTCATTTGATAGGTGGCGCCAGGCAAACTCGTAATTATATATTATTTAGACTTGGACCGTTACATATTGAGATCAAGATTAAAGCTTAGAATTGAGATCAAATTCGTATAACAGCACAATCTTGCAAAATACTTATTACAAATATGACTGATTGGTGTAGCAAGTAAATTGTGTAGGCATTGACTTATCTGCCAACCGTTGCGGATATAAAGTACATTTTTTACCTACCATAGGGTCCCAGCAACTATCCTGGGGTCCGTAGGTTGATGGTTTGATTCTCTCTGCAGTGCTAAATAATTGTAATATCTGCTTTGTTTTCTCCAGAGACATTCGTTATTTGTTAGTACTGGGACTCCTCCAGTACTATTGAATGCTTATTGAAAGACTAGGGTTCTTTAAATTACAATGACTGTTTATTGACATATCGTACGTAATTTATTGATTATGCTAAATCGACCAACGTCCTTCCTGGCTGAAAGCTAGGTTTTGTCTGCCGAACTCCTGAATGACAATGACTCCGCACATCTACCTTCGGTCATCTCCGGCACAATTTGGCAACGAGATCATTGACCCGTAGAGCCCATAGACACCTAAACATAGACTAATACGATACATTACAGTAATGGACACACCCATGGTTGTTTCACCCAGTTCCATGTAGATGCATAATATTACGTATGTGTGTACATTCGGTATTGACCGGATAAAATACCACCATTCAGAATCGAATTGTTGTTTTTTATAATGTACTGTAGGTAGGTACTTACTAAACTTCATCATCCCCTTCTCTGTCCTCCTTTCACCACCCTCTTTCTTTCCCTCGGATTATTTCCTTTTATGAGTTTGTCGTAAATCCACTGGCTCCGGGTAGTAGAGAATCTTTTGCAACTTACAAAAGCTTAAAATTGAATTGTAAGCTGTTATAGCAGTAACGCAGATTATATCACTGAATTCCAACTGCTGAAATATTTGGGTTATGTTGTGAGGCTAAAGAGTGGGAGACAGGAATGATACTTCAAAAAGAAAGTTGGGAAAAACTTCTCTCTTCAGATGTTTTCACTAAACACGGCTGAAGCCATTTCAAGCAACGTTTCAATTCTGAATGTTATTTTTTCAGAGTGATACTTAAAGTAGGTAAGTATCTACTACTCGGGAACTTTTTTTACATTAGCTACGCACAGGGAAACAAGCTCCTGAGGAAAATAATTTCCCTCGGGGTTTATGTCATTTTTGGGGATGCTGTGTGGAGGGTCTTTTTAGGGAAGAAAGGAGAGAGATATGAGGGGGGTAGGCATTTGAGGGTCAGTGTTTAGGAGTAACGAACGTATGAATCCATTCCTCCCACTGGGGAGGTCACGGATCGAGAGAGTCCGGCGAGAGAGGTCAAAAGGTTTCCCTCAATCAGTCTCTCCAGATCCGGCCCGCCGTGCAAAGGTAAGCAAATGCATCCGCCGCCAAGACCTAGATAGACCTAAACAAACCTCACTTACTAGGGCAAATTCGACCATAGGTCCGTCCAGTACGCCGGGCCGCGCGCCGAATATTTTTATAAACGCCTTGTTTCATTAATTATTTACACTTTATTTTAGGGTTTTTGCTAGGGCAAATTCGACCGTAGGTCTGTTTGTCCAATTCACCGTAACCGCGGGTGGCATATTTTCGTTCACGCCTTCGTTAAGATTCCGACTTTATTTTAGGGTTTTGTGACGTTAAACAATAAAAAAGTGCGTCTTCAATATTCGCAAATACACTTAGTGACTTCATTTTAAATAAAAAAAAACAGATAACTTTGTATACTCTACCAATTTAATCAAATATATCAACATGTTTCGAAACCACTGGCTCGTTCGTCAGGATAGATTCAAAACAAATGTTTTCACTTTGTTTAAATAAAAAAATGGTTTAAATTAAGTTTTGGTTATTTTTTAAGTAAATTTCTTCTTTTGAAAGCAATCATCCTGAGGCAAATATTTTGTTTTATAAATACTCTCCAATAATTATAATATCGCGTGATTTTTCATGAGTCTTCGCTAGTTAAATAATAAAATCATCGCTGACTTATATTGATCGTGTACATGTTCACCTCAGGACCAGTTTTAGTGTATTCAACATGTAGTTTGTTAGTACCCTGAATATTAGCAGCAAACTCTCCGGTTTGTATAATATCGCGTTTATAATTTACTGTCACGCGTTCTAAAAATAGTTTATCTGAATCTATTCGAATAACCTGTACACCAACGCATCTGCATAGTTGATTTACAAATAGATGTTTCGCATTTGTCCGGTGCCCATTGTCTACATAATTCAGACCACTGTGCGGTTTTACAGAACCAGATATTCAGAATTAAAATTAACGACTGTACAAATCTGATAGAGCCCACAGTGGTTTGGTATGCCAATTCAATGGACGTAATCAATTGACTGAACGCGTTGAAATTTAATTTAGTGTCGGGATTTACGGATAGTGATCCGCAAGGGACTAGTATGGACTCTGCTTGTGTGGTTAATTGTGGACATAAACAGATAAAGAAATACCTTATTGCTGTCGTTCAATCATTGCCTAGCCAATATAACAATTTACAAGCACATATTTCAAATAAATATCTAAGTGTAAATTTACCTTGTATTTATTTTAAGATCGATGAAGCTTTATGAATAAGTTTAAGAAGTGGACGTTTAGATGCAACGACCATTACGATGCCTTAGTTCTGTAGGAAAATAACTCAAATTTCTGAGTTTTGAGTTATTGATGCAAAGTTGTAAAAGAATGCGAAATGGTCCCTCTGAATATTTCATTAAAAAATAACTCAAATTTGTTTTAATTGTGTAGTAAAACAAAAGAGAAACATGTCAGATATTTCCCTTTTAAACTATACTCTACACGTGACAACTGAGGTCTTTTAGCCATAGAGAAACATCTGACTTGTTTCTCTACTGAAAAATTTAATATCTTACTCCTAAAGTTTGATTTGTTACCAAAGAATTCCTTAAAGTGTTAGTGTACTAACACTTTAAGGAATTCTTTGGTAACAAATCAAACTTTAGGAATGATTGTATTAGTAGTTCATTGTATTTAACATCGACATATGAACTAAGTTAGATAATATATCACTGTTTAGATGTTTTGGACATGTAGAGCAGATGAACGGAGACAAAATAAAAAAAAATCTAAAAGGGATTCGGGGATGCTCTAGAAAGACACGGCAATAAAAAAACAAGGAAATCACTTAGTTATATGATGTCAGGAGACGGTAAACCTACAAAAGAGTATAATATTATTAAAATATGATTTATGAATATGAATCAAGTAAGCAATAGCTTTATCGTGATATTTTTTGGGGTGTTATACCATTTTATGCCACCTCCTTTTTTAGTCAACGTTTTGGACGGTGTTACAGTGTTCATCATCAGGGCAGATTTGTAATATAAGCAATGTATTGCCTATTTTATCCCATTCCTTATTAAACTGCAAGATCTCATCGACTGACACCTTGAACACTTATCCAATGACGAATGTTCGTCTGCCATTAATTCGTCCCACACCCTTTCGGTCATCCACTTTTCCTTTCGTTACCATTTTTCCTTTCGTTACCATTTTTGGTATGCAGTACTTGCTCGTCGGTCGGTGTTTATTTTCCATACACATACTGAGACGTTTAGGAGTGTAACTGGGTTTTCTATTCTAAGCCTGAAGGGCGATGGCCTATTAGGAGGTCTAATCAATCTAAACATAGGCAGCAGGGCGATGTGAAAGTGTCAAAGCAAGCATCCCATCTTCAGGTATAAGGAAATGGAGGGAGACTGAATACAATAGAATTCAAAAGTTTCCAGGATGCTACTCTCCTTGAGAAGTAGCGCCAACGATGATAATGATGATGATAATACAGGAACTCCTTGTAAGTCTTCTAAATGTCTGCTCATGTAAAATTCATTATTGAACAAAATGTTTGAACGCTAATAACTTCGATGTTTTCATGTCGCTAAACAAATTGCGATCAAAATCTTGATTTATAGCTTTTAATATGTTCAGTCCTCGGTGTCCCCGCAATGGCTATGTTATAAGTGCCTGTGCTTCTCTTGGTACAGCAAAGTTCGACAAACTCTCATGAAAATCAGTCCAATTAATGTCGGACAAGAACTTGTATGTTAATGTTATGACATATAAACTGTTCGATCGCCGCTTTGAGGGCCTTTACACCGCTGAAGACATCTTAATAAAACTATTTGTTTAGGAATTACGTCTAAATATGCACATAATGCATAATCTTCTGCATAATTTTCTAATTATCTGTCTGCCATCTGTGATGAATGCACATAAAGTGCGGTAGCAAAGCAAATTCAGTGGTTAATATAATAATATATGCAGACCCATGGCGCGACCCTGAGGTACCCCAGAGTTTAGCATAGCAGTCAAATTGATCAATGAATAGCTTTTAATAGCGCTTAATTAAGTTAAAGGCTTGGGACTTCCTTATTTGTAGGTTATCATCGATGACTTTAGACTCTTAGACCTTTGTGAGTTCGATTTCAAATTAAATTTATTGTGTTATTTACAGAGGATGGAACGCCACGCTATAGATTCGTATATTATCGCATACGTACTATTACCATTACCCTGTCTTCAAAGGATATCCTCGAACTATTTTTCCAAACACCTCTTTCTCCGCCCATCCGCTCTACGTTTACAAACGTGTCCAAATCAACCAAGCATCATTTTCTTAATCTTGTGCACCAATTTTAAACTTTTTACACCGGCCGTACATCTTTTTCCAATTTCTTCAATTATAATTCGGTCGTCCGTGGCTTTAGAAACAAAACTCAAGAATCTCACTTCTACTCCATTCAATCATATTTTTATAATAATTGAGTTTCGCTTTGCTGTTTATTTTTATGTACTTGATAACCTTTCCATCCTCTGATGACCTTATCAAAGTGTTTTAACGGTTTGGTACTGACGATAAAAATTCATTCATCCTCCTTCTGCCAGGCCTGTCTCTCCATAACATACATCAGGATTAGTATTGGAACTCTATTATGAACTGTTCTGCTAGACTCACTTCCTTAAGGGTGACTCATGTCAAAGAGTGGAAAACTATAGAACAATATACATTCTTTCGGCTATCCTTAAACTCATGGAAAGTCCATGACAATATATATCTCCAGCTTGCCGCCAAAATTACAGAACAACAACACAGGTTTGTAAAAGGCAAATCTACCATGAGTTATTTACTTATTATCTTTATCGTTTAATATTTAAAGGCCAAGTTTGTTTTTGAGTCCGGACAATCGACGTATGAGTAATTATTGTCCATTGTTGAGCTGATAGACAATACCGAGACGTCTGGTCAACTGTGGTCAACGATGGTACATTTTTATGTGGTTATTTTAATCTACCACGGCCAGACTGTTCGTAAGTTTGTTGTCCGTCGCTTCCGGCCTTCGACGTTTCGGCCGGCATGCAACTCACGTGTTCGGAGCGACGCTATCGGCGGATATCGCGTGTAGTCTAGTACGGGGATATGGAAATGAGGAATAATACCTGTGATTTATGGCCGAGGCGTCTGCGACTTGAGATCTCACGTAGATTGCTCCATCAATGAGACGGACAGTCACCTGACAAAATTAGTAGAATAAATATGTTTTTTTTTCTGTTGTAAAAGAGGACGAGATTAGGCAAAAATAAATGAGATCTGGTCCTACACCTTAATATCTACTGTAAAATATACTAGCGGGTTTCCGGCATGCGTTGCTATGCCACTTAATAAAGAAATTGTTTCTCCCTGCGTGTCCTTTCCCATTCGTCCCGTTCCTCTTCCGCCTTCCCTTCCTCTCTTGCTTCCCCTTCCCCTCTTGCGTTCCCACTCCGCCTTCCCTCTCCCCACTCCCCTTGCCCTCTTCCTCCGTCCCGCGAACTCCCCTCCCGAGTTTCCCTCCCCCCTCTCAAGTTCCCATCCCCCTCCCGGATTTTCCTCCCCCCTCCCGCCTTCCATACATTAATTCCCGGTACATTCAGGTTTTAAACATCGCGTGCCGCCTATTGCAATTTTTTTCAAAGACACCAGTGATATATCAGTAATGCTTCTTCTGCCTGCTACTTCGCCAGTGACTATGTTTCTCAAAGTTGTAATCCTCGGTTAGGCGAGCAAGGTGTCCAAAGTATCGATACGTTGTAGGCAGATAGTTGAAAGCCTATTGTGGATGCCTAGCTCCTCTAGGATAGACACATTTGTAAGTCTAGCTGTCCATAAAATCCTGAGCATTTTGTTCCACCATCACATTTCTAGGGTATATATCCGTTTTCTTTCGCTGGTTCGTCCATCTTTCTACACCGTACGGAAATATGGGGGAAATCAGTTTAATCAGCAGCTAAGGACAAAATGTCTGTATCTTTGTGTACCAATTATACCTACTAACTTGAAAGAGATCTTCATATTTATTGTTATTGTTTTTAATTGTGTGTTTAATTCGTAGACTGCATTTACTTACTTTTATTCATATAAGGTAATTAAATTTCATATTGATATCAAGTTTTGCAATTATTTTAGTTATTATTATTATGACAGTTGCCAGGCCAGGCCATTTTCAAACAGTTGTTAGTACACGTTGGTATGATATATATTAATTTGATTTTATTAATCGCTATACTATCTTTATTTATAATATTTTCCGCAAAAACCGGTTCAATTAGAAAATCAATTATGTGAGGCATTTACTGTGAAAATTTTGGTTTTACCCCATTTTTTATTGATGGCAGGTTTAACTTAATTGTTTTATAATGACGAGATAATAATAATAGACCTTTTTTAATAGAGAGCTTAAGCACAAGATAGATTTAACATTTTGGGAGGCGGGTACGGGCACCGCCGCCCTGGGAACCATTTATTGGATAACCAACACCTATACTGCCATAGGTCACCCCAAGTGGTTCGTTACGTTTGGAGAGTTAGCAGGAGTGTGGGTCTATGGGGTGAGGTTTGTCAAGGTATTGGCGGCCGATGTGGCTCCTCACCTGCTGCGTGGCGGGCCGGATCGAGAGAGACTGGTTGAATTACTCGACTCATGGCCTGCACCGCAGTTGAAGAGATGGATTCATATATCCGTCACTCCAGGCCACACTGACCCCAGATTCCTACCCAGCCCACATACCTAATTCCTTCTCAGAACTTCCTCTTCTTCCTTCCTTTAAAAACTCCTCACACAACATACCCTAAGATGATGTAGGCCCTGAGGAGCTAATGTTAAAAAAAGTTGAGTTATTACGGTCAAATGCCTTTGTGTTTGGGGTATGCTATCGAAGGTACACCTACTTATCACCGATTATGTTGATAAAAATGTTTATCGTGTCAATGTCGACAATTTTTGGACTTTCTAGTCACCCTTTTTTATGTGAACACTGTTAATATAGAGTTCCAACAATCTGAAGCTAGTTGCACCATAAACCACAGCATCTTCAGTTGGGTGTGTTGTTGGTAGCGGAAGAAGATGGGAGGGGTAGGATGTGAAGTACCTAGCTATTCAGATCTGGTAACTAAACTCGACAAAAGCCATTTTAAGCGATGTTTTGATGCTAAATTGTGGTCTTTCATTTTATTTTATTTTATTTAGGGACAAATTGCCCATTAACAATATAACAATAACACTAATAAAAAAAGAGATGACAAAGAACGGAGAGTATATTTAAATGAAGAACATTGACAATATACATATAATATAAAAGTAATATAGATAAATAGCTTGAAGATGGATTTAAAAGGCTTTAAAAATTACACATTGCTTATCGACTGCCGAAAGTCATTTAGGCTTACACCGAAAAATTCAATGCTTTGATTTGCGTTGACAAGTCTCGACATTCTGGATAAAGGAGAATGATATCCATAATTAGTAGAATGTTGATTGAGGAACAGCAATTCATTATTCGGGGTCTACGGGAAGGAATGTTAAACTGGATGAGTTGTAACAAAGCAGGTGTGTCAGTAATACTGTTGATAATTTTGAAAATGCAAATTATGTGCAGAGTCTTTCTACGTTTTTCTAAAGAAGAAATGTTAAAAGTTTGTTCAATTTTATCATACGCCTCTTCGAGTCCTAACCACTAACAGTATCTACCACTCGATGTATACTCGGCATATATAGATCGATTCTTCCAAATCATAACCCCTTGCCTCATCAAACTTTTCCAGGAGTGCGTGTATTGGTCCACTTCAATATTTGGGTCAATGAGAGTACCTACCAACCTTTCTCCTTTCCCGGAATGGCCCAACTCCATGAAACTTCCCATAACTTCGCATTCTTTCCAAATCCACAACCTCATTCCAGGCAGGTGCCTACATTAACACGTCCGATCATAATGAACCCGGCTTAGGCCTGGAGTTATATTCAAATATGCATGCGTGCACAAGAAACGAAATTGCGTGCGACGCTGTCTGAGAAAGCGTGGCGTTTTAATAATTACAAAAAATTATAATGCATAATAATAAGAAACGGTGTCTTCGGGCGCCGGTTTGTGAGACATTTACTCCGGGGGCGCTTCTGTTAATCAGAAATCTGTAAAAATTACACAACTGTTTTTAGGTACATTGAAATAAATTGTTCACCCAGTTTTTTTTTGTTGCTATGACTTTTAATTGAAGTTAAAGGTACTTATCCTGGTAAATTGAGCCTGGTACCACTATAAATAGAAACCATCGCGGGCGTTCGCACAACGACTCACCAAATTTACATCGCAATCGAATGATTTGTTAGGGACCGCATAAGCTACGAACAGCAAACAAACACTCATTTTTATATATTTATATCGACTATATAAATAATTAGAATGCGTGTTGCATCCTATTCATAAAACAGTTTTTAGTTTGCGGATGCGTTCAGAAATTTCCAATTATTTTGATTTTATTACACCTAAACAATGTTGTCACTGTGGAAGGTGCGAAATACATATAACGAGATTTAAAAAAGCATATATGATTTTGTATTTGGCCTTCATAAAGTGTTGAACCTGCGACCTCTGTGCTCAGTCATGGTATTTACCGCTCTTTAAATACGGCCTTCGTTGTAATGTTCCTTTTAATGAATTTTCCACTTCTACCTGTCGGCTGAAAGTCTAGCGCGCTAATTGCTTCAGCTTACGGGTGCTGTATTCACCTCACTTCATAACTAATGGCATGATGAATAACAATCAAAAGGGACCCTTAATTTGCATCCATTTCAGCAAGCGATAAATCGATTCAATTTGCATATTAGTATCGCATTGTTTACGGTTCGGACAATTCTATTATTATGCGTCTGATTGGTACAGGGAATTATTGATGTATCGGCATATCGTCTGCATATCAAATTATACACACGTTCTTGTAATTTATAATCGTCCAATCACACAATTATCATTATAAGTAGGTACTATTGCTATTAAAAGTCTTCCAGGCTCTACGCCAGCGATGCGCGTGTCTGGAGTGTATGAATTTCATATTTTATTTTTCAGGAATCAGGAAACAAAGAGCACCTGTTTCCTGCCAGACGTTAACACTTTACTACACTTTTATACGTGGGTATACAGGATGTTAAGGGACTTACTTTAACCAGGGATTCCTGACATTATTTGGATTAAAAAATGTCAATGAAATTTTTGTCTTCAAAACCTAAACTTATTTAGCCCCGTTAGTGATTTGAAATTCGGATGAAACGGAAGTGCGTCACTAAAATTTATAATTTGGTTCTTCGATTCTAATGTAATGAGATAAATTCATTTGGGTAAGGCGCCTAAAAAATCTCAGCGGCCAGAGAGACAGACATCAGACGTTCGAATCCTACGAAATCCAAAAAAATAAACGTTTTTTTTTGTGAAATGAATATCCAATATTCAAACCACTTTAAAATAAACAGGCAAAAGAGAAGAAAGCAACACCTAGCGACTTTCTAGTTTCACTTCTACCGCGTGTGAATTGCACAGTCTGATTTTTTTAAATCTGTAGGTTTTTGACAGGTTGGGGTGGGGTGAGGGGTTGGTCAGTTACTCGGCTGAGTGACCATTTGCGATGCATGGAAGATTTTTTTTTTGAATTTTTGAAGAAATTTTTTTTACATTTAATTTTTTTTACATACATTACAATTTCATTTACATTTTTTACTTTAAATAGAGTCATGAATTACTGGTGAAAAGTAATTCAAGAAGTCTGGTAGGATTTAGCCTGCGCTAGAATGAGATAGTATTATCGGTCTTCTCTTTGTGCGTTGCTTCTTAGACTCCCCACTCTTGTCAACTTTAGTTTTCTGAAGGTTTCACTTCTACACTTGCACATCTGATTTTTTATTTATTTCAAATTCTGAAATTTACAATTTGTCTTTCTACACTTGCTAGCAAATTTACAATTTGTCTTTCTACACTAAATTTACAATTTGTCAATTCTACACTTGCACATCTGATTTTTTATTTATTTCAAATTCTGAAATTTACAATTTGTCACCATCTCCAATGACCATTATTTTTTTTTAAATTTTTGAGGTCGATACTAGGTACCATAATATTTATTACTCCGATTTGACACCTCATAGTAGGAACCACGGTCGTGCAAACTCTGGCGGGATAAAAAGGTAGTATTTAATAAGGCCACCATCTTAAACCGGAACTTAAATGTAACAAACAAATTAACAAACAGATGCAATGCCTAAAGGGCGAGTTAAAACGGGACTTCATCGTGCTCAGTCAAAAATAAAACGCTCTGAAGAGGAACGTATGCGTAGCCCATTTCGGCCAGTTTCATACAAATCTTAAATTTGGATTTGAGATCAAAATACCCAACCAAACTGAATAATTATTTTTGTAATCAAAAGGTATATCAAATACGGATGTGAGCTACTTTATTTATTTGTGCTTTAAATTATAATACATAGGCCATTAGTGTTTCATGATTTTAAAGGCAACTTGGGCAATTATTTGTGAGTAAATGAAAAACAATAAAAAAATAATTTAATGTCTTTTTTCACGATAGTGACTTGTAGAAATATGAACGAAGAAAGGGGTTTGACGTGGAAGTGAATGGTAGAAGACGTCGAGTATGCCCGAGAAAGACATGGCTCAATCACGCGAAACAAATACCTTAAAAAATCTATCTTTTCTTTTGGTTGTATGGAAATAGTTCTTAAATTTAAATATGTTGGCTTTTACAAAAAATTTGAAATCCTCGAACGTTCTGCCCGACTTTGCTGCACGAACAAATTTCTTATTTTCCCCCAATTCAACATTCCAAATAGTGTAAAATCGTAACAATAAAACAATTCGTTATAATTTTGTTACAAAAAGTGGGCGAATAACTTCATAACATACAATTTTTCTTTAAATTCGTAATTATTACACGTCGTAAATAGCCAGAAAGCAGGGCATCTAAATGAACTGTAATTACAACATCCCCTTTAATCTGCGTGGCGAATCTTGTCTGGCGATCTGACGGACATGCTGGTATCATAAATCCAGCGTGCTCGTCGCTTATGACACTTTAATGGCGACCCGGGTGCTTAAGAGACCTCAATTACCCCGAATTACTCAATCAGCATCAACCAGTGGGCACTACACATGGTCACACTTACATTGTAATTATAAACACTTCAGTTGATGGTGGCTTTGAGAGACCATTGTGACGGTGTGACGGTGTGACGGAGATATTAATTAGGATGAATTTGTGTATCAATTATCAATATCTTCTGCAACTCTAGTAATTAGTTTTATTATAATAAAATTTGGATCGTACCTACGGCATCGTTTTTGTGTAAAAATTACCTTGCGGGAGCTATCATTGTTTTTATCAAATCTGAATTTTTGAAACTCGATGAAACGAAAAAAGCGACACTAAAAAGAGGCAAACGCATGCATCTACAGGATTTAGCTTGCGAGAGAATGAGACTGTGTAATCTGTTCTCCTCTTTGTGCGGTGCTTCGTAGCCTCCCCACTCTTGTCTACTTTAGTTTACTGAAGATTTCTCTTCTACCGCGTGTGAACTGCACACTCTGTTTATTGAAGAGAAACTTAATTAGCACCGTTGTGATTTGAAATTCGATGAAACGGAAACGAGTGACACTAAAAAGAGACAAACACATACATCTATAGGATTTGAACTGCGAGAGAATGAAATCTTACCTACGTACGGTACCTACGAAGCGTAGCCCTCTGTCAAGCTGCGCTCATTGGCTGCTGTGATTATGAGCCCACTTTTCAAGGCTCCTATTGGTCGAGATTGTGCGGGTGAAGGTTTCACTTCTACCGTTTAAGAGCTCTACTTGTTTTTTTATTGGTTTGTGTTATTATCAATTAAATTATTATCAAATAATACTAGTAGTTTTGTGAACGGTAGAGCTCTTTTAGAGCTATATTTAGCTCCAAAATGAAGCCGTCAGCTCCAAAAAAATAGTTTAGCTTCTTAACACGTTTTTCGGATAATTTAGCTCCTTTTTTAATACAAAATTCACGAACGAAAAATGACTATTTAATGACTGACTAAATGACTATTTTTACTTTAATGACTATTTATTTAATGACTTCTTAAGTTGTAGATAGGACCTGGCTATTTTCGTACTGAAAACTTGGATTTTACCCTCAGAATTATTCTAGCCGCCGCCCTGCCCCCCCTTTTGAAAATTCGAAAGAACCGCTTTATTTCTTCTCAGAATTTCTCCCGCCTCCCCTCACAACCCTTATTATTACGATTTGACAGCTCGTCGTAGGAACAACATCGTGCGAATTCTGGCGGGATAATAATGAAGTATCCACAACAAATCAATTAACAAAAGATGAAATTCTAAATGGTCGAGTTAAAACAAGGCTTCGCTGTGCTCATTCAATAGTGTAGATATAATTAGGTAAAAAACGAAACGTTGCTTGAAATTGTGATCAAATCTGAATCGCCAGTCACTTCCCAAACTTCCTCTTCTCTGTATCTATTTCGTCTTCACTCCCACTATAGGGATTCTTTCTCACAAATGGGAATATCATAGTCCCACTGGCTATGAATTAATGTGCAATATTCAAAGTTTAACGAAAAGCCATTGCCATTAGGGCAATTTAGTATGAACAGAAGTAGATGTCCAACGATTTAATGTTCTAATTAATTGTCATGTCCAATAATAGGTACATTATGCCTACAATGCCACATTCAATCAATAGCATACTCAGTTATCGACATTGACAACAATACCCACAGTATCAACACTTGAATACTCAATACACTATACTCAGTGTGCACGATATTCAGTGTGAACCGTAGCTGATATACATATAATATGGATATGGTGTTAACCATAAACACGGTGTGTGTGTATTCGACAGAAGAGTAGATATTCAGTCAATTAATGTCGTATAATCAAATACCTCTCCACGGGCGGGGGTTAATTGTTAATTGCACGAATTTATAGTCAAACTGATCACTTATTCGACCATATAATGTTATATTTATTATTATCGTTATTATCGTTATGATAGCGTTATTATTATCATCCCTTATTGACACCTGGTTCTGTTAGGCTATATTATTAGGCTATTAGGCGTCACTTGGAATGCTGTCCTTCTACGTAAGTAATAATAATATCTTTATTGATAGAAACTTGCATCTATAACTAAAATTACATGTTTGTTTATGGTTTATATTGGTTTATAAGTTAGATAAGTACATAAAGTTTGTTGTGAAGTCTTGTCACAAGATATCTAAAGTTTCGTTGACCAGAAGTAATATGCGTTTTAGGAATTTGTAACTAGTCTTTGTCATTGTTCCGAGTGCAGCGAGTATTTAATATTTTTTCGTAGTATTAAGGATTAATTTTATTACAGTTTTCTGTGCTTTTATGATTGGTTTTAGCGCATATGACACCTCCCCATTCTATTATACGGTACTCAACAGCAGATTAACGAACTGCAAAATAAATCATTTGTTCATAAATCCTTAAAACATTATTCTTCTGGTATTTTAATGGAATATCCTCCAAGGAACTAGCGTCATTGATCCTCTCGGTACCGTTGCGTAGTCAGGAAACACGCCAATCGCGCACCCAACATTTGCACATGTTGACATTTGTCACACGAGAGCGAGTCGAGTTCAACAGCTCCGTTGTGGAGCGTTTTGATTTCTTCCTCATTTTCTTAAAAAGACCCTCGACACAGCTTTTCCAAAGATAACATTGGCCCTGAGGGAAACTATTTTGTAAGAACAATGAAGATGTGGAGATGTAAAAAAAATTACGAAATTAACAATACGAGAAATGACAGAAAGGGATAACAAAGCAATTACAAAAAAAAATGTATTTCCTGTCTTTCTTGTCTATTTTCTCTCCTGTTATTCTAATTTTTCCTGTTTTCCATGATTTTCTTGTCTCTCTTGTATTTCTTTCTCTTGAATTTCTTATCATTCTTGTTTTTCTTGTCTCTCTAATTTTTCTTGTCTCTCTTGTCTTTTTATCTTTATTCTCTCTTATCTATTTTGTCTCTCTTATCTTTCAAGTCTTTCTTGGTTGTATTTCAAGTATTTTCTGTATTTCTGGTTTTTCTCTTCTTTCTTGTATTTCTAGTTTTTCTTGTATTTCTTGTATATTTTGTATCTCTTGTCTCTCTTGTCTATCTTCTCTCTTGAAATTCTAGTCTTTCCCGTTTTTCTTCTCTTGTCTTTCAAGATTTTCTTGTATTTTAAGTCTTTTTATCGTATTAAATATAACACCAGGAATGAATTGCTAAGGTTTTTATGAAGTTCACGATTTAAGGCATGTCATTTTTTTAAATTTTTTTTTATTTTTTTTTTTATTATTAATCTATAAACATAGGGTTTTACATAGGGTTTAATTGATGCCTGTCTCACTAGGATTTACCTGTGTTGAGATTTTACATATTTAATGTCGACTATTTACATATCGACTTAAGACAATCATTAAATTTGTCAAAATATCGAGGCATTGCTTTGCGTTGACAAGTTTGACATTCTGCAGATTTCTGGTATCCATAATTTGTGAATTGATTTAAGAAAAGCATATTATCAATTCAGATTCGTGAAAGGATATCGAACAGAGAAAGTAAGTAAGCAGTCATATCAAAGATTTTCCAAAGAAAAGGTTTAAAGTTTAAATGTTGTTCAGGTTCAGCACGTGAGTATTTTCATCATAATCAGTTATATTATAAAGCGATCAAACTATCATTCAGTGTAAGGAGGTGTGTGTGGAGGATATACCGGCACATCACGTACTCGCACCACTCAACCGACAATCCATGCAGTACCTGTATCGTGCATGTAGTCAGTTATTGCACCGATGCACGCCACGTCCCATAGGGAGGGAGCACACGTATTAATTATTATAATTCACTGAATCTATTAATACCGTCATATGACTGAATCCTCCTCTTTTACCCACTGCCTACTGGATGTTCTAGTAGTGATGCAACGATTATGATGGCGATGCTAAACTTTGAGCCATCCATATAATAAAAAACCATGGATTAGCCTTCGCATGCCTAATTTCAAACTAAAAATAATGCCACCTGAGAGCGATTTCATAACAACTCCCCATCGAAAAAACGCCTCGCTTCCAAAGCCTAGATATAAACGCTTTTGTCGCTCAAATTCCATGATTTAATTTGTTCATTTATCGGCCAACAGCAAGCCTGAAAAGCATCGCGTTGCAAGATATGGAGATGAAATTAATAACCCAACTTGATGTAGAACTTGTTGTAGAATCTTCAAAAACGTTCGCGAAATTCATTTTGTGGCAAAAATGTTGTCATATTTTTGAGACGTAGTTGCTTTGCTAGAAAGAAATGTAAGATTTTTATCGTTATTATTAGTTTTATCAATACGCGGCCTTGAAGCTATCTATAAGGTTTATATTTTTGATATTCTTGCTAATTAACTTATTAATAATCTAACTACCTCAATTTTGTGTTTGAAAAATAATCTTCACAAAACTAGTAGTTGGCGTTGGGGCGAACTTGCTGAAAGACAAATTTGCTCCGTGCATCCAACAAAAGGCGAAAAGGCTTCTTCCGATCTTTGGACTGCGAGGCAATGCATTATCGTTTTGATAAATGTTTTTATGGACCAATATTTTTATGGACCAATATTTTTGGTTCGGGTGTTAATTTTAGATTCGTAGATACTTTGCCGATATTCGTAGAATCTATTAACCTTTACGTGACGTTCTCCTCTACCTGTAGTAGCTACTCTGTGTGTTACGTATACATTAGTAGTACTTAACAAATTTTTCCTAGTAGTTAAATGTGGCCAATTTACAAAAAGTTTTGATTATCTGCTCTAGAAGGTTCTTCGTTATTTTTAAGTTTCATCAGAAGTACAAATAGAGCTAACTTCGGGACACAAACACGCTAACAACACTCTCCAGTTAATCACATCAATGCAATGACTACGATTGCAATGCTTCGATATTTTAATTGCAAAATATTTGCCGATCTATGATTATCAAAACTATGTCTGTGATTTTGATGAATGCACGCTAGATACAACGGTGAAACACAACATATTTAAGAGATAACATCTTAATTTCCTATTCGTGTTACACGTTCATACAGTTTATTAAACAATGCAATTCCAATTACCAAATAAAGAATTTTTCAGTACAATCCTTCTTTCTACTGCATCTCTCTATGTATTTTATGCCTTTGTATTGTAGTCACTTGAAATTTTATTCTTCTATATCTATTCTCTAAATTGTGGTGTCTCGTTGTACATTTTATTGTTATAGTTAATATTGTGAAATTAACCTGCTGACAAACCGCGTTGACAGTTTAGCCATTACTTATAATGAAGAATAAAAAATAAAAATAAAAAACTGCATTGAATGAAGATAAAGTGCAAGTCCATGGAAAATTCTAACATAAGCAATACGTGATGTGTTTGACCAATGGAGAACCAATATGAAATCTGCATGGAACCTTTGTATACCCAATAACGTTAAAATAGCAATGGGGAGATGGCAAACCCATTGGTAGGACAGATTTTAATGAAATTATTTAAAAAAATAATTATATCTCAGGTTGGAGTGCATATTTTGTCGATGATCAAAACAGCCTATCAGACCATTTATTTTTTTTAGCATTTGAACGGTCTCCGTTAAGCGCAGTTTATCAGCTTATTTCAGCTTTTAATCAAATTGTGATAAGTCGCCAAATTTTTGTATGACCACTGTGCTTTTCCGCTCACAATTGAACAATAGCTGCAACGAGCCGATAATTTTCGTTTAAACGGGGAACGTTCAAATGTGAAACGTGAAATGTGGCTTTGATTATCGATTTGATCGTAAATCAAATGTAACGCAGGTTGAAACAACCCAAACTAAATGATTTTCTTTTCCGTTCCTCATATTTTTACATTCTCGATATTTTTTTCGTATTCAAAATAGAAACATTCTTTATATTTTTTTTCATATTTAAAATAGTTTTCTAACAGTTGGCAACGCCTTCCATAGTGAAAATAACTGCGTGCATTGCTCTGTCCAGTGCTCGGGGATAGGCACCGGCTGCAGAGGTGGATAATGAAGTTAATTCCGCACTCGGTTTGAAATGCCATTTACGTAAATGTTTGCGTTGCAGACCGCTATTGGCGACCCCTGGACAATGGTCTCCCTCTATTGCGTATTTATGCACTTAGACAAAAATGTAATTAAAGCACTTACTTATTTTTGTTTGAATGTGTTAGATTAGGTTAGGTTGTTAGAGAGGTGTTCTTTTGCATAATTTCGATACAGCCAGCTGTGTTGTTAGCTGAACAGAAAAAATAAAGGTTTTAAAAGTACGTGTTTAATATTTTCGTGTTCTTTTTATACCAAATGCTTTACAGATTGACATTCTTATCTCTGCAGGCAGCCAAAAGAGGAAATACGATTGAACTATAGATTTTTAAATCAAGAATAAGATTAAGAAAATGATTAAATAAGATATAAAAGACTCTCCACACAGTATGCCCAAAGATAACATAGGCCATGATGGAATTTTTTGTGGTGGAGCGGAATATAGAAGTAAGATAGAAGGAATGATAGAAGAGATCGGGGACGCCCGAGGAAGATATTATTACATGGTTAAGTGAATTAATTTAAAAATTAGTGAATAATATTCAGAAATTAAAAGAGAACCTGTGAACCACAACTACTTTACTAGACATAGAAATGAATGCAGGCGATCACAAAATGTATGCGGAGATAGCATTAAGAGGCATTAAATTACTGAAATATTTAAGGCGCGGTATGCCCGCTTAAAAAGAAGAAGATGGAGAGATACATAAATACGAATGTTAGAGAGAGCGCACTAGTGTTAAAATCGATTATATTTGAGCAAGGATTGTGAAAATATTTAATAAAACACGACTCGTTTAAAAAAAAGCAAATATCTCGCTGGGGTTGTCTAAAACAGCATTTAAAGAAACCCTGTGAATTTTTGCACACATATAATTTGTACAATAACTGAAACAAACGTGTTTATAATAATTTTCGGAGCACACTTTGCGATTTTTTCTATCGATGGAATTTCATATAATTTTCGTAGGGAATGTATAGATATTATCTTCAAGAATAAAATATATTTTTTAAGATTCCTAACCCCCTTCATACCTTTTTCCTTCCCAGATCTTCCTCCCCTGCTGTTCCCTAAAAACACCCTCCACACAGCATCCCCAAAGATAACATAGGCCCTGATGGATTTTCTTCCTCGGGGCCTCTTGTGTGCAGCTAATGTAAAAAAAAATATGAATGTGAATGAAGCAATTAGTGTGCATCGTGCTCGTCAATGGCGGTCAATGCTCTCTGCCTACTTCTGCGGTGAAACGGCTGAATGATCAGTTGTTTGTTTAGTTAACATTTTAATGTGTTTGCATCATCCACATGCATAACCATATAGCTAGGTATAGAGTACTCTCTACGGTGTGTGTGGGCATATCGGAAAACAGGGGCGCAGTCAGATTCATATCTCACGTCATATTAGGCCGGGGGTGTATTCCGCTCAGGGAATTAACGCCAGGGATGTAGTCTGGCTCGTATAATTCCCTTTTTATATGCTCACGTCATTTGATTGGAGAGAATCCAGTACTCATATTAAAATTTACAATATATGAGCTCAAAAAATTGTTTTGATTTTTGTGTTTTTCGTAGGATTATGGCAACAAATTGCAATTTGTTCTCAATCTGACTAACTAGCAGAGCGTCCATTGAATCTATAGATACAGCTTTGTGGCTTTACAGTGCCCAATCCATTTCTTTCAGCGAAGTACATCACTTGAACTAACTTTTAAAAAATTCCATGCTAGGTAGATCAAATGAACTTACTTCAAAAAAATTCCATGCTAGGTAGATCAAATGAACTAACTTTTAAAAAATTCCATGCTAGGTAGATCAAATGAACTTACTTCAAAAAAATTCCATGCTAGGTAGATCAAATGAACTAACTTTTAAAAAATTCCATGCTAGGTAGATCAAATGAACTTACTTCAAAAAAATTCCATGCCAAAGGCACAATTTTGTAACTCCAAGATATAACACTTCTGTAATGGCAAAACATTGCAACTTAAGATAGAGCAAGTTGCCAGAACAACCCCACAAATACACCGTTTTGCCATTTTTTTTATATGAATACCGCACAAGAGTCCCAACTGCTCCCGTCTGGAGCCAGTGAGACTATGGCATCCCCAATTGGGGTATGTTGTGAGGCTGAAGGTAGTGGGGAGAGGAAGGAGATGGGGAAGAGGAAGGTGAGAATAGTACCTGGCTATTCAGATCTGGTCACCAAACACGGCTAAAGCCATTTCAAGCAACGTTTGAAGCAATGGTGGTCTTTCACCAAGGCGATACTGAGAATATCTTCCACTCTGGAACGTGCCGCAAATGCACTATATATTATTTTAAATAAATAAATTGTGAAATAACACAAATTTATCAAATAAAATTTATTTGCCACACCGGGATTCGATACCGTGACCTTCGGAATGCGAGTCAAGAGCCTTACCGCTGGACTACGCAGGCCGTCACACCGTTAACGTGCGGGAGAAAAGATTTTTTTTTTATTTTTTTTTTTATTTTTATTGTTTTTGGGGTGTTATGCCGTGTTTCACTACCTCCTTCTTTAGCCTCCTTCTTTAGACACAGCTTCGGCTGTTCCTAAAGTATGGTGGCGCTATGTCGATGATGTCTTCGCCATCTGGCCTCACGGAACAGAGAAACTGAACGAATTCCTGGACCATCTCAACTCACTACACAGCAAAATTAAATTCACGATGGAGCTGGAAAATAACCAAAAAGTCCTGCCTTTTCTGGATGTGGAGGTGATGCGAAAAGAGGATGGTAGCCTAGGACACACAGTTTATAGGAAACCAACACATACAAATAGGTATCTCCACGCTGATTCGCATCATCACCCCGCTCAGAAGAGAGGTCTCATCCATACTTTGGTAACCCGAGCGACCAGAATATGTGAGGAGCCAAAACTCAGATTAGAACTGACCAAACTCACCGATGCACTGGAGCGTAACGGCTACCCAGCAAGGCAGACAAGGCAAATCATAAGAGCCAAATCAGCACAAAACGAAGACAGGGGTGAACAAGAGTCAAAAGGCTGCGCTTTCCTGCCTTACGTCCATAATGTAACAGACAGAATTGCCAGGCTGTTGAGAAAAGAGAACATCAAGACGGTCTTCGGAACCACGACAAAAATCCAAGACCTACTGAGGTCGGCAAAGACTAAGTTTCCTCTGGAAACAGATGGAGTATATAAACTCAGCTGTTCCGGATGTGACAAGGTCTATGTAGGCCAGACAGAGCGGACGATCTCCAAAAGGATTTCGGAACACTTTCGTGCTTGTAAACTTGGCCACCCTGACAAATCGGCAATCGCCGAGCACTTAATCGAAACCGGCCATTACTTTGGATTTGTTCCTGAAGTCCTGGGAAGACCCAAAACTTACAGAGCACGCCTAATTACGGAGGCAATTGAAATCCATAAAAACCCCATCAATATTAACAGAGACGACGGAGCTAAGCTCAATAGTTCTTGGTATCCGGTAATTGACGGCTACACCAAAGCTAAACGCAAAAAACCATGCTGAATTTTTTCTAACACCAGCTCGTAGAGAAATGGAGCTGGCAGCACGGTATCGCTTCGACACACATAAGTAAACACTCTCACCAATATCATTTACTCATCTGCCCTGATGATGGACACTGTAACGCTGTCCGAAACGTTGGCTAAAGAAGGAGGTAGCGAAACACGGCATAACACCCCAAAAACAATAACAAAAATACTTTTTGGCCGTGAAAACCTAAAAACATACGGGAGAAAAGATGTTTGAATTACACCATATTGGTCTCACGTATCGACAGTTATCTCTGCCACGTGTACGTCGTGTGATGTGTCAACATGCTGTAACTTCACAAAGCTAATTTTGAGATGAATATGTTGTATATTTTAATATTTTTGGAATTTTCGTTATTTTTCTCACAAACTTATATTAGTAACAATAAAATTTGGTGAATTGTTTGATTGAGAATTAATTTGAAATGATTAAAAGAAAAAAAGCAAGTATATCATGAATTTCAAAGTACATGGATTATGTTTGTATATTTTTAGCAACATTATAAATAAACGGTCGGTATGACTTCACGAAATTTGAAATTGTTATAACTCTTAGTTTGCGAGGAAAGTAAAATCAAGTCATTTAACAAGCTTTTTGGAGATACAGCATATTGTCATTATACAGAAGAGGGGTAAGCAGAGTGGATGGATTGCCACACATCTCTGCTTTGACACACACCTTGTGACGGACGTATTTCGGAACGACGCGACCCCCCGGCAGGGCGGAACGTGCCCACGTACTTGTCTTTTAAATAATGTGTAAACAATTATAATAATTTGTATATGATCAATAAAATGTTGGAGTGGGGATGAGCGAGCGGACAGAGGGAACGGTCGGCCGGCCACACGGCACGGCCTTAGCATTAAATAGGGGTGCAGCTCCCTTTCCAAGTCAGTTATCCAGCACAACCCGCCGCTGCAACATCTCTCTTTCCGCCCGCTCGACCTACGCTCTGACTTGCTTCAATCCGCCTCTTTTCTTTCTGACCACCGCCTTAACCCTGGACCTCGGACATTCTACGCTCTTCGGACCAGTACGGCTATTAGAAGGAATTACGAGCCTTTGATCACTGTCAAGCTAGCTCTCCAAGCGGCAACACTGAGACGCTCTCCGACATCTACACGTCTTCGTGGATCGGAACCACCGCCCTGATTCAACAGTCTTGTGTGCCTCACCCTGTGTGGTACACACCTCTTACTTTATTTAAATTAATACAACGTTTCAAACTATTATTCTGACTCTTGACGAGACGTAATTCAAGTATAGTAATTGATTCACGTGAATGTGCCATGTCCTCCCCGGGTATCCTCGACTTCATGTACTATTCACTTTCGCATAATATTATTCTCCAGACTCTTCTTTAACCGGTGGAGGAAGACATTGCACATTGTGGCTTCAAAATTAATGTGGCTGGTACGAATGCAGTTCCGCTGTGAGTTTCGCTTCTTTTGTTCTTCTTCTGGCAGCCTGCATAGTTATTAGCGTCAACTTATACCCTTATTGCTTCGAGATAGTCGCTATAAAAAAATATTCGGTACTTAGAAAATATCGTTGTTTATTCACGTGGTTCGTTGCGTTTGCTGATTTAGCAGGGGAACCAGGAATGCATGCCCACATACTGCGTGGGCGGATTGGGAGAAACTGGTTGAGAGAGATCTAATCTAGACCTGTCCAGATAGACTCTCAAACCATCCGCCCTTGAGGTGATTTTTCACAAAAAACGGCGCTCTACAAATTGTCAAATTATTATTATCGCAGTGGGAGGGATGGATTCTTACGTCCGTCACTTCTGGATACATTGACTCCCAGATTCCTAATCACCCTTCATACCTTTTTCCTTCCCAGAACTTCGTCTCCTTCCTTCCACAATAAAAAATCTCTTCAAACAATAATTATTTTCAATTTAATACTCGCTTTTTGGTCGAATGCTTCAGAATACATTACAATCCATCCAACTGTCATCCCCCGAGGCCTAAACTGTCTGAAGGCTTCATTCAACTGAACTACTTAACGCTAGCCTTACTACCCCTAGACAAGCGACTTCCATCACGTTATATCCTGCAAACCATCCCTTAGATTCTAGAGTACATTGTCTACGTGTAAAATAACATAATCTTTTACCATAATTTTTTAATTTATTTTTTTTATTTTATATAAACTGGACCACACTTACAATACTCGTTTTACGTTAAATGAAGGACTAATTGTACCTAAGCATTTAAACAAATATGGACAAAGAACGCTGGACTATATGATACCTAATTGCTTAAATATGTTACCTGCCGAAATTAAAAAATGTACAAATGGTAAAACAAATATTTTGTTGAGAAATTGGCTTGCCGAAAGAAATAATTTGTATTAGACTAACACAAAAATTGTAAAATAAGTTTATATATATATCTCCAAAATAAAAGTACCCATCGACAAACTGCTAAAAAGTAGTTTATTGGGACTTTTCTTTTTTTCTGTATAATATTTTATGTCATTTTCTATTACTTTGTATTTATAATAAATAAATTAAACCTTAAAAAAAAAACACCATTTTCACCCTTGCAACTAGTAATTTATTTATTTATAAATAAACGCCCTTTTTCGGGGCTTTTACATATATAGCATAGAAAAAACATTTTATTGTACATAACTGAACTGCCTCAATAACAATATTTTATATTTATTCAAAGATAAATTGAAGATGTCACTGACTTGGTATAATTGTTTCCCTCCATTAGTATTCTGGGCAAAGAGGAATACATATGGTAGTTAGTCCCAGAATTTCTGCACTGAAATAAATCCTGACTTCTAGTATTACGAAGTGGAATTCGGAAGCTTATCAATTCAAGTAATACCGGACTATCAACTAAATCATTTAGAATTTTATATAAAAATACCAAGTCAGTGAAAATTCTTCTGTCTGACAATTTAAGCATATTCATATCGTTTAAAATTGTGTTGTAGTTTAACATATTTGCTGGAATACCCATTTTAAAATTTAGAAAACGTTAGAATTTGTTTTGTATTCTTTCAACAGCGTGCATATTATAATGAGGATTCCAGACAGGAGAATTGTACTCAAGTCGGCTTCTAACATAAGCAAAATATAACATTTTAATACACTTTATATTGTTAAAGTTTCTAGTTAGCCTAGTTATAAACCCCAACATTTTTAAGCCCTTATTACAGATTTCTGTTATGTGGTTAACAAATGAAAGATTTGATTGAAAAGTGATGCCCAAGTCTTTAATTTGCATTAATGTCTGAAGAGCATTGTTATCAATGTTGTAATTAAATATCACTGGAATATAATAATGTTGTAATTAAATATCACTGGAATATAATAATAGTGTAATAATTGAAACATTTTTTTAATTTATTATAGCTGATAAGTTTGGTTTTAATTATAGATTTGTTTTGTTAAACAAATTCCTCACTCTCGAACTATATATGGTAGAGCCACACAAGGAAACAAACCGTGTTAATGTGAGGTCCTTGACTCTGAACTCGGAATAATACATTCTTATTATAATACTCTCGGTTTCGCCTTGATGAGATATCAATACTCATTCTCCACAAGTTACTTGAAATGGCTTTAACTATGTGTAGTGGCCAGATCTGAATAGTTAGGTTAAGAGCCCGTTTAGGCGTGTGATAATATAGATAAATAAATATTCTGTCTAGTTCTATAAGTCAAGAAAATAAAAATAAAAAATCACACCATTTGTAAATCAACTACACAATTTTAAAGATGTTAAAAAAATCAGAGTTCACACGCGATAGAAGTGAAACCTTCAGAAAACTGAAGTAGACAAGAGTAGGAGACTACGAAGCACTTTTTATATCAGTGTGAAGGATGATTTTTTTCCATATTTTTGGCGTTGAATTACAGTGCACCTTTTCCTATACATTTGGTCATCTCATTAGTATTTGTGTTTTCTTCTTCGGAGTCGCTAGATGTTGCTTTCTTTTGTGTTTTCTTTGCCTTTTGTTCATTTTGGAGTGGGTTAAAGATTGGGTATTGATTTTACAAAAATAATTTTTGCTTACTTTTTCTTTTGATTTCGTAGAATTCGACCCTTGGTCTGCTGAATGTCTGGCCGCTAAGTTCTTCAGGCGCTTTATACAACTAGACTAAAGGAGACTCCCATGGGACCGTGGATTTATCGTATTATATTGGAACCGAGTACCCGTGAAATAAATAAATAAATTTGATTGCTATCTTTGTGATGTATGCGTTTGTCACGTTTTAGTGTCGCTCGCTTCCGTTTCATCGAGTTCTAAATCACAACGGTGCTAAAGAAGTTTTCACTTCAAAAAATAAATCGCTCCACTTTTTAAGCAATTTCACAACTTTACAGATGGAATTTTAAAAATCAACAAATTAAAATGATAAATTTCACTCAGGTCGCTCTGAGATTGAGATAAATAAATTATTTTCCTTCGTGGACATTGATTGAATGGGCGGGCATTGAAATGATAACGAATAACAATAAGTAGGGGGAGACTGCTCCGAACAATGGGTGAAGCCAATATTTCATAGACGTTCGATAAGAATGTGTCATTAATAAGAAAAAGAATTCTTTGAGTCAATTTTTTTGGTTGTAAGATTTTTTTGAAGAATTTTTGAAATGCCATCTATTTTACGAGGGGTTGAATTACCGACGGTAGCGTGTTTGAGCGTGTCCGTGTTCCGAAGTAAACCCATTTTACCTTACTTTTGGGAAAATTGATTTTCAAATTCTGTCACGAACACATTTTCATTGGCATGTCGGGGGCCTAGGAGCCGAAAAGTCTTATATTGGTAAAGGAATTACTGACTTAATTTTTTTTTAATAATTAATTACCTACTATGTATAGTATTGTACCTTTACAATACCAATAGCATATCTTCAATTTGTAATTATCAAAAGTACCCATCGACAAACTGCTAAAAAGTAGTTTATTGGGACTTTTCTTTTTTCTGTATAATATTTTATATCATATTGTATTACTTTGTATTTATAATAAATAAATTAAACCTTGAAAAAAAAAAAAAAATGGCAGCAACACTTCTGCCATAACACTTCAAGCCATGTGGTTCGCTACGTTTGATGACTTAGCGGGGGTGCCCGGGTTCAAGAGGTGAAATTCGTCCGGGTCTTGGCGGTGGATGCGTCTGCCCACTAGCTGCATGGCAGGCTGGATCGAGAGAGAATGGTTGTGGTCCCTTTGATTTCTCTCTTCGTACTCTCTTGGAATATAGCCTTGCACCGCAGTGGTAGGGATGGATTCAAACGTCCTGGACACACCCAGATTCCTATTAACACCTTATAATAATAATAATTTTTGGATGATTTCTATAGCGCTATTTTTGTGAGAAAATCACCTCAAGGGCGCTTAAAATAACCTTTTCCTTCCCAGAACTTCCTCTCCTTCCTTTCTTAAAAGACCCACCACACAGCACTCCCAAAGATGACACAAACCCTGAGGAAATTTAAATTTATTTTATTTCTGTTTATTATTTCATATTATCTTTTTATTTAATTGTAAAATGGGGGGCTTAGCCCGGGCAAAGTATACAGTGAGGCCCATATTATCATTTAATTTTTGACAATACAGTTACCAGACATCTCAACAATGTGCAACTTCATCACTCCTTTGAAAAGTCAAGTCATGAAAAAAGGTCAAATAAGTTACTTTATTTTTATTTTTTTTTACATGAGCTCCACACAGGAGGCCCTGAGGAAAATAATTCCCCTCAGGGCCTATGTCATCTTTGGGGATGCTGTGTGGAGGGTTTTTTAAAGGAAAGGAAGGGGAGGAGAGTTCTGGGAAGGAAAAGGGTTTAAGGGGTGGGTAGGAATCTGGGGTTCAGTGTGTCCTGGTCATCCACCTCCAAGACCTAGACAAACCTCACCCCATGAACCCGGGCACCCCTGCTAAATCACCAAACGTAGCGAACCACTTGGGGTGACCTATGGCAGAGGTGTTGGTTATCCAATAAAGGTTCCCGGGGCGGCGGTACCCATTCCCGCCTCCCAAATTAAAAATTATGTTGGTTATGGGCAATTTTTTTAAATTTTTCATCACTTTCAATGACTTTTCACAAAGGGATATTGAAAAGCCACTTTGTAGAGTCATTAAATCGAAAACGCATATCCCATATTGTATTCATAAAAAAATATATATTTATATAAATAGTTTATTTGACATCATAGGTAGGTGGGTAAGTGTCTGCTTTTTGTTGCCGTGGAACCGAAAACACATAACCAATATTATTTTATTTAAAAATTATATATAATAAAAGAAAATAAAAAAAAAAATATTTCTTTTGACATCATAGGTAGGTCGGTATATGTATGTATTGAATTGTCATGGAACCGAAAACGCACATATAAAATGTTATTGCTTTACAAAAAAATTAAAAATTAATTTGAAAAAGTTTATTTTACATTATAGTTAGAATAGTACTAATTAAACTTAAATTATTTTCACCCCTTTCCAGGGTGCAAGATACTCAGCAGAATCAAAACAGGAAAAAAACTGAATCGAAATGTTTTTGCTTGAAACGCCTTGACCTATGTTTTGTAACATCTGAATTTGCCGGTACCCCACTTTTTCTTCAAATCTCCTATAGTTAAGTTCACCGCTTCCTCCATTCTCACAACATTCCCTTAAAATTAGAAATACCATAA
Source organism: Glyphotaelius pellucidus (assembly GCA_936435175.1). NCBI lineage: Eukaryota > Metazoa > Arthropoda > Insecta > Trichoptera > Limnephilidae > Glyphotaelius > Glyphotaelius pellucidus. The sequence continues at coordinate 13,782,756 of OW386560.1, forward strand.
TGCCTCTGATTCTGGCCAACTTTAATCTTTTGCAACATCACACACACAAAAAAATACTGGTAACAAAAGCCGGGTAAGAAAGCTTGTTAACGTAATATAAATTTAGCCTAATACAAACAAAGCAAACAAATTTAAATAAACCGTACGTCTTATGTTCCCCATGGGAACAAACCGTGTTCTAATTTCTGAAGCCGTAATCAGTAGCTACTTTATGCCACTGGGCTAATATTTACTTGTAATAATACATTTATTTTGGGTGTTTCCCTATATTTTATGGTGTAACTGTACGGGATCAAACGTTATTATGAAAGTGTCTTTGAAAATGAACTATTTGGTATTGCTCAGGACAGTCTGTAAATTGCCAGAATCACTAAATCTGAGAATAGTTTGATCATGACAGTCTGCAAATTGCCTGAATCACAAAATCTGAGAATAGTTTGATCACTACCGTCTGTATGCCCAAGTCACCGAAGATCTGAAAGGCTATTCCCTAAAATTTGTGACAAGAGATCGTTCTCCCGCGAGAAGTGCTGTCAGATTTGTGTGATTTTCTACGGCTGTTATTTGCTTTTTCTATCAGCCAATCTCAAAATTTCAGCTGTGAGCTGTCACATACTTTAGTTTGACTCTTTTTAAACACGAATTCCTGCAAGTATGCATGATTATTTATTCATTTAACAGCTGTAGAAAATCACACAAATCTGCACTTCTCGCGGGAGAACGATCTCTTATAACAAATTTAAAGGAATTTTAATTTTAAGCCTTTCTGAGATTAGTTTGATCACGACAGTCTGTAAATTGCCTGAACCACAAAATCTGAGAATAGTTTGATCATGACAGTCTGTAAATTGCCTGAATCACAAAATCTGAGAATAGTTTGATCACGTCAGTCTGCAAATTGCCTGAATCACAAAATCTGAGAATAGTTTGATCACGACAGTCTGTGAATTACCTGAATCACAAAATCTGACCAATAGTTTGATCACGACAGTCTGTAAATTGCCTGAATCATAAAATCTGACAATAGTTTGATCAGGACAGTCTGTAAATTGCCTGAATCACAAAATCTGACAATAGTTTGATCACGACCATCCGTAAATTGCCTGAATTACAAAATCTGACAATTGTTTGATCAGGTCAGTCTGTAAATTGCCTGAATCACAAAATCTGACAATAGTTTGATCACGACAGTCTGTAAATTGCCTGAATCACAAAATCTGACAATAGTTTGATCACGACCGTCCGTAAATTGCCTGAATCACAAAATCGGACAATATTTTGATAATAACCGTCTGTAAATTGCTTAAATCAGATAATAGTTTGATCACAACAGTCTGTAAATTGCCTAAATCAGAGAATAGTTTGATCACAACAGTCTGTAAATTGCCTAAATCAAAGAAAAGTTTGATTACGACAGTCTATAAATAGTTTGAATCACAAACTCTGAGGATAGTTTGATCGCGACAGTCTGTTAACTGCCTGAATCATAAAATTAGTTTTCAAAAGAAGTTTTTCGTCGCCGTCATATTTACCTGGGATCTCTACGCGGAGGGGCGATTCACAATACGGAGATATTTTTGTGAATTCACTTGCGTACGGGGAGGGGCAAAATGGGATACTACAAGGTGTCGGCCTGGTTTTATAAACTCGCGGGAATATCTATGTGAGAACACGGGAACTGCATGTGACGTCACAAAGCTGTTGATCCCCCCGTACGCCTTGTCACACAATGGCACACTTCTCTACACCCCCCCCCCCTTAAGGTGTGACGTAATTTATGGATGGCCCCTTAATTTAATCAAAACAGGCAACAGGATTTTCCTAAAAAAAAATTTGCAATTGAAAGCATGAAAATTTGACACGTCCTCTTTTACCATTTGACTATCGACATCACCTAGGCGTGAGTAAACCTAGTTAAAACTGAATTTATGACTGAATTAACTGCCTCCACGCGCCATTCCGGCGGCGAAGACACGCGCAAAACACCCACCAAATGAGCGTATTAAGCGGCTACACTGCTGCTAAACGGTACTACTCAAATTATTACAACGCGGGAAATTCAAATTTGGAACCCAATATGGCGGCCGGACCGTTATTGGTTGACAATGGACCAATGGCCGGTGCTAATCGTAACTCGACACGTGACCATTTTCGTAATTAGGGCCTTATTTAAAATTTTATTTATATATTGTTTGCGTTTTTAATAAGCATGGCGGTGATTTCACACATAATGGAGCTAGAATAAATAATTAATTAACCAATTATTATTGTTACAGTCCAAACGTTGTTTTTTTTGTCGTTATTTTTTTCGACGTGATAACGTTGTATAAATCTATGAACGCCGGCTGCTCTCACGAAAAACATGACTCATTGTCACGTTGTCACGTTCCGCCTGAGCCGAGCGTGCAAGCGATAGCGCGGAACAAGCGTTCGGCCTAAGCGTTCGGCTTTTTGACGCATCTAACTCTCTTCCACTCCATCGTTATTTTTATTGTTATTTATTTATTACATTACATTACGTACAATTAAATAGCAAAAATAACATAATAATAATATTTCAAGACTTCTCTAAATATTAAAAATGTGTACAATGTGTTAATATATAAGTGTTATTATGTCTTGTAGGTCGATATTAGTTCCTAGTTAGGCAGATTGCCCGTTCTAAGGAACTAAATACTGATAAAAATGCCAGACATATATTTTGTAAAAAAAGGTTGTTTTACATTATGTGACGTTATCACGTAAAATTATTGCTCGTAAACCGACTTTACAGACAACCAATTTTTTTGCTCTTTCGTAAGCCATTTAAAAGTAACAAAATACTCGTACATTCTGTAATAACGTGGTGGTAATTAGCGTGGTAGATATTTTCAGTATCGTCCTTGTTTGGTTTTGCAATGAAAATATGCTTTGTTCCTACCGGGATGTCATTTATACAGTTCTTACATCTCCTTATCCATCACTTTGTTGGAAAAGTATTAGAAATTTGGAACAATGGCAAGAAAATAGTGAAAATTCGAGTGCTTTAGTTTTGAAAACTGAAGAAGGATTGGGACTGCCTAAGAAGCAAGTTGTTGGTTTTTTAAGGTTCTTATTGATTCATTGTCACGTTGTCACGTTCCGCTTGAGCCGAGCGTGCAAGCGAGATTGCGGAACAAGCGATAGAAAGGCACGATCGGCCTAAGCGTTCGGCTTGCGATTGTAAAATTCTATGTAAAAGTTTTCTTATGACGTTATCACGTAAAATTATCTTCCGTAAACCGACTTAAGAAAAAACAAAAAAAAATTTACATTTGTACATAATTTCGTTTTTAAATAAAAAATAGAAGGAACATGACCATCTTGGAAATTTGTAACACATTCGTTTTAGCCATAATTACATCGACGCATCGCGGTAGAACTGTATAACTATATTGTGATTGTATTGTGTGCTCCTTCGCAGAGATACAGTGATAAATGATTGGTCATCCCTTTTCCTTTTACACCTTGTTCTTTCCTACACACACACTTTCACCCAATTCCAGCAAAAAACATTCTCGGAACGTTTCATTTAAAGTACATATTTACAATAAGCAGTTTCGGATGCAACAGTCTTAGAAAAAGATTACCAATCAGAATCCAAACGTTGCTTGGATTCTGAATGTTCTTGTTTGGTGACCAGATATAAATAGAAGATACTTTCCAACCATATATAATACTTTTCTCCATCTCCTTCCCTTCCCCACTATCTTCAGTTACTCAAATTGAGTTTTCTTGTTAGTCTTATTACCAAATAAAACATTGATAAATTTAAAAATAACAATGTTTTTTTTTTCTTCCTTCTCTTCGTTATGTCTCAGATCCAACGTAGACTCTATTTGTAACTAGATACACCGAAGCGAAATCTCGATAGAAGTGTGCAGTGGGCTTTTGCGTGTGCCTGAAGTAGTTTAGATTATGTTTTCCTTATTCTGGTGAATTTTATAAAATATCGTAATTCTTTCTTGAGCAGATAATCATTTTCATTGTTCTCTTTGGGTTCTAGGAATCGAAAGACCTTATATAAACTAGCAATGAGGTACACGGAAAGTTACCTGATGCCCTAGATTGTCTCGCAGGCCATGATGGTCCAAGATATTCCAAATCTGTATAGAGTATAGATCAAATTTCTAGAGATTATCTATTCAGTGTTTAGATGCCAGCTACTAGGTATGCCCACTGAGAGGCAGCTCCCAGAAGTGTAAATACGGATCCCGTCTCAAGCGCAAGACAAACACTTGTCGGCTTGGTCCTAATGGGCGGCCCGGCAGGACAAGATGACGTCACAGTCTCCTGCCCCTGTCCCCTGAACTTCAGTACTTCCCTACTTCAGTGTAAGTGTCAAGTCTTAAGTGGTGAGCGCGCGGCACTAACGACATCTTCAGGCCGAATGTCGAAGGTGCGCTAATGACTGGGCACATTAATATTATTATAAAGCTGAATAACTCTTTTACGGTAAGAGCCTGGCGTCATGAAATTTGCATAAATTTTTTTATTTGGAATATCTAGGTCAATGAAATTATTTTCAAATCACAAAGATGCTTATATCGTGAACCATGAGTGATCACCATACCGTGGGGTAATTTACAACTAGGTAAAATGAAATGAAAAAATGTTGGGAAATTGAATTATAAGATGGTAATAATTAATCTGATAAATCGATTGTTGTATATTCATTGAAGAAGAATTAGTGCGGCAAGCGGTATGTTGCGTCTTCTCTACAGCTCAGTGATAAGGAAAGCCGAGCTCAGCATCAAGACAAAGATGGCAGTGTTCAAAATAGTATACCGTCCGACGCTCACTTACGGCCACCAGATACGGGTGCTAAACGAACGAACACGCTCCAGAGTACAAGCTGCCGAAATGAGGTATTTGAGAGGAGTAGCAGGGGTTACGAGATAGGATCACATAAGAAACACGACGATCCGAGACGATCTGAACATTGACCCACTGCTACTCTTCATAGAAAAATCACAACTGAGGTGACTTGGACACGTACTAAGAATGTCTGATGACTAAGGATGTCTGAGGAAAATATTGAGTGCGATTCCAGAGGGTTGACGTCCAGTGGGCCGCCCCAGACATAGTTGGGCGAGGCAACTCCAGAAACCGTGTGAGGAGAGGATGGGACTGTCATGAACGGGGGGTGAACACTCGGCACAAGATAGGGACGTATGGAGGAGCCTTGTCGATGCAATGGGTCCCCGATCCGAATAGGATAAGGGGAAGAAGAAGAAGTATATTCATTCTGATAAATATATTTAATAGTAGATTTGTGTGTTGGGAAACGTTAAACTTATATTTTGGAAATAAAGAAACGGCTAACCATTTTTTACTCATTTTTTTTACAAAAAATGGAATGATATACCTTTATTCACTTATTTAGTTCAAGGTTATACATTTTTACTTTAAGATCATACATGATTTTAAAAATGTTTTGACCTATTTGTTTCCTTACAAATCTCTAGCTAATTCTAGTTGTCTAATTGAAACATGGAAAAACTGTTATGGTAGCCAGAGTCACCTAATTGTAGAATTAAGCGATACCTTTTTTGAAATTACCCAAAAAAAAACATATTCAATCATAACCTTGGATCGCAGTGGGAGGGATGGATTTTTACATTCGTCACTCCTGAACACATTGACCCCCAGATTTCTGCCCATCCCTCATACCTTTTTCCTTCCCAGAACTTCCTTTCCCTAAAACGACCATTCACACAGCATCTACAAAAATGACAGAGGCCAATGGATTAATTTTTTCCTCAGGGTCTTCTTCCTCTGTGTGGGATAATGTAAAAAAAAACATTGGCATTCAAAAGTTGCCAATATTTTTTTTATATTTCAAGTATCTTACTTATTTAGTGGTAGAAATTATTTTAAATAATTGTGTTATACTTTATACTCCATAAAAGCTGGTTCACATTACGCTATCAAATATAAAAGATCATAGCTCGCCAAATAACGCTCTCCATACAATCCCTTCAGACCGTTCACATCTGAGCGTTTTTAACAATGAGCAATCATAGACGATACACATCTCAGACGTAACCGCTCCAGACGCGATATCCCAGAAGATAACTCTCCCCTTCTCCGACTAAAACAGGAGAGGGGGTCATTGTAATTACGGAGCTGCCTAGACCCGTGGACAACAGAAGTCAAGTTGACAGATTTCAGTACAAAAACTATGCGTTCCGTTGCCGCTCCCTAATTCGACTGACCCCCTCTCCTACCACAGTAAGAAATATTTGATAGCCTCGTGTGAAAGGACAAAAGATAAGCGCTCGCGAATCAACAGATATCTGCTCGCAGATATATAGCGTAATGTGAACCAGCTTTTATATCATTCTGAACGGGACCGGCTTCGCCCTGCTCGAGTACCTCCAGGCAGGTAGTTTTTAAAAGTTGTAATAAAATATAAATGACATTTGAGTCAGGGGTGAAGTTTCTTTATATCATATTTACTCCTTCCTCTTTGAATATGTTCCAAAAATAATGTACATTTTATTGGTAATACGTTTATCTTACTGTATTTTTCTTTTTATTTTCAGGTAAGAATCATCGTTCAGCCATAACTATCCATAACTGCATCTTTTATGTGAACTAATTGGTAAGTGAATTCAAACCAGAAAATTATTTACACATTTACCTATCATATCATCTACATAACTTTCTTTTGGGAACCTACGAATTCCGCGTTTTGAGTCTTTAACTTTCGGACTTTTGTGTTTCCTCCCTCTTACACTAACAGCATGGTTCTCATAACTGAAGACTACGGTTAACAGCTTTATTTCTTTGAAACTGCCTCCACGCAGCATCCCCAAAAAAAAACTAATATTTGACCAGTCAGTGGCTGAGTTGACATCGCTTTTGGGTCTCACCCAGTCCCACCAAGTCCTCCATCACGACACTAGCAACATTTTCCGCTTGCTGTGGTGGTAGTAGGAGATTTTCAAATATTGTCAGGTTATTCGTAATTCGGGAATGTTTGTCTTTCTTTTAATATGGTGATTAAATTGAATTTTTTCGGTCATGAAAACCCCTTTTTACAAAAAAGTTACTTCTAAGACTTCTATTTTGTTTTCGTGAATGGATGAATGAAGTTTTTGGGAAGTATGTTTACGAGAGATGGGAAGACTGATAGAGATATCGAAAGAAGGGTAAATGCCGGTAACTCCATTAATGGAGGTCTGAACGCCGTTGGCAGCAACAAAAAATTGTCAAAAGAAGCGAAGCTAGCCGTCCATAATAGAGTGCTGGTACCTACCCTGATGTATGGCAGTGAGGCATGGAACTGGCAGAGAAAGGATGAAAGTAGACTGAATGCTGTAGAAATGAGATCCCTGAGACGTATGTGTGGTAAAACCATGTATGATCGTGTGAGAAATGTGGAGATCCGCAAAGAATGCAAGGCTGATGTAAGCGTAATGAATAAGATTAAGAAAGGGACGCTCAGATGGTTTGGGCATGTAGAGCGAATGAATGAGGAAAGGAGTGTAAGGAGAATATATGACGCAAATGTGAATGGTAGACGAAGTCGGGGACGCCCGAGGAAGACATGGCACGACCAAGTGAATCAGATACTTGAGTCGGGCGATGTCAAGAGTCAGAATAACAGAAGAGCATGTATGAAACGATGTATGAATGTGAACGAAGCAAGGAGTGTGTGCCAAGATCGAGTTGTTTGGCGGTCCGTCCTCTCTGCCTACCCCTGCGGGGAAACGGCGTGATGGTTAGTTAGTTAGTTATGAATGAATGAAAATCTTGGAAGTGGAATTTAACCCACTTCCCGACATCCGATCGAGTTGAAACTCGGCAGATAGACTAGTTATCGATGAAAATGCATACTATGGTGACACTCACGCGTACACACAGACACATTTCTCTGAAATTTGCTACTAGGCAATCGCCCAACAGATATCGCTACTAGGTCATGTCGTTCTACGCGTACGACCGTGGCGGAAAGTCGAACTGTTTCATTACATAATAAAAAATAGATGAATTGTGGTAAAAAAACTTTGTTTTTAAGGGTTGATTTTTATAAACTTCAATTTTACGTTTTTCTTTCCACGCAAACCTCCCTCTCCCCTTGAGACTTAGAGTTCTTCAGTTGAGATAATATTATTCCTTTGAAGATTTCTATTCCCGTTGCTTCTCCTTCCAAAGGACGCACTTAGCCCCTTTTTCTGTCCATTCACACCCGTCACAAAGGTCCTTTACTTTACGAGACTGAAACGTAATATTATTACACCGTATTATTTTGTCCTTATAAAAACAACTTCCTTTTCTTGGGTTAAGGTGTCCGGTCGTGCTGTTATGATTATTAGCTGATCACGATTTGAAACGGGCCGAGTACTAAGGTTTATCGGAAACAGTTTAAATGTCAAAAATTACTAATAGCGGTTTGGTCATCAAATGATTTTAAAAAATCTTGCTTAATATCTGAATAAAACGAATATTTAAGTCTTCTTACACTATCACAGTCTTCTTATTACGATCGTCTTCTTATAAATATGAAAAATAATTTTAATGTGTGAGAATACCGCAGAAGGGTCCCAACTTTGGGAGGCGGGTGTAGGTACCGCTGCTCCGGCAACCATTTATTGGATAACGAACGTCTCTGCCGTTTTTGAGCCAAGGAGCTATGGCATTCCAAATTGGGGCACGTTGTGAAGCTGAACGTAGTGGGGAGGGGAAGGAGATGGAGAGGAGGAAGGTGGGGAAGTTTCTGGCTATTCAGATCTGGTCACCAAACACGGCTAAATCCATTTAAATTAACGTTTCAATTCTGAATGGTGGTACTGATAGTATATTCCACTCGTGACACCCCGAGTGGTTCGCTACGTTTGGTGACTTAGCAGGGATGTCCAGGTTTATGGGGCCAGGTTTGTCCGATCTTGGTGGCGTATGCGCCCATCAACTGCGTGGCAGGCCGGATCGAGACGCTGATTGAGGGAGACCTTTTAACATATCAGGTAGAATTCTTTCGGAACATCGCCTTTCACCACATACTGACCCCTAAATTCTTACCTACCCCACATATATTTTCCTTCCCATAACTTCCTCTTCTTTCCTAAAAATATCCCACACAGTATTCTCAAAGATGACATAGGCCCTGAGGGGAATTATTTTCGTCAAGGCCTCCTGTGTGGAACTAATGTAAAACAAAAAAAAAAACTGCCCGAGGTCAGTGAGACCGTGACTTTACGAATTAGTGAATAATTTTTGTTGGTCCGATGTAGTGGAAAGGAAAATATTTATTTTATTTTTTATTCAAAACTCATATGGTTACATTTCATTGTTAAAATTATTTTTTTACAGTACGCATAACAAAATATTTTAACACATTCATTCTTCAGACTATCAAGCATTCCAGACTAATATCATTTATTCTATTCTTCTATACAGAGCAGTTCTATGACTGTGTTTTTCTCATATGCCTAATTATTTTTACATTTATTAATGTTTTTAAAATTATTAATGTTTTTATTAAAAACAATTTCTTTCTTTAAATATTTTTGCATTCGATTTATTATTTTATATTTAAAAATAAACACATTATTATTATAACTATCTCTCTTTTATTAGAATCCAATTTAGCTCTTCTCTCGTTTGATCATTTTTTGCATATTTGCCTTTCTTTAGTATACTTCTCATAACTCTGTTAATAATAATTTCTAAAAGATGAGCAAGAGACAGATTAGATTTGTTCCCAGCTATTCAGATCTAGTCACTACACACGGCTAAAGCCATTTTAATTATGTGAATTTTATTTCAAATAAGGCATATTAAGTATTTAAATAATTATTTAACACAAAGGAAACAGTGCGCTTAACCAATTTTATTCAGTAGCATTGCCCTAAATGTTTCCCTGTTATTAAATTAAATCTTCACTGGATTTTATTCAGAAATTATTCAAGGAAAAAATGTCAAAATAACACGTAAAATAAAATGGCGTACAAAACACTTTAACGGATAATACAATAAAGTCGGTAATAAAACCCCTCGTCGCTATCAATTTCCTAATTAACACGCTTTTAAAAGAATGTTCAAACGTCAAGAGGAAAACAAAACCGAAAACATCTGAAGCTCGTTCCATATTTAAAAACAGCTTTCGGCGGTGGGCCGGTGTTTGTCATAGACAAAAAAAATCACGAAAAAAGATGGGGCGATGACATTGAAATGGTGGAAATGATATAGTTGCGTTTTACGGCTAATGCGCTACCGAGAAATATGAACTGCTGACTGCGTAGGAACTTAGTTTTAATAATAAATTTGTGGGTACAGAAAGGTGATGAAAGCATAAGTATGGAGGTATGTAATCAAAACAGGGCGCTGTTAGTTTATTTTTTTAAAGAATTTATTTGGTACAATGCCAGGTTGTTCGAATTTTTAACGCACAATATACACGTGTAAACGTTTGTAATTTTTTTGTGTAAATTTAAACGTTCTTTTTCTAAGTCTATTAAACAATTTACTAAACTAGCCATCACGCCATGCTGTAGGGGTAGGCAGAGAGAATGGACTGCCAAACAATTCGGTCTTCGCATACTCTAGTTGCTTCTTTTACATCCATACATATCCTTCTGTTTGTGTCTCTCGAACAAATATTTTTTCTTATCTTTGTAATAATTTTATGAGTAAAATCTCAAATTGTAATATTTAATTGAAATTTTTCCGTCATTTCTGTTTCACATTTTTCATTTGATCGTCGTTAATATTGTCTTCAATATTTAATTAATTATTCACATATTAAATGGATTAAATATATTTTCAATTTTCGAGGCGGATATGCGTACCGCCGCGCCGGGAACCATTCATTAGATAATCGATACCTCTGACAAAGGTCACCCCAAGTATTTCGCTACGTTTGGTGACTTAAGAGGAGTGCCCTGGTTCTTGGGGCGAGATTTGTCTTGGTCTTGGCGGCGGATGCGCCAACTGCCTGGTGGGCAAACGCTCGACCCATCGCTTTGCACCGCAATGGGAGGTATGGATTCATTCATAACTTCTGGATACACTAACCCCCGGATTCCTATCTTAACCTCGTTTTTTTCAACTTACTCTCCTTCGTTTACTAAAAAGCCTTCCACACGGCATCCGAAAAGATGACAGACCCTGAGAGAAAATGTTTTTTTTAAACTACCCCACCTTCCTCTTCCCCATCTCCTTCCCCTTCCAACCATCTTCATCCTCACAACACACCCCGATTGGGAAAGTTCTTTTCTCACTGGCTCCAGGCAGTTGAGAGGAGCTGAGACTCTTGTGCGGTATTCATATAAAATATTTAAAAGAAACAAAGTGTATGAATTACAATTTCAAACAATTTTTATAACTTATCCTCTAACTTTTACTCTTTTCATCCTAGTAGGTACCTACGCACATGTACGAAGGTATCCTCCATTTTTTATGAATATAATATGAGTTTGTTTTAGCTGGCAACATGTGTGTGAAGCCGGGCCGGAAATTACCGATGAATAAACGTCACTTCTGACGTTTGTGTAAGTTTATAAATACCACCGCAGCCCTCGTCAAATAATATACATATATAAAGGTGTTCGAGATGGGCGGAGGATTTTCGAAGGGACTCTTTCAACTATGTTATTCTTTCCCACCTTCCTCTTTCGCACCTTTCGCTCTTTCTCACTCTCTTTAGCCAAACGAAATACTCGAGTTGGGGATACCATAATCCCACTGGCTCCGGGCTGTTTTATTACACAAAATGGTAGTCGTCACCACAACTTGTTCAAGGAACCACACGGCAGAATATGTGTAGGCGATTGAATTTGAAAGTGTTTTAAAATGGGGGGACCAGATTGAGGAGTTATATTCGACTTGACTACGTATCAAGAACGTAAACAAAACTTTTATATATTCTAGCACGGCGTAGCATGAAAAAATGGATTGTGTTTTGGAATGAAATTTCCTCAGAAGGTCGCGGATTCAAGTCCCGGCGTGAGCAAACAAATTAGACATGATTAATTTGTTTTATTTAACTGTATATAGTATATTTGTGGCACGTTCCAGAGTAGTAAAAATTCTCAGTATCGCCCTGGTGTAAGACTACCTTTCGGAATTGAAATGTTTATTCAAATGGCTTTAGCCGTGTTTGGTGACTAAATATAAATAGCCAGTTACTTCCCCATCTACAATTAACATATCTTGTCTTTGTCTTTTGGCGTAACAACCTTAAAATTATTGAAAATAAAATATTACCGAGTGGTATCCCCGGGAGTCGCTCCCTGGCCGAGTGGATGAGATTGCAAAATCATTCCGGTTCTCGCGTTCTTCAGCGTCGGCTGTTATATACATTTCCTCCAGTGTTACTCTAGTCGCGACAAATTTAATTTTGTACTCAGTTTTATTGTTAATAAATTTGACCGCATAATCACGAATTATTATTGGCAAAATTCTCCTTACACGAGCATCGCAGCTTACAGTGATAGGAAAGGCTGCAAGCTGTAAATCCAAGGCAGGATTAAATACACAATTCACCACAATTCAAAACCCTTTTCCTAAATTCTCATAACATACCCTAATTGAGAATAAAAATCTCAATGGCTCTGGGTAGTTGGGACTCTTACGCGGTATTAATTTAAAATACAGTACAAATGGCCGCCAACTCAATGATCTTTTCGGCACGGGTTACCGGGCTAAAATATTTGTTTAATTTAACTCAAAAAATAAAATTAATAAATAAAATAAATTAATAAAATAAAATTGGCCTCACTACGGTCATTGATTTTCTTTCTATGTATTTGTCTCTTTAGAGCACTGTATAATAAACCTACATAAAAAAAAAACAAGTCAATCAACGTAAAACAGAATCCCTTAGACATTTTAACACCCTTAATTTTGAATTTGTAGCAAAAAATATACAATAATAATATAAAATCGTGAAAAAGCCAAGCAATATAACAAATTTGATCCGAAAACATCCCTTTTATCTATACAATTGAGATTTTTAATTAGAGAAAGCCAAGATCAAAGTAAATAATGCTCCCATTCAAAACTGCCCCTTTTCATTTGCAGCGGGTACCTACCTGCCCGCCCACTTCTTTGTGCGCGAACAATACGAATATAGTTGAGTGTCTACGTATATGCGATATCTATGCTTATTAAAAAACTGCAGTGGATGGATAAAATGGAATACGATGAAATTTAAAGAAATATCGCAAAATCATGTATTGCGAAAGCGATGTGAAAGCGATCAATTTTTTGTTATTCAGCTGTCGAAATAGGTAGGTACCTACCCAGCACACTTCTACGTGCGCGAACATTACGACTACAGTTGAGTGTCTGCGTACATGCGATATCTATGCATATTAAAAAAACTGCATTCCATGGATAAAATGGAATGCGATGATTTAAAAATAGAATATCACAAAATCAGGGATTTTCTGAAGGCGACGAGTGTTATAGAAACTTAGGGCATGTTTTTTATTGTTATTTGGCTGACAAAATAGTTAGGCACCTGCCAAGCTCACCTCTTTGTGCGCGAACAATACAGTCGAATGTCTACGTAAGTGCGAAATCTATGGTTAAAAAAATCTGCCGCAGATGGATCAAATTTGAACACGGTGAAAATAAAATATTTTGAAAAACAGTTACAGCGTAACAATAATGTCTTTGTATAATATAATATCTATCTTAAATAATATATACATATGTTACAAAATGAATGACAAACGAAGAAATAAGAAAATGTAACAGATATCCGGCCAATTTTTGAAGTCCTCCTGTTTCCACCATTAAAAGTGGTAAATTTTTCTTGTTCAATTATTATGGAGGACTTAGCAATCAGAGGATCGAACCAGCAGCGATGCGATGACTGGGTGAGAACCCAACGTATCGACCGGTCAGTGGCAGAGTGGGCATCGCGTTTGGGTTCCACCCGGGCGTCCCGTCTTCGATTCCTCGGCTGCCTAAGTCCCTCATCACAACACAAGCAACATTTTCGGCTTTCTGCGGTGGTAGTAGGAGATTTTCAAACATTGTTGGGATATTTGTAACCCGTGAATATTTGTCTTTCTATAAAAAAAAAAATCTGTATTCGGCTACTATCCAGTAGTTTGCAGACTTTGTCATATTATTTCTCACAAACACTACGAAAAATACTTATAACCTACTCGTATCACCACAAATATTCATTAAAAAATGCTCAACTTCGCTTTGAAGTTTTCGAAATTGGAACTGATCGTGCGAACGTGCGATTGGAACTGACCTACCTAAAATCAGAAAATTATTTTATGTTTAATAAGGGGCCATCCATAAATTACGTCACACGAATTTCATAAGTTTTTACCCCCCCCCCCCCCCCCCCGCCGTCCCTGTCACATAACCCCCCCCCCTAGCGTGACATCACACGTTTTGCAATTTTACTAAAAGTATTTTTTTTCCCCGCGCGGTTGTATTAACCACGACGGAGGCGGCGAGATGGGATGTTTTTGTATCGAATGCAATCTCTACGGTGAGGGGCGAGTCGGGTTACGGGAATATATGTGGGAGAACAAGGGGCTTCATTTACAATCAGACAGATATGTCAGGAAAATTCCTGTCAGCTGTTAAGCCTAACTGCACGTGACTTCACAAAGCTGGTGCCCCCCCCCCCGTATGCCTTTTCACACTTCTCTACACCCCCTCCCCCCTTAAGGTGTGACGTAATTTATGGATGGCCCCTAATGTATGTCTGAAATGGTTCCATGCCGACTGAGAATAAACCTCCTTGAAAAGTCATTAAAAGCTATGAAAAAAATAATTTTAAATTAGCCGATAACCCTAACCTAACGTAACCTATTTAGCCAATTTTTTATATATATATTTTTTATCACTCTAAATTACTTATCTGAGATGGTTCTGAGTTGGTATCATTCCGAGTTGTCCGGTCACCGTCTGAAATGTGTACTTCTGAATCTGATGAAAATTTGACTTGTTGTTTTTAAAATACAATGATCCTGAGGCAATAATAAATATATATCATATAAATAGTTACCGTTTCACAAATCCTACAATTAAAATATCCACTTTTTTTCATAAGTCTGCACTAGTTCAACAAAAAATAACAAATTTTTGTATTTGAATTTAAATACAGGAGCGCATAGAAACCATATTCCCCTGTTCTTTTATCAGTGAAACATGGCTTACATAATGCTTTATACAGTCATAGTAATGTAGAGCCACAAAGAGCTCGCACACTTTTACCATGGGGTGGAAGGGAATGCCAAAGGAAGTAGTCCATCTTTTTTATATTTTTTGTCCTTTCTTCTAACTCACTTATCGCCTTTTCCTCCTCAGGGAGGGAAACGAAGTAAAACTGTCTCCCGTTTCTTTATCTGTAAGACAATATTTTTAATCGCCTGCATAAAAGCACTCTGGCGTTATTTTTCTTTTTTTCTTTATTGATGTGAATACCACTTAAGAGACTATGCCACCCCTGGAGGTCTAGCATGGTCGATCAATAAAACCCTTTATCATTACGATATTGACTAAATCCGTCATCTGTAGTCAGTTATCAATATTTGCGATCACGGTGAACAATAATTGGTAAGATATGTTCCGACCCACGATTGATAAATTTTGGCTCGAACTCCATGGTATCAGATAAGTTTCTGTCAAGATACTCATGTATTTGAAATATCGTTCGCAAAATTACCGGTTTATAAATGAACGGAGTTAAACTAACGAAACTTATATAATTAAAAGAAATCGGATAAAAATTAAACCAAAGACAATAAATCAATTAAGAAGCGACCAATTTATTCCGCTCGATCTTTGAGAAACTAAAGTGGTCGACATATGACTAAAGACCCGATTAATTAATTAAATCCCGTTTAGAGTCAAAAAGCAAATGTGGAATGCTAATGCTTCTTTAAGTTGGTATTTAAATTCAATATTATCAATTTATTAATATTTTTACGTAATTGCTTGGCCTTTGACATTTCGTAGTGTGAATTCGTAGAAAATACCTTCATTTTTGCCGGCGCATATCGATTTCTTATTTATTCCCTATCGACATCGGTTCGACTGTCAACGGTTAAGCCATGCTAGGGACAGGTATAAAATCATCGTTAGTTACATCTATCGATACAATATTTTAAAGTTATCCCTTTCACCATGCTAGAGCTCCTGGATGGGAGGGAATGAAAAGGGTAGAAGAATGTTGGGTATTGTAGGTATTTAAGAATTGTAAAAAGATGCAGTAGGTATTATGAATACACTTCTCCAAGTTTCATGCACTGTAAGAACTTATAGATTTAGCCTAAAAACCAGACGCTTTGCATCTTGCAATACTTATATAACGAGTTGTTTCATGGAATTTGAACAATTCGTCAAATTTCAAAGGTATAATTAGTAATTATACAAGTTCTCTAAAAGTTCTTTTACAGTTTTGTTGTTATCTAAGTGCTATAAAACAGCCTGCCCGTGATGAAATAATTACAGAACTAGGGTAGAACTTCCACAGAACGTTAATTTTAACTTTGAAATTTGGTGAATTATTCAAACAATTTGGAAGGCGGGTACGGGTAACGCCGCCCCGGAATTGGATTATCAACACCTCTGCCATAGGTCGCTAGTGTTTCACTGCGTTTGGTGACTTTTCAGTTGGTTGGGAGGTTTGTCCGGAGCTGCGTGGAAGGTGGGGTTGAAAGAGACTGGTTGAGGGAGATAGACCCTTTGACTTATCCAACAGAACTCTGACTCTCTCGGAACATTGTCTTGTACCGCAGTGAGAGGGATTGTTTTACATGAGCTCCACACACGAGGCCCTGAGGAAAATAATTTCCCTCAGGGCCTATGTCATCTTTGATGATGCTGTGTGGAGGGTTTTTTAAGGAAAGTAAGGAGAGAAGAGTTCTGGGAAGGAAAGGGGTTTAAGGGATGGGTAGGAATCCGGGGTTCAGTGTGTCCTGGTCATCCGCCTCCAAGACCTAGACAACTCACCCCAGGAACCCGGGCACCCATGCTAAATCACCAAACGTAGCGAACCACTTGGGGTGACCTATGGCAGAGGATGGATGGACTCATTTGTCGATCAATTTGTCGATTCATTTGTCGATCCTGGAAATACTGACCCCCAGATTCTTACCAACCCCTCATATCTTTTTCCTTCTCGGAACTTCATCTCCTTCCTTTCCTCAAAGCATCCTCCACACAGCATGACATAGGCCCCATGTACATATTCAAACGAAAGTAAAAACACTTAAGAGCATTGACCTTTACCCCTTTCATTAAAAAAAAAACAACTTATTCCCTTTTAGTAAAATAAATAGGTACCGCAGAAAAGAACACAGCTATTATTTAAAAAAATATATATTTTATAGGTTAGTACCTAGGAACCTATTAAAAAAAACACTTTTTCTTAGATAAGTACCTACCCACAGAAGGTACAGTTTATTCTATATTTAAAAAAAATCACTTATTTGTATGTTGGTACCTATTTAAAAAATTCTAATTCATCGGGGCACCTCTTTACAACAACGAAGCACGAAAATAAATAGCTTGCTAGTGTACTTTATATCCAATTTGGCCTTGTATTTAGGCACGTTGGTTGGGAATGCCTGTTTTTAATATAGTCTCCGAGCATTCTTCCCCTGAACCGCGGGCCCATTCCGAGCGTGGCTGGCTAGGATTTCGGCGATTGGAATTTTACGCTGCCTCTCAAAGTTGGGGAATTTTATGGGTGATTTATTATTTTGCAGGCCTTGTGAACAAATTGTTTTTCAGCCGTGTTAGTTGGAAATCCAACATTGCCATAAAATAGAAAATTTGCAATGATGACGTTTTTTATAGTTTATTTAAAAATTAGACATACATACCAGAAATCACATACCATACACGGTGTCCGGTAACTCGTAGTACAAAAAGGAAACTGATGAATGTGCATCACATAGAAAACCCAAAACAACATTTTTCGATCTGAACATTTCGATATATATATATATTTTTTTACATTTTTACATTTTTTTTCGGTAATTAAAGCCGGGTCTATGCTTGTACGCACTTTATGAGATATGAAACAGCTGATGTGACTCCCAACAACAAAATGTTTTCAATTTTGATCTAAAAAATTCTGGACTTGATTTACTCGAAAACGAAAGTTCGTATCAAAAAATTTATACCTCACAATCGACTCTAAATGTAATGTAGATTCGCGAGCTTTTCGCATCTACTATGGGTTTATGGATGATGCCTTCTCACATCTTTGGGAATACTATGTGGAGGGTCATTTTTAGAAAATAATGGTGTGCACCTGGGCCTGTAATTACGGGATTAAGGACACAGAGACCGGAAATCTTTTAATAGCTCGTAGTTTGGACGTGTAGAGCGGATGGTTGAAGGAAAGAGCTCCAGAAAGATATTGATCACGGAAATTTTAAATGTTGAAAAGGACATCATGTCAATTGTTCAGGAGATCGAAAAATAGTTTTTTTTTTTTTTCAACAAAATCATTTCTCCTGTTTTTGTGGACTTTTTTTTGAAATGAGAAATTCACCCCAAAAAGAGTGCTTTGTGATTATGAACCTTTATTATGAAATAAAATTGAATAGATCTTTTAAAATACTTTTAAATCTCTTAACAGTATTGAATTTATTTTTTTACGCACTTATTTTCCTAGAAATATTTTGACGACGCAGATCGAAAGAGAAAAAAACAGCCAAAAAGATGTATTTAACTCATTTTTGATTTATTATCCTTTACACCATTTCAAATTTCTGCTGTAGATATATGACATGAAATGGTTGAAGAGGTCGTGGATGAACCAGTTGAATCAAATACTTGTGTACGTTCAAGAATCAGAATAACAGAAGAGTTTGTACGAGGTGATGTATGAATATGAATGAAGCAAGACAGAGTTGTGTGGCGGTCCATCCACTCTGCCTACCTAGTTAGTTAGTTCTTCTTTTCAAGTCGGTACCTCATTGCTGAGGATCGTGACTCCTACTCCAATTTCCATGGTGGACAAAGTCCTCCTCTCCTCGCTGTCCTGCGCTGCATGGAGAGCTGCGAACACCGACGTACGAAACGCCAGTAATACTTTTGGTCCTTGGTGATATTCTTCTGTCTTCCAATTTGCCAATGACTACTTTTTCCAAATTGGAGTCCTCAGTTTGGTGGGCAACATGTCCAAAGTATCTTAAAATGCGTTTTAGGTAGATTGTTGAAAGTCTATTGTGGATGCCTGGCTCTTTCGGAATGGACACATTTGTGCGTCTAATTGTCCAGTTAGTTGGTCTCGTTATATGCCGAGTACGCGCCGTCGCGCGCCAAATACGACTTTAATTTTTTTTTTTTAAATGCGATTTTAATCCTTAATTATAAAGAAAACGTATGAAGGATAAGGTCAAACTCGCTTGGGGCATTCTTGTTCTTAAGGTATAGAATACCTTGAACACATCTATGGAAGCGGAATAATTTCTTCTGGAATTATCTATGAGTTTTTTCTGAGCATTTGAACTGTCAGGTTCGGTTGCGTCATTCTCGTGAAAAAGATCGTAAAACATATGAATTCATCAAATAAATGCAAGTAATTTGTTTTTAGGCGTAGTTTATTGTTCAAGGAATGTGTTTCGGTAAATATTACATACGATAGCATAAAATAAACCCACAAAATATTACGTCAAAGTCAAAACATCGCGAAATTTACAAGTTTCCTCCAGTGGCACGTCACGAGCGATTTAAAATAAATTTTAAAATGTTTGAGAATCTTTGCCTCCTGTGTGGCAGTACTTCGACCGGGAAGTGTGCCATATTAAAAAGGGATCTCCATACAAAAGATTTTCATTCAGCCGCCTTTCGTACTACAAGTTGTTATTAAAAACACACCGTCCTGCTTTACCCCGCCCCCTTCCCCTCCCCTTATCACCCATTCCCCATGCCCATCTCTCATCCTGCTCCGGGGAGATTTACTTTTTCATTACAACTCGGTATTTGAAGTTATTGTGGGATTATCGAGATTTAAAGACATTTTTTGCTGGTTTTTATACCAAGTAGGAATGAAAAATATGCCGCTGGAAAATACTTGTGATAATATAATAATATGTATCTGTCAGTTAGGAAAGATTTTTTTTAATAACGACAGTTTTTTGGTAGCAGATGAAAGAGCTGACTTTATTAATTGTCGCAGAATTTTTCATTTTCAATCACATTGTGTAATTTTTTCTTTCTTCTATTTTATTTATATTTATCATATTTTGATATACGTAGTTCGATTGAACGTCTTCGTGGTCGAGGAGTGAGGCCCTAGAGACTGGCAATCCGAAGTTCGCGGGTTCAAATCCCGGCGTGCGCAAGTAAATATTGTTTGATGGATTTGGATCAACCGATTCAACGAAGAGTGCACAGCAGCAGGAATGAAGATGAGTACCTCAAAAACAGAGGTGATGGTTATAGGAAGGGACCAAACTCGGTGCAACAAACTCGCTAATGGGACTCAGCTGAAACAGGTGGACAGATTCAAATACCTCGGGGTCGAATTCTCCAGTGATGGACGGCAAGACGGAGAAATTGATCGAAGAATTAGTGCCACA
This sequence comes from Glyphotaelius pellucidus, assembly GCA_936435175.1. NCBI lineage: Eukaryota > Metazoa > Arthropoda > Insecta > Trichoptera > Limnephilidae > Glyphotaelius > Glyphotaelius pellucidus. The sequence goes on from OW386560.1 coordinate 13,803,299, forward strand.
AGCGGTGTGTTGCGTCCTCTCTACAGCTCAGTGATAAGGAAAGCCAAGCTCCGCATCAAGACAAAGATGGCAGTGTTCAAAACGGTATACCGCCCAAAGCTCACTTACGGCCACCAGACATAGTGCTAGACAAATGAAAACGCTCTAGAGTCAAAACTGCCGAAATGAGGTAATTGAGAGGAGTACGAAATGGGATCATATAAGAAACTCGACGATCCGACACGATCTGGACATTGAACCAGTGCTACTCTTCATAGAAAAATCGCAACTGAGGTGGCTTGGACACGTACTAAGAATGTCTGATGACCGAATTCCGAAGAAAATACTGAGTGAGAATCCAGAGGGTAGACGTCCAGTGGGCCGCCCCAGACACATTGGGCGAGGCAACTCCAGAAACCGTGTGAGGAGAGGTTGGGATTGCCATGGACGGAGGCCGAACAATCAGCATAAGACAGGGACGTATGGAGGAGCCTTGTCGATGCAATGGGTCCCCGATCCCAATAGGATAAGGGGGAGAAAAAGAAGAAGGATTTGTGATAAATCACAATTTATTATTATAATTTTTTCGTTTGTATTTAATGAAAGTTAAATTTAAAAGTTTTATTATCAAGTTCTGCAAGTATTTTAGTATGTATTTGTGTTACAGATGTTTCGGTTTACAAGACCTTTTTCAAACTGTTGAAAATGGTCTTGTTAACCGAAACAGTTGTAACACAAATACATACTAAAATACTTGAAGAACTTGATAATAAAATTATCAAAATTAATTTTAATTAAATACAAAAAACTTAAATGGACTTCTACGAATTAAACACAAAAACAATTAATACACAATTTATTAATTTAACATAATATATTTCACCGTTTAATACAAGCAAACATTCAATTCGTTAAAAGTGTAATTTAACTTTGTTTTCCCAAAAAAAATTATAATCAATTTTTTTCATTTAATCAAAAATGATGCCACAAAGTGTATTTGCAAAGTTTGAAGAAGTAAATATATTTGGTTATTAATTTTAATTGTAAGTGGTGTATACAAAGGGATTTGTTTTCATTTAATTTATTTTTATCTTTTTATTTGTTTGAAATAAATCTTAATACCCACCTATATATACATATTTTACCCCCTCGATAAAACAGCACGACTATAAATCAAAATGATATAAAATATCAGTTTTATTCACACTGTTGTTAAATATTTCGTCGAATAAAGTGATGGATTTTACCCCTATTACGTTAAAATGTGTGAAAGCTACCCCTAAAGTGGATATTACAGTATTCACACAATATAACACAGGTTCAACCCCCGAATAAGCGCTGACACCCACAGCCATTGTCTGCTGACACGCATTCAGCCGTCAATACCGAGGCAGTGATTGATGCGATTCGGCAGTGTGATGACGCAGCGCGTTGGGATCTAAGTCAGCAGTCAGCGTCCACAATAACGATGATGGAAGGGCCACATAATGAATGCAAATTAAACATTTTCATTTTTTATCCTTTATGATTTATTAAAAAAACTCTCTGATGTGTGGACAATCATTTGAGTGGCGCGGTGTTGTGATTTTTCATACAATTTTCACAGTTTTTACTACTAACAAATTTGTAGATCTATTTTGTTTGTATGAATAAATAATTGTAGATCTATTTTCTTGCAACAGATTGATTGAATAAAGTCAAGTATGCCTCGTGCGTCATACATATGCCTGGTAATGTTATTTTATCGTGAAAACAAGGTGGTTAAAAGATATATCCTATGTAAAGGTCAATCATTTTAAAGAGACTGCCATGGCGGTTGGCGTGGTCTAGCGGTAAGGCTCTTTTAATTCGCAATCCGAAGGTTGCGCGGCAAATAAATTTTATTTGATTAATTTGTGTTATTTCACAATTAATTCATTTAAAATATTATATAGTATATTTGCGACATGTTGCCAGATTGGAAGATACTCTCAGTATCGTCCTGGTGTAAGACCACCATTCAGAATTGAAACCTTTCTTTAAATGGCTTAAGCCGTGTTTGGTGACCAGATCTGAATAGCCAGGTACTTCCTCACCTTCTTCTTGCCCATATCCTTCCCCTCCCCACTACCTTCAGCCTTATAACCAGTCCCACTGGCTCCAGACGGGAGCAGTTGGGACTCTTATGCGGTATTCATATAAAAAATAAAATAAAATGAAAAAGAGATCCTTACTTGTGTAGTTGTGTACTACAAGGATAAAAAATGGTTTTTGTAAGAACCTGAAAAAATTTAAAAAAATTATATTATAGAATTTGAAACGGAATTGATAAACATCGCTAAGCAGTAAAAGTCTTTAAACGGAATTGATAAACATCGCTAAGCAGTAAAACATCGCTAAGCAGATAAACATCGCTAAGCAGTAAAAGTCTTCACGTTGACTTCACACAGGTGGCTCTGAATAAAATAATTTCCTTCAGGGCCTTTGTTATCTTTGGGGTGCATGGTGGAGAGGAAGTTCTGAGAAGGAAAAAAAGTCGAGAGGTGGGTAGGAATCTGGGGTCCGGTTGTCCAAGAGTGATGGACGTATGAATCTATCCCTCCCACTGCGGTTCGGCTGGAGAAATCAAAAGGTCTTCCTCAATCAGTCTCACCCAATCCGGCCCGCATTAAGTACTTGAGCAAACGCATCCGCCGCCAAGACAAAGACCACCCCTTATACCTTTTTCCTTCCCAGAAATTCCTCTTCTTCCTTTCCCAAAAAGACCCTTCACATAGCATCCCCAAAGATGAAACAGCCCCGAGGAAAATTGTTTTCTTCAGGGCCTCCTGTGAGGAGCTAGTGTAAAAAAAAACCTTAATCAATCTCAAAATCTGATTCCTACTCTTCCTTCTCACACGTCTTAAAATTGGGTCTCGTACGAACTCTCTCTGTGATTACTATATTTAAATTTTGGATTCATGGTGGGAGACACAAATTATTCAGACTTAGTCACTGTTTCCTAGCACCTTTGAGCCTCACAACCGCAGTCACCTTTGAGTCTACCTGAACAGTGGACATTCCCATCAATGCAAAGTAGCTAGCTGCTTGTCCCGTCTACTGAAGATCCGTCCGTCTGTTGCGGTGTAGTTGTGTCTACACGTCGCTAGATGTCACCAGGGTGTAGGTGGAGTTAAATGGCGGTCGTCATGGTAACCAGGCGCAAACACGACCACGTCAATCAAAGCCTACTTCCGACTTTCATGTGGCGACCACATAGCTACTAGCAATGTACATTTGATAACCAGGCTTCCCTCGTTCAATCATCATTTATTGAAATTAATTGAATTGTAATTCTGATTTTTTTTAATACAGCAGTGAACAATTTGAAACAAAAAAAATAGTTATAGCCAATCAATAAAATCACTAGAACTAAAATTACACGAATGCCATAGAAATAATGTTCAATGTCACTGCCCAGTTATAGAAAAAAAAAACAAACTTAAAATATCTTGGAGTAATATTTGATGAAAATCTTAGATGGGACATGGGACCTACACATCAAAGTTATTACGGAAAAAACTCACAAGTCTTATTTATTTCTTTAAAAATCTAAGAAATGTGCTTTGACGGCCGGAGTAGTCCAGCGTTCAGGCTCTTGACTCGCAATCCGAAGGTCGCGGGATCGAATCCCGGCGTGGCAAATAAATTTTATTTGATTAATTTGTGTTATTTCAGAATTTATTCATTAAAAATAATATATTTGCGGCACGTTCCAGAGTGGAAGATACTATCAGTATCGTTCTGGTGTAAGACCACCATTCAGAATTGAAACGTTGCTTGAAATGGCTTTAGCCGTGTTTGGTGACCAGATCTGAATAGTCAGGTACTCCCCCACCTTCCTCTTCACTAACTCCTTCCCCTCCCCACTACCTTCAGCCGCACAACATACCTTCATAGTCTCTCTAGCTCCAGGCGGGAGCATTTGGGACTCCTGTGCGGTATTCATAAAAAAAAAATAAAAAAGTAAAAAAAAATGTGTTCTACGCGTTATGTCATTCTCGAATTGAATATGGAATTATAGGATGGGGATCTGCTACTGCTGTAATAAGTACGTACACAACATGAATACAATTCATAGGGAATCATATAGAGTCTATAATATAGATAGACCATACTGAAAGTACTCATTAGAATGACTTCGATTGGAATTTTCAAAAGCTTTGACGTACCAAATGGTTCAATGAATATATTTATTTATTTATTTAAACGCCCGTAGGGCTTTTACCTAAAAGTGCAGTACATGTTTTTGGTAAAGTATAGGAAATAACACAATATAATATAAACATAATATAAATATAAGAAACCAAATAAAGATAACATAAGATATAAGAAACAAAATATAGATAACACCAAATATGACACAAAGCAGGTAAAATAGAATATATGGTCACGTAAATTAGTTATTTTAATGTTTTTCACGATAGTTATTTTAATTATAAAGAGAAATAAGATAATATTGTCAGTTTTTATGTTTGTAATTAGCAATCTTTATTTTACATATTTGTTACATGTTTATCGAAACTTGGCTACAATAATATTTCGATAAAGGTGCTTTATAGTGCATGATATTAATAGCTTTATTTTAATTGTTCTAATATACTGAGTTTAAATTTTGACATCGATTGATGACGATAATCATAGACGATATGCCAAAAATACATTATTGAAGCTATTCAAAAATACTGAATCCTCTACTAGACTGTGCATCCGTCACACTAGATCGAATAAAAATGACATACAAAACATTCTAGTTATAAAACCACATTCGGACAAAGAAACTACACTTATTTTCAACTAAACTCCACAGAATCTTTCTCCAAGACATAAAAGTAATAAACAAATTTAATGAGTATGACTGAAAGAGGCCAATAAAAAAAAACCTAATGAGAAGACACTAAAAACGATAAACTATACTTAAATAACTTTAGTCCGCCTCGGCACAGGACCCCCTATTGAGGAGGACTAAGAAATACAAATCTCTACTTAAATTCGTGTGCTTAATTTTAAAATTTCTTAGATTAGATTGACCTAAAAAATCCAGACACATTAAGCCGCACAAGAAACATTGCACATTTGAAACCCTGTAGCTAGTTTTTCATATTTTTTTATACAAACAAATGTGTTATCTTCTTTTGTTGTAAAGATTGTGGGAAAGGGCAGTAAGTCACAAGAATTTTGTTAGCACAACAACTAAGTACAAAAGATGTCCCCAAAAAGACGAAGTGAATGTTTTCCCTTTTGGCGGGAAAGTGCGCCCTCTAGCGACACATAAATATAATCTCAACCAGCGCGACAAACACCGAACTGATTATCCTAGAAGTGTGATTTACACCGATTCGAAAGAAAACTGTTGCCAAATTGCACAGGACTTATAAACCCTAGACAGGTCAATAAATTTAGCTACCTGATCAAGAAATATTTTCGATTTTTGAAAAATTTTGATCATTTTCATCATTATTAAGAAGAAATTTGTGTATATTGAATGTATTAGCACGTAGCGGAATGATTTTGACCAGCGATTCTTTCGCTTATTTGGAGTTAAAAGGGTCATTTTGCTGTCCGATGGTTTTTTTTTCAGCATCACCGTCTTCTTCCTTTTATCCTATTCGGGTCGGGGACCCACTGCATCGATAAGGCGCCTCCATATGTCCCTGTCTTGCGCTGGTTGTGCGGCCTCCGTCCATGGCAGTATCTGGGGCGGCCCACTGGACATCTACCCTCTGGAATTGCACTCATTATTTTCCTCGGAATGCGGTCATCAGACATTGTTAATACGTGCCTAAGCCAGCTCAGTTGCAATTTTAACAGTGGTTCAATGTTTAGATAGCCTCGGATCGTCGAGTTTCTTATATGATTCCATTCGTAACTCCTGCCATTCCTCTCAAGTACCTTATTTCGGCAGCTTGGACTCTAGAGTGTGTTCGTTCATTTAGGATCCAAATCTGGTGACCGTCGCGTAAGCGTCGGGCGGTTTATCGTTTTGAACACTGCCATATGTGTCTTGATACTAAGCTCGACTTTTCTGATCACCGAGCTATACTACCGAGCACACTACTTGCCGCTCTTGTTCATCGATCAATTTCTCCGTCTTGCCGTCATCGCTGGAGAATTAGGTTTGTTTTCAATTTATTTATTCATGATGGTATAAATTACATTTTACAACATAATTTGAAATTTTTTGCTGCACTGGGTGGCTTACCCATGCTGAGGCCCCCATTTTACAATACAAAATTCAATAAGATGAAGTAATACATTTTAATTAAATACCTAAGATCATGAATGAAAAAAAAATCGGCATATATTATGAAACCCTATTGTATAATAACTGTTGTGGGTGACCGGACAACTCAGAAAAGTCACTAAAAGTGATGTAAAATTTTTATAAAAAACGGGTTAAGTAGATTACGTTAGGAGGTTATAGGCTAATTTTTAAATATTTTTTTCATAGCTTTTAATGACTTTTCAAAGAACTGTTGAGTTGAGTTGATTCTGAGTTGCCATAGAACTCTGTTGTGTGTTTTATAATGTAATAATTTTTGTTGTGTGTTATATGTATTATGTTTTATTCTGTAATGTTATAATTTTTTGTAAAATTGCTTTTTTCTCCTTTAATCCATCAAAAAAACAATTTTTTTCTTTAAAGAAAAACAAAAATTTCCATCACACCTTGTCACTGGGGATTTGGCTACATCCTAGCGGATAACGCGATACATATCACATTTCTACTGACATGAAATTTTATATAAAAATTTAAACAAAAAACATTTCTAACAATTTATTTGTTCAGTGGCGCCGACCAACTGCCCGAAACTAAAATACGGAAGACAATGTCTCAAATTGCAGAAAAACAGCGAAATGTAATTAAGCTGAGAGCCCGGCTTTTTCAACAGAATACTGTCCCTCCCGGCCGCCATGTTTTTTCTTCCTTTTTCCTTTTTCGTTTTTTTAAGAGACAGCTTTATGCGCGACGAACGGGCGGGAGAGGGACAGGCGGATTGAGACCGGTGTGAAGCTAGACGCAGCTTCACAATACACGTTTTTTCGATTTAACTTAGAAGTTTTGTAATTATTTGTAAGAAGAGCGGTGTAGATATCTTAAGTTTTAAACAGAAAATGATCAGTTTGTGCATCTTGCTAATACATAACTCCGAATGGCGTGCCCTGGCTTCATTGCACAGATTTTCTAGATCAAAGCAATTCAATTCGATTGAAAATGTCATTTCCGCCGTGATTCTCTGTTTTTACCAATTTTTCGTATTAAAATTTGTTTAATTCATTGTCTTCCACGCTCGAACTCCATTTAATTTTAAAAAAATATTTAAATTAAATTCAATAATGTTTTTATCAAGTTCTGCGAGTATTTAAGTTATTATTTTTGTTATAGCTGTTTCGGCTTACAAGGTCATTTTCACACTTTTCAAATTTTCAAACTAGATAGCTGGGCTTTCATTTTGTCGCGCGCCCAGCCGCAGAATAACTTAGAGCCTCATATAAGAAGGACGTCTGATCAAGTTAAATATTCGTTTTAAACATTACGATAACTTAAATGAAGCTACTTGTAATCTCAACGGACCTCCATCTTATTCTGGAGTTTCCGAAGGTAAATGCGTTTTTTATCTCGCGACAAAATGTTCCCTATAAAATATCCTCCGACAAAATATCCTCGACTAAATATCCTACGGGCAAAACATCCCCCAACAAAATATCCACTAAAACTTAATCTAACCTAACAAAAAAATGGGACAAAAATAATACAGACATCCCGTAAAGACAATAAATTATTGTTCAATTATAATATTTTTGTTAGGTTAGGTTATGTTTTAGTAGATAGTTTGTTGGGGATATTTTGGCGGGATGAAAAATCGCGGAACCGTTTCCGAACACGACTCAAGTAATCTCTAATCGCTTGGATTAAAGTACATTACACATATCTGCGTCAGGAATAAAATAAATAATTTTATATAATGGCGTGTGAGTGTTTGAGGTATCCAACGCCTGACTAGAATCAAAGGCTTGTGACAGCATTCTCTAAATGTCTCTGTTAGTTAGTTCAGTGGCCATACTTCAATTTTGACATTTTTACGACTAAGCTTTTGAAGTACATTTATGAGTGTTCCACATTCTGATCTTTGCGGACTGAACCATTCAGGGATTCGCTATGCGGAAGTCGCGGATGAGTTGCAACACTATTACCAAACATATGAATTATTGTACGGTAATGAGTTATTGTACAGTTACGAGTTATATTAGGGTATAATGGGAGTTTGATAATCAAACTGTCAGAAGCTGATTCAAATTTGGGAAGTGAGAGGGTATGGATACCGCCGCGCAGGGAACCATTTATTGGATAACCAACACCTCTATCATAGATCACCCCAAGTGATTCGCTATGTTTGGAGACTTAGCAGGGGTACCCGGGTTCATGGGGTGAGGTTTATCCAGGTCTTGGCGGCGGATGCATCTACCCACCTGCTGCGTGACGAGCCGGATCGAGAGAGACTGGTTGAGGGAGGTCTTTCAACCTTTCCTGCAGGGCTCTCTCGATCCATCGCCTTGCACTGAAGTTGGAGGGATAGATTCATACGTCCGTCACCCTGGACCCACTGACCACCAGATTCCTACCCATCCCTCATACTTTTTTTCTTCCCAGAACTTTCTATCCTTCCCTTCCTTAAAAATACCCTCCACACAGCATCCCCTAAGATGACATACGCCCTGAGGGAAATTGTTTTCTTCAGGGCTTCCTGTGTAGAGCTAATGTAAAAAAAACGAGATTTGTTTATATTTTGATTTTATTTTTTTACATTAACTTCACACAATTTGGGAGGCGGGTATGGGTACCGCTGTCTCGTGATTTATTTTTTACTTAATTATTAATTTATGAGATTTATTTTCTGAAAAGTTTTGGACGGGATATTTCTTTCGAAAGATATAAATAAAAGATATATTATTCTTGAGAAGTTACGTAAAGCTTTTGTATTTAGTAATTTTTAATAGAAATTCCAGACATAAAGTATCTGAAAAATCTGTTATAATTTCTCTAAAAGCTCACCGCTTGGGAGTTTTTGCCGCTTCAAAAATCAGACTTACTGCTTTCATTTTTGGAGTGAAATTTTAATCCAGCACTTTGTATCTACTATATTCAGCGATAATATCTGCCTCCCCATCGTGAGCTTAAAATGCATCCTTGTCTTTATCTAAATTGAAATTGAAATCAAATATCCGTACAAATGCGCAATGAATTGGAAATCATTACAACAATGTAACATATTACTTTCCCCTAGAAATCCATGTCTTATCCACTAAACTCAGCCATATTGGCTTGCATCATGCGAAAACGCCACTAAATTCGTCTAACATAACTGATGATGAAAGAATCTTAGAAAATGTGTCGTGGATAATAGCTAACAAATTTTGCTTTACAAATTTTTTTAAGTAAACAATTTTACAAAATATCAAAAAAGGTCCTGTTAAATTACTTTTTAGTATTTTGACCAATGGGTACTTTTTTCAAAATCTTGTTATTTACAGTATGCTGTTTAACCAATTTAATCACAGGAAGTATATTATACTTATATTAGTCCCAGTTCACATAGGTGTAATATAAATCGTTGTGTCTCCCTTACTATCATAGTGATAAATATGATATAAACGGTATTGGAAAGAAAAAACAACACGTTATAAATTCAAATCTGAAAGTGAACCACAAAATAATTAAAATGGACACCTTTATGAAACCAAAGTTTCTGACCGCAATTTGAAAAACAAATGATTTTATAAGTTTTTTAAGAATTATTTTTACATAAAACGACAAAAAGGGAGGTGACAATAAAGTTTATAATTCATTTGTGTTATAAAATTTTTTTTTTTTTTGGTTATCATTAATTTTAGTTAGAAAAATAGTGAGGTGAGCCATTTTTAAAACTTTTAAATGTTTGCGAGCAAAATTTTCACGTTTCAAAAATTAAATGTTTATTTCGATTTATAAAATTTGAAAGCGTATTTTATCACCTTTCAAAAACAGTTCTGAAGTGAAAACTTCTTTAGCACCGTTGTGATTTGAAACTCGATGAAACGAAAAAGAGACCAACACATACATTTACAGGATTTAGCCTGCGAGAGAATGAGATTGAAAAATCGGTCTCCTCTTTGTGCGGTGCTTTCTAGCCTCCCCACACTTGACCATGCAATATATATATGTGGAGTTATAATATTTTTCACTAATACCACTACATAACCATGCCTATTGCACTCCTCCATAAATTGTTCATATAATAGCTAAATTTATATGGCTTAGTCTAGGCTGGGCTATTTGAGGACTTGAAGCGCAATTGTTTTAAATATAACGAGAATTATTTAAGGTTTTAAAATAGTGAATTACTATTGTTGTTGTTGAGAACTTTTACCGTCCTCCTACTATCAGTTAAATGAAAGTTTAATGTCAATTTAAGAACATTTTGTCATCGTTATTGGTCATCTTTGACAGATATTAAACCTTTAAATACAATGCAGTACCTTCGTATCGAATCCTGACAAATCGGCTGGAAAAATAAATTGACAGGGTGACTTTTAGAATAATGAATTTAGGGGTGAGTTTCTCGGGGGTGGGGGTGGGCCACCGAATTGCGAATTGAGACGTGGATTTTTTTCTATCTCAATTTTAGAATATAATGATTTATATGGTCCAGTTCTCCTCTTCCTCTGAATTTAGCTCTATCTATTGAAGGAAGCTTCCTAAATTGAATTGTATGAGTGGTTTTTTCATCCCCCAAAGAGTCACTCTTCGAAATGAAATAAGAAATTGTATCGGTTAATAATTCATTAAGTTTTCATATTACTTACCTTTTATCTGATGTTTTTAAGTGAGAATTCTCAGAGTCAGTGGGAATATAAAATATTCAATGTAGCAATTTTGTGTGGTCAAATACAACGTGGAGGGAATGTAAATAGATATTTCAAAGTTCCATGGCTCAACGATGTTAACTAACCGAGAAATCCTAGACAGAAAAGGCGATGAAAATTTCAAGATACTAGAAGGCAACAGATTTTCTTTGTTAACAGTGTTTTTATGTGTTTTATGTGATACTAGCGAACACGCGTTAAAAATTACGGGATATAAAATTTAAAAAATTTACGCTTTACAAAAATTACAGTTAAGTACTTTTCAATTTGGGGGGTTGGTATGGGTACCGCTAGTGGATAACCAACACTTCTGCCATTGGTCACCCACTACGTTTGGTGACTAAGCAGGGGTGCCCGGGTTCACCGTGTGAGGTGTCTGCAGGTTTTAGCGGCGGATTCCCACCTGCTGCGTAGATTCCTACCTTTCCCCTCCAAAAATTTTCTCTCCTTCCTTTCCTTAAAAAGAACCTCCACCATCCCCAAATATGACATAGGCCCCGAGGGATTTTTTCCTCATGGGCCTCCTCCGTGGGGTTAATATAAAAAGTAAAAATAAATAATATTTAAAAAAAAATATATATATATATATTATTTCCACGGCCGAGAAACGAACCTATCAACTGTTTTAAAAGTGGCGGCATAAATTAATTATATATGTTAGCACTGAAATAATTACGACAATTGATTTTTTAAGTGTGTAACCGAAATTGTATTGTTTATAATTTTTTCTTCTTTACAGAACAAAAAAATTATAATGTTTTATAAAAAATTTCAAGTTAGGTACTTTTTCTCTAAAATGTAAAAAAAAATATTTGCTGCTAGTACAGTTCAATATGCTAAAGCCTCGACTACATTGAGCGAGTTTACAAGCTACTAGCCGGTAAGTTTAAAAGCGGGTGAATCGGCGAGTGAGATTGTCGTGATGACACACAAAACTATCCACTTGCTCAGTAGCTCAGTAGGGATGGTATATTTATGCTCAGTAGCGAACTACCTAGCGAGTTGAAATCACGTGTTGCCATGTGTTCTAGCAATAAAAATGAAGTGGAGCGTAAATTAAATATTGGTATTTCTTAACGTCTATTAGCAGTACCCTATGTTATGGAATAGAAAAGATAAAGATTATTGCAACACTAAACTAAAAATTGAAATCTTCAATAGTTTGTTTAGTGAGCTCAATGAGAAGCAATTGATTATTGAAATGGATATGAAGATTAAAGAAGAGAAGTAAATACAAAAAACCATATTAATTTTAAAAAGTTTTCGTTATTTCCTCTTTTAGTCGCCTGCAGAGATAAGTTTGCTAAATACTTGATGTATTCCTCTTGCCATTCGTAAAATATATTTTCTCATACTTAGGTACATCTATTTGATAATATCATTTGTTCACTACGAATATTTCTCTCTCCACTCTGATTTATTTATATTGGTGGATACTTTTTTCTAGATGGATATCATTATACAGATAAACTGATAGAAATGCGTATTTGAGGTGTCTGTGTGTCAGAAGTAAGGTCAAGCTTACCTTACTTCTGAAATAATTGGTTACCTAAACATTTTCAAATATCACTTTTTTTTGCTTTTGTTAATCGAATTCATTGGACTGACTGGGGCCTAGAAGTCGAGTTTATTATCGTTGTATTTATAGTGAATATCTAACTGGACTTAACGTCCGCTCTAAAAGATGCTCTACGTTAATCTGCCAGCGAGCCGCTGCCTAGTGTCGTGCTCACTGTAATTCGGATATGATCGGATATCTTCGTAATTGTTCGGGTCTTTAAACCTGAATTCTTGACAGTTGTCTCTCACGTGTAGTACAATAACTGACCTCTCTTGAGACACATTAACATAACTACCTGTACTGACGACATCTGTTGAGAGACAGTCAAACTATACGAGATCGATCGTAGAGTTGATTAGTCAGATATTCCCAAATACCAAGTATTGAGACAATGAGGAAAGCAATATTCAAATGCTCACCAAAAATCAAATATTATTTACACGTGTCTATGTTTTACATATTAAATATGCCGTAAAATAACATCGGGAGGCTAACTGTTCGGTACATTAATTTGACATTTTGAAATATCATACTAGTGACCCAGAAAACATTGTTAAATTTTGTCTAATTCTGCATTTTAATTGATATTTTGGTGTTTATGAATTACATTTTGATTACTGCAATCTGCAATACGATGTTTTATTTGGCCAATGAAGGAAATTTGAATAAGCTAGAAGTAATATAGAACACAGCTATGAGATGTATATGTATACTGGGGAAAGGCAAATATGCAAGGGTTAACTAAATGAGAGAGGAGATAAATTGGATTCCAATAAAAAAGAGACTGCTGTTTAATGTATTAATTTTTGTGTATAAAGTAATGAAAAACCAAATGCCAAAATACTTTACGGATGAAATTGTTTTTAATAGAAGAAATATAAATAGAGTTTTTTTTTTTTTAAAATATGTTTATTCAGTTTTAATTTTACAATATTTTATTTTACAAATCTTACGAAACTGATCAATCAGTTTGATTGTAAGAAATCTCTCATTTTTTTATAATTATTTAATACAGTATACTTTTCAGTTTTACATAGTATATACTAAATATAATACTTAATATTAAAATACTAATTATTACGACAAACTAATTATCTCAATGTTTTAATGTTTATGAATTGCGTTGTAGTAAAAATATTTTACACAGTACAAACATACGGTGAGAAAATAAATAGATAGGAACTATTTTATTTGATTTCATGTTCTTCGGAGGTAGAAAGATTTAACTTTTGTTTTGATTTTTGAATAAGATGTCTCATTTTTGATATTTTCAGGTAATACGTTAAATATTTCCGGAATTTTATGACTTTTTGTTCTATCTCCGTATACATTTTGAGATTTATTGACAATAAACATTTGTGCTTCTCTATGCCTAGTAGGGTAGTTGTGGTTTACAGGTTTTTTGAATTCTGTATTCCAGAATTCATCTAGTGTTAATTGGTAATTTACCTTACTGTGTATAGAGTTAGACTGCCACATATGAAAAAATCAAAATCACAGAACTGCCTAATAATGTATAGAGGACTACAGATGTATGATGAACTGTCTGAAAATATGAAGAATGAAAAAAGAATGAATGTATTTAAAAAATGTTATGCTTACTGTAAAAATATTTAAATTTATCAAATGAAATGTTACACTGTGTTCATTAGTTTATATTCATGTAGTATAAACTAAATCAATAAATAATGAAATAAAAATAAAAATCTGAATATTGTACCATATAGAGAGTACACTTTTATATATAACTGCATACACTACTCAAATTTCCGAGATGTCTGACTAATCAACTGAACTAATATACTACATACACACTTCTAGGGACGATCTATTCAGTGATGTAAATGCTCGAATCCACTTAGAATAATCAGATTTTCAGAAAAAAAACATGAGAATTGCGTAGCTCCAATTACCTTCTATGAACTAAAATCTTTTTTATGTTATATCTACTGTGGGACAAGTATTAGAACTGTGGGACAAGAGGGAAGAAGTTACATAATATTTATTAGGTAGTGCCATGCGAGCTTTATTAACCTATAAGAAGTAATGTGACAAAAGGGAAGAATTCTCTCTAATGAAATGGAGCTTTTTAGCCAAATTGATTTGTGCTTTTAAATTAGTAGGTACACATTATTTTATATAGAGTACACTTTTGTTGCGATTTTTGTAATCAATCAAAAATACTACTTTCTTGAAAAAATTCCCCTTAGGGCCTATGGCATCTTTGGGGATGCTGTGTGGAGGGTCTTTCTAGGAAAATGAAGGAGAAGTTCTGAGAAGTAAAAAGGTTTGAGGGTTGGTTAGGAATACAGGCGTCAATGGGTCCAGGAATCCATCGCTCCCACTGCGTTGCAAGGCGATTGGTTGAGAGAGGGGTCTAAGTTAGGTCTCCCTAAACCAGTTTCTCCCGATCCGGCCACGCAGTAGGTGGCAAACGCATTCGCCGCCACTCACCCCATGAACTCGGGTACCCCTTGCTAAGTCACCAAACTCAGCAAATCACTTGGGGTGACCTACGGCAGAGGTGTTGGTTATCCAATAAATGGTTCCCGGGGCGGCCGTACCCATAACCGCTTCCCAAATTAAGGAGCAATGAACTACGAGTATGTAAATCGGATTTGCTTTGAATTTTTTTTTTTTTTTCGAAATTGGAACTGATTGTGTAAAAATTTAGAGAAGTAATAAAGTAAGTACCTACCTAAAATAATATAATATTGAAACAGAATTTTTTAATAATTTTGTATTATACTAAACCAGTGATTTTTGGCGAATGAAATGGTGAGTTTTCCAGCTGAACGCAACTAAAACATTTTTTTTGCGTGAATACTGCACAGGTGTCCTAACTACCCGGAGCCATTGGGACTATGACAATCCGAATTAGGGTATGTTTTGAGGTTGAAGGCAGTGTGGGGGGGGGGGGAGATGAATGTTACCAAGTACTTACCTGGCTATTCAGATCGATTTCTCTTCCACAAGCTAGTTTCCATAGTAATATTAGCTTGATTACTTCAACCACTGAATAGACGCACTAATAGAAATGTGTTTTGAGTTTATGTGGTGTTCCCAAATTAAGGTAAATCTTTCTTTATTTCTTTCCAAATTAAGGTAAATTGTTTATATTATTCAGTTTCATTGATCTTCAAGAAGTTCAAAGGTCTTTATTTGAATTGGCGACATCGGTCTGTTATTTACTATCTTATGGGTATAGACGTGGTCTAGGCGTAAGGCTCTTGACTCGCAATCCAAAGGTCGTGGGATCGAATCCCGGCGTGGGAAAATAAATTTTATTTGAATAATTTCATTTAAAATAATGTAAAGTATATTTGTGGCACGTTCCAGATTGGAAGATACTCTCAGTATCGCCTTGGAGTAAGACCACCGTTCAGAATTGAAACGTTGCTTGAAATGGCATTAGCCGTGTTTGGCGACCATTTCTGAATAGCCACCTTCCTCTTCAATCTTCTTCCCCTCCCCACTATCTTCAGCCTCACAACATACCTCAGATGCCATAGTCTCACTGGCTCCAGACGGGAGCAGCTGGGACTCTTGTGAGGTATTCACATTTAAAAAAAAAAGCATTTTTAGGAATTTTCTGTTCCGTGAGTTTAACACACCAGCAACCTTGTTTCCTTTACTTCAATAAAAAATATTTTTACATAAAATAATCTAGAATTTAAGGTTACAATAATATTATGTCTCTTCACTCGTTATGGCAGTGAAAATTCCTACAAATTCATCCCTTTGTGGTGATTGCTTCATTAGGGGTAGGTACATACCCCATGTATTGTTATACCACGCGTGTCCACACGCCATGCACCCCTCGTACCGAGGGGTTGAATGGAGATGAGGTAGGGCAAGGGGGGGTTGCGAATCCATTTCGCACGCCGCATCCGTTAATTGCCCGGAATACCCCCTCTCCCCTTCCACAATATCTCCTTCCGGTGGACCACCCCACCCTGCTAGGCCTAGTCACTAATCTGTGAACAAGCAAGAGATAGGGATGCTGTATGATATTATTTATGTCTGTATTATAATCGATGTATGAATAATTATGGCGAAACCAAAATATCATCTCTTTCCTGATGGAATATTATCTATCTAATAAAATTGGGAACTTAGTGAAAAATATTATGACCTGAAATATGCAATCATATATTGATCTTTTTAATATTTTTTTTCAGGTCTTTTTGAGGAGAGGAAGGAGTGAACTTGTCTTGAAGGGGTTCTTGAAGGGGGGAGGAAACATAGAGGCCGGCAATCTGTTGAAGATTGAAGTGGAGCTGTTGGTGTCGTAGAAAAGACCCGTACTCGAGTGACAAGTGTCAACCGTATACAAATGTTGGACGCGCGTTTGACGTGTTTTTTTACCATGCACCGGTGCCGAAGGGATCAATGACGCTAGTTTCTCGGAGAATCTTCTATTGAAATACCGATAGAACAAGGACAGCGTTCCCACCTAAAGCCTGTGCATGTGCAATTCGTGTGTTAGGATAGGGGGATATTTCAAGCAGACCGCCCGTTTTGCACAGGGTCAAGTATTTTGGTGCTCCAGAGCAGAAGCGACTGCCAAATTCAACAATGGGGCGTACTTGCGATTTGTACAGCGTCAGCATTTGTTGCATCATTGAGGTGATATTCTTTCCGTTTTTATAAAAGTAGTCCAAAGTTAACAAGATTCATGAAAAAGATCGAAAACTTTTTTTTAAATATTCAAACGCAGTTTACTCGAGATTTCGAAATCTGCCCATGTTCAATTACTTACACTTTACTAAACATTTGAATACGTAGCTAAAATGCATCCCTTCTCAAATCTGCTAGAATTAAGCACAACGCACAGCCGAGTCCAGCGAACAAGCGCATTGTAGTGATCGATAGAGTAGTTATTGATGGTGCCGACCAACCCCCACTCGATCCTCCCGACCCACCCTAATCCACCCTAATACACCAGCCAGACACCCTAATGGGGAGGCCGTGCGAAAATTGACGATTTAGACATTAACGGCTATTAATGTTAATCAGGGGTGGAAAGATGCGCAATATAATATTGTTGACGTTTGTATCTGTTGGTGATTCTGATCGCAAAAAATAATGCAATCTAGTACTGCGATTCAAAGAGTATTGTTTTTAAATTTGTTTTGTTAACTTTGAAGTTGACACAAATATACGGGATAGTAATGTGGAATTGGGCAGGATTCGACTCACCCAACGTTGTTCGGCTGGGATGATCAATCCTTCGTCTTGGTCAATCTCACGGTCCTGAGGGACACCACTAGCGGTGGTCACTGCGCAATTACTTATGATGGTCGATATGATAAAGAACTGAGGGAACAAGGTCACAGCACAGCAGCTAACAATAAACTGACAAATTATTATTGTCATTTAGTCCGGGTATTGTCGTCAGCACGGGAAAGATTTATGTGGGTAAATGGGATAGGTAGAAATATAAAGGTCTATATAGGGAAAGGTATGGTAAAGGTACATCCCCTCAAAAAATACACAAAAAGGCACCTCACACGATAAAATCAATCAAACAACCAGAGCCTAACAAATAGACATACCTAAGTGTAAAGTGGACAAAGAAACTCTGAATTTTCGGTGGTAAAGTTATATGACAAATTCCCATACAGTATCAAACAAATTAAAACCAAAAATTACTACACTAAGGACATCAAATCTTGGCTTCAGGAAATATCAGAAATCTTACTTGCATATTAAAACTTCGTCATAGAAGTTACTTAAAAATCTTACCCAAACCATGAAGTTAGAAGTCGCCAAAAACTTATCCAAAACATAGTTTCCCTCTGCACAGGTTCTCCTATTGTGGAGGACTACGAAAATAGGCTGCATCTATTTTATATTTACATTAATCATGAATATTCTATGATTGTTTAAATCATAAAACAGTAATTAAATAAAATTAAAAACTAACAAAAATACATTTTTATATCGACTTTTGTGTTTAGGTAATATTCTTTTTTCTTTAGCAATCGTGACACCTCTCAAAATAGTGGTTTGTGCTCCAAATTCATATTGTAACTCGTTGATTTGGGAGGTGGGTATGGGTACCGCCACCGGGAACCATTTATTAGCAGGGATGCCCGGGTTCATGCGGTGAGGTTTGTTCAGATCTTGGCGGTCAATGCGTCTACCCACCTGCTGCGTGGCAGGCCGGATCGAGAGAAACTGGTTGAGGGAGAATTTGCTTCCTTGCACGGCAGTCGGAAACTTCCTTGACCCCCAGACTCCTACCCACCCCTCATCCAAATTTACGTCTCAGAACTTCCTCTCCTTCCTTTCCTCAACAAACCTCTCACCCAAACTCCACAAAAATATTTTTTTTGTATCCATAATATAAACCGATTCGTCGTAAGGATTATTCTAAAATAGTCATTTAGCCTTAGCCTTCGCCTTAACATAGAAATTTGAAAAAGAAAAGTTACTACAATTTTCAGACGTTGGAACTGCACTATTTGGGCGTTGTTAGTGAGACATTAGAGTTAATTTTAGATTATCAGTCGTTTATTTTTAAAACCGAGTCTCGCGGAACCAAGAAAAGTCCTATTTTTGTAACATTAACCACACTTTTATCTTGTCTAGATTAATTTAACAACATTCGTAACATTTCCCACACCTTGAGCAACCCACCCTTGTGTTAATAAACTCCATCCTGCCTACACTGTGTGTACATTTTATACGTAACACACTCTCACTTTAGGTAGATGTGTACATCCCTAATATAACTCAGTTACTCCGCATATCTACTTTGGGGTAATTCCTTAATTAGCCGAGTATTCGGTCGTCAAAGTGGCCCCCTATATTGCATTCAATAGGTACTGTTAGAATCGCCCCGGTCACGGAAGAATTAAATTTGATTACACGATGCTTTCTAGAATTTAGTATTATGTTTGTACTGGAAATCCATTAGTTGATAAATTAGTGAAAAAAAATTTACGGTTTCGTAGATATTTAATGAATAATGATGATGAACTGAATTGTGAAGTACCTACCCTCATCTTTATTTAAAAATGAACTTAGAATATTTTTCTTTGAATCATCATCACCATCATTTTTTTAAATATTTCGACTTTATGTCCGGGTTAAATCTTCCCCACAGGAAAAAAGAAACCCTTCCACACACTTTTCCACAAATGATCATCTAGTCAATCCACGCTATACAAGTGTATTATATAAGTATAATAAATACAAAACAATACAAGAACAACATTTCAACCTACCAGAGACCAAATGGGAAAATAATTCACCGACTCCAGATATTTTCATATCGGAGGGTTCGGCTCGATAGAACTCCTAAATGGACCGATAAATCCTACTGATCCCTCAATATAAATGTTTAAAAAATCTTTCGTAATCCTACATGCATTTAATATGACTGATTTTTGCATTTTTATATAAAGATTCTTTGACAAATCTAATAAGCCTAAATTTTGAATTAGAGAACTAGGTATAATGCCAGTAACCGAAATAACAAATGGTAATATTTTTATAGTCCGAGAATGCCAAATTCTTTTAATCTCCTTTCCTAAATCTGTATATTTTCTAATTTTTTCAGAAACAGATTTTTGAATATTACAGGAATTTGGAATAGCGACATCAATATATAAAAATTAATTATTATTATTATTATTCCAAATTAACAAACTCCTACCATGACACCTCGTGGAGAACAGTTATGTAGTTGCTTTATTGTCATACCCTTTCTTTCTTTTTTCTCTTTCTCTGCACTACTATGTTTTATATTTCATTTTGATTATCATTATTTCTGTTATCACTACAAGCATTTCCGTCTAGTAACAACTAAACATTGATTACTCATGCTGTGAACATTTCTAATTGGAGTGTTAATATCTACGTACATCCCAACGGCAATTCTATTATTGCAATAATTGTTAACCATCTGTAAATGTTTCAAATAATAATTAAATAAAAAAAAAATTATTCCACAACACTGATGAGTAAAGGCTTCATTAATTCATGTCATATTTTTAACCCTTGATAGCTAATGTTGTTTATATCTCAATAAGCTAACCATTTGACCTTTTGACGAACATTTTTTGATGCCCTATTTTTTATGTGGTAAAATAAAGAATAACTAGTTTAAAATTTAGACCACGTAATAACAAAAAGTATCTTTAGTGACATACATTGACTTTCCGAGTCGTTTTTTCGATATAAAAGCGGAACAATCGTATACCTATGCCCTGATATAATGAGATTAAAAATTAAACAACATAATAACAAAAGTATCTTTATTCAGTGACAAACGTTGACATTGCGAGCCGTTTTTCCGATATAAATGTGTAACAATCATAGAATTTGCTCTGACGAAGCTTGAGATAAGTGAAGTCTGTTTGGCCGTAATGTATTGATTAAAAAATAGTTGTGAATTACGAAGTATATAAAAATATATGAAAATATATATAAATCAATGATGTCAATCAAATTACTTGGAAAAAATCGACAAAATTACGAGTAGTACCTAGTCATTAGGTATTTCAATAACAGAAGAACTTACCGGCTACACACAACTGCTTTGCGCACGAGTTTAGCGGCCACTACTGTAATACTGCATTAATTTGATGGTCGTCACTTTGACGAACGTTAGCTTTCCAGGGTTATATGCCCGCTTTTCTGTCCGTTTGAAATAATAATTTTTAAATGCATAATTTAAAATTTTTTTACAATTGGTATCCACAGTGGTAGATAATCTCAGTTCCACTATGATAAATTATCACCATTCGGAATCGAAACGTTGACTGAAAGGCTTTAGCTGTGTTTGTTTGCTACATCTGATTGGGCCACGCACTTCACAAACTTTACCTTCCCCACTCTTTTCAGTTTCACAACTTTCCCTCCTTTAATCACCGATGAATGATCGGGTTACTTTTTCAAAAAAGATTCAATCGTTAACACCCGTGACCAAAGATATTAAAATACAAGAGATATGCTATGATGGCCGTCCGACCGTCGGCAGACTACCGTCCAACGGGCGTAGTTTGAATACGGAAAGAATTCGTTCATTTAGTTGATTTTTTGAAGATGTGCAGTTGTATTGGTTAACACTATCGGCGACGCTAGGAAACACAGTCCCACCCATTAAAAACTGCCGATAGCACATCTCTTATATTTCAATATCTTTGCCCGTGACCTATGATGGGTACTGACCATTCTCGCGAAAAGTAAAGATGGTTGACATCTAAAATAGGCTATTATTCACCTACTAACCACCTACGTCAAACGAAAGTACGCGACCGGTGCTCGGGTACGACGGATAATTTCGTCTTATAGGGCGGCACATGCATCAATCTCTTCTCTAATCTATAACCTTTTTTACATAGTATCGTATCGTAAAAGACCCGATCACTTCGCCAGTGGGTCGTGAGCGACCAAGGTCATATAAAATGATCGATCGACCCAGCTCTACTGAGAACAGCTGGGACTACCTTGCGGTATTCACATAAAAAAAGTCAGGGCTAAAGTACTTTCTGCAAATGTATCGACTTGTAAGAGTTTTAAAATTACCTATATATTGAAGCTGAGGCCTTTGCTTCCAACAACGCTTAGCACTTAATGAAA
The DNA here is from genome assembly GCA_936435175.1 of Glyphotaelius pellucidus. NCBI lineage: Eukaryota > Metazoa > Arthropoda > Insecta > Trichoptera > Limnephilidae > Glyphotaelius > Glyphotaelius pellucidus. The sequence continues at coordinate 13,825,356 of OW386560.1, forward strand.
GGGCTCCATTGTCTTATCAATTGGCCTTTACCATTATGCTCTAATTCCCAAAGTTACCTAACTTATATATAGGTTTGACTTTTCGAAATACCAATCACCCTTAAACTAACTTCATTATCTTAAGCCAAGGTGTTTCATTGGCTGCAGCCACCGCCATTTCCGCTCCATCTTCGGAAGAGGCTCTTCCGGTTCCGGTTTCTGCGCCAACCGGAAGTGGGACCCTACCGAAGGCTTTGTCTCTCTTCCCGCCCAAACCGGACGTCCGGTCTTGATACAAACGACCCAAGGCACGGTTTTCCTTCTACCAGAATTTCGGATTAAATTATTTCGAGTTCCTCCCTTAATGCTTTTGTGTTTTTAATTTTAGAACTTTAATTGCTCTTTTTTGAATCGAAAGAGTTGAAGCTTTTGTTCCACTTTCGATGAGGGGAGCATTTTACATTTTTTTCTTCAAAAATATTTATATTTCTTTTATAACTTATCCGTAACAAAGAACTTCTTCAAAAATAGTAACTACCTACTGTAGCAATTCAAAAGTTAAAAGAGGCGAAATCTAATTATAGTTATTATACACGGTGTTCAGAAACTCGTAGTACAAGCGGGAAACTACATTATGTAGAGAACAAAAAAAAATATTTTCTACTATCGTAGAATTTGGATTTTTTTAAGACTTTTTTACGGTAATTTTTTAAATTTTATATGAATACCGCGCAAGAGTCCCAATGCATCCCGAAAAAAAACATCACCAAAAAGCGTGCTTTATTAGATTTTCTAAAACATTTAATTTTCCACGTTATACAATAAAACCATTACCGAAAAGGGGTTTGTAAAATTTTATAGGCCTGAAACTTTAAACTTTTCTGGGCTTATAAAAAAAACAAATAAAAAAATACTATGCTCATCTGCCCTGATGATGGACACTGTAACGCTGTCCGAAACGTTGGCTAAAGAAGGAGGTAGCCAAACACGGCATAACACCCCAAAAATAAATAACAAAAAAAATACTATATTTTTTCAAAGACAAATAAATATGTGTTCTATTTGCAGTATTTAATTAAAGCATCTAAAATATTTATTAACGATCTAATTTTCATACCAAAATCACCCGATTTTGAATTGCTTAGTAGTGGATCGCCAAGCAAAGTTACTCTGTTTTATTTGATCAAAAATCATTTAATGGACCAGCGCGGTATTTCAAGAATGTCTTCTATTTCGACCACATTCTAAATTCTACCAATTTTAGTCCCCGATCGCTCCAGTTATAAAAGCCATAAATAACCCCTAATAACCTATCCGCACATTAATCTCCTCCATCAAAGGAACGAGCAACAAATCTAATATTATTATTTGGAGTAAATATTCGTGAAGGCGCGCATTCACTGAACGACTGAAACTCCTCGTCAAAGGAGAGTAAATATTTGGATTAGAGGCAGAAATGGACCCCGGATCAAACGAAACAGGACGACACACGATTTTAATGGATTCGTAGAATCAACGTTTGTTTACAAGCCCCGCATTAAAACACGAACGCTTCTACATAAAACAATGTAATCTCTTCTGATACGTTCGTTTCTGTAATTTTATGTTAATTAAAATTTAAGGCAGTATTCTAGTCTAGAAAAAAAAAAACAATTTTCTTTTTCTTCATATTTCCAAACTTTAAATATTCAAAAATATTTCCAACCCCTCAAATGCCAGGAAAAAACGAAAAAATGTCAACTTTAACGTAATATTTCGCAGGTTAATTTTATGCTATCTTATGTATTTTTTACTGAAACACATTCCTTGAATACTAAACTATACATAAAAACAATATTACTTGCGTTTATTCATTGAATTTATACTTTTTACTACTTTTCAAATGCCACGGAAAAAACGAAAAAATTTCGCGATGTTTTGACTTTTACGTAATATTTTGCAGGTTAATTTTATGATATCTTATGTAATATTTACTGAAACACATTCCTTGAATTTTCTTTTTCTTCATATTTCCAAACTTTAAATATTCAAAAATATTTCCAACCCCTCAAATGCCAGGAAAAAACGAAAAAATGTCAACTTTAACGTAATATTTCGCAGGTTAATTTTATGCTATCTTATGTATTTTTTACTGAAACACATTCCTTGAATACTAAACTATACATAAAAACAATATTACTTGCGTTTATTCATTGAATTTATACTTTTTACTACTTTTCAAATGCCACGGAAAAAACGAAAAAATTTCGCGATGTTTTGACTTTTACGTAATATTTTGCAGGTTAATTTTATGCTATCTTATGTAATATTTACTGAAACACATTCCTTGAATTCTAAACTATACATAAATATAACATTACTTGCGTTTATTTGATGAATTTATACGTTTTACGATCATTTCATCGACTGCGACGCGAGACTTGACAGCCGCCATTTTGACAGCCGAGCGGCGGGAAAAAGTTCCAGGCCGTGTCATAAACAATTTCAAAGAAAATATATCGCTGCTCTAGGTGGGTTCACGGTATCTTATACCTTATGAACAAGAATGCCCCAAGCGATTCTGACCTTCTATTTCACACGTTTTCTTTACACATAAGGGTTAAAATCGCATAACAAAATTATTTTTTAGTGATTATTTTGGCCTGCGCCGATGGTACGCCGGCGGACGAACGGCAAGGGGCAGGTATTAGCATTATTTAAAAAGTTATAACCATTTTAAGGTCGCGGTTTAGACAGAGACAAAAATCTAAATAGAACAAAATTTTAAACCCATTTTTCTCCAAACCACTTTTTTCGAGACGGTTGACACGATATCTCGAGTTCTACTAAATCAATTTACTTAAAATTTGGTGTGAGCCTTCAGCATACATTCCTCTATGGCGGGAACTAGAACTTTAACAAAATTTCAATTCTTACTATTTTTAAAAAATTTGGAAAGTAAAAAAAATGGTACAAAAACCTCTTTTTTAATTCAGACAGCCGCCATTTTGCGATTTTTTTTTGTTTTTACGAAATTACATAAATAGTAAGCTGGAGGAATAGACAGTTGAGATGGCATGGATACATAAGACGAAGACCACCATACCACACAGTGAAGCAGGCAATGTCTATGGAGCTTCATCGACAGTCATCCAGAGGAAGACCAAAGAACTCCTGGATGACTCAATGCTTTAAAATATTGCAAAGAAACGGCCTGGATGAAAGCGATACCCAGAACCGAAGACAATTAGCTTGAGAACTAGAAGAGCCGACCCCAACAGCCATAAATTGTTTGATTTTTATATATAAAGATAGATTAATTTTGGAAGTATGTTTACGAGAGATGGATAGGCTTTTAGAGGTAATTAAAAGCGATTGACGCTAATAAAAAAATGTTCAAAAATGTTCGAAGACAGCAGTCCACAATGGAGTGTTGGTACTTATCCTGGTGTACGATAGTAAAGGCGGAACTCCTGCGCCAGAATACACATGAAAACTAGCTTGAACCCCACCATAAACGTTCTTTGTTTTCCGTCTCCTGCGTTTTTTTAAACATGGTTTGAAAGATTGGTGTGAACAGGTGTGAAGTTCGCGCGGTCACACACTTTGCTAGTGGCCTGTCCACGAGTCCACGCGTACGCAACTGGCTTGACGTTTGACGTTTAGCGTTTAAATAAATGTTAATATATGTTCCGATGAAGAAGAGATGCTACATCAGGGAGAAAACAGAAATATTTTAATAGATGTTTATTTACCAGGAAAGATTTCCGACTAATATCAATTATTATGACCTAAAGTTAGTATTTGAATTTCGAATGCGTAATTATTTACGCATTCGAAATTCAAACGTCAAAAGTCGAGTTCTGTTAAGAAATTTAGCGATGATATTGTAGACGAAATATAAAGGAGAACACGCAGATTTCAACTTAGACCTAACCTACCTAACTAGATTTTTATTAGGTATTTATTTATCAGGGAAAGAATAGAATACCTATTTTAATTGGTCAATTTCTTCCGTGTCTCTGAAATCGATTTATAAATTAATAGACTTTATTTACAAGTGAGTTCACGAAAGATATAATCATCCATTACGACAGTATTTATTTGCAATTTAAAGTCATAATTAGGTAGGCGCGGTTGACATAACCCCAAACGTCATTCGATTTATCTCCGGTAGCAACCGCTCCGTACGGCTCCTGTAAAAATATGAACTTATTTCCCCCCCGCCGGCCCCGCCTGCCTTCCCGCTTCCCGCTTCACCCACTTCAAAAATAATATTAATATTAATGTTGTTAATATTCGTTATTATATTATAATTTTATTATCAAATATATTTATTATATTGTATTTAGGTATCATAATATTTTAAAGTAGTGATTATTAAGCTCAATCATTGCGCATAACCTCAAAAACTTGTTCGGTTTGATTCTCCATACATGACCGCATCGCGCGGCTCTTGTAAAAATATGAACACATTTCCCCCCGCCAGCCTTCCCCCTTCGCCCGGGAGATGAATGTTTTCCGTCGCCTGTGGCAAAGCTTGAACACAGGGTTTTTGAACACGAAGTGTTCAAATTTTCAATGTTTTGGGTGCTGTTCAAGCTAGTGTTCATGTGTATTGTGGCGCAGGATACGCCGCTTAAGGTATGCAACCTGCAGAGAAAGAATGAAAGTGGACTGAAAGCTAAAGATCAAGTGGACTGAAAGCTACAGGTCATCATGACCTTAAATATAATATTTTGTAAAATATATGTATGTATAAATGAAAAAATCTTAACACGTCTGATGTCATCCTATCTGGAATCGTTACACCGGGACATTATTGCGGATGGATTGATAACTGCGTGACGTCATCTGTCCCTAATTCCTAGGATTTCACTAAACAAAGCCAAAAAATTTAATTTAGTACCATAAGCTGATGATAACCTCGGAGGAAGAAAGGAACACCTGTGCGATATTCCCATTAAAAAAAACAAAATATACTGCCTCGCATGCTTAAACAATCTGCTTCTAAATTCTAAAACAAAAGTTTTCCGATAGTGGCTAATGGTCCGCTGGTGGTGCTTAAGTTGGGTAATTTACGATCCCGGGTTCGACACCTATCCCGGGCCCGTGCAGAGCACAGCAGCGCCCCGATGCGCGGGAGCGGTGAGCGGGGGCAACTCGTCCAAACCGCTGGAGATTTACTACGGATGGTACAGGTTTGTGGGATCGGATGTATTTGTGGAGTTGGGTTTGTTAAAGCATTTTGTGTTTTTAACGGAATACAATAAAAAGAGACATTAAATAATATTAAATTCAAAATTAGTTGAAAAAAAACGTTATACACACAATACATTAATATGGTTTTAGTAGTTATTTGTCATTTTTTTCTACTACATTTGCATTTTTGTGAATTTTGTGAAAATCGATATCTTAGATTAGTTTTTCGAATGCCACACTTATTCTAAGATTTTTTTATTATTATGCAACTCTGAATAGACCTGTTTTTGATCAAACGTTTTTGACAGATTCGTAAGTTTTTTTTTTCAATTACTGAACTTCGACACCTGTTAAAAAATGTACCTACTGCATTAATCTAGCTAATTATGAAAAACATACTTTTTATTGGAGTTTTCAAAATAGTGTAATATTTCATTGAAGAAGAAGATAATGCTAATAAATCTAAACAAACGTATGAAAGACACAGAAAAATAAAATGGTAACGATTGCAACTGGGATTCGAACGCACAACCTTCGATTATTTTTTTACAAAATTTTTAGTTGCAACCTTTTTAAGTTACCACAACGTTCTAAAGAACTTGTTTGTAATCTAGATAGTGTCTCGGATAAACATATCCGATTTAATTTATATGGGACACCTTTTGCCTTTTTAATGGTGCAATATTTATTTGAATTGACCATGAATGCCATTGACCCTGGTGCGGTATTCACATTAAAAATATATAAAAAATTGAGTTTTATGTTCCCGACAATTTCACAAGAACGCGCATGCATGGGATCTTCGTTGTTCCTAGATGCAAAACCTACCTGCCGTTGATAATGCCGCTCTGAAAAATGAATCAGCTCTGTCCCCTGACAGATATTTTTCAAAAATTCAAAAACGTTAGTATTACCCAACTACATATTATAATGTATGTTTATTATTGGTTGTGTCATCTGTGTACTGCCGCCCGGGTACCATTTATTGGATAACCAACAACCTCTGCCATAGGTCACCTCCCATAGGTCAACCCAAGTGATTCGCCACGTTTTGATAACTTAGCAGGAGTGCCTGGGTTCATGTGATGTTGTTTGTCTAGATCTTGGCGGCGGAAGAATTTGCTCACCTACTGCGTGGCGGGCCGGATCAGGGGAGACTAGTTGAGGGAGACCTTTTGACCTGTTCAGATGGACTCTCTCGACCTATCGCCTTGCACCGCAGTGGGAGGAATGGATTCAAAAGGCCGTCACTTCTTTACACACTGACCCCTGATTCCTACCCAACCCTCGTACTTTTTTTCCTAATCAGAACTTAATCTCCTTTTTTACATTAGCTCCATAAAGGAGGCCCTAAGGAAAACAATTCCCTGTAACGTCTTTGGGATTGCTGTGTGGATGATCTTTTGAGAAAAGTAAGTATATCAAGTTCTGAGAAAGAAAAGGGTACGAGGGGTTGGTAGGAATCTGGGTGTCAGTGTTTCCAAGAGTGACGGATATATGAATCCATTCCTCCCAACTTACCTAAGAAGACCCTCCACACAGCATCCCCATTATGGGCCTATTGTGTGGAGTTAATGTAAACATGTGCATTTATAATAAAATAAATAAACAATAAATAACGTCTGTATCAGTTTTTCAGGGTGATGCAATAATGTATTGAATAAAATAAGTTAAATAAAAGGGTTATTTAACAATTTCATTATTTTCTAAAAGTGAACTATTATATTTGAACTTTGATTACAAAACCAACCCCATTCAGTTCCTGTCCATTGCCTCGTAAATCCCAAAGTCGGACTGACGCGGGCTATTTTGGTGTCCGGACGTGGCGGTCACCTCTACCCACGTAGCTAGGTATTGTTGTACCGGCTCATATAACACTGGCTCGCTGTTATAGTTACAGGGGTTCGTTGCCAACTCATTGTGTAGTTTGGCCTAAACAAACTGGCCAGTGAAAATGATTGGCAAACAACAGAACACCCATTCATTACTCACGCATTATTGGATATTTTCTGAATTTATTTCAGACGCTTTAGCCAAAAATGTGTATATAGAATGGGTTGTTTCAAAAAATTTTAATAATTCATAAAATGTTTGAAGTTGACTTTCACGTTCTGTGAAAGTTCTATTCAAATTCTGTGATGATTTCAGTTTTATAAAGCAACTGGCCTATATGATATAATAACAGAACATGAAGAGAACTTACACAACGTTAAAATTAACTTAAAAATTTATGTTGAATTGTTAAATTTTTTTGAAACAGATCGTCCTTAGTGTGATTCGTAACACCACGAATTTAGGTAATGTGTATAAAATCGAGTGACAAACAGATGCTAGAAATGGACGATTTTGGAGCAAAATTATTTTTTATATATTTTGTGAATAATTTTATAAGTAAGGAAAAGAAGTTAAACAAGGGAAACTGTCATAGCCATAAAATTAAATTTTTAAAGAGTTGTTTGTTGTATGCGTTCATACATTTCTAATGTAATGAAAAAATGAATATTTTTAGTTGTTTACGTGTATATTTTTTATAAAGTAATTAAGAAGTTTTAATACTATTCAAGGGAAATGGTAGGAAAAGCTTCAATTTATCCAAAACACGTTTTTTGGTATTCATAATGTAAACAGATTCTTAGTGAAGATTAATCGAAAATAGTGAATTAGCATTTAGCTTTGCCTTAAATTGTTTTGCTACTCGTTTTTATGTGAATACTTCGCAAGAGTCTCAGCTGCTCCCATCTGGAGCCAGTGAGACTACGGCATCCTTAATTGGAATATGTTGAGAGGCTGAAGGTAGTGGAGGGAGAAAGTAGATGTGAAGAGTAAAGTAGGCAAGTACCCGGCTACAAAACACGGCTAAAGCCATTTCAAGCAACTTTTCAATTCTGAATGGTGATCTTACACCAGGGCGATACTGAGAGTATCATTCACTCTAGAGCGTGCCGCAAATATAATAGATATTATTTTCAATTAATTAATCGTTGAATCCTAAAATAAGGGTCTTCCAAGAGGGACTTCCGAACTATGATAGTTGATAACGGCCATATTGTTGAAACGACATCGTCAAACTGGGTGTCGTTTATTTTCCGTGGACGGATATAGCGTTCAACAACAGGTGCAAATGATTAAATTGTTTAAAATTTAATTGATTGTTTAATTGTTTAAAATTGTTTAATGATAAAATCTCTCGTGGAGATGATTTGAACTGGCCAGCGAGATCGTGCGATTTGACCCCTTTAGACTTTTTCTTGTGGGGTTTTCTTAAGTCGCAGGTATATGCCAATAACCCACAAACCACAGCGGCCCTCAAAGCCAACATAACCCATGCCATCGGTCAAATTCAGCCTGATTTATGCGCCAGAGTCATGGAAAATTGGACATTTCGGATGCGCGCCACCCAGAGAAGCTGCGGCGGATATTTAAACAATCTTATATTCTATGCATAATGGCATCGATAGGCCTTTCAAACGAATAAAAAATTTCGATGATATCTCATACACACTTCAAGATAGGAAGCGTTTAATGAAAGACCCTTTACTACAATGGAGTAGTCCATTTATCGCGTACTAATTATTGTTTTCTTGTTTACAGTTCTTCGAGACGATTTCCGCTCCCAGCCACATGACACGCGGGTCGCGGCCGGAGAGACGGCCCTGCTGGAATGCGGCCCGCCGAAAGGAAACCCCGAACCTGCGGTTTACTGGACCAAGAACGGGCAGAATATCGACATGGAGGCCAACACCAGGTATGTTGATCAGATTATTACCCACAGACAACATTTCTTCCTCATAAGCCTAATAATTGGCGTCCAGCTTTGGAAAAAAGCCTCCCCCGTGATACTTCCTCAATTTTTAAATTTTCGGCTGTTCTAGATGGTTTTCATTCAGACCAGTACACTCTGAACCCCAAATTCTTACCCAAACCTTTTTCCTTCCCTGGGCCCTCCTCTTTTTCCTTTCCTAAAAAAACCCTCCACTCAGCATCCCCAAAGATGACACAGGCCCCGAGGGAAATTATTTTTCTCAAGGCCTCCTTTGTGGGGCTCATGTAAAAAAATTATTCCTGCATTATTTAAATATACAAGACGACATCAATAATGATTCATTTAAAAGCAGATACTAGTACAACTTAAGCTGGCTTTTTGTTTGAATAGTCTCCAAAGGGAGACCATTGAAACTCTTGGATAAGTCACAATCCAATGGGCATCTAAATGAAAACCCCAAATGGAAGTCATCTTCAAAACAGGCTTCTATTTAACCATAAGTAGCAGCTAGTTGGCCTTTTGTTCCCCCTACTTCCTACAATATGGTTTTCTTCCAGACCCAGTTTCACTCATTCATCCATAATCTATGTTATGGTCAACGAATACATACTCCATTCATTCCCTGATGAAATTGATAAAGATCATAGGGATTCTAAGGACTGGCACACATACCTGAATGTTTCCCTTTGACCCTCTACTATACGAAATAAGAAAACTACTTTATCTCAAAGCGTTCACTTTGCGTCCCCAAAGATGACAGAGGCATTTGGACTTGAAAACCGCCTGTGCGTCAGATGAGTGCATTCTGAAACTTTTGGATTTTCTTCCAGAATGTCCCTGGTCGACGGAGGCAGCCTGATGATATCTTCAGTGCGCGCGGGTGACGCAGGTGCTTACCGCTGCGCCGCGCACTCAGTTGTCGGCGTTAGAGAAAGCCGACCCGCTCAGCTGAGTGTGCTGCTGCGTCCGCACTTCATCGTGAGGCCGCAAGCGCAGGCTGCGCTGGTCGGGCACAACGCCGAGTTCAGATGCCAGGTGACGTATTTTGTACATGTATATAAATTGTATGGGGGAGGTTGATGTAGAGGTCGGCAGTTGCGAATTACCAATCGCCTATGTTATTTATTTTTTTAAATTATTTTATTATTTAGAAAGAAGAAAATATAACTAAAAAAGATATTTATGCAAATCTGCCACAAGGAACTTTATCTGAAGGCCCTACCATAGTGTTTTAGTGTTTGGTTTTTTTTTATACCGAGATAGCTAACGTTCTCAATATGACAACCATTCGACTGTTTGACGAACATTTTTTGAAGCCCAATTTTTTCAATAGATTTTTAATTTTGTTTGATAAAATGATGAGCCTATAATTTAAAAAACGTGATGACAAAATCGTAGTTTTATTCTCGTGGTGAACACAAACCTAAAATGGCACTACTTTAAAAAAAAAAAAAATCTTTCCTTACTTAATTTCACCTTTCAACACAAAATAAAATACAGAATTATAATTGGGGAAAATTCCCCGTTTTGACACCGTGAAGAGAAAATATCTAATCGTGTTCTGTTTTGAGGTTATTATGCCGTGTTGCGCTACTTCCTTCTTTAGCCAACGTTACAGAGTCCATCATAAGGTATGTTCGTGCAGATGTTTAATCTCTGTTATGCATCTGCTCTGATGATGGACACTGTAACGCTGTCCGAAAGATGGCTTAAAAAGGAGATAGCGCAACACGGCATAATACTCCAAAAATTAATCACGTTACTACTTTTGGCCGTGAAAATCAAAAAAATATAAATCAACCATGACAATCGAATTTCGTACTCTTGTTTTTTAGTGTAAATTGTACAAAACTTTTAATCATCAAAACCATCGACAAACTACTAAAAAGTGATTTATTGGAACCTTCCTCATTTGTTATTTTATTTATTTCTAATTATATTATTTATGTTTATTTTTTAAAAGTACTTAAACAAATAATGAAAAAAAGTATTCGACAAAATTATGAGTATCAGCAGGTATCTATCTCGACAACAGAATAACAACTTGCCAACTAAACACAATGAGTCACATGCGCAAGAGTCTAGCGGCCACTAAGTTGACAGGTGACGGCTATTATATATTATATACTACTCTCGGTGGAAGAATTGAAAAGCGACGGGTACAATTGCACTTGATGTTCGTCATTTGGACGAGCGTTGGCTATCGAGGGTTAATGAAACATGGTTTTTTCTCGGCAAATTAATTAATCTTCCAATTCCTGTCAAATATCACCTTATGGCGGAGATACATAGCCAAAGTAAACAACTTTATATTTTATTTAAAATTGACTTTGACAACTATTAAAAAAATATTTACTGTCTCCAGAGTGCTTAACGCTATTTCACAAAACGCGATGGAAACCATAATTGCATTGTGATACGTATTTTTTCAAGAGAGCCCTTGAAAATCAACAAAACCTGGTCAAGGGTTAAGAAGGGTTAAGGACAACCTAAAACTGGCCAAAATCAACCGAGGGACTTTTACGAGCTTCCATAGAAAGGATAGATTTTTCAAGTAAGCCCAAAGGCTTAGGGAAACTCAGGGAAACCCTTGTACATTGAAAATCCCACTGATTTATATTTAAGTTCTGACGCCTTACGCGGATTATTACGGGCAGGAAACCAAAAATGTTTTTACAGAAGATGTTTTATCTAAAAGTCAGTTTGTTTCGAAATTATTCAAGAAGGTCTGCCTGTGACACGATTTCTTGTCTGTCTTTTGGCAGTCCAGTGATCTGTCAAATGAGAAATGTTCTAGATCTTTAATTTTGATTTGATTAAACATTTTCTTTGCTTTTTTGAGACAAGGATCGTTTATATTAAAGTAAAAAACATTTACAAAAGTAATTATTTGTTTATTTGTTTATTTATTTAAGGAACATAAACAGTCTTAGTAATATAATATACATAAGAGAATAATAAAAAACAGACCAATTATTAATGTTCACAGATAGGTATTTATAAAGACTAACTGAATGCAAACTAAAATATTTAAGAAAAATGAAAAAAAAAACAGAACTAATCAGCAATTTAAAAAAATAATAATAATACAAATCCAAATTCAACAAATAATAAACCAATACACAACAATAAAATAAGTATGATTATAACTGTAATAGACTGCAAATTAGGTATTTGGGTTGGGAAGGGTAGGAGGAGGAGAGGGTTAAAGGAAAGTTAAGGGAAAGTTGCCACGCAAGTAATATAAAAATATTAGATACAATTAATTTAATAATCATGAATATGTGTTATTCGCACCAAGAATGTTATACAATGAATTTTTGATAATTATAATAATTATAATATAATTATTTTATGTTATCAAGATTTTACACTGCACACTGCATTTGTATTAATAATGTGGATAATTAGTTTTGCAAATTAATGTAAAAATAAAATTTAAGCCTAGTTATCGTTAAGTTTGGTTAACCTTGAATTTAATCATTACCTGTTTTAAAGCAACACATATTGTCTTTACGAAAAATAACTTTTTGGTAATATTTTCTATTTATTATGACTTAAATCACGCTTTTATTAATCAAAACTTTGTTAAAATATTTCTAGCGTTTATATTCCTCTTAAGACTTTGACTTATTCTTACATTCAATGTACACTTATTTTGCAATGGTTAATTTGGTGACCCGATAATAGAGAAAAATGAAGAAACAGAACGTAATAAAATAATACCTTAGCAATTAGGTTAGGTGACCGAATATAACAGAACAATGACAAAACAGAAAACGTTAAAATTATACCTACATCAGGTTAGGTGGGCAGATAAAAATGTTAAAACATGACATAAAATCAAATAACACCGGATAAAGCAGAATACTGGCAAAACAGACCTTAAAAATTTCATCCAGTTTAGGTGGTCAGAAAAAACAGGATAAAACAGAACTTGAAGAAATAATATTAATAATATATACGATAGGTAAGGTGACCGGATAAAAATGAACACTGAATGGTTAAATAAAATGAATAACATAAAACCCATGTTAGGTTAGGTGGCTGGCTAAAATAAAACAATGGAAAAACAGAACATGATAAAATAATACCAAAATACATGTATTAGGAGACCGGTTAAAAATGAGCAATGAATGGCTTTATAGAAATTAATAAGATAATAACCAGGGTATAAACAGAACACGATAAAATAATACCTAAGTTAGGTTAGGTTGATTAGGAATGGCTAAATAGAAATAATAAAATAATTTCGAGGTTGAGTTAGGTGACCGGATAAAATAGAACAATGGTAAAATGGAACATGATAAAATAACACCTATGTACATTGGATTAGGTGACCGGTTAACAATGAACAAATGGCTATATAGAAATAATTAAAACAATACCCAAGTCAGGTTAGGTGGCCAGATAAAACAGAACATTTTCGAAACAGGATAGATAAAATAATACCTACGTTAGGTTAGATGACCGGATAAAACAGATCATGATACAATAATACTTAGGTTACCGGACAAAACAGAACAAAGACTAAAAAGACCAAATTTTTCTTTTGTTATTTTTTTATTGTTCTGTTTGGATACGGAACCGCTTCGTATTACTGTCACTCTATTTTTTTTCTTATTTCGTCATATATGTTATGTTATTATTCGACATTCGTCAATAAACAAATAGTTAAACAATTTTATTCCTTCAGGTCGGCGGGGATCCTCTGCCCGAAGTGGTCTGGTCAAAGATCGGCGGACGCCTCCCAGCGGGGCGCGCAGACGCCGGGGTAGCCCCTGCCTCCTCCACCGGACAGACCTCCACCCTCAACAATAACAATAACAACAACAATAACAACGGCAACAGCAACAACGGTCTGGCGTCGGGCGCTGCGGTGGCGGCCTCGGCGCAACTGATCCTGCAGAGGGCCGAGCCGGCTGATGCAGGGGTTTATGTCTGCACGGCGAAGAACGCAGCGGGAACGGCGACCGCAAATGCTACGCTGGCAGTCTATTGTGAGTGATCCTTAAACATATTAAATTATTTATTAAATTTAATACTCCGATCTCGGGTCTATTTTGCCGGGAGGTCAAAATATTTCCGCTTTGCAATGAAATACCATTTTTTTACATGGCTCCACACAGGAGGCCCTGAAAAAAATAATTTCCCTCAGGGCCTATGTCATCTTCGGGGATGCTGTGTGGAGGTTTTTTTTTTAAGGAAAAGAAGGAGAGGATAGTTCTGGGAAGGAAAAGGGCTTAAGTGATGGGTAGGAATCTAGGGTTCAGTGTGTCATGGTCATCCGCCTCCAAGACCTAGACAAACCTCACCCCCATGAACCCGGGCACCCTTGCTAAGTCATCAAACATAGCTGACCTATGGCAGAGGTGTTGGTTATCCAAAAAAGGTTCCCGGGGCGGCGGTACCCATTCCCACCTCCCAAATTGCAATAAACCGAATATGTCTGAACGCATCCGAAAACTAAAAACTGTTTTTGAAAGGTGATGAAATTTGCATTGAAATTTTATAATTTGAAATAAACGTATAATTTTTTAAATGTAAAAATTTAGAATTCAAACAAAAAAAGTTTTAAAAATGGTCCACCGAATGTTTTTCTAATTAAAATTACTAATAACGAAAAAATAAATACACAATTTTTTTGTATTTTTTTATTAGACAAATGTATTTATTATAAACGTTATCGCCAACTCACTTTTGTGTCGTTTTATGTAAAAATAATTATTTTTTTGTTACTTATTTTTGGGGTGTTACGCCGTGTTGCGCTAAAGAAGGAGGTAGCGCAACACGAAAAAAAATTATATTTTGGTAATTTTTAATTAATATTTTTTAGGTATGATTTTAGGTTTCAACGGTCAAATTATTTTGACCGAGGTAGCGCAACACGGCATAACACCCCAAAAATAATTTGACCGTTGAAACCTAAATAATACCTAAAAAATATTAATTAAAAATTACCAAAATATAATTTTTTTTTCAAGTTGTGGTCGGAAACTTTGGATTCATAAAGGTGTACATTTTTAATTATTATGTCGTTTAATTTTTAATATTAATTTACTAAATGATCACTCAGCCGAGTAACCGCCTAACCCCTCACCCTGACCCTAACCACTGGAATGCTTTTCGCCACAATATGGCACTATTTAAAATACCTCGGATTGCTTTGCTGCCAAATTTGGCAATTTTTCCCTTAATTGTAAGTAATTAAGTAGAATTCTACGAATATGTGATAATCGACCAAAAATAGATGAATTCATTAGCTATACAGTGCGTAGCTCCAGGTGTGGTTCTCTCCAGATAGTCTGCAGTCAGGTTGTAAGGTTGAGCTGCTTTTGTTGGCTTCCTTCTGTTCCACACCATGGAACGGTACAGTGAGTGATAGAGGTAGTTGAGGTTATCCGTGTAGTAAAAAAACTTGTGTTAATACTGGATGTTAATTCTGTTTATTCGGGTGAATATTTTTTACAGATTGATTCTGGTCTGAACACTTGACTGACGACAATAATTTAGACTAATTAAAGAAACAGAAGCGAAAGACGATGAAGAGAGAATGATAATGAGAGATAAATGATAATAAGGAGTGACAAGCAAAATCCAAACACGCCATTTTTATAGATACCAAAATAGAAAGCTGACGCGGCCACAGACAAAAGAGATTTTAGACAGACATTTTATTGCGATATTTTAGTAAGAGGTGGCAAAGACGCGAAAGTTTACGATAAAGGCCCTCTACACATCGAGATTAGAAGAAATGATAAGTACAAGTGTTCAGTGCTAAATGAATTTAAATATAAAATAGGACAATCACAACACACAACATCCAACATATAGATCTATAATCAGTTTGTATGTCTCCATATTCAAATTCGGAGGTATAATTTTTTTTTAATTTGGGCTAAAAATATTCAAAATGATCACCAAAAAATGTCGAGCAATCGGAGAAAAAAGTTTTAAATTGCGCTGTCCTGTCCGATGCCTAGTGTTTTTTTTTAATGTTTTTAGTTGGAAAAAAAACATCAAAAATATCACCGGATACCAAAATTTCGTTACATTTTTTACTCCTAATAATGTCAGGAATCACTTGTTACAGTAAGTAAGTATGCCCCTGCAACACCCTGTATATTATGATAAGGATAGTGTCGAGAGAGCGATCTAACACCTAATTTTTTATCCATACTAACCTATTCTTCATGTCGAAAAACTTCCACTCTCAAGCATTCCTAAAACAAAACCATAAAAAAATTTATCATAATAAATTATAAAACAAACAAGTTTGCGTGTCGGATTGTTAACATTATTCAAGCTCTTGGTTTAAAATTATCAAATAATTTGTTTAGGGTAGATTTGGGACTATAACAACACATCACACTAAAACTGGGTGCTTACTTAGCATTGTGATAAAAACATTACCCGTTAAACCTTCAAGCTCTGAACTGTTAAATTCTTTTATCTCAAAGCTCATTTGTTAAACTAATTTGAATATTACATGTTTACATACGTAAATAGGTGTTTAAGCCATGATACATTTGTGTAGTTTGTAAAAGTTCGTGGTTTAACGATGAAAAACTGTATTGACTCTATTTTTTTTTTGTTCTGGATACATATAGTCTGTCACTTAAGAGTAGAAAATATTAAAAATGGATGTACAAAATTTGTAGGCTGGCAAAACCAATTTAACTGTCAAATATTCTTTCAAAGCGCAATGACACTGAAACTGTAAATCACATTTTAAAAAACGGTTTTTTGTTCTTAAAGAAAAAAAATTAAATTGAAGAAGCACTCTGGTTTAGGTATCTATTTAATAACATAAATTTGATTAAATAGTGTTTTACTAAGTGATTTGTTTTCATTTGACGGCAGGCGTAGTCCAGCGGTAAGGCTTTTGACTCGCATACCGAAGGTCGCGGGATCGAATCCCGGCGTGGCAAATAAATTTTATTAGATTAATTTGTGTTATTTCACAATTTATTCATTTAAAATAAAATAAAGTATATTTGCGGCACGTTCCAGATTGTAATATACTCTCGGTATCGCCCTGGTGTAAGACTTGAAACGTTCAGAATTGAAACGTTGCTTGAAATGGCTTTGGCCGTGTTTGGTGACCAGATCTGAATAGCCAGGTACTACCCACCTCCCACTTTCCCATCTCCTTCCCCTCCCCACTACCTTCAGCCTCACATACCCCAATTGGGGATTCTTGTGCGGTATTCATATAAAAAAAATATTATTTAACATAAATTTAACAGTAGAGGAAAAATCACTAATGGTGAGTTTAATTACACTACTTTTAGATCTGAATGAGTTAAATATATTCATATCTTAAATTAGAGACATTATCTATAAGCCTGGGCAAGGCTGGTTTCTTAAGCTGGTATTAAATAAATGTGAGCAATTTCTAAACCGTGCTTTGTATTTTATTACAATATTGTTATTTTTTATTATTTTAACACAAAATTTTAAAGGTATAATATACCTATATGTAATTCTAATTTTGAGATCAGTGGGTATTTTCATTGCAATGTAAAAATATTTTTTTCACTTTTACGACTTTTTAATTTTTTACAAAAATGTAGGTTACGCAGTTTTACATTTCCATCATGTGTTATATTTTTAGTATTTGAACAACAGTGGTCCCTCCTATGTTTTCTACTCTTATTTGACAAACTGATTGATCGTCCAGTTGATTAGTGAGACATCTCCAAATACTGAGTTTTTCAGACAATGAGGAAAGCAGTATTCAAATGGTTAAAATAAATCAAATACGATTTACACTTGTCTGACGGTAACATATTAAATATGCCTTTAAATTAAACTCGGGAGGCATTACGGTCCGGTACATTAGTATGACATTTTGAAATTCCTACCAGTGACCCAGAAAACATTTTTTGTTTGTTTATTTCATAAAAAGTTTCTCTGCATTATAATGGTGATGTTTGGGGACATGACAAGATATTCAAGACATGGACCTTGAAAGTAAATACCATGAACAGGTTAGAGGCTTTTGAAATGTGGCTTCACCGGAGAATGCTCAAGGTTCTATGGACCGACTTGATCACCAACATAGAAATTCTCGGGCGGGCTAGAGCAGATAAAGAACTGCTCACATTAACAAAAGTCATATCTTATCAAAAAATTTCATATCTGGGTCACATACTTCGAGGGGAAAAGTATCACTTGCTCCAATTAATATTGAAAGGAAAAATAGAAGGTCGCCGAGGGCCTGGTTTTAGACAAATGCCTTGGTTGCGAAATATACGAGAGTGGACCGGCATTAGAAGTGCGGAGGAGCTACTCCGGGCAGCACAAGATAGAGAGACATTTTTCAGAGTGATCGCCAATATCGGGGGGACCTGATAGGGCACACGAAGAAGAAGAAGAAGGTAATGTTTGTGAGTAATCTGAGTATTGTACCAGAAAGAGGATACACTTTTACATATAACTGCATACTCAACTCAAATTTAAATTTTTCGGAGATGTCTGGCTAATCAACTGAACCATCGACGTGTTTATTTTTGGTTTGAAATTTTCACGGCCAAACGTACTAATGTGAGTTATTTTTGGGGCATTATGCCGTGTTGTTTTAACTTCTTCATTAGACAACGTTTCGAACAGCGTTACAGTGTCCATCATCAGGGCAGACGCGTAATCTTATCTTACACCTTAATCTTAACACTTGACACTGCAACGCTGTCCAAAACGGTGTTGGCTAAAGAAAAGGTAGCGCAACTAGACATAATTCTCGAAAACCGGATTTTAACCCCTTTTCTCAATCTCTTTCCCTTTCCCAATACTTTATTATATTCAGATAATATCTTCGTTTTTATTATAGATATAAATTTAAAGAGTTGTATAGTGATGATTTTGGCACATCATGTCTTTGTTCGTATTCAGCTTTGTTTAATAATAATTTTGCCAAAGAATATTGTACTTGCACTGAAAGAAGTTTTGTTCCCCATGTGGTTATTCCATATCTTAGTAGTGATTCCGCCAATGACAGATATAATAATCTGAGAGTATTTAGTGGAACAAAAAACTTCTATTACAAAAAATATTCTTAATATTACATTTTGAGCTTTAATTCATATGTGCACATTACTAACTAACCATCACGCCGCTTCCCCGCACGGGTAGGCAGAGAGGACGGACCGCCAAACAACTCACTTTTTTTTTTTTTTTTTTTTTTTTTACATTTAATACCGCACAAGAGTCCCAACTGCTCCCGTCTGGAGCCAGTGAGACTATGGCATCCCCAATCGGGGTATGTTGTGAGGCTGAAGGTAGTGGGGAGGGGACGGAGATAGGGAAGAGGAAGGTGGGGGAAGTACCTGGCTATTCAGATCTGGTCACTAAACACGGCTAAAGCCATTTCGAGCAACGTTTCAATTCTGAATGGTGGTCTTACACCAGGGCGATACTGATAGTATCTTCCACTCTGGAACGTGCCGCAAATATACTATTTGCTTCACTCACATTCATATCTTCATATTCTTCTATTATTCTGACTTTTGACATGGCCAGACTCAAGTACCTGATTCACTTGATCGTGCCATGTCTTCCTCGGGCATCCCCGCCTTCTTCTACCATTCACATTTGCGTCATATATTCTTCTTACACTACTTTCTTCGTTCATTCGCTCTACATGCCCAAACCATCTGAGGGTCCATTTCTTAATTTTACTCATTACGCTTACATCAGCCCTACATTCTTTGCGGATCTCCACATTTCTCACAGGATCATACATGGTTTTACGACACATACGCCTCAGGGATCTTATTTCAACAGCATTCAGTTTACTTTCATCCTTCCTCTGCCAGCTCCATGCTTCACTGCCACACATCAGGGTAGGTACCAGGACTCCATTGTGGACTTCTAGATTCGCTTCTTTTGACAGTTTAATATTAGCGCCAATGGCATTTGTTACTTTTTTTTTAATATGCTACCGGTTTCGACAAATTTAATGTCATTAAATTTGTCGAAACGAATCACGAATCCTACCTCGCACCTCTCATTTACAACACATTCCTAAAAGAAACCACTTTTTGCTTGAATCAAAAAAACCTAAAAGGGTTCTATAAATATTTCAACACTTGGTTACTACACAAAAAAAGGGAATGCATCACCAAGTTACTAATAATCCCATCTTAGTCTAATCCTGATTCTCTATTTACATATATGCGATATTTAAATTTTTAGAGATTTATGCTTTCTTATTAATATTGCTTATGTTTTACCCATGTCTAGTTTAATACTTTATATTATTTTGTTGAAATGTTATTGTTTTTAGATGCTAGCTAAACTCTTAAATTTAATAAAAGTGAATAATGCATGCATGCGTATACGTTTGTGTATGTATGTTATGTTTGTGTGTATGTGTTTATAGGATTAATATGTTTTTATATGCTAATTGTGTATTAATATGTTCATGCACGCATATTTATGTACCCGTCTCAGAACAGACATCGTCTAGTGAGACGGGTTACAGACTTTTCTTGTATTATATTGTTACTGTAATAAACGCCCGGGTTGCCGGCAATTAAAAAAAAAATAAAAATAAAAAAAATAAAAAATTCACTATAAACTTGATCTTAAGCAATCTTAATAATAAAAGCAATCTTAATAATAAATAAATATTTTAATAATAATTAAGTAACAAATGTACATGTGAAATAAACTCTTCAAAATTTAATATTACTCTTAGAGTGGCAAGAGTGTCTAACACTTTTGATAAGGGGATTTAATGTGGCATAATTTGCCCTGCCGATTTAAAATGATTTAGTAAAAAATATAGTATTCATTTCCAAAGGGAACTCGGCAACCTGTTTCCAGTGGGAAGGATCAAGTATTAACATTTTTAACGTCAGTCTACAAGCCCATTTTTCAAATGGCGTGTCCGAGTGTTTTTATTTACATAAATTTCGCTGATAAGCTTCGAACCAACTTTTATTGTCAACGATATCACAAAATAATAATGAAACTGGTAATCCTGAGATAGTTTAACAGTGGAAAATGCAGTTTCGCAATCAATTTTGGCAAAGAGCAAAACTTCGTACTTAATCTTTATAACCCATACTTATTTTTGTTGGAGGCTTTTCTATATTTAGAAAAATATATCATTTTTAATTTGTCAATATTTTATCTGTTCACATTTGTCATATGAGAACGGGCCATTTCTAGCCTTTGTGATTTCTCTCTCCTAGAAGGTTTGTTTTTCAAGACTCAATTACTTCCTCCTCTCCTAAGACATTCAAAAAGACTTTATACACAGCATTCTCCAAGATGACGTAGGCCCCGAGCGAAATTATTTTCCCCAAGGCATCCTGTGTGGAGATGTCCCCGCGTTGCCCATTGTTTTGCCCGTTGCTTTACGCAGAGTTTTTCGAAACCAGAAATAGACAGAAAACTTTCTGTTATGTAGTGTCTAACGTCAAGTGTGCAAAATTTCATCAAGACGTATCAAAATTCTGCTTTAAGGCGTGTAAAAGATGGATGGGATAGATTTTTGAAGTATCCTGTGGACAGTGACCTTCCTGTACTTGATTTGTTTTCAAGCACTTGACTTGACTTGCTTTGAAGGTTAAGAGTGCAAAATATCACCAACCTCGAAATGAAACTGTGAATTGTACAAAAATTATATGCACGCCGCGTGCCGCCCGCCCGCCCGCCCGCCCGCTAAAGATACTCTTCTCAATACAAAATGACTAGCGAGTACCCGGCATGCAATGCAATGCCACTCAAAGAAAGATAGTGTTTGTGTTTTATTTCTGTTTGTTACAATACAATATTTTTTGTTTTTCTGTCTGATGCGTTCACGAATAAATCAGGTTTTCCGACAAGTGAGCAGGCCACTGTCTATGTGAGAAGCATATATTTTCCAAATGTACTCCCTGCAATCCCCTACCGCTAATATTGTTTTGCAATCCCTCCCTCTGCTCCTTTTTATACAAATTTCATAATGCCAGAGCTCAACTCGATGAAAATCATCAAAGTTTCTTCGCAATTTGATAATGGTACAGGAACGCATACGGGACAAACAAAGAAACATTCATTTTTATATGTAAAGACCAGCTTTTACCCGGCGTGAGTTGCAATGCCACTCAAAGAAACAAAGTGTTCTCCTTCCCTCCCTGCCGCTAAACTATATGAAATACACACATTCTTCATACATCTCGCGCGCCACCTATGGCATGTTTTTATACAAATATCGTAACGCCACAGCTCACCATTATATATAGAAAGCTTCGCGAGCGTGCACACAATAAATCACAAAGTTTCATCGCACCATCCGATGTATGTGCAGGAACGCGTACGGGACAAACAAAGAAACATTCATTTATATATATATAAAGATTAGCGAGTATCCGGCGTGAGTTGCAATGCCACTCGAAGAAACAAAGCATTCTCCTTCCCCCCTGCCGCTAAACTACATAAAATACACATTTTCATACAACTCGCGCGCCACCTATTACGGTCATTTTTTATACAAAATTCATAACGCCAGAGTTTACCTTTATATACAAAAAGCTTCGCGTGGGTGCACACAACAAACCACCAAAGTTTCCACACAGGAGGCCCTGAGGAAAATAATTTGCCTCGGGGCCTATGTCATCTTTGGGAATGCTGTGTAGAGGGTTTTTTAAGGAAAGGAATGACAGGAAAGTTCTGGGAAGGAAATGGTTTAGGGGGTGGGTATGAATCTGGGGTTCAGTGTGTCCTAGTCATCCGCCTCCAAGACCTAGACAAACCTCACCCCATGAACCTGGACACCCCGCTAAATCACCAAACGTAGCGAACCACTGGGGTGACCTATGGCAGAAGTGTTGGTTATCCAATAAAGGTTCCCGGGGCGGCGGTACCCATTCCCGCCTCCCAAATTG
Source organism: Glyphotaelius pellucidus (assembly GCA_936435175.1). Classification (NCBI taxonomy): domain Eukaryota; kingdom Metazoa; phylum Arthropoda; class Insecta; order Trichoptera; family Limnephilidae; genus Glyphotaelius; species Glyphotaelius pellucidus. Next base: position 13,848,156 of record OW386560.1, read on the forward strand.
AATATACAAGAAGATCAGTGGCAAAAGAAGAGTTGATATTATTTATCTAGCTTTCCTCTTCCCCATCTCCTTTATGGAAATGCCACCGTCGGCGTCGTAGCAAAAACGAGCAGAAATCATTAGAAAAGCTTTGTTCCGTTGGTCGTGCGACGTCTTTTCTGGTAACCACATTGATTTACCCTCCATCAATCTTTCGTCGGTATGGTGAAACAAGTCAAACACAGAATTAGCATATCGACCAACATAATTTAACATACATTAATACTTATTATGGTAATAAAGCTCGCCGTGTTATTATCCCCTTCCCCTCCCCTTATTAATGTGTATTAGTGTTGTTACAAATTGAGGCATTGAGATTCGGAATCAGCCGTGTCCATGTTTTAATTTTTTTTAACTGACGAATTATGATGTTGATAGCTTCAAATTAAAGTTATTAAAATTGATCTTTGTGTATTTTGATGATACATTGCAAAACCTGTTTGTGGCCTAGAAATAAATTAATAAACTTTTGTTCAGTAATTATTTTTTTAAATTATCTTTTTGATAGTAGCACAGTAGATATATTATGAGCGGAAGATTTTGAAATACATGGCTGTTCAAATAATAATAATGTGGTCGTTAAATTCGCCTAAAGCCATTTTTTGACAACAAACAAAACAAACAAGCATCTTTTCAATGCTAAATTAAGCACTTTTAGTCGATTTGTTCGTTGGCGATCTGCAGTCGTGCTCGGGAACTATGAAAAATTACCGACATAGTCGTTAAAATCTTAGGAAACATAAAATACAAATATTTCGAATATTCAATTAAAAATAATGCATAGTTTGTTTTGCGGATGCGTCTTTCCACCAACTGCGTAGCAGGCCGGATCGGAAGAGGCCGGTTGCAGGAGACCCTTTGACCTTTTCAGCCGTACTTTCTCGACCCATTGCCTTACACCGCCGAGAGATCGTTCATATGTCTGTCACTCCTGGACACACCGACCCCCAGATTCCTACCACCCCTCTTACCCTTTTCCTTCCCAGAACTTGTCCCCTTCTTTTCCATAAAAAGACTCTCCACACAGCATTCCCAAAGATGAGGAAAATATTTTCCTCAGAGTTTTCTGTGTGTAGCTAATGTAAAATAAAAAAAAGCATGTTTTATGGTTCATTTTTAATAAATTAAACTAAGCAAGCCAAAAGGTTGTTTTTCAGTGACTTTTCTCATGAACATCAACCCAAAAAGAGTTACACACAATAAAATATGCACTTATACACACAATCCTATGTACGCTTTTGCATCAGCTTTCGAAACCTATTCTCTAAAGGCTAATATATAAAAAAAAATTGAAAAAATAAATTTGGTTAGCTGTTTACCAAAATGATCGGCGAGATCGCTACAACGAATTTCTTTTTAACTACAACATCATTGCTTTAATGTCATCGTATTTATAACGGTTCAACTCCTTAACATCACGCCTAGCCGTAATGTCGGAATCTTGAACGTCGTAATTTCGGCGTCGCTACGGTTAAATGTAACACGTATCGTTATTTACGTTAAATTGGCTGTACATTTCGGTGCTTTTATCACCGTTTTGCGAATATGGAGGTTATTTTCGGGTTTTATTGATAAATCCACATGAAGGTATTTATTACGTACATAGCGACTGATACTTCAAACGAAATATTTTATTTATTTGTTATCTAATTAAATTTTATTCACTCTTTGTGGAAATGGCGCGAAAGTTTTTTTTATAGGTACATGTGAATTTAATTATTTTTTACATTAACCTCACACAAGAAAATAATTTCACTCAGTGAATGCCATCTTTGGAAATACTGAGTGGAGGATCTTTTCAAGGGAAGGAAGTTCTGGGAAGGAAAAAGATTTGAGAGGTGGGTAGGACTTCACACAACAGATCCTGAAGAAAATAATTTCACTCAGAGCCTGTGCCATCTTTCGGCATGCTGTGTGGAGGGTCTTTGGGGAGTTGGGTAGGAATCTGAAGGGTCAGTGTGTCCAGGAGTGACAGAATGACGGTGTTTGAATCCATCTTTCCCGCTGCGATGCAAGACGATGGGTCGAGAGAGATTAGTGTCCACCGCCAAAACCTGACACACTTCACCCAAAAACCCAGCAAATGTCATCAAACATAGTGAATCACTAGGGATGATCTATAACAGAGGTGTTGGTTATCCAATAAATGGTTTCCGGGGCGGCGGTACCGATACACCCCGTCTTCCAAATTGGAAAGAGTATCAAGAATATTATGTACTGTGATAGTTGCACCGAAATCGGCAACATAATGGCGTAATCCAACGTTTTGGTTCGTTGTTATGTAACAGTTTCTTTAATTATATGTTATTTTTTTATTGTACAATATTTTTGTAATATTTCACAGTATTTTTGAAAATCTTATTTTTCCATTTTTGTAACTATGCATATTATTTATTATCTATATTTATAATTACATAGACTTGCTCCCCAGTTAGACCCGAGAATATTTCTCTACTAATTGGGTAACCAAAAAAATTCTGCTATGAAATGTAATATATTATTATTTATTGTAAATATTTACTTTTTTCTAATAAAAAAAAAAAAAAAGTTCTTCAATGACTGCTGTACTTAATTTTTTTTTAAATTACCAGATTTAAAAACTACTTACTACAGTGAACAAATCTGTCTAGTCTTTGTGTCAAATAATAAACTTTGAACTTTTTATGCAACAAATTATTTAAAACAAAAATTTAAATTATTCTAGAAGTAGTCATCATTCACGAGTAAAGCCGGACGTGATCCATCACGACACAACACGAACGCGGGTTTCGACTGAGCCGAAGTTTTGACTAATTTTTGGCCGAAACCGAAACTAACTAAAACCAAAATCAAAACTTTGGTCTTTCACAAATAACTGTTAAAAAAACACTGTGTTCATAATATATTAACTTTTTTGCTTATACGACACTAACTCCGTTTATATCCTTCAATATTTCGCAGCAAATACCAGTCAACCTGCACACTAATAATGAAAAGTGAATATATATTTATTAAGGATAATATAATGTTACTAATAATATCTGTATTACCGTAATAAGCCTTTATGAAGGTATCAATTTGATAAAAGGTGTTGTGTGTTTTAAAATGAATACCTTTTTAAGGGTCTTTTGTTTTCTCGTATTATCTCTGGTCGGGAAATTCTCGGAGTTCTTTTTTTTTGAGAAAAGCTAACATTCCCGGGTTACGTATAACCTGGCAATATTTGAAAATTTCATACTACTATCACAGGAAGCGGAAAACGTTGATTTTTATATGAATACCTCACAAGAATCCCAGCTACTCCCTTCTGGAGCCAGTGAGACTGTCATCCCCAATTGGGGTATGTTGTGAGGCTGAAGGTATGGGTGATGGGAAGGAGGTGATGAAGAGGAAGGTGGAGAAGTACCTGGCTATTCCGATCTGGTCACCAAACACAGCTAATGCAATTTCAAGCAACGTTTCAATTCTGAATTGTGGGCGAATTCTTGCACCAGGGCGACACTGAGAGTATCTTCCACTCTGTTTGTGTCGTGATGGAGAACTTAGCCAGCCGAGGAATTGAACTCATAACACCTGGGTGGGAATCAAATATATTGAAATACAAGAGATATGCTATGATGGCCGCTCGACCGTCTGTGGACTACTACCTAATGGACACAGTTTGAATACGTTCATTTAGTTGATTTTTTGAAGGATTACAGTAGTTTTGGTTGACAATATAGTTTAAATACTGAAATAATTCGTTCATTTAGTTGATTTTTTGAAGGTGTGCAGTAGTATTGGTTAACAAATATCGGCAATGCCAGAAAACACAGTCCTACCCACTAAAAACTGCGGATAGCACATCTCTTATATTTCAATATCTTTGATGGGAATCAAGTGTGATGCTAACTCAGCCACTGACTGGCTCTTGAAGAGACGCACATTGTGTTAGGGACTATATTAGAGCTGAGTAAATCGTCCCACAATAGAGATTTACTGAAAAAAGCACCTGGAATCAGATAATCTAAATTAACAGTCAAAACCAAAGATATTGAAATACAAGAGATATGCTATAATTGCCGCCCGATCGTCGGCGGACTACCATCTAAAGAGCGTAGTTTAAATACGGAAAGAATTCCTTCATTTAGATGATTTTTTAAAGGTGAGCAGTAGTTTAGGTTAACAATATCGGCGACGCCAGGAAACAGTCCCGCCCAGAAAAAACTGCCGATAGCACATCTCTTATATTTCAATATCTTTTGTCAAAACAAACTAGTCGTGCAACTACTCAACACGGATTGAAATTTTCTCTGTACTACAGGAACAGGAACGACATTCCGGTTTGCTCCAGTGAACTGATACTTCTCAAAAATAGCGTTCTGTCAAAAAAATCAGTCAAGAAAAACAAGTTTCATAGCGATTAGTCAGTATCGGAATGAATACAGTACGTACGCATATGAAATGGGCCAAGTCCGGGTTTGTCAAAAGTCACTAGTTCCAAAAGCAGCGCACAGCTGGAGCCGAAACGGGGTCCTTTATTCAAATTAGTTTGCGGACTCTTTACAAAACGGTGATTTATGGTAAATTAAAAAAAGGTTCACATAAATCCACCAAAAGGCGTTTAGTTTGGAGTTAGGGAAAAGCGTGCGCGGACTGTGTGGGGTATTGGTTAAAAAGCTGACCTTGGTTCAGGGTTTTTTTAAGAAAACTTCTTTAGCGCCATTGTGATTTGAAACTCGATGAAATGAAAAATAGCCACACCAAAAAGAGACAAACACGTACATCTACAAGATTTAGCTTGAGAGAATGAGATAGAAATAAAATATTTATTTAATTCACGGGTTCTTAGTTTCAATATAATACGATAAATCCACAGTCCCACGCAAGTCTCCTTTGGTGTAGTGGTATAAAGCGCCCGACGTTCCACTGCAGACATTTAGCGGATCGAGGATCGAATCCTACGAAATTCCAAAAAAAAAATTGTAAAATCATATCAAATCTTCAAACCACTCCAAAATAACAACAGAAAACACACATAATAAGATGACCAAATGTATAAGAAAAGGTACACTGGAATGACGAAAAAAATATGGAATAAATCATCCTTCACATTGATAAAAAAAAGCTTGTAGTTTGTCTACTCTTGTCTACTTTAGTTTTCTGAAGGTTTCACTTCTACCGCGTGTGAATTGCATAATCTTTTTTTTTAAATTAGAATATCGCGCAAAAGTTTCAGTTGCTCCCAACCATCTGGAGGCAGTGAGACAAAGGGTAAGGAGAAGGAAGGAGATAGGGAAGAGGTATGTTGAGAAGTAGGTACCTGGCTTTTCAAGCAAAGTTTCGATTCTGAGTGTAGGTCTTTCGAGGGCGATACTGAGATTATCAATCATCCATAACACTGTTTGATAATGCAGCGTCGATTAGGAACGAATTAGAAGGACATTGACGACCTCCGGGGTGGAGTCTACCAGTTCGTTTTTCGCGGGTTCGAAATCCGGCATGCGCAAATAAATATTATTTAATTTTTATGTTATTTCACATTTAATTAATACAAAAATAATATGTTCATAGCGGTGTTAGAAGAAACAAGGTTAAATGGCTTTAACTTGTTTCTTGACCCTCCACACACCATCCCCAAAGATGACATAGGCCCTGAGGGATTTTTTTTCCTCGAGGCTTCTTGTGTGAAGGAGTTTTTTTTTACATGAGCTCCACACAGGAGACCCTGAGGAAAATAATTTCAGAGCCCATGTCATCTTTGGGGATGCTGTGTGGAGGGTTTTTAAGGAAAGGAGGGGGGAGAGTTCTGGGAAGGAAAAGGGTTTAAGGGGTGGGTAGGAATCTGGAGTTCAGTGTGTCCTGGTCATCCGCCTCCAAACCTAGAAAAACCTCATCCCATGAATCCGGGCACCTCTGCTAAATCACCAAACATAGCGAACCACTTGGGGTGACCTGTGGCAGAGGTGTTGGTTATCCAATAAAGGTAAAATAAAATGATAATGTAAAATTTAAAAAAAAATGTGTGTTATTTACAACGTTGCGGACTGTAAAGTTGAAAAGTGAGTCTTAAATCTAGCTCTAAACTCTGCCCAAACCTTCCTCTCCCCACACCTTTCTATGCCCTACTCTCTTATGTCTATCAGCATATCTATCCTAAATGGGGATGCTCCGAGCAGTTTTTTTTAAAGAAAGACAAACATTCCCGGGTTACGAATAACCAAGCGTCGCGACGCTTGAAAATCTTCTACTACCACAACATAAAGCGGAAAATGTTGCTTGTGTGATGGAGAACTTGCCAGTCAACGAATCGAAAACGCTACGCCCGGGTGGGACCCAATCGCGATGCCCGCTCAGCCACTCACCAGTCAATCGAGACTCTTGTGCGGAATTCACAACATTTAATGATATTTCTCAAACTTAGTTTTCTCTTGTTTTTCTTTTTTCCATTTTTGTCCACATCCTCTTACCTACTAAATTCAATCTACTTCAAAACGTGTATTCGCCAATTAGGGTATCCACTATTATACTATTCACAAGATAAAATATAATTTGTGGTGTGTTATTCAAATACAACCTACGTAAAATCGAAAACCTTTCCGGAAAACATAACATTTTCCTGTTTCAAGCCTTTTCGGGTATACATCAGGCCATTATGTCCCGGAACACGATAATATGCCTGTTTTAAACGGGTTCTTATTAAAATACCATCGTCAATTTATATGATAAAACCACCCAATAACCTAGAAAACAGATGAACGCCCCTGAAAACCGTAAAATTTGCATGACTAACCCTGTTTTGAGTTAAAACTCACTCATATAAACAATGGCTTCCAAGATGGCGGATCGTTTCGCATATTCAACAGCGAGGGTTGCCAATAATCGTTTCTCAAAAGCTTTTTGGAACACACACAAAAATTGTATATTTTATTACAAACATGTGTTTTAAGAATGTACGGCTGAAAGGGAGTGGAGAGAGGAAGGAGATGAGATGAGGTAGGTTCGAAAGTGTCTCCTTAAAATTTGATTACTTAAGTCGACTAGTCATTTTTCATTAAGTCATTTCAAACAACTTTCCCGAGAGATCAGTATGTTTACAAGACCTAAACAATATATCACATTCATTAAAGTCAACAGCAGTCACGTCATCAAATAGTTAAGAAAATATTATTATTTTATCAGTAAATCGGTTTCACTGGCAATAAATTATTTTTCCACCATCGAAAATGGGCGGGGTTAAATAAAATTATTTAAATAAGTCATCTCAACGAAGCCCAACCACAGTTTGAAAATGGATTTGAAAGCCGAAACAGCTGTAACAATAATAAAAATACTTGCAGAGCTTAATGAAAATATTATTAAATTTGTTATTAAAACTAATAATAATTAAAATTATTAAATAATGTTACTTCCCCTGGTTTAAAAATATATAGGACTCTTAATACTTCAAATCGGGCCTGTTTTCACGTGGTAAAACTTTAAAAATCATTTCTTTCTTGAAAAGGTGCTTGGAAGTAAAATAATTCCGACACTTAAGTTGGACGGTTAACATTGAAAACTATGTTTTAAAGTTGGATGGAGATCCTAATTCTTGAAAAATGTTCAACTGCGTGAAAAATATTACGGGGTTTTTGTATTTTATTGGTTTATTAACAAATGCTGCATTCAGTTCTGACTTCTGAAATTCTCATTGTCTCGGTACAAGTTCCAGAAAAGTGAATTTTTTGTGTGGTTGGCAACCCTGTTTACATCCGATTCGTATTGTTTTCTCCGGTCAGAGAAGCAGAAACGTTTTAACATTTTAATAAGCTCCAAGTAAATCTTAAGCGAACGATAACTGTCGGTTGTCGGGATGTAGTTTGAGAAGGCGAATTATTGTAGGGTGTTCAAAAAGTTCATAGAAGAGACGCGTATGAATGTTTTTTTTTTGTAATGCCAACTTTAGTAAACATTCTTCCATATTGTAAGTGCTACACGTGTCTTACTTTATTTTTAACGGAATTCTGAGGAGGTTTTGTCTGTTCAGTTTTTCAGTACGCTCGTAAATTTTGGTTTTATTATTTTTTTTAATGTATTGACGAACACAAATAAGTCTGTTCCATCACAACAATGCTCCGGCTCCTTAACCAATACAAAAAGCCGGAAAAAATCTTTTAACTTTCATTTAGTTTTTAGTGCCTCAAATAATTTTTCAGACCAGACCTATCGTGATTTATTTTTGGGATATAACGCCGTGTTCCTCTTTCTTTAGTCAACGTTTCGCACAACTTTGCAGTGACCATCAGCATCACAGATTGTGTTGATTTTTTTTTTTTAATTTTTATTTATTTATTTATTTAACGCCCAGAGGGCTTTTACATGATTTGTAGTGTAGTTTTAATTGGACAGATTCTTTGAAACTAAAGAAATAATAAAAATAAAACTACATTAGATAAAAGTCATACAACAAGTCACATACAAACACAAACATAAACAGAAAAAATTGCATGCTTACATATGTAGATTAGATACTCGTACCGTAAAATATATCGAACATGCCTAATTACATACGCAATTGAAATCTAAAAAACAACCATTAGGGGCCATCCATAAATTACGTCACACGAATTTTATGATTTTTTTACCCTCCCCCCGTCCCTGTCACACATGGTCACATTTGCAAGACCCCCTCCCCCCTCCTGTGACGTCACATATTTTGCAAGTTTACTATTATTATCAATTTTTTTTTTGCGTTTTAATCATTTAGATTTTTACATGTGACGTCACAGTGCTGATGACCCCCCATACCCCTTGTCCTACAATGTTACACTTTTCTTCTCCCCCCCCCCCCTTAAGGTGTGATGTAATTTATGGATGGCCCCTTATTGTTAAAAGAAATGAGACTGGCCTAAGCATTAGTATTATGTATTCGTTATTAGACGGCTACACCAAAACTAAACGCCGAAAACTATATTAATTAACTCATTTTTTTCTGAAATACCGGCCCTAATAGGATTGAATCACGCAACACAGTATCACCTCTACTCATATAAACACACGCTTCATCACAAATTGTGTACAACTGTACATGAAGTACACAACTGCCCTGATGATGGACACTGTAACGCTGTCCGGCGTAATACCCCTAAAATAATGCACGATAATATATTGGCCTTGAAAATCTCAAATGATATTACTTTCGAATTTCGTCTGTTACCTGTTTATTTTTCTAGGTGAGAAAATATTTCAAATAAATAACAAAAATTAATTCTCGAACTTCGTTGACTGAAACGTATTGATTCATAAAAGAATTATCTTACTGCTCTAACAATTCATTGTCATTATATTCATTTCTAAGAACTTTTTGAACTCCCCTCGTATTTTGATCTACGGCGTCTGCCGGCGGTGGCGAAAGGGAAATAATATGGAGCGTTGTTCAAAAAAACTAATAAACTAGCGACGGGAAACAGAGGCGTTTGTAATTTGTAGCCCCGCTGCCCGTCGTTGTGTTATATTCCATGGTGGTTTGTTAGTTTTCAAAGTTGCCAGATTGGTAAAAGCCGCAAAACTTGATTAAAATTTTGAGTCTATCGAATCGGAATAAATACTCTCAGTATCGCCATGTTGAGAGATCACCATTCAAAATTTTCATTTCTTTTTATCGTCTCCTTTTTCCATCAGCCATTGTCTAACAGGCTACGTATGTCAATTTGTGAGGCGGGTACGGATACCGCAACCCCGGGAACCATTCATTGGATATCCAATATCTATGATAATCTTAGTGGTTCTCTACGTTTGGTGACTTAGCAGGGGTGTCCGGGTACATGGAGGATGAGACTTGTCTTGGGTGAGGTAGCGGGGATGTGAAGGAGATGGGGAAGAGGAAGGTGCCTGGTTATTCAGATCCGGTCACCAAACACAGCTATAAACTATTTGCGAGGCGGATATGGGTGCCGCTGCCCCGGGAACCATTTATTGGATTACTAATACCACTGCCATAGGTCACCTCAAGTGGTTTAGTGACTAAGCAGGGGTGCCCGGTTTCATGGCGTGAGTTTTGTTCGGATCTTGGCGTCTTCCCATCAACTGCGTGGCAGGCCTATCAGGATAGGCTGGTTGAAGTAGACCCTTTGACCTCTCAAGCAGGACTCTCTCAGAACATCACCTTGCGCCGCAGTGGGAGGGATAAATTCATACTTCCGTCACTTCTGGATACACTGACCCAGATTCCTACCCACCCCTCATGTCTTTTTCCTTCCCAGAACTTCCTCTCCTTATTTTCCTAAAAGACCCCCCACACAGCATCCCCAAAGTTTAAATAGGCTCTGAGGGGAATTATTTTCCTCAGGGCCTCCTGTGTGGAACTAATGTAAAAAAGCAACGCTTAAAATATTCGGAATGGACGTTCACCAGGGCGATACTGAAAGTATTTACCACTCTGAATATGATAGCCAATGAATATATTGTGGAAAACCTAACACAGATTAATCAAATTAAATTTGCTAGCGCACGTCGGGTGTTGAACCCGCGACCTCCGGATTCGTAGACGAAGATCGTAATAACTCAACCGCGAAGGCTGTCGCCCTATTTTATTACAGACTACCGAGTTCTCGGCATGCGCTGCAATCCCACTTAATAAAGAAATTGTTTTTCCCTGCGTGTCTTTTCCCATTCATCCCGTTCCCCAACCGCCTCCTCTCCCCCTCCCATATCCTCTTCCCTTCACGCGATCCCCCTCCAATTTCCTTGCCTTCCCCCTCCCCTCTCCCGCGATCCTTTCCCCTCTCCCACGTTCAATACATTCAGTCCCGGTACATGCAGCTCGCGTGCCAAATATTGCAATTTTTTTTACAAATTTTCATTCTGAATATATTACAAACATACATTTTTGTATGTTATAAGAACAATCAATCAAATTTGGAACCTAACACAGGTACCTACGTAAAATAAATATATTTTTTAATTAGATTCAAAGTATAAGTTTAAATTAATTAATTTAAAGAGTTTTTTCGAAAATTGAATTTTGATTGAACAATCGATGGTTTGCAAAATGAATTGTGACATTTTTGACAGTTTCTTAAGAGTTTTCGTAATAATTAAAAAAAACTTTTCAGATGTATTCTCATGTGGTTGTAATAATCCAGACACCTTTGCGAGGGTGGAAAGAAGGTATTTTGAAAGTTAAAAATATTTCCTATGCTTAATATAGCAAAACGTAGACTTAGGATGGGTTGTTTCAAAAAATTTGACGAATTCGTCAAATATTTGACGTTAATTTTCACGTTCTGTGTAAGTTCTATTCAAGTTCTGTGATGATTTCAGTTTTGTGAAGCAGCTGGCCTATGATGATAAAAAAACAGAACTCGAAAAAAACTTACACAGAACCTGAAAATTAACTTCAAATATTTGATGAACTCATCAAATTTTTTGAAACAACCCGTCCTTAGACAACATACATATAAACATAAAAGCAAACGTTTATTGATTTTTATATATATAAATGTCTTAATTTTTCTACCAATGGACTGGGAAGATATGCATAGTGTAGTGGTCAATTACCGCTTAGTTACTGACAGATCTTTGAGTGAATCTTATTTTTTTTGCGAGAATTTGGTCGGTAGTGTGGAGGGCCGTTTTCTTATCTTAATTTCCTCAAACCTTAAGAGATTTCCAAAGAATTCTCAGCAACACCTTCCAGCCGTTGAATGCGCTGCACGGAATGCGCTGCTTGTCGTTCGGTTAGGATTTATGAAGCATTTCCCGCCCAAATATGGCGTCGTCGGCGGCCATCTTGAGAGGCGACCATTACCGAGGCCTGTCGCCTGTGCGCGAGGTATGCAAAATGATGCGAAATACACAAAATACCCAAGACTTTTAGCGGGAAGAAAGTGCAGGACCGTGTGGTCTTGGCTTTCTCACCCGTTATTAGAATCCAAATAATCGATCGTTTTATTCAATTCTATTTATTCATTTTAAAAACCAAAGATATTGATATACAAAAGAGATATGCTTATCCACGCGACTGTCGGCGGACTACTTAATCGGAGTATTTTGCATACAAAAGGAATTTTTTCATTTTGTTGATTTTTTCAAAGTGTATTGGTTAACAATATAGTTTGAATACCGAAAGAATTCGTTTATTTAGTTTATTCGTTAATTGGTATAACAATATCGGCGACACCCGGAAGCGCAGTCCTACCCAGTAAAAACTGCGGATAGCACATCTTTTATATTTAAATATCTTTGTTAAAAACGTTACATAATTAACTTTCAAAGCGTTTCTTAAAGACAGAAAATATTTAAGATAAGATAAGCAGAATTTGGAATAAAGGCAACAAAGCTTGCCATCTAAATTGTGCTTCACTAATGTTAATTAAACGTATCCATATTCTAAGTGTTTCTATTTAACAACAAGACAGCTCTCCCGACTAGCTTGACCATTGGCGAGTTAAGAGGATAGTATGTATAAGAGATTTCACTCTCGTGTCCTTTTTATTAATTTATTATTTTATGTTGTTTTGTTTATATTATAGAAACAAAACAATAGTTGAGAGTTGAGACTGACTTGAAGACTGGTTGAGGAAGATATTTTGATCTCTCCAGCAGGACTCTCTCGGATCATCGCCTTGGTACCGCAATGGGAGAAATGGATTCATACGTCCGTCACTCCTGGACAAACTGACCCCCAGATTCTTATCCACCCCTCATACTTTTTCTTTTTCAGAACTTCCTCTCCTTCTTTTCCCTAAAAAGATCCTCCACACAGCATCCCCAATGATAACGTGGGCCCTGAGGGATTTTTTTCCTCAGGGTCTCCTATGAAAAAAAAAACTATGAAAAAAAAAGAAACCAAACAATACGATGATCGGTCAGTAGTTGAGTGGGCATAGCGTTTGGGTCCCACCTGGGCGTCATGTGTTCGATTCCTCGACTGGCTAAGTCCTCCATCACGACTCAAGCAATATTTTCGGCTTACTGTGGCGGTAGCAGGAGATTTTCAAACATTGTTGGGTTATTCGTAACCCGGGAATGCTTTTCTTTATTTAAAAAAATATATATATAAATAAATAAAAATAAATAAAAATAATAAATAAATATATTTTTTTTAAAAGTAGGTGCACATATTATCACGGCAAAAATGCTTATAATGATTTCTTTTTGGGTTATTTTGACGTGTTGCGCTACCTCCTTATTTAGCCAACGTTACAGTGTCCATCATCAGGGCAAATGTGTCACACCCTTCTTTAACGACATTGGCAAGTCCATTAAACCCTCAAAATATCTCCTCTTCGTTAATGATATCAAACTTTTCAAAGCTATCAAAAAGTCACTTTGATTCCATTCTTCTCTAGAACGATCTTTATTTTCTTGATCTTCAATTGGTCGAAACTGAACAACATACCATTTCGCATCCAGAGATGCATAGTCGTTACATTTACGGGACCTAGAGACACATTCCTGTCCCCCATCACATTAATAATCGCTTTTTGCGATAGTTCCTCATTTATCCAAGCCCTTTTAGCTTGATTCATTTATAGGTTTTTGTTTAGGTTAATTTATTTTTTAATACTTTCGCAAGATCATTTCCAAGAAAGTCCAGATAATGTCGGACTAAAAAGCCCCTCGCCGCGCAAGAAGTCGTCCTGACCAAAGCGGAGAAGGTTTTGTTATTTAAATGGGTTCGAGTAATGAGGTTTTGTTCGCCGCAGATTTATAGGCCCAAAGGCCCGAGGCGAGAATTACAAGACCACATTGCTCTTCAAGTTGGTGCACTGGATGGGGTCGATATCTAAGGTCACGCAGTTTGATGATTTGATTGTAAAATGCAATGGAAATCAAAAGCAGTATTTTTGCAGCAAATTTAACTATGGGGCTAAAATAATTTTAAATATATTTTTATTAATTTTAGATTCTATATAAAATATCGTACATACAAAATATAATGGTGAATTAATTTAAAGATATGGTATTTCTTAGTCTTCCTTGCTACGGGGTCCTGTGCCGAGGTGGACTAAAGTTATTTGATTATAATTTATTTGTCTTCTACGTCGTTTTTTGTGTCTTTTTTTAGAATATTCTCATTGACCTCTTTCAGCCAGATTTTTATTTTTGATTTGTAGTCAATAATTTTTTTATTTGTTTTATGTCTTAGGGGTGTTGTGAAATTTGGTTGCAAAGTAAGTTTCTTTGTCCGAACGAGGTTTTATAACTGGAAATGTTCTTTGTAATTTTTATTCTATCTAGTGTGATGGATACACCGTCTAGTATACAATTAAGTATTTTTAAACAGTTTCAATAAAATATTTTGGGCGTATATTCGTTGTACATTTGGTACGTCAATGAAAATTTCAATAGAATGCGTTCTGATGGGTACTTTCAGTATTGTCTTTATGATTCCTTTTTGAATTGTATTCGGATTGTGTATGTACTTATGTGTAGCAGATCCCCATCCTATAATGCCATATTCAATTCGAGAATGATATAACGAGTATTAATTAGGGCCTATGTCAGCTTTGATCCAAATTTGATGTGTGGAGGGAAATGAAGGAGAGGAATTTCTGAGAAGGAAAAGTTGTGTAAGGGGAGGTAGGAATCTGGGGGTCAGTGTGGCCAGGAGAGACGGGTGCTTGAATCTATCCCTTCCACTGCGGTGCAAAGCGATGGGTCGTGGGAGGTCTCCCTCAACCAGTCTCTACAAATCCGTCCTGCTACACAGTAGGTGGGCTGATGCATCCGCCGCCAAAACCTAGACAATCCTCACCACAGAAACACGGGCACCCCTGCTAAGTGAATGTAACAAAACACGTGGAGTGATTTATGGCAGAGGTATTGGGATATCTAATAAATGGGAAGGAAAATTTTCTGGGAAGGAAAAAAGGTACAAAGGGAGGGTAATAATCTCGGGGTCAGTGTGTACGGTGAGACGGACGCATGAATCTATCCCTCCCACCGCGGTGCCAAGCTATATTCCGAGAGAGTCCTGCTAGAGAGGTCAAAAGGTCTCCTTCGAACAGCCTCTTTCCCGATCCGGCCTATCAAGCAGTTGGTGAACCGCCCCCGAGATCCCACCCCATGAACCCGGGCACCTTTGCTAACCCACCAAACATAGCTAACACTTGGGGTAACCTGGGTTGGTTATCCGACAAATGGTTCCCAGGACAGCAGTACCCATACCTGCTTCCCAAATTGCAGTATTCGCATTAAAAAAATAATTTACAAAAAAAAGATACACTGTCGTACGAACTTCGATCACTAATTAAAGATTCGCAGTTTGAAAGCACAGAGGAAGGGTGGATTTATTATTTATTGTTCTCAGTGTCCCAAAAAGAAACCTTGAAAACGTTGGTTAAGTGTGGTCAAATGGAAGAAATAAGATTCTATAAAAAACGTATTCATTTTCCTGTCCAACCGACCAAAAAATCTACTATTTATTGACCAACTTTAACCTTAAACAGAACTACAATAATAATTATCATCGTGAGCTAAATTTATCGGATAGGAACTGTGGAAAAAATCACAAGGAAAATGCGTAACGGAGTTCCCTAAGAAAAGCACAACCGAGGGGAGATCGTTAAAAGTAACTGCTACATGATAAAGCTATTCTAACCTTTTTATTATTATTTTCTCTACTTCTTCTTGTAACTTATCTGAAATAAGGGCGATTCGCTAAAAGATAAAATAGAGATGTTACGGAATGTACACGGTGCCAGGAAACTCGTAGTACAAGCGGGAAATTGGTGAATCTACATCAGATTAGCGATGTGTGGGTTCAGCTGGAGTGGGCTTTTGAACTCTGGTTCTTTGCGGGAAGCGGATCCTACTCATCCTCCTTTTTCAAATCGACTACACCCAGAGAAGCCGGTCCAGAACTCGGAGTCGGACTCGGAGCCGAAACCCGAATGCTTCCACCGGCGTCCCCGTGTTCACGGCACTCGCGAGTCGGGAGCAGATTCCGGGTTTGAGTTCTTTTGTGGGTTCCAGCTCCGAGTTCTGGCTCCGGCCGAACCCGTGCGTCATGGTAGCTGCTACACACTACAATCCGCACCCAAGAAGTCAGATCCGAGTCCTGCTCCTAAAACTCGAGTACTTTTAAAAGGAAGCACGTCTCGGAGACCGCCGGCAAAATGCTGAACTTACCCATCTCTACATCTCATTTCATGTCAATTTTGTAATATAAACTTTTTAATGAAATAAAACAATCAATTTGTAACCACGAAATTTTATTTAATTTGTTAAAACCGACCGGTTTAGCTTACATACAAGAATTATCAGGGTACAAAATTAAACTTTTTTTTTAAAATTTGGTCTTAACTTTAATTTTGTATCCTGATGATGCTTGTGTAAAACGAAACCGGTCTTCATTAATAAATTAAATTAATTTTTGTGGTTATGAACAAAGTTATTGTTTTATTTCATTAATTATATCAAACCACAAAGTGACTGCTATCTACCAAAATACGAGTTTTTTTTAAAATACTTAATTTATTTAACACCCTTTTAGTTGACGAAAAAAAGGAAAAAAAGTTTTAAAAAAAAAATCCAAACACTCGGGTGAAAAAAAACATTTTTTGGGTCATCTGTGGCCAGTAGATACCCCCGCTTGAACCACGAGTTTCTGGACACTATGTATATGATAATGTGTGAAGAATAGTTTTTTTTTACACTTTTTCATACGAATACCATCGTATAAAATGTGAAAGGACGATCCTTGAAAACCTCGACTCCTGATCCTGAAACTCGTTTTTAACAAATAAGTTTGCTTAATTTATGTGCTGTTTATATACATACATTCCACAGATATACTTCCGGAGTGTCTTTCTGGTGAAACGTTGCTTGAAGAAACGTTGCTTGAAGTGGCTTTACCCGTGTTCAGCAACTAGATTTGAAAAACCATGTGAGTCGTAAAGGTCTTTAGTCGCATATATTCTCTGCGAATCAATTTTTAGACTGTAATCAATAATTTTGAATACGTTTCAAGTTAAAACAACTATGGGAGTTGGTAAAGATTGAAATTTTGAAGGACTGATTAACCTTTGTCTTATATTCTTGTTGACGTGTTCTTATGGCTTTGAGGGATACTGATACACTGTACAATCACACGTAAGAGATTCGAACTTATAAATATCGATGGAGTACCAAATGGTCACTGCCCAGATTTATTAATTTGTTGTTCTTTGCACGGGCTTCGTTAATAGAATGAGTGTGTTTCATGATTTATTGTTGTAAGTGTCACACGTAGTTAAATTGGCCATACACCGTCAGATAGGGATAGGTCCTTGGAAAGCAAATTGGGTGGAGAAAGGGAGATGTTCATAGTTGCATCGACAAGGTCATCAAAGAAATTTACAACCTGAAATATACTTTCTATTGGAATGAAAATAATTAAGAAGAAATATTTAATGCTAGCTGGTTCCCGGCATGCGTTGTAATGAAATATTCAAAAAAATAAATGGTTCCTCCCTGCATGTCTTTTCCCGTGCGTTCCCGTGCCCCCCCCGCGTCCCCCTAACCCACTTTCCCACCCCCCTCTCCCGCTCCCTCGTCCCATCAACCACCCTTCCCGCGTTCCATATATTCAGTCCCAGTACATTCAGTTTTCAAACAGCAGTTCAAATTTTCATTTTTCATATATTACAAATGTATAAGAACAATCAATTATAAGAACAATCAATCAAATTTGGTACTAGATATCTATTTAAATATATCTATAATTCGTGATTCGATTCAAATTATTATGTAAGTATTTTAAATTAATTCATTAAAAGAATTTTGAATATTGAATTTTAATTTGACAATCATTGTTTTGCAAATTGTCATTCTCCAATTTTTGACAGTTTCGCAAGAATTTTTGTGATGATTAAAAAACTTATGTGGTTGTAATAATACAGAAACCTTCGCGCGGGTTTATTTATTTATTTATTTAATGACGCCCTATTGAGCTTTTACATATAACATACAAATTTATTTTAAAACAACAGTATAACATAAATAAAAAAGATTACAAAATATATAAATAAAGCACAAACTAAATATAATAAATAATAATAAAACTAATGCTAAATCCATATGGATAACTTTAGAGAATTCGTAGGTACAATTCATGTACAAATCAGATTTTGACTAAGTTACTCATTGATAGCATTTAGAATAAAAACAAACAAAAGAAAATCGAAATAAAATATAATGATTACTCATTCGTTATTTACATCTAAAAAGCGATGGACTAATTTGGCTTTAAATGAGTCGAAGTTTAAATTAAATATGTCAGCGACATCAGCTCATTGCCCAACCTATGTATTCTTTCTAATACAGAATTCACACAAAATTATTTAGAGAAGGTATTTTGAAAGTTTGAAACATTTCCTAAGCTTAATATAGCAATACGTAGTTATGTCACTAATCCCCAAACAAATTTTGATTTTTATATTATATAAACTAGAAAAATGTAACTGAAATAGAATTTAGAAAAAATGTATGTAAAGGATTTTATCACGCCAACATCTCAACAGGCCAAAGAAAATTGTACAACCATAATTAATTACCCACTTAATTTTATTATTTTGTCGCTTTTCTTAACTAGCCAACCTAAATCATTGTAATCCCAACCACGGAGAAAAAGTCCACCAAAAAATACGTGACCGAAGAAAATTCGTCACAAATCTTTTTCTATATTGTGTTTCTACATTCTGCTGCGGGAGAAAGTTGTGGGTGGGAAAGGAGAAGGGGAAGGGAAAGGGCGGCCATTTCCGGCGCTAACATTCCCCGCTTCCGCGTTCCTATTTTATTATTCTAATGTCACATTTCCCGCCAAGAATCCCGTGACGTAGCGGCGGTGTTTCCACCATGATAAACAACAACTGGCGCCAAAATATTTGTTTTGTTATTTTTTAGTACGGCTAATGAAAAGCTAGATAGAATTTACTTTTAAAAAAAAAAAGCAAACATTCACGTCCTACGAATAACCCAATTTGTTTTAATTCCTCTTACTACCGTCTTGGTCCTGAAGGATCTTGTAGGCAGAGGATTTGAAACCACTACCCTTTTGCTCGCTCGTAGTACGGATAAAATTGTGCAAAATTTATACGGTTCCTGCTTCCGTGAAACCTTCCGTCCAATATAAATTGAAAGAGTAGATTTTTGTATAAATACATGTTTACAAACTGGGTCGAGCGAGGTATCGTTTATTATGTGTTAATTAGTGCTGAATCGAATACGACCACTTCCAAGTCGATAGTATTATATTTAATGAGATAAAAAGGGTTTTTAGTAATCAAAACTAAAATAACACGTTAATTATTTAAGCAAAAATATATATTTTGAGTCTGCGGAGGTGGAAACTTTCCTCTCCATCCTCCCCTTGAATACCTGAAGGCCCGTGAAAGAAGAGCGACTATTCAGACTCTTCTTTCCACTCCCCTTTGGTTCCTTGAAGACCCTGCAAGGGAAGATTTCACGGAGGTGCTTTAGCTGACCTTTTCACTCTGCCCTGTCTGCATTAAAAATAAACTTAAATAATATAAAATTTCAGCATCCAAATTAAATAGACAAACATTTTTTATTCACAAAACAAGCCTTTCCAAATAGGACTTTTTTTATAAAAGGAAACCATGTGGAAAACCACATTCTTCTTTGTGTTTATTTGCGCAAACAATGTACCAAAAATCCTCCACAATTCTCACAAAATATATCAATTCTTTTCCTCGAGGAGATGTATAAATAGGAGTAGAATCCGCCTACATATAATTTCACTTTATTTTTTTCTTCCTCCCAACGCAAATTGGTGCCTCTTTCGCTACTCTATCATCCTTCACATAATAAGGGCGGAAACTCGCACATGTCCCCTATGGTACCTACTATCCCCTTAACCAGTGGTGTGCCTTGCCATCTTCAAAAGTAGTTTTGCTTCAGGGGATAATAACTATTAGTTTATTGAACTGTAGACCTCTCGACCAAATAAGTATATTTCAAATTTTCTCTCAATTAATATATCAAACCAAAATTTCCTTTAAAATCATAATACGTGTAAGTAGGTAAGTAATTCTCACGCATTTATTTATAAGTTAATAATTATATTCACAAAGTGATAAATGCATAAAGAGCTGGTTTTAAGAGGAACGTATGCGCGGCCCATTTCGGTCCGTTTCATAGAAATCTTAATTCTGGATTTGAGATCAAAATACCCAACCAAACTGAAAAATTATTTTTTATATCATTAAAGTTACATTGTTAGTCCACTTTTGAAAAAAGTGGAGATTGCTGCATTTGATTCTACACACCTCATATTTAATGTATTCTTTTATTTAAAAACTTTTTGAAGTGAGAACTTCTTTAGCATCGTTGTGATTTGAAGCTGGATGAAACGAAAAATAGCGACACTAAAAAGAGGCAAACTCACACATCTACAGGATTTAGCCTTCGAGAAAATGAGATAGTAAAATCGGTCTCCTCTTTGTGCGGTGCTTCGTAGCCTTCCCACTCTTGTCTACTTTAGTTTTCTGAAGGTTTCATTTCTACCACGTGTGAATTGCACACTCTGTTTTTTTACATTAGCTCCAGCTGAGAAAAAAATCTCTAAAGGCATATATCACCTTTGGAGAGGAAGTTCTGGGAAGGAAGAAGGTATGAGGGGTGGGTAGGAATCAGGTGGTCAATGTGTCCAGAAGTGACGGACGTATGAATCCAACCATCTCACAGCGATGGGTCGAGTGTTCTGCTGGAGAGCCCACCTCCCAAATTGATATATCTTATGTAATATATTTTTCAATTTCAAATTAGAAATAATTCAATTTGTCCAAAGAAATGTCTTTATCTCAATGACAATCGTTTTTCCAAACTATATTCAGGCAGGTACCTACCATAATACTTAGTATACTGGCAGGATAAACAGGCAAAATCCAACAAGGACAACGTGGAAAAGAAACACATGTAAGAAGGTTAGGTTAAGTTATTGTTGCAAATACAACTCCTGTGATCAGATTTTAATACTAAATTTCTTCACTGCTCTAAATCGAAATTTTTCAAGCGG
This sequence comes from Glyphotaelius pellucidus, assembly GCA_936435175.1. Lineage (NCBI taxonomy): Eukaryota > Metazoa > Arthropoda > Insecta > Trichoptera > Limnephilidae > Glyphotaelius > Glyphotaelius pellucidus. Next base: position 13,869,157 of record OW386560.1, read on the forward strand.
ATATCGGGGTCTTAATTCTTCAGTGGACGTGATTTCTTAGTGTACAGTGAACGATTCTAACGTAATAAATATTTACTGCAAAATGCTATTCTCGTCTGCTAGAAATGTATAACTTTTCTTATTCTTTGTGAATATTTATGTCCCGCACGCCTTTGCTCTGGTCTAAAGCATATTTGTCTCGACTTCTTTTTACACCACCGAACATAGAATCAAAAAAATACAAGAAATGCGACGTGGGCTGGTTTCGTGATCCAAAAGTGTGTGCATTTCTTGCATAAATTTTTGATACATTTGTTTCATCATTGTTAACCCCTCAGATTAATTTGTTCGATTTTGGGAACAGCTCATCTGGAAATCGTTGCATCTCACTTACTGTCGTGGTGAAAAATATGATCTAAACCGTGTTAGAAAGAAAACACTCTACGCTTTATATTTAAATCAAAAATTGAACTATAGAAAAATTGACACATACGCCTCTATGAAATCAAAGTTTCCCAACGCAATTTGAAAAAAAAAATTGTGAAACTTTGTGAATTTTTATGAATTATTTTTACATGAATCGGCAAAAGTGAATTGGTAGGTAATAAAATTTATAAAACCTTTTTATTTTTTCGCTATCGGTAATTTTTGTTTGAAAAAAACGTAAGGTGAGTCATTTTAAAAACTTTTTTTTAATGTTTGTATTCAAAATTTTTATATTAAATAACTTATATGATTATTTGTAATATTAAATTTGAAACAGTATTTTTCATCACCTTTCAAATAGTTTTTAGTTTTCCGATAGTTAAGAAATATTAATTTTATTCTGATTTTATCATAAAGCGGAAATAATAAGACAAAATATGCTCGAGACCTGAGGGGTTAAGAAATTTTTATTTTGATCGACGGCCGGCGTGGTCTAGCGGTAGGGCTTTTGACTCCCAATCCGAAGGTTGCGGGATCGAATCCCGGCGTGGCAAATAAATTTTATTTGATTAATTTGTGTTATTTCACAATTAAATCGTTTAAAATAATATACAGTATATTTGCGGCACGTTCCAGAGTGGAAGATACTCTCAGTATCGCCCTGGTGTAAGACCACCATTCAGAATTGAAACGTTGCTTGAATTGGCTTTAGCCGTGTTTGGTGACCAGATCTGAATAGCCAGGTACTTCCCCACCTTCCCCATCTCCTTCCCCTCCCCACTATCTTCAGCATCGCAACATACCTCAATTGGGGATGCCATAGGCTCACTGGCTCCAGACGGGAGCAGTTGGGATTGGTATGGTAAAAAAAGTATGGCGATATACGATGTTAGGCAGTGTGTAAGAGATATAGATGTCGTGGTGCTTTACGGGCTGGAACCACAAGGTAGAAACTAAGTTAGTTTCGACGTCGGTTACCATTCAAATCTACATGGAAGGCATTTCTAGTGTGCGGTACTTATTCAGTGCCACAGAAGGATACCCTTTGAAAGCATTCCTCTTAGTTCTTATTCAATTTTATTTTCAGTCCCGCCTTTATTCAATGTTTTTACCGTAACAGAACAAGGGTTTGAATGACCGGGGCGAGGGTTCTATTGTAGCCTTGTATTCCCATGTTAGATAATGTTAAGTGGTATAGCATATAAATAACGTGGAAATAATTTATTTTATCGTCATTAAGACAGCTGCGTGAAATACTATTTGCTTTTTGTACATGCGAGAAGAACAAATGTTCGGTCGGTTGTTAGTACTTCCAAGTTCAACCTACTTAATTGTTAAGTTTGATCTTCTTAATTGTTAATTTAACCTACTCAACTGTTAAGTTTAACCTACTTAATTGTTAAGTTTGATCTACTTAATTGTTAATTTAACCTACTTAATTGTTAAGTTTGATCTACTTAAGGGTCTACTATTCGTGAACACAGCGCTGAAAAAGAAGAAGATGGAGAGATATGTAATTACGAGTGTTGGACAGAGCGCGCTAATATGGTTAGTCGTAGAATAGCAGCGAAAATTGCGAAAAAGCTTAATAAAACATGACTCGTTTAAAATAGAGCAAAAATCTCGTGGAACGTATCTTAAGTATCGTTCAAAGAAACATTGTGAATTTTTTCACAATGTTTCTTTGAACGATAACGACTTTGAATTTTTTCACAATCTTTCTTTCAAATATAACTTGTAAAATAAAAGAAATAGACTTGTTTAAAATAATTTTCGGAGCATACTTTGCGATTTTTTTCTATCGAGGGAATTTTTATATAATTTGCGTTTCGGCGTGGAACGTATCTAGATATTATCTTCAAAAATAACATATATTTTTTTAAGAGGTTAAAAACTTCAAATGTTTAAGGGAGATATGTAAGAAATCGGTCGAAATACGAATAGTAGACCCTTAATTGTTAATTTAACCTACTTAATTGTTAAGTTTGATCTACTTAATTGTTAATTTAACCTACTCAATTGTTAAGTTTAACCTACTTAATTGTTAAGTTTGATCTACTTAATTGTTAATTTAACCTACTCAATTGTTAAGTTTAACCACTTAATTGTTAAGTTTGATCTACTTAATTGTTAATTTAACCTACTCAATTGTTAAGTTTAACCTACTTAATTGTTAAGTTTGATCTACTTAATTGTTAATTTAACCTACTCAATTGTTAAGTTTAACCTACTTAATTGTTAAGTTTGATCTACTTAATTGTTAATTTAACCTACTTAATTGTTAAGTTTAACCTACGTAAGATGAAGCTAACGTGAAATCCTATTTAGATTCATCTTTACAATATGCTACGGATAAATTGAACATCAAAAAATATTCTGTGGATAAATTGAAGCTTTTACTAGCTTTTCTATGTATTGGAATAACAATAAAATTATTATTTACATAACAATAAATATAAGCGTAAACCACTAAAAAAATCATGACTTAACTATGAAGTGATAAGAAACACTTTTTTAAAAATACCCCTTTATGGCTAAGACTATTTTTGAGGTTTTGTATACTCTAACTTTTTTCATTCTTATAGAATTATGAACAAAATAAATAAAAACCATTTTTTCGCTTACTTGCCTCGTGCAAATACGATGCGCGATTTTAAATTTTGTAGGCATGAAAATAGAAACATTTCTAGCGTTTATATTCCTCTTAATTGTTAAGTTTAATCTACTTAATTGTTTAGTTTAATTGGGGCTAGTTGTTTATTATTATGATTTAGTTATGTAAATAATTAATTTGAATCAAGGCTATTAGGATGGTGGACTAATAGTCAAGAGATTGTAACTATCCGGAAAACAGGCGATAATAATGAAGAGAAACGGGACAATCGTGCACTCTTAACAATAACCTTCAGAAATATCGATTCGAAGTATATCAACATTGAGTAAAGGATGTATTGGGAGCATCTCCTTTCCTTATCCTATATTCCTCTTCCAATTTCTTTTTTAAATACATCTTTTTGAATTTCGATTTTTTTCTTGATTGAATGAATGAATGAAATGGAATTTTGGAAGAGAAAATTTCCGACATCCGGTCGAGATGAAACTCTCTAGATAGTCTCTTTGTCGATGACAATGCATTCTATCAACTTTTGGTGGCACTAAAATACATACACGCGGGCACAAGGCATTTCTCAGAAATGCGAAATATATCTCGGTTCTATCCAATTGGAATTTGGCTTGGGTGCTAGCGCCGTTAGCGGTGTTCACTTATTTCAGTCAATCCCTGGGGAGGAAGGTTAAGTCAGTCAAAATAATTTGTTGTGTGTTTAAGTTAAGAAATTAACCCACTTCCCGTTATCCCGAAGATCGAGCTGAAACTCGGCAGATAGACTCGTTGTCGATGACAATGTATTCTATCAACTTTTGGTGACACTCAAGTACACACACGCGTGCATCCGTATCCGGTCCACGCGATGGCGCAACTAAGTCGTTTCGTTTGAAGCGTAGGATCGTGGCGGGTAGTCGAAACTGTTTCACTACATAATAAAAATAGATGTAGTATTGTAGATGGTGGTAGCATTTTCTTTTTTTTGGCGATGAAATTGAATATTTATTTTTAGACCTTTACAAAAAGGTCAATAGGTATTCCATACAAATAAAATCGGATATATTTATCCGAGACACTGTCTAGGTTTCATACAAGTTTTAGCACATTTGTTTCCAATGAAAAGGGTAGTTGCAAATAATATGGAAAAAAAATACTCGAAGATAATATTGTTAATTCTAAAATTTTAAATATGACGTTCAAATAAGAGGTGACAGTAGCCGAATTGGTACGGCTGGTTTGTTCCGGTTAGGCGAGAGGTTCTGGGTCCGAGTCCCAGTTGCGACGGTTATCTTTTTATTTTTTTGTGTCTTGTTCTCTTTCATATTTTCGTTTGGATTATTAGTGTTATCTTCTTCTTCAATAGTATCTGTATGTTTCTTCATAACATCATAAAAATTCGAACATCAATAAAACGTGAAAAATTGTAAGCGATATAAATAAATTGTAAAAATTTTATACATGGGTCGTTTGTTCCTGCCCACAATCAGTAAGGATCCATTGGACTTAGCTTGGTTTAAAGTATTTAAATTATTATTTTTTAATAAAAATATATATTTTTTATAATAATATGTCCCCAGGCATCCATGCTCTTTCTAACATCCGTGATTGTATTTAATATGGCAATTTTGATGCCCTTTCTAGTACAAGGTTCGTAAATTTCACGTTTAATATCAGAATTATTTATGAATTTAAAGCCAAAATGGCTCTTAAAATGTACTAAAAACGTTGCATCGTCCCTAAATATGTTCGCGTCTTTATCATATTTCGATATTTACGTAATGCACTGCCTTTTTTGTCGTTTTTATGAGTTATTCCAGTCTGTCTTTTTTTCTGACCTATAAAGTAAAAATCTGCTGTTTTTGCTCTCAGGCAACAAAATTCTCGACCGGTGAGCTCTGAGTTCATTTTTATGCAAATTTAAATATTTTTTAGTATTTACGCAACAGAACCTTGTACGTATATTTTTATCAGTACGATAATATCAAAATATTTTTACGATTTTGATACAATATCTTTCTAATGTCTACTTTTATTCTCCATCAAAACCTTGTTCAGGATTTGACACAATATCTTTCTAATGTTTATTTTTGGACTCCATCAAAAGCTTGTTCAGAGTTTGACACAATATCTTTTTAACGTATATTTTTATACTCCATCAAAACCTTGTTCAGGATTTGACACTTTCGAATGTTTATTTTTGGACTTCATCAAAATTCCGTTCCGAATTTGACACAATATCTGTCTAATGTGTATTTTTGAACTTCATCAAAACCTTTTTCAGGATTTGACACAATATTTTTTTAATGTTTGTTTTTTGAATCCATCAAAACCTTTTTCAGGATTTGACATAATATTTTTCTAATGTATATTTTTAGACTCCTTAAAAACCTTGTTCAGGATTTGACAAATATCTTTCTTTTTGGACTCCACCAAAAGCTTGTTCAAGATTTGACACAATATCTTTCTAATGTTTATTTTTGGACTCCATCAAAAGCTTGTATACGATTTCGCACAATATCTTTCTTTTTGGACTCCATCAAAAGCTTGTTCAGGATTTGACACAATATCTTTCTAATGTTTATTTTTGGACTCCATCAAAAGCTTGTATACGATTTCGCACAATATCTTTCTTTTTGGACTCCATCAAAAGCTTGTTCAAGATTTGACACAATATCTTTCTAATGTTTATTTTTGGACTCCATCAAAAGCTTGTATACGATTTCGCACAATATCTTTCTTTTTGGACTCCATCAAAAGCTTGTATACGATTTCGCACAATATCTTTCTTTTTGGACTCCATCAAAAGCTTGTTCAAGATTTGACACAATATCTTTCTAATGTTTATTTTTGGACTCCATCAAAAGCTTGTATACGATTTCGCACAATATCTTTCTTTTTGGACTCCATCAAAAGCTTGTTCAGGATTTGACACAATATCTTTCTAATGTTTATTTTTGGACTCCATCAAAAGCTTGTATACGATTTCGCACAATATCTTTCTTTTTGGACTCCATCAAAAGCTTGTTCAGGATTTGACACAATATCTTTCTAATGTTTATTTTTGGACGCCATCAAAAGCTTTTTCAGGATTTCACACAATATCTTTCTTTTTGGACTCCATCAAAAGCTTGTTCAGGATTTGACACAATGTCTTTCTAATGTTTATTTTTGGACTCCATCTAAAGCTTGTTCAGGATTTGACACATTATCTTGCTAATGTATATTTTTCTCCTCAAAAGACCCTCAACACGGTATCCTCAAAGATGACACAGAAAATATAATTTCCTCAGTGCCTCCTGAGTGGAATTGATCTTTAAAAAAATCTGTTATGTTGGTTTGTTTGCGAGCTGATCACAATTCATGTCCAAACGTTGAATCCGACCAAGAATGGGCGTTTAAAGGGGACCTCTTAAATGTCTAAGATTAGCTCAATGGTTAGAACAAAGCTCCTATAAGGCTGGGTTCTGCCTACGTTCAATTCCTAGTTGCGACTGAATCATTTTATGATTTTTCCGTTTCACATTTTTCGTTTGAGAGTTGTTACTTATTATCTTCAATGATTTAAAATATTTGTTTAATTGTTGTTTCAGCCAAGCCAGTTTGGTCCCGCGTGGCAAGTGATCTGACCGTTTGGGAAGGCGAGCCCGCGGCCCTGCCATGCGCCGCCACTGGAACGCCCACCCCGCAGCTGTACTGGGCCAGGGAAGGAGCCCAGGTAACTAACAAATTTATTTATATTAAAGGGCGGCGATGGCAATAAGAAGGCGAAAAAAAAATTCGACTATTTGTTTTTTCACTTTACCCAAATATCATATTTTTTCAAATTGTACAAACGAAGCCTTCAATATTGTTTATTTATTTATTTGTTCATTTTCGGGAAATCGACTGTTTACATTTCATCAGTTTGTACATCTGTAGTTAGCAAAAATAAAACCAATTGATTTTCTCCTTTTGTCTTTAAATGATGCCATCTTTCACTTGGTCGAAGGATGCAATATTCTCACTGGCTACAAGCGGTTGGGAGCAGTTGGGGCTCTTGTGCGGCATTCTTGTAAAAAAACTTTTACTTTTCTTGGGTTTCCCACTTAACCACTGGAGCGCTTTTTGCCACAATATGGCACTATTTAAAATACCTCGGATTGCTTTGCTGCCAATTTTGGCAATCTTCCTCTTATTTGTAAGTAATTAAGTAGAAGTTTACAATTTTATAATATTTTTTTTAATAAATTCTACGAATATGTAATAATCGTGAAAAGATAGGTGAATTCATTGGTTATATAGATCTATAATCAGTTTGTATGTCTCAACATTAAAATTCGGAGGTATGGTTTTTTTTTTATTTGGGCGGAAAATATTCAAAATGATCACCAAAAAATGTCGAGCAATCGGAGAAAAAAGTTTTAAATTGCGCTGTCGCTCCAGTGGTTAACAGAAAATCAATTTGATTTGCATTATATGAATAATGTATCAATTTGAAAGTAAACTGATATTGCCAATTTACATTAGCACATAGGATTTTTAAATTAATCATCTGTTCGAGGATTACAGAAATTTCGATATTTGTAAGGTTCGATCACTTTCACCCGAAGGAAGATAAAATTGAATCTAATTCTGGAATACAGAAACGCCCAAAACACACTTCTATCAATGTATATCCTTCAGTGGTAGAATGTTGGAAGTTTATAATATGACAAACAGAAACATATCTCGGAACAGACTTTTCTTTAGAGAGGCGGATAAAGAAAACCATACAACCGTTAAACCATAACGTATGTAGTCCACTTTATAAATGGCCTGCAAAAGTAAGCCTTAACATTTCAAATATAGAACTAAAATAATCGTTTGCTAAAATATATCATAGGTCACAGATTTTTATAAGGTCAAAATTTCTGAGATTCTCTACTTCGGGGGGTATGGCTATAATACCCGTGGCTCTAGCCTACCGGCTTTCTTTTGGGTTTGCTTGGAATAAACCAATTACAGATCAGAAGGAATCTCCACATTGTACACATTTTTTCAGACAGATTTGAGGATGGTTTAAAAACTCAGCTATCATGGAGAGCATTTGTTTCTATGTTCCCGATGGTTATCTCCGTCACCGATAGCAAACACTGTTCTATCTTCCAGTCTGCAGGACTAACTTGCCAATGGTCATGCCAGTCGGGAGAGCAATCTAGCTGTTGAACAGAATCAATTCGGATATCAACATATTTAGTGTCAATGATGCTGCCTTTAAACGGCAAGCTCTATTAATGTTGGTGTAGTTGACTTTTGTACTAGGGTCAGTCAAGAGCTAATGCCTCCTCTTTTTTCTTTTCTCCCTTATGTCAGGAAATAGAAAATGCAATTACATGGATTGATAACCACACTATTGTCGATTAATTTATTACTTTTCAATATTATATCCGTCCATTTCTACAGCTTTGGTCCATCTTTTAACAAAGGCGTTTATCACAATGTTGTAAAAAGCACGATCATAAAATAAAAAGCATACAGAATGCCATCGTCACAATTTTCCCCGCCGATCGCACTGTTTTGAATTTTTTTGACCTTGGTGAGTTTGTGTAATGTCATTCCATTGACAATCAAGCGCTGCAAGTCTTGTGAGGCTATTGTTTTTCTTGTTTCTTTATTTCTTGACGGTTAACTTTTTTGGTACCCAACTTGCGAACTTGCGCAAACTTTTGTTGAATAATCATTTGTCGGATAATCTAACTCTACTGTGGGAGAGAATGCGACATCTGTAGTTATCTGGGGTCACCACGAATAATTTCATCAACTCGCGTGCAGTCACTGCAATCAACGGCCTGCGCCGTTCCGCTTTTTATCAGCAGCAATGTTTGTCTTTCAGCTTCGTTACAGCGACAAACCCGTCATCTAGCAGTGCTGACATCATGGTACACATTTTTCAGTCTTTCATGAATGTGAATGGGCGTTTCACCTTCTACAGTCAAGAATCAATCACAGAACGCTTTCTATTACGAACATCGATGTCGGCCATTTTGCAAGCGACAGCAGTGCTGCCACCTGTTGACGCAAAAAGTTACTATTGCAGAGTAGATTGTAGAGGAAGGTTTGAGGAATAGCACCAAATTCAAAATGTTCACTAAACTAACTTTATTTACGTAGAAAAAAATAGCAGGCATTACTTTTCGACTGACCCTCGTACAATTTTTTAATGTTTTTAAAACAATAAATAAATTGACTTGAATGGATAATTACTTCTCTTTCTTCAGATTTGTAAAAAATGTTTCAAAACATCGAAATTTTATAAATTCACGGTCTTATGAGTACGTACTCACAAAGGAAATTGTGTTGTCTGATGATAAATAAATTAAATAGGTGACAAATACGTTTTTATTTTTCTTTCCTGTCCCATTAGTTTCAGTCCCATGGAACTGTTTTTGACTGATGCAATCACTTACTCTCAGAAATTATTTCTTTCGCTCGCAACATTATTTTAAATTACCCATTCCTTTCTGAAACTCCCGCTTTCACTTCTGGGCGTCATTTACGGCTGAGTAATGAGGATATAACGCCGAATATCTCAGCTGAATCAATTCTGTGTACTCGGAACACAAATCACTGGGAAATTTGAGAAATGAAACATTGCGGCAATTAGATACATTTAGTAGAAATTGCAATAACCAAAACTGCGAAATGAAACGTTTTTTTAATATAACCAGACAACAACGGTTATTATCAATTTTGTAGATGCAGATTTTTTTGTGCTTCTCGTATAGAAGCTATTGCTTCAGTTCCCATCAATCATTATTTCTTTAGTGTGTGCTGATCGATTCCAGGACCCTTCAATGATGATTATATTCTTATGAAATAATAAATACAAGGTGGCGCGAAGGTCATCACCCTATCGGAAGATGCCATAATTTTTGCAAATAGCTGCAAATGTCAGTTCTGCCTTGACGTTTGTGAAGTAAACAGACACACATTACACGCCAACGAGACATGCATTGCTGTACTCCCCATGAACGCGGAAATTTTTTGAAAAAACGCATTTCAGGGTCGCCTAATCTCTCGTTTTGGTGATCTGCGCTGGCCGGCAAAATCGCCCAATGTAACCGTTCCAGACTTCTTTTTGTGGGGTTTCTAGAAGTCACGAGTCAGAAGTCACGAGTCAACAAGCATCAGACTTTTGAAGCCCTCAAAGAGAATATCCGTCAAGAATGCGAGAACCTATCGCCGGAAATTCTGGAAAGAGTGATGGAAAATGCCATAAATCAGACCCGTGGTCATCAATTTTGGCGGCGGCCACTTAGCCGATATCATTTTCTCCACTTATGATAGTAATAATGATAATAAGCCTTTTTATTCAGGAATTCTGTTAGGTATGAATACTAGACATGTTCTTGTTTGTTATAATATATCCCAAAGCTCAGTTTGCCTTTTGGCATAGGCCTCCTCTGACATTTTTCACTGGAACCTGTCACGCGCTACTCTTCTCCAATGATTTCCAGCCGTGAGTGTTAGATCGTCTTCCTATCTTGTTTGTTGACGTCCTCTACTTCTCTTGCCATCTCTGGGATACCAGTCAGTGACATTTTTGCACCATTTCTCTTGTGAACTTAATGGAACAAAAATTAAGACATCAAATAAACTCAATCCAAAAGCAGAACCAAATTTTTTAATTCATCAAAAAAATTACAGCCAAAGAACATCGGATGACAACTTTTGCGCTACGTTGTTCTACTGTAAATTTCATATTTTAAAAGTTCCGTGCTAACTTATTGATGTTAGAGCTTATTGGTAGTAGCTTTACATTAGCATACTTACATAGAGATGCTGTGCTTCATACCTAGTTTAAACTGAAAATTGCTACAAACTCGATTTTGGCAACGCATTGTTGTTTAATTACAAAATTGAAAATAAATACACATGTGGCGCTTGTCCAAGCTCCTTAGTACAAACGAAATCAAAAATGTGCCGACAAAGAAATTCTTGCTCGTGAATTTCCGCTGCTTCATTTGAACATTTTTTTTTTAATTTCATGACTAGTTATTTTCACGTCGCTGTGAAATATTGAAAACTGGTCACTTCCAAAAGTGCCATATTCAAACTGTCTTCATGTGAAATAACATATTTAAAATATGTTTATGTTATCTAGATGGTGGAACAAAACATAAATTTCCTCATTCGAATTGCTGGAATGTTTCGTTTAAATGTTTTGGCTTGTTTCCAAATTCCAAATTCTTACACATCATCTTTTAACGCAAGAAAGCGAAGAAAAAGAAGAAGGCGTTGGTTCAAATGTGTTTCGCAAACTTATCGTTTCATAAAATACAAAATAACATATTACAGCAATATGTTTCTCATTCCTTGACACAAATAAATAACTACAAAAATATTAATATCTGAATTCATAAAAGAGTGACCTCATAAGGAACTGGAGTTTTGTGACATTTACAAAAAAATCGGATTAATTTTATTGGGCAATGATTTAATGTCGGATTCGGAACTGTTTTTTTTTTTGTAACTGTTATTTGAAAACCGCAATATATTACGTTTGGTATTGCAATCCCTACTCCTCGCAAAAAATACCGTTATAATAACCGGACATTATTTATAGCCTTGCGTCTGTACGGTTGAAATTTAAGAACCTGACTTCGAATACATCTCTGATGCCACACCTTATGCAAAACAATCTTCGTACTTGAAGTTTGTCAAAAGCTACTTTTGTAATAGAACCGAATTGAAGCAGTGCCGAAAGATGGCGCCACTTACGTTAACAGGAGCGTCGGCTGGCAGGTGTAAGTACTATTGGATTTGTACTTTTGTCGACCTCTCCTCTTATGGAGAAGTGGATGGAATGATTATTATTGTAACTGGCAGTTGGGAATAATAATACCACGTTGTAATTTCTACCACGCAACTTATATTATATATGACATCATTGCCTGTCGCGGTTACTTTGTCCCGGTGACTAAGTGCCACTGGATCCGAAGAACCGGCTACTTTTGGAACCAGTTCCTGGTTTTTAACTGCTAGTTTACTATATTACAGCAATGTATTTTTATTTTATCGTGTCAAGTTTAAATAGCTAGGTATCTAAATTATTATTAATCATTTATTGAAGACTTTTGTCGTCTATTTTAAAATCGAAATCTGCGTTTCTATTTAAAAAATATATAGTTTCCTTGGAAGCGTAACAGCGGTTTTAAAAATTAAACTATGGGGAAAAGGAGACGATAATTGAATAAAAATAAAAGCAGAAAGTGTATTTAATAATTTTTAGTTGTTAACTATAAAAATTTTGGGATCATATTTTGTTTCCCCGCGTCAATTTTACCATTTATACACACTTTATTCTGAAATTGGAGATATTCATTTGGTCATACAATTATTTTATTGTAAAGATATTCAGATAGCAAGAAGAATCAAGAAGATCCAAGAAGAATCAAGAAGATACACTGAGATCCAAGAAGAGGCAAGAAGGAAGAAAACAACGCCCAATCATGTCCTTTATTCCTGCCCATCCTAAATTCCAATATTGAATTATTAGTTATTCGTATTTGGGGTGTTATGCCGTGTTGCGCTACCTCCTTCTTTAGCCAAAAAATCTAAAAACTTATTTGAATTATTAGGTTTCTATATATCGGTCTGTGTATATCGGTCGATTTAACTCCAACCTTCTTCCCATCGCACGTGTTCCAATTAGTATCCCCTGTAGTACCGGTCTCACCGTGACAGGAGTACTCCTGGCTGGGGTGATACTATCGTTTCGTATCGTAAAGATATTCGAACAGTTTTCATTGTCAATTTTTAACAAAAAACACAGGCCAACAAAAAAAATGTTTATGAAAACTTTTTAAACAAATTTACCAAAATTTTATGTAATTTTGGATGCTGAACCCGTATTTCATAGCAGTTTTTTTTATCACCCACCATTCTTTCACAATATGATATCATTATCCACCATTCTTTCACAATATGATATCATTATCCACCATTCTTTCACAATATGATATCAATTTAATATTTCAAAAAATAGGAAAATTTTGACCTATAAAAATTAAAAAATTCATAGTTTTTAAAATTGGTTAAATTTTCCTTACAATCATGTTTAATTACTTAAATTTGAATATTAGATGCTTATTTTTTTCTCTGCGTAGCTTTTTCGCCGACGTGTTACGTTTTGTTGTTCTCTGTGAAGTGACCAATAGTAATCACCCATTATTTTGATATTCCACCGTCCCCGGTATCGTTTCTCTATCTCTTTCAGGCCCTGATGAAACCGTCCCCTTGCTCTTCACTCACATCACCTAAATTTTCAGGAAAAAAAGTCAAGATGGCTGTGCAAGAAGTGGACTTTAAGGCTCATCAAGCATATTTAATAGTGAGTGTGAAAAATTGGTGGGTGATACGACTTTTTTATAATTTTTTTCGTAATCAGGACACCAATTTACGTAGGAATTAGTAAAAAATATCAAAAAAGTTTTTTCACTGTTGGCCTGTGTAATTGACAGTCATGATTAGTTATTTATTTTTCTCGACCTATTTGGACTTTTTTGTTATTTTGCATTTACATAGAAGCAATTTTAGATGTTTTAATTATATTAAAAACGCTTGTTTATAATTATATTTTAGTAACGAAATGTTAAGACATGGAACCGTTTTTTCAAACGGTTATTTGAAAATCACAATACGGTGTTAGGTATTGCAATCCCTAAGCGTTCCACCCAAAACAAACCCTTAAATTACGGCGCTCATTTAAATTTTGATCGGAAAAGTTTCCCCTCCTATTTTACGAAACGGACCAAAGTCTAGCTATTATTATTTACGCTCAAGTGTCTCCATTTAACATCTACAAACTCCATTAATTTCAGTCTAGTTATATTATAATTAGACACGGGTAATTTTAATCGTACCAACTCCTATAATTTCATTTATTAAAGACATACCGTTGATCACCGTTTTACTATCTCCATTTTCATAAATGACGCATGATAGAGATGTCGTACACATTCTTCACCAGGGCGATACTGAGAGAATGTTTTTCTAATTTTAATTTTTTTATATTATGTTAATTATTAAACATTTTGTTTTGAAGAGTTTTATTTCACATGTACGTTTGCTACTTAATTTTTAATTATCTGCTACCGGTTTCAATACATCCGTGTCATTCATCAGCAATCAATTATATAAGTTCAGAAATGATTAGATTTTGTTAGGTGGGGGAAGAGGGAGGGGGGAGAACGGTGGTAGGAGTCAACAAAGCAAGGTAACATTGTCAATAAAGGTATAATAACATTAAATAAATGAAGTTTTCATGCACACGCAGAGATTTGAGCCAGCGACCTCTGAATTCATAGTCGCAAATATTAACCGCTCCACAGAGGTTTCAGGTCGACTGGTGGATATGGATACCGCTGCCCTGGGAACCATTTATTGGATAACCAACACCCCTGCCACAGGTCAACCAAGTGGCTTTGCAGTGGTGCCCGGATTCATTAGGCCATCCCAGTTGGTCTCTCCCGACTCATCCCTCTCACCACATATACCCACACCCCCAGATTCCTTCCTTTAAAGGACCCTCCACACAGCATCCCCAAAGATGAAGTACGCCCTGAATGAAATTATTTTCCTCAGGGCCTCTTCTGTGGAGCTATTAAAAGTACAATAAAAAAAATTCTTACAATATTATTTTCCATTAACGATTCGAAACAGAAAGCCTTAACCCGTTGAAGTTTTCGGTGAAAACTTTTTGACGTTGTTCAAAACTGATGTTAAAAGTCTTCCCCTCTTAAACCGTACCTAAATTTACTGTCAAATGCCATAAACATCCGAACGGTGTTCAAAGTGTTATTTAGAAAAATATATTTTTAATAATTATTCATTGAGTCAGTTCAAATTACAACATTCGTTTATTTATTTGTACTGGGTTTTACAGATTTTCGCACATAACGTGAAAACAATCCAGTTATAAAAACTCAGTTATTACACAATTACAAAAATCTACAATTACATTCAATGAAATACAGATGCGTACAATTAGAAAAAAAAAACATCACAAATAAAAATACAGAATTATATACAAGCTCACTCAAGTAACACATTACAATGAGTGGCAAGAGACATAAAAAATACGCGAGGCATGCATAGAGAGACAATTGACACAATATAATTGGTTAGTGTTTTTTAACAGCGCCAGAACATTTTTTTTTAAATCCGTAAAAATTATCGACGAAAATATCTATTTCAGCAATCTCTATCTTGTTATATAGTCGACACATCTGGGTCAGAGGGCTAAAGCAGGCGATATTATTTTTAAACGTATTCATGAGAAAAATGTTATGGCGTCTTAAACAATGTGAATTGGGGACATTTATTTCAATACTGCTAAGATGTAATGTAGTATCAAGATGGCCGTGAATAATTTTATGTAAACATGTTAGGTCAGTCAATTGCCTTCTAGTTTTAAGTGTATCAATCTTGAAGTAATCACGACGTACGTCGTTTGATCTAAGATGGTCATGTAGTCCACATTTGAAGGATAACACTTAGTATTTTCATACGTAATAAACTAATATTATGTGCGTTGGTGGTGATCTTACATTCCATGACAGTTGATCCCTCGACAGATGCCCCTCCCCCGGCCTACTTATATACAATACTAGCTTTTACCCGCGGCTTCGCTCGCATGGTGTTTGGGGGAAATTACTGTAGCAATTAGCAATACATAATGTCCTTTCCCATGCGTCCCGTTTCCTTCCACCTCCCCGCCTTTCCCGTCCCTTGTCTCTTCTCTCTCCGCGAACCCCACCTTCCCCCTGCCTTTCCTCCCCGCTACTAAAATATATGAAATACACACATTTTTATGTATACAAATTTCAAAACGCCAGAGCTTACCGTTATATACAGCCTACATTACTCGCCGATAATGTAGCTTTCTATTGGTGAAAGAATTTTCATAATCGGTTTAGTGGTTTAGGCGTAACAGTGTAACAAACAAACACACTCACTTTCGCATTTATAATATTAGTACAGTTTAGATGTAATCGATTTTGGGAACATACGGTATACCTATACAATTATATATAACCTATGTTACTCGCTGATAATGTAGCTTTCTATTGGTGAAAGAATTTTGAAAATCGGTTTAGTGGTTTAGGCGTGAAAGC
Source organism: Glyphotaelius pellucidus (assembly GCA_936435175.1). Classification (NCBI taxonomy): domain Eukaryota; kingdom Metazoa; phylum Arthropoda; class Insecta; order Trichoptera; family Limnephilidae; genus Glyphotaelius; species Glyphotaelius pellucidus. The sequence goes on from OW386560.1 coordinate 13,885,303, forward strand.
GTAACAAACAAACACACTCACTTTCGCGTTTATAATATTAGTATCGTATAGATGTAATCGGTTTTGGGAAAATACGGTATACTCACTTACACATTATAACCAAACCAAAGAGTTCCAAAGGGGTGTGCAGAGAGGATGCACCGCCGAATAACAAAAGTGCAAAACATATTTTCATTCAAATGCACCAATGATAAAACTGCTATATCGAAATTTGAAATGATGTAAAGGACAAAATGTTAATAAATGATCCAGAAAGGAAATTGGGGAATACGTTTGTATGATCAAAACACCGCCGGGTCACCTCTTAAGACGACACAATACCTTAAAATATTTAGAGTCTTAAGACGACACAATACCCCAGAATCTTAAAGACGTAAAACGCGACTCGCGACCCCGTTGATTAGATGGACCTACTGTCGAATTTGTCATAGCAAACACTCTAAAATAATGTGGGAATCTTAACGACATAAATGAAAAAAGCGTGTACACAAATATACGCGCGCGGCCCGGCGCGATGGACGGGCCTACGGTTCAATTTGCCCTGATAGGCCTGACAACTTGATCTTTCCGCCGGGTTTATTTTAATTAATTCTGATGAACGTGTAAGTAATATTTCAGATGTTTCTAAACGAATCCCTTCGAATGTTATTAATTCATCGTCAAGAAAAATAAAATCTGGTGTTTACCGCTAAATTTATATTTGAAAAAAAAACGGGTTATAAAATCTTAAAACCGTTTTACGTAAAATATATTAAAGGTATTGTTTTTATTAATCTCATATTCCCGGGAATCGGTTTAAAAAGAGGTATCATAGTTACGAATTAGTCGTAATTAATTAAAATGTGAGCCTTGATCTTATTAGTGTTATTATGGTAATGTCCCGCCTTAAAGGAGGGCTGAATGCAATAATTACTAATAAAAAGGTATAAAAAGAAGCAAGGCTAGCAGTCCACAATGGTATACTGATACCAACACATATGTATGTCTATCGGAAATTCTTTTCCATTTTGTCTTGGCACAAAAGGAAATTTCAGAAACACCATGTGAATGAAACTATATATCTCACATTTATTTGCATTAAAACATAGATTGTCAAAGCGATCCGAAAGTGCTCAAACTTTAGCAAGCCGGAGCGACGGCGGCGCTTGTCGCAAAGTTTCACTGAAAAGTTTGGGTAACTCTTTCCGTGTTCCCGGGGCGTGAAGACGGCAAATCGATCAGCTGTCAATCTGACACTTCAACTGTCATTTTGACAGATTCAATTTGGATAAAGAAGGCATTAGTATGCTAACACATTTTGCAAGAGTCTGATCGAGGCAGGAAGGGACCTACGGGAACTTTTGAGCTGATAACTTTTTGATTACACAAACCTTTGTACGAACAGTCTTAACGCAACCAACTTTGTGGATACCGCACAAGAGTCCCAACTTCTCCCGACTGTGGGACCATGGCATCACCAATTAGACCCACTCCCCAAGTTTATGTAGAGTAGGTATTATATAATGCGAGAAAAAGCGTAAGTTTGAACCATTTTAATAATTTAATATATTTTTATTTTAAAAGGTCACATTTAAATTAACTGTTTCAATATTAGGAATAACAAAAACTTTTAAACACTTATAAAAAATATATATAGCATTCACACATTAAATCAGAAAAAAAAGCAAAAAGTTAAAAAACCAAAAGAATTGCCACATCGCTGTGCACCCTAATAGCGAATTTCGGCTCTGATTCATGTTCCGGCACCGTTCGAAACCATATTTATGTTGTATGAAATATCGCATAGATTTTTTTCGTTTCATATGTGCGATTTTGGATCCGCACATATGAAGTCGCCCGTCGTGTTCCTATTGGTGGATTTTTTTTACTATGGAATCTTGGCGCGCTTTTTATAATTATCAGTAGGTATCTAATATTACAAAATCAAGTGAGTTTCGTCCGCAATTGTTTTTCTTTGCGAGTTCTGCGAAACCGCTCATTAGAGAAAATCGGCACTGATTGTTACTCTAAGCACGTTTTCATTAGATATTCTTGATAGTTAATCAAGCCCTGCGTATAAGTTCCAGCCGTTCAGAGCTTTGTTATCATCTCTCTTTCTGTTGCATGCGTCTTTAAATTAAAGAGGGAGAGGTTATACAACAAAGCTATCAACGGTACTTCTCTACGTATTGAATCCTTCAAACGTATATTGTTCCTCGGTGGAGTACTGTTTCAAGTTAGAGTGCTCTTCACTTCTAGAGTTCGGTTCCAGGCTTATAATAAAGGTTATTGAGAGGACGAAGTTCAAGAAACACTCTTTCTGGTGATGCTTAATGAAGGAAAGTAAGAATGGTAAGAGAAGAAGATAATTAAAATTCTTAAGCCTGTTGGATCGGGAATAGACTTTATGAGGAAAGTTTTACGTACCCCATATATATCGGCCCGTACACCTACTGCCTGAAATCTTGTAGGAGAAAGTTTATTTTTTTACATAAGTGTTTTATAATTGCTTTATCTTAGTTTCATATCTATCGGTATTTTTTAATAATCTACAACTTTGATAGTACACCGTTGAAAGACTCAGCAAAAATAGGACTTTATAGTAGGTAGATGATTTGTGAATTCGAATGTGGTGATATTTCTCGAAACTAACTAATTTAGCAATTAATAATAATTTGGTTTGGTGACTTGAATAAAAATATGACAAAAATATGCTGAGATCTTAAAAAAAATTGAAACCGTTGAAGATATCAATGAAATGACACTTTTATTTTGTACAAATATGAATTATGTTCAATGTTAGACTGTATCTAATGGTACAAAAGGTTTGAAATAATATTATGTTTAATTTATAATTCAATAAATCTAATTCTAAATTCGATTGTTCTGAACTCCTGGATTTAATCAACATACACAACTAAACAACGACTATATAGTAATTTTACATATATGTACTAGTATATTCTAAGTAGGTATATTATTTTTATTTTTATTACAATAGCTCCACACAGAAGGCCCTGAGGAAGAAATCCCTCAGGGCCTTTGTCATCTTTGGGAATGCTGTGTGGATGGTATTTTTAAGGAAAGGAAGGAGAGGAAGTTCGAGGAAGGAAAAAGGTGTGAGGGGTGGGTAGGAATCTGCGGGTCAATGTGTCCAGGAGTAGGAGACGTATGTCCAGGAGTGGGAGACCCCTCCCACCGTGGTGCAAGGCGATGAGTCGAGAGAGTCCGGCTGGAGAGGTCTAGATTATGTCTGCCTCAAGCAGTCTCTCCCGATCCGGAACGCCACGCAGAAGGTGAGGAAACGCATTCGCCAGCAAGATCTAGAACCCGGGCACCCCTGCTAAATCACAAAACGTAGCGAACCACTTGGGGTCACTTGTGGTAGGAGTATTGGTTGTCCAATAAATGGTTCCCGGGGCGGCGATACCCTTAACCGCCTTCCAAAATGATAAAAGAGATAAGTTATATTGTTGTGTTTTCCAGGAATGTAATCTGTGAGTACTTTTTTCCAATATTAAGGCCGGTTGGTCGGGGGGGAGGGGGGGCGGGGGGCTTTGAACCCCAACCCTCCTCTTGTATAAACCCTTGAATTTTACAACTTTAAATTTCGTATTTGCAAACTGTTTCTATCCAGTTTAACCCTAATATATACAAGTTTATATTTCCTGTTTCCTTTGTTTTGTTATCTTTTTTAATTTTTATTATTATTTTCTCTGTAAAATCGCAACAAAAGATGTACTACACTCAAAGATATTGAAATATAAAAGATGTGCTATCCGCAGTTTTTACTGAGTGGAACTGTGTTTCCTGGCGTCGCCGATATTGTTAATCGATACTACCTTAAATAAAGAGTAAATAAAATGTTAAAAGAACTAAATTGGCTAACCGTGAAACAGATGTTGACCCTGCACACGATGATATTTATCCACAAAATAGTGAACAACATGTTACCAAAATACTTTTCAAACAAAATTTTATACAACAAGGACATTCACAGAGACAAAACAAGGACTTGCAAGGAAATCAGACTACAAAAAAATAACAAAACAAATACGCAGAACAGTTTACTATACAAAGGGATGAAGTTATACAACACTCTACCAGAAACTTTAAAGGCCGCACTAATTGGAAAGTTCAAAATGTATTGTAGGAGATACATAAAAGAAGAAAAAATATAGTTTGAAATATGATACGATATAATTAATTAGGAAATTGTAAACTTAAATGTACAATTTACTAAAATAAAACTAATAAATAATAATAAAATTAAACCTTAAAAAATCAACTAAATGAACGAATTCTTTCCGTATTCAAACTATGCCCATTAGGTAGTAGTCCACCGACGGTCGGGCGGCCGTCATAGCATAGCTCTTGTATTTCAATATCTTTAACTACACTACATCGTAGTTAATTCCTACACTACATGTAAAAGCCCTCTGGGATTTAAAAATAAAATATATAACATTTAAAAATAATATTTGGCCACTATTCTATTATTTTTGTCGACAATCAGCCAAATATGTCGATAAATTCTTTGTGGAGGGGAGAAGGGGGGAAGGTGGTTTGTTTAAATTCCCCCGCCCTTTGTGATGTCGAGTGACAGCTTCCCCCAAAGCGCCCATTAATTAGGTCGTTCGCTTTTTAAGTCAGATTTCACTCGAAAAATCGGCATTTCTGCGTTGACGTAATTTGCTCGTTTTAAAAGCACATTTATTCCAAAATGCTTTTTTTGCTAAAATGAAAACAAAACTAGCATCCTTCAACCCTGATTTCTAGTAGTCAACAACTAATATGAAATACAACTCTACCACCCTTCCATTTCCTCATCCTATCCTCTCATTTTAGCCTCACCATATATACCCCAATTGGTAACGTCATTATTTATTTATTTAAAATTTACGGCACAAAGTGCCATTTACAAGCATGTGTTCATTTAATTACAGTCGTAGTACATTGAAGAAATAAATAAAATAAAAAATAATTACACATAACAATAGAATAAGAAAATAAATTACTAACAACTTAATAAAAACATTAAAAAGAAACAATAAAATAAAATAAAACTCGTTATGTAGTGACCTCGTTAAAATATGTTTGGCTGAAATGTTTGATCAGTACAACCTTGTATTTCAGTAAGGACATATAAAAAAATATCAGCAACATTGGCATAAAAATTACCAATGGTGTGTAATCTATTTATAACAGAATAGTAGCCTGAGACCGACGTGTAGTTGTCACAATAACACATACTAGGGAACCTTGATCTAATGGTAGGTACATGAAAGTGAATCAACTTTAATATATCAGGGCTATCCAACTGATAATTTACGATTTTATATAAAAATATTAAATGAAAAATTTTTCTTCTGTCACTTAACCTCAACAATTTCAATGAGTGCAATAAAAAATCATAATTTATTGATTCTAAGGGAATTCCAAGTCTAAAATTAATACACCTCAAAAATTTGCGTTGGACTCTTTCAATGATATTGATGTGATTATTGAAGACAGGTGACCAAATTGTAGAACTATATTCTAGAATGCTTCTAACGAGAGATGTGAACAGAATTTTTAATGTGTGAATATTTTTAAAATCCTTGGAAAACCTAACATTTTCATAGCCCTGTTAGCTATAGAAGTTACATGAAATACAAAGCAGAGTTTCTGATCAAAAATGATGCCTAGGTCAATTATCCTATCTATGGATAACTAGGAACAGTTGGGATTCTTGCACAAAATTACATTTAAAAAAATTAAAATGGTTGGTTAGTTACTGTACAACTTCCGAAAGGTACCAACCAATAAAGTAGGTTTACAAATTTAGAAAACTCTCGTGAAATTCCCCATTTAAATTTGGCCGGCACTAAATTTCATCCGGTGAAATTCTTCGCGAATTTGAAAATTTACGGCTCTGAAATTCGTCTCCTTTTCGCGGGACGGACTTCCGATTAAATTTATCGGTGAATTAATAATAATAATATGTGGCTGGAGTGTTTTATGTTCCTTTGTCCGCCGCCATTGCCAAAAACGCTAATTAGAGAACACGTCATCGTTCATCATATAGCCAAGAATAGTCCTTTGAAATAGCGAAAAATTCTCGTAAATTTTTTTCGATTTAATCGAAGATAAATGAGCTACAACTACAAATTATTAACCCTTCAGGCCTTGGACTTATTTTGTCGGAAGGTCAAAATATTTCCGGTTTCTTAGTTCTGGCCGGTTAACTTTCTTGGTACCCACCTAGCACAAATTTTTGTTGAATAATCAGTTGTCGAATAATCTGACTTTACTGAGGGAGAGAATGCGACAGCTGTGTTTATCTGGGGTCACCACGAATGATGTCATCGACTCGCGTGCAGCCACTGCAATCAACGGCCTGCGCCGTTCCGCTTTTTGTCAGTGTTTGTCTTTCAGCTCGTTACAGCGACGAACTCATCATCTAGCAGTGCTGACATTCACTGTTGCATCATGGTATACATTTTTCAGTCTTTCATGAATGCGAATGGGCGTTTCACCTTCTACAGTCAAGAATCAATCACAGAACGCTGTCTATTACGAACATCGATATCGGCAAATTTGCAAGCGACTGCAGTGCTGCCACCTGTTGACGCAAAAAGTTACTATTGCAGTAGATTGTAGAAGAAGGTTTGAGAAATAGCACCAAATTCTAAATGTTCACATAACTAGTGAGGTGTTCACGAAACATACAACAATACCTATCCACAGTTTCACCTTCACAAACCTACCTTACACCCAACATAATAAAATTACAAAATATATTATGTAAAAATGATTTCGAAATTGATCTATAGGTAAATACTGTAATATATAGAAATAAATAAATATCTAAACTAACTTTAATTTAGTTGAAGAAAATAGGAGGCATTACTTTTTGACCCTCGTAACAGCGTATGGGCGTATAAATATATAAATTAATAAATAAACAACCTAGCAACCAATCCTTCTCTTTCACATATTCTCATAAATTTTGTCTCCCAATTTGGGTCACTCTGGCAGAAAACGAAGAGTAACAAGAAAATAAATGTAGAACCAAACCTTTTAGTGTCTATTAAAATCCAAAAGCCTTCTTCTACCGATTAAAACTTCACCATTAGAATCCTGAAGTAATTTGATAACGAACTCAAGTAAAATTGATTGAAAACTGATGGAAAATCTCATCCGCGAAGCCATTAAATCTAAATTAATGTCATCTGCTAAGAGCTCGTCTTTCGTTAACGGACTTTGTGTCTAGATTGTCTAGAGATCAATTTGGAGGCGGAAATGGGTTCTGCCGCGCCAAGAACCATCGCCGCAGGTCACCCCAAGTGGTTCGCTTCGTTTAGTGACTTAGAAGGGGTGCCCGGGTTCATGGGATAAGGTTTGTCCGGATCAATGCACATACAGAAAAGTTATATCTAGCATTGTTACGAAACTCCGAAAATTTAGATAAAATGGTTGAAAGATACATTAATTACGAAATATGATTAAGTATGCAATTTTGATCAAAAACCTTAACCCCTCAGGCTAATTTGTTCGCTTTTCGAAACAACTCACAAAGGTCTCATGGAAATCCTCATGTCTCCCGTACTGTCATGGTTAGAAATATGATATAAACGGTGTTAGAAAGAGAAAACACCAAGCTTTATTTTCAAATCTAAAACTTAAGCATAAAGTAATTAAATTATACACCTTTATGAAATCAAAGTTTTCAACTGCAGTTTGAAAAAAGAAAAAATCTTTGTAAATTTTTTATTAATTATTTTTACATTAAATCGCAAAAAACGAGTTGACGATAACATTTATAATACACTTACTTAATAAAATAAGTGTTTTTTTATTATTTTTTTGCTATCAATTTGTAGTCGGAAAAAACGTAAGGTGAACCATTTTTATGTTTGCATTCAAAATTTATTTTCATGTTTCAAAATTTATATATTTATTTTGAATTACAAAATTAAAAAGCGTATTTCTTCATTTTTTAGTTTTTGGATGCGTTCAGAAATATTCCATTTATAAGGATTTTATTACAATGCGGAATAATGTTGACCTTCCGACAAAATAGGACCATTGAAGAAGAATATAACACTAGTAATCTAGACGAAAATATGAAAGAGAACAAGACACCAAAAAAGAAAATGGTCGCAACTGGGACACGAACCCAGTATCTCTTATCTAACCGGGACTTTTTACCAATTCAGCCATTGCCACCTTCCATCAAACCGTCATAATTGTCAATATCATATTTTCAAATTTTAGAATTAACAATATTATCTTCGACTAATTTTTGCAACCCTTATCTTTTTTCTATTTTTCTGTGTCTTGTTCTCTTTCATATTTTCGTTTAGATTATTAGTGATATCTTTTTCTTCAATGATATATCACATTGATGGGAATAATCAAGTTCAATAATGATTAATAACTCGAATAATGTTTGAATTAATTAATTGTATACTCTATTTCTTTTCGCAGGATCTGCTGTTCCCCGGGCGCCAGGACACGGAGGGAGGTATTTCAGTAGCTGGTGACGGCACCCTGCATCTCTCTGCTGCCAGGAGATCCCACGAGGGGTACTTCACCTGCTCAGCGGTCAGCGCGGCTGGCAGTGCCACCCATAGGATCATGCTACAGGTAACTACATTACTCTTTACTATTACGTTAACTCCTGAAAACTTCAACACTAACTTTCCACTTGAAGATTCCCCTGCAATCCATCATCCATAAAACCATACGAGATGGGACGAATGTGAGAGGTGGGTAGGAATCTGGTGGTTAGTGTGTCAAGGAGTGGCGAACATGTGAATCTATCCCGCAAGGCGTGAGAGAAGAGAGAGAAAAAGTTTTGCTGAAAAGGTCAATAGGTCATATACAGAACTACAGCAAATTAGGAAATACAAAAGATGGAGTGAGAACATTAACTTTGGGAGGGGGGGAGGGGATAGGTAAAAGAGAGGAAGCAGAAGGGGAACATTTTTATTTTATTAATCTATATACAGAATTTTTACAATGGGTTTTTCGATGCCTGTCCCACTAGGATATATCTGTGTTGAGACAGGCTTAGAACAAGGCATTCCGAACAGGCTTAGAACAAGGCATTCCAAACACATGAGGAAGGTTCGGGCTGATTTAATTTTCGTTACTAATTTTTAATTTATTTTCCAGGTTTTGACGAAAGACGATGCTCCTCCGCCAATAATTCAATTCGGTCCCTCGAACCAAACCCTACCCCTGAAGAGCAATGCGCAGATGGTGTGCGCAACCATTGGCGCCACTTCTGTCCACTGGGACAAGGATGGGGTGGACATCGTCCCGGCTCAAGAAGGGGGCGCCAAACTTGGAGATGGAGCCGTGGATAAACGGATCACTATTGTTGGAAATGGAACGCTTTTCATTGATGGTAAGAAAAAACTGATAAGTACTTTTGATTCACGTCTATTAATCAACTATGTACATAGATGTTAGTATGATATACACCGATTGTAAACTGCTGTCGCAAAAAAACCTTTCGACTCTTAAGTGGAACGTTTGCACGGCCCTTTTCGGCCCGTTTCATACAAATATTAATTTTGGATTTGAGATCAAAATACCTAACTCCTGGGCATTCCTGTTAAGTCACCAAATCCAGGTTCCTGGGCACCCCTGTTAAGTACCCGTACCGCCTCCCAAATTGAATGTTTGATCATTTCACTCAAAGTAAGATCAAATTAACTTACTTCGAGCAGACATTTACGCCCACAACGCACTTTTATAGGTTTACTAGCGCAGAATTGTGAAAAATCAAGGGCTATTATAATTATAGAATTTACTTTACTTGTCAAGATTATTCATAAGAAATGTAAACAAAAGAAATACACATAAAAAAAATTAATTTATTATTAAGGGGGTATTCTAGTCTAGAAGCATAAATTGTAGGTGTTTTTTCAGGTGCAACAAAAAATCAATAATATTTTTACCAACTATTATTTTATCAAATATTTATTAAACATTAAAGAATCCACTAAAAAAAGATTCGAGCGAAAAAATTAAGAATTCAAAAAGTTACAGGGTGTTGAAGTGGGGGGTCTCAAAAAAAATGGCGCGCCCTGGTTGACACGATTGCAACCCTCCCAATAATCTAAAAAAATATATATAATAATAATTCTTAATCCAAACAAATGCGGCTATGGCCCGAACTAAGGAAAAGTAAAAAAAAAATCGCATAATGGCGGCTCTCTGAAATAAAAAAGACGTTTTTGTAGCAGTTTTTTTGATTTTCCAAATTTTTTAAAAATAGTAAAAATTAATATTTTGTTATAGTTCTAGTTCTCCCCATAAAGAGATGTATAGAGAAGGCTCACGCCAAATTTCAAGTAAATTGGTTCAGTAGAACTTGAGATATCGTGAAAACCGTCTCGAAAAAAGTGGTTTGGAGAAAAATGGTTTTAAAATTTTGTTCTCTTTAGATTTTGGTTCTAAACCGCGACATTAAAATGGTTATAACTTTTAAAATAATGCGAATTTCGAAAAATCCTTTTAAGGAGTTATTTTTGAATACTTAAACTTTGGAAATATGAAGAAAAAAAAATTGTTTTTTTTTTTTTCTAGACTGCCTTAAAAGTTTTTTTCGGAAATAAATGATATTATTATAGAACTTTATCAATTGATCGCTTTATTATAATCAGTTCCAATTTTGAAAATGATACTTAAATTCAAAGCTGAGTTCTAGGGTTCATTGAACCAAAGTTACAGACCGATACACAACCGATATTAGTATTTTTGATGTCTTCTGCCTAACTAACTAATTAACATTTCGTCATTTCTCCCCAGGGGTAGGAAGAAAGGATGGACCTCCATATAACTCCTTGCTTTACGCATCATCTCACACTCGTACATTATACTCTTCTGTTCTTTTGACTCTCGACATGGTCAGACTCAAGTATTTGATTGAGTCTTCCACCTTCACCATTCTTTCTTTTCTTTACATCTTCAGTGTCTAATAACACCGAACAGGAGATCCCTAGACAAATAATAAAAAAAAAAAATTCTTTCCAGACCTGCGGCCATCAGACTCGGGCGCTTACACGTGCAGCGCGCGCTCCCCATCTTCTGGCAGTTCCCGCTGGGCGTCTTATCTCTCGGTGGCGGGGGCAGGTGGCGGTGGCGTTGGGGCCCCCCGCCGGGCAGCGCCCCCCGGCCTACTACCACCACGCCCCGCACGCCCTGTAGTGCACAATACCACAGCCAGTGCAGTGACGCTCTCTTGGCAGAGGCATCCCAGTGTTTCCAGGTAATGAAACTTCTGAATAAATTAGTCTTGCGTTAATGCTCTAAAACCCTGGTGGTAATAATTTGAAATACATTGGTCAATAAGAATGCTTCATTTCACAGTCAGCTTATCGATCGTCCAGTTGATTAGTCAGACATCTCTAAATACTAAGTTTTGACATAATGAGGAAAGCAATGCTTGAATGCTCACCATAAAACAAATGACGGCCGGCACGGTCCAGCGGTAAGGCTCTTGATTCGCAATCTGAAGGTCGCGGGATCGAATCCCGCCGTGGCAAATAATTTTTTTTGATTAATTTGTGTTATTTCACACTTAATTCATTTAAAATAATGTATAGCATATTTGCGTCACGTTCCGGAATGGTATCGCCCTGGTGTAAGACCACCATTCAGAATTGTCACTTTGCTTGAAATGGCTTTAGCCGTGTTTGGTGAGCAGATCTGAATAAACAGATTCTTCCCCACCTTCCTCTTCTCCATCTCCTTACCCTCTCCGCCACCTTCAGCCTCACAACATACCCCAATTGGGGATGCCATATTCTCGCTGGCTCCAGGCGGGAGCAGCTGGAACTCTTGTGCAGTATTCATATAAAAAAAATGTTGCTTACACGTGTGTGTTTATATATTAAATATGCTATAAAATAACACCAGGTAGTGTAACGGTCTGGTACATTAGTATGAAATTTAGAAATTTCCTACCAGTAACCCAGAAAACATGTTTTATTTATTTCACTACAAATTTTTCTGCATTGTAATTGATTTGTTGGATAAGGCCCGAATTATATGGAGGAGGAATACAGATAACACTGGCTCGTTCCATATAGCAGCCAACTTACGCAAAAACGAGTCGATGAAACCACCAGGATTGTTCGGATTGACGGATGTTCCGCTCGTGTCAGTGGTGTTTCACTCATGTGCACCGGTCAATCCTGTGCACTGGTCTTCGATGCTGCTAGCTCCTTAGAGCAAGCTCCCTTAAAATACGTTTAGAACAGACTCAGCATGCCTACATTGCATCTGTGCAATAGAGATGGCGATCGGTCTGTTAAAAATGGATTGTCAAACAGACGGACCGCTCGCCTTTACGCAGAATCAAGTAGGCTTATCAAGTATTGTGGGGCTCCAGCTCAGAAGTGGCTCCCAAATTCGATAATTGAGCCAACTAGAGATTTGTACAGGGTTAACAGCTGGTCAGTCAAGGGTACCCGAAACGTTTTAAGGACCAGATGGATCCCTCTATCGGTTGTCACATCAAGACTCTACATTTGCTTTTAAAATGAAGCTACTATGAAATGATTCTAAAAGCCCCCGACTGTCCCTACACGGCACAACATTTATACATACAAAAAACTTTTAAGGGTTCTCATCTGAGACAGTTTGTTCCTGTTCTTTAAGCTAGCGGAGAGAGAGCATTTGGTCACTATTACAAGACGCCCAATTTCTTGGAAGCTAGATTTATTCGGGCTTCTATGGAGCCCTGATACTTGAGCTCATTTGATGTACAAGCATTTCATGTGTAATAGAATTGTTCGTTTTTCCAGTTATTCTGTGGAGTACTTCAGTTCCAGTTTACAAACCGGGTGGGTTGTTGCTGCTTCAGGAATCACAGATGAAAATTACATTGTAAGTACCATTTACTAGTTAATAAAAAAAAATAATCAACAGATTACTGCAATATTTTTGTAGCTCACCATAATATCGTTGATGTAAGTCCAATATCGCATATGAACCATTTGTAAATTTTTTCAGGAAGGTCAAAAACCAAGCAGGGATATAAGCACTCTGAACTGCGAATAATTTATTCACGATATTGACTTTAACCAAGTAAAATAGTCTATTGGTCGACTTCTGGACATGTTGATATCATGGAGCATCCAAACCTATTGTTATCCTCGGAAACCACATTTCCCTCTCTGACATTTTTTCCGTCTTCAAAGATAGATCCTGCAATGTTTGGGCAGAGTATTGGCACATTGCTAGTCGATTTAAGGGAGCCTGCTATGACTGGACTACTATGGACTATCCCATCAAAACTGTGGATTCAACAATTTTCTATTTTTCCAAAAAAGAAATTTCCTCACTTATTCGTACAAGAATTAGACATCGTTTCATTCCTTTTTTAAAATTAATGTCTTTTATTGAATATTCTGTGGTCTATCAGTGGGAACTTTAGATCACATATGTTTTTGTTGTCCCTCTCTAAATAAATATCTTCTCTTCTACCAAACCTTTTCTAAAATTGCCTCCTCTCCATTCAACTTCTAAGTCAGAACTTGACTATAATAATTTTAAAATTTGCCCATTTAAATAGTTTGGTAGAATGTACCTACATACAGAGAGCCTCGAAAAGGTACTAACGTCGAACGTTCTAGCAGTGTCTGCAGTGCTACCTATATGCGTGTATTTGTCGACACAGCACGGCTCGCCTATCTTTAAAACTCGGCCGTGCTAGAAAGGTCGCAAACGTTCCTATATGCCCTGTTATTGCGGGGAAGAAGGCGTCAGAAGATTCGAGACACACAGCAAACACACGCCAACTTACGTGCCGACCGAGAACGCTCTCGACGCCGTCCGCCTATATAAACCCAGCGCCAGGCGGGTCGAGAGTTCAGCACACCTAATGACCCACTAATTGCATGCAGTTCGTGCCGTGATAAATTTACTCATATTGTATAAAACAACGTTTTTATTATTTTTATAATCCTAGTCAAGTAATAAACTTTGTAACGAAATTAAATACCGAGTGCTTTTCAGTCAAGAACAGAACGTGCAAGGTATCCCGATATCAGATACCTTTACATATTTATGACCTCGTAGGTGTTTCAAAATGTAATATAATTGGTTAACCTTTTATTTATAAAATTGAAGTAATTGTCAACTTTACGCGAATGAGGCAACAGAATGAAGTAACACATTTGTGCCCATTGAATATTTTGTATGAACAAATTTACACACTTGCAATAATTAGCAGTGAAACCTTGTCGCCTTTGTTAAGTTAACTAATTAAAACCACTTAGGTTTTATTAATAAGAATTACAATTAATGAACAGAAAACACAATGTCAAAAGACAAACCAGTGTCAATCAAATTATTTATAAAATTCTTTTATGTATTAATTATCAAGAATAAATATAGAGTCTATAAATATTCCTGAATGGTGAACATGCAGGACATGCAGGGAGAAACAATTTATTTCTTTGAATATGGCATTGCAACGCTTGCCGGGAACCAGCTAGTTAATTGTAATTTCTCATCGGATTTCGGAATTTTTTTACCAATATATTTTTAATGTCCCGAATATTTTATTTTTATTTTTGAAGATGTTAAAAAAATACTAAATAAATATTAGAAACTAGATAAAATTAATTATTATAATTTAAATTTTTGAATTCAAAGTAGGTATTTCAAAAATTTCATATTTTAAGCCACGCTAATAAAATAAAAAAAAAATTTCAGAAAATTAAAAAAAACAGTCTTTTTATTTAAAGCATTTGCAATAAAACTGTCACTTCACTTTTTATCTCATTCATTTAATTCAAATTAAAATAATATTTCCATGCCATAATATTTTTGGTAAATTGGTGCATCCGCGCTTGCAATGTTGCCAGATCTACCGAGACATTTTTTTATTAGTAATAATTCAAAATAAAAAAAATGTAGTCTTTTTTCAATGTGTAACAAAACACCATTTAACGGTTTGTGAATTGTTTTTTTATGAGTAAGGCCGAAAGTGTCTACAAAAAAATGATTTTTAAATTTTTTTGTCTAATATTGAATTCTTTCCACAGGTTACGAACCTCCAGCCGGAAAAGTTGTACCGTTTCGCCCTGCGTGCTTGGAACCAGCACGGGGCGTCGGCACCCAGCGAAATGACCGACCCCATCCTGACGCGCTCCCGTGACATCCAGCCCATCACGCAGTACGAACTGGTGGAGGCGCGCAAGTTCCTGGACTCGGACGTGCTGTCTCTCAAACAAGTCGTCCCACTGAGTTCAACAGGGCTGAAAGTTATTTGGGATGTGAGTTGTAATATTTTTACAAATGAGGAATGAATTGCAATCAGAGTTCCGTCAAAAATGGAACATTTTCAATTAACTTTTGCAGTCACATATTCTCCATGAATCAATTTGTGGGCTGTAATCAATAATTTTAAATATGTTTCAAATGACACAATTATGCGAGTTAGTAAAGATTGGAATTTTAAAGAACTGACTTTTTCTTCTGATATTCTTGTTGATAAAAATTGTTTTTACAGCCTTGAGGGATACAGTTGGTATTAACAATTACATAATATAAAAGATTAGAACTTATACACATACCAGATGTTAACTGCCCGTATTTCTTAATCGACTTGATATTAAATTCACTGAGAGATCACTGTAGGAGTGATCATTGCACGGGCTACTTTAATAGAATAATTGTTTCATGATTGCAAATGTTACACATAGGTAAATTGGCCACACACATATAGGAATAGGTACTTGGAGAGCAGGTTGGGTTAGATTAAGAAGGGAGATGTATATAGTTGCGTCAATAAGTTCATCCATTTTTTGACCTCTCGAATAAGCCTTAATCAAGGTTAACGATAGAGACTTATTCGAGAATTTATTGTCTTTACAGGATGTCTGTATTATTTTGATGACTGTTTCTCAGTGACGTTTCGCAAGGACACCACTTTTGGTTATGTGACCTAAGTTTGTTAGGGTCAATTCTAAGTTTGCACAAACATTTGCGAACCTAGACGCGAATAGAGCCACGAATTATGGGAAAGAAATGAAGCAAACAAGAGGCGATTCGCTCTGTTCCTACTTCCATTAATAAAATTCCTACCTGTTTATACGCAGCGTATCGTCCAGTTGTTTCGCTGAAATTCGAATGTAACATTGTCATCAAATGAACATTTTGTTTTTTTTGACATTTGAAAGGTCCCCATTATTCTATTCTGGATGTGATTCAGCTTTCTATTAATGGCATTAAGCTGACAAGCTTAATAACATGATACTTGTCGTCTTCTGATGATCACAATTTATTAAAAAACTGAAATGGGCTTAGAATCGGCAATTAACGGGAACCTTTTTACTAAAAAAACAATACAGTGCTGGACGTCATTTGATGACTTTGTCACATGTGAATTTCTGAAAACAAGTGGACCTACATTCATCTTAGGAATTATTATATAATTTCTATTTCTTTTCAGCTCCTAACTGACTACGACGAATATCTAGAAGGCGTCTACATCCGTTACCGCCAACTCCCGTACAACTCTGACACCAACGACACAACAACGCCATCAACCGTCAGCAATAACAATAACAATAACACCAATGACTCAAGCCTAAACTCAACGGATAAGTTTGCCGTGGTGGCGGCCAGGAACGGGGGCAGCGGGAGCTATTTGCTGCAGCAATTAAAGCCGCACGCGAAATACGAACTGTTTCTCGTGCCGTACTATAAAATGCTACAGGGAAAGCCTTCTAACGCAAGGACAGGGAAGACTTTGGAAGATGGTAAGTATTTTTATACTTAGGTACTTAATGATCTTTGTGGTTCTATGTCCCGTAATACATTATGTAATGTGAAAAATGTGCACTTGGATCATAATGATTTTTATATTGTTACACCCATTTGAGTTCGAACCATTTTGGTGTTGCCAGTTAAAATATTACAATAAATTTAAAAGATTGCAGTGCCCTCACTATTATTTGTCAGACTGAATATTGACTGATAAGTTATTTCCATTCACAGTGCCCTCCGCCCCTCCAGACAAGGTGCACGTGGGAATGATTAACAGCACTTCAGCCTTTGTTCGCTGGCAGCCACCCCCAGTGGAACATCAGAACGGAGTCATCCTTGGATATAAGGTAGGAAAATTTTATTTGTCATTATATTGTCGTCTCCTCAGTTCTTTTTTGTCCAACAGACCATTTTAGTTTTTGTTCAATCTCCACTTTCAAATTAAAAATAAAGTATAAAAAATTGAAGTTTTTGACTTAACTAAAAATTATTTAAACTTATGAGACCTTTACCTTTATGGAAATAGCTTTATCTTAAACACTTATCATAATGCTTCATTGAAATAATTAAAGCAAACTTTCTCCTCCTGAAAAATTTTCTAATGGTCTGTTGGACAAATATGAACTAAGGCGACGTTGTGTAACAAATATTTGACTTACAGATATCTCCTGAAATGAACAGTTAGCTCTTTAGCAAAGCTAATGCAACCCGATCTTGCTCTTACCAACCTTTAGACAACCTTTAGACTACGTTCAAATGTATGAATGATATCTCCTCCCGGCATATTTTTTAATCTCACCGAACATTTTTTCTTTTTAAAACCATAATTAACATATTTCATATACATAATGACTGTACCTCATTTTATTTCGGGAAAACAACTCGTAATTTCGACATTAGAACCAAAGAACAGCTGAGGTATCTTAATAATAATAATTTTTCCGATTATCATTGCAAATAATCATAGTTTTGAAAAAGTACAGGGATAAATATTCTTCCTGTTTATAATAAAGGAAAACGCTTAGAAAACTTAGAAGCGTTAGAAAAAAAAAAATCATTAATAATAGTGAGTCTATTATCAATAAACAAAAAATATCATCTTATAGTCCTATCTTAGACATGTTCCCTTTCACTGTCCGTTCTATCTCCTCTCCCCACTCTTCACTTATCCCTAGCGACGCCCCCACCCCTACCACTACAATTAGTAATATATTGTGCTCACCCACTGTTTTGTAATGTCAAGTTATTATATTTTTGTCCTGAGTAAGGAACGTTCGTTCTGAAATCGGAAATAAAATATATAACTGGTTCTAACAAAGAAATATTGTTTCA
This sequence comes from Glyphotaelius pellucidus, assembly GCA_936435175.1. Classification (NCBI taxonomy): domain Eukaryota; kingdom Metazoa; phylum Arthropoda; class Insecta; order Trichoptera; family Limnephilidae; genus Glyphotaelius; species Glyphotaelius pellucidus. The sequence continues at coordinate 13,903,393 of OW386560.1, forward strand.
TTTATATTTCATATGATCATTTTTTGTGTAAATCTTGCTTGTATAGTATCCATATTTTAACTCTAATCATAAATAACTAAAATTATTGCCCATTTGGTTACTTTGTCCCATAATGGAATTTCACCATTTAATTCCAGATACAAATCAAGGCCAACTCCACTGGAAAAATCCTGGGCCAGATGTCTCTGAATGCGAGTACCACCTCCGTGGTGATCAACAGCCTGTCTGCCGGAGGGCGCTATGGGGCGCGTGTTGCGGCCGCCACGGCTCGGGGGGCTGGCCCCTTCAGCGCCCCTGCCCCGCTGCTCATGGACAGCACCGCACCTAACCTACAAGTCAAGTGAGTTGTGATAATATCCTTCTCCTTCCCTTCCTAAAAAAATCACCCCAAAGATGACATAGGCCCTCAAGGAAATTATTGTGTTCAGGGCCTTCTGTGTGGAGCTAATGAAAAATTTAAAAACCTAATCTAACCGTAAATCAACGTAACCTAACCTACACTAACCTGCAAATCAAGTCAGTTGTGATATTATCTAACCTAACCTAACCTGCAAGTCAAATAGCAGTCTTGACGCCAAATAAATAAAAAAGTTGTAAAAAAATAGTACCTGTATAGTTCAAAACTTAGCTCTAACTTTACAACTCAGACTACTCTATTTCTCCATTATAATATTATAATTATGAATTTTTCACATTTAAATAACATAAATACACACATTCCCCTTCCTTTTCTCCATACATTGAATAGCCAAGAGCACTTTGAAGGGTGAAATCCAGGAACATAAAATAAAAAATTCTAACCTACAAATTTTATCTTTAGGACCGGACCATCCCCGACGGGGTCAGTGAGCCAGGTGGTACGCGAGCCCTGGTTCGTGGTGCTGTGCCTGTGCGCACTGCTTGCCGCCATCCTCGCTGTGCTGGCGTTCATCTATCTCCGGAAGCGCAGGACCTCTGACAAACAGCTGGGGCACTTTAGCGGTAAGATATTTCCATATTTCTTGACTTCGATCTTTATCAAATGAGGAAGAAATGGCGCGGCCAAGTAAATCAAATACTTTGAGTCTTGCGAAGAGTCAGAATAACGGAAGAGCATGTATTAGATTACGCAATATCTTTAAAGAATTAGGATGCTAGAATAAAGAGCCCGTTAAGATAGTATCAAAGTGAGGCTATAAGTCAATCTAAACTTTATTTATATTGTTTTCTAATTCTCATTTTTAATAAATTTTAGTGCCTGTGGTGACAGCTTCAGAGATCTGCGCCCTGAACAAGGAGTCTTCTCTGTGGTTGGAGCGAGGATGGAGGACCAGAGACAATACCCCCAGCAGACTGGATGACAAGGACTGTCAGACTAAACTGCTGCAAGGATCTCTTGGTAAGTACTGGAAGTTAAACCCTATGTTAGAAATTTATAATTCTGGCTGACTATTTGAAGAGTTATCAATAATAAGGTTTATAAAACAGGACGGCTTCACTGGGCAGGACATGTAATAAGAATGAAACAATGTTGACCACTGAATTGGCTCCTATTTAAACTGATCTGCATCTATTGCATTATTTCCTTGCCAAGCGAATAAAACATATTTTAGTATGCTAGGAACACTTTTTAAGGTTCAATCAAGGCAAGTGCGGTGAGCTCCTCTTGTATGCCGCTACTGTACGTATATTACTATTTCTAGACTGCAAGCAAAAGAAGATGCATAGTCTCTCAGATAGTGCGTGATTTAATAATAGTTTTCTTGTGTAATAATAAGTGTTCGTTGGTGGCTTGCCACGCCGTATTCACCTCCCGCACAGCGCTTCACTCCGGACAACGCTAAGGAACGGTCTTTTGATTTATATAGAACTATAATCGTGCTATTTATTTTGCAGGGCTCCAACACCCGCTTGGTGACGGCAACAACTCCGAATATGCAGAGGTGAATCTGAGCACCTTCTACCAGCAGCAGACAGGGGCACGCGGGCCCCCGGAGCCCTACGCCACCACGGCGCTCTGCATGCAGGCGCAGGGGCCTAAGTCTCTAGTAAGTCCACACAAGATTATTCAAAATCGGCTTATGAAATAACCCATATATATTAATCATGTTTTTATGCCCACAGTAGGTGAAAAAGGTGATAGTCTCGGGTGAAAATTAGTTATTCCAAAGAGCTCACATACACTGTCTAAAGAGATAACATTTTTACAAAATATGTAAAAATTGTTTTTTTTATTTCTAAATGGATCAGCCCTGATTATCATCTTTATTTTTGAAAAGTGAAAAAAAATTTAACGATTATCATAATTTTCATTGCAGGACCAGATGAACTCGGATGATTCTTGCATGAAGTCCACCGTCAGCCCTTCTTCTTCAGAATACACCGACAATGAGCTACTGATCTCATCTCACCAGCACTCCACTCACCATCTGATACCTATGGTAACTATGCACATAATTATTATGAAACTAGAGTAGACCTGTGAAAAATTTCAATGTGAATTAAAATAATTTTCTGTTTTTTTTTTTTTTTTTTTTTTTTTTTTTTTTTTTTTTTTTTTTTTTTTTTATTCTTCATTTTAATCACCCGCTAAACTGCCAAGGCAGTTTGTCAGCAGGTCAATTTGACAATATTAATAAAACACTAAAACATAAAATATTATAAGAAAACACAATAGCAAAATAGTTCCAGAAGAATAACTTTTAAGTACCTACAATACAAAAGCATAAAATATACAGACAGACAGATATAACACAGGTAAATTACTGATAGATTAAATTAATTATAGATAGTATTTATACATAAGATTACAAACAATATCAGTACAAAAAGTTTTGACCCATTAGCCATTTTTTAATTTTTCTTTTGAGATCAGTGGGGCAATTGGATTCGATTTTGAAATTCATCGGCATCTTATTAAATATGGTGGGGACAAGATAAGTGAATGTCCGCTGGCCGTATTTATTTATAATTTTCGGAACGGACAAACCCTCATTTTTACTAAATCTAGTGCCATGTTCATGATCTACTTTTTCTTTGTAAATTGAGTCCGACAATAGGTTTTGGCATACAATTTTAAACCATAATATTCCTCGCACAGGTAATATGTTAACTGATTCATATAGTAATTTTATGTCCCTTCTTTGTGCATAAACACTTTTGCTTACCAAGAGCTTAGTCAAAGAGTTTTGAATCGTTTGAATATAACCTGTATTTGTCTTGCACGAGTTTCCCCAAGATGTTATTCCGTATCTGATAGTGGATTCCGCTAGTGACAAATAAATTATTTTTAGTTAAAATATTTTATATACACAATCAGTTCCAATGTTGAGAATGACGCTTGAATTCAAAGCAAGTTTGAGTTCATTAGCTAACGCACAGATAACCAAAATTAATATAATCATAATTAATACGAGAACCAAATTCTTCCATTTTGGACAGCAAAATTTTAGAAATGACACACTGTTGATGCCACAAAAGACTGTCCAGGAATGAGATTGATGAAGTAGGTGGATTTTCCCGGGTGTTGCTGATGTAGATAATAGAAACAAAGGTAGATATTTCTTGAATGTGGTTAAGCAAAGACAAAACTGCACGGACTCTCAAAGTGGCAGAGGCCACGAAAGTTATGCGAGGCGGGAAAGATTCGCAGCAGTATGGGTGAACGATTTTAGCGACACTTTTGTGTCATTCTAATGGTGGAATATGATTCATCTCTCTTGTTTCTATTTTTAATGGTTGATTGGTTGCTCAACCCAATCTTATTTTATTTATTAATGTAATTTTTTTTATTTACAGCAAAACCGCAATCAGAATCACAACACGATTCAGCAGTACCACGAACGACTTCCATTGAACCCCTACTCTGAACATATTATCCAACAGGCTTCTCTGCCTTACGAAACTGGCAAGGTCAACTGTCGCCAGCCACAATACGGCTGCCAAGAAGGAAACTTCTCCCAACAAAACACCGGAACTTACAACTCCTCAAATTCCGGAAACTATGCTGACATACCACCAGCAGACTACACAAACTCCCAAGACTTCAGAGACAACAATTGCTACGAACGAACCGCAGGAAATTTCAATCCGAACCTTGGGAATTTCGTGTCCCACCCCAACTTGGAAGTAAACCGAACGAACTTTACGCACGACCCTTCGCACGGACGAGGGAATTTCAGTAACCCGAGTCTGGAGATGAGAAACTTTAACGGCAGAAACTTTGCAGGAAATTCGGGGAACTACGGGAATCATTATTCTGATAGTTCAGTGCTGGATTGTAGAGAGGATGGATATAGAAAGGACGGAAGGAATTGTGGAATCAATTTGAGAGATATTTTGCCCTCTCCTCCTGAACAGCCCTATGGAAGTTGTGGGGATTACAGGTAAATTGACACTTTACGCAAGAATTATCTTTTTTAATATGAGAATCCAAGATAAGGTCCAATTGAGTTTTCTACTAGCAGACAATCTGTCTGATTGTATCAGAGATCTGACTAATCAACTGGACGATTGCTAAAAATGCAATTAGAATGAAGACAGTCAACAAACATACTTATTATTATTGGATGATTTCTGTCGCGCCATGATCATGAAAAAACATCTCATGGGTTTTTACAACTTAATTTATCTTACCTACAACTCTTACTTATAACTAGGGACTTGCTTCTATGATTTATAACTTGCGACTAACAACTAAGGTTTATAAATAGTGACTTACAGCTAAAACTGAAAGAGTGTAGTGACTTACAAATACCCATGCCCACCTCTCAAATTTCAATTTTGGAGGCAAGTATGGGACTAATTTTGGATAACAATACCCCTGCCATACGTAAGTCACCTGTGATTCGCTATGTTTGGTGACTTAGCAATGACCTGGGTTTGTGGGGTGAGTGGTCTAGGTCTTGGCAGGGGATGCGTTTGCCTATCTACTCAATGGCGGGCCGCGCCGGCAGGCGATCTTTTGAACTCTCCAGCCGGGCTCTCGACCCATCACAGCAGGAGGGATGGATTCATACGTCACATTAAACCGCAGTTTCCTACTCACCCCTCGTACCCTTTTCCTACACAGAACTTCCTCTCCTTCATAGGCCCTGAGGGATTTTTTGCCCCAGGACCTCCTGCTTGGGCTAATGCAAAAAAGAGATTTAAAAATGTTATAACAGCTACCGGATTAGCGATGAGTATGTTCAGCCGGAATGGGTTCTTGAACTCAAGTCCTTTGCGGGAAGTGGTTCCCACTCCCACTCCTTTTTCAAATCGACTACTCTCAGAGAACCCTGTCCCGGACTCGAACTTGCTCGAGCCCGCAACGGAGCGCGGACTCGGGCCCGAACGCGGAACTCGGACCCGGACCGGGGCGGGAATCCGAATCGGACCCAAGCCCGGAACTCGGCGGTGGTCGCGGCGGTCCGAGCCACTCGCACTCCAGGCCTGGGTTCGCCGGCTAGTGCGTCTCGGTCCGAGCTAGTCGCGAGTCGGGTGCAGGTACTGCAGATCGCGCGTTTGAGTTCTTTTTCTTTTCAAACCCTGCGTTCAAACTGGACCGGACCGAAACTCGAAGCCGGAACTCAAGCTCGGAACTTGGAACCAAACCGGGAATTCGAATGCCTCCCACCTACGACCCCGACCTACGAAAATGTATAAACTGTTTAAATGGAGTTCTACAAATTAAAGTTGATAAGAATAAATAAGAACGTAATGTTATAAAATAAAATTGAATTTAATTGTAATTTGATTATGACATACGGTCAATTCTGATTTATAACGGTCATTTCTGAGTTATTGCCTAACAGACTAATTATTCATCTATCACGCCACCGCCGCTTTTCCACAGGAGTAGGCAGAGAATAAATGAATGACAAATAAAACTATCACGGTACACACTTTTTGCTTCAAGCAAATTCTTGCCCATTCAGTACAAATCATAACTTTTTTAATATAATGAAATAAAACAATTACTTTGTTCAAAATCACGGAATTTCATTCTTATGACAAACCGGTTTCGCTTAGCGTAAGCCTCATTGGGATACAAAATTAAACAATAAATAAATGCATTTACGAGCATAGTATATATTTCAATATACATAAACAATATATAGTAACACAAAACATTGATAAAATAAAAATAGGTTACACATAAAGTATAACAAAGGAACAACGGTTAGAGATTATTACGCATTTTGTAAATATGCAGATTATTATTTCGACCCATTTAAAAAAAATGCATATTAACAAGTCGTGTGCCGTTCGCGCACATGTGCGCACTCTACAGCCGAATAATAAAATTAAAAGTAAAAATTTTGAGATGCGATTTTCACCCTTTATTATAAAGAAAACGTATGAAAGACAAGGTCAGAATCGCTTGCGCTATTCTCTTACTTCACGATGCCAGAACCTACAGTACGTCTAGTCCCTTCCAAATAATTGTTTTGAATTTTTCTATGGCTTCTTGAAGCGTCCTTTTCAACCGCCGACGATAAAGTAAATACAGTGCGTAACAGCTACAGAAAAAGCTCCGAAATTAATCAAATTCAACAAATAAACGTAAGTAAAGTTGTTTATACGTATAGTTTATTGTCTATAGAATGTGTTACAGTAAATATAAAATACGGTAAGTGAAAATATACCGACAATATATTACGTCAAAGTAAATGCCATTTTTTGTTCGACAAAGTTTTTAGTTTTGTCTTCAGTTTTGTGTGTGATATTTCGTATAGTTTGCAATGTTTTGTCTTTCATTTGGTAGAAAAATCAATTGAGATAATATATCAACGCCTTTGATCTGTTCATATTTAGTTTTTATTTTACGAAAAATGAAATTCCGGGCCACAGGCACTTCAAATACGGCTAAATAAAAATTTTTGACTTTGTAGGTTGATGTTTACGTGTAAATAGCGTAATGTTATAAAGATTTGTACATCATTATGTAGAGAAATCTATTTAGATTATGTATCAAAGCCTTTGTTTCATCAATATTTAGTAAAAATATTCTAAATAAATAAATGAACCACGCCGGCCGATCGCTCACGTGTATTGGTTGTTCTTTGAATGTATGCGTGAACGGACGATTCTTGGAATTATGAACACCTGTGCTGCCCTCTCGTGGTAATGTGTCGAATTTGAATTATTCATGAACGTTTTTACAAGATCATACTGGGTGGATACGATAATACGTTATAATTATAATAATTGTTTTTTATAATTAATTTTTCAATGTTTATAAATTTTTCAATTATTCATAAATAGTAATAAATATCACAAAATAATATCAGTTAGGTATGCTAAAATTTTTTTTTTGTTTATATTATATTATGAAGAAAAGAAAAATTACGAAGTTTTTCTTTCGAAGAACTTTCTTCAAAAATTGTAAAATATTTATAAATACAAGCGTATTGATGATTATATGATGTGATATACATGATTGTTTCTATTGTTATAGAATGGCAGACCGACGAATTGTCAAAAAACGAAAGGTGACGGAAGGGTGTGGGGTCCTCGCTACGGTATGTTGTGTATTAGTAATAGTTCTATTAGGATGGTTGTACGCCGTCCTTTCCAAAATTGAGAGAAATTAGTGTAACAATTAATGTTTATAGTTTCAGCTTCCTGGGGGGAGGCGGGCGAGGACCATCCACGTGGATAATGCAGAGCCCGATCTGACACCCTCAACATCCTCCACGTATCTGGCTCCGACGACTCAGGTAATTATAATAACACTTGGCTTTTGTGGAGGACAGAAACAATATCTAAAAATTTGAATACATATTATAATAATAAATTTATGTATGTGTAAAATGATTTTTTTCATAGTCCGGAGGCTTACTTTTTGTTATTTGTTGAATGGGTATTGCGTTCGTTACTTGGATTTTGTTATCTGTGATTGTAATTTGATACTGGTTGTTGTCATTTATGGTTTTTATTATTTATTGAATAAAAATGTTTACTGAAACAAGTGCATTGTGCATCTTTGAAGTTTCGTGTCCATTCATTGTATCTTCCACTTTTGTTGAGGACAGAAACAATGTCTAAAAATTTGAATATTATAATAATAAATTTATGTATGTGTAAAATGATTTTTCTCGTAGTCCGGAGCCTTACCTCTCGACCAAAGTTTGAAAAACGTGTTTCATGTATTATAAAACTGAAAACAGTATGATGAAAAAAATATCTTGAACTTTTATTTTTACTGAACCACACAGTATCTGAATTTAAAAAAATGTATTTCACGTATTTTCATTGTACATAAAATTAAAATAAATATAATTAAAAATATAAGCAAATTTTATTTATATTGTCATGATTGTGTCACCCTGTACTATGGACCTTATCTGTATAAGGCCACGGCGGCCATCTTGGATGAAGTCAGTTCATATCGATGCCACAAAGTGGCAGAATTTGGTAAGGTAAACTGTACATACTTTCATTGTTTTTTATATAAATTCATTATGGAAAGAATAGATTTGAGATATCATCAGAAAGATAGTTTTATTTACATCATTTTGATGTAATTTTTATAACATTTCACAAAAGAAAAGTTACTAAAGTTAGCTTCGTAAGATTGTCGTAGAAATGTCAAATTTTTTACGTCATAATGAACAATTATATTTTTAGCATTATCTATTTACGGGTTTCTATTACAAAATAATATTATTAAAAACAACAGTTGTATAAACTACCAAAATCTGAAAGAATTGTTATAATAAACTTATGAAATGCGTCACAAAAAAATTCTAAAGTGCACACTTGGCGTTTGAATTTTTTTTGATAAAATGAAAATATTTTACATTTTCAAAGAAGTATCAATGTCATTATATCTTCAAAAACACCTTCGGATTGTTTTTTTTCACGTAGGGTGTCTATTCAGGTTTGTGTAGAAATAAAATAATTAGTTCATTTTTGTATGGATATATTTTTTTTTTTTTGTAGGAAAATTTTTATACATTTTTTTTTAAAGTTAGATATTCTGGGAAAACTTGCAAAGAAATAATTATGTAATATATATGAATAATAAGAAACATTATCTGTCAAACAGAAAACAATCTAAAAAAAAACAATTTCTTTGTTTTTATACGGGTATTTGAGCAAAAGTCAGGAAGGTAATTTCCGCGCAGTTTTTCGAAATATGTGAGGCATTTGACAGGTTAAATATGCATTTAAAAAAATATGTTGAATATGCATTTTTTTACGATTTATGTTTGTTTAAATATATATATTTTAAAAGGAATCAAAATAATAATCTGAAAATTTACAAAATGTGTAATAATCTCTAACCAGTAGACTTGTTAGGCAATTACTCGGAAATGACCTTTGAATGTATGTCATGTAAGTAAATTGAACAATGATTTCATGCGGAGTCCAAATTATCTAAGAATTTCCTTCTTAATATTGGGCATTACTCTGTACAGTCTTTCTACGTTTTTGTAACATGGTCTTACATTTGATATGATTTTCATGGCCAAAAGTATAAAAGTGATTTATTTTTGGGGTATTATGCCGTGTTGCGCTATCTCCTTCTTTGGGCAGAAGTGTGGCACACATCTTTTTTGATGATGGACACTGTAACGCCATTCGAAACGTTGGCTAAAGAAAGAGGTGATGCAACACGGCATAATACCCCAAAAATAATGTCTTACCATTTTTTAAAAACATTTGATTATAGTTATTTTAGAAAAATGTGTTAATATTCAATTATATTTTATTTAAACAATACGCCAATATTATAGGTGATGTAAAATGATGCTTTATACCTAGTACATATATCGGTCCTGAGTCGAATTAATATGTTTTGTACCAGAGATAGCAACTTCTCAAATGTTTAAGACAATCGACGTTAATATTTTTTGATAAAATCATTATCGTTTCTGTATCCTGTAAATATGATGCCATAATATCGTATTACACTATTAATACTTATCGCGCCTCTTGAAATGTGAGACGTATGCAAACGATTAGTTAAGTTAATGGATTTTCGGCCTTATCTAAACATTTAAAAATAATATCCTTTGTTCAAGTCCGTGAGGAGATAAGCATGATCACCACTAAATTAGAATAATAATTGAGAAATTTCATGACTTTATTTGATTTATTACTGCTTACGCGTGTGCTAAAATTGTCATTCCTTGGGAATTATACAGCCGTCATGGCCTCGCATTAATCGTCGCCCTGTAGGCTGGACACGGCACGAATGGATTTCGTTAATCTTCGCCAAAATGAACCCGTGCGTCTCGGCTCGGTGTGCCGCAACAGCACCCAGTACTCAGTCCGCACCAAAGAACTCGGACCCGGGACCCACTCCTTGAACTCGAGTTCTTTTAAAAGGAACCATGTCTCGGAGTCCTCCGGCAAAATGCAGAACTTACCCATCTCTATACCGGATCATACCTTATCCATATCCTTATCGGGACACACATTTACGACCAGGCAAATATTTTAATAAACACTATTCAGTATCTTTCTCATTAAATTGAAAATTTCCCATTATTAATGTAATTATTATTTCTAATACAGGAAGGGCAACAATATGCCGGGCCAGCAGCCTAACAGCATCAACATTCGGTCCAACCCGCTGCCACTGTCGCCAACCGCAGCTAAGAAACAAATGGCTGAGAATATTGCCGAGAGCTTACAGGACAACCAGCAGTTCAACTGCCGGTTTAATCCACCTATTGGACAGCCCCCTCCAGTTAGTATACTATTTTTTATTATATTTGTGTTGTGAGACGATTAAGACAAAATTCGTTGGATATTGAAAGGTGTCCGTCACACATTAATATCGGCGGTCAAATTCCTGTGATTTTCTATGGCTTGATTACACCTGTCGTGTGTTGAATTATTATAAACTACTTACATATAAGCCTAATAGGTGTTCATAAATAATTATCTGTTTGTGGTATTATTTCAATGCTATGACATTCGATTTGCAAATTTCCCCGCGACTGACATCTCATCACATGAGGATTACGCTAAACGTGCCTCTGGCCTTAGGGTAACTACGTTTAAGAGTTGGTGTCTTAACAAAAACACAGTATTTAGCTCATTAGTGTGATACAGAATACTGCATTTAAGAAAATTGTCAAATTGTGTCATATACGGCTAATTTATTATGTGTTACGCTGTCGCAAAATATGCAGAATCACTCTTCTGATGTAAACTTTTATGTACGCAAGTCCTTACAGAAATCCCACAATAAAAATTTCAAACCAATTCATATGGATACCAAGGGCCAGTTGTTTCACTGATGTTCAAATGTAACATTGTTATCAAATACTATTTTGTTTTATTTTTTTTAAGTGAAACTTCTTTAGAACCATTGTGATTTGAAACTCGGATGAAACGGAAATGACACATTACAGTACCTACGAAACGTCAAATTGCGCTCATTGGCCATTTTGGTTTTGATCTCACTTTTCAAGGCTCCTATTGGTTGAGATATGAAACGGAAATGACATATTACAGTACCTACCTACAGAAACATCAAACTGCGCTCATTGGCTGCTTTGATTATGATCTCACTTTTTAAGGCTCCCTATTGGTTGAGACTATTTTGGTGCACTCAATTTTTTTTTTAAATTGGATTGTTTCCGTTAAATGAAAGTTTTAGGCTTATTTGAGCTTTTCAACAAGTTGTAATTCAGCTGATTACAAGTTGTAATCGGCTGAAAAGCATAATATATCATATAAGGTCATATAATGTTATGCTTCACAATTTGTTCAAAAGTTGAAATGGGCCAAAATTCGGCATTTAAAATGTCAAAAATCCAATTGGCATGGGTAGATTGGTACATTTTTTATGGTGACTAGGGCCGAACATTTCCAATTTTTTAAAAATTATTTTTTGTTTCTTTTTATTTTAGATTCCTTCATTTCCCCACAATTTCCAGACCGGAGGCTCACAATCTCATGGTCAGATGTCCCATTCTAAACAGCAGCACTACCAGAGTGGGCCCTACGCGCAACATGGGAATGTGAACTATGTGGATAAGGATGAACCTGCTGCTCTAGAAGAAATAGAATATCAGGATATTTTGGAACCTCCAGATTGTTTATCACAGGTCAGTTGTTTTAAAAATGTTTAAAACATTCTTGATAAAATGGCTTCAGACCGGTACTTTCCGAACTTCATCTACCCATCTCTTTCCCTTTCACATCATACCCCGATTGGGGAAGCCATAGTCAAAAAACTGGTTCCGGAAATTGGGACTTTTGTGCAGTATTCATATTAAAAAATTATACATAAAAACAACAGCAGCAGGAAAAAATAAATGGTTTTCTTGCTTATTTTCTCCATCAAATTGTTAGGGCTCATCCTTCAGATTAATCGGACGTTATTATTACGTTAATGTCTGTACAATTGAAATTTAAGAATCCGGCTAAAAATGCAAATCTGATGCTGCGCTTTATGCCAAGCCATCTTTGTACTTGAAGTTTCTTAAAAAAACTACTTTTGTAATTCGGTTTCGAATTCGAAAATTCCTCAAAGGATGGCGCCACTTACGTTAGCAGATCGCATGAGGACTTGTTCCTGGCAGGTATAAGTACTACAAATTTGTAAAATTCTGGACATGGAAAGATTGATGTCTTTTTTTTTTTTTTTTTAAGTTTGCAATTAGTTCCCGTGAGCACTTAGGCCATAGGCCCATTCTATCTCCCATTTTACCTCAATCCTTTAATAACAACCCAGTCCTTTTAATAAAGTTCACCAGGGTTGTCACTGGATGTGTGGCTATGTCTTCTGATTCTACAGTGTGTCTCCCCAGATATCTGAGCCTAGTTCCCACCAGGGCAGTACATTGGCATCATACGCGAATTGGAGTATCTTCATCCTCTTCACATTTTCTACATCTACTGGTGTTTTCCACTCCCAATAGTTGCATGTGTCTCTACCTACCATACCTACCAGTTCCCTCAGCGAGTTTCTGTCCACATCGAGTAGTTTCCTGGTCCGTCTGGGGTCCGGTCCGTTTATGAGTACTTTGGATTGCCTCATTCCGGGTGCCCTCTCCCATTCCTTCCAGTGTTGGGATTTGACCCAACCCTCAATATGTAATTTGGTGTGGTAAAATCATTGATCATGTTTTACGTATTAAGAATTGCATGTTCGAGTTTAAATATATACATGATTATCAACAAGGCTAAACAACATATAAAAGTCATAATATTTTATATTCTCCAATTAAGTACTTTGTACGCCAATTTTAAAGTAAATAATGCGCAGAATTCCTGCTTTTATAAATTTATCTATATATTTTTATAATTTTTTTTAATCCTAAAAATATGGGATAAACCGTTAAATATAGGTGCATTCAATGGCTCTCTAACATTATAAGGAATTTGTCTTTATATTAAAATTCTGCGATATGATTTTTTTAATGAGGGCGAGAAATTTCCAAATCGGATACTCAGAAACCACGAACGCTGGATGCGTATTTCAATTATTAACGCGAATGCACATGTGGGTATCGGTTAGATAAATTAAGCTGAAAGTGACCCTGACGTTTTTTCCACGAAAACGGCGCTATAGAAGCAATCCATTTATTATATTTTAATTATTACATTTATTAGGAAAAATTTTGCCTGTTTCTTTCTCCTGTAAATTTATACAACTCTCTTTAGCTTTTTCTGAAAGTATGAATTGTGAGATTTTTTTGCATTTCAGGATTGTACCTCTTCAAACCTGGGTGGGGAGAGTGAGAACAACTGCTTTAGCATCAACGAGTGTGACTGCAGCTGTTCGGGGAGTGATATCAGTAGCAGCTGTGCCGGAGACCAGGTACACCTCTTCTTCATACCATTGACTTCAAATATTCAAGTTTTAACATCAGTTAACCTCTCCATGCACTTGAAATATCCGAGTTATTACATCAGTGAATCATTTAATTATGCAATACACTTCAAATATCCAAGTTATTTCATCAGCAAATCTCTTCTTCATGCCACATACTGCAAAAATTCATAATGCCTTTATATCCGTAATGCCTTTCTTCACGCTAGGCTTAAAATATCCAAGTTGTACATTGACAAAATCTTCTTCCTGCCATAGTCATCGTCAAATAATATACAAGTTATTTCATCAGTAATCTTTTCTTTAAACCATAAACTCAGATATAAATCCAAATCAATAATCCTTTTCTTCATTCCATGGGCTTGAAAAATCCATCCTTCATTGTCACTTTATGCAAAACACCAATTCAAAATGTTGTGCTGGAAAGTTTTGAAAATTTTGAAAGTGCTTTTGTGTACCAAGTTTATTGAATATTCTAACATTATTATTATTAATTAGGTCTACTTGGCTCCCGTTAACACTCAGACCATAGTAGGTACAATGTGATAACTCCTGTTTCAATTTATTCCTCTGAAAGTGTCCTAATAAAGAAGTCCCTTTAATAAAGTTCACCAGGGTTGTCATTGGGTATTCGGTTGCAATTCCTGGTTCTACAAGGTCTTCACAGATATCTGAGCCTTCTTCCCATCAAAACAGGAAATTGACACCATAGGTGAATTGTAATTTTTAATCCTCTGCACATCTCCCACAACTATTATCGTTCACCACTTCCAATGGCTGTACATTTTTTAACATTACTTTATTTCTTTCTTTTCAGTTCCCTTGCCCATCACCAATGAGCTGTTCACAACAAACGCCTACTGCTCAATTCCAACCAGAGTTCCCTGCAAACGACCTGACTCCCCAGAACGGCTTTCCCCCGCTCAGCGCCATATCTCCACCCACCCAACATAACCTCCAATATCTAAACAACAAAGCCAACAACCCGCAACAATATTCCAGCCACGGTGACAGAACCAATACCCACCACTCCAACAACAGCGATAGGACCAATAACTCTCATCACTCTAACAATGGTGACCCGACAACCCGTTACAACAATGACAGGTCCAATAACAGTGACAGATCCACCACACATCATTCCAATAACAGTGACAGCGGAAAGATGGAAAAGGCCAAAGCGATTACTGCACAGAGACGGCCGTATAGTCCCGATTACTCGACTGATTCGAGTTATTTCGACAACGATTATGCCAACTCTCGTGTCGTCAGTAATGCAAATAGCAATAGCGGGAGTGGAAGAGGAAAGAGCCTGGTGGGGTCGAGTGGGAGGGGGAGTCACGGCAGTGGTAAAAGTCACCGCTCTCGGTCGAGGAGTTCAGAGAAAAGAGACTTCCACACGACGTCCAGTGAGAAAAAGAAATGTGGAGGTTTGTAATTCATTCTTATTAAATATAACTAACTTGTGTAACATCAAGATTCTTACGAAGGATAAGCAGAGAGGATGAAATGTCACATTCTTCTCTCTAACTACACAACTAAATCATTCTGGATATCTGAAAAAATGTTTCAGAGATACAAGTCCATAACAAGAGATACAAGTCCCGAAGGAAATTATTGTTCCTATGTGAAGCTAATATATAAAAAAAGTCCTTCCCGTCCTGCACCAATCCCCTTCCATGCAGTAAATCCATCTCTTCCTCAGTCTGTCTTTGAGTCGCTTCCACAGCGGCACCCACTCAGTCAATTTTTGGTATCTTGACTAAACGGTAATTTATTTTTTTCAGACAAGACAAGGCAGATGACCAATTCTCAATCAAATAATGGCCAACTGAATTCTGGATCAGCATTCATAGCAGGAACGCCGCTAACAAAGATTTGACTATAGGATAATAATAGTCAAAATGACAAACTCAATGTGTTGTTCTTACAATAAAAACAAACAAAACTTTACTACGATAATTATGCTATAAGCGTAGAACTACATTCTCAAGAAAGCAACTGAATGCGAAGTGTATTATAATAAATTATATATTCAAGTATTATAATATCATCAGTAAAGTGGTTGGAACTTGAGTGTGGTTAATGTACTATTTGAATTTGTATCATACTTGTGTGTCATAGATTAAAGTCATAAATGTGATTATAAAAGGCATTTTTAGGTTATGTCTAAGTATTATATACAGCAGGAAAGATTAAAACAAAGCGTTAGATCTAATATAATTCAGGACTATTACTTTTGAGATTTCTGTTTGAAAATTCTGATATAAAGTAGAGTTCTCAATTCTACTAAGTACACACTAATGATGACCCAATTTTTCTTTACAAAAACAAAAATTACCAGGAATTTTTATCAAGCAATAATTAATATTATAACAGTCTTCACTGTTTGATTTTTGTATTTTTTTCTACAGACACACATATTTCCAATGTTTAGTTCAGTACACCCAATAATTTTTCTTTGCTTCTAAGAAATTCCACCGAATTTTATTGGTTTAGCATCATAATATGTACTTTATTTTTGGTCTCGAAGTATTTTTAAATAAATAAATATTATTTCATATCATCAAAAATGGTTGTCTGGCCTCTGCGTATTAAGTGTCACTTGTAAGTGACATTAAATGTTTTGTGCCCTTTGAAGTGCACCATAGATGGCTTGCAATTGTCCGTGTTGATGCAAATATACATACCTTTCCTTATATATGTACCTTTGCGTTTCTACCTATTCTATCTACCCACCTAAACCTTTTCCCGAGCTGACTACAATACTCGGACTAGTCACAAATGACAATAATAATTTCTGTCAGTCTA
Source organism: Glyphotaelius pellucidus (assembly GCA_936435175.1). NCBI lineage: Eukaryota > Metazoa > Arthropoda > Insecta > Trichoptera > Limnephilidae > Glyphotaelius > Glyphotaelius pellucidus. The sequence continues at coordinate 13,919,966 of OW386560.1, forward strand.
AGTCTGTTATGTGCTTTCGATGGTCCATAGTAACTTGGTGTATGCAACATCCACATTAAGGAGCCTACTGTCTGTATTATGTGCTTGCAAAGACCTACATTGATCTCTTGGTGCATTCAACACTGTCCTGAATTAATAAATGTTAATGAAGTCTATTGCTAATTGCTGTGATGTGACCTTGCTCCATCAGTTCTTAATTACATCAATCAGGAAACATGTGCAGGAATTCTCTTGTTTTTTCAAATACTTTTGCAGAGATAAACGCTAGTGGTTTCCCTCAGGACCGCGAGATTGACCAAGATAAAGGATTTATAATCCCAGAGAGCAACGTTTGGTGAGTCAGATCCTGCTTATTTCATATTACTATCCCATATGTTTTATGTCAGCATCAAAATCCACAAAACAAATTTAAATACAGTCCACTTTTTGAATTGCAGTAAATCTAGATTACATTATTTATTTGTGATCACAGATCTTTTGAACAATAAATCGAATTTTCAAAAAATAATTTGTTATTGTGAAAAGAAGAACTCACCTACAATTCAAACATTGTGGATTTTGCTCTCTTCAAGTCAACTCGGGAATCTCAATTTGTTTTCTCGCGAAATATTATATTGTAATTATGCGATGTTTTTTAAATAAAACCATCTTAAATATCAACCCATTGTCTGTCGTCGACCTCTGTTATACTAATACTATTAAATAACTTTGTATATAATATTTTACAATAATATATAAATGTATCACTAATTCTCAATAATCATTAGACAGTGTATTTTTCCTTGTAAAGACTTTTATATGTGTTTGTGGTGCCATTTTCTTAAGTAGCTATTTAAAAATGTTGTATAAATTATAAATAAATAATTATTATTTTAAGCATTATATAAATATATACAAGTGTTTCTTCTAGTGACTATTATAATAATAGCTCTAGTGACTTTATATTTATACTGTTTACTAATTATTACTAGCTACAATATTGACACTAATTTCTATTCCAATTATAAAAGTGGCCCTAAAGACAGAAATGTAATTCACTCTATGTAAATATAATCATTATTTTTATCTATGTGTTATGGACTCAATACAGTAATAAGAATATCTACTTAGTATGTGACTTCAATTATTAAAACAGTTCATTGTGACTCTGAAAACAATGGTATTTAAAAAAGTGACTATTATTTATCAAATTACAATTATATAGTGACCATAAAGATAAAAATATAACTGACTATGTAAATGTAATCTCATTTTTATTTATTGTGAAGGGTCAAAGCAATTATTTAAACATTAAATTGAGTAACTGACTCCAATTATTATAACAGTACATACATTTATAATTTTATAATTACACTATAGTGACTTTGAAAACAGTGGTACAATTACAAAACAGACTACAACATAATTCATTTCAATAACAAAAGTGATACTGACAAAAAATATAAATGAATCATTGTAGTTAGAGTTATTTTGTAATTGAGACTCAATGTAATTATAACAATAGGTACATAGTAAGTGACTCTAAAAATTATTATAACAGTATGTACATTTATAATAAATTACGGTAGTGAATCTAAAAACTGTGGAAATTATAAAGTGACTATTTGTTAAGTGAACATAAATAAGTTCGTAATGACTCATAATTTATTATACCTAGTGACTTCGTAGTAAAACTGTATTATGTATATAGTAATTTATACTTGCCCCATATCAGTGATAATAATTTAATCTCATTTTAGTAGTAATTATGTAGAATTTTGAACTTTCAAACCAATCTTAGTTTATGTTTTCTCATTTAAAAACAAAATAAATATCTTAACTTTTTTTTAAAAATCTTTTACCACATTCAACCTTTTGTTCACAATCGTACCAAAAATTGCTACTATGTACAAGAAATCAAGTGTTAAGCTTGAGCTAGAAAATTCATTATAAAACACCCAAAATATTCTACAGCTAAATCAATCATCATATAAAAAGGATGTTTTTAATTTTTTTTGTATGATTTTCGTTCTTTTTTCTCAGTGAAACTCAGAAAAAAAGTATCTCAGTGGTCCCTTTAACTTAGACCATTATAAAACAACATAGAATGTTGTTGATATCAAAGTTTTATTACAAGGCTAGTTATACAGAAACAAAATACTAAAAAATAACACAATCACAATCGTATTTTGCGTGTTCCTCTTACCATAACCTAACCTAACTCAACAAATATGACGTATGTGGGGATCGTCTAAATGGGGCTATAAAAAAAAAGAAGAGGAACACCATTGAGTAAGGTTAGGTTTAGGTTATGAGGGGCTTAAGAAGGGGATGGTAAACCAAAGCATAGATACTCTCAGTATTGCCGTGTAAGACAACCATTCCAATTACAAAACGTTGCTTGAAATGAACACAGGTACTTCCCGACCTTTGTCTTCCTCTTCTCCATATTCTTCCCTTCAGCCTTATAGCTTACATATTTGGGAATATCATAGTCCCACTGGCTCTGGACAGTTGAAATTCTTGTGCGGTATTCATATAAAATAAAAGAAATGTCAATATCGTCGCAAGAAAACAATACTGCTGTAACAGCAAAAAGCCAAATTGCCGACTTTGAGATGTGTACATCAGTTAAAAGATGTATTATTGACAAAAGGGCTAGTTTTTTCAACATCGTACAGTTCTTATTTATCGTTGTAGAGTCACGGGACCCAGATAGATCGACGAAGAAAAAAAAAACTCTGCAAAATAGTGTATTAGAAATATTTTAATAGGTAGTGGCGGTTACAGCAGTATTGCTTTCCTGCGACAGTATGGCAATGCAAAAACATGCAGTTTATTTTGTATTGTATTTTTGTGTGTGTAACAGTGATGTACTGTATTGTTTTTTTAAATAAATAAATTGAGTTTTCGTTTATATTTTTTATGGTATAAACAATGTAATCTCAAATATTTAATTAATATATGTACATCTGATATTAGCTATGTAACCACTCCTCAAATAATGACAAATCATAAAATTATACAGTCGATATAAGAAATTGATACAATTTTGTAAAATTTATGAAAATACTAAATTTGTTTTGGCTTTTATTGTCAATTATGATTTAACCCTCAGACTGTAATTAAACACTTTTCTGGCAACACCGCGATGCGGTTAAAAAAAAATTGTTTTGCCTGATATTGAAATACTTAAATAATATCATGTTCAGCATGGTTTCCCGTAGCTTAAAAATTTTTTTTTTCAATAATTTTTCTTAACTATAAAGCGGAACATTATATTTGTTTAAAGCACCAAATATTCTTTAATGGTGAGTTGCGGTTGCAGGAATTTAGCACAACTATTTGCATCTCAAATTTCATCATCAATGGAACTACTTTCCGCTCGCAATGTTCTTTACGTTATGAGCTATGGAATTTGATACCTAAATGCGTTGCGATTGTCAATAATTAAGATAAGATGTCATTATTTGTTCCACATTTCAGATATTCTTCAAAACGAGTTTCAAAATTCTTTTATATACATTTACATACATTTAAAAGAAAGAAAATGATTCGCACATCCCGTAGAATAGTGTCGTAAGTAAAAATGTTCTGTTTTATAACATTTTATTTATACCTCTGAATAGTAACGTGATTGTGATTATCTATGCCACACGAAAATCATATTTAAGTTAGATCAGTTAGAGATGTCGCTAGTGTCTATTTTCGACGGGATCGCTTGTTTCATCCACCAGCATTTGTTCTTGCTCTCCTGTAAAATTTACTTTTTTGTCTTACGACACTTTTCAATGGAATTTGCTTTATAAACATTTTTTTTGTTTACATTTAAATGGATATTTTGAAACTCCTTAGCTCATGACGGAAAAGTTGCTAACTTGAATTAGTGGCACCTAGACAATATTAAAAAATGTCAAAATTTCATGGCGTTAGAGCTCAACGTTCATGAGTTTTTTGCTGCTTCATACAAATGGTTTTTGCTTAAAGTTAAAACCTATACTTTCAGCAACATTATATCATATTAGTTTCATGAAAATCTACCATTGCAGATTTCATATATTATGTAATCTGTAAAGTTTCACTAAAAGATTTCAAAACGTGCCACGTGATGGGATAGATTACAATGAAAAGGCCGGTATTGTGAAGGTTAATTGGGTTTGGAAAGGTTAAGTTTCGTTGATAATACGAATTTAATACCCACTGTATAAAGTATTTTTTACTTTGATTTTAATCACCGTACTATCCAAGATATTATTATTATTGCATACATTATTTATATTATCCTGTATAGAATGTAGTGTTAAGTTTTTTTATACGTTTATAATAATATGCAAATATGTTGTAAAATATTGTCGTAGAAAACTAGTGAAATGTTGAGGTCCCAATATTAGGAATCATACGAACAATCTGGAAGATAAAATCATCAGAAAATCTCAGGATATAACCAAATATGAAGAAAGTCAAGTTTTATTTCAATTTAGCTTCAACAATTTTTTAAAATTTTAACCTAATTCACGCGACTGTCGCATATATGTGGTCCATCGGCAGCTATCCGTGTGCGATGTCGCAAATGTGATCCATGTAGTTTTTCCTTAAACACGTACGCTGTATCATAGCACACATACGCTTGATGGAATAGATTGCGAAATCAACAACAGCATGCGTTTTGTACAAGTTGATTCATCTCAGGAGACTCTGAGCTCTCCCTCAGCTTATCTCATCTTTGGGGATACCGTGGGTAGAGTAATTTCAACGGGAAAAGGGAATAACCCTGCGTCTTAAAGAGATATAACCTGGAAATATTATGGAATATATATCCGAATAGCAATAATGGTAAATTGTGAAATCAATAAAGAAATCTAGTCTAGCATTTTTAACTTTTTGTTAGAGCATTTTAGTTTTATTTTTAATTATATTTTTCCAAATTGTTCGTATTGTTTGTAAAAAATACACATATCGAAATAAAAATATTGTTGAATACAAATTTAAATGGTTTCATTTTTTCATATTTCCTCATAACCATAAAAGAGGCTTCTCTATTAACCTCTCATCTGTCGGCCGACGGGCCCGGAATAATATAATTTTCGCATAACCTCTCGAGCGTTTTCTGTGTGTTCGGTTTTCGTACCTCCAAATATTAATAAGTAAACATATGAACTGCTTACGGCAGTTTAAAGCCAATGGATCTACCTACATTTCACCGTTTATCCTATATTTTTAGGTTTTATAAATTTAAAAAATTTAAATCTTTAAATTTATAATTCATTTTAGTTCACAAAAATCACCTACCTTAATGTGGGTAGCTATCGCTCGAGTGGTTATCAATATATTAAAGAGTGGAAACCTTTTACCTCCGCTCTGGACATATTCTTGTTTGCTTGCCGCTCAGAACCTCATCCACCGCCCCTAGAGCCAGCGGGATTACGGCATCCCCGATTGAGGTATGTTATGAGGCTGGTATGGTGAGGAGGAAGGTGAAGATGTACCTGGCTATTCAGATTTGGTCACCAAACATGTCAAAGCCATTTCACGCAGCTTTTCGATTCTGAGTGGTGGTCTTTCACCAGGGCGATTATGAGATTATCTTCATGCCGCAAATATACAACTTAAATAATTTTTACTTCTTCAAATACAGCAAATTTATTTTGTTGCACCATTTTTAATACAAAATTAAAAGATTTCTTTGTTTTGACCACTTTTAATGTCTATAAAACTGACATGTTTCGAGAGCGATGCTCCCTTCTTCCTGAGGAAGAGAAACGGCTTTATAAACATTAAATGTGGTAAAAACAAAGAAATCTCTTAAGTTTGAAATAAATTATTTGAGAAATTAATGCCGGATTTTTCACCAGCTCGTCGAGTTTTTTTGGCGAATCCCTTTGAAGTCAGTAATACATAAGGCGAGCAAGTAAGGCAAATATAGAGACTAATGAAAATTGGACCACAGTGAGCAAAGCATTCAAAATAATCACTTGCCGTGGCCACCAAAAGTGCCCATTGGTTTCTTTTGAAATCACTCGAAAATTTTTTGTTTATATCCGTTGAGCGCCGACATATCCGATTGGTAATATGACATTAATAATTTCTGTTTGTGGGATTTTTACCCTCGGCACACTACGGAGGTATTAGAGCTCGTCGTTCCAAAGGTTAATAAAATGCTGTAATGTCGCTTGTCTCCAATGTTACGTTATGTGTTACAAGTCAGTTCCTTACAGATGATAAATAAAACATGTTTTTACATTACCAAAGTAATAAATTGGGTTGTTTCTTGCTTACAACATAAACGCAAGATACAAATTTAAAATAATGTTTTTTTTTTTAATGACAAACTGTAATACAAAACAATTATTTAAACAGATCTGTGTTCTTCGGGTTCAGTTTGGTTAGTTGGTACTTCTTCTTTGATCCTGCTACGTTCCTGGGACTCTTGGCTTAGCTGACGAATTGCCAGAATGCTAGCGGTGTCTATCTTGGTTGAGTTGTATGGGTTTTCGATTCCGGGCGTGTCAAACGCATTTTGGGACCACTGTGTCATCTGCGGATTGATTGGCACGTCTTGGGGAAGTCGCTGCGACATTTTGAGTTGTTTCAGCTTTCCGGTGGAATCAGTATATGGTGGTCAATGGTTTCCGGTCTTCAATTTTTTGACTAGAAAAAATAAGGGATTGTGTTTTATTTTATATGTGACGTTGATATAAGAACAAGGGTGATGGGCCGTAAACCTATCAGAAACAAAACGGTCCCCAACATTATTCACCCATACAACTATAAATCATGCACAGCGGCACCACGCCTGAAGTCTATCTTTTGTGATATTGAGATAGATATCAGGGTGAGATCTCCTGACAGATTTGTGTGATTTCCTACGGCTGTTATTTGCTTTTTCTATGGGCCGATGTCAGAATTTCAGCTGTGAGCTGCCACGTATTTTAGTTTAGGTCGTTTTAAACACGAATTCCTGCAAGTACGCATGATTATTTATACATTTAACAATCATAGAAAATCACACAAATCTGACAGGAGATCTCACCTGAGATCTATCTCAAGCGAGCAAAGGATAGAGAATAGCTCTTCTGGTGAAAAACTACCACAATCTAATGATAAGTAGACCCAGGGGGAGCGTGTACGCATCATCAGCGTCATCGGTGATCATCCTTTTTCTCCTCGCACGTATTGTATGAAAATGAAATAACAGAAGATACTAGAACGATGACATCACATGTGATCTCTCTCTGGAACTAGTATACTGTGTATGTCCAGGGGAAATGTGTCACTACCAAATTGAGAGACGTTGCGGAGCATGATAAAAGAAGTGATTTGAGGAAATCCGGATTAAATGTTAGTAAAAAGACTGAAGGTGAAAGACTGGTTGATATCCTGCTATTTACAGAAACAAGACTGAGAAACTACTCATTATTTAACCTTAAAAAATTAAATTTACTGAACTGGGAAGTTAATTACAATAAATATTACATACATACCAATTGGTACAATTGCAGAAACTTAAGCAGGCACAATGTATCTGCTCACAATGGAATGTAACAATGTATGAAGTGAAGTTTACACAAAACTGAGCTATATAAATACTATGTTATTATTATTATTCTTGAATAGAAATTTTGTTTTTAATTTTTATTGTCTATTTGGTCTAATACAATCTAATACAAGGTGACGTACCATAGACATAAAATAAACTAGATAGCAAGCATGAAAGTTTTATTTCACTTAGATTATTATGACATAATTCAATGGATATTGGGATAAAACATTATTACGTTTGTTTGATTGAAAAAAAAACTTGAATCACAACGCGTCTGGCATCCAGCCCACATTGTTCTATCGATTACTCATTCGATTTTAAAATGCTGCAGATGGTTTTGAACACATACTAAGTTGATTTATGCAAGTATCCTCAGTCGATTTTGAACGCGTGCATAGTGTACCTGATGTCTCTGCCAGGGGAATCCCCATCGCAGCTAGAACTAGGGGCTACACGAGTTGAACTGAATAAACCCGAGTGGTCGAACGTCAAGCGAATCGAAGATCACTCACCTCATGAGAGAGGGCGCCACTATCAAGTTTCTGTCCCGGTTCAAAAAAGTCGTAGATCTGGGCAGTGGCGTATTATCCCTAAGGCAAACTATGCACGTGCCTAAGGGCGCGAGGTTACAAAGGGACGCCTCTAGGATTTTTAAATAAAAATTATATAAAATTTATTTTGTTAGTAAGTATGCACCTTCTTACACAAAATAAAAGATTTATTGAATTGAATTGTAGTTTTATCTTGGATAATTACCGAAACTACATCGTGCCGTGCTGAGCAAAGAGAAAGTACCACCAAACAACTCTGTTCTCGACACACTCCTCGCTTCATAAATCGTCTCATGGTTGCGTTGCGGTGCAAGGTATCAGAGGACTACTGCGGGTAAGAGATACTTTCAAACGTGCGCTCTTTATAATGGTCTGTCTGTACAATGCTGTTATTCTGTCTCTTGACGTGGTTGAGCTGAAGTATTTGATTCACTTGACTTTCCCTGACTTCATTTGCTTTCCTGACTTTTCCCACAAATCACTTCGCGACATATCATCTCTTTTTGATGCCCTAACCAAATAAGCGTACCTTTTAATTTATCGATATAAAAATTTGGAAATTATATTATTTTTAACAGCCTTGTATTCTTTCCGGAACTCCACAATTCGACACGGTCATACCTGTAAAATACCTACAAGGTTTTACAACAAATACTTTTTTTACATTAGCTCCACTTAGGAGTGAAACCATTTTCAGATATGTAAAAATATATTCCGAATGCAATTATACAAGCACTCAAAAGGGAGATTTAAAAATCCATATTATGATTCACAGTGGAGAAAAAACCTTTTTCGTGTTCCGACTGCAGCTATTCGTGTTCTCAAAAGGGATATCTAAGAAGTCACTTCGCTTGTTGAGGATTGGTTTGTACTCCTGTATTTTTAGGTTTTTTTTAAAGAGTGAATTGAAGTGTACGTTAGTTCGTTCAAAATTCAACCAAATATGTCGTACTTTTAATTATAGATAGATAAACTATTGTATTTTTAAAAAAATATTTATAACAATATGTTTGAAATAAAGGAAATAAAAATATAATTTTTAGAAATCAAAAATCTTTTATTTTTCCATACGAGTTTTTGTGAACATAGTTCAGACCAATTCTCAGCAAGCGACTTGCTGACTCATAGTGGAGAAAAAACATTTTCATTTTCCGACTGCAACTAACTATTCATGAACTACGCAGAGAAATGTAAAATTCACATGTTAATCCAGAGTGGAGAAAAAAAAACCTTTTTCATATCCTGACTGCAGCTATTCTATTCTCGAAAAAAAAAAGAACTGCGGGGCGTCGATGAGGTGCTTGCCTAGGGCGCTGTCAACGTGTAATCCGCCTCTGGATCTGGGGCTGTTCAAACCCACACCTTTTGTAAATAGCCAAATAACTAACAGCTCTGCTATGGAATTTGTCCAGACAATATTGTCTAAAACAAGCTTTTTGATATTTTATAAAAATGGCATAGGCCCCATCTAGTAAATTTATTATCCAGAAAATTATAAAAGTCTTAAATGCTTTTATAATTTTTGGTTTAGGTTAAGGGTCATTTACAGGAAACCTCATAAAGAATTGTTTTTACGAAGTATCGACAATGGGCCTCTTGCATGCATTTCCAATTGACAAAAATCATAATACTACTAACTGAAGTCGCTGGCGTTGACTAGCTTCGCACAGAGTTTTTCGAAATCAGACAGTTACCTTCCTTTTCTTTTGAAGGTCAAGTGTGCAAAATTTTAAAACTATAGATTTGTGAAAAAAAAATCAAAAAAACGCCGGCCGCCCTATGGCCTCCACAGGCAATCTTCTTTATACAAGGTGGCGCAAAATTAATCACCCTATCCGAAGACGTTTTAATTTTTGCAAATGGCGTCGTACGTCAATCATATTTGACATTTGTGACCTAGACAGCTGCAGAATACAAACAGGCAAGCAATGGAGCGCTATACTCCGCAAGAGCGTGGAATAATTGCGGATTAATTGCCATCCTCGATCTCAACAACGAAGCGAACGATTTTGTGTCGAAAGTCATCATGAGCGACGAGGCGCATTTCCACTTAAGCGGTTACGTCAATAGGCAAAATCTCGTTTCTGTGGCACTGAAAATCCGCGTGTGATGCACGAAGAGCCATTACATCCACTCAAAGCCACTGTGTGTGCGACGTTCACGCGGGAGGAGTGATTGGGCCGTATTTTTTGAGGACGCAATTGGCAATACGGTCACTGTTACCGGCGAACGCTACAGGGCCATAATAAACGACTTTTTACTGCCGGAATCGGATGAGCCGGGCTTGGTGAACATGTGGTTTCAACAAAACGGTGCAACCGCATACACAGCACGAACCACAATGGATATTGTGAAGGAAGCGTTTCCTGGTTGCGTAATCTTCCGTTTTGGCGATTTGGCATGGCCACCAAGATCGCCCGATTGAACCATCCCTGACTTGTTTCTTTGGGGCTAATTGAAGTCGCGGGTACATGCCAACGTACCTCAGACAATCGCAGCCCTTGAGGAGAATATTCGACAGAAATGCGAACGGATCACGGGAAATTTTGCAGAAAGTCATGGAAAATGTGATAAAATGGGCACAAATGTGTATCAACACTGGCGGCAGCCACTTGACAGATATCATCTTTTCCATTTAATAGAAAAAATTGTAAAGATCTGTAGGTACTCGTGGTAGGCTGGTTTAAATAAGAACCCAAGGTTGCGTGATAAAAATTCTTTAATGAGTACCACACAATTAAAAACACACGCGAACACGGTCTACGATATAAATAAATACTTCGTTGTAAAACACTAGGTCAAGGTGAATTGCAGATTTGCGAGGCGAATGCTTCGATCAGTTGGAAGGACTCTCTGAGCTCTGCCGAGATGCGTCCGCTTTTATATCATGGGCGACGAAATCAGCAACGTTTCTGGAATACCGTGAAATCGGGGCCCGGCTCCAAACGGGAAGACTCCCGAACGTTCTCGTCGCCATGTTCCAAAGTGCGCGAGTAATGTAGGAACTTTCGCGGAAGTGGCAGGTGATATTACTTGACAGTGGGTAGTTTCGTAGTTTTGTTCCGCTGGGATAGTACTACTGCTTCAGTTACTCGCCGTCTTCGCTAGAAGGCTGACGGCGGTGCTAGTAGGTTCGATTGCGTAAATCAAAACACGGGCGTTGCATCTGGATGCATCGATTCATTTCTGATGCAATCCACAGCGTGACATAGTGAAAGCTGATTGCTAAAGGACTCCCTTCCCAGTCAACGCAGACATGGCTGCGGTGGAAAGAGGAATGGTCAAATGCCGAGGTAATCGGGAAATCGAACCTGCCTTCCAGAACGAGTGGTCGTGTGTGTCCGATCATGATTGCCATCGGACAACGGAAGGATTGGTTGTGATGTGGCGGCTGTTGGTTCTGATGCGGTTTGCGTGTGTGCGAAATTCTCGAGATCTTGAGCAATGTAAGCTGGTTTAAGGCGATCGATGCTCACGGTGACTTCCTTCCCCTTTACCAGTATGGTATATGTTCGTTCGTGCCGACGAACGACTTTATGAGGGCCGCTGTAGGGTTGTTGAAGCGGACTCTTGACTGTGTCGTCCCTCAGAAAGACGTGAGAAGCTGAGGGAAGATTTTGAAAGATGAAATGATGTCCATCACCATGGCGGGTACCTTCAACTGGTCTCAGCTCGTTGAAATGTTGCCGAAGTTCCTTGAGGAAACTTCCGGTGTCGTTGTCGACATTAGGTCGTGCTGAACATAGGAATTCGCCGGGTAAGCGGAGCGGCTCGCCGTAAACTAGCTCGGCTGAGGTTGTAGCGAGATCGTCTCTCCAAGCTGCTCTGATTCCCATGAGTACGGTGGGAAGTGTTTCCGTCCAACGGTTATTTTGATGGCACTTGATCGCTGCCTTTAGTTGACGATGAAATCGTTCCACCATGCCGTTTGCTGCGGGGTGGTAAGCCGTTGTATGGATTTGCGTCGTGCCTGCCAGGACATTTAACTGCCTGAACAGCCTCGACTCGAATTGTCTCCCTTGATCCGTAGTAATGCGTAGTGGAGTGCCGAATCTTGTGATCCAGCCCTTATAGAAGGCGCGCGCCACTGTTTCAGCCTCTTGGTCTGGGATCGGGAATGCTTCTGGCCATCTCGTGAATCTGTCCACGCACGTGAGGCAGTATCGGCATCCTTCTGAAGAAGGCATGACGATTATGTCGATGTGGACATGCTCGAATCTAGCGGAGGGTTTGGGAAAGGCTCCCAGGGGTGCGGACACGTGCCGTGTAATCTTGCTTCGTTGGCATTGAAGGCAATTGCGTGCGAGCTTAATAGTCTCGGCTTTGATGGCCGGCCAGACATAGCGTTGAGTTATGAGTTTGACCGTGGCCTTGATTCCAGGGTGAGCCAGCTGATGGACCGCATTGAATGCCGCAGGTCTGAACTTCTTCGTGACGAAGGGTCTGGCTGTGGTAGTTGAGACGTCACAGTAGAGATGCGCGTCAGTTCCCGGAATATTTATCTTCTTGAGTTGTAGGCTAGAATTTCCCTGCAAGTGTTGTTGCAGTTCAGGGTCGCACATCTGGTCAGCTGCCAGCGCTGCGTAGTCCAGAGGAGTTTCTATCGTCTCGACCCTGGAGAGAGCATCCGCGACGATGTTGTCTTTTCCGGAGACGTGTCGGATGTCTGTTGTGAACTGGCTGATATAATCCAGATGACGGAATTGCCTTGGTGAGCATTTGTCTGCTTTTTGTTGAAATGCGAATGTGATAGGCTTATGATCGGTGAATATGGTGAACGACCTGCCTTCCACCATGTGGCGGAAGTATCTCACGGCGAGATAGATGGCGAGCAGTTCTCTGTCGTATGCGCCATATTTCTTTTCTGCTGCTGAGAACTTCTTTGAAAAAAATGCTAGAGGCTCCCAGTGACCTGCGACGAATTGATGGAGTGCGGCGCCAGCTGTAGTATCAGACGCGTCGCTGACGATAGAGAGTGGGGCATCGCACTTCGGGTGAACGAGCAGGGTTGCCTGTGCCAGTGCTTCCTTGCACTTGCTGAAGGCTTTTAATGTTTCGGCAGTCCAAGGCACGAGTTGTTTGCCTTTTTGGTTTCCTTTTAGGAGGTCATTGAGTGGAGCTTGTGTCCTCGCGGCGTTGGGGATGAACCTCCTGTAAAAATTTATAGCTCCCAGGAAACGGCGGAGATCCTTGATGTAAGCTGGTTGGCTGTAATTGTTGATGGCTTCCACTTTATCCGGGAGGGGTGAAGTGCCAGCGTCAGACACTAGGTAACCTAAGAATTTGACCTGAGTCAGGCCGAAATGGCATTTGGCGGCGTTGATGACAACACCATATTCCTGTAGGCGCTGGAATAGTATCCTTAGGTGTGCTAGGTGCTCTTCCTCTGACGTTGAGGCAATGAGGATGTCGTCTATGTAGGCGTAGCAGAAATCTAAGCCTCTGGTAACCTCGTCGATGAAGCGTTGAAAGGTCTGAGCTGCGTTGCGGAGGCCGAAAGACATCACTGGAAATTCGAAGAGTCCAAATGGCGTAGTGATTGCTGTCTTCGGAATGTCCTCAGGAGCCACAGGGATTTGATTGTATGCGCGCACCAGATCAATCGTTGAGAAGATCTTGGTGCCGCTCAGTGCCTGTGCGAAATCTTGGATGTGTCGTACAGGGTATCTATCCGGAATAGTCCTGGCGTTAAGTCGTCTATAGTCGCCGCATGGTCTCCACTGATCGTCCTTCTTGGGTACCATGTGCAAGGGGGATGCCCAAGAGCTCTCGGAAGGTCGAGCGATTCCGAGACGGACCATGGCCTCGAACTCCTTCTTGGCGCGTTTTAATTTGTCCGGAGCAAGGCGTCGTGGGCGTTCGACTGTTGGAGGTCCTGGCGTAGTGTTGATGTGATGCAGTGTTGCGTGACGAACTTCCTTCCTGGCGCCGTCAGGGCGAGTGATGTCAGGAAACTGTTGAAGAAGTTTGTGATACGGGGACGTTCCTGTGACCGTCTTAATGGAAGCGATCTTGTTGTTGCTTCGTTTTCCCGTGATAGTTAGGTTCGTCACCTGGTCCAGCAGCCGTTTATTACGGATATCCACCAGTAGTTCGTATTTAGCAAGAAAGTCTGCCCCGATGATGGGCTTGGAGACGTCTGCAATGACGAAGCTCCAAGTGAAGTCGCGTCGCAATCCCAGATCCAGGTTGAGCGTCAGGCTGCCATAGGTAGCAATTGAACTGCCATTTGCTGCTGCCAGTTCGTACGTCGCCTTAGTGGGACGTCCCTGGACAAGACGTCGTGGGAAAACGCAGAGATCTGCGCCGGTGTCGATGAGGAATTGGGTTCGGGTTACCCTGTCGGTAACGAAAAGGCGACTGACTTGGTTGGGGCTGGCGCTGGTCGCCATCAGTTTGAGCCCCGGGCGTTTCCCTGTTGGAAGTTGCAGGGTTGGGTGCACTTGTGTGCCTTGGGCCCGTGCTTCCAGTGGTACCAGCATGTGCCTTCGGGTTGACGACCTCTAGAGTGACTGCGGGAACGATTGCTCCAACGATGCGGGCTGGCGCTCCTCCTATGCTGGCCGGAGCGTAGTGTTGAAACTTCGCGCCTCAGGGTAGCGAGCTCCTGTTGGAGAGGCTGCATCAACCGCTCCAACTGTTTAGCCAATGTGTGTTCGGGTGATGTAACAGCCACTGTGTTGACCGCGGGTCTACCAGCGTAGTCTGATATGGCGTCTGCCAAGCTGGCAACCTTGTCAAGCGGTGTATCCTGCTGCGTAGCCAGAACCACCTGCATGCTTCTTGGAAGACGGCCCATCCATAGAGTTCTCAAGACCTCGTCGGGCACAGCGCTACCGGCGAGGGTGCGCAGGTGTCTTAGGAATTGGGAGGGTTTGCGGTCTCCGATGTCTTCGTGTTCCAGGAGTCTCCTGGTCTTCTGCTCCTGCGTGGAGCTGAGGCGTCTGGTTAATTCGTACTTCAGTAGTGCATATGCACCGTCAGCAGGGGGGTTCACGATGATGTCTCGGACTTCTTGAGCGTGGGCGGGATCCAAGGCTCCGAGGATGTAACCGAATTTGGTGGCATCCACGGTTACTCCAGCTGCCTCAAAGCTGCGTTCCGCCATAGCGAACCATAATTCCGGGTCAGTAGGGCAAAAAGGCGGAACGCGTACTGCGACTCGGCTGACCTCAGACGGTGGAGACGTGATGTTGGGTTGCTGGTTACTGGCCACTTGTTGCTTGATGCCCTCAGATGTCCCGCTCGTAGACATGATGATGATGCTGGCGCGATATTAATTACAGGAAAGTCGATATCGTGCGCGACGTGCTCGCGGTAGTAGAGTGTGCACGTGTCGTGCACACGTCGGGTCACCAATGTATATTTGCACACGTCGGGTCACCAAATGTAGGTACTCGTGGTAGGCTGGTTTAAATAAGAACCCAAGGTTGCGTGATAAAAATTCTTTAATGAGTACCACACAATTAAAAACACACGCGAACACGGTCTACGATATAAATAAATACTTCGTTGTAAAACACTAGGTCAAGGTGAATTGCAGATTTGCGAGGCGAATGCTTCGATCAGTTGGAAGGACTCTCTGAGCTCTGCCGAGATGCGTCCGCTTTTATATCATGGGCGACGAAATCAGCAACGTTTCTGGAATACCGTGAAATCGGGGCCCGGCTCCAAACGGGAAGACTCCCGAACGTTCTCGTCGCCATGTTCCAAAGTGCGCGAGTAATGTAGGAACTTTCGCGGAAGTGGCAGGTGATATTACTTGACAGTGGGTAGTTTCGTAGTTTTGTTCCGCTGGGATAGTACTACTGCTTCAGTTACTCGCCGTCTTCGCTAGAAGGCTGACGGCGGTGCTAGTAGGTTCGATTGCGTAAATCAAAACACGGGCGTTGCATCTGGATGCATCGATTCATTTCTGATGCAATCCACAGCGTGACATAGTGAAAGCTGATTGCTAAAGATCCAAATAAAGATTTCCGTCACTCAAATCTTTTTATTTTATTTAGTAAAAAAGTTATTCAAAAACAAAATTAGGTGATTGATTTTGCGCCACCCTGTATAATAAGATAAATGTACGGTGTCCGGAAACTAGTGAATCTAAAACGAGACCCAAAAAAACTTTTCTTTTCGTTCTGAGCATTTTAATTTTCTGTTAAAAATACTTTTGGAGCCAGGTCTATGCTTCGACACGTTTTAAAATACATTAAGCAACTATTAACCCCCCCCCCCCCCCCCCCGCGACTGATGTTTTTCAAATTTTAACTAAAAAATTCCAATTTTGGACTCCAACTGGTAAAACCGAAACTCCCTTGATAGAAAAAAATCGCAAACTGTGCGCATGGGAAAGAGCTCGCAAGGGAGGGATGACGGATTAGGTGGAGAGTGCGAGAGGGGCAGAGGAAGGGATTGCAAAGGAGACATAGTAGCGTTAGAGGATAGCAGGAGGTAAATTTTGAAAATCCATTCTTCTCACACGGATAACCTTGAGGCCTGCTCACGCTTTGGAATACCTTCTGATTTAGTAGTGTCCGCACCAGGCTGAAAAACAAAAAATATTGTGTTTCCGAAAGCAAACTAAGCAGAATTAAATCACAAACACTTTATTTCCTTGAGTGGCATTGCAACGTATGGCAAAAACAAACCCCGACAAGATAAACCAAGAGATTTAGTAACCTTTACTAAAAATTGCTGATTTTCCGACCCTTGAAATCCTTCCTAATTATACAAGAAAAAATAATATAAATAGTCATACAACAGGCTCACTGAATAACGGTAGAGGCAACAGTTTTCTAATATAAAATAGGTGTCGTTTCTGCAAGTGTTCATTAATAATAACTACGTAGTTGTATGCCATAATCAACAGGTCGATCCGTAAATTCAACAGAATAAATTAATTTCGAATTCCGTAGTTACTTTGTTAAGTGAAATAATTGAATTATATCACTTATTAATGTTAATTTATTAATGAGATTTAAATATTAAAGTCCAGGGAAGTGCTTTATACAAATCGTTGAGATGGACTTTCAACTGATCGCAGACAGACGGTTGACAGACTACTAGGGTAGACTGGGGATGGTTGAAACAATTTTACTTTAATTATCTTTTGTATTTACGGATAAGATGTTTATACTAAATGAATTATAAGCTATCTGGTTCTCAAATCAAATTTATTGAGTGGCCACAACTTGTTAGCTACAATAACCACTTAAAGACGATGGGGAAATCTGTTGCAATTATCCCTATAGTGTGGACGATTGAAACAGTATATGGCGATAATTGAAACGCTCCAAATATCTTTGGAATAAATGGAGTAATTGTAATCAATGTTAAACATTTTCACTACTGTAACAGTTCTCAATGAGATGGTAATTAAACATATCACAATAATTTTAAAAACTATGGACATAAAATGAAATAAAACAACTTTAAATTATTTTTTTATTACTTGTGTTTAAGTGCTCTTAGTTATACTAACTATGAGTATTTGGCATAATCAACATAGTTTTACTGTGATATTATTCTGGAGCAGAATAGAACGGTTTTAAAAATAAGTTTTTTGTTTTCTTACAAAAGTGCTTGTTTCAACCATCACACTGTTTCAACTATGCCAATGTTTCAATCTCTCTGATTAGACGGAAAAACTGTTTCAGTTTTTGCAGCAGAAATCGGCTGCGAAGTCATTGAGTTTCTCAAAGTAGATAGAACCGCTGCTTCAAGCAGTAGAACATGACTGGATTCTCTGAGCTTTAAACTGTCGCTGTGTCACCTTCGCAGAAAATTAAACAGTGTCAGATATACAAATACAGAGTATAAACAATTTCAAGAGTAGGTACCTACCCCTTTACGAATGATCCAATGAGGTTGGATATTCGATTATTTACCAACGTGACAGTCAGGCGAACTCTGATAACAGAGATAAAAAAATAAAAATAAACCTAATTAAAAGCTATAGTGGTATAGTAAAGAGTGCAGGAAATATTTAACCTACTACCGTGCGTGTATACACTTATTTTTGTATTAAAAAAGTGATCCGTTGCCCAAATTTATAATTTATGGTTGGTGATCTCCAGCGAATACAGTGAATAATAAAAAAATAACTAATAACAAATCATTATTGTACTTGTGGCTGTGAAAATCTCAAATCATATCCAATAACTGAATTAACTCCAAACTAAGTAGATACAGTGAATCTAAGTGTACAAAAAAAAAACAATTTAATAAGTAAAGAAACATACATTTCATGACTTTTTGATCACTTCTACACAAATAAAAGGCGATTCCGATACGCCGACAGTTGGTCCAGTAGTTAGCGTATCTGACTCTAGTTTGGGGGACCTCAGTTTCGAAACCGTGTGAATCCAAGACAATTTTTGTTATTTTCTTATTTTATTAATATAATTTGGAATAATAATAGCATCATCTATCTACAAATCTAAAAACTAAAATCACATTTCTAAATTAAAATAATAAAAATGAGTTGACAACAAAAAAAATAGCGACATCTTGCGACGCAGAGGAAAATGACGCACTTTTAAACAAGATTGCTTCCAAACAGAACATGAAGGACTTTTTTAAAAATAAAAAAACTTTCTACAGGCAATAACAATAATCAAATATGGATACAGTCAACTTAGCCACGGATAATACTAAAAAAACATAAAACTCAAAATACGTTGAATATGAAAATAAAATCATAGATGCTAATATTCAACCTAAACAATGTGCAAACATCTTCAATTATTTTTTTGCTAACAAAGGAAAAAATCTTTTGGAAAATATCAATAAATCTCGTAACTCAAAAACAAAAACAATTGAAAATGTTCAAAAGCCAAATAATTTATCAAAATTTGAAACAACCTCAGAAATTGAAATTTTAAAAATAGTAGAAGGCATGAAAGGAGGTTCGTCTCCCGGACTTGACTTTATTAAGGTACATATTCTAAAATCCATGAAAATTCATTTGATAATTCATTTAACAAAGGGAATATATTCGAAAAGCTATAAAAATACAATAATTTCATCTATTTATAAATTTAGGGATTCACAACAAGTAACTAACTTTAATTAATCTCTCTAATCTCAAACATAGGAAAGATTTTTGAAAAAATTGTGAAAAACCAATTGGTCAATTTCCTAGAAAGTTTTTTTTTTTTTTTCAGTTAATACCGCACAAGAGTCCCAACTGCTCCCGTCTGGAGCCAGTGAGACTATGGCATCCCCAATCGTGGTATGTTGTGAGGCTGAAGGTAGTGGGGAGGGGAAAGAGATAGGGAAGAGGAAGGTGGGGAAGTACCTGGCTATTCAGATCTGGTCACTAAACACGGGTAAAGCCATTTCAAGCAACGTTTCAATTCTGAAAGGTGGTCTTACACCAGGGCGATACTGATAGTATCTTCCACTCTGGAACGTGCCGCAAATATACTATATATTATTTTAAACGAATAAATTGTGAAATAACAGACATTAATCAAATAAAATTTATTTGCGCACGCCGGGTTCAAACCCGAAAAGAAAGTAATAAAATTCTGCACAAAAACCAGTTCGGTTTTATAAAATCACTCAGCAACAATATGCTATTGCTAATGTTACCTTATACATCAACGAATCATTGGATAAAGGTAAAAAAAATGTGCAGGTATGTAAGACATAAAATTAACAAAAAATTCTAATGAGTACAAATCAAGAATAAAAATATGGCTGAAAGAGGTCAATCAAATATTTAGGAGTAGATTCTTGTATATAAAGATCAATTTTTGTTTGTTTGTATGTTATGCACTGCCATAACGTTCATCTTAGGTGATTTATTGTGCGCACGCCCGCGAAGGTTATAGGCTATATATAATGGTAAGCTCTGGCGTTATGAAATTCGTATAAATGAAAATGAGTGTATTTTATATATTTTAGCGGCAGGGAAGGAAGGCATGAGAGGAAGGGTAATGAAGGAGGTGGGGTTAGCGGGAGGGATGATGGGGGAGGAGAAGGCGTAGAAGGAGGTGGAAGGGAACGTGGGGGGGAAGGGGTCGCGGAAGGGGAACGGGGACGCTTAGGAAAGGAAATGAATGGAGAAGCAATTTATTTCTTTGCATTGCAACGCATGCCGGGTAGGTACCATCTAGTTATATTTAAAATTTCCTGTTCAGTTATCGTTTCGAATTTTCCTATCTTTTTTTTATGATTAGATAGAGGTGTTATTTTCCATGTTATTAGTTACTTCGTTTGCGAGATTTTTTCCGACATTAGCAAAATAAATATTGAAAGCGTTCGCACATTGCTTTGATTATCAAAAACTTATAACTATCCTACTTTTAAAACTTCACTTGATTTTCTTTTTTAATCAATTATTTAATTTGGTATTTTGTTTTCCATTTTTTTTATTGCCCTTATCTGAATTGGACACCTTATGTTCATAAAATTCTTTTTTTGGTAGTTTCAAATTAGTGCCGATAGTTTGTTTCTGTATTTTATAAAGGGCGAGGTGATTGAATTACTAAGTGGGATTTTTTTTTGATAGTTTAAATAATTTTAAATTTTCTCTAGAAATCTCTCACGGAAAAAAGGTTTGAACATCGATATATCACACTGTTTGAAGTTTGAATCTTGAAGGAATAATTTGAATATTTTTTTCGTTGTCCATCATTGCGGTTCCAGTTACCGTTAAGTGATTCGAAACCGGTTCCCGGAGGTGGAGCTATTTATCAGTATGCTCGTGCGCTGAAATTATGTTCGAATTTGGGAATTTTTATTTCAGATTTTTTATCTGGTGTCATTGCAAATTTTTGAATGCTTTAAATTTTTTATTTAAAAAAATATTATTTTATATCAGTCTCTAATGAAAAAATTCGGACGTTCCAGAAAGCAAAGTCACTGGGACAAAAATGCCGACAAGACCAGTCATCTCTACCTGACTATCTGACAGACGAAATGTCAAATTGAAAATATAACCTCTTAAACGTCAGTCGCCGTTTAAAATGTCACTTTATACACAACAACTGTTCAAAAACGTTAATTCTTCCAAATTTGGTATAAAAAATGTGGATAAACGGTTATTAAGTCCATTTTACTTCACCGTAAAGCCAGCATTTACACATTTCTCTAAAGTTTCCGCTGTAAAAGATCGGGGAAGTAATAGTTTTATCTCAAAAAATCACTTACAAATCGGTCAATGTTGCCGGTTCATACACAATTCATCTATTGACTGTAAGATCCAGGGTCCTAATGACGCCAGTGTTAACATATTTGATAGGAAAGCAAAGGTTATGCAGAGAGAGCGAGCTGCCACATCTAGCGACGTTCATCTTTTCGACTATCTGAAGGAGGAGGTTGGCTGGCGATTAGCTGACAGGGTTTTTGATATCAAGAAGACGTTTAAAAATGCCGTTGACTTAGGTGAGTAACATTTCATTTATAATTTTAAGTATTACTGTTATTTTACCATTTTCAAAGTCTATTTCGACTGTCCTAATAACAATGAATCCGTTGGATGTGCAAAATGGTAACTTCGGTTTTTAGTTGTTTAACCATTTTAGTCAAAGATATTGAAATATAAGAGAGATGTTATGATGACCGCCCAACTTTTTTTGACCGAAAGAATTTGTTCATCTAGTTGATTTTTTGAAGGTGTGCAGTAGTATTGGTTAACAATATCGGCGACGTCAGGAAACACAGTCCCGCCCAGTAAACACTGCGAATAGCACATCTCTTATATTTAAATGTCCTTGTTTTTAGTGCTACGCTTATTGTGCAAGATATAGATTAAAAGCATGATATTCAATAAAAATGCAACAACTTAAACAAATATCAACCAATTTTAACAATTCTTTCTGAAATTATAAAATTATGAAAAAAAACTACAAATTTGCAATTACAAAATTACAAAAGATATTAAAAAATATGAAAATAAAAGATTTGTCACGTCACAACCCGTGCAAAGTATGCGTGTAGTTACTTTTACAAAGTACCCGTGCATGTAGTTACTTTTTGCATTTGAGGTTGGATCTCCTTATCTCATTTGTTTTGCTGCACACTATACGCTGACGTAAATTGGGCCTGGGCAATTTTTCTAAACTATTTTTTTATTGGATGAAGCGGTTGTAACGGTTCACTGTTTTTGCGAGCCATTCATTTTTTTCCAATATCTTCTATAATTTCAGATACACAATGAAGTCTGGTAACTTTTTTCTGTCGTATTGGATTTATATAAAACATAAGCATTAAGCACCATTATTCCGAATATGTTGGGTGCAACTTTGTCCAAATACAAAATTTTGTCCTATTCGTCCACTCCTCCCATATAGTTATTGTATTCATGAATCATTGAAGACTTTTTTTTTTTGATTCTGATGCATTGCGATGTACAATAATGTCACTTCTATCGTCACTGCCTCCATTTATCGGAACAAAGGTCTCGTCGTCCTTAATGTCGCTGTCAACTATCTTTCGACATGGTGAAAAGTATCGATTACCATTAAGGTGTATTAATTTAACAGGATAAATAATAAATGCCGTTATCGAGATAAGTGCCAACCGCTCTCAAATGAACATGCGTTCTCCCGAGGACCGACAAACGCTCGCTGAAAATTGCGGCGCTATGGCGCTGGGTAGCACTATAACGATTAATGCTACGTTTGTACGTGTTTCAAATTTGTTTTTGCATTTTTATGGTTTTGTGTGTAAGAAATATTGCATTGTTTTGATATTTTGCATTAACCCAATGTATTTCATAAAAAAATGCATATTTTGGCAATAATTTTAAACAGATATCAACTGTTTGCCGGGACAGTGGACGTATTCAAATGATTTTTTTTTTTTTACATTAACTCCACACAGGAGGCCCTGAGGAAAATAAAATTTCCCTCAGGGTCATCTGGGATGCTGTGCGGAGGGTCTTTTTGAGGAGATGAAGAAACGAACATTGGTCTTGAAGAGACCCATGTTGTGGGAGGGAGGAAACATAAAGGCCGGCAAATCGTTCCATAGCCGAGCTGTCAAACTCAAGAACGAGTCGAAAAAACGAGCTATTCTCACGTGACAAATGTCAACCGTGTACACATGTTGGGCGCGTGCTTTGCGTGTCTCCCGACTATGCACCGGTGCCGAAGGGATCAATGACGCTAGTTCCTCGGAGCATCTTCCATTGAAATACCGGTAGAAAAGGGATAGCGTTCCCGCCCGACGCCTGTGCTCTAAAGATTGCAATCCGTTCGTTAAGGTGGGAGAATCTATTAAACGAACCGCCCGTTTCTGCACAAAGTCGAGGGTATTTTTCAAGTATTTTGGAGCTCCAGACCAGAGGTGACTTCCGAATTCAACCGTGGGATGCACTTGCGATTTGTACAGGGTTAGCAGTTGTGTACTATTTGTAGATAATACTATTGGAGACAATCTTGATTACTTTTGCTTATAATGTATAATTCACTAATCTATCCAAAGCAGTTACAAGTTACAACTACAACTTGGTTTTCAAAGCCAATAAATATGCTGAATATATAGCAATTTCATTAACCCCTCTGGCCTCATCCATATTTTGTCAGAGGGTCAAAATATTTCCGCTTTACAATAAAACCCAAAAAAATGGAATATTTCTGAATGTATCCGATAAATAAAAACTGTTTTCGAAAGGCTATAAAATATGCTTTTGATTTTTAAAATTCGAAATATCCTTTTGTGGTTAATTTTAAAATTTGAATATATAGCGTGGTGTTTTTTTTTCTAACATCGCTTAAATCATATTTCTCACTATGAAAGTAAGGGAGACACAATGATTTCTCTGAGACCCATATGAGTTGTTCAAAATGTTGACAAAATGTCTGACAAGTGACGCCATTCAAAGTCTCAACGACGTGCATGGTAACAACCTCTCCCGGCTGGTCGCTGAAGACTGGCGTCGCCAAAGAATTGACGAAATGTTGGCAACGTGCCCTTGTGTACAAATCTGTGTGAACATGTATGGCATTAGTCGATGTAAGGCCGAAGTTGTTCTTATCCAATAATTGATTGTTTTGTCCGCAGGATGTTCCCGAGGCTACGTGGCGAGACACTTGACACCCGACAGTGTAGAGAAGATCACCCTGTGCGATACAAACCAAACCTACCTGGACCAGGCACAGCTTCCCGAGGGAATAGAGGTTGTAAAAATGGTGGCAGATGAAGAGACTATAGAGGTAAATTCTAAATAATTTTTATAATTAATAATTTGCACAAATTGTTAAAACTTCGAAACTTCATTGTAATATTTAATCATCAAAGAATAACTTAGAATTAACAACTCCCAATTAAAATATGAAACATTCTCAACTGGGACTCGAACCCAGTTACTGCAGTCTTACCGTGAACTTCTACCAATTTTTTTATTTTTATGTTTTTTATGTGAATACCGCACAAGAGTCTCAACTGCTCCCGTCTGGAGCCAGTGATACTATGGCATCCCCAATTGGGGTATGTTGTGAGGCTGAAGGTAGTGGGGAGGGGAAGGAGATGGGGGAAAGGAAGGTGGAACGTACCTGGCTATTCAGATCTAGTCACCAAACACGGCTAAAGCCGTTTCAAGCAACGTTTCAATTCTGAATGGTGGTCTCACACCAGGGCGATACTGAGAGTATCTTCTACCCAGGAAAGTGCCGCAAATATAAGATATATTATTTTAAATGAATAAATTGTGAAATAACACAAATGAATCAAATAAAATTTATTTGCCATGCCGGGATTTGATCCCGCGACCTTCGGAATGCGAGTCAAGAGCCTTGCCGCTGGACTACGCCGGCCGTCGATGGCAATTGAGCCGTTGAAACCTTATTAAATTCAATCTCATAATTAATTAATCTAAGAATTACTCACATTATCATCATTAATTATCGTATTTTTTGGCTGCCATCTTTTTTTGGCAAGGTTCCAGAGTTCTACCTGAATATACTTACAATCTACGTGCTGTCTGGGATATACCTATCAGATTTTATTTATATGAGACATCAATTGAGTTTTTCGATAAGATAATATGTGGTCTGTTTCTATGAGATGGTTAGGGTAGCAAATTCTGAGATGCCATTACTATTAAGACATCTTAGGGGCTTTGACACTTATCAAAAAGCACTTAAGTTTACAACGTAAATGCAGAATTGGAATTAGACTAGACAACTTAATGTGCATTCACAGTGAGGTGCTAGCGTTTTGACTGGTGGGCACGTGAAGAGATGGGTCTAGGCGAGACTACGTGCATCATTTTTAAACGTTTCTATTCGCTCGTTGCGGCCATACTGAAAGGCCTACCTAGCATGCGATATTCTCATTACTGGCAGGGGGAATAAACCAGTTTGGCTTTGTTGCTCGCTTGCACAAGTCGCCGTGCGTTCACTGTGGACATGCACTTAGAAGCATTAGAGTTACGGGAAGCCAAAAACGTGAATAGCAAAGACATCAATGACCAAATAAACCGAAATAAATGTCCGGTACTTAGGTTGTTCCATATTGACAAAGATCACTCTCTTCCCAATCCTCCATCCACCCCTACCCCTACCTGCTCCACTGGAGCTCAGCCCATTTTTTTGTAACCCACTTTAAAAGCATAAAATATTTATAACACATGTTACTTATAGATTTTAGTAGAGTATTGTACTGTCTCGAAGAAGCTATCTATGGTTGTAGCAAAACTTGATCAGCATTAGATACAAAAAATATAAGTGGTGTTTACTAAGTTATTGTTTTATTTTAAACTAGCAAGTTCCCGGCATGCCTTGCAGTGCCACTTAAATAAATAAACGATTTCTACCTGCATGTTCTTTCCCTTTCGTTCCCCTTTTGCCTCCCCTTTCCCTCCCCTCCCTCGTTCCCTCCCTGCTATATGAAATACACCCATTTTTTCAAACAACTCGCGCACCACCTATTGCAATATTTTATATAAATTTTATAACGCCAGAGCTCACTTTTACAAATAGAAACATTTGCAGATATGTGCATAACAATTTTCAAAGTTTCATCGAATTAATAGTTTAGGTGCCGCATAAGGGACAAACAAAGTAACATTCATTTTTATATATTAAGATTATAATATCAAAAAGTACCTACTTCGTATGAAAAAAAAGTTTTATTAATATTTTTATTTTAAATACTTGCTTTCTCTTCCTGCTGTTCACTGATTGATGTTTTTTTCCAGTTTCCGCCTGGTAGTCTGGACCTTGTGATATCTTCTCTCTGCCTCCACTGGGTGAATGATCTTCCAAAATGCTTCGATAATATCATTAAAGGACTCAAAGATGACGGGGTAACTTTTCCATTCCTTAATTTTTGATTTTTTCTTCTTTTTAAATACATCCCTACCATGCTGCACTCTCTAGTATAGCCTGAGAACGAGAGGAGTCGACCCCAACAGCCTACCTAGGCAATGAGTTTTTTTTTTTTTTTTTTTTATATGAAATACCGCACAAGAGTCCCAACTGCTCCCGTCTGGAGCCAGTGAGACTATGGCATCCCCAATTGGGGTATGTTGTGAGGCTGAAGGTAGTGGGGAGGGGAAGGAGATAGGGAAGAGGAAGGTGGGGAAGTACCTGGCTATTCAGATCTGGTCACTAAACACGGCTAAAGCCATTTCAAGCAACGTTTCAATTCTGAATGGTGGTCTTACACCAGGGCGATACTGATAGTATCTTCCACTCTGGAACGTGCCGCAAATATAGTAACAGTATATTGGGACAGTGCAAGTAAAAAGATGCTGCACTCTCTGCGACGCTTAGTCTCGGCGTGGCAGCCTTTCGTTATGGGCTTCCACTCTCTGCACCCGCCATATTATTTATATATTTTGTTATTTCTGAATTATTTACTGGTGTCTTTGTTAATTATTTCTTTGATATTTCCCGGCCAGGCGTGAAGGGTTCAACCATTTGCTTGGTAAGACTTCATCTTTACTCAAGCAACACGTACCACTTATAACGATGGTAGTGGGAGAAATTAAATATTGTCAGATCATGTTATTGTGTCATTAAACCTTGGAACGTTTCAGGTATTTCTGGCAACGTTGTTTGGTGAGGATACGCTATTTGAACTGCGGTCATCTCTACAATTAGCCGATCTGGAAAGAAACGGAGGAATAGCGCCACACGTCTCTCCGTTTGCAAGAATCAGAGATATTGGAGGACTTTTAAACAGGTCAATAATAAGCACACTTTGCTTTTTTTTAATGTGTGTGCTTACCAACATAGTAGAAATATTAGCTAACCAACTCATAAATAAATCTTTTTGAATGTTTGCATCATTGACGTCCGAATTCATAGACTAGCCCATCAGGGAAAGGGAACAAATCATGTTGCGCGGAGCGGGGTGATGGCGGACCTGTGATTTGTGGATAAATAAATTTGACAGTGTAAAGACATCTCAACTCGCATTACAATATTTAGTCCTCGAATAAAATAGTCTACGAAGTTCGGATTTGCAACATTAATGATCATAATAGATAAAGCATTTTAATAGCTTCGTTTTAAGTCCAAAATAAAAAACCAAAAACGTGGGAGCTACAAATATTTTTTAAAACATTTTTTGTCAAATAAAGGAGATAATTGCTTTTTTTATCCGAAAAGCAATTGGAGACATTTAAAATGGCGCCAATGGCAAAAATCGCTCCAATGGTTATGAAGTTATCATGCTTAAGAAGTTTGGTTTTTTCAGTCCCTTGAAAACTAAACGGCCCAATTTATCCCTCATATAAGGTTTTCCCGCTTAAGAAGTTTTTTTCCGGTCCTTTGGAAAACTACTTAAGAGAGTTTCACTTCACTTACACTTACAGTTATAACTCTATAAATGAATTATAATTTAATCACCTCACTCACTTTTGCATCGCTACGAAAACTGATTTTTAGAAAGTGTATATGTTCAGAAAGGCTATTCCCTAAAATTTGTGATAAGAGATTGTTCTCCCGCGAGAAGTGCTGTCAGATTTGTGTGATTTTCTACGGCTGTTATTTGCTTTTTCTATCGGCCAATGTCAAAATTTCAGCTGTGAGGTGTCACGTATTTTAGTTTGGGTCGTTTTAAACATGAATTCCTGCAAGTATGCATGATTATTTATTCATTTAACAGCTGTAGAAAATCACACAAATCTGACAGCACTTCTCGTGGGAGAACGATCTCTTATCACAAATTTTAGGGAATAGCCTTTCTGGTCTCAAAAATATGGTCACATGATTTGCCTCCAGCTCATCGAAACAATACCCAGATTTTGTGTTAGGGCAAGCCTATCAATTTGGATATTTATGGTTTGAATAGATGTTTTCATTTTGATCAACATTGTCAAAGACTGTTCATTTCTCAAATTTAATTATTTCTCTCTTCAGATCAGGCTTCTCCCTCCAGACCATAGACACGGACGAGATAGTGGTGGGTTATCCTTCCATGTTTGAGCTGATGACCGACCTGAAGGGGATGGCAGAGAGCAACGCCTCCTACAATAGACAGCTCCATCTGGCCAGAGACACGCAAGTGGCGGCAGCCGCAATCTATGATGAGTTGTATGGCAAGGTAATGTAAAAAACCATAGATTATAGAGAAGCGGGAGTTGGGTTATGAATCAATAAACAGTCAATGCAACAGTGACAAAAACATGAATCCATCCATTCCACTGCTGTGCAAGGTGGTGGGTCGAGAGAGTTTGGCTGGGGACGTCTAGGTTAGTTCCAGCTCGCCACAAGGACTGAAACAAACCTCACCCCATGAACCCCGGAACCCCTGCTAAGTCACCAAACGTAGCGCACCACTTGCAGTGACCTACAGCAGAGGTGTTAGTTGCCTAATAAATGATTCCCGGAGCGGCGATACCTGTACCCGCCTCCCGAATCCATTACACTTCCATTCAGGCTACTCCCACTAATGTTTATGAAGTTTGGTGAGTCGAGGAATGTAAAATAAAAAATGAAATAAAATGTTTGTTTAAAATAATTAAAACAAACACTTTGTATTTAAACCACAAATTTATTATTTTTTTATATATCTACCGGTTTCACTTCGACCAAGCTTCATCAGGATATAATAATAACTAAATACTAAGGCAGAGTTATCGTTTATATATAAGTTTAGAGACAGAGGGAGAAAGAATATTACAAAAAAACATAATTAGACAGAAAGAAATTAATTTGAAAGGGCTACAAAGGGTAATCAATTAGTGGGAGGGAGACAACAGTGAATAAAATGTTTGTGTTTTCAGTTGGATCCTAAAACCAATGTGCGGAGTGTACCGGCCACTTTCCAAGTGATCTACCTGCTGGGCTGGAAACCAGACAAATCTCAGCCTAAACCCTTGGCCAGAGGTTCTGGGAAGATGTCTTTAAAAGACCTGAACAAGTAAGTTTGACTCAATACAGTGAAACCCTCTTAAGAAGTTTTGTAGCTTAAGAATTTTGGTTTTTCGGTTCCTCAGCCCAATTTTTCCCGCATACAAGGTTTTCCCGTTTAAGAAGTTGGGTTTTTTCCGGTCCCTTGGAAACTTCTCAAGATGGTTTCATTGTAATTATAAACTTTTTAAGTTGACATAACTATGTGGGAGTTGGTAAACATTGGATAATTATGAGGACTGACCTACCCCTATAATTCTTCTGATTCGTTATTATGGTGAATTGATATTATGATCTTTAATGACCACAGCTGGCGGTAATCATAGTAGAAGCACATAACAGATTTGAATAAAGCACACTGAGAAATCAATTGAGTATTGTTCATTTATTGATGATAAGAATCGTTCTTATGGCCTTGAGGAACTCTGGTGGTATTCACTGCACAATCACACATAAATATTCGAAATTATACACCGAGAGAGTACCCGGTGATCACTGCCCAGATTTCTTAACAGAGTCATATTAAATTGCACTGAGAGATCAATATGTTGTTCATTGCACAAGCTTCATTAATAGTCGCACACATAAATATATTGGCCACATACAGTCAGATAGGGACAGGTACTTGGATAAAAAATTGAGCGGAGGAATGAGATGCATATACGTAGTTGTGTCAACACGGTTTAATTAATTTCATCAATTTGGTGGTTGAAACGTGACATTGATATTTAAATTTTTTTGGAATGTGAACGGACTCCGTTTAAGGTCGATTCTCGGCCTGTTTTAGCTTTTGATTAAATTGTGATCAACTAAAAACATGCCCATTAAACTTAACAGCTGATTACAATTCGATCAAAAGTTGATACATGATGAGAATAGCATTTAATAAGGATAATTCAAAAATTTTAAATTCAATAGGAAAACAATGATCTTCCATTTAATGAAATAAGATATCTAAAGTTGTTAATAGCATATAATATTTATTTTCCATTTTTTATGTATTGATTCTTTTTTCTAGGTTAAATCAAATAGCAAAGAAAACAGGACAAATAGAACTGGATGAAGAAGAAATAGTAAAGAAATAATATATAGTGTACAGTATTTAAAAGCAATATATAGTATTCAGTATTTACCTACCTTAAATATATGTTTAAATAAATATTTCTCTTTCGCCATAGAATTTGCATTTCATCAGTCTCAAGTTTATTTATTAATTTATTACGCTTACTTGATTGTAAAATCATTTTAAAAATCAATGAATATTTATAAATAAATTGTGTATGTGTACGTGTATGTGTATGTGTATATGCATTATATTATTATAATGTTTAATCTTTCATTTCAACGACCTTCGCGGTGGAGTAACAAGATCTTTGGTTCTAGACCCAGAGGTTGTCGGTTTAAAGTCCATTATGGAGAAAAATTTATGCATGACTTATTTCACCTAAAGTTTTTGAATGATTTATAATGTAGATAGTATATTATTTGCTTTTCATTTCCGAGCAGAAGTATTGTTTTGGTGACGACTTGAAATGAATTCAGAATGAAAATGTTGCTTGATGTGGCTTTAGCGATGTTTGGTGATCAAATTTGAATAGTCAGATACTTCCAACCTTCCTCTTCCATGCTCAACCTCTCAACTACTTGAAAGTATTCAAAACATTTTATGTTAACTTCACATCTTTGGGAATGTTGCGTGGAGGATCCTTTTGAGGAAAAAAATTATTTTTTTTTACATTTGCTCCACACAGGAGGCCTTGAGGAAAATAATTCCCCTCAGTATCATCTTTGAGAGGTTGTGGTCATGTGTGGAGGGTCTTTTTAGGAAAGGAAGTTCCTCTGCCATGCAACTGGTGGACGCATCCATCACAGATGCATCCGCCACACAATAGATGTGGCAAATTAAATAAAATGGATAAATATGTAAAATAAATAAATATGTATAACTTGTAAAATACCCACCAAATGGTAATGTACCCACGCGTGATACCCGTTCTAATGCACTTTACTTTGTTACCAATTCTACTAATAATTATTTTGAAAACTCTCCAATACAAAGACTTCATATACTCGGAAATAAATATACTTCAATTGACGTTTATCGACATCAATCGATTTCTAAATTTAAACTCAGTATATCAGAACATTTAAAATAAAGCTATAAATATCATGCACTATATAGCACCTTTATCGATATATTATTGTAGCTATGTTTCGATAAACACGTACCAAATATGTATAATAAAGATTGTCGCAGCCGAATGCTACGACACGAGATTGTGGACTGTAAATCCCTTTTGTAATCGAAATAGACCATATATCGTGTTTTGAAGGCAGATCAAAGGAGAATCGGTATGATAGGAAGTCCCCTACCTTTTACGGCTTCTGAAGGCTGCTGCTCAGTGTCGTTTCTGTTATCACATATATTGCACAACAAGGTTTTATGCACGACACTATTATATTTTATAAAAAGAAACGAAACTGCGATTATTTGCGATTACTTGCGATATTTTACGAGAACGAGTTGTGATCCATATCACTTCCGAAATGCAACTGATAACAAGTGGGTAATGCGCACTTGGGTGTCAATATTGTTCATCATGTAGGTAAGCACATCTTCTTTTCCTGGTGGAGACTTTGAGGAAAGGAAGAAGAGAATGGATTACATGATGGAAGGAATAGAGGAATATGGATTAAGTTTTGTTTTTAAAAACTGTTTCAGAACCAAACATTCCGCCGACCTTGAGGAAATATGATATTTTCTCAACAACTATATACGAAAGAAAGCAACGAAAAACGAAAGCAAATAACTAATTAACCTAGGAATTGAACAAGACAAAAAAAATTAAAACTATTTAATCGATGGGTAGCCTATACAATTTGACCACGGGCCGCTTAAAAATGCCCTGAGGGGTTCTTACAGTAGCGACACGAACCACTCCATCGGCGCCGGGGAATAATTCAACCACCCTCCCCACAGGCCATCGCATTGGGGTTGCTTGCGAATCATCTATCATGACTAGATCGTCAATTTTCAAATTAGGAGTTGACGTTGCCCACTTGTTTCGTTGTTGAAGAGTATGTAGATATTCTTTCCGCCAGCGATTCCAAAAATGTTGGGACATCTGTTTCAATAATTGCCAACGCGATAAACGATTCATTGGTACATCCACAAAATTTTCTTCAACAACAGAAACAAGAGGAGCCCCAATTAAAAAATGTGCAGGAGTTAACGGGTTCAATTCGGATGGATCCGACGACAGCGCTCCAATTGGTCGCGAATTTAAAATGGCTTCGATACGAGTCAGAACAGTAGTTAATTCTTCGAAGGTGAGGATTTGATCTCCCACAACCCTCTTCAAATGGTATTTAGTTGACTTAATACCAGCCTCCGACACTCCATTGAAATGGGGTGCGGAGGGCGGAGAAAAATGCCAAGTAATTGAACGAGCGACAGTTGCGTCAACAAGTTTGTCAGTGTTTTCAGATTCACGTATGAATTTAGAAAGGCCAGTATGATATCTGTTAGTTCCAGTAAAATTGGTGGCGCAA
Source organism: Glyphotaelius pellucidus (assembly GCA_936435175.1). Classification (NCBI taxonomy): domain Eukaryota; kingdom Metazoa; phylum Arthropoda; class Insecta; order Trichoptera; family Limnephilidae; genus Glyphotaelius; species Glyphotaelius pellucidus. The sequence continues at coordinate 13,952,896 of OW386560.1, forward strand.
TCGCTATAGATATTTTGGCATATACCGCGTCTAGAAATGAATCTATCTAATGCTGCCACAAACGCTTCAGTAGATAGATCAGAAACTAATTCAAGATGAACGGCTTTGGTCGATAAACAAACGTAAAGACATAAATAGGCCTTATAAGTTTTTGCGCCGCGACGTCTACTTTCACGCACCAAAAAAGGACCTCCGTAATCTGTTCCGACATTTAAAAATGGACGACCTTCTCGAAAACGGGAAGCGGGTAAGTTACCCATCAACGGGAAACTACCACGCGGGTTATTTTTAAAACAAGAAATGCATTTACTCAATCGATGTCGAATTACGTTCCTAGCCGAAATTATCCAATATTTTAGTGATATTATGGATTGGAGTGCACGAGGACCTGGATGAAGGTACATGCTATGGTAATAATCAATTATTAAAGTTGTCAAATGACATTGCTTCGGTAAAATAATAGGATGTCGAGCATTTTCTGAAATCTGTGCAAGGCGAATTCGACCACCGACTCTCAAAACACCATTTGCGTCAATAAATGGAGCGAGTTTTTGAAGCTGCGTTGAACATATACGATGGGAAGAGATATTGTTCATATCTTGTTGAAAATAAATTGCTTGAACAAGCTTAATGCAACATTGCAAGGCTGAATTATTTTCTTTTAACGAAAGTGGGGATAAACCATTGAAATTGATAATCGATTTCGAACGTAATCTATTGATAAATCGACGGCACCAACATATAACACGCAGTAATTTCGATAATGATGAAAATTTCAATAAAAACTCTTCGTCAGACGTTGACACATTCGTCGATAGAGAAATTAAATTTTTCGACTTATACTCTGGTAACTGGTCCACGGAGATATTTGGAGGCCTAACAAATAACCATTCCTCCAAAGGTGTTGATATAAAGTTAGGTCCTTTCCACCATAACGAAGCGCCAGCGATTTCACTGGGAAAAACTCCTCGCGAACCCAAGTCTGCAGGATTTTCTTGCGATGAAATGTGATACCAATGTTCATAAGGTATATTTTGTATTATTGTTTCAACACGATTTGCGATAAAAGTTTGCAATAGAAAAGAAGGTGTCTTCAACCATGCCAATACAATAGTTGAATCGGTGAACGCGACAGTCTTTTCAATTTGAAGTCTATCTTTATATACTTCTTGACAATAAGTCAACAAATTTGACAATAAAACTGCTCCCAACAATTCCAGTCGCGGGATCGATGTTATCTTTACGGGGGCAACACGGGATTTTGCTAATAAAATATGGCTGGATATTTCTGTGTTATTAATCACAACCAAATAAACAATTCCACAATATCCTCTTTCAGAGGCGTCCGCAAACCCAACAAGGATGCACCGACTGGTTGGAGAAGTTGCGAGATATCGATCAATTTTTAAATTGGCAAGTGATGGAAGCTCTTTTATATATTTCTTCCATTTCAAATTCATGTCCGAAGGGATTTCTTCGTCCCATCCAATTTGAATTTTCCATAAGTTTTGCATATAGCATTTAGCAATAAAAACGACCGGATTAATAAAACCTAATGGATCATATAGACGTGCAATTGTCGATAAAATTATACGTTTGGTACAGTGGTCACTAAAAACATTATGAATTTTATATGTAAATTGATCAAGCGACGGTATCCATTGAATACCTAAAATATTAAGGTTTTTCTTGTCAGTATCCGACTCAAAACTTAAGGGTACTTCCCGATAGCTGACAGGAATGTCTTCCAGTATTTCAGGATGGTTACTAGACCATTTTCTCAATTCAAAACAACCTTTTTGAAGTAATGCAATTAATTCCACTATACAATGTCGAGCGCTTTCCAAAGTTTGCGCACCACTGATAATATCATCTACATAAGTATCTTCAATTAATGTCCTAGCAGCCGTTGGAAAATTCAATTTTCCATCATTGGCTAATTTATGAAGTGTGCGAATTGATAAGTATGGTGCGCATGACGTGCCATATGTTACTGTTTGTAATTCAAATTCTTTTACGGGATGATCCGATGATTCCCTCCACAAAATATGTTGATAACGGCGAGATTTCTCATCCACAAGTATTTGCCTATACATTTGACGGATGTCAGCTGTAAAAACAATTTTGTGTATTCTAAAATTACACATTAATTCGACAATGTCTCTTTGTAATTTGGGACCGACCAAAAGTATGTCGTTCAATGACGTACCCGAAGACGATTTGGTACTGGCATCAAAAACGACCCTTAAACGAGTTGTAGAACTGGTTTCTTTGATTATTCCATGATGGGGTATGAAATAATTACCAATAATTGGCGATTGAGGTGGCACTTCCATCATGTGCCCTAATATTGAGTATTCTCTCATGAACGAAATATATTGGGATTTGAGATCAGAATCTCTATTCAGTCTCCTTTCTAAATGCTTGAAGCGTGACAAAGCTATGTCATATGACTTTCCCAATTTTTCCGGGCTTTCCTTAAATGGCAACGATACGACGTATCTCCCGTCTTGGTTACGGTAGGTACTTTCAGTGTATAATTTTTCACAACGAATTTCATCAGGCGATTGAATTTTCTTCAAAAGTGGAACATTTTCAATTTCCCAAAAGCATTTAAGCTTTTCATCAATATTTTCCTCCATTGACGTGAAGAATGAATTTATACAATGATTTGATGGTCCAACATTTCCCATCAAAATCCAACCCAATTTAGTTTCTATGGCTATGGGCTCATTTTCTTTGCCCATCACTTTTCCTGAGCATAATAATGACGCAAAAATATCACTTCCAAGCAGTATGTCAATGGCTGATGGTATGTAAAATGTTGGATCTCCCAATTTGAGACCTACGATGTGTTCCCAATGATGATCGACGATACGATTTGATGGCATATTCGAACAAATGTTATTTAAAACAACGAAATCTGTCAAAATACCAGATTCCTTCGAATCGACAGGACGAAATTGTGTTTTTATTAATCCGTTAGAATTAATTGTAGGAGTATTTCCAATACCTATCACGGTGAGTGGTTTTTTCTTAAAACGAGTAAAACCCAATTTTTTGACACAATTTTCCGATATGAAGTTTCCTTGACTGGCGCTATCCAGCATAACACGCATCTTCTGGAACACTCCATTTTTATCTAAAACTTCCACATAAGCTGTAGACAAAAGAACCGTTTTGTTGGTTTTATTGTAGAATGTTGTCAACGCCAAAGGCTCCGACGAATTTTCTTGCTGGTCTGAATTTTCCACGATTTTTTTCGGAAAATGTAATAATGTGTGATGTCTTGATTTACATTCTCTACAGGTGAAACGCGACTGACAATTTTTTGCGTTGTGTTTTCCTTGCACTAAACAATTGAGACATAAATTATTTTCCTTTGCACACAAGTACCTATCCTTTGGAGTAAGGCGTAAGAATTTTTCACACTTGTGCAGTGAGTGTGGCGATTTACAAAGAATACACTTGATTTCAATGTTTGATACAAACGCATTAATATTATTGCTTGATCGATGTTTCGCATTATACGATTTAGATTGACCTTTATGAGCCTGTAACTGGTTTTCAGGAAAAACTCCAATTGCCATTTCTTTTGCTAAGCACTGTCTATCTAAGTACTTCAACAAGTGGTCAAACGTTGGAATATTCTCCGAACTGTGTTGAATTTCAAAATCAATACGTAATTCTTTTGTTAATTTACGCAATACAATATGTAACAAAAGAAAGCTCCATTGTCGAACTGGGAAATTTAAAGCTTCTAACGCAGCAATATTTTCTTTCAAAATGGAAATAAATTGCCGAAGATTATCCTGAGCTTTTACAGGTTGAATCGATAGAATTAATTCAACATGTCGATCAGCGATCAAGCGTATGTTTTCATATCTTTCCTTTAAAATTTTATATGCTACAAAATAATTTTCTTCAGAAATCGGTAAATGTTTAACGTGTGTCAATGCCTCACCTGATAGACTACTTATTAAATAATGCATTTTTTGAACAGAATTTAAAGCATTATTAGAATCGATCAACGAATTAAAGGTATTTATGTAATTTGTCCAATCTGTTGATATTCCAGAAAAAATAATCAATTTTAATTTTGGCAACGAAACATTATTATTGGCCATTAAATGATCCGATTCATTTTTCGAAACTTCCGGAAATAATTGAGAATAATATGATTGAATCTCGTAATACATGTTTTGGATTTCAGTATACTTTTCCTGCAATACTTCAATTTCCGCTTCATCCTTCTTATTTGATTCTACTGAAATATGTGAAGCGACGAAATTTTCTCTAATGTTAGATATATCGGCATAACGAGCTCTGAAAATATTTTTGTCAATAGAATTTGAAGATGTGACGGCTTTGATAGCCGACGAACGAACACTTTCCATATCTAATAGCGCCAATTTGTATTTAATATTAATTGCCGCCATTATGAATATTTTTAAAACCAAACAGAATAATAACACTAACTAAAATGTCAACGCAACTTGTAAACAAAATGTTTTCTGTGATAACAGCTGTCAAATGCGACAACAATCCACGATTTGCTTTACCGACGCGACAATGCGTGTAGGTACACCAACTACCTACCACGTAGCGGTGATACGTACAAGGTACCCCACTATCTACGAATTCAAAATGTTAAGCCGCCTCAAACAATACTAATTTAAATTTAATCAATATTCACGATTGAATGTATAATTCTGAAACAGTTCTATAAAAAACCGGAAATGGGTCAACGAATGGAATGATCTGTACTTCAAAACACAATGTCTAACAACCAACATTTATCCGGGTAGAAGGATCAAAAAAATGTCGCAGCCGAATGCTACGACACGAGATTGTGGACTGTAAATCCCTTTTGTAATCGAAATAGACCATATATCGTGTTTTGAAGGCAGATCAAAGGAGAATCGGTATGATAGGAAGTCCCCTACCTTTTACGGCTTCTGAAGGCTGCTGCTCAGTGTCGTTTCTGTTATCACATATATTGCACAACAAGGTTTTATGCACGACACTATTATATTTTATAAAAAGAAACGAAACTGCGATTATTTGCGATTACTTGCGATATTTTACGAGAACGAGTTGTGATCCATATCACTTCCGAAATGCAACTGATAACAAGTGGGTAATGCGCACTTGGGTGTCAATATTGTTCATCATGTAGGTAAGCACATCTTCTTTTCCTGGTGGAGACTTTGAGGAAAGGAAGAAGAGAATGGATTACATGATGGAAGGAATAGAGGAATATGGATTAAGTTTTGTTTTTAAAAACTGTTTCAGAACCAAACAGATTGCTAATTATAAACATAAATAATGACAATCTTATCTTATTTCTCTTTATAATTAAAATAACCATCTCACATTAATTTACGTGATCATATATTCTATTTTACCTGCTCTGTGTCATATCTAGTGTTATCTATGTTTTGTTTCTTATATCTTATGTTATCTTTATTTATTTTTTTCTTACAGTTATATTATGTTTATATTATACTTTGTTATTTCCTATACTTACCAAAAACATGTACTGCACTTTATGTAAAAGCCCTATGGGCGTTTAAATAAATAAATAAATAAAATAAAGATTTATCCAGACACTATCTAGATAGCATTTAGTCCGGGTTTGAATCTTGCAATCATACATAAAGATAGCAGCCAATAAAATATGCATAAAGAAAATGAAGATAATGTGGGTGCTTCTTAGTCGAAGTATGATTCAGATAAAAATGACCGAATCGGTTATCCACACCTTGGCGCAGTGGTTAGCGCAAATGCGACCGTATACAACACCCAGGATGCGACATAAGCATGCGGGGTTTGCCGCCGATGGATCACATATGCGACAGCGGCATAGAAAAGGTTAAAGAATTGGTTAAAAGAAGATTAAAACACAAAAGTTTCAGTTTATCACAGTATGACATGTTTTTTATTACATCTCATCTCATTATGTTTTTACAATGCTTCATTAATCATAACAAATTTCATTATTTTTGTCTTTTAATATAAAATACATTTTATTCCACAGATTGGCTCAATTCTATGTGATATAACAATTCCACAAGATTTTCAAACACATTTGTGGAAATGTACACAACCCTTCATAATTTATGGGTAAAAAGTCTTATAGTTTGAAAAGAAGTTACATTATTGAGTTGTTAACCCTTTACAAACATACTATTAAATATCATTACTGCTTAACCCTTTACGACGATGTCGTTAAAGAATTTGCGATACCCGTGGATGGGCAGATTTTTCGCGATTTATAAATGTCATTTTAATTGAATTCAGTGTTATTAAAAAAATATTTAATATTGTATTGCGTCATGTATAGATGACGCTCGTCTTTTAGGCATGCGATCGGTTGGCATATATAGATGACGCTCGTCTTTTAGGCGCGCGATCGGTTGGCATGTATACATGACGCTCGCCTCAATAGGTTAAGTAAACATATTCAATAGTAGGTATATGATGTAGCAGGTTTTTGTTTAGTTTATGGAATGTTTAGTGGAATATAGGCCAATAAAAAATACTAACTTAATCAAAATTAACATTCACAATGAAAATAATATCTTAAAATATGATATTAATTTAAAATATAATATAATCTTTCGTATTTTGATTATATTTTTATAATTGCTTGCCTTTCGTGACTCAACTGATTTAAAATAAATTATTGTATTATTTTTTAAATGATTTATATTTTGTAGGATTTTGAAATTTAACGTCATTTTATATAACTGTTGATAGCAAAATAATTTTACTTAATTAAATTATGTACTAAATAAATTCAAATATGGTCTTAAATCTTTTGATGAAAAAAGTTTTAACATAATTTTAATAATTTCATTCATAAATAATAATACCTATAAACTAACTAGACATTCTATTTAAAGGGTAATGAATATTGGTTTTAAAAACCGATTAATTCAAATTCAAATAATTTTGTTTTGTGTTCTAATTTTTAAAAAAAAGTCATTCTAAGATTTGTAAAAAATAAACAAAAAAAATCATTAAATAATATTGTTTAAATTTTAGTACTGGGATATATTTTTTAAACATAATTTCACAAATCTTAAGTAAAAATAAATACACATTAATGTCCTTAATCCTATTCGTTCAAATTTGAACACATGATATTCGGAAATTAATTTTTATACTGAAATCAAACAATGCAGAATCATAAACCCAGAAAATCCATTGGTGTGGTATCTGAAGCAGCAAAAACTATCGTACGGTGAGCTCTGGCGTCATGAAATTTGCACGGCCCATTATCTCAATGCAATTCTCAGGTCAATGCAACTATTTTTCACTACATTTCTACATTTCATTATGAGCTGAGGTGCTCTGAAACGTCAAATGTAGGACAGGACGCCATTTTGTTTTTTTTTCGCCGGATAGTAACTACTATGTCTTCCATACCAAAAAAAAAAAATTATTGCGTCATATTCAAAAGTACTTGTTTCATGTGGCAAAGGATATTAAACAAACTTTCAGAACATGAAAAAAATACATTTTTTATTCATCTTCTTGCAAAAGAAACACATTTTGATATGAATTTTTTCAAATTAAATCATGCCAACATAATAATGTTTTAAGATTTGATTGTACCTACCTACAAAAATAAAAGTAAATCATTCAAGCGGTCAATCCAAAGAAATCTATTTTGTAAAAACTTTAATGATATTCGCTTTGTCAGATTTGTTTCATTTGATAGTTGCTTATTTTCACTGTTGTTTAATTTGACTTTATCGTTATATAATTCCACTATTGTCCGATTTGTCGGTACTAAAATTAATTTCCAAACCGTTTATCAAAACTCTTCACTTTTTTCCGTCTTCGAAGCACTGACATTGTGGGCCGGTATGGATGTGCCCTCCGATGGCCTGCTCGAACTGCTTCTGCCCACCGATGCTGTAGCTCTGACCGTGTTTGGTGACGGTCTGCTTGATCTGGGTGGAGTATCCTCCCTGCTGTTGCTGCAATGCTCCTTGGTTCTGGAGCAGACCTGCGTTCAATGCCCCTCCTCCGTTGGAGACCTGGGACTGCTGGTACAGGCTGGCTTGGTAGTTCCCGCCCTCAGACACGCTCTGGTACCAGAAGGAGTCGAATTTGTAGAAGGCGGCCAGTTGGTTTGAGGAAGAGCAACCTAAAAGAGAAAAGATAATACATAAATATTAACAAAGAAAATTGGGAGAACACTTGGTAAAGGTTGGGAAGTGTCTGGGTATACAGATTTGATTACTAAATATGTTTTAATCTTAAGGCCCGGTAGGACCCGCTCAAAAAGAAGAAGGAGGAGAGATTTGTAAATACGAATGTTAGAGAGAGTGCGCTAATATTAAAAACGATAATGTTTAAGAGAAAATTGTGAAAATATTTAATAATACACAACTTGGTAAAATAGAGCAAAAATCTCATGGGAAATGTCTAAAATAGAATTTAAAGAAGCACTGTGAATTTTTTTATACATATAACTTCTAAAATAAGTTAAAATAACGTGTTTATAATAATTTTTGGAGCATATATTGCGATTTTTTCTATCGAGAGAATTTCATATAATTACCGTTTCGGTTTAGGGAATGTGTAGATATTATCTTTAAGAATAATGTATTTTTTAAGAGCTTTTAAACTTAAAGTGTTTAAAGTAAATATGTAATAAATCAGTAGAAAAGCAGGATGCCGCGTCTGAAGTTCTGTCAACAGGGGGACATTGGTGCAGGATTGAAATTATCCGTTTTTTTTAATAAAGTAGCCACTAAAATGCATTATTTTTCATTTCAAGAAATTGAAATACTTCTAATTATTATCGGCCATACTAAGGGCCAATTGTTTCATAGAATTTGAACAATTCATCAAATTTCAAAGTTAAATTTCAAGTCCTATTCAAGTTACGTTTTTATATCAGCATGGACTTCACAGAACCGAAATAATAACAGAACTAAAACTTGAAAATTTGATGAATGGTTCAAATTCCATTTTAAAATAAGGACCACCTACTTCAGTCAGTAAAAAGTAAAGTAAAGTTTCATGTGATGTAAAATATTGCATAATTATAATCAAATGTTTAAACATGTTTTGGAAACACACCTGCATCCCAGGAGTAGACTCCCTCCATGTAGTAAGTTCCATCACCGTTGGTACAAGCCAAAGCGCTACCAATATCAACCTGAAAACAAAATAAGAATTGTGTTACTTTAGTGTAATGTAATACATAAGTAGTAAAGAACAGCCCTCAGAACGAAAAGAGTTTCAGCAAACAGTTCAATGTGCAAATATTTCATTAAAAAATTACATGTTTCCATTTTTTATTATGTGATGAAACGATTTTGACTTTCCGCCACGGTCCTATGCACCGAACGGCACGATTTAGCGGGTGACTTTTACCCACTCCGTGTTACTATTTAAAAATAGTAACACCGAGTGGTAGGTGGGTAAAACTCACCCGCCGACAACTTTGACGATGTCTAACTACCTCGCTGAGCGGTGGCTGACTAAAACCTCGTTTCTTGTCGCTTTCTTACCTTCCCCCGCGCAGTTACTGAGGGGCGCGGAACAGTTGAGCGCGGCAAACTAAAATTATCGCGCAACATAAATTGCCTCGGGTAAATTTTGCCCAACCTTATGCTCACAAAAAGTTACTCATTTTGCATGGAGTCAAGTTTTTTCACGTATTTAGGTCTCCAAACCAGAGATGACTGCCAAAATTAACAGCGAGGCGCACTTTCGAGTTGTACAGAATTAGCAATGTTGGGCAACCTTCCGTAATAATGATGTTGCAGCTAGTAAGAATTATTAGGAAACCTACCTTGCAAACGCTAGCGCTCTGCTGGGCAGGCTGTCCGCAGATGCAGGTGTTGGCGTCGTAGTTCTCCAGGAGGTGGGGGTAGTTCTGTTGGATCTGGGCCTGGCACTGGTTGGGGGCAATGAGGTTCATGTCTACTGTGTGCAAGATGCTGTTGGGGATGTTCACTGGAGGGAGAAAACACAAAATATTGTTGCAATAAAACTAGGTATTATGTAATTAAAATTTTATAGTGTAATTTAATTTTTATACATATTATTTTGATGTTAGATGCTTAGTAAAATTGACTTGATCATAGGACCATCTCCCTTGTGTCTATAGAGACGGGAGACAGGTTATTAGTACAAAACCAGACGTATGGAAGTGCCAACTTCACCCACATGCAAACCACGCTTCTACGTATCATTTTTTTTCTATCTTTACTGGTTTATTTATTGGCTCTGCTGCATTAATAGTTCACGCAGTTTGTTCGTAGTTTGGCGACAGTCGACACGCTTCTACACCATATTTTATTTTGTTTCTATTATGAATGGACCTAAGTTTAGGAAATGCTTGTTAGTTTGACTGTGGCTTCTTCCTTGCCAACAGAAGTAATTTTCCCCTCCTAATACGATTAAATTAGAATGGACTGTACAATGGACACCTTCTATTTGGGACAAGGGTACTAACCTTGCAGAACTTGCTTTCCCCACCCGGTGGTGATGCACTTGTAGCGACCTCCGCTCTGGTAGAGTCTCTGGTTGGCGTCCTGGTTCGTGGGCGGCAGGCAAACGGGGGCAATGTTGGGCGCGAATCTGCGTAAAACACAAATAACCCAAATTATTATATAATGATCTATTCAAAACATCATTAGAAATGATCATCATCGCCCTTATTTTATTTCTCAGTCTGGTTAGGGATCCAATTCTTAACAAGATGTATTTACAGCTAATAATCTGGATGGAAACTCATTGGGTTATCTAGCGACCTCAGGAGACACAGCTGTTGGAGTGGAAAGCATGTATAGATGTAGGAAGTGTGAAGAGGCCGAAGAAACACCTTTTCATCTCATTGTGGATCTAGGCGACATGGCCAAAGCCCCAATGACAAGCCTGATTTACTTATATTAAAAGGACTATGTTACTGTCAAAGGAATAAAGAGAGATAGCACAATGGATCTATGCCCTAATTGCTTACGGGAATGGAAAGAACCAATAACTGTAGGAAATGTGAAAAAAAAAAAAAAACAACTCATGTTAACATTACGCAGTACCAGTGTCTAATTTCAAAAGTATGGAGCTATACAATTTGAGGCATTATTGCATACAAATATCTCATTTCACTAGCACTTGAGAAGCAGTGCACTTTGGACCGGATTCGGTCATTCGCCGTTAGAGCTTTGGGAGATTTAAGAGTCAAAAGTTGAACAAATTGAAAGAGGACTATTATATTATCAAAGCAAAAAGTCTAAATCAGGGAGATAGCACAATAGGCCTATTTCACAAGTGCTTATGAGAAATTTAAATGATAATGTTTCCAAATCAATACCTAATTATTGTATAGGTATATTATAATATCATAAAATACTTGGTTTGGGTCTTACCTCAGTTTCTCAGACAGCACAAGCACGGCGAAGTCGTTCTGCAGACTTCCGGTGAAGTACTGGGGGTGCTTGTGGATCTTGGCCACCTGGACGATCTGGAATGGGTTGGGCTCCTCATCAACTCCCAACTTCCATTCTCCTCCCTTGATCAGCACATTCTTGGCCTCAAGACTGCAAACAAACAAACATAATTAATACCATTTTTCACTGGCGGCTCCAGCACTTCTTTGATGGTGGGGATCGAAATTTTTTACGTGTACCTACTGTACCGGAATCTTACCACCCGGAGAACATAATATAAAATTTCTCAAACCAAAATTTTGATGATAAAATCATGGACATCTAAACACAAAATAATATAAAATGTCTGTAGATGTACACCAGTTTATAATATAGTATGATAAAAATACTTCTGCAAGATTATTATCGAACTTAATTCGAATGCGAGCGATTACCGCCCGAAACTACGCAAACGAAAGGTTCAGTATTTTGTCTTATCATCAGAGCAGATGTGTAATTGGTTACATAAGCACACACTTCACCACTATCAATTACACATCTGCCCTGATGATGGACACTGTAACGCTGTCCGAAACTTTGGCAAAAGAAGGAGGTAGCGCAACACGGCATAACACCCCAAAAACAACTAACGAAAATAGTTAATACCATATTATTGACTTATCTAACCTTCTAGGCGTAGAGTAAGTATTATGTATGGGCCGATATACAAGTAGCTTTTTATGCTCGCTAAGAGAGAGATTTACTTTTGTCAAGTTGCTCTCTATACCGGTCCTACATAGTAATTGAAGGTTGCATTAAATCTTAAACTGAAATACTGCTGTTATGCAGCGCGGTGTAAGATTAGGTACATACCCATCAATGCAGTGGGCACTTGTAACAACGATATTCTCAGAGGTGATGACTCCTCCGCAAAGCAGAGATCTGTTGGTCTGCAGCAGGACCATCGCCTGCCATGGGATTTCCGCAAAGTCGGCCTCGAATAAGTCCTTGTTTCCTGCTGGTTTGATGCCCTAAAGAAAAAAATATCACCACACATTAATTTGAGGAAAACATTATGGTATTCTCTCTTGCTACTATGAGCAAATACTTCCTAGTAGCGTGATAGTAGCTACCTAGTAGAATGCTCACAAATCAACCGATTGTTGATTGTGAGCATTCTACTGGATTCGCAGGTGAAAGGGGAAATGAACATGCGCATTTATGAGCAAGTTCAGTACCATCACAGATAATATAGAAATCTCGTAAATAGGTCTATTCAAAAGGGTTCTTAGATCTGTTCAAAAAGTATTCAACCTGTATTTTTGCTGTAGAAATAAACAAAGTATGGGAGGTATCTTCCATTGGTTAAGTGGAGCATACATTCAAAGTGGAGCATTTCTTAAAATGAAACTTTGTAAAACTGGACTTAATCCAGTCATGCTGTTTAGAAACTGTGTTGATGATTAAATGATTCTTCCCTATGCTCCAATATGTAATTGATTTATATAATTATTCAGACATCTGCTAGTACATTCATTATTCCCTTTCAATGTCGACCTATTTAATTTATCAAAAAAGGTTGATGTGAAAATAATTAATAAAATCTTGCTCCAATTCTTACCTGCCTAACTCCACAAGATCCTTGACTCTGGCCTGGTTTCTTGGAATTAGCATAGTTTCCTAGCAGCAGCTGTCCGTCAGTATAGAGCTCTTGTGTGTTAACCTGGCTCAAAGGTTCTGGGAACCCGGTGCCAACAGCTGTTCCAGTTGGGAAGTTGGGCTTGGTCAACGGGGTCAGTGGGAATGTCTGCTTTCCAGGAGTTCCAGCGGATCCTGTTGGGAAAACACCTGGATTCCCTGGATTGTTCTGATTTTGCTGGGTTTGGTACGCTCCGGGGTTGACTGGGTTCTTGATCTGACCGATCGCGTTGGGGTTTGCCAGATAGATTGGGTTGTTGATGGATCCAGCTGGGTTCAGTCCGAAGCCATTGTTGTTATTGTTGAAGGGTCTCTGGTTGTTGTTGGGGTTCTGTTGGCCGGCGATGGGTCCTCTGGCGGGTTTGCCTCTGTTCTGGCTGTCCTTGTAAGCACCGGTGTCACCGAATGCTCCGGGGATCCATTGACCAAGCTGGTTGGTCGGCCAGGGGTCAGTGTAGTTGGGGTCGCGACAGCACTTGCCTACTACTCCGGTTGAAGGTTCTTTGCAATCCTAAAATTGGACCATTGAAAAAAATCATTAATTTATTTGTCCAGATTTTGATATCGGTATATGCAAATACATAAATGGACATATGTATGTATATATAGAATTAATAGATCGAACCGTCTTTAAAGAGGTGATCATGTTTTTTTAGCTTAGTTTCTAGATTCAATAATCTAGAATATTTTTCTGGTAATCTCGGACCTTTGAAAAATAATGAATTTGATCGTTATCAAAAAAAAGGTTTCCCTTTTCAGAAATTTCTTGCAGTAGATTCAGTCAAGTTAGGGAATCGATTGATAAGGTTGGGTTAGGTTAGGTTGGGCCAGGTTATGAGTTAGATTGTCTTGATCTGTATATCTCACCGTGAGTGGCACTCTGAAGTCCTCCTGTTCCTGTGTAAGCCTGACGCTGGAGTTAGAGATGATGCCATCAGCGGAGCAGAATTCCTTAGGGGTGCACTTGAGGGCGGCAGCGCAGCCGGAGGGGATAATGGGTGCGAAGGGGGTTTGGGGAACTAAATCAAACAACAAACTTATTAGACAATGAAAACATTATAGATTAGACAGTCAAAATATTATTGAAAGACCTATATGAAATATTTCAAATAATTTTCTAATTATTTTAGTTCTAGGGTGGCATTTATCAAATAATTTGACAACGTTTCCATTTTGGTTTCAAAAAGAATATCAATTTATACGGACATAGTAAAAACTTTGGAACAATGAGTATTCGCATCTTTTGAAATTTGCACCGCTTTCAATCTTTTTCCATGTCAAAGCATTTTTTTAACTTGCAATTTAATTTGCATCATGAGAAATAATTTACCTACAATCATGAAAATAAGGCAAGAGACATTATTTTTGTGTTTTAGCGAAAACTTTCGAACAGTTTCTTCTTTTATTTGTTTGTTCAAATTTGAAGTTTTCACAGGATGAAATTTATTACACCCCTCAAACCTATTTCCCTCCCAGAACTTTCTCTTCTTAATTTCTTTAAAAAATCCTCAACACAGCATCCCCTAAGATGACAGAGGCCCTGAAATTATTTTCCTCAGGGCCTCCTGTGTAGAATTAGTGTCATTGAATTTTGAAATTTTATTGTAAAAAAGAGAATACCTAATAAAATTATCATTTAATAATCTAAATGAAAAAAAGTTTCTATAAAATGTTTTTCATGTGAAAAACTAATTATTTTATGATTACAATTCAATATTGAATATAAATTTTACTTTAAAAAGCTATAGGAAAAAGGTTTACAAAAACATGTTTTTCGGTCATCAAGCTAGTTATTTTATAGTAACATCTTGATATAACATACTGTTGTATCAAGTGTCAAGGAATAGGTTTTAACATAAAGCATGTGCGTCATGAACAAGGTGCCAGAGTTAATTTATTAAGTGCTTCGTTGGAATTTTGTGAACATTTAACGTTAGGTATATTTGATATTTACCCAATAATGTATTAATTTCGTGAAAATGTGCAATAATCTGTGATAAAAGTGCAACAAACACAATTATTGTGCAAGGGATTGTCAAAGCGAATGTGCTGTTCAAATAAAACGAAAAACCTCATCTTTCTGCTTTTGGATGCCTCAAAAAGGTTCTGGATCTCTCGCCAACTGGATTTAAGGATCACTAGGTCAAAATATTGGTTGAGCTGATTTCACAAAAAAAATAACATATTCTACGAATAGAAGCAAAAATCCATTACCTATCATAACTATGCAATAGAAATGTGTCTGCAAATTCATAAGCAGTAACAATCCTCCAGCTTTGACACCATGTTGTCAGGTTGAGATGACATTTGGCTAATGAATTTTGGAACTTTTAAATGCGTATAACATAATTTTAACCGTAAAATAAAAAGAAAAAAATAGAGTATAGTTTTTGACTTTAGTTTCAATTTGAAAAAAGTGTATTGAAACTCGGATGAAGTCAGACAGAGTAGCTAAATTTATTCTTCTTCTTCTCGTGCCCTGTCAGTTCAACGGACGTTGGCTATCATGTTGGCTATGCAGACTTTGTTTACTGCGGCCCGGAACAGCTCTACTTTTTCTGTGAAAACGTGTAAAAATGGAAGTGAAAAAGAGAATAAACCCAGTAGTCGTATTACGTTCCATAAGTAAGCATTATTTTACTTTATTTTAAGCTTATTCAGATCATATAAAATGATCAGTTTTAGTAACATATACATATGTAGGCGTTTCTCAAGTGTGCTCGTCGCTGTTTACTGGGGTAAGTAAATTATGAAACATTTGTAAAAGTGTCTTAACTAAATACGGCAACAAAATATTCGACTCTGAAAACAGGCGAACTTTACTTTGCCGCATTAGGACTTTGCAAATTTGTTCATAACGTGGCGAGCAATTCGCGCCCCATGTAAAAAGGTCTATTCATTCAAAAGCAGATTTTACTTTTAATGGTGATATTATAATGCGAGATGCCTATATACTGTCAGATTGATTTGTTGACGAATCACTTATCATCACAGACATCTTCCCCCCTTCGCGTCGTTTGTATCCCTCTCCTGTCTGTTCTCGTCTAGTAATATTCATATGTCTATGATCTACGGGCTTTTAAGGTATCAAATCCTTGTAAACAACATTCAGTAGATGCACTTATTATAATATACACCGTCAACTCTCTTCCAGACACGCATTAATAAATCCCTTCCTACATTCCCTTCCTTAAAACCCGCCTCACAACGCTGCCCAACCGGCGGCGACATAATTCCCCTGCCTTTACACTATACAAACGGGGGCGCTCTTGTGAGGTGTCACATAAAAAATAAAAATAAAAAGTTTTTTTTTCAATCTCTCAAATACCTTTGTGGCACGATCTAATCTATATAGGTACTTACTTAAAATTATTATACAAAAAAATCTTACTCTTGGGCCTGATGGTTCTGGTTTCATCCAGAATGATGCTTCCTTCATTGTCTCCTGGTCTGGGAACAATCTGCTGACTGCCGATGGATGATTTTGGGTTCTCTTCCTCTACTGGGGGAAGATAGCCTGGGCCGGTGGGTCTGGCTGGAGTGGGTTGTGGTTTGTAGGGGGTAGGCTGTGGTTTGTAAGGCGTGGGTTGTGGCTTGTAGGGGGTGGGTGTTACTTTCTGAGGGGTGGGTTGTGGTTGATAAGGGGTGGGTTGTGGTTTATAAGGGGTGGGTTGTGGTTGGTAAGGAGTGGGTTGAGGTTTGTAAGGGGTGGGTGTTACTTTCTGAGGGGTGGGTTGTGGTTTGTATTGAGTAGGGATTGGTACATAAGGTGTTGGTTTAGGCGGTGCTACCGGCGTTGGTCTAGGTGCAGGCGGTGTGGGAATTGGCTTGTAAACAGTTGGGATTGGCTCAGGGTTATAGGGATTTTTAGGTTCGGGGTATTCGTAAGGTTTGTATTCCTCCTCTTTAGGAGGTAGGTAAGGAGTGCCGGGGTTCTTTGCATTACCAAAGTTGGGCCTAGTGTATTGCGTCTGTTGCGATTGAGAAATGGCTGAGTCTTGGTAGATTCCCGTGGCTCCAGGGCTTGTGAAAGGGGGCCTGACTTCATTTGCTGGCTTTCCAGTGTTCTGGTTGTAATTTTGCTGCAGTCCAAAAGCCTTTTCTCCGGGAACTCCAGCAACGTGGACAAGTCCTGATCCTGTAGTGATCTGAGAGGAAGATTGGATGTTCTGTCCGGCGGTGGACTGGTAGCTTCCAGTGTAGGTCTGAGAAGTGGTCTGGGGACCCTTGGGCTTGATCTTGCAGCAGGATTCAGTGGAAACTGGGCAACGGATCTGTGAAGAAAGAAACAAACATTTATTATTAGTTTACCCACTCGAACGAACCCACCTCGATTTTTGGCATATATTATTTTGGTAAGTTTGCAAAATATCTTGAGAGATCGCTTGCTGTAATATGCCAAATTTATCCACTTTTCATAAAAAAAAAATTAAATTTTTTTGTAAACCTTCCCGCGATCTGCAGTTTGCGTTAGTAGAAAACTGAGCCTAATACTTTCTCATTTTATCAATAGATATCTCAAATCGATTTCCTGTGGCCGATTCATTTTAATATTGTTTATTCTTAAATAATCAAAAGCTTTTAAATCTTTGTATTATTCGATTTTTATTACATATTTACTTACCAGTGTACTCTTAATAGAATTATCTATCTATTTAACATGTTTTCAACTCAGGTGAATAAAAAATAGTGACTTTTTAATACTTTTTCTAAACAAAGTCTGTCTGTATAAAACGATTAATTGATCTAAATAAATCAAGAATAGAGATAATTCTTATTGATAATTGCAGACAACAGATGTATCTTTCTATTTTAATATCAGTATTTTGTGGTAAATGTATTAAATATCTTAATTTTATGCAATCGATTTCAACCACAATTCCATAAAATATTTTTTCTTACAAAACTTTCGAATACCTAGCTTGAACATTAAAAAATGAGTCTTCATATTATATGTACCTATTTGAATCTGTTATCATCAAATTGTTCGATTTTTATCTCAGGCTGATAAAAATCGATTAAATTTACGACTTTAACTTGATTTATGATTTATATTTGATACATTGAATGTTTTTCGCAAAAAAAGATTTTCATCATAATACGTGAAAAATAACATGTTTACAATCCGTCTTTTAGCTTTTGAACAGCCGCCCTGTTTACGTGCTTCTATAATCGTATCAAATCCTGCTTTTGATTTATTCCAAAATAAAATGTGGGCATTATAAATAATTTAAAACCTTTTATAAGCCATACGTGTATAGGTAATAAGGAAGTCTTATACACTCATAAAAAAGGCGTTAACGTGTTAATTTTTAGTGACGACTTGATGGAGGCAGATCGGTCCTTCAGAACACAGGTGACGACAATATATTGAAGGCTCTGGTAATATTAAGGTCCTGAATTATGTTCACACTATACGCATATTAAAATACAGAATGACGCAATGAAAAAAAATAATAGGTAAGCAGGTATATTTATTTATTTATTTTATCAGGTTCTCCATAAAACAGTTATACACCAGAATATTATGGAGAAGATTACAAAATTTAAAGAAAAAAGTGTATGGGGGCAGTTTCACTATCTTGTGACGTATGTCAGAAGATAGTTACTGAATTTTCTGTAGGTGACATTGAAGATATCGATGCTCAATACAGATTCATTTAGCAGTTGAATTGCTCTATTTAATGGCGCATTTTGGTAGGAAGAATTCTCGCTTTCGGAGCATAAAAAAGTGCGTGGGATCTCCCACGAGTGTACGCGTTAGGTACTCGTACATATTAGTTAATCTCCTTCAACATGGGCGGATTCAGTGTAATGCCGGAGATTAGCTTAAAAAAGTGCTTACCCAAAAATATTTTTCGGCGAGCTTCTAATGTGTTAAGATCGAGCATTCCTATTAAGAACAACGATGGATACAGAAATGGGTAGTATGTATATTCCCTCGGTGACCGGACAACTCGGAATGAAACCAACTCAGAACCATCTCAGATAAGTAGAGTGATAAGAAAATGTATATAAAAAAATGGTTAAAATAGGTTACGTTAGGTTAGGGTTATCGGAATCATAATTATATGATATGAGAATATGCATTGATCGAACACATTTTTTTTGTTTCTTTGTTTTATTCTGAAAATGGTAGAACAGTGAGCTCGGTGTCATGAAATTTGCACAGTGCATTAAACCGTATAAAAAATACGAAAACACGCTGTATTTTTTTGGATTTATTGTTTTTCAATTCTGATCTCGGGCGAAGTCGGGAAGTAAAACAAGTTTATCCAGACGAGCTTCAGATTTTATTTTATTAATTTTATCTACCTGTTTTTCAAGTATTCTTAACCTTTGATCCGGGAAATGATAAACACTTTAGAACTCTTTAAAACGTTTAATCTTTGTTATAATGTAATATTCGTCTTCACTTTCAAAAGGTTAATTAATATTTAAACTATCAGGCAAGCACTAACTATGCTTTAATATGTAGCAGAAAATCCGTTTGTATGACCTCTGAGACAGCAAAAACTCTCGAATGGTGAGATCCATTCACGAAATTACTGTTAAATCAACGCAATTGTTTTCAGCTCGCCACGCCATCTCCATCAAGAGCCATGGAACTTTGAAAAATAGTTGTTATTGAGGTAAATAATATCAATTAATATTTCTCAAAGTAATTAAAACGAAATAATAAAGAGGGATGAATCTCGACGAAACCAGGTAGTAACTACGTGCTAGTTGCTTATATCAATTATTTTAGGTATCAAGTAGGAACCAAAACCAAGTTACGTTATTTTTTAAGGTTTTAAAAAGGGCGTTGAAATTCAGGCTAAATCGGGTAATAATCTGGGTAGGCACAAATTTTTATGTTTTACGATAATTTTCTAAAGAATTAATTTTCCACATTTAAATAACAACAGAAGAGGGGGTTGGTAAATAAGAGATTTTGAGCTTCAAAGCAGTTTTTCTAGGCCTAATACTTTATTTTTTCTGGGCTTTTAAAAAAACAAAAAAATCAAAAAATTTCTACTTAATTTCAAAGGGAAAAATATGTGTTATATTCGCAGCATTTAGTGAAAGCATCTCAAATATTTCTAAGCGATCTAATTTTCAATCCACAACACATGATTTTGCAATACTTAGTAGTGCGTAGTGCATCGCCTTAATAAGAAGAAGATGGAGAGATATGTAATTACGAATGTTGGAGAGAGTGCGCTAATATTTAAAACGATAAAATTGAAGCAAAAATTGCGAAAATGTTTAATAAAACAAGACTCGTTTAAAATAGCGCAAAAATCTCGTGGCGACATCTAAAATAGCATTTAAAGAAACACTGTTATTTTTTTCATACATATAAATTCCAAAATAAGTTAAATGAACGTGTTTATAATAATTTTTGGAGCTTACTTTGCAATTTTTTTCTATCGAGGGAATTTCATATAATTCGCGTTTCGGCGTGAGGAACGTCTAGACATTAACTTCAAAAATAACATATATTTTTTTAAGAGCTTAAAAACTTCAAATTTTTAAGGGAGATATGTAAGAAATCGAAAGAAATTCGGGTAGCGGCGGCTTAAGTCGGGTCTTCGGCGAAAAAACATTCCATAAAAATTGTTAAGGTAGGTAGTAAGTACATAATATCATTCTGTGATTTTTCACAAAAAACGGCGCTATACAAATCGTTAAAGTATTATTATTGAGATATTCAGAAGCTTAAATCTATAAACTACATTAGGTAACGTAATTAATATTTCCACTGTTTCACGCAGCGCCCTGTCGTTTTGTCGCCATGTTTATAAATGCGTTTTAAATGTTAAATTATTGAGACATTAATTAATAAATAATGTTGCTAGCTCTCTACAGGACTTGTCAACAGCTTTGTAATGTAATAATGTGGGCCGTCTTCCGATAAGTAATCACCAAACCACGGAGGCCATCTGTCAACGCTTTGCGAAACTGTTATTACCTGAACGCGGCAGCTGAAAGTTTATAGGCAAATTAGGTACTTACTTATACCGATTTGCATAGCGCCATTTTACGTAAAATAATATAAAATCCAACTTAAATGAAGTGCGGGGGTTTTAGTAATAAAAACCAATTATATTATTTAAAAAAACGAGTGCAGTTCACACGCGGTAGAAGCGAAACTTTACCAAAATAATCTCAACCAATAGAAGCCTTCAAAAGTGAGGTCATAATGAAAGTGGCCAATGAGGGCAGGTTAATGCTTTGTAGGTGATGTAATGCGTCATTTCCGTTTCATATCTCAACCAATAGGAGCCCTGAAAAGTGACATCATAATCAAAGCGGCCAATGAGGGCAGGTTAATGCTTTGTAGGTGCTGTAATGCGTCATTTCAGTTTCATCCGAATTTCAAATCATAACGGGGCTAAAGAAGTTTCACTTAAAAAAATCGAGCTAATTTGAGTGTTTTTTACAACGCACAAATCAAGAACTGGCAACTAAGATAAAAGTATTATTGATGTACACAGAAATTAATGTAGGGCTGGCGCAGTTTTCCCTGCATGGAATTTTAGGTTATTGCGAATATTTTCAGCTAACAATAAGAGTTCTATCATGAGTAATGGAGCTTTGAAATATCCGTGTAAGTGTTAATGACCAAGAAAACATATTTCGAAAACCTTTTATGAATCCTGGTAGAAAGTAGGACCCAATTTTTGCATTATTGTGCTTAAAAAAAATAAGCACAAAAAATGTTTTAAAAATAAATTGTCCAGTGTAATCGAAGCTTTACTGTTGCAAGTAATGCACGTGTTCGGATAACAAAGTAGCCTCACATTTCAAATCTTATATAAAACAGCTGACCGAGAGGGAAGAAATAATAATTATAAAGGTGTGTTTATACGAACGCTTTGTAAACCACAATGTTTCACGGTAAGAGCAAGGAACACGGTCACAAACATACAAACATGTTCACCCCACTGTATAGGGTTGACTCCTCGCAAACAATTAAAAATAATTTAAGTTAACTAAAAAATGAATTAATTAAAAAATATACGTCTAGAAAGCAGGAATAAATAAATCCAATTAAGAGAACATCTGAAAGAAGAGAGGTTGGTACCGCGTTGGGCGCCAAATTTAAAATGTAAATTAAATGTTGATTGGTATGTAACCTAAACGATTTGTTTATATTTCTTTTCATCGATGGAGAAATGCTTTAATAAACGATTGGGAATTTTCAAAAAAATTACGAAATGGCGCTTAATTGATTTGCTTTCTATGCAGAAATTCGCATAACAAATTAATATTTAATAATTTGGAAAAAATACATAACATCTATAAAAATAACGGAGTAGTCCTTATCTACATTCTGTTACATAAAACAGTAATTCTTCATTGCAACAACACTTGGCTTGTGCTCACGTAGGTGTAGCAACGTTTGAAGATTTCAAAACTCAACGAAAAACAATTGCAAATGAAAATAAAGCAAATTTGGGAGCTTTTTTTGTTATTTGTTTTTGGGGTGTTATGCCGTGTTTCTTTAGGACAGCGTTACAGTGTCCGAAACGTTGGCGAAAGAATGAGGCAGCACGACACGGCATAACACCTCAAAAACAAATAACAAAAATACTTTTGGCCGTGAAAACCTAAAGTCATATCCAATTTGGGAATTCTTTGTTGAAAGAACCAAAATTGACTTTGATGTGAAAACTAGGATAAGGAGTGTTTTGGTGTCCCGATTTACGGTCGTTGTTCCTAATCCTACTGATCGACTGTTGAGCCGAAATTTTGGCTCAACACTCCTCAAATGCGCAAATAGGCTCTTCTCAACGCAACTCTCCGATCAATAGGCGAATCGAGCGTTACTAAACACATCACTTAGCTGATCGGAGACTCAGATTGATTGATCGAAAAGTTGGGAATAGCGGCCGTTAGATTTATTTATGCTTCCCAACTGCTCCCAACTTCCTGGAGCCAGTGGTACCATGCCATCCCCAATTTTGGGGTAAGTATGTCGTGAGGCCGAAGGGAGTGGGAGGGGAAGGAGACGGTGGAAACGGTTGGTCCTGAATGATGATCTTTCGCCAGGAAGATGCTGAAATTATCTAAGAACTATTCTGCAATTCGAACCCAAGTTTTTGTAAGTAGGTACCTATTCAGAAATTTTAAATGTCCAATGATTTTGTTGCATCCCCCTTCCTGTAAAACAAACTTCGTAATACTTTAGTAATTGTGATATAATAAAAATTTATTCCATCATCAATATTGTGGCAGTTGAAAAATAGTGGAGAAAGTGCAAAATGTTGTACAACTTAATATTGGCGCCTTTTGGTGACCCAACGTTGACCCCAGACGGCCATAAGATAGGCATCGACTTAAGCACCCACTTTCAAAATATAACCATTTTTAAATTCCTTTATTTTAAAATCTGTACCTAATTAGTTACGTGTACTATTACTTATTGGGATAGGTATTTAAAACTTTAAAGTTTTATTAGACTCCACAAAAATAATTAGTAACACATAAGGTC
Organism: Glyphotaelius pellucidus; assembly: GCA_936435175.1. Lineage (NCBI taxonomy): Eukaryota > Metazoa > Arthropoda > Insecta > Trichoptera > Limnephilidae > Glyphotaelius > Glyphotaelius pellucidus. Next base: position 13,976,473 of record OW386560.1, read on the forward strand.
TCATCGTATAATTTTTATTTTATTTTATGTGAGTAGGTACTACACAGGAGACCCAACCGCCTGGAGCCAATGAGCCTACGGCAGTCTAAAAAAAGAAACTCCACTCCATTTTAAAAAAATATAGTAGGTAATATTGGCTTTCTAAGAAATATCTGTATGATACACATTTTTTAAAAGTTATTTATACTTAATAATTTTCAAGTCTTCATTTTTCAAGGCTCACCAAACACACCAGATCTATGAGGTGTCGGTTGTGACATCGCGTCGTGGCGAATGAATTTTGTCGTTTTGAAGATTCCAGTTCTGAATGTTTTGTGTGCAAAATTCGAGGCACATTAACTTTATTCTTAAATTTAGACGCTTTTATTCGAAGAACACAATAATAAATTGTAAAACGTCAGCTCCTCGTCGCTTTTGTTGTGAAAAATGCTACCATTGCCGCGAATCGACGTTTATATATGTTTTAGCCAAAGATATTCAAAAAGATATATATGCATGGTGTCCGCCCGACTGTCGCCGGAACTACTACCTAATGGGAATAGTTTGAATACGGAATTTAGTTGATTTTTAGAAGTTGGGCGGTAGTATTGGTTAATACGAAATACAGCTACGAATACGAAAAGAATTCGTTCATTTGGTTGAATTTTTAAGGTGTGCAGTAGTATTGGTTAATAATATCGGTGACACCAGGAAACACAGTCCCACCCAGTAAAAACTGCTTATAGCACATCTTTTATATTTCAATATTCTTGTTGGTTTTAGCCATAATAATTTTCACTGGAATTGCGTAATGGAGTATTAGGAGAGGGAGAGGGGGAAGGTTGTGAAGTACCCGGCTATTCAAATCAGGCCAACTAACGACGACTAAGGCCATTTCAAGCAACGTTTAGATTCTGAATTTTGGTCCTTCACAAGGGCTGTACTGAAATAATCAACTAACTGAATTAGGAGGAAGATTGATTATAAACGCTTAAGAAAAAATATAGTACTACTCTTCACAGCTTCGGAACCCGCTGTAGCCTACATATTGAAGGTAGCCCTGATGATAGCCAATCTCCGATAGGAGAGGGCACTATCAGAAATATAATAAAATCAGCAAGAGAACCAGTTTATAATATGTCTACCTTTTTTTAAACCAAATTCCTTAAAGTTCCTACCAAAAAATAATAAAATTAAGTCCTTTAAAATGTCACCTAATTCAGCATTTAAATACCATAAAAGAGGCACTTAAAATATTGAAGATCGCCAAATTAGAATTATTCAGAGTCGATTCTAACCTTGAACTATGAAACACAATAATGTCGGATCTCAGCCAATGGACGACCAAATAATCGGCGAACATTAAATTCAGAAACGAGAAAAGAAGTTCTATAAAAATAAAATGTTCAGTGAATAAGGCATTGAAGTTAAGATTACACGGTGTTTGGTAGTTGACTGACAAATTAAAACATTTTTAAAAGAATTTGGCATTCTCAGACTATAAATTAAAAGAATTTGGCATTCTCAGACTATAAAAATATTACCATTTGTTATTTCGGCTACTGGCATTGTACCTAGCTCTCTCGTTCAAAATTAAAGCTTATTAGATTTGTCAAAGAATCTGTATATAAAAATGCAAAAATCAGTCATATTAAATATATGTAGAATAACGAAAGATTTTTAAAATATTTATAATGAAGGATCAGTAGGATTTATCGGTCCAGGAGGATTTATCACTAGGAGTTCTATCGAGCCGAACCCTCTGATATGAAAATATCTGGAGTCGGTGAATTATTTTCCCATTTGGTCTCTGGTAGGTTGAAATGTTATTCTTGTATTATTTTGTATTTATTATACTTATATAGTGCAATTGCATAGCGTGGATTGACTAGATGATCCTTTGTGGAAAAGCATGTGGAAGGGTTAAGTTTTTCCTGTGGGGAAGAATTAACCCGGACATAAAGTCAAAAGAACAATTTAAAAAAATATATTGATTGACCAGCTAAAAGGTTTAAACTTTGAAAAGAAAGTTTTTTTGTTTGTATTTTAGGGGTAAGCAAATTTGAAAATTCTCGTACAGTGAGATTTGGCGTATTGAAATATTTACAGGTTTTTCAATATGGATCAAAGCAATTGTTTTCAATTTTTCCAATGTGAGCTACGGAGCTTTGAAATACATATTTTTTAAATATTACAAAATGTGTCGAAAATCGAGCGAAGGCAGTTTGAAACTATTTTAAACTTGAAAAGCTGCATTTTCGGATTTGTAGATACAATCAGAATCAAAGTGTTGCTTAAAAAAACTTTGCTGTGTTTAGTGACCAAATCTGAATAGCCAGGTAGTTTACAACCCCTCTCTAATCATCAACTTCCCACTCGCCACGTTTTCCGCCTGGCTCTGGGCGGTTGTGACTATTTTTGATCGTGAACTACCAAACACAATTTAAAATAAAATAAAATTCGCGCCTGACAACACCAAACTTTCAAGTGGATAAAATTCGATATTCAAATATAAAAATTAAGATGGCCACAGTTCCCAAAATGGCCACATCATGACAGCAAATCCATTTACAAAAAAATTATCGACAAACGATTTTGTTTTTGCCCAAAGAGACCAGATGTTAAGATTAAATTTATTATTACGTCAGTAATTTTAATTCAGGCCTTCTGACGATGACTTCAATTTTATTTAATCATTTGTTTTTTACTATCAAATTAAAACGAATGGGTAATTTTACCTGATGATAATTTTACAGCGAAATTGCATTAGATTTATTTAAATGTTATTAAGTGGGAACTGACGCTTAAATTGGCATAATAAATGACTGTTTAGAGCCCGGATGTACAATTTAAAAACAACTTGATTGAAGATGTCTTTTTTGTTTATGTTTTAAGTGGGCAATCACGATAACTTATTTAGAATGTATTTTTTAAACTTTGCCATTTTTTACTGTTAAAACATTGAATATCGCTGTCTAAACAATAAATGTATCTAGTAAAAAGGAGAGCTTTATGTGAATACCGCACAATAGTCCCATCTGCCCGAGTTAATAGGATTGTGGCATTCCCAATTGGAAAGGGAAGGATGAGAATAACATGTAGGTTGAGAATACTCTGGCTGTTCAGACCTGGATGCTAATCACAACTAAATCCATTTCAAGCATTTTTTTTACATTAGCTGCATACAGGAGTTCCTTTGAGGCCCCTTTAAAATGAAGAATTTTTAAAGAGACGTCAGAAGCTTTTTTAAGTCAATACAACTGTCATATCATATCCTTTATAAGTAGTTATTTTTTCACAGCGGTGATTCAAATTAACTTAGATAAATAATAATTTTTTATTATATTCTAATATATTCTATTATTTTTTAATGTAGATATTTATTTGAAAGTTACCGCCTCCTGCGTGAGAACCATCAACGCCAGGGAACAAAATCAATGCTTAACATCTGCAATGCGATTCTGCATCTTTTTTAGATACGGAATCGATTCCTTACGTAATTGCCTGTCAAATTTGTGTGATCGTCTATGGCTTGCAATTGCTTTTTCTACTTTAACTCTGACACAAATAATTTCTAACTGCATAGTAAATAAGTTTTACTTCAACGTAAAAGCACCTATTGACAAACTACTTAAGACTTTTCTTTTTCTGTAATATATTTTTTTTATTTTCCTATTACATTGTATTATTAAAAATAAATAAATTACAGAATGTACAATCATACCTTTACCACAAATATGAAATAAAGCTTCAATAAATAAATTTTAAAAGAAAACTAATTTAGAACACGAATGCTGTAAGTGTACATGATTATTTATTCATTTAATGTACGTTATAAAATCATAAGAGCAATGGGAACCCATTAAGGCGCAGCCTGTGCGTGGATAATATAGTTACATACATTTATTGTTGTACCTAGAATTTATTTGATACTACAGAGCTGCTAACTCTATTCAAATCGCAAGTGATATTAGAGATATGCTATCCGCAGTTTTTACTGGGTGGGACTGTATTTCTTGGCGTCACCGATATTGTTAACCGATACTACTGCACAACTTCAAAAATTCAACTAAATGAACGAATTCTTTCCGTATTCAAACTATGCCCGTTAGGTAGTATATCTCTTGTATTTTAATATCTTTGATATCTCCCCATTTTGAAACCAGCATAATGTCCCATGACCAAAAAAACGTTATATAATAATGCGTAGTTTCTTGATATCGTTGCCATTTTTAACAGTTTTCCGATTTATTTGTCACATACCCACCACTTCACGCATCACGTTATGGAAATAAGAAGATAGCCTTGGATGGTTTTCGCAAATAAAAAAATAAATCTTCTAGAACACTTATGTAAATTTTTTGTAGATTGTGTTATTGAGAAAATACTAAAACTTGTCGTGCGATTTATACGTAAATGAATATTTAATTGAATAAAAATATTCTTCATTCATGGTTAAAAAACAAGTAGGTAACTGAAAGAAAATGTACATAGGGACATCTTACGATTCTATGTATGTGTGCAGTGACCCAACCCGAAATGATATTTAGTATAAAATTATAATTTTTGTACATTATTTACCAATTTCAAACGACTTGTATTGAATTGTAAAATCGACTTCAAAAATACCCTTAATAATAAGTTGGTTTGAATATCGAATGAATTTATATACAGTGTCGATTTTTTGTACTTATGCACTGGTATACACAGTATATTGAGAAGCAGATTTTTCCTTGATGCATTTGAATGAAAAAGTGTTTTGTACTTTTGTTATTCGGCGGTACATCCTTCCTGCACATCCCTTCGGGGTCACTTAGTCATATTTTGGGTAATTAAATATACAGTATTTTCCCTAAACTGATTGCACATTGTATTTATAAGTACGCCCGGGGCCAATTGTCGGCGGATCAACTGTCATAGAACCTTACGTGTACATATTTGAAAAAGTTTTTTAGAGCCCCAATTGCTGTCAACCGTCTGGAGAGTCATTGAGACTATGGCATACCCAAGTGGGGTATGTTGTGAGTTTGCAGGTAGTAGGGAGGAAAGGAGGAAAAGGAGATGAGATAGAGAAAAGTATGGCAGTACCTGGCTGTTCAGATCTGGTCAACAAACACGGCTAAAGCCATTTCAAGCAACGTTTCAGTTCAGAATGGTGGTGATATTGTAACATGCCGCAAATATACTATTTATTTTTTTAAATGAATAAATTATGAAATGACACAACTTCATCCAAAAAAAATTATTTGATTTTATTTGAATGCGCGACCTTCGGATTGCTAGTAGAGAACCTCACCCCTCGACCACGGAAACCGTACTCTGATGATGTTCATCTATTTTTGAATGATTATTGAATCGTTGGTGTTTGATTTTGTAATGCGATTTTTTATCTGTTAAAGATAATTTGAAGTTAGGTTATATTTATTTGACTTTTAGTTTGGAAATCTTAAGTTCGATTTCCGGTGCGGTTCAAACACTTTCTAAAGTTTTTTTCATTTTACAATGTATTTGGTACCTACCACTCGAGGTGTTGTGAGATTTATTAATTAATTTTTTAGTTTTGTTTATTTTGATATCTACGAGTATATAAATAAAATCGGATATATTATTTATCCGAGACACTATCCAGGTTACAAACTAGTTCTTCGAACACTTATTTAGAATGAAAAAAAGGTAGATGCCAATAATATGGAAACAAAATAGTCGAAGATAATATTGTTAATTTCGAAATATGAGACTGACAAGTACGACAATAGCCGTATTGGTAAGGCGTTTGTCCCTCTAAGACGGGAGGTTCTGGATTCGAGTCGCAGTTGCGATCGTTATGAACGTTTTGATCTCTTTCATATTTTCGTTTAGATTATTAGCGTTATCTTCTTCTTCAAGAATAATAAATTATTCAAGTCGAATTTCAGTTAGGTCACTACATCTGTGAAGTGATAATAAATATGTTGTCATCGATACTTTAAGAAAAAAACATGTCCTATTATGCATTATATCTGGCGGAGTGTATATCCTGTTAGAACACGCTAATATCATTATTATGGAGTCGCGTAAAGACCAAATAATAATACCTTTTGTATTGATTTAATGAAGATTTATCTATTTAATATGATTACAGGATGCTGCAAACGTTAAAAGTAATGATATTGTATTATATAATCGACAGTTTTATTTAATAACGAATTAATAATTTTGAATAGAGTGTCGATTACAACGTTTGGAGGCAATTTAAGTACGAAGGTCATCCGTAAAGTAGTATCCGTTTACGCCGTGCTGAGTGCTGGTGAATAGAGTAGCCGCAGGACAAGTACTACCACGTTCAGTTATATTTCAGCTGTCTGTGTGTAATTTTACATCTTGCTGGTATTTTTTTATTTACTACATAGTTACACCCGAATAGGACGAGTGGTACTAGGGCATCAACGAATTAATTAACATGAATAAAAATTAAAAGGTAACTATTAAAAGAAGGTAGGTAAAAAATAAATGAATTTAACGAAATTATCTTAGATATTCAACCAAATTGTTAGGTTCGAAAAATATGAACAAAAAGCAACAACAAAAAACATAATAAAACATTCTTACGGGCGTGTGCCTTGATGATAAAAAAATGATTAGAAAAAAAAATGTTTCTGATACAAGCACAAGAGTTCCAACTGCCCGTGGCCAGCGCGACTACGGCATTCTTTTTTAGAGATGTGTAGTGAGACTGTAGGGAGTGGGAAGGAGATTGATATGAAGATGGCAAATGTCTTTTTACATAAAAATAGCAAAATTGCCCGAAGTCAGTGGAACTACGGCATCTTCAACCAGGGGAATGTTGTCAGGCTGAAGAAAGTGAGGTGGGGTTGTGATGAAATGAATAACGTAAAAAGTGCCTGGTTATTCAGATCTGGTCACTAAATATAGTTTTAAGTTATTTCGAAAAAGTGTAGATTTTTTATGAAGGTCAATTTATTGAAATGATTGAAAATTGTGGAAATTGAACAATTTGAGAAAAATACTCTCGCACAAAGTGCAAATATCCTATATACTTTTGAATTTTATTTGGCTATTAGTGTTTAAATTTACCGGAAGAGCCGTGAATCAAAATTCTAAACTAACTAACTAACTAACCATCACGCCGTTTCCCCGCAGGGGTAGGCAGAGAGGACAGACCGCCAAACAACTCGATCTTGGCACACACTCCTTGCTTCGTTCACATTCATACATCGTCTCATACATGCTCTTCTATTATTCTGACTCTTGACATCGCCCGACTCAAGTATCTGATTCACTTGGTCGTGCCATGTCTTCCTCGGGCGTCCCCGACTTCGTCTACCATTCACATTTGCGTCATATATTCTCCTTACACTCCTTTCCTCATTCATTCGCTCTACATGCCCAAACCATCTGAGCGTCCCTTTCTTAATCTTACTCATAACGCTTACATCAGCCTTGCATACTTTGCGGATCTCCACATTTCTCACACGATCATACATGGTTTTACCACACATACGTCTCAGGGATCTCATTTCTACAGCATTCAGTCTACTTTCATCCTTTCTCTGCCAGTTCCATGCCTCACTGCCATACATCAGGGTAGGTACCAGCACTCCATTATGGACGGCTAGCTTCGCTTCTTTTGACAGATTTTTGTTGGCGCCAACGGCGTTCAGTCCTCCATTAATGGAGTTACCAGTATTTACCCGTCTTTCGATATCTCTATCAGTCTTTCCATCTCTCGTAAACATACTTCCCAAATATACAAACTCATCCACCTGCTCCAAGTATTCGTCATTCACAACTATGTTGCAAATTGTTTTCGTACTCTCTCTTTCAAATACCATCACTTTAGACTTACTTACATTCATCATTAACTCATTTTTCATACATACTTCGTATGCATATGGCATAATAAATATTGTATCAATGTCTAGTTTTGCGTGTTTGATGCTTTGCTTAAAAAGGTCAAATGATTATATTATTATATTATATATAGACATTATCTCAATCCGTTTCAAGATTTTTTCTACTTAGATTATTCAAATACTGCCAACTTAATCCCACGCGCACAGTTATTGGATCCTCCATCAACTATTATTGACCATGTTCATTATACACTGTATAAGAGGTTCTTTCCAGTGGCGGCTCGATCACTTTTTCCATGGTGGAAACTGGCATATTTTAAGTGTACTGAAATCTATCTGCCCGGGAAACGTATATTTTTTTAAAACAAAAATGTTCATGGATTTATCAGCTGGTATACCAGGTCGGTATGTAGGTACCGATTAAAATAGTATTTATTTTACATTTCTTACATGAACACCGCACAAGACTTCTTATTGGTCCGAACCCATCCGAGGAGACTATGGCATCCCGAATTGGGGTATTTTGTAAGGCCGAAAGTAGTGGTGAGGAGAAGGAGATAAGGAAGAGGAAGGTATGGAGTACCTGGCTATTCAGATCTGGTCACAAAACACAGCTAAAGCTATTTCAAATAACAATTTCCATTCTGATTGGTGTTCTTACACCAGGGCGATACCCAGAGTATATTCAACTCCGGAACGTGACGAAAATATACCGTATATTATTTTAAATGATTTAATTGTGACGTAACAAAAATCAATCCAATAAAAATTACTTGCGCATGCCCGGATTTGATTCCGCGATCTTTAGATAGCTAGTCCACTGCCTCACCCCTCAACCACGAAGATCGTCGACGTATTAAGTTCCTCTGAGTTATTCCGGACTGCAGCAAGCATAGAGAAGATGACAATGATGTTAGACAACCTTCTATAAGAGAGGGCACCAAAAGAAGTAGAAAATGATAAGCAAACTTGTTGCCTTACGAGACGAGCACGTAAATGCAAAGAATCTAAATGCAGTAGGTTCGCCACTGTTGCTACAATATAATGTAGATATCTAATATCAGATCTGCATTATAAAAACGGGTTGAGCACTTTGCAAATGGCTTATGCATGTCTTAGTGGACACTTCAAATAAATTAATATGTTAATTTGAAGATCTGACATATTTATTACAATAATCCGCCAACTACCTCTATTACCGAGATTAAACTGAAATTCCTAGGAATATAATTCGTACCCGATCGGTGAATATTTATCAAAGGAGAAAGGAGTTCCTCAGGGATCCATACTAGGGCCATTACTGTTCCAAATTTATATCAATGGTATTTCGTAATTAGATTTAAACGGTGATTTTTTTTAATACGCAGATGATACTGACATTTTCTACAGGGGTAAAGATTTAGACATCTTACTAGAAAATGCACAAAGAGACCTAGAAAAAAGAACAATTGTCTCCAATCAAACATCCAAACAATGAATGCAAAAAAAAACAGCTTCACGTGTTTTCACCTTTTTTTGTTTTAAAAATCGTCGAACTTAAGATATAACAATATTTTATTCAGAATCATAACATCACGGTAGATACTCTCAGTATCGCCTTGATGATTTTTTTTGTTTTATGTGAATACCTCACAAGAGTCTCAGTTGCTCCCTTCTGGAGCCAGTGGAATGACAGACTATGGAACCCTCAATTGAAGTATGTTGTGAGGCTGAAGGTAGTAGGGAGGGGAAAGAGATGGGGAAGAAGAAGGAAGGAAAGTACCTGGCTGTTCAGATCTGGTCACCAAACACGGCTAAAGCCATTTCAAGCAACGTTTAAATTCTGGATTGTGGTCTTACACCAGGATGAGAATATCTTTCACCATCTTCCTTATTACCGTGTGTAAGTTTTCTGCGTGTTCTGTGTTTTCAGTGTCGGTGCACTTTAAAAGAGCATTTGACAGGTAAATTGTTATTGCCGGCCTACAAATTTTTTAGTTCCATTTTTTATATTTTCTACTCTTATTTGACAGACAATACATAAAGTACGTAATTGTTAAAAATAAAAATTCTAATATATGGATCTCAGAAGAATTTCTTTTAATGAAATCGAAATCTCTCATTATTCATTTTAAACAAATAAATATGAAAAATTAGAGATTTATTATAATCAAACCGATGTACTCAGTTTTTTTTGCGATATTTATAAAAAAATTCAATATTGTAAAAAAACGGTAAGATTGCTTACAATTCTTGAGATTTCAGAAAAAAATTTGATTGATATTTAAAATAAGTTATTATTAGAAGCTTAGTTTAACGAGTAGAAACGAGTAAAACTCCGAAAACTTCGTGAAAAATATGAAGATAATCGAAGAACACTTTAGATTCGTGTGATTATTCTGTTTTAACCAACAAAATCCAAAATTCTGCTAATTGGTTCATCCGTCTTGTCTACGTGTTGTCTACCAACACTGAATGAACACGATAAACATAATGCAAATGTAAAATGAAACATCATTGATGACAAAAAAATTTGCATCTTTAAACGAAGGACGACTAGATCGTAAAACTGCTACAAAAAACACCAAAAACTCGTTAAAACTGACGCAGTTTACGGCAAGAATAATATTATGTGCATTCGTTTCATTTTGGACTCGTTGTGCTTAAATAAACACCGAGGATATGTAGCATCGATATTTTACTATAAATACTCATCCGCCTTCTGTCTTTTTTTACGAAAGAATACAAACATTCCCGGCTACGAATAACGTGATAATGTTTGAATCTTTCTGTTTCCACATGGTAAGCATGAAAACTTTCTTGAGCTATGACGAAGGACTTAGCAGCCTGTAATGAATGGGAACCCGACGCATTTGTACACTCGGCAACTAACCGATCCTTGCCGGTTATTGTAATATTTTAATAAATATATTTCAGGAACCTGATTTCACAATCCAGTGATCAGTGATCCTAAGAATTTAAATATTATTCATTTAACAGTTTTAAAATATGAATTGGTGATGATCTCTAGTTCGCAAATTTATTTTCCCTTTTGATAAATAACCTTTGTGACAGATAGGTTAGCTCATTGGTTCTAAGCCTAGAGCAATCTCATGATCCGTCTCATTCCAAGATATTCTAGTATACCTTGGTAAGATATCACCATTCAGAATAGAACCGTTACCCATTTAAACTCGCTTTCTCTACGTTCAGTGAGCAGATATGAAGATACGGGCAATTTCAAACCTCCTCTTACTCTGTCGAACTCTTTTTAGCCTTACGACATCCCCCAACTATGAATGCCATAATTTCACAGACTCTGTGGGCAGTTGAAACTCTTGTGAGGACGGTATAAAATCGATAAAAACAGCACAAAAACGTGGAAAATAATGCACCGACTGTGCGAGGAGAGACTAGGATTACTATTAACTGAAGACACCGAAATAGCTCAATATAGGGACACCGGGAGACGCCTTGATAGGAAAAGTGGTTGAATAATGTTAAAGCGATCCACTAGTCCTTGAAAAATTCGAAATCGGAAGGGCCCCGCCTCTTTTTGGAAGGGATTGTAAAATAGTTGAAAAGACTTGAGAAGACTTGACAATCAATGAAATATGGGGCGCGCCAAACCCGTAACACCCTAGTTAAACCTCTGCAGTTATTTGGCATCCTGTGCAGCTATATACTCAATATTTATTACACAATGTAATATCTACCGCTTTTATCGGCAAAATTATAAAAATGTGTTTCGATTTAAATTTATTCATGAATTTTACCAAAACCATCCGCATAAAATTATTTGTAGATCACTAAGAATGTCAAGATGAACGTTACTGTGATTTGGCGACCATCTATTATTTAATGAAAACCTCCTGTCTGTGTTATAATTTGATTTTTAAATGGTGAACTGACACGTTTTAAATTCATAATGCAATTTTAAAGCAAATCGTATTTGAATAATGCATGAGAATTCAGTAAGTGGGTTTTTATTAGAAAATGCATGGGCGTGGAAGAAGCGAAGGTCATGTGTCAAGACCGTGATTTGTGACACTCTATCTTACCTGCCTACTCCTTTAGAGACATACAGGTAGATATAGACATTGCAAATTGTGTCATCATCCACAGAATAAAAACTGTTTGTCTCAAGGAAAACACTCGAATAGTGAACTCGAGCGTCATAGAATTACTAATTAATTTTATAAAAGCTTTCAACAGTGTTTATTATTGATGTTGTATCAACGCTGTAATTATATTGGTCAGATGTGTGATAAAAATTTAAAAAATAGAAAAAAAAATCAACCCGCCATGAAAAAAGTTTTTTTTGCTATAATACATCTATTTTCAATTTTCGACTCAGTTCTGCTAGCCAATTTCAATTTTTTTTTTTTTGAGGTTATACCTTCCTCCACAGATACTGGAGTGAACACCGCTACACCTAAGCCAAAAATATTAGATTGTGTAATTTACACGCGGTAGAAGTGAAACTAGAAAGTCGCTAGATGTCGCTTTCTTTTCTTTTGCCTGTTTATTTTAAAGTGTTTTGAAGATTGGATATTTATTTACAAAATAAAAAAGTTTTTTTTTTGGATTTCGTAGGATTCGAACTCCGTTCGCCCGGTATCTGTCTGTCTGGCTGCTTGGATTTTTCCGGCGCCTTAACCTACGTTGCGCTACGGGAGGCGAATTTAGGGCATTATATTAGAACCGACGACCCGTCACATAATAAATTTTAGTGACGTATTTCCGTTTCATCCGAAATTCTAATCACTAAAGACGCCAAAGAAGTTTCACTTCAATAATAATTGGATAGTACCGACATTTATTTAATGCAATTTTTTTAATATAATGTTATCGAATTTCAGACAAATGCGTGCCACAAAAAGTTGATTGAATACATCGTCATCGGCAACGCGTATATCCCCCGAATTTCAGCACGATCGGATGTCGGGAAGGAATTAATTTCCACTTCCAATATTCCATTTCATTAATTTATCCATTCAATCAAGAAAACAAAATTTAAATTCCAATGGATTTATTAAAAAAGACCTGCCACATAATATTTTCTTTCTAACCATAATATTTAATAAGAATTCGTTTTCTTCTCTCTGAAAGCTTATTTTTTGGTAACGATCAAGTCTCATGGATTCAATCCGAAAGCTTCCCATTTCTATAATTGCAAAGTCCTGTTATAAGCGCCTACTGCTACAGCTGTATTGCAGGCAAACACTAATTAAATACTGCTTTAATATGCCGTTGGCGTGCCGGCGCGGTCGAAACAAAATTTTCGAAAAAAAACTTTAAAATGCGATTTTAATCCTTATGTATACTGAAAATGTATAAAGGACAAGGTCAGAATCGCTTGGGGAATTCTTGTTCTTAAGGTATAAAATACCTTGAACACACCTAGGGAAGCGGAATAATTTCTATGGAATTCTCAATGCTTTCCGGCCGAGATATTTCGCGGCGCTGTCAAATTCGGTAGCGTCGTTCTCGTGAAAAATATCGTAAAACATATAAATTAAACCAATAAACGCAAGTAATGTTGTTTTTAGGCATAGTTTATTGTTCAAAGAATGTGTTTCAATAAATATTATATATGACAGCATAAAATAAACCCATAAAATATTACGTCAAAGTCAAAACATCGCGAAATTTACGAGTTTCCTCCCGTGGCACGTCACGAGTTTGCAAATGACATAAAGTACATAATAAATGATAAGAAAATGACTGCAGAAAGACATCGACTCGCGACGTAAATCAAACTACGAAATACATGTATTAATTTTCTGTTTTATACTTTATTAAGCCAGACGTGGGATTCCGCAAGATCTGTCACATTTCGCAAATGATATAATTATTATCTCAGATAAAGGTCGATACTTCAAGTCACCGATTCCAGTGACCTTTGCTACCTGCGACCTGAGACCTGAGACCTGGGACGAAAGTTTATGTTGTATATAAATTATTGGTTTTAAGTGAAGGCAGCCACCGTATCAGGGATTTCGCAATCGAAGTACCTACCTAATCAATAAACCTGGAATTACATTAAAGGTACTTTAGATAAGGATGTCATACCCATTTGGCGCAGGAACCAATTTTATTATCAGCCTATAAAGAAGACGTTTATGTATATAATAACTACCTACCTTTTATCCATATTCATACTAATATTATAAATGCGAAACTGCTCGAGTTTGTTTATGACCTTTTCACGCATAACACAATATAAAGACTTTAATAATTCTTTCACCAATATAAAGCTAAATTATATGCGCAGACTACAGGTTGTATATGATGGTAAGCTCTGGCGTTATGAAATTATAAATATTAATATATTATATTTGTTATACGTTTTCTGTCGCTAACAAAAGCGAGTTTTTGCTACTGTCAGAAAAAAATCTTTTCCATGGAAACAATGTTGATATATTTTTGGGCTCTGTGCTGGTAGGTACTCAGTCTACTGGTCAGCTACTACTGCAGAAAATTCAAATATTAGAACTCGTTTTTTTTTGGACAAGCTTGGAATAAATGTCAGATGAGAGTTCCTATATTAAAAATATAATTCGTAACGATTGTAAAGACTGAATGATAAATAGATTATTTTTTATTATATTAACGAACTTCCAAATATTTAAATAAAAATAAACATCCGAAATGTTTGTAAGCGCATAAATTCCGAACGAATGAACAAAATTGGATAAGTAACTCTTTTTTTCTTTGAGCTATAGCATTATGAAATTTAGGTGGTAGGCGAGATGTTTGAAAACTGAATGTAAGGGAATGAATATATGGAATGCGGGAGGGGATGGGGGTGGGGTGGAGGGGGGGGGGGAGATAATTGATAAGTGCAAGCGCTACAGTAATTTCCCGTAATACCATGCGAGCGAAGCCGCGGGGAAAAGCTAGTTACAGAATAATAATGAAAAATAATGCACGATATTGCAATGCAATTTTTAAAAAGATCAAACCGTCAATAATTTTTATTTCATTATTTTTGTCTTACTCCGCTTACTGGTTAATACGCAATATTTCTTATTCAAACAGTTACATTTAACTTTATTATCACGAAAAGTGAGTATTTACGTCGGGGGGGGGGGGACGAAAAAATATGCATTTAACATGCATGTTACATTTAAATTTTGTTAAAATTATTATATATACGGTATACGCTATTTTTGTTTTCATCATTTTTTTGGTTTACATTTCATAGACAATCAATCGATGCTGCCAATCATAGAAAGAAAGCATAATTACACATACCCGTTAGACAAACCTGCCAAACAAACCATTCAAAACCTGGGATGTATATCTAAATTATGATGACATCCAGCATTCGCAGCTTGAATCTCAACCCAGGAATAATTCGAAGTACCTAGGTACTTTTCTGTTTTTATTTTGACGAGAATTTATTTTATAAGGTTGGTACTTCCGACAAATGTCATATTTTACTGTCTACTAGTTAAAAAAGAAATATTCCGTATTATCCGTGGTCGAACTTCAACAACACGAACGTTCCGTATTATCCGTGAGGTGGGCTTATATAAATTTACCTTTATTTATTTTTTATATTCAATATTATTGAAGTGAAAAATTCTTTGGCACCGTTGTAATTTGAAACTCGATGAAACAAAAAAGCGACACTAAAACGAGACAAATAGATACATGTATAGGATTTAGCCTGCGAGAGAATGCTCTTTGTGCGGTGCTTCGTAGCCTATCGTTTCTATCTCAGCGTAAAAATATAACATTATACATTAAACTTTTTTTTTAAATCAATCCAGAATATTTTCTGTTAATGTTAAATATATTTTTAACCCCCGACGCAAGAAGCGGTGTTATAAGTTTGACGTTTCTGTCTGTCTGTCTGTCTGTCTGTCTGTCTGTCTGTCTGTGGCATCGTAGCTCCTAAACGAATGGACCGATTGTGATGCAGTTTTTTTGTTTGAAAGCTGACGTAATAGAGATGGTTCTTAGCTACAATTCATGAAAATCTGTTCAGGCGTTTCAAGGTTATCAGCCTTTTTTTGTGTCGGGGGTTTCTTAAATTTTTGTAAATTTTATTTATTACTACAAATAGGGTGCAAACACTCTTTCACGTTTGGATTTGTAAGTCAATATTGTACTGACGGCCGGCGTAGTTCAGCGGTAAGGCTCTTGACTCGCAATCCGAAGGTCGCGGGATCGAGTCCCGGCGCGGCAAATAAATTTTATTTGGTTAATTTGTGCTATTTCACAATTTATTCATTTAAAATAATATGTAGTATATTTGCGGCACGTTCCAGAGTGGAAGATGCTATCAGTATCGCCCTGGTGTAAGACCACCATTCATAATTGAAACGTTCATAATGAAATGTTAGTGACCAGATCTGAATAGCTAGGTACTTCTCCACTTTCTTCTTCCCTATCTCCTTCCCCTTCCCACTACCTTCAGCCTCACAATATACCCCAATTGGGGATGCCAAAGTCTCACTGGCTCCAGACGGGAGCAGTTGGGACTCTTGTGCGGTATTCATATAAAAATAAAAAATTTAAGTGTACTAAACCAAATAACAACGCGTAGTAATGTATGGACGATTAGAAACGGGCAATCATGATAAATAAGAAATCATTTTTCAAATCTTTGCCATTTCCAAAGATAAACAATCAACTTGTCTTTCTCAGTCAACAAAACGTTTAATCCGACAGTCATACATTCCGATGTCAAAAACTTATTTAGAACTACATATATCTCGCTTGCGTAGGAATGCACATGCACAAGTGCATCAAATGTTAAGCTTTATATTACCATTAATCCTGCAATAGGTACCATAGACGTCTTTCAATATGCATAATTTTGTCATTGCAAAACATTTATTGAGATGTTTATTTGTTTGACAATGTCCTTTTGCCACGACAGCTACTATGTTGCATTATAAATTGAAATTATAATATTTTGTGTTGCCATAAATGGAAATCGAAGCTTATAATTTTATTCATATTTCAAAAACGATTGGCCAATATTTGAATTCTTAATTTGGGAGGTTATGGGTACCGTCGGCATGGGAACCATTCATTGGATAACTGCGTGGCAGGCTGGATCGGGAGAGACCGATTAAGGAGGACCCTTTGACCTCTCCAGCCGGACTCTTTCGGATGGATTCGTACATTGTACATTCGTACATATCTGTACATTGACCGCCAGTTTCCTGCCCTTCATTCCCTTTTCCTTCCCAGAAATTCCTTTCCTTGCAAATGCCCTCCACACCACATCCCCAAAGATGACATGCACTGAGAGAAATTATTTTCCTGACCTCCTATGTGAAGTAAATGTAAAAAAACTAACATCGTTATAAACAGAAAACGTTTATTCGATGGAGGACTTAACTTAGAGGAGTTAAACCGTGATACCTGGATGGTTACCAATTTTTGCCTGGCGTCATGAAATTTGCTAAGCTTTTACCACGAATTTTTAGGAAAACGAACATATTTTGAGTTCGTTATTTTTTTTCAATCATAACCTAACCTGAGGAGCTATTAAATAATATACTTTTTTGGTAAAAATATTTCAAAATAAAATGTTTCGTGGCCATTCGATTACGGTGGATATGCCTGAATAATTTTAAAAATTGTTTTCTGACAAAGATATATTATGTATTATTTATACGCTCATACGGTCTTTTACGAACATGTGATATATATGTATAATAATTTTGTGGAACAGTATTAAAGAAGTAAAATTCGTTGGAGGAATTTTAAACTAAAACCCACGCAGAAAAATAATAAAAGCTAACATTAGTTTTCATTTATGACGTATGTTATTATAGCCTTCTTGTGTCTAAATTCCGTGTAGTTGAACACACCGACTGTACTGCCAACTGCATGCAATCTAGGTACAAGCGAGTATATAAATGACTCAGTGCTGATATTGTTAATGCAACCAAAATCCATAATTTTTGAAAGATTAATTCTAGTTGGATATGGAATAATGAAGTAATGTTGGTAATAATGCACACAATTGAGTTTTTCTAGTTCTAGTACTTAAAATAATAACTGGTTTCTTGTGGTGTCAGCTAACAACCGAACAATTGGTACACTTCATAGTTTAAGTAAACATTATCTCATAAAATCAACGCGAGCTCCACCAGAAGGAGTGATGAATTTTTGAATGTCAAAACAAATTAACAATCGAATGGAATTTTTTGTGAGTTTTCTCGGAATCTTACTTGAGTCTACAGAGATATCTTGAAACCTAGGTCAACGGTTCTTTCCCTCTCAAACCATTCAAATAAAAAATTCTATCAAATAGATTCCAATTAATTGAGCAAATAGTATCGATGTACTTCAATCATAATTCAAAAAGAACAAGCCTCTACTGTTATAAAGGTGCTAAGAAAAAAACATCGATGAAATAGGAGATGGTTCTTTTATTTTATTTTATTTTTATTTTCATTTTTTTTTCTCTCCTTCATTTCAATAACCAATTATACTAAATATACCTAAGTGCAAAGTTATTAATTTCACCAAGAACACCAACAAAACTTTATATTCATACAGCATATGTGGTCACGATCTGGATACAGTTGAGTCGATAAAAGACTTAGGAATTATATTTGACAACAAACTAATGTTCAACCAACACATTGAATACATTGTGAGTAAGTCAAATAAATTACTTGGTTTCATTGTAAGATCAACCAAACTGTTTAAGAATTTTAATAGCCTAATAATTCTCTTTAATTCATTGATCCGTAGTGTTCTTGAGTACAGTACACAGGTATCTAGACTTGAATCAGTCCAAAGGAAATTTACACGGATTTTGTCTTACCGGTCAGGTGTCTACCATCTTCTAGACGGGTACGAACAAAGACTTACACATTTCAATTTAGAGAGTCTAGTTAAAAGACGTAATATAAATGACCTCTTAATGTTTTATAAAATTGTTAACAACCTAGTAGATAGTAACTTAATCAATGAAATCAATTTATACGCCAGGCCCAAATCTACCAGAAAATTTGACATATTTTGGATCGAAATTTTTAACAATAATACGGGATACTTTAATCCCATGTCTAGAATGTCACGATCTTACAACGATCTCACTAAATCACACTCTATAATAGATATTTTTGTGAATAGTTTTACTTGTTTTAAGAAATATCTCCATGATTTGTGCAACTAAAATGTTGTTCTATTATTTTTAATAAACACTTAAAATATTATGTAGCTATCATGTTTTTCAAATTTTCTATTTAAGTTTCTAAATTATGTAAAAAAATACTTACATTGTTTTTCATGTGTCTGTGAATACGCTAATGTTATTACTGTAGACACATTAGTCTAGGGATATTTATATTTGTATCTTAATTTGTTATACATTAACCAAAATAATGCTCTGTAAATATCCTGTTTGTGTCTCAAATAAATAAATAAATAAATAAAGATTTTCAAAAATGCACGTTAAGCTGTAATTTTTATTCTCCCTTTACACGCGAGTGGTTACTCCCTCAAAGGTAACTATGTTTTATTTATAATCTGTAACACTCTATTATTATGTAACTGAATAAACTAACCTTTTAAATACTAGTAAATAAATATCAAAAAACGCCTTTCACCTCCCAAATGCCAGTCGTATTTCGAAAAAATCCATACAAAACAAAGGAATTGTTTTTTTTGCGTTTGTTTTCTATTTACCAGATAATGTATATGGCGTGATAATATTGTAAGAGGTTTTTCCAGAATAATTAACTAACTAAAAAAAGATTTTAAAAATCTCCAATTTCGGAAATAATATGTCAAAAAATATAATCACACAAATATAAACTGATTTTATTATTTCTACACAAACTTAAATACGTGCCCAACATGAAAAAACACAATTCAAAAGAGTTTGCAAACTAATAAAGACCTTTTTAAGAATTTCAAAACGTAAATCTTAGAATTTTGTACTTTGACAGTTGTAAAATTCGACATGCTAAGCCTTAGATAATTAGTGTTGCTAGATGAATGAAATCATTGAGATGAATGAAATCAAGAATGGTATTGGCGCAAGCGATTCTGACCTTGTCTTTCGTACAGTTTCTTTATAAATAAGGGTTAAAATCGCAAAAAAAAATTCCGCCCACGCCAGCGCGCTACCGGCAAATGTGAGGTTCATCAATCTGCAGCCCCCTCTGAACCAATCGGGTGATTGCAGAATCGTTTCTACTACAACGTAAAAAAATATTAAACAGTAAGACAGAATATTGTCTGTTATTGTTAAATATATTTTTACTACAAATAGGGAACCAATACTCTTTCAGGTTTGATTTGAAGTTAATATTGACGGTTACAAACGGGCTACCATGATAATTATTATGAAATCTTTAGATTTACTGAAATTTCAAGGGAGCCTGCACAGAATTAGTTCCTTTGCAAAAACTAGCAAGAAAATTGTCTGACATGTGTGGAACAACCGTTCATCGTTCACAAGACCGGCTTTTAGCTGAGAGGAAATTAGCGATCCGAAAGATTACCAAGATCCACTAGAATCAGGAACATATTCTATATGGAGGAGGATATAAGAGTGTGGATGAAGCAAGGAGTCCATCCAAGGATACATTTCAATTTAGTTAATGTGACGGTCAATTATGCCCGTATCAACTTTGAGAATGTTTTGTAAAGGGAGTTTTTTTAATCGTTATACGCGTGCGATAAAATGTAACACTCCCACCAGTTTCAAAAATTTAGAACTATGGGTCATGGGTCGACCCACAGTGCCCTTCTTGACAATATCAAGGAGGTTACAGTGTTTCTACTTAGGTCGACAGAATAGCACTTAATCCCAAACATGGGAACACCTCAGCACAGGTTCGCCTAGTGAGGTGTTCACAAAACACTACGACTAACCTATTTACATACAGTTACGGATCTTTAACATGTTTTTTTTTCTTATTAATAACCTATTATCTATGTAAACTATGTAATTATTTGTAAAGTGTATGTACAAGAATAGAAATAAATAAATAAATAAATAAATATGTGGTCATGTTCTAAAAATAAACAGGTCTACTATCTAATTATGCACATGCACACAAGGAGCGACACTAAGCAGCAGTGTAACCAAGACGAGTGATATTTCTGGGATTTCCCTAATCAATTCAGTCTTCCGGTGACCATGTCTGACATCAGCAGAGAGTGCTTAAACAACTACCTGTCATTCCTTATTACCCGAAGGTAAATAATTTAATAGATTCAGATCACTGAACAGACAATACCCAGAAGTGTGATGTCTACAGTTATGGAAGAAAACTTATTTCGTTAGTTTGAATATATTAATTTCTGAAATGCCTAATTCAGTGGAAGAGAACTTCGAAAACCTTGCTTTGTACCAACTATTATTACTAGAGTTCTTTTTCCCTCGGAAGACAGAGGCTTTACTAAACGCATCTGGTGCAGTAACAGAAGCTGTGCATATATCGTCGTTACTGTTGTAACAGTCAAAAACCAAATTGGTCAATTTGTTGACTTTGAGGTGTGTACATCAGTTAAACAACGTATTATTGACAAAACGGCTAGTTTTTCCAACGTCATACAGTTCTTATTTATCGTTGTAGAGTCACGGGACCCAGATAGATCGACACAGAAAAAAAACCTCTGCACAACGGTAAATAAAAATTATTTTCGTAGATAGTGGCAGTTACAGCAATATTGCTTCCCTGCTTTGGAACTAAATAAATCTGAATTTTTTAAATGTGAATAAATTGCGAAGAATTGCGAAAGAATGTCCCTTCACCAGTTTTCTGAAGGCACGTCTTTGCTGAACACGTAACCCCCGATGCCATTGACCAGCTGGATAACCTCAGAATCACAATCAAAACACCAAGCTCCACCAACGAGGAAGAAGGATAATAAAATCTGTTGAAACCTTGGCCCCAGACAGGCCAATGAAATCAATTTTCTGTTTAAGAATGAATTTCTAATTTATTTTTAATAAATTTTATCCTTTATTGACCGTACTTATTGCCAAAACAAATATGCCCACAACACACCTCTATGGTTTGTCTCTTCAGTGATTCAGATCTTAGACTAACAACAGCTTGGTATGCAGTCAGCTACTGGGATATTATAAACACGTCTTCAATGCCAGCTTTGTATGAACACGCGATCATTATTGGTCTTCGAATTAGAGCCATTTTTGTTTATTGTGAGATTCGTATCATGGCACCACGCGTTTCCTGTACGTGAAATAACGTTTACCTGTTTGATTAGTTTCTTAATTCGCCGACAATAAATTTTAATTAATGGCAAATACACAAATAACTTCCTGAGCTTTCAAAGTGAATCTTGTTTAAACACATGCAATAGTGTCCCATAAAGTCACACGCAGTACAATATTCCTAATTTGAGTGATAGTGCTGCAGTTCTGCAAAAATCTACTGACGGCTTATACCTTCGGTGCTATTCTGTATTCTTCAAAAGTTGAAAGATTTCTATCCTTAATATGCCTTATTTAATATACATTAGTAAAAAAACATGAAATATCGTCGTAGGAAACTAAATTTAAATTCATGTATTGAAGACAAATATTATAGAAACTTGAAGAACGCCGAAAAAAGCAGCGCTTACTTGCAGCTTATTTTAACTAGAAACTTCAATTTTGGATAGAAAAACTATAAACTTTAGAAATTCAGTATTCTTCTGATCGCCCCATTAATCTTTTCTTCTTCTTCTTCTTCTTCTTCTTCAATGGCGCTGCTGCTTATTTCGAGCCTTGGCCTCCTTCAGGATAAGCCTCCACCGCCCTCTGTCTTCCAATCTGCAACATGGAGTAGTCCCCTTGCATCCTTCCTGACATCATCCTCCCATCTCAGCCTAGGTCTGCCCATTTTCGTTTACCTCCGGGGTTTTCTGTTAGAACCTTCTTCGGTACTCGTGTGCTTGACATTCTTTGGAGCCTTAAATGGGTAGAGAGTCTGGGAGCTTGGTAGATGTCATAGAGTTCATTATTGTGGCGGATTCTCCATGCCTCTCCCTCTCGCACCACTCCAGAATTCTTCGAAGTACCTTTCTTTCAAAGGTGTCTAGCTGTTCCGCAGATTTTGCTGTCAGTGTTCCCGCCTCACATCTTCTATCGTTTACCTCACTTACAATAATTATTATATATAGGGTTATTTTGGTTTTCCCATGGGTGTTTCGGGATTTGAACACTGATAGCAACGCGTAGTATGTGTTGTTAGTGGCTGTGATGCGCTTTGATGCGCTTTCTTGCTGGGCCATAAATATTTTACTTAACAGTATTATAAGTTTTGAAAGAAAATATCAGAACCATGCAAAATAAGCTGCACTAGCACGTAGCCCGCTTCGACTTGCAGCATAAAACACCCCGGAAATATTGTATCCTTGATTTAACAGCACGTAAAGTATTACGTCGAAAAATCAATAATTTAAGCGTCACAAGATAGTCAGAAAAGATCGTGTAGTGGATAGAATCGTTTCGACGTTGTGAATAATTCTGACTTTCTCAACATCGCCAGTTGCACGAAACTAGTATTTTACATAAGAATCTTCGTAACAAGTGTCATATTTGTGCCACTTAAAGTTTATATTATTTTTTGCCAGTGCTGATTATGTTGGTAGTTGGTACGAGAAGAATTCGGTCTCTCGGTAATTAGGAAGAATTAAAGGAGGATACGTTACATTGAAAAGATCTCTTAATTTGCTCCACGTTGGGCGCCAGCTTTATTTGTTTTCTTGATATGAAAAAAAAAACTAATTACTTGCTTTCATCTAACACATTTTTAAGTGTAACTTTTAAAAGGAAGCTGATAAATTATACTGTAAAGTGTGAAATTTCTGTGAAATGCCAATTTGGTTCTGACAGGTTCTTTGTACGGACTGACACCTTATGGAAGATGTATTTATAAGATTATAAGGAATCAATTTTAAGAATGAAACAAGGAATCAAAGCGCAGTTCAGATTCTTGGTTTGGAGATTACATTTCGGAGCAAATAAGGTTGTAACCATAGTACAATAGTACAAAACTGCTAACCCTGTACAAATCGCAAGTGCGCCCCACGGTTAAATTTGGCAGCCACCTCTGGTCTGGAGCCCCAAAATACCTAAAAAAAAAAACCCTTGACTCTGTGCAGAAACGGGCGGTCCGTTTGATAGATTCTCCCAACTTAACAAACGGATTGCAATCTTTAGAGCACAGGCGCCAGGCGGGAATGCTGTCCTTGTCCTACCGGTATTACAATGGAAGATGCTCCGAGGAACTAGCGTCATTGATCCCCTCGGCACCGGTGCATAGTCGGGAAACACGCCAAACGCGCGCTCAACATTTGTACACGGTTGACATTAGTCACATGAGAACGGGTCGTTTCTACGACTCGTTCTTGAGTTCAACAGCTCGGCTGTGGAACGATTTGCCGGTATCTGTGTTTCCTCCCTCCTACAACATGGGTCTCTTCAAGACCCATGTTCACTCCTTCCTCTCCTCAAAAACACCCTCCACACAGCATGTTCAAAGATGACATAGGCCCTGAGGGAAGTTATTTTCCTCAGGGCCTCTTGTGTGGAGTTAATGCAAAAAAAAAACCACCATACTTAACTTACATTAATGGAGGACTGAACGCCGTTGGCAGCAACAAAAAATTGTCAAAAGAAGCGAAGCTAGCCGTCCATAATGGAGTGCTGGTACCTACCCTGATGTATGGCAGTGAGGCATGGAACTGGCAGAGAAAGGATGAAAGTAGACTGAATGCTGTAGAAATGAGATCCCTGAGACGTATGTGTGGTAAAACCATGTATGATCGTGTGAGAAATGTGGAGATCCGCAAAGAATGCAAGGCTGATGTAAGCGTAATGAATAAGATTAAGAAAGGGACGCTCAGATGGTTTGGGCATGTAGAGCGAATGAATGAGGAAAGGAGTGTAAGGAGAATATATGACGCAAATGTGAATAGTAGACGAAGTCGGGGACGCCCGAGGAAGACATGGCACGACCAAGTGAATCAGATACTTGAGTCGGGCGATGTCAAGAGTCAGAATAACAGAAGAGCATGTATGAGACGATGTATGAATGTGAACGAAGCAAGGAGTGTGTGCCAAGATCGAGTTGTTTGGCGGTCCGTCCTCTCTGCCTACCCCTGCGGGGAAACGGCGTGATGGTTAGTTAGTTTTTTTTTTTTTTTACTTAAGAAAAAGCGCAAAAAGTTATTACAGTTTGAAAGAATTTGGATGTCTCATATTTAATTTCCAGTGGTCTATCAGTTTTAGTTTATGTATTTTCTCGCATTTTTAACTTTTTCTGGAGAAAGATCTGATAATATTTGAATTTCTCCTACTTTCGTAATATAATTATTAGCGAAAAATGGTGTGTGAGCAACGTTGGAGAATTCAGCTACGCAGATTATTAAACCCGCATCACCTGGATGATAACCGAACCATTTCTGGGCTCCTAACCGATCGAGTATTAAGTTTTCAATTTTGGGGTCTGATCACTTTTTTGTAGTTCTTTTTGTAATCGCTTTTTCAGCAGTTATTAGATCTTAGGTAAACCTCCGCAGATTGCTTAGAAAATTCTTTAAAAGTGACATCATTGCCTGTTTTGTTATTTAGCCACAAAAACTTGTTTTTCGATTGTCAATTCCGCATTCAAGATTCTAGTAATACGATGAGACAGCTATATTTATAAACATTATAGATCTGAAACCGATTTCAGCTATGCGATTAAAGGTTGCAGCCATGGCATCTGCTGCTTTATTCATCTTTACTTTAATTTGAAAACCTAGTAGAAACGGTACGTATCATTTCTGAGATGCGTTCAAAGTACATACCCTCTTCAACGGTTTTTCATCATTATTAAATATCCATTATGTGACTTCTTAATTTTTTTATAACCACGTCGTTTATAGTTGCTAATGATTCAAATTATCTTTAATTAATTTAGAAACTCGATACCAATATTAACAAAATACCACAATCCTCGATAATTGTTGTTTGTGTTAATGTTTAATTTTTATAATTTTGGTGTGTTCGATAGTTGAATTTTTTTTTTGCATTAACTCCACACAGGAGGCCCTGAGGAAAATTTCCCTCAGGGCCTAAGTCATCTAGGATGCTGTGTTGAGGGTCTTTTTGAGGAGAGGAAGGAATGAAAAGACCCATGTTGTAGGAGGGAGGAAACACAGAAGCCGGCAAATCGTTCCATAGCCGAGCTGTTGAACTCAAGAACGAGTCGAAAAAACGACCCGTTCTCATGTGACAAATGTCAACCGTGTACATATGTTGGGCGCGCGTTTGGCGTGTCTCCCGACTATGCACCGGTGCCGAAGGGATCAATGACGCTCGTTCCTCGGAGCATCTTCCATTGAAATACCGGTAGAACATGGAAAGCATTCCCACCCGACGCCTGTGCTCTAAAGATTCAGGGCAGATGTGTAATAATTACACATCCGCCCTGATGATGGACACTGTAACGCTGTCCGAAACGTTGGCTAAAGAAGGAGGTAGCGCAACACGGCGTAACACCCCAAAAACTAATAACGAAAAAAAAAGGATCATGAATAACATATATAATTTGTTTACACCTTACGATGTGTATTTTAGGCTGAATTGAATGAACAGTTAAACGATGAACCAAAAAAGTTTAAATTCCGAGAAAATTAAAAGCAACAATTGCCCTGAAGGTAAGTGCAGTAGAACATTGTCAACTGGGATTATACCACGGGTTTAACACAGTAGCTGGAATTTGAAAACGCGAGATGTTAATCAGTTGAATAAGCCACTTAAAGTTTGCTTCCAAAGGTCAGGGGATCTCGCAAACAATAGAGGTGTTTATCAAAAGATTCCACAATCTAAGCACGAATAATATAAAAAAAGTCGTTATTCATTTTAAATGTAGAATTATTCAGAATGCGCGAAATGCAGAGTATATTTAACTCGCTTGTCGCACTGACCAAATTAACAAAGGAGTTAACCAACCATTGAGTAAAGCCTTCAATCATTTCCTGGGCATTTGAAATTTCAAGGATTACGGAATTGACCGCGGATCATCCTATTATTAAGATTTATAATACAGCTTCTTTGCACATTGACCATATTTCAAACAAAATGCATAAATTGTTGCAAAAGTCAATGCTTAAAGAAGAGAGTATTACTTGGACAATAGGTACTGAAGATTATGTTTTGGTCAAAAGATAAATGTTTGTATTATCCAGATTTTTAAATGGACGACTCATGTTCACAGTGATTGCTACATCATATCCTAGTATGCGGGTCAACTTCCACAATTTCAGAATAAACTGATATTTATCTCTTATTAATTTAAAACCATTGATCGTATAAAAGTTTTTCTGGCGTTCCACAAGGATCGCTTCGAGACCCTGAAATATTTTAAACATCCAGAAAACAAACTTTTTTTTAGGTTCTTGTTTGGATGAAGGAAGAATAAAGGAATGAGTTATCAGGATCAACTCGTGTTTGCGTAGCTCTCTCGACTCGCAATGGCACGCTTATACTAATAATAATAGAGCATAAAAGTGTCGATCAAATGAATATTATTGGTTAGGTCAACACAAAACCACAGCCAAACTATTCGCTAAGTAAATACGACCAGAGAGTGGAGATGCTACGTCAATATTAGCTCATCACTCTTTCATCTCAATGTCGAATTTCTGAATATAAATTGATTTCACGAATTTTTCGTGAGTTCATAACACCAAGTGCGAATTTGTAATACGTCAGTTTAAACAGGGAGCAAATAATTAAATTCCTACACATCTATACACCTATCAAGTATACATGTTTGTAATAGAAAAAGAGGACGCCTGTTATAAATTCTTATGTTTATTAGTGATCAGGTCATAAGTTAAGAAACCATTAGCTTCTGATTATTTCTAACAATGTACCAAAAAAGAGTGCTAACAACTATTGATGCTAACAACTGTTAACAACTTCATAGTTATTGTCAATGGAAGCAAGCACCTTTTTGAAAAAAAAAATATAAGAAAAGAAACTTACCCCGCTACGAGCTTGCAAGATGTTCTCTCCATTCTCATTGACAAATCCATTGACACACAGGTATTTCTTGACGCAAATGTTTCCTTCTCCAACGCAAGTGACGGTCAATTCTGAGTTTACATTGCCAGACTCCTTGAATCCCTGTCCAGCGATGCCTGGAGGATGGGGAAGGTTGGATACCGAAGGCTGCTTAGGCAAAGAGGGCTGTTGGGGAAAGCCTTGTTGGGTCTGTTGGTCCTGTCCGCAGAAAGGTCCGCTGCATCCGGAAGCAGTTGGCTTAGGGAAAGGCTGTTGGGTCTGCTGCCCTTGTCCACAGAATGGACCACTGCAACCAGTCTGGACTTGTTGGTATCCAGTGGTAATTTGTTGCTGTCCTCCTTGATTACAACCGACGCCTGAGCATCCAGGTTTGTTCTGGCTGAATGAGGTTGAGATTTGTCCTTGTTGTTGACCCTGATTTGCTTGACCCTGATATCCAGTGGTGATTGTTTGTTGCTGACCAGGTTTATTGTATCCGGTGGAAATCTGTTGCTGGGTAAATCCAGTTGTGATTTGTCCTTGGCTTCCTTGTTGACTGCCACATCCGGCGCCTCCACACCCTGTTGGGAATCCAGAGGAAACTTGTTCTTGGCCTTGGAAGTTATTTCCTCCGAATCCAGTGGTGACTTGTTGCTGTTGGTATCCGCCAACAACTTGCTTGTTTCCTCCGCAGGATCCTCCTGCTCCTCCGCATCCTCCTCCGGTTGTGGAAGATCCTGAAATTTGGTACGATGCACCACCACCGGTGGGTTGACTGATTTGTCCATTGAGGAAGGGATTTTTGTCGATGTTCAAAATGTCAAAGCTTCCTGGCTTGGAAACTGATCCAGATTGGAAGGTTAGAGTGTTTGATTGAGAGCATCCAGACTTTCCGGCTCCACATCCCGAACCCGAGATGGCTCCGTTCAAGAAGGGGTTTCCTGCAATGTTGATTCCAGCCGCACCACCAGTTGAAGAAGATCCAAACGATGAGAATGTTGAAGAAGATCCACTTTGTGAAGCACCTCCCTGCTGTTGACCTCCTGCCAAATGAACATTTCCGCTCAGGAAGGGGTTTTTAGAAATATCTACTCCTGCTGCTCCTGCAGAAAATCCTGATGATCCAGCGGCCCCTCCAGTGAAACCAGATGCTGCAAACTGTCCATTCAAGAAAGGATTGTTGGAAATATCAATAGTATTGCTGCCTGCTCCTCCAATAGCGGAGACCTTGTTTTGGCTGCTGAACGAGCTTCCGAAAGGACAAGTGCTTGTTCCACAAGGAGAAGTAAACGGAGGAGTTCCGAATGAATTCTCTTTCACCCATTTGAGGTAAGTTTCATAAGTATCCTTGAAAGGAGAGTCTTTGGTTGCCCACCAGAATGGTCCATTTACTGGCAAATTGGATGCAAAAGCAGAGTTGATATCTGCGGCTTGCAACGCAAACTTCTTGTGAAGTTCTGCTGGATCAATGTTGTCTGGGATTTCTCCTCCGTGTAATCCAATAGCAGCGGGGTTCCCGAACTTCTCGGTGATCTTTCCATTTTCTAGCGTGACTCCCGCGCAGCCGGTGGCTGAGGAGCAGCCCTTGTATGAGGCGTGGGTTTGGACGACGGGTTCAGAAGCCAGGCCCTGGCTCCCGAAGCCGGAGGCGAAGGAAGAACCGAAAGATGACTGGTGGTGGAAGCCTGCGGACCTGCTCCTCCTGGGGTGGGCGGAGAGAGCGGGGGAGGCGCACAGAAATAGCAGCGCCACAGCGCGCAGTGGCAACATCGTGCGGCTAATCTGAAACAAGCGATACAAGTTAATTAGTTAAAATCTCCATAAAATCATTATAACAGCTAATGTGTGAAGAGTCTCACTTGAGGCATACACAAAAAAATGAAGTAAATTAGAAACAAGAAAGACAATTTAGATGGAATTCAAGCATCATCTAACGGTGTCCTAGAGAAGACATACAGAGGTCGTCCACAAATACTGTTGATTTTGGTCGACCACTTAAGAGAATTGTTAGCATTGAATCTCTAAGAGACATTGAAGATCAGCAAATCTGAAGGCACTTGAAGAAGGCCTTAAGTTCAGAGTTGAACGTCGAAAGACCGTAAGAACGTCGAAATACCGAACTATGATTTTACCAGTGGAGACAGCAACTATATTGCTAGGTAAGTAGCGCTAATGCTATTATTATATCTACGATTTGATACATTTTGGCCATCAGAAATATCTACCAATAACTCATTGTGCAAAATACGATTTGATTAGAGCAATAAGTTAAATTAAAGATTCTTATCAAATCACTTCTGCACGAACTTTTAAGAGGGCAGATCTTTTGATTTTTAAGGCTATATCAATTTGCAAAATCAATACGAGGAATAATGTCTTATTCAACTCAACGGTAAATGTTACAACACAAAGTCGGCTAAATATATTTTACTGATAAACATGTTGATAAATTTAATGCAACAAAAGAAATACGATTGCGTATTGAATGAGATTTTTTCAATCAGTCTCTCCCGATCCGATCGAAAGAATCTGCCACCAAGACCTTGATAAACCTCACCCCATTAACCTGGTCACCCAACGGAATGACCAACTTGGGGAGAAATGTGGCAGGGCTGTTGGTTATCCAATAATACATATTTTTTTTAAATTTATTAATTTATTATTTTTTTACATTGTTTTGAAAAGGATGTGTCCTTACTGGGGTACCCCGTTCTAAGGTCACATTGTACACGTTTTTATGTTTGAATTATAAGTTAATACCTATTTAAAAATATTACAAGAGGAAAATTATAAAGTTATATCTAAAAGAAAGCACAATACAAGCATTCATCTTTATTTGTTTGCAAAATTGTATCTATGTTCTTCCTCCCCGTGTCCATAATCCATATCTTAATTGTTCATTTGAAGTCGTTTATTTTTATAACGATTTTTATTGCAAGAGGGAGTATATTAAATAATTTTATAGAGAAGCATTGCATATTTCTTTGTCCAAAAGTCGTTTTAGTTGTTGGTTGGTGTAATGCAAGTTGTAAAATGGATCTTGTGAATTGGCCCAAGTTTGTCTGTGTAAAATTATCCTGGTTTTTGAATGCCTAAATTAGAATATCTTTTGCATATAATTGTTTCAGTGACATTAAATTCAATGGTTTGTTTTTAGGTTTTAACGGCCAAAAGTATTTTTGTTACTTATTTTTGGGGTGTTATGCCGTGTTTCGCTACCTCCTTCTTTAGCCAACGTTTCGGACAACGTTACAGTGTCCATCATCAGGGCAGATGAGCCTGATGATCGCTCATCTGCCCTGATGATGGACACTGTAACGCTGTCCGAAACGTTGGCTAAAGAAGGAGGTAGCGAAACACGGCATAACACCCCAAAAATAAATAACTTAAATTCAATGCTTTAAAAATGTAGTCTGTAGGAGTTCGAATGGGGACACTAAGTATAATTTTCAAAATTGCCCTTTGTGTTACGAGGACTAGTTTTATAGTGGAATCGCGTACTAGCTTCCCCATCCGATAATACCATATTGTAGATGAGATTGGGCTAACGCACAGTGATTCCTATACCCGCCTCCCTAATTGAAATGGATAATACTGGCACACTAATATCATTTTTCCCATTTATCTCATTGAAGTTTTGCTGTACGAATATTTTTTAATGTTTTATTATGAAGTAAATGTGTTTCCATTTAGATGTTTATGTAAGGACTTATCTACATCTTAGGAATGTAATTATATAATGAAAATGAGATGATTATCCCTTAGCTATTGGGTAATACGTCTTTAAATTGGTAAAGTAATAGAGTTACGACACCGCAGCGGGCTTCAGTCAAAGTAATGTCATGTATTTTTTAGCCAGAGTCGATTAATCTCACGACTAGCCCAAAGGCGAAAAAACTTTAAGTGTGATAATTATAGGATGCTTTCTCGACTTTAGAATTTACACTAATCATTCTTTGAGTTGGTGCGAAATATTTACGTGCGAAGAAGAGGATTTTAAGGCCCAGAAATTCACTTGTGACAAAGTCATCAAATATCCATTCAGCGTATTTGAAAGGTCCCCGTTAAACGCCGATTGAACGATTGAGCTTTCAAAAGCTGAAAGGGACGTAGAATAGGCATTTTACGGGGACTTTTCAACTGTTTAAAAACAAAATGGCGCATTTGATGACTTTGTCATAAGTGAATTTCTTTGAAACAACCTGTCCTTAATGTTCAAGAAATAGGAATGTAACTAGGCTTTTTGCAGGTAAAACAAAATAAAAAAACCAAATATTAATAGTTTTTAACATTTTTTTTTGAAAGCAGTCTATTTGTGGTTTGACATATTTAATGAAAAAGAACAATAAATTTGCTTGTAACCACAAATTTTAATTTAATTTATTAATACCGACCGGTTTCGCTTAACAGAAACATCATTATTAAACCTGAAGATGCTTGTGCCAAGCGAAATCGACCGGTATTAATAGAAAAAATAAAAGTTCATGGTTATGAATAAAGTTATTGTTTTATTTCATTAAAAGTTTTTTTGCTTGTTTTTCTGCTGCAGTACTGATTTAAATCCTTAAGTAGGTAGTTTTTTAAATTAAGTTTAAACATTCTTAAGGAAAGTAAAGATGCGAAAATAGCAGTAAGTTTAAAAAATAATATTAAAAGAAGATGGCGAGAAAAAAAGAAAAAAACTAAGGGTGTTGCAGGAAAGTTAAATAAAATTGCCATTATGGTCAACGCTATACAGTCGAGGCCCAAATTTACAATACTACGCGACACGTGAGAACCGAACTTGCGTTTGGCGTTAAATCGTCGCACGGCGCTTTTTAAACTACGCTTCGTGACTAGATCTCATTAGCCTGGTTTCCACGTTGCGTGTTATATAAAGTTGGACGGCCTCCGTGGTACAGGAGTAAGGCTCTCGACCAACAATGTTGAGGTCGTGAGTTCAAATCCAGGCGTGCGCAAGTATACTTAGTTTCGAATGTATAACTTTGTGGTTATAAGTAATTGTTTGCTTGAAGCATTATTTTTATATCTTTAAAACAACTCGTAATTTTGACATTAGAATCAAATAACGTTCGAGGTATCTTAATAATAATAAAAAAAATCCGATTTCGCTAACCATATAATTGAAAATTGAATATAATCGTAGTTTTGAAAAAAATTTAAATAAATAAAATATTCTTCGTATTAATAATGAAGGAAAACGCGTTAACTTATGAGCCTTAGAAATAAAGAAATCCATTAATTCTAACGATTCCATTAGAGATGAACAAAAAATATTATCTTACAGTCCCATCTTAGATATGTTCCCTTTCATAGTTCATTCTATCTCTTTCCCCCATTCTTCGCTAATTCCTGGTCACGCTCCCATCTTTACCGCAATACATTGTAATATTTTATGCTAACCTATTATTTTGTAATCTACATGAAACCGCTGAAAGGTAAAATTTACAAAAAAATGTTACTTTAGAAATATGTTAGACACAGTAATCGTGTATTGTTAAATTTATTGCAATAAAATTGATTTAAATTTGTGAAAGCATTCCAAAATCCAAAATGATTATTAAGATTTGGAAGCTTTTAGTAATATCCAATCGATCTCTATTGGATATTACTAAAAGCTTCCAAATCTCACAAGTGTCAAGTACCTACCATGTTGAACGTAGTTTTACTAAAATTACGCAAAAGCTGTCACCATAAAATTAACACATAATGAAGAAGAAAATAGAATGAACTTTTGTAACACAGTTTCCAACTAAAAGTTAATAAAATAAAATAGAAACACATTACAAAATCTCCCTATAAATAGCTGAATAATTGATATAATTCAAGTAGTCATCCACGGAATTTGATATCTGTGACCATTGCCAACGAGTGTTTATATTATTATTTATTAATGAATTGTTTAAAACCAAACACTTGCATATTGATTGAAATCAGTGAATGCATAATCCCTAGAAGTACTCTGATGCTTATTTATACCTGCCGATTTGAAAGAAAACTGCCGTAGCTAAAATTTTACAAAATCTTTCGACTCCTAGGCTAATTTCGATAAGTTTGAAAATGTTTGATCATCAAAATCGGTTAAGTAGTTTCGGAGTTTACCTCGAACAAACATCGTGACGCGAAAAAAATTATATTTATTTATTAACGCCCTCTTTCGGAGTTTTTACATATGAATAGTAAGAAATATACAGTATTTATAGTACATAATTGAATTGCTTCAGTTGTTACTGAGGAAATTCAAAGAAAAAAACAAAAATTGATGTGAAACAAACAAAAAAATGTGCAAGCGCTACAGTAATTTCCCCCTAATACCGTGCGAGCGAAGCCGCGGGTAAAAGTTAGTAATGCTCACATACCTCGAGAAGAACAAAATTATTAACGACCGTCAATACGGATTCCGGCGGAACCGCTCGTGCGGTGATCTTCTCGCGTATGTGACGCATGTTTGGGGGCGGTGCCTGGAACGTTTTGGTGAAACCCAAACGGTTTCACTAGATATTTCCAAGGCCTTTGACCGGGTTTGGCACCGAGGGCTTGTCAACAAACTGCCGTCTTACGGACTTCCCGCATCCTTGTGTATGTGGATTGCCGACTTTTTGAGGAACAGGTCGATTCAGGCGGTTGCTGATGGTTTCACCTCTTCCTCGCATTCGATAAATGCTGGCGTCCCACAGGGATCGGTTCTGTCTCCGACTTTGTTTTTGTTGCACATCAATGACCTCTTGACGTGTGCACCGATTCATTGCTACGCGGATGACAGTACAGTCCATGATAGCTTTTTGTTTGACAAACCTCCAAAGGGTTCACAAACCCCAATGGCTCGGAGGGCTTTGAAACAAAGAATGGACGGTTACCTCGAGAGTGTTTCCTCTTGGGGTAAGAATAACCTCGTCGAATTTAATGTTTCAAAGACCCAATCATGTCTGATCACGTCTAAAAGGGATCGAAATGATAATCTAGTCTCCTTCAACGGAAGCATTCTCCCGAACAGGCCTTCCATTGATATGCTTGGTGTAACTCTAAGTGACCAGCTCAGGTACGGGGGCTCCATCGAGGCCAGAGTTAAGTTAGCCTCTCAGAAACTGGGCATACTGTACAGGGCACGCAGATACTTTAATAGTACACAACTGCTAGCCCTGTACAAATCGCAAGTGCGCCCCACGGTTGAATTTGGCAGCCACCTCTGGTCTGGAGCCCCAAAATACCTGAAAAAAACCCTTGACTCTGTGCAGAAACGGGCGGTCCGTTTGATAGATTCTCCTAATTTAACTAACGGATTGCAATCTTTAGAGCACAGGCGCCAGGTGGGAATGCTGTCCTTGTTCTACCGGTATTACAATGGAAGATGCTCCGAGGAACTAGCGTCATTGATCCCCTCGGCACCGGTGCATAGTCGGGAAACACGCCAAACGCGCGCTCAACATTTGTACACGGTTGACATTAGTCACATGAGAACGGGTCGTTTCTACGACTCGTTCTTGAGTTCAACAGCTCGGCTGTGGAACGATTTGCCGGCCTCTGTGTTTCCTCCCTCCTACAATATGGGTCTCTTCAAGACCCATGTTCACTCCTTCCTCTCCTCAAAAACACCCTCCACACAGCATCCTCAAAGATGACATAGGCCCTGAGGGAAATTATTTTTTCCTCAGGGCCTCCTGTGTGGAGTTAATGTAAAAAAAAATAAAAAAAAAAAAAAAATGAAATAAAATTGAGTTAACACAATACGTTTCTACCTGTAAGTCTCTTCAGTGTTGGAAATAAACACCTATTTACGTAATCGCCATAATTTAGGTTGGGTACCTTCGGATAAAAAGCATTTACACAATCAGTGTTTATCGATATAGGCGGTAACTGAACTGTAATTTGTATAAGAGACCATTTGTGTACTAAAGGCTGGAATTGGTGTTACGCAATGATGACAAGTACCAAAGATAATAAGCCTGTGTGAATGCATGGTATTTAACCTTTGGAAATCTTCAATTACGCACTTGGAAAATTGTTTATTAGAGGTCTACGAACGTATTTGTGTAAATGAGTCTTTGTTTTCGTATTAGAAGTTTTTTGTATGGATTTTTTAAACTGTACATTTAAAGAACGCCCTTGGCAAAGCAGTTAAGATGAAGTTATACGTGAAGTCCTATTTAGATACTATTTAGATTCACCTTTACGACAAATCGGTTTTTTTTTTTTTTTTACATTAACTCCACACAGGAGGCCTTTAGGAAAATAATTCCCCTCAGGGCCTATGTCATCTGGGATGCTGTGTGGAGGGTCTTTTTGAGGAGAGGAAGGAATGAACATTGGTCTTGAAGAGACCCATGTTGTAGGAGGGAGGAAACACAGATGCCGGCAAATCGTTCCATAGCCGAGCTGTTGAACTCAAGAACGAGTCGAAAAAACGACCCGTTCTCATGTGACAAATGTCAACCGTGTACATATGTTGGGCGCGCGTTTGGCGTGTCTCCCGACTATGCACCGGTGCCGAAGGGATCAATGACGCTAGTTCCTCAGAGCATCTTCCATTGAAATACCGGTAGAACATGGATAGCATTCCCACCCGACGCCTGTGCTCTAAAGATTGCAACCCGTTCGTTAAGATGGGAGAATCTATCAAACGGACCGCCCGTTTCTGCACAGAGTCGAGGGTATTTTTCAAGCATTTTGGAGCTCCAGACCAGAGGTGGCTGCCAAATTCAACCGTGGGGCGCACTTGCGATTTGTACAGGGTAAGCAGTTGTTTACTATTAAAGTATCTGCGGGCCCTGTACAGTACGCCCAGTTTTTGAGAAGCTAACTTTACTCTGGCTTCGATGGAGCCCCCATACCTGAGCTGGTCACTTATAGTTACACCAAGCATATCAATGGAAGGTCTGTTCGGAAGATTGCTTACATTATGAAGAAGAAGAAGAAGGTTTACATTATGAACATCAAAAAATATGCTTCGAATAAATTGAAGTTTTAACTAGCTTTTCTATATATTGGAATTACAGTAAAATTATTATTTGCATAACAAAAAATATAAGCGCAAACCACTAAACAAAATGCTTTTTCATGACTTAACTGTGAGAAACAATTTTTAAAAATACCCCTTTATGGCTAAGACTTATTGAGGTTTTGTATGTTCTAACTTATTTTCATTCCTATAAAGTTATGCACAAAATAAATAAAAACCACTTTTTCGCTTACTCACCTCGTGCAAATACGATGCGCGATTTTAAATTTTGTAGGCATGAGAATCGAAATATTTCTGGCGTTTATATTCCGCTTAAGTTCCAGATGACGCTTTTTCCAATCCAGGCGTTCAAAAATTAATTTAGTTTAAATTAAAAGTGTTATATCACATTGTTTTTGGGCATTAGCTCCACGCAGGAGGCCCTGATGAAAATAATTTCCCTCAGGGCGTTTGTCATCTTAGGGGATGCTGGGTGGAAGGTTTTTTTAAGGAAAGGAACGAGAGGAAGTTCTGCGAAAATGAAATATATATGAGGAGTGGGTGGAAATCTCCAATTTCATCCAATTACACGTAAGAAAAACCATTTAATTAATGCAAACCATCACATTTAATTACTCGTAAGTAATTTCTTTCAGTTACTTACGTGTAAGTAAAAGCATGACATTAAACGTGCGAAAGTAATTACATTTAATAAAACTAAAGTAATCACATTCAATTACAAGTGACCAGTGGTGAGTAAAAATTAGTACTAAGTGACTTCTATTCGAATCGCAGTTTTACATTTAAAAAAGTGTTAACGAATCGACCATTGTTATAATATTCTAGGTCACCTGCATTTAACGACACAAACCGTGTTAATTATTACTCAATTCATACATTCTGATTACAGTATGTAATTATGATTTGACGACCGTAACGACTTTTAATTATACGTATGCCTGACAGATAAAACAAATCTCTGAGGAGTATAATTATCATAATATGAAATATACTGTGAAGATTGCAATTTAGATAAGATTAGGTATATTGTGATATTTCGCAGCATCTGTGATCTATTGCGTGTGGACAGATGGGTCGTAGATAAATCTCTGTTACGTGGCAGTTATCTGAATTTATGATTTATATTTGGTACTTCTGCTGTAACAGTATAAATTTTATAAATACGTATTGGAAAGGCGTTTGTTTTGTTTTTAGTAATATCTATTCGTTGTGCAGATTATATATAGCTTTATCAGAGACGATGGATTGTGTTAGATTTTATGACAAACCCATTTTTTTAATTTTTAAATTTGAACGTAGCTCTAGCTCAAGAACCGCCCGGAGTCAGTTGATTGAGGGAGCGGAGGGAGATGAAGCATATAAAGCTAGCTGGCTATTCACATCTAGTCACTAAATACGGTCAATGGCATTTCAAGATAATTTTCGATTAGGTATGACAGGTGATCTTGCACTCAGGAGATACTTATTTTATGATAGTTAGTTCCCGCGATGCGTTGCTATGCCATTTAATAAAGAAACTGTTTCTCCCTGCGTGTCCTTTCCTATTCGTCCCGTTTTCCTTTCGCCCCCCTTTCCTCTCCCGCGTCCCCTTTCCCTCACGCGTTCCCTCTCCGCCTTCTCCGCCTCCCCTCTCCCCACTCCCTTCTCCCGCTTCCACCATCCCGCGAACTCCCCTCCCGCATTCCATACATTCAGTCCCGGTACATTCAGTTTTCAAACAACAACTCGCGTACAACCCATTGCAATTTTTTTATACAAATTTCATTAATAAATCAAATCTCATTATTATATGTATATAGAAACCATCGCGGGCATGCACACATCAAATCCCCAAAATTTCATTGCAATCGGATGAATGGTTGGTAACGCATAATCTCATGAAACCAGATCTCGCTATTCTATATAGAAACCATCGCTGGCACTCGCAAATCAAATCCCCAAAGTTTCATCGCAATCGGATGAATGGTTAGTAACGCATAATTTCATGACACCGGAGCTCGCTATTGTTTATGCTCATCGCGGTCACATCAAATCCCCAAAGTGTCATCGCAATCGGATGAATGGTTTAGCAACGCATAGACAATTCACATACTCCAAGCAAATCATGTTTGGATTTTTATATATACAGATTATAAAAAGCTTATAAAAATATTAAAAGTTGATTAGAGAATTAATCTTAATGAAGACGTCTGATTTTGATTATGGCTTTTATATAATATTTTGTTTTTGATCGATAAAGTGTTTACGTTTAAAATCGACATTGTTTTGCAAACAAATCATTTTCCAATAAAGTGCTTACAGTAATCGATAATAATTATTAATCTATGATTTCTCGTTAAAATTTAGATTTCCTCGTTAACCGCTAACGTGTTGTTAATTTATAATTGATACGAGGAACGTGAGATATCTCGGAGGGGTCAAGCCGAGGCACCTCGTAATTCTGTAGAAACAAATCAATCATTATGGCATATCCTCTGAAGTTAGAAGTATTATTGTATCTCTTAATATTGTAATCAAAATACATAACAAATGTTTAAAATTACGTTAATTCTTCCCCACATTATTAGAAAATATATATTATAAACTATGTTTCCTCTGCTCGCTGAGAATAACTCATTTTCAAAACAATTGTTACCAAATTTAATGGACGGGTTGTTTTATGGAATTTGAACAATTAATCATACTAGTGGTCGCCCAATGGTCGAAATTCGACCATAATTGTAATGTTTTTTTCATGTTTGACATTCAGTAAGACCATAGACAAATAATATTAAAGACAAACAATATTAATCTATTCGCAATTTGACCATAGACTTTAACAATAAACAATAGAGTAAAGACGCGTGTGTGTGTGTCAAATACATGGTAGTATGTGTAATGTTTTTATTATTGATTTAATGTATTTTTATGCATAATTTTTGAAAAATATTAGCATTCTGCACTCCTCCTCTATATAAACTATAAGTGTGCGAAATTTCATACTCCTCCGTCCGCGCAATTTTCGTAAGAAGGGGTACAAAGTTTTGGCTTCACGTATTAATATTATGATGATGATGATGATGATGATGATGATGATGATGATGATGATGATGATGATGATGATATGATGAATGAATGAATGATGATTCCAAAGTTAAAACTCAGGTTCAGTGAATGTCCTATTCAAGTTCTGTTACTGTCGAAATACTGTCAAACAACTGCCCCATGATGAAACGTTAACAGAACTTTAAGAGCCATTAACCAGCGGACGATAATTTAAATTTCGTCGAACTCTTGCGATCGTAACTTGCAACGGTACAGGGCGGTTCTGATGAGAAAGATTAATTATTCTCCATACCAGCATTTTAACATAATGACTCAATATCGATTTTATTTCATTCCAAATTTGCTTTGATAAATACCTACATTCTAAAATTCTCAAACTCGTGATGATAAAACAATTAAAATCATGTGTTTTATGTAATTATTGTTTGATTTTGTATTTATAAGTTTTCAATAATGTCTAAGCAAAATAAGAATGTATTTTTTTTTAAATATATTAGTTTGTAATACTGTAAATAAATAGACAAATTTTCGTCACAAAACAAAGCGCGGATCTTTTTTTATGATTTTATTTGAACTAAAATTAAAATTCTGAAAATTAGGATGCCTACTTCGATTTGAATCCTACTACTGCCAACACAACAAGCGGAAAATGTAGCTTGTGTTTGTTTGTGATTAACTAACTGTCCGGTCAATTTATTTACTGAAGAAGGTACACTGTTGTTTACCAGTATTTTAAAAATAGAATTGTGATATGACGAAATAATCTAAGCGTCAATATATCAAATTAACTGTCAGAATTCACACAAAGCCCAATAAAAAATTATTGAACATTATTCCAAGGTTTGTGGAAAATATTATTCTTTGAAGACGCCATTGTTTCAATTTTCACACCGATTTATTCATAAATATTATTGAGATTCTATTGTTTACAAGTGTGATTTACTTTTAACAATATACAACGAAACTGTCAAAAACATTGTATTTATGATATCTGATTCTGCCTATTCGTAAAAAATGTATCGTTGTTTTATTACTCGTAAAGTTAGACAATGCTTTGGTGAGAAAGTTAATTATTATTAGTTATTTATTGGTATTTTAGTTATTCTCTTAATTTTGGTCTTAGGTTATATTCCCATTGAAGTTAGTTAAGGTGACCTCTTAACACATTTCATTTTGATTCAGGGGTTCCGGGTTCCATTTCTACCAAATGAAAAAAACCCAAATGTTTGAACAACGACAAAATAACGAACATATTTATAACCAAGTAAGTTTTGAAAATATAAAGAAAGCCACTAGAGCAAAGACAAACTAAGAGGCCAATACTTCATCGGAACAACTACAACACAATGATGCAAGTGGGAAAACTCAACAAAGACAAAAAAACATGAAGAATACACATTTATGTAACTACGAATGCTTTATATTAACTATCAAATTCACTGAAACAACGACGCAATACATTGATGAATAAGGAAACTTAAACAACGACGTTAAGATTCGCCGGAACAACGATAAAACTTTTTTTTTTTATATAAATGTTTTATCCAATTTTTTAACAACGACAAAATACATGTTTGGTTTGAAAATACAAAGAAAGCCACTGGAGCAATGACAAACTAAAAGACCACTTATTATTGCTATTCTAACCAAGAATCTTTTTAATGAAAATAAGATTTATCCGAACAACGATAAAACACAATGACGTAGGTAAACGGTAAAGCGCAACAAAGGTAATAAGATTCACAGAAATATTTATTCTCATTTATGTTACTAAGAATGCTTTATAATAACTAGCAAATTCACGAAAACAACAAAAAATACACGGACGTAATCAGAAAAGCTTAACAATGACAATAAGATTTGGGAGGCGGGAATGGGTACCGCCACCCCGGGAACCTTTATTGGATAACCAACACCTCTGCCATAGGTCACCCCAAGTGGTTCGCCACGTTTGGTGATTTAGCAGGGGTGCCCGGGTTCATGGGGGTGAGGTTTGTCTAGGTCTTGGAGGCGGATGACCAGGACACACTGAACCCCAGATTCCTACCCACCCCTTAAACCCGTATCCTTCCCAGAACTCTCCTTCCCTTCCTTTCCTTAAAAAACTCTCCACACAGCATCCCCAAAGATGACATAGACCCTGAGGGAAATTATTTTCCTCAGGGCCTCCTGTGTGAAGCTCATGTAAAAAAAAAAAAAGATTCACCGGAACAATGATAAAACACAATGATATATCCGGGAAAGTTTAACAAAGGCAATAAGATTCACAAATTGTGACAGTAACCTGAAGAGTACCCATATATGTAATTAGGATTGCTTTATGATATCTATCAAATTCTCGGGAACAACGACAAAATACACTGACGTAATAAGAAAAAATTAACAATGACAATAAGATTCACCGGAACAACGACAAAACACAATTATGTAACCTGAAAAGCTTAACAAGGCAATAAGTTCACAGAAACATGAAGAATGCACATTCGGGTAACTATAACTATCAAATTCACGGGAACAACGACAAAATACCGAATGTGAAGGAAAGCCTAACAATGACAATAAGATTCACCGGAATAACGATAAAACACACCGATTTACTACAAAACAAATTCAACGGCCACGATATCATCCGAAATCAAAACAAGAAATCTTTTACAAAGACAAAAAAAGAACATTTTTATCTTTTAGCAATGAATCTATGCGATACTAATGGTTTTAAGAGATTATCTAATAAGT
This sequence comes from Glyphotaelius pellucidus, assembly GCA_936435175.1. NCBI lineage: Eukaryota > Metazoa > Arthropoda > Insecta > Trichoptera > Limnephilidae > Glyphotaelius > Glyphotaelius pellucidus. Next base: position 14,019,020 of record OW386560.1, read on the forward strand.
GGGTAACATTTTTTGTATTATTTTGTAATTCTCCTAGTAACGAATACCCAAGCAATAAGGAATCAAATATTAAAAAAATCTATCAAGGTCGACTGAATATTAATATCGAATTAATCATAATTATATAAGAATTTTCCCTAGCGTCAAATATCGCAGGTAATTTAATTGAATAGTGTTTTTTTTATTATTTCACAGGTGTCATCAGGGTATCAAATTTCAAATAAATGGTCTACGTGTATTCGATGATGTCATAACTATTTTTTAAATGCGTCAGAAGAATTTTAACAGCCTGGTTTTGTCTTCTATTTGACCTGCAATAATGTGGATTTTTGCTGAATGTAAGGAATGCAGCTATGATGTGCATTGTGGATATAATATCTGTTTCAAAAACATCCAGAATGGTAGATACTCTATCGTTTTGGTGAAAGGTGATCATTCAGAATCGAAATGTTGTTTATGTTTTTCACCTCTCCATTCCTTCACATTCCCACATTGTTCAACCTCACAATGTAGGTATCACAATTGGGGTTGCAATACTCACTGGCTCCGGTCGGTTGGAACTATTTGGCAGTAACCACATATTAAAAAAAAACATATCCAGTTGTTCAAATACACTTTGCTGTAAGCGAAGGATTAATTAAACATTTAAGTATTTTTAGGTCACACCAAGTGGTTCTTAGTTCTGGACTTCGCAGCGGTTCATGGGCGAGGTTAGTCTGGGTCTTGGCGGTGGATGCGTAAACTGTGTGGTGGGTGGGTCGGGAGAGACTGGTTGAGGTAGATCCTTGACCTCTCCTAGCAGACGTCTTTTGGATATCACACTGAATCGCAGTGAGAAGGATGGATTCGTCGCTCCCGATGGATTCGTCACTCCTGGACACACTGACCCCAAATTTCCACCCACCACTCATACTTTTTTCTTTCCAAGAACTTCCTAGGATAAAGACCCTCCACACAGCCTCCCCAAAGATGATATAAACCCTGAAGGAAACAATAGGGCCTCCTGTGTAGCGAATGTAAAAAATATTTAATCATTGAAAATAACGACAACTCTCAATGACTATTTGAAAATAAAAAATACACAGAAAATAAAAAGATTACGGTTCAACTGGGACTAAAAGCCTGATCCTTTCTGGAGATCGTTCTGGGACCAACACTCAAACAACGAGCTTTTCAGACCCAATTAAATTCGGCTATTTTTATCGATCTCCTACTTCATTTAAAGAATTATTACTCACGTAATCCTTAATTATTATTTGCATAACTTACGGGATGTTGCTGTTAAGTTGTTATGTTAACCCATTTTTGCATTTTTTTTTTCCTGTTTATCACTTGCATACTGCTTACTAACAACGCATGCTGGGACACTGGAGGTGTACATTCGTGCGAAAATAAATAAATGTAGTTTCGTTTAACAAAAAAATAGTATCTTGCGAGAGCCTTGAAGCAGTAACCATTTGTAACTTATACCAGGGCGGGTAAGTGATGGATAACCTCCAATGTTAATATTATGATTAATATTTAATTTGTGATATTCACGTACCTACAGTATATATTATATGTAGGTGTAGGTACATAATACTTATATCAAACCCTCAAACATTGAGGTCCTCCATGATCTCAAAGCAGATTGCTAATAAACTAATTCGTTTCTTTTTTAAATGCTGTCTGCTCAGTGAACATGTTAATTTGGTTGAGTTGTTCTCTTTGCTTTGCGGAGTCTTCTCTTTTCGTGAATCAATAACAGTTTAGTATTACCCAGATTATGTATAGTGAAGAAATCATTTACACAAATCGTTGCGAAAAAAATGTTAAAACTTATTCAATCAGTGTTTTTTTAGGTTATTTTCGCCATAAAATGAATTTAAATGTGAAAATTTAAGTGAAAAATGATTTGAATGGTGCCTTTATTTGGTATTTTTATGGGGAAATTATACATATAGCTAACTCCACAATGGCCAGTGGTGAATTGGAACGAATCGAAGGATGGCGATTGAGGTCGTTTTTGGAATTTTTATAGCGTTTTAATTAAATTAAAAATCGAAATATTTCATATTTGGGTATATGAAGGTTACGAATTAGAAGACATTGTGTTTGTAATATTGTGAAAAATCCTACAAAATGGCATTCTTTTGACCTCTCCTGAATACTTCTTCTTGGAAAGAGCCGTTAACAGCGCAATTTAAAACGATCGCTCGACATTTTTTAGTGATTATTTTGAATATTTTCGGCCTAAATTAAAAAAAAATCATACCTGCAAATTATGGAGACATACAAACTGTTAATAGATCTGTATAGCCAATGAATTCACCGATCTTTTGCCGATTATTACATTTTCGTACAATTTATAAAAAAATATTATTAAATCGTAAACTTCTACTTAATTACTCACAAATAAGAGAAAATTTGCCAAAATTGGCAGCAAAGCAATCCGAGGTATTTTAAATAGTGCCATGTTGTGGCAAAAGGCGCTCCAGTGGTTAAAATAACTAAGGTGGATAGAAAAATCCTTTAATCGCTTGTTCGCCAGCGTATCCTTAAGAGGAAACCCGGTCGCGGAGAAATTTGAACAAAAGATATTTTACCGAACAGTTAGTGTCACTTTTTCTCTTACTCCTCCGGATGCTGAGCGAAAGGGACAACTGTACTTCGGACTGATAACACTTAAATAAAATCATGAAAATTGAGGTTTTGTTTTCTCAATTTTTCTACTCCAAAACTGAACTGATTCTTAAGAGTTTTTACTAAATTCGTTAGAAGAAAATATTCTATGTCTGTACATTTTTTTTTTTTTAATACACATTTATAAATAAATAAAAAATGCTGTAAAAATCGAATTTAAATTTGTTAGTATTTATCTTTTCAAATATTTATAAAAATATTTATTTATTTATTAAATTTAAAAAAAATTTAAATAACCGGACATTAACAAAGCTCACTGACAGCCGCGTCGGTTTTCCCGCCCAACCGGATACGACGCCATGACAGATGATAGACGGACAGCATAAAGATTACCATAGCAAAAAACCCAAACTTTATTAAGAACCATCCGCTTTATTTGTAGGCTTTTTATCCAATATTACCTTTTATACATCTGTCTGTTGTCTGTGCATGGTTGATTGTTCTGTAAAATATTCAAGCATGAAATGTGAAATCTGGTTCGAATTTGATAAGATTTTTGTGATATTTTGAAAATTGGAACTACTTGTGTGAAGAATAATTCAGAAAAATGATTAAATTATATTTAACAAAAAATTATTTTAATTGTTTTTTATTCAAAGTTTGAATTATAATATCTTTTGATTTTTCGCGCTAGTTCATAAATAAATGTTGATTATTTGTACCTACCTAGAGTGTATTAGACTGTATGTTTTTTATGGCGATAATCTTAACTACTTTTTTAAGCAATTTTAAAAATGCCTGTCGTGTTATTTATTCAGTTTAATAGAAGAATCACGTCTTTTTTATAGACGCATAATTTTACGCTTAAACTTAAAAATTCAAACATCATATTTTCCTTATCTTAAAATCACGCGTCTGAGATGTTTGTTCGAGATAAACTCCGAAACTACCTGCCCGATTTTGATGAAATTTCGCTTACCGTTTGTAACTTAAAAGATAGGATAGTTTTAATCTCGATTATTGATCTAAATATTTATTATTGCGAATTAAATTTTGATTAATGTTTGTTAAAGGACAATGCTTTGTAATTATTTGTAAGGTCCATAAGTTTCTAAAAGATGGCGGTGTGATTTGATTTATCGACACAACACTTGGTTATCTAAGTTGGGTAACCATTCAATATATGGCGTTGTGTTTCGATTTCACGTCACAGCAACGCGTGGCCGGGTCAGCTAGTTTATGTATATAATATATTATGAATTCACTCGTCAGAATAATTTTGAAAATATTTTTTTATATGAATACCGTACAAGGCTTCCGTGGTCGAGGAGTAAGGCACTCTCCACTCCCAATCTGGAGATCGCAGGTTCAAATCCCGACGTGCGCAAATAAATTTTCCACGTCGGAATTCGATACCGCGACCTTCGGATTGCGAGTCAAGAGCCTTATCGCTAGACTACGCCGGCCGTCTAAATACTTACGTAATAAAATACCTCTTAAATTTAATTGTTATTGTAAATTTTTTAAATTTAATTGTAATATTTTTTAAATACTTTTTTTATAGAAAGAAAAACATTCCCAGGTTACAAATAACCCAACAATGTTTGAAAATCTCCTACTAAGCGGAAGATGTTGCTTGTGTCGTGATGGAGAACTTAGCCAGCCGAGGAATCGAACACGTGACGCTCGAGCGGAACCCAAACACGATGCCCACTCAGCCACTGACCGGTTTCTGATTACCATTTAGGTAATACATTCCATAAGCAATACAAACGTACATTCACGCTCACATTACCTACTTAGAAAGATAGGTACTTACTTACAATCAATATTCATTCTTGTAAGCAAAAAAGTTGTCGACATTCTTCAACGTTTTTTACTGTAGGTAAGATTCTCTTTCGTAACGAATCATTGGGAAGGTTATGTCGTTACTAAATATTCTTGTAATGCTGTTTTTTTAATCATGACTAATTTCTGTTCAACCAAACAAGAAAGGATTTAATTCTTATTAATTTGCAGTGGATAATTGATTACTACTGAAATTTTTAGTTAAGCGGATGCGAATTGCTGCGGGAATCAATAACAACAATATTATTTATATTTAATTGACCTGTTGTTTACGTTTTAATGTTTTTTCTGTGTTTCTTTTGTGATATATCTAATCGCTACGAACATCATCACGATCTTCGAGATACTTTTCAATATCTACTTGAATTAATGATCTAGCTTTTTTCGTTATATGTACCTACGTGAAGACATTAAATAATAAAGTTACTTATAGATTTTACGTATCTAGTCCAGGCATGCCCAACTTGAGGCTCAAAACGAAGTTTTCAGCATTCAGTGTTTTGGATTTTGTATTTATACAAAAAAGAAAAAAGCGTTTTTGAAAATTTATCGCATTTTAATTATATTTTGTGAAATTAGAACTGTCTTGTTATTAGATCTCGGACTCTCGTTGGGAGTTTTGATTTATTGATTTTTGGCCCACCAAATAATTGGGCACCCCTGATCCAGACCGAACCACATGTAAAAAAGCAACGTAGCAAGATATTGGTTGTTCTTTTTAAGCTTTATTTTTATACGAATTTCGCACAAGAGTCCCTACTTCTCAAAACTGTCCTGAGGCAGTGTGACTATGGGATCCATACTTGCGTATGTTTTGATGCTGAAGGAAGTAGGTCACCAAAGATGGCTAAAGCAATTTCAGGCAACGTTTCAATTTAGAAAGGTAGTGTTTTATCAGGTAGGCGGTTAGATTAATTTGGGAGGCGGGTATGGGGTACCGCTGTCCCGGGAACCATTTATTAAGAACCTCTGCCATAGGTCACCCCAAATGGTTCGCTACGTTTGGCGACTTAGCGTGGGTGCCCGGGTTCATAGGGTGAGGTTTGTCAGGATCTGGCGGCGGATGACCTGGACAAACTGAACCTTAGATTCCTACCCACCCCTCTTACCTTTTTCCTTCCCAGAACATCCTCTCCTTCCTTTCCTTAAAAAAGACTCTCCACACAGCATCCCTAAAGACGACAGAGGCCCTGAGGGATATAATTTTTCTCAAGGCCTCCTGTGTGGAAGTAATGTAAAAAAAAAATAAAAATTGCCGAGTTGGTAAAGGCGTTTGTCTCAAAGTAAGACAAGAGATCCTAGATTCGAGTGCCAGTTACGACAGTTACCTTTTTTATTTTTCTCTGTCTTGTTCTTTTTCGTATTTTCGATTAGATTTATTTGCATTATTTTCTAAGAAGAAGATAATGATTATTATTTATCATTTAAGAAAATGATAAATAATAAACATTTATTTTGGGTAACCCGTGTTTCACCTAAAAGGCCTAAAGGTGAAAATTTCAATAATCCGTCTTATTTATTTATTTATTGTTTGAAACATTTACAGAGTGTAAACAATTATTACAATAATAGAATTGCCGTTGGGATGTACATAGATATTAACACTCCAATTAGAAATGTTCACAGCATGAAAAATCAATGTTTACTTTTTACAAGACAGAAATGCTTGTAGTGATAACAGAAATAATGATAATCAAAATGAAATATACTCGTGAAACCTAGTAGTGTCAAATATAATACATAACCTGCAGAGAAAGAAAAAATAAAGAAAGAAAGGGTATGACAATAAAGCAGCTACATAACCGTTCTCCCCAAAGTGTCATGGTCGGAGTTTGATAATTTGTTTTTTGAAATATGTGAGATTGTTTGCGTAAGTATCTATATGATCACATTCAATGGTATTATATAGACGACACATTCAATTCAGTGGATTGAAATATGCAGAATTGTTTTTAAATAAGTCAATATGGAATATTTAATGACTCCTTAAATAACGTCTATTAGGAACTTAAAAAGAAGTCTTACAGTCTAATACAAATGATGAGAGTATCAGAAAAGAAGTATTGATAATATAGTACCTACGTACTTAGTCATACTTAGGTAAATACTCTACGAGGAAAACCCACGCGAAAATTATCGAACATAATTATATAATTTGTCGAATATTTTCGTGTTTTTACGTAATTTTGATATAAAAGGCTCTTCGCGCAGTGACCTCGGTTTAGGCTTTCTACGCAGTTCGTGTTTGCGGAAGTCAAACGTAAAATTGCGCGAATTTGTTTAAGGTGATTTTTTGACATCTCCAAAAATTTCGTGTCTATTTAAACGATAAAATATCGTCACGAACCACGTTGTTTGCAAAATCACGAAATATTGAAGGACTCTACATATTCAAAATGTTAGCAGAACAGTAGATATTTGATAATATTTCTTTGTTTTATTATCATTTGTATTTGTATTTGATTTTGCACACGAGGTACGAATGAAGCTTGTCAAACTATGACATTCCCATCGTGTGAAATTTTGTAAGATGATGAATATGGGGAGGGGACGAAGAAGGTTACGAAGTGCTTTGACTATTAGTTTATGTCCAAAATGCGTAAAAGCGCAACTCATTTCGTTTATTAATATTTTGACAAAAGTTAGAAATATGGCGTCTCCATTTGGAGTAGGTATATTTGTAAGGTTTGAAAAAGTGGAAAAGGGATGAAGATGAGAAATAAGAATGCTGGGAAAGCACTTGTATATTCAAATCAGGTAATTTCAGGCTATTTCCACTTCAAGCAACGTTTCGTTTTTCAATGTGTTAATTCTATATTTTCGATCTATTTTTACTCCAAAACACTTTACATTTTGAATACAAAAATATATGTTTTAATTAAATTGAAACTTTTGCTATAGTTTCGCTTGAGCAGAATTAAAATTACAGTTTTAATTAGTTTATAAAAAATATAAGCGCAAACTACTAAAATTATTACAATTTTTCATTAGAAATTTATGAGCGTATGCAAGAAACACCCGTTAAAAAATGTAATATTATGGCTAAGAAATTTTGTGATATTTTCGCGTGATTTACTTTTTTGCTTTCTAATAAAATTATTCACAAAATAAATAAACACTTTTGCGCTAAAATCGTTTCCAGTCTCCGTTTGCCAAGTGATTTTGATGTCTGTTAAAAGGCACACCAAGAATATACAGGTTTGTAAATTCTTCTTAAGTGCGTATGGCTTAAATTGTTATTTTATTATTGAAATTTTGTGTAAATAATGCATATAAATTCAAACAATGTTTTCTTACACGCTTCTTCTATGTCTATATTTACTTAATTTGCTATTTCTGCAAACGCTTTTGAAATGCGACTGTGTCGTCACCTTTGGCGACGGATCGTGCCCATTTACCCGGCACCGTCTTCCCGGCACGCGAGGTCGCAGGTCACAAACGGGTCACCGGTGGGTCGCGACTGTCGCAGTCACGCCAGGTCGCGCGTAGGTCACCCTGGGTCGCGGCTAATTACCAGGCGCCAAATGCCACGAGCGCTGAACAAAAATTCCCTAGGAGTGTGATTAAACTTATATATATATTATTATATATTATTTTTGACACTACTATGTTTTATATTTCATTTTGATTATCATTATTTCTGTAATCACTACAAGCATTTCCGTCTAGTAACAACTAAACATTGATTACTCATGCTGTGAACATTTCTAATTGGAGTTTTAATATCTATGTACATCCCAACGGCAATTTTATTGTTGTAATAATTGTTAATACTCTGTAAATGTTTCAAACAATACATAAATAAGTAATCAAATATATGGTTTAATTTCATCAGAAGCGAAGAAAAAATAAGCTTCTTTAGGGCAAACGGACACGCTCAATTTACACTTCTGTCGGTTTATTTCTTCAGTGTATACAAGTTATCAGTGATACAATAAGAATTATATTAAATATTCAAGAATACAAAATGTTTTAATATAAAATGTAATTTATTTACTTATTTCGTTATTCCGTTAAGGTGACATATCACGCGTGCTATGAGAAATACAAATTGATTAATGAGATACTCATGAGAATAGTGAATAAAGTAAAGGGTTTCATCGTAATTTAATTAAGAAGGAGAATTTCGATTGCAAAACGTTCAAACGATTTGTGTGATGAGATGTTTTTGAAAACAGTTTTTTCTTTTCGGTATTTCAATAGAAACGCAACCTTTTCCAGGACAGAAAAAAAATCTAAATACCAAATAGCTCTTATGCAAGCATGCTTACAGTTTTCCTTTGTAATGTATCATAAAAGCATACTTTGCGAACGTTAATCATATTAAGATACCTGCTTAATTTGTTTTGTCATCATCCATTCGCAAACGCTCCCCACTGTTGAATTTGGCAGCCACCTCTGGTCTGGAGCCCCAAAATACAAAAAAAACCTTGTGTAGAAACGGGCAGTCCTTATGATAGATTATCATATTTTAACAAACGGATTGCAATCTTTGGAGCGCAGGCGTCAAGTGGAAATGCTGTCCTTGTTCTACTGATATTTCATTGCGAAAATGCACAGTTGGGAAGCATGCCAATCGCGCGCCCAACATTTGTACACGGTTGACATTTTTCGCACGATATCGTGTCACTTCTGCATTTCATTCTTGATTTTAACAACTCGGCCGTGGAACGATTTGCCGGCCTCTATGTTTCTTCCCTAATACAACACGGATCTTTTCAAGGTCCAGGATCACTACCCCCTTTCCACAAAAAGACCCTCCACACATCATCCCATTAGATGATATAGGCCCTGAGGGAAATTGATTTAAAAGTAACGCTTGAAATTTTGATTTCGAGTTTACTGAAGTTGAAATATGTCCCCTGTCGAATTTTTAGGTTATAAAACAAGTGAACAGTTATATTTCTCAGGGCCTCCTGTGTGCAGTTAATGTAAAAAAATGACACAAAAAAATCACCACCTACTTGAATCGTTTGAACCTTAATATAGACCAAGGCAATATTTGCAAATCACTGTTTTCAATTGCCAAAGCTCAAAATTACTTGCGCATTTTTAGTTCATAAACAACCAATTGCCTTTTATTACAGCTGCCAGAGGTTCGGCCCTTATTGATCAGGTGGCGAAATAGATATCACCTAATTTAAAAATCAATAAAACCGCTTCACACAAACTGCACGAAAAGTATTGCGCATTTTTAATATATTATAGGTATCGTAAAAACCGACAAATAAAAAATGTCGTCAAAATAATGTGACTCCCAAATTCAAAGCTAAACACTGATCAGATGATTCCTAGAAGTGTGATATATACCAATTTAAAAAATATATATACTGTTGGTGCCAATTTATGCTCTCCTGACAGTCCAACGAAATTATTTCGAGATTTTTTAAAGGTTTTTTACATTAACTCCGCACAAGAGGCCCAGAGGAAAATAATTTCTCAGACCTATTTCATCTTAAGGGAAGCTGTTTGCATGGTCTTTTTAAGGAAAGGAAGAAGGTGAAGTGTAAAAGGGATAGATAGAAATCTGGGTTCATTGTGTTCAACCCATCTCTCCAACTGTGGTGCATGGCGATGATGTGGTGCATGATCGGGAGAGAGCAGCTTTTTTCTTTTTTTTTTACATGAGCTCCACACAGGAGGCATCACTCATCTTTGGGGATGCTGTGGGGAGGGGGGTTTAAGGAAACGGAGAGGAGAGTTCTGGGAAGGAAAAGGGTTTAAGGGGTGGGTAGGATCTGGGGTTCAGTGTATCCCGGTCACCCGCCTCCAAGACCTAGAAAAACCTCACCCCATAAACCCGGGCACCCCTGCTAAATCACCAAACGTAGCAAACCACTTGGGGTGACCTATGGCAGAGGTGTTGGTTATCCAATAAAGGTTCCCAGGGCGGCGGTACCCATTCCCGCCCCCCAAAATGAAAAACAGGTCTCCCTAAACCGACCTCTCCCGATCCGGCCCGCCATGCAGCTAGTGAGCCGGCGCATCCGTCGCCAACACCTGAACGCACCTCACCTGATGAACCAGGGCACCCCTGCTAATTCAACAAACATATTTTGATCATTTTCACTAGAAGTAAGGAAAATTTGAACCTTCTCCAAGCACACTTCTATTCATAAGAATTCTCTGTGTATAAAGTAAACCTTCGTGTGAGGATGACAGGTTTATAAAAACAGATAAATTCTGCGGAATTGTTTTCAGGCGGAAGAACCAAGAAGAATATAATTATAATTAATACCAAGGTCACCCATCCAGCTACTGACTTTTCACGTGTTATGTTACACGTTGACTGTTGGCGGCGACCGCTTTGGTAATTTGTATGCTAATGGCGCCAGTCAAAATTTATAGTTTTTTCAAGTTTTAACAGAAAAATTAAACATTTTAACGCAGATGTTAGGTGTGATTTCATCTTTGTTTAGACAATGAACAATGGAAAGTTTTTGAACAATCTGGAAGGTAAATGAATAGGTTTTGAAATAAAAACATGCCTCCCTTAATTGACTTAAGACTTCTGTGAATCTACAAGATACAGTGCCATTGTCAGGTAAAATTAACAAGCAGTTACTGATTAAAAATGTTGTTTTGAACACAATATTGCAAGTCATTTGCCGTTTTGTCTATTTTTTACATATAATTAATATTTCAAAGCTTCATAGCTCTTGATAAAAATGGCGTTGCGAAATGAATGTAGTTAATTTAACCTAGATTTTTTAGCAAGTTTTTCGCGTGGCAAATAAATTTTATTTGATTAATTTGTGAAAAATAATATGTAGTATATTTGCGGCACGTTCCAGAGTGGAAGATACGCTCAGTTTCGCCCTGGTGTAAGACCACCATTTCGGAATTAAAACGTTGCTTGAAATGGCTTTAGCCGTGTTTGGTGTCCAGATCTGAACAGCCAGGTACTTCCCCACCTTCCTCCACCAACATACCTCAATTGGGGATGCCATAGTCTCACTCCAGACGGAAACAGTTGGGACTCTTGTGCGATATTCATATAAAAAAAATAAAATAAAAAAATGTTCACATTTAAAAGTGACGGTTCGGTGGTTGAAACATCTCAAGCTAAGAAAAAGCTTCTACAAATAGTAATTTAAAATTTCAACGAAAATTTATTTCTAACGTAATTATAATAAAATAAATTATTGAGAAAAACCTCAAATTCTATTACTTAGTCAACGAAGACAGTATTAACCACCTTCAATCGAAAAATGATTCACTACCCTCAAACCAAAAAATCTTCTTCTTATTTTTTCAAAATTTTTCGTTTGTGATTGTCTTCAATGATGGAATATTAATTTGTTTCGTTTGGCAAAACAGTCTGCAATAATTTCATAAGAAGACAGATAATAATGATTAGACACTTGGGTGAGCAGTGAGCGTGAGCACCCACTTGTTGCAAGGTTCTCTTGGGTTCATTTCCAAGAATCACTCGAGAAGATAAGGTTAGGCTAAGTACGCACCCACTTGGCCACAAGGCGAACCGATCAATAAAAAAATCAATGCCAAAATACTAGAACCTTTTCAGTACACTAATATCAACAATTAACAGAAACATATGTAAGAATGGAATTCACCACATAAATTACCTTCAACGATAGGTCAAAAACTTACAGGTAAGTTTTGTTAATTATCACAATGTACCTGTGACTTGATGACCTTAATTTTTAATCAAAAGATTCACACAATAATAAGAAACAACCTGAGCACTAATTTCATGGAAATTCTTAAAAGATGACTAACGTTAAATTACACAATGAGTTTTTATTTTATTGATTGCCCAAACATTTTTATATCATCAAACTTACTATATTTATTTATATCTTACGAGAAGAAGTGTCTATTGATGAGCTAACTTCCGTCACGTAAGTAACCATTTACGATAAAAAATTAAAAGGAGGTTTTTGTTAATTGTTTTATTTAGCGTTCAATGCAATGATTCCGGAAGGGCTGTACAAAAGTTGGTTAAAAATACAAGAAAAAATTATATTACTCTTGAAAAATGTTTTGAAAAAGGTTTGATTTTTTGTTTTTGATGTTTGCTCTTGTGAATAATCCTGGAGCCAGTAAGCTTATCGCAACGCTATCAGCCACTGGAGCGCTTTTTGCCACAATATGGCACTATTTAAAATACCTCGGATTGCTTTGCTACCAATTTTGGAAAATTTTCCCTTACTTGTAAGTAATTAAGTAAAAATTTTCGATTTTATAATATTTTTTTTTAATAAATTCTATGAATATGTGATAATCAACAAAAGATATGTGAATTCATTGGCTATATAGAACTATAATCAGTTTGTATGTCTCTATATTAAAATTCGGAGGTATGATTTTTTTTTAATTTGTGCGGAAAATATTCAAAATGATCACAAAAAAATGTCGAGCAATCGGAGAAAAAAGTTTTAAATTGCGCTGTCGCTGCAGTGGTCAGGGTATATTGTAAGACTGAAGCGAGTGAGAGGGGGAAATAGATGGGGAAGAAGGATAGGAAGTGCCCTGTCTATTTTCAGACACGGCTAAAGCCATTTCAAACCACAATTCAATTGTAAATGGTGGTCTTACACCGGGACGATACTGAGAGTATCTTCCACTCTGGAACGTGCCGCAAATAAGCCTTACATTTTTTAAATGATTAAATTGTGAAACATCACAATTCAATTACATAAATAAAATTTACTAGTGCATGCCGGGATTTGAACCCGTGATCTTCGGATTGCTAGTCGAGAGCCAAACCGCTCGATCACCGAAGCCGCAAGTGTCAAAATATTATATAAAAAAAAATTGTAAAATTACTAATATTAGTTAAAAATTAAATTTAATTGTTTTGCGAACTCCGGGTTTCGAACCCGTTCATTCTGTATTTGAAGCTAAACATCCTAACCGCTCGATCACGGAGACCGTCGAGAGCTAGAGTCTTGAAACTCAATAGGCGAAACCGGATAGTAACTAACTAACTAACAGATAAGTATTAAATAATACGTGGTTTAACGCATTAGCGTATTGATTTCATAATAAAATCTACCTGCAATTCTCAATCAATTGATTTCACAGATCGATAGTGGACCCCCGTGGATACGTGAATAAAACTACCTAGACTTGTCTCGCCGTCTGATATTTATTTACTATCTAACATTTAACAAAACGGCTTCACGACTGTCGAAAGGTGCTATGATGTTACACAAACAAAACCACTTGAAAAAAATCCACTGACAAATAATTTATGCTGTTAACTTTTATTTAAAAAAAAAAACCTTAACCTTTTATAACGGGGTCGCCAAATTAAAAACAGATTTTTTTTCCGAGTAATTTTTTTTATCAATTAACGATACAACGTATCAATTAAAAATTATATTGAATAACGCACGGCACACAATTTGATAATTATAATTTCGATTATGTTTATTATGTTAAGACGAAGCGATAAATTATAATGTTACGTAATCAGTTGTGGGATTTTTGTATGTGGGCAACAAGTACGTACAACAGCATCATTTGAAATTTTTTATTGGTTTTAAGTAGCTAGTTTGTACATGGTTGTAAAATGGATGTCTTTTTAATGAATGTATAAACCTTTCGTAGGAGTCTTGGCTAATTATCGAATTATGTTGTAAGAATCGCTTTCAAAACAAAAATACAAAATTGGCTAAACAAAGGACGATTTGTCAATGTGGTGCGAAGTATCGAAATGTTGATAACCTAACAAATGTACATTGTAAATTCAGATGCAGTGACATTGTTTATTACTTAAATACCGCAAGTCTCAATACAAATTGGGGTATACAAAAGATTTTGAAATAAAAGACATGATGGCCGCCCGACCGTCGGCGGACTTCTACCTAATGGGCATAGTTTGAAAACGGAAATTGGGCATATTTCATTTAGTTGATTTTTTGAAGGTGTGCAGTAATTTTGGTTAACAATATAGTTTGAATACAGAAAGAATTCGTTCATTGTTGATTTTTTGAAGATGTGCAGTAGTATTGGACGACGCCAGGAAACACAGTCCCACTCAGTAAAAACTGCAGATGCACATCTGTTATATTTAAATATTTTATGCAAAAGGGCACAATCGGTAACGGAAAGCTTAGTTTTTGACAGTTGAGATGGCACGGACACATAAGACGGAGACCATCAGACCACACAGTGAAGCAAGCAATGTCTACGGAGCTTCATCGACAGTCATCCAGAGGAAGATCAAAGAACTCCTGGATGACTCAATGCTCCAAAATATTACAGAGAAACGGCCTGGATGAAAGCGATACCCAGACCCAAAGAAGTTATAGCCTGAGAACGAGAAGAACCGACCTCAACAGCCTACCTATGCAATGAGTTGGGACAGTGAAAGGAAGAAGAAGCAAAGCCTTGTTTTTTATAACTATCTTAATATATATCAACTCAATTTTATCTTATAATTAGAGTGGTTTTGAAAACAATATTTAATTCGAAAGATGTATCAAATAGGGTAATTTGTTTGTTCCATAAGATGCCAAAAATTATTTTTGAAATCATTTGCCTCTCGTAGGGTTAAAACAATCTAAAAACCAATCATGCAGTTTGCGTCACACATTCTTTATATCACTTATAGGTTATAGAAATTTAAAAAAATAGCCTGTGATGAAATCTGGCGCGAAGCTTTCCGTCATACCCGTCTTTGTTCATTGATCGATAAATAAATAAAACTTCACTTGTAAAGGTTATAATCCGCATGCAATAACTAAGTATCGATTGTGATGAGATTGATAGCTATGTAACAACATTAACATTGATAGCAACACCTCAGGTATCTATATTTTGTATTGTTGATTGTATTTCAAAGTACTCTCGGTCAACAGTGTCAAATTGTCAGCAGGGTTGGATTGGGTAATGTTGATAGATGACAGAACTGAATCTACACTCAAAATGCTAATATTTTGTCAAACTTTGGTAGGTAAAAACCACTGGTAAAAACACATGATTTTTTTTAACGTTGCATTCATAAGTTTCTTGGTTTTGAACCTGCGATCCTTGGGTTCAGAACCAAACTTTCACCACTACACTAAGCTTGCTACACAACTAGATTGAACCTCTTGGCAAATGATGTGAAATGTGTGGTATTTATTCTCAGTGACATGTAGAAACGCACTATTCCGGTTTGAAACATTGCTTAAAATGGCGTTGCTTATGTTTGATAACTTGATTTAAATGTTCAACTGTGTAAATGTCTTCTTTTTATTTCTCCTTCGCATTTCTTTCACCTCACTGACTTCAGGCAGTTAGATCATGTCCTGACACACACACTCCTTGCTTCAAGCACCTCCATAAACTTCGTGCGTAAACCCTTTTTTAAAATTAATAATCATGTAATAACTTAATAAAACGAACTGTTTCTAGGAACTCCGTTTAAAATTAAGCAAACAAATTAAATTAAACAATATGCCAGTAGTTTCGTCATAAATTGCTTATATTATTTAAGTTGTTCCTTTCCTAATAGTCCTATCACTAATATCCATAATACAATAATAAGATATTGTCAAAATGGTCATTATATGAACAAAACGTCTGACCAGCATTCGTGTGGGTCGAATTATATCCCACGACGGATTTCATCCAATTTACAAATGAAAAAAAACTTAATTCAACTACTAGTAGGTAGAAACAAGTGATATTACACATATTTTATTCAAATAGATTGATATTTACGACACCCAGCTCGAAATACATTTCATTGGACGGGAATCCAGCACTGCTGGTAGGTACGCGATTAGGTACCGCGGAATACTACAGAATCTTAAGTTGGTCATCCTGCTAAAGAAATAATCAAATTCAAATTTAATTTTGAATAGCAGTGCTTAACGGTTATGTAATCCAATGGCGCGCGCTCATTTTAAAAATTACACGAAATATCAAACTGTTAAAACCATAGACTTCCAAATAGTTAAACTGTCAAAACTGTTTGAAATTCTACTATATTCATAAATCTAATGTGATACAAACATATTAATTAGTTGAACTGCTTCATTGTGACACCAAAACGTGCTAATTATTTACCCTACTGTGTGTTTTCTTCACCACATTTAATAAAAAAACTTAAGGACTCTGTATTATCATCTGGAGAGGCTGGGTGGAGAGTTTTCTTATGTGAAGCAGAAGTAAATCTTGATCTTGAAAATATCGAGGTTATAGCTGAGTCGAACTGACCACTTTCTGTAAATAACACCAATATGTACCTAATTAAACCATTCTAATTACTCAGAGCAGCTTCAATTGAAACACTTGTCAAACAGACGCAGAATTTCACCTTCCTGTCGTGCGTTCGTATTAAGATTCACAGTGAAGATGTATTTTATACGTAATACACACATGATTTTTAAGGTTACAGCAGGATAAGTTTAAAATATAATATGTAAAGGGTTCCAAACGGATTCGTTTCGGTACCTAACCTATTCAATATTGTACGAAAAACTTTACGATTAAAAGCGAAAAAATTTACGATTTTGCGTATTATATGGTACTACGAACAATATTAAATAATCTCACACAAACAAACCTTTAAACTGACCATCAATTACGACTAATTAAAAAAATAAATGAAATAAAGTTTGACAGGCACCGTAACGTAATCGAGCAATTCCGTGTGTTACATTCGCCTCATCAAATTGTTTTCTTTTTTATTTGGTTTGACTTGTGAACTCACGATCCTCCCGGGATTGTGGCAGAGGTCAGGCCGCTTCGCTTTTGGCGAAAGGTGAATTGATTTCAGTTGGATAATAACAATATAATATATTATTGAATGGCTGAAAAAATTGCGAGATGTTAACTAGACAGATCAAATACTAACAATAAAGTATTTGGCTGTGTGGCTGTTGTGCAGAGGGTTACAATATGGTGCATCACTCCGCGAACACCAAAGATATGAAGCAAGATTTGTGTAAGAATCAACAACAAAATATGTATTTTTGTTATTTGTTTTTGGGGTGTTATGCCGTGTTTCGCTACCTTCTTCTTTAGCCAACGTTTCGGACAGCGTTACAGTGTCCATCATCAGGGCAGATAATCACTTTGTACCCTTTGGAAAGTAAAACTTTTGAATGTTCTTATCTGTATTATTAAAAATAAATTAACAATGAATTTAGAGCTGTTACAATGACAATGGTACTTAACAATAATAATTTTTCTAACGACCAAAAGCAACAAATCAAGAAGCTATCAAACAAGTCTTGTCCCTCAATCAATACATTGAAAATAAAAACTGGTGACTTATTTGCAACTGATAAGCAGATCCAATAATATGGTGTTTTGAAACTATGTATAACCTCATAGTGAACCTAGTTTCACAGATTAACAGAGTTTGAGTCCAAAAAGATTTAAAATACTAGGACATTTTTTGGATGACGCGATGCTTTTTTGGCATTTGCATATTCATTTACAGATCTTGGAATCATTTAAAATTGTGGGGCAAGGTGTTAAAATTTGTAAAAAAGCATAGATGAACAAATATAATGCAACGAGTTAGCTCTGTGATGATGTTATCAACTATGTTATTAAATTAATTTTTGAAGAGATGGTTTTTGATTGGTTTAATAGCCTTAATACTTAATTATATTATCTAATAATAAATACTTTCAAATTTTAACCGAAAACTTTTTGTTGTTTTTTCGTGTATCTTCAAAAAACCCTGGTATCTGGAATGGTGACCTCACGAATTCGGCCTGTGGGTCATGCGAATAAATCCATGTTTATGTTTTGAACGTTTGAAAAACTCGAACCAGGATGTTCGACTGTCTATTCATATCAGACGTCTTCTATTGGCTGATTGATGCTTACTGCTTATAGCATTTTCAAATAACAAGATTTGAAAACAGCGTCTCGGAATGTTGAACGATTAACAAAAACTTATTATGCCGATTCTACGTGAAAACTTACATTTTCGAGGAAGACCTTGAAATTCGAGATATTAAAAGCAGGGGGATTGTTTGAACTTGTGGCAAAAATTATGAAGCTCTCAGATTTCAAAAGTGATTGAGATTCACAAAATAAATAAATTAAAAAAAATTTAATAGCACAACATTTTTTGTAGATAACACGTTGAAAAACCACCATTTTATTATGAGTAAATTAAAGGAGTGAATGTTTGAATCCAATTTGTTATTTTTTTGTGAATACAGCACAAGAGTCCCAACTGCTCTCAACCGCCTGAAGCCAGTAAGGCTATGGCATCTCCAAAAGGGGTATGTTATGATGGTCATGGTGAGGGGAAGGAGATGGAAAGAGGAAATTGAGGAAGTACCTGGCTATTCCAATCTGGTCACCAAACACTGTTAAATCTATTTCAATGAAATTTTAATTCTGAATAGTTGTGTTTCACCAAAGTGTTATTGAGGGTATCTACCAGTTTGGATCATACTTTGTGTTATTTTGAATGAATTGTTAAATTTATTAATATCAAAACGAATATATTTTGTGTTATTTTGAATGAATTGTTTAACAACAAAAAAATATAAATAAAATTTACTTGCGCATGCCAGGATTTGAACCAATAGCTCGATTAAATTATGTATTTCAAAAATATGTAAGGTAAGAAGACATATTATTTCTCTTATTTTCTAAAATATTTTAAAAATATTCTGTAATTACAGAAAATGTTTTTTTTAAACTATTTAGGTTAAAAATTGTGCTTTTAAAACTCTATATTTTTGTTGTCATTTTTCGACGAATTTAACAAATTATTGTTGGTAAATTACTTCAACGGGCGGTCGAAACAAAACCCGAAAAAATATTATTCTCGATTAATTATCAAACCAAAATGCTACACAGCAATTAATCGAAGATACATAATCCTTTTAACTGGATAGTTAGTCAATCAATCGGGTTCTAGGTTCAATCCTCTGCCTAGGTAAGTCCTCCAACATTTTCCGCTTATAATGTTGCTAGTAGGATGAATTAAAATATTTGCATGTTGTTCGAGACCTACATAATAAAAAATAACTCATGTTTGCAACGCAAACCAAAAGCTTTCGAAATAATCAATCGACTATTTCAATATTTCAACTTCTGCATATCTCACCGTAATAATGCCAATATCAGTGGGTCGGACTATCGTACCTGTGGTACGCCGCAAGAAATCCACTTGACTGATTGTGCTACAGAGCCACTGAAAAGATCAACAGATAGAAATGTGCTCTATGTGCACGAAGTAAACTCAATTTGTCCTTACTTCTGCTGAAATTCAAATATCGGAACACTTTTTTGGACAGTGAACTTATTGGACCAAGACTTGGACTTTCTTGGACAGTGAATTAATTTCACTGGCTTGCCTCTTGGTCGAAAGGTCTAACGCA
This sequence comes from Glyphotaelius pellucidus, assembly GCA_936435175.1. Classification (NCBI taxonomy): domain Eukaryota; kingdom Metazoa; phylum Arthropoda; class Insecta; order Trichoptera; family Limnephilidae; genus Glyphotaelius; species Glyphotaelius pellucidus. The sequence continues at coordinate 14,038,807 of OW386560.1, forward strand.
AATTGGACACATCTGTTTTATTTTCTTACAAATCAGTGCAGATCACATATCTATGGATTGTCTGTTCAGTGTATGAAGATATGGACAGGATCACCTTACCGTGTTATCTCCTATGAACATGAAGATGGCGTAAGACTTGTCTCGTAATACAAAAATGGAGGCGTTGCGCTCGGCTCTGCGCAAATATTTTAATATTTATTATTAATCTCGGATCTAATGCTGTTCATAGTTTCAACAACGCGTCAAATACAAACAATTATCCAAATTAACTACTAACTATGTAACTTATTAAATAAATAAGTTAAATATTGTAGTACTATCTCAATTTTGATATGTCATGGAGAACAATTATGTGATTCAATTATGCTCTATTATCATTATCTTTTTATTATCTTTCTTTGCGGGTTATGTTTTATATTTGACACGACTATGTTTTGTATTTCATTTTGTATTAAGAACTAAACATTGATTACGCATGCTGTGAACACGTACAATTGGAATGTTAATACCTATGTATAGGGTGTCTCGTGGCAGATTTCGAAGTTTCATTTCAAATGTTTGTAAAACCGTTGCACGGGTGAGAGGGAAGGGGGTATTGTTCTGCTTGGCATTTGTGCGGATTATTTAATCACGATGTTGCTGTGGACTAGGGAGCTAACCATTTTATAAATTCTTTAGCAATTGGTTCCAAAAATACCCGGTTTCTCGGACCCACTGTGATCCAGTGACAGGGACAAAGTAACTGCGACAGGCAATGACGTCATACGGAATATATAGACGTGTAGTACTATTATTCACAACTGCCAGTTACCATAAATTTTACCGTATCCGGAGAGATACTCAAATTTACAAATCCGTAGTACTTATACCTGCCAGCGACATATCCTCACGCGACCTGCTAACGTAAGTGGTGCCTTCGGCATTATTAGCTACTCGCTAGAATTCGAAACCGAATTACAAAAGTAGCTTTGTAACAAACTTCAAGACGCTAGCGTAATAATATAACCATACAGGGAAAAAATATGTAACATTTTCGTAAAAACAAAGTGAAATGGGAAAAAGGTTATCCGTCCTTACAAATATAATTTAAATATTCTCTTATTAACAAAGTCAAAATTCAGAGAATAAAAATCAAATCAGGATAGGCAGAAATTCATAAACTTAATACTTAAAGGTAAAAAAATCATAATAAATCCTAGTAAATATTAAACATATTATAATAAAGGTAATTTTCTTTAATCTAGTCACATTGATTGACTGAAGTTTTTTTTATTAATCTTTCAATCGGCTTCCGTTTGAATCTTCCCCCAAGGTCTACTGGTCTCAAGTCTACATAAAATATTAGTTTTTGCTTAGGTACTCAATCAAACTAAGTGACATTGAGTTTGCCACGTTTTTGCTCATCTGCTAATTAATTTTCTAAACAACTTCCACTTTTTGGTAGCCAACACCAGTTTTAGTAAATTTATTATAATCCTTTTCAAAAAAGGAGTACGTGGGATTATTATGTATTAGAGTTGTGTGATGTCATAAGGATGCTGCTATGAGATAGCATTTTATTAACAGTGGCGTGCGGTTACGTACTTTATGATTTGTCAGAAACTTTGTTTTAATACCTAATAAAATTGTATTGTTCGTAAAAGGTCTAAATAAATATTTATGTGATGCAAAATGATCTACCTTTGATTTAACTATGTAAAAAAAAAATTTATCGTTAAATTAGTATGAAATTATGCTTATAAAACAATGATTATTGTAATGGCAGTATTCCAAAGTTTGAATTTTTATACCCTTTTAAGAAAATATTTTTATAGGAAACACTTGTAAACTTTTGAATAAACAAGATGGCGTCTAAATTTTTAATGATTTATTAATATTTAAAATCTCTTTATCTCATGATTGAAATGATGTAGCGAGCTGAATTAAATGATTTTGCGTTGATTTAGAAATTTCTAATTCAGAACATAAATTTAATGCCACCAGAGCTTACCGTTCGATGATTTTTTTTAACTTTTAAATCAGTGCCACAAAACATGTAAATATCTTTAATCTTGAGTTTATTAATACTATTTAATAGTATTTTCGTACGGTGTAAGAAACTGGAATGTGTATAAAATTACAATATATACATATCATTCCATCGCTAAAAATAACATGACCCGGATGTTAATTTTATTGGAATTTTTGTCAACAAACTAACAACTTGGAATAATCTCAATAAATCTATGCAAACTTATGGCATTAGATTCGACCCCAATGAGGTATTCAAAACAAGATTTTGTATCTTAACTATTAGGAGAAATCTTGTTTGTTTTTCCCGAAAATATCTCCAACGGTGATGAACTCTGTGTCATAAAAGACGCAAAACATTTCTGCGAGTTGAATTTTTAGGTCAATACCACTAGTTTTATTATCTTCAAAACAATTTTTGTTATGATATTATGCAGCTTTTTAAATATCCGTTAGCCCCAAAAATAGAAAAATGTCCGATTGGCGGTAAAATGAACTGCAATATATTATAATAGAAGAGCTTTCAATCGGGTTACAGTCACTGGGAATCTAGGAGTGACGGATGAAGCCTTATCTTATGATTGCTGTTAGTTCTTGATAATTTCCGTCCATAGATCACTTTTAACACGGTTAATATTGTTTTGGATGGTACGGAATCACAACGATACTTAACGAGGGTGATGTCCGATTAAAAACCACATAGGAATTCAAGTTCAAAAAACCAATTTGCGAGAGTTTCAATTATTATGATCTGAGTTTCAGCTAACAAACCTTTTGTCAAAGCTTTGCGTTTCTTCAGTTTTTGCATAATTTAAATGCGAAACATATTCAAACACATTCTATTATAATATGTCGATACAAAAAAAATATTTCATGAAAGCACCTACCATATTCAGGTAGCGTTGATATATTTGAGCGGGAATTATCCTATTGTTATTTGCAGCCTCCAAGGTTGAGGGGTAGGGCTCTTGGCTAGCAATCCGAAAGTCGCGAGTTCAAATCCCGGCATTCGCAAACAAATTTTATTTGATTATTTTATACAGTTAATTGATTAAAAATAATAAATAGTACATTTGTAGCACTTTTCAGAGTGAAAGATTATTTCAGTATCGCCCTGGTGTAAGACCACCATTCCAATTTGAAACGTTGCTTGAAATGGATTTAGCCTTGTTTGGTGATCAGATCTGAATAACCAGGTACTTCCCCACCTTCCTCTTCTCGATCTTTTCTTCCCCCCCGCCATAACATACCCCAATTAGGGACGCTATAGACTCATTGGCTACAGACTGGAGTAGTTGGGACTCTTGTGCGGTATTCACATAAAAAATCAAGTTTTTAATGTTTTTTTTTTACATGAGCTCCGCACAGGAGGCCCTGAGGAATATAATTTCCCTCAGGGCCTATGTCATCTTTGGGGATGCTGTGTGGAGGGTTTTTTTAAGGAAAGGAAGGAGAGGAGAGTTCTGGGAAGGAAAAGGGTATAAGGGGTGGGTAGGAATTTGGGGTTCAGTGTGTCCTGGTCATCCACCTTCAAGACCTAGACAAACCTCACCCTACGAACCCGGGCACCCCTGCTAAATCACCAAAGGTAGCGAACCACCAAACGTATTACTCAAGTTCTAGTAATTGGTGGAAAATTTCTGGTTTTTCCATGCAAAAAAAATTATTTTAAGAAAATAAATCTCGTGAAAATATCTTTCGAAGAAAACAGCTTATCAAGAAGAGTCACGAAAGTCTAATAAAAGTTCGTATATATCTGTTTTTCACCAAACAGCGAAGCGAGCTTGTTTGTTTAAATCATTCATTTTCAAATACCCTTTTTTAAGTTTTCTTACCTGGAAAAATCATGACATAAGTGTAAATGTAAATATAATTGTTTAATAACATTAACAAAAAAATAAACAGGTAAAAAAGACGTCAAAGATTGTATTCGACCTTTACAAATAAGTATTTTGAAGAATGCGCGTCGCTTTTTTTTCTATTTTTCTTGTCATTCGGATATGAATAGAAGATTACGAATTGTTAAAAAATGTGGATTTTCCAGTTTTATTAAAGTATTTTCATTATTACCAAACAAGAATTTATTATAATTCCTGTCACTACACAAATATTAATTTTGAGATGCGAAATATTTTTTGCATTGACAGAAGTCATGAGAAATATTCTAAATACAATAATTTTTATGTGATATTGAAAGACACAATATATTTTTACAGGAATATAAATCTTGAAAACACCTATTTTAGAGGCGTTAATTGTTTGTTCCTAATGTACAATTATGTCTTTAAAATACACGATGACTATTACGTCACAGCAGAAAATCTATTTTGTGACAGAAATAGTTCTGGAGCGGTGACTAACTGCTTGCACTACGAAAGCTTTTTTCCCTTCTGGAATAAACATTTTTGCTCAAAATATCATTTTAATAATGTGCTAATGGAGTAATTTTTTTTTTTTTAAAACGTCATTTACTGATTTTTCAGCTGTAGAAAAATCTTATTTATTTCCGCAAAGTATTTGATCAATGAAAATATGTTCATTGCTTGTCATTTTAACAATTAATAATTCGTTAACGAGGCACGAAGCAAATCAACATTGTTCGTAGAATTCCTTTTCATGGATGCTTGAAGTACATACAACATTGTTCATAGATTACGCTAACCAACAGGGCACACATTGAATACTAATAAAAATTGCAAGACGAATCATTTTTTCACACCTAAGTTTACATAATATTTTGCAAGGATTAAAAAAAAACATCCAATTTCTTGCGTCTGCTTTTAACTGCAATTATTATTAAACTCCAAAGTCTTCATTTAAATCTGTTCAATTCAGATTTTATATGAATATTATTTATTACTTAATCTTCAAGCTAAGTTTTCTGGCTTCTAAAAATAACATTATTTTTCAGCGCGTATGTTTTTTGTCTAGTTGATTTAATTGAACGTTCTTTGGATTCATTAAAGGTGTAAACATCATTATGAAAATGAAGATTTTTTCACAATGATAACTGGCATTGGTTGTCTAGTGTCACACAAGTCCAACGTTTAATCTCAAAATAATCAATATGCAATCAGATATTGAAGCAAAATTAAAAGTAATTAGAAAAAATAGAAAAAAGAAAGGAAAGGAAGCAAAGGAAAGTACAACAAAGTACTTCATAACCTCAATTTATAATCAGGACCTTCCTCTTTCTTAGCGTTTGCTCTAACCACTGACCTATCGCGACAACCCCAAGCCAATTATGAAGCATCAATTTGTTGATGAATTTTTTTTGAAAGCTTGTGTAATTTAAAAGCACAAACCACCGTATTTTAACTCAAAGAAAATTTGCTGAGTATCTGAATCGTAAATTGTCGACTTTAATGCTAAAAAACGTAAAAAAAATTATAAAAACAAAAAAGGAAAACTCACTTTTTTGAAAAATCACCTAGTAGAAATCCCACTTAGCACTTTTCCACAACACTTCACTGAAAGTCAAGTCCACGAATATCCCAAAAATTGTTCAATAATATGCACAAAACACTAAATCGGTCTGATAAAATCGGAAAAATTGTTTTGTATATATGTGTATATATAAATATATATGGTTTAGGTATTCACGAGCGGTGCTATTGGCATCCGCGTCGGCCGGCGTATCGGGTCGTAGTGAGCAGCGAGGTTCGCGGATGCGGCCTTATATAGCGATGATGGCGGATTGACCGCGCGCGCCCTTGAGGTGATTGGCTGACAGTTTGGGTGTCATCTTCTCCTTGCGAATTTTTTACGAATCTTTGAATTCCACGATTTTAAATTTGGAATGTTTGTATTTGGCTTTCTCATAATTTTCTTGTTTGAAATTTTTAAATTACATCATGTGTCCTTTGAATAGTAAAGGTTTGTTTCTTTGACGTATGGTGGCTACAAAGGGAATCTTTTTGAATCTGTCATGTTTAGGGTGCTAAATCGTAGGATCTGTTATTTTGAAACTGCCGTAATTAGATCTGTCATCTTCTGGTTTGTTATAATTTCATTTGTCATTCATCTAAATCTATCGCATTTGGGTCCGTTATCTTTGAGTCTGTCTTCTTTGGTTCTATTTTATTTGAATCTTTTATCTTTGGATCATCTTTAAGTACACCGTACACGGATCTATTCGGGTCCACCGTTATGACGTCTTTGTGTTTTACTCTATTTTTGTTGTTTTTTTTTTTTTAATTTTTAAGTCTTTCTTTTTACATTGTTGTGTCCGTTATCTTTGCATCTGTCATGTTCTACGGTTTTTTGTTGGATATATCATCTTTGGCCATACCATCTTTGGATAAATCACATTTAGTTCTGTTCTATTCGAATGAGTCATCTTAGGATCTATCATATTTGAGTATATTGTATTTGGGTATATCGTGTTTGGGTCTGTGATTTTACACCTGTCTATGGTATATGAATCTAAAATCTTGGGTCGGCCAGCTTCAGATCTGTTATCTTTGTAACTATCCAATTTGGGTTTGCAATCCTTGATTCTACCATATTTGGGAATATTATTGTTGAGTCTGTTATATTTTGGGGAGGTTGTGGAGAGTGTTTTAAAGTAAATTGTCAACCTGGCCACCCAATGAGAGTTGAATACATGTTGTTGAAGGGATCTTGATTTTTCCAACCGAAATACTTTCATCAATGTTCAATAAACGAGAAAGCATGATTACCAATTTCATTGAAAAGAAGAAGGATGTATCGAAAGCTGAAATAACACAAGCGTCATAGAAACTGCCCGGAGTTCTTATAAATCTCGCCAGTATCGGTTTCAATGTGAGCTAGTTTTGCAATTCGAATGATTCATCGGAACAACAATATTATGGTATGGGAAATATCTAATTATTATTTCAACAAATTAGTTGGATATAGAAACAAAAACATAAATATTGGAGATAGCATCAGTTGCTAAGCAACAGATGTTTCATTAATTGGAGCTATTTTAATTTTATAGTTTATTGCAAGATTTAATTAATTCTTGTCCCATTTTCGTTGTTTGACAGATATTTTCATGACAAACACAAATTCATCAATCAACACAACCAACTGGACGATCGATGTATACGTATACATATTTACTTATTTAATCCCGTTAAAATGCTTTTTATATAAATTTACATATTTTATACAATATTAGTATTTTAAAACTTTTTGTTATGAAAAATTGCAAAAAATTCATGATTAGTCAGAATTTTAAACGTTTTGTTGCAACAATTACTAACGGTAGTTAGGTGATTGTCTGCAAATGAATGCCGGCGTAGATAATATATGACTTTTTAACCGGAGGGTTCGAGTTCGACTCCCGGTGCTGAGTAAAAATTAATAATGAAATTCATAACAAATTTTCTGGGTAACATTTGGTTGGTTTGATATTGACTTTCAGTTAAATGGATCTTAAACAAATTGGTGTCCTAACATAAATACACATCCATTAATACATTGCTAATCGCACATTAAAAATGTTTAAAAAGGTTTGAATAAATTGTAACCTAACATTTAGATCTTTTTATGAGTTCGCACATAATTTAGAAGAACTCAATTTACTTTACTATTGAACTCTTGACCTCTGTCCAGAGTCAAAGGATTTATCACCCTCATACGGCTGTCATAAAGCATTTCCCACTTCACAAGAGTGTTCAATTTAGCTTACTGGTCTTCCCAAATATAATACAGAGTCAACAATTATTTCTTAGAAGTCCTTAAACAATGATTTAAACTCCTATATTAATATAATGAAGCAATATGACTCACAGGTTGATATCAGATTTCCATTTCCTATCAATTTTATTATCACGAAATCAAAAAAAATATGATAAATTAATAATACTATAGTCACGCCGAACACCAGGAGGCTAGAGGTCAGACGGAATCTAGTCATCTGGAGTCATTTGTTGTCTTTCCTAGGATTTAAACTTAGCTTATTGAGGCACTTATTTATTTCATGTGTAGGCTTTTTTAACTTGAATACTTCTCACTAAATAACAAATGGGTTCCCATTTCCGCCTCTCAAATGGCTAAATATAAATTAAGTAATATTCGTTTGTATTTAAATGTAAGTTTTTTTTAGTATGTGTGGTAAAACGATGTATGACCGTGTGAGAAATGTGGAGATCCGCAAAGAATGCAAGGCTGATGTAAGCGTAATGAATAAGATTAAGAAAGGGACGCTCAGATGGTTTGGACATGTAGAGCGAATGAATGAGGAAAGGAGTGTAAGGAGAATATATGACGCAAATGCGAATGGTAGACGAAGTCGGGGACGCCCGAGGAAGACATGGCACGACCAAGTGAATCAGATACTTGAGTCGGGCGATGTCAAGAGTCAGAATAACAGAAGAGCATGTACGAGACGATGTATGAATGTGAACGAAGCAAGGCGTGTGTGCCAAGATCGAGTTGTTTGGCGGTCCGTCCTCTCTGCCTACCCCTGCGGGGAAACGGCGTGATGGTTAGTTAGTTAGTTAGTTAGTTTTTTTTAGTGGGTTCTTGAGATTATATGGGCAAAGTTTTGAGGACATATAATATTATTTCCTATGTTTTATCATGTGTTGCAATTCTTTTTCATTTGTGACTATTTCATTTATATCCGTGGGATTTATAGCTTTCTGTGCCTAGATCCGTATTTTTAAAATAAAAAATATGGGTCTAGGCTTATATTTTGGCGAAAGCTTTTAAGTGCAAACTAATGTTTTGATAGCGTAGAATAAGACTGGTATCTTGATCATGGCTATTCATTAAATTATGTCGGGAGATAGCCAGGCATAGTTAATTGGAGCAGGTGTCTCCAGGTTTCGTATTGCTGAGACGCCGTATTTATCTAACCACTAACCACTAACCACTAACCACAGTGTTTGCTTAAAGTAGCGCCCGTTTTTCACACAGCGCTCAGAAATATTTTGATATTTAAAAAAAATCGTAATCTAAATTTTTTTGAAATATTATTTAATTGAAAATTAATTAATTGATTTTAATGTATTTATTAAAAATGTATTAAACTTATAAATTTTAAATTTTATTAAATACTATCGAGTTCCCAGCATGCGTTGCTATGCCACTATACCCCTCCCCCTTCCCGGATTTGCCTCCCCCTCCCCCTCCCGCGAATCCCCCTCCCCCTCCCGCGAATCCCCCTCCCCCTCCCGCGAATCCCCCTCCCGAGTTCCCCTCCCCAATCCCGCATTCCATACATTCATTCCCGGTACATTCAGTTTTCAAACAGCTCGCGCGCAATCTATTGCAATTTTTTAACATAAATTTCACAATGCCAAAGCTCGCCAGTATGTATAGAAACCATCGCATGCAGGTATACATAAAAAAATCCCCAAAGTTTCATCGCAATCGGATGAGCTGTTAGCAACGCATAATTTCATGATACCAGAACTCACTATTGAATATATTAAGAATCGCGGACATGCGCACATTAAATCCCCAAAAGTTTCATCGCAATCGGATGAATGGTTTAGCAACTCATATCATACACGTACAAATATAGACAGAAGCAAATATTTTCATTTTTATATATGTATTTAAAAAAATATTAAAAAATATTAAAATATTTAAAAAAATGATATTTATTAAAGTTTTCAATTAAAATTTTATTAAGTCATTAATGAGAAATTTATTAAAATGATTAGTTAAAAAATATTAAGACTATAAATTTTTTTTTTATTAAAATTATACATTAAAAATTTATTAAATCATTGAAGAAGAAGATAACACTTATAATCTAAATGAAAATATGAAAAAATATGGAAAAAGAACTAGTTGGAGATAATATTAATGATTCTAAATATTTGAAATATGAGATTGACAAATATGACGGTTTGACAGAAGGTGGAAATAGCGAAATTGGAAAACGCGCACGTCCCGGTTAGACGAGAGGTCTGGGTTCGAGTCCCAGTTGCGACCATTGTTTTTTCTGTTTTTCTGTGTCTTGTTTTCTTTCATATTTTCATTTAGATTATAAGTGTTATCTTCTTCTTCAATGATATATTACGTTGATGGGAATAACCTTCAAAAGTTATAAAAGGAGAGTTTTTCTCATAAAAAATTGAATATTTATTAAATCATAAATTGTGTGAAAATTGTGAAAAAAGTATTTATTTTATTAATGAATTAAATTTATTTGATTTGAAAATATATATCATTAAAAAATACATAAAAAATATACCTCTTCTCGACTGGTCTACCTACGCCGAATATTGACTTGGGGAAAGACCACCATTCGGAATCGATTGAAACGGCTTTATTTGTGTTAAGTGACCAGATACGATAAGCTAGATATAAAACCTTTATCTTCCTCCTCTCCATTTTCCCTTCAGACTCAAAAGATACCTAAATAGGAGATGCCACAACCCTACTGGCAGTTTAGTATTTACATAAATAAAAACTGATGTACATATAGCTAATACAGAAGGCATTATTATTCCTTTCATTTGCTTCAGGCTACAATTATTGCATTAAATCAGAGATGAGGCTACCTGCAATCCTGATCCAGTAAATTAACTAGGATACAGATTAAACACCTTGATTAAAACAGGAAAAACCCTCTTTGTAGAAACCCCAATCAAAACTTGCGAAAGCATCTCTGTAATTAAGTAATAAAACTCATAACGACTTACCTCGTAAAGCAGAGATTTTCAATGTCAGCTTTGTGCATTATTAATAATTACACCATACTTAAGTTTAATTATTGTTAGGACGTGTTGATTTGAAATATAAAATAATGAAGAAGTGATCATGTGAATTGACGAAATTAGCCTAACCCGGATGCTAAAACATTTATATTTTGAGTAACGCCCTTTTAGAAGGACGTTTTAATTGTTATCCAGTAATTTTTATGAACGTAGAGTCAAAGGTTTTATACGTCGGTCATTTTAAATGTATTTTTGGAGTACGTGCGAGCTTTTTGATGTTTTTGTTATAAAGGTATTGATTACATCATTAGGAAATCATTTCCAATTAGTTAGGACGGGTTGTTTCAAAAAATTTGATGAGTTCATCAAATATTTGAAGTTGATTTTCAGGTTCTGTGTAAGTTCTTTTCGAGTTCTGTTTTTTTATCATCATAGGCCAGCTGCTTCACAAAACTGAAATCATCACAGAACTTGAATAGAACTTACACAGAACGTGAAAATTAACGTCAAATATTTGACGGATTCGTCAAATTTTTTGAAACAACCCATCCTTAGGACGGGTTGTTTCAAAAAATTTGATGAGTTCATCAAATATTTGAAGTCAATTTTCAGGTTCTGCGTAAGTTCTTTTCGAGTTCTGTTTTTTTATGATCGTAGGCCAGCTGCTTCACAAAACTGAAATCATCACAGAACTTGAATAGAACTTACACAGAACGTGAAAATCAACGTCAAATATTTGACGAATTCGTCAAATTTTTTGAAACAACCCATCCTAAGTGTTTTTTTTTAAATAAATTTACCTGTTGTTTTTAAATAACTACGAATTAATTTGTTCGAAGTGGTTCGTATAATTGTAAATTTGCTTCCGTAATTTTTATAAAGTTGGTATTAGGTTCACAAAGGAAAATACTACGATTTTTTTATCCTTTGGGGAGATTAATGGCAGATATGGCAGAGTAAGATTCACTTGTTGAGATCAACAAAAAAGATATCGTCATCACTACAACCCCTGGTGGGGCTTGGCTTCCTCAAGAGTCTTCCTCCACTCATCTCGGTTTTGTGCCAGCTCTCTCCAATTTAGAAGCCCCAAGGTAATTTTGTGTGATCTGGCGGAGTGGGTTTTTGCCGCTAGGCCCTGCGGGCGTCGGGCGACTCGAAAGTAGCTTTGTAACAAACTTCTCGTACGAAGATGGTTTTGAATAAGGCGTGGCGTCAGAGGCGTACTCGAAGTCGGGTTCTTAAATTTCAACCATGCAGAAACTAGCGTATTAATACTATCAGAAAAACTAGGTGACTGCCTATTTCATGTTGAGCAACGGAGTGTAGTTACTTTGTATGTAAAGTGTAAACGTATGGATTTAGTAGGGGAAAATTGGAAAAATTATAATAAAGAGTAGAAAATAGAAAGGAAAAAAATCGAGTGCGGTTGAAGTAAAACTTTCGCCCACACATTCTCAACCAATAGGAGCCTAGAAAAGTAAGGTCACAATCAAAGCGGCCAATGAGCGAAGTTTGACGCTTTGACGTAGGTATTGTAATGCGTCATTTCTGTTTCATATCTAAACCAATCAACCTTGAACAGCGAGGTCACAATAAAAGCGGCCAATGAGCGCAGTTTGACGCTTCGTAGATACTGCAATGCGTCATTTCCGTTTTATCCAAATTTAAAATCACAACGGGGCTAAAGAAGTTTAATTTCAAAAAAGCATACATAGGGATTAGATTATAAAAATGTACATAACTGTATTTAATACACATATGTATATAGGTGCACATACGTATACACAAACATACATAAACAATATATACACCTCTATATATATTTAAAAAATATTTATAAGTAATTAAGGCAGATTTCATTCCATAATAATATAATTAAACAAACAACTAACACTTTCATTCCTCATACCCATCTATCTAACACGACACCTTAGTATTCAACACAACACATTTCCTGTGTTAGTAAATCAGCGATCTATTTTCCGTGTCATAAGTTGGGCATCTCAGGCTGAGTGATCGTACCAATAAAAAGCTTTTTATAACAGCGGTTATCTCATCCGCTTGGTGAATTGCTTTGTAGATTATTTCCTGTCCAATCTATCTATGTAGAATGTACGTAATACCTGGGTGTATGTGAAGTGTGGATTATGGTATGTGTATTAGATTGAGATTGCATTCACATTTAAAGTGGTTCTGGTGAACAGGTTTGGACCACAAAGAAATGTATAATGCAGAACTGAATGTATTTGGAGCGTACTAGATTGGCTTTCATGGCATGAAAATAATATCTCGACATTTTAAATTGTCTGTGGGATACCGATCGTCCAGTTGATTAGTCAAACATCTCCAAATACTAAGTTTTGAGATAAATAATATTCGAATGCTTACCATAAATCAAATGTTATTTACATCTTTCTGCGTTTTACATTTTAAATGTGCAATAAAATAACACAGCGAGGCATAACGGTCCGGTTGATTAGAACGACATTTTGAAATAACCTACTAGTGACCAGGGCCGGATCTAGGAGGGGGGAAGGGGGCAAACCAGGGCATCTGCCCCGGGCGGCAGCTTTAAGGGGCGCCAAAATCGCAATTTATATGTTTCATTGAAAAAAAAAACACGATTCACAAAGCGCCTTCCATCCAGCGCACGTTGTTTTATCATTTCATTAAATATAATATCATCATATAAAACGCCCAGTTGGTTTATGATTTGTGAACGTATCCTAATTCGATTTTGAACGCGTGTATAATGTAGTACGCGTGTATAGGTTCTCAACGTGGGCGATGACGCCCCCTTGAGAGTTTCAGGGGGCAGTAGAAGACCCACAGAAAATTAGGGGGCGTTGAGATGGCACAGTGAGGGCGTGGGCAGGTAAAAAAAAGATGGTATAGATCACGCACTATTAAGGCAAAGCAAACTTTGAAATCGTTTAATTTTTGTTATTGTATATTTCATACATTTCGGTAGTTCGGAAAGTGAATGAAAATTTATGCATTTGAATGAAGGTATGTTTTATTCATCTGTTATTCGGAAGTCGATACTCTCTGCACATTCTTTCGGGGACACTTAGTTGTATATGTGTAAGTAGGTGTAACTATTTTCCCTAAACCGACTGCATATTGTATGTAAGTATACCGGGGGCCAACTGTCAGGGGATCAACACTCACGGAAACGAAAAATACTCAAATGGGCAAATGTAAGATTCAAAACGGAATAAAGATATAAGTAGTACTAAAAAAGCGAAAAATAAAAAAAAAATAATATTGAAAAATTAGAGAGACTTTAGAAATTAGCCCCTCGAATGAACACTTCGTAAAATTAAACTTGTAAATTTATCTGTCAAAAATTTTAACAAAAGAAACACTTTCTAATACAGAATTATTAATTAATTAACATAAAATAATGTCGGTACCTTCTTTATCACTTATCTAGAACCAGTGTGACTTTAGCATCCCCAATCGAAATGTTGTTAGACTAAAGGTAGGTGGGAGAGGAAGGACATGGGGAAGAGGAAGGTGGGGAGGTATCTAGATATTTAGATCAGGTCAGAACACATGGCAGAAGCCATTTCAAGAAACGTTTAGATACTGAATGTTGGAGTTTTACCGGGGCGAAACTGAAAGTAGCTACTACTCCGGAAAATATGTGTCCAAAAATTTGCACACCAACAAAAAACAAGAAAAAAAAATTCTCATCACAATGGGCCCAAAATATTTCATAATGTAAAGCACATCTAGTACAATCTGCAACATACATGTAATAATAAAAGTTGTTATACAAAATATAATTTATAATGTTGGGGCGTTAGATCATAAATATAACCATCCGGAACTAAGAGACCACGGAGAAGACGAAAGAGACGCTGGCTGAACCAAGAAATGTCTGAGGAGGTCTAATTTGAGATTCATTTCTTTCTACAAAATGCGCAAATTCACTTTGTGTCGCATTATTAATTTAATGAAAACAAATAACTTTGTGTACACCACTATTTAATTAACAATATCAACATGTTTGGAAGACTATGTTTTCTTCGTCAGAATAATAAGTTCATAAAAAATAACAAAAGACAAACAAGAATAGACAAATTAGAACATAGACAAATTTTTTCTAATATTTATGTTCTAATTTGTCTATGCTTGTTTGTCTTTTGTTATTTTTTATTAACTTATTATCCTGACGAAGAAAACATAGTTTTCGAAACATATTAATATTGTTAATTAAATAGTGGTGTACACAAAGTTATTTGTTTTTATTAAATTCATTTCTTTAATTGTTTTTTATTTGTTGCTGGGGTAATTCCGATGATCAGAACTCATTTTAGGACGGAAGGAACTTACAACACGTAGGTGTAAGGAAATAGTTACAATTTTACAAAGGTATTTTGATATTAAACATGTAAGTTCACATACAGTATAGACAAAAAATGAAATATAGGTTAAGTAGAAACCAAGAACAATAGAAAACAAATAAAGATAAAAGAACAAGGTTATAAAAATATGGATGATTACAGATTCATGGAAAAGAAAAGGAGATAAAAAGAAACAAGACAGTACATGACCAGAAAATTACATAGTTTCATCCTTAAACGTACTTAAAAAATATTCCTCCTTACCCAATGCTCCATCTACACTTATCCCTACTTCCTCCTCCACTTGAGTAGTCCAGCCGATTTTGTTTTAAACCAAATGTATATTATCTATAACACATGTAACTTAATTTTAGTATTTTAGTAGAGTTCTGTACTGCCCTGAAGAAGCTACGGTGGTAGCGAAACCCGGTCGGCATTAAATACATAAAAAATAAAAAGTGGTGTTTACAAAGTAATTGTTTTATTTTAAATTATAATGTCACATCACAAAGTATCTGCTTCATATGAACAAATAAAAAATATTCTTTTAAAGCATTACTCTGAATCTTTTTATTTTGCTGGATTCCCTTGCACATATCTGAAAGCGAGTTATATAGTATGTAGGCAATATAGTTCAGAGATTTTATCCCATATTTTGTAGTGTGTGTTTGAGGCACGCGAATTTTATTACTATTTCGAGTATTGTGTGTGTGCATGACTTGATTGTAAAGTGGCTTGGTGTTAGTTTGAGTTGATTGTTGAGTAATTTGTAGGATGGTGCTTGTGATTTCATGTTTAAGAAGGATTGTGATTGAAAGAATAGTGAATCTGTACATAAGATGTTGATATGTGTACATCTTATGTACATCTTTTTCTCTCTATCACTATGGGCCGTTCTTCTTACATGGGCCGTTCTTCTTACATTCTCGTACATGGCCGTTCTTCTTTTTAATTTACATAAAATTGTCTCCACCAGTTAGTGGAGAAAAATTCAACAGAATTACGAATATTATTATTTTATAATTACTTTCAAATCTACTGTACTAAAGGACTGTGTACATACGTAAGGACTGTGTGCGTTTTAAAAAATATGTGTTTATATTTTTGTAGTAAAAATTACGTGACAGAGTTGTAACTCCTCTTGATAGAAGTGTATTTCATACAAATCACACCTGACACCTCGACTTGCGTATATTCTATAATGTTACAACAAAAAATGATATGACGACATAAAATATAAAAATACTTTTGAACTTCAAAAGGTATAACCTACCAAATAACAACGATTATTATTTTTTGATGTTTAATAAAATATTTTTAAAAATCTCAAAAACTTGTCTCCTACAATTTTTATGTCGTACGACAATTCTGTCACGTGAGTCATCATTCGAAATAAGTATACACGCAGCTGGTGTTTGTCACCCTCAGTAGGCATTTTAGGCCTCCTTCCCCCCTTGCTAATATTTCCCTTCTGAGATCCAGAGAGATTCAATTATAGTAAAGACGAAATGTGACAGAGTGGTGGAAATGTGACAGAGTAGTAAAAGTTACGTAGGTTAAAAAGAAGAACAACTTACAAAAGATGTTGATTTCAATCTCTCACTGTTCCTTTATATTATGTTTTGCCTCTTTCTGTATATATACATAAGCTCACATAATGTATATTTTTGATCAATTTAATTTTATACCCTGAAGATGCTTGTGTTAAGCGAAACCGGTCGGTATTTAAAAATAAATCGTGGTTACAAACAAATTTATTGTTTTATTTCAATTAAAATCAATAGTACTTTACAAACACTCAAAAAATTCCAGTTTGTAAACCTCTCTATCTTGCATCAACCTTTCTCTACATAGATAGTCCACTTCTTATTCGGTTCGTCATTCAATAATAGTACATTAGAATCCTGGTGTTATAACGTCATAGGTGCAGAGTCAACAAAGACGTCATTCTTCACTGTTGTTACCGTCTACTTTTATAAGTAAATCTAGTTTATGTTCGTGATCTAACGGTGCTAATTTTTGCAGTGGCGTAAATTGCCGCATGATTTTTTTTACGTATATAATGTCATTAAATTGCACGAAATGTGATTTGACTGCCCTGCAACTTTTAAGGCTCTTTCAAATAGAACACGAAGATGGTTTGCGAGGAGATATGTAGATATAAATGCTAGAGAGAGCGGGCTAATATTAAAATACGATTGCAGTTAACAGGCTGCGAAAATATTTGCTAAAGCATGACTAACGATTATTTAAAAAAACTTGGTATAGAGAATAATTTCATAATGCCAGAGCTCACTAATAAACAATAGAAACTATCGCGGGCACATGCACATCAAATCACCAAAGTTTTACTGCAATCGGATGAATAGTTAAGGAATGCGTAAGGGAAAAATAAAGAAACATTCATTGGATGGGTTGTTTCAAAAAATTTTAACAATTCATCAAATATTTGTGAATTGATTTTCACATTCTGTGTAAGTTCTGTTAATAATTATAGGCCAGTTACTTCATAAAACTGAAATAATCATAGAACTTGAACACTTAGAACTTTCACCAAACGTGTAAATTTAGTTAAAATATTTGATGAATTGTTAAAATTTTTGAAACAACCCATCCATAATTTTAAATTCGATGACTTGATCATTTTTTTAAAACAACCCGTCCTTATAGAAGCACAATCGATTTTCTTACCTATAACATGTTAAATAATAGAACCAGGTGTGATTTTTGATAATTTTTGGAGGGTACTTTGCGATTTTTTCTATCGTGGAAATTTAAAATAATTACAAGTACTTCAGCAACAAGAATTATTTGTTTTTGTGTATTATTTAATATTTCTTGCCGGTTGCTACGCCAATGGATTTCAGGTCATCTTTTTATTAATAAACAAATATTAGATCCAACATCGGGAGTTTGGTAAAACCCACTTTTAGAATTTTTAGTCTAGAAATATTTTTCTGTTCGACCTCCCAGCCTGGTACGGTATTTTATACCATTATTCGTAAATCTTAATTAAGCTCAGATCTCTCCAAAAATAACTTATATTTAGTCAGTTGCAAAAAATTTATTGATTCCTTTTTTTATTCTTATTTTGTTATTTATTTAGATTTTTTTATATTAAATAAATCCGGGGGCTCACTACATGAAAATGTTCCATTTCCGATAATATTCAATTAATTTTGTAAAATTCCATATTAATTTTTTTTTTAAATATTGCAATACTGATTTCCGGCGAATTTTGTAATTTGGCACTAATGGTTCGGCCACACTGGAGCCAACTTCCAACTGCAAACGTTTGGATGATTTGGCCCAATACATCAGTCTGCGCAATATTATTACGGGAGAGTGGTAAAAAATATTATTGTAGCGGATGAAAATTGTTTAAAATTAATTTTTTTTTTGCTTTACTACTTTTTTAGCTTAACGAATATTATGGAAACCGAAGCATCGCCTGCACAATTGTAGGCAACTGATAAGATACGGTTCCGAATCAGCTGTTCGATGTCCGCCATTTTGGAGTTCGAAGTTCGAAGTTGGAAGGTTGGCTTTGGTGTGGAAGTAGCATAAAATTCACTTGCTTTATTGCGTGCGAATTTTGTTACAGGTACTGATTGAAATTTTTCAAAAAACGGCATGGTTTCCAAAATACAATAAAAAAAATTCAGAATGTCTTATAATATTTGCTAAGCCGGATTTTTTTTTTTAAATGTGATCCAAGTGGCCTATTGCTTTTAAATCACTATTTGTTAACATATAGTTTTTTATATGAATACCGCACAAGAGACCCAACTACTCCCGTCTGGAGCCAGTGAGACTATGGCATCCCCGATTGGGGTATATTGTGATGCTGAAGGTAGTGGGGAGGGGAAGGAGATGGGGAAGAAGAAGGTAGGGAAGTACCTGGCTATTCAGATCTGGTCATCAATCACAGCTAAAGCCATTTCAAGCAACTTTTAAATTCTGAATGGTGGTCTTACACCAGGGAGATACTGAGAGTATCTTCCACTCCGGAACGTGCCGCAAATACACTAAATATTATTTTTAAATGAATTAATTGTGAAATAACCCAAATTAATCACATAAAATTTATTTGCCATTTTCGGATTGCTGGTCAGGAGCCTTACCGCTCGACCACGCCTGTCAATTAAGAGTAGAAAATATTAAAAATGGAACTACCAAATTTGTAGGCAGGCAACACCAATTTAATTGTCAAATATTATTTTAAAGCGCAATGACGCTGAACATATTCTTAGATGATATTATTATGATATCAACCTATGGTGATTGATAACTTTTGAAAATACGTTCTTAAGAAGCAAATGGCATTTATTGTATCACCTCCGAGCCTGCTTATGAGTGAACTGCAAATATATCCTGATGCTGAAAACGCTCTCACGACTTCTACGCTAGTAGGCTGAACCGTCAGGATATACTCAGAGGCGAGCGTCAGGTACTCTCCTCTGATACCATCGGACTCAAAGAACGTCGTTTCTTTCTTCAAATTTTTATTTTGCGGGATTCGCGGATCCACGCTTTGAAGGTGCGGGATCCAGCAGACGAATAAAAGCAGCGGGAATACGTGATCCTGTTTTGCGGGATTGCAATCCCTAACCAAGGCAAGCCACTAAGTAAATGCTTTTTACGAATATGTACATTTTATTTATTTGATTAATTTTCACTAGAATCTAATCATTATTCTGCATGGTACGGTATAGATGTTGGTTTGCTTAATTTTTTTCCTTGTTATAACTTTTCCTTGTTATAACTTTACCTTGTTAACTTTTCATATTTGGTTATAAGTCCTTGCATTCCGCATTAATACTGATTTATTTATTTATTTATTGATTTTACGACCCCCTTTTCAGGGCTTTTACATATTAATGGTAATAAATACAATATTTATTGTACATAACTGAACTGCTTCAGTAAGAATATTTTATATTTGTTTAAAGATAAACTAAAGATGTCCACGGACTTGGTGTAATTGTTTCCTTCCATTAGTATTCTGGGCAAAGAGGAATACATATGGTAGTTAGTCTCAGAATTTCTGCACTGAAATAAATCCTGACTTCTTGTATTACGTTGTGGAATCCGGAAGCTTATCAATTCAAGCAATACCGGACTATCAACTAAATTATGTAGAATTTTATATAGAAATACCAAGTCAGTGAAAATTCTTCTGTCTGACAATTTGAGCATATTCATATTATTTAACAGAGTGTTGTAGTTCAACATAATTGTTGGAATCCCCATTTTGAAATTTAGAAAACGTAAGAATTTGTTTTGTGTTCTTTCAACAGCTTGTACATGTATGTTATAATGTGGATTCCAGACGGGAGAATTGTACTCAAGTTGACATTTAACATACGCAAAATATAACAGTTTAATACATTTTATATTGGTAAAATTTCTAGTTAGTCTAGTTATAAATCCCAACATTTTAATCCCTCATTACAGATTTCTGTTATGTGGTTAACAAATGAAAGATTTGATTGGAAAGTGATGCCTAAGTCTTTAATTTGTGTTAGTGTTTCAAGAGCATTGTCATCAATGTAGTAATTAAATATCACTGGATTTTTTATACGAGAAAATCTAATTATTTAACATTTTGAGATATTTAAATAAAGTCTATTTTCCTTACACCAAATTAACAATTTGTTGATATTATCTTGAAGAATGTTGCAATGATAAATATTTTGAATAATTTAAAAAATGTTTAGGTCATCAGCAAAAAGTAAGATAGATACATTATGAAATATATTTGTAAGATCATTTATAAACAAGATTAATAAGATTGGGCCAAGGTGTGAACCCTGTGGAACTCCACTTGTTGCATGATTTTTTTCTGACAGGGAGGATTTTATTCTAACAATTTGTTGTCTTCCAGTAAGATAGCTTTCAAACCAGGCCTTTCAATATATTGCCTCGTATACCAAGCTTTCCTAATTTCCAAATGAGAATTTTATGGGAACTGTATCAAAGGCCTTACTAAAGTCAGTATAAACAGAGTCAACTTGTTTTTTTTCTTTAAAAGCATTGGTTGTAAAATTTTCATAAATAATTAAGTTGGAAAGAGTACTTCTCCCTGGCATAAATCCAAACTGGTAAGGTGATATTACATGTTTTATCTGAGTAAAAAGTTTATCGAGTATTAGGCTTTCAAAGAGTTTTGGTATGGTATTTATAACATTTTTTTCTTGAAAATAGTACGAGGGTCAGTCAAAAAATAATGCCTCCTATTTTTGTTTAATTGTCAAGAAATAAAAAAAATGCAATTACATTGGTCAAAAACCACACTATTGACGATTAATTTGTCACTTTTCAATATAATTTCCGTCCATTTCCAAAGTTTTGGACCATCTTTTTAGAAGGGCATGTATTCAAGAATGTTAAAAAGCACGGTCCTCCTTCCTAAGGCCATTCGCCATAGCTTTTGTTGGGCGAAATACGTGCTTTAAGCTTTTTAAGGGTTGTTACGTATTGGACAGAATTTATTGTGCATCCCTGCTTCAAAAAATCAACCGTATTCAAAATCTCTGCATCCCTGAACACTGTCGCCATAACTTTCCCTGCCGATCGCACAGTTTAAAAATATTTTCCCCACGGTGAGTTTGTGTGATGCCATTCCACTGACTGCCTCTTTCATTCCGGTTCCATGAAACCCATGTTTCGTCTCCAGTCACGATCACCGTACACATTTTTCATTCTTTAACGAATGCGAATAGGCATTTCACCTTCTGCATTCAAGAATTCAATCACAGAACGCTGACTAATACGAACATTGATATCGGCCATTTTTCAAGCGACTGCAGCTTTCCTTAATTAATATGTTATATTTATATTTTCGCTTAATTATTAAGTTTTTTTATGATTAGCGCGCTACCTCTAACATCTGTTTTACAATTCTCCCTTTCAAAGCACTTTTTCCTTTTTTAACACTTACTACGGAGCTTTAATTTACCTACCTATTTAATTATTAGATATCAATTTGCGTTTTATTGTTATTTTATAGGCACATAATCCGCCTCTGATTAATTACTGTTTCACATGATACGCACTTCATCTTGTTCTAGCAGCACTGTAACAGACGATATTTACCACGTGATCCGTTACCACGTAGGTCAGTGCGATAAGTGGCGACGTGTAATTTTTTTTGAAAAAACATATTTATTTTATTTTAAAAATTCCTTCTACATTTTATACACTAAAGATACTCCGGAATCGCTTGTTGAAATCATTCGCATACGTAGGTACTGAAATATTCTGTACATTTCAATCATAATGTTATTTGAAATTAATGCGTTCTCTAAACGACGTAGCTAGTATTGGAAATTATGTTTTCGTTAAAATAATTTGATGTAGATCCTCCTCATAAGAAAACCTAAGCAAATTTCACTACATCGGAGGTTACTGTTTTGCTGAGACGATTAAACTAATTTTTCAGTCAAGATTTTAACGTCATATATAATATTATATTTGCTTTAGTAATGACCGCTTCCCACTGCTATTTTGTGACAACCCGATTTAAGAATATTTTGTGATCACAGTAGTACACTACTATGAAGTCACCTGCACTACATGTAATAATTATATGTACTAATTATTCAGATGCAAATCTGGGTACAATAACATGTCATTGCATGAATAATAAATTATTGATCTGTAAAGAAGATGTATACATAGTACCAAGTGTACCTATTCATCATTTTAGCATCGGGCGTGCGATGACTTTTAATAATTTTTTTATTGTTTCTTCTTTACAATGCGAAAATGCTTATAAAAAAGCCTACTACATGACAACTAAAGCTTTCGTTATCACAATACACGAGTCAAAAAATTTTTAAAAATGTATTTCTATATAAGAATCCAAACTGCCCGTAGCCAGCAAATCTATGGCATCCTAAATCTACGGTACGCTGTGAGGCATTGGAAAGTGGGGAAGGAACGAGATAAGAATTACCTGGCTATTCAGATTCCCAAAATGTGATCACTAAACGCGACAAAAAACAAATCATGCAACGCTCCAATTCATCTGGGCGATAATGAGAGCATCTACTACTCTGAAACAAACTATAAAAATATTTTTTATTTATTTATTTAAATAAAATATACAACGAAGTTGCATTCCCATGAGTTATCAAAACTCATTAAGGGATCGCCAATTGGTACATTTGAAAAAGATAAACCCAACCCAACCCAATATGCAGACACAATAAATGAAGAAAAAATTTACAAAACATTTTACAGAAGCAACATACAGACACCAACATATGAAGAATCACTTTACAAATATTTCACAGAAACATAATATAACAATATAACACAAAAAAAATTGCGCACGCCAGGTTACAAACCTGCGTCATTTGGATCCGGAGAAAATGAGCATAAAAAGAAGCCACAAGCGAAACATGTTTTATTTTATTTATTTTTATTTTTTTGAAAAGATAAACAAACATTTCCGAAACGACAATATTTGAAAATCTCCTGTTACTACCACAGTAAGCGAAAAATGTTGCATGTAACAAATCAAACACGCGACGCCTGGATGGGACCTAAACGCGATGCCAACTCAGCCACTTGCAGCAGTTTGGGGCCAGTACCTGCTTTTTAGCGATTTGATTCTAGTGTTCTAGCCACGCGTTTGCCTGAGAATATTTACAGCCGGCCGTTATGTTACAGGCAGGAGATGAGTGTCGTGGAGTTTTGGTCAGTTGGTTCCTGGGAGTTCGTGTTTGAGCAGCTGGACTTCAAGCCGTCGAAGGTCATGGTCATAATTACGCGTGAGCGAATAATTTTATTAATCATCATGAGATAATTCCTAACTTTGTTTAGTTTAGTATTAGCGTTTCAATAATCCTTTTCTAAATATGTATAATTATTATACAGGCGCCCTTCTGGATTTTTATTGTATTGCTACCTTTTGGGTATACCACATGTTTCCGAGATTCGAGTTTTAACATTAATTGATTCATCATAGGTGATCAACCACCCCTGTAGATTCATTAAATAATTTACATGCTCTACTTTTTGTAAAATTGAGTCTTAATAAATTTGCATCTAGTTACTTGGAAATTCCGTCTTCCTTCATTGAACTACCCACATTCCGAAAGGGATCAAATATGTATTTTAATTATGAGAATATATGTATTACTTTGGATGGCGGACAAGTAAAGGGATGAAACGGTAGGTATTACCGTTGCACACTGACCAATATGTATTCTTAGTGTCGCTTACATTAATTGACATAAAAATCGCTTTGCAAATGGAGTCCAGAGGTCACGATTTCAAACGCAAAAGTGGCAGAAAGAAAAAACTGAGGGAAACTTTAACCACAGGTAATTTTAACCATAAAATTATATTATCAAAAAGTTGTTTCTTTGACGTAGTAGAATCTAATGACAAAACACATTGTTTTGTGGTTTACGATTATTTTTTTATAACGCTATTAACAATATTATTCTAACCCTCAGGACTTGGGCTTATTTTGCCGGAAGGTCAAATTTCCGTTTTGCAAAAAAATCCAAATAAATGGAATATTTCTGAACGCATCCTAAAACTAAAAACTTCCTTTGAAAGGTGATGCATTACGCTTTCAAATTTTATTATCCCTACTAATATTATAAATGCGAAACTGCTCGAGTTTGTTTATGACCTTTTCACGCATAACACAATATAAAGACTTTAATAATTCTTTCACCAATATAAAGCTAAATTATTTGCGCAGACTACAGGTTGTATATGATGGTAAGCTGATGAAATTATAAATATTAATATATTATATTTGTTATACGTTTTCTGTCGCTAACAAAAGCGAGTTTTTGCTAACGTCAGAAAAAAATCTTTTCCATGGAAATAATGTTGATATATTTTTGGGCTCTATGCTGGTAGGTACTCAGTCTACTGGTCAGCTACTACTACAGAAAATTCAAATATTAGAATTCGTTTTTTTTTTTTTGGACAAGCTTGGAATAAATGTCAGATGAGAGTTCCTATATTAAAAAATAATTCGTAACGATTATAAAGACTGAATGATAAATAGAGTATTTTTTATTATATTAACGAACTTCCAAATATTTAAATAAAAATAAACATCCGAAATGTTTGTAAGCGCATAAATTCCGAACGAATGAACAAAATTGGATAAGTAATTCTTTTTTACTTTGAGCTATAGCATTGTGAAATTTAGGTGGTAGGCGAGATGTTTGAAAACTGAATGTAAGGGAATGAATATATGGAATGCGGGAGGGGATGGGGGTGGGTTGGGGGGGAGATAATTGATAAGTGTAAGCGCTACAGTAATTTCCCGTAACACCATGCGAGCGAAGCCGCTGGGAAAAGCTAGTTTGAAATAAACGTATAATTTTCGAAATGTTAATTTTTTTTTAACATAAAAAAGTTTTAATAATGGCTCACTTTACGTTTTTACTAACTGAATGAAAAAAATTACTGAAAACGAAAAAAAAATAAAAACCAATACATACTATATTAGACAAATGTATTATAAACATTATCGTCGACTCACTTTTTTGTCGTTTCATGTAAAAATAATTAATAAAAATTTTGGTTTTAAGGAAACTTTGGTTTCATAAAGGTATACATTTTAAGTATTTTGTGGTTAACTTTTAAATTTTATTATAAAGCACAATGTTTTCTCTTTATAACACCGAGTAAGGGAGAAAAAATGGTTTCTTTGAGACCTAAATGAGTTGTTCCGAAAGGCGAACAAATTAGCCTGAGGGATTAATTCTATATAATGGTAGGAAAAGCTTCAATTTATCCAAAGCATTTTTTTATATTTAAATTGATAATAGCGTTAATCTTTGCCTTAAGGCGGCAGTCTTGAAACGCACAGCGCTGAAAAAGAAGAAGATGTAGAGATATGTAATTACGAATGTTGGACAGAGCGCGCTAATATTTTAAGTCGTGAAATAGCAGCGAAAATTGAGAAAAAGCTTAATAAAACATGACTCGTTTAAAATAGAGCAAAAATCTCGTGGAACGTATCTTAAGAATCATTTAAAGAAACATTGTGAATTTTTTCACAAAAATAACTTGTAAAATAAAAGAAATAGACTTGTTTAAAATAATTTTCGGAGCATACTTTGCGATTTTTTTTTATCGAGGGAATTTCATATAATTTGCGTTTCGGCGTGGAACGTATCTAGATATTATCTTCAAAAATAACATATATTTTTTAAGATCTTAAAAACTTCAAATGTTTAAGGGAGATATGTAAGAAATCGGTCGAAATACGAATAGTAGATCCTTAACGGTTTACCACACAGATCATCACCAACTGGTTCAAAGTTCAAAGCGAATAATCAGATGCCATAAAAATTCCAACGCTGTATTTTTGTACCGGAAAATCCGCGAAAGACATTCCACGCCATTATACCCAGAACAGTCCACTTCACGGATCTGGTAAGTAACAAACAATTACGTGGATATTACTTTTATGTACAATAACACGCCAAGTGGAGTATTATGTCATACAATCCCTTATGTGGTCATACTCGTGATGAATGTCACTTCACAGGTCCCATAGTCATCACTGAATGCGAATGCGGGAATATATTATTGTCATTTGATGACTTGTCGCAACTTATTTGGAAGTATAATGTAATGAGTGTGGTTCATCGCTTTAATTAGATGTCTATTATGTAAGCATTACCACAGACCGTGAAAATTATGGGACCTAATTTTTTTTTAAATAAAAGTAAAAAAAATGGCGATCCGACAGTTAGCCCCCCGAAATAATAATAATAATAGTTTATTCCAGTATGGGCATCACTTACATTTATTTTTACGTGTGGTATCATTCCACCTCTCCAAAAAATATCTCAGCACCGCTCCGAGAATGACCGGGCAAATCATTCCGTTCCGAGCACTCGATCCAACCGCCCGTTCGCGTTTTGTACCTCTCTACCCGTTTCATACGTGAACACTAATTGTGTAAATTATTAAAATCTTAAATAAATGTTAAATCACTCAAATAAGAGTACAGTGTTATCAATCATCATCCAGTATAATCATTGAACACAGGGCGCGGCCTGAAAGTACCGCGACCCTCAGGAGCCTGACTATTCCTCATAGCTAAATATTAATATTCACTCGTCTGATGAGAAGACGGAGCACAGGTCAAACACCCTCCACCAGCTCCTCAGCCTCTGGAACCAATTCCTTCAACCTTGGTAATCCCGACGCTCAAAAAACTACTTTCCACACCAGAATGTATGCAGGGGTAGTGCAATGCAATACATTACATATTTCGAAATAGAAAAGGAAGCCAAATAATAAGACAAGGTAAAAACTAAATAACAACACATAAATAATAATAAACGAATAAGCATGAAAACATGAGAAATGAAAAAGAAACAATTTATTAAACGTTAAAATAAATGCAAGCAGCTGTTTACGGAGGGTATTTCACCGTCTCCCGTCATCAGAAGGTCATCAGGGAGGACTCCATCCAGGCAATCGTGACGGTGGTGATCGCATTCTTCAATTGGTCGTAAACTTCCGGCTTCTGTGCCGTAAACTTCCCATCCGGTGGCAGAGCAGTGCTCGGAAAGTGTGCACTCGTCATTCCAGGAATATTTCCGTAGCACTGTAATATTTCGGTAGGCGGAAAAGTTGGCGATTAGCGTTATTATTGGTGACTTTTAGCCTGTATAATTATAAAATTGTAATTTTTGGGCATTATTTATTGCCTCCGTGGAAAGGCTCTCGGTTAGCGATCTGGAGGTCACGTGTTAAAATCCCAACGTGCGCAAGTAAATTTTATTTATGTGTGTTATCGCAATTTATTTATTTAAAATAATATATGGTATATTTGCGGCACGTTTGAAGATGCTCTCAGTAATAGCCCTGGTGAAAGACTTGAAACTCGAATTCAGATTTGAAACGTTGCTTGAAATGGCTTTACTTTTTAATATACAGCTTGTTAAGGGACTTACTTTAACCAGTGATTCCTGACATTATTTGGACTAAAGAATATAAATGAAATTTTGTTCGCTGGTTATGTTTTTGATTTTTTTTTTCAAAAGTTGGAAAATTAGTAGGTATTGGTCATTGGTGAAGTTTTGTTTGGTTACTCGGCTGAGTGACCAGAAAAAACAAAAAAAAGTCATTGGAGACCAAAATTTCAATTACAAATGTCGAAGTTGTACGTGCCTTAACACCAAAGATATTGAAATATAAAAGACGTGCTATCGACAGTTTTTACTGGTCGCCGATTTGTTAACGGGCCATCCATAAATTACGTCATACCTTAAGGAGAGGGGGGGTAAAGGAGAATAGTGAAGTATGCCAAGGGTTATGAAGGGGGGATCATCAGCTCTGTAACGGCACATATAAAAATCTAAATATTTTTAATAAAAATAAAAATAAATTTTTGAACTGCTGTTTTGGTTATTTTTAGTCATAAAATTACAAAATATGTGACGTCACAGTAGGAGAGAGGGGGTCTCACAAACGTGATGATGTCAAAAGGGGGTTAAAAAATCATGAAATTCGTGTGTCGTAATTTAAGGATGGCCCTAATCAATATTACTGCAAACCATAAAAAAATCAGATAAATTTTTAGATTATCACGATTTTTAATACCCAGGGTGATAAAATTTGCCATTTTTGTTAAATTCCTTTGCAGAATGGTTTTATCCTTATGAGACGGCTCGTGTTCAATAACAGAATTCGTCATCAATTCATCGAAACAAACAATTTTGATTGTAATTATGTCTGTTATTGTGATTGCGAATCAATGAAGATTTGTTTTGATTTGTGTCATTTTAAAAATTGGAACTGATTGTGTCATTAGTTCAGAAAAGCAAGAAAGTACGTATTTATAAATTAACATTTTCTGATTTTAATTTTTTCTTCATCATTCTAAAGCAATTTTTGGATCTCTTCAGCAGGACTCTCTCGGAACATCGCCTTAATAGGAGAGATGGATTTAAACGTCCGTCACTCCTGGATCCACTGATCCTCAGATTCTTACCCACCCCTCATACCTTTTTGCTTCCCAGACCAGACCTTCCTCTCTTTTTCCTTTCCCAAAAAGACCCTACACACAACATTATCAAAGATGACATAGGCCCTTCGGGGAAATTTGTTTCTCAGGTCCAGTTCTTTACATAATCTTTAACTTCACAAAATAATAATGCAATTATTTATAATAAACGCACAGTGATTTTTCACGGGTTTTCGCTAGTAATATTTCTAATTGATTTAAATAAGTGTACCTAAGTATATATTTTTTTAATTTGTTGACAGGGGGTCAAACATGCAAGATCCGGGATGTTCGGGATCCCTAAGTTGATACAATATAACTACTGTGGTTTTCCCTGTCATTCGTGAGATCCTGAATTCCGAAGAAGATATAAAAACAAAAACATCTAACCATAACATAAGATCCTGCATTCGAAATTCCAAGAACGAAACTTAAAAAACCCTAAAACAATAAAACATGTGGATCCGTCTTCGTACGTACTTCAGCTTTGTTCACATTCATATATACCATAGGTTCTCAACTTGGGCGTTTGAGACTATCAGGGGGGCAGTAGAAGACCCAAAAAAAAATTAGGGGACGTTGAGATGGCACAGTGAGAGAGTTGGCAGGTTAAAGAATGGTCTAAAAAGACAAAAACACGTTAACCTCGTACTAATAATTTTACGTACATTATTATTATTAAGAATTGACACTTTTATGAATACAAGAAAGATGGAAGTACTTAAAATACAAAAGAACTGCTTTTGTATTTTAAGAACTCTCTAAACAAAAAGGTGTAACAAATAATTAATTTTTTTTTTTTACATTAACTCCATACAGGAGGCCCTGAGGAAAATAATTTCCCTCAGGGCCTATGTCATCTTTGAAGATGCTGTGTGGAGGGTGTTTTTGAGGAGAGGAAGGAGTGATTTGGGTCTTGAAGAGACCCATATTGTAGGAGGGAGGAAACACAGAGGCCGGCAAATCGTCCCACAGCCGAGCTGTTGAACACAAGAACGAGTCGTAGAAACGATCCGTTCTCATGTGACTAATGTCAGCCGTGTACAAATGTTGGGCGCGTGTTTGGCGTGTTTCCCGACTATGCACCGGTGCCGAGGGGATCAATGACGCTAGTTCCTCGGAGCATCTTCCATTGTAATACCGGTAGAAGAAGGACAGTTTTTAATATGTTTTTAATCGAATTATTAATTCCGTGAGATTTGAGTCCAGATGTAGTAAATATAATCGTGGCAATAGCTGTTTCAGATTCGCGACAGATGTATGAAAAAAAATTGCGGGGCTCTAGAAAAAATATTCTCAATGTGGGCGGTGGGCAAAATAAGGTTGATAATCTATGATATGCAACGTTTGCCAGGGGCAAATTATTTATTACATTTTCCAACTCTCCCTCCTTCTCTTCTCCTTTCTTCACTCGCAAGATTTCCAAATTGGGAATATATAGCACTGGCTCCGGGTAATTGGGATTACGTGCGGTATAACTAAAAAATAAACAAAAATTCATTTGATATTTTGTGTCTAGCTCCTTTTTCAGATATAAGATTTTGTTAACTGTTATTTATTTAAATTAATTAAATTATTTAAATATGAAAACCTTAACTTTGTTTATAAATTTTATATTAGCAATATAAACAAATTCTTGACACTATTTAAATAAAAAAAAAACTTTAATTTTTTATAAGAAAAACTATCTTTTTATAACTTTTGAAGGTTATTCCCATCAACGTAATATATCATTGAAGAAGATGGTAACACTTATAATCTAAATGAAAATATGAAAGAGAACAAGACACAGAAAAATAGAAAAAGACAATGGTCGCAACTGGGACTCGAACCCAGACTTCTCGTCTAACCGGGACGTGCGCGATAACCAATTTCGCTATTGCCACCTTCTGTCAAACCATCATATTTGTCAATCTCATATTTCAAATATTTTAGAATCAACAATATTATCTTCAACTAGTTCTTTTTTCCATATTATGGGCAACTACTCTTTTTATTGGAACAATCATTCTAAGAATTGGTTTGTAACCTGAATAGCGTCTCGGATAAATGTATCCGAGTTTATTCATATGGAACTATTGAATTTATGAAAGTCTATATAAAGTCTAAATATTGCCAATTTCGCTATTGCCATTTGGCAATAGCGAAATTGGTTAACGCGCACGTCCCGGTTAGACGAGAGGTCTGGGTTCGAGTCCCAGTTGCGACCATTGTCTTTTTCTATTTTTCTGTGTCTTGTTCTCTTTCATATTTTCATTTGGATTATAAGTGTTATCTTCTTCTTCAATGATAAAAAACTTTAAATACTAAAAGAACTATCATATACGCACAAATCAATAACGAACCAAAACACAACAATATCTTGTAGTCGAGAAAGGTTCTCGACTAGCGATCCGGAGGTTGCGGATTCAAAACCCGGCGAGTGCAAGTAAATTTTATTTGATTAAATTGGGTTGCTTCACAATTGATTCAATAAAAAAATTTATGTAATGTATTTGTTGCATGTTCTAGAGTGGAAGATACTCTCAGTATTGCCCTATTATTAAGACAACCACTCAGAACTCAGAAATGAAACTTCACTTGAAATGACCAGATCTGAAAATCCAGGCACTTACCCAATTTCCTCTTCCTCATTTCCTTCCCCTCCCCACTACCTTCATCCCCACAA
The DNA here is from genome assembly GCA_936435175.1 of Glyphotaelius pellucidus. Classification (NCBI taxonomy): domain Eukaryota; kingdom Metazoa; phylum Arthropoda; class Insecta; order Trichoptera; family Limnephilidae; genus Glyphotaelius; species Glyphotaelius pellucidus. The sequence continues at coordinate 14,070,490 of OW386560.1, forward strand.
CACACCTAATTGGGGATGCCATTGTATCACTGTCTCCAGATGGTTGGGAGCAGTTTTTACATAAAAACAATATTAACACTCACTAAAACAACTTTTCTGAAACACAACAATGTTTGTTTTGGCAAATAATGGAAGAACGCTTACAAGCCATTATTTATTAGTTCGAGTCATAAAGATTTACAATCAAGTTATATCCACTTCAGATTATGCACGATTTAATATTAATATTTTTATTACTTATTGTTGTAATTAATTCAACATATCCAAGCCATTGTATCACACATGTGTCCAGGATGTTGGATTATCCACACATTAAACTGATGTCATAAGTTCGAATCAGGTCTGACCAATAAATAATAATTGACGTAAATAGGAATTAATTTTATTTTTGTTTTCACACACAAATGCATTTTCAAATTAATAAGGTTTATAAAAATATCACGGTAATATGTTCAGTAATACAGATTAATAGATACAAAAAGGATTATCACATTCAAGAAGTCTTGTTATGAAGTCTTTTTGGCACTTCAACTGTCTATAAATTTGCTTGTTTGTTCCATTTTTGCTTCGAAAATCTGCTGAATCCATTTTTTTATTCAAGCAAGCTTTTATTTATTTATTTATTTTTATTTATAAAACACATGTTACATCATTGTGACATTTACATAAAGAAGATATATTAAGTCACCATACTAGGCGGCTGCCTATTTCATGGTGACCAATGGGGTAAAGTTACTTTGTATGAAATATAAAGTCTAGTGTAAACGTATGGATTTAGTATAAATCATGCTAAAAATTGAAAAAAATATAATAAAAAGTAGAAATTGTAATAAAGAGTAGAAAATAGAGAAGAGAAAAGAAGTAAATTAGATTATAAAAATGTACATAAGTTTTTTTTTCTTTTTTTTAGTATGTGTGCATGCAAGCACACATGCATATATAGGTGCACACATCTATACATATATATATACGTACACATACATTCATATACCTATATAACCACATCCTCACACATATAAACAATATATACACCTTTATCTGAGTACGAGAAACAGTCTATTAACATTATCACATTCACTCATCAAAAAGTTTACTTTACTTTAACTAGATGGCTAACTTTGACTAGATGGCTAACTTTGACTGGTGGCTAACTTTGACTAGATGGCTAACTTTGACTGGTGGCTAACTTTGACTAGATGGCTAACTTTGACTGGTGGCTAACTTTGACTAGATGGCTAACTTTGACTGGTGGCAAACTTTGACTATGTGAAATCGTCGCATTTATTTTGACTTTCTTCTTCTTCTTTGTGTGCCCTAAGAGGTCCCCCAACGTTGGCGATCACTCTAATAAATATATCTCTATTTTGCGCTGCCCGGAATAGCTCCTCCACACTTCTAATATCGGTTCAATCTTGTACATTTCGCAACAAGGACATTTATCTCCTATTAGGCCATCAGCGCCCCTTTATCTTGCATTTTAATATTAATTGGAGCAAGTGATATTTCTCCCCTCGAAGTATGTGACCCTGATATGAAATTTTCTTGGCTTTTAATAATGTAAGCAGTTCTGTCTGCTCTAGCCCGCCTGAGAATTTCTGTGTTGGTGATCATGTCAGTCCATGAGACTTGAGCATTCTCCGGTGTAGGCACATTTTAAAAGCCTCTAATCTATTTTGACTTTAATAGTTATTTTCTTTATTTTATGGTAGATACCTACACGTATCTGCCTGAAGAAAGTTTGGAAAAAGAATTAACATTGAGATGGTGATTTTTTCGGACAGATTGTACAATTTTTTAATAATTGAAATTTAAAAATAGTTACCTACAAATCTCACCCTATGCTAAGACACTAAACGTGGTGTTGGTTATCCGAGAAATCCCAAACTGTGGCCGTAAGAGTAGATGAGATTCATAAAAGATGTAAGTGAACGAGTGTGTGATTTGGGAAGTATGTTCGCGAGATGTGAAAGGACTGAAAAAGACATTGAAATATGGGTGATTGCAGGAAACTCCATTAATGTAGGACTGAACGCGGTAGTCGATCATAAAAAAGAGAGGGGACCGGTCCACGATTGAGTGCTGATACCAACACTGATGTATGGCAGTGTGACTTGAAGGTAGGGTTGCCATCTCTAAAATTTAGCAACCAGGACAAGACGCGTGAAAACCCCGGATTTTAGAGCCCACAACCCGGACATGTCAACAGGATTTTTTGAACATAGTCAGTGTAATAAAAAACAGTTGAAAATGTCATAAATCACCTTTTTATTTATTTTCAGACCCTAAAATTAAATTTAGTCATCTTTTATCATCATTTTAAATATACCTTACAAAACAGAATCTTATTACAGCTTGTTACAAATTGTTTTAATAATCAGTTTTAAATTTTTAAACCCGGACTACAAATGAAGCCCCGCCCGGACGCTCCCCGGACGCCCTCTAAACTAGGACAAATCCGGGGAAACCCGGACGGATGGTAACCCTGCTTGAAGGTCATAGCTGATTACACAAAAATACTCCAGGCACCTAATACGTAACTGTGATCACTGAGGCGTACTGTACTGCGTTAAAACAATGTTTGACCAATTTTTTTCTTTCGAAAGAATGTAAGACTGAAGAAAAGATCGCCAAGAGAATAAAAATATATAATCTATGAAGAGATATTATCATATTACTGTGATGAGACACGGCACGATCAAGTGAATCAAATTCTTGCATTGGGTCATATCGTTAATTTTTCAAAATCGATTTTTTAAAACACAATTTGAAGCCTTACTAAAAAACGTCGTGAATATTTTATACAATTGTTAAACAACCGTGCGTGTGAATGTCTTACTTATTAAAAACTAGAAAGATATATACATCGGTTATCCAGTCAAAGAGGATTGTAAAAATAATTCATCATCGAATTTCGAAATTTTTCCAACGTATTTAAATGTCCTTTGTATTTCTTATTTTTGAAGTTTTCGTAAAAACAAATACCATTTTGGAATCTAGACAAAATTACATTTAAGATTTTTTTTTGTATTTCAAATATTCTGTAATATTTTAAAAGTGCAACATTTTTATTTCAAACTTGAAAATAGTTAAAAAATCTTACCATAAACATTTTTAATCAAAAAGTCGAAAAATTAAAAAAAAAACAATCCTTTTATTTAAGGAATTTACAAAAAATATAATTTCGCTTTTATCTCGTTCATACAATAAAAAATATTTTAAAATTTTGAACGGATGTCTTGCATATTTAAAAACGTTAATTTTTTTACACGTTTACCAACTCATGTATAAGACATTTATTTATAAAGAAAAACGAAAGAAATATTTTTTCAAAAGATTTTTTGTTAGTATTAAATTGTTACTAAAATTGCACGGCCTTTGAACAATGTGTAACTAAAACACCGTTTAAGGTTTTGGAAGTAATTTTTTCTTGGTAAGGCTGTATATATTTATTTAATCGTTATCACGGTGGATTATTCTTAAATTCTTATTTAATTTTTACTTCGCATGGCTCGCGGTGATGGGAAGTGCATTAACATTATCATGAAGTTATTTATATAAGTTATTTATAACACAAAAGGAAAAATGAAAATAATTATATTCTTATATGTATATCACACAAAAACAATACTGTATTAAAATTTATAATAAAATGGGTAAAATAACATAACCCAAATCTAACAACTCAAATTTAAAATAAAAAATCTTGGTAAATACAATAATTACTATTATTTTTAGAATAACTCAATGAGTAAAGTGAAGAAAGCCCTTAGAATGTTAGGATTCTTATTCCGTATTGAAAAAGAATTCAAGAACATTCAAACACTTAAAATATTGTATTTTTCATATGTTCGCAGTCATCTTGAATTTGCTTCTCAGATATGGAATCCTCAATATAACATTTATATTAAACGCATTGAAGGCATACAAAGAAAATTTGTTTATCATTTAAATTTCAAGTTTAATATTGGTTATCGTGAAATAAACAGCTCGTTGGACCTTTATGGACTTAAACCATTAAAAATTAGAAGAGACTCTGCAGATATTATATATCTTCAAAAAATTATCAATGGTTTTATTGATTGTTCGCCCCTTTTGGCTGAGATTAATTTTAGAGTCCCAGGTGTTAGAACCAGAGAAAAATCACTTTTTCATCTTCAAAAATGTTCTACTGATCTCAGACAAAATGCTTTTATATTCAGAGCATGCAATGTATTTGATAAGAATTTTAATAATATAGACATATTCTCGTGTAATTTAAGTACCTTAAAAAAGTATGTCATAGCCAACATTAAATAATTTTTTGACCGTGTTGCAAGTTACCATGTTATTGCTGTGAATCCTTTCCAGTTGCATACTTGTCATTCGACTTAAGGGGATCCAATAGTCCAGGGAAAAATCGACTTCGGAATTTACGCCTTTTGTGGGAGGAGTTTAAAAATATTTGAAAAAAAGCTTTTGAAATGGTCGAAAAAGGTATTTGAGAATTTTTTTTACAGGTTGATTTCGTAAAGGCCTAAAAAAACATTAACTCCTTTTAAACACAATGTTTATTGTAATAACAAGGAAATTTAAAATTGATTTCACGAAACCGAGCGACGTGGAGTCAGACGTCTGTTCCCTGCTCCGACCAGGGCGGTTCTGAAAGAAAGTAGGTTGTGGCAAGCCAGTAGTCCTTCGGTGAACGACATAAGGGTCACTTTGAAAATCCTAATTCGTCGGCTGCCGGCCGTATTGTAAAATAACAACGCAAAAAATCATATTTTATTTTATTTTGTGAACATAGGGCTTAAATATCAATTTATTTTGCGATTATCATAAAAGAAACTAAATTTGCTACAATAAACAATAAAACCATATCCGAAAAGATGTTCATAAGTAGGAGAGTTTGCACTTGAAAGTGTTTTTTTATAGACCTATCACTTTATTTGTTTCTAGGCTTATTAAAAGACATAAAAAAAATGACCGATATTTTTAAGGGCCAAGATATGTTCTACACGCAGTATTTAATAGAAGCATCTATAATATTTCTAAGTGATCAAATTTTCAAAACAAAAGCACATGATTTTGTGTGATTTTGCATTGTTTAATATGGCTTCATCTTAACTATTGTATTCACTAGAGTTGTAGGTGTGTACAATGTACATAATATTATTATTGCTGTTGTGGAGTGAGAATAGATTTCTGACTCTGACTACTTCGTGTTGAAATTTAGTAAGCAGGTTATTATAGTTTATATTGTATTTTTATATCTTTTTTTTTTAATACTTTTTATATTTTTGTTAAGTTCTTACGGGTACAGGACCCTTACTTTTTTGTTTTACTTTTTAATTATAATTTTAATTATGTGAATATCTGTCATTGGATGTATATATTATTATTAATATGTATATTATTATTGTTATTATTATAAGTGTAAAATATCTGTTGATTTTCCAAAATAAATAAAATAAAAAATAAAATAAAGTAAAATCTCAAATAATAAAGTTAATTTTTTTAAGACAATAGTAACGAAAAAGTGTGACCATACATATATTTTATTTTTCGACCGTAATATTTATTTTTTGTATCTACGTAAATACGTAATACAAAAATGTTAAATTTCAATAGTTGTCACTGTAATTTGTATACTACCTCAAACAAAAAACCCTTGTTTTTAAAACAATCTCATCAGTTTTAAATGGAAACAATTCGAAATAGTTTGTATAAAACTGGATATCAGTTTTTTTAGTATATTTGGATATTTTCAAACAGGTTTTTCGACTCAAAGTCAAACATTTTTATTAATTATTTCGCTGTTTAAAACTGGGGAGAGCCTCTTTTGGCGAATCTTTTGAATCATACCATATTTTATGGTTTTTTCCGACATGTTTCGTTTAATACTGGACCATCGATAAATTATGTTTATCTTGGTTTCCTTTCACAATTTGTATAGCTAATTAACTTTGTTCTGGGCTGTCTACTATTTTGTTTCGATTCGTTTCGAAGACTTGTTATTTTTCAATAATATTATGTATGTGGGTAGGTATTATAATTCTTTTGGGAGTCTGTGATCGGCTAATCTGAACTCAAACAATAAATAACTTTTAGATCCGGGACGTTCGGAAGATTCACAATGCGGTCGACCGTGCAAGGTATTTTTTGTTTTACGTTTACGGTATTTTTTACTGCGGTATTTTCCAATGCGAAGGAACTCATCTGAAAGAAGTGTGAACCTAGTTTTATATTATTATCATCGGACATAATAGAGTTTTACGTCTGGGTTTTAATAATGATGAATAATAATAAATGGTTGCGCCCGAAATTGATTTATGGAAGAGCCGCATTTTGTATTGGTGGATTGCATTTAGAATTTAATAACACGGTGTGGAAGATAGTGGTCGTCATTGATACATATTATAACAAATTAAGGTTCATTAACGAATAACATATACGAAAATTCTTTTCACTACAATGCAATAAGGGCTTGGTGTAAAACTTGGAAGAGAAAGACGATTGACTAGTACGAAGAAAGTTCTGCTGAAGTTTTTTTAAAAGCTTTCAATACGATCAATGTAGGTTTAATATCATGCTGCCGTGGTAAGTAAATAAACAGTAATTGACATGGAAGTTATTCTCTAGAATCAAGGGTCAAAGTTTTTTCAGTTTTGTTATCATTTATAATATTTATAAAAGGCCTATTTGGTGGTAGCTGTTTGGTGGTTGTGGTGGTGGTTGCGATGGTGGTTGTTGTAGGGGTTGTTGTGGGTTTTTTTTTCCACTTTTGTTGTGGTTGTTTTGGAGATTTGGTAACTGTACGCGTGGTTGTTTGTAATTGTTGTGGTAGTTGTTGACGTGATTGTTGTAGTGGCTGTGATGTTTATTTTTGTTGTAGTTTTTTTGGAGATTTGTTAGTTGTACGCGTTGCTGTTTGTGGTTATTGTGGTTGTTGTTAAGGTGTTGTTGTGGTTTATTTTGGTTGTCTTGGAGGTTTAGTAGTTGTACTCATGATTGTTTGTGGTTGTTGTGGTTATGGTTGTTGTGGTTATAGTTGTTGTGGTTATGGTTGTTGTGGAAGTGGTTGTCGCAGTTTTTTTTAATGTAAGTGGTTTTTGAGCTTGTTTTTTGGGTTGTGGTTGTTATGGTGGTTGTTGTAATGGTTAATGTATTGACTTTTGTGGAAGTTATTTTGATGGTAGTTGTGGAGGATGTTTTGGTGGTTGTTGTAGTGGTTTGTGATTTGGTGGCTGTGTTAGTTTTTGTTTTGGTTGCAGTGGAGATATTTTGGTGGTTGTTGTGATATTTTTTGTGTGGTTGTTTTGGCGGTAGTTGTTTGGTGGTGTTTGTTTTGGAGATTTGGTGATTGTACGCGTAAAAATCTTGTTTAAAAATTTATGCAAAATAACCCGATTATTTACGTAAAAGATTGAGTGGCGTGAGTATGTATATCAAGATGGTAGATGGAAACATTCCGTGTTACAAATGTAAGGACTGTGTGTTTACTTACAGAAAAAGGAATACTGTACCTTTAAGAAACAGGAATACTGCGAATATCATTTTTTTTTAACACGAAAACTGAGAAAGCAATTTTTGTTAACTTCCTATAACCAACGATACAAAGAAGAGAAAAAATCAAATCAATCTATTGAACTGTTAAACCCGGTATAGGTTATGTTAAAAAAAATCTCGTATTAAATCGGGACAGTAAACTTATTAATTCGCCAAATCCGTTAACCGTGGATATCATAATATTTATTTTCTGTTTTTACCAATTATCAAAATCCGCCGAATTTCAACTACAAAGCGTTTGATGTTTGTGATCACGGCTGGCTGCTTTTAATTAACGTATCAAACATGTTTTGATGTTGTTTGTTGAAGATTTTTGTAATTGATGACCGATGCTCATCATTCAAGGCTTCACGAATGTATTGACGAACCAGCGTGGAATACGTTAATTCACAAAAACTTAAAATATGAACGATGCCATGAACAAAACACATTATTGTAAAAATAGCAGTTAATCAGTCACGGATTGGTAAGGTTAGGTTAAGCCAGTTTTTGCAAGGTTAGGATACGCTCATTAAATCATCTGACTTCCAGTTTTTGCTAGAGACCTAACTCGATTGTGTAATTTTTTTTGTACGTTCCATTTCAAATCTGATTCGAATTCAAATCAAATTGAATTCAAATCTGCTGCATCCACTTACCTTGACAAAATGGCTAACTTTGACTAGGTGACAAACTTTGACTGAGCTTTTCAATATTACAGTACCTACCTGCCCGAAGAAAGTTTGAAATAGGAATTGTTATTGAGATAGTGATGTTTCTTTGTACAAATTGTATATTAACTTATTTAAAATATTCTTTTTAAAATAAAATATTAAAATGTTTATAATTAAGTTCGTGGTTATTTAAGTACCTATATATTATATTCAGGAGAAATTTTTGTTTTGATATATTAAATTAGACAAATTTAGAAACATATTTTTGGACACGGGGTCTAAAAAGTGTTCGCAGAATTACAAAAACATTTTTAGCATCTTAGAATATTTCGTACATCTGGGCTTGAATATTTCGGCTTGCTTGACGTAGAATGTGCTCTTTTGACGTGATAACATCTTATAAATCAATGAACGCCGGCTGCACTCAGCTGCTGACAAATTGTCACGTTGTCACGTTCCGCCTGAGCCAAGCGTGCAAGCGAGAGCGCGGAACAAGCGTTCGGCTTGTGACGCATCCATCTCTCTTCCACTCCATCGTTATTATATGACGTTATCATGTAAAATTAACGTCCGTAAACCGACTTTACAGACTACCAATTTTTTTACTTTACTAGTTTTAATTTTAAGAAAAGCGTTTTTCTGAGGCGCTGGCCACCGAAAATCGTAGTGATTCGCTACATTTGATGGCTTAGCAGGAGTGCTTGGGTTAATGGGTGAGGTTTGTAAGTGCTTTTCGGTGGATGCGGCTGCTCACCCACTGGGTGTCGGGAGGATCGAGAGAGGAGTTGTTGAGGGAGACGTTTTGACTTCTTCACCAGTACTCTCTCGAATCATCGCCTTGCACAGAAATGGGAGGGATGGATTCATAAATCTTTCACTCTTGGACACAATGACCCCCAGATTCTTACCAAAACTCATACCTTTTTCCTTCCGAAAATTTCCTCTCCTTCATTTTCCTAAAAAGATCCTTCCCACAGCATTCTCGAAGATGACTTGAAGCCTGAGAGATTTTTTCTCTCAAAGCCTCCTGTGCTCATGTAAAAAAAGAATACATGCAGCCAATTTTTAGCAATTAGTTGTCAAATCGTTGGAAGAATAAAATTATAGTATTGCAATTAATGTGTTTACCTTTTAACCAAATAATTGCAGGTGTCCCGATGAAAGGTGTTATTAAGATTAAAAATAGCTTTAGGAATGTGCGTGTCACCATTTGTTGTTGTTATTTTTAACAATTTTAATTATTCTTATAACAACCTCGCAAAAAATTCCACACTCAAAGATATATAAAATGTTGTTTGGAAGAGGCCAAAGATTTTTTACAGACATCAAAAGATATTATTTTTAGTAATTGTTAGTAAGAATGTTAGTAATTAAATTACATCAATTTATATTATACGTAAATATTGATAGTCGTTTCGGCAGACGCGTCATACACTTCGCTGACGCCTTCGAGAAATAAAATTGACCCGTGGTATGTAATTTTAGATAGGTACTTATAAATCGTTACTTTGTTAGAAAATATGAGTCAAGAATTTTACATCGAATTCGTGTGGTGTTGCTTTTATAAGTCGAATTTATACTAGCCTTATTTCTCAGAATCTCAACAATCTGTCAATGTCGTAATCATCTATGCACATTATAATATCTTCTATCTATTTAAATAAATGTTTGTGGCCGGTGGAGTAGGTTTAATTTTTTTACACATTCATAGCTTTATTCCGAAATATCTGAAATTTTGCACACTTGACCTACAAAACAAGAGGAAGAACCTTTCCACATATGATTTCGAAAAACTCTGCGTAAAGCCCCGGCAACGCCGGGAATTTGTGCTAGTAATATATAAATAAGAGCGTCTGTAGCGGCGTTGCTTAGTTTTTTTATACAAATCGACTGTTTTATTCCGATATTTTCGAAATTTTGCACACCTGACCTTCAAAACAAGATGAAAGTGATTTTTTTTCATTAACTCCACACAGGAGGCCCTAAGAAAAATAATTCCCCTCAGGGCCTTTGTCACCTTTGGGGATGCTGTGCGCAGGGTCTTTTTGTGAAAAGGGAGCAGCGAGATAACAATGAACTGTACTACTAAATCTAACATTATTCAACGTATAATCTGGCAATATTTAATTTTTTAAATTATAAATAAATATTTCTTCAAATACTTATCAACATTACCAAATAATGTAAGGTTAGCGCGTGGTTGGCGCCACCTTACATGGGTTAAAATGGAGCTGGATGTCCACTTTATGCTATACCTGTGGATCTCGATACAGTATGTTTCTGAAGCAAATAACAAAGGTAGGATCACAAGGGTACTCACGATAAGTTGGCGATCTTGCCCGGATTGAGGTCCCTCGTGGTCGGTATTTAGCTATTCTGCGTCTGGATGAACCACAGGTAGTCACGATGGTCAGTTTTGTAGCGATTAAGGGAAATACGGCGGTATTATCACCTTACGAGTTTCGATTTGTCACGATAAAGATGTTACGATGTTGACAATATTAATTTTTCTTTTATAAATAAATACTTGGTATTGTAGACTAATCGTTGCTACACACTTAGGATATTGAGTTGGCGTTGCATGATTTTTATCCTAGTTTATCTGTTCTGAATTATTTCCATTACTTTAACTTGTGTTTTATTACACAGAAAGATAACACTTGTGCAGTAATTGAGGTGGGATGCTACAGTGGTGTTGTTGACCAATTTCCTTGTTTTAACGTCTAATTTTCCCTTTATCCTACTTAAGAAAATATCATTTTGTGCAATTTTTTTAGTTAACATTTCAAAGTTTGTGTAATGTTTTGACTTATTATCGATTATGATTCCCAAGTATTTAATTTCTTCTACTTCCTCAATATTTTGATTGTCCATATTTAGGGTGATGTGTTCGTTTAGTTTTTTTACCTAATACCATGAATCTGCTTTTAGTTACGTTTAATTTCTGTTTGTTTTTGTTTAACCATTTAGATACTTCATGAAGTTCACTTTGTATTTTTTACAATACATCTTCAATATTATTGGCTATAATATATAAAAGTGTGTCATCTGCAAACAGTTTGATGGAACAGTACTTTAGATATTTCACAATATCATTAATATATAAAATAAAAAGTAGCGGTCCTAATGAATGAATAATTTCCGTACTCAAAGTATATTGCTAACCAATACTACTGTACACCTTAAAAAATCAACTATTTGAATCATTTTTTTCCATATTTAAACTATATTGTTAACCTTAACCTAGTGCACACCTTAAAAAATCAACTATTTGAACAAATTCTTTCCGTATTCAAACTACGCCCTTTAGGTAGTAGTCCGCCAACGGTCGGGCGGCCATCACAGCATATCTCTTGTATTTTAATATCTTTGCATCCCCACGTTGGTAAATATTGTGAGGTTGAAGAAAGCGGGAAGGGAAAGAAGATGGGGAAGAGGCTAAAATCAAAAAAATATTCCTACACATTCAACCGAATTCTGTGTAGGTATTGATTTACAAAATAATGTTATTAGCCTCAGAAGAATCAAAGTCCTCAGAATATGTACAATTAATAATATGTCCATGGAATTGCTAAAAAAAACTAAACTACTCCTATTGAAGACCAAGAGCTTAGTTATAAGAATGCGGAAATATCATAGAAATACAATATTTTATAGCATTTTTGCATAATCTAATATTGACAAGATAAATTTCATAAAACCCGCAATAAAGGTTATCCTGGGTGGTCTTGTTAGATCTACAAATCATTTAAATACGATCATTATTAGTAAACAATTAAAATAAAATTAATAAATTACTAGTTCATATTGAATTTATAGCTCATTTTGTGCATCCGCAAGCAATCTTTATTCATGGATTTTAGAATGTTAGTGGAGGTCATTGTTATTAACGATTCAGGCAAGGATCATCCGAAGGAATACCAAACTTTGTAAGGCGTTTAATAATAGCGATCTCCATGTCATACAAGAGCATAATATATAAACATAATTATTTTTTAAATATGAGAAACTTCTGCTGGTAATTTTCTTGCGTTTCAGGGCTAAGAAAAAAATTTACTTAACCCTTGAAAGATAACCATATATAAAGTACGTTGAATATGAACGTTTTGAGAGTGTTTTTTTTTTCAGATTTAGTCAATTTTATTTGTATTTATTTTATCACCGATGAAGTTAAGACCTTCTTTTTTTTAGGTTTTTGTAGAAAAAAAAAACTTTAAAAATGTCACCGGAAAGCAAATTTTCATTTAGGTACATTTTTTACTCCAAATAATGGCAGGAATCACTGGTTAAAATAAGTCTAGTACGTGCCTTAACACCCCGTATACAACCATTCCCTTAAAAATCAAAAGAAAAAACATAAAAGGTACATTTTTTTTTTACATTAACTCCACACAGGAGGCCCTGAGGAAAATAATTTCCCTCAGGGTCTATGTCATCTGGGATGCTATGTGGAGGGTCTTTTTGAGGAGAGGAAAGAATGAAAGAAACCTATGTTGTAGGAAGGAGGAAACACAAACGTCGGTAAATCGTTCCACAACCGAGCTGTTGAACACAAGAACGAGTCGAATAAGCGACCTGTTCTCATGTGACAAATGTCAACCATGTATATATGTTGGGCACGCGTTTGGCGTGTTTCCCGACTATGCACCGGTGCCGAAGGGATCAATGACACTAGTTCCTCGGAACATCTTCCATTGAAATACCGGTAGAACAAGGATAGCATTCCCACCCAACGCCAGTGCTCTAAAGATTGCAATCCGTTTAGTCAATCAAGTTAGGAGAATCTATCAAACGGACCGCCCGTTTCTACACAGAGTTGAGGGTTTTTTAGGTATTTTGGGGCTCCAGACCAGAGATGGCTGCCGATTCAACCGTGGGGCGCACTTGTGATTTGTACAGGGTTAGCAGTTGTGTACTATTAAAGTATCTGCGGGCCATGTACAGTACGCCCAGTTTTTGAGAGGCTAACTTAACTCTGGCTCAGATGGAGCCCCCATATCTGAGCTTGTCACTTAGAGTTACACCAAGCATGTCAATGGAGGGCCTGTTCAGAAGATTGCTTCCGTTGAAGGAGACTAGATTTTCATTTCGATCCCTTTTAGACGTAATCAGACATGATTGGGTCTTTGAAACATTAAATTCAATGAGATTAATTCTTACTTTACATAATGATAACATAAAATAATAATAAAACTGCTTCTAATATCACCCACTATCTCTGCCTGCACCTACATGCTTTTTATTATCTTCTAATATCCGGGAACAATAAAAAGTGCAATCATTAATTTTTGATGTTGAATATATTCATTATCGATTCTATAAAACGAATATTAAAGATATAAATTGTCATAAAAAGAGGTAATTAGAGGTAAGTGTCTTTTCGTCCGGCACAGCCAATTTAGTTCAAAGGATGTAATGTAAAAGACATACAGGTGTTTCTTATCATTTAGATGATTTATTTACCTCCGCGAAGAAGAATTCAAAGAAAATCATTTAAAATAAGGGAAATAAATTAAAAAATGGTTTATATTCCAAAAGATCATTTTTATGTCAAACTAATGAACTAAATAGATTCTTTATTCAAATATTTATTGTTAAGATGAAGCTATACCTGAAATCCTATTTAGATACTATTTAGATTCATCTTTACGACGAATCGGTTCACATTATGAACATCAAAAAATATACTACGAACAAATGGAAGCTTTTGCTAGCTTTTCTGTGTATTGGAATTACAATAAAATTATTAATTACATTACAACAAATATAAGCGTAAACCACTAAAAAAATTGTTTTTGCATGACTTAACTATGAAGTAATATAAGAAACAATTTTTTAAAAATACCCCTTTATGGCTAAGACTATTTTTGAGGTTTTGTATGTTATAACTTTTTTCAGTCTTATAAAATTATTTTTGCATAATTATGCAAAAAATAAATAAAAACCACTTTTTCGCTTACTTGCCTCGTGCAAACAAGACGCTAGATTTTAAATTTTGAAGGTACGAGAATCGAAATATTTCTAGCGTTTATTTTCCTCTTAACCCCAGAAAAAAACAGTTTATTGGATAAATAAAATGGATAAAGAATAACATTTTTTTTTAATATTCAATGGCAAAATTATACAAAAATGATGCGTTGGGATTCCCAAATTTTTATATTTTGGTAATCTAAGAAAGGGGCACATGGAACTAACCAAACTGTCTACACATTCAAAGAACTCATAAAATATTAAGTTAATATTAAGCCCGGAAATTGACCTTTGTGCCCGATTCACGCTAAGTTGTTGATATTCTCACAAGAGAAACCGGATATCAAAATTGCAAACTTCGAAAAATAATTTCTCAATTTGGGCAACAGTCGAAAACCAAATTCTATTTTTGTTATCACGCTCATGTCTCCGGGCACAATAAGCTCAAAAATGAGGATAAATTATTTTTTTTATGTGAATACCGTACAAAAGTCCCAACTGCTCCCAACGCTTTGTTCTCCAATCGGAGTAAGTTGTGAGGCTGAAGGTGGTAGGGAGGGAAAGGAGACTAGGAATTGGTAGGTGGGGAAGCACCTGGCTATTCATATCTAGTCACCAAACACGACTAAAGACATTTCGTTCAATGTTTCAATTCTTAATACACTTCAGTCTTATACCAGGGCGATACTCAGAGCATCTTAAGTGAAGGAGTATCGCGCGTAAAATCGTTCGTTGCGACCACAGAACCTTGGAGACTTTATTTTACGGACAGCCCTCGTATAAGGTAATTAAAAGTTTTATTTTTTATGACCTTCTATTTTACATTCAAATTTTCACCGTAAAAAGTCCCTGTGAATAAAGGGCATTTTCAAATATTCTTGCCCCACTGTGCGCCGGGAGGAGTTGAGGAAAACCTCGAGGAAGACTTGACACGATCAAGTTAATTTTTTTCGTTATTTGTTTTTGGGGTGTTATGCCGTGTTGCGCTACCTCCTTCTTTAGCCAACGTTTTGGACAGCGTTACAGTGTCCATCATCAGGGCAGATGGTATAACACCCCAAAAACAAATAACGAAAATACTTTCGGCCATGAAAATTTAAAAAATAAAAAATAGCATAACCGGCTTAAAACTAAGATTTATAAGTATTACTAGTATATATATAATTATTATATTATAATTATATATAAGATTTGTAGCTAGTGATTTCTTACGAATAAATCTTGTAGCTACTGCCTATAAATATTTACAACCGATTTTATGTTAGAAATTTACAACAAATATACTTTATAAAAATACATGTTTTGGGTTTTGCCAGGTTTGCAAGTATCACTTAAAAACCTAACAACAAAAAACTCTGTAGTTACGAACGGGTAACATAGAAGTAAGTTATTGCTGCCAGTTGAAGTAGTTTGAGGATTTTATACATACATATTCTACACATTATATACACATTTATTACATTCTCCTTCCATTTATTACTTCCTCTTTAAAGATATTAGAGCCAGGTTAGAAGGGACGCTCTTATATAATATCTTAAGGAGATCCACTAGTCCTGGAAAAATTCGAAATCGGAATTCCCGCCTCTTTTGAGAGGGATTTAAAAATACTTGACAAGACTTGAGAAGAAGCTTTTGGAAAGTTTAGAAAAGGTATTTGTGATATGTTTTTTACAGGTTGATTCGTAAAGGCATGTAAAAAATATTAACTCTTTTCTTACGCACTGTTTATTGTAATAACAAGGAAATTTAAAATTGATTTCACGGAACCAAGCGACGCAGAGCCTAGGGGCGCCTATTCCTCATCGCAGACGGGACAGAACTGATACAACATGCACAAAATCGTTATACGGACGGCATAAGGTTTAATTCTCAATTCCAAATTCATTTGACGCCACCCATTTTGATTCATGAAGAAAATACCAGGTCGAAAATGCATTGTTTTGTTTTATTTTTTGAAATTCAGGCACAAATATTAAAATGTTTTCCGATTATTTTTTTTTCCAGATTTACAGAAAGATTTATTAAAAAAATACTCAATTATTTCCAAGGACATATGTTCTACTCGCAGTATTAATTGAAACATCTATAATATTTATTAGCGAACAAATTTTCAAACGAAAATGATTTTGGAATATTTCGAACGGCTTCATTTTTAGACATGACATTCCGAATTCATCACCTTCGACCTTTTTATTTGAACAGCCTTTTTGTTCCTCATACCTTCTAATAGCCTACGATGTTGCTGCTCTAAAACATAGGATTTTATTTTTTTATGTGAATACCGCACAAGAGTCCTATCTGCTCCCAACCGTCTGGAGCCAGTGAAACTAGGGCAGTGGGGAGGGAAAAGAGATGGGGAAGAGAAAGGTAAGAAAGTTCTTCAATTCTAAATTGTTGTCTTATACCACTGCAATACTGAGAATTCATCCACTGTGGAACGTGCGCAAACATATTTCATATTTTTTTTAAATGACTAAAATGTAAAATAACACAAATTAATGAAATGACATTTACTTGTGCACACCGGGATTCCATACCGCGACCTCCAGGTTGCTAATCCAGAGTCTTACCCCTAGACCTCGGAGACCGTCGAAGCTAATTATCTTGAATTGGTATACATATACAGAAATGTACGTTCAGGATAAGCAAGGCAAAGCCATTCGTAAATACCATCCAACGTAGTTTGAACTGGATTCTTTCAGGACATTAGTGCCAGTGAACACTTATATTTATTTTATTACCATTGTTGCAAAGAAAACTTCAAATTTAATCATCAAATACTAATCCCAACTTGGAGTTGACAACACATTACGAAGAATTAACGACTTTGCCTGTTTTCTATTCCAATTATTATTGGAAGAATGATAATTGCGACACGGTGAATTCTTTTTTAAATGTTACATTTTGTGTATTTAACATTTAATTATGCTAATATCGTTAAATAAATCACGGACGACCACAAGCAGAGGCGACATTTTCCCTCGGACAAATGGTATTATTGTACAATACCTCGTATAAATAATGCAAAGGTTGAAAAACAACAAAATAATTTTAAACTATTGTATGAAAGCGGTATGTTGTTTATTTGGTTTGTAAGTTTATTAACGAAACTCATGAAGAACCCAAGGAAGGAGAAAGGATAGAAGAATCAATATATATAGTAGGGAATGCTCTGTGGAGGGTCTTTTGTACAATACCTCGTATAAATAATGCAAAAGTTGAAAAACAAAATAATTTTAAACTATTGTACGAAAGCAGTATGTTGGTTATTTGGTATGTAACTTTATTAACGAATCTCAAGAAGACCCAAACGAAGGAGAAAGGAAAGAGGAATCAATAAATATAATAGGGAATGCTTTGTGGAGGGTCTTTTTATGGAAAGCAATGAGAGCAAGTTCTGGGAAGGAAAATGTACGAAGGTTGGATAGGATCCTGGGATTCAGTGCGTCCAGGAGTGAACCAGTCTCTCTTGATTCAGCCCGCCACTCAGTAGGTGGGCAAAGGACAAATCTCACCCGATGAATAGATATATCAAAACCTTTACAAAACAGATTTATTTTCTACACTGATCCATTTATCTAAATGTTTTGAAAATGTTTTGAACATGTTTAGTCACAATATTATTTTGTGGCATATAGTGAGCTATATACTCGTTTGTTGAAATTTAGCTAGTTGAAACACTGAGGGCGGTTGTTTTTCAGAATTTAAACAGTTCATCAAATCTCAAAGTTAAAAATCAAGTTCTTTGTATAATCCTATTCAATTTTTGTGAAACAACCGGCCCGTGATAAAATAATAAAAAAACTTTAAAATAAAATTCACAGAACTAGAATTTCAACTTTGAAATTTGATGAATGGTTCGAATTCTGTGAAACTGACCCTTATTATACGCATCAGATAAAATGTTTTTGCCGCGAACGATTCGAACGCCGATATTTACCGTCCTATGCTCTAACTACTGAGCTTTCGCGACAACCTTCGCAACCATTATGTTGTTAGAATACACATGACTTTCGAAGGGGCTTCTACTTTTATTAATTGCAAGTGAACGTGGCCGCTAAACAGCACGCTATGCGTTTAAAAAGCAAAAAGACAGGTAATTTCGGAAATGTTTCAAGAAAAGTAATTACAGGAGTTTTTTATTTTTATTTTGGTTATCTACCCAATACTGCGTATAGACTATCGAGAAGAAGAACGAGGAGAACCACGAATTATGGGAAAGGAACGGACCAATCTCAAGGAGCGGTCACGCTTTACTACCTGCCTTCGTCAGAAAATTGGATAAAGAGGAATATGGAATACGCATCCTGATTTTTTTTTACATTAGTGCCACACGGAAGGCTCTGAGGAAAAAAAATTCTCAGGGCCTCTGTTATCTTTGGGGATGCTGTTTGAATGATCTTTTTTAGGGAAAGGAAGGAGAGGAGGTTCTGGGAAGGAAAAGGTATGAAGAGTGGGAATTTGGGGGTCAGTGTGTCCAAGAGTGACGGACGTATGAATCCATCCTTCCAATTGCAATGCAAAGCAATGGATCGAGAGAGTCTGGCTCGAGAGATCAAAAGATCTCCCTCCAGTATCTCCCGATCCGACAGATGCACTCGCCACCAAGTCCTGGGAACGCTGCTAAGTCATCAAACGTAACAAACCATCAGGGGTGACCTATAGCAGAGGTGTTGGTTATCCAATAAATTGTTCCCGGGGCGGCAGTACCAATTCCTGCCTCCAAAATAAAAGAAACGATAAAAAGGGAAGTGACAAAAACCTTTTTACTTTTGACTGATTTGTGTTTTTGTTTTCGTTTCGTTTATACATTATCAATAAAATTTACAAGAAAAAAACCATCGGTAAGCGATTAGCTATTCTCGCATTCTAAATTATAATGTTTTTATTTGCATAATATTATGTTCGTGTGAATTTGAAAGAGCATTTCAGCTTTTAAAGCAGTGTATATTTCGTTTTGTGATACGTTCAAAAACAGCGATTCTGTTTGAAATTTTATGTCAACCGGCAAAATTTGATTATGTCATGATATTTTTTCTAGACCCGAAGGGTTAACTATAAAGCATTTAATTGACTATTGACAGCTTTAAAACACCTTTAAATAGCTCTGACATGTATATTTTTGCAAGCGGCCAAATGTTAACTAACAAAATCTTTTTTAAATTCACAAGTATTTTTGTATCCATAAAATTTACACCAGCAACGACTCCGACTGCTAAGTTAAGCGTATCAATTTGTTATTATTGAAGTGCCAACCTCTGTGAGTGCTGCTTACCCTTCAAAATCTCTTGGCAAGTGTTGTTGGCATAATTACAGTTAATCCTACGTGTTTCTGTAATCGATGTTCGTAGAAATTAAATTGTATCCTATTTGGCAACAAAAATTAAGGACGACGTTAGAGAGTTTCTGTTGGTTCAGGCAGTAAAATTTCAGCTATAAAATTGGTTAATTAAGATTTTATGAGTTTGCATTAAGCATTTGCAATTATTGCAATATCATTTCAACATACAGATACTAGTTGCACAGATAAGCAAAAATTAAGATTAAACCTAAGTGCATAGATGTATGCAATATTACTAATAAATGTGTTTTAAATTTAACACTACTGATAAACAACCCCTTTTTGACTAAACAGATAGCGAAAAAGTTCTTAACGATACATTTCACTTTATATTTAAAAAAGCGGACGATTTTTTTGACATGATGGACGTTATGGGTATTATGAATATTTATGAAGGTAATGTGCGTTCTCATCCTGCGTCAAAATATCCCCGACAAAATATCCTCCGACAAAATATCCCACGGAGAAAATATCCTCCAACAAAATATCGTCTAAAACCTAACCTAACAAAAAAAATGGGACAAAAATAACAAAGGCCTCCTATAAGGACTTTACTATTTTTGAACAATAGGGTTAGGTTAGGTTTTAGTAGATATTTTGTTGGGCGAAGTTTTGTCCGTGGGATATTTTGTCGGGGATATTTTGTCGGTGATGTTTTGTCGGTGATGTTTTGTAGGGGATATTTTGTCGAGGAACCATTTCTGAACGCACTTTATTTCTCGCTAAGACAATCTTGGTGAGTTGCAAAACTCATTTTAGGGGGGGGGAGGAACCTACAATTTGTAATTGAGGGATAAAAGATACAATTTAACATTGGTATTTTGATATCAAAAATTTTAATTTCACATGCACTATAGCGTAAAAATAAAAGACAAGTTAAGCAGAACAAACATCAAAATAGCTTTGATAAAAATATCGTTGTAACTCGCTCATCAAGCACAAGAACTAGCTTCTTCTTTGGTGACATTGCAATTTTAAATAATTTCTGTACCGATATGTAATTTATATAACACCACTGTACACTTTTATATCTACATAAAATAAAAATAAAAACAAAAACATAAAATAAAATTTAAGAAAAAAACATAAGTGTATACAAATATGGGTGATTACAAATAAAGGGAAGAGAAATGTGAGAAAAGAGACAAGACATTACAAAATTTGACAAAAAAATTAAATGTTTTCATTTTTAAATAAACTAAAAAAAATCTATTGATACATTAATTTGATTTTTTGGTGCTGGATGTTTTTATACGTATCTGGAAGCAAATTATATAGTGTGTAGGCAATATAGTTTTTGGTGTTTTTTTTTCCTTTGTTTTTCCCAGATTTTACATTTGATATACACAATATTATGAAAATAATGAGAATAATGGGAACTCACTAAGGCGCAGCCTGTGCGTGGGTAATATAGTTAAATAGATTTTATTATTGTGCCTAGAAAGAACAAAACAGTGGGCATATAATTAAGAGATATTATGCCGTATTTTATGGTGTGTTTGAGGAACGCGGATTTTATTGTTATTTCGAGTATTGTGTGTATGGATGTCTTGATTGTAAAGTGGTTTGATGTGTGGGTTGATGGTGGTTGTGATTTCATTTTTAGGAAGGATTGTGATTGGAAGGATACCGGAAACTGAATAGATGTCCCTGACACGAGTATCTCATGGAATTCCAAAAACATTTCATGCTATAGCATTGACATCACACCCTCAAATTCAAAATATATACACTAAAAAAAGCCTGAATACATTCGATCTCCGTGAAACGGACTTTAACAAAACTGTCATCTTCGGACGCACAGACAAATACGCATGCGCCGCACCGCCGAAAGCGACGTTGTCGGGCTACAACTTGTTTTAAAAATTAGTTTATTAGTAGGATTTAAAAATAGATTCAGTATTTTGAATGATCTGGCAACGTTGTTATTTCATTCGTACTGGCCAGCATCAGGCCGTTAGTGCGCAGGCGCAAATATCATTGTCGCTAAAAAAAATTCTGTCACAAATTGTTGTGATTCAGATCCTATTTTAGTTCATAATTTCTATTAAAATGACCAATTCACTCTTATATTGGTGTAATCAATATATCTACTATTATTTGTGTTATTTTTTCGTCAGTTAAAATTGTGTAATGTGTGAATTTAGTTGGTTATTGGGAAAAAGTGAGGTTATTTCCTCTCGTTATTTTTAACCCTCCGGCAGGCGCAACTATCTGTTCTTTTGTGTCAAAGGGTAAATATCGGCGATCTAGGGGCGTGGCCTCCTAACTTTTCCTAATTCCTCACCACTCACATAATTTTTTTTTTTTTAATCTATTTTGATCTGTTTTCTATGATATAATCCAACAGATGAATTGCGCCCGATCGTATTAGAATTTGCATTGCGCCTGACGGAGGGTTAATTGACTTTTGCCGAGTGAGTTTAATAAAACTTCCATGGGAGTAATGTTATTTAATAATATAAACGGCTTATGTGATGAAAATTGAGTAAAAATTCAAATTCGAGAAATTAACGTTTTGATTTTGCAAAAATGAATCAAAATATCAGATTGTTCGGTTATACTTGGGGAATTATTATTATATTTTGTATAATTTTTAATTGTATGAACGAGATATAAAGTGAAGTTACAGTTTTGTTGCAAATCCCTTGAATATTTTTTTAAATTTATTCTTATTTTATGAAATTTTTCAGCTTTTTACTTAAAAATGTTTCGGGTAAGTTTTTTTCCAAACTTTTAACATGTTTGAAGCTTAAAATATTGCATTTTTAAATACAAGTATATTTCAAGTACAAATATCTAAAAAGCTGATTTTAACTTGTTTCTAAAATGGTATTTGTTTTAACGATATCCTTAAAAATAAAAAATATATTGGACATTTAAAATACATCGGAAAAATTCGTTGAGGAATTATTATTAAGTATATACAACCGATATACCACTCTCTTTGGCTGGATGAACAATGTATGTAATACATCTTTCCATGAACTATTTTTTGTCAGTTTCTATTTAATTGGGTTTTTACATTCACAGTCGTTTATCGATTGCATAAAATATTCACGACGTGTTTTAATAGGACTGCTAGTATTTTGAGGATAACAGTGAAATAATTGACATTCCTGATTTAAAAAAATATCACCTGCTGCAAGCTTGTATCCACATTACTAATTACAATTAACAAGTTCAACGACTTTGGAATATCCGGTTCAAATCCTGTTTTATCTCCTAGGCTGCCTTCAACTAGCCAACTTCTGTACCCTTGCTATGTAACTACTCAACACTTTTCTATCTATTTTTTATCCGACTTCTGAGAAACGATTGGGATATTTGCCTTTAGACTTTATGAGAAGAGAAGAAAACAAAGAAATAGAAAATGACTCATCTGGCTGATTCACTGAAATGAGTTTTTTACAAGATGTCGATCATGTTTTGGAAAACACTTAAGCCAATGTTGATTATTTTGTAAAAGAAAAAGACGCATTTATTTACAATAGTGATAGATAATGCATTAGTTTTCTAAAAGGTTATATAATGTATTTTAAATGTTTTTTGATACACTTTAATGCACTTTGTTTTTTTTTTACATTTTAATGCACTTCGGCGTGTGCAAAAAATTCGATATCCTTGTTTATTTTTAAATGTTTTATATTTAAGGGGGTATTCTAGTCTAGAAGCTCGAATTTTGGGCGTTTTTTGACGGTCAAAAAAAAAATTAAGGACACTTTTTTATAATTTATGTGTTTACAAAAAAAAATATGTGTAAATATTTCATGAAGTTGCACGCTATAGAAAGAAGTAGAGGAATTTTGGGAGAAAATAAAGAAAAAAAATTCTCCCAAAATGGCGGCTGTTCAATAAAAAAATGTAGTTTTTCAGTTATTTTTAAATTTTTCCAAATTTTTAAAATAGTAAAAATTTAATTTTTTGTTAGTTCCTACTATACTGAAATGTGTAAAGAAAATTCTTGCCAAATTTCAAGAAAATCTATTTTAATTTTAATCTAATTTTAAGTTAATTACATTTTGAGATATCATGACAACCGTCTCGAAAAAAGTAGTTTCGAGAATAAAGCGTTTAAATATTAATTTAGATTCTAATTAGATTCCGTCTGTTGCCACGACACTAAACTGTACATAACTTTTAAAATAATTTGAATTTCGAAAAACTCTTTTAAGAAAATATTATGGAATATCTAAACTATTGAAATACGAAAAAAGATTTTTTTTTTTACTAGAATATCCCTTAAAAGATATTCATACAAACAAGGGTATCCGAATACAAAGCAAGTTCAATGCAACTTACTTTTCTACCTATCACATTATATAAATTCATTTTGATTATTTCCATCTATGGACTCTTTTACAGCGAGGCGGGCCGGATCGGGAGAGATTGGTTTAGGGAGACCTAACCTAGACCTCTTCAGCTGGACTCTCTCGACCCATCTTCTTGCACCGCCGTGGGAGGCATGACCCCCAGATTCTACCCAATCTTCATAACTTTTTCCTTCGCAGAACATCCTCTCTTTCATTTCCCTAAAAATACCTTCCAAACAGCATCCTCAAAGATGACAGATTTTTTCCTAAATTTTAAATAATACTCAAAAGAATCGCAATATGCGCCGATCCTCCACATTTCCAAGCAATTTTACTTTTTCACATTTCTACGTATCTCATACGCAATTAGGAAGTTCGTGAGAATTCTTTTATTTTCTATACCTTGACCTAAGTTAATGCCGTTGCGTTACTCACAGGTAGTAAAAATATATCACGAATTTTATTTCACCGTATCTCGTTTTCGTGATAATTAGCTTAAACATGATAAACTAGCAGTTACTTTGTAACAAAACTTCATGTACGAAAATGGTTTTTCATAAGGCGCGGCATCAGAGATGTATTTGAAATCGGATTCATAAATTTCAATCATACAGACGCTAGCGTTTTAATATCATGTTTTTAGAATCTTTTAGGTAAGGTTATTAAAATTGTACGCCTTTTTCAATGAAAGTTTGTAAAAGTCGATTATTTTTAGCATTTTTGTTTTGTAATGCAAATAAGGATCTCCTTCTTTAAATATTAACGAACTCGGCAGAGACGGGGGATAAATGAAAGGCGGGCAGTCGATGTAGTGAGTCGAGTCTTTATTCGGTAGTTCGAGTAGTTTGGTAGCTATCCAGAACGCTGGGTAAAGGGCGAATGCGCAAAAGCTCTGAACATTTCCGCCGCCGTGCCGGTAGGCGTGTATTAACTTGAGACCTTTCTAGTGGTTGGAAAAGTAATTAGCCTGCCGGTAGAGGTAAGTACTTAGCAGCGCCTTGTACGGTTTAGGTAGGTAAACATACCTACGTAGTTGGCTGTCTCGCATGTTCTATGATAAACCAGTGACGGTGCGACGGATTTAACAGAAGCGGCCACCGTAAAAATTGAGAGCAAAAGCTGTCGCTACAAACTAAATGATAGAACGGCAAAGTGTTTGGATTTGAACCCGGAGGTCGCGGCTTAAGATGAAATGGCTGCGCGGCCTTTTTCATACAAAACTTAATTTTGGATTTGAGGCCAAAATACCCAACTGAACTGAATATTTTTTTTAATCAAAAATTATATTAAATTTGTAGTACGGATATGTGGTATTTTATTTATTTTAATATTAAATTGTGGTATAAAGATCATTAAAAATAAAATTTTGCTTCATTTTGTAGGCAAATTTGGATTTTTGTGAGTTAATTATAATTATTAAAAGTAAAACCTTATCTACTGTGTTAATTTAAAGAAAAATAAAAGAAAATATCCCAAACAAATGTTTTGTTGTTGTAACTTTAATTTATAAACGACAAATTTGTGAATAGGTCATTTATAATTTAAATTAACGTCCATCAATTTTTTTATTTTTTTTATTTGATTTTTCATGAAATTTTTACAATAAATTTTGTAAAATTATTTTTTCGGTATATTATTTACTCACCAATAATTGCGCAAGTTGCCTCTAAGATCATGAAATATTGAAATCTTTAAAGGTCTATATATTTTTATTTATTTCTTGCACAAATAAATAAAGCAGAACCAATCGGTACTTGATATTTGATGTACCTTTTGATTACAAAAGTAATTTTTCAGTTTGGTTCTTATACATATGCGTTTTTTTTTAATTAGCTCAGTAGGACAAAAAAATCACGATGGTATAGGCACTGTTAGTTTTATTTTGGAGTTTGATCAGGGGTGTTCAGAGTTGGGAGGCCAAAATTAGATTCTAGAATTCGGAATTACGTAACTGGAAAGCAAATCTAAGGTATCGTCTTTTAGAAATTTACACAAGTGACAATATCGCGAAAACTAAGAACAGTTCACAAAAGACATGTTGCATATTTTGGCCCGTCATGATTTAGTCTATCAGCTCTACGAGGGATATCGAAGACTTTTTCCTAAGTACAATCCTTAGGATTTGTTTTCTCTTGGTCAAACCATTATCACGTATGGTATACTGGCTTGGGGAGGTTCAACGAATATAGCAATAGACCCAATAAAAAAAATACAAAAGCAACAGGTGAACTTATCCTCCAAGTACCTTTCTGTAAAACAGTATGAACATATTTAAAAAAAAATCAAAATATTTTTCACTAAAATTTCTTAATGTAGAAGCGTTTACAACAATCGGGTAGATACGATAGATAGCTCTTAGGTAGTACCGACGTTCTGATCAATTTAATTAACAAATTCCTGATTTTGATCACGTAGAACTGACGCAGCCGATGCTTTTACTTCCATTGAGCTCCAAAAACGATCGACGAACATAATAAATATCGCATTAAACAATTCATGGCACAAAGAAAGTCTCGCCTTCAAGGTAAATTGATTCCTCCGGAATTCCCGGTAATAATTGCCTACTTCGGACTGGCAAATTTGCCAGCCAAGATAATGCCTGACGGCCACTGAACATAAACTAAATAGAAGTGTTATTTATACCGATTTGAAAGACAACTGATAAACATTTCAAAGAATTTAATTACACATTCAAGATAGAAATTCGATATTTAAGAAAACATGTTTTTTTTTTACAGTTAATACCGTACGAGAGTCCCAACTGCTCCCGTCTGGAGTCAGTGAGACTATGGCATCCCCAATCAGGGTATGTTCCGGAAATAAGAACAATTTTTCATCGCTTCTGGTGAAATTGATCAAACATTGCCAAATTAACATCGAAATTCTTTCTTCGAAATTTATTTTGTTGGCCTGTCTGAAGCCCGTGAGTGGAAGGGTCTTATAATTGTCGATTTTTCGCGCGATTGATTCGCCTCAATGAGGGACTTTAAATAGGTTGTTGTGGGTAGCCTTTATTATTTTATTAAAATGCGTATTCTAATTGTTATTAAAAACCAGTTTGGCAGAATATTCCAAAAATATTAACCCAGCTCTTTAAAAACTCTCTTCCCTCTCTCCTCAAACATTTGTATGAGAGAGTTCGTCTGGTATTTTCGAAGCGTCCAGGCTTGGCAGTTCTGGTATCCATCACGGTCGATCGATAAAATCCTATATCAATATCATATTGACTAAATCCGTAATCTATGTTTATTAGAGCGGCGCAGCGTTAATTCCGGCAGCAATTGATACCGATAGCCGATAGACAAAAGTCGCCTAATTAAGTTTTGCATCTTGACTGTCACTTAGCTTCGGTTAACTGTCAATATGAATACAAACAACTTTTTGAATAATGTCGTTCATTTTGCAAAATTTTTGGCTTATCAATGAACGAAGGCATACCAACAAAGCTCGCAGAATTGAAAGAGAAAAACGTCGTATCTGCGATCAATCGAATCACACAATTGTCGATTATATTGAGTGAGTTTACAAGCTACAAACCGGAGAATTCACTAACTGCTGTATTGTATACAGAATTGAAAGAGAAAAACGTCGTAGGTATATGCGATCAATTGAATCACACAATTGTCGATTATATTGAGTGAGTTTACAAGCTACAAGCCGGAGAATTCACTAACTGCTGTATTACTAGCTAACTAGCAGATTTTACACAAGTTTACTAGCAGATAGTGAATTCGCTGGCCAGCAGCTTGTAATCTCGCTCAATGTAATTGAGGCTTTAAAGTGCCAGCTGTTTTGTGAGCCTGTTCTGTTTGCGCCTTTCAAATCGGTACAGACTACACTTCTAGAGATTTCCTGCACAGTGTTTTGGTTTAAAGTCGTTGAATTGCTTCATAAGTCAGTCCGGCGGCTCCGAGGGGCAAATATCAATCGATAACTTATGTAAATGAGGGTCAGAAGTCGAGGAAATTGAGGTTACGAAAACAATTTGGCAACGAAGCAGCTACGATCAGCGGGGGCCTGCACCGCATGCGCATGACGGAAGTGGCGAGGTGACTCCCGAACGAGAAATTACCGTCTTATGTAACTATATTAATAATACATTACATTGGTTTGATATTTTGTTCCTTAATTGATTTAAACCGGCAGTAAGCTCTGATATGGTTATATTAGGATAGCCTAAACCGATTGCATATTGTATATAAGTATGTCGAGAGGGGCAACTATCGGAGGATCAATTATCGGGGGGGCAATTGTCGGAGGAACCAATTCACATCATTATTCAGCGGTACATCCCCTCTGCACACCCGTTCGAGGACACTTAATTATATTTTGCTTAAGTAGGTATACCATATTTTCCCTAAACCCATTGCATATTATATATAGTTGTAGTTACTATTATTAACAATTATTGACAGTACTATTATAAACAGTATTGATTAACATTTATTGACAGCTTACCTTCCTATAATCCTCAAATGCACTAACCATGCTTGCCATTACGATAGCGAAACGCTTACGACGGGTGATAATATTATTTGATCAAAAGACTTTGCGGTATACAAATGTGTTCATTATTATTTTTTTAATTATCTAAGTACTGTGAAACAACCGAACCATGATAAAATAATAACAGAACTTGAATAGAATATCCAGAGGTCTTGAATCCTTAAAGTATTGTGAATCAACCCGTCCTTAGTAACCGAATGAAAGTACCCATGCTTTATTAGTGTTTTTTAACACCGGTGATCCGTTTCCAACAACCTTAGTGAATCATTCCATGTATCTGATGAATCTGTTTCTATTTGAATATTTGTTTGTGACTCTTTCTTGACCTTGACCTTGCTTTTATATATGTTTATGATCTCCTGTTGCAAATCTTCCGGGCTTTCTGCGAATGAAACGGTATAGTCTGCATAACTGAGGCTGTTCTTCAACTTTTAATGTCGTCGTTTGGATTCCGTAGTGTGATAATGCAAACTATCTCTAAATGTAATCTGCACGTCTTAAAGGAGTGGTGAAAAAATGACAGATTTTATTAATTTAGATATTCAGGGCGTACCTCGAAACATACTTTCCTTTATCATTAATAAAAATCAAGGTTAAATTAGAATTTTGAGTTTTATGCAGCCTTTTATTAAGCCTTACATTTTGTTTATACGGTACTGAGAACTGATGAATAAATTCACATACAAATGTCAACATTTTTTACTTCTGCAATACGAACTGTTCTTTTCCTTTCTTCTGCAGTACAAATCAAAATAATCTGACAGCATCCCCAAAAAAGACAAACTCTGAGGGAAATCACACCGACTTACAAACAGCTTACTACGCCACAGGGTGACTATGTGACTTACTTTAACCAAATTATTCCTGACCAAATTATTTGATGTAAAAAATTAACCAAATTATTTGAGTTAAAAATGAGAATGAAATTTTGGTCCGCGATGATTTTTTAGATGTTTTTTTTTTCTTCAAAATCAAACAAAAAAATTCTTCCTTATTCTTACTCAGCCGAGTAACCGACGACCGCCACCCCTCAAATAACTGTCCAATACCTACTGAATTTTTAATATTTTTAGTTGAAAAAAAAACATCAAAAATGTTACCGGAGACCAAAATTTCATTTACAGTTTTTTTCTCCAAATAATGTCAGGAATCACCGGTTAAAGTAAGTTAAGTACGAGTCAGTATTGCAATTGTGGAGCAATTTCTAACCGATATTGATTTATCGATTTTATGTTTTTATTTTATTTTTTATTTTATTTTTATTTATTTTGGAAAATCAACAGATATATTTACACTTATAATAATAACCTTAATAATATACATAATATCCAATGATAGATTTTCACATAATTAAAATTATAATTAAAAAGTAAAACAAAAAAGTAAGGGTCCTGTACCCGTAAGAACTTAAAAATATAAAAATTATTAAAAAAAAAGATATAAAAACACAATATAAAATATAATAACCTGCTTACTAAATTTCAACATGGAGTATTCTCACTCCACAACAGCAATAATAATAATATGTACATTGAGGTTATGTTAGGTTAGGGTTATCGGCTAATTTAAAATTATTTTTTTCATAGATTTTAATGACTTTTCAAGGAGGTGTTGAGTTGACATTATTCCCAGTTGGCATGGAACCATTGTACACACCTACAACTCAATAGTTAAGTCGAATGACAAGTATGCAACTGGTAAGGATTCACAGCAATATTATGGTAACTTGCAACACGGTCAAAAAATTATTTAATGTTGGCTATGACATACTTTTTTAAGGAACTTAAATTACATGAGAATATGTCTACATTATTAAAATTCTTATCAAATACATTGCATGTTCTGAATATAAATGCATTTTGTCTGAGATTAGTAGAACATTTTTGAAGATGAAAAAGTGATTTTTCTCTGGTTCTAACACCTGGGACTCTAAAATTAATCTCAGCCAAAAGGGGCGAACAATCAATAAAACCATTGATAATTTTATGAAGATATATTATATCTGCAGAGTCTCTTCTAATTTTTAATGGTTTAAGTCCATAAAGGTCCAACGAGCTGTTTATGTCACGATAACCAATATTAAACTTGAAATTTAAATGATAAACAAATTTTCTTTGTATGGCTTCAATGCGTTGATAAACTTACGTCGTCAGCTTCATTTATCGAATCGATTCTGCTTAGTTATCGACATAACCGTGAGTTTCTCCTGGTCCAAAATATGTAATGTTTGAATGATGGGAAGGGGGGCTACATACGCAGCAATCGGTAGATCAAGGCAAAATCAAAAGAAATAAACATTTTTACGAATTCTACACTCATATAATAAAACTGTAGATGTATTGTGAAAATATTCAAGACCTTGATTGAAAATAATATTCAATAACTATTTTCAAGTGTGAACTCTATTCTGAAAAGCACTAATCGTTTATCGTTAAAGAATTCAGTTTCGTAATTAGAGAATAACCGATTCAATCTGAATATAATATGAGTAATCCATAAAAATAAAAGAGGGAAAATCCAAACTCCAACACTGATCAATGGTTACCAGGGTGGACAATCAATGTAACTAACCATAATTCAAACAGACTTTTCCCAGAAAAGGTAGGCTGAGAGGTCAAATCGCCATACAACTCTTTCTTGGAACACGCTTCTGGTTCTGTTCCTTTTCATGCAACGTCTCATATGTGCCCTTTTATTCTGACACGACCCGCATCAAGTGCCATGTCCACCTCGGGTGTCCCCGGCTTCTTCTACATCTTTCTTTTTCATCCGCTCCACTGTCATGTCAAACCATTTTAGCGCCCTTTATTATATTTTTTCACTTTGTTTTCTTCAACCTTGCATTCTTTTCGTGAGTCTCTAAAATGATGATTATTTCTCTCTGATTTTTTTTACAAAGGGTCCCTTATATTATTTTTTTAATGAATTGATGAAAATTTTCCATAAAATTCGCTAGTCCATCAATTGGTTTTAAGAAAATCCCCCTACGTGATGCTATAAACCTATATGTTTTCTACCTAGTTTCTAAATATATTTTTAATTTATTTTTCTGATGAACCATATGGCTTAATCGCTGTCAACCACCGAGCAGCAATTTTGTCAGAATGTCGAAAGAGATTCGTGTACAAAAATTTGTTTATATTCTTCTATATGTATGTATTTACCATGAGTATTAATAAAAAAATTCCGTTCATCGTTTACTTAAAAATAATTTCGAAAAATACACCCTTTTACCACCCACGCACCATGGTCTGGTACCTTAAGGAAGTGCGTATATTAAGAAAGATAGTATATTAAGTTATTATCCATATTGACCGGTCAGTGGTTGAGTGGGCATCCCGTTTGGGTCCCACACGGGCGTCGCGTGTCCTCCATCACGATTCAAGCAACATTTTCGGCTTACTGTGGTGATAGTAGGAGATTTTCAAACAGTGTTCGGTTATTCGTAACCCGGGAATGTTTGTCTTTCTTAAAAAAAAATATATATATTAAGAGGAATATTAAGTCATTATACATAATGTAATAAGGTTTAAGAAATAATTATATTTATTAAGTAATTAGATATATTATTTAATTAGGTATATTAAGTAATAGGGTATCTACATTTAGTAAGTAGATATATTAAGTCAAAATTAATAAGATACTTAATTCTTAGTAAACCCTGAAGAAGTAAGCTTAGCTCATGAAACATGTTGGTTTTGTAAGCAGTAAAAATGGTAAAAACTAAGTACCTATCTTATTAATTTTGAATTAAAATGGTGCCACAAAATAAGTTTGCTGTGTTTGAAGAAGATATTTTAAGTTTTCAACAGTGTGAGTCCACCCTACTGATCACTTAACTAACGCCAAATAACCCAAAACAACTTTACAAAATGACACCATCTTATTTTTCCTTGGGTGAATGTCTTGGATTACGAATGCCCCATAATATTCAATACGATTAATTGATAAATCTAACAGCTGATCGCATAAGTGGAACACACGACACTATGACTAAGACCTTTCTGGGAATCGAACCGCGTCCTTTGTGTAAAACAGCGCGGTACCACAAGGCCACTGGATCTATAATTACATATGGACTACTGAATATGACTAATCTGGTGTAAGATATTCAGATCGACTCTGTTTAAGGCATTTCTTCTAATCGATGGCGTGTTTCTGATGTAATTATTGTGATGTCATATCTTGAGTGGGCAGATTAATATTGACATTCAGCGAGGTTATTGTTTCACCTATTTTTCTCCACCGTTCCTATTTGATTAAAGCACTTCATTATTAAATTATTTATTGAAGTGAAACTTCTTTAGCGCCGTTAATGACATGAAATTCGGGTGAAACGAAAATGCGTCACAACTCAGTTCTACACAAATACTCGGTTCTAATATAATGCGGTAATTTTGCACCTCGGCGTGTGCCTTCCATAGCGTAGTGGGCAAGGTGCCTGACAAGTGTCAGCGGCCGGAGAGGCAAAGGGTTCGAATCCTACGAAATCCAAAAAATAAACTTTTTTTTGTGAAATCAATATCCAATCTTCAAACCACTTTAAAAAAACAAGCAAAAGAAATAAAGCGACATCTAGCGACTTTCTAGTTTCCCTTCTACCGCTTGTGAATTAAACACTCTGCATTTTTTTCATTTATTTATTTACGCCTTGATGGCTTTTACATGTAACAATGGTAATTTACATTTATCTTTGGTACAGCAAAAAATAAAAGGTACACAACAATTACATATTAAAGTTATTACAGAGCAGTGTTTAGTGAATTTATTACTGTTAACTGTTAATTATGTTATCACTAGCTTTTCCCCGCGGCTTCGCTCGCATGGTATTACGGGAAATTACTGTAGCGGTTGAACTTATCAATTATCCCCCTCCTCCCCACCCCCTCCCGCATTCCATACATTCATTCCCTTACATTCAGTTTTCAAACATCTCGCCTGCCACCTAAATTTCATAAAGCTATAAGCTCACAGAAAAAAGAATTATCCAATTTTGTTCATTCGTTCGGAATTTATGCGCTTACAAACATTTCGGATGTTTATTTTTAATTAAATATTTGGAAGTTTGTTAATATACTAAAAAATTACACTATTTATTATTCAGTCTTTATAATCGTTACGAATTATATTTTTAATGTAGGAACTCTTA
This sequence comes from Glyphotaelius pellucidus, assembly GCA_936435175.1. Taxonomy (NCBI): domain Eukaryota; kingdom Metazoa; phylum Arthropoda; class Insecta; order Trichoptera; family Limnephilidae; genus Glyphotaelius; species Glyphotaelius pellucidus. The sequence goes on from OW386560.1 coordinate 14,103,967, forward strand.
TCTGACATTTATTCCAAAACAGAAGCTTGTCCAAAAAAAACAAAACATATTCTAATATTTGAATTTTCTGGAGCAGTAGCCGACCAGGGGGCTGAGTACCTACCAGCTTAGAGCCCACAAATATATCAACATCGTTTCCATGGAAACGATTTTTTTCTGACAGAAAACGTATAACAAATATAATATATTAATATTTATAATTTCATAACGCCAGAGCTTGCCATCATATATAGACTACAGACTTCGCATATAATTTAGCTTTCTATTGGTGAATGAATTTTTAAAGTCTTTTTATTGGTTAATGCGTGAAAGCGTCATAAACGAACTCGAGCAGTTTCGCATTTATAATATTAACAATAATAATAATAATTTAATAATTAAGTATGGAAGTATGGATGTGTAATGGTTTAAATTTTCTCTGGTATTACTTACAAATAGTGTACTTAATTCTTTAATTTTCTCTTGTTTTTCTTTACCAACGCCCTTAATGAGATTTTTTGGATATTGTTTCAATACAATTGGAAAAGGGAAAGGCGAATTTAAAACCGAATATTATTTAATTGTGCACAATTCAAAATAATTTGTAAATTTATTTATGCTTCCGGAACCTTCGAAAAAATTATTTTTGGTTTATTTTTTTTAATTGATTCCACACAGGAGGCTTCGAGGAAAACAATTTTTCTCGCGGCCATATCATCTTTGGAGATGCTATGTGGAGGGTCTTTTCGTGAAGAGGAAGGAATGAACCTGGGTATTTTATGTGAATACCTCACAAGAGTCCCAGCTGCTCCCGTCGAAGCCAGTGAGACTATGGCATCCACAATTAGGGTATATGTTGTGAGGCTGAAGGTAAGTGGTGAGGGGAAGGAAATGGGAAAGAGAAAGGTGGGGAAGTATCTGGTCACTAAACATGGTTAAAGCCATTTCAAGCAACGTTTCAATTCTGAATGGTGGTTTTACACCAGGGCGATACTGAAAATATCTTCCACTCTGGAACGCGCCGCAAATAAACTATTTATTATTTAATTAAATGAAGACATTATGAGCAAAACTCAATCGAAAATCTGGAAACAGAAAAATCAGAAAAATATATTGGCACCTCTGGGACTCGAACCCAGGACCTCCCTACTTTCCGGGTTGGGGCTCTTATCCACTGAGCTAAGGTGTCGATATCCAATTCGGTCACTTTTAACTGTACCATACTTCGACTAAGAACCACCCATATTATCTTCATTTTTCTTAACGCATATTTTTATTGGCTGCCATCTTTATGAATGATTGCAAGATTCAACTCGAACTAAATGCAATCTAGATGGTGTCTGGATAAATTATTATCCATTTTTATTTAATGTGCGACATCTATTGACTCTTCTGCAAGTCTGGGATGAATATTATTAATTATTGTTTTTAACTTTTATGAGTAAAACCTCAAACTGTAATATTTAATTAAATGAAGACATTATGAGCGAAACTCAATCGAAAATCTGGAAGCAGAAAAATCAGAAAAATATATTGGCACCTCTGGGACTCGAACCCAGGACCTCCCTACTTTCCGGGTTGGGAGGTCCTGGGTTCCCCAACCCGGAAAGTAGGGAGGTCCTGGGTTCGAGTCCCAGAGGTGCCAATATATTTTTCTGATTTTTCTGTTTCCAGATTTTCGATTGAGTTTCGCTCATAATGTCTTCATTTAATTAAATATTACAGTTTGAGGTTTTACTCATAAAAGTTAAAAATAATAATTAATAATATTTATTATTTTAAATAAATTAATTGTAAAATAACACAAATTAATCAAATAAAATGTATTTGCCCATGCCGGGATTCGACCCCGCGACCTTCGGTTTGCGAGTCAAAAGCCTTACCCCAAGACCATGCCGGTCGTCATGAATGAGTCCTAGAAACGACCCGTTCTCGTGTGACAAATGTAAATTGTATACAAAATGTTGGGCGCACGTTCGGAGTGTGTCTAGATTGTGCGCCGTTGCTGGTTCCACGGAGCATCTTCTATTGAAATGCCGGTAGAACAAGGACAACATTCCCACCCGATACCTGTATTCTAAAAATTGCAATTCGTTTGTTAAAGATAGGAGAATCTATCAAACCGACCGCCCATTTCTGCACAGTCCAAGGTTTCTACTTTTTTGCCTATTTGCTTTTTTAATGTGCTGAAAAACTGTTGGTTAGGAAATGTCTTGGTATTCAGATCTAGTCATAAAACATAGCTGAAGCCATTACGAGCAACGATTGTATGCTGAACGGTGGTAAATATTTATTTTACTAAAGGTACATGGGTACTCTTCTTTCTTAATTTAAAAAATTTATTAAATCATCCTCTGATCCTGAGTCAATGAGCTTACCACTCTGTCACAGAGGTCATGTTTGTGTTTTGGTGACTTCGTGATTTCATACGTGACTTTTGGCGTGGTTTTTTTTACGTCATATAAAAAATAGCTGTGATTGTCAGTCAGTGTGTTGGGATGCTGATTGTTGATTTTTGTGTGAATCACAAAAATGACTTCATAGCTCCTTAAGGATAATGAATATGACATATAAGTCATTTATTTTTTATTATTGATTTCTGAAGAAAATTCTTTTCCTTTTATTAAAAATGATTTATCAACCAATATTGATAGATAGTTAGTTACCTGTCATTTATGACGGCCTCCTTGGTTGAGTGGTTACCGTCATTGGCTACGAATCTGGAGGTCGCGGGTTAATCCCGGCATGAACAAGTAAATTTATTTTACTTTCTCAATCGGCATCGGAAACTAATAGGTCGAACTGAAGGAGGTTATTTTTGTTATTGTTTTTGGGGTGTTATGCCGTGTTTCGCTATCTCCTTCTTTAGCCAACGTTTCGGACAGCGTTACAGTGTCCATCATCAGGGCAGATGAGTAAATGATATTGGTGAGAGTGTTTACTTATGTGTGTCGAAGCGATACCGTGCTGCCAGCTCCATTTCTCTACGAGCTGGTGTTAGAAAAGATTCAGCATGTTTTTTTGCGTTTAGCTTTGGTGTAGCCGTCAATTACTGGATACCAAGAACTATTGAGCTTAGCTCCGTCGTCTCTGTTAATATTGATGGGGTTTTTATGGATTTCAATTGCCTCCGTAATTAGGCGTGCTCTGTAAGTTTTGGGTCTTCCCAGGACTTCAGGAACAAATCCAAAGTAATGGCCGGTTTCGATTAAGTGCTCGGCGATTGCCGATTTGTCAGGGTGGCCAAGTTTACAAGCACGAAAGTGTTCCGAAATCCTTTTGGAGATCGTCCGCTCTGTCTGGCCTACATAGACCTTGTCACATCCGGAACAGCTGAGTTTATATACTCCATCTGTTTCCAAAGGAAACTTAGTCTTTGCCGACCTTAGTAGGTCTTGGATTTTCGTCGTGGTTCCGAAGACCGTCTTGATGTTCTCTTTTCTCAACAGCCTGGCAATTCTGTCTGTTACATTATGGACGTAAGGCAGGAAAGCGCAGCCTTTTGACTCTTGTTCACCCCTGTCTTCGTTTCGTGCTGATTTGGCTCTTATGATTTGCCTTGTCTGCCTTGCTGGGTAGCCGTTACGCTCCAGTGCATCGGTGAGTTTGGTCAGTTCTAATCCGAGTTTTGGCTCCTCACATATTCTGGTCGCTCGGGTTACCAAAGTATGGATGAGACCTCTCTTCTGAGCGGGGTGATGATGCGAATCAGCGTGGAGATATCTATTTGTATGTGTTGGTTTCCTATAAACTGTATGTCCTAGGGTACCATCCTCTTTTCGCATCACCTCCACATCCAGAAAAGGCAGGACTTTTTGGTTATTTTCCAGCTCCATCGTGAATTTAATTTTGCTGTGTAGTGAGTTGAGATGGTCCAGGAATTCGTTCAGTTTCTCTGTTCCGTGAGGCCAGATGGCGAAGACATCATCGACATAGCGCCACCATACTTTAGGAACAGCCGAAGCTGTGTCGAGTGCCACTTCTTCAAACTTCTCCATAAAAAAGTTGGCTAGAACTGGCGACAATGGACTGCCCATCGCAACTCCCTCCACTTGCTCGAAAAGTTCACCCTGAAAAGCAAAATAACCTGTTTTGAGGCAGTGTTCAAAAAGTTTGCAGATGTCATCCTCATAAATCTCCCTGAGCAAAGTCATGGAGTCTTCTAGAGGAACATTTGTAAAAAGAGACACTACATCAAAACTGACAAGGATATCTCTTTCATCAGTCTTTACCTTCTTGAGCTTACTGATTAGATCTGTGGAATCTTTAATCCAAGATTCAGTTTTCCCAGTTTGCATCTGCAACAATCTCGATAGGTATTGGGAAAGTTTGTACGTCGGTGCACCAATAGCACTGACAATCGGTCGCATTGGGATATCCTTTTTGTGGATTTTCGGAAGACCGTATAGGGCAGGAGTTCTGGAGGCTTTTACGAAAAGCCCAGATCGATCCTCTTTCCTAATACTGGAAGCTTTAACTAGTTCCCTTGTCTTCAGGTCAATCTTGTTGGTGGGGTTGTTTTTTATTTTCTTATAGGTGCCAGCATCGCACAGGAGGTCTTCCATCTTTTTGATGTAGTCTACCGTATTAATCACGACAGTGGCGTTGCCTTTGTCGGCTGGCAGAACCAAGATTTCCTCATTGGAGCGCAATTCTTTTAGGGCCGCAAACTCTCCTTTTGTGATGTTTGGGCGGGGTATTTCTGCCCTTTTCAAAATATGGCAAGTCTCTTGACGTATGTCCTCTGCTTGCGTCTCTGTCATTTTGTGGACTTTCATCATTGTATGTAATGCCGTCTCTACACCACATACGATAGATTCTATAGGTATCTTTTTAGGGGCAACTGCATAATTCATCCCCTTTGCAAGCACAGAAGTCGCGTTTGGGCTCAACTCAAGGTTCGAAATATTAATAACAACTTTATTCTGATCGAGTTGTTTTCGATCACCTTTTTTGTCTCGGTTGAGTCTCTCAAACTTTTGCTTTTGTCTAGCATCTGTTGACTGCTTGCATCTTAGTGCTTGATGGTAAGTCATGCTGTCAACCTTCTTCCAATCTTCATCTTTAAGGGTCGCACTCAGGTGTAAGTGTAGATCAAAAAGGCAACGAGATATTCCATCCAGCTCGCCACGCACATTGTGGATTCTTTCCCTTAGTAGCGCTGCTTCCGCTCTTTGGAATACCCGGTCGGCTTTCCGGGATGTAATGTGTCTTTTTATGCGGATGTGTACTGGTACGATCGATTCCTCCTTACATCTCTTGAGGAAAGCCAGGTTGCCCAATAAATGGTTCCTTCGCTTCCTCAGATTCTCCAACCGTCGTACCTTTGTATGAACTTCCTCCCCATAGAGGTTCGTCAGGTATGTTTTAAGGTTTTCACGGCCAAAAAGTATTTTTGTTATTGTTTTTGGGGTGTTATGCCGCGTTTCGCTATCTCCTTCTTTAGCCAACGTTTCGGACAGCGTTACAGTGTCCATCATCAGGGCAGATGAGTAAATGATATTGGTGAGAGTGTTTACTTATGTGTGTCGAAGCGATACCGTGCTGCCAGCTCCATTTCTCTACGAGCTGGTGTTAGAAAAGATTCAGCATGTTTTTTTGCGTTTAGCTTTGGTGTAGCCGTCAATTACTGGATACCAAGAACTATTGAGCTTAGCTCCGTCGTCTCTGTTAATATTGATGGGGTTTTTATGGATTTCAATTGCCTCCGTAATTAGGCGTGCTCTGTAAGTTTTGGGTCTTCCCAGGACTTCAGGAACAAATCCAAAGTAATGGCCGGTTTCGATTAAGTGCTCGGCGATTGCCGATTTGTCAGGGTGGCCAAGTTTACAAGCACGAAAGTGTTCCGAAATCCTTTTGGAGATCGTCCGCTCTGTCTGGCCTACATAGACCTTGTCACATCCGGAACAGCTGAGTTTATATACTCCATCTGTTTCCAAAGGAAACTTAGTCTTTGCCGACCTTAGTAGGTCTTGGATTTTCGTCGTGGTTCCGAAGACCGTCTTGATGTTCTCTTTTCTCAACAGCCTGGCAATTCTGTCTGTTACATTATGGACGTAAGGAAGGAAAGCGCAGCCTTTTGACTCTTGTTCACCCCTGTCTTCGTTTCGTGCTGATTTGGCTCTTATGATTTGCCTTGTCTGCCTTGCTGGGTAGCCATTACGCTCCAATGCATCGGATGCTGGGTAGCCATTACGCTCCAATGCTCCAATGCATTACGCTCCAATGCATCATACAAATCAGCACGAAACGAAGACAGGGGTGAACAAGAGTCAAAAGGCTGCGCTTTCCTGCCTTACGTCCATAATGTAACAGACAGAATTGCCAGGCTGTTGAGAAAAGAGAACATCAAGACGGTCTTCGGAACCACGACGAAAATCCAAGACCTACTAAGGTCGGCAAAGACTAAGTTTCCTTTGGAAACAGATGGAGTATATAAACTCAGCTGTTCCGGATGTGACAAGGTCTATGTAGGCCAGACAGAGCGGACGATCCCCAAAAGGATTTCGGAACACTTTCGTGCTTGTAAACTTGGCCACCCTGACAAATCGGCAATCGCCGAGCACTTAATCGAAACCGGCCATTACTTTGGATTTGTTCCTGAAGTCCTGGGAAGACCCAAAACTTACAGAGCACGCCTAATTACGGAGGCAATTGAAATCCATAAAAACCCCATCAATATTAACAGAGACGACGGAGCTAAGCTCAATAGTTCTTGGTATCCAGTAATTGACGGCTACACCAAAGCTAAACGCAAAAAAACATGCTGAATCTTTTCTAACACCAGCTCGTAGAGAAATGGAGCTGGCAGCACGGTATCGCTTCGACACACATAAGTAAACACTCTCACCAATATCATTTACTCATCTGCCCTGATGATGGACACTGTAACGCTGTCCGAAACGTTGGCTAAAGAAGGAGATAGCGAAACACGGCATAACACCCCAAAAACAATAACAAAAATACTTTTTGGCCGTGAAAACCTTAAAACATACCTGAAGGAGGTTACATCAAATGTGTCAAATGCACAATTTAATGAAATCAAAGTTTCCTAGCAATCAATTTGACAGACTGCAGTGGTCCCGTGTCTCTCATGCACACAGTACACGCCAAATAGACCATTTTTTGCTTGTTCTCCCCAGACATAAAAGTGCTGTATTTGATGGTAGTTTCAGCATCATAGTCATCAACAAAACTTTGGGATGAAATACCACTGTCTTTTCGAATCAGTGCTGTGCTTCAAGAAGCTCTGCAGCGAATGGTTGCTGATTGGACAGTCAACCGCACATCATTTACTCATTCACAAGACTATTTATACTCGTTTTTCTAAACATAAAAGTGCATTATTTGAGGGTTGTTGCAACTATTCATCATCACAACTTTGGATGAAATACCACTGTCTATTCGAATACCTACATCATTTTAATGCTTCAAGAAGCTCTGCAGTGAATGGTTGCTGACTGCACAAACCACACAACATCATAATTGATAGAATTTACAACGAAAATGTGTTTGTGATTCTATTATTTAATTTAAATTTTGGTTTACTGATTCCTTTTTTTTAACTACATAATTATTTATTTATTGTTTGAAATATTTACGGAGTGTTAACAATTATTACAATAATAGAATTGCCCTTGGGATGTACTTAGATATTGACACTGCAATTGGGAATGAGCAAGTTAGTTACTAACAACTAAAGTTAGCAAGCAATTAGTAACAACTAAACTTTGATTCACAGCATGAGTAATCAAAGTTTAGTTGTTACTAGACGGAAATTCTTGTAGTGATAACAGAAATAATGATAATCAAAATGAAATATAAAACATAGTAGCATCAAATATAATACATAATATATATTTAAATAATATGGATTAATTATTATTAATATGGATTAAAGGCACTGCTGAAAACCAGCTACCAGCTTTCCATTTTTACGAAGTCGTTAGGTTCCAAGAGCTCTCCAAATCAGAACTAGTTATTTTTTTTTTTTAACAATAATAAGTTACATACATAATATATATATATATATATATTTGATGTACCCCATAAATAAGCAGAGCTTGTGTGTATGGGGGGGAGTGTTATCATAATAGTTTTATTAGGTATAACTCATTTCATATTTGCACTATAATTTTTAAGGTGTGTTTTAAATTCTTTTATGTTAGTGTTCATGTTTCTAATTCTTTCTGGCAAAGAATTAAAAAATTTGACACCGAGATAGTTATGATTTTGCTGTCCTATTGTATTTTTACATTTTAGAGTTGGAAGTATTGACGTTTGTCTAAGGTTTCTGTTATTTTTAAAGGGTGCTACTTTATTTTGAATATCATCTTTATAAATTTGTAATGTTGCATGGTAGAAGTATAACGCATTTAATTTTCTGACCTTAAATTGTCTGAATAAAAGTTCTGATGAATATGAACAGGGTTTTTTAAAAATTGTTTTTAATATTAGTTTTTGTGATACGTAAATTGTTTGTGTTTGATTTTTATATGTACCGCCCCATCCTATAATGCCGTTTTGTATAATTGATTGACAGAAAGTGAAGTATGTGGTTCTAAGTAATTTTTATTTTAAAATATCTCTTAAACATCTAAATACGTATGTTAGTTTCCTTACTCTGTTGTTCAGAATATTTATATGTGGGGACCATTTTAAACGTTGGTCTATTGTTATGCCCAGGTACTTAATATCGGTTTTGCTTTCTATGTTTGTACATGCTATATTGCATATGTGGTTTTCTGTATTTGTCACTGAGTGGATTGTTATGTTTATTTTTTAGGGGTTTCTTGCTTTTTAATGAAAAAAGGTAAATAATAAGTTTTTTTAGAATTTAAAGTCAACAGGTTTTTATCAAACCATAATTTTAATTCATTGATGTCTGTATTTGCCATGTTATTTAATTCAGACCAAGTGTTCGCTTTTAGTAGTAAGACTGTATCGTCAGCGTAGGAGACAATGTCTCCATATTTGGAAACATGGAATATATCATTGACATATATTATAAATAACAATGGTCCCAAAACAGTACCTTGGGGTGTTGAAAAGTCGCTATATTTTGAATCACTGACTTGATCGAGTAATTTTACTTGTTGAGGTCTTTTATGTAAATAACTACTTATCCATGCTAAGACTTTTCCACTAATTCCCATTGATTTTAATTTATTTATTAATTTTTGATATGCTGACGCATACAAAAGCTTTTTTAAGGTCTTTAAATATTCCGATACATTTTTTATCGGAATCTAGGGCCGTATATAAATAATTGGTTATTTTTGCAATCGCATCATGAGTACTTGTATTTTTTTTTAATCCGAATTGGTTATTATTAATTATTTTATTTTCTTCTAAGAATGTCCATATTTGTTTTTTTACAATTTTTCCATATATTTTTGATATATTTGATAGAAGGGAAATCGGGCGGTAATTTTGTGGATCTTTACGACAGTCTGTTTTATAAATGGGGGTTATAATTGCTCTTTTATAATTATTTGGAAATTCGCCATTTGCTAGACTTAGGTTTATTATATGCGTTATGGGGAGAATTAAGTATGTTTTCATCGATTTTATTGTCTTAGCATCTACGTTATCAAAGCCGGGGCAGAATCTCCTTTTAGTTCCGAAATAGTTCTGTCAATATCGGCTTCTGTGATTGGATGAAATTTATCAATTTGACATTGTGTTATTTGTTGTGGATTAGATATATTAGTCGTGTTTATGGATTTTGCTGGGTTTTTTCCCACGTTATTAAAATAGTTATTTAAAATATTACAACATTTTTTTGTGTCATTTTGTACGTTATATGTTATTTTCCCGTCTGATATTTCTGATATGTACTATATGTATATTATATTTACTATATGTCAATAGAAGGTAACCGTATTATAAAGAAGCCAAGTCTTTCAATAAGCATCCTTATATAAGTACTGGAGAATACATTACCAGTATTACCAGTACTACCATATTAAGAAATTCTCTGGAGACATTTCAGTTTCGTACCATGCTAGCAACAAATAATGTTAGATTCGGATGCACTATTGCAAAATTCGGACGGCTCACAGCTATGTTACCAGTGGGCGTAAAAAACCGCTGAACCGGAAATTAACTATGATGTAAAGTTTTTTAACGTCAATGTCATTAATCTGTATTATAATGTTGATGTAGTGGAGAATGAATGATTCCTTGACCTGCTCTCTACCGACTGAGAGCTTAATCTACTGGTAGGAACTGGGCCAAACTTTTTCTCTGGTACAATTCTCTTAGCTTACATTATTTCAATAGAAATTTGTTGATTTTTAGGAGTGTTGTTCCGTAAGGCACTCAGCGGAATTGGTTATATTATGCGTGCTGGTGGCTTTTTGATGTTGTCAATAACAATATTTTTGCAGTCGAGATTTTTTAAGATAATTAACATTTGATCAAGAATTTTCAGTAATCTTAAAAAAAGATTTTTGCAAATATAAAGCATTTTTTACATTAGCTTCACACAGGAGGCCCTAAGGAAAATAATTTCCCTCGGTGCCTGTGTCATCTTTGGGGAAGGCGTGTGGAGGGTATTTTTGAGGAGAGGTAAGAGTGAACATGAGTCTTGAAGAGATCATGTTGTAGGAGGGAGAAAGCGCAGAGGCCGGCAAATCGTTCCACAGCAGAGCTGTTGAATTCAAGAACGAGTCGTAGAAACGGCCATTTCTCATGTGACTAATGTCAACCGTGTTCATGTTGGGCGCGTAATTGGCGTGTTTCCAGACTATGCACCGATGCCAAGGGGATCAATGATGCTAGTTCCTCGGAGCATCTTTAGATTGAAATACCGGTAGAACAAAGGCAGCATTCCCACCTGTTGCCTGTGCTCTAAACGTTGCAATCCGTGCGTTAAGATAGGAGATTCTATCAAACGAACCGTCCGTTTCTGCACAGAGTCGAGAGTTTTTCAGATATTTTGGAGCTACAGACCAGAAGTGGCTGCCAAATTCACTCGCAATTCGTACAGATCTTGTAATCAAACACTGCTAAAGCCATTTCAAACAACGTTTCGATTCTGAATGATTGTATTTCACCAGGACGGTACTAAGAGTATGTACTAGTGCCTTTGATAAATAGCACCTTGTTAATTATTTCAGTATGATTCATTTCATTGGGTGGCGATCTTAGGAAAAATCCATAATTGATTGCGTTTTCTCGTAGAAACGCTTGCTGTGTTGCATTTAACATCATTTCCGAAATGTATAGGTATGTCTGTGTGTAGGTTCCAAGGCCATGTCAGTCGCAGGGTGTCGAGAAATGGAGAAGCCTCTCGAAGGCAGTGAAAGCATGGTGATCACGATCTCCAGCCATGAGGTAACGCCGCGAAGAAGAATATAAAATAAAAGAACTATTAGTTTTGCAAACACGGTCGATCAATTACTTTCAACCAGAGTTTCCCAAACTTATTTGGCTTACTGCCCGCTTTGCAAAAGGTTTTGTAGAAACAAGCCGCTGATAGCTTAACTTTTACCAATCTCTCTTTCTCATAAACGGCAAATATATTATGTAACGGAAATGGTGGGGTTTTCAGTGACAAAGCCACGTTATATTATATAGGTACCTGTTATTTTTTAGATTTTGTATAAGTCGACTGTGCTTTTTTAGATCTGCCGTTGAACTCAATCGATTATACTAAAATGCATGTTTGATAATGAAAAACTAATTAATAACTAATTAACTAATAAACTAATACAGAGTGTTTTACAAGACATACTTGACCTACTTTAACCAATTCCTGACATTATTTGGAGTAAAAAATTTAAATTAAATTTTGACCTCCGGTGACTTTTTTTAATGTTTTTTTTTTCTTCAAAACCAAACAAAAAAAAATTTCAACATGTCACCACTTGTTACCCAGCCGAATAACCACCCCAGCCTAAACTGTCCATCACCTACTGATTTTTTATGTTTTATGTTGAAAAAAAAAAGCAAAAAATTCACCGGAGACCAAAATTATTTGTTACTCCCATTGAACATTGTGAACGAGCAGACTCTTATATCTGCAATTTATGCGAAAAAAAAATTTAATTTTACAAAACTGAAAACCATTTACACTACGTTAATGGTTGTTTGTCAGTTGAAAATTTTTAATACATGTTTATCAGTAAGACCCTGAGTAGTTAAGAGTGGAAACATTTTAAGTTAAAATGTTTACAATAATTTTGTTAAGTAAATTATTTCGAAGTCTTCTTAGAGGCCATCCACAAATTACGTCACACGAATTTCATGATTTTTTTGACCGTCACCCCGTCCCTGTCACACATCGTCACTTTTGTGAGACCCCCTCCCCCCTGGTGTGACGTCACATATTTTGCAATTTTACCTCAAAATTTTTTGCGTTTTAATAATTTAGATTTTTTACATGTGATGTCACAGAACTGATGACCCCCCCCTTGTCACACTACTCTACTCTCATCCCCCCCCCCTTAATGTGTGACGTAATTTATGAATGGCCCCCTATTGCCCTCGCCGCTTACTTGCTGCCCAAATATCCGGACCCGGATCTCCCAGAAATACGCAGGGCGGCATTTTCACCCACTTTTGGGAATCGCCGCTTTAAACCCATAGACTGATCGCCATTTAAATAAACACCCATCCGTTTAAGTTCAAACCTTTTGTTTAAATAATGTGTCTATACGGAAATTATGGTTACGCAACAGAGGAGTCACGATCCGCATTGTGCCACGCAACGTTTTATTGTTAAAAACAACGCAAAGATAGCGACTTGTTACGTAACACCGATTGTGGCATCACTAGCCACTATTAAGTACCCAATCGATGAAACAACAAACTTGTGGTCCTTTGACCTTGGAGCAACGTGTTTCCTTTTCCGGAGTTTTAAGGTATTTTTTTTTGTTTTTTGGAAAGAATTGATGATACTTAATAACAGGCAGGAAAGGTGTTTTTGTTATTGCTACCGGGGGTTAACCAAGTTCAAGTCTTGTACGAAGGTACATTCTTCACTCAAGGTTCTAACTTCTTAATTTTTTCATTAGTACATAATTTTACTTATGCACGACTAAGCTAGAAAAATTATTTTCAGCTAGGCAAAAGCATCATTTAAATAGCATTACTGAGGTCGCATAAATTCTCAAAATTAATTTGTGGACTTTGATCAATCTATACCAATATTATAAATGCGAAAGTGAGTGTGTTTGTTTGTTACGCTTTCACGCCTAAACCACTAAACTGATTTTTAAAATTCTTTCACCAATAGAAAGCTACATTATCAGCAAGTAACAAAGGCTGTATATTATGGTAAGTTCTAGTGTTAGGAAATCTGTATAAATGGAATGCGTGTATTTCATATATTTTAGCGGCATGGGCAGGGGGAAGGTGAGGTTCGCGGTGAGTGAGTGAGTGAGTGACTTATTGAGTGAGTGAGTGAGTGAGTGAGTAAGCGACACAACTATGGGAGTTGGTAAAGATAATAAGGACTGCATTCCTTTGTCTTCTGATATTGTTGTTGATAATAATCGTTCTTATGGCATTGAGGGTTACTGGTTGTATTCACTGCACAATCACACACGAGAAATTCGAACTTATACACACCGAGGGAGTACCAGCACCCCCTAGCACAGTCGATTGATAAGGATTGATAGGACAACTAGCATGACTGCAGATTGCCAACGGGTAAGTAACAATGACTAAGTGTTCTTAACATATTCGACTTCAACTGTTGTTTGCACGTAAGCAATCTGCAGTTGTCCTAGAGAACGATGAGAAGTTACTGAAAGTTATCCTTAATCAATCCTTATCGATCGACCATGCTAGAACCGATGGTCACTTTTGTTTTTTGCAAAAACCTCACAAGAGTCCCAGCTGGATCCAGTGAGACTATAACATCCCCAATTGGGGTATGTTGTGAGGCTGAAGATAGTGGGGAGGGGAAGGAAATGGTGGAAGTTCCTGGTTATTCAGATCTGGTCACCAAAGAGCTAAAAGCTAGCTAAAAAGCTATTTCATGCAATGTTTGAATTCTTACACTAGGGCGATAAGAGTATCGTCCACTATCGAACGTGCCGCAAATATACTATATATTATTTTAAATGAATTAATTGTGAAAAAAACACAAATTTAAGAAATAAATTTTATATGCACACGCCGGGATTCGATCCCGCAACCTTCGAATTGCGCGTCAAGACCCTTACCCCTCAACCACGGAGGCCGTCTGCAATGAGAGATCAAGTTATTGTTCACTGCACACTTCATCAATAGACTGATTGTTCCATGATTTATTATTGCAAATGTTACACTGTCAGATAGGGAGAGGTACTTGGATAAAATGTTGGTTTGGGGAAAGAACGAACATATGTTAAAGGGAGAATTTTTTATTTTCTTCGGATTAACAACATGAGCAATTTCATCTAAATATATTGATAATGAAAACCGAACCATACGCTCCACAGCCTTCATGAAAGCTCCTGCACTTTCCACGCCTTTTACGAAGCTTAATATATTCAATACTATGTTAAACTAAAAGAAATTAATAAGATGTTTCATGTAGTCTTTCTTTTCGTCCATAAAATATTGTCCGGGTTCAAGATCTGGATACCACAACAATTAGGGGAAATCAAACCAAATAATTATTTGGTAATTTTGTCATAACATGTCATACAGTCCGAATTAATTCAATAATATCGGCCTTGTAAGGTAACCACAAAATTTGTCATCGTATTAACGTAGGTAGTGTATTTTAAATGCTGTATCATGCCAAAGTTAAACATATATATTATTACTAGCGAGTTCCCGGCATGCGATGCAATGCCACTAATAAAGAAATTGTTTCTCCCTGCGTGTCTTTTCCCATTTATCCCTTTCCCCTTCCGCTTCCCCTTCCCCTCCCGTGTCCCCTTCCTTGAATGCGTTACCGAATATTATTAGATTTATAAATAAAAAATCAATTCAATTCAATTCTATCAGGCGTAAATACACCGTAAAGATACTGTTGGTAAAAATTCATTTACTTAAAGTGTTTATTCGTAAATCGATCAATCAAATTTAAAACCTTTTTAAAATATCTATAATTCTTGATTCGATTCAAAATATTAGGTGAGTAGGTACTTCAAATAAATTCATTAATTTAAAGAGTTTCGAAAATTGAATTCTGATTGGACAATCATTGTTTTGCAAATTGTCATTCTCAAATTTTGGCATTTTTGCAGTTTCGCAAGAGTTTTTGCAATGATTGAAAAACTGTTCAGATGTATTATCATGTATGTATGTATTATGTGGTTGTGATAATCCAGAAACCATTCTTCTTCAGAAAAATACTTTAAAAAAATTGATTCATTGAATATCTGTTTATGTGAGGATAGTCTCTGTTCAGATTTTTACCTATGTGCTTTATTTTAGTCTTTTGTTGTTATATTTTTTTATTGTATATTTTTTTATTTATTGTTTTAATTTTTAAATATTTTACAATGATATAAACTTTTACATTGTAAAATAGAATGTAAAAGGGGTGTGTAATTAATTATAAGTAAATAAATATATTTGCATAAAATGAGACTACCGTTACTTGTTACATAAAGAGCAAAGTCTCCCACACAAAAATCGTTTGCCTTTTTAATTTTACTTTCACTGCATTCCGTTCAACTTCTATTTATAACTTTGTACGCGATCTGTACACAAACTGATCGCAGGGCTCTTTGGCCTTAGTCATGGGCAATTCGAGATTGCTGGGCAGAGAGGAACAGGCTGTGGGCGGTACTAATAATACCCTCATTCTTGTGTTAGCCTGAGTGAGGTACTATAATATATAGTGTGTGACAATAGAAGGTGATGTCACCGATGCATTGAATTTAAATATTACTAGGGTTAGCTTGTCCTAAAGTTAAAAGTAGGGACATACTTTTTTATTTATATTTATTTAGGAAACAAAAAGACTTATATTAAAGTACAAATAACAAACATTCGCATGTTTTAGACCAGTTTAGTTCCATTAAGTTTGATTTAATATTTGTACCTGAACAATATATTTCAAATGACAAAAATAAAATGAAAATCACAAAAAAAATTACAAGTGTGCAATTCACAAGCGGTGAAACTAGAGTAGACAAGAGTGGGGATTTTTTTCATTCATTCTCTCACAGGCTAAATCCTATAGATGTATGTGTTTGCCTCTTTTTGGTGCCGTTTTTTCATTTCATCGAGTTTCAAATCACAATGGTGCTAAAGAAGTTTTTACTTCAATAAAGAAATAAGTTTTTGCATAATTATACTACAAACAATAAAACTACGTATAATCTATACTAATATTATAAATTCCAAACAGCGTGTGTTTGTTACGCTTTCATCCATAAACCAATAAACCGATTTTTAAAAAAAATAGGGGGAATGGGGGAGGGGGATGGGAATAATTGATAAGTGCAAGCGCTGCAGTAATTTCCCCCTAATTTCTTGCGAGCGGGGCCGCGGGTAAAAACTGGTGGTAGTATAATTTTCACAAAAATAAAAGTATTTTAAGTTACCAATTTGGTGAGCTGTATTTAAATGATTTAAAATTTAAAAGTGTGCTAATTAAAATATGAGTTTTTTTTAATTTAATGAAGGGGAAAACTAGTTAGGGAAGAGCTTTCGGAATGTTTTTGTTTTTAGATGTTACAAAGTTTAATAAAAATACAGAAAGTATTTGGCTAGAGTAGAACACAACATAGCCTTTTAAAATTCCTGCCTCAAGACCACAATGGGGATTTTTTCAATTTTTTGGGTTGAGAAGCGACGGGGGAGTGACCCATTTTGCTAATTAAGAGGTCTGTTCACGCGGGCGAAGATTGACTATCCAAAAAAGCATAATGATAGGTATAATTGTCGTGTGTCCTGCTCTAGTAAAGTACAGGAAAGGGGCGTACGAGAGGCGGTAGTGAAGGGGGAAATCGTAATACGTATTGTCGCACATCGCGAGCGAACATAAAAATTAAATAATTATGTAGTGAACAAAGCAGAAAATATATGTAATATTACGCTTGAATATTTGCAGGAAGCCGGTGAACGGTCCCTTTCGTTTAGTACCTTAGCATTAGCGGACGAGGACACACATGCGGAGGTCTCTGGACATATTCTGTAGTAGTGTTAGTTTGTTTATAGTACAAACGCTGGGTGTCAACAAAATTTACAATTTTACAATAATTCTTCGGTTAGGTTTGATTGTTTCACAATATACTAAAATTTATATTCAACGATGTTGTGATATTTTTATCTTGATTGAATCATTGAAAACAATTATAATTATAACAAAAGAAAACAATATAGAATTTTACCCCGATTTGATGTTTACATGTTAGAACAGAGTTCAAAATGTGAAGTTTTGTCAAATATTAATTTGGAGGTACGATTAAACAACCCGGCCTAACATTCGCATACAAAATAAAATCGGTGACCGGACAACTTGGAATGAGACCAACTCAGAACCATCTCAGATAAGTCATTTAGAGTGATAATAATAATAATAATAATAATAATTGGATAATTTGTAGAGCGCCGTTTTTGTGAAAAATCACCTCAAGGGCGCTGTACAGCTTATTATTAATTCCTAGGTTCTATCTAATTTAACTATTTACAAACAGATACAGAAACATACTTACCTGGCAGGTCACTTCCGAGAAATTAGAAAGTTAATAGATACGTTAAGATAGTTGCAGAAGATACGGTCTTGCACGCGGGGGGCATTATATTTAAAACACTGGACTTTGCATGAATTTACATTAAAAGATTAGTGGCAAAAGTATAGTTGTATTTATTTTGAGAGACTGGAGAATTTAGGAGTCTTTAGGGAATCTTCATGAAATGACCCTTACATAAAGCTTATAACTGATTTTTTTATTTTTTATTTTTTTTATTTATTTTTTTTTTATTTATTTATTTATTTTTTTTTTTTTAACATATTTAATATTAAAAATTTATAAATATAAAATATTTATAAATATAAAATAGGTTACATTAGGTTAGGGTTATCGGCTAATTTAAAATTATTTTTTTCATAGCTTTTTGACTTTTCAAGGAGGTGTTGAGTTGAATTTATTCTCAGTTGGCATGGAACCATCTAATCGACATATTTAGGCACTTTCATGAAAACAAAAAAAAATTAATGATGACTTCCGTGGTCGAAGGGTAAGACTCTCTCTCGACTAGCGATCAGGAGGTGACAGGTACAAATCCCGGAGTGGGCAAGTAGGTAAATTATATTTGATTGATTTGTGTTTTTTCACAATTCAATCATTTAAAAATAATATATGGTATATTTGCGGCACTTTCCAGAATGTAAATAACTCTCAGTAGGACTCTGGTGTAAGACCACCATCCAGAATTGAAATGGCTTTAACTGTGTTTAGTGACTAGATCTGAATGTCCGGGTGCTTCCCCACCTTCCTTTACCCCATATCCTTCCCCTCCTCACCAATTTCAGCCTCACAACATACCAAAATTGAGGATGCCATAGTCTCACCACATTCAACAATTTGGGAGGCGGGTAAGGGTACCGCCGCCCCGGGAACCATTTGTTCGCTACGTTTGGTGACTTAGCAGGGGTGCCTGGATTCACGGGGTGAAGTTTGTCCGGGTCTTGGCGGCGGATGCGTCTATTGATATGTCAGATTTGAAAGTCAAATAATATGTGTAACTTCACATTCAATTATACTGTAAGGTTCCAAAATCGGTGTCTCGGAGGTATGTTGGTTTTCCTTGCATACGCCTGAGGGATCTTTTTGTACAGTTTTTTTTTAACGTTAGCTCTACACAGATACTTGAGTCGGGCGATGTCAAGAGTCAAAATAACAGAAGAGCACGTATGAGACGATGTATGAATGTGAACGAAGCAAGGAGTGTGTGCCAAGATCGAGTTGTTTGGCGGTCCGTCCTCTCTGCCTACCCCTGCGGGGAAACGGCGTGATGGTTAGTTAGTTAGTTAGTTAATTAACTGTTAGTTAGCTCTACACAGGAAGCCCTGAGGAAAAAGGGGTCTTTTTAGGAAAGGAAGGAGATGAAGTTCTGGGAAAGAGAAGGGTATTAGGGGTGGGAAGGAATCTGGGGGTCAGTGTGTCCAGGAGTGTCCCGGGCGTATGAATCAATCCCTCCCGCTGCGGTGCAAGGCGATGTTTTGAGAGAGTACCTACAGCTGAAGTCAAAGAGACTCCCTCAATCGTTCTCTCCCGATCCGAGCCTGTCATGCAGCTGGTGGGCAGACGCATCCACCGTTAATACCCGGACAAACCTCACCCCATGAATCCGGGCACCCCTGCTAAGTCACCAAACGTAGTGAACCACTTGGTAGAGGTGTTTGTTATCCAATAAATGGTTCCCGGGGCGGCGGTATCCATACCCGCCTCGCATTCAGTCTACTTCATCATTCGTCTGCCAGTTTCCATGCCTTACTGCCATACATATCTATACCTAGTTAGGTATCCTTGTATCGTAGAAAATATTTTAAAAATAAAAGCTGAACTGCCAAAATAGTGTTTCTTACTACCTACCTACTACCTAGTAAACACAAGTATATTGGCATTATTGAATGCATTCTCCAGTTTTCGGTAAACAGATCTAAAATGATAAAACAAACAACGAACATGCACCTGCGTTGTCTGACACACACAGATACACGATTCTATTACCTCTCCCCCCGGCCCGCGCACGTTTCGCTCCCGCGTGACTAGCAAAAGAGTGAATGAGATGACATCAAAAAACCTAGGTAATTTTACGATAAATTTGCGCGTAACTAGATCCGGTTTTTGACGCAAATATAACTGTTTTCAGTGCAAACTAAAATTTTATCGTATACTTCATCATATTCCTGAGGCAGGATATGAAAGGATTTTTCAAAAATAGCATCCATTTGGTCAGAAAAAAATTCCAAAGTAGCCTCCTAAATTCATCGATAAATTGTCATCTTTTGAAGCCTATATTTTATAATTTAAAACAAAAATCGAAAATTGGATTCATATCCGTACTTTTTATATAGCTAACCTGTCATTTAAAAAAAAATTGAAAACAATTAGTTTGATATTTTAGCCGTTAATCCGGAACTAAATTTTGTATGAAACAGGCCACGCATACGTTCCTCTTAATGCACATCCTAAAATATTTTTCCTGGATCAGGATTTGCAACTCTTCTTTTCAATATTTACGGATACTTGAGGAGGAATTATTTTTACGTGTTTTTTGTACATTCATTGTTGGGATATTTGATTGGAGCCAACCGTTAATGTTTTCCAGGTCTCTGAGAATTTTCTAGTAAATCTTTACCCTAGTAGAAAATTGCAGTATCGTCTGCGTATAAAAAAATTTCACCGTTTAATTGCGAAATATTGGTGTAAATTTGGAAAAATAACTACCCTCTAACTAATCGTAACTTATAATTACTTCTAACTAATTCTAACTAGATTATATCTTCATTATCTCCATTAGCTGGTATGTCTGATTGTCACAGCTTTGTGTACCCATTTGAGCTTCGACCAAGAGCATATGAAATCTGAGAGGTTGAAGTCACAAATCCATACCTAATTTTCTGCTTCCGATTTCAATAAGTTTCAACCCATCATCCGTATCCAATTAGCATCTGAATAATAAATATATCGTTCACCTATCTATCTATCCGTCATCTTCTCTGAAATAAATATTAAACCGCCCTCCATTCTGAAGGCATCTATCGCATGATTTATTCAATATGTTAAACAGGCTCAGAAGCGATCCTTTAAAAAAAATGGGAAAAATTTGCCTTTTCTTGAGGTAGAACCATAAATAGCAACAATAGATGAAGTCACCATCTTTACATCAATATAAAAAATTATGACGTATGTTGTAACATTATTGCTATAATGTGTAAAGAACAGCGGATAACTTCACTCTTTTTTCTTCGGCTGCCGTATTATTCAAAGATTGATATTGACCATCCTGCGAAACCTCTCCTTGTCCTCCAACTAGAAGATCTCCATCACTTTAAAAACATCTCCCTTTCAGCCACTTTCTAGTTCTTTCTACACCATTTCGCCCTTCCCAATGGTATGCTTTTTTTACATAAGCTTCACACAGGAGGCCCTGAGGAAAATAATTTCCCTATGTCATCTTTGGAGATGCTGTGTGGAGGGTTTTTTAAGGAAAGAAAGGAGAGGAGAGTTCTGGGAAGGAAAAGGGTATAAGGAGTGGGTAGGAATCTGGGGTTCAGTGTGTCCTGGTCATCTACCGACAACTAGAAAACTTCACTCCATGAACCCGGGCACCCCTGCTAAATCACCAAACGTAGCGAACCACTTGGGGTGACCTATGGCAGAGGTGTTGGTTATCCGATAAAGGTTCCCGGGGCGGCGGTATCCATTCCCGCCTCCCAAATTGTGTTCATGATGTGGCACATTCTTCCTGTTGATCGTACCTCAGGGGAGATTACTTATCCATCTTTTAACTGACCATTAGCTTAACTTACCCTTAGTTTAGCTTAATCTAAGCTTATATTATCATTAGCTTAGTTTAACCTTAATGTCTGGTCATCTATTGATCTGTGATCTATCTCATCTTGAGATCTACTCTGATGTAGTACCAGCTATTATTTAGCATTATTTTGTACCTACTACGTTACGTACCTGTACGGCTACGTTTCTAAAGCTTTTAGCGTATTCAAACATGTTTTCTTTCGGTGTTCAAATATTAACAATTGACAGCATCCCTTGAGGTTATTATTGTCGTGTAATATAAAAATGGAACACTGAAGTCAAAAACTGTTCATTCTCTATTTTACATCTTTCGATGACTGAATATAAAATTCCTTTTTTTAGGGTGATTGGCCAGGTTTTCTGGTTAAAATGAAGTAATTACTACACGTGTAAATATTTGTGGCAGCCTCCACGATATCCTAGCAAACGCGTTGTTGGATTTAATGAGATGGATATATTCAGAGCGCTCAATGTCATCAGATTTAAATAAGAACGTCATTTTAATAATACGCTATTGTAATGTCACGGTGTGTTTATGTTCATCTCAATATGGTCTTGAAATATCTCTATAAAAACCTTTGCGTGTAGGTGTCACCTAACGCTTATTTTTTATAGTAAAAGAATACCATGAATCTGAAGACATAACCATGTAAATATTTCACACACCCTTTCAGTGTGAATTTTTTAAAATTAAATTTAATAATTTAATTATCAAGTTCTGCAAGTATGTTAGTATTTTTTATATGAATACCGCTCAAGCGTCCTAACTACTCCCGTCTGGAGCCAGTGAGACTATGGCATCCCCAATTGGGGTATGTTGTGAGGCCGAAGGTAGTGGAGAGGGTAAGGAGATGGGGAAGACGGAGGTGGGAAAGTACCTGGCTATTCAAATCTAGTCACCAAACATGGCTAAAGCCATTTCAAGCAACGTTTCAATTCTGAATGGTGGTCTTCTTACACCAAGGCGATACTGAGAGCATCTTCCACTCTGGAACGTGCCGCAAATACACTATATATTATTTAAAATGAATTAATTGATAATAATACAAATTAATCAAAAAAATATATATATTTGCCACGCCGGGATTCGATCCCGCGACCTTCGGATTGCGAGACAAGAGCCTTACCGCTAGACCACGCCGGCCGTCAATTTTTTGGCTTACACGATAGTTTAAAAATGGCCTTGTAAGTCGAAGCAGCTGTAACAAAAATAAATATCGAAATACTTGCAAAACTTGATAATTACATTATTAAATTTAATTTAAATTAAATTTTAAAAATTAAGTGGAGTTCTACGAATTAAGCACTAAAACAATTAACAAATATTTTTTTTACTTAACAAATATTCACAACGTGGAGATAAGGATGGTGAACCTATATTTAAAAAGTGTGAAAATTAAAACATTTATATTTTTCAAAAATTTTATACAGGATTTACTGAAAACTCACGAGAGAAGCGCTTTCGAAAGGTTTTTGTTTTTAGATTTGATAAAGCTTAATAGAAAATACAGAAAGTATTTGGCTACAATAAAACACAACACAATACAATAAGCGATTTAAAAAATTCCTACCTCAAGACCTCAATGGAGATTTTTTCAATTCTTTGAGTTGAGAAGAGACGGAGGAATGACCCATTTTCATTCAAATAAAAATCATTAAAAGAAGCAGTCAACAAAATATCTGTGACATATAATGACATCCCTGAGGAACATACATTATAAAACCATGTACGATCATATCATCATATCATCTCTTGTGGAAGGGTAATCAAAATGGTTACTAAAAGAAGCTATGTAAGTGGGCTTCGAAATGAAGGGCGGGTGCACGGAGTCAATATTGTACACTCACTACACAACTGAGTCAAACTCTCAATCTACCTTCCCGATCAACTCCCATCCTTCGTCTTTTTATCCTAATCCTATATTCCTCCCCCACAACATATAAAATAACTAAAAGAAATAAACTTATGTTTTCACTCTTCTCCATTCAACATCAGCAGTGGAAAGTTTATAATTGGCGTAGCTTACTTTTTTATTATATTACTATGTACAGTAATTTTAGGTTTTGCTGTCATCTTTCCCAAAAAATAAATAAATGACGGGCAAGTTTACGGAAGAAATCAGAAGTGCCCCAGGATTGCACGGAATCAAATCCTTAGGGCGGTATACAACCCTAATAATTTTTTTTTGCTCAAAACTCACATTTTAATCGTTTCCGGCGAATTCGTAAATATAATAACTTTTTTATTCCAACAGACCCCTGGGGATGTAAGTTTTTTGTATTTAAGATTAATAACAATACCTTACCAGTAATATATTTTACGAACAACGATTTTAAAACTTTATAACCCGTTTTTCAACTATCAAGTTAGCGGTAAGAACCAGATTCTATTTTTCTAGACGATGAATTAATAACTTAGATAACTTAGGAACATTTAGAGACATCTTTAATATTTGTAACACGTTCTTCAGAATTAATTAAAATGAAAGCGGCAGAAAGGTCGATCTCCAGGCCAGCTAGGGCAAATTCGACCATACGTTCGTCCAATACCGTGCCGCTGGCGTATATTTGTTTACACGCTTTCTTCACTTACATCGTTTAGATTCCCACATTATCTTTCTTCTTCTTCTTCTTTTCTTTGATAGGGCAAATTCGACACCGTCCAATACACGGGTCGCGAGTCGCAATTTGCATACACGACTTCTTTACTTAAATCGTTAAGATTCTGAATATATTTTCGGGTATATTGTCGTATTCAGTGGGATCCTATCGAGTCGAAGTAACAAAATAGGAGGTAGATACTTTCATTTATGAAAGGAAAAATAATTGACTGACAATAGATGAGGTAATGAGTGTACGCCAACTGAAGACATGCAGGTTGTGTTATGAAGCTTTCTTTCTGCCTACACCCTTGTAAAATGGCCTAATTTTTAGCTAATAAAGAAAACAAATTTACGGAAAAGAGGGTTCACTTTCCCCATGTCACGTATTTTTTAAATATGCACAACTAGAGTGTCCATGTAGCACAAGCTTTTTAGTAATAAACTCGTATATGCTTGAATAGAAATGAGGAAATCTGATTCATATCTACTTTAGTCCAAAGGCCTTCAAAATATTTGCCAAAAAATGTGTCACTTGAGATTTTTGCAACATGTAAGCATCTAAGTATCAGGTACCTATGTATTTTACACTCTAAATAAAATTATAATATATATGCCACTTCCATCGCAGAAGTGCCTTCAAATAATTGACCTTTTAATGTGTGCTTGGATGAGGGCGTAGAACAAGTCGGGGGCGTCCCAGAACCTTGGTTGACGAGTCTAGGAGGTATTGTAACAATGATAATTATTAGGAAATGCGACTTGGATGACAATAAATACAACCGCCTTAACAGGTTCGGGACTTGAGGAGTAAGGATTTCCGCCCACAGGATGTGTCACATGAGGCTTGAGTGTGTCGGGTTATTGCAGCGAATTTGAATGGCGCCAATCAATAAAAATAAACAAACATGTCAAATTATTCATTAGTCATCGTTTTTGTGTTCGGTACTTTGACTTTTATCAAAATAATTGATAACGATTTTCTCAAGAAATGTGACTTATTTTTCATGTAATACTTTTACAATACATAACTTCTACTTTTATAGAAGTATCTATGGGATCTTTTGAGCACACAATGGACCATCAAAACTTTTGCTTCTGGATACAAAAATTATATTTAAAAAACTTATAATTAAAGGCTCAACTGTAATGATTCCTTCCTACACTTGCATGACGTAGGAACACGGAGAAAAATATAAATATGTACATAAAAATCAAACATGCTTGCTTGGGAATTTATACGTATACGCATTATGAATTGTCTATGTTTTGCCATATTAAACATAGGAAATGTTTGAAACTTTCAAAACATCTTCTTTAAGCCCCCGCGAAGGTTTCTGCACTATTACAACCACATGACAAGTCTGAAAGGTTTTTTAATCATTACAAAAACTCTTGCGAAATTGTCAAAATTTGAGAATGTCATTTTGCAAAACAATAATTGTTAAATCGAAATTCAATTTACGAAACTCTTTAAATTAATGATTTTATTTGAAGTACTCGCCCAATACTTTGAATCAAATCAAGTATTACAGATATTTTAAATAGGTATCTATGTTAGGTACCAAATTTGACTGATTGTTTTTTTTTTTTTTTTCAAAAAAGAAAGACAAACATTCCCGGGTTACGAATAACCCAACAATGTTTGAAAATCTCCTACTACCACCACAGAGAGCCGAAAATATTGCTTGTGTTGTGATGGAGGACTTAGCCGGCCGAGGAATCGAACACGGGACGCCCGGGTGGGACCCAAACGCGATGCCCACTCAACCACCGACCAGTTATTATAATATACAAAAATGAATATTTGTAATATATGAAAATTTGAAAAAAAAAATGTTAACTGAACGTACTGGGACTGACTTGAATCCAATTTTTTGTGCGTATACATTGTAAATACTTCGTTTTTTTATATTTTTTGATTTATTATTAAGGCAAATCGATAAAACATCCCCAAATTGATGTTTTATATATAAAGAATGATAATTTATCTTGAGAGCCAAAATCGATTACACTCCGTGAAGTGGGGTGAAGGGGTTGAGGACAAGGAAGTGTCCTTAACCTTAAAATTAACGACCTTTTGGCTAACTGCGATTGCAGGAGACGGATTACCGCTCTTTATCCTTAGCTAAGGAATATACTTTCCCCTCACGCGTAGTGAGTTGACTATACATTCAACTCACTACGACCATTTAAACCTACGACTTCTGTCAATTCTAAGAGCTTCGTTAGTTCAACTCCGTTCATTAATAAGCCAGTAATTTTGCATAACGAACGACATTATTAAAAAATATGTATATATTGACAGTTAACAGAAACTTATCTGATATTATGGAGGCCGCTCTAAAATTTATCAATCGCCGGTCGGAATATCTCTTATCAATTGTTGACCATGCTCGCACTGACCATAGACGACTGATTTATTTGATATCGTATTGATTCAGGATTTTATCGGTCTTCCGTACTAGACCTCTTGATTACCAAACACGACCAAAACCATCGCAATGCTTAGATTTTGAATGGTGGTGTCACCTTTCACCAGGGTGATGTTGCGAGCATTTATCACTTGCTGGACAATGGGGACTTTTGTACCTACAATACAAGTCAAGTCTCATAATCACATGGCTTCACATATGCCGTAACCTTATGTTTGTCCGCATTACGTCTCAACTGCGGTTCCGCCACATTAATTACTCGAATTTCTACATTCTCCATGTTAAATTAATTTACGATAACTAAATATACACCAAGATAATTCATCATTTAGGGCCAGACTGCCATCTCAGACCTGAGTGACCCTATTTCCTTAAAACCTCCCATCTATTACAGACCACAGGTTATTGGAGAAAGCATAAGTGACTTACGGCTATTGAAAGTTATGTAAAAATATTATTAACTAATCGAGATTATCATTTTGTGATGCCAGTGTTGCAATGATGTTGGTTTTACAAATAGATAGGCATGTTTTATCTTTAAAATGTAGGTAAAAACATTATTATTCGACCACCAGTGGTAAATGTTGTTTTGCAGAAAGATCAAAATTTAGATTGGAAACTTAATTCGAAATGGTTATAGCCGTGTTTAGTTAATAGATTTTACAATTTGGGAGGCGGGTATAAGTACCGCCTCCCCGGGAAACATTTATTGGATAACCACCACTTCTGTCATAGGTCACCCCTAACGTTTTTCGGTTGTGATGATAAATCGTTCTTCTTGGTCGATCTGGCGGTCCTGAGGGACACCTCTAGCGGTTATCGCTGCACAAACACTTGAGAAAGCAAGAAAATTCTTGCACAAGTTTCCTGGTCGATATAATTAAGAACTGATGGAGCAAGGTCACAGCACAGCAATTAACAAAAGATTTCATTAAAAATTGAAGTTGTACGCACGTTTGGGGACTTAGCAGGGGTTGCCGGGTTCATGGGGTGAGGATTGTTCAGGTTCTCTCCAGTAAGAGAGGATGAAAGACCGTCTCTCCTCGACACACTGATCCCGAGATTCCTACCCACCCATCATACCTATTTCCTTCCCAGAACTTCCTCTCCTTCCTTTAATTAAAAAATCCTCCACACAGTATCCCCTAAGATGACACCTGCCCAGAGGTAAATAATTTTCCTGAGGGCCACCTGTAAAAAAAGATATAAATGGTTGGTTATTTCCCAAACTTTCCCTCCCTCATATCCTTCCCTTCCCCATTCATATCAACCTCACAATTTAATCAAAATTATTAAGACAGTCATAGTCCCACTGGCTTCAAGCAATTGGGACACTTATGTTGTATTTATTATGTGGCGATGTCTTGAAAATACCATTTAAGTTCCTAGTTCGATGACCAGAATTGTATATTCTCTTGGAAACGCCCTAGTGTAAGGCTTGGAATCGAAACTTTGTTTGAGATGGCTTCAGCTGTGTTTAGTAACCAGATATAATTATTAAGGTTTTTCACAACTTGTTTATCAATTTCTATCTCTCACTACACCCTTCAAATTCACAACTTACCCAAATTGGAGATTGTCGTAGTCAGAATAAAATTATTCCTGGCAGTCTTGTTTGATATACACATAAAAATATGTTTCTTGAAAATATAGGTAAGAAAATATATTATGAAAACCAGGGTAGTAGATACCTAACTTCTACATTATCCATGAGAAAGACCACTATTCAGAATCGAAACGTCGCTTCCTATTTTTCATCTACTTCACCTCTCCACTCCTTTCAACTCGCAACATACTTAAATTGGAAATGCCATTGTCTCACAGGCTTGGAGCAGCTGACAATCTTGACAAAAAAATTACCATCAGAATAAACAGAGGTTGAACCGGATTTAAGTTCTTTAAGGGAAAACGAAAACAAATTAAAATTTGCTAACTTGAAACATTAATATTGAAGCTGAGCTGTTAAATAAATTATGGGTAACATTTAATTTAATTAAATCCTTCAGTACTAACTTCAAATACGAGTTCGGTGACGTAGAAAATAAATCTGAAACCATAATATCCATTAAGAAGATCATCGAAACCGATAGAACGTTTATAATTTAATCATTAAAACTTTCCTGTATTAACACATCTGTTCCTCGAATCACCAAATGGCCTTGAATCAGTTGTCTAACCACTCACACTCACCAATAACCAAAAGGTAGCAGTTAAAAAATCATCAAATGTATTCAGTCCTTTGGTTAACCGCAACGTCCATGACTTTATAAAGAACAATCATAAATTCACTTTAATTTCTCAGTGATTCATTTAATTCTTCATTTCCTACTTTATATTAGGTACGGACATTATGCGATGATGAAATAACTGCTAGTGTTTTTCGAACTGAGTAATAATTTCTTCAATCTTCGCAAATTCTTTTTGTGGCGTCATTTTTAATTAAATAAAAACAAATCACTTTGTAACACATCATTTATTAAATCAAAGTTTCATAACCAAAGACTTCTTCCTCAGGATAAGATTAACAAATTTTAATGTTAATCTTGTAAAAAAGAAGATAATTTGCTAATTTAACATGTTTATACAAAATTATTCACGATAAGCTTCAAACCACTCATTGTCTGAGCAATATTCATATTAAAGTTCCTAATAGACGTTATTTAAGGAGTCATAAAATATTCCATCTTGAATTATTTAATAACAATATTGCATACTTCAATCCACTGTCTCATATGTGTCGTCTATGTAATACCATTGAATGTGACCATGAAGATATCTACGCAAACAATCCCACATATTTCAAAAAACAAATTATCAAACTCATTCCATGACACTTCGTGGAGAACAGTTATGTAGCTGCTTTATTGTCATACCCTTTCTTTCTTTCTTTTTTCTCTTTGTCTGCAGATTATGTTTTATAATTTTGACACTACTATGTTGTGTACTTCATTTTAATTTTCATTATTTCTGTTATCATTACAAGCATTTCCGTCTAGTAACAACTTAACATTTGATTACTCGTGCTGTGAACATTTCTAATTGGAGTGTTAATATCAA
Source organism: Glyphotaelius pellucidus (assembly GCA_936435175.1). NCBI lineage: Eukaryota > Metazoa > Arthropoda > Insecta > Trichoptera > Limnephilidae > Glyphotaelius > Glyphotaelius pellucidus. The sequence goes on from OW386560.1 coordinate 14,133,484, forward strand.
TACCAACGGTAATTCTATTATTGTAATAATTGTTAACACTCTGTTAAAGTTTAAAAAAATAAATAAATAAATGAATCTTATTTTGACGAAGAAACCTTTGGTTTTGAAACATGCAGATAATTGTGATTATATGAGTGGTGTTTTAGAATTTGATTTGTTTTACAAATTAATAAGAATTCTGGTCTGGGTAACAGTATTTTCTGTAAATTTTTCCACGCTCTGGCGTGGGTAAGAATTTTGACTCTTATTATGATCTAGGTTTAATTGTTGGAAACGTCTCCAAAATATTTGGCCAGGTATGATTTCTTTACACATAAATAATACCCTAGATAGGTCGACAGTGGACCGAAGATATGACAGAATAAAACAAAATTAATTTTATGGTTCACGATCGATTTATATTTCCTATTAAGTATCTTTTTCGCTGTCCTATTGGTATTTTCGCTGTGAGAGGTGAATTAGCGGATTAGCGATCGCTACATAATTATCTCGCTCGCTCTAGTTTACACCAAAGATAGGTACATTCCTTAGTTAAGGATAAATACCGAGAATCCGCCTCCTACAATCGCAGTTGAGTCATAAAACTAATAAAAAATTCTAAAGAGTACAAATCAAGAATAAAAATATGGCTGAAAGAGGTCAATGAAAAAACCCTAATAAAGATACTAAAAACGACGTAGAAGACAAATAAACTACATTTAAATAACTTAAATCAACCTCGGCACAAGACCCCCTAGTGAGGAGGACTAAGAAATTAATACAATATCTATACTTACTTAAATTCACCATTATATTTTGTACATACAATTATTTTATATAGTCGCTAAAATAAAATAAAAAATAAAAAAGTTTACGTAATTTCATTTTAAGGTTAAGGACAAATCCTCAACTCCCACTCCCTACAATGATGGAATATGAGCACTATATACAACGCAGGTCTTATGGGTAAGAATGGAGAGCTTGCGATAAATTTCAATGTTAAGTTATTTAAAAAATGCTTTTGGTAAACTCATTTTGAGACACAGTTTAGCCAGGTTTTTATTTATTTTATTAGATGATATAATTTCACAGAATAAAAAAAAAAACTATCGATGAGGCGATGCAATGAGCCTCACTTGAAGATATTTAATTCTACATGCTAAAAATTTGGTCGTCTTTAATGACAGACGAGACGAGATGTTTGCAGTGTTTTATCAATATTTTCATTGTTCTGTTGTATCCTTTACACTTTATTATGTAAAATGTTAATTGACGTTCAATGTCGAATTCTCTTTAATAAAGATTGTAATATTTATCAGAAAGAATGTTTAATTAATGTAACGTTAAATAGGTAAAGGTCGTGGACTCCTACTTTAACTTTGAATCTACCACATGTTGGTGGAAAACCATCTGAATTTTTCTATGGAAAAGAATAATCTGAGGAAAAAAAACTTCCAAAATTTATTGATTTTGGGAACAAGGGTTTACCCAAACGCTTCGTAGTACATAACTTATGACCCTGTACAAATTGCAAGTGCGTCCCACTTTTTAATTTATCAGTATTGAGCCCAAAATACTTTTACGTTGTGTAGAAATTATATCTTTATTTCAATTTGGGAGTTCGGTATGAGTACCGCCGCCGGGGAACCATCCATTGGATAACAAATACCTCTGCCATAGGTCACCCAAAGTGGTTCGCTATGTTTGGTGACTTATATCTGATATAAGTTCGCAAGTTTGGTGACTTATCGAGGATTCCCGCGTTCATGAAGCGAAATGTGTTTAAGTCTTGGCGGCGGATGCGCTTGCTCGCCAGTTGCATGGCGGGCCAGATTGGGAGAGGCCAGTTTGGTGTGACCATTTGACCTCTCCAGTTGGCCGAGAAAGTCTCGTCGTCTTACACCTCAGAGGGAGGGATGAATTCATACGTCCGTCACTCCTGGACACAACCCTCTTACCTTTTTCATACCCAGAAAATCCTCTCCTTTCTTTCCTTAAAAGACCCTCCAAATAGCACCCCCAAAGATGATGATGATGATGATGTGGGGTTAATGAAACAAAAAGTTGTTCGGTATGATGATACCCCTATCTTATAACACCGATTGCAATCTTTAGAGCACAGGCGTCACGTGGGAACCGTGTCCCTGTTCTATCTGTATTTCAATGGAAGATGCTCCGAAAAAACTAAAAGCGTCATAAATCTCTCTTCTCACCGGTGCATAATCGGGAAACACGCCAAACACGTGCCAACATTTGTGCATAGTTGACATTATTTGTTACTCATGAGAATGGGTCATTTTTACGGGACGTTCGCTTGGCTGTGAAATGATTTCCTCTGGGTTTCCTTTCCTCCAGCAACATGGGTCTCTTTAAGACAGCAACCCCAAAGATGACATACACCTTGATATAAATTATTTTCTTCAGGGCCTCCTGTATGGAGTTAACTTAAATAATATATTAAATGCTGGGAAATGACCTGCTTTTAAAAATAATAAAAATATATTTTAGTGAATGTATTGTTATTAGGATAGCATTTGGAGTCATTTTTAGCGATTTTTTTATTACTATTTGAACTTTACAATATGTCAATCTTTTGATATGCATGCAATGATAGGTCAATACTTCAAAGAAATCGAATTCAAAGCATCCGTATCAATAGCCTTGTCCTTTCGACATTTTAATGTCAAGTCATAACAACTTTACGAGCAAGAGTTTAAAATATTTTGGTTTTTAAAGAAAGCAGCCGTTATGCAACACAAAATTAGTGAAGTTAATTACGTGTTAATCACATTCATATATTTTTTCTGTAACAGCCGTATGACACAAATACATAAAATAAGAAAAAAAATAAAAATCATAGACAATTGATTATTCATAGAAAAACTAAAACTCGGTTTAATTTCATTCCTAACACAAAATATGTTGTTTGATTTCGTGTGGCGAAATGTCGCTGTTCTGTTCCGTTTTCAATTTGGGAGGCGGATATGGGTACCTCCGCCCCGGGAATCATTTATTGGATAACCATCACCTCTGCCGTAAGTCACCCCAAGTGGCCTGGATTCATGGGGTGAAGTTTGTCTAGATCTTTGCAGGGGATGCCTGGCAGGCCGGATCGAGAGAGACTGGCTGATGCACGCTGTTTACCTCTCCAGCCAGATTCTCTCAAGACGTTGCAAGGATGGATTCACACGTCCGTCACTCTTGGACAGCAGACTTCCAAATTCCCACCCACCCCTCATACATTTTTCCTTCTCAGAACTTCCTCTCCTTCCTTTCTTTAAAAATACCCTCCACACAACCATCCCCTAAGATGATATAGGCATTGAGAAAAATTATTTATATTCATCAGGGCAAACAAATGCGGAGCATTTGAAAAAAATATATATCAAAAATACTCATTTCGGTTATGTGTCTTGGATAAATCAGGGTCAATGAACTCTTTAACTCCTTTGAACTCTTTTGATTTGCTTTGAATTTAAATCATTTTCAAAATTGGAACTAATTGTGAGATAAATTCAGAGAAGCGATAAAGTAACTATCCATATATTATATTTTGTCACTTTTTAAATTGGAACTGACGTTTTTTAAAGAATTGAGACAAGCGATAAAGTAGGTACCTACCTGTTAATTAGAAGAGTTTCGTGAATATTAGCTATTGATCATTAATTACTACATCAATTTATTTTCATTGATAACAAATTACTATAATTATAATATCCCGTGATTTCCCATGATTCTGCGCTAAAGTCAATCTAAAATTCATGTGTGTTTTCATGTTGTTTTATTCCCAGAAACGTAAAGTTTTGATTCTGAATTGTGTTTTTACTAAAAGTATATTCACTTTTTTTTTTACTTTTAAATCTGCTATACGACACTGTGTAAGTATGTACAACAGGTCTATTTAATTTAAATATTGGATTATTTCACATTGATAATAGGCAAATGACATGATGTAATCTAACCACCGAACCGCAAACTTAACGTGTGATTAAAATGACTGAGTGCAAAATACATCCGCGTCCTTAATTTGTGATGCAAAACAGGATATTTCCAGAGAACCACAAAATAAAAGAGTGTGGATTTTATGGAATGACAAATTCTGCCAAAACCAAGATAAAGCAATTTTAAACTTATTAGGGTGCTTCTAATTTGGCTCTAGCGAGTTCCCGGCATTGCAGCCACTTAAATAAAGAAATTGTTTCTCCCTGCGTGTCCTTTCCTATTCGACCCCGTTCCTCTTCCGGATTCCCCTTGCACTTCCCCCTCCTAGATTCTTCTCTCCTTATCTCCCTGCCTCTAAACTATATGAAATACACACATTTTTTAAAGAACCCGCGCGCCACCAATTGAAAAATAATTTATACAAATTTTATAATGCCAGAACTACCAGTATATAATAAAAGCCTTTGCGGGCACAAAACTCACCAAAATTTATCGCATTTGGATGAATAGTTACCTCGGTAACCGAGTAACAAGGTTCTAACAGGACACCTAGGAGGTAAACGAAAGGCGGGCAGACCTAGGCTGATATGGCAGGATATTATCAAGGATGTAAGAGATATATTCCATGTTGCAGATTGGAAGATGACGGCCGAGGACAGAGGGCGGTGGAGGCTCATCTTGAAGGAGGCCAAGGCTCGAAATGGGCTGTAGCACCACTGAAGAAGAACAAGAAGTAGGGACAAACAAAGAAACATTCATTTTTAAATATAAAAATAAGTTAAACATTACTTCATAATTAGAATCATATATTAATGATTTTGATGAAACGTTATTGAAAATAGATTTTTGAAAATACGTTATTGAAAGTATATCGATTGGAAGTTACTCTTAGGATGGGTTGTTTCAAAAAATTTGATGGATTCATCAAATATTTTAAGTTGATTTTCACGTTCTGTGTAAGTTCTATTCGAGTTCTGTTATTACATTGTTATAGGACAGTTGCTTCACAAAACTGAAATAATCACAGAACTTGAATAGAACTTACACAAAACGTGAAAATTAACTTCAAATATTTGATGGATTCATCAAATATTTGAAGTTGATTTTCACGTTCTGTGTAAGTTCTTTTCAAGTTCTGTTATTATATAGTTATAGGACAGTTGCTTCACAATATTGAAATAATCACAGAACTTGAATAGAACTTACACAAAACGTGAAAATTAACTTCAAATATTTGATGAATCCATCAATTTTTTTGAAACAACCCGTCCTTAGTGTCACCCCGGTGAAAGACCACCGTTTAGAATTGAAAAGTTGCTTAAAATGGCATTAGTCATGTTTGGTGATCTAAATCTGACCGTTTTGGTAATAGATCTGAATAACAAGGCACTTCCTCACCTTTCATACCCATCACTCTCCTCTCCCCACCTTCATAACATAGTCCAATTGGGGATGCCATGGTCTCACTAGCTAAAGATGGTTGAGAACCGTTGCGAACTCTTGTAGGTATTCGCATAGTATATATAATATATATATATATATATACGCAGGGTTAAGGGATGTACTTGACTTACTTGACCGTGATTCCTGTCTTTTAGAGTAAAAAATGTTTATGAAATTTTGTTCACTGGGGACTTTTTGACGTTTTTTTTTTCAATTTTTTTTCTTCAAAAACAAAAAAAAAATAATACTTCAACGGGATGTTTTAAGGTTTTCACGGCCAAAAAGTATTTTTGTTATTGTTTTTGGGGTGTTATGCCGTGTTTCGCTACCTCCTTCTTTAGCCAACGTTTCGGACAGCGTTACAGTGTCCATCATCAGGGTAGATGAGACTCATCCATTTCTGTCCGAAACGTTGGCTAAAGAAGGAGGTAGCGAAACACGGCATAACACCCCAAAAACAATAACAAAAATACTTCAACGTGTCATCACTGATCACTCAGCCAAGTTACCTAACCAAACCCTCACCGCGACCCTAATTATTCAATACCTAAAGATTTTTTAAATTTTTAACTTTCATTTACACTTTTAACTCCAAATAATGCCAGAAATCACTGGTTAAAGTAAATGAAGTACGCCTTTAGCATCCTGTATACACATTGTAAATTTATCTTTAACTTAAAGTTCTGTACCTTATTTTAGGTTTTTTCGATATTTTTTTAAAGTCATCGATAACAATACCATCGCAACTTTAAGCGAATAAAAAAAACCTTTTCTTGCTAAATCATTATCATCATCGACTTCAAATTATAATTTATAACTCAAAACCTATACATTTGGTTGACTGAAGATTGAACCTTCCTACCCAGCCACTGCACTCAACAAAACTACGAATTGAACCAAATCCCGATTGGATTGCTGAAATGACCTTGATTTTCAGGAAAATGTTTACGTATACGTATACGTGTTGGTAGAATGCATTGTCATCGACAAAGAGTCCATCTACCGAGTTTCAACGCAATCGGTTATCGGGAAGTGGGATAATTTCCACTTCCACAATTTCATATATCATACATAGATGTATATTAAAAAAAAGTTTATTTATAAACAAGTTTTGCAATGTAATTATCGTTTCGCGTGACAGCTGTTTCGCCTTCCTAGGGCATTATCAAACTGTAGTGAAGCCACTTACAGTTGACATTAAATTTGAATGAAAAACTTGATATTAAATTTAGAATGGAGTTCTACAAATTAAACTTGAAATCAACTTGTTGGCTGAAACAAATACAATCTTTAAATTGTTTGAAATGCATAGTTTTATTGCTAATTATGGTGACTAGATCTGACTAATTAGTATTGTAACATGACCACGGGCTCCCGGTAAATGTGCGGTGAACTCAAGTGCGGTTATGGAATTACAAAGGTTAGGTTCAAAATTACAGGTGAATTAAACTCTCTTCCAACCACAACATCCGTATAATTTAAATCTTCTAATTAGTCGCCAAAAATTTATATTTACAGATATGCTGTAATAATGCTTGGATGGTTGTTGTGGCAAGGTGAAATCATTTGCCCCAATTTCGCAATCATTCACTGATCACCATAAAGGAAAAACCAACATTGTGTCAAATGCCTCATTTATAAGATTTTAAAAATGGATTGAAAAATTATCATTCCTATCACGATACGGGCACCTGCTGACACCCAAAAAATAATTGAACATCATAACATTACGTACTTGTCCCTAAAGACGGTATACTTAAATGGTACATTTAGGTTACGTACGAATGCTATTAGCCAGAAATATTAATATAATTATAATTCGTATACCTGGTGAAATTCTTCTTTCACATGTAGTATTCACCTATAAAATTTAACCCAGTTCTTCAAAATCGGTTTCAGAGACACGGAAGAAATTGACCAATTCAAATCGGTATTCTATTCTTAATTCCTGATAAATAAATACCTAATAAAGATTCGAGGTAGGTAGTACGGTCTTGATATCTGCGTGTTCTCCTCGGTACTTCGTCTACAATCTTATCTCTAAAACCGTAAGAATATCTTTCACATCAGAACTCAACGTTTGAAATCTACGTAATTATTTACACACTCGAAATTCTTAAATAGTAACTTCAGGTCGTGCAATAATCCTATTAGTCGGAAATCTTTCCTGATAAATAAATATCTCTTAAAATATCTGTGTTTTCTCCCTGATGTAGCATCTCTTCTTCATCAGAACGTATTTTAACATTTGTTCTAATACAAAGACTTCATATACTCGGAAATAAATATACTTCAATTGACGTTTACCGACATCAATCGATTTCTAAATTTAAACTCAGTATATCAGAACATTTAAAATAAAGCTATAAATATCATGCACTATATAGCACCTTTATCGATATATTATTGTAGCTATGTTTCGATAAACACGTACCAAATATGTATAATAAAGATTGCTAATTATAAACATAAATAATGACAATCTTATCTTATTTCTCTTTATAATTAAAATAACTATCTCACATTAATTTACGTGACCATATATTCTATTTTACCTGCTTTTTGTCATATCTAGTGTTATCTATGTTTTGTTTCTTATATCTTATGTTATCTTTATTTTTTTTCTTACAGTTATATTATATTTTGTTATTTCCTATACTTTACCAAAAACGTGTACTGCACTTTATGTAAAAGCCCTATGGGCGTTTAAATAAATAAATAAAAATAAATTTATGTAAACGCCAAACGTCAAGTGTTCAGGGCGTGGACACGTCCTTACCACAGACCACTAACCAAATTGGGCGTGTTCGCGCGAACTTCGCCCCAATCTTTCAACCATGTTTGGTAAACAAAAAATGTTTATAGTGATGTTCAAGCGAACGTTCATGTTTATGTGCATGGCGGAGGTCGCAAGAGACTGCCTTAAAAGAAACAACGTCAGAGATGGAGCGACGTTTTTTAAAGAACCCTGCACGGTCGATCAATAACTTTCGGTAACTTCTCATCGTTGTTCCCTAGGACAACTGCATATCCAAAGTACAAACAACAGTTGACTTCGAATATATTAAGAACACTTAATCATTGCAAACTGTTACTTATTCGTTGGATATCTGCAGTCATGCTAGGGAGCGATGAGAAATTACCGAAAGTTATCCTATTAATCCTTATCGATCGACTGTGCTAGGGGGCCTGAAGAGCTATTCTCTAAGAGATCTCGTTCTCCCGCGAGAAGTGCTGTCAGATTTGTGTGATTTTCTACGGCTGTTATTTGCTTTTTCTATCGGTCGATGTCAAAATTTTAGCTGTGAGCTGTCACGTATTTTAGTTTGGGTCGTTTTAAACACGAATTCCTGCAAGTGTGCGTGATTATTTATTCATTTAACAGCTGTAGAAAATCACGCGAATCTGACAGGAGTTGCCCCGGGAGAACTAGTTGTCTTATCACATTCATACGGAATAGCCCTGCTGGTATCTACATAATAAGATATAGCTAGACAGAATGGAGGTCTGTATAATTGCTGGGTAAACCAAGATTTTTTTTACAGTAAAGTTAGAAAAATCCCTCACCGTCTGTCATTTTTAGGAATGCTGTGTGGAGGGTCTTTTAGGGAAAGGAGAGAGAGGAAGTTCTGATTAGGAAAAATGTATGAGGGGTGGACAGGAATCTGGGGGTCAATTTGTCCAAGAGTAATGGACAAGTCAAGGATGGACAGCCAAGACCTAGACAAACCTCACCCCATAAACCCGGGCACCCCTGCTAAGTCATCAAACGTATGGGGCCGTTGGTTATCCAATAAATGGTTCTCTGGCCGGCGGTGGCTACCAAAAATTTATGACTTTAAGTTAAAATATTTGAAGAAATAAAGGGAAAATGAATTAACATCTGGAACATATGGAAACTGGGCCCAAATACCAGTACTTACTTTATTTTATCTTGAAAGGGATCTTCGTATTAAAATTTAGATTGCCTTCAATTTCGAGTTAGCACTAGAAATCTGAGCCGACATACATTATAATGGCGTATTACGATCTTATGTGTATGTTCTGTTTAAAAAACCATTCGTACTCTTATATAACTTCTATCGAGGGGTAGTCCCAAATACTTAAATTGATTCTGATTTGGTTCTAGTTGATAACAACTCATTGTCGTCAAAAAGTGGAGTTAAAATGACTTGGCCTTAAGCCATCGAGATTTTGTATTAAATGAACCAGGAATCGAGTTCAAAGTCAATTGCATAGACCCTAGGCTGTAATTGCGCTACGAAGGTCGTCATCATTTGAACGATCTACCCACGAATCAGAATGAAGCGGAGGTCACGCGAACCATCACCTACCAAGGTACAATAATCGATGACTGTTGACATCCTGATTGTCAACAATAATCTCAAATTACACTTTATTTTGAGCATCTCGGAAAAATTAATGTTTTTCTTATCGTTTCCTCAGTGATGGCAATTTACGTAATTAACAATTAACGGCTGTAACTATTAAGTTGTTTGTATATTTACTATTGTTTTAATATGAAGCTATACGTAAAATCCTATTTAGATACTATTTAAATTCATCTTTACGACGAATCGGTTTACAATATGAACATCAAAAAATATGTTACGGATAAATTGAAGCTTTTACTAGCTTTTATGTGTATTAGAATTACAATAAAATTATTATTTACATAACAAAAAATATAAGCGTAAACCACTAATAAAAAGGTTTTTTTCGTGACTTAACTATGAAGTAATAATATAAGAAACAATTTTAAAAATATACCCCTCTATGGCTAAGACTATTTTTGAGGTTTTGTATGTTCTAACTTTTTTTCATTCTTATGTAAAGTATGTATAAATATTTCACAGAAGTGGCCTCAGCTCTCCTCTTCACTCCTGGTCTCCTTCGTGGATCCTCCCTGTAGGTCCCACGAAGAAAGATTCCATGAAGTGGAGGTGTCCACAGCTCTCCTTCCCTAGTTTCCCAATGACCCATAGTTTGTTTGAATACGCTTTTATAATTACCGTGACGGCAAAAAAGGCAATAAACGTACGTTCCTTATCGCCATAATGCTACAGCTCTTTCAAAAGGTGAGATACACAACGTACGAAGGTCTATTTCCTCCAAAAGAAAAAAGTCATAATTTTCTTACATCTCTCTCACACACCGTCTCCATAGACCCCTAAAATACTACTAGCGGCGACAATAATTTTGAAAGTATGGAATAGAGTTACAAGGATAATATTGAGGTGTGAGCAAATTTAAAAAAATAAAACACTTCAAATGTCAATGCGCTAATGATTTTGCTTTTGTTCTTTCATATAATTATTTATTTTATTTATAAGTCATAATATATTCCATAACATTTATAATAACGAAAAGAGTTTCATAAAACTCATTTTGGTAAGGACAACATTACACAACTAAAATAAAATTAAAGAAATTATTACGCGGGTATTTCAGGTACATCTTCGTTCCGAGAACGAAGATGTACCTGAAATACCCGCGGAACTGAAGCAAGCCATTGCCACGCACTTAGATGAGCTTGCAAACTCTCTCGATGGATACTTCCCTACAAGAGAGTCATATCCAGCATGGGTGAGACAGCCGTTCACGTTTAGTGTTGAGACAGCAGTCAACATCAATCATGAAGACCTTGATGCAACTCTTCAGAACAACATCGCTCTCAACGTTTTGATGTCAACAAATGGAAACATATCCTGTTATTGCTAAGAAAGCTCTGGAGGTTTTTATACCGTTTGTTACAACATATCTTTGCGAGCAATCCTTTTCGAAGATGCTGGATATAAAAACGAAGAAGAGGAATAGACTTTATTGTGAAAATGACATGAGAGTGGCACTTGCCAAGGTAAAGCCCCGAGTTTCTGAATTGGTTTCTGAAAGGCAACAGCAGAAGTCACACTGATTTGAAGTAAATATTAATTAATATGTTTCATGTTTTGATTTAGCCATTAAAATTTAATGTTTTGATCTTTGTTTTTTATTTTTTTTTCATTTTGTACACCTATATATAAATAAATACCATGTTTTCAATTTGTAAAAATCTAATTTTATTTTTCAAATTAGGAGGGGTTCGGTGAATGCGCATATGTAACTGGTGGGGTTCGGTACCTCCAAAAAGGGTAAGAACCACTGTTTTAGAGCCTTTGCCAATGTTTTTTTGTTTGATGCTGGAAGTTTTAGATCATTGGGTAAAGCGTTGTATTGCGTGTGTGCGACGCAATATAAGAAGTTAATTCCAAATTTAGTCGTTTGAGTAGATGATGATAGGTGTATTTGATTTTGTGAACGTGTTTTGTGCTGGTGTATATCGGAACTAAATGCTGGTGTGTGAGGAGTGTAGAATTATTTGTAGGATGGCATAATAATATACTGCTGCCGCTCTTTCTTACACACTAAATAACAGCCGTCGAAAATGATACAAACGGTGAACGTCTGCACCCCCCAAAAGAAACATACAATCATTATCATACATCTCCCTCATACGTGTAAAGAAAATTAATCGCAGTTCCCGTCGCAAAAAAGGAGTACTTTGGAGGAAACAGTCACACGTACTTTGTGTATCTCACCATTATTTAATGTGTAAGAAAGAGCTGCAGCATTGTAGCGATAAGGAACGTATGTTTATTGCCTTTTTTCCGTCGCGATACCGTAACCGTGAATCGTCACGGTAATTATAAAAGCGCATAATGGTCTGATGTTCGAAAGAGAAAGTACGAAAACAGTGTGTGATATAGTTGTGAAAGATGAATACTTGGAGCAGGTGAATGAGTTTTTGTATCTGGGTAGTATGTTTACGAGAGACGGGAAGGCTGATAGAGATGTTGAAAGAAGGGTAAATGTCGGTAACTCCACTAATGGCGGAATGCCGTTGGCGCTAATAAAAAAATGTCAAAAAAAGCGTAGCTAGCAGTCCACAATGGAGTCCTGGTACCTACCCTGATGTATGGCAGTGAGGCATGGAAGAGGCAGAGGAATGATGAAAGTAAACTGAATGCTTTTGAAATGAGATCCCTGAGGCGTATGTGTAGTAAAACCATGTATGATCGTGTGAGAAATGTGGAGATCCGCAAAGAATGTAAGGCTGATGTAAGCATAATGAGTAAGATTAAGAAAAGGACTCTCAGATGGCTTGGGCATGTAGAGCGAATGAACGAAGAAAGTAGTGTAAGAAGAATATATGACGCAAATGTGAATGGTCGAAGAAGTCGGGGACGCCCGAGGACGACATGGCACGATCAAGTGAATCAGATAATTGAGTGGGGCCATGTCAAAAGTCAGAATAACAGAAGAGTATGTATGAGACGATGTACGAATGTGAGTGAGGCAAAAAGTGTGTGCCAGGACCGAGTTGTTTCGCGGTCCGTCATCTCTGCCTACCCCTGCGGGGAAACGGCCTGATGGTTAGTTAGTTAGTTGGTCACAATGGTCCTTTTTGTCGTACCACGAGTATCTGAGGAAATAGAATGTCCTCTCCAGCAGAGCACCGAGTGCTGGGGTAAGGTCTAAATACTCCGAGATGCGACCCTGCTTAAGGCACTTGTTTTCGTTTATTTATGTCACTGTTTAATTATATGTCGGCACTTATTTGTATCACTGTTCCCCAGTGTCATATTAAGTCCGGTTTCCACTTAGTGCAGTCGATACAGAAAAAATGGCAATTCTTTGCAAATGGTCGGGTAGTTTTAATTTTTATAGATCGTTTGGGTTCCCAATTTACGACTTTTTAAAAATGGCGATGTTTTTAAAATCAAAATCTATGAATTATGTTAAATGTTATCTCCTAAACTATGGTGTGTACGTGTTTATTATATTGTCTCTTAAAAATGGTAAAACAAATCAAAACGTCACGGATTTAAATATTATATTGTGATGTCATCGCCTATTTGTCTGTTAGGTAGTCGGTTTTAAACGTTACAAGTTTTATAGTGCGGTAGGACAAGGAAATACTTTTAAAAAATGTTGTTTTCAACCTTCAACCATCGACCCTTTACCTTCAAACAGGGACCTTAAAAATGCTTGAAATTGTACCTGTTTTTCCAATAATAAATATCAATTCGTGAGAAACGTACAAAATGTAATTTATTGTACATCGATGTTATGGTAAAATTTGTTGTATCTAGCTGTTCCATTACAATGTAGCCGCGACAATGTTATGTGTCAGTACACAATAACAGTTTATTCGGTACCGGTACGATAAAATATAGAATGAAACAATTTCTTCGTTTAAAACCACTTTATTTAAATTTATATTCGTCGACCGGTTTCGGTCGGACTCGACCCTCTTCAAGACAATAAACATATAAACTAAATTACAATACAGAGTTAAGATAATGAGATAAGAAATTGTTTCATTCGGTAAAATTTCAAGACTTTGAGATTATCAGTATTATATTTGGTGCCACTCTGGTGGTGGTCTAAACAAAAGAGAGCTTTTGACGCCAAAACTCGACCACTCGCGTTACTTCAGGGGCATACTTCATTTCTGCCGATTTATTACATATTTTAAGTTTTAAAGCTCTTAAAAAAACATGTTATTCTTTAAGAAAATATCTATTTATTCCCCGCACCGAAACGCAAATTCTATGAATTTCCATCGATAGAAAAAAATCGCAAAGTACGCGCTCCGAAAATTATTATAAACACGTTTGTTTCAGTTATTTTAAAAGTTTTATGTATGAAAAAATTCACATTGTCTCTATGCTGTTTTATACAACCCTTATGAGATGTTTGCTCTATTTTAAACGAGTCGTGTTTTAATAAACATTTTCATAATTTTCGCTTAAATATTATCGATTTTACGATTAGCGCGCTCTCTCTAACATTCGTATTTACATATCTCTCCATCTTCTTTTTGAGCGAGTGTACCGCACCTTCAGTCCCGGCAGTAAGCGTTCAAATAGGAAAAGAAGGGGAGATATGTACATGCGAATATTAGAGGGAGTGCTCTAATATTAAAAACGATAATAATTAAGTGACAATTTTGAAAGTGTTTATTAATTTTCAACTCTATTTCATATATTGATACGTTTAACATCAATGAAGCATAATTTAAACGGCAGCTTTGTTGCTGTTGATTTAAATCTGCTGAACACAAAGATATTTCATTATTTTTTTTATTTTACTTTTATGAGTAAAACCTCAAATTGTAATATTTAATTAAATGAAGACACTATGAGCGAAACTCAATCGAAAAAGATATTGGCACCTCTGGGAATCGAACTCAGGACCTCTCTACTTTCCGGATCTAGATTGCATTTAGTTCAGGTTTGAATCTTGCAATCATACATAAAGATGGCAGCCAATAAAATATGCGTTAAGAAAATGAAGATAATATGGGTGGTTCTTAGTCGAAGTATGGTTCAGTTAAAAATGACCGAATTGGATATCGACACCTTAGCTCAGTGGACAGAGCACTCGCCCGGAAAGTAGAGAGGTTCTGGGTTCGAGTCCCAAAGGTGCCAATACCTTTTTTTGATTTTTCTGTTTCCAGATTTTCGATTGAGTTTCGCTCATAGTGTCTTCATTTAATTAAAGATATTTTATGTATACTGTCTTTTAAAAATGCTTTGAAATTTTCATTTTGTAAAGTTTTTAAAATGAATAAATTGAATTGAACTGAAAAAAGTTATTCCAATAAAATTAAATAAATTGAATCTAAGTACTATTAATAAATAAATTGTTTTGTCTTTAGTGATGTGATGTATTTGAAATTTGCATATTGGTTTGTCATATTGATTTTACTAAGGTCACTACATGAGATACAAATTTAGAAACTACCTCAAATGATTTACATCAAGTGTTTTTAGTGTCATCGATTTCAGGGCTAGTTCCATGATTTGTTGGGATAGGCTTTAGTGAATCATAATCGACCTTCTTTTAGCCACTGCGGGATGAAGGTCGTCGTCGGATTCTTCCAAAGTCATAGTGAAATTTGGTTTGAACGCATGACGAATGACTTTTTATAGGTGAGTCTGTATTGCAACCTTGCAATGACAGAGGGCGGAATGCGGTTCCTCCACATATTTCATGATCGTATTTGGTGAAGTTATCACGAGAAAAACGGTAAAATAACGATACTTTTAATTTTCCTCACATTAGTTTCTCACAAGAGTCTCAGCTGCTCCCGTCAGTCTCTCAGCAGTCCCGGAGTCAGTGAGACTATGGCATCCCCAATTGAGGTATGTTGTGACTCTGAAGGTAGTGAGGAGGGAAGGAGATTGGGAAGAGGAAGGTGGGGAAGTACCTTGGTACCAGATCTGATCACCAAACACGACTAAAGCGATTTCAGGCAACGTTTCAATTCTGAATGGTGGAAAGTATCTTCCAATCTGGGACGTGCCGCAAATATACTATGTATTATTTTTACATGAATTAATTGTGAAATAACACAAATTAATCAAAATAAAATTTATTTGCCCACGCCGGGATTCGATACCGCGACCTTCGGCTTGCGATTCAAGATCCTTACCCCTAGACCACGCCGGTCGTCGATAAATGTATCCTCTTAGATAATTTTCATAATGCTGTGTACACTTGGGTATGCGCCGTCCGGGAAACATTTATTGAATAACCAACACGTCTGCCACGGGTCACCCCTAGTGGTTCGCTACGTTTGGTGACTTAGCAGGGTATGAACCCTCATGGGGTGAGGTTTGTCCGGGTCTTGCAGGTCAGATCGGGGGATACATTTTGACAGGACTCTCTCGAAAAATGGCCTTAGTAGAACCCGTAGATTCATATGCCCGTTACACCTGGTCACACTGACCCTCAGATTCCTACTCACCCCTCATACCCTTTTCCTTCCCCCAACTTCCTCTCCTTCCCTTTCTAAAAATATCCTCAACTCAGCATCCCCAAAGACGACATAGGCCTTAAGGGGAATTATTTTCCTGAGGGCTTCCAGCGTGAAGCTGAGGTCCGAGTTTTTATTCAGTTCCGTGAATCGGCGTTTATTGAAATATAATTTTTACAATTTTTTAGAACATAAACTATGAGGCATCCAAAAACGTGTATTACAGCTACAAAGCGCATTGGCTAAATTTGCATTATTTACTATGCAGATTTATTGAGACCCACTTTTTCTTGTATTTTGCAACTTTTTTAAATAGTTGGTAACTTGGCAAGTAAGAACCAACTTATCGTACTTGAAGTGAAATAACACATAGCTGCGCTGTACAAATGTTATGCTATTATTATCGAGTTCGATTTTCAAAATAAGTACCAACACACAACCCTTTCCACCCTTCAAAAACAAGATACATTTTGTTTAAAGTCAACAATAATCAACACAGTTAAAGTTAACTGGAAATCAACAAAAATTCTGATAATCTGAAAGCTATTTTGATAAATGAACAAAAAAATAAAATTCGCTCGCCACTCTTACATATGTTTAGCCAAATTCAAATACTTAATTATGCTGGAAAATAAACCATGAGTCATAATTTTGGAATAACTCACACAATGACTAGACTAACGACCTTCAGTCAAATTTAAACAAAGCAGTAATTAGGAAAACTTTAAAAGGGTAATAACTATTAGTATTTTCTGTCATTTTACTAGGAAATTAGGGCGTTAGAAAAAATATAAATGTATCGACTTTAAGTGGTATAACTACATTTGATAATGCCTAAGAGGGTGAAACAGCTGTCGCGCGTAATAATAATTACATAGCAGAACTTGTTGATAAATAAACTATTTTTATAAATTAAATAATAATTAAAGAAATACAAATTAAAATGGGGTTCTACAAATTAAACTTGATAACAATAAATAATTAATGCATTCATCTTTTTTTTAAACTAATGGCAATTAATCCGAAGACCCGAACCGGATACACGCTGAGGTCATTAGGACACAGCCTGTGAATATTTTTAGAACAAGATTTTTTCTGTTTCGCTTCGAGGAAGTAAATTCTTCGGAACACAAACTTCGTGCAGTGAAATGGTCAATATTGGCAACATGGTGTTCCAAGCCACATTATGGGAACGATTTTAGTAACATGTAAGAACTTTATTTTTAAAATTACATATGTTTGCTTCTGTCTACATATGTACGTATGTATGTATGCTCTGCGTTGCTAAACCATTCATCCGATTGCGATGAAACTTTGGGGATTTGATGTGCGCATGCCCGCGATTCTTGCTATATACAAAAGTGAGTTCTGGCATCATGAAATTATGCGCTGCTAACAGTTCATCTGATTGCGATGAAACTTTGGGGATTTGTATAAAAAAATTGCAATAGGTGGCACGCGAGCTGTTTGAAAATTGAATGTACCGGGAATGAATGTACAGAATGTGGGAGGGGGGAAGGGAACCCGGGAGGGTGAGGGGAACCTGGGAAAGGAGAGGGGAACTCAGGAGGGGGATTCGCAGAAGGGGGGGGGGATCTGGGTGGAGGGAGGGGAACTTGGGAGGGGGAGGGGAATCTGGAGGGGGGTTCGTGGGACGGGGGAAGAGGGCGAGGGGAGCGGAGAGAGGGAAGGTGGAGAAGGCGGAGTGGGAGCATGAGAGGGGAAGGACGAGGGAGAGGAAGGGGAGGGAACGGGACGAATGGGAAAGGACACGCAGGGAGAAACAATTTCTTTATTAAGTGGCATGGCAACGCACGCCAGGAACTCGCTAGTATTATGATATTATGCCTCTTTAACTTTCTCCACTTATTGAAAGGATGGCAAAGAGCGAAAACCATATTAATCGGAAAAAATTGCTGGCTACTTTCCTGATGATGTAGAATTAGTCCCCTATACTACGATGAATATATGTAATGTATTTATTATTATTACCCCTCCGAACTCAGGAGTCCAGGGTTCGAAACCCAACGTGGCAAAAAGTTTGTATTTTATCATGTGGCTTAATTCATTTTGGTTACGTTTGGTATTAATTTTACCGTTTTATTGGATTAAAATACTTGGGTAATATGTATATAGGGTAGGGTAGGGTAGGGTGAGAGGTACCTGACTTATTTTAACAGTTTTTTGGTTATTTTGTCATTTGGTGTGAAAATTTGGAGACATTTTGGTCTCCGGTGACCTTAATTTTTTAATAATAATTTAATTTAATTACATGAAGACATTATGAGCGAAATTCAATCGAAAATCTGGAAACAGAAAAATTAGAAAAAGATATTGGCACCTCTGGGACTCGAACCCAGGACCTCTCTCTTTCCGGGGGAGCAAGCTGTCCACTGCGCCAAGGTGTTGATATAAAATTTGGTCACTTAGCGCGCTCCCCCGGAAAGAGAGAGGTCCTGGGTTCGAGCTTCAGAGGTGCCAATATCTTTTTCTCATTTTTCTGTTTCCAGATTTTCGATTGAGTGTCGGAGTGTCTTCATTTAATTAAATATTACAATTTGAGGTTTCACTCATAAAAGTTAAAATAAAAAATTATAACAATTTAATTGACCAATGCCAAATTTACAAATAATGCCATATTAACAAAATATCATACAATTTTGGAGGCGGGTATGGGTACCGCCGTCCCGGGAACCATTCACTGGATAACCAACACATCTGTCTTAAGTCATCCCGAGGGGCTGTTTGGTAACTTAGCAGAGGTACCCGGGTTCACGGGGTAAGGTTTGTCCGGGCCTTAGCGGCGGATTTTTCTGCTCACCAGCTGTGTGATGACCAGCAATGGTTAAAGGAGTCCCTTTGAACTCACCAACTGGGCTCTCTCGTCCTAAAAATACCTTCCACGCAGCATCCCCAAAGATGACATTGGTTCTGAGGAGAATTACTTTCCTCAAGGCCTCCTATGTGGAGCTAATGTCAAAAAAATGTTGAAAAATGTCAAACTGACATATAATATCATGCTAAGAAATAATATCATGCTGACAATAATGACATACTGACTGTGTTCCGGATTTTTATCTCGCTTGTATCGCATCAGGCGCGGTCCGACCATACATACTATCGATGCGGCGCTTCCCTTCCTTTTGAGGTGTATAATAAATATTAAAAAAATGTTATTTATTTATTCAGCATTATAAAAAGTTTTGGGCTTATTTTTTCTAGCCGTAAACAGTAATAAATACTACAACTAAAACGACACTGTCCCAACCTCAGCGTCCAAAAACAACAAAAGTGCGACGCGCTGACCGGGTCGAAATACATAATAACAACACCATTCTCGATGCTAGTGTGTCGAATGTCGCATAAACGCACCAATACCAGCAACAATGGATTCTCTGCTCCATTCCGCATCCACAATGTTAGAAAAAGTTTGATATTTGGTCATGCGCGTTTAGCCCCTGCCTGGCAAGTTTTTCCTGAAGCAGTATACGCATTCTATGGGAGCATCCAACGCGCAGAAAACGACTT
The DNA here is from genome assembly GCA_936435175.1 of Glyphotaelius pellucidus. Classification (NCBI taxonomy): domain Eukaryota; kingdom Metazoa; phylum Arthropoda; class Insecta; order Trichoptera; family Limnephilidae; genus Glyphotaelius; species Glyphotaelius pellucidus. The sequence goes on from OW386560.1 coordinate 14,153,180, forward strand.
TAATGCTCGTAGGCACAGTGCACAAATTAGCATAACAAAGCGCGTGGATTTATCGGTACGTTTTAGAGAATTTGTTTGCGCGACCATTTTGACAATTTGGCTTGAATAACGGATACGGACACGTTGATACGTTAAATATCTTTCGAATGTATATTAAAATAATTTAATTTTTGAACTGTAATAATTGATGTGAAGCTTAAAGGATTTATGGAGCTAACTTGACATACTATTTTGTCAGTAATCGCATCTTGTTCGTGTCTGTATGTATTTATATTTGATATTAGGTAGGTATATACTTCAGAATCTCTTATATAAAAAGACACCGACCGTCACTGTATCACATGTATAATATTTGTGGCTAATCTTGTCCCCCCATATGAGAAGAAGGAGGCCAACACGGAAGCAGGAAAAAGGAAGATTTCTATTGTAAACGTGTGTACTTTTCGTGAAAGTTCGTATGAGCACTAAAACAGCAAAATTAGAACATAAAATGATTTTATGACAATGTAAAAAAAAATTCGATCTCTAAATATTATCATAGTTTTTAATTAGTTTTATAAAAAGTAGAAATTAATGGCGATTCGAACAGAGGAAACAAGATCCAAATAACGGATAAGGAACTGAAAATGTCGATCTCTAATCGTTTGGTATTAATTTTACCGTTTTATTGGACGATATCATCGAGTTGTTTTTGTTAATTATCTCGAAATAGGCATTAAAAGTTACATCTTAGTATAGACAACATGGATCCAATAAAATATCATGAATATTCAAACAGATAAGCAGGCATTTGATAAAGGAAAGGTTTTTGTACAGCTTACTCCCTGTAAATACGTAAAATTAACCGGCACGAAAAAATACTATAAAATTTACCTCGATATAAATTATTAAACTCGGACTTTTCTTAAATGATAAAAAAAAATTTAAATAAAATAAAAATACGAGGCGCTTTTGGAAATCTCTTTTCTTATTTTTCAACCACATTTCCTGATTTAGTGCTAAAACTAGGCATTTTTAACATAATAAGTAGTATTCGACTGGTGGTGGCAAGCTGAAGAATTCCAGAGCCGCTCATTATTAAAGGCAAAACAATTCAATTATCCTTATATGACTTATAAATTCTTTCTAATCACAGTGTAGTGCTCCCGACTGGCTAGTAAAATCCGAAAGAGGATTGGTCTGAACAAATTCTTACTTTTGCATTATTTTTAACGAAGTTGAAGAATATCCCAAAAACAAACCGTTCCGAAAAAACTTTGCACATCATCTTATATATAAAAATCATTTTTTGCTTGTTTGTTTGTTTGTTGTTTGTTCGTATGTTATGTGCTGCCATACCGTTCATCCGATTGCGGTAAAACTTTGGTGATTTGTTGTGCGCATGCTCGCAAATGTTATAGGCTATAAACAATGGTAAGCTCTGGCGTTATGAAATTTGTAAAAATTAAAAGGAGTGTATTTTATATATTTAAGCGGCAGGGAGGAAAGACATGAGGGAAAGGGTAATGAAGGAGGTAGGGTTAGCGGAAGGGATGACATGGAGGGGAAGGCGTAAAAGGCGGAAGGGGAACGCGGGGAAAGGGGACGCGGCAGTGGAACGGACACATGGGAATGGAAATGCGGGGAGAAACAATTTATTTATTTACATTGCAACGCATGCCGGGTACCAGCTAGTTTATTATAAGTCAATAAACTTTTATTGCTGACAACATACTCAACTTCTCGCAAGCTAAAACCGAGAAGTGGTTTAAAAATAAGTGTTTAATAGGTACCTAAGAGTTTTTTGCGTGTTTAAAAATTATGTTATATCTTCCCTAGAGTTCGACACTGTAATAGCCACCGCATGGCCGCATACTAGTAAAAAGTAAAGATTACGTACAAAAGTGATTAAAAATAATTTTGTGACCTCTATTTCCTGAAAAACGCTAAATCCATAAATGACCGTACTGAAAGTTTTACGAAAATGCAAATGTAGAGAATCATAAAGCTTATTATTATATGCCAAATATTTATCCACAGTTGACATTATTTGCCACGTGAGAACGGGTAACATTTGTGGCTCGTAAGGCCAGTATATCAGTTTTTTTAAGCTCGGTTCGTGATATATTTACGTCCATCAAGTTGTTCTTTCATAGGAGATAATTTCATATGCAAGATAACGCTAATGATATCATTTCTGAAAATGACTGATATATCGGCCCATAAGAAGAAACACTTCCATTTTCCCGCTTGTTTTAAGTTTACTTCTTCCTCGTTTTATGAAATCATCCACAAACGCAATCATCCACGCTTTGTAAAATAATCAATGCTTCCCCAAAGATGCCACAAGTCCTGAGAAATACCTTAAAGCCTTCCTTATAATTAATATTCAAAAGTTTACAATTGACATTGCGTCGCCTTAGTTCTTAATCATCCAAATTACCGTTTTAGTTTTTGTTCAATCTCCACTTTAAAATTAAAAATAAAGTTTAAAAAATTATAGTTAATCACTTAACTAAAAATTATTTAAACAAATGAGACCTTTACCTTTACGTAAATAGCTTTATTTTAAATACCTATTATAATGTTTCATTGAAATAATGAAAGAAAACCCTCCTGTAAAATTTTCTAATGGTCGTTTGGACAATTAAGAACTGAGGCAACGATTGGCAAGTCCTTATTATCATTCTTGATTTTTAAACATTTAAGAATTAGAGCACAGATTTGTGTAGTTTTTGGATTACTTTCATAGCGGCCTTTTCATAGGAAATCAGTCCAATTACGTGGATTAATTAATAAGTGTTTACGAATTTTTCTAAAAACTTCGAATCGCCGTAAAATGTATTTTTCTGTTATGGTAAACGGAGAGCGCACTGTATAATATTATCGAAATCAAATGAAGAACTTATACAACGCAGTAAAAATGACAAAATAAAATAGCTACACGGGTTTCTAACTTTAAATGCTATCAAATTGTTGTATGGGGGGAAGTGACACAATTTTATTTTTACGATAGAGGAAAGTACCAAGATACGAATCAAAATACATAACAATGTATTACGTTATAAAGTAATTTATTTATTTAATGTAGAAATTATTATTGATGACTTCCGTGGTCGTGGGATTATTTTCTTGTCAAAGAGTCAACTACCGAAGAAGCATATTTTATACTTAAACTGCATCTATTTCCAGCGCTAGCAATACAATAATATCACATCACAGAGATGAGACTACAGTGGAATTCATTTATAATGACATCGAAGGGAAAAGACAAACACGTCGTACTAAGCAGACGTCATAAAAAGCATTTTGTAGATAATAGACAACCTCCTGTTTTTGTTAGGTATAAATGCATGTATTTATTTTAATAGAGAGAAACACAGCATATTAAGACTCGTGACGTGAGAAAAGAGCATATTACGACTCGTGACGAGAAAAACACAGCATATTAAGACTCGTGACGTGAGAAAAGAGCATATTACGACTCGTGACGAGAGAAACACAGCATATTAAGACTCGTGACGTGAGAAAAGAGCATATTACGACTCGTGACGAGAGAAACACAGCATATTAAGACTCGTGACGTGAGAAAAGAGCATATTACGACTCGTGACGAGAGAAACACAGCATATTAAGACTCGTGACGTGAGAAAAGAGCATATTACGACTCGTGACGAGAGAAACACAGCATATTAAGACTTGTGACGTGAGAAAAGAGCATATTACGACTCGTGACGAGAGAAACACAGCATATTAAGACTCGTGACGTGAGAAAAGAGCATATTACGACTCGTGACGAGATAAACACAGCATAAAAAGACTCGTGAGGTAAGAAAATAGCATATTAAGACTCGTGACGAGAGAAGCGTCGTCGGGCGTCACGTGAACCTCCCGAACACTGCCGAAGGTGTTAGGAATTATGTCGGTCACTATAACCGACATAATTTTCCATGAAATTAAGACACAATTTATTAAAAATTAGGCAAAATAAGCGACATGTCACTATAAGCGAAGTCATTACATCCGACTTATAAAGAATTTTATATGAAAACCAAACTTTTCTGTGTAATTACGTCGTATTAAGCGGTTGGTCAATATAGGTAGTCATAATAAACGGATTCTACTGTACTGCTATTAGAATCAGAACATCGCTTGATATGGTATTAGCTTTGTCATGTGAACTGGTTTGAATAGTCAAGTACATCCCAATCTTCGTTTTTGACGTAATAACATCTTACAAATCGATGAACGCCGGTTGCACTCGCGAAAAGGCATGATTCATTGTCACGTTCCGCCTGAGCCGAGCGTGCAAGCGAGAGCGCGGAAAAGCGTTCGGCTTGTGACGCATCTATCTCTCTTCCACTCCATCGCTATTATATGACGTTATCACGTAAAACTATCGTCCGTAAACCGACTTTACAGACAACCAATTTTTTTTCACACTAAGCAAGTGCAAGTAAATTTTAATTTATTAATTTGTGTTATTTCACAAAATAGTATACGTAGAAAGTGGATGATATTCTCAGTCTCGCCCCAGTGACGGTCAACCATTCAGAATCGAAGTGTTGTTTGAAATAGCTTTGGTCGTATTTGGTGATAAGGTCTGAATAGCCAGGTATTTTCTTACCTTTCTCTTCCACATCTCCGCCCCATTCTCACTACTTCAGTAACACAGCATACCCCAATTGAGGATTCCATAGACTCACTGACTCCAGACGATTGGAGGCAATTTGGACTCTTGTTCGGTACTCACATAAACATTAAAAAAACAATCTACTTTGTTTTAATATGAATACCGCACAAGAGTCCCACTTGCTCCCGTCTGGAGCGAGTGAGACTATGGCATCCCCAATTGGGGTATGTTGTGAGGCTGAAGGTAGTGGGGACGGGAAGGAGATAGGGAAGATGAAGGTGGGAAGTACCTGGCTATTCAGATCTGGTCACCAAACACGGCTAAAGCCATTTCAATCAACGTTTCAACTCTGAATGGTGGTCTTACACCAGGGCGATACTTAGAGTATCTTCCACTCTGGAACGTGCCGCAAATATACTGTATATTATTTAAAATGAAAAATTTGTGAAATAACACAAATTAATCAATTAAAAGTTATTTGCCACTCCGGGATTCGATCTCGCGTCCTTCGGAATGCGAGTCAAGAGCCTTACCGCTGGACTGCTCCGGCCGTCAATACAAATTTCACCAAATTAGGGATGCAATCGTGTGACTGACCGCGGGTAATGGATTATTTTAACTTTTCAAATGCTTTTTTAACATAGCCAGGATACTCTACAATTAAATACCATCCATTTAAAAAAAAACCTTTATTGCACGATAGCCAACGATCTAAAATAGAAATCCAGCTAACAAAACAAAGCATTTACATTTCTTCACAATATTTAAAACCAAACTTTATGATAAACTCTTACTGGACTGACGACTAGCCCTCAGGCAATATATTTTTGTTGTTTTATGATATCATGAGAGATAACTTAGGAGAATTAAGAAAGATTTCGAGTTCATTAAGTTAGTGATGGTGTGGTTACGTTTTGGTAGTTTAGTTTTAATTTGTGATGATTCTAAACAGTAAATGAAATTTAGTGAAATGAATCGTGAATGTGAGTAGGGATAGGAAAGTTTGTATTATTTATATGAGAATGATTATTGTTTAGTTTGGATAATAAAGGTAAATTAAATTGATGACGTCACAAGGTAATTTTAAAAGTTTTGGGGCATGGTTACTAATACTGTAATGATACTACCTATTACCTACAAACGTCAGGTGTGGGGCGTTTTGTCTGGGTTTTAGTAAATTAGTGATATGATGAATCCTAGAAGATGACGACAGGGATAGTTGTGGACAGATAACAGTAAAAAAATGATGTAATGCATCCTAGAAGATGACGATAGTGATAGTTTTGGACAGGTAACACTAAATTAATGATAATTCTAGAAGATGACAATAGTGATAGTTTTGGATAGGTAACATTAAATTAATGATAATCCTAGAAGATGACGACAATGATAGTTTTGAACAGGTAACACTAAATTAATGATAATCCTAGAAGATGACGATAGTGATAGTTTTGAACAGGTAACACTAGATTAATGATAATCCTAGAAGATGACGATAGTGATAGTTTTGGAAAGGTAACACTAAATTAATGATAATCCTAGAAGATGACGATAGGGATAGTTTTGGTCAGGTAACAGTCAATTAATTATGAAACTAGGATAGGTAAGGTTAGGTTAGGTTAGGTAAGGTTAGGTTAGGTTAGATTAGAGTAGTTTAGATCATCAGTAAAATTATTGTCTAAAATGATTTTTTTAAATCAGATTTCGGTTGCTCCTTGCACGTAAGTATACAAAGTGGTAACGACGCTAGTTAAACAATGGAATATATGTATAGTATTTGGAGAAATCAAAACACCCTGTATCCAGCATAACATTATAATCGCCGGGATCGAGCTCGTGCGCCTCTCGCGGAAGATATGAAATAGTTTTTGCTTGCGGGGTTTTGATTGATGTTCTTAGTCTTTGCTTGGTGGGGCGGACTTTCGCATTACAAACAACCAACTAACTCTAGAACCTAACTATCTACGTACACATAAGCAATGTGTTTGTACGGGTAAAAAAAACATCACATCCTCATAGCGAAACTGGCCGGGTTTTTCACAATGTTAAAATACGTTTTACAAAAATGCTTCAAAACTCAACAAATTAAAATCAAGGGTCCCACTGGCTTTGATCGTTTTATTGCGGTATTCGGATAAAAGTTCTAGAGATAAATTTAGTAGAACTGTTTTTGACTGTGTTTCTGATGTTAATAAAGTACATCATTGACTGAAGCCGTGGGTTCAAATCCCGCGTACGCAAATAAATTTTATATGATTGATTTGTTTGTTTCACAATTTAATCATTTAAAAATAATATAAGGTATATTTGCGGCATGTTCCAGAGTGGAAGATAATCTCAGTGTCGCTCTAGTGTAAGACCACCTTTCAGAATTGAAACTTTTCTAGAAATGACTTTAGCCGTGTTTGGTGACTTGATCTGAATAGTCAGGTACTTTCCCACCTTCCTCTTTCCCATTTACTTTCCCTCCTCACATCATAACCCAATCGGGGATGCCATAGTCTCACTGGTTCCAGGCGGATGGGAGCAGTTGGGACTCTTGTGCGGTAATCACACATTTTTTAAACACATGAACATTTTGCTATATGTTTTTTTATTATTATTTTGTAATTCGGTAGTCTTAACAGAGAATTTGTTTGGACATTTATAAAAATAGTATGTAATCTACTATATGTACTCATACACATAAGGAAAAATGATTTAACACTCAAAACTCAACAAAATATTTACACCCGCTACTCATCACACCAAAAATGCAAAATTCCTCCAACAAAAACAGCTTTCGCCCAACGACAGTTCTCTTACATCGCGCCTAAAATGTTCAACTTACTGAGTATTGATATTAAGACATCGAAAACTGATGATCTTTATGCCATTAATATACAGAACTGGTTATTTACTCAGGGAAGGAAATATTATAAAGAATGCCTTACATCTTAAAAACTGTTCTTATTTTTTCATATTTCTCTAGTAAAAAATCTTATCTCTAAATTAATTTTCAACCAAAACTTTATATTACGCTGATGCTTTTCTTTCAATTTTTCTCATATTTTTTGACATTGTTCGTCCATTTCATATGCTGCCTAGGAATACTTGCTTTTGTTTTTTGGGGTCTAAGACTATCATTGTTCATCTGTATAGATGATTTACATATTTATTCTTATTTTTTATTCTTATTTTTTATTTCTATTATCCTTAAAATATATATTTTTTTTTTATTTTTTTTTTTATATGAAATACCGCACAAGAGTCCCAACTGCTCCCCTCTGGAGCCAGTGAGACTATGGCATCCCCGATAGGGGTATGTTGTGTGGCTGAAGGTAGTGGGGAGGGGAAGGAGATAGGGAAGAGGAAGGTGGGGAAGTACCTGGCTATTCAGATCTGGTCACTAAACACGGCTAATGCCATTTCGAGCAACGTTTCAATTCTGAATGGTGGTCTTACACCAGGGCGATACTGGTAGTATCTTCCACTCTGGAACGTGCCGCAAATATACTATATATTATTTTCAATGAAATAAATTGTGAAATAACACAAATTAATCACATAAAATTTATTTGCGCACGCCGGGTTCGAACCCGCGACCTTCGGATTGTGAGTCCAGAGTCTTACCTCGGGACCACGGAATTTGTTACTTTTATTTCTATTTGTTATTCTATTTTATTTTTATTTATACAAGATTCACCTAGTTTAACTCCTTTCCTGTATGTGATCATGTATTCAATACTAGTATGAATATTTTCCTTAATATGTATGCTATATGTTTGTACTTTCATCTACATATATATGGATGATTATTAATATTATATACTTAATATCTTATGAATCTCGACTACCATAATACGGGCATTTGCCTAGCTTGGTAGTCGAAACACCATGTAAAACAATCCTGTAATAAACAAAATGAATAAAGAAAAATTTAAAAAAAAAAAAAAAAAATGTAGTTTTTCCCCAGAGTAAGTAGTTAAATTCAGAGAAATCATTTTTTGAACCCATTCTTAAGGATGCGCTGGCTTTCAAGACGTTAAGTGTATTAATAAATCAAAATTTTATAATATATTGTTATAAACATATTTTTTACATTGCTATTTTTTTACATCAGCCCCACACAGGAGATCGTGCAAAAAATAATTACCCTGAGGGCCTATGTCATCTTTGGGGATGCTGTGTAGAGTGTCTTTTTAAGGAAAAGGAGGAGAGGAAGTTCTGGGAAGGAAAAAAGGGGTGGGTAGAAATCTGGGGTTCAGTGGGTCCAGGTCATCCGCCGCCAAAACCAAGACAAACTTCATCCCAAGAATCTCTGATAAATCACTAAACGTAGCGAACCACTTGGGGGGACCTATGGCAGAGGTGTTATCTAATAAAAGGTAAGGGACTGCGGTCTCAATTCCGCCCCCCAAATTGTTGAATTGTTGAATAAAAAAATGTTTCAATTATACATCAGAAATTAATTAACTATTAAATATTTGTATCGTTGTTAGGTTTAATTAGTAAAGTATTGCTAACTTTTAATAATAATTGCCCGGGGCATCAGACGATAATTGAAAGTCCCATTGCGGTGTGTTTATAAATGTATATTATAATTGCATGAAAACGAATTGAATAACTGAACCCATTTGGGAATATTAATATACGGCAGTCATTAGAAGAGTGGTTATAAAAAACCTTATATAAGAGGTACCTACCGAGAAACCGAAATAAAAAACTCCTCAATACATATAATATTTTAATTTGCCTACATAGGTAGACGTACCTTCCCATTCCTAGGGTACAGAGTGGGCGAAATAAATGCAAAATTTTCACCTCATTCTGTAAGTTCAGTCCACACGATGCACAGTTAATAATTTTGAGTATCTAGCGTAACTTTATTATTTAAGAATGTTTTTGGGACAATACGAATTATCATTATATGAAAAAATTGTTTAAAAAAATACATTGCGCGATTCAACCTGGTACAGTCGTTTATAATACTTACAGCAATCTATATATATAAAAAATTCAGGTTCCGTATGTTTGCGTTAGCAAAGTAATCTACTACTACTCTAATTACGGAAAGTTATCAATAGATTGACTCAATTTTTTCACAGAACATTGCATTTTAGCAGAAGGGTGTTTCTATATATAATGGTAATCTCTGGCATTATGAAATTTGTATATATCGATCTGTATGTCAAAAATCGCCTTGGTGCTGAAAAAGTTCAAAGTTGTTAAAATAAACCCCGAATACATCACAAAACTAAAGTTAATTTAACAGATTAATATCCATTAAATAGAAAACGTAAAATTTTGCCGGATAGATTCGGACACATTTTTAAAAGTCTCGATGAATTTTAAACTTAGAGAAAAAATACGTTTTGAAAAATCGTCAATATTTCAATATTTTTTATCACACTAAAACACAAGTTAAATAGTTATGATAATCACCTGATTTCCTAGATTCCATCATAAATATTCAGAAAAACACAGTAGTTATATTGAATTATCACGATTACGTGCACACGTCGACCCACGGAGAGATCCAAACTCGACAGACATAAAATTACTCGTTTGCGTTTCGAGGTAGTGAGTATTTGCGATGGTGCTATACGTCGCAAGCAGCTAAAATGTTTTATTTTTTTTAATTCTAAAAAGATTAGACATTTAGGTACCCAATTAAAATAAAATGAAATCCAGAAAGAAACCTTGGGTTTTATAATAAAGTTCCGCTAGATGCCTCAAATTATTAACTGTGCGATGCCCGCATGCAATGCTCTTTGCCACTTCCCACCAGCAAGTAAGTTAATAATTGCTGGAGCTTTGATGGGAAGGCAGTACATTTTATTTTGCCCTTTTGTGCTGTGCGTGAGTGCGTGTGAGTAATGTTTATACCTCACTATACATTTATAAGTTATTGCAATACATTAATACCAATAAATAAATAGTCGCTACACTAAATGGCGTGAAACAGATAATTACAGAATTCAGTTAATTGAAGGGCTATACAAAATAAAGTCTTAAAGGCCATTTTCAAAATAGGCATAAATAATTGCTTAATATTGCCTTGAGCATATGTGAAGGATTGGTGTCACTGAAGAGTTGAATTTGATGGGCGGAAATACATAATTTGTTATGATTCCATCCGTAGAATTTGTGGCAAAAGAAAAAAGGGCAAGTGGAATACACGATGAAGGTATTATTATCTTTATTATTTAATGCACATTTTGACGCGTTACTAATTCGTTGATTTACTTTTTTACGTATTTCATGTTTTTGACGTGAAAACGTTTTTCAAATTGATGTCTTGTGTGAGGCAATCGCCCCCAAATGCGGTATAGTTTTCAACGAGGTAAATTAAAGCTTCGATAATTTGGCTAAAAATAAATATAGCGCCGCCATCTTAGTGACGTCGCGATCTGCGCACGCGCAAAGCGAACCCACGATTTTTGATTTTCCGGACGCGTCACATGTCCAGGAATGGGATCATAAATATCGGAGACTAATTATATAATCCGAGTAAACAAAGCATTGTTTTAAAGAAGGGTAAGTCGAATAATATGTTGCAATGTGTCGTGGTTTTCAAGTTTATCTCAATAACTCAAAAGGGTACAAGGGTGCGATTTTGAAAAAGTTTGAATATTTACCGATTTTCTTAAAATCTCGCGATATACGAGGGCGAGATTCAACCAGAGTTACAAAAATCGGACACGAAAACGTACATCACAAATTTCCAAATAGACTGACGCCTCGCCCGAAACCAAAACCAACGCGCTCTCTCTACCTTCATAAATTCTTTAAACTTGAACAAATAAAAGATTTGGGCAAACTAAACACTTGTAAAACTTATATAGATTTGACATTTATAAGAGATATTCATATAATTTTAAAGCCAATATTTCGTATAAAATAAATGTATACTGCTAATGAGTTGAAGAATTCTAAACAAAATTATGAGTAATTTCAGTATAAACAACGACCTAGGCTATTCAAAAAATTAACTTCGGTAGAGTCCAACACTGCCTACCAATGTTTTTTTAATGTAACTTTTTTAAATAATTCAATATCGAATTAAGTTTTCTTCGTAAAGAAAGGAGTTTAAAAATATTCTACATTAGTACTAACTACCTAATAATATTTGAATGATTTTTAGAGCGCCAATTTTGTAAAAAATCACATCAGGAGCGTTGAATACATAACAAAACTATTCAGAATCTTTAGTAACCAGATCTAGCCAGGTACTTCCCAGTCTTTGTCTTTCCCATCTCCTATTTGGGAATCAATTCCTTCTGTGTAACAACACACCGAGCAGCTGAGACTATTACTACAGCTGCTGACATACAAAAGTGTTTACATAAAGAAGCACTGCATATTGTTATTAATATTTATTTGCGAATGACATGACTTTTTCTAAGTCCCCATATAAATTATAAAATTTTTCGGGTTCACACTGTACCCGTGAACATACAAACACAATAATATTATCTCCCTAATTATTAAACTTTATTTTTAAATTAATTAAGCGAAGAAAAAACACCAAGGTACTTAATAACTATTGCAAAATGTCAAGACATTATTTTTTAAAGTTTTTATTTTGTTTTTTACTTTCACGATGAAGACTTCAATCATTAGTCTTGAAGGAGACTAATTATCATTTTGTAGGTACTATCGGCCGCAAAAATGACTAACTTTTTAATTTTTAATTTGTAAAAGGAAGAATAACCTGACAATATTTGGAAATTTCCTACTACCACCATAGTTAACGGAAAATGTTGCTTGTGTTGTGATGGAGGACATAGCCAGCCGAGGAATCAAACACGATGATAACTCAGCCACTGACCGGTCAACTTATTACCTATCAAATCTAGCTGGTTCACTGATTGATCCTCTTGGTATATTTATCGTGAGAGGATCGCAATTCTGAAATGAAACGATTATTTCGTTTGAAATATCACTACTTTTAGTAATCATGTTTGAACCGCCAGGTACTTTCCAATCTTCAGCTTTTCCTTCACACCTCCCTTCACCAGAGTATTGGAAAAAAGGTTTTTTAAACACAAACAAGTTCATACTTGTAAAAAAAGAAATAAATGAATAGCACGTTTGTATCAGGAGAGGAACCAAATTATATTACCGGTAAATTTAAAAAAAAATGTGCGTTTCTTCGAATCGTTCCATATACCGAGATAAGGCTGCTTAGTTAAAAGAATATTTGTAAAGCGCGTTTGTATCTGGACAGGAACAGAGCGGCAATTGACTAAATTCCTTCTCAGTCCCATTCTAAAATTCTAAACACATATCCAATAAACCGCTCTGTTTATTGGATAAACCGGAAATCCCGCAATTACCACTTCCCCATTGTTCACCTCCCACTTAAATACCTAAAACTTGTATGCCTGTCAATATTCTATATCCTAAGTTAGTTCTTATACTCTTCTGACAAAGGAAGGGTGCTTCCAAAACCTGTAGAGTATGAAAAAATAAAAATGGTCTATAACAAATATATGTGTTTTTATTGTACATACAAATTCATTGCTGATTAGTGCGATAGTTCGAGCTACGTAGAGTAGATAGATGTTAGAGGTAATTGATTTATCCGACAGATGTCGGTAGTATGTAGGGTCGCCCCTCCATGGTGGGTACCAAAGTACGGGGAACCATGAGGTTTCGAGAGACAAAGAGATAGAAGAGAGAATGAGAGAGATTACGAGACAACTATCAGAATTTAGTGCATTAAATATTAATAGTCGGCGAACTACAATTAAAAATATTTTCCATAATAATTAAAACCTGTTAACGCAATAGTGCATTTTCAAATTTGAAAAAGTTATATCTGTGATTATTAAGTAGGCCATAGACAATTATTGTCACAAATAAGTAATATTTACGGCATTTTTAAATTAACTAACACGAAAATTAACGCAGATGTAAAATTCACAACTCTTTTTACAATTTTTTTAAGAATTTAATTTATGAGATAAACGGTGAAATGTAGGCGAATTCATTGGCTCTGTAGAAAAGTACTCAGTTTTTATGTATATATTTCATTTCATGGCATATTATATTTTTTTTTTACAACATCCTAGTTCTTAACATTATATAACAATAAAAAATAAATTAAAACAAACAATTGGAGGTATGATTTTTTGAGTTAGCGCCGGCGAATCTCCAGCGCTCAACGGACTTTTTTGTAAATGTCTTGGCGCTCCAATGATTATTCCCACGTTAAAGCCGGTTAGTAAAATTAAGTATGATGTTTAATAACGCTGGTTTTCATCGCTATCGAGTTATCATCACTAATCAGCGAACTTAATTATTAATCGGAAAGAGAATTGTAAAGGCGATAGTCCCAACTTTAACTAATGACGGTATGTAAATATGTTTTGTACCGATAAGTTTTGTTTTTTTATTGTTGTCTTAAAAATGTTAACTGTTACAAATAGCATTCCACCATTGAGACAAGATTTATATATACGTGGTTTATTTATAGCAGTCCACTCAATGAAATTGGCAACATTTTGGCAGAAGATTCAAGAATTTGATTGGAGTTATTTACGAATGACACGTTGTTTATTTTTTTGGTTAGTTATTTTCTATCTAACCTCAATCACATTAATAAATGAGCCTTAAAAAAATTTAAATTCTTACAATCCTCTCCGAGATGTGCCAAAAAATTTGCTAGAACAAGTTTAAAAGCCAGAATTGAAATCGGAAATTATTCTAGCGCATGGTATTACGGGAAATTACTGTAGCGGTTGAACTTATCAATTAACCCCACCTCCCCCCCTCCCTCACCCCCTCCCGCATTTCATACATTAATTCCCGGTACTTTCAGTTTTCAAACAGCTCGCGTGCCACCTAAATTTCATAATTGTTACTTTCGTTTTGTTATTGTATTATAATACATATATTAATATATTTTATGTTAATGGCACATGTTGTGCCGTATGTTTTTGAAATAAATAAATAATACTAAAGCTCAAAGAAAAAAAGAACCATCCAATTTGGTGCAGTCGTTCGGAATTTATGCGCTTACAAACATTTCGTAGATTTATTTTTATTTAAATATGTGGAAGTTTGTAAATATAATAAAAAATAACACTTTTTATTATACATTCTTTATAATCGTTACGAATTATATTTTTAATGTAGGAACTCTCATCTGACATTTACTCCAAAACGTAAGCTTGTCCAAAAAAAAAACAAAACATATTCTAATATCTGAATTTTATGGAGCAGCAGCCGACCAGTGGGTAGGGGGCTGAGTACCTACCAGCATAGAGCCCACAAATATATCAACATCGTTTCCGTGGCAACGACTTGTTTTCTGACATTAGCAATTCCTCGCTTTTGTTAGCGACAGAAAACGTGTAACAAATATAATATATTAATATATGTATAATTTCATAACATACAGCCCATAGTCCTCGCATATAATTTGGCTTTCCATTGGTGAAAAATTTTAAATCGTTTTATTGTTTTATGCGTGAAAGCGTAACAAACAAACTCGAGCAGTTTCGCATTTATAATATTAGTATGGATTTACCTTATATTAACTATGGTGCACCTTTATTGTTTTCCTCGATGACCAATGATTTTTTATTGGTTTTTAGAAGTGATTTATTTTAGATATTTGTTATTCCCTCATGTAACGACTTAAGGAAAGGTCACATTACACCGACATAATCAATTTCATCAATAAAATGTCGTTCGAGGAGATGTCACGTTACATTATTTATTCTACGATTCAAACATTCATGTAGGTATGTTTATTTTATATTAAAAACCAAAATTTAAAAATGTGGTCATCCCACCCAATCACTGCATTAAGACTCGGCTTCCTACAATTCTACCGATTTATTACATATTTTCCTTATATAGTTTAAGTTTTAAGGTCTTAAAAATATATGTTATTTAAATATATCTAGACATTCTTTACGCCGGAACGGCAATTATATGAAATTCCCCGTATGGAAAAAAAATCGCAAAGAATGTTCCGAAAATTATTATAAATATGTTTTCTTCAGTTATTTTACAAGTTATATGCATGAAAAAATTCACAGTGCTTAAATGCTGTTTTAAACATTTCCTAAGAGATTTTTGCTTTGTTTTAAACGACTCGTGATTTATTAAATATTTTCACAATTTTCGCTTAAATATTATCGTTTTTAAAATAAACGAGCTCCCTCTAACATTCATATTCGTACTTATATATCTATATACATAGTTATATGTATGAAAAAATTCAAATTGTTTAAATGCTATTTTAGACATTCCCCACAAGTTTTTAGCTTTTATTTTGAACGGGTCATGTTTTAAACATTTTCACAATTTTCGTTTAAAATTGTCGTTTTTAATATAAGTGCGCTCCTTCTAACATTCATATTCTATTCTATTCTATTCATTCATGTCTATCATTTTTCTTTTTTTTTTGAGCCACTGCTACCGGGCCGTAAACCCACGTGTAAAACCTTGAAGAAAGCTTTTCTGAAAATATGATTCTTAAATAATTATCACCTCATATTATCAATTCAAAATTTCAAATTTGAAGGGCTGTTGATCTACAATTTTATTTTAATATTTACTCATTGAATAAAGGTCAAGTACATATTTCAATTTCGCATTTCTAATGCTGAAGTGCGTTTACCCTTTTTTTAAATCCCACATTTCAAACTACATGTCACCACACCCTTTCTAACCCACACAAAATATTACATTCTATAAATAATGAATGAATTTTATGTAATAACTATAAAACACGTGAAGAAAATCCACCTATTTCAAATTGCAGCCACCAAAACTGAAAGAATGATCAGGTCATCCGACATTATAAATCCTACAATAAATTCCCTGAAGTATAGTCACACATTTTCTCGATCCCATAATTCAAAACTTAACGAATGGTCACCTGATATTACCAATCCCACATTTCAATCCTTGAAAAAAAGTCACATATTTTTCAATGCACCTTTCGAAACCCAGCATTATAAATCCCAGTCAAAACCTCGAAAAAAAGGAAACAATTTTTAAATCCAAATTTCAAACCTTGAAAAATAGTCACCATACGACATAAATTTCACAGGTGTATTATATATTCTGTATTAAATATCTGTTTAAATATATATGCTTTCAAATTAATCCCATGGCAAAATCCTCCAAAAAAGTAACATTTTACAATACCGCATTTCAAAATTTGAAAAATGGTCACCCGACATTATAAATCTCCCAATGTAATCCTTGAAAAATGGTCACACCACGAACCGGACACAGTGACATCTGCCTATTAATCAGAGAAGTTGCCCCATGCTGCAGAATGCGGTGACTATGATTTCCTCATTGCTAACAGGGAATGTGCTCACTAAGGTGATATTCTCAGATATGATTTGGTTTTAACCTCGATTTTAACCCATGAACCGAAAAATAAACTATGAATAGAATGAGAGTGTTTTTGTTATTGTTTTTGGGGTGTTATGCCGTGTTTCGCTACCTCCTTCTTTAGCCAACGTTTCGGACAGCGTTACAGTGTCCATCATCAGGGCAGATGAGTAAATGATATTGGTGAGAGTGTTTACTTATGTGTGTCGAAGCGATACCGTGCTGCCAGCTCCATTTCTCTACGAGCTGGTATTAGAAAAAATTCAGCATGGTTTTTTGCGTTTAGCTTTGGTGTAGCCGTCAATTACTGGATACCAAGAACTATTGAGCTTAGCTCCGTTGTCTCTGTTAATATTGATGGGGTTTTTATGGATTTCAATTGCCTCCGTAATTAGGCGTGCTCTGTAAGTTTTGGGTCTTCCCAGGACTTCAGGAACAAATCCAAAGTAATGGCCGGTTTCGATTAAGTGCTCGGCGATTGCCGATTTGTCAGGGTGGCCAAGTTTACAAGCACGAAAGTGTTCCGAAATCCTTTTGGAGATCGTCCGCTCTGTCTGGCCTACATAGACCTTGTCACATCCGGAACAGCTGAGTTTATATACTCCATCTGTTTCCAGAGGAAACTTAGTCTTTGCCGACCTCAGTAGGTCTTGGATTTTTGTCGTGGTTCCGAAGACCGTCTTGATGTTCTCTTTTCTCAACAGCCTGGCAATTCTGTCTGTTACATTATGGACGTAAGGCAGGAAAGCGCAGCCTTTTGACTTTTGTTCACCCCTGTCTTCGTTTCGTGCTGATTTGGCTCTTATGATTTGCCTTGTCTGCCTTGCTGGGTAGCCGTTACGCTCCAGTGCATCGGTGAGTTTGGTCAGTTCTAATCCGAGTTTTGGCTCCTCACATATTCTGGTCGCTCGGGTTACCAAAGTATGGATGAGACCTCTCTTCTGAGCGGGGTGATGATGCGAATCAGCGTGGAGATACCTATTTGTATGTGTTGGTTTCCTATAAACTGTGTGTCCTAGGCTACCATCCTCTTTTCGCATCACCTCCACATCCAGAAAAGGCAGGACTTTTTGGTTATTTTCCAGCTCCATCGTGAATTTAATTTTGCTGTGTAGTGAGTTGAGATGGTCCAGGAATTCGTTCAGTTTCTCTGTTGCGTGAGGCCAGATGGCGAAGACATCATCGACATAGCGCCACCATACTTTAGGAACAGCCGAAGCTGTGTCGAGTGCCACTTCTTCAAACTTCTCCAAAAAAAAGTTGGCTAGAACTGGCGACAATGGACTGCCCATCGCAACTCCCTCCACTTGCTCGAAAAGTTCACCCTGAAAAGCAAAATAACCTGTTTTTAGGCAGTGTTCAAAAAGTTTGCAAATGTCATCCTCATAAATCTCCCTGAGCAAAGTCATGGAGTCTTCTAGAGGAACATTTGTAAAAAGAGACACTACATCAAAACTGACAAGGATATCTCTTTCATCAGTCTTTACCTTCTTGAGCTTACTAAAAAGTCCTGCCTTTTCTGGATGTGGAGGTGATGCGAAAAGAGGATGGTAGCCTAGGACACACAGTTTATAGGAAACCAACACATACAAATAGGTATCTCCACGCTGATTCGCATCATCACCCCGCTCAGAAGAGAGGTCTCATCCATACTTTGGTAACCCGAGCGACCAGAATATGTGAGGAGCCAAAACTCGGATTAGAACTGACCAAACTCACCGATGCACTGGAGCGTAACGGCTACCCAGCAAGGCAGACAAGGCAAATCATAAGAGCCAAATCAGCACGAAACGAAGACAGGGGTGAACAAAAGTCAAAAGGCTGCGCTTTCCTGCCTTACGTCCATAATGTAACAGACAGAATTGCCAGGCTGTTGAGAAAAGAGAACATCAAGACGGTCTTCGGAACCACGACAAAAATCCAAGACCTACTGAGGTCGGCAAAGACTAAGTTTCCTCTGGAAACAGATGGAGTATATAAACTCAGCTGTTCCGGATGTGACAAGGTCTATGTAGGCCAGACAGAGCGGACGATCTCCAAAAGGATTTCGGAACACTTTCGTGCTTGTAAACTTGGCCACCCTGACAAATCGGCAATCGCCGAGCACTTAATCGAAACCGGCCATTACTTTGGATTTGTTCCTGAAGTCCTGGGAAGACCCAAAACTTACAGAGCACGCCTAATTACGGAGGCAATTGAAATCCATAAAAACCCCATCAATATTAACAGAGACGACGGAGCTAAGCTCAATAGTTCTTGGTATCCAGTAATTGACGGCTACACCAAAGCTAAACGCAAAAAACCATGCTGAATTTTTTCTAATACCAGCTCGTAGAGAAATGGAGCTGGCAGCACGGTATCGCTTCGACACACATAAGTAAACACTCTCACCAATATCATTTACTCATCTGCCCTGATGATGGACACTGTAACGCTGTCCGAAACGTTGGCTAAAGAAGGAGGTAGCGAAACACGGCATAACACCCCAAAAACAATAACAAAAATACTTTTTGGCCGTGAAAACCTAAAAAACATACCCAACAGAATGAGAGTGTTATTATTATTTCTGCTTGAAATACAGCAGTTGCTTTAATAATAAAAATTAAACGATGCGTTAGGCAATTACTTGCGCATTTATAAAGAAGCAAAACGAATATAAGAATTATCGGTCACAAATCATTTAGTACACTCTTTTGACTTTTTGCAGCAAAATTATGTTGCTACTATTTTTGAAGAAACTAATATACTTTATCTTTTCCAGGAATCTTGCCTCCAACCGGGCAGAGTGGATCGCGGATGATCAACGATAAATAGTGATTGGAAACAAGCGAATAGAGCGTTGCTCAACACACCACTTAGCTGATTGGTGCCTCAGATTGATCAACAGAAAAAGTGGTGGACACTCTAGAACGTACCGTATAATTACTTTTTTTATTAAATCCAGGAGGTACCTATTGGAAATTTTTCTTCAGTAAATCATTTTTCTAGCGGCTAACAGCTCTTACATCTTTGCGGATGCTGTGTTGAGCTTACTTTTGAGGAAAGAAAGGAATGAACATCGGTATTGAAGATGGGTTATTGAAAAAGGGCCCACAGAAACTAGCAATTAAATAAATAAAAATGGGCTAGCCGGGAATTGAACCCACGACCTCTGGATTTGAAGCCTAGGGTTTGAACTTTTCGGCGACAGAGATGTTTTTTTTTTGTTGATATATGATGATTCACTCCATTCCAATATTCCATGACATGACCAATAATGAATGCACCAATTTCTGACTGCACACCAACGTTATTCATGCACATTGCTTGAGTAATAGATAATCTACTATCACTAACAATGACTCAAGTCTATCTTTAAGCAATCCTAAAGGTAAGCATTTTAATAAAGAACTTAAGTACTTTCTTATAAATGCATTAAGAACTGCATAAATTCACTCTACCCGGAACTTAGAATCTTATCCTATTTTCTGTCTATTCGTAAGCAATACGTTATTCCTTCTACGGATAACCAAAGTATTCAAAGTTCAATTAACCAGCAAAACAACTTTCTGGGCTTTGCGTGGGCTTAGGTATGCATCCTGCCCGAGCGTCTGAGTCACTTGCATACAAAATGCAGCCAACCAAATTACATGAACAGTGTGCAAATTGCAATGACATAAAAATAAAACACCTTCCATGAATCATTGCGGGGTGATTTTGCTGTTTATTATCACCTTTTTGCAAGTAGCTGTAGGAGGTTGTGTTACTCTAAGTTCAGGTTGCATTATATTGGTCGCTATGAAGAAAGACACGGTAAAAACCCTAAAGCGGTGAGTTGTGCGGTTTTGTCTCCGGAATATGCTGGTTTAGTTGTGTAGAGCCGTCCAAAACGTCGCGTTCTCATTCAGGCATAGCGGGTTCAATCTTCAATCCCCAGCTAGCTAAGTCCTCACTGCAGACGCAAAATCTCCGCTTATTATTATGGTTGTAGAAGAAATATGGGATTATATGAATACTTATTCTTCATTAGCCCCATAAAGGTCACGGGATTGATTATAAATGATAACATTCACGTTTCAAGATTGATTATTTTATTTCCAGTTGTAATGAAAATACCCACGACAAATATTATCAGAAGTTACACGGAAAGTTTTAGAAAAGGTGCCACAATTAAAGGCTTCCGTTTTAGATTTTTGATTGAGTTTCGGTAATATTGTTTTCATTAATTAAAAATTATGTTTCTGTTAATTGTACCATCTTACCGCCGTTTTTTATGAAAGTGGTTCATAATTCAACATAAATATTTTCCGGGAACTGCTCTTCATGCGTTGAGATATGATATCACCAATCATGCTTGTTGGCTACTGTGGCACGTGACAGTTCAAAACGGCCACCATTTTTAACCGGAACCGGAACGTAACGAACAAATTTGCAGAAAGACGAAAAGCAAATCTCTCGCGAAGTCTGAGATAAAACAGGATTTGTTACGATCAGCCAATAACTATTGAAAATTACTTAAACATATATGACGGCCTCCGTGGTCGAAGGAAAGGCTCTCGAACAGCAATCCAGAAATCTTGGGTTTAAATCCCGGCGTGTGCAAGTAAATTCGGTTGGATAAATTTGTGTTATTTCGCAATTTACTAATTGAAAACAATATTTAGTATATTTTCTTACTACACTTTCCAGATAGGAAGGTTCTCTCAGTACGTTCTCTCTCTCTGGCTGGTGCAGAATTAAAAAATTGCTTTAAATTACTTTAGCCATGTTTGGTGACCAGATCTGAATAGCCATTTTCCGCCTTTCTCTTTCTCATCTCCTTTCCCTCCTCATTACATTCAGCCACACAACATACCACAATTGAGGATGCCATAGTTTCACTGGCTCCAAATGGGAATATTTGGGATTATTATGCGGTATTCACGAAAAAAATATACATGGGAACTCAGATTCCACAAATTTCATGTACAAAGAATAGAAAAATTAAGTGCTCAAAAGTAAAATTGTGATACTAAAATCAGCTTTTATGCATTAATATTATCAAAAATAAAATTAAAAAACATATTTTTTAATTGGCTATAAATTTAATTTTTAAAATTCCAGAAGCTTCGAAATGCCAAATCTGATACCACAACTGTTAAAATAATATACCTACATCGATTACTTCGTCAAGAACCTCCCACGAAGAATCATTGAGTCACATTGGATATAAATATAATATTAAAATTTATATTCGTGAAGTATTTTACCTCAGAATGGAATCGTATAAAAATAA
This sequence comes from Glyphotaelius pellucidus, assembly GCA_936435175.1. Lineage (NCBI taxonomy): Eukaryota > Metazoa > Arthropoda > Insecta > Trichoptera > Limnephilidae > Glyphotaelius > Glyphotaelius pellucidus. Next base: position 14,175,394 of record OW386560.1, read on the forward strand.
TCTTGTTTTAAATTGTGCAAACGAACGTAAGTGAGATGGAACACGTCGGATAAAGATATCCATCCACAAGCAAATGCTTTTAATGAAAAGCAGTATAAATCGTAAGATTCCAAATTGTAAGATGTACCAAATTAAAATAATTAAAAAATAATAATACTTCAAAATTGAAACACTTAAAACTATAAGGCAATTGACTGATCTAATACGTTGACATAAAATTATTCACGGCCATCTTGATACTACATTATGTCTAAGCAGTATTGAAATAAATGTGCCCAACTCCCATTGTTTAAGACGCCATAACATTTTTCACATTTTTTTTTTTTTACAGTTAATGCCGTACAAGAGTCCCAACTGCTCCCGTCTGGAGCCAGTGAGACTATGGCATCCCCAATCGAGGCATGTTGTGAGGCTGAAGGTAGTGGGGAGGGGAAGGAGATAGGGAAGAAGAAGGTGAAGAAGTAACCGGCTATTCAGATCTGGTCACTAAACACGGCTAAAGCCATTTCAAGCAACGTTACAATTCTGAATGGTGGTCTTACACCAGGGCGATACTGATAGTATCTTCCACTCTGGAACGTGCCGCAAATATACTTTTTATTATTTTAAATGAATAAATTGTGAAATAACACAAATTAATCAAATAAAATTTATTTGCGCACGCCGGGTTCGAACCCGCGACCTTCGGATTGTGAGTCGAGAGTCTTACCTCGGGACCACCGGGGCCGTCATATAAATGCATTTAAAAATAATATCGCCTACTTTAGCCCTCTGACCCAGATGTATCGACTGTATAACAAGATAGAGTGTGGTGAAGTAGATATTTTCGTCGGTAATTTGTACGGATTAAAAAAAAAAAGTTCTGGCGCTGTTAAAAAATATTTACTAATTATATTGTGTCGCGTATTTCTTATGTCTCTTGCCACTCATTGTAATGTGTTACTTGAGTGAGTGATTTTATTTGTGTTGTTTTTGTTTTTCTAATTGTACGTATCGGCATTTATTTGTTTGTAATTGTGTAATAACTGAGTTTTTATTACTGGATTGTTCTCACGTAAGTGCGAACATCTGTAAAACCCAGTGTAAATAAATAAATAAATGAAAATAACTAAATACGGGATATCAGCCGGGAAACTACTAAATCAGATTCTGACGACCTAGCCTCTTTTGACAAAAAATGTGCTTAATAAATACCTAATCCTTAGTTAATTAACCCTTAAAAAATCTGTCACATTTTTCGGATGGTCAAAATATTTCCGCTTTGCAATAAATTGTAAATCTAGTGATACCTCGAGATAAGAGTTTAATTCATTCCGTAACCTTGCTCGTATCTCAAAGCAATTGTCCCCATTGAAATTAATTGAAATCCCAGAAATCCGTTCCAGCCCCAAAAATGTCACCCAAGTGGTATTTTTTACGTGTTTTTTAATAAAAAATGTATTTATAGATGACAAATATTGTTTGAAAGCATAATAAAAGAGAATGTAAAGAAATAAACTGGTTGTATAAAGTGTTTTCTCCGCTGTGGGTAAACATACTAATTTTTTAACTTCCCTTGAATAGCTGCAGTCGGGACATGAAAAAAAAATTTCTGCACTGTGGGTAAGCATCAAAATCCTCGTATCTCAAATGTTGCTCGTATTTCAAAGCAAAACTTCGCTCGCTCGACGGCTCGAATCTCAAATATCTCGTATGTTAGGGCACTCGTATCTCGAGGAACCACTGTAAATGGAATATTTCTGAAGACAACTGTAAATTAAAAACTGTTTTGAAAGGTGATGAAACACGCATTCAAATTTTATAATTTGAAATAAAAATATAATTATTATGAAATGTAAAAATTTTACATGCAAACGTAAAAACGTTTTAAAAATGTTTCACAGGCAATTTTTAAAAACACATGCATGTTTTATTAGAAAAGCGTTTAATAATCGTTGTTGTTACCTCACTTTTTTGTCGTTCCACGTAAAAATAATACATAAAAAAATTTCAAATTGCGATTTGAAGTATAAGTTTCATAAAGGCTTACATTTTTTTTTTGATGATTTTTTTTTAGATTTGAATACAAAGCGTGGTGTTTTCCATTTCTAACATCGTTTAGATATGTTTCTGACCATGATAGTGAGGGAGATCCAGCGATTTATAAGAGACCTGCGTGTATTGGGACAAATTTGGTCTCCTGTGATTAAACGGGTTACTTAGAAGAATTCGTCTGATCTCTCAAAGATGGTGCTAATTTACTTGTATTAGGAATTAAATACTTTTAGCAAATTATGTTTCAAAACATTAAGATGAACTATTTGTTTGCGCTCGTACATATGCAATTTTTTTTTTTTAACATGAGCTCCACACAGGAGGCTCTGAGGAAAATAATTTCCCTCAGGGCTTACGTCATCTTTGGGAATGCTGTGTGGAGGGTTTTTTTTAAGGAAAAGCACAGGAGAGTTCTGGGAAGGAAAAGGGTTTAAGGGGTGGGTAGGAATCTGGGGTTCAGTGCGTCCTGGTCATCCGCCTCCAAGACCTAGACAAACCTCACCCCATGAACCCGGGCACCCTTGCTAAATCACCAACCACTTACGTAGCGAATCACTTGGGGTGACCTATGGCAGTGGCGTTGGTTATCCAATAAAGGTTCCCGGGGCGGCGGTACCCATTCCCGCCTCCCAAATTTAAATAATGGAATACAACGGAATCTTTTTCTGAAATTTCCGTTTCAAATGTTTGTTTATTTTTTTTTTTTATTTTTAGGTCGGAGACGGTTTACATATATAAAGTTCCCGTGAGCACTTAGGCCGTAGGCCCATTGTGCTATCTCCCATTTTACCTCATTCCTTTGACAGTAACCCAGTCCCTTTTACAAGTTCACCAGGATTGTCATTGGAAATGAAGCTATATCTTCTGGTTCGACAATGTGTCTTCCCAGGTCTCATTTCTCCTCTTCACTCATCCGTGGTTCCCTGAAGGCCCCACGAGGGAAGAGGGCTTCATCTCTCCTCTCCACTCCTTAGTTCCCCGAAGGCTCCACGACGGAGAGTTCACCTCCCTTTGGTTCCCTAAAGGCCCCACAAGGGAAGAGCCCCACCCCACCTTGGCTCCCCGAGGGCCCCAGGAGGGAAGAGGACTTATCTCTCCTCTTCACTCCTCCTTGGTTCCCTAATGGCCCCATAAGAAAAGAGTTCACGGAGATGGCCTCATTTCTCCTCTTCACTCCTACATGGTTCCCTGAAGGCCCCACATGGGAAGAGAACATCATCTCTCCACTTCACTCCTCCTTGGTTCCCCAAAGGCCCCGTGCCGGAAGAGTGCCCTTCCCCTTGGTTCCGTGAAGGCCTCACAAGGGAAGGGTTCATGGAGGTGGCCTCAGCTCTCCTCTCCACGGCTTCTCCTCTTGGTTCCTCCTAAGGACCCCAGGAAGAAAGTCCACAGAGGTGGCCTCAGCACTCTTAGGTTCCCAAAAGGCCCCTAGTTTTCGAATGGTCCAATTTTTTGTCCCACGAGTAACCAGGGAAATAGAAGGTCCACTCCAGCAGAGCCCCGAATGCTGGAGTAAGGTCTAAATACTCCGAGATGCGACCTTGTTTCTCGGAGACACCGTTCTTGACATTGTGCCCCAGGACATTCAGCCTGAGCACGGTAGCTCACACCTTGGCTTGGGATGGCTATTGCAGGTTTGTGTTTCCACTCCCTGAGCGATGGGTTCGCCACACTCCCTACGCCCTAATGTTTGTTTACCTAAGTGTCGCTCATGTTGTTTTCAACGAATAAATAATCATAATATTTGTTTAATTCAGCTTAAGATGAAGCTGTACGTGAAATCCCATTTAGATACTATTTAGATTCATGTTTACGACGAATCGGTTTACTTTATGAACATCAAAAAATATGCTACGGATAAATTGAAACTTTTATTAGCTTTTTTATGTATTGGAATTACAATAAAATTATTATTTACATAACAAAAAATATAAACGTAAACCACTAAAAAAATGTTTTTTCATGACTTAACCATGAATTAATATAAGAAACAAATTTAAAAAAATACCCCTTTATGGCTTAGACTATTTTTGAGGTTTTGTTTGTTCTAACTTTTTTCATTCTTATAAAATTATGCACAAAATAAATTAAAACCACTTTTTCGCTTATTCGCCTCGTGCAAATACGACGCGCGTATTTAAATTTTATCTGGCATGAGAATCAAAATATTTCTAGCGTTTATATTCCTCTTAATGTCTGTAATTGACGAAAGGTCCTATAGTCTGTATTATAAATCTTGGGATTCATAATATCTTCAATGAAAATAATTTTGTACAATAAAATTTTTATTGTACATTGAAAGATGTTTGTACTATAAATCACTGAGTTTATAACAGGATTTTTTTAATTAATACAATAATACAAATCGTCACCCGTCCTTTATCCGTCCTTAGATCATTTATGCAAATGAATTTTCCCATTAAATATGTTTCGTAATCTTCTTTTCTAATCTAAGTTTCTACAGCACTACATCGTACCGTTGAATAATTAATAATTTGTCCGTCTTATTTTATTATATCATATGACACAACAAGATTAATATACGTATTAATCTTTCTTGATATCTTAAGTACATCCTCTTGTACGCTGTACTCTCAATTAATTATTTAGGTCTGTAATTAATTTTTAATTACTGTGTATTTCCAACGAGATATCAGATCATCTTGAATAAAATGCAGTTCATAAAAATATTCTGGCTTGCCATTGAAGTAAAATCATGTATGGTTTCATAGTGCTTTCACACAAACGAAGTATTGAATTCCGTAAGTCTAAACTTCTGTTTTATGTTTGTCCTGGATACCTATGTTCACCTTCCCTTTTGCAGAATTGTGTTTTATTACAGTGCCCTTGATGTTATTTTCTCAAAAACAGCGTTATACAAATTATCAAATTATTACTAGTAGTTATGTGAATAGTGGACCTCGCGTAATGTAGGTTATTTCGATTTGACACCTCGTGTCGCCCATGCGAACTCTGGTGGATAAAATGGGTGATTTCCAACACGGCTACCATCTTGACAGGATTAACCGGACATGGAACCTACAAGGCAGACGAAATACAAAGATTTCGCTACGCTCACGCGCTCAGTTAATTATTTCCTATTATTAATTTATAAGCTTAATTTCTTCAGTGTTGACATTAAGGTACCCGAAGGATTTGAACCAGCTATTCCTGAGCATATTAGGAATAAAAAAATGTGAATATCATTTTGCTTTTTTATAATTTTTTTAAATTAAAAACAATAAAAGTTTTTTTTCCATCACACGTCGCAATTTAATTGTCGGGCGTAGCCAAGCGGGTCTCGTGGTAAGTACTTGTCTCGTTTCAGCAGCACGATAACACACGAAACAGCACGATTATTATTAACCAATCCAATCGAAAATATTTATTTATTTATTTATAAATAAACGCCCTTTTTCGGGGCTTTTACATATATAGCATAGAAAAAACATTTTATTGTACATAACTGAACTGCCTCAATAACAATATTTTAAATTTATTCAAAGATAAATTGAAGATGTCCACTGACTTGGTATAATTGTTTCCCTCCATTAGTATTCTGGGCAAAGAGGAATACATATGGTAGTTAGTCCCAGAATTTCTGCACTGAAATAAATCCTGACTTCTAGTATTACGAAGTGGAATTTGGAAGCTTATCAATTCAAGTAATACCGGACTATATTGCCAAGATCATTAATTTCATTGACAATTAAGAAATAATTTTAATTGATAGTTGAAAGGCTGATTGAAATTTCGTATTTTGTGGTTTACTAACGCGTAAATAAAGTTTTTTTAGTTTACCCTATTCAAGTAATATTTAAGTTTGTTTGAAAGTGAGTACAGCCTCTTATAGTTTTTTATAAGTTTGAAGAGTTTTTGATCATCAGCGAAAAACAACACTAACATTATTATCAAATGCAGTATCGATATCATTTATGAAAAATTTAAAAAAGCAACACATTCACACTGTTATCAAACTCAGTATGTAAAGATATCGTTTATGAAAAGCATCATTTTCACAAGCAACACATTAACAATGTTGTCAAACTAAGTATGTAACGATATCGTTTATGAAAGGCATCATTTTGAAAAGCAAAACACATTAACATTGTTATCAATCTCAGTATGTAAAGATATCGTTTATGAAAAGCATCATTTTCACAAGCAACACATTAACAATGTTGTCAAACTAAGTATGTAACGATATCGTTTATGAAAGGCATCATTTTGAAAAGCAAAACACATTAACATTGTTATCAATCTCAGTATGTAACGATATCGTTTATGAAAAACATCATTTTGAAAAGCAAAACATTAAAATTGTTACCAAACTCAGTATGTAACGATATCATGTTTGTAACGATATCGTCTATGAAAAGCATCATTTTGAAAAGCAACACATTGTTATGTAACGATAACGTTTATGAAAATTAACAGTATGTAACGATAACGTTTATGAAAATTAACCCATTAACAGTATTATCAAATTCAGTAACGATATCATTTATGAAAAGCAACATTTTGAAAGGCAATAATACATTTACCACGCCCTACATAGAATTGATTTTTTTTTATTCTTTTTTTTCCTATTCTATGTACCTACTTAGTTCATTATTTAAAAAAAATTGTTGTATTAAAATCGTATAATTATATAAATACGTACAATTATATGGAACGTGTGGGATTGCACTATCCTCCCCACATCCTGGAAAACATTGTTATTATTACTAACCGAATTATCAATTACAGTATGTAATGATATCAGTCGTATCGTACAGAAATAATAAAAATAATGTATTTCTATTATACGTAATCGTTCACATTTAAACGACACAACCGATATCATAATTTAAGTTACTTTTCAACTTTTAAAGGTGCCGTTGAAGTGACATCTCATAAAATGGCGCTATAGAAATCGCCGAACACTGCCTTCACCTTTCGCCTGTATTATTTTAATGTTTTAAATTTTTTAAGTACTTTATTTATTTCATTCTTGACTATTTATCCCACAAATCTGAACCATTTCACAGCAAGTAGCCCGCGACATTTATTAAGAAATAAATACCAGTTTGTGTTCATTTTATAACCTTTATCATTATAATTATTATTATTTTTTTAGAAGCACCAGTTTTCTTTTTGACATAATTCAACTAGTTATATTTTTCACATTTAAAATACTCTACCTTTATACTGGCATTAATAAATTGTTAAAAGTATTCATTGAAATCCATCTACATAAAATAAAATAAAAACATTGCTTAAAGCTTAAAGCGTCGCAAAGGTAATTTTATATAGATGGATTGTGTAGTTAGTAAATCATTTATTCATAATATTTCCCCAAAATTTTCGGGAACATAATATGTGTTACTAATTTAAATTAATATTATTAATATAAAATTAATATTAATAATATTAATTTATATTAATTTAACTTCGCCTCACCCGACCTCTCCATCAGGGACACCATCAAGGAGGTGTTTGATGGGGAAGAGGGTCTCTTGGAGTTAGGGCTGCGCAACTTAGAGGATATTAAGTAATTAACAATATTAATATTAATTAATATAGGGTGTTAAAAGGCATGCATTTCTTACTTTAGCTGATTCCTGACATTATTTGGAGTAGTAATATTTGCGGCACGTTCTAGAGTAGAAGATACTCTCAGTAACGCCCTGATGTAAGACTACCATTCAGAATTGAAACGTTGCTTGAAATGACTTTAGACCAGATTTAAATAGCCAGATTCACCCCTACCCCAGATTCCCCTTCACAGATTCACCCATTCCCCACCTTCCTCTTCTCCATTTCCTTCCCCTCCCCACTGCCTCACAACATACCCCGATTAGGGATGCCATAATCTAACTCCAGACGGGAGCAGGCTCGGGACGGGACTAGGCTCCAGACGGGAGCAGCTAGGATTCTTATGAGGTATTCAGATAAAAAAAAAGTAAAACACATAAATGAAATTTTGGTCTCGGACAACATTTTTGATGTTTTTTTTTCTTAAAACATAAAAAAACCAGTAGGTAGACAGATAAGGTGGGGGTAAGGGATCGGGTGGTTACTCAGCTGAGTGACTAGGGATGACGTATAGAAGATTTTTTTTTGTTTTGAACATAGACATGAGTATTTGTAGACGAAAACAGACAGAAGAAGGGTTCAAACCAACCATAGCGGGACGCAAAGGGGGTAAGATGACTGTGGTGATATGTGATTCGTCAATGAATCAAACTGACAGTATATATTCATCTCGCTTATAATATCACCATTTAGTTCTTAAAAGTAAAATCTGCTTTTGAATGAATAGACCTTTTTACATGGGAGCGCGAATTGCTCGCCATGTTATGAACAAATTTGCGAAGTCCAAATACGGCAAAGTAAAGGTCGCCTGTTTTCAGAGTCGAATATTTTGTTGCCGTATTTTGTTAAGACACTTTTACAGATGTTTCATCATTTACTTACCTCAGTAAACAGCGAAGAGCACACTTGAGAAACGCCTACATACGTATATGTTACTAAAACTGATCATTTTATATGATCTGAATAAGCTTAAAATAAAGTAAAATAATGCTTACCTATGGAATGTAATCCGACATTTGGGTTTATTCTCTTTTTCACTTCCATTTTTACACGTTTTCATACAAGCCACCATTTGTGCCGTGTTATTTCGTAAAACGTACCGATGAGAGCTCGATGCTGGTTCGCACAAGAATGATGACGACACATTTTCTAGATTCACTCCAGGCCGTTCGCGAGCTCAGCCGGCTCCAAATGGAACCGGTATGTTGAGGGGGAAATAATACGCTTTTATCACTCAGGGCAGGCTTAGGCTCATTCATATGTCTATGGTTTTGAATTTTTAAAAAATTGACAAAAAAGATGCCAGGAATAATTGGTGTAAGTAAATCAAGTACGTCCTTTAACACCCCGTAACATTTTCCGATCATGTCACATATTATATCAGTTTATATTACATATTACTATCTACATCGGTAAACATGTAATTACTTGGTTTTATTGATTTTATAGCGTCTTATTAAATCGAGTTTTATAGCTAAGTTTTGTAAAATAAATCAAGTACAGTTTTACATGACTTTTACCTTACATTATTATAGTTTCTTATCGCACACTTGTTGTGATATTTCACATTGATGGCGCTGCAGAAACTAACATGGTATTATAATATTATGTAGTAATGATTATATTATGCATCAAGGTGGACTCAAACTAGTAAATAAACGGACGCGTAGGTTTGAAGTTGTTTGGATTTTCCCTATCAGTTGATTCAACCGGATCTTCACATGAATATCTTTAGTGTATTTATAGCATTCGAAGAAACCTCATATTATAGCGTGTACCTACATAATACGATTCCAGGTAGGAAGACAACTCGTTGATCAGGTTGTACCTATTAAATAATATGCAATTATTTTAATGATCACTGTGGCAGAACGGAAGAAGACTTTTAAATCTCTTGTTAGCTTCAAAGTTCAAGCAAAATTTTATTATTAAAAACTTTTTTTGCCTCACAAATATACAGGTAGCAATAATAAAAACACTAAGTAAATATTTAGGATGAAATATATTGTCTCCACGGTAAATGACAGTAATATCCAATAATCGTCAACACAACGTCGCGCCATTCAAATTCCCAGCCGTTTTGGTTGTCGGTAGGAAGGGCCAGTCTCGCCAACCTGCAAGTTCCAGTCAATCCCTTCTTTACGGACCGCAATAGCTGGAGTGGTTTCCTTGTTGGACAAATTGAGACAGATTCAGTCAAGGTTCGTAGAAAATGCGGGTTAACTCTGGGGGGGGGGGAGTGGGGCGGTGATTGGCTAAAAATTCGTGACGTAGCTCGAAGTCCATGTTCCACTCGGAAATTTGAATTAAGTGCAATACAAGTGGCAATGTTTTACTTAGGCTACGTCACGCGTTCGAAATGTCGAAAGCGGCCCGACGAGTTTTTTTTTTCGAAAAATGCCCGTATGAGCTTACCTTGTTAATCGCATTTTGTACGACATTTTCTACGAACCTTGGATTGAGTGACATTTTTTCTCTTTATTCTTTTTTTGAAATTAGAAAAATGTTACATAAAATATATGGTTCGTAATAATTAAGCAGGTAGGTACTTAAGTACGGTTTATCGTATGGTACCAATTGTCCTAAACTGCGATTATTTCCGAATCTTTGATGGTACCGACCGAATAAAATATGAAATTGAAAACATATGAAAGGGTGCCAGACAAAGTTCGTAGAAAATGCGTTTAACAAGGTTGGCTCATCGAGGGGGTAGAGTGGTGATTGGCTAAAAATTCGTGACGTAGCTTGAAGACCATATTCCAATGAGAAAATTGAATTAACTGCAATACACTTGCAGTTGGTGTTTTACTTCAAGCTACTTCACGCGTTCGAAATTTCGAAAGCGGCCTGACGAATTTTCGAAAAAGGCCCTTAAGAGCTAAACTTGTTAAACGCATTTTCTGCGAACCTTGGATAAAAAAAATAACTTTTTTGTTACAAAACATCCTACTGAATATAGAAAAACATATTTTGAAAGTTAGTTTCGTATTTTAGAATTTAATTAAAAAATCATAATTTTGTATGAGACAGATTGGTATAAGAGTTCAAGCGCCACTATTGATGTATACATTGGAATCTATGTATTTCTTATTATTTTTACACGATAAAAGTTAAATACTGTAAATCGTACTTGCAATCCGATTGTTTTTTCAACTGTGTGATTCTCACGATGTCTACCACTATGTATATATACTTATACGGAGTTGTAAATTAGAATCATTAAAATCCTATATAAAATTAATAGCACATTTCATTGCAGCTGTCACGAATTCTGTCATATCACGCCTGTCAAAGTAATGTCCTTTATTAATTGTAATACTGTACTGAATTTCTATCTATTAGGAGCCAATATATTTATGGCATCGCATTTTTATGGGGAAAGGCTGAAGGTCAATAGAAACTGGGGTAAATTGGGCAAGAGCCGCCGCATGCCGCTACAATTTTTTTCCCCCCTCAACTTTTATCCCCCTTCCCCCCGTCCTCCCGCTTTCCCACCCCCTTCGACCACTTTTTTTAATAGGCATAGATTTTGAAAAGTAAACTACTTTTAAACTTAATTACCAAAAGAAACATCGGCTTAAATCCAGAAAGACGGGAAAATATGCATTTAAACTCGATTTTAATTCAATCAAAGTTAAAAATTTCGTTTTTTTCGATTTGACATTTGCGAAGTTTTGTTTCAAACTAAATACGCCTTAATTACTTAGATTACCAAAACTAAGAACCTAATAACCTATTTTGTGTTCGTAAATAGTTGTTTCTTGTGTTATTGTTGAAATGAAGCGAGATTTCCATAATCCATGCTTAAAAATGCGGCGGCATATGCACAATTTAATGAAATTGGAGAAAGGCAAGTGGAAGTTAAAAGCTATTCAAAATACCTATATAAAAATACAAATTATAATGAGTTACAGCAAGTGAATATATTTACGGTGCCGATTTTATGTACTTATACGCTGGTGTATACACTACGAGTACTATGAGTACAGACAAGTAATTTTTTCGCTGATGTATTTGAATGAAAATATGTTTTATTATTTGGCGATACATCTTCTCTGCCCACTAAGTTATATTTTGTGTAAGTAGGTATACCGTTTTTCCCTAAACCGACTACATATTGTGTATAAGTTGCCGGGGTGGTAAAAGTCAAGGGATCAACTGTCATCGAACCAGACTTTTCCATTCTGTATTTTGGTCTATCAACAGAGCGTGAAGGGTAAACAAATTTGAATATTGCACCAGTGTCCAAATTATGCAGAGCCAGTGGGTCTAATGCGTAGGTTCTCAACCTTATTTTGTCCACCGCCCTCTTTGAGAATATATTTTTTTCTATAGCCCCCCCATTTTTCCCCCATACTTACGGGAGGAGCGGCTCAACTGTCACGGGATCAATAATTCGATTAAAAATATATTAAATTTTTTGTTATAACTTTTGGTTTAGCAAGTTAACAATTCTTTGTATATTAAATACCGGGTTGCTACCTCTTTCCTTCTTGTATTCGTGAAAAAGTGTCAATTCTTAATAATAATCAAACACGTAAGATTATTAGTACATGATTAGTTTTGTATTTTTAGACCTTATTTTTTTTACCTGCCCACGCCCTCACTGTGCCATCTCAACGCCGCTATTTTTTTCTGGGTCTTCTACTGCCCCCCCTGAAAGTCTCACCCTAATTGGGATATGTTGCGAGGTTGGAGTGAAGTGGGAGGAGACGGGAAAGAGGAAGGTTGAAGTATATTCAGAAAATTAATTCCATAGTATTAAATAAGAGCATTTTTGTATGCCATAGCCGGGATCCGAAACAACGATTTTCTGTACAAAACCCAAGAGTTTACCAATCCGTCAAGTTTTTGTTTTTCTTTTTTTTAATAGCCCTGCACAGGAGTCTCACAGAGGTCTCCCTCAGCCAGTCTCCTACGCAGAAGGTGGGCAAACACATCCGCCACTAAGACTTAGTGAAACCATGAACACCTACTAGCGTAGCGAACCACTTGGGGTGTCCAATAAATAATTCCCGAGGCGGCGATACCCATTGATACCCGACATCCGCCTCCCAAATTGGCAAAAACCTAACATCTGTATTACGAGATTTTTGTCCGTAAGTCATCGCCTTTAAATAATTTTATTTTCGTATTTCGAAAATAAAATACATTTGTATAAAAAACATGCTAATAAGAAATTAGTCCTAAAATAAATAATCTGTTTGGAAACATTGCACTTTATTTTAACATTTGTCATCGAATTTTCTCCTTAATCGACTTTCGTTAGGTATATTACCGTTTCTTTAAATAATTTAATCAATTAGTAGAAATGGTGCTAGATTACCATACTTATTAGCAAAAGCCAGTTTCCTTAATAAACATTATAGATAAAAGTTGCCTACGCATCTTTATGACAGTGTCAACTAAATTATTAAGGAATTTTGTAAGATTTAATTGGTCAGCGGATCAAATGCTAATACAAATAAATAAATCCGTATTCTTTTATAATCCACTAGCTGGTCCACTTGCAATGCCATATACAAAGAAACAAATTGTTTCTCCCTGCATGCCCTTTCCCGTGCGTCCCCGTTCCTCTCCCTCGTCCACTTCTCCTCCCGCGTCCCATTCTACCTTCCCCACCTTCACTCTTCCCTTTCCCGCTTCACCATCCCGCCAACCCCCCGTCCTGCGTTACATATATTCAGTCCCAGTACATTCAGTTTTCAAACAGCTCGCGTAACACCTATTACATTTTTTTTTATTAAAATAAAAAAAAATCATATATTACAAAAATTCATTTTTGTAAATTATAAGAACAATCAATAACATTTGGTTCCTAACACAGATACGTATCTAAAATATCTATAATTCTGGATTCGATTCAAATTATTATATCAGTACTTCCAATTAACTCATTAATTTAAAGAGTTTTGAAAATAGAATTTTGATTTAACAATCATTGTTTTGCAAAATGTGATTCTCATTTTTTTGACAGTTTCGCAAGAATTTTTTGATGATTAAAAAACTTTTCAGATGAATTGTCATGTGGTTGTAATAATCCAGAAACCTTTACGGGGATTTAAAGAAGGTATTTTGAAAGTTTCAAACATTTCCTATGCTTAATATAGCAATACATATATATCTAACTTATCCCCAAACACATTTTGATTTTTATATACATACATAGATGGTGCAGTTTCACGGTCATTTTATTTTTTTTTCATTAACATCACACAGGGGGCCCTATGGAAAATAATTTCTCTCAGGATCTATGTCGTCTTTGGGAATGCTGTGTGGAGGATTTTTTTGTGTAAAGCAGTGATCCTGGGTCTTGAAAAGAACAACGTTGTTGTAGGAGGGAGAAAACACAGAGGCCGGAAAATCATTCGCTGCCAAATTCAACCAATTGTGTATTATTAAGAGGAACGTATGCGCCGCCCTTTTCGTCCAGTTTCATACAAATCTTAAATTTGTATTTGAGATGAAAATACCCAACCAAATTCAAAAATTATGTTTGTAATCCAAAGGTATATCAAATATCTAGTACGGATATGAGCTACTTTATTTATTTTTGCTTTAAATTATAAGATATAGGCCATTACAGATTTTAGTGTTTCATGATTTTAGAACCAACTTGGGTAATTATTTGTGAGTAAATGAAAAACATAAAAATAATTTAACTATGTTTATTTTATAAATATAATGAAAAAGAAAATAAAAAATAAAACTGTTTTAAAAATGCATTTTTTGGGTGGTAAATTTTAATGTATAAACAACAATTTTTTTTTCCGCCGTAAATAGGTCATTTGTATTTTAAATTTAAACCTATCAAAATGATTTTTTTTCTTATTTTTAATTTTATGTTTCATTATATTTCTATGATAAATATAGTAAAATTATTTTTTATTGTTATTCATTTACACGCAAATAATTGTCCGAGTTGCCTCTAAAATCATGAAACGCTAAAATCTTGAATGGCCTATATCTTATAATTTAAAACAAAAATAAATAAAGCCGCTCACATCCGTATGAGACATTTGATATACCTTTTCATAACAAAAATAATTTTTAATCAAAAGGTAAGTTTAAGTATTTGCGGGTCCTGTACTTCATAATTTAATAGCTCCAATTATCCCAGCTTATCAATGAGACAAAGGAAATCCGAAGTTTTCTATTTTCAATGCTGCATTGTTAAATTTTACATCTGGATGACATACGTGCTTGACTTCTTGTCTCACTGGGGAAATTCACTGGAGCACAGAAATACAACAATAGTGAAACTGTATTGTGGTATACTAGAGTAGAGTTTACAAAAAAAATACGTTCCTTGGAAATGTAAATCAAAATATTCTTCCGGTGTAACTTAAAACCTTCACTAATCAAAGGTTCCGAACACACCATGCCCGCCCAGCGCATTGCCAAAGTGTCTTTAAGATAAACGAAACAAGAATCATCGGTAAAAAGTATCGAAATTTTACTTGAAGGAGTTCTTATTTAAAACGAATTAGACACCACGAACGATAACTGAGAGGAACAGACAGTAACAATCCAACACATAGCAAAAGCCGTTCATTATTTATGCAAGTGATTACTGGTTAACCCATTTTTAAAAGGTTCGGAGAGATTCATTATCTGGGAGGTCAAAATGGAGAGTGCTCCATAAAAATATCGTTAAAATAAGAAACATAAAGTTTTTTATATCCTTTTGATTACAAAATTTCAACAGTCTCCAAATTTGCCGATTCTTACCCTCTTAAGAGGAACGACTGCCCAACCTTTATCGTACAAAATGTGTAATTGTAATGTATTACCTAACCAGACAATATTTTTAATCAAAAGTTGTGTATAGCAAATTTGCAATACGTGCTGTTTAGAAGCATAATATATTTTTGTTTTAAATTATAAAATAAATCCAGTTAATAATTTTGTCCCTATCGTACTTAAATGCGATGACAAAACATAAATAAACAAATATCCCATTTCGATAAACTGGATTCGATTCCCAGATGCGACAATGTTACCTTTTTATTTTTCTGTCTTGTTCTTTTTTCATATTTCGTTTAGATGTTTTAGTGTAATCTTCTTTTTTTTCAATTATTTCTGGCTTTCACCCTTCAAGGGTGTTCTAGGCCATCATTTAAAATTACAGAGAAACGAAAGGTGAATTTATATTTTAATTTTATTTAAATGTGCAAATTTCAGAATTGTATGGAAGATTGGAGTCGAATTCAGACTTGGAAGAGATGAGATGTTGAATGGAGGGGAGGCAATTTTAGATAACGCTTGGTAGAAGAGAGGATATTTAAATAAATTTGGTTGTCCCTCTCTAAATAGAGAGGGACAACCAAAAAACATGTAATCTAAAGTTCCTACTTCCAGACCACAGAATGTACAATCTGGGGAGTCAAGGACGTGAATTTTAAAAAGGTGAGAAGGAACGGAACAATGTCCGATTCTCATCCGAAAAAGTGTGGAAATTTCTTTTTTGGAAAAATGGGGGAATTGTTGAAACCACGGTTTCGATAGGGTAGTCCTTTGTGTTGAGGCGTAGCAGGCTCCCTTGGATTGACTAGTAATGTTCCAATACTCTGCCCAAACATTGCCGGATCTATTTTTGATGATGGCGAAGGTTTGCGAGGGTAACGAGAGAGTTGGACAACATTCTTCTTTATTGAAATAAATATCCTTTTCTTTTCGATATTTTAATTTATGGACGACAAATTTGTGTTCCAATTTAAAATGGTGATTTTTAATTTTAATTTAAGCCCATTGTAATTATTTTTAAAAAATATATATTTCATCATGATATTTACGTAGTAGATGGAATTTTTTTTATGTAATATTAATATTTCTCAAATAATTGCCAACATTGCCTCTAAAATCATGAAAAATTGTTGTTTCAATGGCCTTTATTTTACAATTTAAAACAAAGATAAAATACTTCTAGACTCTAAATACTAGATATTATTTGCTTAAACCTCGTGATTTAAAAAAAGGACATTCAGTTTTGTTGGCTATTTTGACCTTAAATCATAAATTAAGTTTTGTACGAGTTAAAGCCGCGCAGCCGTTCCTCTTAAGACGTTGTTTAAAGATTTTTTAAGGAGATTGAGAAGATAACCCGAACCTTGAAGGAATCCATATTATAGGACGATGGAAAGAAAATACGCAGTTTGTTGCGAAGACGACTGCAAAAAACTGGTCGTTTTTATGACTGTTTCTCAAGAGACTCTCAAATATGGGTGCAGGGCACCCGTTTTGTTATAATGCAATTTGCCTAATAGATTACGGTCATCCACAGACAGACAATTATCAGGGATGTACAATAAATTCTGTTTATTACGTCACAGTCCTTAAAAAGCTTAAAGCACATCCTTCGCCCAACAAAAGCTATGGCGGATGGCCATAGGAAGCAGGACCGTGCTTTTTACCACTCTGGGATATATGCCCTTGTTAAAACGTGGACCAAAAATTTGGAAAAGCACTGAGGTTATATTAAAAAGTGATTAATTAATCGTCAATAACGAAGTTTTCGATCTAAGTAATTGAATTTTTTATTTCTTGACAATTAAAGGTGAAAAAAAATAGGAGGCATTACTTTTTGACTGACCCTCGTACATAGTATTAAAGCGATTATATTATGTGCTCCTTGGCAGATATGGTACAATGATAAATGGGCTGATAATCCCGTTTTCCTTCCATACCTTCCCTATCCTTTCGTATCCTACACATACTATCGCCAAATTCCTTCAAACACCGACCGTTTCGCTTCGTCTAAAGTACCTACAGACAATTTTCAAGTTCATCTTTAGCTGTATAATTCTTATGCTGTTTCAGGTGTAGCAGTATAAATAATCCAAGGGAATTTGAAACATTATTACAGTACAAAATAATGTCACTAAAAGGCAAAAGTATGTTAACAATTCATTAACAGATTGACTGTGTCCCTTCTCTTTTAAGGTTTTACTGTATTTTGTGAAAAAAAAACCACAGGTTGTCTTTGAAGATGCTGTGTGGAGGGTTTTGTCAGGGAAAGGAAGGAAAGAAAGTTCTGGGAAGGAAAAACGTATAAGGAATGGTAAGAAAAGGGGTCAATTTGTCCAGGAGTGAAGGACATATGAATACATTCCTCCCAAGTGCAAGAAGACGGGTCCCACTGGAGAGGTCTAGCTCAGGTCTCCCTCAACCAGTCTCTCACGATTCGGCCCGAGTAGGTGGGCAAACGCATCCGACGCTAACGCCTAGACAAACCTCCCCCCATAAGCCAGGATACTGCAAAGTAACCAAACGTAGGTAACCACTTGGGGTGACATATTTTTTTTTTACATTAACTCCACGCAGGAGGCCCTGAGAAAAATAATTTCCCTCAGGGCCTATGTCATCTTTGAAGATGCTGTGAGGAGGGTGTTTTTGAGGAGAGGAAGGAGTGAACAGGGTCTTGAAGAGACCCATGTTGTAGGAGGGAGGAAACACAGAGGCCGGCAAATCGTTCCACAGCCGAGCTGTTGAACTCAAGAACGAGTCGTAGAAACGACCCGTTCTTATGTGACTAATGTCAACCGTGTACAAATGTTGGGCGCGTGTTTGGCATGTTTCCCGACTATGCACCGGTGCCGAAGGGATCAATGACGCTAGTTCCTCGGAGCATCTTCCATTGAAATACCGGTAGAACAAGGACAGCATTCCCACCTGACGCCTATGCTCTAAAGATTGAGAAGACATACGGCAGAGGTGTTATTTATCCAATAAATAGTCAATGGGGAGGCTGTATCCATACCCTTCTCCCAAATTGGGAGCAGACATGTTTTTCGAATTCGATTTTTCGAAATCAATTGTTCAAAATCAATTGTTCGAAATCAATTGTTCGAAATCAATTGTTAGAAATCAATTGTTTGAATTTCAGTTTTTCGAAAGACTAATTTTTCGAACAGCAATAGGCCGAAAGACTTATTTTTCGAATTTGTTAATCAACTTTTAAAATATATATTTCACTTGGTACGTTTGACAGTATCAACGAGATACTGTCAGACGAACCAGTTATAGGTTAGGCTAGGTTAGGTTAGGTTCGGTTAGTTTTTAAAATTAGTTTAGGTTGTACGTACTGTACACATAATTATGTCAATTCGAAAAATTTGTGTTTCGGTCAATTGATGTTCGAAAAATATGTTAATAATTAATCGATTTCTAAAAATTGCAATTCCATCAATGTACCCAGATCCCCCAAATCGGGTACTCATACCCGCCTCCCAAATGATGCTACTCCTTGTTTCATTGCATTAATTTAAAGTGTTTTACAACACGTACTGTTTTAAGTATCTTGACTTGACACAACTCAAGCAATTGATTGATTCACTTGAACGCACCATATCTTGACTTTCCTACCATACCTTGCTGAAAGAAAAAATATTTATTTATTTATTAATAAACGCCCTTTTTCGGGGCTTTTATTAATAAATATATACATATTTATTGTACATGACTGAACTGCCTCAATAACAATATTTTATATTTGTTTAAAGATAAATTGAAGATATCCTCTGACTTGGAATAATTTCCCTCCATTAGATTCTGGGCAAAGAGAAATACTTATGGTAGTTAGTCCCAGAATTTCTGCACTGAAATAAATCCTGACTTCTAGTATTACGTAGTGGAATTCAGAAGCTTATCAATTCAAGCAATACCGGACTATCAACTAAATCATTTAGAATTTTATATAGAAATACCAATTCAGTGACAATTCTTCTGTCTGGCAGTTTGAGCATATTCATATCGTTTAAAATAGTGTTTTAGTTCAACGTAATTGCTGAAATACCCATTTTAAAATTTAAAAAACGTAAGAATTTGTTTTGTATTCTTTCAACAGAGTATAATATGTATATAGTAATGTGGATTCCAAACAGTAAAATTGTACTCAAGTTGACTTCTAACATAAGCAAAATATAACAGTTTATTACAATTTATATTGTTAAAATTTCTAGTTAGCCTAGTTATAAATCCCAACATTTTTAAGCCCTTATTACAGATTTCTGTTATGTGGTTAAGAAGTGAAAGATTTTGAAAGGCGTTGCCTAAGTCTTTAATTTGTGTTAATATCTCAAGAGTATTGTTATCAATGTTGTAATTGTCTATCACTGGATTTTTTTGTTCTAGAAAATCTTTGTGTTTAACATTTTGAGATATTTAAGTAAAGTATGATCCTGTAAACTTAGAACTTAACTGAGAATTCATTGTTTATATAACATTAAGAAAATGGGAGTTTTGCACTTTTTTCATATGGAGTTCCATCTCTTCCATTTGCATAATAAAATACAGAACGATACGTTAACAAATAACATCATTATAAGGTCCGTTACGTGAAATGAACAATTTGATAAGTTCTCTCCTTTTTGCAACATTCAAGAGGCGAGTGGGTGGTGTTTTAATATTAATTTTCTCCACTTTCATAACGGATTACTTCATAATATTGTAGTAATAATCGAGTCATCGCCGATCGCCACAGTCGCCTCAAATCCTGCTAGCCAAACAACCAACTGTTGGGAAACACGACATTAAGGTATCGATTACTCTTGGTAATAAAGTGAAACCACTAAAAATATCCTTACATATTGATTGTGTGCAGATATATCAATCGTCCAGTTGATTAGACAGACATCTCCATTTTATTTATTTACTTTTTTTTACGCCTATGTGACTTTCACATTTGATTTTTTGTTTTGTTTATGTGTATACCTCACAAGAGCCCTAGCTGCTACAGTCTAGTCAGCCAGTAAGACTATGGCATCCCTAATTGGGGGCACTGGGGGGCAAAGGAGATGGGGAAGAGGAAGATGGGGAAGCACCTGGCTATTCAGAAACATGGCTAAAACCATTTCAAGCAACGTTTCAATTCTGAATGGTAGTCTTACAACAGGGCGATACTGAGAGTATCTTCCACTTTGGAATACATAATAATGTTTACATTTTTTGAAGTGAAAACTTTTTTGGCACCGTTGTGATTTGAAACTTGATGAAACGAAAAATATCGACACTGGAAAGAGCTAAACAATCTATGGGATTTAGTCTGCGAGAGAATGAGATAATGTGATAGGTCTCCTCTTTGTGCGGTGCTTCGGAACCTCCCCACTCTTGTCTACTTTAGTTTTCGGATGGTTTCACTTCTACCGCGTATGAATTACACACTCTGATTTTTTGTTTATGTGTACCTGTACCTCACAAGAGTCCCAGCTGCTCTCGTCTGGATCCAGTGAGACTATGGCATCCCCAATTGGGGTATGGATGCCGAAGGGAAATGGGGAGGAGAAGGAAATGGAAAAGAGGAAGTTGGGGAAGTACCTGGCTATTTGGATCTAGACACCATATACCGCTAAAGCCATTTCAAGCAACGTATCAATTCTGAATGGTAGTCTTGGCGATACTGAGAGTATCTTCCACTCTGGAACGTGCCGCAAGTACACCTTATATTATTTTGAATGATTAAATTGTACACAAATCATTGATATAAAATTTACACGCCCTCGCTGAGTTTTGAACCCGCGACCTCCAGATCGCTAGTCGAGAGCCTTGTCCCTCGAAAACGGAGACTGTCAAAGGAGATGTCTGACTACCGTCAACTGGATGACCGATATGTATACCTATTGCCACTATTAAATTGCAAGACAAAATGTAATGTTTTTCTTCAACTCGTACACAATTACTCGTTGATTAATAGGATGCGTGATCTGGTCTTTTCCACGGGAGGGCCTGAAGAAAATAATTTCCCTCCTTTCTGCCTTGTCATCTTTGGGGATGGTGTGTGGAGGGTATTTTTAGGAAAGGAAGGAGATGAAGTTCTGGGAAGGAAAAGGGTATGAGGGATGGGTAGAAATCTGGGGATCGGTGTATCCAGGAGTGACGGACGTACGAATCTATCCCTCCCACTCCTGTGCAAGGCAATTTGCAATCCCTCCCACTGCGGTGCAAGGCAATGTTCCGGAAGAGTCTTACTGGAGAGGTCAAAAGGTTTCCCTTAACCAGTCTCTCCGATCCGGCCCACCACGCAGTTCGTGCGCAAACACATCCACCGCCAAGATCCGGTCAAACCTCACCCCATGAGCCCGGGCATGATACCAAACAGGCAAACAATATGGCAGAGGCTTTCGTTATCAAATAAATGGCTCCCGGGACGGCGGTCCCACAGCCGCCTTTAAGATTAATTTATTCCTAACATTCTCAGGAATCTGGATCGCTGGTTAAAATCCTTCTGGTACGTGCTGTTACACCATATCTTCTTTATATATAAAAATCTCGTGTCACGATTTTGTTCGAGATAAACTCCAAAACTACTGAACCAATTTTGATGAAATTTGCTTACTGTGTGTAATTTGGTCCAACTTAAAAGATAGGATAGTTTTATTTCGATTATAGACCTCAATATTTATAATTGCGAATTAAATATTTGTTGTAGGACAATGCTTTGTAATTATTTGTAAGTTCCATAAGTTTTTAACAGATGGCGGTGTGAGTTAAATTATCGACACAACTCTTTGTTTTCTAGATTGGGTAACCATCCAGTAGATGGCGTTGTGTTTCGATTACACGTCAGTCTATTCCACGTCCACAGCAACGTATTACCGAGTCAGCTAGTACAAATACATATTTCCTCATTTAAAAAAAAAATTAAAAAACAATCATCCAATAATTCCCAATCTTCAATAATCTCATATCCGCCCTTCTCAAAACCGAGTGCACCCAGCATTCAACACCTTCAGCACCCATCAATAAGGCAGTCGCGTGCCGTAACACCTTTTACATTTACTTTTCTCCCTGACGTCTCTCGTATCTCGTATCCCGCACTCACTCTCGCACCACGTACCCTATAATCTGTTACCTGCGTCTTACGTCGCGAGGCAATCTTTATTTGTTGGGTGTCATGTTCGAATTACCGGCCCATGTAATTTGCCACAATAACACTCTGAGAACAGACTTACGTTCTGTTCAATAATTCAATTCAAAATATCTTAGCGTACGATCATACATTCCGCACTTACGAATTGGACATTGGCCATAGCACTTCAACATACAAATATATAATAGCTAAGGTATTTTCAGATCCATCTTCATCTGAATAAGCATCTCTTTAACTTCTTCTACTCGTATTCGCACTTCTGCAACAGATTTTATCAGTTAAACAACAATCAAAGCACTTGAATATAATCATCTGCTCAATAGATTTCACGAACATTTACATATTTGTTATTGCTGTATCATTTTTCTTACTGATGACCATGACCTTTGTTTGGTTTTATTATTGTAAGTGCAAAAGCCTGTGTTTGAGTACTTCTGCTTCAAAATATTAAAGATTAAATAATTTTTATAATTGGTCGTTTTAAGGCCCATTCTGAAAGAGTCAAGTGCAAGCAGTTAATGTTTTCGACAAGTTGTGTAACAACTGAACTTGCGAGAGAATTATTTTTATGGTTTTAAATCCTTAATCATTCCTTTTTTACTACACGGTGGGTGAAAATTTCTTGACAGAAAAATGGCGACGTAAGATTTGTTGCAAACTATAATTAATGTAATAATAAACAGAATAGGGTGATATAATTTTAGAAATAAACAAGAGTCAAAATGAATAAGCAATCAATTTTAACCAATTTGCTTTACTTATAATAAACACTTCCCGACCGTTAAACAGTGTTTTAGTTGTATATTGAATAAAGACTTTGCAAACTCAGATTCGATTTGGTGCTAACAAAAAAAATCTTTAACTGGCTGGGAAAGAGCTGGCATCATTGCATTTTGGCAATGACTCACACATGAGGTTCCCAACAAGATATCTTTTTTTATTTATTTGAAATTAAAATATTCCAATTATTGATTTATATTAATATATCTTTCAAATACAAAACTCTAAAATGTAATTTTATCTGGTGTCTGAAAAATGATATTTGTTTTTTTGACATCTTCAAAAACAAGAAATAATAACGCATTAAAATACTTACGAAATATCTCGAAACTCTATGATAATTTTTAAGTTTATACAACAAATAAACTACCCTCTTTCGCTGTATAAATAATGTTTAACGTTTTGTTACTGTTAAATATCAGTTTAGTCAATTTCAGTTTATTAGTACGTTTTTCACATACACGGTTGCTTATCAAATGTATAAAATTTACACCACGTTTATAATTTTTTTTTTTAAATGGTTAAAACTAAGTGTTTACTAATTTTGAGTTAAAATGGTGCCACAAAATAAGCTTGATGTGTTTGAAGAAATAAACCTAAGTGTTTACTTTTAGATACAAAATATTTTTTTTTATAGTTGATGTAAAGCATAATGGACATATATAATGGAAACAAGAAAGTTTGGCCATGAATAATTTTAGTAAGAAACCGCGCGCAAAACGCGTGTCGTCAACATCGTTTAGCAGTACTACTGCAAAGTGGCGCTCCGCCTTTGTTTCTACCTACATTTTTTTTATTGTATAAAAATTACATACAATGGGAATTTGTACCCGCTAAGCTACTGCAAGTAGCTTGTCAGCAGGAGATTTGTTCCACGAGAAAGAATGTTACAACAACAATAAATGAAATAATCATAAACACATTAGCATAGCAACAACATACATGATATATCAACATATAAGATACCTGTATTTAATACGTACAACGCTTACTGCTTTTTCGCTTTAGTAATTTGATCGTAGCTCGGCACTAGCATCGTTAGTTGGCACGCTTCCAAATCATATTTTCTTTTGTTTCTATTATCTAAGATACATTTTTGTTTTCGACAGTGCAAAATGATATTCTGAATGATATAATGAACTGACTAACTAACTAATCATCGAGCCGCAAAAGTCTCTATTAATCTGACTCTTGACATGGCCCGACTCAAGTATCTAATTCACTTAATCGTGCCAAGTCTTCCTCGGACGTCCCCGACTTCTTTATTTTTACATTACCTCCACACAGGAGGCCCTGAGGAAAATAATTCCCCTCAGGGCCTATGACATCTTTGGGGATGCTGTGTAGTGGGTCTTTTTTAAGAAAGGAAGAAGAGGAAGTTCTGGGAAGGAAAGGGGTTTTAGGGGTGGGTAGGAAGTTGGGGGTCAGTGTGTCCAGGAGTGACGGACATATGAATTCATCCCTTCCACTGCAGTGCAAGATGATGTTCCGAGAGAATATTGCTGGAGAAGTCAAAGGGATTCCCTCAATCGTTCTCTCCCGACCCACATCTGGTCCAAGACCTGGACAAACCTCACCCCCTGAACCCGGCATACCTACCATTAACATTTGCGTAATGTGTTCTTCTTACACTCCTTTCTTCATTCATTTGCTCTGCTTGCCAAACCATCTAAGCGTCCTTTTCTTAATCTTACTCATTACGCTTAGATCGGCCTTGCATTCTTTGCGGATCTCCACATTTCCCAAACGATCATACACGATTTACCACATACGCCGCAGGGATATTATTTCTTCAGCATTCAGTCTACTTTCATCCTTCCTCTGCTAGTGCCTCGCTGCCATATGTCAGGGTAGGTTCCAGCTCTCCATTGTGGACAGCTATCTTCGCTTCTTTGAATTGTTTTTTGTTAGCGCCAACGGCATCCAGTAGTTCATAATTGGAGTTTACTAGAATTAAAAGAATATAATGAGAACTTGACCGGTCAGTGGCTGAATGGGCATCGCGTTTGGATCCCACTAGGGCGTCGCATGTTCGATTCCTCGGCTGGCTAAGTCCTCCATCACGACTCAAGCAACATTTCCGGCTTACTGTGGTGGTAGTGGGAGATTTTACAAATATTGTTGGGTTATTCGTAACCCGGAAATGATTGTTTGTCTTTATTTTTTTTTTTAAATTAGGTAAGAACGTTACCGTTTTGCCATAGAGAGGTCATTTTCATGTAAAAAAAAAACAATTTTAGGTAAGGAATTTTGTAGTAACGCTGTACCTCCGCATTACGTACAAGTAAGGTACAAGTGGTTGATGGTAGAGGTATGTCTGCACATAATTAATGGCACGAGACACAGTTGTTGCTAAGTTGCCTCATTACTAAAAATTAACCAATGTACAAACAATGCTGACCTGCATCCACCAACTCCATTTCCGCGGTCATCCTCTGGTCACTGGTCACGTGATATTGACGGCCGGCATGGCTTAGTGGCACTCACTTTGCCTCTGAAACACAGTAGCCAAGAAATTTGAATAATAGGTATTTTACCAAACTGTGACTGTCGCTGTAAAGGGACAACTGCACTCCAGGCAAATAAAATCGTCAAAATCGAGTTTTGTATTCCTAATTTTTCTCATCCAAAACTGGACCGATTTTTAAGATTTTTAACAACTGTATTAGAAAAAAATATTCAATGTTTGTACTATGTTCAAACCAGGCAATTTTAACGATTTTTGTAGGGTGCTTAATTCTATAAGAAGTAGCTTATCAAAAGAAAGCAAAATGTACGGATACGCTGCAGGTCGATATTTGTGATATATTTTAAAAAAAAATTGCACTGCTGTCAAAGTAAAGAGAGAAAAATTGGGAATACGTTTGTATGGACGCTACGCCGACCAGTTCTCTGTTAACGACTCTCAAGCGAAAAATGTGAAGCAGAAAAGATATGGTCGAATTATCTCAGTGGTCAGACCATTTCCACGGCAAGGAAGAGTTCCTGGCCTCAATTGCTAGATGTGACTAAATACTTATGTGTTTCACATATCTGTGTCTTACAGCAATTAAAATATTTATGATATTAAGAGGAATATAAACGCTACAAATATTTCGATTCTCACGCCTTCAAAATTTCAAAATTGAGCGTCTTATTTGCACGAGGCAAGTAAGCGAAAATGTGGTTTTTATTTATTTTGTGCATAATTTTACGAGAACGAAAAAAGTTAGAACATACAAAACCTCATAGTCTTGACCATAAAGGAGTATTTTTTAAAAATTGTTTCTTATGTTACTTCATAGTTAAGTGACGAAAAAACATTTTTTTTAGTGGCTTACGCTTATATTTTTTGTTATATAAATAATAATTTTATTGTAATTCCAATACATAAAAAAGCTAGTAAAAGCTTCAATTTATCCGTAACATATTTTTTGATGTTCGTAATGTAAACCGATTCGCCGTAAAGATTAATCTAAATAGTTTCTAAATAGGATTTCACGTATAGCTTCATCTTAAACATGAATTTCTTAAAATACAATTAATTTTACAGTAATATTTATAACCTACCAGTTTTAGTTATACCTTCGCTTTATCGATGCAGAACAGTGATGACTTAATATTATACTACCCCGATGAAGCTTTGGTAAAAACGAAACGGGTTGGCCAAAAATAACACTGGAGTAACATTTTTTTTTCAAATATTTGTGACTTTCACCCTTCAAGGGTGTTCTAGGCCATCATTTCAAATTATGGAGAAAGGAAAGGTGAATTTATATATTAATTTTATTTAAATTCACAAATTTCAAAATTATATGGAAGATTGGAGTCGAGTTCAGACTTACGAGTAAAAGAGATGAGATGTTGAATGGAGGGAGGCAAGTTTAGATAAGGCTTGACAGACGAGAGGTTATTTATTTAGAGAGGGAAAACCAAAAAAATATGTGATCTAAAGTTCCCACTTTCAGACCACAGAATGCACACACGGAACAATGTTCAATTCTCCTTCGAACAAGTTAGGAATTTTTTTTATTTTTTTAAATGGGGTAATTGTTGAAACCACGTTGATCAACCACGTGGTTGCTTTCTATGAAAATCATTTGAAATTGAGTGCAATGTATTTCGTAGATGCGCCTGTATGGATATATTATATTTACGTAGGTGTATCAAAAAAACTGTTTTTTTCAAATTCAAAGTTGATAAAAAGCTGTCTCCGGAGGTCGCGGATTTAAATCCCGACGTGCGCATTTTTTTTTTCATTTTCTTAATTTGTTTTGTTTCACAAAAAATTAATAATAAAAATAAGTCCTGTATACGGTTCCGCGACTTTTCATCCCGCGACAAAATATTCCCGACAAAATACCCTCCGACAAAATATCCTACGGACAAAATGTCCCCCAACAAAATGTATACTAAAACCTAACCTAACCTAACAAAAAAGTGAACATAAATAAAACAGTCATCCTGTTGAGAAAATAAATTACTCTTATCTGTATTATTTTTGAACAATAATGTATTGTCTTTACCGGATGTCTAGGTTTATTATTTTTGTCCAATTTTTTTTGTTAGGTTAGGTTAGGTTGGGTTAGATTAGATTAGGTTAGGTAAAGATAGGTTTTAGTAGATATTTTGTTGGGGGATGTTTTGTCCTCAGGATATTTTGTCGGAGGATATTTTGTCGGAGGACATTTTGTCGGAGGATATTTTGTCGGAGGATATTTTGTCGGAGGATATTTTGTCGGAGGACATTTTGTCGGAGGATATTTTGTCGGAGGACATTTTGCCGGAGGATATTTTGTCGGAGGATATTTTGTCGGAGGACATTTTGTCGGAGGATATTTTGTCGGAGGACATTTTGTCGGAGGATATTTTGTCGGAGGATATTTTGTCGGAGGATATTTTGTCGGAGGACATTTTGTCGGGGGATATTGTCGGAGGATATTTTGTTGGAGAATATTTTGTGGGAGGATATTTTGTCGGATATTTTGTATCTATATATGATATTTGTATTGAAACCAGACCATTACCATGTTTGGTTACTGATCTGAATCGCAAAGAACCACTTCCCCATCTTTCCCTTCCTCATCTCCTTCCCCTCCCCAGTACTTTCTGTCCCACTTACCTCAATTTTATTATGATGCCGTAGTCTCTAGTTGATCTAGTTGGGAGTAGTTGGAACTCTTGTGCGATAGTCTGTTTTGTGAGTGCTTTCTGCAACTGTTGTCTATTAGCAATGCTATGTATATATTGTGCAAAGTCACATATTTGAGAGCGGTATATTACTTCTTCTAATATATGACTCTAATTTTAAAATAAAAGTCATGGAAGTAAAGTTTTACTGCTTTTTAAGAAATCACAATATACCTCCAAACTGGCTGTACGTGGGATTTTTCGTTTTCTTACATAATATAACATAATAATATGTACATAATATGCACATTATGCGTGTAATTATATTATTTTTTTTAAATTCACGCATTTGAATTTCATTTCAGTTTTCTTGGAAGTGGAAATTAAACAACTTCCTAAAATCCGATCGAGCTAAAACTCGGCAGATACTCGTTGTCGATGTCAATGCAATCTATCAACTATTATCTATCTCTCAACAACGCACATACGCGCGGACATATCACATACGCATTATTCTGAATTCGAAGAAAGCAATTATAATAAGAAATAAATGTCGCCCCTACCAACTCATGATTTGACTCGATTGGTTGATTGATTCTTACAACTGGATATGAAGATTCAAAACTCAGTCGAAAAAATGATAATTTTTTTTTTTTGTTTTAAAGTTTGAAAATAGATGTATTTTAGTAAAAAAAATTACGAGTTCATCTATTTTCAATCTTTTATCTATATAATTTTATTGTTCTTTTTTTATTTTCTGTTTATAAAAAGCTTGTTTTTGTAATATAATATCTATGTAACATAAAAATTATAAATGACTTTCTTGACGGCCGGCGTGGTCTAGCGGTAAGGCTCTTGACTCGCAATCCGAAGGTCGCGGGATCGAATCTCAGCGTGGCAAATATATTTTATTTGATTAATTTGTGTTATTTCACAATCAATTTATTTAAAATAAAACATGGTATATATGCGGCTCGTTCCAGAGTCGAAGATACTCTCAGTATCGCCCTGGTGTGAGACCACCAATCAGAATTGAAACGTTGCTTGAAATGGCTTTAGCCGTGTTTGGTGACCGATCTGAATAGCCAGGTACTTCCACACCTTCCTCTTCCCCATCTCCTTCCCCTTCCCACTATCTTCAGCCTCACTTTCAGCCCGATTGGGGATGCCATAATCTCATTGGCTTCAGATGGGAGCAGTTGGGATTCTTATGCGGTATTCACATTAAAAAAAATAAACAAGCAATAAAATTCACCCGTTATTATTTATTTTATATTTCTTTGGTGATTTTTTCACATTTTTTTTTGTTTTCGTCACCTAGCAACTCTATATTATGGAGTGCATGTTTACGATGCGTGCAAACTTGCGACAGACGAGACGGCATCCTTGGTTTATGAATGGGCGTGAGTAATCCATAATTTCTTTCTTGCCCGATCATGCAGCTTTTCAACAATAAAATAAATAATCTTCATTAAAAAACGAATAATTCTTCAATTCAGTCATATAAATGTTACAATAAAACCGATTACCATCAGATTTACCTCTAAAAAGTCTAGTTTATCGGATCAGGATAATAAAACAAATTATAATTATGGTAATTTAATTTATGCACGGTAATCGAATTTCTATGCAGCGGGTGACATTTTGTATAGGAATGTCAAACAATTAAACCGGATCAGTTTATTTCGGAGTTGAAACACGTATTTTTGTTCGGATGTGATAATGACATACCTACTCTTTGTAATAATGGTGGACGATGACGTCACAGCCGCCAATGGAGGATCAACACCTTCCCCTTTTTTATTTACTGAACAATTATTAACGTATAAATAAAATAAATTTTCATAATAATAATCCATACACAAATAACTCAATAGATTTATAACTTCGTGCTTTTTGTATGAAAAAAGTTTGTACACTATTTAACCATAGATATGCCAATGGTTTGGCGATTTTTTTCTGCGATTCTTCTACGTCACATAGACGAGGATAAAAAAAAAAAACAAAAAAAGGGCGCAGACATGGACAATATAATTCTTGTTTGGAGCCTGTCCAATTCAAACGAAATGTCAAAATGTTCCTTCAAAGTAAAAGGAGCTACATTTGACGAAGTGCTAACCTGAGTAAACGAGCTTTTGAAGTATCTTTCTATACAGCTCATTTTCTCGGGACGGCGCTTGGTCAGATGGAAAAAATTGTCGGGAAAAATATCGAGCTGTCATAAAAATAACCTAAAAATATTTGCGATTTTAGTTCCTTTAAATAACAGGAAGAACATTTTCAAATATGATTGTGCCTTTCTACGACAGTTCGAATTTTGACATTTCTCTACATACAAGAGAAAATGAAATACCCGTAAAAACATATTTAAGTATCATTGAAGAAGAAGATAACACTTATAATCTAAATGAAAATATGAAAGAGAACAAGTCACAGAAAAATAGAAAAAGACAATGGTCGCAACTGGGACTCGAACCCAGACCTCCCGTCTAAAAAATTGAATATTCATTTAGACTTTCATAAAGTCAATAGTTCCATATGAATAAATTCGGATACATTTATCCGAGACGCTATTCAGGTAACAAACCAATTCTTAGAATGATTGTTCCAATAAAAAGAGTAGTTGCCTATAATATGGAAAAAAGAACTAGTTGAAGATAATATTGTTGATTCCAAATATTCGAAATATGAGATTAACAAATATGACGGTTTGACAGAAGGTGGCAATAGCGAAATTGGATAACGCGCACGTCCCGGTTAGACGAGAGGCCTGGGTTCGAGTCCCAGTTGCGACCATTGTCTTTTTCTATTTTTCTGTGTCTTGTTCTCTTTCATATTTTCATTTAGATTATAAGTGTTATCTTCTTCTTCAATGATATATCACGTTGATGGGAATAACCTTCAAAAGTTATAAAAAGAGAGTTTTTCTTATAAAAAATTACATATTTAAGTATTTTATAATTTAAGTACATGTTAATACAGGTAACGCAGCAACAAGAAATACAAGAATATACAAACCCAAAGCACATTTCGAAGATGTACCAAGACAATATTTTAACATATGAACAGGAATAATATATACGCACAAAACACTTTTTAAAGAAAGTGTTGAAAGATATTCATTATGATTTCGAGTAAGTGTTTTTAATTTTTAAAAATAATTAAAGCTTAATTATATTATAAATACTTACATCTCGACTTTAATGTTCGCGTTGTGACAACATTTGAAAACAAGAAACAAGATATCAATTCACCATAGATAGATATGCCATTCAGCTTTGAACAGTTTTTCCATAGACATTCAGAATTTTCCATGGAGGATGTGGATTGTGAGTAGCTGATTATGTTACGTTACACAAAACAAGGAGATTACCATGTCATTTCTTCGGTTTCAAATTTGGTTCAGAGTTATACGCCCATGGTTCCAAAGGATTGCAGTTTACTGGAGGTAACATTTTGGATGCCTACCGTGTTCGTTTTAAATATTGTCTTTATAGAAAAGAAATCGGTATTTTTTTAATGGATATAATTTGATTTTGTGTTCTACTTGCAATAGTCACACCCAAATAAAACAAACACAAGAGTGAGGAAGATTTTTTGTTCACCCTTTGTGAAAGACCCTATGTACATTCAAAAATATTATGTTGGCTTACAGTCCATGCAATGACCGTACTTCCAATTAGTTAATTGTGTAGGAATGTCGCAATGTCGGTAAAAAAATAAACCTCCAAAGTGATTGAAAAAAAAACAACTAAAACTTTAAAATTCTTTAATTTGTAATCGCAATTCCAAGGTGTTAAAGTAATGCAAAATGGCCATTGCATTGCCAAGCCAAACCATTAGCGGAAGATACGATATTATTATACAGGCCAGTAAATAAAACAGTGAGGGATTCAAGCCATGGAGGATGTGTTCACTGGCAAAACAAACCCATTGTAACGATTGGCTACCAATTATAAATAATTATTTCATTCACTGGCTACATTATTCTCTTAATTTTGGCAACATTCGTGACAGCCGCGGCGTGCGGACAGTTTGTAGCATTTCTCCATCGACCGGGCTCCGATTACACGGCATTTTCCGGCTGTCAAAATGTTATATTGATGTTAATATATATATTTCTTGCATTCGCTACACACAGGAGACCTGAGAATTTTTTTTCCTCGGGGCCTCCTGTATGGAGCTCTTGTAATAAAAGAGAGGTTCGTTCCTTCCTATCCTTAAAGCTCTTAACCTGGTACGTAGTGAATTATCTATATTCCCTTCCTATCTTGCACACAGCATCCACAAAGATGACATGACGTCGCCTCAGTTCTTATTTTTCCGACAGACCATTTTAGATTTTGTTCAATCTCCACTTTAAAATTTAAAAAAAATTGGTTGTCTGTAAAGTCGGTTTACAGACGATAATTTTACGTGATAACGTCATATAATAACGATACAATGTGACAATTAGTCATTCTTTTTGTGAGTGCAGCCGGCGTTCATCGATTTATAAGACGTTATCACGTCAAAATAACAATTGATAGTTATTCACTTAACTTAGAATTATTTAAACTAATGAGACCTATCATCACCTTTACGGAAATAGCTTTATCTTAAACATCTATCATAATATTTCATTGAAATAATGAAAGAAAACCTTCCTGTAAAATTATCTAATGGTCCATTGGACAAATAAGAACTAAGGCAACGATGAGCGTATCAGAGTTACAATAATATTTTTTGACGTAATAACGTCTTATAAATCGATGAACGCCGGCTGGACTCACGAAAAAGTATGACTCATTATCACGTTCCGCCTGAGCCGAGCGTGCAAGCGAGAGCGCGGAACAAGCGTTCGGCTTAAGCGTTCGGCTTATGACGCATTTATCTCTCTTCAACTTCATCGTTATTATATGACGTTATCACGTAAAATTATCACCCGTAAACCGACTTTACAGACAACCAATTTTTTTAATGGAATATTTTTGTTGTGGTGGCGTTTTCTTTACATTTCTGCATCTGCGGTTGTTATTGTAGAATCAATTATATAAAAAATATTCAAATGAGAATATCATAATACAGTATTGATTATTTTAGTTGACTGGTTTTCACACTTTTGGAGGTCGGTGTGAGTGGGCGGGCCAACAGAGGAGCAGAGACTAGGGACCCAGGTAGAAACCGCGAATTGGCTCGAAAAACAACCAACATTTGAGCTGATCGAATTATACCAAATTGGTTGCGTTGAATCGAAAATGGATTTCAAAAGTTTAATTATCTTAATATTTTTTTTGTGTGAATTGAAAGTTTTCAATTCTGGACAAAAAACCAGAAGAAGAAAATTTTAATAATAAAGTAAAGTTTAAGTACTTGGATACATAATGTGAAACTAAACTATGTATCTATATAAAATTTATAAATATTTACATCACAGGATAATCTTCAAAAATAAACGAGTTAAAAAACAATATGACGAGAATGAGAGAGTAGAGGGTTCGTGATTAACATTTTGTTTGAATTTTTTCTAATATACATTAAGTAAATTGACCTGGAAGATATCAGTGTCTGAAAAGATATTATTGTAGTTTGTGCACGTCCTTCTGAGAAATGAATGTTTTTGACCGTGGGATGTGGGATATAATCAAAACATGAAATAATCAGTAGATATTGAATAGTTAAGGTCGGGATGAGTGGTTGAGCGGTTACTCGGCTGAGTGACCAGTGACATGTGGAAAAAAAATTGTCGGTTTTGAAGAAAAAAAAATTGAAAAAAAAAATCCCCGGAGACCAATATTTCTTTTATGTTTTTAACTCCAAATGACAAATGACAACTTGATTTCTAACGCGATATATTTTTACAAAAACAAATAAAAATAAACTAAACTGTCCATAAATCTACGAAAACAAACACATTATTCGATCCAATCACCGGACATATTATATAATTCAATTCATACCTAGGTTTAATGATAGAAAGTTTACGCTTTGCAGAAAAAAACATTACTTAGGTATTTTTTATTCCCACTTTGGTCGTTCGAAAAAATATACATAAAAATTCGTTCATAAACCCATAAAATGTTTGGGTAAAAAATAAATGTATATAAAAGTTCATAATCATAACATGAAGTATTACCAGATACTTTTTCATCCCGTTATCCAAGAAATTTCGTGAGCAAATTTATAATTGATTAAAAACAAAACTTTACGACCTCAAGTTTAAAGCAATTAAACATCTCCGTGAGTCAACATTTCCCGAAAACACATTGAATTCGCTAATCTTCGTATAAAACGATAGGTAAATATTCAATCGGACATTTCACGACACCTCCAGTCTCGGATTTACCGAAATACCATTGTTAATCATACAAGTACAGCCGGCTGCTTAATTTGCTGAACATCGACATGTTTTGTTTAACGTCGACTCAAATGAGATAGAGGATTGAAAAATATACATTTTATGGTAGTGCAAGCGCCCTTGGGGTGATTTTTCACTAAAGCGGTGAAAGACTCTCAACTAGCAATCCAGAGGACACGGGTACAAATCCCGGAGTGAACAAATAATTTTTCTTTGATTAATTAGTGCCATTTCACAGTCTTATTCAGTTAAAATGATATCATATTATCATATTTACGACACATCCCATAGTGGAAGATACTATCAGCTCGCCATTCAGAATCGAAAAGTTGCTTGAAATGGCTTTAGCCGTATTTGGTGACCATGACCATTTGGTGAGCTTTAAACTTTAGAAGTTATTGTTGTTTATTAAAATAATCTCAATTTGATTTGTTCTGGTAAATTTGATCAACGAATGTTTTGTTTTGAGAGTTTTTGGTAAAATTTGACCTCTACTTTCGGCTTATTTCCCTTTGCTTTGTCGTAAACAAATATGTGGTTTGACAGTCAAAAACTTAAATTTTTCGAAATCTATTTTACAATGCACCTTGAAAGTGGCCTCCAGTCACTAAATCCTATCCTGCTGTGATTCTTGAATGAACGTGATTTAAAATCACTTGAAACATTTTTAATAAGTAACCACATTTCTACTCAATGAATCTTAAGGCCACATTGAAGAAGATAATATGAAGTAGGTAGGAAATGGTAATTTTTGCAAAAATTATGGGTTTTTGCTTTTTCCAGCCAAATATTAAAAATATAATTAACTAGCTTTTCCCCGCGGCTTCGCTCGCATGGTATTACGGGAAATTACTGTAGCGGTTGAACTTATCAATTATCCCCCTCTCCTCCCCACCCCCACCCCCTCCTGCATTCCATACAATCATTCTCTTACATTCAGTTTTCAAACATCTCGCCTGCCACCTAAATTTCATTAAGCTATAGCTCAAAGAAAAATATAGTTATCCAATTTTGTTCATTCGTTCGGAATTTATGCGCTTACAAACATTTCGGATGTTTATTTTTAATTAAATATTTGGAAGTTTGTTAATATATATAATATTTCTTTATAATCGTTGCGAATTATATTTTTATTGTATCTGACATTTATTCCAAAACAGAAGCTTGTCCAAAAAAAACAAAACATATTCTAATATTTGAATGTTCTATAGCAGTAGCTGACCAGGGGGCTGAGGACCTACCAGCTTAGAGCCCAAAAATATATCAACATCGTTTCCATGAGAACGATTTTTTTCTGACATTTGCAATTAACTCGCTTTTGTTAGCGACAGAAAATGTATAACAAATAAAATATGTTAATATTTATAATTTCATAACGCCAGAGCTTACCATCATATACAACATATAGTCTGCGCATATAATTTAGCTTTCTATTGGTGAAAGAATTATTAAAGTCTTTATATTGTGTTATGCGTGAAAAGGTCATAAACAAACTCGAGCAGTTTCGCATTTATAATATTAGTATGGATTGATGTAATTGTGTGGTTTAATTTATTTTTAAATTACGAAACATAACTACTCTCCTGCCTATAATGTGCGCTACTGCAGAGGAACTATTTTATCACAATACGATTGGGCAACGTCATGAGGAAGGTTAAGAAAGGTGCTATATATGGGAAAAAAAATATTAAATGATGTCTTATTTACATTAACTCTACGCAGAAGGCCATGGGGAAAATAAACCATAGAAACGACCCATCCTTGTGTCACAAATTTAATGTCAACCATGTCAATGCTGGGCGCAGGAATAACGTTTTTCCCGGTGCCTGAGAGATCAATGGCGCTAGTTAGTCGGAGCATTTTTGATAGAAATGCCGGTAGAACAAGGATAAGAACGTCTAGATCTTTATCTTTAAAATTAAGTGAACGATTAAAGACAAATGCCATAGATCGTTCCAGATACGTCATATTTCAGAACATAATGAGTTAAAGAAACGTCAAGCTCTAATACTACCGATATCAACTGTGAAGACGTATTCCGCTTTTATCTGTAGACTTTCTTGGTTCGCCGGAAGCTGCTAGTTCTCCCACAACTGTACAATAAATCCCTAGAAGCATTAAATGCGGATTCCTACAAGCCCACAACAGTTCTGTCGAATTATCTCATCGGTGCCTCCAACCAATCTCCATTGGAATACCTGGTATACGGACCCAAAATTTTTTGCACTTCTTGGGCATTAACTATGTAACAATTTCTAGACATTTTGAACAGGGAATATGAACTTTGTTTACGAAATAATAACTATTCCGAGTTTGCTACCCATTCAATAGAGACAGGCCGTAGCTTCAACAAAGAAAAAAACTAAGTTTAAAAATTCCAATATAAACACGTATTCTAATTTGTACGCTTTTAAACCTTAGAAATGAACAAAAAAATAAAATCAAAATTAATTTTGTAAATAAAATAATAGCTCCCTGTAAATAACCCTTATCAACAATGTTCCCGTGTAAACTCCTCCCACCGTTCTTCCCCTCCCCCAAAATCACCCCTCCCTCAAATTTAAGTTATAAATGTACATAAGAAAATGAAAACTCTTCAGATCCAGAATGTCTACATTTCGCCTGTGCATTTGAGATGACAATCGATCTTTCCTGACGAGACAAATTCGAAGGATTCGAAAGGTACCTGGGTTGTTCTTCTTTTAAACCTACATAATTTTTACCACTCTGTCTCATTTCCACCACTCAGTCACATTTTGTTTTAACTATAAATTAATCTCTCTGGATCTCAGAGAGGAAATTGTAGCAAGGGGAGAAGGAGGCCTAAAATGCCTATTGGGGGTAACAAACACGAGCTGCATGTATATCTATTTCAAATGACAGAATTTTCGTATGACATAAAAATTTTAGGAGACAAGTTTTTGAGATTTTAAAAAATATTTTATTAAACATCATTAAATATAATAATCGCTGTTACTTGATAGATTATACCTTTTGGAGTTTAAAAATAGTTTTATATTTTATGTCGTCATATATTTTTTTTGTAACACTATAGAATACACGCAAGTCGAGGTGGCAGAAGACAACTGTGATTTGTATGAAATACACTTCTATCACGAGGAGTTACAACTCTGTCACGTAATTTTTTCTACAAAAATATAAACATACATTTTTTTTAAATGCACACAGTCTTAAGTACAGTAGATTTTAAAGTAATTATAAAATAATAATATTGGTAATTCTGTTGAATTTTTCTCCACTAACTGGTGGAGACAACTTCATGTAGGTTAAAAAGAAGAACGACCTACCCGTACTCGAATTCATGGCTCAAAACCATTATCCTACGGTGATCACGGTAGTTATGAAGTTGATTGTAGGTATAAAGCAACATCCTGGACCCAATAAGGATAAAATATCCGTTTTTTTCAGTAAGGCGCCGTGAACATGAATTTATATTTATTAGGGATCCAATTACTGTATTAGAATCCATTAAATGATGAAAAAAGAAAAATTATTGCGGATTTAAATTCCAAATTTTCTCACAATATTCTGGTAATTATTATAAAATATTAAATATTAAAAAAAACGCTTTTGAATGCGGCTCCCAAAACGAAATTGAAGAAGAATCTTGTAATTGTGAATCATTGTTTCATTCTACTTAAATTTTTTTGTTATGTGAATACTGCCTACTGCACCCAATTATCCAGAGCCAGTATGACTAAGGCATCCCAAAATGGGGTGGATTGAAGGGAAGCAGATGGGCAGTGGCGTAACTATATCATCTGAGACCCGTGGCAAATTCATTGGAAGGGGCACGTTGTAATAGAATTTTAACAAATTACTTAAGAAGTTACCCAACAGTATTACTAACATTGTGTGCATTTTTTTTAAATATCTAATAAATTTTATTTTCAAACACATAGTGTACGTTTATATCTAATTTTCATAATTAACTTTGCTTTGCCTCTAATTGCAGGTTCGATAAAACAAAAACTACGAAAATTCAAAGATACAAATGATCAATCGTCATAACAATCAAACGTAGAATGCACAGTAGAGCCCTCCGCACTTAAAAAATAGAAATCCGGGATCCCCCTAACGCCATACGCCAGCGCCACGAAAAGAGTACTTTCTTGCTTAACAAAATGCGGGAATACCCCGAGCATCACTAGCTCGCCCGTTCCACCTGCGTACCGCGACAAAACGTTAAGCAACCAATGGACGCGTTCTAAAATCGATCGACATCCTTTTCTTGAATGTGTTTAAATCTTAATAATTTATTTGAATTTGTACATTGTCTTTAGTTGTGTCTAACTTTAATTGATTTTATGTAGGTACTTTTACAAAATTTATAATTTTTACTAAATTTTGTTAAAATGTTAGGTTACTTCTCAGCTAGCGGCCTCTCGGGCCGGGGCCCTAGTCTCCGCGGGGCCCGTGGCATTTTACCAGCCCTGCCACCCCATATTTACGCCACTGCAGATGGGTGTAAGAGTTGAAGGTTGAAGGTCGAAGGGAAGTAGATGGGTGTAAGAGGAAGGTTGAGAAATACTTGGCCATTCATATCTGGTCACCAAACACAGCCTAAGCTATTTCAAGCAAAGTTTCGATTCTTAGCTGCGGTCTTTCCCCGGAGCGATACTGAGAGTATTTACCTTTCGCATATGTGAGAGAGTTCATTTTAACACCCTTTGGGCGGGAAGGGTAGTTCTACCTTTTACGCCGGTCCTACTTATTCAAGATAAAAATATTGTACACCAATTTCTTTGTAAGGGTCTTTGTAAAAAACATAAATAACATACTTAAAAACTGACTTTTGCACACTCATGACTTTTGGGTGTGCTATAGAGGGCTTTTATTAAAAAAATGGCATTTTTGATGTTGTGGTAGCCCCTTACCGTTAGTCTTTTTAAGGAAAGGTAGGAAAAGATGTTCTGGGATGGGAAAAGGCATGAGGGGTGGATATGAATCTGGGGTTCATTGTGTCCAGATCATCGGCTGTTAAAACCTAGATAAACTCTCGGTACGATCTTTCGATCCAGCCCACTAAGCATTAGTCACCAAGACAAACCTTATATATTGTTCCTTCTTCTATTGTTATCTTTTTTTGTTTTCGTCGACATAACATATGTTTTTTGATGCCTAAACAGATAAAAGAGATGCGTTGTAAAAAAGCAACGTGGTTATTTGCTCTGAAATACAATCTCTTATATGGGTCACTCGTTATAATAGTACTTACTACCCTACTTAGCCCGAGTCTGCACACTTTTTATTTTGTATAGGTCACAAAATAAAGCCACACCAACACTTAAGAGCTTTCCACACAAATTTAATTTAAAAAAATAAAACGTGGCCACTAACTAAGTACCTTTTTTAGCGTGCGCTCTGCCTCCCTTAAACTTTCCTGTCATCATATATCGCCATCTCATTTGAATTTCATAATCATGGTGAAACACAGTTTTGTATTGGAAATTATCACCACATACATGACTAGCCATTCTTAAAACTTTTTAAAGTTTGCTTTTAAAAAATTTAATGTTAAAAAAATTTACTAATAATTTCTAATAACAAAATTTGAAAGCGTATTTCACCACCTTTCAAAAACAGTTTTTAGTTTTTGGATACGTTCAAAGGATTCCATTTATTGGGATTTTAATGCAAAGCGGAATTATTCTGGCCTACTGACAGAAAGTGATCGTGGCATGGCGGTTAAAAAGATTATCAAAAATCTAAATGTCATAAATGAAATGGGTTTTGAGCTAAAACATGCAATGAAAAAGCTGTACAAAAGCTCTCCGTTCTGGAGTAGGTATCTATTGCAACATCAAATCAATCAAATTTCTGCTTTATGATTAAGTTAGTCTTGGGTAGGTTTACTATGTTGTTTAATTTATATTCTAGCAAAGCAAACCCGTCTTTGTATTGCCATAAAGTTCATATAAAACCGTAAATACTAGTATGTCACCCGTCCTTATAACCATTTAGCGTATTTATAAATGTAAAATGCTTTATTAGGTGTGAATCTCGGAACGGCTCATAATAGAATCTCTGATTAAAATCAGTGTCGAAACCTTATCAAGTTTCCATCATAACCTCATCGTATTGTCACCACCTCTGAACATGATATGATAAAACTATTGGAACACAGTGTGAAGATGAAAATATATTTTGTTACACCGAACTATGTTTGTTGGAACCCAGCGTTCTATTTCATATCTCATTGTTTTTTACCATTATACATTAACAAGATACTTTTGAAACATGATTCTAAGGCAATCCACTGGTCCTTGAAAATTTCGAAATCGGAAGGGCCCGCCTCTTTTTGGGAGGAATTATAAAATACTTGACAACCAACAAAAGATGGGGAGCACCAAACACATTTCATTGTGTGCATAAAACAACACAGACAGGCTGTTTCATAGAATTTGAACAATTCATCAAAATTCATAGTTAGAATTCAAGTTCTCTGAAAGATTTATTCAAGTTCAGTTATTATTTCTTCATGTGCCGGTTGTTTCACAGTACATGTATATAATAAGAGAACTTGAATAGAACTTTCACGTAAATTGAATTTTAATTTTGAAATTGGATGAATTGTTCAAATTCTGTGGAACAACTGGTGGTCCACAGAGTTAATAATTTGTCCATGTGTCCAAAAGTCCAGTTTTTTATAGTTTCTTGTGAAAATTATCAAACATTTTCAAATATCGATTTTTTTTTCTTGAACAGACGACCAATTTCATTGGCCTTTCTAGGAATCAAAGACATCGGCTCTTCTAGAAATCAAAACGACACACTACTAAAGATATTCTGTTCAGTGCCTACGACAAATAGGAGAACCAAAAATATACGTTTTTAAAAAAACAAACCTTTTTTCTCTCACATTGTTTTTTGATCATCAATTTTCGTCACATCTAAAGTCATTGTCACCAGTGATTTCACTTATAAAATGTGATGAATTTTTTATTCTATTTTTTTATTTACCTGATCATAATCCGTGTCATGGTCGACGGTAGGTAGGAGGTTGGAGAGCGTTAATTAATTAGGTATCGCCAGAGTGTGACTAATACTCAACACATTATTTGAAATGCAGATGATTCTCTTACTCGTAATGGGTGCACCTTTTGCAATTTGGAAAAAAGTGTGTATAATTTAGAGTAAACCTAGGATCTGTAGTATTTTGGTAAAACCCCAATCGACATTTAATTACTTTATTTAAATAATGAATTCCATATTAGGAACTCCCAATCGAATATCTGACAGAAAAATACTAAGATCGATCGGTAGATCGATGTGAAAAAGATAGACGCACCGGATGATGATATGTCATTAAAATTTTCCCTGGGGAAATACTATCACAGTGGCGCAGACTCCTCTCCCTCCCCTCCCCCCTCCGTTGCCCCACCCCAATAACCCCCTCCCCCTTCCCCCCTTCCCCCCTTCCCCCCTTCCCCCCTTCCCCCCTTCCCCCTTCTCCCCTTACTTCAACTAATACGTACTGGCTCAAGCGCAATAAACATTATGAGAGTTATTGTATAATTCCTGGGAAATCTTTTTTTCACAATTTTTATGGACTGCACCCCGTTGTAGGAAAATTACAGAAATTGATCAAATAATTTTGTCTGTATTAAGAGCCCAGCAGAGCAATGGATTTTGTCAAAATTTGCCAAAATAGTTAAAAAATTAGTCGCTTGTGTCGCCCTCGTCGCATTTTTAAGTGGATTCCGCAAAATGTTATTGTACTTTGTTACTTGACATGGATTTGACCCTAGTATCTGCTCGTAAAATCCCGAGTTACAACGATCATTCCCGAACAAAAATTAAAAAATGACAAATACATCTTTGCCGATTTCGTGGATCGCTAGATTTCGATTTTTCCCTATAAAGTGGGGAAATTTCCCTTGAGATTCCCCATTAGAATGAAAAATAATAAAATAAAAAAAAACAGTTTTTTTAATCGGCGAATATTCACGATTCGAATAGTAATTTTAAAAATAAATTGCGAAATGTTTATGGGGTTTTAACACTACAATCGATGTTTATTTTTAATTTTAAAAATATAAACGACAACAAGTTCTTTAAAAATATGCATCTTCTCATTATAAAATGAATATTGGAGATGTATTGATTTATTTTACATGTTTACTAATATTCCCACATTTTACAATATATACCCAATTTTCCATAAATTCTGGGAATTTTTCTGAAGGCTTCCAACCCAGAAGAACACCTGCTTGCCCGCCGTCTCCAACCGCCTGTCTCCAAATGCGTCCACTTACTTCTGGACTGTTAGGGCTGTCACAACATGGAAATATAAAACACCGTAGAAAAATAAACTTATTTATTTGAAATTTTAGGTTATATTCTAAGTAGCCATAGAAAAAAAAAACAGTTTTTATAACACGAAGAAGAAGAAAACATAAAACTCACTTCAATACTAAACAGCGATTATTATATTTTAGTATGGTTATGTATTATTATTATTAGTTACTATGAAATATAGAAATTTTGCTATGCGCTGTATATAATGATTAATTATATCACTTTTATGTAAAACGCCTTTTAGGCTTGTTAATAAATAAATATTTCAGATTCCAGTCTAGAGTCTCAACAACGACATAGCGTAGTAACGATCTTTTACTGGCACTGCATGTAACTGTCTTTTAATAGTAACAATCTGATTACACAATCTGAAAAAGTCGGGGACGCCCGAGGAAGAGATGAATCAAATAATTATTTGTTTGTAAAACAAATGTAAAAAAAAACTCCTTCAATTCTTAGCAATAATATTATTTCCACCTTAAAACTACACCCAGTTTTCAGGTATACTAGAATTCTCAACCTCAAAACTTTGTACCAAACCATTTACAACCCCGAGCCGTATTTTTACGCGTGTACTGAAAAAGATGATGAACTTATTTAAATTTGTTTAAAACCAAGGGCTCATTTAATAGCTTAGTTAAATAATTTATGAATAATAATAATTTATTTTGAATAATTATTAAGAAATGAGAATAGTAATAATCAACCATTTATTTGCACAGCCCTTGTGAAATTTGAAACCTGACACTCACTTTTCAATAATATAATATTTTAGGATCCGTTGAAATACTTACATACTTCGAAATACTGGGACGACACGGATATTTATTCATTATAAACACCCTGATAAACTTTTACAAAGTGTTTATTTTTAAATGATTTACTGCCTGATATGACGACATCGAAAAATATTATTTATTTATTTATTTATTGATCAACGCCCTTTTTCAGGGCTAGGTACACATATATACAGTTAGGTACAGTTGTGACTCTCAACTATTTAATAATAATAATAATTGGATGATTCGTGTAGCGCCGTTTTAGTGAAAAATCACAACGGTGCTTCGCTCGATCGTTCCATGTCTTCTCCGGACTTCTTTTACCATTCACAATCGCGTCATATCCTCTCCTTACGTTTTTCGGCTCTAATTGTAGAGCGGAAATTTCCCTTTGTATTGACATTAATATTGATTAAATTAATTATATAACATATCAAGAAAAAAATAAAGCAATATGGTTTTGGCCATCACTTATAACAGCTGTTTTGCCTACCCAAGTCATCGCCAAAACAATAACTGTTGTCTTTATGCATATAATTAAAAAGAGCTTCTAAAGAACTTCTTCTTCTTCTGTAATG
Organism: Glyphotaelius pellucidus; assembly: GCA_936435175.1. Lineage (NCBI taxonomy): Eukaryota > Metazoa > Arthropoda > Insecta > Trichoptera > Limnephilidae > Glyphotaelius > Glyphotaelius pellucidus. The sequence goes on from OW386560.1 coordinate 14,219,776, forward strand.
GATTTTTTTATTGGAAAAGTTTTTTTGATACATATTCATACAAGTACATACATAATCATATAAAATACAAGAGAGTAACAAAAAATCCCACATAAGCGAAGCCTGTGCGTGAGTATTATAGTACGAGTAAGTGGATATTAAACAGTAGTGGTTAAATAAAAAATTGAACAAATCGGCATTTAGCACAAAATTGGGTTTATTTTAGTTTTTATTACTTCCGGGCTCTGTTTATAGAAAATATTTATTGTAGAAATTGACATTTTTTACGTTGGGTTTCACATATTTATAGATAGTTTTTTGAATTTTTGACGGAGCAAAATTTGGACTTGTTTGCTGTTTGATGTTTAGGTATCCTTTATGAATATGAAAATTTTAAAGATAATATTAAAAATATTTTTAAAAGCGCGATAAACAAACACAAATAAATAAATACAGTAATTAAAAATCATTTCGTAAAACCGAGTGATGACTGTACTTCGTGCTTTTACCAAATTTTCGAACATTTTTAGAAGGGAGCACGTGGAAAGGACTAATTTGTTCCGGGCACTGACTTTGATATGATTGTCTCTTTTGACATATTACCTTCAAATCGGCCACATTTGGGTCCCTGTGCGAAGCTACCAGCGAAGATGTGAGAAGGTACAAGGTGCTATAGAATGTCACGTATTCGCCACCTTCGTTACCTAATTCCTTTTGACATAATTCCTTCTAAAATATATTCTTCATAGAAACACGCTAATAGTAGTGAACATGTAAAAATAATATAAGCATATAATCGTCCGTGTCCTTTCCGCGCACGTTTTCGAATAACTTTTTGACATGCTTCCTTCAAATTACGCGAACAAATTCTATTGCTTGATTTGATTCCTCTAATGTATATGTATTCTATCTTAGCACAAACACACAAAAATATTTTCAACACTACCTTACAGAACATAGCGCCGCGGACGACCGCCCGTGGCGAAAGATTTTCGCGTAATGAAAGTAAATCGAAGATGTCATCGTTTTTATGTCTTTTGGGTGCATAGAAAAATTATATATTACCCAATACATCGCCGTTTTTTTTTTAAATTTAGTTTATTAATTTTATAGTTAAAGTACTGTTTTATTAGGTAATATTTTTAATATGCAATTTTTTTTGTTTTTTAGTACACATAAATGGTTTTAAACACTGTTGATTTACGTAGTTTAAAAAAATTAAAATATGTCATTATTAAGCTACAATATAAAAATATATAAATGGGGTGGTATAGGCCAAGATGTTTTCTATTATAATAAATTTTTTATAATTTTTTTTCATATTGTATATGATTGTAGATGGAAAAAATCTGAAGGTCGATTGACGATTTATTGAAAACTGACATTTTATAAACTGTTTTAAAAGTAAGACAGTATTTTTTATAAATATTTAATTTTATCTGGTGGTATAAAACACACTTGTATCTAAAAAAATAAATATGTAAAAAAATATTATTTTGCCTCTGTTATGTGCACGGGTGATTTTAAAGATACGCAAACAACATAAAATAATGAAAATCCCTCGTGCTCTCTTAACGTATATCACCAGCCAATGGACTGCACCTCGTGACGGTAAAAAAATCGGAAACACACTGCGCCTTGCGAGGATAAAAGAATTTTATTATATGCTAATATTTTTCACCAGTTATTTGAAAAAATCAAGTTTGACATTCAAAATCAAATTATGTTCCTGAACCAAGGAGAATACCTTCTGCTACTTTTAAGAATCTGCTTAATCATTAATTATAATAAAAATGTCGCTAATCTGTTGAAAAGACAACATCAAAACAAAATTTATAATCCTTTGTATTCGATTGGTCAACGCTTATGGACTATAGTAGAATAGACAACAGGATAAGATAGCATTACCACCTACGAGTACTTACGCATTGTTGGGTACTTGTTTTTGCTACTTACAAGAATCCAACATTAGACACCGGTAAATGCGATGTCATCTATGCGTTAAATGTCGAATTGCCATTCTGTCAAAGGCTCTTGCTTAATCGCGTGGCCCCTATAGCTGGGGACCTTAAGTTGAAGTAAAAATTAAATGTCCAATAGGTCCATCACATAGTAAGGCTGTGAAGTGAAGGGCTATGAAATAATAAAATTATTGAAAAGAAACAATTTTTAAACTTTGATCGGTACAGAAAATGGAGACCTTCGTCCTGTGGATTTAGGAAATATGAATCTATGAAATGTGGACATTTTAAAAATGATGAACCTTGAAAATATTTACTTTCGAAACGCGAGTATATAAATTTGGATTCTTCTAATTGTGTTTTTTTTTTGGATTTTTTAAATTTAGATTTTTACAATATGTTCAACTTACTATAACCAGACAAAACCGGAAATACGTCATTTTTAAATCAAATTTTAGACGTATTGACTCTTTTCCACAAAAAATTATAAATTGATTTCGAAAAACTGTTCTTTCATCTAGTAAAACTATTTTTTAAATTTTGAGAAAATATGTTTATTTGTAGTAAAATAAGGTTTTACCATAGGTCGTTGGCAGATTTGTTAAATTTTCAAACAAAATGTTTTATCATACAACATACATTTCAATTCATATAATCATGCAGTAAAATAAATCAATAAATTATTTGGGAAAGCTAGTTTTCAGAATTTTAATTTTAGTTCAAATGAAATCATTAAATAAAATCCGCGCCCTTGTTTTGCGACGAAAATACTTCAATTTGTCTCATAATTTTTTTTTTAAATTCATTCTTATTTTGCATAGACATTATTGAAAAATTATAAATACTTATGTTCAAAAAATAATTACAAAAAGGACATAATTTTAATTGTTTTATGGTTACGAGTTTGAACATTTTTGAATGTGGGTATTTTTTTGTCAAAGCATTTTTGGAATGAAATAAAATCGATATTGAGTTACTTTGTTAAAATGCTGATATGGAGAAAAATTAATCTTTCTCATCAAAACCGCCCTGTACCTTTGCAAGGGCACGGTCGCAAGCTGGTTAATGGCTCTTAATATATGAACCTTGAAGTTATATATAGTCCATTGAATTGTGACGTTTTTGATTGTGGACTTTAAATTTATACGTACGAAATTTGATCTTTCAAACCTTCCAATAAAATGTGACTGTCAGACATGTGGGCCTTTGAATGTGAACCTCTGAAATAACGTTCATAGAAATGTAGACCTCTTTTCCCGATTTTTTTTTATTTTGGACCTTTGAAATGTGAATTTACGAAATATTAACTTTAAGCACCTTCAATATGAGTGCAAAAGAAAAAGAGGAATGAAGGAGAAAGGTCAGGTTAAGGGGGGAAATAGGTGTAGAGGCTTCAAAAAATTCAATTTTTTTTTCTTTCATAATTCATACTATTCAAAAATATATTCTGAAAATTTCAAACCAAAATTCCACATCGTTTAAAAGTTATAAGTGTTTGAGTGAGTGTCTCTCGGTCGAAATACTACTACTCTATTGACACTCTTATTTTCAAACGCGTTTTTCTTAAAACTACTTTTTTCGAATTTGTGTAACCTTTAGCTCCTACAGATTTTGATCAATCGTTATCAAACTCAGCACATAGTTTATTTATATAAATGCGCTCTATTTTAACCTCAATTCTAAACAGTATCTTCATTTAAACTATTTTTATTGTAAAAAAACGTTCAAAATAATGACGAAAAATCGTAATAAATTTTCACATTCCTCAAGAAAATATTAATTTTTTATGAAGAGTGAGGTTCAAATACAAGAAACACTTCTAAAAAAAAATTTTTTTTTGAAAAATTGATTTCGAATGTAAATTGTGACCTCCAGAAGTTACACAAATTACCCAGCCAGACTTATAATGCGCGGCAACTGATATCTCCGTTATTTTTTGAGAAAAATATTTGAAAATTTTAGAATACATTCTTAAAATGACCCCAAAGTATAAGCAAGACACATATATTTCTTATGTGTAAAAAAAAATCACGGAAATCACTATAAATTCGCCGTCCTACACTTATTTCCCCATTAAGGTATGATAAAAGCAGGAAAGGGAATGAAGGGAGTAGTTTCAAAATACCTGATTACTAAGAATATCATATCGTTAATTCAAAATATTCGTTAGCTCGAGTAGAGTGTGAAAAATCCTAAAACTTCAACCTTAGATGCACATAATTAATTTTCTTCTATTTTTTTACACCAAACAAACATTATTATTTTAAAATACTAAATCAATCACGTAACAAACATCCTGGAACCGTCAATTATATTACCCGGAACAAAGAGGATACCAGCAGGTCTAAAACTAGATATTTCCGGTTAAATCTCAGTAGGGGGTCACCAGTATCAGCATAATACACAGACAGATTGTTTCCAAAATGCCAAAACCTTATAAAATCACTCAAGGATACGTTGAACGATTTCTTTACAAACCTATTATCACCAAAACCCATTAATTCAAATGTCATTTTGACCTCCGAATTACACTTTCAACTTCAAAACATTAAAATTGATTTATAGAGTCATTTAAAAACATTTTAGAGTGCTTCCTTTCCCTTTTTGCACATCTATTTTAGTTATTTTTTTATATCTAGGACATCCAATGACGACGTTCGATAAATTTGTACAAAACAAAAATTGCAAAACTAAGATATTCAATTTTGGAGAAAAGCAATCAACAAAGCTGTAAGACTCATGTGGGAAGTTTGTGAACAAAATTTGATAATGCCAGAAGTAGATTTTGACATATAATATAAATTATTATCTCCTTAATTGGTTGTTGAACACATAAATAAAAAGGCTTGACCTAATTGCATTTGTTTTGGTAACATTGTTCTAATGAAAGCCATTTTTGTTACGTTAAGCCAACAAAAGATCTTAAAACATCCAAATAAATTGAGGTGTATGGCGCGCGTTGCAGAGACGATGAACGAGAGTTATATATTGTTATACCGCGTGTAGCAATTTACCGTAAGACAATACAGATGTTTATTTAAAATATACATATAAAATTATATTCATATATATTTTTTATATTTATTAAAATTATAAAATTGTTAGAATAATGTACGACACAACGGCGTAAGAAGAAATAGTGAAATAAATATTTAGTTTTTCTACTCCATAGAAGAGAACTTGCTTTTGAATTCGGTGTGGAGTATAAAGTAATAATTTATAATAAATGTATATATATGTACTCTAAGGTGGTCCAAAAATTTATTTTTTTATTTTTCTTTTGGCCACCCCGTGAATTTGTTACAAGTATTCATAGTAATAACATAGTAAAATTTCAGCGAGATAAATCATGTAGAAAGGGGTGCTCAATCGAGTGTTGTTTTTGAATTTTTTGTGTAAAATGCTTAATTTTTACTTTTTGTTATAGGATAATTTCGTGTATTAAACAATTAAATAAATATTAAAATAAACTACTGAAGAGTTCTATAGAGAAATTTTAACAGTTTTGATACTTATTTAGTAGACTGTGGAGTGAATCAGTGCAATAAAATGTGTTCATCTAAGACGAAATTTTTCTGGGGTTCGAGATATTGAAAATAAATTGGGGTTTGAGATATAAAGCCATTGTGAGGCTTAACCAACTTTCTACTCTCTTCGGCAAGTTTTACTCCATTATTACCACATATTAAATTAATCCAAAAATGTGAAAGATTCCGTGCATGTACTTATTCAAGAACTCATGGAAGTATGGAGTGAATCTAGTATTCCGACCAGACAACAAAATCACTGCATTGAAAAATTGATTAAGTTTCATGAGAACTGGCTGTTATTGATGAAAAATAAAGGAAGAAATTCTGAAGCACAAAGAAAAAGAGAGTATTTGTTTACAAAAGAAGTAGACAAACTTTTTGATATTGCCCATGCAAGAGCTTTGAATTTGATAAAAATTGCGGAGGGCAGAGCGTTTCTCATCGACCAAAGAGTAGAAAGTAAGAAGACGTACTCAATCGTCAAGAAACTAGAAAAGGTCAAAAACGTTCTCTAAAACGGAAACAAAGATCTGAAGATGCGAGAGAAATGGCTTTATCTGGAGATAATTAAGTTCGTGATGATTACGAAGAGCTTATAAAGCTCACCATGATTGTTTTGAACAAACCACCTGCGAAGATATTTTGGAGCGCTCCATGTCCGATTCATCATGCTCGTTGGATGGCGAAATTGCTGTATTCTTTGAAGATTTTTCTCTTTCGAAATAATTTACAAGCATTCAAACTAACCAAGAGAGAAAAAAAAAACAAATTGTTCGATTTGTTAATTTTGGTGTGCTCGTCTACACCAAAGTTTGGATCGAAGAGCCTTTGGCAGCAGATGCACCAGTAAATGGCTTATTACTTTGGAAGAACTTAAAATTGTACGAAGCCATTGTTTCCAAAATCAGTATAGCAGCTGGGGGTGTCTTAGAGCGTCACTTGTCGTATTTGTCAGATGAGCTAGTTGCATTTGCCTTGTTTTGTGACAAGCTGTCTGATACTGAAACAGGCCCTTGTTCAAAAAATAAATTCTGATGGCGATAATCGTTCAGTACGAGGTTATTCTGCTAAGCTTGCCTCAGAGGTTACATTAGAAGCTTTTGAAACACAAAGAACGTTGAAAATGCTCTTAGTTCTTGATATCAAGCACTCTTTCTTGCAATTACCCCCTGATACTTGGAATGACAATGTTGATTACCTTCAAGGCAAAGCTGCGTCAAAAATTTACATGTTGTTAATGATACAGCGGAGAGAGGTGTTAAACTATTTGAAGATTACAACATGATACTCACTAAGAATGAGGAAGAAAAGCAATTTTTACTTCACATCGCTGAACAAAACAGAAAAATCGTTTCTACTGAAACATCCAAAAAGGAGTTAACAAACATGGTTTTGAAAGAATGTGACCAATATTATGTTAATTATTGCTTTGTTACCAAATTTCGTTCTCATTTAAACACTTTGTGTACTTATTTGATTAAAAAACTTGTAATATTAATAAACCTTAAATTACGTGTTTTACTTAAAATCCTGAACTTTTTGTCAGAAACTTCAAATTCGATGAGCACCCCCTTGTATATAAGATAGGTAGCTGAAATTTATTCCACATAATAGGAATGGTGGGTGTAACAAATCAAAGGGGTGGCGAAACCTATATTTGAATTATTTTTTTTTACTATAAGGGCCTGGACCACCTTAATGTACTCATATGTATTTTTTCTTTCTTATGCAAAGTTTTGATTATGTTTATATCGGGCATACAACGAGTGTATTATGTGAATAAATCAATTAATTGTGTTAACTGGAATCAGGGGAAAGATGACAGAATTTATTATCAATCAATTAAATTCAATTCAACTTCAAAATTGTACATTTTAGTGCATTTTAAATACATTTGTAAAAGAGAATTACATAAATATAAACAGTGGGTATGTATTTCGACTTTTCAAGGAGTAGAAACAGAGCCTGCCTTATAAAGGCAGGTTCATTTATTCTAAACATGCTGTTATCCGAAAATGCTCTTCTCACCGGCATGAACATTTGCAAGTTAGTCCTGCAGACGAGGAGGCAGAATAGTCTAAGCTGTCAGAGACGGAGATAAAGCTCCTGAAATGAATGCTCTCCATGATAGCCGAATTTTCAAACCATCTACCAATCAGTCAAAAAATTGTGCAGCAATGTGTACATCCCTTCTGATCCGTAGATGGTTCATTCCGAGCGTACCCAAAAGAAAGCTGGTAGGGGTAGTAGCCAAACTCCCCAGAAATCTCATAAATTGTTATTGTTAAAATGGTTAACGCTTTTGATTCTGTGTCGTTGTCTTTTCGTATAATGCTAACTGCTAAGTATCTGTCTTGCCATTCTAATTGATTGCTGCTTGGGCAAAAATATCCTTCCATCATAAATGTGATTGAAAAATATTTTGTATGTATGAAATTATGTGATCAATTTGTTGGTGGAGCTGTCAAAAACCGTGGGTTGCCCACGCAGGTATCGCGGGTTCAATTCTCTGCTAGTTAAGGACCTACTCGATTAATGCACAAGCAACATTTTACCACTATAACGACTGTAGAAGACGGAATTCAAATATCATCAACTTATTTGTAACCCAGAGTAGTTTGTTTTTCTTTTTAAGAAAAAGGCAAAGACGTGGATAAAAAGAAATAAGTTAAAATTTGACAAATGTACATGCCCAAATGGACGCTAGAATGCCCATAAAGAAGAAAAAGAATTCGTACAAACACCAATTAACGCAATCCTAACTTAAAGCCAACTCTAATTGAGCGACCTATAACAAAAGTTTTCAAAAACCCGAATACCGCAACAACACAACAAAATGATTATTACCATCTAAAAGTAGGGCGTAACAATTAAGTACCAATTCAAAAACATCTATTCAAATATGTAGTATTTTGCCAGCCCTATAAATTACAGCCAGTATCGAAAAGCCATCAATACCCGTCAAATATCGGCTGTCAGAGCGGTCCCTACGCAACGATGCATATGGTTACAGCTATGGAAGAATCCGTGGAGCAGATTGCACCATTAGAAGTACAGATACTTATCTAACCTTAGGCGTAGATCTTTGGCATGCCTATACCCTATTTCTGTATTAACAAGGCGATTATGATAAAGTGTTGTATTTACCTATACTAGGCAATGATTTAGAAAAGATTAGATATGCCCTTTGTTAGGTTATTATTTTAGTTATTTCTTCTTCTCTGTTGATGTTCTCTTTTGTTAGAGGTTTGCAATCATTTTTAAGTTTTAAAAGGGGTCCAGGATAATCAATGTTTATTGTCATTGTGCTTACATCTTTGACAATGTGCATTGAAGTGAATTGCAATTGTCAATTCGAACTTCAATCGACCGTCAATTTTTTCTAAGCAGTTACTTTATTGACATCTGCCAAAAGAGTACATAAAGTTTGCGAAAATAGTGATAATCTTTTGGTTTTACTTTCCATAACTTTGTACAACCGCGATATAAAGCAATTAAAAATAAAACAAATCTCGTATCGCGATGAAACTGAATTTCGAAAATCTCGATAAATAAAGCAATTGAACGAACCACTGTCAATCACACAATGAAACGATTGTTCCGCTGCGTGAATGGCGCTTGTATTTGACGTCTATAAAAAACGCCCATCAATCGCTGCAATTGTTTCGGTAAACGAGTTAGCCAGCCATTGTCAATCGCATAAAAGATGTAAATTGTAACGATTGACAATCGATGTTGATCGTCTCGGGGGGGGGCTTAAGTCGTATCTTGGGGAAGAAAAGAAGACAAAATACGAGTATTTAGCATTTCTAATTCTGGGATGATATCTACTGTAGTAAAAGGTACTCTCAGTATCTGATGAAAGACCACAATTGAGAATCCAAACTGTTTTGTCTGAAATGGCTTTACCCATGCTTGGTGGTCAGATATGAACAGCCAGGCACTCCCCAATATTTTTCTTTCTCTTCCTCATCTCTTTACTTCCCGACTCCCTTTGATTACAACATACCACAATTAGTGATGCCATAATACCGTTTAAAAAGTCAACCTTCCTTATCTTATATATTTTATCAATGACGATCAGCTAATGCTAAATTTATTGGTGGTACATGGAATATAACATCGGATTTTTTTTACAATAGCTTCACAAAAGAGTCCCTGGGGAAAAATATTCCTTTGAGACCGTGTCATCTTTGGGGGTGGTCAAGTTTGCGTAAGGTCTCTTTGAACCGGCCCGCCGCGCATTAGGTGGGCAAACACCCAGTAAGACCCAGACAAATCTCTACCTACGAACCCACCCTTGCTAAGTCGCCAAACGTAGAGAACCACTGGGGATGAGCAAGAGTGTTGGTTATCCAATAAATGGTTCCCGGAGAGGTAGTACCTGCCTATACCCGCCTCCAAGATTGCTGATTTTTCTTAATTCGATCAACGTAAGTTCAAAAATCCCTTTGACCATATCTAAAAAATCAATTTTTCAATTGGAAAGTTCAAAATATATTGTAGGAGCTACATAAAACAAAAAAAAATATAGTTTGCAATATGATATGATATAATTAATTAGGAAATTGTAAACTTAAATGTACAATTTACTAAAATAAAACTAATAAATAAATAAATATCTACCATCAAAATTCCGGTTCCATGACAACTCACAAAGTGGCATTTCAACACCTCTTTGAAAAGACATTAAAAGTTATGGAAAAAAAATCAGAGTGTGCGATTCACATGCGGTAGAAGTGAAACCTTCAGAAAACTAAAGTAGGCAAGAGTGGGAAGCTACGAAGCACTTTTTTTATCAATGTGAAGGATGATTTTTTCCATATTTTGGTCTACGAATTCCAGTGCACCTTTTCCTATACATTTCCCATTAGGATTTGTGTTTTCTTCTTCGGAGTCGCTAAATTTCGCTTTCTTTTGTGTTTTTTTGCCTGTTCATTTTGGAGTGGTTTGAAGATTGTACATTAATTTTACAAAGAAAATTTTTTTTTTGGGATTTCGTAGGATTCGACCCTTGCTCCACTGAATGTCTGGCCGCTAAGATTCGGCAGGCGCTTTAAACCATTAGTTTAAGGCCGCACTCTTGAAACGCACGGCGCTGGAAAAGAAGAAGATGGAGAGATATGTAATTACGAATGTTGGACAGAGCGCGCTAATATTTAAGTCGTAGAATAGCAGCGAAATTGCGAAAAAGCTTAATAAAACATGACTCGTTTAAAATAGAGCAAAAATCTCGTGGAACGTATCTTAAGTATCATTTAACGAAACATTGCGAATTTTTTCACAAATATAACTTGTAAAATAAAATAAATAGAATTGTTTAAAATAATTTTCGGAGCATACTTTGCGATTTTTTTCTATCGAGGGAATTTCATATAATTTGCGTTTCGGCGTGGAACGTATCTAGATTTTATCTTCAAAAATAACATATTTTTTTAAGAGCTTAAAAACTTCAAATGTTTAAGGGAGATATGTAAGAAATCGGTCGAAATACGAATAGTAGACCCTTAAGGGAGACTTGTGTGGGACCGTGGATTTATCGTATTATATTGAAAGCGAGTACCCGTGAAGTTTCAAATGGTGCTAAAGACGTATTCACTTCAAATTACCTATTTAACCAACTTATAACGTTTAAAAGGAGATGTTGAAGTTGTAATCTTGTCACCGTTTCTATAAATCATCTTTTGCGAAATTTGATATGCAGTTTCTTATTCTACTGTCACTTTTCTGCCTTTATCAGAAAGGCCTTTAGTTAATAAATAACCTGCTTACCTCAATATATCATATCGTTAGGTGTTTCCCATTATTTACCCTTTTCGCAAGTCGGGAATGTGACAGAGGACTTTGTTTTGACAGTAAGTATTATTTAAACAGTGTCGCAAGGAAGCAAAAGGTCGAACAAGAAATGCATTAATCATTTTTATAGCAGGAACCGCCAATCATACACGATCCTGCTTCCCAACAGAATTATAAATTGTTTTCATTGAATTAAATCTTGTTGGTGAATTTGCTAAGAGATTCACTTCGGAATGTTTGAATTATCTGAATGATCTTAAATTGTTTGATCATTGAATAATTTTCCACTAAACGTTTGGTCTAAGGATGATAAATAACAACAGTAATAATAACTAGCAGATAAAAATCCGCTCCGCAGGTTTTTGCTGCTAGGCTCTGCGGGCGGTTTTTGGTTCGTCTTCACCCAGTTAGTGTTGATGACCATTTTATAATCCAACAGGAACTCGTTCCAAAAATAGCCCGTTCTTCGGATCCACAGTCAGTCACCGGGACAAAGTAACCTAGACAGGCAATGAGGACATAATATGTAATATATAGCCGCTTGATACAACTACGTATTACCGTCAATCTTTCCATATCCGGAGAGATACTACACGTTTACAATTTCGTAGCAGTTATACCTAGGGGGGACACGTCCCCATCCGATCTGCTGATGGAAGCGTCGACATGTTCGGGCAAATCTGTACCTACTCCCATCTATCCCTCCCGTCTTACCTACCTATCCTGTTACATCCATCTTGCTATTGTCACCGGTTCAAGTTTGACTCCTAACCGTGAAATCAGTACAATTTCAACACCGCGCGGACTGGCAGCCTAAATACTTGGTCTCGTCGCTTATAGTCAAAACCCGGATCCGCGCAAAATACGTGCTTTCCACCGCGAGTTATCTTGAGTGCATGAAGTGTGGGACCCAGGACGTCACCAGCAAGGTAGGGTTTCATCTTGTTTTCGGTGGACATCCCATTTTTTCCCCTTCATCCATTTTTCCATTCCAACAGTGATAGGTGGAGATTCCGAACTCCGCGGTAGAAAGTAACAGGCTTCCAATCAGCTATCGAAACATCGACATCTTGTGACGAATTTTTAAAATCGAAATCGAATTACAACGGTAGCTTTGTTTGAAATTCCACGTACACAGATGTTATTTGTGGTGATACGCAAGAAGAAGTACGAATCGACAAGATGACAAGAATGTCAAGAAATTGTGAGGTTGAAGGTAGGGTTGGCAATTCCGCGGTTTTGCGGGATTGCGAGATTTTCAGGATTGTGGTATTTGCGGTATAGTGGGATTTGCGGGATTGAAAAAATTAATGCATTACAACAAAAACGTGTTGTTTAGATTTGCACGTGCTTGTGACTCGCAATGTCAAGAAATCAGTACCGAGGTTTATAAGACCTTATGTATATATCAAAAGCTTCTTAAAATACATATTAGTTACATTTTCAATGTCTTTTTATAATTTTACTTGGTATCAAAGACTATTGATTTCAAATGACGGTGAAGAATCATGTCAGTGGCAGTCATGTTTTATATTTTTACGATCTTTTTTTATCAAATCCTTCTTAGCATACTTATTATGTTATCTTTTCAATACGTTGTATTGAAAAGATAACATATATAATACTATATACTTGTAATAATAATACTTGTACCAAAAATGATTGATATGAAAAGTCATCTTAAATGACTTACTATTGTTACCAACATCGTATTGCATAATATACTAATATCAAAGATAATTAATATTAAATAATTAAAAAAATATTTTGCATCCCGGAATCCCACGGGATTTTTAAATTTTATACCGCAATCCGGCTGGATTTGAAAAAGGTGCGGGATTTGCAAACCCTCGCTGAAGGTATTCAACCTCAAAACACATCCCATCTTCTGGAGGATGCAATAGTCCCACCATCTTCATGTTGGGAACATTTGGGACTTTGATACCTACTATAAGCCCATAAACAAAATAAATAGAACAATGTCGATGATTTTGACGTTCTCTTTTACGCAGACCTTTAAGTACATCTACTAGAATATGCAATAGTTCTTAAAATAGAATTCGTCATTCTAACCTTTGATAAATTATCATTCTATTTTTAATTTCTAATTGGTTCCTATTTTGAAGGTAAACAATAATAACTGTGTAATAAATATCTTTTTGTTTTCAAATTTCTCAGGAATCGAACTAGTGACCTCCGGCCTGCTGCCGCCCCTTTATCGCTGCACCCCAGAGGCTTCACCTTAACCGACTTAGGCCAACACAACAAAAACAACAAACACAGCTGATTTTGTAGAATGCTATTCAGTGGCGTAGCAAAAAGACAGAACACTTTATCTCGTGTTTACTGTTGATCTGCCCGATGATGCAGAGCATCAACAATATTTACGGAATTAGGTTTCCATGGATTCGCCAGCCTGATGAGTTATCGGGTCACTGGAGCCAGAATGCGGCTAATGGCTTCCGACAACACAGTGGTAACCGCAGCTTTCCAGCACCAAGCGCCATTCCTGAGTGTGCGTTGGGCCCGAGCTCACTCAAGACCACGCCCTGCATAAAAATTGTTTTTTTTTTCCTTCTGTGTCCTTGTTTCTTTACTGTGTAAATATATAAATATGTATAACTATATGGGACGCGTGGGATCCTCTCCACATCCTGGAATAAAAAAATATTATTATTATCTTAATATGTATATTTCTTCTGTCGGTGTGTGTGTCACTGAACTCCTCCTAAACGGCTGGACCGATTTTGATGAAATTTTTTGGGTGGGTTCAAGGTGATTCGAGAATAGTTTAGATTCACAATTTGGTCCACTGGAAAATGTTCTTTTAATTAATTTTTTATTTCTAAGGAATTGTTGATTTTGGAATGTTTTACATTGGATCCGGCAGACTATGCGCTACCATCGCAGTATCGAATATTCAATATTATTCTATTTTAATTTTAGTTTGTCCCGACAGTTGTGTACAGGACAACGTCTGTCGGGTCCGCTATAAATAAATAAAATAAATTGTGGAACATTGCAGAACACTCTCGAATGTTGTCCTGAGCGAAGCCGGGTAACGCAGCTAGTATAAACATATATTTCCCCATACGGCCCCATATGCCACTTCGAGACCCGGATTGTCTGTACGCCACTGGTGCGTGTTACAAATTGCAATAAATAAAATCTAAACACTATGCAAATTCTTGCCATCAATTTGAGAAGATTATTCACAGCCTCTTAAAAGCTAAAGGCTGCCATAAATACAGCCGAGATAGCAGTCGTTCAGATAATCTCACTTTATAAATTATATGTCATTATTTAAAGTTATGCACCATTAACGCTTGCAGTGCGGTGTTACTGCAACTAGAGGCGTATTGTGGTGAGTAGTGTGTAGGCGTTTGATCCTCTGGAAAGTAGCTCCCTGCGCCATTTGCATCAACGTGAATAATTAGAACTGTTTTTTTACTTGTATGAGGAGGTACGAACGGTTTTTTTTTTTTTTTTGGTTTTAGGCAATTCACCCTGGAGAGAGTGCTTTGTGCCGGTAATATTTAAAATTGATAAGAAATTTCGGTTAATCTAATGGGAAAATAATAAAACAAATTAAATATTGGACTCATTTAGATCACTAAAACAAATTAAATATTGAATTCATTCAGGTTAATAAACTTACATAAAGCTGTATGAACACGGGAATTGTTAAGAGATAAAAGGTATGAAATGTTAAGGGGGGACTGGTGTGTGATTTTAATAAGCCGGCGGTATATGTTCTTGAAAGATGAATGGTTTTTACAGTTAAAGAAAACGTGGTCGAGGGTTTCCTCTTCCACACCGCACTGGCAGAACGGATCATCTAAAACTCTAATTCTAGACAAGTGAGATGCAATTGAACAGTGGCCAATTCTCATTCTCGAGATACATGAAATGAATCGTTTTGAAAGTTTTTTACCGTGAAACCATGGCTTAGCAGGGATATGGTTTTGAATTCCCGCATAGAAAGATCCAGTTCTTATTTTGGAGACTGCCCAATTTTCTTCCCAGGCACGAGTCATATTAGATTTAAGAATCGGAAAGACATCGGATATAGGAATTCTAAAATTTAGTGGGATAGTTCCGGAATCTGAACCAGATTTGGCGAGAAAATCGGCCATCTCATTACCCTCGATACCCAAATGGGCAGGGACCCAGGCCAACATCGTCTCAAACCCAGATTCACTAAGAGAATTGAGAAGATTTTTTATTTTACATATAATATTGTCTTCCGGATAACGTAAAATATTTGACCTAATTTTAGTTAGAGCACTTAGCGAATCAGTACATAATAAGGCTCGATGAATGTTGAGAACCTGGATTTGATTTAGCGCTTGTTCAATTGCAAAGCATTCGGCTGTAAATATGGAAGCTTCTTTCGGTAATTTATAAGTGAGATTGATGTTGAATTCTGGACTATATCTAGATGCTCCACATCTTTTATTTTCAAATTTGGAACCATCCGTGAAAAGGATGGAAAATCCAGGGAATTTCGAAGCCACTATGCTTTTAAAACAATCATCCACATTTTGAAATTTATTTGGGGAAGATAAAATATTCTTCCGAAAGACTGATGTTATTGTGTTCGGCATAAAAGTGATTGCTTTAAATGGAATATTGTATATAGGAAGATTGGGAACTTCTTGAAGATATTGGAGGGAAGATGATAGAGAATTATAGAGATGAAAACTTTTAATTAAGAGAGGAAAACATTGTTTTTCTCTCAATCTTTTGTTAGAATTCAAATTAACACTTAACCTATTAAGACTTTGTTTAATAGGATGATGTGATAACGATAAAGCCTTGAAAATATATTTATTGGCAAGGAATTGCCTTCTGAAATATAATGGAGGCTCCACACATTCCACCTGAAGAGCATTAATTGGAGAAGACTTCATAGCTCCAATAATCATTCTGAGGGCTTTTGATTGAATTCTTTCCATTTTCTTATCTAGATATTTAGGGAGTGGGTCAAAAAGGTATGAGCCATAATCCAAGTGGCTCCGAACTAGGGAATTATACATTAATTTAAGAGTGGTAGGGTGAGATCCCCACCATACTCTGGAAACTGCTCGCATCATATTAAGTCCCTTTTCACACTTTGTAGAAATTATCTGAATGTGTGGAAGCCAGGAAAGTTTATGGTTCAAAAGAAGACCAAGGAATTTGATTTGAGTAGCGGTTTGTAGAGGCACATTATCAAAAGAAATTGAGAATTGGGGAATTTTTCTTTTGCGCGAGAAAGCCACGACCCTTGTTTTAGATGCCGCCAGATTCATCCCATTTATTGACAACCAGCTTTTAATATATTGTAAAGCCAAATTCATTTCCTTAGCTGCAAGAATAATATTTTTATGTAACAAATATATAAGGATATCATCCGCAAAGTAAAGACGCTTGATAGAAAAAGGAATTACTGAGTCTAGGTCGCTTATATAAATATTAAACAACAGAGGACTAATAACAGAACCCTGGGGCAAACCTCTCCATAGTTTGCGCCTTAAGCATTTAGAGGAAGACTCAATAATAATGGACCTATCTGAGAGCAAATTAATAATAAATTGGACTAATTTCGGGGGGATTTGTTTTTTAATTAGCTTTTCTTTCAAAACATTCAGTAAAACATCATCGTAAGCTGATGAAAGGTCAAGGAATGTGGCCAATGTATAAGAATTTAGGGATTGGGAAACTCGGATATCAGTTGTGAACAAACTTAAATTATCCATTGTAGATTTCTTTTTCCGAAAACCATACTGATTTGGTGAGATAATATCTTGACTTTCAACAAACCACTCTAATCTGTTCTTCATCAAACGCTCCGCTACTTTCATCAAACATGATGAAAGAGCAATAGGCCGATAAGACGAAATTTCAGATGGATTTTTTCCAGGTTTTAAAATGGGAATGATTTTTTGAGTTTTCCAATCATCCGGAATTAGTCCTGTTTCAAACATATTATTAATAAGAGATAAGAAATATTCAACCGCCATATCAGAAAATGATTTAATGAAACTATTAAGTATTCCATCGGGACCCGGAGCAGAGTCAGAAAGGGTTCTTATTACTAGTTTCATCTCATCAATGGAGAAAGGAGCATCTAGCCAGTTAGAGTGAGATGGATATGGCTTAATAGAAGGCATTTCTTCACATCCGGCCACTGATGGGGGGGCTATTTTATCCGCAAATCCTATAAGAATTTCTTCTGATATATGCTTGGTACTCGGCGGAGAATACGATGATCCGAATTTTTTTAAGCTAGACCAAACTGAAGATTGGGGAGTTTCCGGAGACAGGTTCTCACAGAACTTCCGCCATCCAGCGCGTTTTTTATTTTTCAAAATTCGTTTGGTTTCTGCCTGGGCTTTTTTAACTGATAAAAAATTTTCTAGTGTCATACACTTACGAAAAGAGGAAATTGCTTTTTTACGAGAGTTGACGGAGCGAGTGCATTCCTCGTCCCACCACGGATTAGAGTGTTTTATTTTAATGTTCGCATTGCGTTTCGGGATGGATTTTTCTGCTGCATTTATAACCATAGAGGGAAACGTCTCACATTGCAATCTGATGTCTCCCGGGGACGATTTTTTTTTCAAATTAATAAGGTTATCTAGTTCAGAAGAGAAAGTGCTCCAATTCGCATCATTTATTCTAAATTTGAGATTATTTTTAACTGGTGGAGGATAAGTGTTAGATTGATGTTGGAATCGGATTATAATTGGAAAATGATCACTAGAGAGGGGATCGTTTAGGATGTCCCAAGAGCATTTAGATGCTAACGAATATGAACAAAGAGATAAATCAACAGCACTTTTCCGTTGATGAGGGGGGGTGAATCTGGTTGGAGATCCGTCATTTAAAAAACATAGGTTATGGGTATCAATAAAATCTAAAAGATTGCGGCCAGAACGATTTGTTATTTTGCTACCCCAAGAAGGGGAATGTGCATTAAAATCTCCAAGGATCATAAAAGGGGAACAAATCTGGGTTAAGATTGGTGCCCATTCATTTTCAATAAAAGTGGTAGAGGGAGGAATATATATTGATAATATTGTGATATCAGATAAGACAGCTGCTATTATCTGGATATCGTCGGAGGGAGTATGTATATTAATTTGTTTAAACGGGATAGAATTATGGATTATCAGAGCCGTGCCGCCTTTACCATCCGGTCTGTCGTGTCTGAGACAATAATAACCCGGAATTCTTAAGTGAAAGGAGGGTTTTAACCACGTTTCAGAAATGGCGGCCACTGAAACGTCGTGTTCGTCGAGTAATTGAATTAGGTCAGATTTGTTAGCGAAGAGGCTTCTACTGTTCCACTGAAGAATTTTGTTCAGTTTCGAAGTCATTGGGGAGGCAAGATAATAAAGATTTAATGTAATCGGCAGCGTTGGACGGTACAGTATTGTTGTTTGTAAGGATAGAAATTAAAAGGGTAATCAAAGTTTGTATAAAAGAATTATTATTCAATATTTCGGGGAGAGCAGGAGGGGATGTATTACTATTAATGGCACACCCATTGGGGGTCCGAGATTTGGCATTCCCATTCGGGCTGGTCAAAATATTATTCAATTGTTTTTTATCAAGGTAAGGAGTATATTTTGGGTTGGGTTTGACTGGCTTGAGAATGGTTTCTCTGTGAGAAGATGACGTTGAATTTAAAAAGGTGGTTGATTGGAAAGGAGCTGAGGACGATGTCATCTCTGCGAATGATTTTTTCGCAGGAGAGAATAACTTTGAGGCCTGGAAGTACGAAATGTTGTCGGTAGCCATTTTATGTTTTATGTTCCTCTGTCTTGTCAATTCCGGACAGGCTAGACTGACCGCGGTATGTGCACCCGAACAGTTAATGCAAATGGGATTATTGGGAGATTTTGGACATTGATCAAATGGGTGACCTTCTCCGCAAAAGTAACAACGTGGAGGGGAGCGGCATACGGATTTTGTATGTCCAAACCGGCAGCAATTGAAGCATTGAACAGTTGGAAATTTATAAACTTCGACGGGAAGCGAGGTATAATAAATAAACACACGAGACGGAAGGGATTGTCCCTCAAATGTAACAACAACAGATTGGGAAGGTTTCCAGATCTTGTTTCCATCAGTAGAATCCTTGTAGTTCAGTCGACGTGCTTTTATTACTTTCGGGGTTCCTTGGGAATTATTCAAAGCATCAACAATTTCAGCCTCTGGGATATCCGTGGGAATTCCTCGAACAAGACCCATTCTCGTAAGGTTAAATGACGGGATGAACGATTTATATTTATGTTTTGAGAGCGAGTCAATTTTTTTTACAAATCCATTTGCGGAAGCGGCAGTATTAAACTCAATAGATAATTTATATCGCCCTTCCGGTTTAATTGAACCATTAACAATACCAAGGTTATTATTTTTTGAGTCAAATAAGAATTTTCCAAAATCTAAAGGATGAATAAGTTTTCCTTGTTCAGTTCTCTGAACAATTACGATAAAAGGACCGGAAGCGGAAGCAGGATAAAGTAAGTCAGTACTTTTTGTATTATCGCTAGCTAAAGTACTTGTCTGGGTGTTACTATTGGGGTTAAGGTCGTTAGAGGTCGAGGTTTGTTGAATCGGCGGTATAGATTTAACTTTCGATGGGATGTAAAGGCTATGCGATGGTCGTCGCTTACGAGATGGAAGCGTAATAGAAGCCTGGCTAGTGTTAGATTCCGAATCAGAAAAATCTAATATCGATCCTGGGTCGGGAGGTCTATCTTCGTCTTCCTCCATTATATAAAAAAAAAACTTAACTTTTAAAAATTAAACTGAAAAAATAATACGCAGTCTATTTCATTGACCGTACAAACAAAAACGAATTAGCCGTAAGTAGGAATGCAAACAAATAAGTGTACGATAAACAGAATTAAATAAAATGTAACAATAATCTCTTATCTGTATGAGGCACGGGAACGGGCGAACGGCACTAAGCAATAGGTAAGGTACACACAACCACTGTTGACCGCGGCTCGAATCGGACTCGTACGAACGGTTACGAACGGTTACAGTTAGGTACGAACAAGCAAAGAGCAAGCCTCGATGACATTGAGCGAGTTTACAAGCTACTACCTGGGAAATTCACTATCTGTTAGTTAACTCGCTCAGTGTCATCTTATTACTTGCCAACTAGCAGATTGCGGACAATCCACGAAAAACGTTTAAAGGTGGTCAACTTTACTCGCTACTCGCTCAAGATGGCGGCCTACCAACAGCTGATTTCGTAACTGTCAGAATTAGTTCGCGCGGGAGCCGTAATTCTCGCTACTGGCCTGCGTGTGGCGCTAGCTGCGAGCTCTAGTTTTTCACAAAATGTCGAGTCGTTATTTTAGCTGCTACAGTCGTTACTGAGCGAGTAGACAGTTTTGTGTGTCATCATGACAAACTCACTCGCAGATTCACCCGTTTTTAAACTAACCGACTAGTAGCTTGTAAACTCGCTCTATGTAATCGAGGCTTGATTGTTGTTTTTTGCTTGCATGGAACAATACATTTTTTTTAATCTTAACCCCTCAGGGCAATTTGTTCGCTTTTGGGAACAACTCATGTAGCATGAGTTGTTCCCGTTTCAAAGAAATCGCCGTGCCTCCCTTACTGTCACGGTGAGAAATATGATATAAACGTTGTTAGAAAGAGAAAACACCATGCTTTATATTCATGTCAAAAAATTGACCAAAGTAGATTTTACATTAACACATAAACCAAAGTTTCCGACCGCCATATGAGAAAAAATTATTTTTATTACTTTTTTTTACGTGAATCCACAAAAAAGTGGGATGACCGTAACATTAATAATACGTGTCTAATAAAATATGCGTCAGTTTTTCGTTATCATTATTTTATTTTTTTTAAAAGTATGGTAAATCAATTTTAAGAAAAATTTATGTTAGCATTAAAAATTTTCATCTTTTAAAAATTGTGTTTATTTCTACAAAAACAATTTTAAATTTTTCGGATACGCTCAAAATTCCATTTTTTTAGATTTGATTGCAAAGCAGAAATACTCCAACCTTCAGGCAGAATGTGCTCGAGGCCTGAGACTTAAGATAAAAAAATGATAATTCTCAGTTTGAAATTTTCAAATATTCCTGTTTATTAAAAAATAATACAGGTTCGCAGGTTTGTTTGGTTGGTAAACATAAAGTTAGTTATCGTAGATACTCGTAAATCAAATTAAAATGGAAACGAAACTTTATTTATATTTGTTTTTACACGCTCTTCGACTTCCACTAGGCACATGCCCGTATTATGGTAGACGAAATTTCTGTGTATTATTAAATTAAAAACAAGAGTAGGAAAACAACACATAAATCTAAATGATTGTATCAAATTACAGGATGACTTAAGCCGCGGCGTACCCCATTTCTACCGATTTATTACATTTGTACCTTAAACACTTTAAGGCTTTTAAAATAAACATGTTATGTTTGAAAATAATATCTATACATTCCCTGCGCCGAAAGGCAAATTTTATGAAATTCTCTCGATAGAAAAAATCGCAAAAAATGCTCCGAAAATTATTATACACACGTTTGTTTCAGTTATTTTACAGGTTATATATATGAAAAAAATCGCAGTGTTTCTTCAAATGCTGTTTCAAACAACACCGCAAGATTTTGCTGTATTTTAAACGAGGTGTGTTTTATTAAACATTTTCACGATTTTCGCTTAAATGTTATCGATTTTAACATTAACGCACTCTCTCTAACATTCTTATTTACATATCTATCATCTTCTTCTTTTTGAGCGGGTATACCGCGCCTTAAATAGAGTAGCTATGTATTTTGTCAGTATAACCAGTTATTTTTAATTGGTTCAAAGTGTCACCACGTCATATTCTCAAGAAATAAGAAAAAATTGTACAACAAATCAGTTAAATAAAAACAAAATCGTAACCAGCTTTAATCTTAGTGTGATTCTTGATGGTAAGTTCAAATATAAAAATATCATATTAATCACATCACAAACAAAGTTGCTAAAAAGCTTGGTTTTTTTAAGCTTTGGATAAGAAATACAAAATATTTCGCAAACTTTTTCAATATCAAAAAAGAATATCATTCATATTTTAAATTATATATCGTTCTGTGGATGAGGCATAACAATTCATAATAAACATTAAACGGAGACAAGGGAGATGTTTAATGATTGATCTTTATTATATCTAAATTATTTTCATAAAAAGCTTTATGTATAATTTTACTAACAAAATGAGACCGCAATACAACAAGGTTATACAATTACCCTTGTATGCACTTGTTGTATTGGGTGATGGCTACATAATATCAAAACAATTTTATTTTTCGCTAAATTAAAAATAACGACAAGAATCTCAAAAACACTGCGAAAAAATGCAAATTCTGCAAAATAAAGCGTTGCGAATAATATACTCAAGCGCAACAAATACACAAAGAGAAGAGACTTGTTCAAGAAGCTAAATTTTATGACGGTAAAGCAAACCATACATTTTTAATATACTTGTTTTCATATTTTCAACATGGGGATGGTATCTAAGGAACTGAAAAGAAAAATATATTACAATAGCGAGATACACAGGACACGGGCCAACAAGGGAGAAAGCAAGCACCCAGAAATCATTATGCACCAGGCCGTCCAATTTCATAACAAAATCTGAATTGAAATTATTGATTTAATGAAAACAAATAACTTTGTGTACACCACTATTTAATTAACAATATCAACATGTTTCAAAAACTATGTTTTCTTCGTCAGGATAATAAGTTAATAAAAAATAACAAAAGACAAACAAGTATAGACAAATTAGAACATAGACAAATATTAGAAAAGACAGGTGATTTATTACTTAAAATATCATAAAAAACAATTATATAATTATATTTGTTTTCATAAAATTAATAATGACGCCACAAAGTGAATTTGCGAATTTTGATGAAATTATTTGATGAGATTGAAAGTATGTACAAATTTAAAAAGAAATTAAGTATGTCCCCCTCAAATATTAATGTTTTGTTTGCGTACGTACAACAGTAGCAAGCCATCTTGCGTTTAACTTGACTATTTTTACATTATATTTAAACAAAATTGAGTGAATTCCGAAAAACTCATTTAATATGTTTCTTACGAATCGCATAATCGATTTAAAAATTTTCGCAATACAACTGTATTTTTCCAAATTGATACAACGATTTAAGTGGAAAAATTGCGGTTGCAATGTTGCTATATAAAATCATAAACAACATTACTGACTATCCCGAATTGAATTGAAAGTGATAACTTAAGAGAGGGGTAAGGTTTTAAAGGTAAAAAGGGCATATTTTCATGATTTTTTTTTGGAGATATGAATAATTTCGGCTTATTTAGTTCATATAAACAAGATAGTGTAACATTTTTGATTGAAAAAATTTTCAATTAAAAATATCGATAATTGTGTCCGTGAGAGCGAATCTCCGGAAGCGCCTCGAAAAAAGTTGTTATGCAGTGAACTCTAACTCGTTACCGGATCATTTGAAACAAAAAAAAATGCGTTTAAAAGGTGAGGTAGTCTTAGGTAGTCTTCCTATGTAGTCTTAGAGCGTTTTTTTTAGGGGGGGGGGTGCGTGGGTCAAAAGAGTTTGGGAACCACTGGTTTAGATCCAATTGAAGATTTTTTGCGGTCCAAATGAAATTTTCAGCTTTCTAAGTTTTGGATTTTGATATTAATACAAAAAAAGAAAAGTCGTTCCAGTAAATTTATCACATCTTTATTGTATTTTGTGAAATTAGAACTTTCTTGTTATTAGACCTCGGACTCTCGATGGGAGTTTTGATTTATTCATTGAAAAGTGCCAAGCGCATGGCCGCATTAGGAATTCCAACCAGCCATATTTTTCCACACATTTCTCCGAAAATCGAATGATCTGATTTTAATAAGTGGATGGTGAGTCCAAAGGACACGCACAGAGGCACGTGTATAGTCTGTTTGTGCTTTCTTATATTTTAGGTCGAGGTTTCACAATAGTAGCAATTTTGGACACCGAATTACCGGTGAAAATAAAAAAGCAACCAAATCAAAAGTCAAACTAATGTACAGGACTGCTATTTTTTATGTGAATATCGCACAAGAGTCCCAACTGATCCCATCTGGAGCCAGTAAGATTATGGCATCCCCAATTTGGTTATGTTGTGAGGCTGAAGGTAGTGGGGAGGGAAGGAGATGGGAAGAGAAAGGTGGGGAAGTACCTGGCTATTCAGATCTGGTCACTAAACGCGGCTAAAACCATTTCCAGCAATTTTTCAATTTTGAATGGTGGTCTTACACCAGGGCAATACTGAGAGTATCTTCCACTATGAAACGTGCCGCAAATATACTACATATTATTTTAAATGAATGAATTGTGAAATAACACAAAAAAGTAAAATTTATTTACCACGCCGGGATTTGATCCCGCGACCTTCGGTTGTGAGTCAAGAGCCTTTCCGCTCGACCACGCCGGCCGTCAATGTAATGCCTCGCAGTGTTATTTTGTAGCACATTTAATACGTAAAAGCAGACACTAGTAAATAATATTTGATTTATAGCGAGCATTTTTTATAAAGTGCTTTCTTCGTTATCTCAAAACTTAGTATTTGGGGATGTCTGACTAATCAACTGGACAATTGATACATAATATATTACCTTTATCATTTATTGTGACGGGGAACCTCTTCTTACATTAATTAAAATAATTATTGCTTGCGAGTTCTTTGGGTTAAATACCTGTGCATAAATTAAACATCGAGGCATCTGAACCAACGTTCTTCCTCATTACTAAAGATGAACTTAACGTGAAACTTATTATAAAGCGTAAATTATGCATTGGGTTCATTTACTAGATAAATAACATATAAAAGTAGGTAGGTACACTGAAGGGATAAAAAGATCGAATTGTGTTGTGGGCATGTATGTATGTGCACAAAGTAAGCACAATTTTATCTTACTTCGGGTGAAAAAGTTAAATAATAATTCTTAAAAATTCTTCCCTAAATAATAATCAAATAAACTTTGATAGGTAGCAATCACGTTGCGGTTATATAAAATTATTATACTACTCGTATATTACACATAATACAACACTACATGTTATACATTATTACACATTATATAATATTACATACAATACAATATTACATATTATGCAATACTACATTTTATAAAATATTACAATTTATACAATATTACATATTATACAATTTTGCATTTAGTACAATATTACATATTGTATTATGATACAATATTGTATTATACATATTATACAAAATTACATATTATACAATATTACATATTTTACAATATTACATATTTTACAATATTACATATTATTCAATATTAAGTACATATAATACATAATACATATTGTATAATATCACATATAGTACAATATTACGTTTAATACAAGATTTACAATATTACGTTTAATGCAATATTACGTATTGTAGTGATTTATTTTTGGGGTATTATGCCGTTTTGCTACCCGCTTCTTTGGCCAACGTTTAATACAACATTACAGTGTCCATCATCAGTGCAGATGTGTGATCGACTTTACGTTACACATCTACCCTGATGATGGACACTGTAATGCTGTCTTAAACGGTGGCCAAAGAAGGGGTAGCGCAACACTGCATAATACCCCAAAAATCAATCACTGTAATATGTAATATTGTATAGTCTGTAATCTTGTACTTACATTCGAAAAGCTGCTTAAAGAGAGAGGCAGCGCAACACGGCGTAACATCCCAAAAATAAATCACTATAGTTGAAAGGATTTATGGGGACATCAGATTTCTTTCAAAAGAGTATAAATTATATTTTAATTTTTTATGAGAAAAACTCTCTTTTTATAACTTTTGAAGGTTATTCCCATCAACGTAATATATCATTGAAGAAGAAGATAACACTTATATTCTAAATGAAAATATGAGTCCCAGTTGCGACCATTGTTTTTTTTCTGTTTTTCTGTGTCTTGTTTTCTTTCATATTTTCATTTAGATTATAAGTGTTATCTTCTTCTTTAATTATATTTTAATTGATTGAGGACCGGAAAAATGATTTCCTTTCTTATTTTTTCTAAATTGTTTTTATAAATAACTTTATGTAAAATTTTGTTATGTTAAAATGAGACAATAACTCTTGTATGATCTTGTTTTATTGTGGTGCAGAATGCTACATTAAATGCATGAAAGAATTTTAAAATAACAATAATTTTCGCTAAATAACTAAACAAAAGTCTCATAAACACTGATATCGTCGAGAAAATGGCAAAGTCTCAAAACATCATTCGGAGATATTGAGGTTTGAAGTTTAGAATTGATATCATAAATTGATTTATATTATTTCTAACCCAGCTTATATAAATCTTTAGTTTATTCATAATTATTTGTTATAAAAAATAAATGGCAGGGTATATTCCGTTTAAAATGAAAAATGATTGTATATTTAACTCAAAACTGGCAAAAACGCGAATTCGCGACTCTGGCATTGGACCGACGCTATAATATGTAAACCTATCTTATATAATAACTAATAACATAATAAATCACATTAATGCCTACTTCCGTGTGCCAGCTGCTGCTGAGAATCGAAGTACTAATTTCTGTTGTCGGTGCATGAATAAATTATTCACATTTGAGTAAACTATATTTAGTGTTTCTTGTGAATTTATATGTATGTTTTTTATTTTTATTCCATTATTGTTTTTTATTTTTATTTTTATTGTAAAACTGCACATCTCGATACAGGAATGCCTTAGTGAGATGTGCAGTTTATGTTCTTACTAGCTTTTCCCCGCGGCTTCGCTCGCATGGTATTACGGGAAATTACTGTAGCGGTTGAACTTATCAATTATACCCCCTCCTCCCCACCCCCACCCCCTCCCGAATTCCATACATTCATTCCCTTACATTCAGTTTTCAAACATCTCGCCTGCCACCTAAATTTCATAAAGCTATAGCTCAAAGAAAAAAAGAATTATCCAATTTTGTTCATTCGTTCGGAATTTATGCGCTTACAAACATTTCGGATGTTTATTTTTAATTAAATATTTGAAAGTTTGTGAATATAATAAAAAATTACACTATTTATTCAGTTCATTTATTCAGTCTCTATAATCGTTACGAATTATATTTTTAATGTAGGAACTGACATTTATTCCAAAACAGAAGCTTGTCCAAAAAAATAAAACATATTCTAATATTTGAATTTTCTGAAGCAGTAGCAATCGTTTCCATGGAAACGATTTTTTTCTGACGTTAGCAAAAATTTGCTTTAGTTAGCGACAGAAAACGTATAACAAATATAATATATTAATATTTATAATTTCATTACGCCAGAGCTTACCATCATATACAAAATATAGTCTGCGCATATAATTAAGCTTTCTATTGGTGAATGAATTTTTAAAGTCTTTATATTGTGTTATGCGTGAAAAGGTCATAAACAAACTCGAGCAGTTTCGCATGTATAATATTAGTATGGATGTACATCTATATATTTTAATAAATAAATAAATCGACTCAAATTTGCTTCAAAATTTTCAAAATTGGAACTGATTAATTCCTACAAGCGATAAAGTATGTACCTATATATACATATAATCAGAAAAATATTTCATTTTTATTAATTAACTAGCGAGTTCCCGGAATGCGTTGCTAAGCTACTTAAGAACGAAATTGTTTCTCCCTGCGTGTCCTTTCCCATTCGTCCCGTTCCCTTTCCACCTCCCGCGTTCCCTCTCCCTCACGCGTTCCCACTCCGCCTTACCTCTCCCCTCTCCCGCCAACACCCCCGCGATCCCCTCCCCTCACCGCTTTCAATATATTCAGTCCCTTTACATTCAGATTTTCAAACAGCTCGCGTGCCACCTATTGCAATTTTTTACAAATTTTCTATCAAATTTGGTATCTAACACAGATACTCATTTAAAACAAATATAAATTTTGACAAGCTTCAAAGTATTCGATTTTGGTTAGTACCGTAGGTGTGAATAAATTCATTAATTTAAACATTTTCAAAAATTGAATTTTAATTTAACAATCGAAGGTTTGCAAAATGTCATTCTCAAATTGAGACAGTTTTGTAAGAGTTTTTGTTATGATAAAAAAAAAACTTTTCAGGTGTATTGTCATGTGGTTGTAATAATACAGAAACCTTCGCGAGGACGGAAAGAAGGTATTTTGATACTGCAAATCATCCACATCAAATCGCCGAAGTTTCTTTGCAATCGGATGAACCGTTAGCAGCGCATAATTTCATGATGCCAGAACTCACTATTGTATTTAGTAATCCCTTACCTGAATAAAATAAAAACAATTATGATGTGAGTAACATGTTTGCTTGTTGGCGTCACGTGGTCTGTGATCTGTTGCGCAACTCCTACCGCGCAGGTCAGGTCATCTCCAATAGGAATCTCACTTTGCCACTTTCCTCGACACACCTATTACATAGCATACAGTACTTACTCACAGACGTACATATACCTTCTAATTGAGGATGCAGCAGATAAATGAAAAATTATAATTTTCTTTGTGATGGATAATACATGAACCTCAATTTACGTAATACCTTTCGACTCCTAAGCCTCAGACAGGTTGATGAAATATATTAATATTGTTCAAGAAAGAATTTCGATAAGCGAAAATGTTTTATGAATTTCACGAGATGGAGCGATATCTTCGGACATACGTGCCTACAATGTGCTTCTGTCAGTTCCTACTTTGTAATGTTTTTCAATTCCAGTGATTGAGATTACTTGAAATGTGTCCGGGAAACGCCAATCGAGATTACACGTTACTTAATTTACGTAATCGGAAGGTTTACAGTGAATATTTAACTGGACCAAAAGTTCGTTCTATTGGATGGTCTAAATCAGCGTTTCCTAACCTTTTTTAGCCGCGAACCCCTAGGAAATGAAGTACAATTTTCAAGGACCCCCTTATTAAAAAAAACAGCAATAAATTTTGGACCATTTATTTTAGTACTACGAATACAAAAAAAAAACTTTTTTTATAAATAAGTTAATAATTAACACATAACAACAACAACAAATTCAGAGTAATGCTTTAAAACGATATTGTTTAAATAAGTTTAAGGATGAAACTATGTAATTTTCTTGTCATGTTCAATTATGTCTTGTTTCCTTTTCTCTTCTTTTCTTTTTAATTTAGTTGTAATCATCCATATTTGTATAAACTTGTTCCTTTAATTGTTTTCTATTGTTTATTTGTTCTACTTAACCTGTCTTTTATTTTTCGTCTACATTTTATATGAATGTTATATTTTCCTATGTAAAGTTGTCATTTCCTCTCACCTATGAATTGTATGTTCCTCCTGTCCTAAAATGAGTTCTGTAACTCATCGGGATTGCCCTGGCAAGAAATAAAAACATTCACATTAATTAACGGTTAATTAATGTGAAGGTTGGTGTTGTTTTTTGCAATTAAATTAGTGATTGTCGGGTTGACGTTACTTCTAAGTTGTAATCTAAAATCGAATTCCACTTGTAATCTGTTTCTGTATTTGTTTTTAGTATATACAGGAGCAGAGAATACCTTTTCACAGAGATACGTGGTTGAGAAAAGCAGTAAATGTTTCAGTTCTTCTTCTGATACTTCCTTTAATCTTTCTTCTTTACATTCACCAAAAAACTTGATAAATATGATTCTTTGAAATAATGTTTCAAAGCTGAATCACAAGATATTTCTATTAATTGGTTTTCCAATAACATCTGTATTGAAAGAGTCTAATATCCTATTTTTATTTTTGTCAGGTACTGGAAAATAATCCCGAAACTAAGACCTTAAAGCGTGGAGGTGTTTAATTATTTTGTCTTGTACTTGTGTTGGCAACATCGCTCCACCAGAGAATTCCAAAAACGCTGACAGTATAGGAAATTTATTATAGTTTGTTTTTTTTTTAATTCTACGATTTGTCCACAGGTCAAACTTTTTTAGCAACTTTATCTTCAACTTGGACGTTTTCGTTATCTCTCCCTTGTAGATCCAAGTTCGTATTTGTTTTTAGTATATACAGGAGCAGAGAATACCTTTTCACAGAGATACGTGGTTGAGAAAAGCAGTAAATGTTTCAGTTCTTCTTCTGATATTTCCTTTAATCTTTCTTCTTTACATTCACCAAAAAACTTGATAAATATGATTCTTTGAAATAATGTTTCAAAGCTGAATCACAAGATATTTCTATTAATTGGTTTTCCAATAACATCTGTATTGAAAGAGTCTAATATCCTATTTTTATTTTTGTCGGGTACTGGAAAATAATCCCGAAACTAAGACCTTAAAGCGTGGAGGTGTTTAATTATTTTGTCTTGTACTTGTGTTGGCAACATCGCTCCACCAGAGAATTCCAAAAACGCTGACAGTATAGGAAATTTATTATAGTTTGTTTTTTTTTTTAATTCTACGATTTGTCCACAGGTCAAACTTTTTTAGCAACTTTATCTTCAACTTGGACGTTTTCGTTATCTCTCCCTTGTAGATCCAAGTTCAGCTCGTTAAGGGCACTAAAGATATCAGCTAAATATTGGCATTGTGAGCCATCCAAAGTCATTGAAGTGAGCAGCATGTTTATTGACGCCGCCTACCGAAGTCTCCAAAAAGAACTCGTCGAACTCGAACTTTGGTTTTATTACAAAACCCTAAAATAATTATTCAACTACCTTTAAACTGTTTAAGAATGTTAATATGGCAAATATAGACTTCTAAACTTCAATACGCCCTGAAGACGTATCATTAACTTTAACATAGTTCAAAATAAGATTATCTTTCTAGGGTTGATCATTATGCTAACATCAGCATTGTAATCTTTTTTAATAATTTCCAATATAATAACTAATTTAACTTACGTATTCGATTTCTTTATCATCCTCTTAAAAATACGGTGTTTTTAAAGCATCCAATTATCAATGTTACACGTCGTCTTAAAAGCTTTCATCACTGGAAAAAAATTAAAACAGGCCATCCTCAATATTGCATGCTTACTGTTGCCTGGTTCTTGCCTTAATTACGTATTATTATTATATCTACCGTCATATCAGTGTGCCAATAAAAGGCTTCGTTTGGTCGTATGCCACCAAAAAACCATGTCACATTTCGGGTACCTCACAAAAATTCACTAATAACTAACTAATGACCAAAGGGCTTTGCGTTGATTTTCAATGAAGGAAAAGTTTATTGCTGTAATCAAGTTGCCAAATGAGATTTAAAGACGTTTAACGTTTGGGTTTTGGTAACCAAATATGGTGATGTCTTAGAATCTAGAATCTAGATGGTACTGCGGTAATTTGCAGTAATGTTTTGGCTATGGGCCCAAAGGTCACAAAGTATATTTATCTTTATATGGTTTCTGGAATCTAGTATTACAAGCGGAAAACTGGTGAATCTACAACGCATTTGGATTCAACTTTGTTGTAAGCATTCATTTTTATTTATTTGAGCTTTCGTTTTTGTGAAAATTGAGTCTGAAGTTAGAATTTGAAAAAAAAATCGCTAGCTACGGGGTTACTCTCAGGTGATTATTGCCTTTTAAAATGCATGAGGCACAATTTTTTAAATGCTGAAAACAAGTTAAAAAATCGAAAAAAAAAGTTTTATGGATTCTGTATAAATACGTGTGATTTTCCCGCATGTAGCAATAAGTTTACAATTTGGGAGGCGGATGTGTGTACCGCCGCCCCGGGAATAATTTATTGGGTAACCAACACCCCTGCAATAGGTCACCCCAAGTGGTTCACTACGTTTGGTGACTTAACAAGGGTTTGTGGGAGTGAGGTTTGTCTAAGTCTTGGTTACTGCGTTGCGGGCCGGATCGAAAGAGACTGGTTGAGGGAAACCTTTTAACCTCTCCAGCAAGACTCTCCTTGCACTGGCCATCGCCTTGCACTATCGCTTTGCGCTGCAGGGATGGACTGATTGACCCAAGATAGCTACCTACCCTTCATACATTTTTCCTTTCAGAACTTCCTCTCCTTCCTGTCCCTAAAAAGACCCTCCACACCGCATCCCCAAAGATGACACAGGCCCTGAGGGAACTTTTTTCCTGTGTGGCCCTGGAGTTTCTGGACTTTCTGTACACCTTGTATATCGCACAAAACAACTCACGAACGGTGGGATTTTGGCGTTGTGAAATTTGTACAGCCTGACGGGTAATTTAGAACTTGCATCGACGGCTACCAAAAAAATATTGTTAATAAATTAGCAACATTCAAATCGGTGTTGATCTCACTTCCATTTTCTATTGTCTTCTGTAACGAATCATTAAAGAAACAGTTTGAGAAACACTGCATTTTGTTTATAACGATGTGTCTATTTTTTTCACCAACTACTACCGTATTAGGATGTGTTAAATCGAACAGATGTAATAAATTTTTATTGTTTTTCATTAGTGAAACAAACGAGCTGTAATGATGAATAAGTTATAATAAAAACAATGAAGTTACGAAAGTTTATCGGGAAAGAATTGACTTTATAATTTATACTGCCGAAGATGTGTGTCAGTGTTATTTCTGACCAAAACATATTCCATCATAACAGCAAGCTGGTGGAATATACCAGTGGCGTGCGGTCATTAATTAATAAAACTTTACATCTCTTATAGTCCCGGCAACGAAGACCAAAAAAGACCGAATAGCGGAAATAATTCGTATAGAGGCCAATTTTTGCACAGTTTTAGGGGAAAGTGTCCCTAACAACATACTAAAAGTACCGGGGGGTGAGGGTGGAGCTAAGGGTGGGGGGGGTCTCTAAAGGTCCCATTTTTTAGTTTTTCGTTAATAACTCAAAAACTACTGCCTCTAGCGAAAAAATGTCTACGTACTAAATTTTCTACAAAAGGGTTTTACAATTTTTTTGCTAGGATCAATGTTTAAGGAGATATGGAGGGGGAAAATGTAAAATTATAAAAAAACAGATTTTATTGCTAAAAATTAAATTTTTATTGATAACAATGTAATGTTTATTGTTAAAAATGAAATGCTTATTATTAAAAATAAAATGGAAGAGAAAAGAGAGATCTTGACTATGCTGACCTACATGGAGGAACTTACTCCAGACAGAGTTGAAGAGAATGCTTCCTTGGTGTCAGCTTTGACTAAATTTCAGAATCCCTCAAGGCCATAATGGGCCTTTCGCTGCTTTGTAGGAGAACAAGTCCAGATCCTCCTCAACTATTGCTACAGTTGGATTTTAAACAACTTTTTCCAACCCGCACCTCACAATAGGGCTGTCAGCATCCTGTAGCAACAGTTGCTTCAATCCCGGCTGCTGTCATTTTCTCGCTGAGCAAGTGAATTAGCCTTGTTTTGTTCCTTTCATTAGCAAGAAAACGCTCTTGTTGAACTGTCATGGTAGTGCTTTCATGAAAGTTGATGTCAGCAGCCCTCGTGTGTTCGATTCCTCGGCTGGCTTAGTCCTCCATCACAACACAAGCAACATTTTCGGCTTACTGCAGTGCATAAATAAACCAAACCACACACCTGCAGCGGCAGTAGGAAATTTTCAAATATTGTCAGGCTATTGTTGTTGAATGTTGTGTCGTCCCATTTGCAATATGTAACTTTATTTTATATTTAAATTCATCTTGATTCATTTCTGTCCCACCGACACCTGGTTGGGGCCGAAACGTGATGCCAACTCAACCACTGACTGACATTCGCTTTATTCAACTTCTTTATTTATCAAAACGGACTGGTTTCTAACGGTTATGTTCGTCCTCAGACTGATCTGACCAGTTTGAGGATTTATTTATCCATAAAAATTACGACAGATAATTAGAAAACTTCGCACGCCACTGCTACCTTGCAAGAGGAGATTCTATCATTCGAATATGGCTGAATTTGGATAAGCAAACACAATGAATTCAGTAGAAATGATATCACATCAAAAATATGAAAGGTTATGTAAGACAGATGCAGAAAGCAGCCAGCCACAAAAAACTCACACTGAGATAAAAAAAATGGTTGTCTGTAAAGTCGGTTTACGGACGATAATTTTACGTGGTAACGTCATATAATAACGATGGAGTGGAAGAGAGATAGATTCGTCACAAGCCGAACGCTTAGGCAGAACGCATGTTCTGCGCTCTCGCTTGCACGCTCGGCTCAGGCGGAACGTGACAATGAGTCATACTTTTTCGTGAGTGCAGCCGGCGTTCATCGATTTATAAGACGTTATCACCTCAAAAAATAATCACATCTACACAATATCTACAAAATATTTTACTTTAAAAAGTTATTAATATTATGTAGATACCAATTACTTATAACTTTTCAATGGATTTAAATGCAGATTTTTGAAGATATTGCTGTTTTTTCAGGTCTGGCTGTTTTCTGTAGAATACCTATTAGTTAATGTAAGCTTTGCAGTAAGTGAATGTAAGCTCTAAACTGGCAAACTTACTATATGATATACGCAATCTGCAGAAAACAGCCAGAGCTACCAAAAACACTAAATAATGTAACGTAATTATAAACGCCACGAAAGTTTTCCCTTGATTAGGTAAATTTCATATATGTTTTAAGTGCCATGAGTGCTTTATGCACATTTTTTTATGTTGATTTTTACGATTAAGATGAAGCTGTACGTGAAATCCTATTTAGGTACTATTTAGATTCATCTTTACGACGAATAGGTTTACAGTATGAACTTCAAAATATATGCTACGGTTAAATTGAAGCTTTTACTAGCTTTTGTATGTATTGGAATTAAAATAATATTATTCTTTACATAACAAAAAATATAAGCGTAAACCACTAAAAAATGTTTTTTCATGACTTAAATATGAAGTAATATAAGAAAAAAAATTAAAAATTGCCCTTTATGGTTAAGACTATTTTTGAGATTTTGTATGTTCTAACTTTTTTTCATTCTTATAAAATTATGCACAAAATAAATAAAAACCACTTTTTCGCACCACCTCGTGCAAATACGACGCGCGATTTTAAATTTTGTAGGCACGAGCATCGAAATATTTCTAGCGTTTATATTCCTCTTAACATATATTTCCGAAGGCGATTGCTATGATTTTTTTTTCTATGAAAGCAGTCTCGCTGGTTTTAGCAGAAGATAGTATTTGCCTTTCTCCGTCGGGTGAGAACAAAATCTTATTTTGGTCAAAATTATGGACTGGCTGCTTTCTGCATAACTACGTTCAATTAAGATACGGGAAGAATGTAAAGTGGAAGACACATTACTGAGAAATGAAGGTTTTCATTGTTACGTATTACAATGCACGAGCATCTTATTAAAAATAATAATTTGACCTTTTCCAAACCCAAAATTAATTTCCACAAAATATCACAGTAATCTTGTACCTTTCGCTCGATTTTACAAATTCCTTGCTGATTCTTCCTTGATTAAAAAAATTAAAAAAACGTTTATTTATGCTTGGTATTGTGAATTATTTTTGTATTAAGAAATTTTGCGTGTATTTTTGATGATTTGTTGACGGCAACGGCAAATAACAGATGCATTCATGTTTGTGATCTATGTGTTATGAACCATTTTTGAGGATTTTGTACCGTACTAAAATATTATTTCTATTACAGCAAACTGTGTGAAATCGTAAGTATGAAAATAATGGTCATGTAAATAAATGATTTTTCATATTTTGATTTTAATATTCCCGATATGATTTCCATATGAGAATCGGTATGAAAAAAAGCAAAATGTAAAATGCCCGTCGTGTAAAATATGCGAGTGCAGTTCCGTAGATTTATTTCTGACTGCGGCCCGCGGGGTGAAGATTTCCTGTTGCATCCAAAACTGATTGAAGAAAAACGAAACGAGATGAAATGATGTTTGCTGGAATTGGGCGATAATATATGTAGAAAAAATAAGGTATGCAAGGAAAAAGGATAACCGGTCACTTACCACTGTATCTCTGCGAAGGAGCGCAATCACAATACATTCGTACCACCGCGATACCTCAAGATAATTGTGGCCAATACAAAACGATATTATGTACTTCTGTGATGGTCAAATTCTTTCTTATTACTTAACGAGATTATGTTCACGAAAATCACCAAAAACTTGTTTGCACGGTAGTTCCAAATCTTTTTCTGTTTTCAAAAAGAAATGCAATCGAATTTGCACTATCTTTCTTGCCATTATTCTAAATTTCAAATACTTTTCCAGCAAGGTGATAGGTAGGGACAGATAGGAACTGGATAAATGACATCACGTAGGAACTCAGTATTTTCTCATTTCAAACCCAAACAATGGACAACCTCCAACAGGAGAAGGTACTAGAAGAAGAAGATATACGATAATCACAAAAGATGTTTAAATATAAGTACCTTCTGTATTTTGTAACTTTTCCCTGTAATCCACTAATAAATATATTTATTTACTTCGATAGGTATCTTTCTTCTTTGTTTGTAATAGTACTACGTTTTATAATAGGATTGAGTAATTATGATCAAATATGTACACGCAAGTCCCAAGACATCACGATGTTTTAAAAGTCATTTGGTATTTGTTATATTTTTTTAATAGTAGACTCAATATACAACACAATATCATACAAAATTAACGTTGAGTATTGTTATACAACAGAGTTATTAATTATGCTACATTCTTATACAAAAATTGCTTGTAATAGTCGAACGTACCGTCCATACGTGATCAATCACACTATTCTGTAAGAATTTTTTTTCATCATTGGAAAGAATCAACTCTTCGTAATTCATTTTACATAATTTCATGTACATACTAAAATATGAGTAAGTTTGTATTGGGTGTTTTAATATTGTCACAAAATATTTTATATTTTTATTTATTGTTTTTATTTCTTGTTAAGGCAATACTGATGAGTAACAGAATTCATTTTAGGACGGCAGGAACTTACAATTCAAAGTTGGGAGAAAATAGTTACAATTTTAGATAGGTATTTTCATATTAATATTGAAAGTTTAACATCGAGTATAGGCGAAAATTAAATAGACAGGTTAAGTCAAAGATATTGATTTGATACCTGCAGTTTTTCTGGGTGGGACTGTGTTTCCTGGTGTCGCCGATATTGTTAAACAATACTACTGTACACCTTCAAAAAATCAACTAAATGAACGAATTATTTCCGTATTCAAACTATATTGTTAATCAATACTACTGCACACCTTAAAAAAATCAACTAATTTCTGTTTTCAAACTATTCCCATTCGGAAGTAGTCCCGCCGACAGTCGGGCGGACACCATAGCATATCTCTTGCATTTGAATATCTTTGAGTTAAGTAGAACAAACAACAATAAAAACAAATAAAAAAAAGATCAAGGTTATACAAATATGGATGATTTAAAAAGAAAATGAGAGAAAAATAAACAAGACAGAGCAGAACATGACAAAAAAATTACCTGGTTTTATCCTTAAACGTACTTAAAAATTTTTCTTAAACGTTACTCTTTATTTTATTTTTTTTGCTGGATTCCCTTGTACATATCAGGAAGCTAATTATATAGTGTGTAGGCAATATAGTTAAGAGATTTTATTATTCATGTTAATGCCGCACAAAGTCCCGACTGCTTATGTCTTTTTTATCTTAGGTCCACACAGGGGGCCTTGAGGAATACAATTTCCCTCAGGGCCGATGTCATCTTTGAGGATGCTGTGCTAAGGGTATTTTTAGGGAAAAAAAGAAGAGGAAGTTCTGGGAAGGAAAAAAGTATGAGGGGTGGTTAGGAATCTGTAGGTTAATGTGTCCAAGAGTGACAGATGTATGAATCCATTCCTCCCACTGCGGTACGAGGCGATGGATCCAAAGAGTCCGGCTGGATAAATAAAAAGGTATCCCTCAAGCAATCTCTCCCGATCCCGCCCGCCACGCAGTAGGTGGGCAAACGCGTATGCCGCCAAGACATAGACAAATCTCACCCCGTGAATCCGGACACCCCTGCTAAGTCACCAAACGTTGTTGGGAGACTGTAAGTAGTGGAGAGGGAAAGGAGATGGAAAGAGAAAGCTGGGGAAGTACCTGGCTATTTAGATCAGGTCACCAAAAATGGCTAAAGCCATTTCAAGCAACGTTTCACTTCTTAATGGTGGTCTTATACCAGGGCGATACTTGAAGTATCTTCCACTCTGGAACGTGCCCCAAGTACACTATATATTATTTTTTATTAATTTTTTGTAAAATAACACAAATTTATCAGATAAAATTTATTTCCCACGCTGAGATTTGAACCCGCGACCTTCGGATTGCTAAAAACCTTACCTCACGACCACGGAGGCCGTCTGTTGTTTGTTGTTTTTGTTGATGATTAGTTAGGCCGGTTAGACTAAAGTAGATGAAAAAGAAAAAAGTCGAAGAACTACATGGACATTGTGATCTTATTATCAAACGCAGCTAAAGCTATTTCAAGCATCATTTCGATTCTGAATAATGGTTTTTCACCAAGACGGTACTAAGGAACTGTTCAGGGATTGAAAATATTTAAACCGCATAAGTTCAAGTAATCTGGGGTATGGGTATTTATTGGATACCCTCCTATAGGTCACCCCAAGTCGTTACGTTTCGTTTGGTGACTTAGCATGGGTGCTTGGGTTCATATGTGAGATTTTTCTAGGTCTTGGTGACGAATGCGTTTTCCCCCCTAATGAGTGGCGGGCCGGATCGGGAGACCTAACCTAGACCTCTCCAGCCGGACTATCGACCCATTGACTTGTACCGCAGTGATAGGGATGGATTCAAACGTCCGTCATTCCTGGACACATGACCCCCAGATTACAACCCACCCCTCATACCGTTTCCTTCCCAGAACTTCCTCTCCTTTCTTTCCCTAAAAAGACCCTCCGCCCAGCATCCCCAAAGATGTCACTTTCCTCAGGGCCGCCCGGATGGAGCTAAAATGTAAAAAAAGAGTTATGGTGAATTTAAACTTATCTGACGTGTCGTGTCGTGACGCGTTAGAACGGTATCGGTTTCATACGTTTAGTATGGTAAGGTTTATATTTGCGTCGCTATCTGACGATATGCGTTCTGTCGTATCACAACAGAATCTCAATTTACGTCAGAACGGTGAAGGTGGGGGGCGCGGTAGCGACCGCGTCACGACAGATCAGGCAAGAGTGCACGGGCCAGTGCTGTATTATTCAAAATATCGTCAGAAAGCATCAGAACACGACGTATCATAGATATGAACGCTAGCCATCACGTCAGAACACATCACAACACGACACGTCAGACAAATATAAACCCACTATTATTACTATGTCCATATTGAAGTATTTAATTTCATACCACCACAACAAATTTACATTCTCGCACGTAACGCCGTAATAGTGATTTTGCCATCAATTTTTCGAACAATCTTTCTGGTATTTGATCGAAAATTTTAACCCTTTGAACTTTAAGAGCAGATAGCAATCATCCTTAATAAAGCAATTCAACCTTCTTTCTTCTCATCTTCCATCTCCTGAACTCTTGACCAATCTGAGAGACTTAAAAACGCAATAATGTGTTTCATCACAATACTATTGGAGCGGATTCAATAACGACGATAATGAAAGGTTATTTACTACGAACTTGTAAGTCAACTTCTTCAGATTAAGAAAAGATTTATGAAACACTGGACAGTTAAAAATGTGATTTTAAGGTAATTTTTTATCAACATATTAATTTTGGTTGCATCTGTGCATGCTTGAAGTGATGAAATATTCCATCGTGATGCGTAAAATTATTCACGTTCAATAAAGTTTTATTCTCCAAAATTGGAATTGATTGTTTGATTAAGTACGTACCTGCCAAAAATATGTATTTGTTATGAGGCTGTAGGTAGTGGGGAAGGGAAGGAGATGGGGAATACGGTGGGGAAGTCAGTGCTATTCAGATCTAGTAACCAAACACAGCTAGAGCCATTTCAAGCAAGGTTTTAATTGTGAATGGTGGTATTATATCAGGGTGATACTGAGAGTATATTTCACTCTGGAACGTGCCGCAAATATACTACACATTATTTTTAATTAATTAATAACACAAATTTATCAAATGGAATTATTTGCCCATGCCGGGATTCGATCCGGTGACCTTCGGATTGCGAGTCAAGAGCCTTACCCCTCGACCACGCCGGCCGTGGGAACCAAGCAATAAAGTACATAACCACCAACAATGTTTGTTATGAGGCTGAAGGCAGTGGGGAAGGGAAGGAGATGGGGAATGGAAAGGTGGGGAAGTCAGTGCTATTCAGATCTTTTAACCAAACACGGCTAAAGCCTTTTCAAGCAAGGTTTCAATTGTGAATGGTGGTCTAACACCAGAGCTTTATTGAGAGTATATTTCCCTCTGGAACGTGCCGCAAATATACTTAATTTAATTTTTATTAATTAATTGCGAAATATCACAAATTAATCAAATAAATTTTTTTCCCGGATTCGATCCGGCTACCTTCAGATTGCGAGTCAAGAGCCTTACCCCTCGACCACGCCGTGGGAACCAAGCGATAAAGTACATACCTACCAAAATATGTGTTTTTTATGAGGCTGAAGGTAGTGGGGAAGGGAAGGAGACGGGGAAGAGAAAGGTGGGGAAATACTTGGATATTCAGATCTAGTAACTTCTAAAGCCATTTCAAGCAAGTTTTCAATTGTGAATGGTGGTCTTACACCAGGGCGTAAGATACTGAGAGTATCTTCCATTCTAGAAAGTATCTGCATGGACGTCTGGAATTCAGATTCGGGGCTGTGATTCTCAATCGCTCGATTACGAAGGTCGTGAAATATCGTATGTTTCTAGTACTTGAGCTGCACTCGAATCATGTTTTGAGTAGTATTGTGACAATAATTGCTGAATCGTATACTGTAAGCTACTATACTCGTATACTGTAACTTACTTATTAAATACTTATACCTAGTTGTGTTTTGCCTGCTTATATCTTTCATGCTCAGTTTATTATGTATGTACTATATACTTGTTACGATGCTCCTGTACAACTTACCAATATTACATGTAAAAGCCATCAAAGCGTAAAAAAATAAACAAACAATGACCCTACATAGTTACAAGGTACAAACGAATGTTTTTGGTACAAGGTATTTTAGGTATAAGGTATATGTTTGAGCTTGCAAAATATCTAAAATCCATAATTGATCCGAATCAGCTGCCTCGCGTAGTAAAACCGTTTAACCATTGGGAAAGAGATAAAGTCATTAAAATCAAAAGATAAATCGGAATTGAAAAGAAATGGCATTCCTGAGCTCGGTGACAAAAAGATTAAGCCTTTTAATTGTTCAATCGACAATTTCCATAATCGTGAGGCGGGTATTCCCAGAATCATCTGAAATCGTGCGTCGATAAATACGTGACGTAATGAAAGAGCAATAGAAATTGCTTCAAAATGTTATTTAATCTTTACTTCAGCGGAAGCTTTGGGGAATGGATAAGGTGGTGGAAGAAACGTAAAGTGGTCCGGAGGCAATAATAATAATAACGTAAAATTTGTGTTATTGATAAAATAATATGAAACAAAGAATATACAGTAAATATGGCCTAGGCAGATCGTAAAATCAGTGTGAAATCGCATCGTGAAATGGCGGGAGATCGTGATGTGCCTGATGCGGATCATAATCTGCCTGATTTTACAATTGGCCTGCGACATATGCAAACCAATGTCAAGAGAACAAAATGAACAATAACAGTGCTGCTTCAGTATAGGATTAGGTGCCATTAAACAAGAATCATTAAACCTTCAATAAAATATAAAATTGAAGGCAGTTTACGTTTAAAAATAAGATACATTTTGAGTGCAGATTAAACATAAAAGTACAGTTGATTCGGTTTCTTCTTAATTGCTTTTATTACTTCATTGCTTCAATTTGAAGTCTAAATTGTCAATTGCTTCAATTGCCTCAGTAATAAATTTTCAATCGCATTAAATTGACGTCAGTTTTGATTGTTTCCGGGGCGCCTACGCTAAGTCTTTAAAAAAAATTTGAAATTCCTTAAATTCAGCTTTTTTCGGTGGAAATTTTGTTAACGCACTTACATTATTTTTTAAAAGTTAAGTTTTAATCACATGTATTGAATGTTCATATTGATTTTTAATTATTAAATCAACCTATTTTTAAACGAACAAAAAAGGGACTTTTATGACCTTCGTTAAGTCTACGTAAGGTATGTAACTACCCAATTGATAAGTCCACACAAATTTACGTTGGGTCGATGTTGTCAACGTTGCATCTACGCAAGTCTACGCCAGGTCAACGCTACGGCAATGATAGATTAACGTTAGATCAACGTCACATCACGTTCGGTCTACGTTAGTTACACTTTACATTAACTTTTAGTTTATGATAGGTCTACATTAAACGGTGCTTGAACACGTTTCAAACCGACCACCGTCACAACACAGACATTTGCATAGTCTGGTAAGTTTCAAATAAAGAATTGAATAAAGAAAAAAAAAAAAAAAGTAAAGTAAAAAAAAATTGTC
The DNA here is from genome assembly GCA_936435175.1 of Glyphotaelius pellucidus. Classification (NCBI taxonomy): domain Eukaryota; kingdom Metazoa; phylum Arthropoda; class Insecta; order Trichoptera; family Limnephilidae; genus Glyphotaelius; species Glyphotaelius pellucidus. Next base: position 14,262,494 of record OW386560.1, read on the forward strand.
TAGTGTACTGATGTGATTGATATGACGGAAGATCACAATTTTATCAATAGGAGAAACGGACCAAAAATCGGCAATTAACAGAAACCGTTGAAAGGTCAAAAAATTTTAATAACGCCAGTCATTTGATCTCCATATCAAATTTGATTGGGATTCAAAAATACCCACCACAGTTCTATTGTGCAGATTCTCTTATTCAATATATCTTACAAATCTGGCTTTAAACTTGTCGTAATGACATAATTATAAATCAATAAACATCGTTATTAATAAACGCTTACTATTAATTGGCGTGGAAGAATAAAAAATTTACTCACATAACAATATTAGGCAACCTCGGAGAGTTATTATTTTGAAATTTTAATAAAGGTTTTTCAAATAATAATTGGTATTCCGAAATTCCCCAATTATATACATGACCTTCAATATCGTCTGTTTCCCATTGGCATTTCGTCATAAGATTCAACTTTTAACCACAAAACTTAATTTGTTGTGCCTTTCAGCAATAATGGCTTTCACCAATGAGCTCAATGTACATTTTTTTCAAGTCAAAAGACAAACCATAATTTTGGCCAAGCAATTATTTTTATACTTATTGGATAGTAATGTCGCGGGGACACCCAGGTTAAAAATTTCAAATTGTTGGTTTAAATACCTATGATACTTAAGTGTAATATGTATTACCTTTGGATAAAGAAGTTTTGAATTTTTTGCTGTAAAGTTATTCGACAAACTTCCACCTAGTTTCAAATATATTAAATCTTTTAACTAGGTACATTAATGTTATTGTTTTTGGGGTGTTATGCCGTGTTTCGCTACCTCCTTCTTTAGCCAACGTTTCGGACAGCGTTACACTGTCCGAAACGTTGGCTAAAGAAGGAGGTAGCGAAACACGGCATAACACCCCAAAAACAATAACAAAAATACTTTTTGGCCGTGAAAATTTAAAAACATACCTAGGTACATTAAGTCCAATAAATCCTGGCTTGGTATTCTCAGAAATAAGAGTGGAAGAATTTTAAAAATTTTCGTTAACCCAAACCTTGAAGTTGAACTACAGAAGTCGCTGAAATCCAAGTCACCTCAACATAGGAACTCCTAGTGAAGAGGACTAGTAAAATATTTTTATTTTATTTTTCATAATTGAAGATTCCTCTAAAATCATGAAATTAAATTCTTTAATGGCCTATCTATATCCATATACATAAATATCAAAATATGTTTGCTGGGGATATGTAGGTACGTATTTGAGTTATTGTGTCTAATTGCTATGATATTGCATAGGAAATGTTTGAAACTTTCAAATACCTTCTTTAACCTCCGGGAAAGGTTTCTGGATCATTTATTACAACAACATGGCAATACATCTGAAAAAAATTTAAATCATTACAAAAACTCTTAAGAAACTGTTAAAAATATCAAAATTGAGAATGACATTTTGCAAAACAATTATTATTAAATCAAAATTCAATTTTCGAAACTCTTTAAATTAATGAATTTATTTGAAGTACTTGCCTAATACTTTGAATCGAATCAATAATTATAGATTTTTTAAATAGGTACCTATTTTAGATACCAAATTTGATTAATTGTTCTTATAATAATTCTGCTAGTTACTGTCGCTATAGAACTTCATTGTATAACACATATTCATGACGATTAAATTAATTGTATCTAATATTTTTATATTACTCGCGTGGCAACTTTCCCTTATTCCCCTCCTCCCCTTACCCTTCCCAACCCAAATCCCTATTTGCAGTCTATTTCAGTTATAATCACACTTATTTTATTGTTGTGTATTGGTTTATCATTTGTTGAATTCAGATTTCAGTCAGTCTTGTTTCATTCAGTCAGTCAGATTTCAGTCAGTCTTGTTTCTAAATACCTATCGGTGAACATTAATAATTATTGGTCTTTTTTTACCATCCTCTTATTGTATTACTAAGACTGTTGATGTTCCTTAAATAAATAAATAATATACAAAAATGAATATTTGTAATATATAAAAAATGAAAATTTGAAATAAAAAAATTGTAATTGGTGGCACGCGAGCTGTTTGAAAACTGAATGAATTGGAACTGAATATATGGATCCCGGTAGGGGGGCTGATCTCAAATCCAAAATTAAGATTTGTATGAAACGACAAACAACCGAAATGGGCCGCGCAAACGTTCCTCTCAGGGATAAGAGATTTGCACAACATTGTCAGAATTTTGGACATAATTTAATCAAAAATGAAAATTAAAAATTATCTTTATTTTATTGAATTTTATTAATTTATTAAGATTCTTATATATTATTAGTGTCGTATCAAGTTATCACACTAATATCTAAATAGATTCCTGGTTCCAGCTAATAAACCTCCTGTGTGGCATTACACATTTTCATATTATTATTACGACTATTCAAAATTCAAGCACACATAAAATAGCAATAAAAATACTTTCTTGTGTTTAGCAAAGTGAGGAATTTTGTTGCTTCATTAGTTCTTCGTACTGGAAACCATTTACAACAAATTGGTGTCCAATTAGTTAACATCCTGAACATTTCCTATACAGTTACTATATTAGGTAAACTCCATCCCACTAGACTGGCCCAGACGATATGTCTGAGTGGTTAAATGTTTTAGCTAGCGGTATATGTACCAAAAAAGCTGATATTTCTAATTCTAGATTTGCAAGGATACTTACTGCAACAAAACTTATTTGGAGAACAACTATAGTAAGTCATTCCTTAACAGAATAGTTTTGAAGTGAACTAGTTTTACTACCCGGCTTCGCAAGAGTTTTAACAGTATTTTTTCGAAACCTTCTTGAAAAGTAAAGAGCAAAAGAATTTGAAGTTGAAAATTGAAATATAAAATCGGTGTACAATCGTAATATTATGATCTTTTTTATATATGAATACCGCACAAGAGTCCCAACTGCTCCCGTCTGGAGGCAGTGAGACTATGGCATCCCCAATTGGGGTATGTTGTGAGGCTGAAGGTAGTGGGGAGGGAAAGGAGATGGCGGATGGAAAGGCGGGAAGTACCTAGCTATCCAGATCTGGTCACCAAACACGGCTAAAGCCATTTCAAGCAACGTTTCAATTCTGAATGTTGGTCCTACACCAGGGCGATACTGAGAGTATCTTCCACTCTGGAACGTGCCGCAAATATACTATATATTATTTTAAATGAATAAATTGTGAAATAACACAAATTAATCAAATAAAATTTATTTGCCACGCCGGGATTCGATCCCGCGACCTTCGGAATGCGAGTCAAGAGCCTTACCGCTGGACTACGCCGTCCGTCAAGATTTTAAGCAAATAATATCACCAAAGAACCGATGTTTCAAGATTTATTCGAACTTTGTAATCTTTGAAGGTTAGTTATTAACTAACAATGGTTATTTATTCGAGCTTTGTAATCTTTGAAGGTTAGTTATTAACTAACAATGGTTATTTATTCGAGCTTTGTAATCTTTGAAGGTTAGTTATTAACTAACAATGGTTATTTATTCGAGCTTTGTATTCTTTGAAGGTTAGTTATTAACTAACAATGGTTATTTATTCGAGCTTTGTAATCTTTGAAGGTTAGTTATTAACTAACAATGGTTATTTATTCGAGCTTTGTAATCTTTGAAGGTTAGTTATTAACTAACAATGGTTATTTATTCGAGCTTTGTAATCTTTGAAGGTTAGTTATTAACTAACAATGGTTATTTATTCGAGCTTTGTAATCTTTGAAGGTTAGTTATTAACTAACAATGGTTATTAACGATGGTTATTAACTAACATTTTTCGTCAAAATTTCTAAAACCTTCAATATGAAAATTAAATAAAAACACATTGCGCAAATAATAGAAAAGTTGACAAAATATTAACAGCCTTACTAAAATAAAACATTTCCCAACCGTTAAGTGGTGTTTTAGTTACACATTGAATAAAGATTGTAGATTTTCTTCGAATTGTTGCTCATAAGAAATACGTGAAAGAACTGGCAACATTACATTTTGGTAAAGGACTCGAACCCAGGACCTATGACTTGCCGGGTCAGTGCTCTACCAAGATAATGTTGGCAGTTCATGGTCGAAGAATGATACAATTAAATATGACCGAATCGGATAGGGACACATTAGCTCAGTTAGTAGAGCACTGACCTGGCAAGTCATAGGTCCTGGGTTCGAGACCCAGATTTTCGATTGAGTTTCGCTAATATTTTTTTCATTTATAAAATATTACAATTTGAGGTTTTACTCATAAAGTTAAAAATAATTAAAAATTGTCAGTTTCTGTATTAAGCCTCGATTACATGGAGCGAGTTTACAAGCTACTAGCCGGTAAGTTTAAAAGCGGGTGAATCGGCGAGTGAGATTGTCATGATGACACACAAAACTGTCTACTCGCTCAGTGGCGACAATAGCAGCTAAAATAATGAGTCTCACGCGAACCAATTCGGTCGACTTTTTTATAAAAAGCTTGAGCTCGCAGCTAGCGCCATACGCTAGCCAGTAGCGAGAATTACTGCTCGCGCGCGGACTAATTCTGACAGTTACGAAATCAGCTGTTGGTAGGCCACCATCTTGAGCGAGTAGCTAGTAAAGTTGACCACCTAACAATTTTTTTCGTAGATTGTCCGCAATCTTCTAAGTAGCGAGTAATACGATGACACTGAGCGAGTTTACAACGGAAAGTGAAATTCCCAGATAGTAGCTTGTTAACTCGCTCAATGTCATCGAGGCTTTAGTGAGGTTTTCACACACACGGTTGTTAATCAATTGTATAAAATGTTTACGCCGTTTTTTTAATAAAGCTATAAATTTTTAATGCAAAATGCAAATAACAGGAAAATGACAACATAAAAATGTTTAATACAGAATTCTACAGTAGAAAACAATTAGGGTCTTGAAAAAACCTAGTTTGTAAGAAAAGGACACAAAAGTTGGAAAATTATTCCGTTGCCTAACAGTTCAGTACCTATGTGTTGTTATGCGGTGGAAAATACGTTCTGCTGGCTGGGTACCGATGCAGAGAGGCTAATTATTCGGAGCACCTTATACGTAAATATCGGTAAAACTATCTCACCATTGCCACCAAATGACTATTTACAACAGTGATTTGCTTGATTTAGCAGAGTTAAATTAAAATCTTTATAAAAAAATTATATTAATAGGGTGACTTGTTTATTGGTGCAAAGTTTACTAGTTTATTTAGTTAACCTTTGACTCGTTAAGTGTTTGAATTTAATTCGAAAGTGACAAATGAGCATTGGGTTTCGTCACGTGAATTATTGAATGGTTTAACATTGTTATTTCAGTCTGCATCGACAATGTGTCGTTATTGCTTTTATAGGCACAAATATAATGGCGGAGCCAATGGCGATTGGGCAAGTGATAAATAGTCACATAAATACTAAATAATATAAGTAGAGTCTTCTGGTCTTGTTTTGAAATAGAGGAGATATAGGGGAAGGTTGGCGATTATGGACAACCCATGGAGACGGTCAATGTGATTAAATTTGTGATTTAATTTAATTTAAAATTAAATTAAATTAAAGGACGATAAAAATGCACTTGCAAAATGTCCTACATCGGTTCAATAATAACTAAATAGTTGATTGGCTTGGATAGGTTGAGTTTGAAAAAATATTAAATAATGTCACATGGCACTTTTAGTAAAAACTAGGTATATATTTAATTTAAAAATAAACAAAAAAAAAATACAGAATACATTTTTGGCATTTTCAATAATGGCACATTTAATAAAAACTTTGTGTATATTTAATTTAAAAAAATAAAACACAATTTTTTTACAGAATAAATTTTGGAATTTTCACCAGCATTTGGTTCCTTAGAACGGGCAATCTGCCTATCTAGGAACTAATATCGACCTACAAGACATAAAAAACACTTGTACACATTTTTAATATTTACAGTTATTTTGCAATATTATTTATTACTATGGTTTTTTTGCTATATGTTTCTAATGCAAAGATTTATATAGCAATTATAAATCTTTGCATTAGAATATATATTAATATATAATTCAATATCTAATGTAATGTAATAAATAAAATAAATAAATAAAATCCATCTATTCGATGAAGAAAGCAGCCCACAACAGAATGTTGTTATCAATCTTGGAGACTATTTTAAATTCAAATACACATAAAATACCAATGAAAATACTTTCTTGTGTTTAGCAAAGTGAGGAATTCTGTTACCTCATTAGATCTTCGTATTTAGCAAAGTGAGGAATTCTGTTACCTCATTAGATCTTCGTATTTAGCAAAGTGAGGAATTCTGTTACCTCATTAGATCTTCGTATTTAGCAAAGTGAGGAATTCTGTTACCTCATTAGATCTTCGTATTTAGACAGAGAGGCCTAGAACTGGCAAAGGTGGGATGACAATGACTTAATGCTGTTACGTACACCTATAATAGCAGAAAGAAAACTTTAGATTACATTTACAATTGCATAAAATTAACTATTTTTATATTAATTGCTAAAAAATGTTTTACACCACTGCCACCGGCATGTTTCTAGCATTTGAGCAGCACTGGGATCATGTTTTGAGTAGTATTGTGACAATAATTGCTGAATCGTATACTGTAAGCCTGAGCCCAAATACGTATCTGCTTGTTGAACTCCTTTGTACGACTTACTTATTCATTACTTATACCTACTTGTGTTGTGTCTGCTTATATCTTTCATGCTCAGTTTATTATTTGTGTACTATATAATAATAATAATAATTGGATAATTTGTAGAGCGCCGTTTTTGTGAAAAATCACCTCAAGGGCGCTGTACAGCTTATTATTAATTCCTAGGTTCTATCTAATTTAACTATTTACAAACAGATACAGAAACATACTTACCTGGCAGGTCACTTCCGAGAAATTAGAAAGTTAATAGATACGTTAAGATAGTTGCAGAAGATACGGTCTTGCACGCGGAGGGCATTATATTTAAAACACTGGACTTTGCATGAATTTACATTAAAAGATTAGTGGCAAAAGTATAGTTGTATTTATTTTGAGAGACTGGAGAATTAAGGAGTCTTTAGGGAATCTTCATGAAATGACCCTTACATAAAGCTTATAACTGATTTTTTTTTTTTTTTTTTTTTTTATTTATTTATTTTTTTTTTTTAACAAATGAGTTATTTTTACAATGTCGCGGGCATTGAAGGTTAAGGTGAAAGGTTTTTGAATTTAAGGGTACGACTGTCTGAAAAGGTGGGTTTTAAGTTTAGTTCTAAATTCCGCTGAATTTGTGATCATCCTTAAGTCGTGTGGCAGTCCATTCCAGGCTTTGGGTCCTGACACTCCGAAAGCGCGCTCACCGAACTTAGTATCTGGTGCACGCTTTGGTTCCTTTAACCTTCCGAAAGCTGATGACGCTGTTGATCTCAGGGTTAACTGTCGAGAATTGGAATTTTCTGGAATACACAATTCCGATAAGTAAGTCGGGGCCATTCCGTTGAGGGACTTAAATACCATCCAACAGAGCTTAAACTGGATTCTTTCAGGACATTTGAGCCAATGAAGATTTTTGAGATGCTCTGAAATGTGGGAATATTTAGATACGCCGGTGATAAGTCTTGCCGCAGCGTTGAAAACGGATTGTAGTTTATTGATTTGATATTTCGGAAGACTGGCATATATTCCGTTGCAATAATCTAGACGTGAAATGACATACGAATTGACTAGTAATTTAGTCGCCTCCGTTGGTAGGTTTCGCTTTACTGCTTTAATTTGCCTTAATTGAAAGAAGCCCGTGCTTACGGTTCTGTTCACTTGAGTTTTAAGGGAAAAATCAGCGTCCAGATTGACACCCAGTAGTTTTATACACTTCTTTGGAGTGATGTCGCTTCCTGAAATGGTTATTGGGGAGTTATCAATGTTATGCTGACGTCTGCTTGTGGCGGTCCAGAGAAACTCAGTCTTCGACGGATTCAGTTTCAATCTATTTGAGGTCATCCAGCGGGTGATTGCCTCTAGACACTCAATTATGCGACTTTTTAGACTATCTACTTCCTCTGGTAAGCAGTAAAAGTAAACTTGTTGATCATCAGCGTAGCAGTGAGCTAGTAGGCCAAATGATTCGATTATTTTAGCGACATCATTTGTGAAGAGGATGAAGAGAAGTGGGCCCAGAACAGACCCCTGGGGTACTCCAGATGAAAGGGTTGCATATTTTGATTGGTTTTTCCCCACCTTTACGGCTTGTAAACGGTTGCCCAAGTACGATGTCAGCCAGTTCTTAACGCCGATATACTTGTTATGATGCTCCTGCACAATTTACCAATGTTACATGTAAAAACTTTCAACGCGTAAATAAATAAATAAATAAAATAAGATTCCTGAAGTATGTGCGGCAAAACCACAAATTACCAGGTTATAATGGTGAAGATCCAGAAATATGCGGAAGAGTAAAGACGCGTAGATGGTCCGAAAATATAAAGCCGATGGACAAAGGAAGGTTTGTACGGAGAATATATTTAAATGATACGAAGTGAATGATAAAATCAGTCGGGTACGTTCGAGGAAGTCCTGTATCTCTAAAATCTGTACAAATTATGAATGAAAATGTCTACTTCAGCAAACTATCTTACTATACAGTCAACACATTTGGGTCAGATGACTAAGGGGCTATCCATAAATTACGTCAAACCTTAAGGGGGTGGGGAGGGGAGTAGAGAAGTGTGACATTGTGTGACAAGGAGTATGGGGGGGCATCAGTTCTGTAACGTCACATGTAAAAATCTAAATTATTAAAACGCAAAACTTAAATTTAAACGAAAAAATGTAAAATTGCAAAATATTTGACGTCATACTAGTGGGGAGGGGGTCTAACAAATGTGACGATGTGTGACAGGGAGGGGGGGGGGGGAACAAAAAATCATGAAATTTGTGTGACGTAATTTATGGATGGCCCCTAAAGTGGGCTATTATTTTTAAATGTATTCAGATAAAACAATAGGAATTGAGAACACATATTCCAATATTGCTAAGACATAACGCAGTATTGAGATGGCAATTATGTAAACGAATGAAAATGAATGAAGCATGTGCCAAGACAAGAGTTGTGTGGCGGTTCATCCTCCCTTCCTATTCTTACAGAAAAATTGCTGATGGCTTGTCGGTTAGTTATTAAAGTAGTTTGTTCCAACTTTAGCCAGTCAATAGTTTGTGGTAATCAGAAATAAAATATTAATATTTATTTAATTTTTTGAAAATAATGTGTGTTGAGAAGTGTTCTCATTCGCCGCTCTTCCTCTTATAAAAATCTTGAATTTCATGTGTCGCCAATGGACCATTAAGGCAGTCAGGTCCGGCGAATCTCGCATTATAATAATTTATAATATACACGTATTATTGTAGACTAGTTGACAGCGAACAGGCGCAGTTTGGCAATAGGCGACCTGCGCCAGCGCCAGGCGGCCTGGTGGGCCGACACTGTGGCATTCCAATCTGGAGACCTGTGACACGGACAAGACCGGTGACACAAGACCCACATAATTACATAAATTGTTGAATTCTACATTCGAATACTGATCAAATAGTGATCTTCTATTCTAAACACTTGTTGAGTATTTTAAACATTTTTTTTACATTAATTAGCTCCTCTGAGAAAAACGATTTCCCTCCGGGCCTATGTCATCTTTGGGGATGCTGTGTGGAGGAACAGGAAGGAGAAGAAGTAGTCGTGTCTACCTTACTGTCATGGTGAGAAATATAATATAGATGGAGTTAAAAAGAGAAGACACCACACTTTATACTCGAATCAAAAAGTTAACTACAAAATAATTAAAATGTACATCTTTATGAAACCAAAGTTTCCGACCGCAATTTGGAAAAAAAATAGGACACTTTGTAAATTTTTTAATTAATTATTACTTACATGAAACGACAAAAAAATTAGTTACGAGAACGTTTATATTACATTTTTCTAATAATATATTTAAGTATGTGTTTTTATTTTATTTTTTGTTATCAGTAATTTTAGTTAGAAAAAAAACGTAAGTTGCGCCATTTTTTATTTTTTTTTAACGTTTGCATTCTCAATTCTTTCATTTAAAAAAATATATATATTTATTTCTAATAATCAAATTTGAAAGCCTACTTCATCACCTTTAAAAATCAGTTCTTAGTTTTCGGATACGTTCAGGAATGTTTTATTAATTTTGTTTTTATTGCAAAGGGGAAATTTTCTAACCTTCTGACGGAATGTGCCCGAGCCTGGGGAGTTAATATGATTTAGCATTTTTTTTCACAGTGTCGAATCTATGTATTTCCAAAATCGCCCTTGAAAGACAAGCAAATACAAAATAAAATTGCACGTGCATATATTTTCGTCCGTGCGGAGTTTTAGCCTGCTCCTGCGAAATTAAGGTTGAAAAATTTATCAATAATCAAACTCTAAACTATTTATCTGCATGTTATCTCCCAACTCTAAGATCCTCAATCATTTCTAACTCTTTGCGATGCCTTAATTAGAAGTAAACTTGAATATGGAAGCACTATTTGGAATCCACATTACTGCAAATATGAAAACATTGTAATTCAGTTGCAAATCAGTTCAAAAAAAAATACCAAGAATGTTATCCTTCAAATGTGGACTACACGACCATCTTAGATCATACGACATACTTCGTGATTACTTCAAGATTGATACACTTAAAACTAGAAGGCAATTGACTGATCTAATATGTTTACGTAAAATTATTCACGGCCATCTTGATACTACATTATGTCTTAGCAGTATTGAAATACATATCCCCAATTCTCATTGTTTAAGACGCCATAACATTTTTCAAATGAATATATTTAAAAATAATGTCGTCTACTTTAGCCCTCTGACCCAGATGTGTCGACTATATAACAAGATAGAGTGTGCTGAAGTAGAAAAAAAAGTTCTATTTAAAAATACTAACTAATTATATTTTGTCTATTGTCTGTCTATGCACACCTCGCGTTGTAATTTGTTACTTGAGTGAGCTTGTATATAATTCTGTTTTTTTATTTGTGATGTTTTTGTTTTTCTAATTGTACGTATCTGTATTTTATTGTATCTAATTGTAGATTTTTGTAATAACTGAGTTTTTATAACTGGATTGTTCTCACATAAGTGCGAACATCTGTAAAACCCATTATAAATAAATAAATAAAAACTCTTTCGATATTTCATTTGGTGTTACACCTGCAACTACATTCAGTTGCAACATCAAAAACATACAAATCAACCCAACAAATTACACAGGTATTATGTACGACAATCTATTGGCACATTGGCAACACTTTAAATACATTTATTAATAGGAGAAAACATCTACGCTAATAGTTAACATAAAATCTAAGTTTCGCCAATAAAATCGCTGTCCACAAAAAAAAAACACATAAAATTCTGCAAATCTTTTATGTTTTAACATCATTGTTATTATTTATGATTGTTGTAAAAGTTAAACGGATAACTTCACATGATATTTTGTTATTCAAATAAACCATTTGATTTATGGGACATGGGTTTTGGAAAACATGCGGTATTCGGAAGTAAAAATCGATTAAAAAAGATGTAATCTTTTGTGGACGTCCCACGGTTTTTCACGAAGAAGAGGAACACGCATTTGATTAACGGGCGACATTTAGAAGAGCAGTTTGTCATTCTAAATGACAGATTTCAGCGTTTATGAAGTAAGGTTAGAAGGAGAATGTTAGTGCCGATTCACGACATTTTGAAAAGGTATTTGAAGGAGGAAAATATGCTTGGCAACATCGTCGTCCGAGTTTGTTGCTTAGGTCTTGCATTAACAATATAAAAATAAAATTAAATGGTTCTTTTTATACTTCTTTGTATGCAACATGAACCTAAAAGCTCTGTACAGAGCATTAGTGCGATTTTGTATAAATGCTAATCTACGACATAGAATATTGTCAGACATACAAATTTTAGGTGTGTGAGTGGGAGGTAAGCAAGAGGGTAGGTAGTTTAGTATCTAAATAATAATTCTAGTATTTTGAATAATCAAATTGATTTATCTTTTAGTTCCATTTTAAACATATTTCCAGTGAACCGCTCTGTTCTTCCCGGAAATCCCGCAATTTACCCTTGCTTACCTCCCACACTCACACACCTAAAATTTGTATGTCTGACAATATTCTATGTCGTAGATTGGTTACAATATTCTCCCGACAAAGGAAGGGCGCTTCGAAAACCTGTAGTGTTAATAAAATAAAAGTGGTCTACAGCTAATTTATGTGTTCAGGAAGAATTCATGGAGCTAGAAACTAATCGGACATTTTTTTTATTTTTATTTATTTGTTATAAAAATACAAAAACAGTACAAGGAAGCTTTTGACTGTCCAACTAGGAAGGACTCCCGTTCTAGGACAGTCAAATTGATAGGTTTCGAATGCATTAGGTACATGATGATTAATATATGTAGTGTTAATTAAAATTGAAAAATTACATTTACATAATTATAATAAATATTACAGTTTTATAATTAGTTAAGCATCGAATATAAAACGTATAGTGTTTTCGAATTTCGATTGAAAAAAAACAGTAAGGGCAAAGAAATTAAACATTTGGGTAACAAAAGAAATACAGTAAATAAAAGTACGTATACAATAACGGAAAAGAAAATAAAAGCAGTAAAGGAAGAAAATAAAAACAGTAAGGGAAAGGAAATAACATTTGGGAAATAAAATAAATATAAGGCGCTCGTAAGACATAATTATCTACTGAACCAGTAACAATTTGTTATTTTTGAATACTAAAAAAAAAAAAAAAAAACAGTATACAAAAAAAACAGAAGAGGAAAATAAAATAAAAATTTTGGAAACAAAGAGATACATACCATTAACCATTTTAGTATTATTGGATACAAGCAAAACAGCAAAGAAAATCAGCATAAAAACAGTAAAGAAAAGAAAATTAAAATTTTTAAAATTTTGGGAACATAAGAGATGTACAGGGTGCTCGTAATATATAATTCTCATATAACATTTTTTAATAGTGTTTCTGACTCCGTCCTGCCTAAATATATCAACCATTTTGTTATTTTGGGACCGAAGGATGACATTTCACACAGTTTTAATTGAGAAGGGATTTTGTTGTATAATTTTGGTCCCAGGTATGAGAATATTTTTTGATAAGCCGCTGTGTTACTTGTTGGGATAGATAGGTCATTTCTGCCCTTACTTCTGGTTTGATGTTTGTGTTCGACTGTTTCCATTTTATATTTATTTTTATGAGCATAAATTATTATCTTTTTAATGTAACACTGTCGAACATCTAGTACATTAAATTCCATGAAGAGAGCGTCGCTCGAATATCTGAAAGGTTTTTTCATAATGACGCGTAAAATAGATTTCTGAGCTTTCAATAACGGGCTTAGCGTTGTTTTACCTGTACCCCCCCATCCAATACAGCCATAGGTTATGATCGAATTACATAATCCGTTAACATTAAAACCAAAATTTTCCGAAATAGAGCTAGCACATTTTTGGCTGAATATTAAAAATTAGTTTACACTGCTTTCAAAGCGTGCTATTGCAATTCTCTTAGCATTTGCCTTGTCCTACTTACGCGAATTGGGGTTTTTAACTCTCACTACTATTAAATAAAATAAAAGAACGCCTGAGGATGATCGACGAAGGGATAAGAACGGCATCTGACGGTATTAATACGCTAGGGTCTGTACGGTTGAAATTTAAAAACCCGCCTCGAGGACATCTTTGACGCCGCGCCTTATGCAAAACCATCTTTGTACGTGAAGTTTGTTACAAAGCTACTGTCGTGTCGTCCGCCGCCCGAAGGCGGACTGCATGGATTACTCCAAATTGCCCGTGCTCAGTTAAGTAGGCTCACATTTCTCATAAAACATGTTTTATAATATTAAATAAACATCGTTTTTTTTTTCTTTGGTGTACCTCTAAAATTTCTGAATTGGTGGGTATACCTTGAACACAAAAAGTTTGCGGAACACTGATTTAACAGATTGTTCAAGGAATAATCCAGACCAAGCAGTAGTTTGACAGTTACGAAATCAGCTGTTCGCGGGCCGCCATCTTGCCATCCGCCGTACACGCTAGCGAGTAGCGAGCAAAGTTGACCCTATTTCAACTTTTTTCGCAGATTGCTCACAATCTGCTAGTTAGCTAATAATACGATTACACTGAGCGAGTTTACTAGCAGGTAGTGAATTCGCCGGCTAGTTGCTTGTAAACTCGCTCAATGTAATCGAGGCTTTAGAGCCCCAAGGCTTTTTAGGTTAATGCCCTGCATCAACAAACCCATTACTTGTTAACATTATGTTACGGGATGAGAAATAAATCTTTAAAGGATGAATTCACTTCTTATATAATTTGTACACGACCACGAATGAGACAAGTGATAAGAAGCAGAGACAAATGGGAATCGTGACAAGAAATTTAAAAGTCTAATAAGCAATATTAAAGAAAACAAAGTACCGACATATTGAAACAAACAGCGGTGCAAACATGCACTATGATGCTTGTTACGAATGAATTGGTGGAGAAAATTTTATTGTGTTTAAAATACATCTCATAAATAGATTTTATTTTATTTATTTTAGGGAAAATTGACAGTAAATCTAAAATTATACAATAATACAATGATAATTCTTTAGTAAGAAGTAATTTAGAATACAATTCAACTATTTGGTCCCCATTTGGTCCAAAAATTGAGAGAGTTCAACATAAATTTTTAAGATTCATCAATTTCAATTTCTCTACACCTATTGAACAAATTAATTATGGTAATTTAATGAAACTGTTTAATTTAACTGACTTATCGTGTAGAAGAACCAAGAGCGATCTGGTACTTTTATTCAAATTAGTTAATGATCACTTGACGCACCTGACTTAACAAAACTAATAACATTCCGAGTACCAACGAGCGACACGAGACTTCCAGAACTGTTCTTTGTTTATCCGCCAAAAACTAACTATTTCATTAACTCTCTAATCCAAAGACTACAACTACTACTACTTGGAAATAAATTCAGTTCCGTTGATATTTTCATTTATTCTTAACCAAAATTTATTTCAGAAAGTTTTTAAATTCTGTCATAAATTCTATTATTATTATTCTAATATTGTCATTTCTTTTTAATTCTGCTAATAATTTTTAATACAATGTTAAATAACTTATGTAACTATAATAACGTGTACGTGTTAAAGCCTTCAAAAACTTTGTACAACTTGAGGAGTATGAAATTTCGCACACTTATAGTTTATAGAGAAAGAGTGCAGAATGCATTTTTTTTTTTAAATTTTGCATAAAAATACCTAAAAAAACCTTACGATTATGGTCGAATTTCGACCATTGGGCGACCACTAGTATAGTAAATTATGCCAATTATGAACTTTCCACTGATGATAGTGAATGATAGTGTGACAATATAAAGATATTTTCTGAATTAATTTATTTTTTAGTTACAATATGTGAGGAAAAATATAGGATTAGGATTAAGAGGCTAAGGACGGGAATATATATATAGGGGGGAGGGGTAGATTGAACTTCCTAGTTTGAGTCATGTTGCTTAGTGAGTTTTCGTTTTATGTCACGTAACGTCGAGTTAAAAATGTCTGTGTGGTAATAATGTAAGTTAAATGAATGTGTGGATCTGTAGATAAGTGCGTTCTGTTTGGATTTGGTTACTATTGTTGTGAACAGTGACGACGTGTGGAAGAATTTTTTTTGTTTGATTTTGAAGAAAAAAATTTGGAAAAAAAAGCCATCGAAAAAGTCACCGGAGATAAAAATTTCACTCGCCTACATTTTTTACTCCAAATAATGTCAGGAATCACTGGTTAGTGAGTCAAGTACCCTTAACACCCTGTATTTGTATATTAGAATACCACTTATATATTTCAATATTTGTATATTAGAATACCAGCGCGTGCCCGACTGCCCAAGCTAATACAGATGCTGAGTTCATCTTCTAATTATTGACTTTATCATAAAGCAAAATCGGACATCTCCGCAAGTTTAATGAAAGCTATTAATTATATACGTAAATACATTACTCGGTGATTTAGTAAGAAAATAAAACAATAACAATTTTAGTAACAATATTACATCACCCACGTGAATGAGTTTTGTTTTTTTTTTTCTACCGTTTCCTGGTGTAATTTATAGATGATCGTTAAATGGTAATGTTCATTTAAAATATTGTAATTTATGACCATTAAGGATTAAGGATCCTTGCTACATCTAATAATTGCGATTTATTCAACTTAATAAAGTGTATTCATTTTAATTGGACTTTAAACTGTGCTTTAGAGATACTTTATTTTAAATATGGCGGCAATCATGATTATATCCGTAATGTGCGTCATTCACGCAAAAACTGAATAAATTTCGTAAAAAAATATGTGTGCACATTTTAGACAGCAGCTTTACTATAGTTTACACAAGCAAAAGAAGGTGCCATGCGCAGAAGGGCGGGATTTATTAGTAATTCGCAAGAGCTTGTTGGTGTTTGCCACGTGGCAGTCGCCTCCTACACTTTGACTTTGATAGAATGGCAAATAGGGTAATTAGCTTGGTTAACAAGCTCTAGCTCCTTAAATGATGGTTAGTAAGAGGAGGAGATGACTGATGTTTTATTTAATCCTTCCGGAGGATTTGTTTGGGCATTTTATATTTTGTTCAGACATTTTCTTCGTACCGGACGAGTATTTTTTTTTTTTTTCAAGAGCGGAGACGGTTTACATAAATAAAGTTCCCGTGAGCACTTAGGCCGTAGGCCCATTGTGCTATCTCCCATTTTACCTCATCCCTTTGACAGTAATCCAGTCCCTTTAACAAAGTTCACCAGGATTGTCATTGGAAATGAAGCTATATCTTCTGGTTCGACAATGTGTCTTCCCAGGTCTCATTTCTCCTCTTCACTCCTCCGCGGTTCCCTGAAGATAATGTCCTCTTCCCATATGGGAAGAGGACATTATCTCTCCACTTCACTCCTCCTTGGTTCCCCAAAGGCCCCGTGCATGAAGAGTGCCCTTCCCCTTGGTTCCGTGAAGGCCCCGCAAGGGAAGGGTTCATGGAGGTGGCCTCAGCTCTCCTCTCCACGGCTTCTCCTCTTAGTTCCTCCTAAGGGCCCCAGGAAGAAAGTCCACAGAGGTGGCCTCAGCACTCCTAGGTTCCCAAAAGGCCCCTAGTTTTCGAATGGTCCAATTTTTTTGTCTCACGAGTGACCAAGGAAATAGAAAGTCCACTCCAGCAGGAGTTGGAGTAAGGTCTAAATACTCCGAGATGCGACCTTGTTTCTCGGAGGCACCGTTCTTGACACTGTTCTCCAGGACATTCAGCCTGAGTACGGTAGTTCACACTTTGGCTTGGGATGGCTATTGCAGGTTTGTGTTTCCACTCCCTGAGCGATGGGTTCGCCACACTCCCTACGCTAAACCGGACGAGTATATTTATTGAGTTATTCTTATGGAAGGGAATGCCTGCGTAAAAGCGTTCGGCTTGTTTTAGCATGAAATCTTTTAGCATTGGGATGTCAGAGTCTTTGTGGATTTGAGATATCCTCATCCAGTGAGGAGCTCCAAGGGCTAGCCTGATGGCCTTGTTTTGAATTATTTGTAGTTTTTTTCATAAGGGAGTTGGCTGCATTCCCCCAAATTGGGGCTGCGTAAGTGATGATAGGTCTGATGATGGCTTTATAAATTAGTAACTTGTTTTTCATGGCAAGTTTGCCATTCTTGCACATCGTGGGGTAAAGGGAATCGTGGGGTAGTGCTCTGGTAGCTGCTTTGAGTTTATCTTTTATGTGGTGGCGCCAAGTGAGTTTGGAATCTAAAGTTAGGCCTATTCAATTTCTCATGTAGAAATCACTGGTTGAAAATTTCGAAGTCGTGTTACACTCTGTATAAAATTGCGTTAATTGTATTTGTGTGACTTGATTGTTAAATTCATGTAATTATGAGGATATTAAAAAATTACAAATGAAACATTTTTCATTACACGTGTAAACAAGATAGATAGTGGGTACGGGGTACAACAAATTTGTGTAAGAGTCAAGGGTTACGCAGGCTCAAAAAGGCAACCACTGCTATAGAACTTCAGTGCCGGTTCATATTCGTATGGTGGAGGAGTGTTCAGATTTCAGAATATGTTGAAATATACTCATGCGTGAGGAATACAACCCCAAGACGACGGAACTAATTGAATTCCACCAAGGAAGAAATCCCGATAAGATGCTTCCCATACATCCAAATGGAGAAAGAATAAAAACATTTAATCTGATAATGTATTCAAATTGGGAATGCCGTAGTTCCATTGGTTTCGGGTAGTTAGAGGTAAAATTGTATAAGCCCACCTCACGGATAATACGGAACGTTCGTGTTGTTCAAATTCGATACATGAATAATACGGAATATTCCTTTTTTCTAATAGACAATCAAATATGACATTTGTCGGAAGTACCAATCTTATAAAATAAAACGTCATAAAAATAAAAACAGAAAAGTACCTACTTCGATTTATTCCTGGGTAGAGATTAATCTGCGAAAGCTGGATGTCATCATAATTTAAATATAATCCCAGGTTTTGAATGGTTTGTTTGGCAAAGCAGGGTTTGTCTAACGGGTATGTGTAATTATTCTAATACCTTTGTTTTCATGTTCTTCTGTTAAAAATACGGGTTCAAGCTTGTCAATAATGCATTCACTTCATAACCCGAATAAAGTATTGTTTTATATGGCAATAATAATTTTTCTATGATTGGCAGCATTGATTGATGATTGATTATCTATGAAATGTAAACCGAAATTGATGAAAATACGAATGGCGTATGCCGCGCGAGTGAAATAATTTTAACAAAATTTAATCAAAATTATTTTTTAAATAATTTTAACATATTTTAAATGCAACATGCATAATTTATGCAAAGTTTTCGTCTCTCCCGGCGTAAATACTCACTTTTCGTGATAATAAAGCTAAATCTAACGGTTTGAATAAGAAATATTGCGTATTAACCAGTAAGCGGAGTAGGACAAAAATAATTTAATATTCAATGTCTTATTTTACAATGTACAAAATTGTCGAACCCACGGCCAATAAAAAAGTGCCAAGTGCCCCACCTTTTAGACCTTTTAGACCATAGGACCTGTATTATAATATTCGAGCCTGGGGTGTGTAAATAACTCCAGACTCTCTAAGCTTACTCAAAAATATATTATCGATTATGAATCTAACTTGCGCGAACTAAATATCACAAGAAATGGCAACCTGACAAATTCTCAGTGGAAAAAACAGTTTAACTAACCTTTGATGTTGTTCTTTGCAAACGTGGGAAGCTACCCCATAATTTCATCCACATGAAATTATAATCAGTCCAAATTTGGTATTTTTCAGTACAAGCACAAGCCAGTTGTTAACCTTACACAACTTAATTAAAATTCACAATGAAAACAGCAAAATATTCATAAAACAGATAATGACAGCTATTTTCATTTGTTCCAATACCATTTTTAAAAATAAATACATTTTTTTCACTGCACTTTTCTTCAAACTGAGAAGTGGCTGGCTACCTTTCTGATCCATTGTAGCCGATCGTGATAATTTAGCAGTTTTTCGAACCATTTCAGTGTCCCTACTAGTCCATAGAGAATGTCAATCACCATTTTTGTGGTATAAATGTATTTAATTATTTTTTCGAGCAAACAAAGAACAAAAAACATATTACGATGCCTAACCAGGGCCGAAGAAAAAACACAATCAAGTAGTGATGTCATTGATATGATATATTATCGTACATAGGTCCTTTGCTAAAGTGCAACAGCTTGAAATCTTGTTTTTTTATGACTATTAAAGGTTATGCGCCACGTTGTGTAAAATTCAGGATTAGGCCGCTAATAATAACACTCCCTATGTAAATGGCGATACGGTTTATTTTCCCATTTAACGCCAGCCGCCTGTTTTGATTTAATCACGAATAAATCATCGCCAAAAGGTGTGTTTTATTTTATTTTGCCAACCTCAGGCATAAAAATTTTCAATGTTTTGCGATCATTTTCTAAAGAATTTAATAGTTACCCATAGATGGCACTAGATAAAA
The DNA here is from genome assembly GCA_936435175.1 of Glyphotaelius pellucidus. Classification (NCBI taxonomy): domain Eukaryota; kingdom Metazoa; phylum Arthropoda; class Insecta; order Trichoptera; family Limnephilidae; genus Glyphotaelius; species Glyphotaelius pellucidus. Next base: position 14,282,574 of record OW386560.1, read on the forward strand.
GTCTATTAGATTACCCATAGATGGCACTGGATAATAATCTTTTGGATTACCCATAGATGGCACTAGATGGTAGTCTATTAGGTTACCCATAGATGGCACTAGATGGTAGTCTATTAGGTTACCCGTAGATGGCACTAGGTAGTAATCAATTAGATTACCCATAAATGGCAGTGGATAATAACCTATTGGATTACCCATAGATGGCACTAGATGGTAGTCTATTAGGTTACCCGTAGATGGCACTAGGTAGTAATCAATTAGATTACCCATAGATGGCACTGGATAATAACCTATTGGATTACCTATAGATGGTAGTCTATTAGGTTACCCGTAGATGGCACTAGATAGTAATCAATTAGATTACCCACAGATGGCACTGGATAATAACCTATTGGATTACCCATAGATGGCACTAGATGGTAGTCTATTAGGTTACCCGTAGATGGCATTAGGTAGTAATCAATTAGATTACACATAGATGGCACCGGATAATAACCTATTGGATTACCCATAGATGGCACTAGATGGTAGTCTATTAGGTTACCCGTAGATGGCACTAGGTAGTAATCAATTAGATTACCCATAGATGGCACTAGATGGTAGTCTATTAGGTTACCCGTAGATGGCACTAGGTAGTAATCAATTAGATTACCCATAGATGGCACTGGATAATAACCTATTGGATTACCCATAGATGGCACTAGATGGTAGTCTATTAGGTTACCCGTTACCCGATGGCACTAGGTAGTAATCAATTAGATTACCCATAGATGGCACTGGATAATAACTTATTGGATTACCCATAGATAGCACTAGATGGTAGTTTATTAGGTTACCCATAGATGGCGTTTAGCAATCGATATTGTAGAGACCGAGTGTGTAATAAATAAGGTGGCAACCTCAATGTCGGGGTCCACATTATTCCAACCGCCTGTTAAATAAGATATCAGAGCCCGTTTTCAATCTATCACAATAAAGTCCAAAGTGTTCTGTTGATCTGAAGTTTTTATTAAGAGTTGAGACAATCCCGGAGGTACAACAATAATAATAAGTAAATTAAAATATAAGAGTAAGTAAATAATAATAAATAAACAGAGGACACAATAGTAAGTAAATATGAATATATCCAATCTGCCATAGGTCACACCAAGTGGTTCGCTACGTTTGGTGATTTAGCAGGGGTGCCCGGGTTCATGGGATGAGGTTGGTCTAGGTCTTGGGGGCGGATGACCAAGACACACTGAACCCCAGATTCCTACCCACCCCTAAACCCTTTTCCTTCCCAGAATTCTCCTCCCCTTCCTTTCCTTGAAAAAACCCTCCACACAGCATCCTCAAAGATGACATAGGCCCTGAGGAAAATAATTTTTCTCAGGGCCTCCTGTGTGGAGCTCATGTAAAAAAAAGGGTTTCCACACTGATTTATGACACAAGTCATAACACAGGTAATCCAAAATCACCTGGAAACAGTGAGACTATGGCATTCCCAACTTGGGTATGTTGTGAGGCTGAAGGTAAGCGGGGAGGGGAAGGAGATGGAAGGTGGGGAAGTACATGGCTATTCAGATCTAGTCACCAAACACGGTTAAAGCCATTTCAAACAACGTTTCAATTCTGACTCCAGGATTTTACCGAGAATATCTTCCACTCTGGAACGTGCCGCAAGTCGTGAAGTTGTGAAATCACAAATCAATCAAATAAAATGTAATTGTGCACCCCGAGATTTGAACCCATGACCTCCGGATCGCTAGTCGAGAGCCTTGCCCTTCAACTATGGAGGCCGATTTGTTTTTAGTTTTTACCATTTTCTTGCACATTTAATGTACCAGCGGTTTTTTTACGGTTCAAGTAACGGAACTCTGTAAGAAAAACTCTTGCGAAATTCCAAAGGATGTTCTGGTATTTACCAGCTAATGCATTGAAAACAAACCCATTCTAGAGTTGCGCATTTTCCAAAAACAAATAAGCCTATGATGAAACAATAACAGTGTATAGAACTTTCAAGCAAATTGAATTTTAACTTTGAAATTTTATGAATTTTTCAAGTTCTGTGAAACAACCCGTTTTAACGCTTGAGACAATAATATCTGCTGTAGGTTGTTGACGTGAAAACTTCTTTAGCATCGTTGTGATTTGAAACTTGATGAAACGGAAACGAGTTACACTTAAAAGAGACAAACACACACATGACATAAGTTTTTAGATTTTCACGGCCAAAAGTATTTTCGTTATTTGTTTTTGGGGTTTATTTATTATGCCGTGTTGCGCTACCTCCTTCTTTAGTCAACGTTTCGGACAACGTTACAGTGTCCATTATCAGGGCAGATGTGTAATTAATTAATGTGCACAATTGGCGCAACACGGCATAACGGCATAACACCCCAAAAACAAATAACGAAAAAACACATACATATATAGGATTTGGCCTGCGAGAGAATGATACAGAATCTATGTACAGTACCTACGAAGCTTCGCGCTCTGTCAAGCTGCGCGTATTGGCCGCTTTGATTATTACCACACTTTTCAAGGCTCCTACTGGTTGAGATTGTGTGGGTGAAGGTTCTACCGCGTATGAACTGCACTCGATTTTTTTATTAGATTACACATTCCTGATGAAACTTGTATGTAAGCGAAACCGGTTGCTATTTTAAACATTGAAAAAAAAATTTTTACTAAAATAAAGTTTTTATCAAATTCATAATGTTAGCTTTTGATGAAAAAATATCGGACATGAGAGAAATTTGATTTGCTTCTTCCGAAATGTCAATCTTTTGATTTCTTTATCGACTGCTGGCAGCTGGCATTGACTATCCTCTTTTACAAGGTCACCCGCAGTGGGTTTAATGACTGAACCATTAAATATTTAGTATTGGTACATGATAATTATTTTTGGCACTGAGGTGTCAAGATTACTCTCAACCGGCGGTGACAGCATCAACTGAATAATGAATAAATTACGTACAAAAGTCAACTTCTGAGGCGTGAAATTATGCAGTGTAATGCTGCTCTTTCTTGGAGATGTCTGAATGAAAGGACGTAGAAAGGTGTAGAAGTTGTAGGAAATTGATGATGTGATGTCTTTGTTATGAACAGTTGATTAGTCAGATATCTCTAAATATTAAGTTTTGAGATAATAAAGAATGCAATATTTCAATGCTCGACATAAATCTAATATTATTTGTACTTCTCTGTGTGTTTTATATATTATTAAATGTGCTCTAAGGGGAGGGAGGGGGAGGCGTAGTGGTCCGGTACATTAGTATGACATTTTGAAATATCCTTCTAGTGAACCAGAAAACATCAACATTCTGCTTAATACACTTTTGCATCATAATTGATTTGGTGATGTTTATAAGAAATATGTACCAGGTAGAGGGCACGCTTTTTCATAATATAACTACATACTCAACTCAAATTTCAATTTTTCGGAGATGTCTGGGTAATCAACTCGTCCAATCAGATCGTCCAGTTGATTACTGGACGTTAGTGCGAGATAAAAATAAATACAGAATTATATGAGATAATTGATAAGTGCAAGCGCTACAGTAATTTCCCGTAATACCATGCGAGCGAAGCCGCGGGGAAAAGCTAGTTACTAATATTTTTGATAAAAAAACCTTTTTCTGTAAATGTTGATTATTTAAGGCGTGCGCGGTGCTGTATCCCCTGATTAGGTGAGCGTATAGTCGTTCTTGGAGCCCAAAATACTAAAGTTCTCACGATTTTCTTTATCCTGTATTTTAAAATAGTTCTTGATAGGAATGTCAATTTGGAGGAAAACACATAAAATCTAAAATCATTTATATAAATGTCAAAATTATACAAAAGTACATCCGCTTGCATAATTCTAATTAAGCATATAGGTACCTAACTTCGATCTTAATATAGCGTAAGTATATAATCGATAAAATCCTGTTTTTATTATAATTAAATGAACCCGTCAAGGTTGTTCGCCATACAGACTTACACACAGATATAAGAAGAGACAGTGGACGAGTTGTTGTACTTGGTACGGGGCCGATCACTGTCTTTCTGAGACCTAGATCAAGTTATAACAGTATTAATGGCGATAAGAATCATCAACTTCCAAAGTTAATTTTCAAGTTCTGTGAAGGTTCTAATCAAGTTCTGTAATTATATAATTATGGGCCAGTTGCTTCAGAGAATTCAAATAAAAATGGAACTTTCACAAACCAAAAAAAATTACATACATCTAAATTCAATTTTTTCACTTCTGGAAGCGGTTATGGGTACCGCGGCCCCGGGAATCAATTATTGGACAACCAACATCTCTTTCTATAGGTCACCCCATTGTTCGTTACGTTTGATGACCTAGCAGGGGTGCCCGGATTCATGGAGCGAGAGTTGAACGCGTACACTCGTGGGAGATCCCACGCACTTTTTAATTTTCCGAAAGCGAGAACTTCTTCCTATCAGAATGCGCCATTAAACGCAGTAATTAAACTGCTAAATGAATCTGTATTGAGCATCGACATCTTCAATATCACCTGCAGAGAGTTCAGTAACTATCTTTTGACATACGTCACAAGATAGTGAAACTGCCCCCATACACTTTTTTCTTTAAATTTTGTTATCTTCTCCGTAATATTCTGTGTACAACTGTTTTATGGAGAACCTGATTAAATAAATAAATAAATAAAATAAATAAATTGTGACTGCCTTGGTGACGGACGCGTCTACCCGGAACTGTGTGTCGGATTTGGAGAGACTGGTTGATAGCGACCTTTTTACCTCTCCAGCAGGACTCTCTCGACTCATCGCCTTGCACCGCAGTGGGAGAGATGGATTCATACGTCCGTCATTCCTAGACACACTGATCCTCAGATTCCAAACCACTTCATGCCTTCTTGCTTCCCACATCTTTTTCTCTTTCCTTGCCTTAAAAATATCCCTCAACACAGCATCATGAAGACAAATTATTTTCGTCAGGTAAATTATTTTCGTCAGGGCCTCCCGTATGCAGCTAATATAAAACAAATAAAGAAACGAAAACAAACATTTAAGTAAAATTCGGGTATCGCACACCTAAACAATAAATCTTTCTTTTAAACAAATGCATCCAAGAGAAATTCAATCAGAAGTGGAGAAAGTGATCTAGTCAGTAAAAAAATGCGATTCAAGTAAAAAAGCTTAAAATTAAATGCATTTAAGCAAAAATCCGAGAAACAGGAGAAAACATGCGCCGTGATTAGAATACGTAATATTAAGCCTAATTAATTCCAATACAAGTACTTGATACAATTTAAGAAACTACTTTCAAACAACGCTCATGTACTTAATTAAAATAATTAAGAGTTACGTCACAGGCGAACTTTTTACACCTTACTATTTGTTTTGTTTTGGAGGAAAGAACTTTGTAAATAATAACGCATCTTCAGGAAACTTGAAAGGACTTGTGACTTTTATTTGCTCTATTTCCAATTACATTGTGAATATTTCAGGAGCTCCAAACTACCCAACCCAAACCAAGGAGTTTACTTTTACTTATTAAGAAGGTAGGATGATGAGACGAGAAGAGAGTGAAAAAACCTAAACATAGGCTTTTTATAATGCTTCCTAAGTAGGGGGGAGTTTGCATCTCCTGACATCTATGGATAATTTCTTCTATTAATTAATCAACTTTACATAAACCAAAAAATCGAATTATCTGGAGAGGTGTGAGTCCTAGATAATTAGGTTAAATTTTATACACTATTTTTTTATGGAATTATGAATTTTATATTTTGGGAGGCCGGAATGGGTACTGCCGCCCCTGGAACCATTTATTGGATAACCAAAACCTCTGTCATAGGTCACCCCAAGTGGTTCACTACGTTTGCTGACTAGCAGGAGTTCTCGGGTTCAAGGGGTGAGGTTTTTCTGTATTTTTCGTCTGTACCGCAGTTGGAGGGATGGATTCATGCGTCCGTTACGCCTGGACACACCCAGATTCCTACCCATCTTTCATACCTATCTCCTTTCCAGAACTTCCTCTCCTTCCTTTCCTTAAAAACAAACCTCCATACAGCATCCCCTAAGATGACACAGGCCTAAAGCAGTGGGACGATGGCATCCACGATAAATATATAACGGGGAGGGTGAAGGACTATCCATCTATTGCGTGGTAGGCCGGATCGGAAGAGGGCTCTCTCGGAGCATCGCCTTGCACCGCAGTGGGAGGGACGGATTCTGGATACCTTTTTCCATTTCCCTTTTTTTACTCTTCTTCCTTTTCTAAAAAGACCCTCCACACACAATCCCAAAGATGACGTACGCCCTAAGGGGAATTATTTTCCTCAGGGCCTCGTGTGTGGAACTAACGTTAAAAAAAGATCCACATCAGAGATTAGTATTTTTGATAATGATGAAACTAACGCAAATGTGAATGGTAAAAGAAGGCGGGCACACCCGAGGGAGATATGGCACGATCAAGTGAATCGGATACTTGAGTCGAGCCATGTCAGAATAATAGAAGTGCTGATGTATGAATGTGAATGGGGCAAAGAGTGTGTACCAAGACCGAATTGTTTGGTGGTCCATCCTCCCTGCCTATCCCTACGGGGAAATGGTGTAATGGTGTGTCTCTTACAGATAAATAAATAAGTTAAGTTTAGTTAATTAATTAGTTATGAAACTAAATATAATATTATTTTTAATTAATGTATTGTACGAATGTATTGAAAGAATTTATAAAGCACGTCTGCCCCATAGCCACAGATGATAGTATTAACTGATATAGTTGAGTAATGGGCGTGTCGGTGTCTCCGAAAGAGCAGTGTCAGTTTTTTAACAACGTCCAACAAGACGTAACGTTTTTTACAGATTTTTTACAAGATTCCAGGTTACATATCCGAAGATCGCGGATTCGATTCTCGACATGCCCAAATAAATTTTATTTGATTATTTGCGTTTAGTTCATATACAACAATATTTAGTATTTTTGAATTATGCTACAGAGCGGTAGGATACTCTCAGTATCGCCCTGGTGAAAGAATCGAAATGTTACTTGAAATAGCAATCGCCATGTTTAGTATCAAAAGTTTAAATCTGATTTGCCAGGCTCTTCCCAACCTTTCTCTTCTCCCTCTTTATCCAGTGGATTTCAATCTCAAACATACCTCAATTGGGGACGCCATAGTCCAGCTAACTCCGAGAAGTTGGGACTATTGTGTGGTATTCAAATATTTAAAAAAAATCGGTAATTATTTCCTGGAGAGATACTCAACTAGTTCTTTGATTGTTTGGGATATTACTCGAAAATTCTATATAATATTATCATAGAATAACAATAAAGAAGAGTGTCCGTGTGTTTGTTTTTTAACAAACTAACGTAAGTGGCGCCATATTTTGGCATTGCTTCAATTCGGTTCTATTACAAAAGTGGATTTGTGTACAAACTCCACGTACGACAACGGTTTTGCGTGAGGGGCGGCGTCAGAGTTGTAATCTTAGTCGGATTCTTAAATTTCAATCGTACAGTCGCTAGGCTATTAATACTCTTTGATTGACGATTGACGATTGACGATTGACGATTGACGATTGACGATTGATGATTGATGATTGATGATTGATCATTGATAATTGATGATTAGTCCATTAAAATTGGCGACATCAATTTTCTTGCAAATAGATCATGCTTCTTGGAGTTATCTGCTCAGTTTACGTAGCAAACAATTAAATAAATAAATAAAAATCTGCTATTTTAATGAGATGTAAATTCAAAAGTTGCACTAAGAACTTGTATCACCTTGAATACATTAAACAAAATTAAATTAGACGATATATTATTATTATTTATTTAGCTTTTTTCTGAATGGAGCGATCCGCAAACTGTCTTACATTATTTACCTGCCCATAAATGTCAAGGTGGCTTAATTAAACCCAAGGATGGACGTTGTGATAGGTGCATTATATTAAACACAAGTTAAAAATAAATAATTGTTTCACTTGTAGACTGGCACGGGGCTGAGAGGTGCACTTGTACCCATGTTCTGTGAGCAGGGCCAGATTTAGGCTCAATCATGGAGTTCCCTATCGTTAGCATAAATCTGATTTTCTCAATCTATCATTTTCCTTTATTTGTCTTTATTTCTTGCTCAATCAATAATTTATTTATAAATTTTATAAATGTAAATATCCTATCTTATCCAAATTTACAATCAATCAATCGTTTTCTTTCACACACTCTGATCTACCTCAAAATTAAGCTCAACGCTCAAATCAACCAATCAGTTCTCTTTATTTATTAGTGTACATCTCGTATCTTCTCCAAATTTACGATCAATCAATCATTTTCTTCTTATCTTCTCTAAATTAGCGCCCAATCGTTGACTTTTTTGTCTTTCTGAAATCTCCTTAACTATGGTCAGTTTTCAATCAATTAGCTTGTCTCCATCTAGAATAGACCTTCGACCTTCTTGCTCAACCGATCAATTTCATTATCAATTATATTAATGGGTCGGAATCTGGAGCGTCAGGCAGCAGAACAATGGGTAGGAATAAAGGGGGGTCCACATTGAAGGGCCCTTGCCCGCGGCAGCACTCAGCCTTGGTAGGACATGAGGTTCCAGATCTGAGAGATCCTTCGGGCTGGCTACCAGCTTTACACGGGTGAACCTACATCAGCACACTTCATCACCACAAATCTCCAGATAAAACTTCAAGTGAAGGAAAGTACGGCATATATTATATAGAACAAATACACATGTTAGGACGGGGAAATGTACAGTAAAATACACAACTTAACCTAAAGTTACCGGTGTGATAATCAGGTCAGATTGAGGTAATACTCGGTATGAAGTTTAAGCACTAGTGTTAAGTTACTGGTTTATTGGTTAATTGCGTGTAAATAATTCAGATAAACTTGCAATAAAGGTGTTATGATTTTAGATGCTGGTTTCAGAAATGGAATGATTGATTTTTTGCAAGGAATTGATGACAATAGTTTCCGAATGATTTGACATCTTTTGCTCCTTTTGAAAGCGTAGACAAAATATTACAAAGACGAATTTGTTGTTTAAAAATTAAGATTAAATGCTACACAGACGTTAAATTGAGTAAAAGAGTCCATAGATGAAAACGAATCAAGATTAATTATAATATAAAATGAAGTTAAATATTGGAAATGGGACGACACAACACTCAACAACAATAACCCGACAATATTTGAAAATCTCTTACTACCACTGCAGTATGCGGGAAATGTTTCATGTGTCGTGATGTAGGGCTTAGCTAGCCGAAGAATTAAACTCACGAAGCCAACTCAGCCATTGACCGATCCGCTGCATCATATATGACTATGATTATACTAAAGTTCCACGAAGTGATCATTCACGAGCTTCCAGCCCCAAATCATCAGCCCCAAAAATGGTGACAAAATTTATTATTTTACGATTTATTTAAGCATAATATGAGATCAATTTCGCTCGACAGCAAAAAGAACACCTTCGAGTGATCTTGAACTCTGGTTACCTCCTGATTTATAATCTCTATAATAAAATATTATTTTTTAGAAGCCGAGAAGAAATAATGTGGTGACCCTGTCAAATATCTTCTTTTCAGAATTTGTATAACAGGAAGAGATCGTGTTAATAATGTACCGAGTCACCTTGATTATTAAATTTATGTACATCGCGACATTGTCGTCTAATTCCAATTAAAACAGGGACGGATTTCCATTTAAATTTAATATTTTTATTGCCCTTTCGTCCACGTACTAGCAGAAAATCATTCATTGTTAAAGTTTCTAAAACGGTTCACTGCTAGAACAGACAAAACTTTTTTTTTTTTTTTTTTTTTTTTTTTTTTTTTTTTTTTTTTTTTTTTAGTTATATAGTTGAAGATTCTTATAACCTGCCTCACTAGGCTAGCCTGTGTTGAGGCAGTCATTTTGTACATCAATCTGAAATACTTACTAACATACCTACATTATTGTATTAATAATATGAATGGTTACTGTAGGTCAGTGGTTCTTAAACTGGGTTCGATCGAACCCCAGGGGTTTGGTGAGTCAGTCTCGCGGGTTCGGCGGAGGTCAAGACACACTCCCGACTCACATGATTCGGTTCGAAATTCAATTAAGAAGGGTTCGGTTACAAGGTTAAAAACCACTGATGTAGGTACATATATATCATCGACGTTTGTGATTTGAACGTCTGCGATCTCTGTTTTTTAAACTAAGAAACATTGGTAGAAGGCATATTTAGACATGAAAACAACCTGCTGGCAGTATTTTGGACCAATGTTTCAAATTTCCGTCCGCCGCTCCCAACTAGAAAATAACTTATCAAATACTTGAACATTAATGGGAAGGCCTGAATACACCTTTATGGTTGCGATTTGGGAAGCGAGTGAAGGGTGTCTCCGCTCCGGGAACTATTAGCTGGTCGGGAGATACTCAGGAAATCTAAAAATTGGTGTCTAAAACCGTTACCACGGTGGCGATGGCTACATATTTATCATACGTTTACAGATTTACGAAAAGTTAGGAAGACCAAATGGGAACTAACGAATGGACAACTATTTCTTTAAACAACGTTCATCATCTGGTCACATAATATTTCAAAAACCAATTCATTTGTTCATTGTTTTCATATCACAGTAGTTAAAATACAATTTTATGAAATGAATTCATTTTCAACTGCTCTTCCATGAGGCTCTGCCATAACAACAGAATATACAAATTAACCATAAGCAGCAGACGACTGATTCGTGAAATAACACAAATTTCTGCATATTCTAGACTAGACGAGCCTGTGCGTATTAGGTCGTAGAAAAAAACAGCTCTGGCTCACTCGACATGTAGGTACCCAAAATGGGAACTTCAGGGCCCAAACCGCAGGGCCATATGATCCAGAAGCTAATCATTAAAGTAATCCTAAAGAAACCCTCCACGACATATCCAACAGAAACGCTTTTCGCAGATTTCACGGTGCCTCGAGTAGAGAATATCTTCAAGAAAAATGCAATTATCCAAATTTACAAAGATAATATCATCAAAAAATTTGAAACCCACCAATCAAAAAGATATCAAGACAACATTAAAATACCAAAATTTAATACCAAACTAATGCAAAACAATTATATCTATTTAGGAATAAAGTATTTCAACAACCTTCCGATTGAAATAAAAAAAATCATAGACATCAATAAACTGAAACTCAAACTGAAGCTACACTTCATCAGGAATAATTTATTAAATAATTACCTGTTTTTCTCTTTCTTTCTATTTATTAACAATCTATATTCATCTCTATTTTATTTAGATTTTTCGGATTTCTCTAAAGTGCACAATATTTTAGTATGTAACCATATCCCATGTATGTACACCTTCACATATAGATGATCCAGAAGTTTCAATTGTTCCCATTATATACTTACCTATTGCATAATGTTATTCTATTTCTGTTAAAATTAGTGTAACTTGCTCATCAAGCACAAGAACTAGCTTCTTCTTCGGTGAGATTGCAATTTTAAATAACTGTTGAACTTTCTGTACCAATATGTAATTTATATAACACCTCTGTATACTTATATATCTATATTAAATAAAATAAATAAAAAATAAAAAAATATGCTAAGTCCGCCCCTGTCTCAAAAAGCAAACATGACAAAAGGGCAATATCCCATCACAAAACATAATCGAGCTGATATTCGATTCGGCCAGTTTTTGATACCGTATCATTTAGAAGGAATTTGTCTATCTTAATACATAAGCTGCTCGAAAGGTTAATTTGACTCCCATAAATATTATAAATTGACAGAATGGAGGGTGCGACTTTTTTTATGCTTTGGTCTATTATTCAATAGTTGCTTCCATGAATGTCGGTAGGAACAAATATTGCATCGTTTTTTATAAATAAATACGCTACATGTTACACATTGAAATAAATGCGACAGGAAAAGCTTCAATTCGTTCAAAGAATATTTTTATGATATCCATAATAAAAACTGATTTATAGTAAAGATTGATTTAAAATAGTGACATTACATTTCGTGTTAACTCTGGTGCTTTATTTAAATTTGTGAATTCGCGCATCGTTTTGAAGTCGAAGATTTTCTAATCTTCCTGGGGAGAAAAAAAATTGTTCCAATCTCAAAATATTCCGTTCACGTTCTGTAGAATTTGGTCTAGCTGGCTACGAACAGTTCAACATCAAACTAATAAAATGAAAAAAAGTGTAATTCTTCCCACTCCTGTCTACTTTAGTTTTCTGAAAGTTTCACTTATACAGCATGTGAAAGCACACTTTGATTTTTATTATGGTTCTTCTATGAAATTAGTGTAATGGAGCTAGGCATCCAACCAGAATCGTTATCAGAAAGTGAGAAAAGTCATTTTAATTTTTTTTTTATTAATGTACATTTTTACCGAAAATAAAGAGACCAATTTTACCGATGATTTTCAGATATATTCTGTTGCTATTATTGTATGTATTTTTACTCATTGTCTAATATTTTTCAATATATTATATACGGTAATTTTTTGTAACTTTATCTACTATTTATAAGCAGTATGTTGAACCTTTATTATTTCTAAATATGTATTTGTAAATGGTTACATCATGACAACTCAGAATAAACTCAACTCAAAACCTCTTTGAAAAATCATTAAAAAAAACTGAGTAATTCACTCACGGTGGTAATGAAATCTTCAAAAAACTAAAGTAGACAAGAGAGGGGAGACTACGAATCACCGCACAAAGAGTGTTTGTTTTTTTTAAAGTCTCTATTTTTCGTTTCATTGAGTTTCAAATCATAACGTTGCCAAAGAAGTTTACCCCAGTTAGACCCGAAATTATTTTTATACTAACTGGATAATTAAAATGGTTTATGAATGTTATGTGACATATCATTATTATGTATGTTTAATTTTATTTTCCAATATTTTTTTAAAACTTATGTCGACCAAAGTGATCGAAGCCTGTAGCGTATTTTAAGATACTTTAGATACACTTCTCGCGAAACAGAGGACTCGTGAAGAAACTCATGGTCACTGGCAAATTGTTTGGCAGGAGAAGCGGAGGAGTGACCAAGTATCCAGTCAGTGTCCTTGGCTCTCCACAGCGCAAAACCGCAAGAAATTGAGGAACCTTCTCCACCAGGAGAATTGGACTGGAGGTCACGATTCTCAGCTATGAGGAACCGATTCAAGAAGAAGTGAAATATGTTTGTAAATCAATAAGTAAGAAACCTCCTTGGAGTAAAAATATCCCTTCTCTTTGAAACGGGTTTCTTCTAAAATTTAGAATCTGGCATCGTCCATAAACAAACGTCGGCAAATAAATACATACCTACAGATCTAATAACTTTTTTGCACAGTCGGGGACATCGCTACTGTTGGTATTTATTGAGGATTCAAAAAATAAATTTATTTTCAAATACCTCCTTTGTTTGTTGCTTCACGTTTTTGGCCACCTGTGCAGGTTAGTTTGTAGGTGCCTCCTTGCAAAACCCATCGTAAATCCTGTAGCGAAAAATCTCGACACGTGTTTTTTTATAATAATAAAATTACCAGTTGTTTTATGACACCGCGCAAAAGAGCTTCTACTGTCCGGAGCTAGTCTTTGACATCAAAATTGGTTATGTTGTGTGACTTGAAGTTTTGATTCTGAATGGTTATCTTTCACCAGGGGGATACTCTCAGTATCACCATGGTGAAAGATAACTCATTCAGAAAGATATTGTTTGTCAAATAAGAGTAGAAAATATTAAAAATGATACTAATAAATTTGTAGGCTGGCAGCACCAATTTACCTGTCAAATATTCTTGTGTAAAGTGCAATGACACTGAAAATACAGAACACTGTATACTAAACAGAATAACACTGTATATTTAAAAAACATTTTTTTATTCTTAAAAAAAAATTATCGAAGAAGCACTATTGTTAAGGTACCTACTTAAAGACATAAATTTGATTAAATTGCATTTTACAAAGTGATTGGCTTTCATTTAATTTAACATAAATTTGAATTAAGCAGTAGGTAGAAAGGAAGAATCATTAATGGTGACTTTTAGATCTGAATGAGTTAAATATATTCAGATCTAAAATTAGAGACATGATCTAAAGCCCGAGTAACACTAGGTTCTTAAGCTAATATTAAATAAATTTGAGCAATTATTAAAGTTATTTAAAATGCTTTATATTTTATTACAATTTCATTATGTTAACACAAAATTGCAAAGGTATAATAATAATAAACCTATATGCAATTCTAATTTTAAGATCAGTGGGTAATATTGCAATGAAAAAATATTTTTTTCACTTTTGTGCCTTTTTAATTTTTAATAATAATGTAGGTTACACAGCTTTTGATTACCACCATGATTATATTTTTAGTACTGCCATTTGAACAATAGTGTATAGCCCTCCTATGTTTTCTACTCTTATTTGACAAACTGTAACTACGCTAGAGCAAGTTGTAAATAAGCACACTACTTTAGTACTATAATACCAGCTTACAATACCCTTATACATACTGTCAGTGTTGGGCGGTAGTGTTGACTACCTTGGGCGGCATTGTTAAGGGCGGCTGGAGAGCTGCCCGCCTAGAGGCATCCAGAATTGGAGCCGCCTTGATGCTCTAAAGAGCGCTCTTGGCTCTGTAGGTACCCAAGATTCCGAATCACCTCAAGGGTAATCAGGATTGCTATCTCAGAGTGGCACTCTACTCTCAGAGGGGTCAATCGCAATCTTATGGCACATAGGTTAGGTACCCGCCTCCCAAATTGATATAAAATGAGGTATAATACTTGTAACTTATAATCAAATTGAATTTGATACCTATGTATTTTTTTAAAACACGTCATCACCGTTATAAATATATTTTTTTAACTTTACAAAATTGACTTCACCAAGTCTATAGACTTAAATTATGCTTATGATTTAATTTGATTGCTTGTTTTTATTATTTATTAAGTTACGTTAAAATACCAATTCATTTCCATGTTAGCTAATTATCGCAGATTAAAGAGATAATGTCGGCAATAAAATAAATGCTGCAGTCTGATGAACCCAACAAATTTCAGATCGTGAATTAGCAAAGGTCATATTTTAAAAGTACGAACAAATAAACAAAATAAGTAATTGATAGTGTGGTCATTTCTAAAAAAAGTTTTTATTGCGTTAAATTGTTAAATTAAAACGTAATTTTTATTTTATTTTAGTTTACGTGAGGTGTTTATAATATTAATCCGGCTGACATTTCCAGTAATGAAATAATAATACAAATCCCAACAAAAAGTCGCGTTTGTTCAGAAAATGTGTTAATAATATTAATAGATGGGTTATGGATCACAACCACAAGTGGTTACGTTTGGCGACTCAGCAGGGGTTCTCGGGTTCATTTGGTGAGGTTTGTTTAGGTCTTGGCGGCGGATACGTCTACCCACCTTCTGCGTAGCTGGCCGGATTGAGAGAGACTGGTTGAAGGATACCTTTTGACCCGTCCAGCCGGACTTTTTCGACCTATCCCCTTGCACAGCAGTTGGAGGGATGGATTCATATATCTCTCACTCCTGGACACACTGACCCCAGATTCCTAACCACACCTCATACCGTTTTCCTTCCCAGAACTTCCTCTCCTCCTTTCCTTAGAAATATCAACACATCATCTCCTAAGATGACATAGGCCTTGAGGGATATTATTCTCTGGCCGCGGTTTCGGTTTTGACCAAAAATTGGCCGAAACTTTTTCTCACATTCATATTTTCCAAGGCGCCTCCAGAATAAATATTATTTTTTATAAAAAGCTGTTTAATAAAAGTTGCTTTAAAATTCAATGTTTTAAAAATTTGTAATTTTAAAATATTATTTGTTTTTGTTAAAGTTTTCGTTTAAATAATAATTATTCATATTTTATGACATAAAAACTAGACTGATTTGTTTACGACTATTAGTAAGTACTTCCTGAGATCTTTCGTATTTTTGTAATACCTTTAAAGCTAGAGTACCTAAAATAACTGTTACATAACAACAAACTAAAGTAAGGACCAAACGTAAAACAATTTTCCATTTGAGGTGTGTAGAATCAAATGCAGCAATCTCCATTATTTTGAGAAAACCAAAAAGAAACGTTTCGTTTCGATAATTCCCACGCATTCATAAGTTAATAATTATATTATTCACAAAGTGATAAAAGAATAATGTGTTGGTTTTGTTGCCAAATAACGGCGTTTCTAGACAAAAGAGTGAATCATTAACAAAGTTGCATTATTAATCCACTTTTTCAAAAGTGGAGATTACTGCATTTGAAGAAGTTTTATTTTCAATTTCACTGTGGTTTTCTTTACTGAACTCGAATGATAAGTTTGATGTGTGCTCTTTGCAACTCACCCGCCTGAGCCTGAGGATGTTTTGTGTTCGTGTCAACTCTGCCTGTAATAGAGGTATGAACTTGGTTTGAGATTACAATAATGTGTTGTGGAGATTATGTAATTAGTGTAATTTAAAGATAAAAACACAGATTATAGAAACTGCCTTCTTGGAATTAGATTTTTTATCTAATAACCATGTAGGTACACAGACACTTCAAAGACGCAATATTTTTTTTTAATTGGTAATCATATTACGTAACAGTGTGTTGTTCCTAATTCAAAGTGACTGCAACCAGCGTTCTAGGAATCACTCTTCAGCTTAACTCTCCCGCAGCCAACTGGGGTCGAAGGTGGACCCCAAAATTACTATCCTTCTTATATATACTTAATAATAATAATAATAATAATGTTTTATTCCAGGATGTGGGGAGGATAGTGCAATCCCACACGTCCTATATAATTGTATATATTTATATAATTATACATATTTGAATACAACAGATTTTTTTTTTTAATAATGAACTAAATAGATACATAGAATAGGAAAAAAAATAATAAAAAAATAAAATATCAAATAAAACCAATTCTATGTAGGGCGTGGTCTGGGGTGAGCTCGGGCCCAGCGCTCACTCAGGAGTGAGGTTTGGTGCTGGAACGCTGCGGTCACCACTGTATTGTCGGAAGCCATTAGCCGCATCCTGGCTCCAGTGACCCGATATCTCATTAGACCGGCGAATCCGTGCAATCCTAGTTCAGTGAACATTTTCGGTGCACTGCTATATCTTCTGAATCCAAATATAATTCTACATGCATCATTATATTGGATCTGGAGTCGTTCCATCGAGGTGGTTTGGTAGTTACACCATGTTTCGCATGCATATAGATTAGTGCAAAATGCATTGAAAAATGTTTTTTTTACATGGTTACTGCATTGGAAAAATCTTCGGGCAATCATATTGGACAATACACTGATACTTCTCGTCTGTCGTTCATTATCACCATCATCCGAGAGGTCTTCATGATGTGACTCAAGTATTTTACATTCGTTGATGTGCTTATGTTTTCCTCGTTGAGTTGTAAGGGGAGCATCTTCTCGAGATTTTTTCCATGTTGGAATGCGATTAGTTCCGTCTTCTTGGGGTTGTACATCATGTTGTGGTTATATGCATATTATTAACAGATTTTTAATAGTATTCTCAACCCTTTGATCGACGGAGCTAAGAGAATCATGTCGTCCGCATAGCTAATGTGATTTATGCACAATTATTGATACGACAAATTATCGAAACATGAAATATATTTTTAGAATTTTAGGTATTCCTGCACAAAGGATTAATACATAATGTGTCGTTTAAAATAAAGGGTGCCACTCGTGCTAGCAAGAGCTTGCTAAAGTGGCGTAGCTAGCTACGCCACTTTCTGTATTTATCGAGATTGAATGATGGTCGATAGGAGATAACCATCGAACAACTGAAATATTTTAATATTGATGAAGGCAACAGATGCAGCCACTAACCCATCATTCTAATATTAGAAATTATTGTATAGTAGTTACAAAATTCACTGTCATAACATCACTTAATCGTGAGTTCCTTGGTCATTGAATTACAGGTTAGTACGTTGTTTTTGACAAAGACCTTTGTCTTCAAATCGCTCGCTCGGAAACATTCTAAAATTAGCTAAAGTACGTAAAAATACCAGTATTTTGTAATACACGAATTATGACGCCTGCCGCTTATTTCTTATCCGAGATTATACAACTTTTTGGATGAAGAATAACGATGAACATAATACGCAATTGAAATCCATGAAGTATTCATAATCTGCTCTTTCGTAGATGGCGTTAATTTAATTATTTCAGGGAAGAATACTTTTTGCAAACTAGATAGATTGTTTGCGCCTGTACGTATGCAATATGAATACATAGTGTTGTTCGTATAAAAACTCATTATTTATGTCTTTTTTATATGAATACCGCACAAGAGTCCAAACTGCTCCCGTCTGGAGCCAGTGAGACTATGGCATCCCCAATTGGGGTATGTTGTGAGGAGGCAGGAGGTAGTGGGGAGGGGAGGGAGATGGGGAAGAGGAAGTGGGAAGCACCTGGCTATTCAGACCTGGTCACCAAACACGGCTAAAGCCATTTCAAGCAACGTTTCAATTGATGGTAGTCCGGGCGATACTGAGAGTATCTTCCACTCTCGAACATGCTGCAAATATACCATATATTATTTTAAATGAATAAATTGTGAAATAACACAAATTAATCAAATAAAATTTAGTTGCCACGCCGGGATTCAATCCCGCGACCTTTCGGAATGCGAGTCAAGAGCCTTACCGTTGGACTACGCCGGCCGTTCCGCTTCTCCGTTAATACGGAATATTTTTTACTCACACAGTTAGATTTCTTCATTATCACGAAAAGTGAGTATTTATGTCGGGGAAGACGAAAAAATATGTATTTTATAGAACTTCGCTACGCCATTCCAACATTTACAATCAATGCTGCCAATCATAAAAAAAATATTATCACCATATAAAATAATAATTTATTCGTGTTATGAAGTAACGCATTACCGACAAGTTTGAACCTGTAATTATAAGAGAAGAACATGGAAAGAAAGGTGTTAGAGTAATTACACATACTCGTTAAACAAACCTTGCTTGCCATACAAACCATCCAAAAACTGGGATGTACATCTTATTGATTGACACGCAACTTTCGCAGCATGAACCTTAACCCAGTAGTACTGGGAATAATTCGAAGAAGGTACTTTATTTTGAAGAGAATTTATTTTATAAGGTTGTTACTTCCGAAAGATGTCATATTTGATTGTAGTTCTTTCAAATAATGTCAGGAATCACTCGTGGCAAGTGCGTTCCTTAACTCCTTGTGTAAACTGAAAACAGAAAAAAGTGAAAAAATATTATTTAGAAATTATGCAACAGTCGGGATATTTGACCGTCTTTATTATGAACGAAGACCGTCTCTCGTCTCCAAGATTGACATTGACAGGTTATGTAAATCATAACACGGGAATGTTTGTCAAGTTATGTTAAATAACACATCTTCAGCCATATTTAATTCAGCAACAGTTTAACATATTTATTCTGACGATGCCTATAGCCTGGTTTACATCCGTGAGAAGCATTTACCCAAACAATGGATGAGTGCGTAGCTCACTGCTCTACCGTCTGCCAAGAGTCCAGTTCAAGGTCTGCATATTATATTACATTACGAGTAATTGCAGGTTTAATGGGAGGTTGCAAACAACAATGAATATGATGGTACATGAGTCCTGATGCCCGTGAGAAAGTGTTGTGAGAATTACTATGTTTCTGGATGAAATGCTCGGTGAAAAGTTTACCAGAATTTATAAATTGTTTTGACGTGGGAAAATCTTGCGATGCGTATAAGGACACTATGATTGGCTGTTGGTTATTGATTTTTAAATTGATATTTGTTGAGTTCCCTGGCAGTCTGACATTATTTCCGGAAGAACCTCGATTTATGGAGTGTCCAGTGTTCATTAAGGCGCCGTATCCGCGCTCAAAAAGAAGAAGATGGAGAGATATGTAATTACGAATGTTGGAGAGAGCGCGCTAATGTTTAAAACGATGAAATTGAAGGAAAAATTGTGAAATTGTGAAATAAACACGACTCGTTTAAAATAGAGCAAAAATCTCATGAGGAACGTCTAAAATAGCATTTAAAGAAAGACTGTGAATTTTTTCATACATATAACTTCTAAAATAAGTTAAATAAACGTGTTTATAATAATTTTCGGAGCATAGGTACGTTGCGAAAAAATCTTCAAAAATAAAATATATTTTTTTAAGAGCTTAAAAACTTCAAATGTTTAAGGTACATATGTAAGAAATCGGTAGAAATTTGCACTTGCATACTGCTTTCTAACAACGTATGCGTGGACACTGGAGGTCTAAATTCGTTCAAAATAAATAAATGTAGCTTCCTTTAACAAAAAAATCAGAATCTTGCAATCAATGAAGGATTAACCACCTGTTACTTATACCAGAAAGGCTATTCCCTAAAATTTGTGATAAGATATCGTTCTCCCGCAAGAAGTGCTGTCAGACTTGTGTAATTTTCTACAGCTGTTATTTGCTTTTTCTATCGGCCGATATCATAATTTCAGCTGTGAGCTGTCACGTATTTTAGTTTGGAACGTTTTAAACACGAATTCCTGCAAGTATGCATGATTATTTATTCATTTAACAGCTGTAGAAAATCACACAAATCTGACAGGACATCTCGCGGGAGAACGATCTCTTTTCACTAATTTTAGGAAATAGCCTTTCAGGGCGGGTAAGTGGTTGTTAACCGCCAATGTTCATTGGGTCCAATTTAAGATCATAGAATAATGAATATAACACTAGAAGTGCCTTCCGTAAAAATTATGCCACTGACTTAATACCTCTTGGTACTAGATCGTTTATCACGAGGTCCGTCTCTCTTACATTTGCCTGAAATCGTATATCTCCATCGACTTTGAATTTCGTTTTCGTAAACGTAAACGTAAAAAGTTCAGCGACACACAGGTTTGTAAAGAAATATAATATAGGCCGAAGTTAGGCCTATAATTGGATCACGAAACACGCTCACACCTACGCTGCCTTATGGATAACCCGGCCCTGCAGAGCCTACCTACACTGTTTTATAGATAATACGTCCCTGGTTTTAGGTGATCGTGAGAAATGTCGGAAAATTGGGCCGGGAGAAGTTGAAAAAGGTGAATTCTCACCATAAATATTCCCCCTGTCTCCATGGCTTGGAATTATTGTGTCTTTCCCGAATTATAGTGTGGGTGGATAATAAATGTAATGATTCGCCATTTTGGTGATTCCTACTCATTCGCTACGTGCTTCCCCCTTAGAATTTGGGACTTACTATAATTATGAAGCGATGTTCATTGCGGTCAGATTGGAAGATTCTCTCAATAAAATTATGGTTTCTGTGAAAATATTATTATATTACCACTTCTCTCACAGTAAAGTTATAAGGAGGACGGCGGCAGTGCTGTCGGGCGCTTAAAGTATTCTTACGGCAACAGCACGTCAATGGCACAAAAATTGTAAGTTCCTTACATCTCCTTCACTCGTATTAAAGAGATGAGATGCCGTGTTCTATTGCCTTCTAATCTAAAAGAAATATCCATACTAATATTATAAATGCGAAACTGCTCGAGTTCGTTTATGACCTTTTCACGCATAACACAATATAAAGACTTTAATAATTCTTTCACCAATATAAAGCTAAATTATATGCGCAGACTACAGGTTGTATATGATGGTAAGCTCTGGCGTTATGAAATTATAAATATTAATATATTATATTTGTTATACGTTTTCTGTCGCTAACAAAAGCGAGTTTTTGCTAACGTCAGAAAAAAATCTTTTCTATGGAAACAATGTTGATATATTTTTGGGCTCTATGCTGGTCAGCTACTACTGCAGAAAATTCAAATATCAGAATTCGTTTTTTTTTTGGACAAGCTTCTGTTTTGCAATAAATGTCAGATAAGAGTTCCTACATTAAAAATATAATTCGTAACGATTATAAAGACTGAATAATAAATAGTGTAATTTTTTAATTATATTAACAAACTTCCAAATATTTAATTTAAAATAAACATCCGAAATGTTTGTAAGCGCATAAATTCCGAACGAATTAACAAAAGTGGATAATTCTTTTTTTCTTTGAGCTATAGCTTTATGAAATTTAGGTGGCAGGCGAGATGTTTGAAAACTGAATGTAAGGGAATGAATGTATGGAATGCGGGAAGGGGTGGGGGTGGGGAGAAGGGTGGATAATTGATAAGTTCAACCGCTACAGTGATTTCCCGTAATACCATGCGAGCGAAGCCGCGGGGAAAAGCTAGTAAATAATAAATATTCGAAAAAACAAATTTATCCTGCAATATTCGTGATTTTTACAATAGATAAATTTTTACGCGTTACATGGTGTTTTAAAGGAAAATTCTTTAATGTAGTCTAGACTTACTGCGATTCAAAAAGTGGACTGTATTTAAATTTGTTTTGTGGACACGATATACCGATTTGACTCACCCAAACGTTGCACTCTGGGATTAGTCGATCTCGTGGTCCTGAGGGACACCATTAGCGGTTATCACTGCACAAGCACTAGAGAAAACAAGATGATTCCTGCACAAGTTTCCTCGGATGGTCCATATTATTAAGAACTGAGGAAGCAAGGTCACAACACAGGAATTAAAATTAGACTGACATAAGTTATTATTGTAATTTTGTCGTCAGCTCGGGAAGGTTTATGTGGGTAGATAGGATAGGTATGAATTAAAAGGTATGTATATTTGCGTCAACAGTAGCCTTTTCTCACTCCTTTGTTAAGGAAATTCTACCTCAAAATAAGAAAATCATATTAGTAAATAATAGATAATAAAATAATTAATCTCTTTTCAATTATAGCTTGCATTTTCTTGTGTTTGAATAATAACTTGTAATATAATTTTTCGTACTTGTGTGTCTGAGACGGTCAGCATCCATAATGCTGTAGGACTGAATATGAAGTAGCAATAACAGTCAGTTGGTAGCAGTTTTCAAGGGGTTAAAGGGATCTGTACCGTCATACGGCTATTGTATTCAAATTAACATTATTTGTCCACAAACCTTCATTGTCTCAAGTCTCAAGGTATTACAAATCACTCAGCGGCAACTTAACGTCTGTGGGCCACTTGGGGCAGGTATTTGAACATATTCACTGAATATATAAAGCCATAGAAGTTTGCCGTAAGAATTCTGTGGGCACGAAATGAACACAATTCTTCCTTACTTCTCTTACTTCGATCGAAATTGATCAAATTTTTACGAACGTCGAGATTGTTTCTTGAATTACTTTGTGTTTTTTTGGAAATTTAAGGCCCGATTGGCCAAATATTTCGACGGTCCAGAAGAATAATATTGGATGTGCGATTTTGTAATTTTGCAGCGAAGCAGTTGTATTGAAAATTTGCATTTCATTAAAAATTTCAAAAATACAGACATTTTAAATAAACAATGTTTTGTTGATTTTAAAAGTCAAAACAATTTTCAATTTTTAGCAGGTCGGATATTGATCTTCTGGACCGTCGATTCGGATCACGAAACTCGGCATTTCTGGTATTTTTCTTTATTCTGTGACTGTGCGGAATTCATATAATTTTCAACAAGGAACTCCAGTCCAATTTTTTAATTTTTTTTACCTTCTTACTTAAATAACTGCATATTTTTTTGTATAGTTAGTTTTAATAGTTAAAATAAATGTCAAAGTTTTAATTTTTCAAGATCCCCGAAAACCACCCTATCTAGTGTGAATCGTGTGACGTCATCACTCTCCAAAAGTTTTATTTATTTTCAACAGGTGTTGTCATTTTGAATGGAAGAATCAATGGAGGTGTCAGAAGTCGAGGCCTTTTTTTATTCAATATTAACTGCTTTTAATATAGAAAAACAGTAGGTAAAATGTCAACATCTCATCGCTACTGTTATTGTATTTTACCAAAGTGCAATAATACATTTGTGACCGCATCTGATAAACAGTTTATTAGTGTTCCATGATCGGCATTATTAATATTTTATGTAGGCAACTGAAAAGGTACAGCGCCGAATCAGCTGTTCGACGTCCGCCATTTTCGAGTTTGGAGTTCGGAATTGAAAAACAGTAAGTGTTCTGAGAATTATGGACGGCAGTGACGTCAGCACTAAAAATACAATAACACCAACTTGACAGTGTGTTTCAATGACACGATTAAAAATGGACTTTTTAATCATTTTTTTAAAACTCTACGTTTAATATTATTTAATAAAACTAATATATTCAGAATCAGCGTTTATTGGTCTATATGAACATATTCTTTAAGGCCATAATATTTTTCACTGCAGTTCCTTATTCACACTTCTACGAATTTTCTGTTCAGTGCTGATTGCATTATTATCTGTATGCACTCGGCGCGCGTAATGAAGGAGCCACCGCAAAGATAAATACGGGCACGTTTAAGTTCTCATCGGCTGCGGCTGCGGCTGGGGGCGATACATGCTATTATTACGGTGGAGTTCGTGAGGCTCACAAAATAATAGCACGAATTACCTTAGTGTCTTTCACGAATCTGAAACTTAGTTACTCAGTGCGTCATCGGTGTAGTTTTTTATATAATTGCGTTGGGTGCATTGTGCGCTTCTATAATTACCGTGACAGGACAAATCAAATATTGAAGTCATTGAAGTCTATGAACTTATATAGAACTGAAAAAACGTGAGGTTATAAGATTCACCAACCAAAAATGGAGAGAATACATCATAAGTTTCTGAGATTTATTAATTATAAATTAGGAATTCCTATCGAAGAGAATTTCAATTTCATCGAACTATGATCTTGCGATTGTACCCTTGCAACGGTACAGGGCGGTTTCTGTGAGAAAGGTTAATTATTCTCCATACCGGCATTTTAAAATAATGACTCAATGTTGATTTTATTTCATTCCAAATTTACTGGGGCGGATCTTTTTTTATGATTTTATTTGAATTTAAATTAAAATTCTGAAAAGTAGGTTTCCCAAATAATTTATTGATTTATTTTATTGCATGATTATATGATTTGAAATGTATGTTGTATAACACAAAATTTTGTTTTTAAATTCAACAAATCTGCCAATGACCTATGGTAAAACCTTATTCTACAAAAATAAGCATATTTTCTCAAAATTTAAAAAATAGCTTCACTAGATAAAAAAACAGTCTTTCAAAATCAATTTATAATTTTTTTGTGTCAAATAGTCAAAAGTCATACGTTTAGTTGATTTAAAAATGACATATTTCCGGTTTTGTCTAGTTATTCTCTATTAATTATACATTTCTGATCAACTTATTAAACTAAGCAATCTAACAGTGAGTGATTTGGTTTGTCTTTTCAAAATACCAATGGCAGACTAGCTGCCGTTGATTTAACCAGCCTAATAAATTTGCGCGTATCTACTCGTGACACACGTTTAACTGCACTGTATTTTGTTTCCAAGTATGCTAATAATTATTTCGAAAACTTTCCTATTCAAAAACTTCATAGGCTAGGAAATAAATATAGTTCAATTGATGTTTATCGTCATCAATCACCAAACTTAAGTTCAGCCTATTATAATGTAAATTTAAAATAAAACTATAAATTTACAGCGCTTGCACCTTTTATTATAATATTAATTTAGCTGCATCCTGCATGGCATAAAGAAGGTTGCTAATAATAAATAAACAAACTTAACAACAATGTCTTATTTTTATAATTATAATAACAAACTTAATGACTTATACGTGTCTCTATATCTCTGAACTACGCGTCCTGGAAAACACTGGTCCGAGGCAGTCAACCCTTAGATCAGCAAAATCATCACATATAGGCAGACTGATAGAACCTAAGTGCAAGCTAAATACTAAGTTTGGAGATTTTTCGGAGTATCTGGGCCTAAGGCTTGGAATAAACTCCCTCTGGAACTAAGATGCATGATAAACCTAACAGAAACCTAACAGGAACCTATTTGGTCCAAACTAAAAACTTGCCTTTTTTGGGCTCTCATATCCTTAAATTAAATATACTTATTTGACAGTATCATTCATGTATTCCCTATAATACTCCTTCACTCTTATCAAATCCCCGTTGATGAAATCGCAAAAACTTATGAAAAGGCAATTATATATTGATGTTGTCAAACAAAACACAGCCAAAATGAAACTTGAGTAACAAAATCAGCTTATAAATTAGGGAAAATGATTTCGTGTCCCTCAAAAATGATTTCATGTCCCTCAAAACATCATTTTTGGATAATTGGTAGCAAATAAATCAAAACTGTAACGAAAAAGCCAAAACCAAAAAATGGGTACAGGAATTTTAATATGGGCTTCGTTATATTTTTAGTAACTGTTTGTTTAGCCTCTTCTTTCGGTGTGAGGTGGTTATCGAAGAAATCCAGCACAGTTTCGAAATTTTGTCCGCCGAAGAAAATACTGCACTGTTTACCCAGGCAGACGGTCATATTGCTTCCGAAAAAGAAGGCAAAAATTACGTCTCTAGCTGTATCGTGGCGTTGGGAAAACGAAATTATCAAACAGATAATAGTACTGGTAAGATGTACCTACTATAACAGGTGGTACTGATTACTTTCAGCGCACTCTTATTTTACAAGGATTTCAACCAATAATCCACAAAGGCATCACCAGGAATTTGTAGCAGTCAAAGTAGCTGGTAGCCATTTTTGAAGTTTTTTAAGAGTTATAACACTGAAAATGGCAGCTGCAAGGGAAGTTTTCAGGTGTTATACCCCCAGTAAGAAGCATGCATTAATAATAGTCTTGCTACTACTGTCTTTTTACATATTTTCAACAATAACTTTGTACAGTCGCCAATTTCGCAGGCTCCAGTTTTTTGAAGAAACATTATATGAAATAGTGTCTAAATCGAAAAAAAAATTGTTACTGAAGTTATAACAGGTTGATAACAGTACCTACACGCGACGTTTTTACTGCTGCCAACACTTCGTGTTGGTGTGTAAGAGAGAGAACGTGGGAGCGGTCTCTTTCGGCGCGGCCAGTTTCAGCTGAGCTCTCTTGGGGAAGACACGGTGTTCGAGCCTTGCAGATTTGGTGTGACGGAGTCCGTGAGAATTATTCGTTTCTTGTTAGTCGATCATGTTTAATATTTTATAACATTTTGTTTAGTGAATTACCATGTTTCTATTAGTGTCTCATGCTTCACATGAGGATGGCACTCACAACCAGGTTTGATATTGTAGCTTTTCAAATATGTCGGTACATGTAACGATGACGCAGCAGATTCTAACATCTTTTAGATTCAAGTTTTCTAGAAGGCCACCCCTGAGTTAATCTTAATATATTTATTCATAGTCTGATCTCTTTATTAGAAATTCCTAATTAAGTAATAATTTTATAAATGAATTGCCCGCATACTTTATGAATAAATATTAATTGTTCTTAACAATGTGAGTGTTGTTTTTAAATCTACCTTAGTTGCCTTTTCTCTTGAATATTTGCTTGATGGCGATCCTGGGACACCATTTGATCATTGTTTTAGGGTTCCAGCCTGAGCAGAGAAGTGATTTTGGTAGGTTGATATAAAATAACAATTATCATTGTTACAAAATGGCGCCCAACGGCTTTCGAAATGTTCTTTTCTGCTGTGTCATAGTATCATAATGTACGTTATTGTTAATATTTTACAAACTAGATCGACTCTCAAGGCGGCTTATTCCCGCGGTTTCCGTTTCTGCAAGGCCCGAACACAGCTGCTTCTAGTAAATTCCAGTTTAATTTAAATTCATAATTTGTACATGATCTCAGCTGTTGCTCAAGACGTTTATCGTCTCTTATAATTGTTTTGATGCCCAGTTCGCTGGCATCACTCAGAATTTTTTTTAATTTTGAACAGAATTCTGGATTGAACTGCATGGCTGAAATAATTTGTTACAAAATTTTTTTTAGTTGCGTGTATTAATTTTTTTTTCTACCTTCCTATTAGCTAGGGATGGAAGAACCGGTTGTCACAAGGAGCCAAGCGAAAGCTAAAGAAACAATGGCGAAGCAATGCGACAACAATCGACTTCTAAAATGGATTGTTCATCTTCACCGCCATTGGTTACACCGGTTCACAAATGGTACATATAGTACGATCAGCGGATAGGACGGGGTTTATTTTATGCAGATTCAATCAACTAGCATTTCAACTTTCTGATGGAAACTTAGTAAGTTCATTTTTAATTTTACAAGCTAATTTCATGTAACTATAGCTGAGCTAATTTTTTTAACCTTATATTTGATTTGATGGCATAAATCTTGGTTCCAATTATTTTGGCGGCAATATTTTATCTTATCTATTCATTTACCTCAACAATTTTGTTGTAATTATTTCACTGTGATTGTTAACAATGTTATCAAAACCCACATAAAAATTTCAGTATATGATCACATGTGATTAAAATTTTTTTTTCCTACCTTCTTTTAGGTTATCATTGCAATTCTAATGATTAAACTAATAAAATTTTTCAGTCTACCCAACTTTTCAAATATTATTACAAGGTGGTCTTTTACATTAATAATGAATTATTTCCCTTTATTTTTTTGGTTCTCATTTATATTCATATTTTATCTTTCAACTTTAATAAATATAACCAAACGTGCATTTCAGACTTCTTGGATTCTTCGGGTATTCTTCTGATCACATGACGTCGTGAACGGTTGGGTTCTGCAGATTTCCAGCTGACCTGATAATGCAAGGCAACTAAAGTTTGTTTTTCAATTTTCTTAAATTCTATAATTCATTGTCCGGGTTGTTTTGGGTTTATCGATGAATTTTTCTTGTGCATGTTTTTATTAAGAAAGATAAGTTCCTTGCTAAAGTCAATATCTTCTTTTGGGACAATATTTTATACAATTTTTTTTCTCCTTTGATGGAATTTTTCAACTATTTCTGATTGCGTTTCATGAACAAGGACTTGAAAAGTTTTCATTATGGTGAATAACTTCCATCGAACATTTTGGGTCTCCTAATTAAATTTAATATGTAATTGTTGCTGGGGTTTTCAAATTTTAATTTTTTTTTTTGGATTTTTCAAATAATACAATTTATTTTATTCGCTAATTGTGGTACAACGTAGAAAGCACATATTATTTTATTTGATTTTATCAGGTTCGTTTTTTTTTTAAGTTTTCATCTAATTGGGTATTTAACATTAATTTTCACATCTTAAATTTAATCATTTGCTAAATCTTTTAAAGTAAATATTTACGTCAATGCCATCTATTGGATTTTTCAAAACTAAATATTTTGGTTCCAGTCTTCGCTTATTATTACCTTCTTTTAATTATATTTTGGATAAACATTGATTATTGCCATCTTTTGGTTTTTTTTAACAGTTACACATTACGGTAAACTTAACAAATGGTTCCTTTTGATATTTCTATTCAGAATTGGTTGGAATCTTAGCTAGTGTTCTATTGATTGAAATGCAATTTTAATGGGATATATTTGAATTTCTTTATCAGGATTATTTATTGTCCGCAAATTATTATAGGATATTTGTATTAGGGAACTCGGGTTAAACATTAAATTTTAGCTTTAATGCTCTGTGGTATGGTTTCACGAGATTTTCTTATTTGCTGCGTTTTCGGTATTTGAGCACGTTCCATGATTTCTTCCTGCTGGAAAATCCTCTGAGTTCGTTCGCTTTTCTTGTGTGTTTCCATGCCGGTACATTTCCTGCCTCTGAGTTGCACACACAATTCTTCTGAATTGACCGTTGTTTGTAAGCTCGGATGACGAGTTACTTTCAAGCGCAGGAGACGAAAGAACCCTTTGCTTAATCGATTTGTTCTTAAGAGGAGGGTAGATTCGTTTCTGTTGGCATATTATTAAGAATTTTGAATTCCATATTTTGGGTTTTTTTTTTCATTTTGGGGAAGTTAAAATGTAGTTTTGTACCTATATGTGTAGGGAAAACTCTTGGTTTCATCTCTTTCAGAGGTTTTCAATGAATCTTGGTTTTAAAGGGGGGTTTTCATTTCAAAATGTGATGAAGGATTTGTGTCTACTTCTGACATTTTGTGGGGGTAGTTTTTTGTGCATACATGTCCACCACATGTTGCATAATTTTGTTTAGTCATTGTTCGTCTTACATGTTGTCTTGTCTTGTCATAATATTATGTAGCGAATTAATGTATAATTGATTTATGTCATATTCAACGGGGAAGGATGATTAACACTTGTTTTGTGTAAATTTATGGAATGAGTTTTTTTTTTAATGTGTTAAGTGACGGTGTTTTGATCTACTTTCATTACTGATAATTTAAAAATTAGTTTGGTATCATTTATGTAAGTTGATTATGTTGGTTGTATAATTTCTAGGAATTTTAGCCA
This sequence comes from Glyphotaelius pellucidus, assembly GCA_936435175.1. NCBI lineage: Eukaryota > Metazoa > Arthropoda > Insecta > Trichoptera > Limnephilidae > Glyphotaelius > Glyphotaelius pellucidus. The sequence goes on from OW386560.1 coordinate 14,312,834, forward strand.
AGAGTTTTCACAAGAAAGTCTCAGGAGCTGTAAAATACCTATTACGATTTAGGAATCACCCTCTTGGTTAATTTTCATATTAAATGTCATTAATCTGGTTTTTGCTCTCTTACAATGTGCTATTTTACAGTTAATTTTATTAGATTGCATGTTTATTAATTCAGTACTATGGATATTAACTATATTAAGGTGTTTTCATATCTCTAGCTCTCCTTCGGGTGTTATTTTCATGATTGATGTGGTGGGAGCTGATCTTCGTATGTTCTTCAATTCCGGATAATTACATATTAACATTTTCGACTATAGACATGTTTCATAATCAATATTGTGACATCATTTAACTTGAGAATCTTGTCTTTTGAGCTCGAGGACATTTTTCTCGACTTATTTGATTTCTTAATATTGTTCAATTCTATTTTGTTTTACCTTGTGATCGTCAGAGGTGGCAAGGAAAAGATAATTATATTTTTTTCATGATTACGCTATTTGATTTAATTAAATATTAAATATTGATTTTTATCTCTATTGATGTAGTTCACTGACACCTTCAGTCGGTTATTGCAAGTTCTTAGATTTTTTTAGTATAAATCTTATTGGTTTGTGTCTGGGGTGGTTAGGCTTTCAGAGTTTTTCAAGAGATGTCTCAATTTTAAGTTTGTTAATTTTTAATTATATTTCAATTATTCTGTCATATTGAGTTTAGGTTTCAGTATTTTTTTGTTAATTTTCAGTAGTTCAGTAATTTTTACAATTTTACAACAGCACTATAAATTCTTAGCATCACTTGTTTTTATATTGGTAATTCTATAGCTAGGCAGTAGATTAGTTTAGCGAATGTTCTCACAAGAAGAAGATGTGGACCTCCATGCAGTGGATTTTCAAGATTTCAAGAGATACAGAGTATTCTGGGTTAGTTATCACACCTCCTCCTCCCCGCGAGTATGTTACGCTAGCGCTTTTCAAGAGGCTCAAGATGGTTCCTGTTACAAACATTGTCTGCCAATTTCATTTCTGAAGAAGCTTCTGTTGTCGCTGGACTGTATTATTCAATTCTGGCTCAAGACTGAGATGGATGTCTTCTGATCACTCCTTCGGACCTGTCGGTGATTAGTGTTTTGGATCCAGTATTGCCAATCAACATACCCACTTGCAGCACCTGGTGAAGGAAGAGTTCGATTCAACGCTTCCTTTGAAATACTCAGAACAATTTGGTACTTTCATCTGGACACCTATCTTCTTGGAATTACCGCTACTGAGTGGAGCGTAGAAGAGGTCCGCTACAATTATACCTCACTACCGGAAGGCATTATTCCACCTGAGATGTTTTGGTGTTTGTCATCATGACTCATCACTCTTCATCGGTCACGCTGCGTTTCCATGGACTACATTCCATAGAAGAATCCTGCAATCATTTTCTCCACCGTTTGGATCAACATTAGGCATGATCTGCAGAATGTCCATACTAGGTTTCAACGCCAGGAGGCGTCCGCCAGGAGGCGTCCGAAATTTTCTGATGAAAATTTCGCTTTTCGTGGGAGGGTAATATAACAGGTTGATAACAGTACCTACACGCGACGTTTTTACTGCTGCCAACACTTCGTGTTGGTGTGTAAGAGAGAGAACGTGGGAGCGGTCTCTTTCGGCGCGGCCAGTTTCAGCTGAGCTCTCTTGGGGAAGACACGGTGTTCGAGCCTTGCAGATTTGGTGTGACGGAGTCCGTGAGAATTATTCGTTTCTTGTTAGTCGATCATGTTTAATATTTTATAACATTTTGTTTAGTGAATTACCATGTTTCTATTAGTGTCTCATGCTTCACATGAGGATGGCACTCACAACCAGGTTTGATATTGTAGCTTTTCAAATATGTCGGTACATGTAACGATGACGCAGCAGATTCTAACATCTTTTAGATTCAAGTTTTCTAGAAGGCCACCCCTGAGTTAATCTTAATATATTTATTCATAGTCTGATCTCTTTATTAGAAATTCCTAATTAAGTAATAATTTTATAAATGAATTGCCCGCATACTTTATGAATAAATATTAATTGTTCTTAACAATGTGAGTGTTGTTTTTAAATCTACCTTAGTTGCCTTTTCTCTTGAATATTTGCTTGATGGCGATCCTGGGACACCATTTGATCATTGTTTTAGGGTTCCAGCCTGAGCAGAGAAGTGATTTTGGTAGGTTGATATAAAAATAACAATTATCATTGTTACAAAGTGCAGTGTTTTGCTCAGGCTATCACCCGGTGTATTTTTCTCCCGGTATTCTACCGGGATATGCTCATAAAGTGACTTTTGTTTTTCTAAAAAATTGACACAATTTATCAAGATTATTTCTCCTAGTGATTTGACATTTCGTTCTAAAAGTGTTTAACAAACTTTGAATCAAACAATAAAAACAGTGTCTTGAGTTAAAAACAACTAAAATACACTAGTACATTTCGTTGAAAGTTGTTTAACTTTGAATTAGCATAAAACTCGTCAGTGAATTGGCATAAAACAATCTTAATCCAACAAATAAAAACATAAAATTAAAAATCAGTTTAATATTAATTAAGCATGGCAACTAGAGGCAAAAGTGCACTGGAACTAGAAGACAAAAACATGGAAAAAATAATTCAGCACTTGGACAAAAAAATGGATAACATGAAAAAAGAAATTTTAACTAAAATGGAATTATACAAGGAGGAAACACAAAAAAGTATTGATTTCGTCAGTAAACAATACGACGACCTAATTAAAAATATCGACCAAACCATAATCCAAAATCAAAAAATTGAAACCGAAATTGAAACATTCAAAAAGGAACAACAAGACCTCAAAAAAACAGTGGAGTACCTGGAGAACAAAATTGACAATCAGGAGTACGAGGCTCAATCAAACAACCTTGAACTGCGAAACTTAATCCTAATGAAAATCTAGCGGCAATGTTCCACAATCTTTCCACAAACATCATAAAATCAGTTGTACAACCCGAAGACGTGACCTCTATTGTACGGGTGGGAGGTAGGAGCCGCTCAGATGATACCCGCTCTAAACCAAGAGATATAATAGTCACCCTCGGCTCAAAACTAATGCGTGATCTGTTCTTGGCCAAACTAAAAGAACATATTAAAATCAAAGGCCGAATAACAACTTCTTCACTAGGACTACAACACGCTCAGATGGCTCATGGTTCTCCTATTTATGTTTCCGACCACCTGACACCAAGAAAAAAATTTCTCCTGGCCCAAACCAAACAACAGGCGAAAATAAAAAAATACAAATACACGTGGTCGAAAGAAGGTCAGGTTTATGTACGCCAGTCTGAGGACTCTAAAATCCTTAGAATCTCATATGAATCGGACATCAAAAAAATGTGACTTGAGGTCAACAAAAAAATTCCATCACTAAATCTACTTACCTATATTAATTTACTAATTTTCATTTTTATTTTTTCTACAGACACTTTTGCTCACATTATAAATCAACTTATTATTATTATTATTAACTATATCAACCTACCTCAAATATTTATCTTAACCTACTTCATAATTCCCATTTATCTAATTATTTTAAATTATCCAAATGCTCCATCATACATAACTGTTACCATTTATTCATTTATTTCCACAATTTTAATATATCAAATTATCTTAATTAACTCAATTGACTTAATTATATTTAATTGCTTAACTATCTTTACAAATTTGATATGTGTTATACATTCGATTGTTTCAAAGTATGTAAGTATCTCAACAAAACTTACAAGTCATCAAATAAAATTATTAATTTTAAATCAATTACCTCACTTATCATCTCTAAATAATGATATTCAAAAATTAAATCCATATATTTTATCACATTTCTTAATATCTAACCACTTGATTCCCTCTATCTCATTGATTGTATATATTGTATTTGGTTGTTTTGTTTTGATTGTTATTATTCTTGCACTTTTTTTACTAATCTTAATAAGTTTAATTTTGTTAAATCTCCTAAACATGGTAATTTTATTAATTCTCTTACGTCGCTCAGTAATTATTATACACTTAATTTTAATCCCTTTACTTCTCCATACAATTAAATTCTTCTCTAATTCACTTTACTATCTTAATCGCCTGAACTATTATTATAACAATGGTTTGAACCATTTCCAATACTTTAACAACTTAAATCATACAATCTGTTGTAATTATTTTGATTATCCCAATGTCTTTTATTTTTCAATGATTTTAAATTATTCCATGTTTACTCCAATTCTTTCTATGGTACTAATTTATTTTATTTTCAATGTCTTTTATTTTTCGATGATTTTAAATTATTTAATTTTCATTTTTACTAACATCCCTCCTATCGTTGTAATTTCTTTTATTTTCAAAGTCTTTTATTTTTCGATAATTTTAATTTATTCTATTTTCATTCATACTCACATTCTTCATTTTGGTCTAACGTCGTTTATTTTCAATGTCTTTAATTCTTCAATGATTTTAAATTATTTTACTTTTATTTTTGCTCACATTCTTCCCTTTGTTCTAATGACCTTTATTTTCAATGTCTTTAATTTTTCAATGATTTTAAATTATTTTACTTTTATTTTTGCTCACATTCTTCCCTTTGTTCTAATGACTTTTATTTTCAATGTCTTTAATTTTTCAATGATTTTAAATTATTTTACTTTTATTTTTGCTCACATTCTTCCCTTTGTTCTAATGACCTTTATTTTCAATGTCTTTAATTTTTCAATGATTTTAAATTATTTTACTTTTATTTTTAGTCACATTCTTCCCTTTGTTCTGATGACTTTTATTTTCAATGTCTTTTATTTTTTGATGACTTTAAATTATTATATTTTTATTTCTACTCACATTCTCCCCATTGTCCTAATGTCTTTTATTCTCAATGTTTTTTATAATTCAATGATTTTAAATTATTCTATTTTTATTTTTACTTATATTCTTCCTATTCTTCCAATGTCTTTTATTCTCAATGTCTTTTATTTTTCGATGATTTTAAATTATTTTATTTTCATTTTTACTAACATCCCTTCTATTGTTGTAATTTCTTTTATTTTCAAAGTCTTTTATTTTTCGATAACTTTAATTTATTCTATTTTCATTCATACTCACATTCTTCATATTGGTCTAACGTCGTTTATTTTCAATGTCTTTAATTTTTCAATGATTTTAAATTATTTTACTTTTATTTTTGCTCACATTCTTCCCTTTGTTCTAATGACCTTTATTTTCAATGTCTTTAATTTTTCAATGATTTTAAATTATTTTACTTTTATTTTTACTCACATTCTTCCCTTTGTTCTGATGACTTTTATTTTCAATGTCTTTTATTTTTTTATGACTTTAAATTATTATATTTTTATTTCTACTCACATTCTCCCCATTGTTCTAATGTCTTTTATTCTCAATGTTTTTTATTATTCAATGATTTTAAATTATTCTATTTTTATTTTTACTTATATTCTTCCTATTCTTCCAATGTCTTTTATTCTCAATGTCTTTTATTTTTCGATGATTTTAAATTATTCTATTTCTATTTTTACTCACATTCTTCCAATTGTCCTCATGTCTTTTATTTTCAAAGTTTTTTATATTTCGGTGATTTTAAATTACTCAATGTTTATCCTTAATCACATTCTTCCTATTGTTCTTCCTATTATTCATTCCATCCTTACAAAACTCCTTAATCTCATACTTTCAATACATTTAATTAACCCAATGATCGTAGTTCCTTTAAGTGTACGTACTCGCTTTATATCTGTGATTCTCCTAAGCTCTAGAGTAACTAAACATCTGCAAAAAAATTCATTAAATATTAATTGCTACTACTTATACATCCACACAACTAATAAAATCTCTGCTAAATTCGAACCCCCACCAAACACAGACGCTCATAATGGATCCAACTAACTATCGATAATTTTGTTAACATCACTGTTCAAACGACAAATGATACAAATGCGTATAAAAAAATGATCTCCAAACCTAAAGCACTAAAAATGTTTGCCATGAACATCCGTAGCCTCAATAAAAACTTCGACAATTTACTTGTACTCCTAACTGACTTAGGAAATGAATTTGATATAATTGTTCTGTCAGAGTGCTGGATTAATGCAAATTATATCCCGAAAATAATTAACAACTACTCTGTGTATAATACAACTCGGCACTGGTCCCAATCCGACGGGGTCATAGTTTATGTAAAATCTCACTTAAATCATATAGTGTCTGAAACTTCAGTTGACCATGCAAATTGCCTCAAAGTCTCTATTGACAACTTAAATATCTTCGCCATATATCGCTCCCCTAAGTCCAATAACGTCTCCCCTTTTCTCTACTCGCTCGAAAAAAAAATCGATGACACCACTAAGGATCTCATCATAATCGGTGACATCAACATAGACATCCTAAACGAAGCCAGCCCTCATACTACAAAATACCTAAACCTCATGGGTCTGCATGGCCTTATACCATACATCAACATACCTACCCGAGTTACACTCACTACTAAGACATGCATAGATCACATCATGGTCAGAACTAAGCGAACCGCTAAATCAATTGTATTTGAATCTACCGTAACAGACCACTACTCAACCATCCTAGAATTACACAACTCAAAATCTACTCCCCCTAAGTCCAGTAATCCCTCTCATAACATTGTAAACATGGATTATCTGATAAAGTCTGTAGAACAAGAAAAATGGGAGTCTACCCTGCTTTCTGAAAATGTCAACACAGCTCTTGAAATTTTTTCTGCATCACTAACTGCCCACATTAACCAAGCGTCTTTCCCCACCAAAACAGCCTCCAATAAAAAAAAGAAACTGAAACCTTGGATTACGAATGGCCTTATCTTATGCATACGTAAAAGAGACAGACTACATAAACAAGCACTTAATAATCCAGACCCCCAAGTCTTACGTTTCTATAAAAAGTATCGTAACATCTGCAATAACCTGATAATAATAACCAAACAAAAATACTATAAAAAAAAAATTGAAGATTCAGGATATGACAGTAAAGTAATCTGGAACGTAGTCAACGACATCTCAGAAAATAAAAAAACCTCACTCAACATTCAATCACTACTCATTAATGGTAAAAATATCCAAGTCCACGAAGATCCAAAAACCTTAGCCGATCACGCCAACCATTACTTCAGTAACATCGGCATGAACTTAGCCAAAAAAATTCTTAAAACCACAAATAAAACCGAAAATCTTCTAACTTCACAGGTAAAACAGCAGAACTCTCTTCATCCCACCCTTATCATAGCCCCCACATCCACTAAAGAAATTGTTGACACAATACTCTCCATAAAAACAAATAGTGCTGCAGGTATTGATAAAATCTCACCTTACATACTAAAACACATAGCTCACTTTATTTCCACACCGTTAAAACATATTGTAAATCTAAGTTTCAAAAGCGGTTCCTTCCCTAATCAACTAAAACATGCAACGGTAATTCCAATCTATAAGAGTGGCGACAAAACAAATATCGAAAACTACAGACCCATTTTTTTGCTAAGTGTCCTTAAAACATGCAACGGTAATTCCAATCTATAAGAGTGGCGACAAAACAAATATCGAAAACTACAGACCCATTTTTTTGCTAAGTGTCCTATCAAAAATCATTGAAAAAGTTGTTAAAAGTAGACTTATCTCACATTTGGAAACCCAGAAGATTCTCTCGCCCAATCAGTTTGGCTTCCAAAAAAAAATGAGTACAGAATCTGCAATCTTAGACTTGACTGAGAACATCACCAACAGCCTGAATGAAGGCGATTCCTGCCTAGCCATATTCCTAGACTTAGCCAAAGCATTCGACACGGTTTCCCACCCCATTCTTCTGGAAAGACTATCTCAAATAGGCATCCGGGATTCAACTCTTAACTGGTTCTCCTCATACTTAACTGGAAGATCACAAACCGTGAAAATTAACAACATAGCTTTAAGCAACCCTTTACCAATCCAATTCGGAGTTCCACAAGGAAGTGTTCTAGGCCCTATTTTGTTCCTCATATACATCAATAAACTCTGTAACCTACCCATAACCGGAAAAATAATATCCTTTGCAGATGACACTGTGCTTATAGCTTGACATAAAAATTGGAAAGGAGCATTCGACATAGCTCAATATGACATAGGTCTTGTAAAGAATTGGTTAGATGATAATCTCCTCACCCTCAATGCTGGTAAAACTAAATTCTTAACCTTCAGTCTATCTGCTGCAACCCAACCTTCTATCTATCAGAAAATAACAATTCACTCCTGTCCAAGTCCCTACTCTTCCTGTACTTGCCCAAATTTGGAAAAAGTATCTCATATAAAATACCTGGGGGTCCTAATTGATCACCATCTTCGTTGGGATCAGCACTTAGCCAGTCTAACTCCCCGAATTCGCAAGCTCTCTTATGTTTTTCGAACCCTAAGAAATATACTTACTCCTATAACACTAAAAACGGTTTACTATGCTCTCTGCCAATCCCAGTTAGCATATGGCATCATAATTTGGGGCGGCTGTGCTCTTAATTTTATTGATCCTCTGCAAAAAGCCCAAAAAACGATTTTACGTGCTATCAACAAGCGACCAACAAGATATTCCTCCAATAGACTCTTCACAGAATATAATGTCTTAAACATACGGCAACTTCATCTAAAATTTACACTAACACATTTCATGTTCAAATACAAGAAAAAAACTCTTTTACATCACAGTTACACCACCAGAACAATAACCAAACGACACTACAATGTTCCTACACTACGCACCACATCAGCTCAAAGACATTTCATGTACCTAGCTCCTAAAATGTTTAACCTTCTCCCCGAGAACCTAAAATCCGAAACCCAACCCCATATCTTTAAAAAAAAATTATCAAAATGGATCCTTACATTCAGTAACGATGATGAGTAAAAATTTGCTATTTTAATTGAATTGTAATATAATTGATACAACTTGTAACATAAATTAATTTAATGTGTTAATTAAATTACTAACTTAATTTGTTACTAAATATGTTATTTAAACTACTTAAATGAATTGCATAAGTTAATAGCTGTACACTGTACCTACACAATCTGTAAACTTCATCCGCCATAACACAGGGACATCCCTAGCATGGCGGATGAATTAACACAATTTTTTGTTCATTGTATAAACTTCTTTTAATAAATAAATAAATAAATACTACTACTAATATTAAGTACGGTTTTTCTATTCGTGCTTTAACTTAAACGCAGATATTTTTTTCCTGGAATCCGGAGTCAGTATGTTACGAATCCATCCCTCCGACTGCAGTGAAAGACAATGGGTCGAGAGAGTCAAAGAGTGGTCAAAGAGTCTCCCCAAACCAACCTCTCCCGATCCGGCCAGCAACGCAGCTAGTAAGCTGGCGCATCGACCGCAAGACCTGAAAACATCTCGCCCGATGAACCCGGGCACCTCTATCAAAGTCGCCAAACGTAGCGAACCACATGAGGTGATCTATGGCAGAGGCATTGGTTATCCGATGAATGCTCCCAGGGGCGGCGGTACCCATATCCGTCTCTCAAATTCTAAAAATGGAGGTGTTCCACCTTTGTATTTTCGGAGAGAGAAGTGCCAAAATTTAGCCAAAGCACGTAACTTTCATTAGGTTTAACAGAAAAATTGGGTTTTAATACAAGACTTATTAAATATTTTTTTTAAATTTCTACGAATACGCTCAATTGGTAAACGAATAAAAAGGTCCAATTTTGACGGGCTTGACAGTTAGACAGAGAGAATAAATAATAGACAATGAATAAAATGGTCCTTGTTTGTTCTTATTGCGCAGTTAAATAAGACTATGCCATTATAAAACAAAATGATATTATAAAATGCCAAAAAGGTCGAAGCACATGTTGTTAGCGAAACAGGGATCGGAGAAATGATAGCGGGGGAAATGAATGAGTTCGAAAAACACCAAAGAAGAACTACACCGTGTTACTATTTTTTTTCATTTTCTAGATTCTTATATGCCTTGAAGAGGTGAATCATTTAAATTTACTGAATTTAAAACTTATTTTCTCTATACAAATAGAACGGCGTCATTTGCGCCTCGCAATTTTTATCTCATGTGGGTATTTAGAATATTACCTGGCTACAGTATGCTGTTTATACTTTGTGTTACTGTTTCTGTTACCCTTTCTCCGCTTTTTAGGGTTGTATTTTTCTGTGCATCGAGTTCGCTCTGGATTTTACGAAGTGCATTCATGACTTCTTCCATGATTGTAGAGAAAGTCCGTTTGTTTTGGTATTACAGTTGCCCTCTCGTGGATTATCACAGAAACACGTCGCATGTGGCGACTGAGCAACCGTTTCTAGATATCGAATGGTTCGGTTCTTGTTGACGCACTTCCTGATTTTATCAACAGATGGCGTTAGTTTCTGAGGTTAATCTTGCATATCATTCTATGAAGTTAGGTTATAATTTCGCCTATTTATTTTAAAATGCACTATGATAAGTTGTTACTCCCTGTCTGCCTTTCTGTTACTTGTATTTTTATCTTAAACTCAGTTTATTCGGTATGTTGACACAAAATGCACTGAAGATGTAAAAACTCAATCAGATATTTTACAGTTTTTCTCAGTTTTTACTTGTTATTAGGTTTTATCCACATTGTATGTTATGATTTAATTGTTTCTTTACTACTTTTTCTCTGTTTCACTGACTATTTTGCACAATATTTAATTTTTATGGTCATAAATAACACGGAGTCGAAGTAAACATTAGCTCACTAGCGCCAACTCTATCTTTGTTTCCCATATACATATACATACGTGTCTGTTTGTGTTATGTTGGGAGTGGGAAAGAGGCGGTCATGTACTTTTTATTTGGAGTTCTTCCGCATTTGCCTTCGGGAATAAGGAAACCATGAAAAACCTTATTCGGGAAGAAGCGGCCAACAGTCAACATGAAACTGAAAAGGCTTTCAGTGACATCGGTAGGTATATGATGTATTGCATTATGTGATGTGGAGTGTATGTCTGTTTTATGTAAATAAATATCTTATGGGACCATAGGGAATAAACATACATAGATACTATAAAATAATATTATATAAATAGATATATAAACTAATGTTGCAACAGAACTCTGCTTCCGCTTCCGCTTCTGCAGAAGTTCTGTAAGTACTTTCGCTTCCATTTCCGTTTCTGGTTCCGCAAACCTTATAACAGAACTCTAAATGAAGAATACAGCAAGGAGCGCGGGGGTGGGAGGCGCGCGGACACGATGGAAAAGGCGCATGTATTTAGGGAGGGGAGCGGTACACAAACGTATCGCAACGAGTTCATTTGTTTATTCAAAATAAAATTGTGCTTTTTCTTCATAGTATTAACAGTATTAACGCTTCCGGTTCCGCTTCCACTAAGATTTACTTTCGACATCTGTTTCCGTTTCTGCTTCCGTTAAGACACTTCCTTTGCATCACTAATATAAACATAAGTTATAAGGGTAAGGGGTCTGACTAAGGGAATTTTTTATTATTTATTTTTATATGGAATGACAAAAAAGTGATGTGACAATAACAATAATGTAACATTTATAATACATTTGTCTAATAAAATAGTTACTTTTTTTTTTTTATTTCATTATCAGTAATTTTAGTTAAAAGAAACATAAGTGGAGCCATTTTTAAAACTTTAATATATGTATATTTTTTTTTATGTGAATACCTCACATGAGTTCCAGCTGCTCCCGTCTAGAGCCAGTGGGACTATGGCATCCCCAATAATGGGGAGGAGAGAAGAAGAGGAAGGTGAGGATGTACCTAGCTCTTCAGATCTGGTCACCAAACATGGCTAAAGCCATTTAAAGCAACGTTTCAATTTTGAATGGTGGTCTTACTTACACCAGGGCGAATACTGAGAGTATCTTCCACTCTGGAATGTGCCGCAAATATACTGATTATTATTTTAAATGAATTAATTGTGAAATAACAGAAATTAATCAAATAAAATTTATTTGCGCACACCCCGATTCGATCCCATGGCTTTTGGATTGCGAGTCAAGAGCCTTACCCTTCGACAACGGAGCCCTTTTATGTTTGCATGTAAAAATTTTATTCTTCAAAAAATATACGCTTATTTCGATTAATAAAATTTGAAAGCGTATTTTATAACTTTTCAAAAACAGTTTTTAGTTTTCAGATATGTTCAGAAATATTTCACTTATTTGGATTTTATTGCACAGCGGAAATATTTTGAAAGCGTATTTTATAACTTTTCAAAATCAGTTTTTAGTTTTCAGATATGTTCAGAAATATTTCATTTATTTGTATTTTATTGCACAGCGGAAATATTTTGACCCTCTAACAAAATATGGTGAGGGCTGAAAAGAATCGCAGATTTCAGACAAAGACCAATGGATATTTCTCAATTATTAGAAAAGAAAAAAGGAGTATTGGGTCGCGCAGCAGGTTCCATTATGAGCTAAAGGGCTTTGAAAGCTAAGGGGCTTCATTAACTGTCAAAAAATAAGACAGAAGTCTTATTAGAATATTGAAGTTTTTGCAAAGCTAGGTAGTTAAAAAACAAATAAATTATATTAACTATTTATAATTTGATATTTTATTTATTACCATAATATTATTTACATTACAAAATTCCTAATAAAGGCTATTTTAAAGACACTTAAAGTAGGTTCACATTTTAAACATAATAATTAGTTAAAATAACTAAATGCAAGTAGGAAATTTATTAAAATAAAACATTAATATTAACATTTTTAACACAAAGCCAAATTTATTAACTTTTAATATAAATAGTTATATTTTCTGTAATTTTGTACATCTTTAACTCAATGGCAAATTTAAAAAATAAAGTGGCGATCTTTTTTTTTTAATATTATTGAAAACTATATTTTTTTTAAATCTTGAGAGTATACTTAATGCACTTGAGAGAATCGATAGAAGTGATTGGTAGGCTCTTGTCTGTGTGCCTGAAGAAAATTGAAACACATCAAACATTTTCAAACAATGAAATTCTTTCTTGAACACATAATCAATATCATTGGCCTATCCGGGGCCAAGGTGTCGGAAAAGTTGCCATAAATTGACAAAATCAGATTCCTTTCAATTCGGTATAGATACACTTCTAAGAATTTTCTATTCAGTGACTTATTGTTTTAATTAGAGCAATTTTATTTCTTTCTCACTAATATAAAGGTAGGAATTTGAATTTGGTATCACGCTGTAGTCATTAAAATGATAAAAAAATACAAAAGAGTTTTCTAGTTACCGTGGATCTGACGTGATGAAATTTGCAGTTTTGAATCTTTAATTATTAGGTCTAATTTTAATTTTAACTATTTTTAGCTCACTGCATATGACATTTCGATCACAAGCTATATGGAGCTCTCATAGAAATCATTGTATATCCCTTACTGTGGTGGTGAGAAATATGGTCTAAATGGTGTTAGAAAGAGAAAACACCGTGCTTTATATTCAAATCAAAAGTTAGCCACAGAAAAATTAAAATGTACACGTCTATGAAACCAAAGTTTCCGACCGTCGTTATAAAAAACTTATGAAACTTTGTGAATTTTTTATTAGTCATTTTTTCATAAAACGACAAATAAATGTTTGTGTTTTTAATTTTCTCACTTTCAGTAATTTTAGTTAGAAAAAATGAAAGGTGAGCCATTTTTTAAAATTTTTTATTTTGGCAATCAAAATTTTTATATTTCAAAAATTATATTTTTATTTCCAATAAAGAAGATTTGAAAGCTATTTCATCACCTTTAGTTTTCGAATACATTCAGTAATATTTGATTTTATTGCAAAGCGGAAATAATCTGATCACCTGACAGAATACGCTTGAAACCTGAGGGACTAATAAGTAAAATATTGTTGAAATCTCAGGAGAAATATTTGTTGGCTATAATAGAGTTTATTAACCGTTTGATTGCCGATCGTCGACTTTCGTCGATTCGTGTTTTAATGAAGATTGCCGATCGTCGATTTCCGTCGATTGCGTCAGTCGTGCTCTGATTCGCGCGTACGTCGGGTGTTGTGCTGCGGCGTTGGTAAATATTATTCTAATATTATCTTAGTAGTTGTAAGATCGTAGTAAACCGTTTAAATTTCAGATTCATTTATTATTTTTTTTATTTTAGTTAAAAAAATATATAGTTTCATAAAAAATGATGTTTTTTTGGTGGCATTTTACAAGAAACTGTATGCATTTTTTGGCACTCAAACGGTTAATAAAAAGGCATGAGGGTATTTTTATATTCTAGTATGATATATTTTTTATTCATATAAATAAACTGTTTCTGAGATTCATCAGAGTAATTCTGGTTATATACAGATCTAGTCACAGTTCCACTCTAATGAAAATAACAATTTTTTTTTAAAGCTATATAAAAGGCCAATGCTAGCTTAGTGAATAAGAGCAAGATATGGACACTTAGATGGTTCAGGTGCAGAGGACGGATGGAGAAAGAGACATGGCACAATTGAATGAATAAGTAAATAAAAACAAATTGAATGATGAATTCCAAATATGAATTCCAACTACTCGGATCCAGTGGGACTACTGCAACTCCAATATTGGGAAATCTTACGAGGTTAAAAAAATCTTAGGAAGGATTGACGGATCTGAACTCTAAAAATGATTAAAGCAGTTTAAAACAAAATTTCAATATTGAACGATGAATTCACCAAGAAGACGTTTTAAGTTTTCAGATAATAAACAAGGATGTTTGTAGGCAAAAGAATTTATGCCAGGACCGACAAGTATACAGCTCTATCCTCTCTGTCTACCCTTGCGCAAATGACTTGCTGTTAATTTAAAAATACTTATTGATGATTGAGAGTAGATAGATGTTTTGATAGAGTAGATAGAATTTTCCATTTTTTATCACAGCTCCTAAAAATTGAGTGATGAAATTTTTGAGTATTATAAGTTTCGAAATAAACTAATTATTTCTATTACTTGTATCCTACATTAAAGGTGTGAGGCGTAATTTCAGAAAACCATTAGTTTCCTTTTATGCTCTATGCCTACTTCTAAATTCTACCGAGATGTAATGGTGCATAATAATGTTACATGGCAATATTTCAAGCAAAATTTGCAGCGCTCACTTAACTCTGCCCACCCCGAGGGAAGCTTTTAATCAGGGTTTTACACAAATTAATTTTGAACCTAACTTTTTTTTTTTGGTTTTTAAAATTTTTTTTAATAAAAATTACTATTCAATCTACCATATTATCAGTCATTATAATATTATTGTAACAATTTAACAAAGAATATAATAAATATTTATAGTTTCATACATTCAAACTTAATTTAACCCTTCAACAATATGATAGTATGAGTAAGACAGCCTCTTAAAATAAAAAATTTGCATTTATTATAAAATTTTTAAAAAACTGCGCACATAATAGACAATACATAATTAGTTAACCTATCAAATGCCAGGGAGGAAACGATGTAAAATCGCGAAGTTTTGACTTTGACATAATATTTTGTGGGTTTATTTTATGCTATCGTATATTATATTTACTGAAACACATTCCTTGAACAATAAACTATGCTTAAAAACAACATTACTTGCGTTTATTTGATGAATTTATAGGTTTTACGATCTTTTTCACGAGAACGATGCCAACTAATTTGACAGCTCAAATACTGGGAAAAATTAGAGAATTTCAAATTATTCTGACTGTCTAGGTGTGTTTACGGTATCTCAAACATCAAGAACAAGAATGCCCCAAGCGATTCTGACCTTGTTCCTCATACGTTTTCTTTATACATAGGGGTTAAAATCACATTCCAAAATAAATAAAAAAAAATAATTTTGGCGTGTGCGCCGGCGCACACACGGCACAGTGGGCTTTAATATTCTGTATTTCAACAATTTTATTTTTTTAAAGTTTACAAGCGAATATCCATTCATTGTAATTTCTAAGTCAGTCGACAATGTTTCCTGTAATAAAATGTTTAGAAGAACCTTTACACTTCAACGAGATAATAATAGAGTACAGACTAACTTTCTTAAGAAGTTTTCCAAGAGGCCAGGAAAAAAATTCTTAAGCAGGAAAACCTTTTAAGTGGGATAAATTGGGCATTTCAATCTTCAAGGGAACGAAAAAAACAAATTTCTTAAGAGGGTTTCATTGTATTCAACTTTGTACATATTTTTGAAGGGTTAAATAACTTTTTTTAAATACAAACGTTTCTAAAAATAACTATATTAAAATATTACAAGTAGTAAATATAGTTTTAAAGGCATTTCACTTATCACAACTTTCAACGTGAATATTTCCTGTTTGTACACAAATATACAGATCTAAAAGAATAGATTTTCATATGCATTAAAACATTCTATGTTTGTATTATAAACAAAAGATGGCAGAACTATTTTGAACATATTATTTATAAACCAAAATAATAACTATGCAGTTTATATCTGCCCGGATTATACATACACAATTGTGCTGAAACAGGTTGGCATGTTATTGCAAAAACAAAAGCAATATATACAAAGTTGGTGTTTCATCAGCTATACATAACTACATTCAACACTTACTTGTTAACTTACAGTAGTTGACAAATGCATGATAGTCGAAGAATAATCAAGTGACGTATGGTACTCAGTTTTCTCTGCCTATTCTTAAGGTGAAAAGTTCACAATACAGTTATAGTCTAAAAAGGTTTTTAAGGACGGAAAAAAAACAAATTTCTTAACCCTCGACCCGCCGCGTGGGGTCTTTAAAAGCCTGGGTTTTACAGAATTGCTAATTATGTACATTTTAAATGTTCCCACTGATTCCTTACTTTAGGTAGCTTCCTAAAAGGGACTATACTTGACACTAGCGCTGCTGGCATTCAGTCTGGACAAGTTTATATGTTTTTTCATTGTATTTTGTTGATTTCTTTTTTTATATAATAATAAGTCTGTATCGATCTCAAATATTAATTTAATTTTATTAAAAAGTTTACAATTAAAATAAGTATGTTTCAAAATTATAAAAAAATGTTCATTGTTGATTTTTAAGCTTTTATATTAAAAATACCTAATTTTTAATTATATCTTTTTATTTCAATGCAGCCCCCATCACCTGACCATAATCAGTTAAAATAACACATAAAATGTATGCCATAACAACAATTTAATCGTATTTACTTTTGGCGTCCTTAGCGACCCCGGGCGACTCCTCGCGTTAAAAAAAAAGGCGCGACAGGTGGAGGGTTAAGAGTGAAAACTTCTTATATGGGAACCTTTTACATAGGTTTTACTGTAGTATCTAGGTAGTAACAGAAAAATAAATCAAGTTTTTAGATTTACAATAATAAATTTGTATCACAGACATGAAAAATGAACTGAACATGCAAATGGAAGAAAATATTGGGCAAAATCATATTGAATTTATTATCATTTTAAAGCTTGAAAAATATTACAGATAATAATAAGCTAATATATTTACATCTCCGTACATTCCTGAAACAACAAAGTCAAATGCAACAGTTTTAGATTTATTATTGTATAAGAATAAAGGCCGTACAAATTGAATTAGTTCTCTCCAAATAATAGTAAAAAATATAGGCTCTTTATTATGTTTAAATTAAGGCTTTTCATTCTTTTTCGCATTCTTTTTTCAATATTTACACACTTTGTTCATCTTCTTCTTAGTCTCAAATTTACCGGACGAATTGTATGCACTGGTAATGCATAAGCACTGGACCATTGACATTGATCGCATTAGATAGGACCAAAGCAATGCAGTAAGTATAAACCGTAGATAATTGAAACAATAGAGGTGGACTGTGAACCATTATTAGTATAAAACCAACATCATTCATCCATACTACTTTAATCGTATCGACACACAGCGGCATGGCATACCGCCTTTGTTTCTCCTCACATGCCAAAAGCATTACTTTCATTGAATGCAGTTTGGTCATAGCTCGGCGACAGTCGGCTCCATGTCATATCTCCCAGGTTTCTATTATCTACATATAAAACGAGGTTAAAGAGTCCATTCTTCATTCCAACTAACAGTCAAGTAACAATATTTGACAAAGAGAAATGTCCTCCGAAAAGTATCGGCAAATTTATTACATTACAGAGCAAAACTAAACATCTGCTATTGAAAGATTGACCGTGGCAAAATCAGGAACTAAAATTAATTTTGTGTAAAAAATATTGAAACAAGCATTAATCTATAGCTCCTAATTCCAATGTAGAAAATCTCTTGGTGCTGCAATCATGACAATATGCATTTGTTTAGCGTTATCAAAAATTATTTTGGTGTAAGCTTAAAATATCAATTTACTGAGACAATTTATGAGATGCCCTCAAAAAAAGTTGCTGATAACATCACTATGAAAATCAAGTAAAATAACTGATGCTTAGAATCATAGAGACCTATCTTATACGCAAAAGAGCCATTAATATATTTCGTCCCTGTGATTCTAAATACCTGTAATGGTTCATCACTTTTGAGCCTGTTATGAGTAAGCGTACATGATGCTATGATTGAAAGTACAAAATTATTAATCATTTTGAATTTATCAATCTCAGAAATTTAGCAAACTCACAGCAAGTCACCAGCTGCCACTTCTAAACCCGATACTAATCATTTGTAAGTGTTTCGAAGTAGCCAATGGTCCCGTCTTTTGAACTCCATGTCAATGGTCTGGACGCAATAAAATAATTACATAAGGATTTAAAATCAACTAATTGACCAGATCTCTCAATTTATCTCTCCACACCTTTACTTTCTTATTTACAATCATTTTATAGTTCCCTTTGGTGACTCCGTCCTTCCCATTTCCGGAGGATTTAGTAGTGGCACAGGTTCTCCTCGAAACTCGTTCATCAAACAGTTCGTAGAAATCTGGATAAGGGAGGTCTACGATTGGACTGGTCGCTTCCGAGTCGAAGCTCGACGATTTGGACTTGGGTGGGGCGGGTGATGCGAGCGAAGTTCTCTGGTGGATGAAGTTGCTGAACATGGCGGTCTCCGTGAACCATTCCAAGAAGTATTGCACGTGTTTCGATTTGGCACTCTTTATGAATTGTTCCTTCTGTTGATGAAAGTAAACACGATCTTTTTAGAACATGTCGATCTGTTTAATGCTTGTAAAAAATATTATTGTGACTTAAACGCCCAGGTTCACAGAAAATAAAATTGTTAAAAAAAATTGGTTAAATTAGGCTAGTTATGTTAGGTTATGGACAATTTTTAAATTTTTTTTTCATAATTTTTAATGACTTTTCAAAGGGGTGTTGAAATTGCAAGATTCTGAGTTGTCATGGAACCATTTTTAAACTGCGTAAATCGACATTTTACGGCGTGTTACCGCCACGTCTGTCTGTCAGATTCAGATTTACGAAACTACGTGATTCATTTTCACAAAAATCGAATTTTTTCGAATTACACAAACAAATTTTCATGTGTGGACAAAAATAAATTTAGAATTACGTACACACTAACAAATATCGAATTTAAAAAAAATTAAAATTTTTTTGCAAAAATTTTCAATTAGGACTTTTTTAAATTATCGGGGTTTGAAATAAAGATGTACCCACCGAAATTCTCTTACAAGGCTTTAGAAAGTACCGGAAAAAACTTTTTATGTGGGAGATCCTTACACAGAGACAAATTGGGCCATTTTTAAGCTTCTGTCCTAAAGAAAACAGGTTGTCTCACAGAAAACATCGTAAGTGTTTCATCGCATATGAAAACGACTGTGAAAAATATTGAATGTGGTTTCTTACATCAAATTCCATTTCCTCCGTCCCCTCCTTGAAGAAACTCCTGTAATCTCCCAGAAGCTCCACAAAGAATCGTAGGAAAGCCTCAGCCACCAGCACATTTCTGGTCTTCCGGGAGTGTTCGTCTGAGGGGGCGTTGGAGGTTATGGGAGGCCCTGGAATAAAGAAAAACAGTCATAAATAAATCAGTGTATACATAGCTTGACAATATGTATAGCAGAAAATTATGCAATATCTGAAGCTGCAAACGGCGAATTGATTCATGAAATTGATACGACTTTTCAGTCTCGAATTTCTACGTCAATGTAAATATTCTTTATGACTATTGTTAAAAATAAAATGAAACACCATATTGTGTGTTTAAGTGTTGTAACTCAGATAAAAAAAAAACAATCAAACTGAATGTTTCGATGGCCTTTAAATGAGCAAGATGAAACTAGATAACACAAAATATAGAATGAAATGCAACAAATTCTTGGAATTATTATTTTAACCTGTAGCTAATTTTTCCCGATTATTGGTTCGATTATAAGTTATATGAGCAAAGCTGCTGATAAAGAAAATCCCCATTACCATATTTTTATGGCATCCATCCTTTCCATTTAAATTACAGATTCCATGCAAAAACACATCACAATATTCTCAAAACAAACAACTGAACTTGCGAACTCTTGAATGTAGTCAATTTAAAAGTACCCACTGGACTCACTAGGCATAAGGACCTATTTTAATGTCGCCATCAAATTATGTGGAAAACTCGCCAGTTACTCGCTTACGTAGTTTAGCAAACAAATATACAAATGATATCGACATTTTCAATGTATCAATTTCTATTATTAAAACATAATTAAAAAAAAAATTATGTAAACATATTATTTCTGACAATTTCAGTTTCTTATTATAATTTTGTTTCTTTTGTTTATTACTATTCCTTGCGTAAAAAAATGTAAACATTATGCACCAAATGTAAAAGCCCTATGGGCTTAAAAAGAGTAAATAAAGAATTTAAAAAACTAGATATAATATTGTTGGAGCCTCACCAAGGTTGAGTGAAGCCTTCAGAGTCTTTGCAAGCAGTGGTGGAAGCAGCGAAGCCTCGTCTCCCTGCATCTTGATGACTCGTTCACAGGGACTGTCCTTACAGGAGCGGGATATATCCACCACCATGCCCTGGAAATATTCAAATATTATTTCTTCTCCCTACGGTGCCTATTCAGGCTTATGATTTTACGGCTTCTCCCAAGATTTCCTCATGTATTACAATTGTAATCGCTGTCTACTTTACAAGTATTTCACTGGAAGGCACTCTTATTAAGTAGTGTATAATTGATCCCTTCAGCGATGATTCTCAACAGGGAGATACGACAATCGACTGTTACATTGTTTCTATGGCTCGTTTTTAAGTTTAAAATCTGATCTTCCAGGTTTTGTGTTTCCTACTATAACATTCTCTTTAAGGTGCAGATTTACCGCATGTTCTCCTTAAAAAGGCCCTCCAGTTTTTTTTAAAGCAGAAGATAATTTAGAATTTTAACTCTTCCACGCCTGCTCATGATGCAGATTATAAAGTGGATACTTGAACCAAATTGTATTTAGAGCTTCCATCTCAGGTCTCGCAATGTTTAAAATAAGTACTCCTTGCAGTAAGGATCAGTATAATATTCCCTGCAATAATTTTACAGTGGAACTATGCTAGGCATGTGGCACATCTTACAGATGAAAGTCGCCATTGCAGCATTATGGGTGGAAAGAGAAGCAGAGGTTACTCACACAAATCTTTGAAGGAGGCCTCCATCCAAAGCTGGACACGAAAAGGCTGATGAAATTTTTGTTGGGAATACTGCGCATATCTTAACTGCTCCCTACTATGGGCCCCAAGTGTAAGAGGCCGAGAGTATTGAGGAGGAGAGTATTGAGAAGGAGATGGGGAAGAAGAAGGTACAGTGAAAGCTATTTCAAGCAATGCTCCAGTTCTGAATGTTGATATTTCACCTGGGTGATATCTATCTAGAAAAGATAAAGAAAATATATAATCTCACCTCCTGGAAGTTGAGGCTGTCCATATCCTGGTCCTGTTGAGACAGGCCACACAGAATGGGGATGGGTGCCTCCATCATGTCCCTGCGGATCTCGGCGGGGATGCTGGCTATGAGGACGTGTTGCCAGGTGAAGGGGTACAGGATGGACTGCAGACCCTCCATGCATGCTGACAGCTTGCTGGAAAAATAAAACCAACAAATTATGTAGCGCCTTCTAATAAGCAAGACCTACTGTGTCGGGCTACTAGATTCTTCAATTGCATTACAGCTGCTAACCCATACAGATTGTGAATAAAAGGTAAAATTGGCAGGTGCTCAGAGAATGAACCTATAAACCAACAAGTAACTTAAAAAACAACTTCAAATATAATTTAATTTCTACTTATAAATATTTTATTACTTATTTTGTCACAAAATCACGAGTTTCTGAAAACTATAAAAATAAACTTTTTTTCACCAATGGTTTTATTTAACTTTAGTAGATATCTAAGTTGTTTTTTTTTATGAAATTAACAATTAAATCAAATGAATCCCAATGTTTAAATAATTTTGTAGTGGTTATACGAAAATGCGGTCCCCAATTCCACGTGCATGCAACAAATTTTCAAACAGGGACGCATGCGTGCGTGTTGAAAAGTTACCCTCTTAACCGATTTCCTGATTTAAACAGGATAACGAGTGTGTGCTGCACTTTTTGTGAACAAATTATTTCCATCAGAGCCCCCCCTGCGTGAAATTAATGTCTAAATCTATTTATAACAGATCCTTTACCATTTCTAAAGCACAGATGAATTGAAGGTATGTAGAGTCTATTTAGCTGATATTTCATTTGAACAAGTTTTGAGAAACTAGAAGCTTGGGGAACAAAAGCCGAATTCCTGATCACAATTGATATCGACTGTACGAGAATGGATCTTCATTCTTTTGTAAAATAGAATGCATTTGAAACAAACTCCTGGCATCCTTTTTCCTTAATTTAATCCAGGCCTCTTCAGGACCTTAATTAACGAATCCCTTCCAACAATCCTTTCCTTGATCAGCCTCACAATGCGACCCAACCAAGTGGTGATATAATTCCCTTTGATTTTGTTGTACACAGTAAAACAATGGGGCTCCCTGTGGTGTCGCAAAAGTAGACAAATTTAAAGAAAAAATAACTATCTATTTCTTCAGTAGAAAGCCAATTAACATTAACTGGTTGAATGACTCGGTATTTACGGATGAAACTCAAAAATTTCGCGATGTTTTGACTTTTGACGTAAATTTTGTGGGTTAATTTTATGCTTTGGTATATAATATTTACCGAAATACGTTCCTTGAACAACAAACTACGCTTACAAACAACTTTACTTGCGTTTATTAGACAAATTGATAGGTTTATCGATCTTTTTATGACACGCGACGCTCAAAGTTTGACAGCTCGAATCGCGGCAGAAATGCCCATTTCCAAAGTCATAGAAATGTCCAAAGACAATTATTTGAGTGGCTAAGTGTGTTTCTTTTATCTGTTACGTCAAGAACAAGAATGCCCCAAGCGATTCTGACCTTGTTCTTCATACATTTTCTTTATACATAAGGTTTAAAATTGCATATCAAAAAGTTTTTTTTTAAATTTTTTATTCGGCTATAGGGCGCGCACCGGCGCGCCAACGGCACGCGACCTGTTAAGGAATACCGGGGAAGCAAGGTTGAACCTGGAGACATTGTAAAGACACCCCACTACAACCCGGGTGAACTTCATAAGGCACTGGGTTACTATCAAAGGAATTAGGGGTAACAATCGTTTCCCTATTATGTAATAATAATTCAAAGGGACAAAAAAAATATACAATTTTCATTATTATTTTGCGTGTCAAATAAAAAAAAAATGAAACCCACTAACCTTAATTTATCACAAATAATAACCACTTTCCTCTCGATAAGCAGAGTGCCAAATATCTTCACCAACACACTGACACTAATGCTGTCAAGAAGCACTGACAAATTGTCCTCGTCCAACCTCGGCTCAAGCTGCCTCTTGATATTCACAAACTCCAAACAATTCTTAGCACTATAGTTTCTATACTTCTGCTCCTTATCAATACGCTCCTCGGTCAAATTCATCACTTTAGTCTTTTCAAACTTGACTTCTTCATACAAGTTGTTGCCGGCTGATTTTAAATCGGTATTACTGCCGCCGAACTCACGTTCAAACGGATTGATAACCGGCAATTTATTTGGGTCATTTATCACGCTTTGAAATTCTTTCAGTCCAGTTCCGTAGATTCTTTCTAACGATTTCATGATGCTGTTATCTTTGGCGTAGAGTTCGGGAAACTTTGCCGAAACGTCTGTGCTCTTTCTCCGGAACTTGTCACAATCTTTAGGGAACGGTTGCAGAGCTTCCGAACTGTTAGAATTGGCTATTTTATTTATGTTTTGCTCGTTGATGTCTTCCATCGATTTGAGGACCTCGCCGAGATTGACCGAGTTTCGGAAGGTGGAGTTTTTCTGGAAACTGTGATCACTGACCACGATCCTCTTTGGACTCTTGAGCTGCTTGAGGGTGATGTAGTGTCCGGGCCGGGGAAAATCTGAGTTGTAGAGCTGGGTGAGAATTGAGTTTAGGATGAAGTCGGAAGAGCCATGGCGGGACTCGATTTCTTCAAGAACCTGAAAATTTAAATGAGAGATAAATTAGAATAAGGAAGACTCTTTAAAAATACAGTGAAATATAATAAAAATATTCATAAACAAATTGTAAAAAGTTCTTGGTTAGAATGATATAAAAGAAAGCAACTGATGACTAGGGGACAGATTAAAGTGCATTTAAAAATTGATCAAAACGCAAATCGAAGAAATAAACATATTTGTTGCAAACAACCAACCGATGTGATTGGATAGTATTCTAATACGGGCACACGTATCACATGCAGTTTGTCTCTATGATAAATTTATTTCTTGATCCATTTAGATAGATGGCAATTTCTCTAAAATATTTGATACTCGGCTTCGATGAGATAACTTTGTTCCAGCTTTCTGAAACCCTTGGTATATGCAATAACACCAACTTATAAATGCACCCTCTGCATTTTGTTGGTAAAAAGACTCTGAAGACTTTCTGATAGTTAAGGCTGTAAAACGAATTGTAAAAATTAAAAATATTTTCCGCAATTACAATATTACTTCAGAAAGTGTCAAAATAATTAAAACCAGCGGAACTTAGTAATTTAAATTTGAGCGTGAAGCGTGGTAATTTATGTAAACTCACCGTTGATGAAATACCTTTTTAGTGAAAGCTGAAGGCTTTTTTTTTTCAAATTACGTGACAAGCAAAATGATATTTGTGTTTTTTGCGCAATTCTGGAGAGAGCATTTCAAAACAAATTCCAATTAAGTGTTGCAACAAATTTTGTGTATTAGAATTAACAAATTTTTACAGTAATATTTCTATACACCTTTTAGTAAAGTGTTGGTGTACTCTCTAATCTTTTGGCTATTAAATTAAGTTCAACTAACAATGTTTCGTTTCGTAGGTTCTAAGTTAGAATTGTTTCAAACTTCACTAGATTTGTAGACTCAAATCATTTACCCGTTTTAAGTTCTGACTTTGTTTGTTTATCAGCTGATCATAATTTGAAAGACATACCGAGGATCGGTGTTTAACAGGGACTGTTCAAAAAACTCAAGTTGGCGCTGATCGTCGATTTGAAGGTCATTAAATCGTAGTCGTCGTTGTTGACTGTCAAATCATTTATTAGCGCCATTTTCAATTTTTGACATTTAAACAGTCCATGTTGTCCAAATGCGAATTCTCGGCCTGTTCTAAGATCTGATTTTTTTTTTTTTACATTAACTCGACATTGATCGTCGATTTGAAGGTCACGGGATTTGAAACTACGTATAATAAGCGTTTTACAATGCTGGACTTTTTTATGGTATATGTTTCAGTGAAGCTTCATGAACCACATATAGGATATCCGCACACCGGGACAGCCGTTGATGGATGACACATGCGACGATCTCGAAGATAAGGTTAACTAAGGGTCGTTTTTTCGACTCGTTCTTGAGTTCAACAGCTCGGCTATGGAACGATTTGCCGGCATCTGTGTTTCCTCCCTCCTACAACATGGGTCTCTTCAAGACCAATGTTCATTCCTTCCTCTCCTCAAAAAGACCCTCCACACAGCATCCCGGATGACATAGGCCCTGAGAGAAATTATTTTCCTCGGGGCCTCCTGTGTGGAGTTAATGTAAAAAAAAAAAAAAACTGGATACTGTGATATAATATTTACCTTGTAGTAAAAGGCGGGTGCCCTGTACCTACTGACAATGCAGTAGGCCAGTGGAAGGCAGTGTGAGGCCCCCTCTGGAAGCACCCTTCGGCAGTATCCATAGCTGCGAGCGCCCCGTTCGTTGGTCAGCACGAGGGCGTAGTTCTGCAGGTCCGTAGCCGGCACGGGGATCCGGCATTTGGGATCCAAATCCGAGGAGCACTCGGGGAAGACGAGGGATTCCATGCGCGGGGGGAGGGCGGTCTAGAATCAAAATTGATTAATGTAGAGGTCTGGTTATGTCAAAAACAAAAGGAATATAGTGAAACTCTCTTATAAAGTTTCTGAAGGGACTGAAAATACAAAACTTCTTAACTATTCATGTGGAAACGCTAAATTGTCGCCATGCACGCAAGCTGATTCAATTTTCGTAATAACTTACTTGTTTTTTGAAAAATATGTTTTTATAAATTGTACCATCGTACAACATACGTACATTGTTTATATATTTATAAAGTAGTGTATAATTTATCATAAGTAGTTTTCCCAGAATAGCTACTTATATTCAGAGAAATTTGTTTAATTGTGCCTATCTGCAACAGCTGCAAGAGGTTTATTTATTTAAGCACTTATGTCCTCTGGGTGCAAAAGGAATACAGTATCTAAATTTTATCTACATTAAAAGCAAACTGTATCGTGTTAATCTCAAGCTACCTCCCAGATAAGTATGGTTTTTTGTATTTTCCTGCCTGTATAGAATATAAATAAAACAATATTTGTACATTTTAACTTAGCATCATGTTCATTGGTCAAATGCATCGTACGTATAGTTTTGTATTAGTGGAACCGGTCGATACAACGTGTTAGCCATAACGTCGCCGTAGTTCGTATTTGTCCAACAGACCATTAGAAAATTTTACAGGAAGATATGGTTATCTGTCATTATTTCAATGAAAAATTATGATAGGTGTAAGATAAAGCTATTTCTGTAAAGACAAAGGTCTCGTTAGTTTAAATATTTCTTAGTTAAGTGATTAGCTATCATTTTTTATACTTTATTTTTAATTTTAAAGTGGACATTGAACAAAAACTAAAATGGTCTGTTGGACAAATAAGAACTGAGGCGACGATAAGTTGTTATATAGTTTGTCTAGTCTGTAGTTAGATTGCAGAAACATATTATAAATTTGTACAGCGCCTTTGAGGTAAATTTTCACAAAAACGGCGCTAAACAAATGATCCAGATTATTTTTATTATAAAAACTAACTTGTTATGTGGGAACTTCTGATGTGTCTGCACACAGAATGAGATTTTTTTTTAAGGTAAGGTCTTAACCACTCGAACCCATAAGCTTGTTTTCACGATAATATAACATTAACAGACACATGTAGGATGTTTGAGGCGTACCTGACTTATGCACATCTTGGTAGCCACCATACAAGAAAATGGTGTATCTTTTTTTAAAGTAAGACTAACATTCCCAGGTTATGAATAACATGACAACATTTGAATTTATCCTACTACCATCATTACAAGAGAAAAATGTGCTTGTGCAATGATGGAGGACTTAGATAGGCAGAGGATCGAACATTAACCAGTTGTTAATCGCATTTAAAAAATACATTTTCAAATATGTATCATCCAGACGGTTGGGAGCTTGTGCGAATTTCACATAAAAAAATAATAAAAAACACATTTTCAAATATGTATCGACAGTTGGGAGCAGTTGGGACTCTTGTGCGATTTTCACATTAAAAAAAAAAATTGGTTGTCTGTCAAGTCGGTTTACAGACGATAATTTTACGTCGTAAGAAAACATTGATGAAAAATCGCATTGATGCGTCATAAGCCGAACGCTTAGGCCGATCGTGCCTCTCTATTGCTTGTTTTGCCCTCTCGCTTGCAGGCTCGGCTCAGGCGGAACGTGACAATGAGTCATGCTTTTTCGTGCATGCAGCCGGTGTTCATCGATTTATAAGACATTATCATGTCAAAAAAAAACACATTTTCAGATATGTATCTAAATTGGGATTCAAACCCAAGATCTCGGTTCCAGTAAGACAGATCCTGAATTTCAAATTGCGACCGTTACCTTTTTTATTTTACCGTATCCGGTTCTGTTTCGTGCTTCGTTTATATTTATTAGAATCATCTTCTATTCTTCTTCAATTAAATAGGTTAATTTATTATTGTTGCTAATGTTATTTACTTAATCGGTGCATCGGATTAATGTGAAAGAAAAAAGAGATAATGACTTCCTGGCCAGACAAAATGTGTAAAAATAGATAAGGAACTTCTATATACCACAATGAAATGATATTCAAGTTATTTTATAATAATTTTCCAAATGACGACAGGTATTGTTTTTGCGGATCTCTGCAATACAAAATAATGACAAAATCATGAAACTGTTTCAAACACAATACAAAACAATATGTTGCTGATGTAAACAATTCGACATTATTGTACATTTTTACCCCTCAGGCCTCGGGACTATTTTGTCGGAAGTTTGAAATATTTCCGCTTTGCAATAAAATCCAAATAAATGGAATATTTCTGAACGTGAACGAAAACTAAAATCTGTTTTTGAAAGGTGATGAAATATGCCTTCAAATTTTATAGTTTGAAATAAATCATTTTTGAAATATATAAATTTTGAATGCAAACATAAAAAAGTTTTAAAAATGGCTCACCAAGTTTTTTCTAACGAAAATTACTGACAATGAAAAAAAATAATAACACAGACATATTTTATTATTAACGCTGTAGTCGAAAGAGATTTTTGTCGTTCATGTAAAAGTAATGAATAAAAAATTCCCAAAGTTTCATAAATATTTTTCAAATTGCAGTTGGAAACTTTGGTTTCATGATGGTGTACATTTTAATTATTTTTGGTCAACTTATAGATTTGAATATAAAGCGTGGTGTTTTGCCTTTCTAATACTATTAAGATCATCTTTCTAACCATGATAGTAAGGGAGACAACGATTTCTATGAAACCTATATGAGTTGTTCCGAAAAGCAAACAAATTAGGCTCAGACTTTGCAGTTTTTTTTTTTTTTGGAACAACTTCGGATTATTAGGGGTTAAGTTTGACCCTGTGATCATGTACTAATCTAGGAGAGAAGTAATATGTAAGCTTGTTTGTAAAAATTATTGTGATTTTAGTAAAATCTGCTTTCTACTTTTCAAGGGCAAAATGACAGTGATAACATTTTAAGTAACAAAAGATAACATTCTTAGGCATTTGCTTTTAACAATTTGATAGTGTAAAACATACAGATACATAAAGTACATGTTATTCAGATAAGAAGTTGTCTGTGACCAATATTAAATAGTGAATTTTGGCAAAGCTGATTGTACGTATGAAAATTCAAGCAACTGAGTGGTAATTCCTATTATTGCGATAAAAGAAACAGGC
Source organism: Glyphotaelius pellucidus (assembly GCA_936435175.1). NCBI lineage: Eukaryota > Metazoa > Arthropoda > Insecta > Trichoptera > Limnephilidae > Glyphotaelius > Glyphotaelius pellucidus. The sequence continues at coordinate 14,342,305 of OW386560.1, forward strand.
TTTGAATGATAAAAATAAGTTATATTTCCGTTGAGTAAAAATAACCACCACATCAATTATCCGCATGGGGAGACAGACGTAGATAGGATCGAACACACAAGTCTGTCTTGACACACACTCTTTGTTTCAATCATATTTTATATACAGCAGACTCAAGCATTTGAATCACTTAACATAATGTAAGCAGCTGATTTTTTATCAATCCCCTCTTAAAGGCGGCCCATTTTTTCAGATTCACGCTGAAATTACGTTTTATGTGAAATAACTATAACTTTTGAAGTATGGATCATATTTAAATACAATTTTCAGTGTCTTACCTTAACTCTTCGAATAATATGAAAATAATATCTAAGTTTTTGCCTGTCAAAGTTTGCATGCAAAAATTCTCAGTTCTTCCCACGCATTTTAAATGCTCCTTTTTATTGATTATTTTTTAACCTTTTTGCAAAAATTGTTCTAAAATCTAAATAAAATAATATTTCCGATGTGTTTATTAGAAATCAACATTTTGTTTCTAAATTTTAAAATTTTGATATTGGAAATGTAAATTGGCTTAAAAATACATACCTACGAATATTCGACTTAAAGTAATTAAAATAGAATAAACTTAATTTTTTTAATACAGATTCATTTTCTTAAGAAAATTTGTAATAAAACTGTCACTTCACTTTTTATCACATTAATACAATTTTATTTTAAAATTAAATGTATGTTACATCACAAATTGGCGCGAAATAAATCCGTCACTTTTGATTGGGTTTGTAAAATATATGAACAACATAGCTCATATATTCCTAAGGCAATTAGAAGCATTATTTCTAACATAAAAGAAATCACAAATGTTCGCATGACAGGAAGAGAGATATCTAACTTTCAATAATGCACGGTCGCTCTGGGACAATCTGGGTCTCCTGTCATTATAACGGCATTTGATGTTTTGGGACAACTTGGGTCTCCTGTGATAAGACGGGTTAAATCTTTTATTATGTCTTTTACAAATATTTATATTTTTGTATGCAAAATCATGACATTCAAGGATAAGTTTTAAAGTTTTGAAAAAAATTCACTTTTCAGGTATTGTCCAATAATAAGAGTCATTTCATTCACGTTAAACATGATATAAATTTTGTAAAATGTAAAAAAATTAACACTTATATTTTTTCAAAGTGTGAATCGTTGGAAACAGTTCCCTTTATGTAATGGTATATCCATGAAGAAATGCAAACATAAAATGTTACCGCTATTTCAAGTGCAGTTCAGACATGCACAATCTACCATCTGCCAATAATTCTAGGAATTGCCGGGTACCTAGTACATGTCTCACGAGAATTCGCGCCCATTTTTTACTTCAAATAATAACAACACGCCTTTGCATTACCCGCTGCCTACCTACATAAATACAAAAAATACTTTTAAAGGTCTCCCGCTCTTTACCAACAGTATGAAAAATTATGCATTTAAGCATCTCCCGCAAACAATGTCTTAACCTCCGAAATGCCAGGAAGGAAACGTCGTAAAATCGCAAAGTTTTGATTTTGACATAATATTTTGTGGGTTTATTTTGTGCTATCGTATATTATATTTACTGAAACACAATCCTCAAACAATAAACTAAGCGTAAAAACAACATTACTCGCGTTTATTTGATGAATTTAAAGGTTTTAAGATCTTTTTCACGAAAACGACGCTAGCTAGTTTGACAGCTCAATTCCCGGGAAAAATGATGCCCGGACGCCATAGAGAATTTAATACAAATTTTTCCGAGTGGCTAGGTGTGTTTAGGGTATCTCATACGTCAAGAACAAGAATGCCCCAAGCGATTCTGACCTTGTTCTTCATACATTTTCTTTATACATAAGGGTTAAAATCGCATTCCAAAATAAAAAAATTTTGGCGTGTGTGCCGGCGCACACCCGGTACACTAGGCGTTAATAGTGCCGCTTCTTCCTGGGTTGTCCCTGACTTCTTCCATTAACTTGTAAACCATATATTATATTCTCCAAAAAAACCATCACTACACATTCCAAACATAATAACAAATAATGTAGCAATGTCATATATCATAACACTGTATCTGTCGGATTTGGCATTCCTCACTTAAATTCCTACATAGGACATATTAATGATAACTAACTGGTGTATTTGTACTTCAATAGATATAACATAATAAATTATCTTTCGTTTAAGGTTTGTACAAGGTCAAATTTATCACCATTCAAGGCCCAAAATACTTGAAAATAATTTCGCTGCATAGTAACTATGGGTATACACTAAAATTAAACTGTTTCGATTTGTACAATATTACCGCAAGTCCACTTCATTCTTCACTGAACCGAAACAATTTTTATAACAAAAAACAAACAATTTGCAACGATTAGGTAATTAATAAAGCCACCAACCTTTTCTGGAAAGACATTTTTAATGTACGCCTCTCCCGTGGAAAAATTCATGCCGACCAGAATGCACGAATCAAAGAGACCGCCTTTGTTAATCTGCGGCTGAGCAATGTCCTCGTAATCGCAACACGACACTGGCGACACTGCCTCATCGGCCGTATCTTCCCCAACTCTCGTCGCTTGACGCAGCGGAAATGATGAATAGGTCGCCATGTAATTGTTGGGATTAGTTTCGGCATCTGCGGGATTTGGTATCTTGAGGGTTTGCTTCCGTCTGATCGGGAAAGTAGCGTAATCTTTATAATCCGCTTTTGTTTCAGAGTTGCTGATGTCTTCGGATGAGGAGTTTGATATGTTGGTGGCGTTCTCGGCATCTATGTTGGTGCCGCTTAGTGGGCGGTTGCGATGAATGCTTCCAGGAGAGACGAAGCCGGCGCGCGATGAGACGCTCCGCACATAACGCTTGCGCTTTTCGGTGAGGCTGCGCGTCAGCTTGATAGACACTGAAAAATATATAACAACTTGTATTAGAAACGTTGTGCATTAAGGCGCTCATGTACATTTTGAGAGATACTAAGGCCCAATCTCCCCATGTCACTGGATCTTTTTCTTGTTACGCCCTACACTTTCTGGAAGTTGGCTATCATTAGGGCAATCTTCAGCCTGCAGACTGCAGCCCGATAAAGCAGAACTCATACAGAACCAGTTGTGTAAAATTTGAGGCCATGAGAGCGGCGATGACTTGCTCTACCTCGCTTTTAAACAATCTTCCCCTGGTTATGATTTTAGATTTTCACGGCCAAAAGTATTTTCGTTATTTGTTTTTGGGGTGTTATGCCGTGTTACGCTACCTCTTTCTTTAGCCAACGTTTCGAGCAGCATTACAGTGCCCATCATCCCGATGGGCATCTACACATCTGCCCTGATGATGGACACTGTAACGCTGTCCGAAGTAGGAGGTAGCGCTACACGGCATAACACCCCAAAAACAAATAACGAAAAAAAATCTTCCCCTGAATCATATCAGTTGGGTAATATTGTATTACTACGCCTTTCAATATGTGACCAAGATATCACTGTATCAATGTTACTACTTCTAACTAAACATCCCATCAAACAAAGAATCTTCTATACAAACATCAAGACTAAGGAAGGAAGACAAAAAATTGGTAAATGGATAAAACAGAACAGTGGCAAAAGAGATTGATAAAAAAGATAAGTTAGGTTACTTAACGTTTGTTTGTTCTTTTTCCTTAATATTCTGTTTTGTCATGGAACCATATAAATTCACCCTTGAATATGATGATGCGTACCTTCATCGCCGGTGTCATGATCGGTCTCCCCGGAGGTGTTCCCGTCAAGGATGCAAGCCTCGGCCACTGTGTCATATATCTCGGCCATCAGGCGGTTCAACTGCAACAATAAAAACACACTTATTAGAACATTGCGAGTTAATCAATTTGGAAGAGGTACACACGAGTCAAGAGCTTGCGATATCAAAACGAACAGCTATCAAAGTGTCATTATTAACATAAAAAAAGATATAACAAAAATATTAACATTGGCAGCTGAACGATAATATGTTGTTTCACTTAACATTACTCTTGATTGAAAAAGCACAGATAAGGTGGCTTGGACGTTGAAAGAGTGCCTTCCACACAGAATACTGGCAACAATTCCAGGGTTATCAATCTGCAGGATCCCAGGATACCCGGACTTTTCTAGGCACCCTTGGAAAATCTTATAAGAGAGTTTCACTATATTGATGATCAAACATTGAAAAACAGTTTTCATTTAGCGAAATTAAAATAAATAAATACATTTTCCAGAACAATAGCAGAAGATTTCCCAAGTGCATTTACAGATTAGGTAACTTTATCAAGGCTGTGTCCAATAGTGTCGTAAAAAGTTAAACAATTGTAACATTATTTAACGATATTCTCAACATCCAAAGGGCTTATTTTAACACACTTTGGGCGGCCAAAATAAGGAACTTGTTGGAGAAAATGGAATTTGTTTTGAATATCTTCAAAAATAATATGTAACGGGTGTTTTTTTAGAGGTATACAAATTCAAAATGAAAAAAACACATTAAAATAATGTTACTGTCTATGATATTGGCTTTATTCAATAGATAATTTTATGCCATTATTGTTTAAATATGATTTCGGGCATATGAGCGCCACGGCTAGCTCAAATAAAGCGCAATCTTGAAGTCCAATTTTTGACAACTTTATTGAGCAACTGGGGCCATATATCGGCAAAATCACAGCGAATGTTGACTTCCAAATGGTCCAATGTCTCTGGTTTATCAGCATAGACTAGTAACTTCACATACCCCTAAAGAAAGTAATCTAATGGTGTGAGATCACACGATCGTGGAGGCCTAGAACCAGATCTTTCCGCAGAATTTTCCACAAATAGAATAGGCACAGCTGCAATTGCTGTGCACGATGGCGAATCGACTCATTAGGATTCTCCTCAACACTACTCTCCACAGCAGCAATAACTTCTTCTTTGTCATCTTTGTGGATGCGTATTATCCACTAGAGTGTACGTGGTGCGTAAACGATCCATGATCTTTCGAATAACTTGCTCGGATGGATGATTATGTCGACAGAAAAATGGACCAGTGCACGATAAGTTTGGCGAACCGAACCATGATTTTCAAAATAAATTTGCACAATTTGCAAGCGCACGTTCTGACGTCAGTCTACTCATAGTGAAATGGCAAAACGTATTGACTACAAATCAACTGTCAACTGAGAAATTGACAGTCTGTAGAAACAATGTTGCCAGTTTAAAAACCAAACCTCGAAAAAAAACACCCTATACATTTGAATGATTTTTTTTCTATAGTACTCACCACACCCCAACTATACAAGTATTGTACAAAATTGTAATAGGACTCCATAGACAGAAGTTAAAGTCGGTGTTAGGCCATTTAGTTTTTTTTATATGAATACTGCCCAAGAGTCCCAACTGTTCCCGTCTGGAGCCAGTGAGACTATGGCATCCTCAATTGGGATATGTTGTGAGGCTGAAGGTAGTGGGGAGGGGAAGGAGATGAGGGAGAGGAAGGTGGGGAAGTACCTGGCTATTTAGATCTGGTCACTAAACACGGCTAAAGCCATTTCAAGCAATGTTTCGTTAAATTCTGAATGGTGGTCTTACACCAGAGCGATACTGATATCTTCCACTCTGGAACGTGCCACAAGTATACTAAATATTTTATTAATTTACAAAAAATTGGTTTTCCCTTTTGTACAAACCATTACAAAAAAAAATAACAATTTGCGCATCTCAGTGCGAAAGTGTAAGGTTCCTTTTGATAAAATATTATTCCATACCAAACACAAGGAGATAAGAAAATTTCCCCTTCTTGTATCAAAAATACATATATATTTATATGTTGTCTACATAAACGTGTAGTTGGGACCCTCACCGAGAAATTGGTGTACAATCTATATATATAAAAATCAAAATATGTTTGTTTCTGGGTATGTATGTATGTATTAGTATGCGAGATGTCTATGAGTTGCTAAACCATTCATCCAATTGCAATGAAACTTTGGGGCTTTGATGTGCGCGTGTCAGCGATGATTTCTATATATAATAGTGAGGCCTGGTGTCATGAAATTATGCGTTGCTAACCATTCATCCGATTGCGATGAAACTTTGGGGATGTGAGGGGAAGGGGACGCGGGATAGGAAGGGGAGGCGCAAGGGGAACGGGACGAATGGGAAACGACACGCTAAGAGAAACAATTTCTTTTTAAGTGGCATAGCATATTTGACAACAATGCATTTCCAAGCATTCAAGTAGGACCGGTGTAAAAGGTAGAACTATCCTTCCCAACAAAAGTGTGTTAATAGACTCTACCACAATATTGTGTTGCTATTCTATTTTTGTGTTTTCAATGTGAATACCACATAAGAGTTCCAAATGCCCTGAACAGAGAAGTAGACGGGAAGATGAAGTTTTAGAAATACCTACATGACTATTCAGATTTGGTCACCAAATATAACTAAAGCCATTTTAAGCAACATTTCGATTCTGAATGTTGGTCTTTGATCAGGGAGATACTAAGAGTATCTATCTACCTGATACTTTTTTGTGATGGGACAAAGTTTAGGTTTGAAGGTGGGGAGGGTAAGGAGATGGGGAAGAGGAAGTTGGGGAAGTACCTGGCTATTCAGATCTAGCCACCAAACACGACTAAAGCCATTTCAAGCAACATTTCAATTCTGAATTGTGTTCTTACATCACGGCGATACTGAGAGCATCTTCCACTCTAGAACGTGCCGTAATTACACTTTATATTATTTTTAATTAATTAATTGAGAAATAACACAAATTAATTAAATAAAATTTATTTGCACACGCCGGGTTCGAACCGGCGATCTTCGGATTGCGAGGCGAGAGTCTTACCTCTCGACAACAGCGACCGTCAAACGACACATGATTTTGCATGATATTATTACATTACTTTCGAATTGCATCGCTTAGCATACCTTTACTACTTTTGCTACTTTATTGTAATGGGGGCATAGTTGAGGTGCCTAAACAATATGCCCAGGAGGCCCCGGAGGGCAAAATTCACACTAGGATGTTGTAAACAGTGAACAAGTAGAGATAAGTACTTGAGCAAGTAAACAATGGTGCTCATACATCCGATAGTGACTGCCACTGAAGCAACAGAACCGATAGAAGCGTGACACGGGCTTGTAGTGTGCCCGAAGTGAGCTCATTTTTTGCTGATGTAAGCTCATTTTTTTTTACATTAATTCCACACAGGAGGCCGTGAGGAAAATAATTTTCCTCGGGGCCTATGTCATCTGAGATGCTGTGTGGAGGGTCTTTTTGAGGAGAGGAAGGAATGAACATTGGTCTTGAAGAAAATAATTTCCCTCGGGGCCTATGTCATCAGGGATGCTGTGTGGAGGGTCTTTTTGAGGAGAGGAAGGAATGAACATTGGTCTTGAAGAGAAAATTAGAGTCCTTGCAAGAGCCTTGAAGGGGTAACCAACTGTTACCTATACCAGGGCGGGTAAGTGGTGGGTCCTCCAATGTGGTCTTGAAGAGACCCACGTTGTAGGAGGGAGGAAACACAGAGGCCAGCAAATCGTTCCACAGCCGAGCTGTTCAACTCAAGAATGACGAAAAAACGATTGGTTCTCATGTGACAAATGTCAACCGTGTACATACGTTGGGCGCGCATTTGGCATGTCTCCCGACTGGTGCCGAAGGGATCAATGACGCTAGTTCCTCATAGCATCTTCCATTGAAATACCGGTAGAACATTTTTTAGCATTCCCACCCGACGCCTGTGCTCTAAGGATTGCAATCCGTTCGTTAAGGTGGGAGAATCTATCAAACGGACTGCCTGTTTCTGCAGAGTCTAGGGTATTTTTCAAGTATTTTGGAGCTCCAGACCAGAGGTGGCTGCCAAATTTAACCGTGGGGCGCACTTGCGATTTGTACGGGGTTAGCAGTTGTGTACTATTACTTCATTTCTTCCTTACTTTTTTTTTTATGTGAATACCGCACAAGGGTCCGACTGCTCCCATCTGGAGCCAGTGAGGCAATGCCATCCCCGATTAGAGTATGTAGTGGGGAGGGAAGGAGATGGGGCGAGAAAGGTGAATCTAGTCACCAAACACGGCTAAAGCCATTTCAAGCAATGTTTCAATTCTGAATGATGGTCTTACACTTACAGAGTATCATCTTCAACTCTGGAACATGCCGCAAATATACTATTTATTTTGAAATAACACAATTTATTTGCGCACACCGGGGTTTGAACCTGCGACCTTTGGATTGCCAGTCAAGAGTCTTACCACTCGACCATGGATACCATCATAAGGGTAAGGAAAGTGTAGTAAAATTGGTCAAACATTTTTAAATATCGAAATTTTTCATGAAAAAATTTAAATTTTACTGGCCTGTCTTGGGCCTAAGAGTCGTTATGGTGTAAATTGGGGACTTCAGTTTTTTTATCAGATCGGTACTCGATTTTCTAACAATAGTCCCAACTGCTCCTAATTCTCTGAAGCCAGTTGAATTATGGCATTCTCAAGTTTTGGCTATGTGTTTCCTCCCTCCTACAACATGGTCTCTTCAAGACCCATGTTCACTCTCCACTTCTCAAAAAGACCCTCCACACAGCATCTTCAAAGATGACGAGGGAAATTACTCTCCTCGGGGCCTCCTGTGTGGAATTAATGTTAAAAAAAATAGTGCCCTATAGATGATTTTTCACAAAAAACGGCGATCTACAAATTATCAAATTATTATTATGAAGTGTGTTGTGAGTTTGAGGGAGTGAGGAGGGGAAGGAGACAGGAAGAGGAATTTTGGCAATTACCTGGCTACTCAGATCTAGTTATCAACCACGACCAATTCAAGCAACAACTGTTTTTTTTCTATTTTTCCTCCTTCATAATATAATCCGGAACTCTTCAAGACCCGCATTAATAAATCAGACTCACAACACTGCCCAATCGGGTGGCATTATGCTTTCCCTATCATTACACACTACAGATGTGCTCTTGTGAATTATAAAATTTATTTTTTTTTAAATTAAAAAAAATAAAAAACAAAGTTTTTATTCTCAATTCTGGTCGTTCAGCAGGATACTGAGAGTACCCATCACTCGGACAGATGACACTTCTAATAATTATCAGTTCAGTGGTGGTGGCTGCCTACTTTCCATTCCACTGGCCACATCCATGACTAACCCAGCGTTTTAAAACACAATAATGAATGCAGTCAAATTATCACAATTACAAGAGCCTGCGTGGGAGGCAAATCAGTGATCTGTTTATACATTTCCATGGAATATTCAGGAATTAGAGTGAAGATACGGTTTATGATGAATTATTTCACATTCACGAAGGTCAGCTTCTGGTGTGGTAAGTGACGAAGATGCAAGGGTGTGGAAGAATCGAATAAAGTGATTTGTGATGTCATATCATATTTGCATGCCTCTATAGGACACGGTGCAACAGCTACGATGAATAACGTAAAACCTGACAGGTGTCAAAATTGTGATCTTTTTGCCTCAACGTCAAATTTTTGGTATCTGTAATTAGGAAAATCTACCTTATGACATTTTTCTAAAGCAGGCAGGTAATAAAATGTATAATGGCATCACAGAATCGAAATATTCTTGAAATGGATTTAGCAATGTTTAGACACAGATTTTAATATCCAGGTACTCTTCTAATTGCGTCCTAAAATTCTACGATTCTTAATATTTCTACGCGTTTGAAAACATTACATTATGGAGGTCGAATTTACGCAAAGATATTGAGCCAAGGGCATATTTCAGGTGTATACAAGGCGTTACATCCTCTTTATTCACATCGACAAGGTTATCATTTAATTAATACATTCAATCAATTCTAAAACAATGTCAATTAACACAAAAACCATATTTAACGCGTTGAAATATTATCACATGTCTAGGTACCCCTTCGGTTAAACGTCATTTTCATAATGTACGAGCATACTGTAAAAATAACAAGTAATAACCTACATTCGCCACCCCTTTCCCTTTTCACAGATCGAAAGGTTGGGGTCAGTCAGACACAACAGACAGCAAAATAATCAATAAAAGTAACGAAAACTGAAAACTGCGCTAGAATTTGACGTAACGCAAAATTAGCCATTCAGAAACGTTGCTTTGCTGTCGAACAAACAATGAAAAAAATCTAGAACACATTAGTGATTTCACAAAACTAAAAATAAACATTGGCAGAGGTTTGTAAAAGACTTGACTACATCATGAGTTGATTACACTGTTCCCACTGCATCACGACAATTTAAACACACACCGTTATCAGAACGTGAGTCAGAAGCAAAAATAAGAAAAACAAACATTAAAAATGTTACACAAACTCACTTGATATCTGAAATAAAGCGACAGAAACCCACGCACCGCATCGTTACAGCACTAAACTGACCAAAATCAATATTAAATCACACAAATTAAAACACTAAATTAAATAAAAAGCAAGTTTTTGATACAAAAACAATTCAAATTGTCACAAATTGTTATGAAAAATTGAGTAACTTCCGCTCAAAACCGCAGCGATTTTTATATTGTATCATTGTATGTAAACATTTAAAATTATAATACAGACTACAGAAGCGCTCTGTTCGTGTTTAAAATATAATTTAATCGATGTACGGTGACTGAATGAAATTATAAACCGACGAGCACGACCGCGCCGATTTAAAATTCGTGGCAAACTAAAGTCAGCCGTCAGCTGATTGCCAGTGGGTGACTGCAAATTTACCTGAACTGAGATATAAGGAAAAATAAATGCTTCCACTGGTTTTTATATTCGTTTACTTTGTACTTTGTAAGGAGCGATCTGGGAGCGATGGATAATCAATATCGAATTTTCTTCTTCCTTATTATGAAAGAAATGCTTGTGGTCAATACATGGCATATTTTTTTATGGGTTTTGGTTATTTTTTAAATTAAGTAAAATAAAATAAAGTAGGTCCCCATTTATAAAGTCTTTGAAGCCATTATCAAATATAATAAAGAAAATTAAGAAATGGAAAGCTACTAAATCTTCAAATGCAATTCAAATTAGCAATGTATGTTATCCACTGGAGCGCTTTTCGCCAAAATAATGCACTATTTAAAATACCTCGGATTGCTTTCCTGCCAATTTTGACAAATTTTCCCTTATTTGTAAGTAATTAAGTAGAAGTTTACGATTTTATAATAATTTTTTTTATAAATCCTACGAATATGTGATAGATAGGTGAATTCATTTGCTATGTAGAACTATAATCAGTTTGTATATCTCCATATTAAAATTCGGAGGTATGATTTTTTTTTAATTTGGGCGGAAAATATTCAAAATGATCACCAAAAAATGTCGAGCAATCAGAGAAAAAAGTTTTAAATTGCTCTGTCGCTCCAGTGGTTGTCCTGGTTCTCATCGAAACGCCATTTTAAATGGCATTCTTTAACTGTGTTTAATGATTGACTCTGAGCAGCCAGGTACTTCTCTGTAACCAACCTCCAGTCGTAGGTCGCCCCAAGTGGTTCACTACCTCTGGTGACTTAGCAGGGATGCCCGGGTACATGGGGAGAGGTTTGTCTAGGTCTTGGCGGCGGATGCGTTTGCCCACCTGCTGCGTGGCTGGCTGAGACTGGTTGAGGGAGACCTTTTGATTTCCGGACCAGCCGGAATCTCTCGACCCATCGCCTTGCACCGCAATAGAAGGAACGGATTAATACGTCCGTCATTCCTACCAAACCTTCACACATTTTTCCTTCCCAGATATTCCTCTCCTTCCTTTCCCTAAAAAGACCCTCCTCACGCATCAATCATCCACAAGCATCCCCCAAAGATGACACAGGCCTCGAGGGAAATTGTTTTCCTCAGGGCCTCCTGTGTGCAGCTATTATAAAAAAAAACCTTCCCATTCTCGATGGGGTGTTCAATTGAGTAGATCTACTGGCACAGTTCACTGGGACTTTTATGTAGTCATGTGGTCAAATCAATAAAAAATAAATAAAATGTTTAGAAAAATTAAATGCCATGCGGATTACTATGCGACATTTATCTTTTCTTTGAAGAGAAAAACGGGTTACGAATAACCTGATAATATTATTTAAAAAAACTCCAACCAATGAATTGAACCTACGACACCAGGTGGGTACGCAACGCCTTTGTAAACTTAGCCATTGTCACTTTTTGGCTATTTTTAAACTCGAAACGAGGTCGTTTGGTAAAACAAAATCCGTTTTGTTATAAAGGATATATATATAGCCGATGAACGTAAAAAATCATAATATCTTAATCATCATCCAGATCCGGAATAATATCTACGCATAAAGCTACATTACGTAATACGTCCGATTGCAACATTTTTTAAGGAACCAATTTAAAATTCCTCACTTTCTCTTTTTGGCGATAAAATTTCCCCGCCTACTGGTAAAATCCCACGCGGCCGACAACACCGGGAACGAATTACATCGCGATTCTTACTAATGGCAATGAATTTAATCCCACGATTATGTAGCTTCAGAGGAGCTGAAATTTGCAGCAAGATGATCAAAAAAATGTAGAACCAAAAAAATTAGAATTAATTAACATCACTTGTGATAACATACAAATCTATAACGGGACGTTAGAAACTCATGCTTACTATATTGTATGTATAAAGGGTATATAGGTCTAGCAAGTTAAGTGGTTTCATCACAGTACTCACACAGATGCAAAATTTTCATACAGCGTGTTTCGTTTTAGGCTTTTAAAAACACACAATTAATGATTATTTCATAATTGAGAATTCGAAGCCCAAGCGTGTTGAAGTCAGTTACATAAAACATATTTTGTATTAAAATCCTGGAGGTTATCAAAATAAAGTTAATTAAACTAAATGTGATAATCTTCAGAATCTTTTTCGAGTATTGTTGGCAAAGACTTATGAACTAAGTGAAAATCATACACACATCTTCTAATAACCTCCTTATAGAAATCATCTACATCTGATTTGGTTGATAGTCTGCATCGTTTCTCCCCTGGTGTGCTGAATGTTGGTCGTTGAGTTGGCGATGATGACGGTGTGCTTCCGCTTCCTTTGCCACTCCAGTTACGATAGTCGAATACTATTCTGTGCTACTCCAACAACTTTGGACGTCAAATCATATAAGTCATTCATGCTTAAAAATTTACCACCGTTTTTTAAGTGATACTTCTTTAGTGTTGTGATTTGGAACTCGGATGTAACGGAAATGGCACTAAAAATAGACAAACAGATACATTTATAGGATTTGGTCTGCGAGAGAATGAGATAGAATGAAACCTTACGTACTTTCAGTAGGTACCTACGAACTGTCAAACGCTCATTATTGGTTGAGATCGTTTTGGTGAAGTTTCGCTTCTACCGCGTGTGAACTGCACTCGATTTTATTAATAAAATTTCACGACTTTGTCCATTCAGTGATGTGCCACGTCCCGTTTTGTAATAAGATTCCATAATGTTGTAATAAATATTACACTTGCACACTTTACAAACACTCTGTAAATGTATTGATAAAGATTCGAATTAAAAATAAGGAAAACTATTAATTATTTGAAATTTCAAAACTAGTAATTATTTCACTTGCAATAAGTAGGTACTGTATGTTTACATCAGATTACGAACTGAATTATTTGTCTAGAAAAATAAAATCTGGTGCTTACCGCTAAATTTAAAAAAAGGATTATAAAATCTTCAAACCGTTTTACGTAAAATATATTAACAGTAAGGTATTGTTTTTATTAATATTAAATATAAATAACTTACATCCCCGGGTATCGGTTTGAAAAAGAAAGTTATTACAGTTACGTATTTTAAGGATATTGTGAACTGTGAATTAACATTAACTTCAAAAATACTCATTTCAGTTGTCTCTGTAAATCTGGTACAAAGAATGTTTTGAAATGTTCAAAATTGGAAGGGATTGTGTGAATTCAGACAAGCGATATAGTAGGTACCTCTCTATAATGAGAAAATCATTTTAATTTTATTAATTAATAATTATATACCTATTTTAAATGTTGTGAATTTCTTTTGATTAAATTTTGAGGGATTTCCAATCAGATTTCGTGAGTTTCAAACATTAAGCTTACTTCAGGCACACGGACACGCCAAAAACACACTTCTATCGGTTTATTAGTTCAGTGGAAAACACCCTTGTAGTTCTTTCATCATTTGTGCATTATAATCAAAGAGAAATAACATAATATCGTACCCATTAGAAAACGCAACACGACGCGCGTGGAATGTTATTAACCCTTCCAATGCCACTGGAGCCAAAAAAGGTCCACGATATTTTATTATGCACTTGGCCGTATTTGGCTCATTATTACAACCGTGCGAGGACTGTTAAAATTAAATTTAAATACCAAGGTGTAGTTATTTTATCACGCACATTATTTGTAGGTAAAATAGTGAATAGTTTGGCAACGCATGCGCTAGAGGTGTGCATTCTACACAGGCACGTAAGCACTTCCTACCCTGTCTTACTCACATAAAAAAATTTAAACTATTGCATGAAATCAATCTACACTTGACAAAATACGCATAGTTTCACAAATCGCAGCACGGCGCGCGCCCCCACCGACCGCCCTAACGTGTCTAAAGCAGGAACTAATAATAATAATTGGACTATTTGTAGAGCGCCGTTTTTGTGAAAAATCTCCTCAAGGGCGCTTTACAGTTTATTTTGAATTCTTAGGATCTACCTAATTTTATTATTTACAAATAGATACAGAAACATACTTACCTGGCAGGTCACTTCCGCTAAATACACTTTTTTAGAAAGTTTATGCTTGGGGAAGACACGACTTTGCACGTGGAGGACATTATATTGAAAACACTGGACATTGCAAGACTTTACCTTTGCTACCCTCACCACTGTTGATTTTACATTTACAAGATTAATGCCAAAATTGAATTAGTATTTATTTTGAAAGACTAGTGAATTTAAAGCTCTTTGGGACTGGAAATTTTCATAAAATGACCTTTACAAAAGCTTAAAATAAGAATTTGGTTATATTTTACGCAATTAGTTATATTCAACGTCGTGGGCCGTGAAGGCGAAGGTGAAGGTTTTTTAACTTATGGATACGACTGTCTGAAAAGATGAGTTTTATGTTTAACTAAGTTTGCATTAAACCTATTTTTATTAATTTTCATGTTATCCTGACGAAGAAACCATTGGTTTCGAAACAAGCTGATAATTGTGATTAAATAAGCGATGTTTACAAAGTGATTTCTTTTCATTTAACTTAAAAAATTACTTATTTCTAAATAGCCGTCCTAAATAACATTTTTTTTTTTTGGTTAATGAGTAAAACCTCAAAATGTAATATTTTAAATAATGAAGACAATATTAGCGAAACTCAATCGAAAATCTGAAACAGAAAAATCAGAAAATGATTTGTGTAACGCTTTCTGGCAATTTGGGAGGTGGATATCGCCGCCCCTGGAACCATTTATTGTACAACCAACACCTCTGCCATAGGTCACCCCAAGTGGTTCGCTACATTTGGCGACTTAACAGTGGTGCCCGGATTCATAGGGTGAGGTTTGTCCGGGTCTTGGCGGCGGATGCGTCTGCCCACCAGCTGCAGGGCAGGCCGGATCGAGAGAGATTGGTTGAAGGAGTCCCTTTGACTTCTCCAGTCGTACTATCTAGGAATTTCGCCTTGCACCGCAGTGGGAGGGATAGATTCATACGTCCATCACTCCTGGACACACTGAACCCCAGATTTCTACTCACCCATCACACCCTTTTCCTTCCCAGAACTTCTTGTCCTTCCTTTCCTAAAAATACCCTCCACCCAGCATCTCCAGGAATGACATAGGACCTGAGGAGAATTATTTTTCTCAGGGCCACCTTTTTTTACATTAACTCCACACAGGAGACCCTGAGGAAAATAATTTCCCTCAGGGCCCATGTCATCTTTGAATATGCTGAGTGGGGGGTCTTTTTGGGGAGAGGAAGGAGTGAACGTGGTCTTGAAGAGACCCATGTTGTAGGAGGGAGGAAACACAGAGGCCAGCAAATTTCCACAGTCGTAGAAACGATCCGTTCTCATTTATCCGTTCTCGTTTATACACGTTTGACAAAAAAACGTGTATAAACGTTGGGCGCGTGTTTGGCGTGTTTTCCAACCATGCACCGGTGCCGAGGGGATCAATGACGCTAGTGTGACCTGCGTGAAGCCAAAGTAAAATCTCTAATATATAAAATTCACGTGTCACGGTGTTAGTTAACATACTCCTCCGAAACGGCTGGACCGATTTTGATGAAATTTTGTGTGCTTATCGGGTAGGTCTGAGAATCGGCCAACATCTATTTTTCATACCCCTAAAAGTTAAGGGTGGTCCACCCCGAATTTTTATTTTTTATTTTTTCGACAATTTTTTATTTTTATTTTTTATGGTGAGGCATTAAAAAATACATACAGCCCTAAATTTTCAATATTCTATCATCAACTCCTATTTTTTAATAGCGATATTAGTAATTCAATCATTTTCAACCCCGGTCGATAGAAATAACTCTTATTGTTATTTTTTATTCAACTAAAAAAATATTTCCTAGAAATAGTGTATATGGCAAAACAACGTTTGCTGGGTCAGCTAGTAAAATATATAAAATAAATTTTATAGGAAAAAGTACAACGTACATCAGCCGAGAAATTATTTTTTAAAACGTACCTACAATGTACATCAGTCGAGAGATAGTACAACGTAAAAAGTACAACGCATATCAGTCGAGAGATACATTTTTAAAAAGTGCAATGTACATCAGTCGAATGATAAGTTTTTTTTTAATACGGGCTTCATGATTACAATTATAAGAATGTAAAAAAACAAATAAGAATCTAAGAAGAATTTAAGAATCTAAAAATACAAATTACTCATCACAACTGTTACAAGCTTCAATCTCATTGCCATCTATTAAGCGAGTTACAAAGATACCAGGCTTTTTCAGGTGGGTTTTACCCGTAAAAACCCACTGGGATTTTAGGGTCATCATGCCAACCCTACGCGTTACACAACTTTACAATATCATTACATCTTTTTTCCATAGATGAACAATCATTTTACACTTACACCATCATCCGTCTATTGGTAGGTTAAGGAAAATGCGTTGTATAAATTGTTACTTTGCAAAGATATTTTTTATTGCGCGCCTGAAATGATGCATACAAAATACATTATGCATTGAAATAAATTACATAGAACATCCCGATGAAAAAATGATCCCAAAAAAATGTTCTGATATGTTCAGCGTTGATTTCCTAGCATAGATGGGCCTCAGCACGGGTAAGCCACCCGGTGAGGCCAACATTATTCAATTCTGTAAAATGAAAATAAATAATGCATCAAAAAAATCGAGCGCAGTTCACACGCGGTAGAAGTGAAACCTTCGCCCACACAATCTCAACCAAAAGGAGCCTTGAAAAGTGAGCTCATAATCAAAGCGCCCAACGCGTAAGGTTGCATACTCTCGCAGGCTAAATCCTATAGATGTATATGTTTGTCTCTTTTTAGCGTCGTTTCCGTTTCATCGTGTTTCATAAAATCATAACACTTCAAAAAAAATCAAGAGTGCAATTCACACGCGGTAGAAGTGAAAACTACAGCGCCCTTGAGGTGATTTTTCACAAAAACGGCGCTATATAAATCATCCAATTATTATTATTATTATTATTACAGAAAACTAAAGAGTGGGAAGGCTACGAAGCACCGCACAAAGAGGAGACCAATGGACAACAAAGCACCATACAAAGAGATCGATTATACTATCTCATTCTCTCGTAGGCTAAATCCTATATATGTATGTCTCTCTTTTAGTGTCGCTATTTTTCGTTTCTTCGAGTTCAAATCACAACGGTGCTAAACTTCGACCAAGGGTATACTAGGTCAATGGTGCTAAAGAAATTTTCACTTCAAAAAATAGATAGACTTTTGTGGAAAATGTAAAAATGAAATGGTTTACGTATATTTAAGTATTTCAGTTTCCAGAAACGAAAATAACGCATTTTACTAATCTTTACATAGTACATAGTATAAAATGAAGTCGTTCCCGCTGTCTGTACGCTTAGATCTTTTAAACTACGAAACGGATTTTCATCCGGTTTTCACCAATAGATAGAGTGATTCATGAGGAAGGTTTAAGTGTATAATTTGTCAAGGTTTTGTGTAAATTGGTTGAAATATATAATTAAAGGGAGCGGGCTGGCAAGCAGGCAGCGGGCAGCAGGCTGGCAAGCAGGCGGTGTGGACTTGATATGTATGCAAATAAACAGATGGCGTTGGTTACAATGTTGGGTAATGGCGTTGTGTTTCGTTAGCCACAGCAACGTGTGGCCGGGTCTGCTAGTTATTTCGATAAAATTAAAATCGATTGGTCACTTGGTGGCCATTGTTATTGACGTGAGTTTTAAGGTAAGTTTTTTTATTCTCTTACTTAAACCAAAATATGAACTTACCTAAGAAAGATTCTTACGGCCGTTATTGCCAACTTTTTGATCGATCAATCTGAGCCTCCGCTAAGTGATTTGTTTAGTAACGCTCGATTAGCCTGTTGGTCGGAGTGTTGCGTTGGTAAGAGCGTGTTTGTGCATTTGAGGAGTGTTGAGCCAAAATTTCGGCTCAACAGTTGATCACAAGGATTGGGAGCAACGGCCGTCAGTTTCTCAGTTTGAGTTTAATTAAATAATAATTTTTAAAAATATAATATTATTATATCAAAACAGTGAATAAATACGTTAATTATCATTTTTAACGAAATAACTATAATGTATTATTTTCTATTACTGAAATAGTTGAGTCTCATAGTTATCTAATACAGTGTTTTTAAAATATTTTCGTTATTTATTTTAGGGGGTGTTTGTGCCGTGTTGCACTGCCTCCTTTTACGTTTCGAGCAGCGTTACAGTGTCAATCATCAGGGCAGATGTGTAATTGATAGTGGTGAAGTGGTTGCTTATGTACGTAGATGCGATACTGTGTTGCCAGCTCCGTTCCTTTACGAGCTGGTAATACAGTATAATTCAAAATTATATCACTAATGGTGTGCTGTGAGCCAACCTCCTAGAGGTTGTTAGTAATAAAAATAAGCAATTCTTACCTCCTTATGCTCGTGTTGTTCCATTTTCAATAACAGTAATTATTGTCTTTTCAAAGTAAATTTCACAATGCTTTAAAGAAAGCCACAAAATGCCTTGTTCAATGCCAATTCAACGAAATAAATAATTCATATTTGATTAATTTATAAGAGGCGAGTTGGATAAAAATGGTTTATTTTTATATTAGTATATAGCTTATAATCGATTTTCTAGAAATTGGTAGGCAACGATGGTGATAAAAAATTAGGTCGTTGGTTAATTATTGCTTGTATGTACGTTCATTGGGCATGCACGGTGAAATTTATCCAAGAACAGACAGGGTTCATAACATATTTCACCCCAGTTGTTTGAACACCATTCACAATAGCGTCATTTTGAATATTTCACATTTCATTCTTCGATAACGGTCGATTCTAGGCCAAAGCAAGCGTTCGATCAAATTTGATTGGTTGTCAAGCATGACGGTCATGCTTTAATTATGACTGGTACTATCTTCCCAACACGCCTTCCATTGATATACTTGGTGTAACTCCAAGTGACCAGCTCAGGCACGAAGGCAGAGTTATCTTTGTTATCAGCCAAAAAGTATCTTTGTTATCAAAATTGTAAACATGTGGGTAGCCGATATATTTATAACGGTCTTGCTGCTGGGAAGAAAACTTAGTGTATTGATTATTCATGTAAATTCAGCTTCTATAAGTAGATGTCGATAGCTTAGTTTGTAAGTACGAAGTTCTGCTATATCCCATTAGATGGTTGTTGAATAGGATATCAGAATACAATCTATCGCCGTTCGTGTCTTAGATACGAACGGTTACGACGATGACCGAAGGCATCAGTGAGATTGGGAGGGCTCCCACGGCCCGCTCGCTGCAGCAACAGAAATACTTAGAGCTTAGAGCCTAGTTAGGACGTCTGTTAGTTTAATAGTCATTGTAAATATTTACGATACTAAATAGACCACCTAGTAATCACTCGAACATATAACTTATTTGGAAGGAATCCAACACATATTAAGGGGGTATTTTAGTCTAGAAAAAAAAATCTTTATATTTAGATAGTTTCGATATTCAAGAATATCTCTGTATAAGAATTTTTCAAAATTCGAATTATTTTAAAAGTTAAAGCCATTTTAGTTCGACCGGTTTAGATGGAATATAACTAAAATCTGAATACAGCAAAACTTTAAACGCGTGTTTCTGGAAACTACTTTTTTCGAGACGTTTGACACGATATCTCAAGTTCTACTGAACCAATTTACATGAAATTTGGTGAGAGTCTTCTCTATACATTACTATATCGCACTAACCAAAACTACAACAAAATTTCAATTTTTACTATTTTAAAAAAATTCTGAAAAGTAAAAAAAACTGGTAAAATAACGTCTTTTTATTTCAGACAGACATTATTTTTCCGAATATAAACTCATGATTAGTAGCAACTAGAGCACTGCCCCACGAGTGCCGTACAGACATGCAGTACTACAAGCAAGCGTGTGCAGCGAAGAGGGGCGAAGGGTCCGCCCCCACAAGATATATAATTATTATATCACAACGCAACTCTCTTTCGAAATCCGTTGTCTCGCTCCGAAAGACAACACAGAAAATAACACAACAGTTTTTTTCAACACTTTATTTGCCGAAAAATGAATAAAGTTTTTTTTTTTAATCTATGTAAATCGATCGTCCAGTTGATTAGTTATACATCTCCAAATACTAAGTTTTGAGATAATGAAGAGAGCAATATTCGAATGCTCACCATAAATCAAATATTATTTTCACGTGTTTGTGTTTTTCGTATTAAATATGCTATAAAATAGCACCGAGAGGCAAAACGGTCCGGTACATAGTATGATATTTTGAAATATATCACTAGTGACCCATACAATATCACATAATTACAATAATTATTATAATTGATTTGGTGTTATTATAATTGATTTGGTGTATGGTTTTGGTTTATGAGTAACTAGCTGGTCCCCAGCATGCGTTGCAATGCCATTTAAAGAAATACATTGATTCTCCCTGCACGTCCTTTCCCGTGCGTCCCCGTTCCCTTCCCTCTCCGCGAACACCATCTCCCTCGTTCCCCTTTCCCTGCCTTTCCTCCCTGCCGTTAAAATATAAGAAATACATACATTTTCATTTATACAAATTTCATACCGCCAGAACTTACTTATTATATATAGCCTATATGTTATTCTGATGTATGAACTAAATTATTTATTATTGTAAAGTTTCATTAAAATGCATTCAGTAGTTTTTTGTGTGAGAGTAACAAACACATCCATACAAACTTTCGTTTATAATATCAGTAAGATAAGATCTGGGTATTGTACCAGATAAGAAGGTTATACAACAGCGTACTTAACATAAAATTCGATTTTTTTGAGATGTTTG
This sequence comes from Glyphotaelius pellucidus, assembly GCA_936435175.1. Lineage (NCBI taxonomy): Eukaryota > Metazoa > Arthropoda > Insecta > Trichoptera > Limnephilidae > Glyphotaelius > Glyphotaelius pellucidus. Next base: position 14,363,765 of record OW386560.1, read on the forward strand.
ACTAATCAACTGAACGATCGAAACGCTCATATCGAAAAGAAAATACAAGTGTGCAGAAGTGAAACCTTCAGAAAACTAAAGTAGACAATGGTGGTGAGGCCACGAAGCACCTCACAAAGAGGAGACCGATTATTCTATCTCATTATCTCGCAGGCTAAATCCTTTAGATCTTTGTCTCCTTTTTAGTGTCGCTTTTTCGTTTCATCGAGTTTCAAATTACAAAAGTGCTAAAAAAAAGTTTTCACTTCAAAAGTTTATTTTGGGTTCTCTGTGTGATGTAGCTATTCGCAAATTTCCCGTACGTACCACTAATTTCGGGACGCCGTGTTTTATAATCTGTCAAGGTAGAATCTAATATTATCTGAAATCTCTGATTTTATCTAAGATTGATTAGACCTAGTTAATGATGATTTTTGAAAATTGGCAGTTATAATTTAATTTACTCGTTCATATCACGTCTGTTTATCAATTGATCTATTGATCAAAACTCGTTGCTATAGGCCGCAACATTTATAATCTTTACTAACATTATAAATGCGAAACTGATTGTGTTTGCTATGCTTTCACGCCTAAACCACTAAACTGATTAAAAAAATTATTTCACCAATAGAAAGCTACATTATCAGCGAGTAACGCAGGCTGTATATAATGGTAAGCTCTGGCGTTATGAAATTTGTATAAATGAAAATGTGTGTATTTCATATATTTTAGCGGCAGGGAGGAAAGGCAGGGGGAAGGTGGGGTTCGCGGAGAGGGAAGAGACGAGGGAGGGGGAAAGCGGGGAAGGTGGAAGGGAACGGGGATGCACGGGAAAGGACATTATGTATTGCTAATTGCTACAGTAATTTCCCCCAAATACCATACGAGCGAAGCCGCGGGTAAAAGCTAGTTGTTACATAAAACATCAAAAAGGGAGAAAATCTATATAGGATGTTAAAGGACGTACTTGACTTACTTTAACCAGTGATTCCTGATATTATTTGGAACAAAAAATGTAAATAAAATTTTGGTCTCGGGTGACATTTTTTTTCAACTTGACGTAAATTTCGCGAAGATTTGACATAATATTTTGTGGGTTTATTTTGTGGTATCGTATATTATATTTACTGAAACACGTTCCTTGAACAATAAACTACGCATAAAAACAACATTAATTGCGTTTATTTGATAAATTTATAGGTTTATCGATCTTTTTCACGACCTCACGACGCTCTTAGGACGGGTTGTTTCAAAAAAATTGATGGATTCATCAAATATTTGAAGTTAATTTTCACGTTTTGTGTAAGTTCTATTCAAGTTCTGTGATTATTTCAGTATTGTGAAGCAACTGTCCTACAAATATATAATAACAGAACTCGAAAAGAACCTTACACAGAATGTGAAAATCAACTTCAAATATTTGATGAATCCATCAAATTTTTTGAAACAACCCATCCTTAGTGTGATAGCTCAAATCCCGGGAAAAATGATGCCCGGACGCCATAGAGAATTTAATACAAATTATTCAGAGTGGTTAGGTGTGTTTAGGACACCTCGTGCGTCAAGAACAAGAATGCCCCGAGCGATTCTGACCTTGTCCTTCATATGTTTTATTTATACATAAAGGTTAAAATTGCATACCAAAATAAAAAAAATCAAAATTTTGGCGTGTGCGCCGGCGCACTCCCGGCAAAGCATTAAAACACTAGTAGGTGTTGGACAGTTGTCCATCAAAGAAAACTCAAGTCTTGGCTTGGTCAAACTAAAAAAATTGGCAACTCAAGTCGCTATCCTGTGTATATCAATGGCGGGACCGCACACTACGCAACTTCTCAACGGCGACACAACCTATCATTCGCAACTCGCCGTGCTAGTCGCCGGCGTGTTCCAGTAGCCAGGTTGCCATGGTTGCGCGTAATTTGCGATATGTCAGAGCAGGAAAATATCGATTTTGTTTAGGAGGTCGATAAATTATTAATTATAATTCATTATTATTATTATTATACATTACGGTTGATAATTGATAAATAATTAGATTAATAATGAATAAATTATACGTTTTTTAAACAAGCTGATTATCGGTTTCGGCCTAGTTTCGGCAAAAAAACGGAAAGCTTGACAACAAAGAAAGGGAAAGCGAGGTTAGGTCATAGAGCTATAAATACAGGTTAGATCCTTATGAAAAAAAAAACTTTTTTTTTAAGTACCTACCCACCGTTATGCTAATAACATCGTTAAACAAAGATGGGTGTGGATAACCAGATTTTCAACAAAAACTTTCTCAAATGAAAACAAAAACTAGAAACCTACGCAAATTCTTCTTTAATAGCGTGTGGGTAGTGTCGAGCATAATCGGCACTTGAAAATTGAATGGTGCTTCGAAATGAAGGCATTTCAACCATGAGCTATGGAGCTTTGAAATATCCGTTTAGTTATGAAAACACAATAGAATATGCCATTTTAATTGATGTACATTTTTAAACCATTGATGTACATATTGAGATATGAAGAAAATCGAAGAAATTTTTATTCTTGGGTGAAACCGGATGGTATAACTTTACCGACTTTACAATGACCGTAAAACATAAGTGCGACAGAGAAAGTCGTGGGCGAGGAGGCACGCTTCTTTACGCACCTCAAACTCGCCTATTACGATGATTTCTGTATCAACGTCAGGTCGGTATTAAAGTTTGGCGTGTACTATTATACCTAACACAGCTTTCGCCGTACGTCTTTGACGCCATTTTGCAAAAGTCACAACACAACAGGAAGGGTTTGATGTTTATGAATCAGGTTTATACTGCGTCTAAACAAAATGTAAATGGCGTCTAAACTGCACGTAAACTTTGTAAAATGCACACTAAGTTAGGCAGCTCCATCATCGGGCCTGAAATCAACATATTGTAAATCGTAATTTAATATCCGATCTTAATTCAAAACACGTCGATTACTTTGAGATAGGTATATGAGATTTCGTTTACAAGAAAACTTGAGAAATTACAACGGAACATCGGCGGTACGTCTAATATAATATCACTTATTCGCAGAAGAACTCGCTAAAATAAACCATTTTTTATCACTCAAACCTCTTGAAAAATGTTTAAAACTTTAAAACACTTTGTTTGTACGGTGAAAGGAGAATATATCAAATGCACGAACGGTAAACAGACGTGTGTCTACAAATTGAGGACAAAAATACTGAAGATGGAGACCGGTTCAGAGTCTAGACGCGTCGGATGAATAAACAACCAGGATTTACAACAGTGATAGGCAACCCGCGCCCCGTGAACTCTTTTCGTGTGCCCCACTCGGCTAAATAAAATATCAAAAACATTATAGTGAAAAAAAATTCAACCATTCTGGAACAGAGCATGTTTAGCCTCGGAAAACTTAAGTCTTTATTCAAAATTTTGAATCAGCCACTCAAAACAATTTTCTTTTTCTTAAATAATATGCAAGAAAAAGCATTTCGTGGTTCGACCTTAATTGTAGAAAAATATTCACCTTCGCAGCGCAGTGCTTTTTTGAGATAATATATTCAAAATTAAAAGATTTCTTTGTTTTAACCACGTTTATTGTTTATATAACCCCCGACACAAAAGAGCTGATGACCTTGAAACGCCTAAACAGATTTTTACAAATTGTAGCTAAGAACCATCTCGATCACGTCAGCTTTCAAATAAAAAAAACCGCACCATAATCGATCCATTCGTTTAGGAGCTACGATGCCACAGACAGACAGACACGTCAAACTTATAACACCACTTGCGTCGGGGTTTAAAAAAACCGATATATTTCGTGAGCGATGCTCACTTCCTCAGGGTTTGCCTAAAACTGAAGAAAACTGAAAACTGATTTCAGTTAAAACAAAGAAATCTATTAATTTTGAATTAAACTGGTGCCATGGTTTGTCCCCAGGTATTTTTAGTGTGTTTTTTAGTATTTAAGACTGTTAAAAATCGACAGCATTTATTGGAAATATAAAATTTTCATCTGCGGCGCTTTCATTTTTGAGTTGTATAATAATATTAGTTTATTCCAGAATGTATGCAGGGGTGGTGCAATGCAATACATTCCATATTTTGAAATAACAGAAGAAATTAGACAAATAAAAAGATAAGCGAACAAATTGAAAACTGATAAATTTGTCCTCTGGCTAAAAAGGTTTATCGTCAATGATGTCAAACGTTACGAGATATTTGTGTATACGGCAGACGAACGTGTTCGCGAACAAATAGTTAGTTGAGTGTGCTTGTTCTTCGATGGAAGATTGGTAAATAAAATGTTATGGTAGGATATGTTATAGTTTATAGCCTCTCCCTTCGTGATGATGGATTCATTATGAAGATCGATCATTTGCGACCGCTTTTATCAATCAAACTGAGCGGCAGCTAAGCTAAATTTGGTTCAATCGCACCACCTTGGTGACATCACATCTGAGATTTATATTAAGAACCATAACATACGCACAATGGAAATCTTTTGGTTAATGTAAATACCTATTGGAGCCAGTGGGACAGTATCTCCAATCGGAGCATGCTGAGAAGCTGAAGGGAATGGGGAAGAGAATGAGATCGGTTAGAGGCAGGTTGGGATGCACCTCGCTATTCAGATCTGGTTACCAAACACGCCTAAAGCAATTTCAAGCAACCTTTCGATTGTGAATGGTGATCTTTCATCGATACTGAGAGTATTCACCACTCTGATTTAGTGAGACTCAGATATACCGCGTGTTAAGGGACGTACTTAACGTTCTTTAACCAGCGATTCCTGACATTATTTGGAGTAAAACATCTAAATGAAATTTTGGTCTCCGGTGACATTTTTGATGTTCTTTTTTTTCCTACAAAAACTTAAGAAATAGTGCGTATTGGACAGTTGGGGACAAAAGAGGGTTATAAAGCACCTAGCCATTCAGATCTGCTCACTAAAGCAACAATTTGAAATAAGATTTAGATCCAGCATGGTGATTTCTCACACCAGTCGACACAAGAGTGGGTATCTTCCGTGCTTGAGTCAAACGCATGCGAATTTCGAACCGCAATATATTTTTTTTTCATCAAATTACATCAATAATTATTAGCAAATATCATAATACTAGGCGACTGTGTCAAATGCGGACAAATTCTTTCCACATAAAAACCAGTAGATACTGTCAGTATCGCCCAGCTGAACGACCACCATTTAGAATCTAAACATTGCTTGAAATGGCTTTAGCCATATTACGTGACCTGATCTGAATATTCAGGCCCTTTCCAACCGTGCTCTTCTATCTCCTTCGGAATTGACAATAAAAAATAAATTGAACTGCTTTTACAAAATATATAAAATAATATCAATCTGTTTCCGAACAAAGTTCTAAAAATATTGTATGTTAAGCGTGCACACAACTTTTCCGTAGACAGCATTACGCCCGAGGCACGTTGCAAAAACCTGTTCCTACAGTGGTCCCAGAAAGAGGTCGTGTATACATCATCGACGATCGTCCTCTTCCATCTCAAACGTCTTGTATAACAACGAAAGAGATAGAAGATTCTAGAAATATTACGTCGCGTACGATCTCTCACTGTGACTAGGTACTATTATTATGTTATTAATCCATTAACACAATCTCTAGAATGGCGTCTACGAAAAAAAGTCAGGTTATTTCTATCTCATTTAAAGGTACCTACGGATGACTTTATGCGTGGGGGAACAATTTTTGTAAGGTAAGGTATAATTTTATAATTAATAATAATGTAGGTCCATACCTACTTTACGTCTGCATAAATGAGAATATTGCGTGCAACGGATAGAATAATGATATACTCTCTACCTTCAAGGTGATTTGAACGTGAATATTTTTTTTTACGTAGGTATTTATGTTGTTAGAATGTATTGTTATAATACTAGCTGAAGTCCCCGACGTTGCCCGGGCTTTACACAGATTTTTTCAAAATTGGATTAATTTTGCTCTTATTTTGAACGCCAAGTATATTGTCTTTTTTTACATTAGCTCCACAAAGGAGGTTTTGAGCAAAATAATTTCCCTCAGGGCCTATAACTTCTGCGGGGATGCTGTGTGGAGGGTTTTTTAAAGGAAAGGAAGGAGAGAAAGATCTGAGAAGGAAAGAGGTATAAAGGGTGGGTAGTAATCTGGAGATCAGTGTGTCCAGGAGTGACGGACGTTTGAATTCATCCCTCCCACTGCGGTGCAAGATGATGGGTCGAGAAAGTTCCGTTGGAGGTATAAAGGTCCCTCAACCAGTCTCTCCAGCCACACAGTTGGTGGGCGGACGGATCCGCCGCAAATATCCCGACAATCCTCACCCGGACTAAATCACCAAACGTAGCGAACCACTTGCGGTGACTTATAGCAGAGTTCGTTATCCAATGAATGGTCCCTGGAGCGGCGGTACCCTTACCCGCCTCCCAAATGGTCTCTTCAAGACCCATGTTCAGTCTTTCCTATCCTGAAAAAGATCCCCACACAGCATCCCCAAAGATGACAACGTTAGGGGAAAATATAGTTGTGGTGTTAATGAAAAAAAAATTGATGGATTATTGAATTCAAGTTCAAATCCCGGCATGCGCAAGAAAATTGTTGTATGATTTCACAATGTATTCGTTTAAAAAATATATAGCCTATTTGCGGCACATTCCAGAGAGGTAGAAGTATAGAAGTATCTATACTTTTAGTATCATCCTGGTGAGAGACCACTATTCAGATCGAAACATTGCTACTAAATTCAAATAACTTTGTCATTACTGTAAGAGTGGTCTAACCAGACGTGCAATAGATAAGAAATTTAATTTAAAAATAATGTCTTGTTATAAATCTTAAACACTTTTTACAGTTCACCGACTTCTAACTTTCCAAAGTCTTTTACTAATTTTTTTCCTAAAAAAAGTCAGGAAATTGCGAATGGTAATCAATTATTATTTAAACGTAGAAAGCGGACAATAGAGACATGTTGTGATACCAACACGAACCCCTGTCACGAACAAGCAGACATATGTAGCTCGGGTGTTGATACGATTGCATTCTGGCAGGCGCTTAGTATGAGAAGAGTTTATAGAGGTTCCGCGACTTTTCATCCCGCGACAAAATATCCTCGGACAAAATATCCTATGGAGAAAACATCCCCCAACAAAATACCTATTAAAACCTAACCGAATCTAACAAAAAAATGGGACAAAAATAATACCGATGTCCCGTAAAGACAACGAATTATTTGTGTTATTTTTGTCCCATTTCACTATTTTTGAACAATATTGTTATCTGTGTTATTTTTGTCTCATTTTACTATTTTTGAAAAATATTGTTATCTATATTATTTTTGTCCTATTTTTTGTTGGTTAGGTTTAGGTTAGGTTAGGTTAAGTTTTAATAGATATTTTCTGGGTGATGTTTTGCCCGTAGGATATTTTGTCGGAGGATATTTTGTCGGGGATATTTTGTCGCAGGATGTAAACGCGCATTACCGTAATAAATTCAGCAAATCATTTTTTTTATGTGAATGCCGCATAAGAGTCCCAACTGCTCCCGTCTAGAGCCAGTGAGACTATGGCATCCCCAATTGGGGTATGTTGTGAGGCTGAAGGTAGTGGGGAGGGGAAGGAGTTAGGGAAGAGGAAGGTGGGGAAATACCTGGCTATTCACCAGATCTGGACACTAAACACGGCTAAAGCCATTTCAAGCAACGTCACAATTCTTGAATGGTGGTCTTACACCAGGGCGATACTAAGAGTATCTTCCTCTCTGGAACGTACCGCAAATATACTATGTATTACTTATGAATAAATTGTGAAATGACACAAATTAATCAAATAAAATTTATTTGTCACGCCGGGATTCGATGCCGCGACCATCGGATTGCGAGTCAAGAGCCTTACCGCTGGACTACGCCGACCGTTTATTGATTCTTCTTATTTTTTATTCTAACCTCAACCTTACGACAAAAGCGCTATAAATAGATATTTTTTTGACCACAATTTATAGTTATTAAATATTAAACGATAATTGGTACCTATTTTAAAGAATATCATACAGTACCAGTTTTAAGCCGCGGCAATCCGAATTTCTGCCGTTTTATAACACATTTCTCTCGAACACTAATAATACGTAATTGACTATTAACGCTTTTCCTAAGAAGTTTTAATTTTAGAAAAAAGGCGGATTAATTATAGAAATATGTGGGGATGCTGTGCAGGGGGACTTTTAGGCTGCCTCATCCCGAATTTCTACCGATTTATTACATATTTTCCTTAAACACTTTAAGTTTCTAAAACAATATGTTATTTTTTAAAATAATACCTACACTTTGCCAAGCCGAAACGGTAATTATATGAAATTACCACCATTTTTTTTACCATCTCGCAACGGCGCATTTTGGTACCATTTCTTACGGTACATCTCTCAGCTTATCAAACTGACAAGACCTCAACTTAGACCTGTCAAAAAACTAGCGAAAAAACAACTTCTGTAACTTGCTTTAAATTAAGTTAAGTGACTTTTGGTGTCGTTCACATTGATAATTTGGCCATAAATCGCTTACGTGAGCGACTTACGGTAAAAAAATTACGAGTGTAAAGGCAGCCTAACTCTACATGGTTTACAAGCGTAAGGAATCGGTCTCTTTGGCTACAAAAAAGTGCTAAAATCCGTGCATAATCATTTTTCTGCCACTCCAGCGTTAGATCGCTCGAGTATTATGAACCCATGGGAAATATCCATCAATCTTACATGTGTAGAAACACATAATCTACTTCTACCATGTTAATAGTTGATTAGTTCTAAACGCGTTGTTCATTCCAACTTAATTGCATAGACAATTAAACATCGACACGAACTAACGTTTCCATAATGGCATGCATTCACTTTAAATCTGCCGTCCAACAAGTTTAAGTCGGTTAAGGAGCAACATCAACAACAGCGCTTGATATTACCAACTAGCTGGGGTACCCGGTTTCGCTCAGGGAGTTGATATGAGAATGAACTGGCTTTCAAACCCACGAAGGATCTTGCTTTACCAATGGATAGCCCTACCCATACAGGCAAGACTTCTAATGATCCACAATGTTCCAGAACATTACACAACATTCGAGAGTGTTCTGGAATGTTCCCGATGGTCTGGGATGTTCTCAAACCTTTCAGACTATTCCCGAACATTCCAGAATATTCCGGGATGTTCGGGAATATTGTGGAATGCTCTCGAATACTCTCCAAAGTTCTGGACTCTTCTAGAAATTTCTAGAGGGCGAAATTTCCAGCCCTTATATCTTCAAAAGCACGCCCTTCAGGCAAAAACAAGAACCTCCCTCATGCATGGGGGATAGAGAGCTACCACACAATATAACTCACCTTATATAACACACACTATAACTCGTTTCTGAGTTTCTGCGGCACGCAAATTGTACACTTTCTTTTATAATATTATTGATTGATTATTGGACGTCCAACTTCCTACAAGCTATACCAAAAATAGGTGTATAGAACGACAATTTGATATTAGTACCGTCGTACCATATGTAGATCTTGATTTGAAGATTCTAATAATATGATGATTTTCGGAAGACAAGACCTCATTTTGTCGTCAAATACAACTTGGAATCCAATTCCGAACTAGACCAAAAAAACCACTAACCCATTTGCATAATACACATAAAACGTAGGTATGCAGGGTCTGTTTAAATGTACTACAATGGAGACTGCTCGGAAGAAGTAAAATCAACGATTTCCTGCGCACACTCATCGGCGAGACACTCGTCGGACTAGGACGGAACACCCATTCGCGGTGGATGTCGGCAGTTTGAGAATGCGACTTTTATCTACTCATGTGGAACGAGCCACCATTATCCTTATCTCCCCTCCCATCTAGCCTGGACATCTTCAAGAAAAACCACTCTCTTTACCCGTCACAACGTCACCCAACCAGGTGGCGATGAAGTTTCCTAATCAGAGGAGGTATTGTAAATTTTCTTATACAAATATAAAACTTATGTTAGAAAAAAACATGATTAAAAAACTCACATTTTCTCGGTCCATCTCGGTAGGCGATCTTCTTTTCCTCACTTCGTGAACATTTCTTCTATTCGGCGTGTCCGTCAGCCTGTACAAGGCGCTTGACTGTCCCTCGAAATAACCGCCCTTTTTCTCGTACATCGGCGGCCGTTTGAATGCGCCGTTGGACGACAAATCAGCTGACGATTCATTGACGAGGCCGTTTTGGGTGAACGGCGACCGCGACTTGAAGGACTCGTTGATGGCTTGGTTGACGGTTTGGTCGACAGTGGGCAGGCCGTACAGGAATGACGTCTTGGACGGCGGGTCGTCTGGAGGCGGTTTCGGAAGGGTTCTTTGGGGAAACGGTGTCTCGGCGTACGGGGTGTCGTAGATTTTGGAGGCCTGGGAAAGAAAATAAATCGATTAGTTTTATGCTTTCGTTCATTATTACTAATATAATATTGTAAAATTGTCAACAGATCTTGATGACAAATAGCGTAGAAGAGCTCTACTTTTTCTTATTTCGTTCAAATAAGGGAATTTATGAATATTCGTCAATCGGCCCAGTTTTTTGGACGTAGCACTAATCGATTGTGATTGTGGTGGCGAACACAGCATCGGTTTCTCAATAGAATACATTTCATTGGCGATGCATTCACCAATAGCGGACAAACAGTTCGACACCAGTGCCCAGCACCGCAACGGACCGAGAGAGCTCTGAGGGAATCATTTTGGTTCCGATTGCCGTAGAATCAACTGCTTGCGAATCGTTTCAGTATTCGCTCTCCACCTACATAAAATAAACTGTATAATGAAATTAAGTGTCCTTATTTTATTTACCATAGCAAATACTCTTTTCCCTGTATAATAAAGTCGTGAAAACCAAATTTACACAACAATTTCTAGGTAATTTCTTAGTTTCGTTTAGGCCATAGGTTCTCAACGTGGGCGATAACGCCTCCTTGGGGGCGTTTCAGACCTTTAGGGGGGAGGTAGAAGACCCAGAGAAACCCATCCCATTAGGGGCCATCCATCCACAAAAATATTTTCCCTATCCCATTACGCCCCCTTCGTTGTGGCAATGTAACCCCATCGTGGTATCCCATTACGCCCCCTTCGTCGTATAGTATCCCGATACGCCCCCTCCGTTGTGGCAAATGTAACCACGTTGTGGTATCCCATTATGCCCCCTTCGTCGTGACGAGTTTTAGGGGGCGCTAGAAATAAAAATGTCCTCAAAGTGGGCGGTGGGCAAAAAACGGTTGAGAATCTATGGTTAGGCGAACGTGTGAGATGGCGATTTTATCCATCGACTAGCTGATAACAACATTAATTTAACGTAATATTGTCTCATCTTTAAAATGTAATTTGAAATACAAAATAAATTAAAAATAAAAAACAAGTTATCTACTGACGAAGGCACGGTTGTACAGAAACCGGTTGACGAATTTTCCTTTTTGATTTGTATGACTTCAATAAATTTGACGATCTGACGATTTGAAGATTTGTTGGACGACAGATCGGTTGGTGCGTGTGCGGCTTTATAATATATCAAATAACAACATTCACATAAACACGATTGTCTATAAAAATAAATGTACAATACGCTCTATGTTCTAGGTAAGTTTTATACGGTGGGTATAGGTACTATTGGAGAATAGGTACTATTGGTTGTGAACCAAATTATAATTGATATAGCTAATGTGGAATGAATAAATAAAATTGCTAGAGCAAAACATTTCCGTATTCACACACTTTATTTTTATTATCTATTCACAGCAAAATACACCTGCGGAAATCACGTGTTTTGTGTGATTCCGTAATTAGATTAAAAACGTGATTAAAAGCCGGTACAATAACGAATAACTACAGGCACATACACAATTTTACAATCAAAATTATTAATAGCAATAGCAATAAGTACCTGCCTTCACATATGTTGATATCAAAAATTCAGATAAATATTAATTATCGCTGAGTTTAGTGTTATTTTTAACTGCCTGGGTAAACGTTATTTTTTTTATGGCTTCGGTATTGAAGTTCCACATCAAAGAGTACCCTGATTGATGCCTACTTTTATGCCTAGGAAAATCTTTTATGTCTAAAACGAAAAAAAAACTCTTGAACGGTGAGCTCTGGCAGCTTTCAGGCTGAGATTTCTAGGCAAACGCAACTATTTTCAGCTATTTTATTATAATCTCGTGATATACGCCATGTATGTATTATATCCTTCGAAACTTGATTTAAAATTTAAATAGCAGTAAAAATAATAATATAAATAAAAAATAAATACGTTTTGCACAATTTGATTTCCGGCCAGAGACATTGCCGGGTAACATAAAAGAATTAATACGACATTTTTTCGTGAATACCGCACAAGAGTCCCAACTGCTCACAATAACTGTGGCTTCCCCGATTGGGGTATGTTATGAGACTGAGGGTAGAGGGGAGGGAAGAAGATGGAGAGGAAGGTGGAGAAGTACGTGGCTATTCAAATTTGGTCAGCAAACACGACTAAAGCCATTTTAAGAAACTTTTCTATTCTGAATGGCGGTCTTACCAGGGCGATACTTAGAGTATCTTCCAATCTATTATTACAAAACTATATTTTTTTACATACATTATTTGCCCTGAGGGAAAATAATTTCTCTCAAGGCGTATGTCATCGTAGAGGACAATGTGTGGAGAGTCTTTTAATGGTAAGGAAGGAGGGGAAGTTCTCAAGAGGAAGGAAGGAAAAAGGAATGAGGAGTGTTTGGTAATCTGGGGGTCAGTGTGTCCAGGAGTGACGGACTCGAATCCATCCCTTCAACTGCGTTGCAAAGCGGTGGGTCGAGAGTCTGGCTGGAGAGCCTCCCTCAATCCAGCCCGCAACAAGAAGACCCGGAAAAACCTCACCCCATGAACCCCTGATAAGTCACCAAACGTATACAACCATTTGCTGGATAATCATGACCTAGACAGGGGTGCATATTATCCAACAAATGGTTTCCGGGGCGGCGGTACCCATAACCGCCTCCCAAACAGTTTGGTTATCAAAGCACCCGCTGTCGTCGATTTCACTGTGAAAGTATTTTTTTTATATCATAACTCTTAACATATAAATATTTTAACAGAGCATTATGTATTTCAAACACGCTAAACCAGTAAGAAAAAAACAGGTTCGAAAACCAGCACATAATCAATAAAAAGGGAGACGTTAAAACACACTGGTAAAACCCACTGCAAAAATTTCTTACGTAAACGAATAAATTCTGGTTATGTCAAATATAGAAACTTGAAATAAAAATATCATCCGGTTGCCAAGATTAGCGATACGATTCGGGGGAAAAAAATCTCAAGCGAAAGTGAATAAGTTAATATTATGCTTAATTTCGAAGCGAAATTTGATCTCATCAAGCAGGCCTAAACATTAGCAGCCTTACTAAAAAACCTCGTGAAAATTTTATTCAATTGATAAACGGCAGCGGATGAAAACATTACAAAAAAAAATTACAAAAAAATTGTTCCTGGCTTATACAGCAAGAGGGGATTGTTTATCTATTATATACGACTGTTTCATTAATCATTTCTGAACGAATTTTGGAATTTTTCTAACGTATTTTAATTGACTTGTTTATTACTTTTTGAAGATATAAAAACAAATACCTTTATAGAAATTAGGTAAAATTATATTAGATTTTAAGTATATTAGTATTAGGTGTTTAAGTTATATTAAAAAATATATCAATTTCAAGAAATTCTCGTAATAAAAAGAAATTTCAATTTCATTGTTAAACCTATAAAATCATTTTCTGACAGTTCAACTTTCAAAATACGATTACTGTGCAATAACTTGACTAAAACTGATAAAAAAACCACACAAATAACAGTAAATATATTAATTATATGAATATAAGAATGAATTGGTCATTATAATAGAGATTACAATCACATATAATTAAAATCACAACACATCCCACAGGGGCATATTTTCTCGTCGCTTGAGCGCGAAAGATGAAAGCGCATGCACACTAATCAACACCACCTCGCTGATATGAATGAAAACAACAATTTAAATAAGTACACTATAACCAAATCGGTCAGTGGTTGAGTGGGCATCGCGTTTGGGTTTCACCCGGGCGTCCCATGTTCGATTCCTCGACTGGCTAAGTCCTCCATCACAACACAAGCAACATTTTCAGCTTTATGTGGTGGTAGTAGGAGATTTTCAAACATTGTTGGGTTATTCGTAACCCGGGAATGTTTGTCTTTCTTTTAAAAAAAAAATTAAAAAAATAAAATACAACGTTGCCATCTCTAAAATACAAACAATGCGTTTTTACAGAACGGCCGCGGAGGTGAGTTTATTAGTAACAGATCGAGTTCGAATGTGTACGGACTCTATTTATGTTGTTACAACAACACAGTTTAACGGCCGTGAAGTGTTTTTTAGTAAGGTCGTAGGTATACAGCTTGTTCAACGCTCAACCGTGAAACTTGTGGGAGTGATTGATTATTCATGAAAACATATATTGTGACTCCTCCATAGGTTTGCCTCACAAACTCTCTTTATAAACACTCCGGATTCAACAAAATACATTGGAGTTCGGTCGTGATAAATGACAATGAGCTCCATCGAAGCCAGAGTCAAGTTGATAGTACAAAAGTAATAGTACACAACTCCTAACCCTGTACAAATCGCAAATGCGCCCCACTGTTGAATTTGCAGTTTGCCACTTCTAATCTGGAGCCCCAAAATATCCGAAACAAAACAGAAATTGATTGTGTGCAGAAACGGGCGGTCCGTTTGATAGATTTCCCTATCTTATCAAGCGGATTGCAATATTCAGAGCACAGGCGTCAGCTAGATATGCTGTCCTTGTTCTACCGGTATTAAAATGGAAGATGCTCCAAGGAACTGGCGTCATTGATCCCTTCGGCACCGGTACGTAGTCGGGTCATATCAAACGCGCGCCCAACATACGTACACGGTTGACATTTGTCACGTGAGAACGGTCGTTAACGATTCGTTCTTGAGTTCAACAGCTCGGCTATGAAACGATTTTCCGGCCTCTGTGCTTCCTCCCTCCTACGGGGTCTCCTCAAAACCGTGTTTACTCCTTCCTCTCCTCAAAAAGACCATCCATACAGCGTCTTCAAAGATGACGTAGGCCCTGAGTGAAATTATTTTCCCCAGTGCCTCCTGTAAGGATTTAATGTAAACAAAAAAAAATGCTTTGATATTTTAGACGTAGGAATTACCTAGACCCCGACCTTGAGGTTACAATCGTATTTATTTGTCTCGATTCCTGCATTATAGACAGCTAGGTGCCATCTATGATTACTTTTAAAACTTCTACCTAGTTCCATCTATGATTAACCTCTCAAACTACTCTCTAGGACATCACAGGAAGCAAATAATGTAGACATTATTTTTTCATTAGTGCCCAAATAAAAAAAAGTTAAATGATAAATTTATTTTTGTGTTATTGACAAAGCGTTCGAATATCAAGATTTGAATTGTGAGGGAGGCTGCTAAAGCTACGATTGCACTAGACATTTTTTGTAATTAGAATTACTTTGTTAAAAAATCTTATGGGGATTTTTTTCTTAGATTATCACGAATAACCACCACCTCCCAAATTTTCGCGGAATGAGCGTGGAATGCGGTTATAAACAAAACCATTGTATTTATTTTTTTTAAAACATAATTTTGTATGTTTTAACAACAGTTTTGACTATTTAGAGTATTTTAGATTTTTTTCGCAGAGGAAAGGATACAGCGGAGCTCTCAGCGAAGTGACTACGTAACGATTATTAAATAAGTCAGGTATGCCTCATACGTCATACATGTGTCTGGTAATATTATAGTATCGTGAAGACAAGCTTGGTCCGAGTGGTTAATGGAATAACCGCAAAAATCCAGACTGTGCGTAACTGTCAGGAGCAGTGTGACAATGGCGTCCCAAATCGGGATTAGTGTAGTGAGGCTACAGGGCGTGAGGAAGAGAAGAATTTGGGGAAGAGGTAGGTTGTGGAGTATCTGTATCTTCAGATCTGGTTCAGTTCAGACCAAACACAGTTAAATCCATTTCAAGCAACGTTTATATTCAGATTGGTGATCTTTTACCGGTGCGAGAGTATCGACCACTTTGAGAGTATCTACCACTAACATAACTTAGCCTAATCTATTGATTTAAAATCTCCAAGCTGTTATTCCATACCTTATAATAGATTCTGCTAGAGATAATAAATTATTCGAAGTGTGCAGATGGGAACAAAAAAATTTAGTTTATACAATCTGCTTATAATTTAAATTTTGTTTAGTTTAAGTTAATTCTGCGAGAATTTTTTTTTTATAATATCAAAAAAAAAGCCAGGCAGGCAAATGCAGATCGCGGAATCTAAAGGCAAATTAATGTAATAGGAGCAAGTCAAAGGTAGACGACATCGCCGTCACAATTTCCACAGCCATGCGTGACTATGCTGGGCACGTATCGGGACCAACAACAGATGACCGTTAGAATTCTAATGTCATCAGACGGTGTATTTGGTCGGGTGAGAGAAATGGGGGTCGATCACAGAAGAGATGCGCTGGCGAATCTAAAGATAACTGTTGGCTACGGATGGGGATTCACCAGTTCAGAAGTCAGTGCTTGTACAAAAGACAACGTGATTAATGGTTAGTCATCAGATTTCTATAACACTGTTCTCACAAAGTGTCTTTACCCTTTCTCCATTCCCACACTGCGATGCAAAGCGATGGGTCGAGAGTCTGGCTGGAGAGCCAAACAACCTTTCCTCGACCTCTCCCGATCAAGTCCCACAGCTTGGGGGCAGACGCACTCGCCACCAAGACCTGGACAAACCTCAACCCATGTACCTTACTAAGTCACCAAACTTAGCGAACCACTTGGGGTAACCCACGGCAGGGATGTTGGTTATACTCGCCAGTATATTCCAGCTGGCTTCAGGCGGTTCGGAGTTACACGAGCTAATCACAATTTGAAAAAAAAACGAGTGCAGTTCACACGCGGTTGTGAAACTTTCGCCCACACATTCTCAACCAATAGAAGCCTTGAAAAGTGAGGTCATAATCAAAGCGGCCAATGAGCGCAGTTTGACGCTTCGAAGGTACTAAAATGCGTCATTTCTGTTTCATATCTCAACCAATAGGAGCCTTGAAAAGAGAGGTCATAATCAAAAACGGCCAATGAGCGCAGTTGCTTCGTAGGTACTGCAATGCGTCAATTCGTTTCATCCTAATTTCAAAATCACAACGGGGCTAAAGAAGTTTCACTTTAAAAATAGTCATATTTAATATAACCATAAATTGATTAGCTATTCCATGGAGGTTTCCCGAAAGATATACGTTACATTTGGGGATACTGTGAGGAGAGTTTTGGGAAGGGAAGGGGTGGACATACAAGAAAACAATAAGCATTGTCGGAGGAAGTAAACACACGTCGTACAAAAATACTCGTTCTCATAGGGAAAAAAATCGAACGTGTACAAATTTTAATGTCGAGCACGTTTATCGTTTTCAAATCAAAGTTTGTCAACATTCATTTGTATTCCGGATTCACAGAATTGAGGCGCTCAGCGGAAGAGTGGCCCAACCCACATCAGCGAAAACATAATTTTTTTTGTTTTTTCCTTATTTGTTTTTGGGGTGTTATGCCGTGTTGCGCTTCCTTGTTCTTTATCCAACGTTTCCCATCCCAAAAACAAATAACGAAAATACTTTTGGCCGTGAAAATCTAAAAACGTATCTGACATCATATTTTTATATATTTTTGTAATATCTATGAAGCCAAAGTGGCCCTATTTTAGTTTTCATTGATTTCAAAGGATCTTTGAAACAGTGTGAACTAAAATTGGGCGACTGCGGCTTCATAGATATGACAAAAATATTTAAAAAAATATGTTTTCGCTGATTACGAATGATTACGATTTTTTATAGGTTGAGCCACTCTTCCGCTGAGCGCCTCAATAATCAATTAATAAAAACGTTTAAAAAATCTACAAAAAAATTTAGTACATAGATTATACTAAGAATGCTTTAAGGTTCATTTAATAATTTGTATTCGAGTTCGCAGAATTATAATACATTACCGATAACTTTGAAGCATATAAAAATATATGTCCTATTCATGGAATAGATCAATAGATAGATATTATATCAAGACAAAATGATAGAGCATAAAGTAAAACGCAAGACCTTGAAAGCTGCGCTGCGTGTGTATGTGTAAGTTGTCCCACGCTCTCCGGCGCGGCCGGACAGGGCCCAATGCTCCCGCGGTCAAGCTCCGACAGTCGGCATTATTGCCAGGGCGATACTGACACTGATACACTTGGGAAAAATCCACACACCACTGGTGAAGCTAGATGATGGAGGTAGCGAAATAAGGATAGATATTAGAATATTATGACAGTAGAGTTGTATGATGGTTTCGATTTTATTTAAATATCGTCTTTTTACGGTCTGAATTTTGGATCAATTTCTGTAGGGGGCATCCATTAATTACGTGAGCTCAAAATGGGGGCGTTCAGTAACATCTCAGAAATCAAAAAAAAAATTGTTTCACTTCTTTTGAAGTGTCCCATTTTGCCGGCTGAAAAAATCCAATGGCTATTTATGAAAATAAATAAAGTCATTTAAGTCTCGTGAAGGGTAGGGGGATCCCACCAAATATCACTTGATCTCACCAAGAGGGGGGGTCTAAATTGAAAAAAAAACAGTAGTAATTAATGGATGACCCCATAGATCTTTGATAACACTTGGGAACAACCAAATAAAACATTAATTTCCGATAAGGTACGATGGATGCTAGAACATGTTTGGTAGTAGTTCGTTGTGGTTTTATTTATTGGATATTTTTATGATTTTATTGTCATCTTTGGGGATGCTGTTCGTAGGTATTTTTAATGGGATGTTCAGGAAAGGAAAAGGGTAAGAGGGGTGGGTAGGAATCTGGGCGTCCAGTATTTCCAGGAGTGGCATACGTATGAATCATCCTTCCATCGCTGAAAATGCCTGAAAACTACCGGCCTTTTCCGAACCGGTCCGCCACGCAGTTGGTAGGCAGACGCATCCGCCGCCAAGACCTGGACAGCCTCACCCCATGAATCCGGGCACCGCTGCTAAATCATCAAACATAGCGGACAACTTGGGCTGACGGATGTTGATTATCTAACGAATGGAAGGGCGGTACCCGCCTACCAAATTGTACCTCTTTTTGTTGTTGTTTTTTTTTATACTATTGTAATGTACTCACAGCGCTCTTGAGGTGATTTTTCACAAAAAATGGTGCTCTATAAATTATCCAATTAATATTATTATCAGATTTTTTTATAATATAAAATCGATTGTATAATATAACTTCACTTGGACAAACGCTGTGGTTAGGCTTTACTTCTGAAACTAGCTTATTGATTTATCGAAATTTGTTGAATAATAATAACGTCATGTTTATATAGCGTAGTTTAGAGTTATTTCACTAGTATAGGATAATGATATTAGTTTTATTGTGGCTTTGATTTGAAATCGTATTTTTATGGTATACATTTTGTAGTACATACAATACAAAGTACACACATATTTATTTTTCTACAAATCATTGGCAAACTTGGGCAAAACAAAATAATTTAGTTATAAGAGTATAAGATCATATTGATAGTAGTTCTGTCGTGGTTTTGAATTAAAAGTATGGTTTTATGATCTGAGTTTTGGAGTGATTTTTCTGTAAGCAGTTTACATTATTTGGAGAAAATCCATACACATTTCATTTCTGAATCTAGCTGATGGAGGTGTGTATAATGTGATAGCAGTGGTTTTATTGTGGTTTTGAGTTGACGGTGTGCGGTTTATGCTTTGAATTTTGGAAGCGTTTTAAAAAGTAACGAGTTAAGAGTTTTCTATCGATCTATGCTGACTGATGACCAATTGTTATTTTATATCGATGATCTATATTGCTTGTATTCTTTTCAGCTATTGTATTTTTTTTCTTTGTATTATTCATCTATTATGATGTATCTTCTTCGTATTATTACATAACATTAAATGTTTATAATAATTGCTGTGTTCTCAATAAAGCGTGAACAATCCGTAAAACCCAGTATAATTAATTAATAGATCATTGATATACATAGTTGAGAAAACGAAATAATTATCTACACAATTGTACGTTCTATTAATAAAGCTTGCTGATGGAAATACCGGAATATGGCTAATGGAATATGATAGAGTAATTTTACTGCGGTTTTGAGCTAATATCGTGGTTTGGATTTTGAGGGATCGTAAACACTGAAGAGATAGAAGCTGATAGAAGTGTTGTGGGCGTGTCCGTGTGGTCGAAGTAATGCAAATTTCATCTTACTTAGGCGAACCCTACACGTTCAATAGTTATTGTGATCCATCAATATTTATCAAAAATCGTGATATTTATTGAAAGCATAGGCTAGCGACGCATAATGGATCACAGATGTCTAGATTCCTGAATTTCGTGTCTTGATAAATATTAAGTCCACACGTTCAATATTTATCACGATAAATATCACGATCCGGAATTCCAAATTCAAATCAACCGATATTTGAATCTAGAAATCCTGTGATCCATTTGTACGCTAGCATACACGTTCAATAAATATCACGATTTTGGTAAATGTTGACGAATCACAATAAATATTGAACGTGTAGGGTAGCACTCCGATCCCTATTGATGGATCGCGATTCAATATTAATGGATCGTGATAAATATTGAACGAGTAGACGACGCCTTTAGAGTGAAATCAATAAAACATTTTCAAACATCGAAAAGAAAATAAACAATTCCATAGGCCTGTGTGGAGCCTAGGAGTCCGAGTCTCATATACATTGGCGACAATGGTTTACGTACTGTTTGGTAGAGATCACACTGTTGCTTGTAAAATATTTAACTTCAAAAAAAATAACACGTATAATTTATTCGACGCCAGATCATCGGGGTACGAAAATAAATGTGAAAAATCGAAAGCAATAATAATTTTTGGATTTAAAGAATAGTAGCGCAGACCCGTGAAAAATCATGGGATGTTATAATTGTATGTCTTTCATAATATATCCCAGGTATTTTACGCTACGACTAACACTCATTTTTCTTCCATCTAGCCAATATAAGGGTTTTTGCATAAGTTCATTTTTACATTTGAAAAAAAAAATTATTATTATATTTAGGTACTTTCTTTATCGCCTGTCTGAACAATCGGTTTAGGAAAAGACACTCGAATTCAAATCTAATAATATTTTACATCACGCACAACATCACAGACAGCCGAAATTAATATGAAAATATTTTGGAGGAGTTTTAAAAAGTTTTGAGATTTCCATTCACATTGCTCGTATTCTCTTCTGGTGCTTTTTAATCTTTGTCTTTTTTATGTATTATATACCAATTTTTTAATCAAGTCGAAAAAATCTGATGAAACATTATTATAATGTTGCGTGGCTCGAAGTGGTTTTAGCGTGCTAATTTTTCCTTGTAGGTAAAACTTAAATACAATAAATTAAATTCCTATAACATAAAGGGTCTTCCAATACTTCCGAACTTTGACAGTTGATAGCGGCCATATTATTGAAGCGACATCTGTCAAATTGGATCTCATTTAATCAGTCTGTTTTTCCAAATCACCTTGGACGGATATAGCGTTCAACAACACGTGCAAATGATAAAATTGTTTGAAATTGTTTAATGATAAAATCTCATGTGGAGGTGATGTGAACTGGCCACCGGGATCGTGCGATTTGACCCCTTAGACTTTTTTCTTGTGGGGTTTACTTAAGAGTCTGTGCGAATAAGTCATAAACCACAGAGGCCCTCAAAGCCAATGTAACCCATACCATCGGTCAAATTCAGCCTGATTTATGGCCAGAGTCATGGAAAATTGGACATTTCGGATGCGCGCCACCCAGAGAAGTCGCGGCGGACATTTGAACGATGTTATATTACATACATAATAGAATAAAAAAATTCGCACACACTTTGTTTAATTTAAATTTAAAGATAGGAAGCGCATAATTAAATACCCTTTAGATATATTATGTCACAGTAATTTATTAGAATAAATTATATTTTTAAAAATTGCGAATACCCGGCATGCGTTGCAATGCCATTCAAAGAAATAAAGTTTGTGTTTTAACTCTGTTTATTGAAGTGCTTTTGGATACACAATATTTTTTGTTTTTCCGTGCGGTGCGCATAAATCAGATAATCCGACGCGTGAGCAGGCCAGGTAAAGCTGTACGTGTGAGAAGCATGGATTTTTACCATTTTACCCCCTGCTATCCTCTACTGCTACTCTGTCTACTTCGCAAACCCTCCCTCTGCCCCTCCCTCGTCCCCCACCCCTTCATTCTTGTCCTTTCTCATGCGTCTCCGTTACCGACCCGTTCCCCTCCCGCGTACCCTTCCCCTCCCTGGTTCCCTTTCACGGGACAAACAGAGAAACATTCAATTTTGAAGTGAGCACCATTGTGATTTGAAACTGAATTAAACGAAAAATATCGACACTAAAAAGACACAAACACATACATCTAAAGGATTTAGCCTGTAAGAGAATGAGATAGTATAATCGGTCTCCTCTTTGTGCGGTGCTTCGTAGTCTCTCCACTCTTCTACGTTAGTTTTCTGAAGGTTTCACTTCTACCGCGTGTGAATTGCAAACACAGATTTTTTGAAATATAAAGAAGATTAATCAATTTCATAGCGGCAATAGGCAACCCGTTCACCATCACCGGGTACACCGGGTACTCAAGCTTAATCCGCATTCATTCACTTACCCATAGTCGGCACAGAAAAAGGGACAAAATGTTCCCTGGACTGTTTATAAATTACAATACAATAAAAAAATCTACAATAGTCAATAACAACAGTGGGGTGTTAATAGTTCAATAATTGAAAGACACAATGCGGGCCTCTAATGTGTCCCCCGGTTTAAACTGAGACAACAATAGAATGCATTTTGCCTGTTTCACCGGCATTTCAATGTAAGGTACTCCAAGGAACGGGAACTAGCTTCAATGATCCCTTTAGGGCCGATGACCAGGCAGGAAACACTGCAGGCACGTGCCCGACACCGTTACACGGTAGACATTAATCAACATCAGCCGCAAGAAAACGTGTTTTTACGACTCGTAATATTTCAGTCAGTACATCTGTCAGTATCAACGATGACAACTTGGGTACCTTCAACGGATTCACTACTTCATTCTCCCTTAAAAGTAGTTCTGTACAGCATCCCCAAATATGACAGGCCTTGAATTCGTGGTATCATAGGCGCCCTTATATTATGTAATAATTGATAATACATGGGAGATCCCACGCACTTTTTCATGCTCCGAAAGAGAGAACTTCTGCTTATCAGAACGCAGAGCGACTCTAACTAGATTCTGCATTGACCATTGATATTTTCAATGTCACTTAAGCCTCGATGACATAGAGCGAGTTTACAAGCTAATATCTGGGAAATTCACTACCTGTAAATAAACTCACTCAGTGTCATCGTATTACTTGCTAACTAGCAGATTGTGGACAATCTACGAAAAAAGTTGAAAGACGGTCAACTTTACTCGCTACTCGCTGGTGTTTGCCTAAAGATGGCGGCCCACCAACAGCTGATTTCCGTCCGTCAGAATTAGTTCGGGCGGAAGCTGTTATTGGTTAGCGTGTGTGCTAGCTACGAACTGTTCCTATAAAATGTCGACAGAGTTATATGGTGCGGGAGTCGTTATTTCAGCTGCTACCTTTGCTACTGAGCGAGTGGACAGTTTTGTGTCGTCATGACAATCTCACTCGCCGATTCACCCGCTTTTAAACTTACCGGCTAGTAGCTTGTAAACTAGATTACTGTAATTGAGGCTTTCCAGACAGTTCAGCAACTATCTTTTGACACATGTCACAAAATAGTAAAACTGAACCCAAGCATTTTTTAATATGAAATCTTCTCCATGATGTATTGGTGTATAACGTTTTAGGTATAACATGAAAAATAAACCTAATCAGGATCACTATTAAAACGAACAATCTTATCAGAAAAAAAATATTACATGCTAGATTTCCCACCCGGCTTCGCCCCGAGGTTTGAATACAAAATTTTCGCTGAATAATTAAAAAATAAATAAAATTAAAAATTAAAATTATCGAAGGCAAACGCTTTGTAGCTTGACATTATACATAATGAAACAAGTACTTCGTTTAAAATCATTTTATTTCAATTTATATCCGTCGACCGGTTTCGGTTGAACTCAACCTTCTTCAGGACAATAAACATATAAACCAACCAGTCTCTGATGCTCTCTCCCCCTCTTATATGCTCTCTATTTCTATTGTGTTTACCTCATAATCTTAACTTTGTACTGTAATTTAGTTAAATGTTTATTGTCTTGAAGAAGGTTGAGTTCAACCGAAACCGGTCGACGAAAATAAATTTAAATAAAATGGTTTTTAAAAAAGTACTTGTTTCATTCTGAAAAATTAAAAGCTCAATAGTACACGTTGAAAATAATAATACGAGCAAACAATACTTGCGTTCACTATTATTAGCATTAAAATATGTGCACATTTCATGACGCCAGAGGGTTCCGTGACAGTTGATCCGCCGATAATTGGCCCCCAGGCATATTTAAATACAATATGCAGTCGGTTTGGGGAGAATACGGTATACCTAATTACATAAAAGGGCGTTTATTAATAAATAAATAAAAATAGAACTAAGTGACCCCGAAGGGATGGGCAGAGAGGAAGTACCGCCGAATAACAAAAATATAATACATATTTTCATTTAAATGCATCAAGGAAAAATCTACTTGTCTATATACTGTGTAGGTATACCAGGGAATCAGTACAAAAAATCGACACTGTATATAAATTCGTTTGATATTCATGCCAAATTATTATTAAGGGTATTTTTTAAGTCGTTTTACGTTCGAAATTGGTAAACAATGCACAAAAAAATATAATTTTATAGTAAACTAGCTGAAGTCCCGGCGATGCCCGGGCTTTATCCCACCGGGATTTATCCCGGTGGGATAAAGCCCGGGCAGTTATCAAATGTGGACAGTGACCTTCCTCTTGTTTTGAAGGTCACATGTGCAAAATTTCATCAACCTCGGCATAAAACTGTAGATTTGCATACAAATCAAATCACACCGCCCGCTTGCCTGCTCGCTCGTCCACCATATACATATCCAGACATTCTCCTTTATACATTATATATTTCAACCAATTTACAGAAAACCTTGACAAATTATAGATGTAAACCTTCCTCAAGAGTCATTCTATCTATTGGTGAAAACCGCATGAAAATCCGTTCGGTAATTTTTGAGTTTATCGTGAAAAGACAGACAGACGCGGCGGAGGACTTTGTTTTATAATATGTAGAGATATCATTTTGGGGGCCAATTGCCGGCGGATCAACTGTAGGGTCACCGTACATGATGAATATAACAATGCGAGCAATGATAGTTGTGTTCACTATTATTAGCAATACAATATGTGCACATTTGTGACGCCAGAGCTCACCACTCCAGAGTTTTTGCTGTTTCAGCTCAGATTCTGCTTATTTCGATAAATCTAACAAAATTGTCGCTTTTTAAAGGGTTTGAAAGTAAACGACAATAAATTGTTAAAATAACGACAGTGGAAAGGCGTGTATGTAGGTGGAGAGGTCTGGAAAGTTTGCTGGCACTAGTCACAGTCTCAGAGTCGCCAGCCATACAAGGATGCTCGTAAATATGAACAGAATATTATCAAGCAGAAACACACAATATACATCAATGTGAAGAAACACAGAAATCTCTATCTCCTACATGCCTCGGTTCAAAACCGCAACTAATCGAAATAAGACCTCTAAGGAGGATCTCCTACAACAAAATGTTTTCAAAACATTGAGGAGTGGACACAATGTTTATGATTTCCATAGCCTTGTCGTTGAAAAACAAAAAAAAAACGCCCCAATTATTTATAGTTCGTAGTATCGTTGAATTCGCAATGTTTTAAAAACATTTCATAGCAGGAGACCCGCCTTCAAATAATCTTATTTTAGGGTTTGAAGGTCAAAATGAACTTAATTTGCACGCATACTACGAAATTACAAGAGGTGATTTTTACGATACGAATTTTCGAAAATATATATTTTTTTTTACATTAGAATTTTTAAAGCGATTCAATTCGCAAAAATCCTTGAGCTCAACGAAATCACGAACCTTGCTGGTAAGGTTGAAATTGCCGCCCGTCTTTTTCGATCAAAAAAACATTGCTAAAAATATTTTTAATATATTTTATGAAGCTCAGGCACAACTGATAAAATATTTTCTTAAGCCACTGGAGCGACCACGCGAAATAAATAAATTTGCCTCGATTGCTCGAGATTTCCCAAAAGATCATTTTTTTTAAATTTTCGCTAACATTAAAAAAAATCATTCCTTCGAATTTTAACATGGAGACATAACAATTGATTATAGTGCTATAAAGCCAACGAATTAACCTGTATTCTACCGTTTATCTCATATTTATAGGATTTATAAAAAAAATCGTAAGGTTTATAACCACGCGAATCCTGCGTGTTTGTTACTTTGAAACTCCGTGAGAGGTATTCGAGTCAACATTGAATATTTTCGATATCTATATGTTGTCTGTAAAATACTTGATAATGAAAGGTGTATATCTATGGAAAGAGAACTTAATTTTAACCGTAAACAGCTGATCAAAAATTCGACGTGAAAAAAATATTTTAAAAAATTATTTTTAACAACGTTCTAAACAAATCTACGAAGTTCGGATTTGGGTCATAAAAGATATAGCATTTCAATAGATTCGTTTTAAAATGAACGGCTAGCCATGGAAATGTTTAAAATAATTACAATAAATGTTTTACGAATGGTAGGAAAAAGTGGACCAATTTTGGACCGCTAATTGCATAAAAATAAAAGTGGTCCATTTTTCGACCATAATCGCTCCAAAAACTTGATTTGCCATATTACACAATAAAAGCAAATCGAAAAATGGTTTCGCAAGAAGATTTTATACGTCAAAGTACACTACACTCATAAAAATACTCGCTAATAAATGCATGGTTTTACAATCAACTTTATACTACCAATCTGATTCTATTACTAACAATAACTCGACTCGTTCTTGAGTTCAACAGCTCGGCTATGGAACGATTTGCCGGCTTCTGTGTTTCCTCTTCAAGACCAATGTTCATTCCTTCCTCTCCTCAAAAGACCCTCCACACAACATCCCCGATGACATAGGCCCTGAGGGAAATAATTTTCCTCAGGACCTCCTGTGTGGAGTTAATGTAAAAAAATGCATCTAAAATATGTTGATATGATCAAAATTTTCAAACCAAAAGCAAAGGATTTTTCAATGCACTTAAACAACTCAAAATTTCATTTCAACATCGTCACAGCTTGCGAAAATACGGTTGGAATTAATTAAAATTCTAAATTAAAAATTATAATACAAATTACTCGTAACGTATTGTTAAACAGGATGGATTGAGTTATGGACATTTCAGCCATCTGGATTTTGAAAGACGCTAATTGTTCAGTTATTTTATAGTTCTGAACTCTTATTGTAAATTTATTCTGCATCGGCCCACATAACCTAATAGGTGAAATACGGTAAAGTAAAGATTATAAAATATAATCCAAATCTGCTTGACCCCGATGACTAATGAAAAATATTTGAAACAGAGAAAATATTAAAAATATAAGTGTAAAATTTAAACACAGTTCTTACAGTTAAAAAACAACAAATAAAACTTTATCTATACAAACCTACAACCTAAAAAAGTGTTACTAATTCCTAAACCGGTAAATTGTTGATGGTGTGCTAGAAATATGCTGAATTTTTCCTTACTTCTGGGAAACTCATTACAAGTTTTCAAATATAGGGTAACGCCCATTTATTTATACATGACAAGTAATTGGGCGCAATTAGCGGCCTGGCGGGAATAAAAAAGAAGAGGGGTTTCCGATTGCAATGGCAATGATATTTCCGCCTTTTTTTAAGTTAGCTCCATACAGGAAACCCTGAGGAAAGTAATTCCCCTCAGGGCTTATGTCATCTTTGGGGATGCTGTGTGAGTGGGGATGCAGTGTTTCCAGGAGTGACGGACGTATTAACCTATCCCTCCAATCATTCTGGAAGAATCCTGCTGGAGAGTTCAAAAGATCTCGACGGACGCCTTCCGATATCCGACAGATTTTGCCCCTTTTGTCTTAAGGCGCCGCTTCCCAGCTCAAAAAGAAGAAGATGGAGAGATATGTAATTACGAATGTGGGACAGAGCGCGCTAATATTTTAAATGATAAAATTGAAGCGAAAATTGTGAAAATGTTTAATAAAACATGACTCTTTTTTTATTGTTTTTGGGGTGTTATGCCGTGTTTCGCTACCTCCTTCTTTAGCCAACGTTTCGGACAGCGGTACAGTGTCCATCATCAGGGCAGATGAGGCCCTGATGATGGACCCTCATCTGCCCTGATGATGGACACTGTAAAGCTGTCCGAAACGTTGGCTAAAGAAGGAGGTAGCGAAACACGGCATAACACCCCAAAAACAATAACAAAAATACTTTTTGGCCGTGAAAACCTAAAAACAAAACATGACTCGTTTAAAATAGAGCAAAAATCACGTGGAAGGCGTCTTAATTATCGTTTAAAGAAACATTGTGAATTTTTTTCACAACTATAACTTGTAAAATAAAAGAAACAGACGTGTTTTTAATAATTTTCGGAGCACACTTTGCGATTTTTTTCTATCGAGGGAATTTCATATAATTTGCGTTTCGGCGTGGAACGCGTCTAAGTATTATCTTCAAAAATAACATACATTTTTTAAGAGCTTAAAAACTTTGAATGTTTAAGGGAGATATGTAAGAAATCGGTTGAAATTCGGGTAGCGGCGGCTTAATTGTCTCGTAACGCTGTCCGCAAAAGATAACACAAAAGATTCAGAATCAACCTTCTGTTCAGGCTAGGAATCGAGTCGGCAAAGATGGATCACACTTCTAGGTATTATTTGTTCGATAATATTGGATAGGTAGGTACTAGTGAAACAAGATTGTTAATTATTGTTTTATTAAATTGATGACGTTAAATTATGATGATTTTTCATTCGTAAATTCGAATAAAAATCTATTGACCCACGTACGCAATCCGGTTAAAATTAATTTTAATCAATAAATTGATGCACATTTACTGGTCAAAGAAGTTATGCACAGCTACTATTAATTAATATTCATCAAAAATAATTTGACACCACCTCGCCATCAGTCGCCAGTAATAATAATAAATTGGTCAAAACTTATTTAATTAAAATTAATTATGTGCGATTTTTTAACATTTTATTGCAGACATTATTCACACTTCTTATTCTTTCACTCTTCGCTAGCTGTATCGATCTATCACAACAACCACAACAAAATCCTCCTTCTTAAAATAATTCCAGAGATAGGTCGTACATAAACGAAAATATTTGTACTAGAATGATAAAGTCACGAACATTCCGATGGCCTCCCGTGGTCTATGGGTAAGGCACTTGACACACAATTATAATATTTTTGTTGCAAATTCATGAAATAAAATTGATGTGGTTTGTAATTTTGAATTTTCCGAAATTGTTCGACGTTTTAATAGAATATCATCAGCCTTACTTAAAAACCATCGTTAAACGACATATCTGTTGCTTGCCCGTTGAACGACATTTTTGCGTCTTTACTAATAATAATATCACGTTTTTTATGATTTTTATGTTGGTCCCATTGGTTTTCCCTAGATCTGCGCAGGCGCCGCGGCATTCTTGTTTCATAGCTTCGCGAGAGAATTTAATTTTGTGACTTGAACATTTACTATCAGTTAATTTAATGTTTTTGAACATAATTTTCATTTAAGTGATCAATTCACTATGACATTAGTGTAATTCAATATAATCACCAGTATTGGTGTTATTTTATTCAGTTTTAGTCTTTTAAATAATGTTTTGTTGATAATTTAGTTTTGCTAACGGAAGGTCTTAGGTTATTTTTGAAATCATTTTTCCGCGTTAATTTTACAAAACTTCCATGAAATTGATATTATTTAATAATGTAAAAGCCTAATGCTTGGGTAAATCAATACAAATTCGAGAAATCAACGTTTTAACTGCGTAAAAATGAATCCAAGATGTCAGATTTTCAGTTATTCTTTCGGAATTATTATAATATTTTTTTATCATTTTTAATTGTATGAACGAGATAAAAAGTGACAGTTTTCTTCCAAATTCATTAAATGAGAGGACTATGTTTTTTAAATTTTCAGAAATTTTTCGACCATTTAATAGAAAATATGTTTAAGGTAAACCGTTTTTTTCAACTTTCTTGTTGAAGCTTAAAATACTGCAATTTTTAAACACGAACGTATGTGTTGGATACAAAAATCTAAAAGGTAATTTTATCTAGTTTCTATAAAGGTTTTACGACATCTTCAAAAATAAGAAATATACAAGACATTTAAAAAACGTTGGAAAAATTCCAAAATTCGTCCAGAAATTATTAATAAATAACATTTGTACACGGTTGACATTAGTCACATGAGAACGGGTCGTTTCTACGACTCGTTCTTGAATTCAACAGCTCGGCTGTGGAACGATTTGCCGGCCTCTGTGTTTCCTCCCTCCTACAACATGGGTCTCTTCAAGACCCACGTTCACTCCGTCCTCTCCTCAAAAACACCCTCCACACAGCATCTTCAAAGTCATGTGTGGAGTTAATGTAAAAAAAAAATAAAAAAAAACAAGCATTAACAATAGATAAACAACCCCCTCTGGCTGTGTAAGCAAGGTTTACATCTTTCCTTGAACAATTTTAGTCATTTTTTAATTAATAATGTTTTCACATCCACGATCGTTTATCAATTGAATAATTTTCATGGCGTTTTTTAGTCAAGGGTGTTAGAGTTTATATTATATCAATACTACGCTATTTTGTAGATATGACTGGTTATTCTTCTTCTGGTTCCCTGTGGGTACTATCGGAGGTTGGCCAACATCAGAGCAACTTCACGCGGCAGACCGCAGCCGAAACAACTCGGAACGACACTCATATCAGTCCGGAGTCTATGACCTGGCAAATGCGGTTTTTACGTTATGACTGTGTATATATAATATAGCGCAAATTTACAGTGACGTGGCGGTGTACCGTGGTACTAAAAACGGCTTGACTACGTGTCCCGACTATCCGGAAACAGTAGGACCAAGTCATAACCAATTAGGGTATGTTGTGACGCTGAAGGAAGTGGGGTAGGGAAGGAGATGTAGAGAGGAAGGTTGGATAACACCTGTCTATTCAGATCCAGTCACCAAACACGGCTGGAGTGTTAAGAGAGTTAAGCAACGCATCGAATCTGAATGGAGGTCTTGGAAGAGACATTGAGAATATTTACGATGCTGTTAATATTCTCAGTGCCGGTTAAAATTGTTAAATCGATTGTTAGCTGCCTAAAAGTCGAAACAGAAACATCAGATCTTGCAATAATCTAGGACGCATTTTGAGCTTGCTAAACACGAAACTAAAAATACCGAAAATGGTATCAACCCGCAACATAAACAGAGTGGTACTACTCTCAGTATAGCCCTGGAGAAAGACCACCATTCAGAACACCACAACACCACCATCCAAACATAATTTGAAATGGCTTTAACCATGTTTGGTGACCAGATCTGAATAGCCAGGTTCTTCCCAATTTTCCTCTTTCCATCTCTTTCCCTTCACCAATCCATCAGTATCACAACATATCCCTTGCTTTAATATGCTTGCATATTAAAGCAAGGGATATGAAAAAAAAGTTGTGTAATTACATTTTTATAATCTAATGCTAATTTACTTCTTTTCTCCTTCCTATTTTCTACTTTTTATTATAAATTTTCCATTTTTTAGCATCATTTATACTAAATCCATATGTTTACGCTAGACTTCATATTTCATACAATGTAAATATACTCCATTGGTCGCCACGAAACAGGCAGCCGCCTAATATGGTGATTTAATATATCTACTTTATGTAAATGTCACAATTATGTAACATGTGTTGTATAAATAAATAAATCCCATTTGGAATGCAATAGCTCCACTGGCTTCAGCCAGTGGGACTATTGCATTCCCTTGGCCTCAGTGGTCGAGGGGTAAGGTTCTCGACTAGCGATCCGGAGGTCGCGAGTTCAAATCCTGTTACTTCACATCATTTAAAAATAATATAAGATATATTTGCGGCACGTTCCAGAGCGGAACAGTGTATTGCCTTGTTATAGGACCATCATTCAGAATTGAAATGTTGCTTGAAATGACTTTAGCCGTGTTGTGTGCCTAGATCTAATTAGCCAGGTACTTCCCCACCATCCACTTGCCCATCTCTTTCCCCTCCCCTACTACCTTCAGCCTCACAACATACCTTAATTGCAAAGGCCCATAGTTTTCCTGTCTTCAAGCGGTTGGGACTCTTGTGGGGTAGAAGTGAAACCATCAGAAAACTAAAGTAGACAAGAGTGGGGAGGCCACGAAGCACCGCATAAAGAGGATTATTATTATTTATTACGATTATTCTATCTCATTCCCCCGCAGGTTAAATCTTATAAATGGATTGTCTTAAACCATAGTGAACTAACTCACTTTTGCAGTTTTTGAATTAGAGGTTGAAATGTGGGCTCCAAATCATAATCTAGCTCTTCCAGGAGGAACCAATCAGAGAAATACTGTCTTGGCCAATCATGGACAGTTTTTCTCTGATCGGTTCTTCTTTTTGACGGAGCTAGATTATGATTTGGAGCCCTCATTTCAAGATCCAATTAAAAAATTGCAAAATGAGTTAGTTCACTATGGTTTAAGACGATCCAAATGTATGTGGTGGTCTTTTTTTAGTGTCGCTTTTTCGTTTTATCGAGTTTCAAATCACAACGGTGCTAAAGAATATTTCACACGGTAAGTCAATTTTGTTTTTATAGAAGTGAAACTTCTTTAGCATAGATGAAACGGAAACGACACTAAAGAGACAAAAACATACATCTGTAGGATTTAGCCTGCGAGAGAATGAGATAGAATGAAACCTTACCGCATTGGCCGGTTTGATTATGAGTCCCCAATCTTGTCTACTTTAGTTTTCTGGAGGTTTCACTTCTACCGCGTTTGAATTGCACACTCTAATTTTTTATCTGGAAATAGTCAAAAATCTTAATCACTTCGCCACTGGGGCCAATTTTATTACGCACTTTCGCAATCAGCGTTCGTATCTCGTAACATCTTTGAGTTACAAGTTATAAATGGCAATTGATATACAATTCAATGACAGTCGAATGGAATTTCGTAAAAACGACGCAGAATATAATTATTTTCTACGATATTTTAGACAATAGAGTTAGAGGATGACTACATAACGGAAGTCTGCTCGGGTCACTCCAATTGTATTGTTTTATAATTATGGCATATTTTTTAGAGGATTTTCCTGTGAAAGCACATATTTGTGGTGAAAGTATCGCAATAATAAAAATATTTCCAATTATTTACTTCACAGTTGGGGACTCCCGAGAAAAGGCGTGACACGTTCAAACCGATCAAATACTTGAGTCAAGCAAAGTCTAGAGTCAAAATAAGTATGTGCGAGACGGTGTGTAAATGTGAATAAAGCAAGAGGTGTGTTCCAAGAAAGCATTGTGGAGGCCTATCCTCTCTACCTACCTCTGCGAGGAAACTGTGATTAAACTGTGTTAATTAGTTATGTATTTAACTCATAACAAGTCGATAATCAGTAGATATTAGAAACAAGGAAGATAGGCCATGAAGGCGCTGTATACCCGCTCAAAAAGAAGATGATGGAGAGATATGTAATTACGAATGTTGGAGAGAGCGCGCTAATATTTAAAACGATAAAATTGAAGCGAAAATTATGAAAATGTTTAATAAAACACGACTCGTTTAAAATAGAGCAAAAATCTCGCCGGGAACATAAAATAGCATTTAAAGAAACACTGTGAATTTTTTCATACATATAACTTATAAAATAAGTGAAATGAACGTGTTTATATTAATTTTCGGAGCATACTTTGCGATTTTTTCTATCGAGGGAATTTCATATAATTTGAGTTTCGGCGTGGGGAACGTCTAGATATTATCTTCAACAATAAAATATATTTTTTTAAGAGCTTAAAAACTTCAAATGTTTAAGGAATATATGAAATAAATCGGTAGAAATTCGGGATGTGGCGGCTTAACAATCATTAGTATAAAACCCACACTACGCACAGCGGCGCCCCGCCTTTGTTACTACCTTCACACCAAACGCTTAACTACCGTTGCACAGCTTGCTTTGGAAATGTATGTATGTAGTTTGACAGTCGGCACGCTTCCATGCCTTATCTCCCTTTGTTTCTGTTATGTATGGGTATGTACGAAAAAATGTTCGAACAAAATTCAAAAAGCCAAAACTTATCCTTCAGAAGAAGCACTTACATGTAATATTTAAAAATAAGAGATTTCTAAACTAATTTTCTAATTATTCACCATTTTGAAAAGGCAGAAACATAAACAAAGAGATTCCTAAACTAATTTTCTAATTATTCACCATTTTGAAAAGGCAGAAACAAAAACAAAGAGATTTCTAAACTAATTTTCTAATTATTCACCATTTTGAAAAGGCAGAAACAAAAACAAAGAGATTCCTAAACTAATTTTCTAATTATTCACCATTTTGAAAAGGCAGAAACAAAAACAAAGAGATTCCTAAACTAATTTTCTAATTATTCACCATTTTGAAAAGGCAGAAACAAAAACAAAGAGACTTCTAAACTAATTTTCTAATTATTCACCATTTTGAAAGGGCAGAAACAAAAACAAAGAGACTTTTAAACTAATTTTCTAATTATTCACCATTTTGAAAGGGCAGGGGCCTTCTTTCTGTATTTCAATTAATTTAAAAATAAAAACAAGTCAATTACATACGTACTAAAATCACGAAATGCAACTTGGCTTACCAAGAAGAAGATTGAGTATTTTTTTCTACGGAATCAAAACACATGACACATTTCAATAACAAAAGAAAAACAATCGTATCGTAAAAATATATTATAATATAATAGATTTTGAGTTGATACTAAGTCTTGTCTGGTTTAGAAAAGATTATTTTTTAAATTAGATTAACACACAGTCCAAATTTAAAATATCTACCTGCATTATTGATAGGTAATCAGAGGTAACTAGCACAAGTTAAACACTCAATTATCACTGGAGTTCTTGACGCACTAACACATATTAATTTTATCCAGAACGCGACAATCAGCAGGTTAGATAAGATTAGTATTGTTCCTTGTTGCAATTTAAACCACAGAATTATCTAATTTTTTACGAGAAAAACTCTCTTTTTATAACTTTTGAAGGTTATTCCCATCAACGTAATATATCATTGAAGAAGAAGATAACACTTTTAAATCTAAATGAAAATATGAAAGAAAACAAGACACAGAAAAACAGAAAAAGACAATGGTCGCAACTGGGACTCGAACCCAGACCTCTCGTCTAACCGGGACGGCGCGTTTTCCAATTCCGCTACTGCCACCTTCTGTCAAACCGTCATATTTGTCAATCTCATATTTCAAATATTTAGAATCATTAATATTATCTTCAACTAGTTCTTTTTCCATATTATAGGCAACTACTCTTTTTATTGGAAACAATCATTCAAAGAATTGGTTTGTAACCTGAATAGCGTCTCGGATAAATGTATCCGAATTTATTCATATGGAACTATTGACTTTATGAAAGTCTAAATGAATATTCAATAGAAGGTGGCAATAGCGAAATTGGAAAACGCGCCGTCCCGGTTAGACGAGAGGTCTGGGTTCGAGTCCCAGTTGCGACCATTGTCTTTTTCTGTTTTTCTGTGTCTTGTTTTCTTTCATATTTTCATTTAGATTTAAAAGTGTTATCTTCTTCTTCAATGATACAGAATTATCTGTTCACATTAATTTTTCGTTTGAATAAAATTATCTTTACAATGGCACGATCCAGATTACCAAAAATATTTTCTTGTGAATCGATTACTAAGTTATGATAAATAATCGATGGCTTAAACTTAAAAAGTTGTACTCACAACCAATGGAGGATCGTGACTTTTTGGTGTGCTAGAGTGCTAATATTAAAAAAAAAAAACATTACAAATGATTTTTTTTCATTCGAAAATTGGTTTTCTTAATGAAAATTTTCAGGAAATTTAAAAAAAAAAGAAAAAAAAATTTTCGGCTACAACACCAATTTTTATTTTTTAAAAAGAAAGACAAACATTTCCTGGTTACGAATAACCCGACGATATTTTAAAATCTCCTGGTACCACAGTAAGTGGAAAATGTTGCTTGTGTCGTGAAATCGTCGAGGAATCGAACACAGGAAGCCTGGGTGGAAACCAAATGCGACGCCAACTCAGCCACCGACCGGTAATGCCATTTTTTTTAATATTAGTTGAATTGAATTTATTTATTTCTATATATTACAGTATTTACCTATAGGTCAATTTCGAAAACATTTTTACATAATATATTTTGTAATTTTATTATGTTGGGTGTAAGGTAGGTTTGTGAAGGTGAAACTGTGGATAGGTATTGTTGCATGTTTCGTGAACACCTCACTAGGAGAACCTGTGCTGAGGTGTTTACGTGTTTATTTATGTTTGTATGACAAGTATTAGTACACCCAAAGTTACGAAATGGAAATTGTCGAAAATTGCTAAATGAATTAGTTGTTTAAAATTAAAAAAAATAAATTTGGGAGGCGGGTATGGGTACCGTCGCCCCGGGAAAAATTTATTGGATAATCAACACCTCTGTCATAGGTCACTGCAAGTGGTTAACAATGTTTGGTGACTTAACAGGGGTGCCCGGGTTCATGGGGTGAGGTTTGTCCAGGTCTTGGCGGCGGATACGTCTGACCACCTGCTGCGTGGCAGGCCGGATTGAGAGAGACTGGTTGAGGAAGGCCTTTTGACCTTTCCAGCCAAACTCTCTCGGTCCATCGCCTTGCACCGCAGTTGAAAGGATAGATTCATACGTCACTCCTGGACACATCGACCCCCAGATTCCTACCCACCCCTTATTACCTTTTCCTTCCCAGAACTTCCTTAACTATACTTACTTAAAAAGATCCTCCACACAGCATCCCCTAAGATGACATAGGCCCTAGGGAAATTATTTTCCTCAGGGCCTCTTATGTGAAGCTAATGTAAAAAAAGGTTAAAGAAATGTTCTTGATATTTCGCTCTTTTTTATATTAACAACACAAGACGCCCTGGGGAAAAAAATTCCACCCAAAGCCAATATCACCTTTGGGGGTGCTGTGTGGAGGTTATTTTTTAAGAAAGGAAGGAGAGGATGTTTTGTGGAGGAATAAGGTTTGAGAGATGGGTAGAAATTTGGAGGTGGATGTGTCCAGAAGTGACGGACATGAATCTCCCACTGGAGTGAAAAGCGATGTTCCGGGAGAGTCCTGCTGGAGAGGTTAAAGGTTCCCTTCAACCGGTCTCTCCCGATCCGGCCTGCGGCGCAGTTGGTGGGCAGAGGCAACCGCCGATAAGACCCAGATAAACCTCACCCCATAAACCCGGGCACCCCTGCTAAGTCACCAGAGGTAGTGAACCACTTGGGGCGACCTACGACTGGAGGTTGGTTACAGAGAAGTACCTGGCTGCTCAGAGTCAATCATTAAACACAGTTAAAGAATGCCATTTAAAATGGCGTTTCGATGAGAACCAGGACAACCACTGGAGCGACAGAGCAATTTAAAACTTTTTTCTCTGATTGCTCGACATTTTTTGGTGATCATTTTGAATATTTTCCGCCCAAATTAAAAAAAAATCATACCTCCGAATTTTAATATGGAGATATACAAACTGATTATAGTTCTACATAGCAAATGAATTCACCTATCTATCACATATTCGTAGGATTTATAAAAAAAATTATTATAAAATCGTAAACTTCTACTTAATTACTTACAAATAAGGTAAAATTTGTCAAAATTGGCAGGAAAGCAATCCGAGGTATTTTAAATAGTGCATTATTTTGGCGAAAAGCGCTCCAGTGGATAACATACATTGCTAATTTGAATTGCATTTGAAGATTTAGTAGCTTTCCATTTCTTAATTTTCTTTATTATATTTGATAATGGCTTCAAAGACTTTATAAATGGGGACCTACTTTATTTTATTTTACTAAACCACCACTTCGGTATTGTTTTAATATAATAATATTATAAGATTGTCTAACAATAAACCACGTATCTGTATAACACTAAATGTAGTTAAAAACATTTATTACAGATATTATGAGGCGATTACTCTTATGATATGAAATTGAACAAATGATTTTTGTCAATCTTTACACAAGTTAATGATTTTATTTTATAATAATTTGAAATGAAAAAGACTTCTGCCTTGAACCCCGTCAAAACCTAGTTCAGGCTTTGACATGCATTATCATTCAAATGTTGAAATAACTATGTTTCATTTGTTTCATAGTGCTTCCACACAAACGAAGTACTGATCTCCTTATTTCAAACGAAATAACTCTATTTATCGTATTTAATTTAGTCATGCACGTACGTACCATCATTTATTTATATGTATAATGCACTAGCGAGTTCCCGGCATGCTATGCAATGCCACAAATAAAGAAATTGTTTCTCTCTGCGTGTCTTTTCCCATTGGTCACGTTCCCTTTCCGCTCACATATCCCCTTCCCCTCGCGCGTCCCCCCTCCACCTTCCCCGCCTTCCCGCTCCCTTCTCCCACAAATCCCCCTCCCTCGATCCCCTCCCCTCTCCCTCGTTTAATATATTCAGTCCCGGTATATTCAGATTTTCAAACAGCTCGTATGCCACCTATTGCAATGCTTTTACAAAATTTTCTATAAAAAACATTCATTTTTATGTATGTATTTAAAATAAATATAAATTTTGATTACATTCAAAGTACTCGATTTTGGTTAGTAGGTACCATTGGTGAGTACTTCGATTAAATTAATTAATTTAAGGAGTTTATTCGAAAATTGAATTTCGATTTAACAATTGATTGTTTGCAAAATGTCATTCTCAAATTGTGAAATTTTTGTAAGAGTTTTGGTAATGATTAAAAAAAACTTTACAGATATTTTGTCATGTGGTTGTAATAATCCAGAAACCTCCGCGAGGATGGAAAGAAGGTATTTTGAAAATTTCAAACATTTCCTTTGCGTTTAATACAGAAATACGTAGACGACTCATATATAATATACCCAAGCAACCATATTTTGATTTTTTTATTTATTATATAGATGGTGTTTCTATTTTCATGTTATGTATGATGTTACGTAATAATTATTGAAAAAAGTCCGTACACAAATTTAAAAAATAGCACATGGACAATGGACGATATAGACAGCAAATCAAAAAGACACCATTGGTTACTAAAAAGTGCAGCTACTTGAAAAACAGCAAACAAAACTCTAGCTTCATAATATACCAAAGTGTGGATGCGGCTTCACGTAACAAAGGGAATCAACACGTCCAATAACAAAGTATTAAAATGAATCACTACATCCTTAAATGTATTAAATATAATTTTACGAAAGCGGCGTGAAGGCCACACAAGAAATTAACATATTTTTGCTTTTGTATATCAGCCCAGATAAAGACCTGAATATTTCCCACAATTAGTACGTACATGAGACGAAGATTTTCTTCGTACGGCCACTAATTAGAATTGTTACAATGTGGGTACACTTAACACTGCATACCCGGGAACTAACTGTACCCGATGTTCTCTTCACACAAAGACCGGGTGAGTAATGATGAACGGAAATAGTATTTAAGATCAGGTTTTTGATCTGTTTGAAGCTATCGTTTCCTGTCCCTCAATGAACATTTTTTGCGTGAAAACCAATTTTACCCAGGTAAAAACTTGCTCGATGACTCTTCGGGTATTTCGCAGTTCTTTGATAAAGGAGCCAATTAGCAAACACCAGAAGCAAAAATCAGATATCTTATAAAATAAATAATAAATGTTCCTATGGGTTCCATGCCAACTGAGAATAAAGTCAACTCAACACCTCCTTGAAAAGTCATTAAAAGCTATGAAAAAAATAATTTTAAATTAGCCGATAACCCTAACCGAACGTAATCTATTTAACCAATTTTTATCACTCTAAATGACTTATCTGAGAAGGTTCTGAGTTGGTTTCATTTCGAGTTGTCCGGTCACCGTTTCTATGTACGTGAATTTTCTATGAATTTTCTATGAATTTTCTTTGAATTATCTATGCATATTAAGCGTAGGAATTGTTTGAAACTTTCAAAATGCCCCCTTTCCACCCTCGCGAAGGTTCCTGGATTATTATATATACGACAATACGAAACGAATTTCAATCATTACGAAAACTCTTACGAAACTGTCAAAAATGTCACAATTTGAGAATGACATTTTGGAAAATTCAATTTTCGAATAAACTCTTTAAATTAATGAATTTAATCGATAAAGGTACAAAGCAAAATCGGATACTTCGAATCCAATCAAAAATTATATTTATTTTAAATAGGTACCTATGTTAGGTACCAAATTTGATTGATTGTTCTTAAAATATACAAAAATGAATATTTGTTATACATGAAAAATGAAAATTTGTAAAAAAAAATTGTAATAGGTGGCGCGCGAGCTGTTTGAAAATCTGAATGTACCTGAATGATGGGAGGAGAATATTGAGAGCGGGAGAGGGGAGGGGATCGCGGGAGGAGAAGGGGACAAAGGAGGGGAAGGGGACAAAGGAGGGGAAGGGGACAAAATAGGGAAAGGGGAGGCGGAAAGGGAACGGGACGAATGGGAAAAGACAGGCAGGGCGAAACATCAGTGGCATTGCAACGCATGCCGGGAATTCGCTAGTATCTTATAAAAACATGGCAAAGATTGTATGGCGTAAATCCTCCATAATAATAAATTGATATGGCTTTATGATGCCATTTTTAGTGACTTTTTCTTTTTTCATTTTCGTTTGGGTATCTGAGTTTTGTAAAATGCTGTGAGGGAGGGAAATCAGAATATGTTTAGAAATACCTGATGATTCACAGGTGGTGATAAAACAAAGCGTCGTTCCACAATGTTTCCGTTCTCAATGGTGGTCTGTAAAGAATACATTGATAATTCGAAGTTATGTTTTATTTTATTTAAAAACACCGGGATTCGAACTGGCGGTCTCTGAGTTTAGAGACAGGGCGTTTCATTTCAGAGACAGGGCATTTCATCAGACACCGCATTTTCACGGTGATCGTAGTTCACAAATGGTGTTTTAAAATGTATGCTATCCAACCATAATAATATTCGGCTCTTTTTATCTCCACTAAA
This sequence comes from Glyphotaelius pellucidus, assembly GCA_936435175.1. NCBI lineage: Eukaryota > Metazoa > Arthropoda > Insecta > Trichoptera > Limnephilidae > Glyphotaelius > Glyphotaelius pellucidus. Next base: position 14,405,133 of record OW386560.1, read on the forward strand.
TAGTTTCAATCCATTACAAAAATGCTTCACAAGAGATGCCGCATCAAGCTTTACAGTTTTTTTTTTTATTTTCTCCAACTTCGAAAATACTGACGCAGCTATTATTTTTACGGAAGATTCCGTCAAGATTACCTCTGAAAATCTCAAAAGCGGTTCTTTCCCAAACAAAGAGCATGTAATTATAGTACAAATATAATATAATGATGACAGGGCAGACCGCACAGAATCCGGCACATCTGTCACGTGAGAAATTATATATTTTTATACCAGTTTCCCTTCTTTCCCCTCCATTTCCCTTCATATTTTATACCTGCCATGCTGAGGTATTTTGTAATTTGTATTTCCCGTATGGGACCAAAGACAATTTTTCGCTTTACGCGATTGCTATTTTCCTATCTACGATTTCAGTTGGCATCACAGCAAACAACATGGTTCATGTGTTGTTTGCAGTAATGCCAATTGAAATCGTAGATATGAAAATAGAGATGAAAACAACGATCGCGTAAAGCGAAAAATGTTGTCTTTGGTCTTTGTACGGGAATCGGGCTGAAAAAAGAGATGAAATAAAACCTACATTAGATAAGGGCACTTACGACAATTTATTGCAACCAAAGGTTCTACCAAAACCAAAAGTATTTTGTATTTGAAATAAAAAAATGGTTAAAATACTGTATTTCGTATTTCAAATACACGACTTGAAAGTATTTTGTATTTTAAAAACATGCAAAAAAAAGTATTTTGTAATTTGTATTTTAATAACAGCAAAGCATGTATTTTGCCCAGCCCTGATTGGGCCGTTGATGACATCTATACAAAAAAAAATCGTTCAGTTTTGAACAAAAGATGATTAAATCAACGATAACAATTAAAATAGCAATGTTTCCACGAACACACAAGAAGGCGTAGCTTTTAATTTGACATTCATATCAATTTCCTGATGTCCTCAATGGACTTTCCATCATTTGGCTTTTCCATCAATTGGATGACATTAAGGAATACCATCCAACCAACAGGAGTTGGTAGTCCTTACTGTCGTAATGTGTAATGTTTGTTTTCTGATTCTATGATTCACCGATGAGTGTCTTTCTGGGGAATTACTTCTCAGGTGTGTAGAGGTACTGGAATATAATAAATCGGGATACCTACATAAACTAAAAATGTTTCAAAAGTAAAGAAGTAAGTAATACATCACTATTGCTTAAAATAATGTTTTTTGTTTAAAGTAGTAATTCGCCTTTATTTTAAAACCGGATAGAAGCCGAGATGACGAATATAACGGGTTCCCAATTCCCACCTAGTGATTGTGGGTTCAATTATTTTGCCAGCTTAGTTCTCCATCAATAAACAATATTTTCCGCTTATAATGATGGTAGTAGGCGTATTTCAAATTTCGTCAGACATGACAGGAAGTACAAACTGCCCGGATTCACCAGAGATTTTTTAATGAAAAAAAAAATGGAAATAATAATATCAGGTCTAGTCTTTTTTTAAATACATCCATTTGAATTTCGATTTTCTTTGTTGAACGAATGTATGAATGAAGTGGTATCCTAGAAGTGGAAATTAACCCACTTCCCGGCATCCGATCGAGCTGAAACTCGGCAGATAGACTCGTTGTCGATCGTAATGCATTTGCTGGCGATCACACACACACACACACGCACACGCACACGCACACGCACACGCACACGCACACGCACACGCACACGCACACGCACACGCACACGCACACGCGCACGCGCACGCGCACGCGCACACGCACACGCACACGCACACGCACACGCACACGCACACGCACACGCACACGCACACGCACACACACACACACACACACACACACACACACACACACACACACACACACACACACACACACACACACACATACGCATTTCTCTGAAATTCATCACAATATATGCAAATAAACGTGGGTCTTTTTCAATCGGGATTTGGCTCGTTTGGTAGAGTTGTCGACTCCAATCCCAGGGTAGGAAAGTCAAACCAAAAAAAGGAGTTTTAAATGACATTCATTAAAGTGATGATCTCAAAACTTCATAGCTCATTAAGGTAATGAGTCCCAATGACATAGCGAGCTGAAAATATTGGCGTTGATTTACAAATTCTAGACAGAAAAAGCAGTGCAAGAATCAAAGTGTCAGAATTCACAATTTGAGAGCTTTTACTCCTCCAGACTAAAAGATTTTCTACTTTATAGTTTGATTAAATAAATGTATTAAATGCATGTTTTTTTTTATTCTCCCATAATAAAGTTATATTGAGAAATACTGTGTAATGCAAAAATTGTGTCGTCGAACCTTGCATATTTTATAACGCTGATTTTGTCTCTGAGCTGAAAATTGTGACAGAATAAATATCTTCGCAACTCAATTATACAATTAAATCTCTCTCTAACAAGACCAATGTTTCAAATGAAATTATCATTTTCAATTGACCAATACGATGAATTCTAAATTAACGATAATATTGTATGCAAGCCAACTACTGTCTATAAATCATTGAAGATAATGGCACAATCAATACAATACAGTGTCCAAGTAAGTAAACTTCTTATGTGAGTGTGATAATGTTATTAATATTAGCAATGAATCAACAAACAAAACATCAGCTTCTGCCTTAGAGACGACGTCAAACCTTCAAACAAAACTTGGGAAATTTTTTTTAAATGTTCGATCATTTCAAATGTTCTAGATTTTGAAATAAATGCAAAGCATATTTTGTTAACTAAACCAGGCAATTTGACTGTCCTAAAACGGGAAATCTCCTAGTTGGACAGTCAAAGTTTTCTTATAATGTATATGTATTTTTGTTCAAATAAATAAAAAGATTTTAAAAAATATATTTTCGTGTGTATGCATTACGAAAGTCAAGAACAACAACAACCACAACAAAAAATAGGCACACTTTGGGAAGCGGGTATGGGTACCGCCGCCCCTTTCGTTGGATAACCAATACCTTTGCTATAGGTCACCCCAAGTTGTTCGATTTGGCAGCGGTGTCTGAGTTCACGTGATGAGGTTTGTTTAGGTCTTGGCGGCGGATGCATCTGTCCACCAACTGAGTGGCAGACCGGTTCGGAAGAGGCCGGTAGCGGGAGACCTTTTGACTTTTTCAGACCTACTCTTGATCCATTGTCTCACACCGCAATGGAAGAGATGATTCATACGTACCTATGGCACTCCTGGACATACTGGACGACCAGATTCCTACCCATCCCTCTCACCCTTTTCCTTCCCTGAACTTCCGTTTCTTAAAAAGACTCTCCAAACAGAACCCCCAAAGATGAGGTAGGCCATGAGGAAATGTTTTAACTCAAGGACTCCTGTCATCTTTAGGGATGCTCTGTGAAGGATACTTTTAGGGAAAAGGGAAGGAGAGAAAAGTACTGGGCAGGAAAAAGGTATGAGGGGTTGGTAGAGGTTGGCCAGGAGTGACGAACGTACGAATTCATCCCTCCCACTGCGGTGCAAGGCTATGGGTCAAGAGAGAGACAAAGAGGTCGGGTGGAGAGGTCAAAAGGTCACCCTCAACCAGTCTCTCACAATCCAGCCCGCCACGCAGCGGACGGACAAACGGATCCGCCGCCGAGACCTAGACAAACCTAACCCCATGAACCCGGGCATCCCTTCTAAGTCACCAACGTAGCGAACCACTTGGGATGACCTAAGGCAGGGGTGGGTACCCATATCCGCCTCCCTAATTACCCGATTCAAACATTTTCAAATACAGAAATTGTTTCTTGAGACAACAAATAATTGTTTGGCATATCTGAGGCCTACGAGTCGAAAGGTCTTGTATCGATGTTGAAGTCACCATAAATAAAAATTATACCGTCCAACGATCAACAAATTAGGCGCATGCCCGTACATTACGATGGTTGTATTCTGATTGTACATGATTGTATTCAAACCGAAAGCATTCATGGCGTCCCGTTAGTCAATTCGACAATAAAATACGGTACCGAAGAATACAACTCCAAGACGACCATATTTACTACCTAAATAAATCGATGATCAAGAATTATTACATTTGAATAGAACAGAAGTTAGTTGGTATGTCTGTAGAGGTAGCTAAAGTAATTCCTTAGAGTTCATCGACGATCGTCCTCTTCCCTCTCACACGTCTTGAATGAAAACAAAACAGACAGAAGATACTAGAATTATGACGTCATGTACGATCTTTCTCTGGGACCATTGTAAGGTTGAACGAACCAAAGCGCTATTCGATACTCTCGAAATGCTTGAAATGGCTTTAGCCGTGTTTTGTAACCAGATTTGAATAGCCAGGCACTCCCCACCTTCTTCTTCCTCTTCTCCTTGGATCTTTCCAACTCACTTCAGTCTCAGAATATCGATCGTCCAGTTAACTAGTCAGACATCTTTACAAATACTAAGTTTTGAGATAATGAGGAAAGCAATATTCAAATGCTCACCATAAATCAAATATTATTTGCACTAACTAACTAACCATCACGCCGTTTCCCCGCAGGGGTAGGTAGAGAGGACGGACCGCCAATTTTGACATGGCCCGACTCAAGTATCTGATTCACTTGATCGTGCCATGTCTTCCCCGGGCGTCCCCGACTTCTTCTACCATTCACATTTGCGTCATATATTCTTCTTACACTACTTTCTTCGTTCATTCGCTCTTCATGCCCAAACCATCCGAGGGTCCCTTTCTTAATCTTACTCATTATGCTTACATCAGCCTTACATTCTTTGCAGATCTCCACATTTCTCACACGATTATACATGGTTTTACCACACATGAGCCTCAGGGATCTCATTTCAAAAGCATTCAGTTTTATTTACATGTGTTTTACATATTTAATGTGCTATAAAATAACATCGGAAGCATAACGTTCCGGTACTATAACATTTTGAAATTTCAGTAAACCAGATAACATAATTTTTTTGTTTAATTCACTACAAGTTTTTCTGCATTATGACTGATTTGGTGGTGCTTATGAATAATCTGAGAATTGTACCAGATACGGGATACACTTTTACATACATATAACTACATACTCAATTCAAATTTCGATTTTTTGGAGATGTGTGACTAACTGAGCGATCATCGACATGTCCAATTGAGAGAAGTCCAAAATATTTAAAATCTTGACATCAAAAATTGCACCGATCTAAAAAAACTATCTAATAATAATTCTGAGGGCTTATCTAACGAATTTTTTTGTCTACGAAACACATCGGTTATTGTCGGATAATTATTATTAATAGATAAGATAGCAAATAAATAAATTCGCATCCTTTGTCTTGATGAAATCGTGCTAAATGAACAATTTTGTTATAGTAATTGGTAATTCATACATAAGAACAACATTACAATTTTCTTAGTTTGTTTTACGCCCGGCTGAGCTTTTATATTAACAATTTGGCCACACATGCGCTTTAGGGATCTTAAATTTTTACTTAGTATAATTTCGTTCTTCCTCAACCAGTTAAGAGGAACGTATGCGCGGCCCATTTCGGCACGTTTCATACAAATCTTAATTCTGGATTTGAGATCAAAGTACCCAACCAAACTGAAAAAATATTTTTGTAATTCAAAGGTATATCAAATATCTAGTACGGATGTGAAATACTTTATTTATTTTTGCTTTAAATTATGAGATATGGGCCATTAAAGATTTTAATGTTTCATGATTTTAGAGGCAATTTGGGCAATTGTTTGTGAGTAAATGGTAAAGAATAAAAATTAAAAAAAAAATCATTTTGATAGGTGTAAATTTAAAATACAAATTAACTATTTACGGCGGAACAAAACTTTGTCTTTTACATTAAAATTACTACCCAAAAAATTCATTTTATTTTATTTTTAACAATGTTTCATTTTATTTTTCATTATATTTGTAAAATAAACATAGTAAAATTATTGTTTAATGTTTTTCAATTACTTACAAATAATTGCCGAAGTAGCCTCTAAAATCATGAAACACTAAAATCTTTTATGGCCTACATCTTATAATTTAAAGCTAAAATAAATAAAGTGGCTCATATCTGTGCTAGATATTTGATATACTTTTTGATTACAAAAATAATTTTTCAGTTTGGTTGGGTATTTTGAGCTAAAATCCAAATTTAAGATTTGTATGAAACTGGCCGAAATGTGTAATAGATATATGCAGTGTTGAGGCACCTCAAAACTACATATATCTTTACTAACGACATCTTTTAAGGATGCTGAAACTACACATATTATCCTATATAACACAGTATCCTAATCGCTTTTCGGTATTTGAAGTAATCGAAAACTTTAATAAAATGTTGATAGCAAAAGGTAAAAAAAGCATCAGGACTCTTTTTGATCTCAAGGTCACAAAAAGCTTTTTTTTTTACATTAACTCCACACAGGAGGCCTTGAGGAAAATAATTCCCCTCAGTGTGTCATCTGGGATGCTGTGTGGAGGGTCTTTTTGAGGAGAGGAAGGAATGAACATTGGTCTTGAAGAGACCCATGTTGTAGGAGGGAGGAAACACAGATGCCGGCAAATCGTTCCATAGCCGAGCTGTTGAACTCAAGAACGAGTCGAAAAAACGGCCCGTTCTCATGTGACAAATGTCAACCGTGTACATATGTTGGGCGCGCGTTTGGCGTGTCTCCCGACTATGCACCGGTGCCGAAGGGATCAATGACGCTAGTTCCTCAGAGCATCTTCCATTGAAATACCGGTAGAACATGGACAGCATTCCCACCCGACGCCTGTGCTCTAAAGATTGCAACCCGTTCGTTAAGCTATTACCGAAATTAAATTTATTTAAATGAAAACAAATCACTTATTATAAACAAGTTTCAAAACCAGTGGTTTCTTCATCAGAATAATTTTTTTTTAATAAATAATTAATTTGAAACTTCCTTTTTTCTTAAAAAGACCCTGCTGTGTGGAGTTTTTTTTAAGAAAAAGGCAGGAGAGAAAGTTCTGGGAACGAAAAAAAATAAAAGTATAGAAATAATATTTTGCAGGCACGCAGTTATTAACGTAAATTAGATGACATCGCTAGTTGTTAGTTAATTAATTAAAATAAATTAATATGAAAAATATAGCATGTCTGGTTACTTGCTATCTGTTGGGAAGGTATTCATCACTCGTCAATAGAAAGCTGTAGAGAGCGAGATATCAATTAACAATAATTATGCACTGGAAAGTTGCTTCGAGTAATCTCACATCGAAATACCAGTGGAAATGACAAGCAATTATTATTATTTAATCATGCTGCAACTATTTTGTCCAGTTGTTATAAAGTGCTAGCCGAACCACCCAGCGTTGCCCGGGATTCATTCTGCTTAGGGTGGGAAAAGTGGATTGGTTGGTTTTTGGAAATTTCACACAGACAGTGAGTGACCTTCCTCATTTTTTTAAGTGTGCAAAATTTCATCAATCGATCAATCAAAATAATATGAAGTCCCCGGCGTTGCACTGGTTTTACGCAGAGCTGTTCGAAATCTGATGAAGACAGTATTTTCCTTTTATTTTGAACGTCGAGTGTGCAAAATTTCATCAATCGATCAATCAAGATAATATATAGTTTCCGGCGTTGCCCAGGTTTTACGTAGAGTTGTTCGAAATCTGATGAAGACAGTAATTCACCTCTTATTTTGAAGGTCAAGTGTGCAAAATTTCATCAATCGATCAATCAAGATAATATATAGTCTCCGGCGTTGCCCGGGTTTTATCAACCTATAGATTTGGTAGAGAATAAAACTATAGATTTGTATACAAATCATCCACGCTGCCCGCCCGCCACAGACAATGAACTTTATATATTAGAGAAGAAGTTTGTGATTATTATCGTTAGTACAGGCGATACAACCCCTTGAGATGATTAGTCACAAAAACGGTAAAAAACGATAAAAATTATCCAATTATTTTGTAGATACCTACAGTCTGTTCATTGATGGCCACGGCTAAATATAAGCAACAAGAACACTGCATTTTGCTAATTTATTTTTTAAGACCGAGTTGTTTGGCGGTCCGTCCTCTCTGCCTACCCCTGCGGAGAGCCGGCGTGATGGTTAGTTAGTTAGTTAGTTCGACCGCCAAGCTAGGCAGCAAATGCCCGTGTTATGGTGGTCGATGTGTTTTTCACAATAAAAATAAGTCACGAATTAAGAGACTTTCCTGTAAACAATATAGTATGACTTCAAACTTTAAGACCGGCCTGAACACGGTACGATGCATTCTCGCGCAGTTACTGACTTCACAATGAACGTAAGCGAATGAGAAAGATTCGTGCGACAGAGAAAGACGTGGGCGGGGGTCATGCCACATTTCTGTCCTTAAGGTGATTGAGGTGATTTTTCACAAAAACGGCGCTATATAAATCATCCAAATATTATTATTATTAATTATCGCATATTGCGACGATTTCTGATCAACGTCAGGCCAGTCTTAAAGTTTGGCGTGTACTATATTATTTATCGCAAATTGCGTCGATTTCTGATCAACGTCAGGCCAGTCTTAAAGTGTGGCGTGTACTATGCATATTTACATCATGACTGTTGAGAATGAAAAATAATGATATTAGCCCTATAAGCCCTATAAGCCCTTGCCTAGCCTAGCCGAATAAGCCCTTGAGATGATTTTTCACAAAAACGGCGCTCTACAAATTATCAAATTATTATTATTATTTGACACGGAATTTGCGACGCGCTTTTTCACAGATAAAAAGTCAAGGTTTGCAAGTGACAAAACAACTTGGCTAAAATAATAGTAAGATTCATAATTTAATCAGAAATCAGAACTAATCTGCGTTTTGAAACTGGTAATTAACACTATCAAGAGATAATAATGAAACATTATCTATAGGTACAATGTTCACAGACCGAAAACAAAATTGTACAAAACAAAACAAAAAAAAACACACGTGGATGCCGCCTCGAAGTACTTCATTTGATAACTATGCATGGTGTACACGACGCCAGTGTTCAGTCGTGTGATTTAGTGACAACCAAAACATTTAGTTAATCAGATGTGTGGTCAGGGTGTTTTAGTGAGTATTTTAATACCGTTTTAGCTGCGTAGTAGTCACTAAATCACTCGACTAAACACTAACTCGTGTAAACCAGACATTACTTTTAAGGTTTTTAGCCGTAATTAATTATTCTGAATATCAAGGTACTTCCTTGCCTTCACCTTTCCCATTTCCTAACCTAGGGCCTCCCAATACATACTGAATTGGAGATAAAATAATCCCATTGTTTTAAGTAACATACAAATATCAATTAGAAAAATTTAATTACGTTCCACATGATTTTTTTATGTGATACCATGCAAGTGCCCGGAGATAATGATAGGAGGCTGAATGGTTTGAGAGAGGTGAGAGAAAGAGTAGGAAGTACTTCAAATTATAATCCGATCATTAAATATATCTAAATCCGTTTCAACCGACATATGAAATCGAATAGTTGTTTTTCACCAGGGCGATTCTAGTTGTCGATGACAATGCATTCTGTCAACTTTTGGTGGCCATCACACATGCAGACATACATTTCTCTGAAACTGGATGACATAGCAGATACGTACAGGATGACATTATAGCAGATATGTTCTACCGGTATTACAATGGAAGATGCTCTGAGGAATTAGCATCATTGATCCCTCCGGCACCGGTGCATAGTCGGGAAACACGCCAAACACGCGCCCAACATTTGTACACGGTTGACATTAGTCACATGAGAACAGGTCGTTTCTACGACTCGTTCTTGAGTTCAACAGCTCGGCTGTGGAACGATTTGCCGGCCTCTGAGTTTCCCCCCTCCTACAACATGGGTCTCTTTAAGACCCATGTTCGCTCCTTCCTCTCCTCAAAAACACTCTCCACACAGCATCTTCAAAGATGACATAGGCCCTGAGAGAAACTATTTCCCTCAGGGCCTCCTGTGTGGAGTTAATGTAAAAAAAAAAAATACTACACGTAATATTTGTTGGTCTTATCCAATTGAGATTTGGCTCAGTTGATAACATTGTTGAATCCAGTCCTTAGGTAGGAAGATTCAATCCTCACTCAAACCAATTTTATTTTTAGAGACATTTGAAAATAGATGAATTATAGTAAAAAAATATATATATTAGAGTTGATATTTTTTTAACAATGCTGCTTCAATAAATTACTTCAATATTCTATTTTTAAAGAGGGTGTCCCTATAAAGGGTACGATAATAATATTATGTGGTATAAAGGTCTATTTCTCTTTTCACTAAGCACAAATATGTTTTTAATTGGGATTGTACTAACGATTCCTATCTGGGATTTGCAGTTGGCTCATACCAATGTCACTCCAATTATAAACTAGGCTTTCAAGACCTTTTCCAGATATCATTATTTTCAATATTGCAGATAATGGCAAAAAATCAATATAAAAAAGCATTATTGCAAGCTTTACAAAATCAATTTATTTATTACCCTGAAAAAAGCAAGTCATTGACTGTTTTCTACAAAATTTGCCCAATCAGTTCAAGTAGACAATATTAAAAAAATAAAACTATACAATATCCCACAATACAAGGAAAAATTTATAAGCAGTCAAGATAAAAAATATTCAATAATTGGAATTAATTGGTGGCAAAGAGTCTATCTACTTCATGATTTAAAAAAAAAGTAAAGCATTATTGAAATAATATGCTTACCAAATAGCTCAATCTCCTCTCGATTGCTTCATCATTCTTGATTTCATCGGCCCGATGATCGTTGTCCCGGATCGGTGATGAACTCATTTCACGATGATGAAATTTCCTCCCCGTTGAGAATGTAGTTTCATCGCTATCCTTCTTCCTGACAATTCTAAGACTGCTTCTTCCTCCTTCTAGCCTCATCAGCATATCCTTGACTTTAGAACCAGAGTTTTGAAGAGTAGAATTATTTTTGCCGGAATCACAAGAACTCCTTCTGTTGGTTTCTGCAGAACTCTTATTAAATTCTTTACTTCTTCTATTTAATTCTAAAGTCTTGTAATCTCTTACAATGTAGTCTTTCTTGGAATCAGACTGGAAACTTTTAAGACTTTTGCTGGCATATTCCGATGTTTGCTTCTCTGGAATATCAACTTGCTCAATGTTGTAATTCGACGAAGAAAGCCGTCGTGGATTTCCAAAGATATCTTTATTTTGTTGTACGGGAGGGTTGGTTATGATCTTCGTAAAATCCGGATCTCTTGCTCTACCAAACCCATCTTCCAGCTGCGTACCACTTCGTAACAATACAGGTTTAATTTCAAAGCTGGCTCTATTCGGAGGGGTTACATTTGGACGGATTTCCTGTTCATGTCTCAAACGTTGAAACTCATAAGGCTCAGCGTAGATGTGTTCTTGAGATTTGCTCTTTTTCAAGACTCCGTACTGTGATTTTGTATCGGAGTTACGACTGAACGCTTTTCTATCTACGAAAAAGGTAGACTTTGATTCTTCAGGTTGTTTTGCATCAGGCGTAGAGCAATTATTAATATGACATGTGAATTGATGGGTCCCAGGGTTTTGTTTGCAAGCCTCGCAGATATTGTGCAAATTATTTAAACCCTCATTAGTCTTATTTGGAGTTGGCATAAATGTGCTCAGTCTCACACTGGGGCTAGTTACATCTTCGACACTACTCCTCAAAGACTTAGCGTCAAAATTGCACGAGCAACACATGCTCGTCATAGAGTTTCTATTTGAATTATTTCCAAAGGAGCCGAGCTTTGTATAACTCTGCCCTGAAGTATTTTTGCCGAGACTATTATTATTACTTGTGCAGTTCAGAGAATTCAAGCATTTTGCAAATGAATTTGAAGTGTGCAAACCTTCTGAAGAATTCAAACTTGCATTGCTCGAGTTAAGCATGTTTCCTTGCTCGGGGAAATGCAAATCTAGTATCTCCGTGCACATGTAATGCATGTCCTTAGGTTTAGAATCGCTCGAAGCATTTAAGGACTTGTCAAATTTCGTGGGCGACTCCCTAGTTAGTTTTGAAGTAGATTTAGAACTTCCATTTGAATCGTTCAAAGAAGCGTCTGTATCGATTGAAACAGAATTAGAATCGTTGAATTTTTTAATTGGACGTGGAGACATGATTTTTCCACTACTTTCATGTTTACGTAAAGCATTTTCTAGCTTAGCCAACATCAATTTGGATTCTTCTTTGCTCCGATGCTGCTTGGTGCTTTTAACTTTCAGGTCTCTTAATTTTCTTTTTGCCGTTTCAAAATCGAAGCGTATATCTGGAGACTTAGAAGTAGACGCTTGGTCAGGAGACAATATGGCAAAAGTTCTCGGCGGTTTCTTGGGAGGTGGGCCCGGAGGCAGTGGCTGTTTGAGCACTTTCTTCAAAGTGTCTGTAAGGGAGTTTTTATCACCACCGTCAACAGGCAAATTGGTTAATGACTCTTCCGTTGAATCATTTGCGATGCCAATAATCGTACTTGTCGATGATTCAGTATCTTCTAGCAATCGTTCAGAACACGATTTCTCATCGAAATATTGGTTGTATTCATCATCTACACTTCGTTTCAGGACTTTCCGTCGATTCGAAAGAAACTCCTCTTTATTTTGAGTATTTGCAACTTCAAAGTTGCTTCGAATTGAGTTAAAACTGTTTGTTTTCTTCGAAACAACTGGAGTTTCTTCCAGATCATCAGAAATTAGATTCTCACTTTCAGAGCTGACTCCGCTATCGGAGAAAACTGCTTCACTTTTGACAGTGGCCTTTTTAACAATTTTATTTTTTGGTTTGATAACTTGAGCGTACTGGTCCAGAATGTGTTGGGGAATTTGAACATCAGAATTGACAGCATCGTTACTCGAAGCATCAATATTCTTAACACCATCTGCGTAAACATTATCTAAAGTTTGTGGATCATTTTTAGGGACACTATTTTCATCCGGTTTATTAATCCTTTTAGGTTTTGAAAACTCGAAGCTATCTTGTTTCATCTTCTCTTCGAGCAACAACCCTAGGATTTTGAGTTTATCTTTGCTCAATTTGCAGCGGTCAGTTTCTGAAGGTTGTGGCGAATGATCTGAACAATCACTGTTGAAACTGTTTTTTCTAGAATCGCGTATCTTTTCGCTTCGATCACACCGAAATGCCGGGCTCCTGTGCAATTTCTTTGTAGGATCACTAAATTGTCTAGACAAAGCTCTGAAGTCTTCATTTTTAGAGATATTTTCCTTTCCCACATCTCCACTTTCAGCATTATCATCAACATCCGTCTTTAAATTTAGACTTTTTGGCATTTTGGGTTCATCTAAAAAATTAGGTTGAGATTCTGATATACATTGGCTAGAATTTTGACTTTCATCAATAACTCCAACATTTTCTTTGAGACGCTTCCGATTTCCAAAATTGCAAGGAGGACCAAATTTATCTTTGGAATGTGTCTTGTTTGAATTTAGAACATTGCTTGTTGAGAATGTTGCACTTGGATCACTGTTAACTTTGCACAAATGAAGTTTAGGCAAATAAACATGTTTATCTTTTGTTAAATTTATAGGAACTGTGGTTGTGTTTTGTAATTTGACAATTTTGACATTTTTAGGCTGTTCGCTACTTGAAACCTCGAATTTACTCTTCAGAGTAATCTTCGGCGGTTCACTCAAAACTTCAAATTTACTTCGAATATTTTTTACTCGGTTACTATTATTATTGTGGGTCAAACTGGATGGCATCATGTTGTAGATATTTTTTAGTGAAACACAAAACCTCAAACACTCATTTTTATTAGAATTAATATATGGCGGTGTATTATTTATTATTAGGCACTTGGTTAGTCATTATTTCTGGGAAAATACTGCAATTCATCTACAAACCAAAAACATAATGTAGTTAGGATTTAGGAAAAACGTCATGCAAAAACAGATAATGTTAGTAAGATAATATGACTAGAATTAATGTGATTGTTTTCACTTTTCACTCACTAAACAATACACAAAGCAACAATTCCCGAATTGAAATAATCAACACAATATTGCAATATTCGACATTTCGATCCGGAAGACAATCGAATATATAACACTCGAACCGACCACTTATAATTTCGGCAAGCGGACTAATATAAATTGAACAAGCGACTAAAATGATTGTAGTAAAAATACGATGAATGAAAGATCGAAACAAGAAACTAGAAACCTGTTGCATGCAATATCATGTACTTGCGTCCGGTGCAATTATAAACACAGATGTATTCATGCGAGAACGAACAGGTGCATATTATAGTACAACCAGTATTATGTATTATTAGAATTATTATTAATGATAACTAACAAACTCAACTACACGACTGCACAATAAATAAACTGTTTTCAGATTGCGAACAACCGCGTCCGTCGCCGACCGTCAATAACTTTATTTTTCATGCCAACCGCCAAGTGCGAGTGACAGATTGCGCTCGTTCCGTTGTTTTCTTGAGGAAAATAATTGGGCGCCATCTTGGATACGTGCTGTTAGAAACTGACCCAGATCTTCGCTTCGGATATGCCAAAATAGCTCTTATTTTTATTTCATTAAGACAGTTTATGATCTGAATTGATAATACAATTTTTATCATACAAAATACAAAATCTTCAACAAAAAAAAATCATAATATTGATACTACTCGCTACTCGATTTTTTTCTATTCAATTGCGTAGGTAAGTACTTAGTAACAATTTGAGATCATAACATTTTCAATTCAGGGGGTATTTCACCATCCTCCCCATAGCTTATCCGTACACATAACGAATATTAATAAATAAACAAATAAATACTAGCGACTAGTTAAAATCTCGGCTAACTTATCCAATATGTAGCCATTATTCATAGATTCAAGTGCCGAATAGTAAATTCCGACTTTTTCAATAAATAAATCCTGTATGATGAATCTAAAATTTGCGTTACCGTACAAATAATCTAATAATCCACAATAGGCTTTCAACTTTCAACCCACAGCTTTTTGTAATGTACTTTGGACGTGTTGCTCGCCAAACTGAGGATTCCGACTTGGAGAAACTCATAGTCACTGGCAAAGTGTTTGGCAGAAGGAGGTCACCAAAGTGCCGGAGTGATCAAGTACCATTGGCGTCTGGTACTAAGGTGTCCTTGGCTCTCCACGCAGCACAGAACAGCGAGGAGTAGAGGAGCCTTGTCCATCATGGAAATTAGGGTAGGGATCATGATCCTCAGCAATGAGAAGAATGTGGAGTTAAAATGAAAAGCCTCCTTCCTATAATGTTTTAGGTTAGGGTTTGTCATTGTAGCCCTCCGCTTTTTAAATCTTTGCTTTATCTCTGGTGGCATTTTTCCTTCTTTTTTTTTTACATCAGCTCCACACAGGAGGCTCTGAGGAAAATAATTCCCCTCAGTGTCATGTGTCATCTTTGGGGATGCTGTGTGAAGAGTATTTTTGGGAAAGGAAGAAGAGGAAGTTCTGGGAAGGAAAAGATTATTTTACTTTACTTAGTATTTGGGTGGGTAGGAATCTGGGGGTCAGTGTGTCCAGGAGTGATGGGAATCCATCCCTCCCACTGCGATGCAAGGTGATGTTCCGAGAGAGAACGGCTGGAGAAGTCAAAGGGATTCCCTCAACCATTCTCTTCCAATCCGGCCTGCCATGCAACTGGTTGACAGAAGCATCCGCCGTCAAGACCTGGACAAACCGCTCCCCATTTTGAATTTTTTATTCTTATAATTTTATTTTATTTTTAATTTTATGCTTAATTTTTTATTATTTATGTGACAAATTTTATTTTCATTTTAAATTTTATTTAGGTACCTACCTAATACGTAACCAGATTTTATTTCTTTTTTTCTTTGAGATTTTTAATTTACTTGTATTACACATATTATAGTTGTGTATGTAATATGGCAGACTGGGATTGCACTATCCTTCCAGTCCTGCTGGAATAAAAACTTAAATAAATAAATAAACCCAGGCACCCCTGCTAAGTCACCAAACGTAGTGAACCGCTTGGGGTGACCTATGGCAGAGGTGTTGGTTGTCCAATAAATGGATTCCGGGGCGGCGGTACCCAGACCCGCCTCCCAAGTTGCAACCCTTCTGATCTCCAGTCAATCAGAGTTTTGCATCAACAATCTTATTTCCTTTACACCCTGCCCATTCCCATTTCAGTTCTTCCATTCTTTTTGAAATATCTTTCAGGTGGATATTACCCATTAAATATTTGTCATGTTTCACATTTACAATAACCATTCTGTGTTTGCAGTCATCTCCTTAGCGATCAATCTGACCCATTCAACTGATCTACCCCAATGTCGGTCTAAGACCCGCCCAACATCAATTGAGCCCAACATCAATTGAGCCCAAAATCAAGCCCAACGATAAACTTCGGGAGCAAATCCTAGAGTGGACGCAGTGGAGGAAAACGTTCATGCAACTGTTTCATTCACCTAAAACTATATTTCTGTCAGGGTTAGACAACTATACTTATCTAATCCTCACCGATGCGAATATTGAATCGTGCGATATAGATATTTGGATTCTGATGCGCTTACTGAGGGTGGGCGTACGCTGAGAATGTTCAGCGCAAGATAGTTTTGGTTTTTGTGTTGTATGGAAGTGTATGGAGCGACGTACGCTGAGACGTGTATGTTTCTCATACATTCCACAACTGCGCTGAACATGCTGCGCGACCGATGTCTCAGCGTACGCCCATCCTGATGCTTGTGTGCGCCTGCCCTCTCAGTAAGTCAGTATTTCTTGGAAGACGGTGCTGCTTTGTCTACAGAGCATAGTGCTCAGACGCATTCATCGCCACCAGTTACATCAGACAGCGATGTCCCATCTCCGCCACTAAAGCGTCCCACCTCCACCACCAGTGCACCTCCTTGTGACATTTATCGAGACTTACAAAATATGGGATGTAGAACATATGTGGAACATGTTACATGGAACATATGTGGATATATGGAACACGACTCACAAGAACTACATAAAAAAGCTCAAGAGAAATTGGTCCTTGGACGAATTATAGGCAATATTGATAACTAAAAAACCCTAATATTACACAGGAAGATGTCTGCAAGAAAATAAATACGTTGCGAAGTAATTGTAGAAAGGACGTATAAAAATTATTTTGAATTCTCAAAGCTTCTGCCGGTCGCACAGAAACATTTATAGCTAATTTTTCTCTTGATCGAAGCTCTCATGGCTGTATTTTATTTCAAAATATATGTAGTTACCATATCTAGCAATTTGTTAAAATTATCATTGCTCATCTTCAGGGCAGCAATTTATACAATTGCCTTATACAAAGTGAAAAAAGTCTAGGTTTAACATTTAAAAAAAATTATTAATTTCTAAGGTAATCAACAAAATAATTAATAATAATGTAAACTCCTGAGTGGAGCCGGGTACTTCGGCTAGTAGGAAATAAAATAAAAGTAGACAGCTAATATTAAATATTTATTGGAATGAAAAATTACATAAACACAAATCAATTCTACCTACGGCAGTTGAGTCAACCTGTAGACATTAATCAGTTAAACTTTCCAGATACATTTTATAAGCGATTTGTTCTAAGATTTCTTAATCAATGACAGAAACATCAAATAGAACCAACACAAAAAAAAAAATCGTTACGTAACTGATCCAGAGTGAGTTGTAATTATTTGTAAGTACATAAAATCTGTATGTAATAACTATTATTTATTTCATTATTGGCACTATAAATTTAATAATAACTGAAAAACTGCCAATCGAATTGAATCTGATTTTCTTTAATTGCTTGATAAGATTAATTTGAACAACTTTTTTAACATTGTGTAGATCACATTGTTTACATGGACATGCCAAACTATAGACTTAGCATGGGTTGTTTCACCGAAATTCAAATGTAACATTGTCATCAAATGGCTTTTTGACAGTTGAAAGATTCCAGATACCGATTTTAAGTCCGTTAGAGCTTTTGAACAAATTGTGATCTGCGGAAGAAGACATCTATCATGTTGTTAAGCTTGTCAGCTTATTAAAATTTGATAGAAAGCCGAAACGCACACAACATTAAACAAGGTTTAATGGAACCTTAAATGTCAAAAGAATGAAATTGCGCTGAATGGCCGTTTGATGACTTTATCGCATGAAACAACTGGACCTTAATTAATATTGGTTCTGAAGAACCTGGAAGGGCTCTGTCTTAATAATAATAATGTTTTATCTTCTCCTATTGGTGGTTGGCTGTGTATTTGGCAGGTTTATCTTCACTCGGCAGGTTGCAACAAGAAAAAACTTATATGTACACACAATCAAGTTTACCGTCCAATTTGCATGAGATTTGAGGCTTGATCAAGTAAACTTGAACGTGTGAGCATGTTAATTTGTACGACAAATGTACACAATCGATTTTTGACTCTGCTTACTTGATCAATGCATACTTGAACGTGTGTGGTCACGTTCGTCGGTTCAGGCAAAGACACTTAGTATGGATTGTTTCAGAGAATTTGAACAGTTCATCAAATTTCAAAGTTAATTTCCAAGATCTGTGAAAGTCCTATTCAAGTTATGTTATTGTATATCAGCATGGGCCAGTTGCTTCACAGAACTGAAATAATAACCGAACTTGTATAGAACTTGAAAATTAACTTTGAAATTTGATGAACTGTTCAAATTCTCCTAAACGACTCTGTAGTGGCCACTGTACCAACGTACAGTGACCACTACAGAGTACACTCCATCTGTCGCAGTAATGTCACACAATAATGAACTCTAAAGTAGCTTACTGTAGATCCCATTATCCTTACCGAGACATATGGAACCCAGTTATTCCAAAGGTCGATATCTAGCCACTATGGACAAAATGCAAATTGGATCAAACCTCAAGTTTCATGTAAATTGGACGATAAACTTGATTGTGTGTAGGCCATTAGCAGCACTGTACATAACTTGTCAAGTTTATTGCGTTCTATCACATAAAGTTACTAATCACCAAAGCATAATAATTCCCATAAGCATTCCCGCAATGAGTTTATTAACTCCTGGGAGTACAATGCTTTATATAATATACTATATTCTGTATTGTATACTTTTGATAAATAAAAAAAAAATAAAAAAATAAAAAATAAACTGAATGCAATAAGTTGAAGGTATTAGAGAAATAAAACACATGTAAATAAAAATGTTTACTAAAATAAATACAGGTTGGCCCAACTTTTCATGAAATGTATCTATAAGAACATATTATGAAAAATACACTCTCAAAGATTTACGACTAACAATCATAAAAATTTCAATATTTTGCATAGATACTGTGTTATTTTCAATTAGCGTCCTGGTGGATACAAACCATTAGGAATGTGTTTTATTGTAAAACCTGTACACAATATTAATCAAATCCACTAAACAATAGTTCACCTACAATGATAGTGATGTTGGTACTTTAGTCATTACTTTATTTACATTCAAAATACAATCTGCAAGTTGAAGTATGACTGGATTACATCTTGTTTGCACATCTTAACCTAAGCTAATTTAACAAATAGAGTTAGTATGGTATGGACCAAATGGGGTAATAAAAACTCATATTGACAACTCATATTGATATCTCGATGGCGGGAAAAAACACCCTACGATAGCAACACTATCAATGTATTAAACATATCCCATTTATTATTTATTATTTTAACTTTATGAGTTAAACCTCAAACTGTAATATTTAATTAAATGAAGACATTATGAGCGAAACTCAATCGAACATCTGGAAACAGAAAAATCAGAAAAAGATTTTGGCACCTCTGGGACTCGAACCCAGGACCTCCCTACTTTCTGGGTTGGGCGCTCTTATCCACTGAGCTAATCCAATCATTCATAAAGATGGCAGCCAATAAAAATATGCGTTAAGAAAAATGAAGATAATATGGGTGGTTCTTAGTCGAAGTATGGTACAGTTAAAAGTGACCGAATTGGATATCGACACCTTAGCTCAGTGGATAAGAGCGCCCAACCCGGAAAGTAGGGAGGTCCTGGGTTCGAGTCCCAGAGGTGCCAATATCTTTTTCTGATTTTTCTGTTTCCAGATGTTCGATTGAGTTTCGCTCATAATGTCTTCATTTAATTAAATATCCCATTTACACTGATTTTATTTACTAGTAGTTTGGTGAACATTAGAACTCGCATCCAAAAAAAGTATGTTTCTTATTTTCTCTTATTTAATAAATCAAAACTGAAATTTACTCTTCAAATTGTAAAATTTGTATGTAGGTTCCTACCTACTTAATTATAAACCATTTACATTGTAGGCAACATTTTTTTTTATTTCGAAAAGGAATTATACAATTCGTTCAAAGAAATGACAATTCTTTTTTTAAATTTGCTTCAGACAGGTAGGTACTGTAATGTTGAAAAAAATTCGAAAAAGAAAGTCCAAATATACTCCATGATTTCACATTTGAAAAAAGAATCTTTACTGAATCATTAAAATGGCCACCATTTTGAAAAGGAAATGGAACGAACCAACAAATTTACATACAAAATAAAAAACGGTCAAATTAAAAGAGGAATTTGCTTTGCTCAGTCAATTATATAAGGTGTATGTTGATTGTTTACCTATCGAAACTCTTTCTGCAAGTCAAAGTCTGTCTCCGTTCAATAAAAAGCAGCCCATTCAAGTTGATTTCAATGCGAAATTTTGGCTGCAATATATTTATATATCGATCTTCCGGTTGATTAGTCGGACATCAACTAGAGTTCAATACTCAGATTAATCATAAACACCACCGAATCAATTATAATGCAGAAAATTTTATATAATGCACTTGTAGTGAATTAAGCAAAATGTTGATTTTTTCTGGGTCACTGTAGGATATTTCAAAATGTCATACTAATGTACCGGACTGTTGTGCCTTACGGTGTTATTTTATAGCATATTTAATATGTAGAACACAGTAAATAAAATTTGATTTATGGTGAGCATTTGAATAGTACTTTCCCCATTACCTCAAAACTTGGTATTTGGCAGTGGCGGCTCGAGCACTTCTTTGATGGTGGGGATCAACATTTTTTACGTGTACCTACTGTACCGTAATCTCACCACCCGGGAGAATATACCTAATATAAAATTTCTCAAACAAAAATTTTGATCGTCAAATCATAATCATATATCTAAACGCAAAATAATATAAAATTTCTGTAGATGTATACCAATTAATAACAATAATATAGTATAATAAAAATAACGCTTTATCTTGCAGGATTATTATCGAACTTAATTTGAACGCGAGCGATTCCCGCCCGAAACTACGCAAACAAATGATTCGGTATTCTGTCATGAGGGGATCAATTGGATTATCCCCCCAGTGTTTGAAATTCACATACGAGTGCGCATGCGCAGTTCTTGATTTGCCTATGATCGAGAAAGAAACGCAAAGAATTAATCACAATGCCCACTCGGATTGTTCCCCAAGCGCGCAGTGCACTGAGAAATGGACTCTGATAGTTTGTGCGCTAGTCGGTTATCATTCCGCTCCCGCTGGTCAGTTTGAGTGGTCGCCGCGTCGCATTAAAATGATACGGAATAATTATTTGTATTTTATTTCTGCAAATGTTAATTGCTTTTATGAGAACTTATTCATTTTGGTGACGACAAAGCATCGACTTTTATTTCCTTTAGTAGGTTTCGGATGTAACTGGTGAGGACTGTCCCCACTGAAGAACCGCCACTGGTGTTTGGAGATATCCGATTAATCAACTGGAAGATCGATATATAGACAAGCTCATCTAGGGAGCGTAAGGGCTCGGCATACTAACAAAATTTTAATCACTCTCAAATGTAATTGTGCTCGCGAATGTCGTCAACTAATAACCAATGTTGTTGATAAAGACTATCTTATATCATGTCGATGTTGGTTTTCATGCTATGGTCCTGGGAACCCTGTTGGATAAGGCTAGGTAAGTTTAAAAGGGGATGCACAATGAAATTGTTAAATTGATACAGTCACACAATAACTTGCAGTTTTATTTTCAATTGTTTTTGTATCTGTATAACAGTGCACCGTAATATTTTAAATCTATTTTGATACCGATACAATTTTGAGTACATTTATGTGCAACTATAACTTGAACATTGAAATAACTCTAATAAGACACTGTGAAATGACACGATACCTACAAAACTTTATCAATATTATTTTTTTTATAATTTCAATATTTACAACAAAACTAATTGTATTTTTATTCAAAATTAAGTTTTTTTATAATTGTATTGTGTGATGCAGTAAGAAAATACAGTTAAAATAGATTATAATGTAGTTTACATGTTTTGTAGAATGTATTTAAAAATAATAAATACACATAAATATTCTACGTGTAGCATGACAAATATTTTTTACAAGACAAAGGGTTTTTTATGATAAATATCATATTATGCCACTTTCATATTATTATTATTGAAATATAATATTAAAAGTGTTTTAAAGTAGGTAGGTACCAGTTTAAAATTAATGCAAGTTTAAGTTCTTGTGTGTTTTTTCCTTTGCAATGAACAGTTGTTTCAAGCTATGATCTGGCGACACTGTACAAGTTTGATATCTAAGAATAATCGAAGGCAAGTTAGGAAACATAAAAAAAGATAATAAAACAATATCCATAATATTGTGTGAGTAGGAACTAGGAGGACAGGTCTTAACCAGCGGTGACCAACCTTTTGAGCCTGAGGGCCAATTTATCAATTTTCAATTTGTTTGCTGGCCGCCGTTTCGGTACTTACAGCTTCACATTATTAAATTTGCGTTCTATGGCGTCGCAAACCTTTTGTATTTACTAAAACAGCATGTTTTTTTTTAATAAAACAGTGAAAATTTTATCTTGTATCTCTGAGGCCAAACTAATAAATGCTGTCGATTTTGATTATTTTAAAATATTAGAATATATAAGGAAATATCCACTTGCAAATTTGGACAACTGTTGATTTTTATCTTTCGGAAAGTTAAACTAAAGAGAACTTTGAGTATTTTATAAAACAGTTACCTAATGCATTAAACATAGATCTCAACAAAAAAAGCACTGCGCTGCAAAGGTGAAATTTTTTCTACTCGGTCAAATCACAAAAGTTTGTTTTTTAAGATTATGTAAGAAAAATCTTATTCTTTTGAGAGCTTGATTCAAAAGAAAAGATTTGAAAGACTGAAGTTTTCCGCTAAACCCCTTTGCAAAAAAGAGCAGAAACTGTTGAAAATTCTTTACTGCAAATTTTTCGATTTTTTATTTAGTCAAATGGGTAGTGTGAAAAGATCTGTGGGTTGCTCACCACTGGTCTGAACACTTGCAAAAAAAAATGGTGTGAATATAAAACAGAAATTAGTGATGAAACTAGGTTAGGATATTCGTACATTCTTTATTTTATAACTGGAAATAAAACACACAAGAATTAAAGATTTTAACTAGTGCTTATAATGTTTGACTACACTATAAAAACTATGGGCCAAAATTTCAGTTGTTTTCAAGCTCGGCTTAAGAGATATTTACGTCAATCAAGTTGCTCTCTGGTAGGAGCCCTGACAATAAAAGCCGACCGATTAAAAAAAAATTACTGACATACCGACCCTATGTTGAAAATCATTTATTTCAAATTGTGTATAGCACATTTTATATTTAATCCTTATTATTAAATAATTAATTGAGATGCTTTATTTCCAACTTAATTTGATAAATAAATTAACTGTCTAGACTTTCTCATATTCTGTGGTGCCGTTTATATTGTGACATGTCTAGAATTAACAAGATTCTATCCAAACCAAATTGTATGTACATATTAATAAAAAGGTACATTCTATGTAGGTTAGCTTGTAATATAATTATTACACTGAATTCATGCCCTTTTTACACCAAGATTCTTGGCATAATGGCCTGATACTTAAAACTAAATTTCAATTTCAAAAACATGTATTTTTATTACAATACAATATAAATAAACAAGACTATAAAAAAACAACAAAATATACAGGTACTTTAAAAATCTAATAAAATCTTACAGAATAAAGAGTGTATACATAAACACCAATAATATTATTAATAATTATCATGTATGTTAAGATATCAGAGATTTCTTCTAGAAAGGTCTACATTTTCAATAGAAATAACCTTACTTTATGAATTACAAACAAATTTTATGAATTTAGCAATAGTCTACTGAGATATCAACCTTTTTGTGTACCTACATATATGTTTTCCAAGTACACATATGCTAACTAATATAAAAACTCAAGTTGAGTAGGTACATTAAATTCAATAGCTACCTATCTATAGAAAAATATCTCCATTACATTTGTGCTAAAACTCTATTTAAAAAAATGTGTTTTATACTTCTGGCATTTAAAATTAAAAAAAGTTGTGTGTAAATACTGAGTTCTGCCTGCCTGGGGCCAGAAGGACTATGGCACCCCAAAATGGAATGTCGAGGGACAGAGAGAATACTGGTATTCAGATCAAATCACTAAACACAACGTAAGTAATATCAAGCAATGTTACAATAGTATTATGTATGTTAATCTTTTATCGGGCAATATTCATAGATACCATACTTTTATTATCGCCAGAGTGGAAGACCACGGTTCAGAATTGAAACTTTAGCGATGTTTGTTGCTTGAAATGCCTTTAGCCGTACTTTGTGACCAGATCTGAATAGCCAAGTACTTCCAAACCTTATTCTTCTCAATCTCCTTCCCTTCCTCATTCCTTTCAGCTTCAATACACCAATTGGGTACGCCATAGTCCTACTTGCTGCAGACAGTTGGGACTCTTGTGCAGTATTCATATGAAATTTTTTTTTACGTAAATAGTTTATACGTTCTGAAAGCTGCAAAAAATCTATAAATAAATAATATAATAAAGTATGGATTTAAAAATAAATACTATTTATTGACATTCAAAATACGTATTTTACAATAATTGCACTAAAATATGAACATTGTTCATTGTATCTACGTAAAAAATTTTGTGAAATAAATCTAAAATAGTTTAATTTTGTAATATTTTTATTCTATACATATTTTTTTATTCAAAATTTGTAATGGCCATAAGAAAAAAAATGACTAAAATACTCCGTAACACTTTATTTTTTCTACAAAACAAAAGACTTATTAAAATATTTAATCTATCCTTAAAACTATCAGTAAAGTTTATAGATAATTTGTCTTTTTGTAATTTCATATGGAATGTCAAGGAATAAGACTATATAAATAAACTTAGAAAAATTATCGTAAAATATATCAACACGGTCATTGTAAATTAGTTACATAACAATGCATTTACTTATAAGGAAATTTTGACATCCTTACTAAATTATAAAACGCATTATAACGCTGCCAATTTTAATAAGTAATTTAAAAAATACATCATAACATAATTTTTCAGTGACTACCTTAACAGCACTCTCTCACTAATTCGCCACCACAAAAACTGGGCAAGTGTCCAATTAGTGAAAGCGGCGGATTATAATGCATACATACAAAATATGCTAAAAATTAAAATGTGTATTTCGTAAAATCAAAAAAAATAACTGCTATCTATCATTCGTAAAATTTCCATTTTATGACAAGAGATGCTTGCGAGAAGAATCCATTTTGTAAACTTATTCATATACAAAACATGGCGAAACGAAATTAACAGAAATACGTGCGACAGTTGCTGGAATGCACGGAAGACTAACCGAAATGTACTAAAACAACGTTATTTATCTCTGATGAGTGGTAAGATGATCAGCTAGAGCAGGACCGGC
This sequence comes from Glyphotaelius pellucidus, assembly GCA_936435175.1. Lineage (NCBI taxonomy): Eukaryota > Metazoa > Arthropoda > Insecta > Trichoptera > Limnephilidae > Glyphotaelius > Glyphotaelius pellucidus. The sequence continues at coordinate 14,430,840 of OW386560.1, forward strand.
CAACCTGTGGCCTGTGGTGCCCTTGGGTGCGGCCCGCGACGCCTTTAGGTGCGGCCCGCGGCACATATCTGTATCATCCAAGTACCCGTGCGGCCTTGGATAATTTTAGGTTGTCAATGCAGCCCGTGGTGCAATTTAGAGGCCAGGCCTGAGCTAGAGCAGGTTAGACGGTGGTAAAATAACTTATTGTGTAAGAGGAAGATAACCCAACCCATCGGTGTACAAAGCTATGGCGCTTGAGTCTAGACATGCGGCGGACTATTGAATTTGACAAACAAATAATGGCAAATTATAGAGCTTGATTTGGTGCTTTCAACTCACAAAAATAACGGCGGATTGCAAAAAAGTTGTCGGATATCGAGCGGTATTACTGAGAGAGTATTATAATTTAAAAAATAATAATATTGCAATAGTGTTAAACTACCTGTACTCTGTTAATTAAAATTTAACTGGTTCAATCCGCTGATAGCTAGGTCTTCCATCAATTCATGCTATTGTTGGTGATAAAAGGAATCCAAATATTCTAAAGTTATTCAAAGTCAGGGAATAAAATTTAAAAAAAGTCGATACAATGAATTTCGTTAATTCCTCATAATAAGTCAACCATTATATTTAATTTGTTTATTTGTTTTGTTTTTGTATTTCGGTATCAGTATTTATTGCTTAGTATTGCATTTCTGAATCAACGATTTGCCTATCTGTGAACATTGATAATTAGTCGGTTGTTTTGTCATCCGCTTCTGTGTATTATATTACACGGGATTAAGGCAGTACTTAGTTCCTTAAAAAAATTATTTAGCTTCGCTTAAGCGGGTTACATTGGACTATCTAAATTTATTTTTATACGGCTAGCTTTACCCTCGTAAGTAAAATTTACGGCTTACGGAAGATTTTGATAAGTTACTCACAGGAACGTTTACATATGCAATACGTAATGGTAATACAAATGGTAATTAATACGCATGGAAGTTGTTCGGAAGTTTAACTTACGTAAATTCTCACGGCAACCACTACACACATAATTTTATTATCAGTTAGATGGCTTCCTGTCAACGATTTGCTGCTGTCAAATTTACGCAATTCTGTCAATAAAGACGAAAAGGCCCCAATAAAGTGGTGGAATCAGTTGGAATGGAAATTGGCTTGATAGAAACGATTCTCCATGCCCTTTTGTTTTGTTAACGACGGAAATTAATGAAGTTCTTTTATTTTTTCTTCATAACAGTTAGGTAGACGACAGCAACCGACTTCAAATTCAAATACATAATGTTGTAAACAGAAGCAATTAAATTAAATAGAAGGATGCTTTTTTCAGAAAGCTTTTTTCCACCTGAAAAATAAATTATATCTTTTCGGTTTTTGGATTCAGAAAAGTTTCTTTTCGTTTACATTCGTTTTCGTGAGAAGTGCTCGTTTGAGTTTCATCTAGTATTATTTTTATATTGTTTATGGAAGATAATAAGGTAGGTAATAATCTACTTAACCTAATCAGATTTTAGTTAAAATAATGGAAAAACCAGTTTTTATAGGAAAAAATCCTACGAAAACAATTGTCTTTTAATCTTTGATATCTAGCATCAGCGCATTTTGATACTATTTCTTACGGTAAACATCTCAACTTATCAAACTGATTTGATAAGCTTTGAGAAGGCTGGAAGTTTGCGCGGACGTGATTAGACCTGTCAAAAAACTTACGTAAGAACAACTTCTGTAACATGCTATAAATTACAATAAGTGATTTTTGGTGTTGTTTACATTGGTAATTTGGCCATAAGTTGCTTATGTAAGCGACTTACGGGAAAAAACTTACTTACAAAAAGGCAGCCTTACAGCCAGACAAAACCTGAAGGTTGTCAAGAAGGTTGTTCAATTGTTATGTTAATAAAAGTGTATTTATGATTTCTATAGTGGGAGTTTGTTGAAATTGAGTAAACTAGTCGATCCAGAGCTACAAAACATTTTGCATGCTTATCTCAATTAATGGTAAAAAAATGAATAAACATGTCATGTTGCCGCTTAAGCGAAGTTAGGTGTTTTGGAAATAGTTAATTTTCTTTGAACAAAATAGTTACTAAATACACATGAAACCAGTTTAAATGTAGCATAAATTATAGCATTTTATGCTACATTTAAATAGTTTTTAGTGCAGCATAGTTTTAACAGACCATTGAAGATTTGTTACAGAAATATTTACTAAATAAATTTTAATTGAGCATTAGCAAGGATAGATAAATATATAAACTCATTGAGAGTAATTGCTTTGAGATTTTTTACAGATTTTTTAGTAATAAATACATTTAATTTAACATTCTGTTATATTGCCTATGGACGGCAGATTAGTAAAATCACAGGGGTGTTGTTCAGATCTAGTCTTTTGATTAATTAATCATAAAACATTAAAAATAATTTAATTGAGCATTATTGCAACGAAGAATTTTTATTGAAATAATTTTATAGTTCCAAGCGTGAATTTTAGTGCTAAATTAAACAAGGTGATTTTCAGGGAAAAAGAAAAAACTATTTTGTATAAATTTATAGCTGCATTCGAAAAAATATATACGTATTTGTCAATGTCAAAATAAACATTTATTGACCAAAACAAACAAAAAAATCAAAATAAAAGATAAATTTCATGACTTATAAAAGAGTATTATTTGTTAGTTTTGATTTAAAATGAGTAAAGTGCATAATATTATAAACAATAATAATAGTCAAAATTTGATCTTGTTGTTTGTCATGTTGTTATCTTTTGTTAAGTATGCTGTACATAAATAACACAGATTTAAAAACTAATAAATAATTGATAAAAAATAAATAAAATTATATTTTGTAATTGTAAAAATAATATAAACAAAAACTTAAAATAGAAATAAAAATGGAATGCAATTCAAATATCGTCTTTTTTCCTCAAGGAATTCTTATAAGTGACTAAAATAATTAAATGATTATTTTGAACTTACATATACATAAGCACCAGAAAAAATAGGAATTAATATTATGTATGTAAAAAATAAAAATTATGACAATAAAAGTGTTTTGATATTTGTATTTTGATGTATTATACTTATAGTAAAATACATCAATTCAATACAATCATTCAAGTTGATATGTCTTTTAAGGCAAAATCGTAATAACAGGGTTGAATTGGACCCCCGGCTCTGATCAGTGGAACATATGCGTATTATGCACATTAATGGATAGAAAAAATCACCTAAACATTAGAAATACCTTAAAAATAAATATTTTGCGCTGATCCATGAATCATGCTTTATCTATATTTTATTTGTCACTTATGCCGTCCGTTGTAGAGACACAATTAGTGTGATGAAATTAGATAGTTGATTATTTATAATATACAAGTCTAATTTTTCACATATATGCCTACATATAATGACATCTATTGAAAAATTCAATAAATAATAGATTTCAAACAATGACATCTGTTGTCAATAATATGAATTAATAACGCCACCTAAATAAATTCGATTTTTTTAAATCTCTTCACGTCGATATTATGAAAATTGTATGTCATTTATTTAGAGTAGTTTTGTACTCGTTTCATTATTACATTATATTTTCCTATTTATTTAGGAAGAGTTTACTTTGATTTTTCACATATCGCAGTGTCTGAATATGTGAATCGCGTATTCCAAAAAGTCTCCCAATTTGTTGTTGACCAAATCACACACATTCTGAAATAAAAAAATAATAATATTAAAGTGTAATACAATGTTATTAGAAATGAAGAAGAGGGTGCATTAGACACTCTTACCATTCAGATATGGTGCACTACATTCTAGTTCAGTGTAAAAATAGAATTAAATAAATTCACATTCAAATCTAATCACGGTTGAATGAAATATTCAGATGAAAAAGTATTCGCTGGAAAGTACATATAATAGCTAAAGGCATTAACGTTCACACATGAAAGTAAAAAAAGAGCAAATTATTATTAAAAAACCATACCTAGAGAAGCAAAAATAAAGAAGTCATTAGAAATTGACAATGCAAGCAAAAATTTACCTTATTCACATTAGACATAGAAGCTCTGAACACGAGGACTTCTGTCATTACTCCTCTGATGTCCAGTTCAAAATTGGAGCCATTATTTTTATACACAGCAGTATTGCCGTTGATAACATTTTTCCTCGGGGTCAGGGAAATTCCGTCTGTATTTTTATCCCTATTATTGTTGGAATCGAGACTATTCATATGACAATCGTCAGTTTTGGAGTATTTGGCGTTCATAGTTTTACAGTGAATGAAATCCTTGATGTGTGATGATCTGTAAGGAATAAAAAATGATTCAATATTTTTTATTTTTATTTTAAAAAGAGCTTTTACAGTACATATTTGGTTTTGGTAATAAATAGTTTTTCTGTAAAGACTAGAAGTGCTAGAAGACTACTTAGCATTTTGCTTCTAGTTTCCATGATGTGGGAACAATAACGCCATTTTTTCTTTTTTTGTTTTCCTCAAACCATTTACAATACATACCTTTCTTTAGATGTTTTTGTTTTATATCATTTTTTATTATCTCTTCAATTACTTCTACCTTTGCAGCATTTTTGGTTGATAATATTAGGATAGAGAACCTCTCTTCTTTTTGAAGAATAACTTTATTTGTTGATAAAACATGGGCATAATAATAATCAAAATATATTATAATAAAAACAAATATAAAACTTTTTTCCACTTTAAGTTTAATGACCGTAACCGGTTTCAGCTCGCTAGAGCCATCTTCAGACTGTATTTAGCTAATAAAATGACCATTCCTACTCCAATGTAAACATGTATCCCTTCAAAAAGCTATTAAAAAATCCCATGCATCATAAATGTAATAACGATTTGACAATAAAATTAGGTCTTTAATAATTCATACCACTTGTAAGGTTTTTCCTAAACAATATTGAAGTGAGCTACAAACCCAAGGTAATTAACTCACTGGAATAACCAAAATATTTAGAAATTCAACAGTCTAAAACTACTTAGTAACAAATGTAATTAGTATAATTGATTAAAACCCTTAAGACCACCCCGCTTCCCCTCCCTCAAATGTTATGTATATAAACCGTAGATTAAGAATATTTTGTACCAGTCTGAAGATGGCTCTAGCGAGCTGAAACCGGTTACGGTCATTAAACTTAAAGTGGAAAAAAGTTTTATATTTGTTTTTATTATAATATATTATAATGGAATTCCACCATGAATTATCAGTTTCAAAAATAGAAATATTAATAATCAAAATAATAAATAAAAATTTTGGGATTTGAACGCGCGACCTTCGGATTGCTAGTCGAGAGTCCCTCAACCACAGAAGCCATAAACGTACTGCGTTATCTTTGATTTGGTAAAAACTGTGTACCTTTTGTTGTTATTCAGATCGAAAATTTGTGTTAAATTATATTTCAAAATAAACTTACGTAAATGTCAGTGTCAATTTCTTATCCGGCATATACTTCGACAGGGGGATGTGGTAGGTGACATTCAGCACAGCCACCTCATTATAGCAGAATTTGTCCGACCCGAGGGTTACATTGAAATCGCTTCCTTTGATCGATAGACTTACTTGCTCGCAATTTTCTGAAATAAATGACAAATTTACAATAATGAATGAGAGAACGGGCATGAAAGGGAGACAACTGTAGTTAGGTGTAAAGGAGTGTGCATGGTTATTCGGTCTCTCTTCATTATCACTCGCTAATTACAGTCTATTCCGCTTTCCTAATGTCACAGTAAAAGCATATGAATTATGCATATTATTATACAAAAATCAAAACCATTAAAATTACACAATATAACAATACATAGGGTGGGTTTTTTCATTTACCGAGAATGCTAATTGCAATGCTAATTGTAAAAGTATACGGTAAAAGTCATAGAAATGAGTTTTTTCATTTGACATTTACCGTTTACTTTTACCTACAATCTTACAGCCCACATTCGGAGCTGTAAATGCTAAAGGAAAGGTAATCAAAATGGCGGCCGTTGTCTAAATGTCACTTTAGTGACAGTTCAGAAATATTCTTGCTGTTTTCTTGGTATTTGCTATTATATTATTATCATTATGTTGGTGACAAGTGACAGTTCTTCAACTTCTGACGATGAACCTATGATTAATTATATGACACGACGTGTAAAGCGACATAATATACGCAGGAATTTCTATCTATTGGAAGACCTGGATTTCGTATGCCGATTTCGCAAATAAAGAAACTGCTGACTTTTGACCACTTTAATTGCAGATTTGATATGTATTCCCAGTGACATGTAAGGAATGGTTGATAAAGTGTAATTACAAATATTTATTCAAATGACATGACGTAAATAAAATGAAGCTTCTATAGTTTGCTTCTCTCTGCTAGGAATAACGCTGTCAAACCATCTGAGCAGTTGTTTTGGCTTTGAGGATTTTGCGACTGGGTCGATGCAATGAGTACTTGGAGATGTTGCAAATACACATAAAAGTACAGTGTGTAAAATAATTTTTAATGTGTCAAAGGCCATAGCATCACTCAACAAGAATTTCATATCAATGCCCAATTTAACCACAAAAATTACGAAATTTACACAAAATTTACGAAAGCCGATGCAATCATAAACAACGCAATGCGCAGAGAATTCACAGAATGTTTGACATTTATAGTGCGTGTTGCCATATGAAAAAATATATGAACAGTTCCCAATACGAAAGTTTGGGAATTAGACTGTTTATCGTGCTGTCATCCCTTTTTACCTTTACTTTCGCAGTTGGCGTCGTGAAAAAACCCATTTTGCCGTAAATGTCAAATGCACTGCGAAAGTAACTGTAAACTGCACAGCTAAAGTACAGGGTAAATGAAAAAACCCACCCATTAAAGTTGAAAGATTTCCATAAGAACAAAAAAATTAAAACATTAATATGGTCCTGTCATTGTGATGGGACATGTTTTCACCCACGGACCTATATGTAAAGTGTTAAAATTCGAATTTATGCAAAAATAATACCTTGTGGAAATTCGCTGTCTTGAAACTCTGCTTTTTCATCAGTTTCAGATAAGTTGGAAGTAGAAATTTGGCGTTTGATCCTTCTTTCTCCATTGGCTGTTTTGTTTTCCGAAGATTCCAATGCCAAACTAGGTCTATTTGCATTCTTCTTATCCACATTTACACTTCCCAACCCTTTAGAAACATTCGGTGCAAATTTCTTAACACCGCTCTCATTCAAAAAGGTCAGGTTAAATTTCGGCAGCATGTTTCTTTCCAATTCTGAATCTGCTATCTTTTTATTAATTTGTTCTTTCGGGACCATGTCTCTCGGTTCTGACAGATTGTGATGTGTTCTGACAGCTGCTGTCAAGTTGACAGTAGAAGTTGGTGACAGATGTCGGTGAACAGCTGATTGCGATGCAGTTATCTTATTTTTGGAAGGCTTTTCAGTGTCAGCATTGCCGCTAGGTAAAACATTGTTTATTTCTTTAGAATCATTGATGGTTTCATCAATTTTTTCCGCTTGATCTATTGGGGATGCGATGAAATGAAGTTTTTGGATATTTTTCACGTTTTTGGGTAGTTCTGTGTCCAAACGGAGGGGTATTTTATGAGGCTCTTCAGGTTTCGTCTTTATCATGATGGGCAAAGATGCGGTTATGTTCTCGGAGGATTTTGGTTTTGGTACAATATCAGATAGAAGAGTTTCCTCGTTGACAACTTCAAATGAAGAACTTATGGAGCAGCAATAAATCTGTAAATTCAAAAATCCAAAATAAATACTTAGGTTAACCCATACGATCCAAAGTTATTTTGTCTGAAACTGACCACAGCAACTGAATTATTTTTTTGTGCAAACTTATCTTGATAAATTGGCGCCACAAACAAGAAGGATTTATAGCAACAAAATCAACGTAACCTAACTATTTCGCACATAAATATAATAATTATTTACCTTTTCAATCAATTGTATCCAAAAATTTAAATCCTTAAAATGTAAGCATGAAAGGAAATAACCCCTTTAAAATCAAACATATATTATTTTGTTTTCATTCTTAAATAACAGACCTTTAAAAAATGAGAGTGAATAAAATAGACAATGTTTTAGTAGCTACCTGGCAGTTATTTGCATTTACTGTGGCAACACGATCCTGAGAATGAATATGTTCCCCAGAGTGGCAACTCGCAGGTCGACCAATGGGATCCACTGATTTTGAAATGCCGCCATTTTGGTTCTGATTGGGATTGCTATTGTCTCCCCCCAAAAAGTTCAAACGTTCCAAATTTGAATTTTGGATGTCATCGTGCTGGCTGTCATTGTTCTCATTTATGTTTTCTTGTTTATGGGTTTTTTCTGAAAAGAAGAAAAACGTGTCTTTCAAAAAATTCAACACCAAATTTTATAGTGTAAGTACGTATGCAAGGATTACTAAAATTAAAAAATCTAAAATGATAAAATACAAAAAATCAACATGGCTTCCTTTTTTTATGGTTACATGGATATTTAGAAGTTCCATAGCTCATGATTGAAATGATGCAGAGAGTTGAAAATAGTTGCATTGGCCTAGAAATTCAAGACAGAGGAAGCTGTGCAAAATTCACAACTTTTGCAGCTTCCAACAAACAGATTTTAAGGTTCCATAGGGATGAAAATAATGACTTAGAGAGCTGAAAATAGTTTAATAGAACTGTAACTCAAAAGAAACTGTGCAAAATTACATAATGCAAAAGCTCAAGGTTTTGCTCCTTCGAACAAACAGATTTCTGCTTTATAAAATGGGGAAACATACCTTTCCATGCCGTAGGACCTGTGGTAGGAACATCCTTATTGGACCAAGAACTTTTCACGGTATATGGAGACTTGGATGGCTTCAAATTCTGAAAAGCATTTAATTTTTTATATTATTTTTATATGAATGCCGCACAACAGTCCTAACTGCTACCAACCATATGGAGCCAGTGTTACTACGGCATCCCCAATTAGGGATATAGTGTAAGGCTGAAGCTAGTGGGGGAAAGGAAGGATACGTCGAAGAGAAAAGTGGGGTAGTACCTGACTATTCAGATCTGGTCACACGGCTAAAGCTATTTCAAGCAATGTTTCAATTATAATTGGCGATATTTCTCCAGAACGATACTGAGAGTATCTTCCACTCTGGAATGTGCCGCAAATATACCACATTTTTGATTTTTCGGATTTTAGCCCGCGACCTCCGAGCCTTACCCCTAGACCACGGAGGCTGTCAAAATATTGAGGATGTATTTACATACAGCATATAAAATGTAAATAGAATGAATGAAATTAATTATATAAAATCAAAAGTGAAAATGTAATATTCTATAGGTCCCAAAAGAGTGCAATGGGCTAGCCATGTGGAAAGAATGCCAGATGTCAGGATATCTAAAATCTTGATCAATTGGGTGCTTCAATCCAGAGACAGAATGAGAAAGGTATGAGGGAGGGGTAGGAATCTGGGGTCAATGTATCCAGAAGTGAGGGTCGTATGAATCCATCCCTCCCACCGAGGTGCAAGGCGATAGATCGAGAGAGTCCGGCTGGAGAGGTCTAGGATAGAATTCCCTCAATCCGGCCCTTCATGCAGTAGGTGGGAAAACGCGTTTGCCACCAAGACCTAGACAAACCTCACCCCATGATCCACCTGCTAAGTCAAAAAACCTAGCGAACCACTTGGGGTGACCCTATCAGGGGTTAACTATACCACCAATAAATAAACTATACTACCAATAAATGGTTCCCGGGGCGGCAGTACCCGCCTCCCAAATACACTGGTACATTTAAGCAGGATGGGAAGGCATAAGGGCTGGACCCAGAAAACACAACGGTTATGTTGTTATGATCACAGTTTGATATAAAGCTGAAATAGACAATATAGAATCGACCCTCATGCTGATTGATCATTTGATGACAATGTTACATTTGAAATTGTATTAAACATAGATATAGTGATAGAAATATTTACCTGAAATTGGCTCATAATCGAAGTTTTCAAATTATCGATGAAATTGGACATCTCTGTTGTAATGAGCTGCCCTTTCTTCGCTTCGAACTCTCGATTCCCAAACACATTCTCTCCGTCTTTCTTGATACCGTTTGATCTCTCATCCGCATTATTACCGTAATTCCTCTCGTAACCGCTGTGGGATCGGTCATTACCGTTACCACCGTAATGACCATTGGCATTAGAGAGGTGTTCAGCGTCCCAATCTGGAGGTTTGGATTTCATCTGTGGTTGTTTGGGTGTGTATTCAATTCGGTCGGTAGGTATAGACTCCATGGAGCCATATTTCCCATTGTACATGCGGTTTTGTTGATTGGAATTGAGATTGCTGTGTAGATTTATCTTTTCTTGGGCTATACGGTTGTTATGTTCCATAAAGTATAGAGTTGAAATTGCGGTTAAACTGAAAGAAAGATAAATTGTTTTTTTTATAGAAAGACAAACACTCCTGGATTTCCAATAAACTTTACAATATTTGAAAAGCTCTTACTACCATGATTACAAGCGGAAAATTTTGCTTATGCGAATACGGAGGACATAGCTAATAGAGAATCGAAACCGAATCTTATTGTTATATTAGATTTAAGATAAAAATTGTGATAGGTCTACACATAAATTAAACAATCACTCACCAAAAAGCCATAATCATGACCAGCAAAACAATCACAATTTGTATAAATTTATTCGAACAGAATTCTTTAGTGGACGAATAGTTGCTGTCCCTTCGTCTACAGCAGCTAGCACTCTGACTTCTGCAAACATCTCGCATGGTCCATCCACAGCTATCCAAGGACGCATCCGTCGAACATTTCCCACCATTCTTCTCATCCTTCATCATTGTCATGGAAACAGAACAATCGTTGTTCTTTGTACGTCTCTGAACTTCTTCCGTCTTCGGCTTGAGTCGAAGATTCGCGAATTTGATATCATCGCATCCGTTTCGGTTTGACGATCGTTGTGGAGAATTCCCACAACTGTGCGACTTATTATGATCATAGTCAAATATCTCTTTTGTCAAGCTGTGGTGCTTTGCTGTGTAGTATTTAACGCAGGCGTTCATCTTGTTTGCATGATAAAAGTTGCCATATTTGGACGGGGATTTTTCCGAGCAGTGGTGTTTGGGGTTTTTTGAGAGCTTGGCATGCTTCTGGCAACACACTTGCTTCTGGTACGGTACGGGGATGTTGGCAATGTCGCAGAAAGCGCCGGAAATATTGCCGTCACTGTGGTTGGACTTGCCGGATATGGAGTGGGTGGTGGACGTAGAGAGTCTCGAAGCAACTGAACAAAGGAAAGACAATATTTGAAGCATTAAATAAACAAAAACTTAAGATGAATCTCTGGTGTCATAAAAGAAAATTGTGCCTAGCGGACATCGGACGAGGTTAAACTAACATCTTTACCAATTACTTGAAACGATATCAATAACAAGTTTTATAAAACTGTGGTCGTATAGCAAGGATGGAAGACAGCTAGCGAACAAAGAGGTTTCTCTATAAGAAAAGATATGCGGGAGTAAGAAGCTGGACAGAGACGCAGAAGTGGAGGTGATTCCTATTATATAGGAAATAGGACTTACCAACCATGATGTTAACCGGTTGCTTGCTGATTGCGCGCCGGTCACCGTGCGAAATTGACCTCTAAAAATATTTTTTGAAATGCAATTTTAAACCTTATTCATAAAGAAAACGTATGAAGGTCAGAATCGCTTGGGGCATTCTTTTTCTTAAGGTATAGAATGCTTTGAACACATCTATGGAACCCAAATTATTTCTATGAATTCTTTATGAATTTCTGGCAAAGTTTTTTTCGGAGCATTTCATTTGACAGTTCGGTAGCATCATTCTTGAAAGAAAGATCGTAAACATACGAATTCGGCAGATAAACGCAAGTAATGTCGTTATTCGGGATAGTTTGTTGTTCAAGGAATGTGTTTGGGTAAATATTACATTAGATAGCATAATATAAACCCAGAAAATATCACGTCAAAGTCAAAACATTGCGAAATTTTCGAGTTTCCTCCAGTGGCATGTAAGAGAGAGTGTCGTGCATACCTTTTATTCTATATATCAGGATCACTGTGAAAAGATAAAGAATTTGTCAAAATCATTATTCTTCTTTCCTGATTGCTGAGGATTGTGACCTCCAGTTCAATTTTCCTGGTGGATAAGGTTCCTCCACTCCTCGCAGTCCTGCTGTGTGGAGAGCCAAGGAAATTGATGTTTCTGACGCCTGAGATAATTGTGAACAATTTATTTTCAAAGGAAGCAACTAAATCTTGTCTGGTACGTAGAAGTTGGATGTTGAACAATGATAAGAGCCAATTTCCGTCGCTGATCCTATCTTATACCTTCCTAAATAAGAGCTATGTGATCTAGATAAGTTTCACAAGAGGTGGGCAACCAGATGAAGATGGATGAATGAATTGTCTCACTTGTGCTGGTGCTGTCTCTCCGCTGCAGGGAGCTGATCTTGTACAGTCTCCGATTGATCCTCTCCAGCTGGTCGATCCGCGTCTCCAGATGACCAGTCACCTTGCACAGCTCCTTCACGGCTCCTACATTCTCCATGAATATCCTCTCCTGAAATTACATAATAATTGGTAAAGTTACAATCGGCAAAATATCATAAACACTATAATTATAAAAACAAATTAATTTATTTAGATATTCCCCTTGTTAGATGTTCCGATTCAGAGGCCAAACCTGATATAGAACCCACCTTATTGACGACGAGCAGCTTGTGTATGGTTTCCCCATTAGGCAGAACAACGTCTCCTGCCTCCCTGACGGCTTCGGGCAGAACCTGTCGCACCTCCTGGGCTATCACTCCCGTGTCGGAGAGCACCGTTTTATCAGATTCAGTGGCCAGCCCTGAATGGATGGCAAACTCAGGGTTGTAGCTGTATCTGTTGGTCAAAAGAAAAATTATAAATACATATTTAAAAAAATTACAACTTAAAAAATGGCTGCACAACTATCATTAGGAGCATTGATAAATAAAGAAAATAATATGGGTTGGAACTCTAAGTGATGATTGTTAAGTATTATTACCTCACAACGCGTATGTTTCGTACATTTCTCAATTGCTGTGCGGTATCGCACTCTTGAATATCTTGTTTGGCTCTGGCATCACTTGGCTGCACAATGTGGCCTGTTATCTTTAGGTTACCTGAAATTAAATACAACAATAAATTAATTAAATCACATCAAGTGCTTATTCTACGCATGCACGAGACACTTAAGGTAAGAACACACTGCGTCGACGTACGCAATGTAAGCAACACATTACGATATCTGGACTACTTACAATCCATACATTTTCTATGGAAATAGAATCACACTTGCCACAGACACCGCATACCCACATTCGCATCTGGGCTAGCCAGATCGGCATAGGACATGGAGGACGTGGAAAGTGGAGGGGGTGGGGTCACGCCTCCAGCGAGTTGATTTGGCATCTGTGAGTCGAATTATCTATGCATCTAAGGATGTGTTCGGTATATCTGTGATTATGTTTCTTTTGATGTATTTTTATTTTTTAAAGAAAGGTGACGGGTTAAGAATAACCCGACAATGTTTTAAAATCTCCTACTACCACCACCACAGTAAGCCGAAGATTGTTTGACAGTTGGTTTGAAATTTGAACAAGCGTTTATCGCTCATTCAAAATTAAATAGGAGGTGAACAACTGATAGCTAGCATAATTCATAGCTGAAGCTATGAATTATGTCTGCTGATAAACTGTCGCGGCACATACGCAATAACATTTGTCACATGGTCAACATCACGTGAACGAGTGTGTACATCGACCTAGAAATGCGGTACTGCATGTATCGTGTGCGTTGACCCAGTTTGTCCTTACCTTTATCGTGAAGTGTGGTTGAAACTGGTTTAATATTTGGGCATTTAGAGTCAGAAGGAAGAGAAAGTACACAATGGGCATGTGTTTGATCCTCGCCGACAAATGCAGGTGTTAGAGAATTAAGGCTTCAATTTAGATAAAGAAAACAATTTTCTCACCGTGTATGACGCAAGTTTCGTCAGGCCTATCGGTATTCACTCCAACTCTTCCAGCATGGAATATGCTGTCTGGAGTCACTCCTCGCTGCCAACAAAGGTCCACATCCGACTCAAACTGGCCCGGATTTGATGCCTGGAAATCAAGATTAATTAAAGGTAATAATTATTTAGACATTATAATATGAAATATTTACTATTTTTTGCAAACAATGGATAACATGTTTTTAAAATGTATCCATCCAGCTTGAATGGAAAAAAAACTAAGCAAGGGATGTGTCCGCCATTGTGGATGTTGGGTGTAATATTAAGCAAAAGAATGGACCATTTTAATGACCAAATAGAGAATCAGTCACTGATAGTTAGGGAGTGAGGGATTGTACACAGCGATCGTCCGATTTTGATTTTAGGCATTTGATTCTGCAGTGTTTTTTCATTAAGCTCAGCAATTTCAAAGCGGAAATCAATTGGAAGTTTCAAATTTTTTAATAAAAACATAAAAAAATTTAAATATGGCTCACCTTTAGTTTTTTCTAACTAAAATTACTGATAATTAAAAAAAATAAAAACACACATTTCATTGGAATATAAATTATAAATGTTATCGTCACCTCACTTTTTGACGTTCCAAGTAAAAATAATTAATAAAAAATTTCCAAAGTTTGTTTTTTTTTCAAATTGCAGTTAGAAACTTTGATTTCATAAAGGTTTGGTTAATTCTTAGATTCGAATCTACAGCGTGGTCATTTCTCTTTCTAATACCGTTTAGATCATATTTCTCACCATGATAGTAAGGAAGACACAACAATTTCTATGAGACCATATGACTTTCCAAAAGGGAACAAATTAGCCGAAGGAGTGAAGATGGAACAGAGGTAAGGTAGGGTCTGTTGACTTACCCGCACAATGATCCTCTCGCTGGCCTGGCTGGCCACGGGGTAGTGGTGGTCGTGTGTGTGCGCGTGCAGCCCGACCACCAACTGGAAGTGGCGCTGGTCGGGGTTGGGCTTACCCTTCTTGCGCATGTTGTTGCAGGTAGTCTCACTGAAGTGCAGCCGGCCCACGGTCACCTTGGTCACCTGACCGTTCTGCAGCTCCACCCTGGGCAGAAAGCAACTCGAGGCATCAGTCAAGGAGCTCTAACATACATACTAGGGTAGCATGAAAAGTAATGCACACATGCTTGTGCAGCGCAAACAAAATGACCTTCAGGAACAAGCAAGGTGGAATGTGGAAGTGACATTTCCCCCCTATACGCTTGCGGAGGTTTGAGGTTGTTGAATTCTACCATATAATTTATGTTGAACCACGAATAATGAAAGATTTTCATGAACAAAGAAACATGAAAGATATGACACTTACAATACAGGATGAAAGGGCTTCTTCGATCTGTCGGACTGGCTTTGTTCTACTTTTATTGTTTGATTTGGTGCCTCAACCTGGAAAACAAAATAAATATGAATTAAATATACATACAACATTATAAAAATGTTCAAAATAAAGATAAAGTGGAAACCACTTGTCAACCGCAATTTCTGCTCCCTTTAGTGGAATGAAATGAAAAGTCATCAATTGTCATCATTGACCATCTTTTCTTGATGAGAAAAGGCTTAGATAACTGGGGAGCAATATTGTGGAGCCAGGAGACATGGCATAGACAATCATGGCGAACTTTACTATAAGAATCGGGCTACTATCAAGAGAATAAGTGAAACTGAAATAGAACAATTTAAAAAAGACCTCAAGAGCGCCCCCGTCTGCACAATGTAAAGACAAGAACACTATATCGCCACCCAGTTGGGAAATATTGTGAGGAGGGTTAAGATAGCCGCTATAGGAAAGGATCTAAAATGCAGATCTTAAAAGAGTGTAGTGTATTGATTATCCATGTAGTTTCAGATTTGAAATCATTTGTTATTGTTGTTGTTTAAAATCGTTAATAGAAATATAGATATTTTAAATATAATTTAGCTATGTAGCTTTGACTTGGGCAAGGGAGGGGTGTAGTGTATTGATTATCCATGTAGTTTCAGATTCTTTTAATAGATGTCGATAGATCAGAACTTCTATCTTATCCCAACAGATGGCAGCTGAAATAGTATTATCAGAGGAGTACCATTTGTTGCCGTTCAGTTATTATGATGGCCGAAGGCTCCAGCAAGATAGAGCAGGCTTCCGCTGTCAGTCCACCGGAGTACCAGAACTATGTAGGATTTAGCCAAGTAAATATGTCTGTCTAGTATAATATAACATTGTAAATATTCACGATAACCAATAAACAAACTAGTAACCAATCGAACCTTAAACTTTTCAGAAGAAACCTAACACTTTTCAAGTTGTCTAATATTGGAAGATAAGAGACACAACAAAGAGGCAACCTTTTTTGTTTCAAAAGTCAAAAAATTCTCAATATCTGACTGGAGTCGGTTGCAGTCTTCTGGGGTTAGTATTTCTAAGAATAGCTTTAGGTCATCAGCAAAAAGAAGAAACCTAGGGTGCAGAATTACTTCTGAAATATCATTAATAAATATTGAAAACAGGAGTGGGTCTAAATTAGAACCTTGGGGTACTCCTGATCGTACAAAAATTAGAATAGACTGAAATAGTCCATGACACACAAACTGTTTCCTGTCCAAAAAAGGTGAGTAGTCTCACGGAGAATCCTATTGATCGTACAAAAAAAAGAATATACTGGAATAGTCCATGAGACACAAACTGTTTCCTGACTGCAAGATAGCTAGCAAAAAAGGTGAGTAGTCTCACGGAGAATCCTATTTCGGCCAATTTATTTAGCAAGACGTAGTAATTAACAGTATCGAAGGCCTTTGAAAAGTCGTTATGTGAACAAGTGTCAGGACTTGTCTACCAAGTGTCAGGACTTATCAAAAAGATAACCCTCGAGATTGGTACTGTCATCAGCATAACAATGAATTGGTGCATATTCAACAAGATCGTGGGTGTGCAACAAAAACAGTGTCAGCGCAGATCCCTGTGGTACCCTCGCATTGATTTGGTGCGGAACGGAAGAAGAGCTGTCAACTACAGTTTGAATTGTTCTTCCCTTGAAAAAATCCACAATCTAAGTATTCATGGTTGGATGGAGTTACTGCAGTCTGAATTATTCTATGGGTCTATGTACGTGTGTAAATACGGAGATGCTTACGGGAGACATGTACGTGTGTAAATCGTCTTTAAATTAATAAAAAAAAAATTCATTTACTTTCACTCCATAAAAATGCAGATGGAAGCTGGTGATCTTCTTGAAGCCATCTTGTGTCTTGACGAAGTGTGCATCGCCCCGCAGCTGGGCGTGGCAAGTCACCTGGAAGTGGTTCTTCTTCTGGCAAACAAACGCCTCATCAGAGTTGGAGAAGTTAAAGCCTTTGTCTGCATCTACTCGGTAGTGGGGAGGAGGGCTAAAGACAAAACATGAAAGTTAATAAATATTCCTAATTGCAACAGCTTTGGATGATCGTAACAATCTTTAGATTTTTATCAATAGATTTTTGGTGTAATAAGCCAAAAAAAAAAATTAAGAAAATAACATATATACAGCAGTGTCATAAATGGGAAAATCTGAATTCACTTTTATACCAAGAATAGCCTATTTAGGAAAACTTACAAAACTAAATACTAAAACTTGGAGCAAGAATAATAAAAGCAGGAAAATATCAAATGTACACACCAAAGCCAATATAATTAGGAAAACTAAACCAAGAATATCGTCTCTTAGAAATTAACTAACAAATAATCACACACCACAGGAGTAGGCAGAGGATGGACCGCCTCTCGGAACCTTCTTCTTCTTTCGTATGGTGGAACCTACTCTTTGCTTCATTCACATTCATTCATCGTCTCATACAAACCAATAATAATATAACTAGACAAATGTATATTCCTCACAGATGTTTAAAAGTTTGATCGCATAGCGTATGCCAGCTGCTTTGCTGGAACGGTTGAAACCGGATGCACTGGTATGCTGGGTCCCCTCCAGGGTCTGCAGAGTGGCTCTCTCCCGAGGGTAGGGCTCCGCCCAGAGTGACCAATACGTGTGGTGCGGGCTGGTGACTGCGGGGCGCCAGCTCTTCTGTCGCTAGGGAAAGTAACACCATAAGATTAACATTCATTTCACGTGGTAGATACTCTTAGTGTCGCCCACGTGAAAGACAATCATTCAGAATTGAAACGTTGCTTGAAATGGCTTTAGTCGTGTTTGTGACTTTGTGACCAGATTTGAAAAGCCAGGTACTTCCCCACTTCCCTCTTCCCCATCTCCTTCCCCTTCCCACTGCCTTCACACTACCCCAATTGAGGATGTCCTAGACACACTGGCTCCATACGGGAGCAGTTGGGATTCTTGTGCAGAATTTACAAAATAAAAAAAATTTTAATCACCTGTCAACCGAGAAAATATATTGTATTAAGTAGTATTTTGACTATTATTCTGCCATCCCAATATCACAGTAAAACTATAATGTAATGAGCTTGTACAAAAGATAATAAAAAAATTTCTAACTGAAGAACCTTTGGAACTGCAATTAATGTAGTAAAGGATTAGAGGTATTGTATTACCTCTGGTAGCATAGCAATAAGAAATACTATTATGTAAGTAAAACACAAATGTACATTAAAATCAACTTATACAATAGAGGGTACTAATAAGCATAGGAAAATCCGCAAATTAAATTGTTATGGCTTAAAGTCAGCAATCAATAATACCATCTTCAAAATCCAAGGCAGAGAGTGTTTTACAACAATCAAACTAACAATTACCTATAGCCCGATGATAATGTTGATTCCTGGTAAACAACTTGTTTCTTTATCTTTTACACTGGAGATACACAATTACTTTTTAATTATTGTAATCAATATATGAGGAGCTCAGTATCAAAGTAGGATGTAACGTCCCTTAGCTTACAACACCGCTCAAGTCGAAAATTGGAAGGAAAGAAGGCACTGTTGTAACCGAAATTGGTTAGTTTACAAAATCAAACCAACCAGCAATTGCCGAGCACTTAATTGAAACCGGCCAATACTTTGAATTTGTTCCTGAAGTCCTGGGAAGATCCCAAATGCATCGAGCACGCCTAATAGAATGCACAGCAATTGAATTCTGCAATAATCCCATTAATATTAATAAAAACGACGAGGCCAAGGTTAATAGTTTTTGGTATCCGGTACTTGATGCTACACCAAAACTATGCCTTGAAAACCATACTAATTTTCAATAATTATAGTGAAAAACTGGCCCTAATTGGAGCATGCAACATGGTATCATAACACAGACTTCACCACAATCTCCACACAATCTTCACACATCTGTCCTGATGTTGAACACTGTAACGCTGTCCAAAACATTGGCTAAAGGAGGAAGTGCAACCTGCCATAATACCCCAAAAATAAATCACGATAATACTTTCGGGAGGGGAAATCTCAAATCATATCTAGTTAACTTTAACCCAATATTAAGTGGTGTGTATAAAATAAATGATTTAAAAATGATAGTTACCTGGTTCACATTTAACAAGTGGCACCATCTCCTGTGACAATTTCCTTTTCTTAGTAGCCGGGGTGTTCTGCAAACTGGTATAAACCCCGATACACTCTTCTCTGATCAACTGGTTTCCTCCATTATTCACCGCCAACTGATGTCCCAAAATCCCTGAAGGTGAAACCATCCCCGCAACTGATGACCCGTCCAACTGCGACCCGAGATCGACTCTAATCTGCCCCAAATCCTGACCCGAATGACCCAAATCTGGATGTACAAGGTCTTGACGACCGACGATTGAATCATAAATTAATAGATTTCTTCCGTCTAAAATCCCCGTCTCTTCCAGATAGGTTGTTGTTCCGTCGCTAAGTAAATTTCCATGCATCATGTTAGCGTGGTTGTGGTTTTTTAATTCTGTGTAGATCTGTTGTCCTTGATTCAACAATCGGATTGTTGAATCGATGGTGGGAAGTCTTGGGTCCACAACGGTCGGTATGACCGAGTTCACTGCCATCATTTGATGGTGGATTTGTTGGCCTTGGTTGTCGATCGAGGAGGCAGATTGGGAGTTTTGGGTGTCAGGCGGACTGTAGGGGTGTTCTGACCCAGAGTCAGGCGGACTTTCAGGTAGGTGGTGGCTGTAATTAGAAAATTAATGATTATGGTTATGAAAGAGAATATTATCTGACGTGTGATGGATTACGCAGAAAGTTAGTATGAGAACTAGATAACTGAAATTTGGTACTTGCATTAAATAACATCAGAACAAAACAATTTGGTATAAAATCTTTTCTTGAATAATTTACAGATTAAAAAATACTTTTTCTGGGCAGGAAAATAAATGGGTAAATAAATGCATTAGATCAAAACACTAGTGTTTAAATTTTTTTTTTTAAATATTGAAAACCATTTTTTACAGTAAACTGCACAGAGAAGGCCCAGAAGGGAATTATTTTATTATTTGTGTCGTCTTTGGGGATTCTGTGTGGAGGGTCTTTTTGATGATATTTCTACATTCTTCAATAAAACCCAGCTGTTTTAAGGAAATTTATTAAGAGGAAACGCGGGAAGTCCCTGTTCCCACCCCCACCTCCACATCTTGAAACCTGAGCAAAAGGGAGAACTGCACCTCAGGCAATAAAATCGTCAAAATTGATGTTTTGCATTCCCCTGTTTTCTTCTCCAAAGCTGGGCGGATTTTAAAGATACTTTTTAATATCTAAATACATTAAGAAAATATTTTATGTCCATACGTTTTGCTTTTTTAAAAATACATCGTAAAATTTGTAGGTATACTGAAAATTTTGTTGTGGCATTCAAACTTGGCAATTTTAAGGTGTTTGGGTCCTAATTTCAATAAAAAAGTAATTGATTAAAAATATTGCATTGAAAAATATTTGCATTAGCGTCAAAATCCAGAGAGGAATAAGGAAATACGATTGTACGTACGAAACACAGCCCGAATTTCCTCTTTAAGTTTAATGTAATATAAAAATTTGTTAATTAATTTTATTAATTAACTTTTTATTATTATTAATTAATTTTTTCCTTTTGTCATACGTAAAACATAGATTTTTTCAAATTATAAAAAGTAGAGCGTTACCCTGGTGTCGATCTTTGCTGCTGTTGAACGTGCTGCTGCTGGTCGGCCTGGCCAAGAGTGGCAGCGAAGTAGCCCGCCGCCGGACCACCGCCCCCTGCCTCGCTGTTGATGAAGGCTTCCAGCTGGCTGAAGTCGAGGGCCTCATTGTCGATGCCGCCCACGAAATCTGAACGCCCTGGAAATAAAAATAAAAAAAATATTGTAAAAAAATGTAGTTATTTAAAAAAATTAAAAATGCATGTATGATGCTCATTCTGGTAATATTCATTGCAAATGAATATTTTTTGAAGGGTTGTATACACCGATGTGAAACAGAATTGATGTCACCAAATTATATGAGACCTTTCAGCTCCTAGGCCCCAGACAGGCGAATGAAATTGAATATTATGTTCAAGAAAGAATTTAGATGTGTTTGTATTTGAGCATTTTCACTAGAATTAGGGTAAAATCGAACTTGCTTCGGGTACACCAGACTCGCCCACAACACAATTCAGTTGATTTCTTCAGTGTTATAATATCCTGCCAATAATGCAGAAAATAAAAGGTTTTTTTAACCCCTCCGATTAATTTATTCAATTTTGGGAACAACTCATATAGATCTCGTTGTGTCTCCCTTACTATCATGGTGAGAAATATGATTTGAACGGTGTTAGAAAGAGAAAACACCACGCCTTATATTCTAAATTAAAAGTTAATTACAAAATAATTAAAATATACACCTTTTTAAATCCAAAGTTTCATACCGCAAATTGAAAAAAAATTATTAAACTTTGAGAATTTTGTATTAATTATTTTTACATGAAACACCAAAAAATAAATTCGACGATAGCGTTTATAATACATTTGCCTAATAAAATTTGTGTGCGTTTTTTTTCGTATCACTAATTTTAGTTAGAAAAACCGTAAGGTGAGAGCCATTTTTAAAACTTTTTATGTTTGCATTCGAAATTTTTATACAAAAATTATATGTTTATTTCGAATTATAAAACTTGAAATCGTATTTCACCACCTTTGGTCAGATGCGGTACAAAAGTCATCAGCATCACCCACCGACATATTTATAATATACAAATGGGTACCCGGCATGTATTGCAATGCCATTCAAAGAAATAAATTATGTCCTTTCTCGTGCATCCCCGTTCTCTAGCCGCGTTCCCCTTCCACTTTTCCTCCCTCGTCACCCCTCCCGCGAACCCCACTTCCTTCCCACCCTCCCTGCCGCTAAAATATATGCAATAAACACATTTTCATTTGTACAAATTTCATTACGCCAGAGCTTATCATTATGTATAGTAACCTTCGCGACAACAAATCACCAAAGTTTCATTGCAATCAGATAAACGGTATGCCAGCGCAATCAGATAAACGGTATGCCAGCCATAAAATACTAACAAAAAAAAAAAAAACAATTTTTTTATAAGAACAACTCTCTTTTTATAACTTTTGAAGGTTATTCCTATCAATGTAATACATCATTGAATAAGAATATAGCACTAATAATCTAAACGAAAATATGAAAGTAAACAAGACACAGAAAAATAGAAAAAAGATAACGGTCGCAAACGGAACACGAACCCAGAACCTCTCGTCTAACCGGGACGGGCGCCTTTACCAATTCGTCCATTGCCACCTTCCATCAAACAGTCATAATTGTCAATCTCATATTTCAAATTTTAGAACTAACAATATTTTCTTCGACTAATTTTTCCATAAATTTTTTTTTTCATTGTCCCAGTTGCGACCGTTATCTTTTTCTATATTTATGGGTCTTGTTCTCTTTCATATTTACGTTTAGATTATTAATGTTATCTTCTTCTTCAATGATAAATAAATATTCATTTTTAAATATTAAGATGTACGGTGCAACACAACAAAAGAAAACAGGGTCTCAAGTTCGATTTCCCAAAAACAAAAGTACATTTTTCTGTCTTAAAAATGCGCAAAACCAAACATTGTAATAACTAAAATACAACCTGTAGACGAACAGTGCGATCTCTCACAGATGCGTGTTTACATTCTTATCTTACGCAAAGATTTATAATTCAGTCTAGTTACGTAGAAACTGAGAAGAAAATTACAGAGGGGAGGTGGTAATGTATGGGTAACTACTAGTAAAAGCGTTTTTCACGGACTTCTGACCACGGCGCGGTGGCACGCATTCCTCTTAACACGATACTGCCTCGGACAGGGCCGCTTCCGATTACTTATAAACAAAACCAAAATAAATCAAGGATTATTTATGAATTTACGGAAAATCAAAAGTGCCTACTCTTAAGTGTCCAAAAAGAACCGGATAACTTCAGGCTTCAACACTAGTTCGATCCCCTACTAGCTAAATCCTCCATCATTGCACACAACAAAAGCACATTTGAATGTAATAATAATAATAATAATGTTTTATTCCAGGATGTGGGGAGGATAATGCATCCCACACGTCCCATATATAGATTAGAGTAGATTTTTTTAATAATGAACTAAATAGGTACTTAGAATAGGAAAAAAAATGATAATTAAAAAAAAAATTAAAAAATCAATTCTATGTAGGGCGTGGTCTGGGGTGAGCTCGGGCCCAGCGCTCACTCAGGATTGGGGTTTGGTGCTGGAACGCTGCGGTCACCACTGTATTGTCGGAATGACGAGAGTAAGAAGAGTTATCAATTTAGGCGGCTGTGGGTACCGCCGCGCCAGGTAACTTTTATTGGATATAATGAAAACAAATAACTTGGTAAGCACCACTATATTATTAACATTATCGACATTTTTGAAACATGTCGATAATGTTAATAATATAGTGGTGCTTACAATGTCTTTTGTTTTCATTATATCAATAATGACGCCACAAAGTATTTTTGCAAAGTTTGAAGAAGTAATTTATTGGATAACCTGCCATAGATCACCCTAAATGGTTCGCTACGTTTGGTGACTTAGAAGAGGTGCCCGGGTTCATGGGGTGAGGTAAATTAGGTATTTACGGCGGGTGCTTTGCCTATTGACCATGCGTGGCGTATCGGATAGGGAAAGACTGGTTAATGGAGATGTTTTGACCTCTCCAGCCGGACTCTTTCGACCCATCGCCTTGCACCGCAGTGGGATGAATGGATTCATACGTCCGTCACTCCTGGACACATTGACCCCCGGATTTCTACCCATCCCTCATACTTTTTTCCTTCCTAGCACTTCTTTATCCTGCCCTTCCTTAAAAAGACCCTCCACACAACCACAAGATGATATAGAGAGATGGAGCTAATATAAAAAAAAACTTAATTGTACCTAGTATCTAAACCTCAATCAACAATCAAAAAAGTTGATTCTTCTAAGCCGGGTCTCCAGCGACAATATTACCACAAACATTGATCCATATGTTTGAGCAAACATGAAACATTGGGGCAGGCCACAATGTTTTTTGTTTTTGTTCGATATTTTTAAAAAATTTGGTCGCTGGAGACCTGAATTTAAAACATCTGATCTTATTGTGTTGTCATTCGTATTTTTATTATAAAGTGCGCCTACTCTCAACACAGGAGTTCCTAGTGAGACAGACACATCACAGCAGCAATTGTAAAAAGATTAATAAAGATTGTCAATAAAAATAAATAAATTATCAGATCTACTAAAATTCATCCAAAAATACTTTATAATTAAATAATCGTTTATCAAGAATCCATCAACATTTTGCGGCGTCTGTTTAGGAAATTAAAATCAGGGTTTGTCGATTGTATCCGAACGATAAATTTGAAACATTATTCGATTATTTATTTATACGATTGTGCCCAACCCTAATACAATCCTGTTTTGACATATGCACCAAGTCAGAAAAAAACAAAATAATAATAATTTCACTTTCTTCTTAAACTCAGCATGTGGCCTATCGTAGAGCACACACAAGCAGAAGATTCGCTTTCAAAATGTAAAATTATAAATTCTAATTATTAGTTATGTGGATTGTGGGTGTGATTATTATGGTTTATATATTTTTTGGTAAAAAATGACACCAATAATTGTTAGACTTAATAATTATGACTATTTCTTGCATAAGTAGTTGAGTGGGTGTGATGAATTGATTAATATTTATTATGAATAGCTTCGTGGTAGAGTGATAAGAACGTTAACCCAGTGCAATAAATAACGGATTCAAAACATGGCAAAGTGCAAGGGAAGTTTTGAGAAGGAAGAGTGTATAAGGGGTGAGTAGGAATCTGGGGGTCAGTGTGTCCAGGAGTAACGCATGTGAGAATCCATCCCTTGCATCAAACCACTGCGGTGCAAGGCGATCGAGAATCCGGCTGGAAAGATAAAATGGTCTCTCAACTTGACTCTCCCGATCCAGCCGGCCAACAGCTGGTGGATAGACGCTCCCGCGCCGCCAAAACCTGGACAAGACAAGATCATCCCATAAACCCGGGCACCCTGCAAATCATTTGGGGTGACCTACGGCAGAGGTGTTGGTTATCCAATGAATGGTTCCAGGGGCTGAGCGGTACCCTTACCCGCCTCCCAAATTGAAATCACTAATAAACCATGCACTTTTTCGATTCTCAATGGTGATCTTTCACCAGGACTAGAGTGAAATTATATACCTTCCGCTGTGGAACGAGGTGTAAAAATACTAATTTCGGTTATGATTCTATTTGTCTGTCTGTAACTCCAGTTCAACGAACTCTAGAACTTTTGCTTTGAATGTGACATTTTCAAAATTGGAAATATTTGTTTGTTCGAGTATAAAATAACTTGTCTTTGTCAGAACAGAAATTGTCTTTTTCAAAAATGTAACCGATTTGTGGAAAATTCAGACTTTCCCGTGATTTATCACGGGTCTGTAATAGGTAAAAATAATAAACGTCCAAACGTGAACCTTTCGAGAAAAACAAAATACCGGGAGCACAGATAGGTCATAGGGAAACTTACTACTTGGCGGGGCAGATCGGGAGAGACTGATTGAGGAAGAGCATTTAACCTCTCCAGCACGATTTTCTCGACCCATCGCCTTGCACTGCGGTGGGAGGTTTGGATTTATACGTCCGTCACTCCTGGACCCACTGGCCCCGGATTCGTACTCACCTTTATATATTTTTTCTTTCCAGAAATTTCCTTAAAAAGATTCTGTGCGCAGCATTCCCAAAGATGACACAGGCCCTGAGGAAATAATTTACCTCAGGGCCTCGTGTGTGAAGCTAACGCAAAAAAGGGAAATCTGTGATAATTTTCGCAGTGATGCTTTTGTCACAATACATAGATAATATGCAAAAAAATGATAAACATCAAAACGCGAACCTGCCGAAAATAACAACATAACAAGGAGATCAGAAATATTATTGAAATGAAAAAATAATGAGCGAAACTCAATAGAAAATCTGGAAACAGAAAAATCAGAAAAAGATATTTACACCTCTGGGACGCGAACCCAGGACCTCCCTACTTTCCGGGTGGGTGCTCTTATCCACTGAGCTAAGGTGTCAATATCCAATTCGGTCACCTTTTAACTGTACCATACTTCGACTAAGAACCACCCATATTGTCTTCATTTTTCTTAACGCATATTTTTATTGGATGCCATCTTTATGTATGATTGCAAGATTCAACTCGAACTGAATGCAATCTAGACGGTGTCCCAGAGGTGTAAATATCTTTTTCTGATTTTTCTGTTTCCAGATTTTCTATTGAGTTTCGCTCGTAATTTCTTCATTTAATTAAATATTACAGTTTGAGGTTTTACTCATAAAGGTAAAATAAAAAAAATGATAAATAAATATTATTTGTTATTATTGTTATTTCCATTTGGTTATTGTTATGAACATTTACTGTTCAATGACAGAAGTTGTTAATAATCACGTAACGAGGAAATTCGATCTAATCGGTTCAGAGCCAGAAAGCTTATCTTTCTGCCAAGCAATTTGATTCAAAACTTTTTCAAATGTTAATGTAACGCACCCTACAAAATTCCCCACTGCCAGGAGCCAGTAGAACTATGAGGAATGTTATGGATGGGGAGGAGAAGGAGATGTGAAAGAGGAGGGTCGAGAAGTACCTAGATAGTAAGATCACCAAACACATCTAATTCAATTTCGAGAAACGTTTCGATTAAAAACAAAATTAATTAATATGGTTTCTAATATAATTTCTTGTATTTTCTTTGAACATGTTTAACCAATATGCCTAAAAAGAATTATGTATTGCGTTTACTTGTCATAGATTTTTACAAACTATGCATTTGGATTGGATCGGCCACCAAATGACCAATCCAATTTGACAACCTTGACACCTCTAGCTTCTAATAATAAGATATAAATTGTATTAAACTAATCGGCAATCATTATCGAAATTTTAACAAATCTGAGATATCTCATTTTTCCTGCGGGTTTTTGCCCTCAGGGAATCAGAGCGCGAAGTTCGAATTGCAAACTTGAAATGATTCTAAATTTAAACTGTCAATGTCAAAAAGTTTTTGCAGTCACTGATAAAAATTAAAAGAAATTAACTAGTACTTATTGTAATTGTACACGTACGTACGTATATTTTTTAGGAATATTCCCGAAAATTGCGGGAATTTTCATACGAATGAGGTTATTCCATTTTATTAAAAATGCCTCATAATTCAGCACTCTGAGAGCACTTTTTAGAATTTTTGGAAAATACCGAAGTCGTCAAAATGTTGAAATTTGCGGCCGCCCGATTAGCATGTGATGTTAAGATTCAGACCTTGAATGGCACATAAGTACTGCAGCACTGCCATTCGAATTATGAATTGTGTCTCTCGTGACGTCACGAGACACGATTGTATACATTTTTTTAAATTAGTCCCACACTGGAGGCCCCGAAGAAAATAATTTCTCTGCATTATAAGGGATGTCATAATACCAAAAGGCTTTTGCCAACTTTGGGGATACTGTGTGTTTTAAGGAAAGGTGCAAAGAAATTGGTTGTGATAGTCCTTCCTGGAGAGGTCAAAATAGACACTGCTAGCTGAAAATGTTTTTAATTTTTTTCAATTTTTTTTTGTATGAAGTTTATCAGGATTCTTTTAGTTTGAGGATGCGCCGCTAAAAGGTCTTCCATACAAAAAGTTTAAATATTGAAAAAAAATTTAATTAATTTTCAGCTTCAACAGCATCAATAAGATCGTATTTTTCAATCTTAGCATTCTAGCTCACTGAAGACTGCCACTGAGACACTCCTCACCTTCACCCCATGAACCCGGTTCACTTTAAAAACGCGTAATTTCTTTATTTTTGTTCATTTTACTGTCGTTATTAACTGATGAAATTTGATACATTTTCATTAAAATAGCCTCATTTAGAATAATTCTCTTAAAAAAAATAGATTCCCAACTTTGGAGACTTTATTTATTTATTTGATCAGGTTCTCCATAAAACAGTTATACACCAGAATATTACGGAGAAGATTACAAAATTTAAAGAAAAAAGCGTATGGGGCCACAGTTTCACTATCTTGTGACGTATGTCATAAGATAGTTACTCTCTGTAGGTGAAATTGAAGATGTCGATGCTCAATACAGATTCATTTAGCAGTTGAATTGCTCTGTTTAATGGCGCATTTTGATAGGAAGAAGTTCTCGCTTTCGGAGCATAAAAAAGTGCGTGAGATCTCCCACCAGTGTACGCGTTAGGGACATATAAGTTAATTTCCTTCAACGTGGGCGGATTCAGTATAATGCCGGAGAGCTTAAAAAAGTGTTTACCCAAAAATATATTTCGGCGGGCTTCTAATGCATTAAGATCGAGCATTCCTGCGATGGATACAGGAATGGGTAGTATATATATTCCCTCATATACAGGTAACGCATAAACCTTTTTTTGAACTCTTTCTATTTCTAGGATACGGTGTTGTTAAGAGAGGGCCCAAATAATGGAGCTATATTCCAAGATGCTGCGGACAAATGCTTTATATAGGTCGGGGAATACTCCCGGGTGCACATCATTAGACAGCAGGAGGAATTTAAATATTAATTGCTTATTCGTAACGTCATTAATATTATTAAGTTTTGCCAAGTTTGAAGGTTCGTTTTTCGAAAGCTTTTTACATAATATATAATACACGCACTTATATAACAATTTAACAACAAATACGAAGAAAAAATGTAATTCTCGGCACCCTTCAATATTTATTATACTTTTCTAGCACAACTTTTTAAAATACTATAATTTAGTTTTTTCGCCTCCCATACTAGGTCTTGGGTCTTGGGCGTATCATTATTATTCGAGTGAAAAGAAAGGGTAAGTAATAATAATTAGTCATTACAAATTTGCGTAAACTAGTTCCAGCGAGAGCTCGTACGGACGTCATCGACTAGATAACGTCTCGCTGGGATTACACACTGATAATACGTATTACGCTGATCAAAAAATGCTTCGTTAATCATCAGTAACTACTACGTAGCTAATTAGCTGAAATAAAACAACAAAGCTTCTACAGATAGAGTGGAAGTATAGAATAAAGATGAACACAAAAAATGCCTTGATGACGTATTTCGTGATCCAAGTACTTGGCCAATCGGACCCTCAATCTC
Organism: Glyphotaelius pellucidus; assembly: GCA_936435175.1. Classification (NCBI taxonomy): domain Eukaryota; kingdom Metazoa; phylum Arthropoda; class Insecta; order Trichoptera; family Limnephilidae; genus Glyphotaelius; species Glyphotaelius pellucidus. The sequence goes on from OW386560.1 coordinate 14,460,469, forward strand.
CAAAACAAAACCGTCTTATTATCAGATAGTGACCATTGATATGCTTGGTGTAACTATAAGTAACCAGCTCAGGTATGGGGGCTCCATCGAAGCCAGAGTAAAGTTAGCCTCTCAAAAACTGGGCGTACTGTACAGGGCCCGCAGATACTTTAATAGTACACAACTGCTAACCCTGTATATATCGCAAGTGCGCCCCACGGTTGAATTTGGCATCCACCTCTGGTCTGGAGCTCCAAAATACTTGAAAAATACCCTCGACTCTGTGCAGAAACGGGCGGTCCGTTTGATAGATTCTCCCACCTTAACGAACGGATTGCAATCTTATAGGAAAAACTTCGAGAAGCTTTGTAATGAGGATAAAGGAACACATGAGGTGCTTAAACAATAATTGTTTCTCCGTCATTTATTGGAGACGAATCACACTTTTGACTTTAACAATGGAAGTGAGTTAATAGATTGTTATTTTAATGGTTTTCATTTGGACAAATAAAAAATATTATATTTAAATGACCCGTTATTATTGTTCCCTTTGTAAATTATGCACTATTACCCCCCTCCCCCTTCCGACTCCCACCTTTCCATTGGCACCTTTAAGTCTATGTCTATTGCTGTAATTAGTTTTCAAATAACCCTGATGAAGTAAGCATTGCTTACGAAACACGTCAGTTGTTTTAACAATAAACGTGGTTAAAACTTAGTACAGTGGAATCCGTTTAGAATGACGTCGATGGGAAATGACAAACACATCGTACTAAGCGGACGTCATACAAAGTATTTTGTAGAAAATAAACAACTACAAATATTACATTTGCTTCTTAGATAAAACCGTCACTGGGTATTAGAGCATAGCTGATCTAAAAAAAAGGTTTGCAAGCCATTAAACTATTATTTCCGCAAAATTGTCTAGTAAAGAAGGCGCACAGTGGACGATATTAATAAAAACCCGAAAAAAAAGTGTCAAGTGTAAAAATATCATCATGTTTTTTCGATTTATAGCTTTCTTCGTAATATCGTAATATTTTGCACAATAATTTTAGGTCATAATAATCAATAATAATTTATTTTTTAGATCTTCGTAATATCGTAATATTTTGCATAATAATTTGGTCGCTAATCTGCGGAGGCCTGTTAAACAGGTGTGTAGTGTGTACGAATTATTGTTCTGTGAATAGATGTATTTGTTTCCCATGACGTACTAATAAAGGTTCGACCGGTCAGTTACCGAGATAGCATCGGTTTGAGTCCCCCACGCAGTGTGTTCAATTCCTCGGCTGGCTGGCTGTTTGCCTTTCTTTTAAAAAATATCTTAAAGCACCCCTGAAATTGAATTCAAAAGGTTTGTCAGTCATGAATCCGCGATATTCTGCAGTACGGTCAGCGTAGCGCCACGGTGGCCGATTGAGATATGTTTGTGAGGAGATAGTAGATACTGATAGGCTGTGAAGAGTGACCACTCGCGGGTTATCAGCAGATATATCGGCCATTCGGGCAACACACTACACTCAGATGCAAAATTACAGTCACAGTTACATTCACCGCTGACTTTGCTAGGGATTATTCCTACTATTATCCTTATTCCTACCCACACTTTTTCTTTCCTACATCTGTGAAGTCGATTAAAAAGCGTTATCGTCGGATCAATCATTTCTCTGTAAGCTAAGTCCTTAGTTATTGTAAATACATGCGTCGCCGTCAGGCTCCTTCCTACCCAGGCGTCGACGTGGGTTCAATTATTTCTTCGCTAAATCCTTTTGTAATTGTTGATAAATGCATCGCCGTCGGATTTCCATCCAAGCGTTGTGGTGGGTTCATTTATTTCTGCGCTAACTAAGTCCGTTTGTTATTATAGAAAAAATGCGTCGCCGCACATAAGAACAGCCAAAAGAAACTACGGCGCCAAAAATAGGTAAAAGCATTGTCTTCAAACAATGTACCTAATTTTAAATATTTTTGAAACTTTCTCCATTAACCTGTTCACAATGATCCGTAGTTTTTTTGTGAATGCGGCCCATTAGATTACATTATAATTACATTATTATTAGATTACATTATTACGTTGACGGAATAGCTAAGCTCGTCCTGTTAGATAGAGACACTTGGCTCAGTGGTTACAGCTGTGGCCCGGAAAGCCGAAGGTCTTAGGTTCGAGTCCCGGAAGTACCAATATCTTTTTTCTGATTTTTCTGGCTGTAGATTTTCTATATAGTCTTCATTTAATTAAATATTAAATTTTTGTGCGTAGAGTTTATTTAACAGAACTTAAAAAATCAAAGCGTCTAAAGAAAGTGTAAAAGCGTAAAATTTTATCAGTGCTCGTGAATGAGCTTATTTTCTATATTGACCCACTCGAACTTCTGCAGCGACCCCTAAATGCTAAAAATTTAAAAAACGATTTAAAAAACGCCCCACCAGATCTCCAAAACACCCACGAAGGGGTGCTGGCGCCCCGGTTACGAATCACTGAACTAGAGTTTAGAAAAAAGTTCCACCGAGTTCCAAGCCATTATTTTACTGGTTCCGAAAAATACCTTATAAGGAATATAAAATCGTAAAATGTATATCCACCTTTCTTAAATCAGGCACATTCTCTTCAGGTAGTATTGGCGCCCCGCTCTGAAGGAAATGAAGATTAAAAGAAAAGAACAACATATTTATAATTTTCGTTATTTGTTTTTGGGGTGTTATGCCGTGTTGCGCTACCTCCTTCTTTAGCCAACGTTTCGGACAGCGTTACAGTGTCCATCATCAGGGCAGATGTGTAACGATGTGTAAATAACGAAAATACTTTTGGCCGTGAAAATCTAAAAACTTATCTCACATATTTATAATGTTAAAAAATTAACAATTTTACAAAGTATCATAATTTTACAGTTTAACCGTATTTATATGTTTAATCTCACTAATTCGAAATACAGAAATAATTCAATATAAAATAACTTATATTTTTTAATTAGAATATTGACCCTAACTAACCCTAATAAGGTTGAAATATTTTCTTAGGTAATATTCTCATACGCATTTCTGACCAGAATTTCAAATAAAAATATTTTGGCGTCGTATATTGATAATTTGGCCCTGTGTGCGCTGTTAGGAGTCGCGTCGTCGTGAATTCAATTATTTTTCTGCTATCTAAGTCATTTTGTTATTGTAGCCAAAGCATCGCCGGCGTTGTAGTGGATTCAATTATATCTTTGCTGACTTAACTTTTTTTTGAAGAAAGACAAAAAATATTCCCGGTTTATAAATTACCGGAATAACCTGATAATTTTTGAAAATCTCTTACTAACACCACGGTAAGCGGATAATGTTGCTTTCGTCGTGGTGGACTTAGCCCGCCAAGAAATCAAAAAACGCGACGTCTGGGTGAGACCCAAAGGCGAAGCCAACTCAGCCACTGACCGGTCTATAATTCAATAATCAAAAAATTCAAAAACCATTTATTGCACAAAAATACAAGTAGGTAAAAAAAGTGTAGCTTATAGATACATTCTATTTCTTCCAGCTAACCAAAATATACAAACATTATACGATACATATATTATAAAACCAAACAATTACACGTTACATTATATGAGAAAATAAAAACTAAAAATAAAAAAATGAGTTAATTTACATAAGGTATAAAGAGTATAATGACATTTGTTTAGAAGAAATGTTTTTATTGACGATTTTAATTTGAGTGCAGCTTGTATTTGTTAAATGTTTTGTGGAAGGTTGTTATACACTTTAATGGCCATGTAATGTGTTCCTTTTTGGAACAGTGTTTTGTTTGCTTTTGGTATTATTAAGTTTTCTGTGAACCTTTAGCGTATTTATGTGTTGAATTTTTTTGTGGAAACTTGACTAGAGATGATCGCACTAAAATGCATAACTCCATTATATATATATGTCTGTGACTGTCAGAATTTTCAGATTTTTAAACAAAGGTCTACATGAATCCAGATGAGCAGAGTTTGCTATTTTTCTTATGCATCTTTTTTGAATGATAAAAACATTTTCTCAGCTATTATAAATAAATGCATCGCCGTCGGGTTCTCACCCAGGCGTTGTCGTGGGTTCAATTCTATCTCTGCTAGCTAAGTTCTCAGTTATCGTAAATAAATGCGACGCCGTCGGTACCCTATCCAGGTGTCGTCGTGGGTTCGATTATATTTCCGATGTCTAAGTCCTTTTGTTATTGTAGATAAATGCATCGCCGTCGGGTTCCCACCCAGGCGTTGTCGTGGGTTCAATTCTATCTCTGCTAGCTAAGTTCTCAGTTATCGTAAATAAATGCGACGCCGTCGGTACCCTATCCAGGTGTCGTCGTGGGTTCGATTATATTTCCGATGTCTAAGTCCTTTTGTTATTGTAGATAAATGCATCGCCGTCGGGTTCCCATCCAGGCATCGTTTTGGGTTCAATTATTTCTCCGCTAGGATCTCTATTATTGTAGACAAATGTCTCGCCGTTGGGTTCCCATCCAGGCGTTGTTTTGGGTTCAATTATTTCTCCGCTAAGATCTCTATTATTGTAGACAAATGCGTCGCCGTTGGGTTCCTATCGTGCTTGGTTGTGAGTTTAATTTATCCGTTATCTATCAATACTAAAATTATAAATTAATTAATCGTGTTTGTTTACATTTCTTTATTATAATAAACATTTTCAAACCGTAATTGATAAGAACAAGTAATACCGTCTTGAACACGTTTACGTAGATAGTACACAAATTCCCTTACGCTGCATATACATGAACGAAGGAGCATGAGAGCAGAGCCACGAAAGGGAACCAAGAAGCGGCAAACGGCGGTTGCTTTATTCCTTTCCCGTAATTCGTGGTTGGGTGGTGGAAATACCTACGTGTTTATACTGAGCATTACATTTGCGCAGTATAACACGAAACTTCATGTAGACATTATTAGCAATAACCTTGAGAAGTTATGCAACCAAAATAACGCGTACTATCATAAATTAACGCATATATCGGGAGCATCTCCTATTCTTTTAATATATTTCTCTTTCTCTGCCCTTTACCTACTGATAAATTTTAAGATAATAAAACTCTAATGTGTAAATAAAAATAAGCAAGCCTTCTTCTATTGTAAATCTTCCCAGGGCATACTGAGAATAGGTACCTTGTGATCTGATTTTATTTACGTTGTGGCTTCAAGAACGACGTAAGTAACTTACTAAGAAGAAGAATGTCACATTGTTATCAAAGCTATTAACCTCTTGACATTTGACAGTGAAAATTAATAATAAATAAAATGAATCATCTGGTTGAATTTGTTCAGTAGTCATAATAATAAATTTATAGCAAATATAACACTACGCCTATAATAAATACATACATACATTTAAGTGTAAACACATTTTTTCACAGCTCTGTAAATGTGGAACCATTGAACTGGTACAAACTTGTGGGGAAATCTTTAGACACGCACATGAAATGGGATACTCACATAGGTAATATCGGCTAACGTCTGCGAGTTATAGCGGGCGAATCTACAAAATTAAATATTTCATGCCTATAAGTACGTTTGAAATAATCTATTTGTCACTGGAGGAATCTACTATCAGATACGGAATAACGTCTTGGGGAAATTCGCGCAAGACAAAAACATAGATTACATTAAAAAAATCCAAAACTCTATGACTAAGCTTAAGGTAAGCAAAAGTATTTATGCACCAAGAAGAGATATAAAATTATTAAATGGTTCAGTTAACGTACCAGCTGTTTGAGGGATAATATTATGGTTCAAAATGTTGTGCCAATGTCTATTGTCTGATTGCATATATAAAGAAAAAAAATAAATTGGTGTCATCTGAGAATGCGTAGATTATAACGTATGTTCCGTTTAACCTTAAATTCAAAGCAAATCCGAAATAAGTATTTTTGATGATGCAATAGGGTACAATACATACAATACAATAAATTGTTATGGATGAATGAAAATAATTCTTCAGGCGATAGTATGCAGGTACTTATAGAGGCCGTTTAATAAATGATTGGGAACAAAGTTACACGCGAATATTATATTGCAAACATACTACATTATTGTTATTATGTTGCAGAATACAACAAATAAAATTTAAGTAAAACTAGTTGAATTTAAGTAACCCGGCTTCGCCCGAGTTTCAATGCTCATTTTACTTATTGAACAATTAAAAATATGGAACAAAGTCTTTTTACAGAAAAGAAGCAAAACTATTAATCGATAATCAAAAATCATAATTTTCCAAAATTTAATAAATTGTCGATACCTCAGTAGTTTTCAAAGGAATTTCTCAGTTGTTTCAGTGTTTTTTAAATCAATAGCAAATATATAAAATAAAAACATATTTGGTTTAGCAATCTAGCACGGAAATGTGCGACTTTATTTATTTGTGTTATAAATTATAAAATATAGGCTATTAAAGGAATCAATTTTTCATGATTTTTGTTATTGTTTTTGGGGTGTTATGCCGTGTTTCGCTACCTCCTTCTTTAGCCAACGTTTCGGACAGCGTTACAGTGTCCATCATCAGGGCAGATGAGCTGATGATGGACACTGTAACGCTGTCCGAAACGTTGGCTAAAGAAGGAGGTAGCGAAACACGGCATAACACCCCAAAAACAATAACAAAAATACTTTTTGGCCGTGAAAACCTAAAAATAAAAACAATTTTTCATGATTTTAGAGATTAATTAATTTATGACATAATGATAAATCTAAAAAAGAAAATCTCTATTTTTTATAACCGTATGATAAAATATATAATATTTTTTTTTATCATTAAAAAATTTAAATTAAAGGGCATAGATTTAAATTACAAGTAACTGATGGAATGGATGAATTGGAACACAAATTTGTCATACCGATATAAATTTTCATCAATGTTCTAAAATAATATAAGTATTTTGTTTATAAAATGACCATTATAAGATTACTAGCTTATCCCCGCGGCTTCGCTCGCATGGTATTACGGGAAATTACTGTAGCGGTTGAACTTATCAATTATCCCCCCTTCTCCCCAACCCCACCCCCTCCCGCATTCCATACATTCATTCCCTTACATTCAGTTTTCAAACATCTCGCCTGCCACCTAAATTTCATAAAGCTCAAAGAAAAAAAGAATTATCCAATTTTGTTCATTCGTTTGGAATTTATGCGCTTACAAACATTTCGGATGTTTATTTTTAATTAAATATTTGGAAGTTTGTTAATATATATCAGGGCTATCCAACTATCAGTTGGATAGCCCTGATATATTAAAGTTGATTAACTTTCATATACCTACAATAAGATCAAGGTTCCCTAGTTTGTTTTTTTGTGACAACTATATGTCGGTATCAGGCTCCAATTCAGTTGTAAATAGATTACACACCATTGGAAATTTTTATGCCAATGTGGCTGATATTTTTAATATTTCCATACTGAAATATAAGGTTGTACTGATCGAACATTTCAGCCAATTATACGTTAACGAGGTCACTACACAATGATTTTTTGATATTATTGTTTATTTTTAATGCCTGTATAATGTACTATGACTGTAATTAAATATACACAAGCTTGTAAATGGCACTTTGTGCCGTAAATTTTAAATAAATAAATAAATAATTCAAAAATTACACTATTTATTCAGTCTTTATAATCGTTACGAATTATATTTTGAATGTAGGAACTCTCATCTGACATTTATTGCAAAACAGAAGCTTGTCCAAAATAAACAAAACATATTCTAATATTTGAATTTTCTGGAGCAGTAGCTGACCAGGGGACTGAGTACCTACCAGCTTAGAGCCTACAAATATATCAACATCGTTTCCATGGAAACGATTTTTTTCTGACGTTAGAAATAACTCGCTTTTGTTAGCGACAGAAAACGTATAACAAATATAATATATTAATATTTATAATTTCATAACGCCAGAGCTTGCCATCATATACAGACTATAGTCTTCGCATATAATTTAGCTTTCTATAGGTGAATGAATTTTTAAAGTCTTTTTATTGGTTAATGCGTGAAAGCGTCATAAACGAACTCTAGCAGTTTCGCATTTATAATATTAGTATGGATTCCTATTCCAATGTAAAACATGTGTCCCTTAAAAATCAATATATCATAAAAAAATCAATATCATCATAAATATAATAACGATTTGACAACAATAAAATTAAGTCACTAATAATTAATACTAGCGGTCGCCCAATGGTCGAAATTCGACCATAATTGTGATGTTTTTTTTTTATGTTTGACATTCAGCAAGACCATAGACAAAAAACATTAAAGACAAACAATATTAATCGATTCTCAATTTGACCATAGACTTTAACAATAAACAATAAAGTAAAGACGCGTGTGTGTGTGTCAAATACATGGTAGTGTGTGTAATGTTTTTATTATTGATTTAATGTATTTTTATGCATAATTTTTAAAAAATATTAGCGTTCTGCACTCCTCCTCCATATAAACTATAAGTGTGCGAAATTTCATACTCCTCCGTCCGCGCAATTTTCGTAAAAAGGGGTACAAAGTTTTGGCTTCACGTATTAATGTATTGATGATGATGATTGATGATGATGATATATAAGATAGAAGATTACTTGAAAGGTATTCCCCGAACAAAATTGACGTAAGCTACAAACCCAAGGTTGTAGGAACAAACCTATTGGGAATAACCAAAATAATTAGAAAGTCGACAGTCAAAGACGACTTAGTAGCAAATGTAATAAAATCCATACAATCGAATAAAATCGTTGTAGACCACCCCTCTCCCCCTCCCCTAATGTTGTTATATAAACCGTAGGTTCAGAATAATTTTTACCAGCCTGAAGATGGCTTTAACAAGCTGAAACTGGTTACGCAATAAATTAAATAAGTTTCATATTTGTTTTATTATAATATATATTCGAAGTTCTATTAAAATGGACATTTGCACAATCTTATATCTCGAGAGTACAGAACGGATTAAAATGATGAAACACTTGCACGTAAAGCGATTATTCCTCACTGTATAAGTGGAGTAGTGGAGTATCGTTAATCTGTCGAGATCTCGCTTTAATAGTCTGCAGAGAGCATGCAATATTATTCCACTCTCAGAACTTTCGCTTCCGAGCTCGCCAGATTGGAAAATTGATCTAATTAATTAATTATTCTTATTCATTCTGTACGCATCGTACTTATGAACAGATAGAGTAATTATCATGGTGGTTTTGTACGTGCTTTGTTTTTCTTCTTCTTTTGCGAGGGCTGTTCGGAAAGTAACCGCGGTTTGGCAATAAATAAATAAAATTAAAAAATCGTGCAATTCACATGCGCTAGAAAACCTTCAGAAAACTAAAGTAGACAAGAGTGGGAGGCTACGAAGCACCGCACAAAGAGGAGAACGATTATACTATCTCATTATCTAAGGCAGGCGAAATCCTATAGATGTACGTGTTTCTCTCTTTTTAGTGACGCTTTTGACGTTTCATCGAGTTTCAAATCACAACAAAAAAGTTTTCCCATCAAAAAATCAGAGTGTGCAATCACAACAAAAAAGTTTTCCCATCAAAAAATCAGAGTTTGCAATCACAACAAAAAAGTTTTCCCATCAAAAAATCCGAGTGTGCAATTCACATGAGGTGGAAGTGACACGAAGTCCTACGAAGCACCGCACAAAGAGGAGAACGATTATACTATCTCATTATCTAAGGCAGGCGAAATCCTATAGATGTACGTGTTTCTCTCTTTTTAGTGACGCTCTTGACGTTTCATCGAGTTTCAAATCACAACGGTGCTAAAAAAGTTTTCCCTTCAAAAAATCAGTGTGCAATTCACACGAGGTGGAAGTGAATTCTTCAGAAAACTAAAGTAGACAAGAGTGGGGGGCTAGGAAGCACCGCACAAAGAGGAGACCGATAGGCTACGAAGCACCGCATAAAGAGGAGACCGATTATACTATCTCATTCTCTCAGGCAGGCTAAATCCTATAGACGTAGGTATGTGTTTGTTTCTTTTTAGTGTCGCTATTTTTCGTTTCATCGAGTTTCAAATCACAACGATGCTAAAGAAGTTTTCACTTTAAAAAATCAGAGTGTGCTATTCACACGAGGAAGAAGTAAATTCATCAGAAAAATAAAGTAGACAAGAGTGGGGAGATTACGAAGCACCGCACAAAGAGGAGAATGATTATACTATATCATTCTCTCGCAGGCTATATCCTACGAAGTATCGCACAAAGAGAAGACCGATTATACTATCTCATTCTTTAAGGCAGCCTAAATCCTATAGATGTACATGTTTGTCTCTTTTTAGTGTCGCTATTTTTCGTTTCATCGAGTTTCAAATCACAACGGCGCTAAAGAAGTTTTCACTTTAAAAAAATCAGAGTGTGCAATTCATACGCGGTAGAAGTGAAATCTTCAGAAAACTAAAGTAGACAAGAATGGAGAGACTAAGAAGCACTTTTTTTATCAATTATAAGGATAATTTTTTCCATATTTTTGTCGTCGGATTCTAGTGCACCTTTTCCTATACATTTGGTCATCTTATTAGTATTTGTGTTTTCTTTATCGGAGTAGCTAGATATCGCTTTCTTTTGTGTTTGCTTTGTCTGTTTATTTCGGAGTGGTTTGAAGATTGGATATTGATTTTACAAAAATAAAAAAATAAATATATTTTTTTTTTAATTTGATAGGATTTGATCCTTGGTCCGCTGAATGTCTGACCACTAAGATTCGTCAGGCGCTTTATACCGCTAGACTAAAGGAGACTTGCGTGGGACCGTGGGTTTATCGTATTATATTGGAATCGAGTACCCGTGAAATATATAAATATTTTATTGCTGTCTCGTTCTCTCGCAGTTTGTCTCCTTTTAGTGTCGCTCGCTTCCGTTTCATCGAGCTTCAAATCACAACGGTGATAAAGAAGTTTTCACTTCAATAATACTTATAAATCTAAATGAAAATAACAATCCACAGAAAGAAAAAAAGGTAGCCATCGCAACTGCTACCTGGGACACGAACCAAGGATCTCTCGTCTTACCGGGACAAGCGCCTCAACCAACTCGGCCATTGAGACCTCCTATTTTTAAGTCATTTTTGTAAATCAAGTCATTTAAATGTCATAAATTATTTTCAAATTAGGTCGTACTTCAAATTCAGAATTAACAATATTATCTTCCCATACTTTTTCCCATATTTTTGGCAGCTATCTTTTTTTCAATGTATAATATTCCTAGCGCTATGAACGAGTAATTCAGGACGCCAGTAGTGTGCCAATGACAATGTGCAGCTGACCACGACTGCAATAATGCAATTATAGTTAATTATGAAGTGGTTGTGTCGAGGATCGAACCCGTTATAATTCGGGTGAGCGAGTGCGCTAACCCACTGCTCCACATGGCCCGACTGGTTTAGGGCCAATATTGCAGAGTGATTGCAATTCTAAATGTGAATGATTGTGGATAACACGGACGTTGGAGGCTTAAAGTCGTGGAGGTCGCTTGTGTTAAATGACAAAGTTATCTTAATTTCGCGTATTTTTTCATTAACAAATATACCTCTTTAAACATTATCGGCACGTAGGTACCGGAAGGATTTTAACCAGCGATTCCTGAACATATTTGGAGTTAAATGTAGATGTCATTTTGCTGTCCGATGATTTTTTTTTCAATAAAAACAGATAATGTATAAACCTATCATCGTCGACACTGACAACGGATGCAATGAATCACGTGAAATACGCCCCGTCTCGTTTGTACGGTGTTGCTGGATGAGACGGATTGCGTATCACGTAACCCGCTAAGCCAAATGCAGTGGTGCCGTGTGATGGAAACAATATTTTTTGTTTAATTGAAAAAAAAATATCCGCTATCAAAATGACATATCGATACCTATATGTTTAACTCCAAATATACTCGGGAATCGCTGATCAACATCATTCGGACATCTGTATATTGATCATTGCAGGCGAATTGTTTTTTCGGATTAAGTGTATTTTCGACAAACTGATTCAATAAAATAAAATACATAGTAACAAATCAAATAATGCATTAGTTTAGATAAATACGTATATTACGTAGTAATATTTGAAAAATAAATATAAAAGAGATGTGGATTATTTTCGTAGACCTCCTAACTAGGAGATCCTGTGCTGAGGGGAACTGTATTTTGGATAAATTGGACAGCGACTTTCTTCAGTAACTTTCTTGGCGATGTTTGTCCGTTCTTTTTCCGATAATTCCGATAAGTCAAGATTTAACGTAGTATCGTTATTTATTTTTGGGGTGGTATGCCGCGTTGCGCTACCTCCAACTTTTCGGACAGCGTTACAGTGTCCACCATCAGAGCAGATGTGTCGATTTGACGTGATTTAAAATAGCAAAACGTTGTTTTCTATTAAAATCTACTCTGATTCTTAAGAGGTGCAAAATTAAATTTGGTTAGTAACGGCAAAAGTATACGTATAAAAACAGTTCTTCAGGTGGCCATAAAAAAAATTGGATATAATTTTTTTAATGTTTAAAGTGTTTCAGACGTTTTAATTAAATAAAAGGCAAAGAATGATTTTTATTAACGACATAGTTTAAATTTTGATATGGATAGAGAATGATTGTTTCGCGAATCAATCATAATTTTTTTTAAGTATGAACAACTTATTTATTTCAGTTTATACAACTTTTTATTTATATATTTATACAACTTATATTATAATATAACATTCTTATTTATTCCGTTTTATTGATTTTTTAACACACATAATTAATATTGTGAGTATAAATTTACTTTTTTTATGTTATACTTTCTTTCACATACTAATTTAAGCAACTTTTTGCTTGCCGAGTGCGGAACGGCGCGCGCCAAATTAAACTCTAAAAAATATTTTTTGGAATGCGATTTTAAACCTTAACTATAAAGAAAACGTATGAAGGATAAGTTCAGAATCGCTTGGGGCATTCTTGTTCTTAAGGTATAGAATGCTTTGAACACATCTATGGAACGAGAATAATTTCTATGAATTCTTTATGGATTTCTGGCCGAGTTTTTTTCGGAGCACTTCACCTGACAGTTCGGTTGCGTCATTCTCGAAAAAAGATCGTAAACGTACGAATCCACAAAATATTACGTCAAAGTCAAAACATCGCGAAATTTACAAGTTTCCTCCAGTGGCACGGGACGAGTTTTAAACCACGCTGAATCATCGTATTAGTATTTTGCTGTTTTGCACTAAATTTTATTACATACAAATGTGTTGTTTTCTTAACATTACTACAACTGCATTGATCTTTTTACACTTAATTACTGTAATCAATTTGTAAAATTTTCATGTAAAAGCCCAATAAAATATAAATAAATAAATACTTTCGATCGTGCAAACCTGGCCATCCTGACAAATCGGCAATTGCCGAGCATTTAATTGAAATTACTCCGGATTTGTTTCTAATTTTTTTTAGACAGTCTGGTTGGATATTTTGGCCTTGAATCCAAAAGTAAGTTTAAGTTAAAAAAAAAGGCAGCGCAGCCATGCCAGCTATCCACTTACATTCTGAAATCCGTGGTTACTTGCAGGTAAAATTGCAACAATTCTTAGACATGGAAAAGGACCATCAAATGGCACTGCAATAGGTATTTACTAAGTAGCAACAATTTGCAACATTTAAAACATAATTGATTCTAAACACCGAACTCAATAATATCGAAACATAACTGAATACTCCACTGCCCAACATAAATACTCAATCAGAGCAATAAACCAAAATATACTGGTTATTCCAAAACTTTTACATAAATTAATGCATGAATACAGAATGTATTAGGAGTATCTCTTATCCTTATCCTGTATTCATATTCTTTTGCCCTTTATATTATTAACCTCCCTCTAACCAACTTTAACGTTTATTTATATCTATAAACCTTTTTAACCTCATATGTAAATATGTATCTATTACATATCTTTATGTTTATTATGTATCTTTGTATTGTAAAAGCTGTTTTTTACAATAATTTTAAAGTTTTTTTAAATTAATGCATGAATAAATAATGTATTAAGAGTACCTCCTATCCTTATCCTGTATTCATATTCCTCTGCCCTTTATCTTATTAACCCCTCCTCTCTAACCAACTTTAACGGAAGAAAGGTTTTTTTTTTATTTATAAACCTTATTTAACCTCATATATATTACGTAGGTATCTTTGTATTGTAAAAGCTGTTTTTTACAATTGCTCCACCCTGAAAATAATTTTCCTCAGGGCCTGTGTGATCTTGGGGATATGTGGGGGGTGATTTAAAGGAAAGAAAGGAAAAGGGTGTGATGTGTGGGTAAGATCAGTGGCCCCAAGAGTGACGGACATATGAATCCATCCCTTCCACTACAGCGTAAAGCGATGGGTCGAGAGAATCTTGCAGGAGAGGCTAAATGGTCTCCCTCAACCAGTCCCTTCCGATCCGGCTTGCCATGCAGTAAATCGGCAGACGCATCTGCCGCCAAGACCTAGACAAACCTCAACCATATTTGTTTCTTAAAAATAAATAATATGTAAATAATAAATTCCCTATTCCCTAGAAAGATGGGGAAAACTTCCTTTTCGGAAGAATTAGACAATTTGGAAAGAAGACACCTATCTCAAAACACCAAATGAAGGTGCTCCGAAGAACTCCAGACGTTGACTCATCCGGTACCGGTCGCAGTCGGCGGACACGCTGAACCCGTGCCAAACATTTATAGACGTGGTTGTTATTTTTTGTATGATTACTGGTCGGGTTACGATTGATTTTTGAGTAATTTCAGTTTTCCTCACTATATTACTACTTGCTACACTTCCATTATAACCGTAGATCCAGGTTCACTCCGTCTTTCCCTTGAAAAGACCCTCAAATAATTCCCAGAGATGGCAAGGTCTTAAGAAAACCTGAGGTCCTCCTGTGTGGAGTTAATATAAAACAAAAATAGGCTGCAGTGGCGCAGGTAAAAAATAACACTTATTATTTTCAATAGCCGTACAGCACTTTCCTTCAAAGAAAATCAATACTCGGGAGTCTGCGCAGAGGACGGAGTATAAAAGTAAAACATACCCAATACCTAAAAGGCTGCGACGCCATTTCTACGCACAAAAATACCTATTGGAATCATAATAATAACTTAAATTATTTTATTTTATACATTCAAAATAACTTTAGCAAGCATAAAAACTAGTAAAATAATTATCTATTGACAATTATTGGTGAAAACCAAAGATATTGAAATATAACAGATGTGCTATCCGCAGTTTTTACTGGGTGGAACTGTGTTTCCTGGCGTCGCAGATATTGTTAACCAATATTTTTTTTCCTTTGTTTTACATTAATTCCACACAGGAGGCCCTGAAGAAAATCATTTCCATTAGGGCCTATGTCTTCTGAGATACTGTGTGGAGGGTCTTTTTGAGAGGAAGGAATGAACATTCGTCTTGAAGAGACCCATGTTGTAGGAAGGAGGAAACTCAGAGGCCGGCAAATCGTTCCACAGCCGAGCTGTTGAACACAAGAATGAGAATAGGTACTACTGCACACCTTCGAAAAATCAACTAAATGAACGAATTCTTTCCGTATTCAAACTATGCCGGCCAGGCGGCCATCATAGTATATCTCTTATATTTTAATATTTTTGATGAAAACTTTATTAATTATATATATTTTTTTTACATTTGCTCCACACAAGAGACCTGGGGAAACTAATTTCCCTCAGGGCCTATGTCATCTTATGAGAAGCTGTGTGGATAGTTTTTTTAAGGAAAGAAAGAATAGGAAGTTCTGGGAAGGAAATAGGTATGAGGGGTGGGTGTGAATCTAGGAGTCAGTGTGTCCAAGAGCGACGGACGTATGAATCCATCCCTTCGATTGCGGTGCAAGGCGATGGGTCGAGAGATTCTGGCCGGAGACCTCCTCAACCAGTCTCTCTCGATCTGACCCGCCACGCAGCAGGTGGTCGGACACATCGGCCGCCAAAACCTTGACAAACATCACCCCATGAACTCGGGCACCTCTGCTAAGTCAGCAAACGTAGCGAACCACTCGGGGTGACCTATGGCAGGGGTTTTGGTTATCCAATAGATGGTTCCCGGGCGGCGGTACCCATACGCGTCTCCCAAAATTAAAGGCTCCCAAAGTGATGTTAAAATTTTGTGGTATATAGTGTGTACACAAAGTAATTGGGTTTTAGTAGAAATATTTCGACTAACAGCTTATTGTACGCGCTTATCAGTGGCGGCCCGTGAGTTTTCAGTGAACTAGCGTGCTAAGATTGAAAAATACGACGTTATTGATGTTGTTGTAGCTGAAAATGAATTTAATTTTTTTTCAAAATTTCGATATTTTGTATGAAGATTTTCAGGGTGCGGCGCATCCACATTTCAGCATACCTTCATGAAAAAAGTTGAAATTTTGAAAAAAAATAAAATTAGTTTTCGGCTACAACAACATCAATAACGTCGTATTTTTCAATCTTAGCACTCTAGCTCACTGAAAACTCACTGACCGCCGCTGGCGCTTATCCTACTATTTTCCATATTTTCAAAACAGATTTTGATCAGATGAATCTGCTATTTAGAAATATATAACAAGTTAATTTCTTGGATGTACACTCTTCTTCTGTACCTACACAAGCAACATATTTAGTTCTTGATATGTAATTATGAAAAATCACATTTCTATAAACTATAAACAATAAATTATAGATCGACATTTAGCTAGTTTATGTAAAAACCAAATTAAGTCTGTTGTCGACATTTTGAAGTCCAGTTGCAAAATAACTTGTCTGAATAATTCATGTTACAGAATAAACATAATATTATTATTTTAAACGAATATTTGTTATTACTCGTAATTATTGTGCTAAATCCGCAAAAAATAAGTACTGCTCCTTTACCAGTGTAACAGTTTGTATCAATGTAGAAGCGATAATTAATTTTATATAAATATTATTAAGTTGCAATACAATATTTGTCATAAATCATAATATACTCGTACAGGATGTTAAGAGAGGTTCGGCGACTTTTCATCCCGCGACAAAACACCTCCCGACAAAATATCCCGACAAAATATCCCGACAAAATATCCCCGACAAACAATCGTACGGACAAAACATCTCACGTAACCTAAACTAACCGAATCTAAACTAACCTAACCTTATTTAACATTTTACTATTTTCGAGCGGTAATATTATTTATTGTCTTAACAGGATGTCTATATTATTTTTGTCCCATTTTACTATTATTAACAATAATTTATTGTCTTTACAGGTTGGCCATATTATTTTTGTCCCATTTTTTGTCGGGTTAGGTTTTGGTAGATATTTTATTGGGGGGTGTTTTATCCGCAGAAAATTTTATCGAGGGATATTTTGTCGGAGAATATTGTGTCGGGGATATTTTATCGCGGGGTCAAAACGGGGTGCTTACTTCCAGATATTATTTGGAGTAAAAAATTTAAATGAAATATTTTGGTCTCCGGTTGATGTTTTTTATCTTCTTTTTTTCAACTTAAAACATGAAAAGTCAGAAGGTATTGGACAGTTAGAGTCGGAGTGAGGAATGGGGTGGTTACTCAGCCGAGTGACAAGTAATGATATGTGGATGAATTTGTTTATAAATTTTCACATGTAGCAAACACTTTGTGGGAACACATAGGTACTTAATTGACAATAAAATAACTTTGTTTAATTTCACTTTATTATAGTTTTTAAGATGCGTAAATAGTGTAGGTTTTTCAGAATTCGCAATCCACCTAATAGATAAGGATCACTCGTTTTATAATTTTTACATCTACGCCTTGATAATCTAGAAGCTCTTGAAATAAAAGAAAATAAAATAAATAAAGCTAATTTACTAAATAAATAATTAGATTTGTCAAACAACCCCATTTTCAACATATTTCTATTCCCAATTCCTACTTTTACCCCCCCCCCCTCTTAGGTACTTCCCCCTTGCCACCCCAACAAAGTTGATGTTCTCTTTCCCTCTCGTATTTTTCATTTAAATACTCTGTAATACTGTATTTTATTTAATATATTTTTATTTGACCCTGAAATGGTCAGGTCAAACCGAAACAGGTTAGTGTTTAAAAAATACAATAAAGTGGAATTAAAAAAAGTTATTTTATTTTTATTTTTTATAAGAACAACTCTCTTTTTATTACTTTTGAAGATTATTCTTATCAATTTCATACATCGTTGAAAAAGATAAGAACTGGTTTGTAACCTAGATAGCTTTTCGGATAAATATATCCGATTTTATTTTTATATGGAACATATATGGACGGTTAGAAGAGAGGTTCCGGGTTCGATACCCAGTTGCGACCGTTATCTTTTTCTATTTTTCTGTGTCTTGTTCTCTTCCATATTTTCGTTTAGGTTATTAGTGTTATTTTCTTCTTCAATGATATATTATTTTATTTACATTATTAGATTTTTTTTGTTTAGTTTAGAAAAAAAAGTGAAAAAAAATTCACCGGAGACCAAAATTTAATTAACATTTTTTACTCCAAATAATAACAGGATCACGGGTTAAAGTAAGTCAAGTGCGTCCTTAACACCCTGTATTTTTATGAACTATTATGAGTACACGTAAACTATTAATTTTAATTAGTCCTTCTTATACTGCGTAATTTAATCTCCATTTAGTGTAATCGTTATCTAGTTATTATTTTGTATTTTATTTTGTACTTTATTTTAGTTTACTTTGTACTTCAATTTCAAAAGATAAAGAAACTTGCCACGCAAACACCTTCATGGGCGCAGCGTAGGGACAATAATAATAAACAATAGAGAAATAAATAAATAAATTAAATCATGGAAAGAATCAGAACAGTATCGCTTAAATGGATTGTTAAATATTTTTCAAACCGAATAAATAATAATAGATAATCATGTGTTTCATTGTGGCGTGTGCCTTATATAAAATATACAATTGAACCTAAATATAAAATGCCAGCGCCGTACGTCGGCTGACACTATTTTCGTAATAACTTACTTTTTTGCAAAATGATATTTTATAAATTGTACCGTCTCACCAGATAATGTGTTTATATATTTATTAAAAAATATATACGTTTATCACGTGTAGTTTCCCCAGGAAAGCTTCTCACATCAGCTTTGTGAGGCGGCTTGATGAAGTTATTTATTATATATATTAAGGCCTGATATTTACCCCTAAGCTGGGTCGAACGATCTATTTACATAAATGACTGACTGAAAGAAGATTGGAGTAAGACGGGAAGACCTGAGAATTGTAGACGAATGAATAGAGACTGAAGTCGGTGGAGAAAACCTGTTGAAGCCACATCACACTCTAGGAGCACTTAACCTGTGACACAATGAATACAATACTGAAATAATTTTAAAGATATTTTTTTAACCATTCCATCATTTATCTACCTGGTGCGCTGACTCTCTGTCTCTGTCCATCCTCAGGGTGCTCCTGATGATGCCCCTGCACCGTGTCTTGACCCTCATCACCTCCTGGCCCTATTGTCCAAGGGTATTCCATATTCAGGAGCCGAGGAGTTCGATCCTCTCACAATACGAAGACATCTTCACACTAACTCTGTCCAAATCCAAAACACCACTCAAGTCAAATCCACACAACACTATTATTATTTAAAAGGAATAATTTCTTTATGATTAATGATTCACATTTTGATTTATAATTATAAAATATTATTTAGATGTGTCATTGAATCAATCATCACTTCAATGATTTGAGACGTTGCAGATGAACGTTAAGATTAACATATTTTTGTTTATATTAATTAATGAACGGTATGACTCACTAGTTCTTAGTAATATATTTTGCACTTTAAAAAATGTCCACTTTATAAGTTGAATTATATGTGTACACTTTATTTTGGTTTGCACTAATCCAAATTATTTCAATGTTTTTTTTTCTGAAGAAAATGATAAACGGTAAGCGTAAATTGTAATAGGCAAGTAAACATGAATATTTAGCTTTGAAAAAACCTACCAACTAATAACTTTTGAAGAATACCTATAAATAAAAAAAACCGAAAGAAAATATGTAATTACTTTCGAAAATTGGAACCGTCGTGCTAGCAAAATAAAGCGTTGAAATTATATTGGATGCAACATCTTCTTGTAATAAAAAAAAACGAAGGGATAAGTAGACGCGTTTTTGAAAATAATAATTACGTCAATTTTTAAGTATATTGTATCCGCATTTGCATTTACATTTAATACGGTTTTTTCACAAAATTAAAAATGTAACATTGTAATCAGCGTCATTTTGTTCTTTTGACGGTTAAAAACAAAAAGAAGATGGTGAGATATGTAAATACGAATATTACGAATATAGAGAAAGCGCGCTAATATTAAAACGATAATATAATTGTTAAGCGAAATTGTGAAGATGTTTAATAAAACACGACTCGTTTAAAACAGAGCAAAAATCTTGTGAGTAAAATCTAAAAGAGCATTTAAAAAACACTAGCGAATTACTAGTGAATTTATTCATACACATAACTTGTAAAATAACAGAAAAAACGTTACACAATAACACATCTGCCCTGATGATGGACACTGTAACGCTGTCCGAAACGTTGGCTAAAGAAGGAGGTAGCACAACACGGCATAGCACCCCAAAAACAAATAACGAAAAAAAGAAGAAAAAAAAAGTGTTTACAATAATTTTCGGAGTAGGTATACTTAGCGATTTTTTTTCTATCGAGGGAATTTCATTTAATTGCCGTTTCAGCGTGGGGATTGTATAGATATTATCTTCAAGAGTAACATACATTTTAAGATCTTTAAAACATAAGGTTTTTAAGGAAAATATGTAATAAATCGGTAGAAATGTGGAAAGCTGGGCCTTAAATGCCGAAAATGATGCTGAATGGACATTTGATAACAATGTTAAATTTGAATTTCTGTGAATCAACCTGTCCTTAAACCTTGACTAGGTTGAGACTATAAGATATTAACAACAATTTTGGAGTAAATATAGAGTATATATAAAGTAAATAGTAAAAAAAAAAAATCAAAATACATAGAAAAGGAGTAGTTTTCGCGACATTTCTGATATAAAAAAAATTACACTGGATAAATCCACCACAAAAAAGGTAATACTGTTTTCAATTCCCCAGCACGATATTCTGGACTTAATCGAAAAACTGATCAACCGTATAATTGGATCGTCTTAAACCATAGTGAACTAACTCGCTTTGCAATTTTTTAATTAGAGCTTTAAATTAGGACCCCCAATCATATTCTAGCTCTGTCAGAAAGAAGAACCAATCAGTGAAAAACTGTCCATGATTGGTCAGGACAGTATTCCTCTGATTGGTTCTCTCTGGCAAAGTTAGATTATGATTTGGAGCCCATATTTCAAGCTCTAACTCAAAAACTGCAAAAAGTGAGTTAGTTCATTATGGTTTAAGACGATCCAATTTACCATTTTACATTAAAACAGTAAACTGTTATTTGTCGTTCAAATAATTTCCGTAGAAACAGCTGTCTACTAAGTTGCTCTGCTTAACCCCAACAAAAAAAAATGTTCACAACACCAGAGAGAGAAGCCAAAATTTATTTCATTGCCACAATACTTTTGTTTTCTTAAAACTTCAAAGACTGGTTGATCTATGGCACAGTTCACTGAGGCGTTAATTCTTTAACTTAACGGCCTCATTTTTTCCAATATACTCATAATAATTGCACTAATTTCCATGGTTGTTTTTTTTATGATATTGTTGCTTTATATAAGTCAGCCTCGATAATAAAAGCAATCAAAATGATAATAATTCATCAGCAAAGACGCATAATTATTTTAGACTGAATAGAAATGAGATCCCTGGGGGAAGTGTGTGGTAAAACCATGAGTGATCGTGTGAGAAATGTGGAGATCCGCAAAGAATGCAAGGCTGATACAAGCGTAATGAGCAAGATAAGAAAAAGACCTGATGGTTTAGGTACGTAGACGGCCGGCGCAGTCCAGCGGTAAGGATCTTGACTCGTAATCCGAAGGTCGCGGGATCAAATCCCGGCGTGGCAAATAAATTTTATTTGATTAATTTGTGTTGTTTCACAATTTTTTCATTTAAAATAATATATAGTATATTTGCGACCCGTTCCAGAATGGAAGATACTATCAGTATCGCCCTGGTGTAAGACCACCATTCAGAATTGAAACGTTGCTTGAAATGGCTTAAGCCGTGTTTAGTGACCGGATCTGAATAACCAGGTACTTCCCCACCTTCTTCTTCCCTATCTCCTTCCCCTCCTCACTATCTTCAGCCACACAACATACCCCAATTGGGGATGCCATAGTCTCACTGACTCCAGACGGGAGTAGTTGGGACTCTTGTGCGGTATTCATATTAAAAAAATGTAGAGCGAATGAACGAAGAAAGGAGTGTAAGAAGATTATTTGACGCACATGTGAATGGTAGAAGTCGGGGACGTCCGAGGAAGACATGGCACCATCAAGGGAATCAGATACTTGCGTCGGGCCACGTCAAGAATCAGAATAATATTATAAGAGTAGGTATGTATGAGACGATGTATGAAAGTGAATTAAGCAAAGAGTGTGTGCCAAGACCGAGTTGTTTGGCGGTCCGTCCTCTCTGCCTACCTCTGTGGGAAATGGCGTGATGATCAGTTAGTTAGGTTTGTTTAGAGTCCCAACTGCCCAGAACAAGAGAAACTACGGCATTTCCGATTACCGCGATACTGAATAAAGAGGGAATGTGAAGTAGATGGAAAGGAGGAAGGTTGTAAGTATAAAGCCATTAAAATCATAAACTAAGAACGAAAATAGCCAATTCAAGCAACGTTTCGATTCTGAACGGTTGTCTTTCACCAAGGCGGTACTAAAAATATCAAATAATTGTATTGTACCTACTATTTCGGTAAAGTAATAGAATAGTGTTTCTTTTGTTTTGTTTTCTCCATTGTACGATAAATAAATTAATCTTAATCATCGAATAAAGCGTCATCACTACTTTAATTAATATATTAACCACACGTAACCTGTTTTAACTTGGTTGTAAAAAAACTGGAAATACCATTATTTATAAACTATAATAGTGAAAAAACAAACATTTGTTTTCCTTGAGTAAAAAACCAACTGAACATTGATGATTCAGAAGCCTGGTATCATAAATAGTTTAAGGATAAAATAGGTAATTTAAAACAGTAACCGAATGAACTGAACGCCTCCTTTGGAAAGTCAATAAAAGTGATGAAAAAAAAAAAATAAACAATTGTTTAAATAGATTACGTGAAGTTAGGTTATGGTCTGTTTTTTTTATTTTTTCATATCTTTTAATGACATTTCAAAGAGGTATTGAGTTGAGTTGATTCTGAGTTGCGTGGAAAACACTTTAAATAATATGAAATGACATAACATAATTATTTAACCTAACCTAACCTATTTTCGTTATTTGTTTTTGGAGTGTTATGCCGTGTTGCGCTACCTCCTTCTTTAGCCAATGTTTCGGACAGCGTTACAGTGTCCATCATCAGGGCAAATGTGTGAACACCCCAAAAACAAATAACGAAAATACTTTTTGCCGTGAAAATCTAAAAACTTATCTAACCTAACCTAATCAAAATTTTGGGAACAGATAATCTCGTGGAAAATTTGTAATAGTATTTCATTTTATAAGCAAAGTCAGCCTGTTTCGATAAAAATGATGAAATTATGAATGATTTTATAGCATAAATAATTCTCTTTTTCAATGCACTGGGCAACAAAGCCATTTTAATTCAAAGGGAAAATATTGATGTCTTAAAACCTTTTGATTTCATTCAAAATTAATAAAATACTTTCGATTTGACAAACTAACGTTTCGTGAGCAATGCTTACTTCATCAGAGTTTACTTAAAACTAATTACAACAACAGACTTAAGAGCAATATAAACGCTAGAAATATTTCGATTCTCATGCCTTCAAAATTTAAAATCGAGCGTCTTATTTGCACGAGGCAAGTAAGCGAAAAAGTGGTTTTTATTTATTTTTTGTATAATTTTATAAGAATGAAAAAAAGTTAGAACATACAAAACCTCAAAAATAGTCTTAGCTACAAAGGGGTATTTTTTTTAAATTGTTCTTATACTCTTCATAGTTAAATCATGCAAAAACATTTTTTTAGTGGTTTACGCTTGTATTTTTTGTTATGTAAAAAAAATTTATTGTAATTCTAATACATAGAAAAGCTAGTTAAAGCTTCAATATATCCGTAGCATATTTTTTGATGTCCATAATGTATACCGATTTGTCGTAAAGATTATCTAAATAGGATTTCACGTATAGCTTCATCTTAAAGATGACAATGGACAGCCGGGAGTGGGTAGGGGCGGGGGGGGGGGGGGGGGGGGACGTAATTTACGAAGGGAACAATTTTAATAACGGGTCATTTAAAAATATTTTTTGGTTATTTATAATATTTAAATTCATATTTACACTCTTACACATATGAAGCAAGCATTGCTTACGAAACGTGTTGTTTCTTTAAACAATAAAATGGTTGAAAAAGAAGAAAACACTAATAATCTAAAAAAATATATGAAAGAGAACAAGACACAGAAAATAGAAAAAGATAACGGTCGCAACTGGGACTCGAACCCAGAACCTCTGGCGCCTTTACCAATTCGGCCATTGCCACCTTCCATCAAACCGTCATAATTATCAATCTCATATTTTAAATTTTAGAATTAACAATATTATCTTCGACTAATTTTTCCATACTTTTCTTCAATGATATATATATTACATTAATGGGAATAACCTTCAAAAGTTATAAAAAGAGAGTTGTTCTTATAAAAAAAAATGAATAAAAATGGTTATTAAATATTATTAAATTTGAAATAAAATGGTGCCACAAGGTTACCGTGTTTGTAGAAATTCGTTTAATCTCTACCTTATGTCGAAAATTATATGCGAACTAGACTCTACTAAGAACTCAAATTAATATGTAAAAATATGTCATGTCTAACTCACACCATTCCAAAGATATTTATATATTTCAATGTATTAAAATAAAAAATATTCCAATTTGTCTCAAATCAATGTTCAAGGGAATGCAAAGTGCAGTTATTCATATTTTTGAAAGTGAAATGCAAATCGCAGGTATTCAAACTTTTGAAACCGAAATGCAAAATGCAGGTATTCATATTTTTGAAAACGAAATGCAAAATGCAGGTATTCATATTTTTGAAACCGAAATGCAAAATGCAGTTTTTCATATTTTTGAAACCGAAATGCAAAATGCAGTTATTCATATTTTTGAAACCGAAATGCAAAATGCAGGTATTCATATTTTTGAAACTGAAATGCAAAACGCAGGTATTCAAACTTTTGAAACCGAAACGCAAAATGCAATGAAATTGAAATGCAAAATGTAGCTATTCATATTATTGAAAACGAAAGTATTTTTCGAAAAGTTTATATTTTATGAAAATTTTTAGGTATCTGGTGAGGCACTCTAATTTCCAAGAATTTAATTTTAGCCCTTCTAGCCATAAGTCGAAATTGATTAAAATTCACCAGCAGTAATTAAAAAATATATTTTTGAAGATTTCCTTACTCTTATATGACTAAATAAATACGTCAAAACTTCATCACAAAATTCTTAACATCAACAAAGAAAAATAGCACAAAACACTGTATAAAATATTAAATAAACCATTTACACTATATTATTAATTAAATCGCGGTGAAAACACTAAATACTTTCAATCCAATTTCTATTTCAAATTTAATTAAAATATCGATTAATTTTCCATCAACATTTTCAAATGATTATACAAAGTAATTAACATTAAACAGTAGAACAGATGATAGTTAAAATCAACTTAATATTATTAATCGTGGTTTTGTTACGGTTAAAAGTACTTTTGTTATTGTTAATAGCTTTTCTGTTATTGTTATTTGCTGTAATTGTTATTGTTTAGCGGAGAAACGCGCGGCGCAACGTTCGGTAGGCGAATGGAAGAAATGTGTGCGAGGAAGGTATGGGGGAGTCGATTGGCCGTGGCGAATTTTCAGGTGTTGTCAATTCTGTTAATTTAATAAATAAACCAGGATACTGTTCAAATTTTAATATCATATTTACACCAACTTACTTTACACGAGATAACCATATTCCCATTGTTCATTAGAACGAGTAATTTTTGTGTTTGAAAAAAAATCGAGGGAAAGAAAAAAACGTTCGAAAAACAAAATAAAAGATTTAACCATACGGACGAACAATCAAGAAAAAATATTATTGGTATCTTTCAAAGTTATTTGTAGTTGATTTATCTTCCTTTCGGTGCTATTTTTAAACCGACTCAATGGCAGATATATCAATACGTTGCACCATATCGACAAATTATTGCAGTAGTCAAAATCTCTTTAAACCCGGTTTTTATCGATTTTTTTACAAAACATCCCTGCACGAAGTACGAAATATATTAATTATAAAGCGTGTAAGCTAGATAGCTAATTTATTTATAGATATAAACCATATTAATTAATTTATCATAGTGGGTATAAACTGTTTTTTATGAATCTTACATTCTAGTGTCATGGTCGATGAGCAACATATATGTATGTGTATAACAGGTTTGATTTCTATCCGCGCGTTGATTTTTTGCGATTACAAGGATGTTTCCAGGTTTTCTCTAAGATATCTATCGAAACACATCGTAACCTTAGAATAGATGTCTTTTCTGAAACATAACTCCAAACGGTGAGCTCCAGTGCTATAAAATTTACATAGTTTTACACTGTAGAAACTTAAAAAAACGTTATTTCGGTATATTTTTGACATTTTGCATATATCATCATAAATTTCAATGTTTATACAAAAGGCAGTAGCGGTCAGTGTCTTTTCATGAGCTAGAGTGCTAAGATTGAAAAATTCAACATTATTATCTAATGTTCTGGTAGCTGAAAATTATTTTTTTTTTTAATTTTTCAAATTTCAATTATTTGTTTGAAGATTTTTCAGATTGGGGAGGCCATCCTTCTCAAAATAAAAATTAAAACTTCATACAAAAAATTAAAATTTTGAAAATAAAATCATTTTCAGTTACAAAAATATCAATAGTGTTTTTTATTCTTAGCAATCTAACTATCTCACTTTAAAATCACTGGTCACCACTTGCTTTTGTATAAACATTGGAATTTGTGATGATTGATGATATAGATTTAGAGAAAGGCACCTAAGCGAATTTGCAAAATGTCAAAAATATATCGATATAACGTTATATTAAGTTACTACAAACTTAATTAAATTAATATATTAAAGTAAAGTTGAACTCCCCTGCCGAGTCTAGAGCAATGAAATCGGCCGATGAGAGTAAAACCTAGCAGCGAGTAAAAACGAAAGGAAAATTTAATTACGTATTGTATTTTGTACGCAGCGACTCAAAAGTAATTGCTAAAGTTATGCTCTTCTGACACACCATCACGCAGCGTCGCAGCTTTCGGAGACGTGCCTGACTTTGCTGATAATATCATCAAAAAATAAAACTTTTTCGGGTCGTAGAAGCGACCCGTTCTCATGTGGTAAATGTCAACCGTGTACACACGTTAGACGCGCGTTTGGCGTGTTTCCCGACTATGCACCGGTGCCGAAAGGATCGATGATGCTAATTCCTCGAAGCATCGTACATTGTACTACCGGTAAAAAAAGACAGGCAATTTTCCAATCTGGGAGGTGGAATGGGTACCACCGCCCTGGGAACCATTTGTTGGATAACCAACACCTCTGCCACAGGTCACCCCAAATGGTTCGCTACGTTAGGTGACTTAGCAAGGGTTCCCGGGTTCATGGGGGTGATGTTTGTCTAGGACTTGGCGGCATGTTTCTTTGAACTCTTCTCCAGCAAGGCTCTCTCGACCCTTGCACCGCAGTTGAACGGATGGGTTCATGCGTCACTTCTGGAAACTGACCCACCCGTCTCTCATACCTTTTTCCTTCCCAAAACTTCCTCTCCTGATGACACAGGCCCTGAGAAAAATTATTTTCCTCAAGGCCTCCTGTGTGGAGCTAATACAAAAGAAGGCGTTTTCCAACCTTCCCCTTCCCTTCCATTTCTCTCTCCCAGATCCATCTGCCGTACGATATTCCAAAAATGTGGATTTCGTAATATCACTATTTCAGGACAATTGAAACACTAGTGCGGTATCATGCAATAAAAAGGATGTGACAGAAAAAAAATTCCAAATATTCAGATTTTTACCACGAAATACACTTGTCTTTGTTTTTCAACTGAGGTGTGTTCGTGAAATTTCCGCGCAGTTCCGGAAAATTTTGACAAAATTACTATAGCAACTAATCAACGAGGCATGTTGTAAAATTTACTGCCAAAAATGAGCCAATAAATCACTTATAGCGTTTATGAAATTTGACGGCCGAAGTTACCCAGTGGCGTGCGCTACCCACTGATAACTTTGCCGCACAAATCATGCTGGAAACACAATCAAAACCTACCTAGGTTCACATCGGAAAGCGCGGTAAAAGAACTGGAAAACTGAAAAGATGAAAGAGCAAAAGAGACTAATGGCGAACTTGGAAGCTGGGCGTTAAGGGCTTCGTATGTGGATTCTAGATAAAGATATAATTTTTTTGAAAGTCAGATACGCTTTTAATGAAACTAAATTTAAAATAAAATAAAAAGTTAGAAATAGTATTTTATTTATTCATTTTGAGGAAAGTTGACAGCAAATGAGAGAATGGTTGAGGGAGTCCCTTTGACTTCTCCAGCTGTCGTCTCTCGGAACATCGCCTTGTACCACAGTAAGAGGGATGGATTCATACGTCCGTCACTCCAGGACACACTGACCCCCAGCTACCCACCCCTAATACCCTCTTCCTTCCCAGAACTTCCTCACTTTCCTTTCCTAAAAATACCCTCCACACAGCATCCTCAAAGATGATATAGGTTCTGAGGGAAATTATTTTCCTCCTGCTGTGTGGAGCTAATGTAAAAAAAAACTTAAATTTTAGATACTTACAATAATAAAATAGTTAATTGTGAGCTTTCCAAGGATGATAGTGAATTAGTGTGTTTTTGTTTTAATTAATTTATTTTTTAGTTACAATACGTGAAGGGTGGGAGGGGGGTGTAGGAGAAACGTGGGATCAGGATAAAGAGGCGAAGGATGCGATTATATGGGAGGGTAGTTTGAATGATCTTGTTTGAGTAGTTACGTACCTAAAAAAATATTTTGAACGCTTTCAATTCTATTTCTGTGTATTGCATAGCCTGGGTTCCACACATGAGATGCATATTCAAGAATACTACGTACATATGAAAAATGCAGTATTTGTAGTAAGGTCTTTGAATTATTTACAGAAATGGATGGAATAAAAATGTTGAATTAGTTTCGGTTATTAAGGTACCGTATTACCCTTACACCTTGTTCAACTTACTAAGCAAAATCGAAGAGTTACTTAATATTCATATTTTAAACAGTTAAAAGCTTGATTTAGTTGCAATTTACATATATAGTTTCAAGAGCTAAGAAATTAGATCCTCGAACTTTGGTTTGCACCTTGTAATATTTATTTATTTATTAATAAACGCCCTTTTTCGGGGCTTTTACATATATAGCATAGTTAGAAAAATACATTTTTATTGTACATAACTGAACTGCTTCAATGACAATATTTTATATTTATTTAAAGATAAATTGAAGATGTCCACTGACTTGGTATAATTGTTTCCCTCCATTAGTATTCTGGGCAAAGAGGAATACGTATGGTAGTTAGTCCCAGAATTTCTGCACTGAAATAAATCCTGACTTCTAGTATTACGAAGTGAAATTCGGAAGCTTATCAATTCAAGTAATACCGGACTATCAACTAAATCATTTAGAATTTTATATAAAAATACAAAATCAGTGAAAATTCTTCTGTCTGACAGTTTGAGCATATTCATATCGTTTAAAATAGTGTTGTAGTTCAACATAATTGCTGGAATACCCATTTTAAAATTTCGAAAACGTAAGAATTTGTTTTGTATTCTTGCAACAGAATTATTATACGCTAAATTGTGATACTATTTTTAATAGCCATAGGTGGAGTTAACTTGCACATCATTCCAGCGTCGAGTTGTTGAACAAAAGTTTTGTTTAAATTATTCTTCCAACATTTCGCTACATCTTCAACGTTTCTAATGTAAAATTCATAGATATAGCAAAATAACACAAGCACAAACATCAAAGGTCTGTAAAACTCTTCCAAACGCTAATAAAATATACAACTTTTCATGTTACTTCAAAAGGTGGCAATAAAAAGAAGCGAAAAATACGCTCTACTTTGCTAGTATTCCCATGAAAATTTTCGCTCGCTCGCCATTGGTCAGCGCGGACCAATGGGGTGGCCGTATCGATTTTCCCGGGCACGCCCCTAGCGGGTCCGGCAGGTGGGGACGCCCATTGGCCAATGTCTACTAAAATCGTTCGAAATGAAAATTCAAATTTAAGTGTTTGACAGCGGCTGTCACATTTGGCGCAAATTACAAAGACTTTCACGAATTGGGGAGCTTAACCATTTCATAACGTAACTTTTATATAAGTGCCAACTATTTACTACTAGCTTTTCCCCGCGGCTTCGCTCGCATGGTATTACGGGAAATTACTGTAGCGGTTGAACTTATCAATTATCCCCCCTCCTCCCCACCCCACCCCCTCCCGCATTCCATACATTCATTCCCTTACATTCAGTTTTCAAACATCTAGCCTGCCACCTAAATTTCACAAAGAAAAAAATAATTATCCAATTTTGTTCATTCGTTCGGAATTTATGCGCTTACAAACATTTTGGATGTTTATTTTTAATTAAATATTTGGAAGTTTGTTAATATAATACAAAATTACACTATTTATTATTCAGTCTTTATAATCGTTACGAATTATATTTTTAATGTAGGAACTCTTATCTGACATTTATTCCAGCTTGTCCAAAAAAACAAAATATATTCTAATATTTGAATTTTCTGGGGCAGTAGCTGACCAGGGGGCTGAGTACCTACCAGCTTAGAGCCCACAAATATATCAACATTGTTTCCATGGGAATGATTTTTTTCTGACATTTGCAATTAACTCGCTTTTGTTAGCGACAGAAAACGTATAACAAATATAATATATTAATATTTATAATTTCATAACGCCAGAGCTTACCATCATATACAACATATAGTCTGCGCATATAATTTAGCTTTCTATTGGTGAATGAATTTTTAAAGTATTTTTATTGGTTAATGCCTGAAAAGGTCATAAACAAACTCGAGCAGTTTCGCATATAATATTAATTAGTATGGATACTTCACCCTAAATATAGCCTTATACAATAATTTATTATTATTGTGTATATAGTAATATAGTATAGTAACAATGTAGTAACAATATTGTACACAATTACACATCTGCCCTGATGATGGACACTGTAACGCTGTCCGAAACGTTGGTTAAAGAAGGAGGTAGCGCAACACGGCATAACACCCCAAAAACAAATAAAGAAAATACTTTGGACGGTGAAAATCTAAAAACTTATCTGAGTAAAATCATGTATATATAACTACATTTGATAATTCTGGCTAACAGGGGGATTATCTTGGTCTTAACGAGGGAGTTGGGGTAACTTATTCGTTTCGTAATTTGCGTTTAAATTTTATGCGCAATTTCAGGCCTAAAGAAAGTTCTGACAGGGACTTTAGATTATATTAGATTATGAGCGATTAAATAGGGACAATGAAATTAAAAACGTGTTTGCAAGTGCATGAGTATATCTCTACCACGGAGAAACTGAAAAAAAAACAGTTTGTAACTCAATCGCTATCCACATGAAAACATCTTGCGAATTTCATTGGCGGTCCGAACGCAGGCAACTTGTTAAAGGCCATTGGAGGTTATCCACCACTTACCCGCCTTGGTATAAGTAACTGATGGTTACTCCTTCAAGGCTCTCGCAAGGACTCTAATTTTTTTCGAAAGAATGAAGCTACATTTAGTTTTGAACGAATCTAGACCTCCAATGTCCCTGCATACAGTGTTAGTAAGCAGTATGCAAGTGCTTACATGATAAACTTGATACAATGGTGTTAGTAAAACATATATAAAGGCATGGAAAGATGATAAAAAAACATGATGAAGGACGCTCGCGGGGGATTGTATCTTGCGTATGCTGCAAGCACCTGCAAGAAAGGGAAGATACAAACATGTTTTAGATACAAATAAATGGCTCTGCAGTCTTAAAGGGTTCCCTCTCTCGTCATCTGGCAGTACCAGCAAAAATGTTTGTGGCGGTCGGTCA
Source organism: Glyphotaelius pellucidus (assembly GCA_936435175.1). Taxonomy (NCBI): domain Eukaryota; kingdom Metazoa; phylum Arthropoda; class Insecta; order Trichoptera; family Limnephilidae; genus Glyphotaelius; species Glyphotaelius pellucidus. Next base: position 14,492,708 of record OW386560.1, read on the forward strand.
AACCTTAACGAGACAGGGCTGTCGCGCCCCTTAGCCAGTTCCTCGGTTGTGCCTTGAAGAAAGTAACTGGGAAATAGTGGCAAAATGCCCAAAGACCCTAAGGACTGAAGCGCCGAGTTGGCAGGGCGGAAGGTCGCCGAGGTCGCCCGGCCAAACCTCATGCTCACACATGTTGCTGGGGGAGGCGCAGATGATCTGAGAGAGCTCCGTTCCAGGGATGTTCGGCGCCTGACTATGCAGGGACGGGGTCTAGCTCACCCCCAAGTGGGGAAGTAGACAATACAGAACGATTACAGTTCAGTTCAGTTCAGCCATAATAACGACGCACAATAGCATTATTAAAGGCCAGTTGTCAAGTCAAGTCAACTCGCAGTGTGCTAATCGCAGTGCTAGTCGCGTTTCATTTGCCAGGTTGACGGATTGCCATGGTTACGCCTCACGACCTGTCAAGATTTCGAGTAATTTGCGATATGTCAGAGCAGAAAAATATAGATTTTGTTCAGGAGGTTGATTATTATTATATATTAAATATTTATATTATTATTATTATATATTAAGGTTGATAATTGATAAATTATTAATAAAATATATTTTTGTTAAAAAAGCTGATATAATTACTGAAATCGTAAAGTTAAGTTGCGCCGTCAATTTTTTTTTTTTTTTTTTTTTTTTATTAGCAACTATATAGAATAATTGTACACACAAAATAAAATGATGAATTTAACGTTAAATATTGCAATTCTTAGTCCTCCTCACTAGGGGGTCCTGTGCCGAGGCGGACTAAAATTATTTAAATATATTTCATTTGTCTTCTATGTCGTTTTTAGTGTTTCCATTAGGGTTTTTTCATTGATCTCTTTCAGCCATATTTTTATTCTTGATTTATATACATTAGAATTTTTTATTAGTTTTATGTCTTGGGGAAGGATGTTATGAAGTTTAGTTGCAAAGTATGTGTAGTTTCTTTGTCCGAATGTGGTTTTGTAACTTGGAATGTTTTTTACATCATTTTTATTCGACCTAGTGTTATGCATGCATGGTCTAGTGGAAGATTCAGTATTTTTGAAAAGCTTTAATAATATATTTTTGGCATATATTTGTTGCACATTTGGTACATCAAAGCTATTGAAAATTTCAATTGAAGGCGTTCTAATGGGTACTTTCAATATGGTCTTTATGATTCCTTTTTGAATCGTATTAAGGTTATGTATGTACTTATGTGTAGCAGATCCCCATCCTATAATTCCATATTCAATTCGAGAATGACACAAAGCGTAGTAGACCTTTCTCATATCCTTTTTATTTACGACGTTTCTTAGATTTTTGAAGAAATATATGAGGCTTGTTAGTTTTTCGGTAATTCCTTTGATGTGTAGGTCCCATCTAAGATTTTCATCAATTATCACTCCGAGATATTTTATATTTTGTGTTTTTTCGATGATGGGGCAGTAACATTGTATATTATTTCCATGGCATTCGTGTAATTTTAGTTTTAGTGATTTTATTGGTTGGCTTCTTGAGTTCATTGAGAATGTTATATATTTAGTTTTGCTTATATTAAGGGTAAGCGAGTTGATTTTAAGCCAATTTTGAAGTGCGCTAAGCCCTTGTTCAGCCACATTAAATGTATCCGTCCAATTTTCTTCATGAAATAATAAAACAGTATCATCAGCAAAACTGATTATGTTTCCTTTAATGGTAAGGTTAGTTAAATCGTTGATATAGATAATGAATAGAATCGGACCCAGTACACTTCCTTGAGGGACTCCATAGTTTAAAGATAGTAGTTTGCTCTTTTGTTTGCCAATTTGTACTTGTTGTTCTCGCCCTGTTATATATGACTCCAATAAGTTCATTGTTGTTTCGGCCATTCCTATTTTTTTTAGCTTTGATATTAATATTTTATGGTCAATCGTGTCAAAAGCTTTTTGAAGATCTATGAATAAAGCCAAACATTTTTTCCCATCATCTATGTTTTTTATGGCTTTGCTTATTAGATTTTCTATGGCATCATTGGTGCTTAGATTTTCCCTAAAGCCATATTGGGATGGTGATAGTAATTTGTTTTGTTCAAGAAATTGAACAATCTGCTTTTTCATTACAGTTTCCAAGATTTTTGAAAAGGAGCTTAAAAGACTTATGGGTCGGTAGTTAAAAATATCCTTTTTACTACCACTTTTATGTATAGGTATAACTGTAGCTTTTTTAAGGCATGAAGGGAAGACACTTGTAGATATTGACAGATTGACCAGGTATGTCAAAGGGAAGGTCAGTTCATTTTGTAATTGTTTTATAGTTTTGTTTGAAATTATGTCATTTCCCGATGTTTTATTAGCATCAAGGGTTGCAAATGCGTTTTTTATTTCAGTATTGGTTACAACAGTTAACTTTAACTTATCTATCTGGTTCGTATTTTCCTTTTCTTCTGGTAAAATGCTAGTTATTTGTTGTCTGATTTTCTTTGCTAATTGTGACCCTATATTAATAAAACATTCGTTTACATATTCGAGAATTTTGTCTGGATGCTTTGCGAAAGAGATTTGGGCATTTTCAATTGTTAATTCATCAATGCTCGTGTATTGGGATGATTTTCCATTGGTAATTTCATTAATGATCTTCCATAATTTGCGCGGGTCATTGTTACATTCGTCTATTTTCTTTTTATAATAATTTTCTTTGACATTACGTACAACATTTTTGCAAATATTTCTGTATCTTTTGTAGTATCGTTGTATAAAAATATCACAAGGATTTAATTTAACTTTCCTGTGTAGTTCATCTCTTTTCCTAATGCAGTTTATAACGCTTTGAGTTATCCATGGTTTCAGATGTTGGTTTTTATGTGAAATCTTTTTTTCTATTGTTTTGGTATTTGACATGATGGTATGAGTTGTATATTCAATGAATTTACTCCAGGCATTATTTGCATCAAGGTTCTCCAGTAGGCTTATCCAGTTAGTATTAAGTAATTTTTGTTTAACTTCGTTCCATTCGGTTTCTGTCTTCCGTAAGATAATTGGGTAGGGCTGCGATCTCTGTATTTTCTTTTTTGTAATGGATAATATTGTTGTATAGTGGTCGGTTATAGTAGAGGTGAATATGATAGAGTAAGTTGTTTTAATAGTCTTACTGAAAATGTGGTCGATGCAAGATTTGCTGTCATTAGTTACACGCGTAGGTTCATTTATCATATTTTTAAGTCCATGGGAAGCCAGTGTTAGTAGATATTCAGTTCTATTGGGATGACCGTTTTCCAATATGTCAATATTTATGTCTCCGATAAGGAAGACATTTTTTGTGCTTTTTAGAAGATTGAGTTCATTAGAAAGTGTTTCAAGAAACTGATTAATATTAGTTGTAGCTGGTGATCGATACAGAGCTAATATGGTGGTCTCATCACCTACTTTGATTTTCAAACAGTTTGCATTAGGGAATTTTATTTCATTGACTTCAGTTTTAATGTCATCTTTAATGTACACTATCACACCATCATTTTTTGTGTAATTCAAGTTGGTTGCATAGGAGATGTAATTATTTATATGTAAGGGTGAATATTTTTCCTTTATCCAGCATTCAGTGAGGATAATTATATCTAGATTTATTTTTAGATTCTTAATTAATATTTGAAGTTCATCGAAGTTTTTATTGATACTTCGTATGTTTTTATTTAATATATTAAAATTATTTTTTAGAGTTGAGAGTTTATCTGGTTCGTTTGTAATTATTGTTTTCTTATCCATGTTCGCAGTACTTCAGTTTGGTTTGTTCAAGTAAAAGTTTTGTTAAAATAATTTATTGAGGTCGTCCAGGTGATTTATGTACAGGATTTTTTGATCATGACCTTTACGAACCATTATTTTCCCATTTTTAATCCAAACAAATTCATAATTCTTTTCTTTCGCTAATTGTTTTGCTTTCCAAAGCAACTCTTTTCTGTAGGGACTAATAACTTCACCGATGTATACTTTTTCTTGTGTCAATTAATTTGAATTGTGTCAATCAATCAATTAATTTGAATTGTGTTGCCAGCAAGTTTTCGGTTTCTCCGTGAGCGAAAGCCCTTAAACCTTTAAACGGATGAAATAACACAAAAATCTATACAATATACGAAATTCTTACAATAAATAAATAAATTTGAGAGCCCACCTAAACTATTCCATGATATATTTCATAGAACGAACCGTATGAAAATTAAAAGAAATTGTTGAACGTTCAAACTTGCTCCAAATGAAAAGGAATTGTTGAACGTTCAAACTTGCTCCAAATGAAAAGGAATGGTTGAACGTTCAAACTTGCTTCAAATGAAAAGGAATTGTTGAACGTCCAAACTTGCTCCAAATGAAAAGGAATTGTTGAACGTTCAAACTTGCTCCATTCTACGGTCAATTTGAGAAAATTATTGATCGATTGATCGAAAAATATATTACTTCGTTTACCTACAATAAAATAACCATTTTGTTAAAATTATAAGGCCCAGTTGTTTTGAAGAAATTCGAAAGCAACATTGCCACCTAATGGCCATTCAGCAACATTTTGTTTTTTAGACATTTGAAAGGTCCCCGTTAAATGCCGATTCTAGATAGGTTTCAGCTTTCCATCAAATTGTAAAAAGCTGATAGGACGGGTTGTTCACCAGAATTTGAACATTTCATCAAATTTCAAATTTAATATTCAAGTCCTGTGAAAGTCCTATATAAGTTCTATCGCTGAATAAGTACTGTGAAACAACAGACCTATAATTAAATATTAATAGAACTTGAATAGAACTTTCAAACAAACCTGAATTTTAACTTAAATTTGAAAATTTTTCAAATTCTGTGAAACAACTCGTCCTTCGATTCGAAATTTAACGGAAACTTTTCAACGATCAAAAAATAAAATGGCGCTGAATGGTCATTTGATATAACACGTGAATTTCTGCGAAACAACTGGGCCTAAGAGATATCCTTATTGGAAGCAGTTAATTCACATAAACAAATTTTAAAATATGTAACTATGTACTTAATGATCATTTCCATATAAGCCTTTGCACTTTCCTTTTAATATCATTTATTTTTCTCATTTCTTACATTTGAAAATTACAATATTATGAAAATTCCTGTGGATCAACACGATTAATGATCAGGTGATCTACTTTAGCTCCACACAGGAGGCCCGGAGAAAAAAAACCTTCAGGTCCTGTGTCATCTTTGGGGGTGCTGTGTTGAGGGCCTCTTTAGGAGAAGGAAGGAGAAGAAGCTCTAGAAGGAAGGGTAGGAATCTGGGGGTCAATGTGTCCAAGGATGACGGACGAATGAATCCATCTCTTGCACTGCGGCGCAAGGCGGTGGGTGTTCGCTCGGCTAGATATTCTCCCTCGACCAGTCTCTCCCGATCCGGCCCGCCATGCAGTAGGCGGGCAAACGAATTCGCCCCACGAACTCGGGCATCCCTGCTAAGTCTCCAAACGTAGCGAACCACTATAAACTTTTTCTCCATTACATTCACTAAATAATTTAATAAACGTCAGTGAAAACCTATCACTGGTTAAAAATTAACACATATTTTGTCATACATTATAAACAATTGAAAAACTGTTAGTTTTCCAAATAAATAAAAATAAATAAAATAAAGTGTCATATCTTTTAAAATACGCATTAAGTTGGGCATCTAATAAAATCGCCACATCATCTTGGTTTGATTCGATAGCGTGTCTGCTGTGTGGGTCTACGCAAGAATGGATATCGACCAAACAAGGTCTCAGGGGTCTGGGGTTCTGGGGTCGGGCGGTCGTCTTCGAACTGTATTACCCGAGGGGGGGGGGGGGGGTGCCTGCCCATCCAATACCACCCTTCACCCCCGTCCACCGCCCCCGAGCAGGCAAATAGCGGCGTTAGAGCGACTCATGGAAATGACGTCGTAGTAAGCTTGGTCTGGTCGTGTTAATGCTGATGACTACAGGTAACTATGAATGTAGACGTAGAATAATTCTTGAATAATGAAAATAACTGAATTAAAATGTAAGTTTCTTGGGGCTTTGTTGAGGATTCAAAGTTTGTTGAGGGTTGGTTAGGAAAAACAGAAATCAATTAAACGTTCGTAAGATCTTTTAAATAATAATAATAGAGATTATAATGTAATGACGGTAAGAACTAAGAAAATTGTTTGTAGCCAGAGTTCTACAAAGTATGTACATTCAATCAAACACAGAAATCTATATATGATATACAAATCAAAATGTGTTAGGGGATTAGTGAGATGTCTATGTATTGCTATATTAAGCATTGGAAATGTTTGAAGTTTTCAAAATACCTTCTTTAAGCCCCCGCGAAGGTTTTTGGATTATTACAACCACATGACAATATATCTGAAAAGTTTTTTAATCATCACAAAAATTCTTGTCTTAGTCTTAAAAAAACGGATTGCATTCCTTAAAGCACACACGTCGGGTGGGAAAGCTGTCCTTTTTCTACCGGTAATTCAATTGAAGATGCTCCGAGAAACTAGCGTCACTGGTCCTCTCGGCACCGGTGCATAGTCGGGAAATATGCCAAACAAGCGCCTAACGCGGTTGACATTTGTCACATGAGAACGAGTCGTTTCTACGACTATGCAACGGTTTGCCAGCCTCTGTATTTCCTCCATCCTATAACATGGATCTCTTCAAGATCCGTGTACACTCCTTACTCTCCTCTAAAAGACCCTCCACACAGCATCCACAAAGACGACATAGGCCCTTAGGGAAATTATTTTCCCTAAGGACCTTGTGTGTGCCAGTTTATGTAAAGAAAATAAAAAAAATATTCAGTGTCCTAATCTGGGTATCTACCTGCCCATCTTCTTTTTCATAATCTTCCTCTTTGCAACTTTACAACATTCCCTCACTTAATCACTTTGCTGTGGTGGTAGAATTATTTGTTTAAATAAGAGGTAAGAAAAGCCTTGTTCGAAGGGGGGAATTGTGTATTAATGTAGTTTAAACATTGTACAAATCAAATGTTGAAAGTTGTGTTTACCAATCGCAAAGAAAATTATGGCGATTTTGTAAAATTACAATCAGCGTACAGGGAAATACTTTGTTAAGGAAATTCGAGGGGAAAACCGTAAATATTGCTCGAAAGGCTTATGTTAATTTATTTTTAATTTAGCTATATTTAGGAACAATATCTGAATAGCCAGGTTGGTTCGTGTTCTTGCGTCCTGTTCTTTCATTCAGAATACAGTTAAACCCATTTTTTTCATAAAACTGAACGTTTAACACGCGACATCTGTAAAAAATTGTAATTACCAAAATCGTTTATTTTATAACGGTATCTAAGTTAAATAATATACAAAAGCGCCGTTGATACGATATTTCACAAAAATAATGTTATGTAATTGGGAAGCACTATAAATTTTAATTTAAAAATAATAAATGCTCTAAAACAATATTAGATCCATTAATTAAAGCTCAAAAATTGATAATGCGGACTATTTACAAAGTACACTATATTCACCCCACGAAGGACTTATTTAAGGACTTCAAAGTACTCAATATAAAATCCTTATACGTCAAAAACATATCCACCTATTACAAATTCAAACATACGAAAAAAAATATTTTTGAATCAACCTACAATACAAGAAACTCCAACAAATCCAATTATATTATTCCACCAACAAAAACCTCAATGGCACAGACACAATTTGACTTTCTTGCTCCTAAAATCTTCAATAATTTAACAATAGAAATAAAGTCAATAGCCAAATACGACAGTTTCAGGAAGGCGCTTGGGGACTTTTTGATGAGTGATTGTGATAATGTTAGTAGCCTGTTTCTCGTACTCAGATGAAAGTGTATATTTTGTTTATATGTGTGAGGATGTTGTTATATGGGAGTATGTACGTATGTGTGTATATACATGTATAGATGTGTGCACCAATATATGCATGTGTGCTTGCATGCACCCAGACTAACAAAAAAGGTATAAAAGTTATTACATCGCAAGTTATTACATTATTACAAGTACATTTTTACAATCTTATGTTAATTTATTCTCCTTTCTACTTTCTATTTTTTTATATACATAATTTCTACTTTTTATTATAATTTCTACTTTTTATTTTAATTTCTACTTTTATTATAATTTCTACTTTTTATTATAATTTCTACTTTTTACTATAATTTTTCCAATTTTTAGCGTCATTTATACTTAAATCCATGTTCACACTAGACTCCATACTTCATACATCATAACTTTTATCCATTGGTCACCATGAGACAGGCAGCCGCCTAGTATGGTGATCTAATATTCTTTATGTAAGTGTCACTAATATGTTACATGTGTTCTATAAATAAATAAATAAAAAAAACAATTATCTGAAGAAACCTTCAGCATCCCATTGGTGAGAAATGATAATTAAAAACTGATATATTGCTTAAATGGCTTTTTTGAATAAAGAAAGATATTACGAATACACTGACTATATTTAAAACCATCCTACTTCTATAATAACATATATTTCTTAGGCATTCCAATATTGTATTACTTAACCAATTGGGCCTCGCAAAAATTTTTCGGTTTTGCAATAAAATCCAAATATAAGGTATATTTATGAACGCATCCGAAAACTAAAAACTGTTTTTGAAAGTTAATAAAATACGCTTTCAAATTTGACTCTTCAAAATAAAAATTTAATTTTTTAAATATAAAATTTTTGTACGCAAACATAAAAAGTTTTAAAAATGGCTCGCATTACGTTTTTTTCTAACTAAAATTACTGAAAGAAAAAATTAAAACACACATATTTTATTGGGCAAATGTACAAACGTTTTTGTCAACTCAATTTTTGTCGTTTCAAGTAAAAATAATTAATAAAAAATCCCCAAAATTTCATAATTTTTTAAAAAATTGCTGCGGGAATCTTTGGATTCATTAAGGTGTACATTTTTAATTATTTTGAGGATAAAGTTTAGATTTGAAAATAAAGTGTGATGTTTTATCTTTCAAACCGTTTAGATGATATACAGTAAAAGAGACACGATGATGTCTATGAGACCTATAAGAGTTGTTCCGATAACACAAGAAATAAGCCTGAAGGGTTAAACTGGATTTCATTTTGCTTTGTTATTTACACACGTTCTTAACTACTATTTACTATCCTACACGCTCATGGATCTTTATTACTTATGCAATTCTAATTTCTCGTATTGTAGTTGTTTCCTTATACTAAAGTATATTATGTAAAATCGGAATAGCATTAATGTTACTAATAAATAAGTAATTATAAGTGTTACATTAAAGTGCTAAAGTAATGACGGCGAAATAGGCAAAAAAAAATTAACCCCGATGATTGAATCGCTCGACCATCTAACATTTTAACCGAACTTTCAAAGCTTCCGACCCCTATCATAACACACAATAAGGAGTGCAATAGTCCCACCGCCTCCCAGCCTTTAAGCCATCGGTTGTCACGTGAATTGAAAGCAAAAACACACATACGTTAATCGTCATTAAACATCACAGGTAAACGACCAACCCCTACATAATATTGTTTCCCCTGTATATGTGAACTCAACCGTATAACTGCTCTGATCGCTTTGTCCACCCCTAAACTAAAAATAAATATAAATATTGACGTGGGTTTCCACCCCTAGCGTTGGGGCGAGTGTACGACCGTTTATGTGTTGACAAATTGTCGGTTATCAGGGTAATCAAGGGTTGTTATAATTGATACGATTTGTAGGCATTTTGTAAATGTTTGCTTTTAGCTAATTTCAGAATACATAACCTAGAAATAAGGCGAGAAGGTGATCCCTTGAATTGTGGTGTATTCCGATTAGAAAGAAAACTGATGTCATTAATTTGTAGGTTAACAACCTTCGACTATTGGGCCTCAGGCTGATCAACGAAGTAGGTTAATTTCGATATTTGTAAATTTAGTTCAATTTCAGCATAAATGAGACAACGAGCTTACGGTCAAGCACACGGATACACCAATAACTAACTTCATTTCTTCGTTGAAGATCTGTAAATGTGGAAAAAATTGTTCGGGAGCTCTCGAAACCTCAGTAATTCAGAGCTGGTCGTAAAAAATTTAATCGCTCAGGCCTCCAGCCTATTTTTTGGGAAGGTGTTCGGTGTTCCAATAAAGTGCAAAAAATGGAGTATTTCTGAACGCATTCGAAAACTAAAAACTATTTTAGAAACGTGATAAAATAAGCTTTCAAATTTTATAATTTGAAAAATAAATATAATTTTTGAAATATAAAAATTAAGGCAAAGATAAAAAAGATTTAAAAATGATTCACCTTAGGTTTATCTAATTAAAATTACTGATAATGAAAAAAAAAAAAAACTCATAAATTTTATTAGGCAAATATATTATAAACATTATCGTTAATTCACTTTTGGTCGTTTCGTGTAAAAATAATTAATAAAAAAATTCCCAAAGTTTCATAAGTTTTTTTAAGTTGCGGCGGAAAACTTTGCAATCAAAAAGGTGTACATTTAAATTATTTTGTGGCTATTTTTTAATTTGAATATAAAGCCTGGTGTTTTCTCTGTCTAGTAAGATCATATTTCTAACCATTATAGTAAGGGAGACACAACGATTTCTACGAGACATATACGGTTGTTCCGAAAACCGAACAAATTATCCCGAGGGGTTGTAGCTCTTTCAAACAACGTCTCAATTTCCAGGGCGTTACTGAGAGTATTTGTCTACCATTATATAAAATGTGTTTGCGCACAGGACATTCGTAGATTAGTATTTAGCCGAGAATTAACTCAATCACGCAGATCATCGATTTGCCATGTCTAAAATTTTTCTTTACTTAACATTCGATTTTCTTTAGCCAATTTAAAATTTAAAAATTCAAGACATTTTCACGAATTCATAGAATCGACGATCTGAAAATAATTCCAGTTTTTAAACTGTGACAATTCAAATACAAAAAAATAAATGTATTTAAAAATCGAACGGAAGCAGCTGCACAAGTTCATATCGCGCTATAAAAGCATTCGATTCCAAATTCAAACGCTAATCGAATCGAAAATATTCAAATTCTGAATGTCACCCCCTTCCGGCCGCAAGGTGCATTATCGGAACATTTTTCTGAAAAAGGCGAGGGCGGGACTTGGGTGTGATGGGAGTCAGTGATACAGAAAAAAACATATCAACGTTGTCATCATAATATATTGGTCAACTTGCCAAATATGAAGTACCGTAACATGTGATCTTCAGATCAGAAATAAACATAAAATTTAAAAAAAAAACACATTAAAAAAATAAACTTAAATTTGAATTATAAATAATAAATTCTTGTTTGTGGTAAGTTTGTACAATATTTCTGTCGCACTTTATTTCAATGGTACTGCTCACTTTAATAATTTTAAACGCTTTTACGTCGTTTACTCACTTGCACAAAAATACATATAAAAATAATTCCCCACCTTTCTTTTTGTAAAAATATTATTGAATTTGATCCACACAGTATGTAGGTACAAAATATAAAAAATATAAAAAATCCAAAGTACTGAGGTTTTGTGAGGTTTTGAATGTATCGAACAATATAAATAGGTTACCCGGCTTCTTCGCCACGCCATGCGCGCCGCGCCACAAATAACAAGTGAGTATGTGGAATTTCAAACAAAGCTACCGTTGTAATTCGGTTTCAAATCCTAGAATTCGTCACAAGCTATCGCTACTTCCGTCAGTAGGTCGGATGGGGACGTGTCCCGCCTAGGTATAACTGCTACGAATTTGTGAATATGTAGTATCTCTCCGGATATGGAAAGATTGACGGTTAGTTGTATCAAGCGGCTATATATTACATATGACGTCATTGCCTGTCACGGTTACTTTGTCCCGGCGACTAGCTACGCTAGATGAAAGTGGATTCTAGGAACGGGCTATTTTTGGAACCAGTTCCTATTGGATTATAAAATGGTCACCAACACTAACTGGGCGAAGCCGAACCAAAAACCTAAAGACAAAATACATTATGATACAAGTTCTAGATAAAATAAATTATTATAGTACCTATTACGTAAGTTCGTAGAATATCATATGGTAATTTCGCCTGAGATGTGAACGGTTTTTAAAACTTAACTAATGAATGTATGAGTAATAGTAGATAATAAAAAGGAAGAAAGTGTGTGGAGAGATAAAGAGATATTTTGGAATCGAGAATTATACGCTCACGAATTGTTAATAAAAGTTTAATGAAAATTGAATTGGAAGTGATTTTAAAATAATTTTTACCACGCTAGGAAATATTATTTAATTAAATAATTAGTATGTTAGCGAGGAATTATGAAAAATTTCTAAGTGGATTGTTATTGACTGGTTGAAGTGGATATTTGTACAACTTTTGTATACCGAGCTTTATTTAGGGCAATACTGACAGTATCTGCATCTCCCAGAGTTTGCCCCTGCGAGCTTTAGTATGTTTACTGGGAGCAGTGAGTGATCCCTTTACGCTTTACACGGATCAATGACGTCACAGGTGATCGTCACGGATGGTCAGGCAGACGGGCACATGTTATTATAGTATATAAACACTTAAGTATGTAACGTAAGTTGCTATAATTATAAAGCTGACAAATTGACAAACTAAACTTAGCAGTTGAGGGAGTTGCCGCTGTTGATTTTGTAAAAATTAATCAATTAAAAAAAATTGTTTAATCAGTCGTTAATTTCTCATTTGGCCGCCTGCAAAGTTATTTTTAGAAAAAATTTTTGTGAATAGCTGGCTTTTTCATTTTTTATAATTATTGAAAGAATCATTTCTTCCATTTATATGTCAAAGTTACCAGCATCTATTTGATTACCGATTAATTTGATTTGTCGAGTCAAAAATTAATTTAAACAATTTAAAAACCTTTGAAATTGATGTGATTATCCACTGCAGCGCTTTTTGCCACAATATGGCACCATTTAAAATACCTTGGATTGCTTTGCTGCCAATTTTGGCAAATTTTCCCTTATTTGTAAGTAATTAAGTAGAAGTTTAAATTTGATAATATTTTTTTTTATAAATCCTACCAATATGTGATAATCGACAAAAGATTTATAAATCCTACGAATATATGATAATCGACAAAAGATAGGCGAATTTATTGGCTATTAACTATAATCAGTTTATATGTCTCCATATTAAAGTTCGGAGGTATGATTTTTTTTTAATGTGGGCGGAAAATATTCAAATTGTTCACCAAAAAATCTCGAGCAATCGGAGAAAAGTTTTAAAATGCGCTGTCGCTCCAGTGGTATAAGAGTCACTAAAAAAGCGCTATGTACAGCGGGCGACGGCTCCGTGATCGAAGTGTAAGGCTTTCGACTAACAATCCCGAGGATGCGGATTCAAATACCGGCGTGAGCAAATAAAATTTATTTGATTAATTTATGTTATTTGTCAATTTTATTAATTAAAAATAATACACAGCATACTCCGGCAAGTTCCGGAATGGACGATAGTTCTATATCGCCCTGGTAGAAGACAACAATTCAGAATTGAAACGTTGCTTGAAATGGCTTTAGCCGTGTTTTGTGACCAGATCTGAATAGCCAGGTACTTCCCTACCTTTCTTTTCCTATTTCCTTTCCCGAACCACTACCTTCGGCCTCACAAAATACTCCAATTGGGGATGCAATAGTCCCACTGGCTCCATAAGGGAGCAGTTGTGACACTTATAAGGGTATTTGCGTAACAGGGCCTAATTGATCTTTTAAGATGCTGTGTGGAGGGTATTTTTAAGGAAATGAAGGAGAGGAAGTCGAGGGAAGGAAAAGGGTACACAGTTTGGGTAGAAATCTGGGGGTCAGTGTATCAAGGAGTGACGGACGTACATGTACACATGGACGTACGTGAATACATCCCTCCCACTGCGGTCCAAGGCGATGGGTCGAGAAAGTCCGGCTGAAGAGGTCTAGGATAGGTCTCCCTCAATTATTCTCTCCGGATCCGACTCGCCACGCAGTGGGTGGGCAGACCCAGCCGCAAAGATCTAGACAAACCTCGCTCCATGGACCCGGGCACCCCTGCTAGGTCACCAAACGTACCGAACTACATGGGGTGACCTATGGTAGTGTTGGTTATCCATTAAATGATTCCCGGGGCGGCGGTACTTTTCTAAGAGAGATATTTTCAAGTATATCGTACCTTTTCCCACATAACAAAAGTAATATGTCAAGAATAGTCATACATTTTCGGTATTTATTTTATTTTATTTACCGGTTGAAATCCCCGGCGTTGCCAGGGCTTTACGCAGAATTTTTGTAGACAGCAATTTTACTCTTATTTTGAATGTGTAAAATTTTATCAAGCAATGCCAAAATTCCGCTTTAAGAGGTGGGAAAGGGGGATAAGGGGGTGGTTTTTCGAAATATCTTGTAAAAATTGACCTTCCACTTGTTGTGGAGGTCAACTGTGCAAAATTTTATAAATCTCAGAATAAAACCGTAATTTGAATAAAAATCAAATATTCGTACCATAGACACTATTTTTTTTAAATGTAAATAATATATTAGTGTTGTAAACAGTCTTTCTATATTAATATTTGACAATGTTAAGAACGTTACGTCATTGACCAATAAAATAACGAAAGTTAAAAACTAAGACAAAACAATAAAGAAAAATAATAATTTAAAAAAACAGTTTTGATAAAATGCATTTAATTGCGCTTCAAAAGTCGTTGTTTTTTTTTATGAAAAACCACTTAAATTTACATTTAAAAATGGAATGGGTATCAAGGATCCGTGAAAAATAATGGGATAGTTCATTCTTCTGAATTCTTGACAAATCAGTTCCAATTTTGAAAATGACAATTAAAATAATTTTCGTTAAGATGAAGCTATACGTGAAATCCTACTTAGATTAATCTTTACGACGAATCGGTTTACATTATGAACATTAAAAAAATATGCAACGGATAAATTGAAGCTTTTACTAGCTTTTCTATTTATTTAAATTACAATAAGATTATTATTTACATAACAAAAAATATAAGCGTAAACCACTGAAAAAAAATATTTTTGCATGACTTACAAGTAATATAAGAAACAATTTTTAAAAAATACCCCTTCACGGCTAAGACTATTTTTGAGGCTTTGTATGTTCTAACTTTTTTTCATTCATATAAAATTATGCACAAAATAAATAAAAACCACTTTTTCGCTTACTTGCCTCGTGCAAATAAGACGCTCGATTTTAAATTTTGAAGGCATAAGAATCGAAATATTTCTATCGTTTGGTACGTTTTGGTTTGTCTGAATTCTTCACGGAAACTTCATTTCCAAATTTGAAAATGACACTTAATTCAAAGCAAAGTTTGAGTTCATTGAACCATACTTTTGTTGTAAAATAATACTTGTATTATCGAAGCATAATACACATTATTTATCAGAGAATTCCAAAAATAAAACATTTTAGTTTAAATTTTCTAGTTCAAAAATGCCAATGAATTTCTTTAATTTTATGTCTTTTGATCCTATCACAGTGCAAAGTTATGATTCAATAAATAAGACGAGGTTTTAAAAAAAAATCCCCGGAAAAGCCACTGAATGATATTGTTATAAATTTTCAGAAATTTCGAAGAAATAACATTGTTTCGTGCAAAACTACACCCAGACACCAGACCAGCATTGACTTATAGTAAAAAGGTAATTAATTACCTACAAATATATATTTACTTCACCAAGTTGTAAATTTTTGTGGGATTGGTTCGAGAATAAATACTCTAATATTATAATATTTATTTATTTATTACACACCCTGATAGGCTTTTATCTACTTTCTATTTTATAGAATTTGTATAATTGTATTATAAATACTTAAAACATTAAAACAATAAAGAAAACGTAATGTAATGCAAAAATGTAAACAGACTAAGGATCCTCACATAAAAAGATATTCGATATAACAAAAATAGTAGGAAGTTATAGTCTGTCAAATAAGAGTAGAAAATACTAAAAATGGAACTACGAAATTTGTAGGCTGGCAACACAAATTTAACTGTCAAATATTATTTTAAAGTACAATTACACTGAATGTATAGAACAGTAAACCACATTTAAAAAAAAACATTTT
Organism: Glyphotaelius pellucidus; assembly: GCA_936435175.1. Classification (NCBI taxonomy): domain Eukaryota; kingdom Metazoa; phylum Arthropoda; class Insecta; order Trichoptera; family Limnephilidae; genus Glyphotaelius; species Glyphotaelius pellucidus. Next base: position 14,508,759 of record OW386560.1, read on the forward strand.
TTGTTCTTAAAGAAAAAAAAATTAAAATCGAAGAAGCATTGTTTTTAAGCTACGTACTTAATGATATAAATTTGATTGAAGGTGTTTTAGAAAGTGATTTGCTTTCATTTAATTTAACAATAGATAGAAAGGAAGAATTACTAATGGTGAGTTTTGTTACACTACTTTTAAATCTGAAGAGTTAAATATATTCAGATCTAAAATTAGAGACATGATCTAGAGTCCGGGCATCGCTAGGTACTTAAGCTAGTATTAAATAAATGTGATATTTATATTTTATTACAATTCTTCATTATGTTAACACAAAATTGCAAAAGTATAATAATAATAAACCTATATGCAATTTTAATTTTGAGATCAGGGGATACTTTGCCGCAATTATTTTTTTTTTCACTTTTTTGCCTTTTTAATTTTTTATAAAAATGTAGGTTTCACAGCTTTACATTAACACCATGAGTTACATGTTTAGCATTGCCATTTGTACAGCATTGGCACCCTCCTATGTTTTCTCTTCTTATTTGACAAACTATATATATGTTTGGAAATGAATAGCATTTTTCATAATATATTGTGATCTAACACAGTAAGATTCGAGAATCTAATTTAAAATCCATGAAAAAAATACCACATATTTTCATATTCGTACTGCGGATTTCAGCTTATGAGAACCCAAATGCACAGAACCAAAATAAATTATTAATAATGTTTTGTAGTATTTTCAGCAAAATTTATTAAAATTTCACAAACCAAACCCTTTTGCCCACAAGCTGCCAAAATGCTTCCCATTTCCTCCGCCAGGCGGAGTTTGAATACAGGTCATAATTTTCCATTATTTATATATAGTAGTTTAGCAGGTATATAACCCCAGTCCCACGGGTCGTCCATCGCCATGGCAACGCGGAATACTGCTTAGTTTGCTTGATCAATGCCTTTCGATATAGTTCGGCCATGATAATCATATAAAAACCATCAAGGAGTGGAGTTTTAAGGGGAGAGAGGGGAACTCACAGACAGGGGTAATATTGTAAAAATATACAATAGAATCCGTTTATTATGGCTCCGTCTATATTGACCAACCGCTTAACATGACCTAATTACACAGCGAAGTTTGGTTTTCATATAAAATTCTTTATAACAAAGTCGATTATAATGACTTCGCTTATAGTGACATGTAGCTTATTATGACCCATTTTGAATAAATTATGTCGGTGTGACCGACATGACCCGACAACGTTAATATGCTTTGTTTCTCTCGTCACTAGTCTTTATAAATATGGTTTTTTTGTCACGAGTCTTAATATGTTGTGTTTCTCTCTATTAAAATAAATACATACATTTATACCTAACAAAAACAGGAGGTTGTTTATTTTCCACAAAATGCTTTGTATGACGTCCGCTTAGTATGACGTGTTTGTCATTTCCCTTCGATGTCATTATAAACGGATTCCACTGTATATAGTAATTGTGTGGATTTAAATAGATCAATCTAAATCTTCAATGTTGAAATACTAAAATAAAATAATAAAGTTATTAAAAAAAAAAAAAAAAAAAAAAAAAAAAAAAAAAAAAAAAAAAAAAAAAAAAAAAAAAAAAAAAAAAAAAAAAAAAAAAAAAAAAAAACAAAACAAAAAACAAAACAAACAATAAAAATAAATTCATTGAATTAAAACATTAATTGCAAAAGTCATACCCGAAGTCACCAGAAAAACTGCACACAATCTATCTACCCACAGAGCAATCAAATCACGTCACTGTTAAACACGATACCTACCTAGCCGGTTTTGTTTACAGTGTTAATATTATTATGTTTGCACAATCGAACACCTCCGTCGTCAAAACAAGCGAGAACACCTTGTTAATGAAAAATGGAGACTAAATAATGCACAAATCTTAACTCCTGTCTCCACCGAGAAATGAACATGAACAATCGCTTGAAAAACACTATAAACATTGAAAAGTTTGAACAATTCCTGTTCAAAAATCTTGTGTTCAAGCTTTGCCGCAGGCAATGGAAAAAATTTCTCTCCCGGGTGAAGCGGGAAGGCAGGTGGGGACGGCGGGGGGGGGGGAATTAATTTTTTTTTTTTACAGGAGCTGCACTGAGCGGTTGGTAACTGAGATAAATCGAATGGGATTTGGGGTTATGTCAACCGCGCGAGTCTAATAATAATTATGACTTTAAATTGTAAATAAATACTGTCGTAATGGATGATTATTTCTTTCGTGAACTCACTTGTAAATAAAGTCTATTAATTTATAAATCGGTTTCAAAGACACGGAAGAAATTGACCAATTAAAATAGGTATTCTATTCTTAATCCCTGATAAATAAATACCTAATAAAAAATCGAGGTAGGTAGGTGGTTAGGTCTAATTTGAAATCTGCGTTTTCTCCTTTATACTTCGTCTACAATCTTATCGCTAAATTTCTTATCAGAACGCGACTTTTGACTTGTACGTTTTTGATTACGCATTAAATAGTAACTTTAGGTCATAATAATCGATATTAGTCCGAAATCTTTCCTGATTAATCTATTAAAATATCAGTGTTTTCTCCCTGATGTAGCATCTCTTCTTCATTGGAACGCATTTTAACACTTATGTAAACGCTAAACGTCAAACGTCAAGTATTCAGTGCTTATGCGCGTATAGGTCCTTACCACAGACCACCAGCAAAATTGTGTGACCGCGCGAACTTCGCACCAATCTTTCAAACCATGTTTCAACAAACGGAGGAGACGGAAAACAAAAAAAAATGTTTATAGTGACGTTCAAGCGAACGTTCACGTTCATGTGCATGGTTTCACTCGGAGGAGACGGGACTTTAGGGTTCATATCTTTGTATTTTAACATCCAAAAATTTACAAAATAAAGTGGTCTCTCTTGTACCACTTGCCTCAAGAGGACATGAGAATACATATATAAAATCATTAGCATTAAATCTGGGAATATTATTTCTTGGGGGGGAGGGGAGGGTTCGCGTGTTTGGTAATCAGATAAAAACACAAATTGCCCAAAGAAGAGTCCCGTGGAAACCGTTTTATAATGACGTAAATACTTTAAATAATAGCCCTTAATAAAAATATTAAATAAAACGTTTTAGATTTCTGAAGAATATTTTTTTATATTTGTACACAGGTTGTGCCGAAATGGTGAATACACTCAAGAGGTAAACCGATTTTCATTCATTACTTCCAGAAGCTCTTCTAGCACGGTGAAATCGATAACTTTACAATATCGGTTCGATAGGCGTAACTTCCGATGATTTTATATCGACGTCCCAAGCACGGTTTCACCGTTGACAGCCAAACCGATATTGACAGGGAATAAATCGATAAACGCTTGCAACACTGGTGAACCTGTCTACGAATTCAAATTCCGAAACGTCAAACGTCAATCAATTGCGTAAAACATTTATAATTTGACAATGTTGAAATGAAATACTAACCTAAATATTCAGTGACAGTCCACATTTACGTTTTGATACTAAAAGGGAGTTATCATTTAATCAGATCTTTAGTCATATTTCAACCCGATAAGTTTTTAGATTTTCAGGGCCAAATTTTCGATATTTGTTTTTTGGGGTGTTATGCCGTGTTGCGCTACCTCCCTCTTTAGCCAACGTTTCGGACAGCATTACAGTGTCCATCATGCAGATGTGTAATTGTGGCAGACGTGTATATAATTGATGAGTGCAAGCGCTACAGTAATTTCCCCTGCGAGCGAAGCCACGGTAAAAGCTAGTAATTTATAAGTAATGAAATTCTAAGCGCTCTAACAAAACTAAGAATTTGAAATTAAAGTTCTGCAAAGGAAGCCAAGCATCTTGCTACAATAACTGGACTGAGTGCACGAAACACTTGCTTGTACCTAGATTACATGAAGTTACTAATAGATTTGCTGATGTGGCAGATCTATTTAACTGCACGGAAGGTAGGCACAAGAGGGCTTTACTATCAAATCTTTTCAATCAATATTAATTTTATTTGTACTATAGATTTTTGTATGTTATCGCATCTCTGGTGTCATTTCTCTTTCAAACGCCACAATTATCTGTTATAATCTTTATTTATTGTTTCTAATATATTTCCGATGATTTTGTGACATGTCTGTTTATGGTATATTAATACTGTTGATATTAAATAAATAAATCTTTAAAGTCTTATTAGTTATATTATAATATTCTATCAAAAATTTGGTCGCTAGTGCCAATAATGCACTTGTTTCCCGTCCCCTTTCATTAGCATAATACTCCAAATCTGTGACTAATGTTTCTTCCTGCACACACGTCGTAGCTAGTTTAATTTATGACATAAATAATTATTATTCACACTCACAATATTATTATAATTATACAACGATATGTAATCGTGTAGGGAACAGGTTTAATACAATCATCCTGATGTGTTTGAACTTTGAACCACGCTTTAATGTTCTCACGATGCCAGGTGTCCGAATCCCGGCAAACGCGAACAAATTAATAATTAAAAAATTATAAAAACACTTAGGACTTGTTTGTTGTTTCGCAGAAATTCAAACGGTTTTTTTTTACGTTAACTCCATTCAGGAAGCCACCATTGAAACAATTAGAGCTTAAGCCATCTTCGGAGACGAATAGGGCCTTTTTGAGGAGAGGAAGGAGTGAAAATGGGTCTTAAGGCCCCGTAACCGCTCTCGAAAAGAAGAAGATGGAGAGATATGTAATTAAGAATGTTGGAGAGAGCGCGCTAATATTAAAATCGGTAAAATTGAAGCTAAAATTACGAAAAAGCTTAATAAAACATGACTCATTTAAAATAGAGCAAAAATCTCGTGGAACGTATCTTAAGTATCATTTAAAGAAACATTGTGAATTTTTTCACAAATATAACTTGCATGGCAGTTTTTGAGTTTATCGCGAATAGACAGACATACGACAGACAGACGCGACGGAGGACTTTAATTTATAATATCTAGAGAAGTACCTTAAACACTAGTTTTAAAGCACTTAAAAATGTATTCTTGAAGATATCTAGACATTCCCCGCGCCGAAACGCAAATTATATGAAATTCCCTCGATAGAAAAAAATCGCAAAGTATGCTCCGAAAATTATTATAAACACGTTTATTTCAGTTATTTTACAAGTTATGTATGAAAAAATTCAGTGTTTTTTAATTTAGTTTGAGATATGAATAATGTTGGTTTATTTATTTCATATGCACGTTATAGTATAACGTTAAGTATCTTTGAAAAAAATTTCTATTAAAAATATCGATAAATAAGTGAGTGAGAACGAATCTCCGGAGGCGCCTCGAAAAAAAGTTGTTATGCGAAGAACTCAGTACCTAACTCGTTACCGGATCACTTGAAACAAGTCGAAACGTTTAAAAGGTGATATATTTTCCTAGGTAGTCAGTATTTTTTCGATTTTTTTATTTTTGGCAGCATTTTGGAGTGAAAAACGCGATTTTTGCTAAAAAATTTCGGTGGATTTGTTATTATAAAATGGTATAAAAAGTCCCCTGACTACCTATTGATTTATGTGTAGAAATAGTGTACAAAATTTCAAAAGGATCTGTCAAGTAGATTTTGAGTTATGATGTTCACGAACTTCAAAAATGTTGTTTGTGAGAAAATCGATTTAAAGTTTTTATACTCCAATCGATCATGAGGGCCGGTCGCTTGAAACGCTGAATCTTCGTTAGTTTTGATTTGTTTGAAATTTTGACGCAATACTCTCGACATGTAGTACATTTAGAAAAAAAATTAAAAAATGCAAAAAAAGTTATAAAACCTTATTCCCCCCCCCCCCCCCCCCCCCCATTAATATTATAGTTTTTAACATTAGCGTGCTCTCTTTAATATTCGTATTTACGTTCTTCTTTTTGAGCGGGTAAACCGCGCCTTAAGCTTGCCTTTTTGTAATAAAATCAAAATGTGTTAAAAATAGATTAAAAAAAGGAATGTCCATATGGGGCGATATTGCAAGTATTGCAGACTATATATGATTTACTTTCCAAAAGAATAATAATATTAATATAAATACACGAAACGCGATAATAGCACGATGACTGGGTTTTTATTTATTTATTCCATTGGCAGCATTGACAAGACGTGACGTAGACAGCTTAATATCAACTCAATAGTTAGTACTCACGTACATACATTATGTGGATAAGCAATCATTATTAATAAGTTCGTCAACAACATTCACGTTACCTAACCTGCGAGGCTGCATTCAACACTCTGTGGAGGTTTTACCAGATGATATAATGAAAAAAAAAAAAAACAGAGCGGTTCTAAATGATAACGAAAAATTAATCTTTCACACTCAATAGAATAAGGTATTTGGAGACTTTTAGTGGAGCTATAAATTTTTGCCGAAGCTGGAATACGAAGCAGTAATATCGTGTGTTTTTGCTAGGAGCAATAGTCGAGTAAGTTAATGCCTCAAGCTGGAGCACGGAGCAATAGTGGAGTAAGTTAATGCCACAAGCTGGAGCACGGAGCAATAATGCAGTAAGTTAATGCCACAAGCTGGAGCACGGAGCAATAATGCAGTAAGTTTATGCCACAAAGCTGGAGCACGGAGCAATAATGTAATGTGTTTATGCCACAAGCTGGAGCACGATGCAATAATGTAATGTGTTTATGCCACACGCCGGAACAGGTAGCAATAATGCAGTGTGTTATGCCACACGCTGGAACACGGAGTAAAAATGCAATGTGTTTATGCCACAAGGTGGATCGCGGAGCAATAATGTAATGTGTTTATGAAACAAGCTGGAGCATGGAGCAATAATGTAGAACTAGGAGTTAAAAACCCGCTCCGCAGGTTTTTGCTGCTAGGCCCTGCGGTTCGGCTTCGCCCAGTTAGTGTTTGTGACCACTTTGTAAATCCAATAGGAACTGGATCCAAAAGTAGCCTGCTCCTCAGGTCCACTGTCATCCAGTGATAGCCACCGGGACAATGTAACCGAGATAGGCAATGACGAAACACGTTATATACAGCCGCTTGATACAACTGTGTATTACCGTCAATCTTTCCAATTCGGAGGGATACTGCTAGTTCACTAAATCGCAGTAATTTACTTGCCTGGGGCACGTCCACACCAACCTGCCGACGGAAATAGCGTCATCTTGTGGCGAATTTTTTAAATTAAAAACCGAATTACAATGGTAATTTCGTTCGAAATTCCACGTACACAGATGTGATTTGTGGCGCGACGCGTACGGCGTGGCGTCAAAATGCACTCGAAACTGGATTCTGAAATTCAACCACGCAGATGCAAGGGTATTAATACTGTATGATGACTGATGATGATGTTTATGCGTAAAAATGGAGCACGGAGCAGAAAGTTTATCGCCATGAACAGAAGCACAAATCAGTGGAGCATGAATAGTAGGATAATTTTTTCCAGGATCTGGAGAACGGAGCAAGGATTATTTTCCGGGAGTAGTAGGTATAAACCGGTCTAAAAAGATAATAAAACGATATTGAGAAATGATTCAATAAGATATTCAAGGATACATTTTAGCTTTCGCTCAGTTAATTAGTGAAAGCGGTCTCATATCGACCGTGAACTATCAACACATCTGTTCATAAATGCAAAGGAGGAAAAACAACCAATTTGTTATATTACGGTACAATATAAACCAATCGTATTATCCCTACATTTGTATTAATCATATTTACATTCATATTTAGAGTGATAGTTGATATTTTGACGATTTGTGATATTTTGTAATATGGTTTATTTCAACAACGCGCAATGGACGGCGTTAAAACACATAAATTAATAAAAATGCGAAGTAGGGGGTATTGGCAGTTCTTGGCCAGGATATTTTGTTATAAAGAAACTTTCCATAAGTATTTAGTATCTAGGTGTCATTTTGCTATGATAATTTGAATTGAACGAATGGGGCGGTTAGCTGAAAAGTCCGAAAACTTTATTGAAATTAAAGCAAAAAATTTAATTCATTGAAAATAAAGCAAAAAAGGAAGTTTTTTAATGGTGGACTACACTTTAAATCTGAAAGTAAAAAAAAACATTTAAATGACAGAGATTAGCGAGTTCCTGCTTTAAGCCGCCGCTACCCGAATTTCTACCGATTTCTTACATATCTCTCTTAAACATTTGAAGTTTTTAAGCTCTCAAAAAAAAATGTTATTTTTAAAATAATAATATCTAGACGCGTTCCACGCCGAAACGCAAATTATATGAAATTCCCTCGATAGAAAAAAATCGTTAAGTATGCTCCAAAAATTATTAAAAATACGTCTGTTTCTATTATTTTACAAGTTATAATTGTGAAAAAATTCACAATGTTTCTTTAAATGATACTTATGACGCCTTCCACGAGATTTTTGCTCTATTTTAAACGAGTCATGTTTTATTAAACATTTTCACTATTTTCGCTTCAATTTTATCATTTAAAATATTAGCGCGCTCTGTCCAACATTCGTAATTACATATCTCTCCATCTTTTTCTTTTTGAGTGGGGAAGCGCCGCCTTAACTCGACCGTTTGGCATTTCATATGTCCGTAAATTTGTTTTAACGTTCCGTTGCCGGCTTAGAAAATATGGTGCGTTATGTAGGATTTTTACTCAGATGATATTTTACTTTGCACATGTAGGAGTTTCAGCTTGCGACTTCTAGCACATATTAAAAATGTATAGTTATAATAAAAAATATGTATTTTCAATGACAAAAAAAAAATATTTTAAGTACCTACTTATATTCTTTATTGAGAAATTACATAAGGAAATTTGTTTACCTACCTAAGGTTGAATAACAAAATTTGAACAATTGATCAAATGTCAAAGTTCATATTCAAGTTCTGTGAAAGTTCGGTTATTATTTCATCTTGAGCTAGTTGTTTCATAGGATTCAATGACAACTCAACGCAGTAGCAAAATCAACACACCTTTGAAAAGCGAAATAAAGTCATTAAAAGCGATGAAAAAAACTTACCTGTAAATATAACCTAAGGTACGTAACCTGTTTAACCTAGTTTTTTTTAATCACTTTTCAAAAGCTTGTCGATTTGTCACTGTGTTGAGTTGTTTGTTTCACAGTACTTGGAAAATGACAGAACTTGATTATTAACTTTGAAATTTAGATGAATTGTTCGAATTCTGTGAAACAGGTCGTCCTTAGTAAATTACCTATAATACTTTATTAAAAACAATTATATTATAGTTTTCGGTTATAGGACAAAAGAAACGGCATCGCTCCTTTGAAAAGTTATGAAGAAAAACTAGGTTAGTAATTTAAGATTATAGACAATTTTTTTCTTGCCATCACTTTCAATGACTTTTCAAAGCAGTATTAAAATGCCACTTTTTTGATTTATGAAACCATCATTTTCCTTTGATTAATAGAAAAAAAATTGTAATATTTAATTAAATGAAGACATTATGAGCGAAACTCAATCGAAAATCTGGAAACAGAAAAATCAGAAAAAGATATTGGCACCTCTGGGACTCGAACCCAGGACCTCCCTACTTTCCGGGTTGGGCGCTCTTATCCACTGAGCTAAGGTGTCGATATCCAATTCGGTCACTTTTAACTGTACCATACTTCGACTAAGAACCACCCATATTATCTTCATTTTTCTTAACGCATATTTTTATTGGCTGCCATCTTTATGAATGATTGCAAGATTCAACTCGAACTAAATGCGATCTAGATGGTGTCTGGATAAATTATTATCCATTTTATTTAATGTGCGACATCTATTGACTCTTCTACAAGTCTGGGATGAATATTATTATTTATTATTTTAACTTTATGAGTAAAACCTCAAACTGTAATATTTAATTAAATGAAGACATTATGAGCGAAACTCAATCGAAAATCTGGAAACAGAAAAATCAGAAAAAGATATTGGCACCTCTGGGACTCGAACCCAGGACCTCCCTACTTTCCGGGTTGGGCGCTCTTATCCACTGAGCTAAGGTGTCGATATCCAATTCGGTCACTTTTAACTGTACCATACTTCGACTAAGAACCACCCATATTATCTTCATTTTTCTTAACGCATATTTTTATTGGCTGCCATCTTTATGAATGATTGCAAGATTCAACTCGAACTAAATGCGATCTAGATGGTGTCTGGATAAATTATTATCCATTTTATTTAATGTGCGACATCTATTGACTCTTCTACAAGTCTGGGATGAATATTATTATTTATTATTTTAACTTTATGAGTAAAACCTCAAACTGTAATATTTAATTAAATGAAGACATTATGAGCGAAACTCAATCGAAAATCTGGAAACAGAAAAATCAGAAAAAGATATTGGCACCTCTGGGACTCGAACCCAGGACCTCCCTACTTTCCGGGTTGGGCGCTCTTATCCACTGAGCTAAGGTGTCGATATCCAATTCGGTCACTTTTAACTGTACCATACTTCGACTAAGAACCACCCATATTATCTTCATTTTTCTTAACGCATATTTTTATTGGCTGCCATCTTTATGAATGATTGCAAGATTCAACTCGAACTAAATGCGATCTAGATGGTGTCTGGATAAATTATTATCCATTTTATTTAATGTGCGACATCTATTGACTCTTCTACAAGTCTGGGATGAATATTATTATTTATTATTTTAACTTTATGAGTAAAACCTCAAACTGTAATATTTAATTAAATGAAGACATTATGAGCGAAACTCAATCGAAAATCTGGAAACAGAAAAATCAGAAAAAGATATTGGCACCTCTGGGACTCGAACCCAGGACCTCCCTACTTTCCGGGTTGGGCGCTCTTATCCACTGAGCTAAGGTGTCGATATCCAATTCGGTCACTTTTAACTGTACCATACTTCGACTAAGAACCACCCATATTATCTTCATTTTTCTTAACGCATATTTTTATTGGCTGCCATCTTTATGAATGATTGCAAGATTCAACTCGAACTAAATGCGATCTAGATGGTGTCTGGATAAATTATTATCCATTTTATTTAATGTGCGACATCTATTGACTCTTCTACAAGTCTGGGATGAATATTATTATTTATTATTTTAACTTTATGAGTAAAACCTCAAACTGTAATATTTAATTAAATGAAGACATTATGAGCGAAACTCAATCGAAAATCTGGAAACAGAAAAATCAGAAAAAGATATTGGCACCTCTGGGACTCGAACCCAGGACCTCCCTACTTTCCGGGTTGGGCGCTCTTATCCACTGAGCTAAGGTGTCGATATCCAATTCGGTCACTTTTAACTGTACCATACTTCGACTAAGAACCACCCATATTATCTTCATTTTTCTTAACGCATATTTTTATTGGCTGCCATCTTTATGAATGATTGCAAGATTCAACTCGAACTAAATGCGATCTAGATGGTGTCTGGATAAATTATTATCCATTTTATTTAATGTGCGACATCTATTGACTCTTCTACAAGTCTGGGATGAATATTATTATTTATTATTTTAACTTTATGAGTAAAACCTCAAACTGTAATATTTAATTAAATGAAGACATTATGAGCGAAACTCAATCGAAAATCTGGAAACAGAAAAATCAGAAAAAGATATTGGCACCTCTGGGACTCGAACCCAGGACCTCCCTACTTTCCGGGTTGGGCGCTCTTATCCACTGAGCTAAGGTGTCGATATCCAATTCGGTCACTTTTAACTGTACCATACTTCGACTAAGAACCACCCATATTATCTTCATTTTTCTTAACGCATATTTTTATTGGCTGCCATCTTTATGAATGATTGCAAGATTCAACTCGAACTAAATGCGATCTAGATGGTGTCTGGATAAATTATTATCCATTTTATTTAATGTGCGACATCTATTGACTCTTCTACAAGTCTGGGATGAATATTATTATTTATTATTTTAACTTTATGAGTAAAACCTCAAACTGTAATATTTAATTAAATGAAGACATTATGAGCGAAACTCAATCGAAAATCTGGAAACAGAAAAATCAGAAAAAGATATTGGCACCTCTGGGACTCGAACCCAGGACCTCCCTACTTTCCGGGTTGGGCGCTCTTATCCACTGAGCTAAGGTGTCGATATCCAATTCGGTCACTTTTAACTGTACCATACTTCGACTAAGAACCACCCATATTATCTTCATTTTTCTTAACGCATATTTTTATTGGCTGCCATCTTTATGAATGATTGCAAGATTCAACTCGAACTAAATGCGATCTAGATGGTGTCTGGATAAATTATTATCCATTTTATTTAATGTGCGACATCTATTGACTCTTCTACAAGTCTGGGATGAATATTATTATTTATTATTTTAACTTTATGAGTAAAACCTCAAACTGTAATATTTAATTAAATGAAGACATTATGAGCGAAACTCAATCGAAAATCTGGAAACAGAAAAATCAGAAAAAGATATTGGCACCTCTGGGACTCGAACCCAGGACCTCCCTACTTTCCGGGTTGGGCGCTCTTATCCACTGAGCTAAGTCTGTGTAATGTAATGTAATGTCTTCATTTAATTAAATATTACAGTTTGAGGTTTTACTCATAAAGTTAAAATAATAAATAATAATATTCATCCCAGACTTGTAGAAGAGTCAATAGATGTCGCACATTAAATAAAATGGATAATAATTTATCCAGACACCATCTAGATCGCATTTAGTTCGAGTTGAATCTTGCAATCATTCATAAAGATGGCAGCCAATAAAAATATGCGTTAAGAAAAATGAAGATAATATGGGTGGTTCTTAGTCGAAGTATGGTACAGTTAAAAGTGACCGAATTGGATATCGACACCTTAGCTCAGTGGATAAGAGCGCCCAACCCGGAAAGTAGGGAGGTCCTGGGTTCGAGTCCCAGAGGTGCCAATATCTTTTTCTGATTTTTCTGTTTCCAGATTTTCGATTGAGTTTCGCTCATAATGTCTTCATTTAATTAAATATTACAGTTTGAGGTTTTACTCATAAAGTTAAAATAATAAATAATAATATTCATCCCAGACTTGTAGAAGAGTCAATAGATGTCGCACATTAAATAAAATGGATAATAATTTATCCAGACACCATCTAGATCGCATTTAGTTCGAGTTGAATCTTGCAATCATTCATAAAGATGGCAGCCAATAAAAATATGCGTTAAGAAAAATGAAGATAATATGGGTGGTTCTTAGTCGAAGTATGGTACAGTTAAAAGTGACCGAATTGGATATCGACACCTTAGCTCAGTGGATAAGAGCGCCCAACCCGGAAAGTAGGGAGGTCCTGGGTTCGAGTCCCAGAGGTGCCAATATCTTTTTCTGATTTTTCTGTTTCCAGATTTTCGATTGAGTTTCGCTCATAATGTCTTCATTTAATTAAATATTACAGTTTGAGGTTTTACTCATAAAGTTAAAATAATAAATAATAATATTCATCCCAGACTTGTAGAAGAGTCAATAGATGTCGCACATTAAATAAAATGGATAATAATTTATCCAGACACCATCTAGATCGCATTTAGTTCGAGTTGAATCTTGCAATCATTCATAAAGATGGCAGCCAATAAAAATATGCGTTAAGAAAAATGAAGATAATATGGGTGGTTCTTAGTCGAAGTATGGTACAGTTAAAAGTGACCGAATTGGATATCGACACCTTAGCTCAGTGGATAAGAGCGCCCAACCCGGAAAGTAGGGAGGTCCTGGGTTCGAGTCCCAGAGGTGCCAATATCTTTTTCTGATTTTTCTGTTTCCAGATTTTCGATTGAGTTTCGCTCATAATGTCTTCATTTAATTAAATATTACAGTTTGAGGTTTTACTCATAAAGTTAAAATAATAAATAATAATATTCATCCCAGACTTGTAGAAGAGTCAATAGATGTCGCACATTAAATAAAATGGATAATAATTTATCCAGACACCATCTAGATCGCATTTAGTTCGAGTTGAATCTTGCAATCATTCATAAAGATGGCAGCCAATAAAAATATGCGTTAAGAAAAATGAAGATAATATGGGTGGTTCTTAGTCGAAGTATGGTACAGTTAAAAGTGACCGAATTGGATATCGACACCTTAGCTCAGTGGATAAGAGCGCCCAACCCGGAAAGTAGGGAGGTCCTGGGTTCGAGTCCCAGAGGTGCCAATATCTTTTTCTGATTTTTCTGTTTCCAGATTTTCGATTGAGTTTCGCTCATAATGTCTTCATTTAATTAAATATTACAGTTTGAGGTTTTACTCATAAAGTTAAAATAATAAATAATAATATTCATCCCAGACTTGTAGAAGAGTCAATAGATGTCGCACATTAAATAAAATGGATAATAATTTATCCAGACACCATCTAGATCGCATTTAGTTCGAGTTGAATCTTGCAATCATTCATAAAGATGGCAGCCAATAAAAATATGCGTTAAGAAAAATGAAGATAATATGGGTGGTTCTTAGTCGAAGTATGGTACAGTTAAAAGTGACCGAATTGGATATCGACACCTTAGCTCAGTGGATAAGAGCGCCCAACCCGGAAAGTAGGGAGGTCCTGGGTTCGAGTCCCAGAGGTGCCAATATCTTTTTCTGATTTTTCTGTTTCCAGATTTTCGATTGAGTTTCGCTCATAATGTCTTCATTTAATTAAATATTACAGTTTGAGGTTTTACTCATAAAGTTAAAATAATAAATAATAATATTCATCCCAGACTTGTAGAAGAGTCAATAGATGTCGCACATTAAATAAAATGGATAATAATTTATCCAGACACCATCTAGATCGCATTTAGTTCGAGTTGAATCTTGCAATCATTCATAAAGATGGCAGCCAATAAAAATATGCGTTAAGAAAAATGAAGATAATATGGGTGGTTCTTAGTCGAAGTATGGTACAGTTAAAAGTGACCGAATTGGATATCGACACCTTAGCTCAGTGGATAAGAGCGCCCAACCCGGAAAGTAGGGAGGTCCTGGGTTCGAGTCCCAGAGGTGCCAATATCTTTTTCTGATTTTTCTGTTTCCAGATTTTCGATTGAGTTTCGCTCATAATGTCTTCATTTAATTAAATATTACAGTTTGAGGTTTTACTCATAAAGTTAAAATAATAAATAATAATATTCATCCCAGACTTGTAGAAGAGTCAATAGATGTCGCACATTAAATAAAATGGATAATAATTTATCCAGACACCATCTAGATCGCATTTAGTTCGAGTTGAATCTTGCAATCATTCATAAAGATGGCAGCCAATAAAAATATGCGTTAAGAAAAATGAAGATAATATGGGTGGTTCTTAGTCGAAGTATGGTACAGTTAAAAGTGACCGAATTGGATATCGACACCTTAGCTCAGTGGATAAGAGCGCCCAACCCGGAAAGTAGGGAGGTCCTGGGTTCGAGTCCCAGAGGTGCCAATATCTTTTTCTGATTTTTCTGTTTCCAGATTTTCGATTGAGTTTCGCTCATAATGTCTTCATTTAATTAAATATTACAGTTTGAGGTTTTACTCATAAAGTTAAAATAATAAATAATAAAAAAAATTGTGTTAAAAAACAACACATCATATACCTAAATTAATACCTAAAAAAGGTTATTTTTATTGTTATCAATAATTTGTAGAACTCAATTTTAAATAAAATAGTGAAATTATACAAAACAAAAAAAAAATTTAAAAAAATAAATGCAAAAAGTATTATCGACTCTTTTTCAGATCCATGAGACGAGGGAGAAGATATTCTCCCATAACTCCAGTGGTATATTTTTTCTACACTAAAATCAAAATAAATAACCCAAGCATCATATCGTGGCCCCACGGGGTTAAATACTTACATTGTATAACAAAATTTGTACATTGAGTAATAATATTTAGTGCTTTTAAATAAATAAAACTAATCATAACATCATTTTCTCACTAGGATGGACCGCCACACAACTCTGTACTGGCACACACACCTTGTTTCATTCACGTTCATACATCGTCTCATACTTACATCCTCTGTTATTTCTATATCTAAATCTCCGGTCAGTGACCGAGTTGGCATCGCGTTTGGGTCCCACCTAATGTGTTCAATTGGTTCCATGCCAACTGAGAATAAAGTCAACTTCCTCCTTGAAAAGTCATTAAAAGCTATGAAAAAAATAATTTTAAATTAGCCGATAACCCTAACGTAACCTATTTAACCATTTTTTTATATATATTTTTTTTCACCCTAAATGACTTATCTGAGATGGTTCCGAGTTGTCCGGTCACCGTTCAATTCCTCGACTGGCTAATTCCTCCATCACGACACAAGAATCTTTTACTGTGGCGGTAGTACGAGATTTAAAAATATTGTCAGGTTATTCGTAACCCGGGAATGTTTGACTTAAAATTTTTTTTTTTAAATTCTGACTCTTAATATGACCCGATTCAAGTATTTGATTCACTTGATCGTGCCATGTCTTCAATATGAAAAACGATATTTAAAAATAGGTAGGTATATTAAATATTTCATAAGGGGTATATACCTATGACATTTTCCTTGTAATGTTTTAAATGTGGTGTTTAGTAATTACCTACCGGGTGACGTGTGTACTGTTTCGAAGAAAACGCAATACAAAACAGAACGTATGTAAGTAATTAAATTTACAAAATCAACATGCCCGTCACGAGATACAAAATTACCACAACTAATAATTCAATTACTGCTGATGCAATCGCAACCTTTACCAAACTGATATCAGATAACCTCGATAAAGGCAATAAACCTCTTGCTGTCTTTCTAGATCTGTCAAAAGCCTTCGATACTATTTCCCACCATATTCTTCTTAAAAAACTCCAACAGATTGGGATAGAAGGTACTGCCCTGAAATGGTTTAAAAACTTCCTCACACAGAGATCTCAAACAACCGTCATCCACTCTAATCAGGAGTATAGGAGTAAATGCTTACCTGTTTCTTATGGCGTGCCCCAAGGTAGTGTTCTAGGCCCGCTTTTATTTCTTATATATATGAACTCCTTATTGAATTTGGATATCGAAGGTAATATAATATCTTTCGCTGATGACACTGTTATCATATTTACAAGTAAAATATGGAAAACAACAGTCGAAAAGGCAAATTCTGGACTGAACAAAATTAAAAAATGGCTAGACTCTAACCTCCTCACCCTAAATATTCAAAAAACACAATATATACATTTTTCGATCAGAAAATTCACTCTCCCCGAAAACCTCCCTAAACTAATCATTCACACTTGCCCACAAAATCTTGACACTCACTCACTATCTTTTAATAACAGCTGTTCATGCCCAATTCTTAAACCATCAAAAGAAATAAAATACCTAGGGGTCATTATAGATAACCATTTACGCTGGGAGGCCCAAATTAACTCCATAACAAAGAGACTCCGTAAGTTATGCCATATTTTTTATTCTCTTCGATCAGTTCTTGATATAAAAACACTCAGAAGTGTTTATTTTGCTCTTTTCCAATCAATAGCAACGTACGGCATTATAGGATGGGGAGGTTGTGCAACATCCATTCTCTACCCCCTAGTGACCGTTCAAAAACTTTTACTAAGGATCATCTTCAAATGTTCCCCTTCTCATCCATCAGAGCCACTTTTCAAGAAACTAGCAGTTCTAGACATTCGCCAACTATATATTAAGATAGTTCTCATCCATATCTGGAAAAATGGTTTGATAACATCCACACAAAAAGACATACATACACGCTATTCAACCCATGCAAAATGCACAATCCCTATAACAAAAACCACTTTTTCACAACCGCAATACACATACGTCGCACCTAAAATATACAACACACTAAATTACAACATTAAAAGATCCAGTACACTTACTCAATTTACAACAGGTGTCCAAATATGGATATCCGGAAAGGGTCGAAAGTTCTTTAAAGAGTTTCTTTAGATAATTTCTTTGAAGAATTTCTTTTAAAAAATTCGTTAAAGAACGTATGTTAATACACCACCAATAAAAGTTTTTGTATGTGCAGAATTATACGTAATTAGTAATTACTTAAAATTAATAACCAAACTTTAAATACTTTTCAAACTAATTACTTTATTAAACTGTTTGGCACCACTGAGTACTGCCACTGTGTGTGTATCTTAGAGTAACAGACTCTACGGAGCCTTCATGTATCATGTACTCTGTGTCCACTTGTAGCAATAATAATTTATTCCAATGTCCATTGTAATTCGCCGGACTTGAAACATAAATTCTAAAATTTATTTGTAAAATATTTACCTACCAGTATAACCACGCACAGATAGATTTCCACTGTAATTAAAAACCTTTTATTATGTGCTTACTATATAGCACTTACTTTACCTTATATACTTTATCTTATATATTTTATAATAACATCATTTTATTTTCTTTCATGTATACCTATGCTTTCTTTTCTTTACACTTTTAGTGTTCTTTACTTAACACTTTTAGTATTCCTGTGTTCTATGTTATCTGAACTCCTATGTTCTCCCTATGTTCTACACTTTTAGTACTACATTATTTTTTCTATATTCTACTTTATTTTTCTTACGCTTTCATATTACTACATAGCAATTTACATTATTGTATATTCTTTTGTTTTCAATAATATTCTTTCTTATTATATTATTTTATATTTTTTTAATATTCACACATTTTTTATATTGCATATATGTTAAAGTACTGTATAGAAAATCGACCACCACAACACGGGCATGTGCCTAGCATGGTGGTCGAAAAATCATAAAATTCATGTAACAAACATTATAATGAATAAAGAAAAAAAAAAAAAAAAAAAAAAAAATCACAACGTACAACTAACTGCATTTTCGTTATCGGAGTTATTGTAAATTATAAATTGAAGCTATCCTCAAAACACTGCGATAAAATAGGATGAACATTATTTAGTATTTAGTTTAACCGTGTCTTTAGATATGAATGTGAATGGTGTACCTACCTACCTAATTATTTTATTTATTTCTCAAACGATGTTCTGCGGAAAATGCGGTGAAATGACAACGCTGTTTATTATCTATGCACGAATGCTGCGAGCAGGGTCATATTTATCGGTGGTCAATACCGGTTTATCGGTATTTAATAAAATTTAAGCAGTACATATGTCAAATTTGGTTCCATGCCAACTGGGAATAATGTCAACTCAACACCTCCTTGAAAAGTCATAAAAATCTATGAAAAAAATAATTTTAAATTAGCCGATAACCCTAACCTAACATAACCTATTTAACCAATTTTTTAAATATATTTTTTTATCACTCTAAATGACTTATCTGAGATGGTTCTGAGTTGGTTTCATTCCGAGTTGGCCGGTCACCGTCAAATTTGATGTATTTTGGTATAATATTACAGCTACACGGGTTATTTATATACCGATTTATATTCGGTATTATATCTATACCGATATTATATACCGGTACGTCGGTATTCGATTTAGCGACAACGGCGTAGCTATAACATTCATTTGAGGGAGGGTTCGACCCTAAGGGGGGGTTTCGATCTTGGAGGAGGATAAGGGAGAAAGGAGGGGGGGGGGATTTATTAGAAAGTTTTTTGGGACCTCAAATTACCATAATGTGCATGATGTGAACGTTAGTTATTGGTTTATAGCCTAATTATCATAATTTGTTAATTTCTATAATGTATGTAATGTTATTAACCTGCAAATGTTCCTAATAAAATAAATAAAAACAACTTATTATTTACATCACATTGATAAAACAAATAGGGCAAATAAAATTGTTATATTTTCCAGGAATGTAATCTACGTGCACTAATTTATTTTGTCCCTACGCAATACTGAGTAACTGAGGCCTAAAGGGCTAACCCACCCCCCCCCCCCCCCCCCCTCCTTCCCCCACTCCCCTCCACGCGTCGATACACTGACTTATTGTGTTGTGAAAAGGGTTAAACGGTAATAATAAAAATAACAAAATATATTTAAATTTATATGTTGACAAAAACTGTTACAGGTGTACGGGTCATCAATTTAATAAAACTAGTGTTCGCCCAATTATCGAAATTCGACCGTAATTGTAATGTTTTTTATGTATTTTTTATTCATAATTTGATTTAATATTATATTGAGTGCGTATTGAGCAGTATTTTTATGGTTATGTTTGACATTTGACATTCAGTAAGACCATAGACAAATTGACCATAGACAAATTGACCATAGACTTTAACAATAAGCAATAGAGCAAAGATGCGTGTGTGTGTGTCAAATACATGGTAGTGTGTGTAATGTTTTTTTAATTGATTTAATGTATTTTTATGCATAATTTAAAAAAAATATTAGCATTCTGCACTCCTCCTCTATACTATAAACTATAAGTGTGCGAAATTTCATACTTCTCCGTCCGCGCAATTTTCGTAAAAAGGGGTACAAAGTTTTGGCTTCACGTATTAATATATTGATGATGATTGATGATAAGATGATAAGATAACCATATACAAGCTGACATTCCGTAACATACCGGAACACCCTTTTCAAACAGTCAACCCCGTGGCTTGTACAATTCAAAATTATTATAATGACCAGTACAATAATTATAATATTATTTTGTATCTATCTAGAAAATAGTTAGATTCTTATAAGAACAAATAATTTTTTTTTTTGTTCATATGAAGCAGATACTTTGTGATGTGACATTATAATTTAAAATTTAATATTTATTTTTAAAAATAAAACAATAACTTGTAAACACCACTTTTTATGTACTCTAGTAGAGTTCTGTACTGCCCTGAAGAAGCTACGGTGGTAGCGAAACCCGGTCGGCATTAAGTACATAAAAAATAAAAAGTGGTGTTTACAAAGTTATTGTTTTATTTTTAAAAATAAATATTTTATTGTCTTCAAGTTTTTGCAGAGCTCCATTTTCTATATTTATTTTATTTATTTATTGAAACAAAAATACATATACATTATAAAAAAAAATATATTTTGACTGTCCAACTAGGAGATTTCCCGTTTTAGGACAGTCAAATTTCCTGGTTTAGTTCACATTAGGTAGTTGTTGTTTTTTGTAGAACATAATATTAAATGATGTTTACATTTGTAATTGTTAGATACAAATGTAAACATCATTTCAAGTACAAGGTTATAAAGCCCGTAAAGCAGTTAAATATAGTAATAGTTGTAAAAGTTACTGAGAAAAGTTAAAAAGTTTAAAATAATAAAATGATAATATATTAAAACTATAAAGAAAACAAAATAAATAAACTCATTGGTTTGTGAACATAAAATAAAAACTAAATCTTAAAAATGAAAACTTAATCTTAAAAACTAAATCTTTCATCGATATATTTCCTATCCGAATGATCGAATAGGAAATATATCGAAGTTTTGTTTTTTTTTTTTTTTTAATTCTAATTTATATAAAAACGAAAGAAAATACAAAATTACAAAGAATTAGGATTCGACGTATGTACTTAATATTTATAATAATTAACCGGTAAAAAATAAATTCAGTAAATAATAAAAATACTGATACACCGGTAAAAATACCGATTGGCCCGGTAAAAACAAATCGGTACCATGAATAACCGGTATGTAATAACCCTACTCGCTTTGGAAGTCATTGAAACTACACGATATATTTGCTCTAGACTAGACTAGAGATTAGAGTAAATTACAATCAGTAAAAAAATAACAAAAAAACACTTGGAAAAAACTCACCCAATGGTCCCAAAGCCGCCAAAACTTGATCAACGTTTGTCACTTCCATTTTGCACTCAAATCCTCTTCATACTATCTTAAAAACTTGTCGAATTTGTCCGAATCACATGATAACAATTTGTAAATACCAAGTGCGAAGTAAACTTTTTACTTTGGTTGACACGAATCCACTCTGATATGTCACCACTGTAATAGGCTTTTCCATGGGTAATTTTACACAAATTACCCGTTTCCGCGAAGTATATTATATGTGAAACAATGCTAAGAAACCTTACTTCATGTTACAATGATTAGAAAATCATCGAAATACCGCCATTATTAAACAAACACGTCAAATATTCATCTGCGCGAGATGAACACGAACACTGATTCTTTCATTTTCATCTCGTGAGATTGGGTCATTAATAATTCTCTAGCAGAACTTTAATATTCCAGAAAGTTTTACTCATCTAACGATTACACTAGATTTTATAACGATTATTCTAGTAAATGCAGTATTTATTACATATTTTTCACGTTAAAAAACAAATATTATCAAAACATTCTAAAGTTTTCAACACATACCTACTGACTTAAAACTTATCACAATAGTGTAACTAGCAAAACAGGTTTCTGTATTATTTTTTTCTGACGTTTGAGTACCACGTGACTGAATACGTACCACTTGACAATTTACCAATAGCACCCCGCTAGTCCACTTCGGAGCGACCGAGTCACGCGCCACTTCAGGCCGCCGCGCAGAAAAGTAAAGACCGATAGGTTTACAGCACAGTCCACTCTGAGACTTTTCTGTGTGGAGGCCTAAGCAGCGCGGGACTCGGTCGCTCCGAAGTGGACTTGCTGGGTGCTAGAATAACAAGGGACAATACTAACGTGAACTGCTTTAGTCACCCTAGCGGAATAAATGAGAACTTGAGTACTTAGTGAAGCCTCACACCTATTTATTCTTATTTCTTTAAATTCCGCTAGATATCACTGACTACCTCTGGGCGTACAATATTATTGTTTTTTTCTCGTTTTGTACAAAATTGCATCAAACATGCTAATTTCGGCTGACTGCGTACTGTGTGGTTGTTTGTCCCCGTGAAATCTGATTCAAAGAATTCAAATTTGGTTTGAATTATGTCATTTTCAAAATTAGAGTCAGTTATGTGAAAAATTCAGACAAGCTTTGAAGTACCTACCTCTCTAATATAAAATATGATTATTTCCAAAAATGTTTTGTCAAGAATCAAGAACACAAACTATCCCACAGGTCTGCGCTAGTAAAATAATAAAACAACTAGTAGTTCTGTGAACATTAGAATTCATGTCAAAAAAAGTATGTTACTTAGGGGGTATTTCACCATCTTGCTCACAAGCACTACCAATAGGATAAAGCATTTTTTCGATTTCACCATCCTTCAAGGATGCTTATGTGGGTAGATAAAGTTTATTTTTATTAATTGGTACTTTGACCAGCCAGTAACGTTTACCGGGTACAAATTAGCAAAGTTTTCTACCATATTAGCAAAGTTTTCTACCACGGGTTCAATAAATATGACAGACAGCTGCTGTCAAATCGTATTTGCATTACCCGAATTTTTCACGATTTCTACTTACGAAAATGCCGTTCTTGTAATCCATGACCAGCCTAAAGACAAAAACTCTCAACCACTTGGTGTGTTATTTTAATATATATATATTGAAGAATAATACAGAATTGTAGTACTTACATCATATTTCAACAACAATAACAAGTATATTAGGTTTTATGTCATTCTATAACCATATAAATTGCATTCCAACAATTTCCAACAAATAATAATTTCATTGTTGTCAGCCGGAGATTTTGTTGGTGTCTGCTTGCAGATTTATAAAAAGATAGTCGGAGGCTATTGGATATAGCCGTCCAATGTGTATTCGCTTCCTTCTGGACCCGGCTCTTTTAAAAGGTTTTTATAATTTGACCCAGTTCCCGAGGGTCAAGGGATTATGGACTGCAATCATGTTGCAATGTGACCAAGTAAGTACCTCTGAATATCATACTACTGTAACGGATATTTTTACAATCAATATTTGTACTATCAATGAATTCACAGGAACAGGGAAGGTATATAAAATGTACCTATATCCTCACTACACACCTGTAGTATTCATTTCCTTATTCCAACAGTATTCGATTTCCCCAACTGAAAAAACCAAGTACTGAAATGACTTTCTTCTTTCAGACGGAGAAAATGCCGAAGTAACCTTAACCAGTAACTGCTACAGAAAAGGTGTCTTCTCCAGGTGGACGTGCTGATTGAAGTGATTCTGTATGAGACCCTAGAAATTTTGTACAACTGTGTTTTAAAGAGTAGATTCCCTGTACTTTTATTGTGAAAAACACTTATTTAGCTTTATGGAAACTGTAATAAAACTTCAGAATATTTTGGTATATCTGTACAATATATTTTTTTAATAACATGTGAGAGAAAAACATTTCTCTTTGTAAGAACATACCTAATACGGTAGATTATATTTAGTTTTTATAAATATATGGCAACATTATCAGGAGTCAGTGGGACGACGGCAGCCATAATATTTTATAATATTGTATGGATGAATATGAATGGTACAGACAAGTGATTGTATATTATTTATAATTATTCTCACGCAAGGTCATTTAGTAGATGTTGCCCCATGTGTAGGCACGGTGGGGCAAGGTGGGGCATTTGCCAACTCTGGCTGGGCGATGCATGACCTCTTAGATTGTAGACCAAGTTGCGTTTTCAAATTTACAGCACTTCAAATGACGGTTTTTCCGTCTTCCGTTCATGTTGATAGAGCCCAAAGCGTGAATATGTTGTCGAAGCCTACTGTTTTTGGTATCTACTCTAGATTTTTATTTTTTGTCCCACCCTAAATCAATACCTAGCTACACCCATTTGTTCAACTACAAACATTACAAAAATTTCAATGAACTAGATCTAGCTAGAGAATAACTAGCTTCGTGTTGGGAACACCTTACTAAAATGAATATTCTAGATTGTAAAGTCAACAATACATTCTGTTTTATATAATCATTATGTTAGCAGCTCTGGAGACTCTGGATGGCTGATGGCTATTCTTTTAGTCTTCCTCATCCACAACGCACAGCGGTGTACTCCTCAATTGCATTCGGTTTATCTGAAAGTAATAATAAGGGATAAAACATTCATGAAACACTAACCACCTGCCACATTCCACCTGTGGATCAATGAGCATGCTGGAGGGAAATAATTATGCCGAGTCTTCAATTTATGATGGTCCGATGCTTTGTGACCCCCTTGCACAACGTGTGAAACGCTTGTAAACTGTGCGACCCAAAATTTAAGTTTCTTGTTTTTGTAAAAGCGCAATGAAACCATGCATTATTTTAATTCAATGGCAAGCCAGAATTTAACACTAAACAAATACAAAATATTGTTACTGAAGTCGCTCAGTTGTACATAATATTGTATATTTTTTACTATTTCTGTGTAAAAGTCCCTAAAAAGCGTTTTAATAAATACAATAGGAAATGTACAGGTTGATTTTTAAATATGCAATGTAAATGTTTTATCTAGAGCAGAGGCATCGATATTCCAGCCGCTGGTGGTGCCTCTGGTGAGGGAGATCGTACATTTTATCATCGTCTCTATGTTGTCCAAGGGAACAGCGTTGCTGGGTCCCTATCTGATGAGGGTGCACTTTTGTCTCTCCAGTCCCTCATATTTCACTTTAATGTATTGGTTCACCTGAAGGCTCTGCAGACAAATACACAATAGATGTTAAAGACACTGTACCTAAACGATTTAACAGCAGAAAATCACAAAAAATAGCAATGAGGAAAGAAGAAAGAGTAAAACATTTTGTGACGCATGAATTAAGACAAATCTACAAATTCAACTAAATTCTTTAGTAATATCACTCAATAATCAATAAAACATAACAAAAACCCGTTGAACTTACCTTATAGTTTGCATAAATAAACCAATCCCGTTCGTAAACAACAATAAACGAACACTGTGTTGACACCATGTTGACACTTTTGACGTTTGTGATTTCATAGAAACAATGGCGTCTAAGCACGTCTAAGACAGGCGTGGCAGTAGACCAAAATAGCTACTTGGCACCATATTTTCTGTGGCGAAATGCGCACGGGTTTTTGAGCATGATTCTCCTACCAATAAAGTTATGTGACCGGTAGTTAAGAGCAACATTTAAAGAGATTGGTGAAATAGCCCCTTATTATAAATCAAAACCAACATTTTTCCTCAAATATAATTTCCTTGTAGGTTCTCAACCTTATTTTGCCAACTTTAAGAATATATTTTTTTCTAGAGCCTCCCTATTTTTTTTTACTTATGGGGAGGGGGGTGGGAGAGATCTGAATGTAATTGAAATTTTCAGTTCAATTTTCATCCACTTTTCGCATACGTGATAAATATGATTACAATACAAACAGTAACAAAAATTAACCAATATTAAAATTTTCTTTGCTTTATTAGTACGTGATTAGCGTATTTTTTTCCTTTCTTTTTTAGATCATTTTTTTAACCTGCCCTTAATTTTCTCTGGGTCTCCTACTGTCCCTATAAAAGATTCAAATGCCCAAACGAGAGCGTTATCGCCCACATTGAGAATCAATCAATCTATCTATATTATAAAATTTTTAAGTCTTTAGATACTTAAATACCTTAATAACTACCTACTTAACCTCTAAGAGAGTGAGTTTTTGAGAAAAAAATGTGTTCAAGAGAGTGAGATGTTTTTTCCAAAAAAAATTTTGAACCCAAATTTATAGTATGTGTTATAAAAAAATATTATTTTTATAAAAAATACCCGTACAAAAATAAAATAACCGAATCAATCAGATATTAATAATAACAAAAAAATTCATATTTATATTAAAAATTATTATTAATAATAGCAGAATTTCAACAAACACCGACGCACCATGGGCGTCCATACTCCTTTGAGCAGATTTTTATTCGGACGCCAACGGTGAGGCCATACTCTCCTAAAGGTTAATAAATAAACCCAACAATTTCATATTTGAAAAAGAACCTTTTCTGAATGGCCACCATATTGAAATCGGAACGTAACAAAAAAATTTACAGAAGGATGAAATGAAATGGTCAAGTTAAAACTGGACTTCCTTATACTCAGTCAATAATTTTTACCTGAATTTTCTTAATGTGCAATTGAAGTGATAAAATGTAAAAAGGTAGCACATTTAGGGCCACAGAATTTGAATAAATCATCAAATTTCAAAGTTAATTTTCAAGTTCCATGAAAGTTGCATGCAAGTTCTGTTATTAAATCAGTGTGGACCAGTTGCTTCACAGAAGCAAAATAATTACCGGATTTTGAAAATTAAATTTGAAATTTGATGAATTGTTCAAATTCCGTGAAATAACCTGTTTGATTAGACTGGAAATAATTTATTTTAGTCATAACCACTCGAATGATCTCTACCCAAATTTAGGTAGGATGTGTTTTTATAAATTAAAATGAATTATGAATGTTAAGATTTTTTTTATAAAACATTGAAATATGCGATTGGAATGGAAGGTAGACTGACATCTGTTGAGAAACCTATAAACTAAACATAACTAACTATACTAATGACATCTTTTGAAGAAAGTTGAAACTACATATCTAATCCTATCCTACATAGATATGGTGTAATCTAGGTGACTTTAAACAGAGCAGTAAGCAGTTCGTATTTATTATGTTTCCGTATAAGGTGATACTTAAAAGAATTCATAAACTTCTCTTTCATAGATGGCACAAGTGTAATTATTTTAAGGAAAAACGAAGTTTACAAGTTAGTAATGCATTAAAATAATAAAAACTCAAATCTTTCCAGAAAGGCTAACAAATACAATATTGTATCGATGATTCAATCCAATTTTGTATTTGTTAGCCTTTCTTGAAAAATTTGAGTTTGTTTATGGACAAAACTCTTTATCCATATTCATATGCGTGTGTATGTATGAATTCATCTTAATATTTTAAGGTATAACTCGTAAAAAGCATTTTTTTCTAAAATAATTAACTTCACTCCATCTATGAAAGATTAGATTATGAATTCTTTTAAGTACCAACACAAATACACTATATCGGACGGGTATCCTCTAAATTGACTGTAATGAGGATGCTGGGTTCTAGTCGGCGAGCTGCTGCACTCAGGGCCTTATCCGGTTGATGTCCAAGGAGAGAGCAAGGTCGGAAGTAAAAAAGGGATTTGTAGAATTGTAGAGGCAGGAAGAAGCGGTCCAAGGAGAAGAAGTAGCCAGAGTAATTGTTGCGGTGAGTAAAGTTCCGATGCGACTTGTGACTGCGAGAGTGTGACTGACGCGAACAGAAAATAGAGCTTTATATATAAGCTGCTGCATGACCGTGCACGGTATTGGTCCTCACTCGACAGAAATACACAGTGTTTTGTTGTGCATTTCTTTGCAGCTTTGTGTGATCTCGGGTGAGAATTAAATGATAAAATTGATTTATGTATGCAACATTACTTGCTGGCCGCTCCCTCTCATGTAAAACACTTATTCCTTGCATTTTTATTAAACACAGTAAAAATTACACAATTACTGTTCATTAAAATATGAACCATGAGAACGAGCGCGCTGATTGGCTGGTAGTTGGCGGACAGCTGAAATGGCGAAGGGAGGGGATGCGACGTAAATACAGCTGTTTTTCTTCCTCGGCGGTCAGAAAGCTGTTTCGCATCATTCGGGCTGCATACACGTTCGATACACACCCTTTTGAAAAGTCAATCTATAATATAAAACTTTTTTATTTCAAAAATTGAAACTGATTTGGTGTGCGCTAATAAAATAATAAAAATAATTAATCTCGCGCCATCTTTGAGAGAGTAGATTATGAATTCTTTTAAGAGTCACCTTAATATTTGAAGGGATGATAGCGAACACCCAGAAGTCTCCATCGCTGAAGTGGTAAAAAAAAATCTTGTAAAATATCCACATGAGAGATTGGATTGTGTTTATTGTATTATAATTCCACCTGTTAGGGGTCGTTCAAGTATTACGTGACGCAATTTGGGGGGAGAGGGGGTCTTGTAAAGCGTTACTGTGCGTTACCGGGGCGGAATGGGGGTCCGAACAACGCGTTACGTAACATGTTTTTTTTATTTAAATAAAAAACTAGGGAATTAAAATCATCCAAGTAGGCAACCCTTTTCGTTTATGTTTTACGGGGAATTCCTCGATTGTACTGTACGTCATTTTTATTTCGCTCTCCCAAGTTGGCAACCCTTTTCATTTACGTTTTACGGGGAATCCCTCGATTGTACTGTACGTAATTTTTATTTTGTTCTCCCAAGTTGGCAACCCTTTTCGTTTAGTTTTACAAGGAATTCCTCGACTGTATTGTACGTAATTTTTATTTTATTTTCATTGTCAAAATCAAATCAAAATGGTAAATATAGTCACTTGGGTGTTAAATTTAGGGAGGGGGAGGGAGGTACAGAAAAACGTTACAGCGCATTACATGGGGGGAGGGTCAAAAATCTTCAAAATGTTAAGTTACGTAATACTTGAACGCTCCGTTATTACAAAAATCTAAAATAAAATGGCATTGATTATTGAATTATAGTATAAACTCGTGGCTAATAAAAAGGTATAATACAAAAAAACCAGCTGTTT
Source organism: Glyphotaelius pellucidus (assembly GCA_936435175.1). NCBI lineage: Eukaryota > Metazoa > Arthropoda > Insecta > Trichoptera > Limnephilidae > Glyphotaelius > Glyphotaelius pellucidus. The sequence goes on from OW386560.1 coordinate 14,538,036, forward strand.
TCATTAAATTTATTTATTTTAAAGACACAAAAATACATAATTCAAGCTCCATGAAAACAATTAATTGTTGGTACAAATGCAAAACCATTTTATTTGAAACACAAAAAAAAATTTCATTATAAATCTATAAGGGGGTATTTCACCATCCTCCTCATAGATTATTCAAACGATAGCGTACATTTTAGATTAATTATACAGGATTTATATATTTAAAAAGAGTGAGTCTAATATTTGGCACTTAAACCTATGACTAATGGCTACATATAGGATAAGTTAGCTGAATTTTTTACCAGATGCAAGTATTTATTTTTTTATTTATTAATATTCGTTATGTGTGTGAATAAGCTAAGAGGAGGATGGTGAAATACCCCCTAAATCTACTATTAACTATTCTATTATTACTTATAATAAAAGATAAGTAAACAATTTTATCAAGCCGTGTCCCGTAGGAGTAAGCAGATAAGGCTGTTTCAAACATTTCTGTCCTTGTACACAACCTCAGCTTTCAGAAACATTCATTAGTCTCTTGCACAAATATATACTTTTCACAGAAACAATTCTAATAAAGGCCTCAAAATCTTTATACCATCCACATCTGAATACAGTCGATTCCGCTTGAGTGGTACACTACACAAAACCCAAAGAACCGAAATGAATATATTCTGATATACTTTGGTTATCTGGGACACTATTCTGTTTATTGGGACAAATTCCGATCTGAAGTCAGTGCAAAAGGTGTCTCACTTATCCAATTTTAGTTTCGAAGGGCGGGCATGTAGTATGCGCCGCACTACAGAGGTTTGAGTTCATTTGGCGGTAATTCGGTAGACTTCGCCAACGCCTGCTGTTCGGCGTCTGCCGACATTTGTTAAGGTAAAGCAGTTTGTAACACACTGCCGCATGTGTAAGAAGTAAATGTATGGGTTAATGTTACATATTATAAGGGGCCATCCATAAATTACGTCTCACGAATTTCATGATATTTTGACCCCCCCACCGCCCCTGCCACAAATCGTCACATTTGTGAGACCCCCTCCCCCCTAGTGTGACGTCACATATTTTGCAATTTTACATCTAAAATTTCTTTGCATTATAATAATTTAGATTTTTACATGTGATGTCACAGAACTGATGACCCCCCATACCCCCTGTCCCACAATGTCACACTTCTCTACATCCCCCCCCCCCCCCCCCCGTCGGTCGTGTAGGTCGCGTGCCGTTGGCGCGCTGGTGCGCGCCCTATAGCCGAATAAAACATTAAAAAATATATTTTTTGATATGCAATTTTAACCCTTATGTATAAAATATACCATTGCATAAAATTAACCGACAAAATTTACGTCAAAAGTCAAAACATCGCGAAATTTTCGAGTTTCATCCGTAAAACCCCGAAGCATTCAACCGGTTAATGTGTGATGTAATTTATGGATGGCCCCTAATATTAAGTAGTTGTTTTTTCTTGATTTAAAAAAATATATTATTTGTACCTTTCTTTGATTATTTTATTTTTTCCATATTCATATGTACCTATGGTTAGCACATAAATATTTGTATGTACTTAAATAATTTAAAAATAAATTTCATAATGTTTATAAACACATTCCAAAGAACTCTAATAAATGTAATAAGCAGGTATACATTTTGAGTTTTTTCGTAACTTTGCTTTTTCGGAATAGCCGCTGATCTGTGTGGGACAAAGTGTTTGGGTCCTGATGTGTCCCAATTAAGCAGAATCGACTGTATAATAAAAATATACTATTACGCACTACAACAATTACATTAAAATTATCCAAGGCCATATATCTTGAAAGTGTAAAAATTATTTCTTATAAAATACAAAATTCTTTTACAGGTATCTTTTGATATAAATAAAACAAAACTTAGATATTGACTGCTTACATCTTAGAAAAACAATGTTGCAACAGGCAATATAATGCTAAGCGATAATGGGCTCTGTAAAAACGCATATAGAGCTCATTAGTGGATACAATGTTGTGTCAAATGGAGCCATGTGCACTACGACAATATTAAATTTTCAGAAAATATTAATATGTATTTCAATCATACTACAACAATATAAATATTATCTTATAATATAGTAAGAACAATTGCAGAAATCTGTATGTTTATAAGATTATTGTTAACTACAGAAGAAAAATAAAAAATCGGATGCAAAAAAAAACATATGAGTGAAAAGAAGTTAAAATTATGGCACAAAATAAAAAGAGTACATAATCCTTGGTTGCCAAATATTTAGTTTTACTTGCAAACCTAAATTATTTCATTGCTTGCTATGTTTAGTAACCAAGGGTTAGTACGATTTTGAAGGTTTAAAAGACACACTAATACAATATTTTCAAAGCTGATAAAGAATACTCCAAAAAAGTAATAAATTAGAATAAACAGGGTTGCCAAATATAAAAATAAACCATTTTCACATTGGATTCATCGCATGGATTTCTAAACGATAAAAATTGAATGTCTTCATTTTCCTACTCATAAATTCTGCAGCATAAGTCAATAATAAATCAAAAAATCATCTCTAATTTATAAAAGATTGGCAACACGAAATACATTGCTGTATGTAATTTGTTTGTTTGTTTTTTTTTTTTTTAATGTACAACGTACTTTGTAAGTTAACCAATAACTTGATAATTACTTTTTTCAAATTTTTTTTTAATAATAACTATGTATTATTATTTAGCTGTTACCCGGCATGCGTTAAATATCATTTGACGAAAAAAATTGATTCTCCCTGCATGTTCTTTCCTGGGGACATGCGTCCCGTTCACCTCCCGAGTCCCCTTCCCCTCCCTCGTCACCTCTCCCGCGAACTCCACCTCCCCCGTTCCCCTCCCCCTCCTGCCTTGTCACTAAAATATATGAAATACACACATTTTCATTTATACAAATTTCATAATGCTAGAGCTTACCATTATAAATAGCCCATAACCTTCGCGGGTGTGCTCACAACAAACCATCAAAGTTTCATTGCAATCGGATGAACGGTATGGCAGCGCTAAAATACGAACAAACAAACAAATATTGATTTTCACATATTAGAAGATTTCTTAGACCTATCCCTATCCATTGTTAATAATTTATTAATTTTTTAATTCCTCCTGCTACTTTCATTGCAAGCTGAAAATGTTGCCGATTGTGCAGTGATGGAGAACTTAGCTACCAGAAGATTAATCCCGCAACTCTTGGGTGGAAACCCATAGTTTTGGACCTCTAACCAAATAACCAATCATATAATTATATGATTGTAATAATTGAAATAGGTGGCAACCCTGATAATAATACAAGCTGTAAGTGATTTAATCTTGCTTGTGATTATTTATTCATATTAAAATTACAACAATTTATTATATAAGAGGCACTTCACACAAGAAACCCTTTCACTCCTTAGCTAATAACATTTATTATTATAATAATTAAAATTAAAGAGTTGTACTTTAACTATGAATAAGATTGGTGAACTTGTATTCTAGTATATTAATACTAAGCCAGGCTTGAACATGGGTGTGAAAGAAGCACCATATAAATAATAATTAGCTACAAAACAACCATTTTAATTATTAATACAGAAATTAATGAAAAAAAAAAAAAAAAACTAAAATTATTTCTAATGTACGTCTATGTAATATTCATATACGAAATTATTACACAACATTTGAATTTTGTTTATAATATTAATATATTTTACATAGCTGGTGATGAAATTTTTTTTTGCAAAAGGGAATGACAAAAAATAGAACAAAAACTAAAATATTTCCAAATGAAAGGTTACCTAGTTTGTTTAGTTAGATAGTATGATATAGAGGTTCTAAATTACGCAGCGCGTTAAGAGATGTAACTGACTTTCTTTAACCATTAATTCCTGAGGTTATTTGAAGTAAAAAATGTGGATGACATTTTAGTCTCGGGTGATTTTTTTTCCAGCTAAAAACATAAAAAATCAGTAGATATTGGACAATTAGGATCGATATGGAGGGTTGGGCACTGAAATACGAGTGACTAGTTACCAGTGACAACATTTGAAATAAATTTTTTGTTAGTTTTTGAAAAAAAAATAAATTTTGAAAATTAAATTTATTAAAATCTCTAGTCTTCGCGGGACTGGCGCTTTACCATCTGAGCTACTGCCACCTTATTACATTCAATATTTTTTATCAAACTCATACTTCCATTTTTATCAACCTATACTTCGATTTTTATCAATCACATACACCCATTTTTATCAATCTCATACTACCATTTTTATCACTACCATTCTATTTATATCAATCTCATACTTCCATTTTTATCAACCTCATACTTCCATTTTTATTAACAAAAAATGTCACCAGAGACAAAAATTTCATTAACATTTTTGTTCAAAACTATATTGGAATCACTGGTTAAAATAACTTAGGTACATCTCTTAACACCCTATAGTTATTATAGTAAAACATCAAAATTTATTGAAAATCAAGATGCAGCAATGCAGAACCAATAAAACAATAAACTTGTAAAAAGTAATGATTTCAGTGATGGTGTTCATTAATTGATTCTTATAATCTATTCACGAAAATGTGTTTTTAATAGAATGCTATTTGCTTACTATCAACAAAAGAAAAACAAAACGATTAAATTTAAAACTAACTTAAAATATAAATACAAGTATAAAAATATAAAATACTTAAAATTCAATACGATTCCTCAAATTAAGTCTTTTTGTCTAAATTAATAATAAAATTACGTAATAATTATTACAATCAACTTAAGGTTAACAATTCCACACACAAATAATAAATTTAAAAACACTATTTTTACGGAATGTTGTTTGTTTATATTTATTTCCTGCACTTATTGGATTTTTTAAACATTTTTATTATTTGCGATGAAAAAAAGTTGTGAAATAACTAAAAAAAGTATGCCATATTCAAAAATCAAATTATTAACGTTTATTGCAATTACATAATTTAAAAAATATAGAAAGTGCGAAGACGTACTAATGCTATAAATTTAATAATAAATATGTACTTCATGAAATGAAAATTTTTAGTGACAATATTATTTTAACATGCAATAATATTGACCAAATGGCGATTTATACGAAATCTAATTAATAACAATGCAATACACAGAACTTAATTATTTTTACTGTGCATAAAAAATCATTAAAATAATTTTTTTACCCCGATACCGGTAGAGTAAAAAATAGTTTTTTTACAAGGCCTTATAAAAGGTTTTTTTTTTACTTTTATCAGACCTCATATTATAAAAAGGCCACAGTTTCCAAAATAATGAAGAAGGGGTTGAAAAAAACACCTTCTATTGAAAAGGCCTACACATTGAAAGTGAAGATGGCCACTAATAAAATATAAGTTTCAATAGGGTGGATGTTTATTTTTTTTACTCCAGTTGTTATCTTATTAAATTTACAATTTTAAGAAATTTCAAAATGGTGTCTAGGCCCTTCTACCAAAGCCATTGAAAATATAAGTAGGTACCTACATATATTATGTATAAAGGTTTTATTTGAAGTCACCAGTCAGGCAAATAATTATCCAATTTAATCATTTAAAATAATATCAACAACTCTCAACGAAAATATGAAACAGACATACACAAAAATTAAAAAGCAACGTTGCAACTGGGACTTAAACCCAGGTTTTCTCTGGTGTTAGCGAGACTGGTGCTCTACCATTCTGTAATTTTTATCAAACTCATACTTTCATTTTTAGCAATCTCATACTTCGATTTTTATCAATCACATATATCCATTTTTATCAATCTCGTGTGTACTTCCACTTTTATCAACCTCATATCCATTTTTATTAATCTCGTACTTTTTTTTTATCAAACTCATACTTCCATTTTTATCATTATCATATTTCCATTTTATTTTTCAATTACTATTACTACTTGTCTGCTTCATATTTTCATTGAAAGTGTTGATATTATATCGAATGATTAATATTACAGTATTGCAATTAACTCTAATAAGCTATCCCTGATAAAATTGAAAAAAAAAATTGCTCATAAAGCCCATCAGGTTCTCATATAAGAAAGACCTTTTGGGTCAAAAATATAATTGAAAACGTCAAGGCACGGCCTGTGGGATACATGCTGCTAGAGCCACCTACAGTGTCTACCTGTTTGTAAAATAAGGTTTTGATTAAAGTCAACAGGCTTTCAAAATACCTTATTTTATCAGGCCATTGTGCTCTCATATTGTTAGGCCTTTTGGGTCAAGAATATGTAAAAGAATTTGTCCATAGGCCTTTAATTATGCCAAAGTTTACAATGTCAAGGTGTATTTATACGTACATTTTGGTTAAAGTCAACAGTCAAGCAAAAATTGCTTTTTTATAAGGCCATTAGGTCCTCATTTAAAAGTAAGGCATTTAGTCTAAAAAAAATGTGTAAATTTCAAGGCAGTCAGTGCAAAAGGTAAACATTGTGGTAAAAATAAGGTATCTATGCCGCATTAAATGTTGATGGTTTTATTGGTTCGGTGATTCCTATTTATTGTCTTTGGGTTCCATCTTATTCTCGACCGGCTGCTGGTTGTATACTATCTCTGCATACTCTGTCTTGTCCGGGGTGGCAGGTTTGTTCTCCTGATCTGCGTTTGGTCGTAGGGCGAGCTCTGCATACACCAGTCCTTGTTCTGTGGGTTCCTGCTTTCCTTGGAGTGGCTGAAACGGAATAAATAATAACAACAACATTAGGAATTTAGCCATAACATGACATTTTTTTTCATTTTGTATTTATTTCAAACAGAGATTCTGACGCCGTCCTCGGGGCCCCAGTTATCTTTGAGAATGCTTTGTAATAGTGGCGAGCAGTATATAAAGCCTGAAAGCTGTGCCTACTCAAAGGAAAACCAACCATTAAAAAAAAATATATGTATTTTTAAAACCTGGACAAATTTTGATCAAAATGTTAATAAACAAATTGTTTCTACAATCAGGTATGTTTTTAGGTTTTCACGGCCAAAAAGTATTTTTGTTATTGTTTTTGGGGTGTTATGCCGTGTTTCGCTACCTCCTTCTTTAGCCAACGTTTCGGACAGCGTTACAGTGTCCATCATCAGGGCAGATGAGAAACGTTGGCTAAAGAAGGAGGTAGCGAAACACGGCATAACACCCCAAAAACAATAACAAAAATGTTTCTACAATCGTTCGGTGGGCCAAAAAAAATATTTCTGAAATTAGGGCCACACATATAACCCTTAGGGGTCAGCTGAAATGCTGACTATTAGATCCGTCCATGAATGCAGGTAAAAGGCAGATATTACTGTTAATTTGTACTGGTAATCCGGCGTCAAATGCATTTATTACGAAACCGTGAGCAATACTAATTTTAGTTCGTAACAAATTTAATATTATCGGTAAATTTGAAAATTTCAATTAATTTGTAATTCCTACTTTTGTTAAATTTATATGACCAGGAAAATACTTGTGACAGTACTAATATTTGCTTTATCAGGGACCTTTTCAAGAGATGGACATTATTAAACTTCAAATTCTGTTCATTCCAAGAGAGCTAAGAAGAGCGTGTTGGTTTTAATGATAGAGAAATGCATTAATTGAAATGATTAGAATTGTTAAAATGTTGTTCCGGTTAGACGAGAGGTTCTGGCTTCGAGTCCCAGTTGAGACCGTTATCTTTTTCTATTTTTCTGGGTCTTGTTCTCTTTCATATTTTCGTTTAGATTATTATTGTTATCTTCTTCTTCAATGATAAATTGTTAAGGTATTTATAATAATACTAGCTGTTACCCGGCACGTGTTTCTATGCCATTTAATAAAGAAACGTTTCCACGGCAACGATTTGTTTTCCACGGCAACTATTTGTTTTGCTTAGCAATAATTCGGTTTTCTTAGGGACCGAAAACGTATAATAAATTAATATTTATAATTTCATAACGCCAGAGCTTACCATTATATACAGCCTATAATACTCGCACATAATTTAGCTTTCTATCGGTGAAAGAATTTTTAAAATCGTTTTATGGGGTGAGGTTTGTCTAGGTCTTGGAGGCGGATGACCATGACACACTGAACCCCAGATTCCTACCCACCCCTTAAACCCTTTTCCTTCCCAGAACTTTCCTCTCCTTCCTTTCCTTAAAAAAAAAACCCTCCGCACAGCATCCCCAAAGATGACATAGGCCCCGAGGGAAATTATTTTCCTGAGGGCCTCCTGTGTGGAGTTCATGTAAAAAAAAAATTGTTTTATGCGTGAAAGCGTAACAAACAAACACAACCAGTTTCGCATTTATAATATTAGAATAATATGAATACCTTCAATGCTGGAAGGCATAAACTGATATGAGAACGATTTTTTTAAATTTTTTTGTGTGAATACTAAAATCATACATAGACAGCTGAAAACCTTGTTTTAGGTCGCATAAAATCAGGTTGAGAATGCCTGCACTAAACGCTATGAAATAGCATGTCTGTTCTGAAATTAGAGACAATGTCAGCCCTCCAATAAAAATAAATCATCCTTCCTTTTTAAAAATCATAGTCGGATTTTTAGTTTCCAAAATCACCGCTAGGTTTACGGCAGTTTTAAAACAGATAACTATGGTAGTTTTAAAACCGATTAACAGTATTACTAGTTTGTATGCTGAAACAAAATGAATGTTACCTTAGCTTCATCATCAGCCTTATTCTCCACTTTATCCTCGGCCTGCGCTACCTTATCCTTGTTCTTGGCGCCCCCGGGCAGCAGGGCCTTGAAGTTGATTGAGCGGGGCAGGGCCAGGGCCCGGGCCATGGGGCTCTCCTTGGAGGGGCGCTGCGGGGTGCTACTAAGGGGCTCTGCGGGGCGGGCCTCCTCGCGGGGCCGGGACAGGTGGCCCCCTTCGGCACTCTCGGTGTCACTTCTAGAATAATGAAAGGTTAGATTCAAGGGATTCGGAGTATGTGGCGGATGCATCTGTCCACCTAGTGCTTGGCAGGCCGGATTGAGAGAAACTGGTTGAGAGGCTTTTTACCTCTCCAGCCAAACTCTCACAACCCATCGCCCTGCACCTCAGTTGGAGGGACGGATTCAACTCCTGGACACACTGACCCCCAGTTTCCTATCCATCCCTCATACCCTTTTCCTTCCCACAAATTCCTCTCCTTCCTTTTCTTAAAAAGACCGTCTACATGGCATTCCCTAAGATGACATAAGCCCTGAGAGAAACTATTTTTCTCAGAGCCTCCTCGACAAAAAAAAATTATTTCATTGCCAGCAACCCGGATATTCATCGACAATTAATAAAAGTACTAACGCAAGTATGCACATTACCCGCCTCACGAGACAATGTCTATTACGAGATGAGTAAAATTATGGGAAGTTTAAAACACATACATAAAATTTACCCTGTTACTTGTATAGTACACGCCAAAGTCGTAAGACCTTTGATCACAAAGAAACTGAAATGAAACCAGTTGTCAACGCACCAGCACTTTTGCTTGTGTGGCAGTTGCTGTTCAGTTGCTTTGTTAACAGGTTGCCATGAATTTCGAATTGCGTTGACAACTGGTTTCATTTCAGTTTCTCCGTGAGCGAAGGCCTTTAGACCGGCTTGAACACAGTATGATTCATTCTCGCGCAGTTACTGATTTTACAATAAGTGTAAGCGAAAGAGAAAGATGCATAAAAACATATGTGCGTCAAACTCGCGTACTGTGATGATTTTTGATCAAAGTCAGGCCGGTCTTAATGTTTGGCGTGAACCGTGAGCAATTGTTCTTCTCCCTTCACTCATTTAACTTTCCTAGAATCCACTTACGGTAAGTTTGTTTATTCTCATGACAATTGCTACACAGCTGTACCTATTTGTAATACTGATAAAATATCTTTACAAAATGTATATATTTTATATTTATAAAATTATATTTCTAGTTTCAAACAAAAAAATTACATCAAAATAGTCAAATAAAAAAATGCAAGTAAACTGAAGCATTTATTAAACATAATATAAATATGATTTTTATCCTAAATAAGCAATTTAAAATAAAGTTATTTGTTCACAACAACACTTTGTGCCATTTTATGTAAGCATGACAATTTCTTATGGTTAATCTATAAAACATTCAAAATAAATGCAAATTTTAATAACTATTTAAACATTCATTTGTCAGTAAAAACTTTGTTAAAAAAGTAAAAAGAATGAGCTTAGTTACAGTAAACGCAAATGTGATATAAAAAATATACAGAGTGTCCGGGGGGTAAAGTGCACAAATTTCGGGACGCAATTCTACATGACAGTACTTTTTTCAAAGCTTCAACATTTTAAGATAGTTTTCGGATAAAAAAAAATTCAATTTTTTGTATGGAAAAAATTATATTCTTCTACAGAAAAAATATTTCTGTAAGAGAAAAAAAGTTGGAATTTAAAAAAAAAAAAAAATATTGTGAACCTTACTCCCGGACGCCCTGTATTTTTACAAAATGTATGAAACCATTACCAGACACTGTATAAAAGAGGCATAATAATTTTTTTTTATTTTTTATTAAAATTTAATAACATTATTTAAAACATGCAGAGGATTGAATTAAGAAAACATAGGTATTATAGGTAAGCAATAATCATTTGTTATAATAAATTGCATTGATTGTGTATATACAGGGTGATTCATATTCAATGGGAAATATTAGGATGAAAAAAATGTTCTGGAAAATGTTCAAATATGTTCGCGATTCAGTATTTTAACAGTTTTTTTTCCTATTGAAAAAAAAACGAAAATAATGTTTGGTCTAGGCTTCGACGCATTTTAACCGCCCTACACATACGTCTGCAGTATTATCGCAATGCAACAAACCGTATCACGTACGTTCAGGTAAAAAAAATAACTATACCCGAAACCCACAAAACGTACGCAATACGTTCGTTCACATCAAGTTTGTTCCTGCTTTATCACAAAGCTAAGGGACATGGAATGGATATTTTCGTCTTTCCCATACAAGTAGTAACGCCGCTAGTCACCGGTACTCTCTTCGCAAGTGACGCGGTTTATAAAACCGTTTAGAAAACCCGATGTTTTTTTACCTACTTTTAGAAAAATGACCCAAAGATAGGGCGGTTAAAAGAATTAAAACGGCTGATATAAAACCAAAGCGACAGAATTTTTCAAATTTGACGTAAAAATTTCTAGCTTTATTCACGAGTTACTCGAAAACGAAAACCCAAATGAAAAAGTTATTCCGCAAAATCAACTCTGTATGTGATGCAGATTCAAGAGTTTCTGCTTGTACTACGAGTTTCATAACACCGTGTCCAAAAACCCGTTTAGGAACTTTTTTGTTTTTATTAAATTCAAAATTCACCAAATTTAAAAACATTATTTTTAAGATCTGCTAGCTTTTATTTTATTATTATTGTTACAGCTCTTTCTGTGTTCAATGTGTTTAAAAAGTTCAAGGCCGTTACCAAACTGGCTTTGAAAGCCGAAACAGCTGTTATATTAATAATAAACTAAAAACTGTGATCTATGCAGATTTTAAAAGGTTGGCGGCCACAGATAGAAATTTTTTTATTTGAAAACATTTGATCAATACCACCCAAGTGAGGAAAAATTGACCTTACTTCTGGGCACACCAAACTTCTACCAGCATATCTCTTCTGTGGGTACACAGTATGCCACTATAAAGCATTTAATAACATAAGAAAACAACTGCAGTATGGGGGATTTCCAAAGCATACATAATTTATTATAATATTTTACAAAATCAAATACATAAAGTTTACATCAATAATTTATACAAAATGTATTTAAAAGATCCAACATATTATACTCTTGAAAAAAAATATTGCTTTAGTTGTAAAAAAAATATATATTTAAAAATTGAAATAAGCTAAATTTAGATGTTTGGTTTGTGAGATACCTTACATTCAAAATGAAATAATTAAAAGGATGATAATTCATTCATTCATTCAAATTAACCATTATCATAAACATTCAGATATGTGGCGGGTAAAAAGTAATTTTTTAAGGGTTTTATTGGTCATCGTAAGATTAGTTACGTCGTACAAAGATAAAAATTTTATTCAATCTTAAACTAAACTTTGCTGCCATTGGAAGTTTGACGAAATATTAGAAATATTTGGCAGGCGAAAGGCTAGTTTTACACTCGTAAGTTTTTTCCCGTAAATCGCTCACCTAAGCCATTTATGGACAAAGGACAACAAAAGTCACTTAACGTAATTTATAGCAAATTACAGAAGTTGTTCTTTTGCGAGTTTTTTGACAGGTCTAATCGGATCCGCGCGAACTTCCAGCCTTCTCACAGCTTATAAAATCAGTTTGATAAGCTGAGAGACTTGCCGCAAGAAACTGTACAAAAATGTGCCGTTTGCGAGATGTTAAAAATTAAAAGACAGTTGTTTCCGTATGATTTTTTTCCTATAAAACTAGTATTTATTTACAATTATTAAAGTTTTCTGAAAATGAGCATCCTTCGATTCAATTATCGGTCCAATCCTTTATATTCTCAATGTTTCTGTTTATAACATTACGTATTTGAATTTGAAGTCGGTTGCTGTCAGGTAGTTGTCATTCGGATAAAATGAAAGAACTCCAAAAGCGCGTCAATAATTGTAAAATCAAAGCCAAATTCTTTTTCAACACTTTATTTCGGCCTTTTCGTCTTTATTGACAAAATCGCGTAAATTCAACAGAAGCAGATTGTTGTCGATAGGAAGCCATCTTACCGCAAATAAATTTACAGATGTAAACAGTAATTTACACAAGTTGAACTTCCGAACAACTTCCGTGAGCATTAATTACCACAAGTCGGATGCGTATGTAAACGCTCTTGTGAGTAACTTGTCAAAAACTGGTTGTAAATTTTACTTATGAGTGTAAAGCTAGCCAAAGCAAATAGGGGACGAAAGAAAAAATAGGAAGGTTTTGAAGTACCTTTTACTACTGAGTACGCATCGCTATAATTTTGCAAGCAACAATTTATTTTCAAAGGAATTCAATTTATTGGAAAAAATTAATGTAATAGGCAAAAATATTTATCCAATCTGTTTCGTTTAGTCTTCTCTGAGCTTTGAAACCACAAATTATAGGGTCAAAGATTGGAGAGCCCGTTTTGGTAAGAGCGTTAATAAGATTTGTAAAACATTTTGACTTCATAAATATTTTCTTAGTTAATTTTTTTCTTTCATCTACTAACTAAATTTGCTAGTGTTAATTTTCATTACATTCGTTAAATAAAATTAATTAAAATATAAATAGAAACTGAATAATTCTATTATTAAAAAAATAATCAAATCTTTGAAAGAATTTTCCCAATGTTGGGAGCATTGACTCCAGTTTTGAAGAAATGTTTGCAATTTTAAGAGAGTTGTCTCCAGTTTTGAGAGAAATGTCCTCAATTTTGTTCTAGAGCGCTAAAATACTAAACATGTGGAATCCTTGGATTGGCATAATAAATAAGGTTAGGTAACCTTTTCTAAGCCAGACACCAGAAGCCTCTTGAAGAAGCACAAAATTTTAATCAATCATGTTTCCAGGATTTCATATGCCTCGGCAGGTTAAAAGAGCTGCCATAGGTTTTATGAGGATATATGCTTTGAAATGTTGTACGCATGCCAAAAGATATTGAAATACAAAAGACATGCTATGATGGCCGCCCGACCGTCTGCAGACTACCGTCTAATGGGCATAGTTTGAATATGGAAAGAATTTGTTTATTTAGTTGATTTTTTGAAAGTGTGCAATAGTATTGGTAAACAATATCGGCGACGCCAGGAAATAAAGTCCCACCCAGTAAAAACTTCCTATAGCACATTTCTTATATTTCAATATCTTTGAACATGTACTTCTAATAATTTGAAATAATTTAATAATAAAAACTAATTTAACTCATGTCGCACATTCATTTATATTAATTAGATAAATAAAATATTGTCTAATAATTATAAGAGGGTAAGATTCTGAACACATAGGCCCTTTGTACACAAAAATACTTACAAGCTACCTGACAGTGAAGTAACCACAAGTCGCCTACCAGTATGCTACTCTTCAAAACTGGTTTCCGTACATTGAAAATACTGAAATTGATAATTTTTTCACATGTTCTAAATTGACTTTTTTACAATCTCAATCCGACGCCTTCTCCGCTAAATCCTTTTTTAAGGAATTCTGGTAAATTATAGTTATACAAACATAACTATTTTCCCACTTCTATACCAAACAAATATTAACATTCAAATCTTGCTCGGACTTCTGTCAAACTACCAGCACTGTCAGTAGCACGCAACTGACGTCAAACCCGTTGTCAACATGTAGCGTAGTATACATACACTAGAAAACGGCAGATACTGACGAGAGACGCGTATGCTACCGCACAAAACTCAAGTTGCTTGTAAGAATCTGAAACATTTTAATAGTAATTTGACCTTAATAAGATAAAAAATTATTAGATAGAAAGATTAGATAGATAATTATGTTAGTATGTTTAATTTGGTATTAGTTGTATTAGTAATTTTGTTAATTCACACAAATATTTTTGAACATTTGAATCTTAGGTCAAAACTGAAAACTATAAGTCAAAATTATTTGTTAATAACTCACTCACTCTAATAAATAATAATAATAACTAATTTTGGTCAAAGGCGTTACACAAAAAAATGTGCGAGGGAGTACGGAAAAAACTTTTTTTCATATTTTACAAAATTTATGATTATTCCTTGCAAAAAAATTTAGAATAATGATCTTGAACAAAATGCTGTTGAATTGTTTTAGGCATAAAAGTTCAGTCAATTAAGGTTTCACCTTGGAATGAAACGGAATACATATACTGAAAATTTGTACAAACCTTCATTTTGGCATTTCAAATGTTGTCTCAAAAGTCTCATAAAGAATTAGATATTCAAGGTCAAAGGTCACGAAAATCAGTTTTTTTGGAAATATCTTGCATTATAAAAGTTGCGGAGTATAAAATTTTCTTTTTAAGATAGAGCGCCAAGAATGCGGAGCGCCCAGCCATACGTACCACGAGATCAATCGCTAATCCCAGTTACTAACCTCGTGCTCCGCATTCTTCGCACTCTATCTTAAAAACGGTTAAGCGTATAAAAAATTATTTACGACAAAATTTGTAGAGAATTTTATACTCTACCACTTTTATATAGAATGCAAATGAGATGTGTAGAAGCAAAGGCAGCAATCTCCACTTTCGTTTTTTTTTAAAGGCAAAAAATACATTGATATCTTTGCCTTTGATACATATTTTCGAACTCTGATTTTGATGGCAGAAAGCTGACAAACTCAGCTTTCTCCCATCAAAATCAGAGTGAAAATATGTATCAAAGGCAAATATGTCAATGTGTTTTTTTTGCCTTTTTTTCAAAAAACGGAAGTGGAGATTGCTGCCTTTGCTGCCTTTGCTTCTACACACCTCAAATATGATTTGAGGCAAAGGAAGCGAGTTATTTCCAAAAAACTAATTTTCGCGACCTTTGACTTTGAATTTTTAAGGGCGCTCGCACATGACCTTATGAGACTTTTGAGACAACATTTAGAATGCTAAAATAAAGGTTAAAATAAATTTTCAGCTTATTCCGTTTCATTCCGAGATTGACCCGTCTTTTAAGCTTAAGTGACTGGACTATAAAAACCATACCAAACTATGGTGATTAAATCCATTATTTTGGCATAACGCTATCACCCAAACCATAAAATCAAAATTTGGTCTATGTCTATGAAGAACTTAACAAGATTTTCAAGTATTTGTCTCGTCAAAAATCAGTTCTTGAAGTTTTTGATCTATCAAAAGATGGCAAGAAGATTTTGATTTGTCAAAACTGGGCAGTCAATATTTGGCAGTGATTTTGAGCGTTGAAAACAGAAGTTAATAAAAATATGTAAGCAGATAGATTTTTGAACTATCAAAACATGGCAAGAATTTTGATTAAAATCAGGCAGTGATTTTATGCGTTCAAAACAAGTAAAACGTGACAAGTAATTTTGAGCAGTCGTAAAAAAATAAATATTTAGTTAATAGATGTCAGTGCTATAGCTAGTCCTGCCTCTCCTCCCGGGACCATAGTCTGTGCCCCTCTCCACTACATTCATGCTATCATCGCTATCTATGCCAACCGAGGGCGGGCCCTGGTTGATGTTGGCGTCGGTTGGGACTATGGCGGGTGGCAACCCTGGGGCGGAGCGGAGCAATCCCTCGCTGGTGGCGGCTCTGAAATGCAAGCAATGGAAATCCCCCAGTTTATCATGCAGCATGCACTATTTCTAGGTTATGTACATTTATATTATATTATATACAAATCACGTTAATAGCGCTGTTATTAGTGTTTGTGTGACCCTTTATTTGAGATGAAAATTATAAATATTTGATGCCTATTCAGTTGTTGTCTTCCAAGATTTGTAAACATCGATGTAATATTACTTATTATTATTATGAATCAATGTCTGTAAAGGATTTTCAGTGTCATATTTTCTTAGTCTGCTCAGGAACTGTATAACATTTTTTTTTTTTTTTAATGTTGCTTTAGTCGTGGTGGAGAACTTAGCCAGTCGAGGAATCGAACATGCGACGCCCGGGTGGGACCCAAACGCGATGCCCACTCAACCGCTGACCAGTCACCACTTGAACCACTATTTAAAGACAAGCTATAATAAGTAATTAAATGGTTTCTGTTGAAGCATACCAATTAAACGTGGATGCAGGCTATTTTCATACAAAATTCATAGTAATCGCCTTCTGAAATATTTGTTGGTCCAAAAACAATCATTTAAAAATGTGCAGAAAGCGTGTTCAAAACCAGTGGCGGTCCTTCCCTCAGGTCATTTAGTCAAAAACCTCCCAAAATTAAAAGATGACAGTAAAACATAATGCATTATGAAATATTATGTAAATTAAAACAACTGGTATTACATATTCTAATGTATTTGAAATGCACCACGAGATAGCAAGCCAGTAGTGACATCTAACATCTTAAATGGAAGCTTTCTTTCCCACGCACTACGATCGGCTGTATTTATCAAATGTCCCCGATATCATGTCTTCTGTCTCTTTACGCACCATGCAATAAATGAGATGGCACTTTGTCGCCTAGTAAAAATATTTTCAGATTCTGAAGTTTGATGAAGATTATACGTCTGAAAGAGATGGTTTGATAAACGTAGGTTGATTTTGCATATTGTACATATGGATGGGTCTCAATCGAAGAAACCAGTTCGTGGACCCCCACTTACAACTTGTGAACCACCATTTCTTTATCGCGCTTACGTGGACCCCTGTCGGGTCTCCCGTGGTCCACCTGGACCACTTTGGGAATCACTGGTCTATGAACATATTTTTTTAAAGCCATAATATTTTTCACTGGAGTTCCTTATTGTGTAAAATAGTGTAAAATAATCCCCCCACTAACTCTTGAATAGCCCCTTTTGTAACGTCAGCAATCCAACGATGTTTTTTCCGTGGAGGGCCTACCTAGTTAACAAAGGATTTGCCGGATAAATAAAATTTTTTAATACAGGATTATTTTTTCACATCACACAAACTTTTTAGAAAAATGAAAATCTACAATCTAAGACAATTTCGATAAAACAAATAATATGTACACCTTTGTCTTGTTAACCATAAACTAACAACTTATGCATCAGTTACCATAGAGAACAAAAAT
This sequence comes from Glyphotaelius pellucidus, assembly GCA_936435175.1. Classification (NCBI taxonomy): domain Eukaryota; kingdom Metazoa; phylum Arthropoda; class Insecta; order Trichoptera; family Limnephilidae; genus Glyphotaelius; species Glyphotaelius pellucidus. Next base: position 14,555,686 of record OW386560.1, read on the forward strand.
ATAAGTTTCACAATGTTATTAGTTAAAAAAAATCACACAATGAAAAAAAGAAAAATATCCCTAGAACATATACCTATACCCCATATACCTAAATAAATGTTATATATGAAAAGCATAATATGAATGTAAAATAAATTTTTAAGAAATATTTTATATTTACAAAAGTGAATTTCCATGAAAAATATAACGGTAGTTGATTAGTCAGACATCTCCAAATACTAAGTTTTGAGATAATGAGAATTACTCATAAATCATATATTATTAAAATATGTTTGCGTTTACCGTGTGATTTTGTTCCATGAAATAACACCAGGATGATCTGGCCCCGATAAGAATTGATAGGGTAACTTTTGGTAACTTCTCATCGTTCCCTAGAATGACCGCAGATCGCCAACGAGTAAATAACAGTTCACAATGACTAACGGCCGCTGTTCCCAACTTTTCGATCGACCAATCTGAGTCTGCAATCAGCTAAGCGATTTGTAAGTATTTTAAAGATAACGCTCGGTTCCCAAATATTTTATCGTTGATTATCTTAAGTGACCCTGCCCACTTACAAGTAGAAACTTTCGATATTAAATTAATATTAAAGAGTTAATGATTGTATTTTTTATCAACACACATAATTTCTTTTTAATACTGTTATCCATATGTAAACTAGCATTTTAAATTTTTTAAATAAACATATAAAATATATTAAAAATAAAGTGTCAGCTTGACCTTTGCCACCGTCGCGCCGGCACCTCGTGGCGTTAGCGCCACTCTGTTGACACTTTTTATAACTTTGCTTTGCTCAGCGAACTTAATCCACGTGTCCCGCTTCCTTAGATTAAGCGATTCTTAAGCGATGTTTGTTTGTTGGAAAAAAGTAGTTGTGCATTTGAGCAGTGTTGAGCTTTAGTTTCAGCTAAGCAATTGATTAGTAGGATTGGGAAAGCGGCCGTAAGTGTTCTCAATATATTTGAAGTCAACTATTGTTTGTATGTTGGCGATCTGCAGTTATCCTAGGGAACAATGAGAAGTTACCGAAAGTCATCCTGTCAATCCTTATCGATTGACCGTGCTAGGAGGCCTGGTACACTAGTAGGACATTTTAAAATGTCCCACTAGTAACCAATATGACATCAATTTTTGTTTAATATACATTATTTGGAGGCTTAAATGAGTAATCAGAGTATTAAACAAGACAGATGGTACACTTTTACACACAACTGCACATTATATTTAATTAAAATTTGGTGTTTTTGGATTTGTCTGACTGATGAACTGGATGTAGGTATGTGAATTTTTATTTTATGTACAAATATAATGTCTCAATTTTTTAACCAAAATTATACTTACGTTTCACCGGCGTGTCTTGATTTGGACGATTTCTTCGTAATTCCATCTGAAAATTATTAAAAAAATAAAACTTGCGTAAAATATTTCATTTTAGACATAGAGTATTTCCTTCTTGACGTTATGATTTAGTATAATGGATTAACACTTCCAAAATTGGTACCTACTCTAAAAATAATATTATTCTGTTATTTAGTTATATTTTACTAACCTAACCTATTCTTTTGTTACTAATAATTATGTTCTAGTATAAAATACATATTTTTGGGCCTTGTTAAGATTCTGGTGATCATCAATGGTTAAAGTTGTGCTCCTAAATCATTTCCGATGACTGTTTTATACAATCCCCTGAAATAATCATAATCTGGTGCTCATTTATTCTTTTTGGGAACCAAATATTAATAAGATCTTAAGTAATTTGGTTACCAAAAAAATGGTGCATTTTCCTAGACACTTAAGTTTAGATTTTAACTTCATCACATTTGATGACCATCTAATCGACGGTCAACATCATATTGAATATTAAAAATTGAACATTTCCGAACCGGTTGCTTGCCGATTGCGCGCCAAATTAAACTCTAAAAAATATTTTTTTAAATGCGATTTTAAACCTTAATTATAAAGAAAACATATGAAGGATAAGGTCAGAATCGCTTGGGGCATTCTTGTTCTTAAGGTATAGAATGCTTTGAACACATCTATGGAACCCGAATAATTACGCCTCAGCCTGTTTTAGCTTTTGATCAAATTGTTATCAACTTTCAAGCATAACGGTAATGTTTTAGATTCAGGTCAAGTCAAAGATTTAATGGTCATCAAATTTGATGGAGTTTGAGACAATCAACTTTTGGTGTAACATATTTTTATTCTGTTTTCGGAAAACTTTCGAAATCTCTGGACATGCTTGACACAAAAATATTTTCAGAAAATACCTTCAAATTCACCTTAATTATTATAAAAGAAACTATTTGCGTTCGGGGCGATGGAAAATACTGCTTTCAAAATTTCAATTATGTAAAATAAAAATTCACTTTCGTCGTACGATGTCAGCCATTTACAATAATTTCTGACATTTTGTTATGTTAGTATTCCTAATACTGTATGAAGGGCTAGATCATAGGTTCCTAACTTAGGCGATAACCCCCCTTGTGGACATTTGAGACTTTCAGGGGGGGAGTAGAAGACCCAGAGAAAATTAGGGGGCGTTGAGATGGCACCGTGAGGGCGTGGGCAGGTAAAAAAAATATGGTCAAAAAAAAGACAACAAAATACGCTGATCACATACTAATAAAGCAAAGTGAACTTTAATATTGGTTAATTTTTGTAATTTTGTGTATTGCAATCATTTTTATCACGTGTGCAAAAATTCATTCAACATATTTCGGTAGTTCGGGAAGTGGATGAAAATTGAACTGAAAGATTTCATAACATTCAGATCTACATTAAACTCGATGATATGAAAAATTAAATTTTTTGATTTGAATAAAAAAATTTTAAAACTTCCTATTTTATGTGAAAAGTCTCATATATATAAATACAAGTGAAGTTAATAAAAGCCTGTTACTATGCCTGAATTATTGATTCTGTGATAGTTGACCCCCCTTCACCATAAAAATTGGGGGCTCTCGAAAAAAAAAATTCTCAAAGTGGGCGATGGCCAAAATAAGGTTGAGAACCTATGGGCTAGATGCTGGAACGTAGCCGACTTCATGCGGATACATCAAATGACGCGTAATTTTAAAAACAAAGACACGTTATTATTATGTAATCATATGCACTTGGTAAGCACTATAGTTTGTCAGAATTCTGGAAATAAAATAAAATTAAAAAAGGTTTTTAGGTCAAGTTTTTTACATAATTTTTTATTTTTATTTTAATAAATACCTTCATATTAAGGGTGCCCAGCGATTTCCAAAGTTTTCCCTGTTTTCTTTCTTTAATTAGAAGTCATATTATTACCAAATTTTTCAATCATGAAGAAAATGGCTTATGGATCTAACTGTTAGATTGTATGTAATTACTTTTGAGTCTTGGATCAGAATAGAAAAATTTATTGCAGTGTAAAATAAAACAATGAAAGACATTCTTATTGATGACACAGTTTATTTATATTTTAATTTTTATAATAGTGGGTATTTATAAAGTCTGAACGCCAAAATATTGTTATTAAAAAATGTGTGCGAATAACGCAATAAATGGAATCTTTAATTATATTTAACATAATAAAACAACCATTCCATATGTCAATCCTAACATAACCTAACATTAACATAACCTAGAAATTAGATGGCAGTTTGATCAAGTTTACATACATTTACATTCGAAAGGTTACACCGGATGAGGATAAGTTTTTTTTATAAGTAGTTTTCGTATCTAACATTTTGTTAAATATTTTAATTCTAACTATCAAAAAATATGTCAAAATCCTACTAAATATTCACAAAATTATCAACAAAATTAAGTGAAAGTTCAAAAGATTGAAACATTTTTTTTACAAATGAATGATGAATGTTAACAATTTCTGTAAGAGATTCGAAAAATATAAATATTTAGGTAAGAAAAATCATGTGTTTGACAGATTAGTACCTATGTAAGTTTTGTCAGAATGATATGTAGGTATGCAAACCATGAACTTGGCAGATCAATATGTGAGTTTTGTCAAAATATGTATGCACATCACGAACTTGACAGATCAAAGTGAGAGTTTTGTCAAAATATGTATGCACATCATGAGCTTGACAGATCAATATAGGTGAGTATTGTCAGAATGTGTATGCACATCATGAGCTTGACAGATCAATAGGTGAGTATTGTCAGAATATGTGTGCATATCATGAGCTTGACAGATCAATAGGTGAGTATTGTCGGAATATGTATGCATATCATGAGCTTGACAAATCAATGGGTGAGTTTTGTCAGAATTTGTATGCACATCATCAGCTTGACAGATCAATAGGTGAGTTTTGTCAGAATTTGAATGCACATCATGAGCTTGACAAATCAATAGGTGAGTTTTGTCAGAATATGTACGCATATCATGAGCTTGACAGATCAAGAGATGAGTTTTGTCAGATAAACACATCATCAGATTAACACGTCTTGAGCTTGACAAATCAATAGGTAAGTTTTGTCAGAATATGTATGCATATCATGAGCTTGACAGATCAAGAGATGAGTTTTGTCAGAATATGTACGCATATCATGAGCTTGACAGATCAAGAGATGAGTTTTGTCAGATAAACACATCATCAGATTAACACGTCTTGAGCTTGACAAATCAATAGGTAAGTTTTGTCAGAATATGTATGCATATCATGAGCTTGACAGATCAAGAGATGAGTTTTGTCAGAATATGTATGCACAGCATCAGCTTGACAGATCAAAGGGTGAGATTTGTCAGAATATGTATGCAAAACATGAGCTTGTCAGATCAATATTATACATAAGATTTGTCAGAATACATTTGACAAATTACACAAGAGCAATGCATCAATATTTACTTATTTTAAAATCACAAAAAATATCATAATGTTGTGCAACAAAAAATGACAATAAGTCAATTAATTGTAAAAAAATATAAGTAAAATAATTTTTCTGTGAAAATAATGTATGTTACCCTTTAATTGTATACTTAAAACAAAAAATGCACAAAAATATATTTAAAAGCAGTTTCAAAGTACATAAACTTTTTACACAAATTAAAAATTGATACTAAGTTTTCATTGCGCAAAAGTGCAATTTGAAAATAAAGTATGTTCACGAAACGACAATTAATTCACAATGTATGTAGGTATCTATATGATTTAAAAAAATTATCATTACAACATAATACTATATACAGACTTAGGCGCTAAAAAGGTTAAATGATTTTTTAAAAATGTTTTAACCTTCTGAGTACCGCACTGTATATCATTGTATAAACTACTAACATGACAGATATTAATTTTATTTATTTACTTTTATTTAATAATATCATCAGGCTTATATTTTTTAATTTATAAAATTTCAATATAAGTCAATATTACGATGGCTAACGGGAATAAATTCAATTTTATTTATATATTTATAAAAACATTCTTATTTTATTTTACACGTAAATAGCAGTACATTTAGTTGCTAAAAATGACAAACAAAAATAATACGCTTACGTCACACAGAAATAATTTGTTAAATTTAAATTATTACCTGGTTAGACAGGTACCAAAAAGTTCTATAAAAAACGGTAAAAAATATGTTTGATTGAAAAACTAAAAGACGAGAAATATCAACGTATCAATGAATTTCAGTTAAAGAAATGAACAATGTGATTAAATTAAACAAATCCTTTGTTTTTAGCAACAAGTTTATTTAAATTTATTAAACAACCCGATTCACTTTGCTCAAGTTTAATGGGGTAAAAAGTTTAAACTCTTTGAGAGTTGACTCTTTTTGAAGTTTAAGCCAAGCTAAACCGGTCGGTGTATAATTTTAAATAAACTAGTTGTTCAAAACAAAGTCTTTGTTTCATTAATAATAAGTCAAACCACAAGTAATTGCTTTCAACAAAAATGTGATTAAAGTGAATTATTCAACTATATTTTGTACAAATTGTTATAAATTTAATGTAAATTGTTATAAAAAGTTGGCAGTGGAAAGTTTATGATAGATTTGGCAATATTGGAAGAAGAGATTTTTCATTGTGAGATTCAAAAAAATTTTGTAATATTTACTTGATTAATTGATTACTATGAAACGAAGAAATGGAATTTCAATATCTACGCTTTAAATTTTTATTTGTCAATTATTTAAAGGTGAAATTTCGTACATATCAAAACTTAATTAATTTGTATTCAAAATAACAATTTAAACACATTTTAATAAAATGTTTTCGAGTATAAATCAATTTGTCAGATCAAAAATTATTTTTGAGATTCAATGAAGATATACTTATAATTATCATTTCATAATCTTAAATATTTATTAATAATAATTCATTTTGACAGTATTGTTTTGTACATAATTAAATAAATGATAAATCACATTAAGTACTGTGTTAATACATTCAAATAAATATCAATTATTCAGGAATCAAAAAGCTAACTTGAAAAGTGTTGATCATGCAAACAGTGAACAATGTTTTTAAATAATTTTTATTTGAGGTAAGTCATAAATTAATTAATTTGAAATATATATTTTTTTAAATTCCATTTTTAAAATCAGTTTTAAATATGTGTAGTGAAGTTGGAAATAATTTTATAAACCTACTTAAATTAAATAATAATTATAAGAATGAGTTTCCGGTAATATTATTCAAGAAAAACAATATATTTTATAATGGAACTTTTGATGTAAACTTACTATAAAATGCCATAAAATCAGTTGCGATTTAACCCATTTTCATGACATAATAATTACATTAGCGTATGATTAACATAAAAATGAAGAATTCACAGATAATTTACTGAAAATATCCATATATTAAAAGTAAACTGCCTTTGAAATATAAAAAAAACAATTCACACAGTTTACTGTTGAATAACACAAATTTATTATAAATTACAATATGTTTACCATTAGTTTACTGTAAATTACATATATTTATCTAAAAATTACCAATGGGTCCAGATAGAAATATATTTTTAAGCAGCGTTTAAAAAAAATTAAACAAAAATAAATCGGAAACTACCACACTCTCACCCATTTTTTGGCGTAAAAGAAATAAACAAATAAGAAATTTAATTAGCAGAAATAAACGATTGTCACTGTACCTGTGAAAATATATATATAAAAAAAAAAAATTATTTTACTGAAACCAAAATGGAGAACTTAGAAAGTATTGTTTAAATCGGTGGTGCGATGCGGAATTAACCTTACACATTTCAATTAAAGAGAAAAATAATATGTATTCATTGGATAATTTTGTAATCCGGGAAACTCTTTGAAATAATGTGTTCTTTTTTTTTTTTTTACATTTAATACCGCACAAGAGTTCCAACTGCTCCCGTCTGGAGCCAGTGAGACTATGGCATCCCCAATCGGGGTATGTTGTGAGGCTGAAGGTAGTGGGGAGGGGAAGGAGATAGGGAAGAGGAAGGTGGGGAAGTACCTGGCTATTCAGATCTGGTCACTAAACACGGCTAAAGCCATTTCAAGCAACGTTTCAATTCTGAATGGTGGTCTTACACCAGGGCGATACTGATAGTATCTTCCACTCTGGAACGTGCCGCAAATATACTATTTATTATTTTAAATGAATAAATTGTGAAATAACACAAATTAATCAAATAAAATTTATTTGCGCACGCCGGGTTCGAACCCGCGACCTTCGGATTGTGAGTCGAGAGTCTTGCCTCGGGACCACGGAGGCTCTATATTAAATCTTTAAATTTATCCAAATTCGCCTGGGTTGAGGTGATTTTGATTGCATCCTCTTTCTTTATTTCAAAATCAAAAAGAGAGGTTGTAACGGAGAGAGGTTATATATAAATATCTCTTAATTTATCCTTAGATAAGATTTTACCTAAGAAAAATCTTCTTTTTTTTTTAAACGCCAAATTTTTGACAAATATTTTCTGATCTGGACCAAATAGTAACAAGCAGACAGTCGCTCTTTTCAGATTGTTTATATGTAGTTGTTTAGTCCCCATCACTGTTAGAGCACTAAGACGGGCGTGTCAAGCATGTTGCCCTGATGTCCTGCGACTTGCCGTTGCTGTTGGCATTAATCATCGTGCGAATGGTTCACTGTTAGAGCACTTAGACGGGCGTGTCAGGCTTGATGCCCTTAACGTCCTGCGACTTGCCATTGCCGTTGGCGTACTCGTCGTGCGAGTGGTTCACGGCGCCCACGGAGCCGTGCTCCATCTTCTCGTTGGGGAAGGGGGCCTCCGAGTCGCCCGCGTCCGGGATGTCCGTGCGCAGGACGCCACCTGCAAGCAGTCAAGAACTAACCTTGTAGACCCAGATTTAGAAATTTTCAAATAAAAAACGGTTTGAAAATTTTTTGGGAGTTTTTTGATGGCATTAGACATTATTTTTCATAACAATATAATTTTTAACCTTCCCCTGCCAAAAGGGGTAACTTAAATCACTAATATTACTATTCTCCATTAACCTGTTGTGAGCCGTTGCACTGTTGTTGTGAGCTGACCGCACGGCGAAAATTTGTTGTTCTCACACAAAGAGTTTTAACAGTGAATTTTCATTGTATTGATATATTTTTTTTTATATTCCGACATTATTTTAAATTGATAAAGTGCATGGAGAATCTCAATTACCCCATATGGTAACACAAGTTTTGTTTTGCGTCGTGGCATGTCGAAGGTTATTGTGATAAAACCTAGGAGACCACGTGTGAGGTGCCATTGGATCTATGAAGACCCTATTTTATTAACCCATAGGGAACGGCAAGAAATTTCAATAAATAAAAAGATGTTTTTGTTATAGTCAGCATGCAGGCAATACCATACTTGTTAAAGCGATATTTTTACGTTTAACCAACCTAGTAAAGGTAATATCCGAAAACAAAATGAACCGATAAGGTCAAAACTGCAATTGCAGTTCTTCGCAAAGCGCATAAGCAAGATTTTTCAACACAGCAATTGCAGGGCCCCGGCTCTTTGGGGTTAAGAATCGCATGTTGAGAATGGCAGGTAATTTTTAAAGATTTAAGGCAAAGCACTACGAAAATTTGATCGCTTAGAAATATTTAAGATGCTTTAATTAAATTTTGTGAGTATTGGCCTTTGAAATAATCAGTCTTTTTATAAGCCCAGAAAATATAAAGCACCAAGCCAATAAAAACTGCTTTAAAGCAGTTAAAAGTTGAAAGTTCTTAAAGTTCAAAATCTCCTACTTACGAACTTATTTTTGGTTACGGTTTTAATGTATAATTTGAAAAAGTAATTTTTTTAGAAAATAATAGAAAAAATTTATATATTTGTGCCTGAAATAAAATAAAACACTCGTTTTGGCAAAAGTTTTTTGCTTTCATAAATGGATCGTCTTACCATATTGAGCTAACTACTCACATTGCAATTTTTGAGTTAGAGCTTGAAATGAGGGCTCCAAATCATAATCTAGCTCCATCAGAAAGAAGAACCAATCAGAGAAAAACTATATGATTGGCCAAGACAGTATTTCTCTGATTAGTTCTCTCTGGCAGAACAAGATTATGATATGGAGCCCACATTTCAAGCTCCAACTCAGAAACTGCAAAAAGTGAGTTAGTTCTCTATGGTTTAAGACGATCAAAATCAAAACAGGCGGTTGGTGTTAAGCGGGAGTTTAAACCATATCGCCATCTACATAAGGAGTGTTGTTGTTAGCGGCCCGTTTCCGAGTGTTTGACGACATGTTGAACACTTGGTGCATCCGCCAAGGATAAAGTGAAATTCCAAAATCTTTAAGGCACAATAATGTTAACGTGATATTGTCTACAAGTTAACACTTTTGTTTCATTAATTTAAGGGAATGTAGGGTATGAGAGATCATTGTGACCCCTCAGGTATGTAAAGGTTAATGGGATTCGAACCCTTAAAGGAGAAAACGAAGGACAAGTGCACTGTAGATTGTAGATTATAACTGTATTTCTGGGTTCAATCTCTAAAATACACATCAGCACAAGCCAATTTTTTTCTATTTTATGATGACAAAATCTCTAGAATAATCATGCGTAATTTGGTTGCAAATTGAAAGGCATAGCGATAGAAAGACAGGCTGATAGATACTAATACAATTATACATAATATATAATAAAGTTCTAATAATTCATGCTAAGTCAAAATACTATTTTATCTAATGTTAGTTTCAATGGGTTCAGGAATTGGATTTTTGATAAATTTTTTTATCGTTAAGATAAATTTTTACTCTTTTAGACATTTATTGTCCTATTCATGAATTGACACCAGATATGAATAGGGGACATTTTTTTTTTTTTAAATCTGAATACTGAAGCTGAAAGTGGTGGGGAGGGGAAGGAGATGAGTAAGAGGAAGATGCGGAAGTACTTGGCTATTCAGATCTGGTCATCAAACATGGCCAAAGCTATTTCAAACGTGACGTGTGCACCGATTCGATGTTACGCGGATGACAGTACAGTCCATGATAGCTTTTTGTTTGACAAGCCTCCAAAGGGCTCACAAACCCCAATGGCTCGGAGGCTATGAAACAAAGAATGGACGGTTACCTCGAGAGTGTTTTCTCTTGGGGTAAGAATAACCTCGTCGAATTTAATGTTTCAAAGACCCAATCATGTCTGATTACGTCTAAAAGGGATCGAAATGATAATCTAGCCTCCTTCAACGGAAGCATTCTCCCGAACAGGCCTTCCATTGATATGCTTGGTGTAACTCTAAGTGACCAGCTCAGGTACGGGGGCTCCATCGAGGCCAGAGTTATGTTAGCCTCTCAGAAACTGGGCATACTGTACAGGGCACGCAGATACTTTAATTACAACTGCTAACCCTGTACAAATCGCAAGTGCGCCCCACGGTTGAATTTGGCAGCCACCTCTGGTCTGGAGCCCCAAAATACCTGAAAAAAAACCCTTGACTCTGTGCAGAAACGGGCAGTCCGTTTGATAGACTCTCCTAACCTAACAAACGGATCGCAATCTTTAGAGCACAGGCGCCAGGTGGGAATTTTTTTTTTTTTTTTTTTACAGTTAATACCGCACAAGAGTCCCAACTGCTCCCGTCTGGAGCCAGTGAGACTGTGGCATCCCCAATCGGGGTATGTTGTGAGGCTGAAGGTAGTGGGGAGGGGAAGGAGATAGGGAAGAGGAAAGTGGGGAAGTACCTGGCTATTCAGATCTAGTCACTAAACACGGCTAAAGCCATTTCAAGCAACGTTTCAATTCTGAATGGTGGTCTTACACCAGGGCGATACTGATAGTATCTTCCACTCTGGAACGTGCCGCAAATATACTATTTATTATTTTAAATGAATAAATTGTGAAATAACACAAATTAATCAAATAAAATTTATTTGCGCACGCCGGGTTCGAACCCGCGACCTTCGGATTGTGAGTCGAGAGTCTTGCCTCGGGACCACGGAGGCCGTCAAAATGGGAATGCTGTCCTTGTTCTACCGTTATTACATTGGAAGATGCTCCGAGGAACTAGCGTCATTGATCCCCTCGGCACCGGTGCGTAGTCGGGAAACACGCCAAACGCGCGCTCAACATTTGTACACGGTTGACATTAGTCACATGAGAACCGGTCGTTTCTACAACTCGTTCTTGAGTTCAACAGCTCGGCTGTGGAATGATTTGCCAGCCTCTGTGTTTCCACCCTCCTACAACATGGGTCTCTTCAAGACCCATGTTCACTCCTTCCTCTCCTCAAAAACACCCTCCACACAGCATCTTCAAAGATGACATAGGCCCTGAGGGAAATGATTTTCCTCAGAGCCTCCCGTGTGGAGTTATTGTAAAAAAAAAAATAACAATGTTTCAATTCTGAATGGTGGTCCTACACCAGGGGGATACCAAGAGTACTACCCACTCGAAAATGTGCCGCAAATATATTTTATATTATTTTAAATAAATTAACTGTGAAGTAAAGCATATCAATCATAATAAAATTTTATTTGTGCACGCCGGGATACAAACCCACGACCTTCGGATTTCTAGTCAAGAACCTTACCCTTCAACTACGGAGGCCGTCAACAATGTATGTTGGATTTAATGAACAAAATGTTTTAATATCTCAAATTAATGTAGACAAATTAATATATAACGGACGAGTATGAATCATTATTTTTTCATTTGTAAGTTTTAAATCATGTTAAAATAGTTTCTATATAGAATACATATTGTAAATGTTTTGTCATTATAAATGGTTTGTGATTTCTAAATAATGTTAAAAAAAATTATCAGTTAAGTACGTACCATAAATATCTTTTATGAAAAAAGTAGGCATAAATATTTTCGGCTAGAATATTCAAAATAATCAAGTTCAAAAAGTATTACATATTGTTAAATCTAAAGTGACACTTGCTTTAAAAATTATTATTGTTTTAACATTAAACCCTTTTTAAATTTAAACAGGAGTAACATCAATATTCAGGCTGACTGGTAATTGATGCAAAATATTCAAGGACGTAAAACATGCTATGTTGGTATGAGAAAAAAAAGGTTCATGTAAACAGTGGCGTAGCTAGCATGGGTGGCACCCTGTGCAGGTAACGTGGTATCACCCCAAGAATGAATGTGGTGTCATCCCAAGAATTAACGGAGAAGACATGAGAATGATACAGGCATAAATAAACCAATCCTGATACAGATGACAAGCAAGGAATATTTCACGGGAATCCCTAACAGAGCAATAGTTAGAACTCTAATAAATCAACAGAATTTTTGGGGGACCGACAGACTGAGCCTTAGAGCTACGAAACTATATATAACAGACAGTGTACATTTGTAAAATATTTTTGTTGCAATATTCTACCATCGTAAGTTTTTTTTTCACGGTCGGGTATCACCCCCCCATCGGGTAGCCGGTGTGGGCCACCCCCGCCGCCTCCCCCTAGCTACGCCACTGCATGGGAAATAAATGTCAATTCTTCTCAATTCATTTCACCATCTTCTTGAAGGTTTGCTGATTATTATATGTAATAACAAGCAAATATAATATATTTTGCACATCAAGTACATTCCAGCAACCCCATAATTGAGGACCTATTGGAAAAATAATATGAAAACACATATTTATAGCTAAGCATTCCAATAAAAATAATGTCTGATGATGCCAGGAAAAGTATTGGGTCTACAGGGAGTATTTAGTTAGTTCTTGAGAGCTTGCAACACATGTCATCAAATTACACAAATAATGAAAAGAATGCAATGAGGTAATTGATGATAAGAAATTTCCTAAATACATATTTAATTAAAGCCATATAAAATCATTGATTTCTTTGACATTCATGCACATTTCATAATTGTATCATGCACACACTTCATAATGCTCAAATTAAAAAATTTCTACAAAAGATGTTCACTTCTCGCCTTCACATTATAGATTTAAGTTCTAGAAAAATAAAATTTTTCAACAACCTGATTAAAAATCTTGAAATGGCGCATCAACTATAATGGATTTTACAAAATCAAGCCATATTTCATGAATTGGAGCCTAAAAAACTATGAATTTCACAAATTACTTGATTTTATCTTGAAGGAAATATATAGGTACATATTATTCCTTCTTGGATTTTACAAACTAGAACTGTGAATTTCACAAGCTAGCCACGAATTTGATAAACTGATGCAGCATTATCATGATTCATTTTTGGGGTATTATGCCTTGTTGCGCTACCTCCTTCTTTAGCCAATGTTTCGGACAGTGTTACAGGGTCTGAATCACTACCTCCTTCTTTAGCCAATGTTTCGGATAGTGTTACAGTGTCTGAATAACTACCTCCTTTTTCAGTCAATGTTTCGGATAGTGTTACACTCTGAATCACTACCTCCTTCGGATAGTGTTACACGTCTGAATCACTACCTCCTTCTTTAGCCAATGTTTTGGACAGTTTTACAGGGTCTGAATCACTACCTCCTTCTTTAGCCAATATTTCGGATAGTGTTACAGTGTCTGAATCACTACCTCCTTCTTTAGCCAATGTTTCGGATAGTGTTACAGTGTCTGAATCACTACCTCCTTCTTTAGCCAATGTTTCGGACAGTGTTAGAGGGTCTGAATCACTACCTCCTTCTTTAGCCAATATTTCGGATAGTGTTACAGTGTCTGAATCACTACCTCCATCTTTAGCCAATGTTTCGGACAATATTACAGGGCCTGAATCACTACCTCCTTCTTTAGCCAATGTTTCGGATAGTGTTACAGTGTCTGAATCACTACCTCCTTCTTTAGCCAATGTTTCTGACAGTGTTAGAGGGTCTGAATCACTACCTCCTTCTTTAGCCAATATTTCGGATAGTGTTACAGTGTCTGAATCACTACCTCCATCTTTAGCCAATGTTTCGGACAGTGTTAGAGGGTCTGAATCACTACCTCCTTCTTTAGCCAATATTTCGGATAGTGTTACAGTGTCTGAATCACTACCTCCTTCTTTAGCCAATGTTTCGGACAATATTACAGGGCCTGAATCACTACCTCCTTCTTTAGCCAATGTTTTGGATAGTGTTACAGTGTCTGAATCACTACCTCCTTCTTTAGCCAATGTTTCGGACAGTGTTAGAGGGTCTGAATCACTACCTCATTCTTTAGCCAATATTTCGGATAGTGTTACAGTGTCTGAATCACTACCTCCATCTTTAGCCAATGTTTCGGACAGTGTTAGAGGGTCTGAATCACTACCTCCTTCTTTAGCCAATATTTCGGATAGTGTTACAGTGTCTGAATCACTACCTCCTTCTTTAGCCAATGTTTCGGATAGTGTTACAGTGTCTGAATCACTACCTCCTTCTTTAGCCAATGTTTCGGACAATATTACAGGACCTGAATCACTACCTCCTTCTTTAGCCAATATTTCGGATAGTGTTACAGTGTCTGAATCACTACCTCCTTCTTTAGCCAATGTTTCGGATAGTGTTACAGTGTCTGAATCACTACCTCCTTCTTTAGCCAATGTTTCGGACAGTGTTAGAGGGTCTGAATCACTACCTCCTTCTTTAGCCAATATTTCGGATAGTGTTACAGTGTCTGAATCACTACCTCCATCTTTAGCCAATGTTTCGGACAATATTACAGGGCCTGAATCACTACCTCCTTCTTTAGCCAATGTTTCGGATAGTGTTACAGTGTCTGAATCACTACCTCCTTCTTTAGCCAATGTTTCGGACAGTGTTAGAGGGTCTGAATCACTACCTCCTTCTTTAGCCAATATTTCGGATAGTGTTACAGTGTCTGAATCACTACCTCCTTCTTTAGCCAATGTTTCGGATAGTGTTACAGTGTCTGAATCATTACCTCCTTCTTTAGCCAATGTTTCGGACAATATTACAGGGCCTGAATCACTACCTCCTTCTTTAGCCAATGTTTCGGATAGTGTTACAGTGTCTGAATCACTACCTCCTTCTTTAGCCAATGTTTCGGACAGTGTTAGAGGGTCTGAATCACTACCTCCTTCTTTAGCCAATATTTCGGATAGTGTTACAGTGTCTGAATCACTACCTCCTTCTTTAGCCAATGTTTCGGATAGTGTTACAGTGTCTGAATCATTACCTCCTTCTTTAGCCAATGTTTCTGTACAGTGTCTGAATCGTTGGTTAAAGAAGGTGGTGCAACACGGCATAATATCCCAAAAGTAAATCATGATAATACTATTGGCCGTGAAAATTTCACATCCTATCTGACGCAGTATTTTTATTTGTTTGAAGCAGGCATAAAATAAAATTTTGTGAACATCACACAAATGTTATTTCACAGACCAGTTGCGGGTTGAAAATTAGTTTATTTATTCACTGATTTCACAATAATCTTTCGAATAAGCGATATTAATTTATCTCCCAATAAAAAAACATGTCTTGAATTTTGGCAGCATTTGTTCCACAACCCTTCTTTTAAAGATACTCGTAACTACATTGAATAAAGAAGAACAAGAAAAGTTTCACTATCAAAAATTTCATATCCGCTGGGCGCGTAATATCTCCAATGTGAAATTTTTATAAATTTTACAGGAGAGTGAAAAAATTCTTTTTAAGCAGGAAAATGAAGAGAGACTTAGATTTATTTTTTGTATACAATAATAATCATTAAATAGAAATTGGAGGTCCACCTTCATTTTCCTGCCCCAAAATTTTTTTTTTTACTCTCCTGTGTGAAAAATATTAATATTTTTCACATTGGAGGTATTATGCGCCCAGAGACAATACGCAGAACCGTGTTTCACCAGCACGGTGAAAATCAAAAGGGATGGGGATATACGATGACAGGCGAGTGTAAGAAAGACAGAGCACATGCTAAATGGGCTAGAGATAAACGTTACCTACAAAGTCAGTGACGACATTACATCCCATTCAAATTTATATGGAAGGCATTTCTAGTATTCTTCTTTATTCTACGGATAACTAAAAACATAATATTTCGAATTAGAAAATTTAATTATGCATTCCAATCTATTTAGAACATTGGATGAACACCTACAATGTTTTTAGCAATAAGAACACATTTAGGATATAATAATGCTGTAGGATGCAAATGTATGATTTAATTAACAATAATCTACCAAAGACAGACCTGCATTATACAGTATTGAAAATAACACAATAAAATTTAAAATATGTGAAATATGGCAGCAAGTCAATATTCTCAGAAAACTATTGATAGTGATAACTATCATCTAATAAATAATTCTTTTTTTGGTTTTAACTCATTCGGTCGGAAAATTTTTAAAATATGCGAATACAAACATACAGTCAAGCAAATATTATTTTCGTACTAAAGCATTTGAGAAAAGCTAAGAATATAAAGCATTTTGAGAGATGTTATATTAGTATAATGAATAATTAATGAAGTCAAAATTATTTATCTATTGTTAAAAAAACTATAAAATGTCATCAATATATGATAAGTTTTCAAATGTGATAATAAAAAAATCCATATTTAACTAAGACAATTTAACAGCTTATTAAATCTAGAAATTATAAATTCATTAGAAATGGAAAAATCTTAATATAATCTTTTGTGTCTTTTTTTTGTAATAAGTTTACATAAATATTGTTCCATTGTCTTAGGTTAGATAAATAAGGCGGCATTCAGAACAAGAGCAAATTCAGCAAAAAATACAATTATTCATCCAGTTTTTTTTTACGGAGCAAATCATTTTGTAAAAATTTTGTGTTGTGGCAAAGTAATAATGATCTTTATTATAAAATAGAAAATCTATTCGTAAAATTAAACCAGCAACTCTTGAAAGGTGAGCTCACGTATCGTGAAAATCTCAATAAAAATAAGTTATATAAAAACTGTGGAATTTGGATTATGAAAGGACTTATTGAATAAACATTAGCATGCAAAGCAAGATCAATACATTTTTGGTCTAGCTTAGGAAGAATGTGGTAAGTATTTTGTTGCTGAATTTGAATACATTTAACATTTAATAGTTGATTGACTTACCCCCGAAGCACCACCTGTTGGTGGCCTTGGCGAAGATCACCAGGAAGATGAGGACTAAGACGACAAGGATTCCCACCACAATGCCGATGATCGACCCAACTGACAGATCCACTCCTAGAGGAACAAAATGTATAAGAAACAAAATAGGGACCAATGATCTTTAAATAACAGTAAAGCTCGTGTCAGACAATGCTGCACACATCAAGCGTGGGATATACAGATTATAAATTGTAGTGTCGCACAAAGCTATAATCTTACTATCCCTCCCCCACGTCCAAAAAATGCTTGACGCGTATAGCATAGTTCATACTTGAATTATCACAAATTATTACAAATTTGGATACGATATGGACAAAAATAATAATTATACATACTATATTTATCAATGACTGAGTGAACATACATAAAATATGTCACACAGTAAAGGAGGGAAGGGAGAATAGAAGTGAATGTTGTGATGGGTGATTCAGAAGGTATAAGAGCTTGTTTAAGTAGGTATAAGATATTGTTCGAGAGCTCTATTTATTGAGCATGACATCATTTTAGAGGGAGGTGTGATAGGTACCACTTTGTGAGATCTTGATGTCATCATTTGGCCTAGCGAGAAAATTGAACACCAAGCTCTGGATCCAAAGTAAGATTATTTTTATCCCTATGCCATATCCCACACAGATATTGCCAGACTGCCGAATGCCATTGGAAGTAACCAATATGGGTAGAAACTGACAAAGCAAGTAGAACTTGTGAATAGGGCACTGTCACCTCAGCAGACACGAGGATGTAGTAGTGGAAAGCACCAATCAAGAGAAGGAAGAAACATTTATTCATCTGTAGTGTTAATGCGCTGCTTTGCAGGGAAGCCATGGGGTGGAACCAGGGGACTTCATCAAACATTCAATGGTAACCCTGGTGAACTTTACTAAAGGGACTGGGCTACTTTCAACGAAATAAGATGAAATACAGTAGAATTAGCCAATCTTCACGGACTTCTGAAAGATCTCTCATGGATTCAATGGAATTTTCTCCTAGCAATACTGAGAACGGATTATTTCACAGAATTTGAACAGTTCATCCAATTTCAAAGCTAAATTTCAAGTTCTGTGAAAGTCTTATTCAAATTCTGTTATTATTCAAGTACTGTAAACAATCGACTGAAGACGACATAATAACAGAACTTGAATTTTAACATTGAAATTTGATGAATTGTTAAAAATCTGAGAAAAAAACCGTCCTAAGGCACAGCTGGTTTGCAGAAAATTCAAATGTAACATTAATGTCAAATGGTCTTCGGCGTATTTGTTTTTTTTTTGCCATATAAAAAATCCCCGTTAAACGCCGATTCTAGGAGCTTTTCAGCTTTCTATCAAATTGTAAATAAGCTGTCAAGCTTAATAATAGATAGTTGTCCTCTTCTGCTGATCACAATTTGTTCAAAAGCTGGAATGGACTTAGAAGCAGCATTTAACGGGAACCTTTAAACTGTAAAAAACACAAAAAGGCGCTGAATGGCCATTTTCTGACTTTATCACATGTGAATTCCTGCAAAACAACAGCGCCTAAGAAATAGACAAGAATCATGCAAGAAAATTGTCATACTGAATTTTCACTGTCCATTCTACTACAGTTATATAAATGATTATAATTTATCTTAAAAGCTACATGATAAACAAATATAATTTTCGAGCAACAATCATAATTTAAAAAAAAAAAAATTCAGCTTAAAATACCTATATATAAAATCTAAAAAGGTTTTAAAATCAGCAAACTATTAATTTTCACAAAGTAAATAGGAGATAAAAATGCATAATGAGCTACTTTTCTTTTACCTTACCAATTCAAGATCAATTCCACGAAAACTATGACAATCATTATAAACTGAAATAAAAAATGGTTAACTAACCACTGGAGCGCTGTTTGCCACAATATGGCACTATTTAAAATACCTCGGATTGCTTTGCTGCCAATTTTGGCAAATTTTCCCTTATTTGTAAGAAATTAAGTAGAAGTTTACGATTTTATAATTTTTTTTTAATAAATCCTACAAATATGTGATAATTGACAAAAGATAGGTGAATTTATTGGCTATGTAGAGCTATTATCAGTTTGTATGTCTCCGTATTAAAATTCGGAGATTTGTTTTTTTTTTTTAATTTGGGCGGAAAATATTCAAAATGATCACTAAAAAATGTCGAACAATTGGAGAAAAAAGTTTTAAATTGCGCTGTCGCTCCAGCAGTTATACATGCAAAAATGCCATAAAATCATCCAATAAGATATATAATAACAATCATTGCTAAAAACTTCTTATTATTTAACTAGCGTACTAAAGAAACATTCTTTAAAAATGTAAAACATTTATTAAAAAGACAAATTTATTTTAGCATTCACATCATAATAACCTTACCATATACGTTAACCGAAGTTTTCCCGGCCAAGAAGAGAGCAAGAAAATCCACTATTTTTCAATTAAGATATCCAAAGACAAAAACATGTTTTTTTTCCTACTTGTTACAAAGTCTGTGCGTATTGTAACAACACAAGATGTATTTTAACCCTTTCAATGTAATATATCCCACCATGTGGCACATTTTGACACAATTTTTGTTTTAGTTAAACTCCATGAATCAAATATGCGACAGCCACATAGATCAGGTTAAAAACTGTAATAATTTTCTATGGGCAAGTCGAATTCTTGAAATCTGTTAAAAATGTTGAACTTGGTGATAACATTAAGTAGGGATTTAATTAATTTACTTTAAATAATAATATTTCTTTACAAAGTCAAACAACGTTATTTACAAAAACATTAAAAAAAATAATTCTAGGTCACAAAGTCAAACAACGTTATCAACAAAAAGACTTTCTGGGACAAAACCCAATAAAATTTGGAACTTTGATTTAACCTCTCCGCGAGTGAGTTTTGGCGAACAAAACTGTACGTGAGGAGTGAGTTTTTTTGGTTCATTTTTTAAATATTTTTTTATAAATTATCATAGATTAACTAAAAATAAAATTACATTTTGAATTAAAATGTCGTTTACATCAATCCACGAAAATAAACCGACATCGAAAAAAAACATGTCCATACAAAAAACTGCTTCCTTCCTCTGATGACTTTAAACTAAAACTGTTAAGTTGGTATTGTACATATGTCTTCCAAAACTTCAACAAACTACGCGCAGATGTCAATAGAAGCCACTTCAAGTCAAATAGTTTCATTAAATATGACGGTATTTGAATAATAGCCGCTGTCGAAACGTTTCGTCCATACTCTTCTGAGCTTTTTTCCCTTCGTCGAACCGTTACGTCCATACTCGCGGAGAGGTTAAAAGACTTCTTGGGACAAACCAACCTTTTTTCCCTTCGTCGAACCGTTACGTCCATACTCGCGGAGAGGTTAAAAGACTTCTTGGGACAAACCAACCCCACACAATTAGAAAAAATATGAGTATTGGTATGATTTTTTGTAGATAACGTTGTTTGACTTTAAGCTCTCAAAGTATTGGTGTGTTTTTTAAAATACTTATATCTATTTGTATTTCGATTTTGTTTTCGCAAATGAATAAATAATGCAAAACTTTAATGTGGAAATTAACCCACTTCCCGACATCCAATTAAGCTGAAACTTGGCCGATAGACGTGTTGTCGATGACAATGCATTCTATCAACATTTGGTGGTAATGACATACATAAACCCGCACATACACATTTTTCTGAAATTGAATGACATTATATTAAAAAATTTACAGCAGTTAATATACGAAATAAATGTCGGTATCATCCCATTAGTCAAACCAAAAAAAAAGAAATTCTTTAAAATTGGTTTCTAGCTGACCCAAGAGATTGCGCAACTAGGTTGAAAATTGAAAATAGATGTACTTTGTAGATAATGTTGTTTGACTTTAAACCCTCAAGTTATTAACAATGTGGATCTCTTCAAGATCCAGGTTTATTCCTTCCTTTCCTCCAAAAGCAGTCCACACAGCATCTCCATTGATGAAAGGACTTGAGGTAAATAATTTGCCCCTGGGCCTCCTGTATAGAGTTGTTGGAACTGTTATTCCAGATTCTAGTAGAGGAAGTACATTTATTACAAAGTGTTCACAGTAAAGATATAGTTAGTTTCAAGTCACCTTGTGGCTCATCCATGGTGCTGATTCTCACTCGGTACTCAGTGAGTCCCTGGTCGTTGTAGGCCTTCAGGACATACTCCTTCTCCGTATCCTCACGGGTGATGCTGGATATGCGGAGTGTTGCGTTGTAAGTACCATTTCCCTAGAAAAATATGAAAACACCAATAATTTTGATGCATTAGAATTATTATACTTTAAGAGCTGGTTCACACTCAGCTATCAAATATAAAAGATCATAGCATGCCAAATAACGCTCTCCATACAATCCCTTCAGACCGTTCACACCTTTAAGCGTTTTTAAGCGCAGATCAATCATAGACAATACACATCTCAGACGTAACCGCTCCAGACGCGATATCCCAGAAGATAACTCTCCCCTTCTCCGACTAAAACAGGAGAGGGGGTCATTGTAATTACGGAGCTGCCTAGACCCGTGGATGACAGATGTCAAGTTGACAGATTTCGGTACAAAAAATATGCGTTCCGTTGCCGCTCCCTAATTCGACTGACCCCCTCTCCTACCACAGGAAGAAATATTTGATAGCCTCGTGTGAAAGGACAAAAGATAAGCGCTCGCGAATCAACAGATATCTGCTCGCAGATATATAGCTCAGTGTGAACTAAGCATAAGTTTAACAAGTTTTTTAGAATGACAATAATTCCAAACCAAGATTTTTAGAGAGGAAGAAGAGCTAAGAAATATAGCATAAGAAGAGAAAGTGAACCAGTATGGCCATGGAGAAACTCAAATGGATAAGAAGCCACCAAAAACTAAGTTGACACATGATGCTTGCAATGGTAAAACAACTATTTTTGGAGGTGACTTTGAAAAATGAAAATTTGAGCTATTGTCGGTGATCCCTTCGGCATCAATCTAGGTACAGCTATTAAGGACATGCTAAATGTGGGACTTATTCTTGTGTGAAACAGCGCCGTGGAACAATTTATGCTTCGTATTTCTTCCCTTTTACAACAGTCTCTTCAAGAACTAGGTTCACTCCTTTCTAAATCTGAAATTATTTTGACTGAAGCTGACCACAGCAACTGAATTAATTTTGGTGTTAATTGTCCTGGTTTATTGATTAATAATTTTACCCTACTCAAGAAAACAGTAAGATGTCAGAGCATGCTACTTTTTACGTAAAAATAAACATGCCTTCGGGAGCCCTAAATTATGGCAGCTTGGAGGGAAAGCTTTCGAAGATAGCCACTTTAAATTTTGGTGACACAACATCTCCAAAGATGGGTCTTGAGGGGAATTTCAAGAGTGAAGGGGTTTCCTAAAGGCGGCCAGGAAGCTCCAAGGGTTTTAGAGTCTATGGCTCCCCAAGAGCTCCCTAGGATAAGCACATTGATAAAGGTTTTATCGATAATAATGGTTGGGTGTCGTCATTAACGAATGAACAACAGTTCACAATTAAGCATATTTTGTCAATGAGAATAATTGTTGTTTGTTCGTCAGCGATCTGCATTTGTGCTTGAGATACTGGTGTGACGATAACATGTATGTATTTTAGTAATAGACTCACCAGAGGAATGGCGTCGAGGGCCTCGAAGCGTTCAGAGTTGTCCACAGTGCCGCCCACCACAGACTGGCCGTTGAACACCCACTCCAGGCGAGGGGCGGGGTGCGCGTGGATGGTCACGTTGATCTGTCCCGTCTCGCCAATCTTGGTACCGAAGATGATGATTGGGTCTTCGCGGGGGGATGGCAGGTCTGGAATAAAAAAGAATACAACGAATTAGCTGATAAAACCAATCATTATATTATAGACTGACCAAAACTACTAAAATACAATACATGAAAACAACATTGTCCCAAATAACTGACTGTTCCGGTAAACCGATGGACCAATTAAGAAGAATTGACTGTATATTGCATAATATAGCCAATGCAAACAGAGAGATAGAAGATATAACCCTTCAGACCTGGGGTTTGTCAAAATATTTCCGCTTTGCAATAAAATCAAAATAAATGGTAAATTTCTCAACGCTTCCAAAAACTAAAAACTGTTATTGAAAGGTGATAAAATACGCTTTAAAATTTTATAATTCGAAATAAACATATAATTTTTAAAACATAAAATTTTTTAATGGAAACATAATTTTTTTTTTTAAATGTTTCTATTAAATACACATTTCATTAAATGTCACTTTTTTGTCATTTCATGTAAAAATAAGTAATAAAAAATTTCCAGAGTTTCATTCATAATTTTTTTTCAAATTGCGGTCTGAAACTTTGATTTCATAAAAGTGTACATTTTGATCCTTTTGTGGTTAACTTTTAGATTTAAATATAAAACGTGTTTTTCTCTTTCTAACACATATTTCTTACTATAGTAAGGGAGACACAACGATTTCTATGATTCTGAGTTATTCCCAAAAGCGAGCAAATTAGCCTGAGGGATTCATATCAGAAATTTGAATCTGTTTTTTGGAGAGAAATTATTATGAATTCAATGTTAGTCGTGTTTACTCACATTTGACAGAGAGCTGCAAGATGGCAGCGCTTCGTGATGGGTCGAGTGCGGGGTGGTCGGCGACGCAGCGCAGCGTCTTGGCGTTGTCGGTCATCTGCAGGCGGCGAGTCAAGTTCTGGGCAGCCGTGAACAGGTCTGGTGAGTTAGGAACGTCGTACACGGTGGGCTGGTGCAGACCCTCCAAAAGGGGCATGTCGTCTAGAGAAAAGGGATACAATTAATGTCAAGTTTCATTGACCATCAAACAGCTACTTTTCATACCTAACTGAAAATTTGTAAACACTCCATAATAAATAAAGAAAATGAATAAACTTTTGGTTTACACATTTCTAATACATTTAATTCTTGAAAGCACACTGAATTCAATACTTGTTGGTAATTGTATCCTAATCATTGACTTCCGCACTTCCCTGACTGACGGATTAGCATTATATTCAGTGCATAAAAGGATTATTATTTAACACTTACCAAGGAACCAGGAAATCTTGGCTGCCGGTCTTCCATCAGCCACTTTGCACTGGACCCTCAGGTCGTCTCCAATCTTGAAGGTGGACGGGGCTTCGGATCCTCTGTTGTACACCAGCTCTGGGGGTGAGGGGGCCTCTGAAATGACAAGGCGTGATGAGGGTTGCTGTTATTACAAGGTGAGATGATCAACCCATAAAAAAAAAATTTCAAAATTGTTTAAATTGGTTACGTTAGGTTAGCGTTATGGGTTATTTTAAAATTATTGTTTTTAAAGCTTTTGTTGAATTTTCAAAGAGGTGTTGAGTTGACTTTATTCTCAGTTGGCATGGAACCATATAAACAAGGAATGATGAGAGCACAACAACAAGGCAGGAGTTGCATTTAGCAGTCATCGTCGTGACTGTTATACTGGTGAAATAACAAGACGTTTCAATGCATGGATAGGCAGAGAGGATGGAACGCCACACTCCTCAACCCTGTAACAAATATTTAGTACATTAAAATACATAATACTAAGTATAAAAGACGGATAATTGAACTTACTGGCAACGACAAGCTTCATCTTGTTGAAGAGTTCCTTGCTGCCGGACTGAGGGGGCAGCGTGCACTTCACCTCTCCATTATTCAGATCCGTGACTCTGTCTATAGCCACGCCGCACTCTCCGCGCTAAAAATACACAAATACAACATTATTCATTTATTTTACGTTAGCTCCACAGAGGAGGCCCCGAGGAAAAAAATCCCTCAGGACCTATGTCATCTTTGGGGATGCTGTGTGGAGGATCTTTTTAGAAGGGAAGGAATTTCTGGGAAGCAAAAAGGTATGAGGGGCGGGTTGGAATCTGGGGGTCGATGTCTAAGCGGTCTAAGAGCCCTAAGAAGAGCCTAAGAATTCATAATAAATTGTACAGTGCCCTTTGGGGCCATCCATAAATTACGTCACACCTTAAGGGGGGGGGGAAGGTAGTGGAGAAGTGTGACAAGGGGTATGGGGGGGTCATCAACTCTGTGACGTCACATGTAAAAATCTAAATTATTAAAATGCAAAACTTAATAAAAATAAAAATAAAATTTTGATCTACTGTTCTGATTATTTTTAGAAGTGAAATTGCAAAATATGTGATGTCACACTAGGGGGGAGGTGGGTCTCACAAATGTGACAACGTGTGACAGGGACGGAGGCGGGGGGGGGGGGGGTAAAAAATCATGAAATTCGTGTGACGTAATTTACTATGGCCCCTTGGGGTGATTTTTTTTACAAAAAACGGCGCTTCACAAATTAATAAATTGGCTAGATTAAGCCACATCTATTGGTTATACGTACGTCTAATCCACCTCCAAAGTAGTTGACACCATTTTCTCCTGAGCCAGGACTAAGGGTATAACTTGTTGGGTGACCAGTGATTTCAATTCTGAAAAAAAAGGTTTAGGTTAGGTTAGTTTGCACTACAAAGATTTTTTCTAAAACAAATAATGTTTATATAGCACTGATAAGTTAAGTTTCAACACTTTTCGTTACCCCAGTTCTGTCTTATATCTTAAAAATCAGTAAAATTGGTAAAAAAAAAAACAGTTTTGAGAAAAGGCATTTAAAGTTTGAAATCGATTTTCTACTCACTAGAATATTATTAACGTTTTCTAAGACCAAGTCATATTCTAGATTTTTTACTCTTATTTATTATCAGAAAAATTAGCTTTTCCTTCTAAGGTTTTTTTTATTAAAATTTAAAGTTTAGTAGTAGTAGCCCCTAGTTCTAGATGCGACGGGGATTCCCCTGGCGGAGACATCATGTACTATGCAAGCGTTCAAATCGATTTAGGTTATATTCATAAATCAACTTAGGATGTGTTCAAAAACCAACTGAGCATTTTAAAATCAAATGAATAATCGATAGAACAATGTGTGCTGGATACCAGGCGCTTTGTGAATTATATTTTATCAAATTTATAAATTACGATTAAAATTAAAAAATTGCCCCCTAAAATTGCCGCCCAGGCAAATACGACAAAATAGCGTCGCCTCAGTTCTTATTTGTCCAACAGACCATTTTAGTTTTTATTCAATCTCCACTTTAAAATTAAAAATAAAGTATAAAAAATTATAGTTAACCACTTAACTACTACTAATTTACACTAATGAGACCTTTCTCTTTACGAATATAACTTTATCTTTCACCTATCATAATGTTTCATTGAAATAGTGATAGAAAACCTTGTCCTTCTGTAAAATTTTCTAATGGTCTGTTGGACAAAAACGAACTATGGCGACGATAGAGCAGAAGGCACCAAACGTTTTTTTATTTGACGATACGACAAGTGAGAACCCAATACAAGTTAATGTTACGACAAGATAGAATAGAAATATGTTATTTGTAAATTTCGTATCAACATAAGGTTTTTTTTTTTCAATTATTTCTGGCTTTCACCCTTCAAGGGTGTTCTAGGCCATCATTTCAAATTACAGAGAAAGGAAAGGTGAATTTATATATTAATACTATTTAAATGTGCAAATTTCAGAATTATATGGAAGATTGGAGTCGAGTTCAGACTTAGCAGAGATGAGATGTTGTATGGAGGGGAAGTAATTTTAGATAATGCTTGATAGAAGAGAGGATATTTATTTAGAGAGGGACCACCAAAAAATATGTGATCTAAAGTTCCCACTTCTAGACCACAGAATTTACAATCTGGGGAGTCAAGGATGTGAATTTTAAACAAGTGAGAAGGAAAGGAACAATGTCTGATTCTCATTCCAATAAGAGTGGAAATTTCGTTTTTGGAAAAATGGGGGAATTTTTGAAACCATGGTTTTGATGGGGTAGTCCTTTGTATTGAGGCATAGCAAGCTCCCTTGGATTGACTAGCAATGTTCCAATGCCCAAGCATTGCGGGATATATCTTTGATGATGGAAAAATATCAGATAGGGGAATATGGTTTACGAGGGTAACAATGGGGTTAGACGCTCCTTCCAAGGAATCCGCAATATCGTTACCCAACATATCCAGGAATCAGAGTTACAGTTCTTCCAGAGCTTTGAATGGAGACTATCACTCGAATAAGGCATACAAAATGATCATCAGGATGAAGAGGAAGACTGGATTTCAGTTTTTGGAGGGAACTGAGAGAGTCAGAGAGAACAAGGGAATGTTCAAAATTATTTTTGATTATATATTTGAGAGATTCAATTATTACAATGCACTCGACAAAAATATTGAAAATTGGTTTGAAATTGAATAAAATATTATATCATTAGAATTATTGTGGTAAACGTTAATACCTATACCACAGTTAGGAGAGTCTGGAGATTTGGAGCCATCAGTAAATAAAAGAGAAGAGTTGGGCCATTTAGATGAAATAATGTCATTGAACATATTATTGACAATACAGGCTGGGAGCAACATAAGGTTAAATGGAACTAATAATAGACAAAAAAGAACAGACAAAACATTATCAGATTAATGCACATACGACAAAATGGAATTCTGTACAGACGAAACAAGGTCAATGATCGGAGCATTTGGTAGAGCAGGTCTCAAGGCCTATCGCCACCACCATAACTCAAAAACTACGATTTTGATCTTAAGACAAGATAGAATTGGGGTGACGAAAATTTGATATTG
The DNA here is from genome assembly GCA_936435175.1 of Glyphotaelius pellucidus. NCBI lineage: Eukaryota > Metazoa > Arthropoda > Insecta > Trichoptera > Limnephilidae > Glyphotaelius > Glyphotaelius pellucidus. Next base: position 14,583,781 of record OW386560.1, read on the forward strand.
TCACATATCGATTTTTATTTAAAAAATTATACATTGTCTCCGCAAAGGGGGTCCTGAGGAAAATAATTCCCTCACATCATAATATCAAAAACAATGAGCGAAATTACATTAAGAGAATATTGATTTTAATTTGTGGTAGTGCTTGCGAGAGTCGACCAACCACCGATATTGTTGATAAAAAACAACTCTTTTATGTAAATGTTGACAATTTTAAGGTATTCATGCTCAATATGAAAGGAAAAAAAAAATACCTGCAATATGAGATCTGATACCCCACCCGACACAATACTGTCATATTGTTTCCCGGCAGCACGATAGCCTCCTTCGGAAATATTTCCACTAGTTGTCCTGTAAACAAAAGAAAAACACTGTGTTAAATTTCTATTTCAATATGTTTATATTATTGGTAATAAACATGTTAGGTTTAATAAACAATTGGATCGTCTTAAACCATAGTGAACTAACTCACTCCGCAATTTTTGAGTTAGAGCTTGAAATGTGGGCTCCAAATCATAATCTAGCTCTGTCAGAAAATAGAACCAATCAGAGAAAAACTATCTATGATTAGCCAAGACAGTATTTCTCTGATTGGTTCTCTCTGGCAGAGCTAGATTATGATTTGGAGCCCACATTTCAAGCTCTAACTCAGAAATTGCAAAAAATGTGTTAGTTCACTATGGTTTAAGACGATTCAATTATTAACACATTTTATTTTTTAATACAATTATTCTATTTTTTATTTTAATATTAACTCCACACAGGAGGCCCTGAGAAAAATAATTTCTCACAGAGCTATGTCATCTGAGATGCTGAGTGGAGGGTCTTTTTGAGGAGAGGAAGAAATTAATATTGGTCTTGAAGAGAAAAATGTTGTAGGAAGGAGAAAACACAAAGGCCTGCAAATCATTCCACAGCCGAGCTGTTGAACATAAGAACGAGTTGAAAAAGTGACCCGTTCTCATGTGACTAATGTCAACCGTGTACATGTTAGGGCGCGTGTTTGGCGTGTTTCCCAAGAGTGCACCGGTGCCGAGGGGATCAATTACGCTAGTTCCTCGGAGCGTCTTCCATTGAAATACCGGTATAACATGGACAGCATTCCCACCCGACACCTGTGCTCTAACGATAGGAGAATCTATCAAATGGATTGGACCCGAGTCAAGTGTTTTTTTCAAATGTTTTTGGGCTCCAGACCAGAGGTGGCTGCCAAATTCAACCGTGGGGCGCACTTGTGATTTGTACAGGGTTAGCAGTTGTGTACTGTTAAAGTATCTGCGGGCCCTGTACAGTACGCCCGATTTAAATGTATTATTATTAAACCCACACCCGTAGAATCCACCGTCAGACGAAATTGCGCGAGAATCAACTAATTTCGCGGTTAAATAATGTTAAATGTCAGTGGTTTTAGCGGGAATCTGGAGCGCTTACAAAACCGCCAACTGTTTACAATATTCCTAAATGATTAAAGCAATGTTTACACTGAACAGAGACTTTCTAGAAGTGTGAACTATAATCTATACCACACCAATTTGAAAATAAAAAGAGGATTTTGCCAATTTAAATACAAGATCTTTGGACCCTCCCGACACTTGATCAAGTTACGAGAGTTAAGAGAGTCCAATGTATTTAAATTGTTTTTATAAATATATTGTAACTTTTTATCATCCATTTTCCATACTAATATTATAAATGCGAAACTGCTAGAGTTTGTTTATGACGCTTTCGCGCATTAACCAATAGAAAGACTTTAAAAATTCATTCACCAATAGAAAGCTAAATTATATGCGAATACTATTTTCTATATATGATGGCAAGCTCTGGCGTTATGAAATTATAAATATTAATAAATTATATTTGTTAAACGTTTTCTGTCGCTAACAAAAGCGAGTTTTTGCTAACGTCAGAAAAAAATCGTTTCCATGGAAACGATATTGATATATTTGTGGGCTCTAAGCTGGTAGGTACTCAGCCCCCTGGTCGGCTACTGCTTCAGAAAATTCAAATATTAGAATAAGTTTTTTTTTTTTGGACAAGCTTCTGTTTTGGAATAAATGTTAGATAAGAGTTCCTACATTAAAAATGTAATTCGTAACAATTATAAAGACCGAATAAATAAATATATAGTGTAATTTTTTATTATTACATTATTATTATTATTATTTATATTACAAACTTCCAAATATTTCATTGAAGAAGAAGATAACACTTATAATCTAAATGAAAATATGAAAGAAAACAAGACACAGAAAAACAGAAAAAAACAATGGTCGCAACTGGGACTCGAACCCAGACCTCTCGTCTTACCGGGACGGCGCATTTTCCAATTTCGCTATTGCCACCTTCTGTCAAACTGTTGATGGGAATAACCTTCAAAAGTTATTAAAAGAGAGTTTTTCTCATAAAAAATTGAATATTCCAAATATTTAATTAAAAATAAATATCCGAAATTTTTGTAAGCGCATAAATTCCTAACGAATGAACAAAATTGGATAATCATTTTTTTATTTGAGCTATAGCTTTATGAAATTTAGGTCGCAGGCGAGAAGTTTGAAAACTGAATGTAAGGGAATTGATGTATGGAATGCGGGAGGGGGTGGGGAGGTGGGGGTTTGATAAGTTCAACCGCTACAGTAATTTCCCGTAATACCATGTGAGCGAAGCCGCGGGGAAAAGCTAGTTGTAATATAAATATGAAATAATCAAAATATCATTTTTACACACAATCAGAAAACACACAATCCTTTTAAAACTACATCAGCAATAAAAAATATTTTTAATAACCATATAAATAACACCTTCCTCTTAATTATAGAAATCTATATCCACATAAAAATATATATAAAAATCAAATGCTTAGGAATGTGAGTTACGAGTTGTGTATGTAGTGCTATATTAGACATAGGAAATGTTTGAAACTTTCAAAATACCTTTTTTAAACCCCTGCGCATTATAAACTGTCACCTGAAAAGTCTTTTAATCATTACAAAAACTCTTGCGAAACTGTCAAAAATGTCAAAATTTGAGAATAACAGTATGCAAAAAAACTCTTTAAATCAATGAATTTATTTGAAGTACTTGCCTAATACTTTGAATCGAATCAAGAATTATAAATATTTTAAATAGGTACCTATGTTAGGTACCAAATTCGATTGATTGTTCTTATTAACGCAATTTTTATGGCTTAATAAATATTTTAATGGTTTTACATTTTAATTATTTAAAAAAATGAAGTATTATAAATTGATTGGTTTACATTTCTCATAACTTTGTAGCATTCCTGATTATCTTTGAATTTTTTTCTTAACACTTGCTTAATTACATCTTCGACATTAGATACTGGAAACAGTTTAAAAAGGGTTTTTCGTAGTACTATTTATGATATGATAATTCTTAAAGAAACTTTGAGTTTCTTTAGATTGTTTTTATAAAATAACCTAAACTGTAATGCCGTAGATAAATAAAGAGTGAATAAGGTCATTAGTACACATTTTAAAAAATTATTTTAAAAAATTCATTCATTTAAAAAAATTCTTTATCTTTAAATGCGAAATTGTTTGATAGTGATGCTAGCACACGGACACGCTCAAAACTCACTTCTATCAGTTTATATCATCAGCATGGTTGCCAATGCGTGTATTCTAAAATCTAGAACATCCACAATAAATGATCAAAATCCCCAAATTGGGAAGAACAAAATAACAATTCCCCAAAAGTTCCTTTACAATTCAACCTCCAAAATGAAACAAAATTCGGTTGGAATTATCATTAATTTCTTATTATTTAGTCATTTTCGAAATTTCCCTTTCGTTCAGGCTTAAAAACTGAAATTTGTTCGAAAATTTGCTGAGAAAGAAAACGAAATTATAATACATTTCACTTGTAATTGTAAATATTATTTTTCAATATGGTTGGATATTCAGTAAATGTTGTTTTAACCGTTAATAAGTAACGTCGGTTCTCATTATACAATCCCAGCATTTTCCTTAAATGAAGGTTTAAATTTTTAGAATTTCCTCGTAATTTGGGGAATTCCCACGAATTAGCAACCCTGATCTTCAATGAAAGATCCAATGTTATCGTTCCACAAGGGGAAACCGCAAAATGTTATGTTTTAATACACGATAATAATGTTATCTTCCAATGATTGAATTGTTCAATGTTTATATTATGGAGAATAAACGGATTGGTTCGCCGTTCAACTCAATAATGGCAGCGGCAAACAATGTGGTACAGGTAATCGGATCATATTGTAATACGAAAACTTTTGATCTTATTAAGAGGAATATACAAAAGCCAAAAATGTGTATATTTTTTGTGCGCTTTATATCACCACAAACATGGGTAAAAGGCATAAAAATCACTTGGCGTAAAACGTAGTCCAGAAACGCTTGATTTTTATGCTAAAGTGTTTATTTTTTTTAAATTTATTTCGTGAATAATTTTATAAGAATGAAAAGAATTTTAACCAAAGGAAACTATCACAGATGATTTTAGCCATAATATTGCATTTTTTAAATTTATTCTTATAAGCGTTTACACCATATCAAATTTTTTTGTGTTAGCTTCACAGGAGGCCCCGAATGAAAATTCCCTCAAAGCCTTAAGTCATTTTTGGGAATGCTTTGTGGAAGGTCTTTTTAGGGTAAAGAAGGAGAGGAAGTTCTGGAAAGGAAAAAGGTATGAGGGGTGGGAGAGATTTCGGAGGGTCTTTTTAGGGAAAGGAAGGAGAGGAAGTTCTGGAAAGGAAAAAGGTATGAGGGGTGGGACGGATTTTGGAAGGTCTTTTTAGAGCAAGGAAGGAGAGGAAGTTCTGAAAAGAAAAAAGGTGTAAAGGGTGGGAGGGATTTTGGAAGGTTTTTTTAGAGAAAGGAAGGAGAGGAAGTTCTGGAAAAGAAAAAGGTACGAGAGGTGGGTAGGAATTTGGGGGTCAATGTGTCCAGGAGTAACGGACATATGAATCGATCCCTCCAAGTGCGGTGCAACGCGATAGATCGGGAAAGTCCGGCTGGAGAGCTCTGGGTTAGGTCTCCCTCAACCAGTCAGTAGTTGGGCAAATAGGAGGACAAACGCATTCGCCGACAAGACCAAGACAAACCTCACCCCAAGAACCCCTGCTAAGTCGCTAAACGTAGCAACTGTTCATGAGTTGACACCAGGTATGAATAGGGCACATGCATTTTTTTTAAATGTGAATACCGTACAAGAGTCCCAACTGCTCCTGTCTGGAGCCAGTGAGACTTTGGCGTCCCCAATCGGGGTATGTTGTGAGGCTGAAGGAAAGTGAGGGGAAAAAGATGGGGAAGAGGAAGATGGGGAAGTACCTAGATATTTAGATCTAGTCACCAAACACGGCTAAAGCCATTTCAAGCAACGTTTCAATTCAGAGTGGTGGTCTTACACCAGGGCGATACTGAGAGTATCTTCCATTCTGGAACGTGCCGCAAATTTACCTTACATTATTTTAAATGATTCAATTGCGAAAACACAAATCAATCAAATAGAATTTATCTGCGCATGTCGGGATATGAACCCGCGAACTTCCAGTCGCTAGTCGAGAGCCTTGCCCCTCGACCACGGAGGCCGAAAGGGTATGTATATCTAATAGAATTTCCAGAGTGGTAGATACTCACAGTATCGCCCTGGTGACAGAATCGAATCATTGCTTAAAATAACAGTTGCTTAAAATAGCCATGTTTGGTGACTAGATCCGAATAGGCAAGAATTACTCAACCTTCGTCTTCCCCAACTCCTTCCCCTCGCAAACCCTAGCTGCTTCACAACACAGATATCCCAATTGTGAATGCCATAATCCCACTGAATTCGGGCAGTTTTGACTCTTGTGCGGTATCCTAGTTCGATTTTTTTTGCGTGGCAGTATCGATATGGTCACGACTGCATTGTATTGTATATGTCCCTTTTAATCTAACCTTACAAATAGAGCGTACGTGGGGATTGGCGAAATAGAACAAAACAAAGTTATGTATGTTGTGCGGGTGAAATGATTTGAAAGGGGAATGAGATATGAAATAGGAAGGTTGATAGGTAGATTGGTAGACCTTGCTATTCAGATCTGGTCACTAATCACGGCCACGACTAAAGCTATGCTACGCAACGTTTCCATTCTGAATAAAGTTATTTCACCAAGGTGATATCGAGAGTATTTACAACTTAGGAACGTGCACCAAATATACGAAGTAATTAAGTATTTATTCAAAATATATATATTTTTTAAATGCAACACAAATACATAAATTAAAATAAAATATTATTTTTGTCTTACTCCGCTTACTGGTTAATACGCAAATTCAAACAGTTAGATTTAGGATGGGTTGTTTCAAAAAATTTGATGGATTCATCAAATATTTGAAGTTGATTTTCACGTTCTGTGTAGGTTCTATTCAAGTTCTGTTATTATATCGTTGTAGGACAGCTGCTTCACAAAACTGAAATAATCACAGAACTTGAATAGAACTTACACAGAACGTGAAAATCAACTTCAAATATTTGATGAATCCATCAAATTTTTTGAAACAACCCGTCCTTAGCTTTATTATCACGAAAAGTGAGTATTTAGGTCGGGGGAGACGATAAAATATGCATTCACATGTTACATTGTAATGTTACATTTCAATTTTGTTAAAATTATTTCACTCGCGCGGTGTACGCCATTTTTATTTTCATCATTTTTTGGTTTACATTTCATAGACAATCAATCATCAATCAATGCTGCCAATCATAGAAAAATTATTATTGCCATAAAAACTTTATTAAAATTATGAATTTAATGCATTATTGACAAATTTGAACCCGTATTTTTAACAGAAGAACATGGAAAGAAAGGTATTAGAATAATTACACATACCCGTTAGACAAACCCTGCATTGCCAAACAAACCATTCAAAACCTGGGATGTATATCTATTTTATGATGACATCCAGCTTTCGCAGCTTGAATCTCAAACCAGAAATAATTAGAAGTAGGTACTTTTCTGTTTTTATTTTGACGAGAATTTATTTTATTATTTATTATTTTAACTTTACGAGTAAAACCTCAAACTGTAATATTTAATTAAATGAAGACATTATGAGCGAAACTCAATCGAAAATCTGGAAACAGAAAAATCAGAAAAAGATATTGGCACCTCTAGGACTCGAACCCAGGACCTCCCTACTTTCCGGGTTGGGGCTTTTTTTTTCTGTTTCCAGATTTTCGATTGAGTTTCGCTCATAATGTCTTCATTTAATTAAAAAAAAAAAAAAATTTATTTTATTAGGTTGGTACTTCCGACAAATGTCATATTTGATTGTCTATTAGTTAAAAAAGAATATTCCGTATTATCCGTGTGTCGAACTTCAACAACACGAACGTTCCGTATTAACCGTGAGGTGGGCTTATACAAATTAACCAAAAATAAAAACTTATTTGTGCAAACAAGGTTTCAAACCAGCGACAGGATCCAAAGCTATAATCTTAACTGCTCGGCCACGGAGGGCATAAAAACTTGATAGAAAATAAAAAAAAAAAAACAAAAAAAACTTAACTTAAGAAGGTTTTTAAATTCATTTATTCCAACAGCGAAAACATAGGAAATACAAATAAGTAATTGCAATAAAAAAAACAGTGAATTTGCAATAATTAACTTTAGTCGCTCTTACACGTAACCTTCGCAGGAGAGTTCACTAGACTGGAGATCCAAAAACGTAATATCGAAAAACTGCTTTCAACTTTCCTCCAAAGCAAGAGGCACTTCCACAAAAGTACCAGAGTATTTTATTTCAACTCTTTGCTATAATAAAAATAATAAGATACAAGTTTACCATCCCTGGAATCGATGTTATAAATAATTTAATAGCAAAGTGTAGCTTGTAGAAGTGTTCCGAGTAAATAATATTGCTGTTTGATATTTTGTACCCTTTCTTCACATTATGAATTCGATTGTTTTCATCAATTTTCTACATCAAACGATAAAAATAGATAAAATGTAATGTATTGCAAAAGTCTAGAACAGTTCTCAACGTAGGCAATAACGCCCTCTTGTGGACGTTTGAAACTTTCAGGGGGGCAGTAGAGGACCCAGAGAAAATTAGGGGGCATCGAGATGGCGTGGGCAGGTAAAAAAATATGGTTAAAAAAGACAAAAAAACACGCTAATCACTAGTTCGAATAAAGCAAGTAAACTTTAATATTGGTTAATTGTTGTTATTTTATGTATTGTAATCATTTTTATCAAGCGCAAAAATGGATGACAATTGAACTGAATGTTTCTTTTATATTCAGATCTACATTAAATCGGATGATATGAATTTTTTTATTGACGTGAAAACGTCTTATAAATCGATGAACGCCGGCTGCATGCACGAAAAAGCATGACTCGTTGTCACGTTCCGTCCGAGCCGACCGAACGAGCGTTCGGCCTAAGCGTTCGGCTTGTGACGCATCTATCTCTCTTCCACTCCATCGTTATAATATGACGTTATCACGTAAAATTATCGTCCAAAAATCGACTTTATAGACAACCAATTTTATTTTTTATTATATAATATTATCTTCTTATGTGTACCATTATTATTAAGAATTGACACTATATCATGAATTCAAGAAGGAAGGAGGTAGCAACCCGGTACTTCAAACACAAAATAATTTGACTGTGATTTGACGATGTTTTGTGGTAGATACTCATGATCTACCTTTGAGGGGAAAAGAACAAAATTAAGGTGTTTAAGAAGACTTAATCGAACTAAAAATTGAAACTTGTAACCAAATTTTTAAAGAGTTGTCACTTCAATAGACTCCAATTAAATACACTGAGAGATCACTAAGGAGATGATCATTGCACAAAGGATTCTATAATAGAGTCGATATTAAAGAACTGCGTGATCAATATAGGTGTTGCACTGGTTACTTCAATAGATTGCTTGTTCCTTGAGTTGTTATTCCAAATGTCACATGTAAGTAATAAGGCCGCACACCTTGTCAGATTATAAGTAGGTAATAGGTTGGGTGAAGGAAGGGATGTGGATAAGTTGTGTCAACAATATTTTAGATAAGATTGAAATAAGATAAAAAAGTATAATTTTGTTTGTTAAAGTCGGAGTAAGTACCTTTCTACTTCGTTTGACCTGGATATGGAGCCACACGTTGTACGAGAGAAGCTTCTTTTAGAGTGGCTTTTACCTTAATGGCGAAGGCGTTTTCAATAGAGCCCCCACTTTATATAGTACATTTACTATAAACCTGCATGTGTGCCTTATAATGCGGAGCCATAAAGGGAGATTATTTGGTAGGAAACAGACTGTGATGTGGTGAAGTGCTTTCAAACAAAATATCTAACACTAGGTGACGCGGATTTCTGGCTATGTAGATGAGATTACTGAGATGACGTAGAATTAAGCCGATTTAAAAACTATTGAAACATCTAGGTCAGCCAGCACATTAATAGCGAAATTGTTAAAATGTTTTCTTTGAGGCGATGTTTAGAGTTTGATTTCCATCACACGAATACGCTGAGATTTTTATTTTCATTTATGTAAAAGTGCAGGCATACTCAAAATGATAAAATAAATTAACTATTATTTGATGCATATCGCAAATTATAGTTGCCGAAAGTAATTTGTTTTTCAATACCATTAACGCGAGAGTTGGTTCTGTTTCATTTCATTCGATGAAAAAATAGCTAGGATAACCGAACGTCTTATAAAAAGACTGGATAAAACACCGAACGTATCAAGAAAAATAAAACCGTCAGAAAACTCAAAATAGTTCTAGTCGTTCATTGGTCATTAATCCAGGTCAGGGGTCGGAATTTGCGGCTCTTCGGTTCTTTAGACATCAATTTCATCTCTACCCAACCAGCCTTATGAGATGGAGCCGCCGAACGATTATTGTTTTGAAGCAAAACTGGTTTTAATTTAATAAGGAATCCTTGCGCGAGTCTGTTAATAGAAACATTTAAACGGGCAGAAGTGTGATATTACAGTAAGAATGTACATAACACGAAGCAAATCGTAAATTGTCGTTCCACCACATTTTTACCAGTGACCGGACAACTCAGAATGAAACCAACTCAGAGCCAGCTCAGAAAAGTCATAAAGAGTGATAAAAAAAATATATTAAAAAATTGGTTTAATAGGTTACATTAGGTTGGGGTAATGGGCTATTTAAATTTTTTTTTTCATAGTTTTTAATGACTTTTCAAAGACGTGTTGAGTTGACTATATTCTCAGTTGGCATGGAACCATTTTTACCACAGTACGATTACAATCCCCCCCCCCGTTATAATATGTCTCTCTGATATATTTGTTATCCCGTTCCCGGTCTTGAAAAGACCCATGTTGTAGGAAGGAGGAAACACAAAGGCCGGCAAATCGTTACACAGCCGAGCTGTTGAACATAAGAACGAATCGTAGAAGCGACGATAACAGGTCCTGAGGGAGATTGTTTTATTCAGGGCCTCTTATTTGGAGCTAATGTAAAAAAAGAACATATCATTGTTACTACCCAGTTCGAATAAGCAAACTTTAACGTACTACCGGAGACCGTTTTTACGGAATAATCTATAACCACACAAATAAAGGGAGCAGCAACAGCGAATACCCAGTGAACGCTAAGATATTATCCTGATTAGCATTTGAAAGAAATCTCACTGCACCTGCCCTACAATTAGATAATCTCTAGGGAACCGGTACCACGAAGCAACAATCATCCCTGAACCAACCAGCAACCCTGTTAATGATAATTTCCCTCTAATAAAGCACATCAATTCTTCAGTATAGATTGAACCTTCCTTTCTGGGATTTATTATGTTCCCTTATCCGCAACATTAAGCTTCCCAATTACTCCCGACTTCTCCTTATTTAGCAAGTCTAATTGAGTCGAGCCGACTTTCCTCTATTACTGTATCCTTTTGCGTGTCCCGCCCCCGCGTCTTTGCTTTTTTAAACCGCCTTAATAGGCTGTTAATCATCCTATGTACACGGTATATATTAACGTCCGTTTGTCAGAAATGGTAACCGTTAGAATTAACGATACTTTTATTAGCGTTAACCTAAAAAAATAAGGAAAATGTTTAATTCACTGAAAGTAAATTATGTAACCTAAAATTTTTACTTATTTTAACGTTAGCCCGTAATTAAATCTTGACATTATTTAGAGTAAAAATGTTAATAACATTTTGGTATTCGGAGATATTTTTGGTTGTTTTTTTTTACATGATAACGTCTTATAAGTCGATGAACACCGGCTGCATGCACGAAAAAACATGACTCATTGTCACGTTCCGCCTGAGCCGAGCGAGCGAACAAGCGATAGAGAGGCACGATCGGCGTAGGCGTTCGGCGAGAGCGAGGAACAAGCGATAGAGAGGCACGATCGGCCTAAGCGTTCGGCTTAAGCGCTCGGCTCGTGACATTATCACGTAAAATTATCGTCCGTAAACCGACTTTACAGACAACCATTTTTTTTTTCAAAACAAGAAGTACAGAGATGTTTTTTTTTTTCATATTTGAGGATGCTTGTGGAGGGCTTTTTAAGCGAAAGGAAGGGGAGGAAGGTTTTAGAAGAAAAAGGTATGAGAAATAGGAATCTGTGGGTCAATGTGTCCAGGAGTGACGGAAGTATGGAACCATCCCTGCCTCTGCGGTGCAAGGCATGATGGCAGAGTGCGGGTGGAGAGGTCTAGGTTAGGATTCCCTCAATCAGTCACTCCCGATTTGACTCGCCACGTAGTAAGTACACAAACGCAGTAGCCGCCAAGACCTAGAGAAACCTCACAGCATGAACCCTGCTAGTTTTTCAAATGAAGCGAACCACTTGGGGTGACATCTGGCAGGGTTGTTGGTGATCCAATAAATGGTTCGCGGGGTGGCGGTACCCATAACCGCCTCCCAAATTGATTGGTGTGGGTTTGTTTTTTAAACAAATCTACAGTTTTATTTGAGATTGGCGAAATTTTGCACACTTGACCTTCAAAACAGGGGGAAGGTCACTGTCTACGTGATATCTATGTTGCTTATTTGACGTTCAAAATAAGACGAAAAGTGCAATCCATATCTGATTTCAAAAAGCTCTGTGTAAAGCCAGGGCAATGCCAGGGACTTCAGTTAGTTATCTGTATGTATAAATCATTATTTTAACCACAGATTTACAAACTTATCTATGCAGTCGGTGGCGTCGCTATAGTAGATATTGTGGATTCAAAAAACATATGAAAAAAAAGGTTTTTTAGCTTTACTTAGCCCACCTATACACATTAGCGTGTCAAGCTTTACTGTTCTGGCGTTTTATTTTTATGCAATGAAACTAAACACGTATTTTTGTAATGCATTTTTTTGTATAAGAGTTTCCAACTGACCGATGCTAGTGGAACTATGGCACCCCCATTTGGGGAATTTTAAGAGGCTGAATGTAGCCAGGGGTGGAACGAGATGGAAAAAGGAAACCTGGTTACTAAACATCGTTAAGGCCAGTGCACGTAACTTTTCAATTCTGAATAGTATATATCTAGGGCTTTTTTTAGTTATGACTGGATAATTACGTTTTTCAACCGCGAGTGTCAGATGCCATCAGGAAACCACCATAAAATCAGGAAGGCGTAAATCGCATTCGGATTAAAAAAAAACTCCCTTTGTGAAAGAGGCTTTAAGCCTATTCTGTACCCACCCCAATTTGTTTAACTGTAATAAGCACCCCTTTTTGGATAGATACAATGTAGAGATACAACTATATTATGCAGTATATTGATAAGTTCGTACAAATACAGCCAGCTTCACATTTAGGATAACTTCGAAAATCTCCTTTAAACTTCAAAGTCCAAAGAACTTTTTACTTACACTTTTTTCAGTGTGAACTATGATAGGTTGAACGTCTTTATTTAACACCGAGTTTTCAACAGTCTTGTTGCAATTTGCAGCTTTTGTTGTACGAATTGAGAGATGACAATCATTTGAGATTATTTGAGTAATCTAAAATATGAAACATCCACTTCATATTTTTGTGCGTTTTTAAATAAACCGTCATATTTTTTTGTATGATGGAAAACTTAGTAGATTATTATTGAACATTAAAAATAAAAAAAAAGATAGAACGTTTAGATAACCTTCGAAATCATAAATCATGGATACCTCACAATAGTCCCCAAGTGAAGCCAGTGGGAATACGGCATCTCAATTTGTGGTATGTTGTCATTGGAAAAAAGTAATAAATATCTCGGAGTAACTCTTGTTAGTAGATTAACTTGGAAAAAGCATATAAATGAAAGCCTAGCCTCAACAGATAAAATCCTAGCAGCCCTTTTCCCCATGCTATGCAAAAGTAACAAAAAACTAACTCTTAATTTACAAATCAACGACAAGGCCAACTAACTTTTGCAAGCCCCAACTGGAACCACGCTTCAGAGTCTAACTTGAAAAAACTTAAAACATTCCAGAATAAAGCCATACACGTAGCCCTGGGTGCCTGCAGATGGATAAGGATAACTCCACAAAGACTGTGAAATCCCTTATTAAAAAAAAAAAAACACATTTTATGTCTTGCGGAAACATTTTTGCGGGAATTCCCACCCATGAGAACTGGTCTATAAACTGCCTCGCCCGGTACGACGAAAACGTACATACCACACATAAAAACAAATAAATCCTACGTAAGGATTAACCTTCCCATATTGCAGCCATGTCCCTTTGCAAATAATTTTTAACAAAATCTAAATTATTATAACTTTTATAAACTCGTGATGAAAAATAAAGGGGCCTTTCTGGCCCGGAGCTCTGTATCTATGTCAGTATATCAAAAGTGAAAAGTGGTATAATGTGAGGTAGATGGGAGTGATGACTTTTTCATACAAGAACAAGACACCATAGACGCCAATAAAGGTTCACGATCATTTATGAATGCAGCTCAACGTAAACCAACACTGCATACCCCGGTAGTTAAGCACTATCAGTATATACAAGACAAGATAATTTAGGTAAGCTCCATTGTAAGCCATTTATCGTAGCGTGCATAATACCTTGTTGTTGCAATAAAGGCCATTGTTGTAGTGCAATCGAACCGTATGCAGTTGGGTTTTTGGTTTCTTCCGCACCCGTGCATCGCCGGGTAATGCACACGACGAATTTTGGGGTGCCAAGTATAATTATTTCTCTCACGGAAATAATGTGGCAGCTTTTTGACGGTGGTGATTTTGAGGTAGGGACAAATTGGAGAGGATACAGACATTATATTGGTTAAACACATTGTCGTAGCGACAAATTGACGTACCCGAGGCAAAAATGTAAACTGTCTGCCTAGCCATTTAAAATTTGAAATAGGTTTGTGTGAAGCGGTAAAAACACATGAACGGTGAGCTCTGGCGATATTAAATTTATACAGCTTTTTCTAGACGGTGATTCTAGGTCAATAATTAGCCAATAGGTACCTTTACTGGATAACCAACACCTCTGCCATAGGTCACCACAAGTGGTTCGCTACGTTTGGTGATTTAGCAGGGGTGCCCAGGTACTTGGGGTGAGGTTTATATAGGTCTTGGAGGCGGATGACCAGGACACACTGAACCCCAGATTCCTACCCACCCCTTAAACCCTTTTCCTTCCCAGAACTCTCCTCTCCTTCCTTTCGTTAAAAAATCCTCCACACAGCATCCCCAAAGATGACATAGGCCCTGAGGGAAATTATTTACCTCAGGGCCTCCTGTGTGGAGCTCATGTAAAAAATAATAATTAAAGCATCAAGGCCATCAAATGTTCAAGCCAAAAACACAAGATTTTTCTTACTAGCCTTGCCTTCACAGAATTTGAATGAGTCATCAAATTTCTATGTTAAAATTCAAGTTCTGTGAAAATTCTAATGGAAGTTCTGTTATAATTTCGATAATGTGAAACACCTGACAAATAATGATATAATAAAAGAACTTAAATAGAATCTTTACAGAACTTGACAATTAACGTTAAAATTTGAGGAATTTGATAAGAAAATTTTGTGAAACAACTGGTCATTGCATGACCTTTATAAAAAAAAGCTTTATTTCTTCAACAGGGCGATTCTGAGAGTATCCACCACTTTGAAATGCTAATGATTGCGAGTTTTATCTGTTTTTATTTGTTAGATTGTAAATTATGAACACTTTGAAAACAGTATGTCCCTTTCTTTGAAATCGTATTAAGTGTTGATACAAAGTGATATGGCACAAGCCTTTGGTAGCCCCTTATACAGAAATAATTCTTGCAAATCCACCGTGATCGTTCAACCACATGATCGCATCTCCATTCCTATCCATCCCGAAGGTAAGCTGCCTTACGTCAGCCACAAAGGGACGCCCCCCAAAGTAAAGCAGGGGATGCATGAGTGCACACGAATCCAGAGTGCATTGAAGTTATTGTTGCATGTATTACGCTTTGTTGATAAAATGGTTATCTCAATGTATGTATTATGTTGTATGAACTTTTGTATTGGGGTGAGAAAAATAATTACATATTACCATAGATAAAAGAAACACGGAAATATTATTAGAGTGGTGTGAAACATACGATTTAATTTGGTAGGCGGTATGGGTACAGCCATAACCATTTATTGAATAATCAACATTTCTATCATAGGTCACCCCAAGTGGTTCGCTACGTTTGGTGACATAGCAGGGGTGCCCGGGTTCACGGGGGTGAGGTTTGACCGGGTCTTGGAGACATCTGCCCACCAGCTGCATGGCAAGCCGAATCGGGAGAGAATGGATGAGGGAGTCCCTTTGACTTCTCCAGCCGTACTCTCGAACATATCTTGTTCCTTCCCAGAACTTTCTCTCCTTCCTTTCCTAAAAAGACCCTCCACGCAGCATCCCCAAAGATGACATAGGCCCCGAGTAGAATTATTTTCCGCAGGTCCTGCTGTGGATGATATTTTAAAGTTCCTCACCTCATGATAGAAATTAGGTACTTTGGGTTCGACTTCACAAAGTTCCTCTTCGCCATTTCATTTCCTTCCATACCTCCTATAGAATCACAACAAACCGCAAATCTGGGATGCAAAATGGGGATTTTCCACTAGCTCCGGGTAGTTAAGATGCTATCATATTTCTTTTTTTATGTGAATACCGCACAATAGTCCCAACTGCTCCTAACCGTCTGGAGCCAGTGAGACCATTGCATCCCCAATCGGGGTATGTTGTGAGGCTGTAAGTAGTAGAGAGGGGAAGGCGAATGGGAAGAGGAAGGTGGGGAAGTTCCGAGCTGTTCAGATCTGGTTACCAAACACGGCTAAAGCCATTTCAAGCAACGTATTTTTATACAGTAGCAATTTCTTTCCCTCTTACTTTTACTCTAGCAACAGTTGAAACTTGCTTGCTTTATACTCTATTAATGCTTGTATAGTTCGTATTGCGTATGCCCAAGTGTTCATTGTAATACTCTTCCAAATTTTATTTTTTGGTAGAAAGCAGTAACTTTGTGGTTTGACATTATAAATGGAAATAACACAATAATTTTGTTTATAACCACGATTTGTTTTTCCACTACCGACCGGTTTCGCTTTACATAAGCATCATCAGGGCATATAGAAATTAAACTTAATTAACAGTTTAATTTCTATATGCCCTGATGATGCTAATGTTAAGCGAAACCGGTCGGTAGTGGAAAAAAAAATCGTGGTTATAAACAAAATTATTGTGTTATTTCAATTTACTCTTACAATTTTTTTTTAAAAACGCATTAAAATGTAAAACTTTGTAATGCTTTTGAAATAATAAATTGAATTAAAATGAATTGAATTGAACAGACGGCCGTAAATAAAATGAACATAATAACTTATAAGGAAAGCACAAGTCTCAAAGAGTAACAATACCAGTCATAATTGTATATCATAAAACAATATGAAGCTAGTTACAAAGGACGAAACTACAATGGCCCTAATTTGACCGCATAACCGTTACAGAGCTAGACAGATTGTTGGCAGAGATATGAATTAGCTGTTAACAGCTCTATTTGTTGTTCAATAATAATGTAATGTCGCTGAGTCATGAGATCCTTGGCTCTAGTACAGAGATCAACGGTGCAAAACCCGACTATAGACAAACATAAAAACAGCAGACAGACATTAATCCCAACCATTCGCTTTCCACAATAGCACACTGAACTTGGGGATGCCACATGTTCGCTGGTTAAGACTTCTGTGAGCAGTGGGACGGTTGTGCGATATGTACATAAAAAATAACCAGTGTGGTAGATACCATCACATTTGCTTTTTTATGTGAACACCCCACAAGAGTCCCAAATACTCCCAACCCTCTGACGTGTGAGACTATGGCATCCCTAATATGATTATGTTATGAGGCTGAAGTTAGTGGAAAGGGGAAGCAGATTGGAAGAGAAAGGTGAGGAAGTACCTAGGTATTCATATTTGGTCACCAAACACGATTAAAGCCATTTCAAGAAACGTTTCAATTCTGAATGGTGGTCTTTCATCAGGGCGATACTGAGAATAACTACCAATCTGGAACGATTCGCAAATACACTACGGATACCGATCGTCCAGTCGATTAGTCAGACATCTCAGAAAAATTGAAATTTGGGTTCAGTATGCAGTTACATGTAAAACTGTACGCTCTGGTACAATACTCAGATTACTCATAAACACCTACAAATCAATTATAACGCAGAAAAACTCGAAGTGAAATAAAAAATTTTATATTTTCTGGGTTACTACAAGGAAATTTCAAAATGTCATACTAATGTACCGAACCGTTATGCTTCCCGGTGTTATTTTATAGCATATAATATGTAAAACACAGACAAATGTAAAATATATTTTATTTATGGCGAGCATTCCAATATTGATTGCTTTTCTCATTATCTCAAAACTTGGTATTTGGAGATGTATGTATATGTTTGTCTCTTTTTAGTGTCGCTCGTTTCCGTTTCATCAAATTTCAAATCACAACGATGCTAAAGAAGCCATTTCAAAAACAGGAAACATGGTTTTGAACGTCGAAACTGCATTTCAAAATAACACCAAGTTTTCAAATATCCTTTGTTTAGCAATTTTGTTCATGTTTTTTGCAATTTTCAAAAACCCCACGCAATTCTGAGAGCTTCCGTAGAAAATAAATACACAACAAGTTCATATTACTATTGTTTCAAAAACGGTGAGTAATAAATCTTTAGATCCATTACAAAGATATTATAAGAGAAGAGAATAACACAAAGTATTGCGGATCGTAAAGGTTAATTTATTGTTATGTGTGATGTATTTATTATTATTGTTCAGAGACTTTGGGGCGAGGGTGTAGCCGGGGATAAATAAACCGGGAAGATAAAACTAAAGGACAAATTCAACAGGGTGGTCGGGATATTTGAAACACATTTAATAAATTATTGAAAGGTGTTAAAATTAGTTTAATAACTTTGCTTGAAATGGCTTCAGCTTTTACGCAAAGTTAAAAAAAATACATTTATTTAATTAAAATTCTTTGAGTAACTTTTATAAATAATTAAATTTTAACACTTAAACGTTATTCTCAGCACGGGAAATTTCATATCGACAATATCATTATCTCTACTTGTAACAAAAAAATGAAGATAATTAGATAGAATTTAAAAAAAAAAGTTAAATTGTTTAATTTTAACGAAAAAGCAGAACACTCACTGTTCGATTCAAACAATCAGATGTAACTGAGCAATAACTGTGCAATGGTGAGCGCTATATTTAAAAAAAATGCACAAGTTTTTGTCTGAAATTTATATACCGTCGCAACTATTTCTCATCTTGAAGAGTTATTTCGATCACGAGGTTTGAAATAGATATAATATTTTCATTTCACATTTTACCAGTATTAGATGAAAAAATAAGTTTTTTGTAATTAGGCTAAAACCGGGTAGTAACTATACTTTTAATGAGTTTAATTTTATCAGAATCAGTCATTACAAAAAATAACGAAAACTTTCGCAAAACACTTTTTTTCCACACAGGGGATCTTAGGAAAATAATTCTCCTCATCCTCAGTATGAATCCATTTCTCCCGCTTCAGTGCAAGGCGATCTTCCGATAGAGTCCCGGTGGAGAGATCAAAAGATCTCCATCAACCAGTCTCTCAGCAGATGGCAGATTCATCCACCGCCAAGACCTGGAAAAACCTCACCCCATGAACCCGGCCACTCCTGCTTAGTGACCAAATGTAGTAGCAAACCTTTTGGGGTGACCCATGACAGAGGTGTTGGTTTTCCAATAAATTGTCCCGGAGCGGCGGTACCCATACCCGCCCCCCAAATTTAACATTTTTAATTTTTTTTATTTATTTTGCGACTATATAATATAATTTTACTTACAAAATATAATGATGAATTTATTGTAAAAATTTTGTATTTCTTAGTCCTCCTCACTAGGGGGTCCTGTGCCGAGGCGGAATAAAATTATTTAAATATATTATATTTGTCTTCTATGTCGTTTTTAGTGTCTCCATTAGGGTTTTTTCTCCATATTTTTATCCTTGATTTGTTTTTTTTAGAATGTTTTCATTGTAATTTTTTATTAGTTTTATGTCTTGGGGAAGGATGTTATGAAGTTTTGTTTTTTAATACTAATTAGTTTAAAAGCTTGAATAATATATTTTGGCATATTTGAGACTGGTTGCACATTTGGTACCTCAAAGCTATTGAAAATTTCAATTGAAGGCGTTCTAATGGGTACTTTCAATAAGGTCTTTATGATTCCTTTTTGAATCGTATTCAGGTTTTGTAGGAACATAAATATTATGTTCCTGTAATATTATGTTTTGTAGGAACATAAATATTATGTTCCTGCAAAAAGGACGAACAAGTTTAAACTTCAGAATAAATTTAATTTTATTTAATATCATCGAAAAATAACTCAAAGAGCAAAGACTACAAAGAACGATGTAGAAAAAAAAATCCATGGAAATAATATAAAAAAAATTAAGCAATCTTAAAATTTTTCAAATTACAAGCTGATATTTTGTAGCAACTCGGTAGATTTAACAAAACATTCCGTGAAATCAAAATCGATTCTATTTTCAAAACCGTGTCTAATTTCAAATAATTTATTGAAGTTACGGACCCTCAAAATCAGAGAAAGCACATAAATAAAATGAAACAATAAATATTTTATTTATTCGAAGCTCTTCCTGTCGGCGGAATTCATAAATGCGAAAAAGGCCGAAAATATGTTGGTGACTTCAGGAAACACTTTAAATCAATCATGTGTAGCCACAGAATTAAATATACAGGGGGTTGTACGTGATGGGCACTGTAGGAAGGACGTTACAGAAGTGACATTTAGAGTACACGTACAGGCAGGCACATGCGAGCCAAAAATATCTAATGAAAACAGCACTAATTCTCAGCAATGTTTACGAACAGACGGCCTCCTTGTGCGAGAATTACCGTCCTCGGTTATATGAGTCTGGAGCAGGTTCGAGGCTCGACGTGGGAAAATAAATTGTATCACATTAATTTAATATCTATGTTAATTCACATTTAATTAGTGCACAATCAACTACAGAATGAGAATACTTTCCAATATTTCTCTTCACTATCTCCTTCCCCCCGCCGCTCCCCGGGAAACATTTATTGGATTACCAACACCCCTGCCATAGGTCGCCTCAATGGTTCGCTACGTGATCTAGAAGATCTCCGTGGTCGAGAGGTAAGGCTCTTGTCTCGCAATCCGAAGGTCGCGGGATCGAATACCGGCGATGATCGAATAGCGCAAATAAATTTTATTTGATTAATTTGTGTTATTTCACAATCAATTAATAAAAATAATATAAAGCATATTTGCGGCACGTTCCAGAGTGGAAGATACTCTCAGTATCGCCCCGGTAAAAGACTACCATTTAGAATTGAAACGTCGTTTGAATAGGCTTCGGGTGTTTGGTGACCAGATCTGAATAGCTGGGTACTTCCCTACCTCCCCTTCCGCATCTCCTTCCCCTCCCCACTTCCTTCAGCCTCACAATATACCCCAAATGGGGATGCTATAGTCTCAACGGTTCCAGACGGGAGCCAATGGGACTATTGTGTGGTATTCACAAAAAAATAGCAGGGGTGCATGGGGTAAGGTTTGTCTAGGTTTTGGCGACGGATGCGTTTGCTTACCAACTGCGTGGCAGGTCGGATCGGGAGAGACTGGTTAAGGAAGATCTAACTACACCTCTCCAGCCAGACTCTCTCGAGCCATCGCCTTGCACCTCAGTGGGATGGATGGATCCGGTTGTGATGGAGTAAGGTAAAGGAAGGGAAATAACTGGCTACTCAGATCTGGTCACCAAACACGACTACAGGCATTTCATGCCAAGTGTCGATTCCGAATCGTGATCTCTAATCAAGACCTATCTGCTAAAAATTTTTTTATGAATTTTTTGGTGACCATTTTTGGCACCCTTAATTGAACAAATTACCAAGGGTCAGTGCCCACAACCCCTACCTTACCCCGACCCTGCAAGACGCATAGAAAATGAAGGGATTAAGAAAAGGGCAAAGGGAGGCTGTACCCAAACATCTTCCACACCCTTTTAATGTCACCGTCTTCTAAGATCTGTTCACCCCACAATTTGTTTGCTGCATCCACGTGGAAGATCTATTTCATCTCCGTGTACCATTTCGGTCAAAGGGCAGTTCTTTAACCCAAGCCAGGGGTTCGCAACAGGTGCCCGCGGGCGCGAGGGTAATGAGAAGTAAGTTTGTTAATTGTGTGATGCTACTATTATTATAGTTTCAAGGAACCGTACATTTAGAATGTCAAGAACTTTGACGTAAGATTTTCACCAAAACTATTTTTTCTTTTAGGTATAATTTGAGATTTTCACGGCCAAAATAATTACCCTGATTTATTTTTGGGTATTTATATGGCATGGGATGGGGGTATTAATTCGGATGATGTATACTGTAACGCTGTCTCAAACGTTGGCTAAGGTTGAAGGTAGCGCAACACGTCATGACACGCCAAAAATAAATCACTATAATAACTTTTTTTATTGGAGCGATGATCTTACATGTTTCTTACAGCTTTCTGGTATAAAGCCCGGTAGTAGTAGGAGATTTTCAAACATTGTTAGGTTAGTCGTAACCCGGGATTGTTTATTTTTCTTTAAAAAAAATAATATGGTAAGGGCAAGTGAACCGAATTAGAATAACACAAGAGGATTTATAAGGCGATGCACGAATCTGAATAAAGCATAAAGCATGCGCCTTACAAACGTTTTGCGGAGGTCCATCCTTTCTGACTGCCTCTCCTGAGAAACACCGTGACGGGCAATTTCCATAAATTGAAAACCCCTGGCCCCACTCCAATTACATCTTCAAGTATCTACTAAGAGATGTAAGCCCCGAGCCGGCCGCAGTCCCAGCATTGATAATAATATGTATTATCTTTTTGTTATTCAAATTGGTTTGAGGGCCCCTCCAAGCAATCCATCCCGCTGGCCGGGAGCGATAGGAGTGGGGGCCGCCCTAGCAAAAATTAATACCGCAATTACTTTTGATGTATTCGCATAAATCCATAACCATTAAAAAGCACCCCTAGACTTTGTAAAAGCTACGAGATCAATCATCAGTGCGTAAGAAAAATGAACAAACTTACAGCCTGTATCCTTTAAGTGGTACCTATAGATAGGCATCGTAAAACATAAAATAAAAAATACGTATTTAAGAATTTCAACCGCCTAAGATAGTGGGACTAAGAAATGCCTAGTTTTGGGGGCTGTTGGAAAGGGGTAGGAAATGGGTGAGATTAGGTAAGTCTGAGTTAATGTTGAGAGGCTGAAGGAAGTAGAGAGGGGAAGGGGAAGGGAAAGGGAAAGGGAAAGGGGAAGGGGAAGGGGAAGGGGAAGGGGAAGGGGAAGGGGAAGGGGAAGGGGAAGGGGAAGGGGAAGGGGAAGGGGAAGGGGGAGGGGAAGGGGAAGGGGAAGGGGAAGGGGGAGGGGAAGGGGAAGGGGAAGGGGGAGGGGAAGGGGAAGGGGAAGGGGAAGGGGAAGGGGAAGGGGAAGGGGAAGGGGAAGGGGAAGGGGAAGGGGAAGGGGAAGGGGAAGGGGAAGGGGAAGGGGTTTTTATGGATTTGAAAACTGAAAACCCCATCAATTTTATGGATTTGAAAATCGAAAACCCCATCAATATTAACAGAGACGACGGAGCTAAGCTCAATAGTTCTTTATATCCAGTAATTGACGGCTACACCAAAGCTAAACGCAAAAAACCATGCTGAATTTTTTCTAGCTCGTAGAGAAATGGAGCTGGCAGCACGGTATCGCTTCGACACACATAAGTAAACACTCTCACCAATATCATTTGCTCATCTGCCCTGATAATGGACACTGTAACGCTGCCAGAAACGTTGGCTAAAGAAGGAGGTAGCGAAACACGGCATAACACCCCAAAAACAATAACAAAAATACTTTTTGGCCGTGAAAACCTAAAAACATACCACTTTAATTGTTTAAAAAACCAATGTTTCGTAAGCAATGCTTACTTTAAAAAAGTGAAAAAAATTGTCATTATCAAAATTGGAACTGATTCAATTCAGTGGCAGTGCATAATGAACTGTAATCATCATTATATCCCTCTTCTTCTATGGCGAGTTGTACATCTCTAAACCTCTCCAACAAGGCTGTGTAATACATCCAACCGCATAATAACGCACACAATAGGCACAGATTATAATATATCTGTCCCCCGGCATTCATCAGCATATCTGCGTTTCGCATCTCCGTGAACCCTTCATCAAGCCTCGAAGGATTACTCGGCACAGCATCCCCAGGGCTTAATAAAGAAGAGATCCCCTATAAAATTATCCAGCCCCATTATGCGCAGTCATAAAAGAGAAATTCAATATATTGTGCAATTATTTTTAAGAAGTGCTTTACAACGTTTGTAATGGGAGTTATTCAAATTATTTAAATGATTTATCTAAAATATATACGAATTTGTTCCCCACAGAAAGTACTGGGGACATCGAATCGATTAGAGTATTAATAGGCTTGCGTCTGCATCGTTGAATTTCAGAATTCGGCTTCGAGTGCATGACTGATGTCACACCATACGCGCCGCGCCACGAATTATATCTGTGTATGTGGAATTTGAAACAAAGCTTCCATTGTAATTCAGTTTCGAATTCAAGAATTCGTCACAAGATGTCGCCATTTTCGTCAGCAGGTTACGTAATCTTTATTCTTGGTTACACTAATTTCGGTTGTATATAACTCTGGAGTTCAAAGAATCAAATTTGCCTTGGATTTAAGTGTTATTTTCAAAATTGGAACTTATTGTGGGAAGAATTCAGACAAGCGATAAAGTAAGTACCTACAATTTTTTTTATAGATATATTAATTGTCATTTTCAAGTGGAACTGATTTGTCAAGAATTCTGACTATCCCGTGATTTTCACGGATCTGTGCTAGTCAGAAATACTAAATACGGTTGTTTATGTACCCTGCGTAACTCTGGTTCAAAGAACTCAAATTTGCTTTGAATTTAAATGTAAAATTCAAAATTGAAACTTATTGTGGAAAGAATTCAGACAAGCGAAAAAGTACCTACAAGATTAACAGAGTTTTAAAGAAACTCACATTTATTGTCATTTTCAAAATTGGAACTGATTTGTCAAGAATTCAGACTATCCCGTGATTTTTTACGGGTCTGCGCTAGTCAGAAATACCAAGTACGGTTGTCTGTGTGCCTTGCGTAACACTGGTTCACTTAACTCAAATTCGCTTTGAATTTAAGTGTCATTTTCAAAATTGGAACTTATTGAGGGAAGTATTCAGATAAGCGATAAAGTACCTACAATATTTTAAACAAAATCATATTAATTGTCATTTTCAAAATTGCAACTTATTTTGCGAGAATTCAGACTATCCCGTGACTTTTTACGGGTCTGCGCTGTAAATAATAAAAATAACAGAAATATATAAGATCATTTCATAAATCAACCGCACGCCAGCCACGCACCCCATGTTTATTCTATGTGAAAATTTAGATCATCCTTATCTTGATCATTCTTCCATTCCGGACATTTTGTCGCATAAACCGGAACCTTTTTCGTCCGCAGCATCAGTAAATATTTAGATACAACTTTTCGTTTATCTCCCAACGTTTTAATCTATAATTAAGTACCCTCAGTATCTTTAACTATAGTTCAAAGTTATTTTATAACTTTGTAAAGCGCCCTCGAGACGATAACTCGCTAAAATTTTGAGATGGAAATGATGTACGTAAATATAATGCTCTTAGTAGACTTTAATCTGAAACGCAGAAGGAAATCGAAACGGTTTTCTTAGAATACAAAAAGAGCTGAGAAATCGCTTTCGAAATCATCGAAATAAATTTATCACAATAATTAAAATTATAGATACTCACGAAATATTCTTTACTAACTTTCCTGTGGAGAAAGCTAAATATTCACTCCGTGGTCAAGGGGCAGGGCTCTCCTCGATTAGCGATCCGGAGGACGCGGGTTCAAGGCGTGCGCAGATAAATTTAATATAAGGCGGTACACAACCCTAATAATTTTTGTTTGCTCAAAACTCACATTTTAATCATTTCTGGCAAATTCGAAAAATATATTAATTTTTTTATTCAAACAGACGCCTGGGGACGTAAGTTCTTTATATTTAAGATGAATAAAGAAAATACCTTACCATTAAAATATTTTACGTACCCGTTTTTTCAACTATAAAGTTAGCGATAAGCACCAGATTTTATTTTTCTAGACTATGAATTAATAACTTCGGGAGGTATTCATTTAGAAACATATTTATTTATTAGTTACACGTTCATCAGAATTAATTAAAATGAAGCCAGCGGAAAGATCGAATCTCCAGGCCTGCTAGGGCGAATTCGACCGTACGTCCGGAAAATACGCCGTGCCGCGGGCATACATTCGTTTACACGCTTTTTTCACTTACGTCGTTAAGATTCCCACATTATTTGTCTTCTTTTCTTTGATAGGGAAAATTCAACGGTAGGTCCGTCCAATACACGGGTCGTGAGTCGCAATTTGTATACACGGCTTCAGATTCTGAATATATTTTAGGGTATTGTGTCATCTTAATTGATTTGTGTTTTCACAATTTAATAATTTAAAAACAATATAAGATATATTTGCACGTTCCAGAGTAGAAGATTCTCCCAGTTTCGCCCTGCTGTAAGACCACACGGAGAAAAATGTATTGCTAATTTATTTATTGAGAATTTTCTTCAAATTATTCGTAACTCCGGTTAAAAACAGAATTGCAAGCCTTACGAATGAATTAACAGGACAAGGTGGCCTAATAAACATTAGAACGCGAATTATCAGGAATTCCTGATAATATTTTATTAAATTACGAAAATTTTATCATGACGACGAAAATCGTTATATTTTTGCATTACAATACGAATCTTCCTGGTAATCCACGGTAAACAACTTCCATTTTATTCGCTTTCCTGATATTTAATAGCAATAAGTACACGATTTGTTTAGTAACGCTCGATTCGCCTGTTGGTCGGAAATATGTGTTGGGAAGAGCGCATTTGTGCGTTCAATGAGCGTTGAGCCAAAATTTCGGCTCAACAGTTGATCAGCGTGATTGGGAACAACGGCCGTAACATATCACTTAGCTGATCTGTGACTCAGATTGATCGATCCAAAAGTTGGGAACAACGGCCGTTACTCTTTATAGTATTACCAGCCTTTCCCCGCGGCTTCGCTCGCATGGTATCAGGGGAAATTACTGTAGCGCTTGCACTTATCAATAATCCCCCCCTCCCCCCACCCCCTCCCGCATTCCATACATTTATTCCCGGTACATTCAGTTTTCAAACAGCTCGCGTGCCACCTAAATTTCATAATGCTAGAGCTCAAAGAAAAAAAGAATTATCCAATTTGGTGCAGTCGTTCGGAATTAATGCGCTTTCAGACATTTCGGAGATTTATTTTTATTTAAATGTGTGGAAGTTTGTAAATATAATAAAAAATAATATTATTTATTATACAGTCTTTATAATCGTTACGAAATATATTTTTAATGTAGGAACTCCCATCTGACGTCTTCCAAAACATAAGCTTGTCCAAAAACAACAAAACATATTATTTTATTTGAATTTTCTGGAGCAGCAGCCGACCAGTAGGTAGGGGGCTGAGTACCTACCAGCATAGAGCCCACAAATATATCAACATCGTTTCCACGGCAACGATTTGTTTTCTGACGTAAGCAACTCGCTTTTGTTAGCGACAGAAAACGTATAACAAATATAATATATTAATATTTATAATTTCATAACGCCAGAGTTTACCATTAAATACAGTCTATAATTTAGCTTTGTATTGGTGAAATAATTTTTACAATCGTTTTATTGTTTTATGCGTGAAAGCGTAACAAACAAACTCTAGCAGTTTCGCATTTATAATATTAGTACGGATTACTTGCTAAACTCAGTCAACTACATTAAAGACCTTGATAGTGGTAAATATATAGTTTCTTTGATATCATCACATTCAGTTAACTTCCAATCGAAGATCTATAACATCCATCAAAGAAGTGTGAATTCAATAAGATGCAAATAATAAAATCGCCAAGACCCTCATCCCAACAGCTAAAAATAAATTTCCGCAAATAAATTATGAAATCCACCCTTCCCTTTGTGAGGGAGTAATCCCTTATCGAGCAGGAATCGTCATCGCTCATATTGAAAAAGTGCTTTCATCCCTTTGGAGTTCAAAAGAAGGGGTAAACAGAAGGTAGGAATTTCCAATAACCTGACGCCCTTCATAATAATATCGGGGAATGTTGAAAGGGTCCAAATTTATAAATGACTAGAGTTCGAACCGAGCTCATTTGTTTAAAATTTCGGAACTTAAGAATTCTAAGAAACCATTTTATTGAAAAGTTTTCAAAATTAACACCTTTAGGACGGGTTGTTTCAAAAAATTTGATGAGTTCATCAAATATTTGAAGTTAATTTTCAGGTTCTGGGTAAGTTCTTTTCGAGTTCTGTTTTTTTATCATCATAGGCCAGCTGCTTCACAAAACTGAAATTATCACAGAACTTGAATAGAACTTACACAGAACGTGAAAATTAACGTCAAATATTTGACGAATTCGTCAAATTTTTTGAAACAACCCATCCTAAGACTCTTTTGTTTCATTGCAAGATCATTTTATATTATTTTTAGTTTTCATTTTAATGTTTTTATTTGTTTCAAACTTTTGTAGTAGAATGTACTCAGTGTTTTTTATTTTTTTTTACTATAGCTCCACACAGGAGGTTCTGGGGAAAATAATTCCCTTCAGGGTCCATGTCATCTTTGGGGATGCTGTGTGGAGGGTTTTTTTACGAAAGGAAGGAGAGGATGTTCTGGGAAGGAAAAAAGCTACGAGGGGTCAGTGTGTCCAGGAGCGACGGAAGTACGAATCTTTCCCACCCACTGCGGTGTTCCAGAGAGTTCTGCTGGAGAGGTCAAAAGGACTCCCTCAACCAGCCTCTCTCGATCCGGCCTGCTACGCAGTTGGTGGGCGGACGAAGCGGCCGCCAAGATCCGGACAAACCTCTCCCCATGAACCAGGGCACCCCTGCTAAGTCATTAAACTTAGCGAAAACTTGGGTTGACCTATGGCAGGTGTTGGTTATCCAATAAATGGTTCACGGGACGACGGTACGCTTTCCCGCCTCCCAAATTAATAACAACATTAATAAAAAGTAACTTCATTTATTAACAACATTAATAAAAATACGTTATTTCAATTACTAACAACATGAATAAAAATACGTTACTTCAATTACTAACAACATTATTAAAAAGAAGTGATTTCAATTACTGACATAATAAAAATACGTTATTCCAATAATTAACAATTTTAATAAAAATAAGTGATTTCAATTATTAACAACATTAAAAAATAAAGCTATTAAGCTAAAAACATCGTTAATAAAAAAAGTCATTTCAATTAATAACAAAGATTAATAAAAGAAGTGATTTCAATTATTGACATAATAAAAATACGTTATTCCAATAATTAACAATATTAATAAAAATAAGAGATTTCAATTATTAACAACATTAAAAAATAACGCTATTAAGCTAAAAACATCGTTAATAAAAAAAGTCATTTCAATTAATAACAAAGATTAATAAAAAGAAGTGATTTCAATTAATAACATCGTTAATAAAAAGAAGTCATTTCAATTAATAACAAAGATTTATAAAAATAAGTGTTTTCAATAATTAACAACATTAATATAAATACGTTATTTCAATTATAAACAACATTTATAAAAATAAGTGATATCAATTTATAACATCGTTAATGAAAATAAGTTATTTAAATTAATAACAAACATTAATAAAAATAAGTGATTTCAATAAATAACATCGTTAATAAAAAGAAGTCATTTCAATTAATAACAAACATAAATAAAAAGAAGTGATTTCAATTAAAAACATCGTTAATAAAAAGAAGTCATTTCATAAAAAAAATATATATTTTGAAAATTACACATGGTTTATTTTATTCATCAGAGACGATTTAAAAAAAAAAGTATATATATTAATAATAAACATTAATAAAAAGAAGTGATTTCAATTAATAACAAACATTAATAAAAATAAGTGCTTTCAATTAATAACAAACCTTAATAAAGAGAAATGATTTCAATTCAAATTCAAAAAGAAGTGATAGAACCCCAGTCGATAATTTAATAATACGACATAATCTGGTATGTAGTCTGTTCGCCTTCCGCTACTGGCAAATATCAAATGAGAAAAGACCATTATAAAATACATAAGCCTGTGGGATGGGGAAGGCGGAAAAAGTCGGCCCCGCCCGCCGCCACAAGTCGCTAAAAAAGGAAGAATAAATATCATTCTATCGGAAATAATTCTCACCGAGTAATGATGCACGGTGTTCAGAAACGGCCTAACGAATTTCATTTTTTTTAATTTTTTACATTAGCTCCACACAAGAGGCCCTGATGGAAATAATTACCCTCAGGGCCTACATCATCTTTGGAGATGCTGTGTGGAGGGTCTTAAGGAAAAGAAGGAGAGCAAGTTCTGGGAAGGAAAAGGGTATGAGGGGTGGGGAGGAATCTGGGGTTCAGTGTGTCTAGGTCATCCGCAGACAAAACTCGGGCACCCCTGCTAAGTCACCAAACGTAGCGAAACACTTCGGGTGACCTATTTCAAAGGTGTTGGTATTCCAATAAATTGTTTCCGGGACGGAGTTACCCATTCCCGTCTCCCAAACATTAATTCCCTGGTAACATAATATTTCTAGAATACTAAAGGCACAAACTTTGAACTAAATAGTAATTAATTTAAAAGTACAAATAAGATGTTTTTATGTGAATAACGCGCAAGAGTCTCAACTGCTCCAGTCCGGAGTCAGTGTCATAATCATGTATGCTTGCAGCGTTTCGTGTTAAATAAACCAATCCGCTGACATATCAGTCTGTAGAAAAAGCAATTGCAAGCCATAGACAATCACACATATTTGACAAGAGATTACGTATGGAATCGATTCCGTATCCACAAAGATACAGAATCGCATGGCAGATCGGAGAATAGTTTAAAAAATATATAATTTGAAAACTACACATGGTTAATTTTATCCATTAGAGCCAATTTGCAATAAACATCATAAAAAAATCAGGGGGCGAATAATTGTGAACTGACCAAATAATTAAAATTTTGTATATTTATGACATAATTTGGTACAAAATACGCGTTTAATTTCACGTAGTAATTATTATGTACAACTGTTTATCATGAGATAATTAAAATAAATTTAGCATAATATTACGAATACTTTATAGCTGCATGCAGTGCAATCGATTGCAGCCGGTTATATCAAATGAAAGCAATTAATTTTAGCCAAATACCTTTGGTGCCCGTTTTTCGTAATGGAGGCAATTATTTAAATATAATAAACTACGTAATAAACATATAATATTTATTTTAAATTGTTATTTTAATCCTCTGCATCATTTTCATTACGTACCCACATCATGTCTAATTACGTCTAAAAGGGATCAAAACGAAAATCTAGTCTCCTTCAACGGAAGCAATCTTCCGAACAGACCCTCCATTGATATGCTTGGTGTAACTTATAAGTGAGCAGCTCAGTTATGGGGGCTCCGTCGAAGCCAGAGTAAAGTTAGCCTCTCAAAAACTGGGCGTACTGTACAGGGCCCGCAGATACTTTAATAGTACACAACTGCTAATCCTGTACAAATCGCAAATGCGCCCCACGGTTGAATTTGGCAGCCACCTCTGGTCTGGAGCTCCAAAATACTTGTAAAATACCCTCGACTCTGTGCAGAAACGGGCGGTCCGTTTGATAGATGCTCCCACCTTAACGAACGGATTGCAATCTTTAGGCATGCTATTCATGTTCTACCGGTATGGAATGGAAGATGCTATGAGGAACTCTAGCGTCATTGATCCCTTCGGCACCGGTGCATAGTCGGGAGACACGCCAAACGCGCGCTCAACATATGTACACGGTTGACATTTGTCACATGAAAACGGGTCGTTTTTTTGATTCGTTCTTGAGTTCAACAGCTCGGCTGTGGAACGATTTGCCGGCTTCTGTGTTTCCTCCCTCCTACAATATGGGGCTCTTCAAGACCAATGTTGATACTTCCTCTCCTCAAAAAGATCTTTCACACAGCATCCCAGATGACATAGGCCCTGAGGGAAATTTTTATTTTCGTGTGGAGTTAATGTAAAAAAAAAATCACTTTTATTGAAGACCCGAATACTAATGATACCATCACAAAAAAAAATTAGTATCACCCTGTAGTTACATGTCTTTGGAAACTTCTTTTTTATTTCAATGTCGTGGAAAATTTAATAAGTGCGTATCAAGCGAATGGCGGTTGGGAAAGAAAAAGAAGAAGTCTCTTTTAGACGAGAAAGAGTGGTAGAGAATAGGTAAAGAATTAGTCCATAAGGAAGATAGAGAAGCAGTTTTGCTAATAATAGAAAATAAAATAATCTAGCAGAAAATGTTTAACAAGTAAGAATCGGGACATTTTTTGAGGAAATTTAAAAGAATATTTCTAGACGATTTCTATCACATTTATAAATATACTAATATTATAAATGCGAAACTGCGTGTTTGTTTGTAACGCTTTCACGCATAAACCAATAAACAAATTTTAAAAATTCTTTCACCAATAGAGAGCTACATTAAATGTAAGTTATTAAGGCTGTATACAAAGGTAAGCTCTGGCGTAATGAAATTATAAATATAAATATATTATATTTATTATACGTTTTCTGTCGCTAACTGAGTTATTGCTAACGTCAGAAAACAAATCGTTGCCGTGGAAACGATGTTGATGTATTTGCGGGAAATCGTGGTTAATATCTTAACTAAATATAAAAATAAAAATGAATCTCCGAAATGTTTGTACGCGCATAACTTAAATTGGATAATTCTTTTTTTTACTTCTGGTGAGCTCTGGCATTATGAAATTTAGGTGGCACCGCGAGCTGTTTGAAAACTGAATGTACCGAGAATGAATGTATGGAATGCTGGAGGGGGGAAGGGAGAGGGGGAGGGGGGGGGGGGAGACCGAGAAACTACGAAGCACCGCACAAAGAGGAGATCGATTATACTATCTCATTCTCTCGCAGACTAAATCGTATAGATGTATGTGCTGTCTCTTTTTAGGGTCGCTATTTTTGTATCGTCGAGTTTCAAATCACAATGGAGCTAAAGAAGTTTTCACTTCAATAAACATTGATATTTCTAAATTTGGTATTTTTTTAATATTATTGGAAAAATGTTGTCAAATCTGTTTCAAACACATTTTGCCTTTTTAACCCCAGCCATATATATATACGACATTCGAAACAATATGCCCTCAATGAATCCACAGATTATCCTCTTCGAATGAATAATCTCGGAAGAGGGTGAGAAAAAGTCCCTCCTGAGGATGGGGAATATCGAATTATCGAATTATTCTTCGAATTATCAGTGGCCGAAAATTTCGCCGAAAATGTTCGGGATATTTCCTCGGGCGATAATTAAATGAGCGACGAAGGCTTTACGGGTTTTATTAGAAGAAAAGAAGGAATTAGGAATCAATTAAGGCTTCATTCGATATTTTGCTATGTGGTAACACTTATTCTATATTGAGGAAAGACGGAATATGATGGAAAACTTAAGTCCCGGACGTTGATGGGATATCGTCACTGACACCAACATATATTATTTATTTATTTGCACACGTTTTATATTTTATACATTTCACTGCTAAATCTTATAGTCCGACCACTTAACCCCTCAGGCCTAGGGCACGTTTTGTCAGAAGGTAAAATTTTTCCGCTTTGCAATAACATCCAAATAAATAGAATATTTCTGAATATATTCGGAAACTAAAAACTGTTTTTGAAAAATGTTGAAATCCGCTTTCAAATTATCAGAAACAATTATTGAAACATAAAATTTTTTAATGCAAACATAAAAAAGTTTTAAAAATGGTTCACCTTACGTTTTTTCTAACTAATATTGCCGACAACTCAACAGAGTGGCATTTCAACATCCCTTCATTAAAGTCATTAAAAGTGGTGAAAACAATAAATAAAATAGCCCATAACCTAACCTAACGTAACGCAGATAACCGAGTTTTTTTTCATAACTTTTAGTGATTTTTCAAAGGAGTGATGTAATTGCATGTTGTTGAGTTGTCACCCACGGTTCTCCCGGTGAGGTGTTCATGAAAGTACCAGGTCAACTGAGAATAAAGCCAACTCAACACCTCTTTGAAAAGTCAAAAAGCTATGAAAAAAATAATTTTAAAATAGCCATAACCTAACCTAACTTAACCTATTTAAGTAATTTTTATTTCACTCTTAATTACTTTTCTGGGGTGGTTCTGAGTTGGTTTCATTCTGAGTTGTCCGGTCACCGTTGACGAAACACTATATATAACAGATCATTTACAGTTTATTACATCATTTTAACACGACACTACATATTATTTTACACAATCTATAAATATCTCTATATATTACAATGAAATGTGATTAATTTAACTTATATAATAATTGCATTAATTGAATTGTAAATTAAATAGAAATGTGTAATAACTTGACTAGATCGGTTTTATTCTAAATCGATAGAAATATAAATTATACTTCTAAGATATTTTAGAATTGTTAGGCAACCCGATACAAAAATCGAAATATTTATAGTGTAAATTTTGACTGATTGTATTTTAATCAAGAACCGATTCATTACTAAAAGTCACTTTTTTCGGAATTACTCTTTTTCCGATAGTTTCTTTGGTCCATTGCATCGATTTATCGTAATCAGCGCAGATAAATTGGCCGCTCCGAAGGTAAAAGTGATAAAAGGGGACCAAACTTCGCCCGTCTGTGATAAACTGGCGAAAGTTTTACCACAAAATCGGCTAATTTGTTTCGAGTTATGTACGGCGGGCAAATAGGTCCCAAATAAACCAGATATTGGGAAATATAGGCCTTTTCTTTTCCCAGAAATATGTTCCGAGGCGACCGGTTATTGGGATTACCGGTTAATAGAATTACACGAATAATGTTATCAATTTCTATGGGACGCACGCTAGGAGTCGAGAATTCTGGTTGAATATGGCGAAAATAATGTGAGAATAGTCAAACACATCAGATATGTAGAAGAACTGCGGAAAACCAGCTTCATTCCAGGAGAAATCCTGAATGTATAGCTGAGCAGTGATCTTTTTGTCAATAGAATAAATGAAAATGTAAAAAACTGTAAAAAAGTCTATTGATGAATAAATGCTTTTATAATTACATTTATGTGTATTAAAAGGTTTATAAATCTGGTTCGGCTCCATTAGGTAGTATGCGGTACACCTTTTTTTAAAGTATGAATACCGCACAAGAGTCTAGAGCCAGTGAGTCTATGGCATCCCCAATTGGGGTATGTTGTGAGGATAGTTTGGAGTCAAAACGAATTTGGAGAGGGAAGAAGAAAGGTTTTTTTTTTTTTTTTTTTAAGTTTTCTTTATTCATTGAAATGTTGGTTACATAAATTTTAGAATTTTTCGACCACCATGCTAGGCACATGCCCGTGTTGTATAATAAGGTTTGTTAGAATAAGGTTTGGAGAAGTCGCCTTAAACTGTTTTTGCTTTTTCTAGAAGCTTTCCAATAACCACGCATGGGGGGGGGGCTTTACCAGGGCTGTATTGAGAGTACCTTTCACCCCAGGATGTAGGGATCATCATGATGAACAAAACCTGGTTAACGTCTGCTTAATTATTCGGAAACATTTACCGAGTGCAGTTGTTTTCTGGCATGCTTTAGATTGGTTAGAGGGAGCGCTCTAATATTAAAAAAAAACGATAAAAATTCAACGAAAATTATGAAAATATTTAATTAAACATGGCTCGTTTAAAATTGAAAAAATCTATCTGCAAATGTTTTAAATAGCATTTAATAAATACTGCGAATTTTGTTCATACCCATAACATGTTAAATAACAGAACAAAATTTGTTTTTCGGCGCATACGTAGCGATGTTTTCTATCGATTGAATTTCATATAATTACCGTTCAGCCTAGCTAACGTATATTATCTTCAAAAATAACATATATATTTTTCAAAATTTAAACAAAAAGTAAGTGTTCAGGGAAAAAATGTGAAAAGTCAGAAGAAATTCGAAATGCCCGGTCATTAAATCTAAAGAAATATATATAAAGACGCGTTATGTATGAAAATGTCGAGTTGGTCTAGCAAAAATATCGCTTGCGCCTGTACACAGAACAACTACAGTGCCATTACTAAAACATTAACCCATAATTATGCCATTAATAATTATGAATATAAATATAATAGTAAAGGGTTATTTAAACCCCTAACATTTGTGTCTCGTGGTATAAAATTCACTATAATTATTTACACACGCGTGTGGATATTTGAGTATAATGACTGTGATTTCTATCTAGGTAATCTGAATCTAACTTCAGTGGCTGGATTAAAGATCTTCGGAGAAAGCAGCAGAACGATGAAAATATATAAATTCAAGATGGCGGCAGATGACACGCTTTGTTTGGTAATTTTCTATTGAATCGAAACAAAGGCTGAACTCAATCCATTTCTAGAAGAAGAATGTGAAGGCCATCCCTACAAAACGCGTTGTCAATGCGAAGTTGGTGACTTAAATATTATATCATCAACCACAATACCCAGATCGAAATTCCATATAAATTATTATTTTTGATATTCGGGCATCTGGATATAATCACAAAATCTATCGTCTCAAGCAGGAAAAACACTCAATAGGTGAGCTCCGGCGACGTGAAATTGGCACAGCTCTATGTGTTAGAAACTTCCATGTTAAATCGACTATTTTCAGCTGGCAGCTTTATTCCATCGTGAGCTTTGACATAACCCCTTAATTTATCAAAAATCTTTATATACAGAAATGAATGTTTCTTTATTTGTCCAGTGTGCGTTTGTATTACATTAATCCAATGACGATGAAAATTAATCGAGTTGTTGTGCGCACGCCCGCGAAGGTTTCTATTTATAATGGTGAGCTCTGGCGTTATGAAATTTTTGTAAATAACGTAAATAGGAAGCGTGCGAGTTATTTAAAAAAATGTGTGTTTTGAATACATTTTTAGTGGCAGGGAAGAAAGGAAGTGCAACGCATGCCGGTATGCTAGTTTAAAATAAAAATTAAAGTCTGTTTTTCAATGTGCAGAAACCATTTCATTGGCACATTTCAGAAAACAGTACATTCATCGTTTCTGCAGAATTCGAACAGTATTTAAAATTTGGAAACAAAAGCAGTAACATGTCTTTTTTTTTTTGTTATTGTTTTTGGGGTGTTATGCCGTGTTTCGCTACCTCCTTCTTTAGCCAACGTTTCGGACAGCGTTACAGTGTCCATCATCAGGGCAGATGAGTGCCCTGTCACTCATCTGTCCTGATGATGGACACTGTAACGCTGTCCGAAACGTTGGCTAAAGAAGGAGGTAGCGAAACACGGCATAACACCCCAAAAACAATAACAAAAATACTTTTTGGCCGTGAAAACCTTAAAACATACCAGTAACATGTCTTCTATATTCTAAATCCCTTCACCGCTCATTCAGTGGCGTACCCTTTTGTCAGGCGGGCCGGGCACATTAGCCCATTAAGCGCCCCTTTCTTAATCTTACCGCGGATTAGAGCTGATGGTAGACATTAAAGCTGTACGGCCGATAAAGGATAACGACTTGGCCAAGTTGCCCCGCCGTACAAAGGTGTTACATTATGGGACTTACTCTCCTAGTTCTGTTCTACTTCTAATTCTACATACGGCAAGATGGTGAATTTCACTTATACTCACTCAACTACTATTTTGAATGGATACTTTAAGATGTATTTTATGGAGGCTGTTATTTTATTGACTTAAAGCTAAATGGTGTGGAAACTTGGACACTAAAGAAATCGAATGGACATCCTCGAAACTTGGTACTGGAGAAAAATTTATATGATTCCATCAACGGCCAAGTGCACTAATGACTAATACTAGGGTCAGTCAAAAAGTAATTCCTCCAATTTGTTTTCCTTTAATTGTCAAGAAATAAAAAATGCAATTACATGGTTGAAAACTACACTATTGACGATTAATATGTTACTTTTCAATATAATCTCCGTCCATTTCACAGCTTTGGTCCATCTTTTAACAAGGGCATGTATCAGTGTTGTAAAAAGCACGGTCACACCCAAAACACCATCGCCAATTTTTTTGTTCTTGGTGAATTTGTGATGCCTCTTTGATTCAGGTTCAAAAAAATGAAACCATATTTCGTCTCCGGTCACAATTTTTTCCAGAAACTAAGTGTTGTGAGGCTATTGTTTTTCTTGTTCTTTTTTCTGGCCAGTTAACTTTCTTAAACTTTTGTTGAATAATCAGTTGTCAAATAATTGTCATCACACTGCCTTTACTGATGGAGAGAATGTGACATCTGTAGTTATCTGGGGTCACCACAAATGATGTCATCAACTCGCTTAATGTTGCGTGCAGTGATTGCAATCAACGGCTCATTTAAAAAAAAATTACATTATCTCCACACGCCCGGATGAAAATAATTCCCTCAGGGCAAATGTCATCTTTGGGGATGCTGCGTGGAGGGTCTTTTTAGGGAAAGGAATTATAGGAAGTTCTGAGTAGGAAAATATGATACTGTGCGAATAAACCGCAACAATTGACGCCCTCAAAGTCAATATAACGAACGCCATCCAGCAAATTCAGCCTGATTTATGCGACAAAGTTATTGACAATTATTGGACCTCCCAAATACTGCCACCAAGCAAAGCTGCGGCGGACATTTGAACGACGTTATACTCAACACTAACTGCCACAAAATATCTTCTTCTTCTTCAATGGCGCTACAGCCCATTTCGAGCCTCGGCCTCCTTCAGGATAAGCCTCCACCGCCCTCCATCCTCGGCCGTCGTCTTCCAATCTGAAACATGGAGTAATCCCCTTGCACCCTTTCTGACATCATCCTCCCATCTCAGCTTAGGTCTGCCCGCCTTTCGTTTACCTCCCGGGTGTCCTGTTAGAACCTTCTTCGGTACTCGTGTGCTTGGCATTCGGTGCACATGTCCGGCCCACTTAGTCTTTGGAGCCTTAAATGGGTAGAGAGTCTGGGAGCTTGGTAGATGTCAAAGAGTTCATTATTGTGGCGGATTCCCCATGCCTCTCCCTCTCGCACCGCTCCTAGGATTCTTCGAAGTACCTTTCTTTCAAAGGTGTCTAGCTGCTCCGCAGACTTTGCTCTCAGTGTTCCCGCCTCACATTCATGGGCCAAGACCGTTCTAATAATTGTTTTATACAGGGTTATTTTGGTTTTCCTATGGACGTTTCGGGATTTGAACCCTGGCAGCAACGCGAAGTGTGTGTTGTTAGCGGCTCTGATGCGCTTTATTACTTTCTATTGGGTCTTCGTTGTCCTGCATTATGATGGAGCCCAGGTAGGTAAACTCTTCGACCACTTCAAAGTTATAGTTATCTTTAAACTTCACTTTATCTTTTATTCTGCGGTGTGGGGTTCGGGTTTGCACAATGATTTTAGTTTTATTCTCATTGACTTGCAAACTCACCTCTCTTGCCGCAGTCTCCAAATGGTCAAACACCTCTCTTACAGCCTGTAGGGATCATCCGATAATATTAAGGTCATCTGCGTAGCAAACTATTTGATTGCTTCTGTAGCAAAATATACTTTCAAATAAAATAATAAAAATGGGTGGATATCTCACACACAACTTGTTTTATTTACATTTTAAAATCAAGCCTATTGAAAGACCCTATTACATGATATTTTTTCTTGACAAAAAGTAGAATATAAATGACATTGAGGATTACAATACGGAACGTCTTTGAAATAAAAACACAACCGAATGACAAGAGCCACAAAAATCTCGTATTGATAATGATTTATATTTTATAGCTTTACTTTAAAAGACGTAAAAAAACTGCGTTCAAGAAAAAGAGAACCCTTTTATCATTTTCATTTTGGAGGGCTTCACACGTTTAAGCGAAAAAGCCCGCCAAAATAATATAAGCAGAAACTGTCAAATAAAGTACCCGTCATTGTCAAAGTCATTTATTCCTTCACGCCATTGGTTGTCTCCACTGAACATTTTGTCCCTAGAAGTGTGATCTACACTGATTTTAAATAAAATGTATTCCTGACCTAATGCTACCTGCTTAACCTAGTTTTTTTCGTCACTTTTATATCACTTTTCAAAAGTTTTCAGTCACAGTGTTGATTTACCCGGTTACCCTCATCGTGTTGATTTTAGGGGTATTGTGCCGTGTTGCGCTTCCTCCTCCTTTAGCCAATGTTTCAGATTGCCTTACAATTTGGGAGGCAGGTATGGTTACCGCCGGGAACCATTTATTGGATAATCAACACCTCGGCCATGGGTCACCCCAAGTCGTTCGCCACGCTTGGTGACTTAGCAGGAATGTTCGAGTTCATGGGTCTTAGCGGCGGATAAGTCTGCCCACCGACTGCGTGGCGGGCCGGATCGAGCGAGACTGGTTAAGGGAAGTCTTTTGACCTCTCTCTCTCAAGCTCTCTCGGCCTTGCACCGCAGTTGGAGGGATAGATTCACGTTTCCATCACTCGTGGACACACTGACCCCCAGATTCCTACCCACCCTTCGTATCTTTTTTATTTCCAGAACTTCCTCTCCTTCCTTTCCTTAAAAAGACCCCCCCACACGGCTTCCCCTAAGATGACATACCTGAGGGAAAGTATTTTCGTCAGGGCCTCCTGTGTGTAAAAAATGGTTCCATACCAACTAGAGTAAAGCCAACTCAACACCTCCTTGAAAAGTCATTAAAAGCTATGATTTTTTTTTAAATTAGCCGATAACCCTAACCTAACGTAACCTATTTAACCAATTTTTTATATATTTTTTTTTATCACTCTAAATGACTTATCTGAGATGGTTCTGAGTTGGTTTCATTCCAAGTTGTCCGGTCACCGTAAAAAAATAAAAGAAAATGTCCATTCATCGATGCACAACTACCCTGATGATGAACCCCGCAGGGCTGTCCGAAAAGTTGCCCGGCTAAAAGTTGAGGTGGAAACGTGACATGCCATACCTAATACCCGGAAAGTCAATATAATTTTAGCCGTGAGAATCGGAAATCTGAGGGAGCCAATAAGAACCATCGACTTCTACTTAGGTCACAGATCAAGGAAATTGATTATCTGTTAAAGTGTTGTAGATAATCTCAGTATTAACCTGGTAAAAGACCACTATTCACCAAAAATAAGGAAACATTGAGCTTACTCCGAGGA
Source organism: Glyphotaelius pellucidus (assembly GCA_936435175.1). Taxonomy (NCBI): domain Eukaryota; kingdom Metazoa; phylum Arthropoda; class Insecta; order Trichoptera; family Limnephilidae; genus Glyphotaelius; species Glyphotaelius pellucidus. The sequence goes on from OW386560.1 coordinate 14,624,570, forward strand.
ACCAGACGCGCCCACTACATACTTCTCTATCGGTTAACGCCTCCACCGCTTGTCTCCAAAAACTTATCAAACACAGAATAAATAATACGTACATAGTAACCTCCGCGTTCCTTTATATATTATTGTTATTTGGAAAGCTTTTTATCTGAAACTTTGGCCTGTTAACGCAAGATGGCACCATGTACGAAATTTACATACTGAAACAAAACACACATGCCTGTTTTCAGAGTTTGTTTTCCGAAACACGAAATCAGTCCCGAATCTGAATGCGAGGTCTAACTTTTTAAAAGTTACAGTATGCTAATGCGTCATATCTACACTACACGGTGGCGTTCATATAAGTAAGAAATAAGCAAATTTTATTGAATAGGTGGGCAATGCAGAAGTATTTGTGGTTGTGGCGGTAGTTTTTAAACACCTTGTAGAAGAATTTTCATTTCGGAAATGTACAGAAATCAGCCATGTGAGAAGTTCAGATACAGGTTGTTCTATATTACCAACTCATTTGTACAGTTTCCATGTGAGATAAAAAGGTGTGCAGAAAGGATACGATGTTTAATATATTGGTGTATTTTTTTACACATACCTGTCTAAGGCCCAACAGTGAAAGTTTAAGGTATGAGTTTTAAAATAGAGTTTAAAATATAATTCAAAACTGTATGAGTATCAATGAAAATGATTAATGCATCGCCTAAATACCACCTTCATTAAAAAGTTTAAGGACCGGTCACAGTGTAACGCTGTCAGTCACCAGATTGGTACTTTTTTGTTTGCTAGGTTACCGCATCTGTCATTGACACTTTCATTCAAATTTCAGCGTCATAGCTTGACATTTGTAGAAGTTACGCTGTGCTGAGTACATCTACTTTTGTGCGTATTTTCGATTTTTTTACAACTCGTGGATTTTGCACCACGATAACGCACCGTCGCACAATGCGATCCTTATCCATAAGTTTTTGACCAAAAACAACAACACGAATATCCGGCAGCCTTCGAATTCACCTGATCTGGCTCCCTGCGACTTTTTCCTGTTGAACCGACTTAAGAAACCTGCTTCACAGAACGCGTTACAGCACCCCAGAGTATGTCATGAAAAAATCTAAAACTACTCTGATGGACATACAGAGAATTGAGTGCCAGCGGTGTTTCGAAGATTGAATGAAGCACTGGCGTAAGTGCGTTGCAGTCGATGTGGATTACTTTGAAGGGGAGCGTAACGATTTTGATTAATAAACTTGTGTTTTCGATTTTATAAATAAAGTCCTAAAACTTTTTTATCAAGGTAATAAGTTCATATCTATTATGAACACATATCAGTATAGCCCTGGTGAAAGTCAACCATTCAGAACCGAAACGTTGCGTGAAATGGCTTTAGCCGTGTTTGGTGACTTGATATGTAATAGCAAGATATTTCCCAACAATTTGCTTCCCATTATCCATCCATTCCTCATTCCCTTTAGCCCAACAACATAACCAAATTGGGGATGCCGTATTTTGATAACAGTCGAGACTGTTGTGCTGCATCCACAATAAAATTAAAAATAAATTTATTTCTCAATTATTGAAAAAAAAACGAATACCCTTGCAAAAAAAAAGTAATGGAGTCATCTCGTCAAATTTAAAGTACACATTGTACGGTAAAGCGCCACCCGTTTTCAAAAAGCTTTATTTTTACGTCAGATTATCGAGACTCAAAAGACTTTTGAAAGCGCCATAAAAATAAAACCCTTGACAGTTTTGCAGTCACCCTGTTTCGGAGCGAAATCACTTAGACCCTCGACAAAAACCGCGGGAAAATACAGAATTTTGGCGCGAAAGTAATCCTTTCAGTGCCTAGGACGTAACCAACCCGCGGCGGCATGGAATAGGTGAGGTTAATTTAGCCCCACAAACGGCACGGGCAACGCCGGGCACTCGGCGTGAAGGCAAATTGATTCCAGTGGAATTAGGTTGCCAGAAAGAGGTATGCGGCTGTGCTATAAAAAGGCATACCTTGGAATAAAGTGCTTTATTCAAAGGTATTTGGCAAGTATATAATAAATAAGGTGGTCGGTGAGTTCAAGATAGAAAATATTCAAATACGAGACATTTGAGATCGAAAAGATTGAATATCGTTATGTCAGCGTTCGGAAAAATGATTCCGAATGGTTTTAGTACGGTTGAGGTACCAAAATAATGCACACTGTTTTCGTACTCTCTCTCTCTTTCAAACACCATGACCTTAGACTTACTTCATCATTATTCATCATTATTCATCATTAACTCATTCTTCGTACATACTTCGTTCATCCTAGAAACGAGAGACTGTAGATCTTCCATACTATTAGAAATCCGCATACGTACCTACTGGATAACCAACACCATTCTCTGCTATAAGTCACCCTAAGTGGTTCGATACATTTGGTGACTTAACAGGAATGCCTGGGTTCATGCGGGTGAAGTTTGTCTAGGTCTTGGCGACGGATGTGCCTGTCCACTTACTGCGTGGCGGGTCAGATCGAGAGAAACTGTATCGAGGGAGACCTTTTCATCACTCCAGGCGGACTCTCGTCAGTTGGAGAGATTATTTCGTACGTCTGTCACTTCTGGACACACATTGACTCCTAATCACTACTCTTACCTTTCCTTCCCAGAACTTCTTCTCCACACAGCATCCCCCAAGGTGACGTAGGCCCTGATGTAGGGAAATTATTTTCCTTGGAGTCTCCTTGGTGTGTAGAGCAAACGTTAAAAAGTACAACAGGCAACATTTTCGATTTCGCGCCCAATTCAATAATCACGGTGACATTACGCAGCTTTGCATAAGGGATCGTCCATTAATCACGTGAATTTTTTTAAGTAACTTTTTAACCCCTTCCCCCCCTGGTGATATGTGGTGAGGTTTTAAACTACCCCCTTTACCCAAAAGCACATTTTTTTTTTGTACAAAGTATATTGTAATTTTCAGAATATTCTTTTAAAGCAAAACAAACACGGCAACGATTTTCGCATGTATTCGGCGTCAAAATCACAGACTTACACTGGCGCGTGGTGAGCCGAGCAGTTGTCGCGACGCGCGGGGAAATCGTTGCCTGGCAACGGTGAGTCAAGGCCACGCGCCGCTGTTTGGTTTAGAAATCGTGCGTTCAATGAAAAATAAATACACGTGATACCTCATTATACCCCCTCACCCCTCCATCTGATATTTCGATCCCTAACCCCTTTTCTGATGTCAAACTACCCCGTAAAACCACTATTAAACAAATAGATAAATTGCAAATATCCTTCAAATCAACGATAATCAACGACAAAAACGTTAAAAATCTTGGTGAAAATAGAAATAGTTATCGCGATTTATTTTTGGGTTATTATGACGTGTTCCTTATTTAGCCAACGTTTTGGACAATAAATCACCATAATACTTTTGGCCGTGAAAATTTCAAATTTCATCTAGGTAGAAACAGTTCGCACATACGGCATTCGAAGTTTGCCAAGTTCAAATTATTGTCAAACACATCCGTGTCATTTAATTTCACACGTATTTGAAACGCCTATCAATTTTGAAATACGATTTTCCATAGCATTGACTCTGACTACACAGATACGCTCGCCAATTATTTACACTCGAGCTAAGACCACCACGGTTTCCGAGAGGCAGTAATACGAATAATATTGGAAAGCACTGACTAAGGAACGGATAAGTGAACCAATTTCATTGATCGAATGACTCATTTAAAAATCAGAGAGTGGTTTAAAGAAAATCCATGGCCAAGAAAGATTTTTGTGATTGGCAGAAACTTAATTTGATGCTTACTGATTAGTGCTGCTAAGCTGGGTTTAGCTCTAAAAAAGTGGTTTAACTTCTTAGCTCGTTTTTAAGATAGATCTGGCTCCTCTTTTTATACAAAACTCATGAACAAAAAATGACAAATTAAGGAGTTATTTATTTAGGTTATCCAAGATTTTTACTCTTTTTCGGGTGTAGGTACAGCACCTGTATAATGTATAGCAACTTTAATATAAGACAAGTTTCACAATGCCCCAACTGCCGCGGGTTATAAAATGAATAAGTTTTTACTCACTAACTAACTTTACTCAAATAAAAAAAGATATGGAAGTAGGTAAACATGAAACTTTTCGTAAATCACCAACTTTGACTTTTGTAAAGTATAGAATTAATTATATATATACCTATTGTAATTAAGACTAAATTAAAAATGAAACAATGTTAACACATTAAAACGTTAGTGATGTTGTAAGTTGTAATCTACTGAGTTAATAAAAAGAAATATAACACTTTTAATAACTGGTTTTATTTTAAGATGTACGTATTCTTACATGAAAAAACAAGAGAAGAACTTTTGGAGCGTAGAGAAAAAACAAAAGAACTAAAATGGGTTGCCATATACAAAATGTTGCCAACCCTTAAACCAACATTATTATTGTTAAAATAATGTATTACATTGTATATTTTAACAAGTGACAGCGTGAGCTGCTGAATAATTTTTAATTAATTAACTTAGTATTACAGTTTTTAATTATTTAATATTTAACATTTCATATTCTCAGTAAAAGTGGTCGGTTAGGCTAATAAAATGATTTTTAAAATATTTACGTCATCAAAAATGGTTGTTTGGCGATCTCTTTGCATTTTCCAGGACATTAAAATATATTGTGCCCGTTGACTGCGAATGGACCACAGATGGCGTTCAAGTGTCCCTTTGATCAAAAATTTTAATTATTCAAATAATTATTGTGACACGAAAAACTCAAACCTGCAAATATTGTGAATTTTGCTGATATCCTAACCACAAAATATTGTTTGAATTTGCTATTGTGCGAGGTGATTCTGACGTGTGGAAACCATCTAAATACCGCCTATGCAGCAGACTTCGCTCTGTTAGGTAGTGTCTTTGCTAAACGTTTAGACCAGTGCTCATGCCATATTTTAAAAATATATTTTATGTTTGCCAAAGTAAATTAATCAATCATTAATTTTTAGAATATTATGCCCATCAAGTTTGGGGTTATTTATACACCCCAGGCTCACATATTTATTATGTATGATACAGTGGCTTTGTTACATTCCAATTTAATACTGATACTATGAATACTTACATTTTGGAGGTTAGGGGCATTAGGCGTAGCTCAGATTTGAGACACTATCTCTGCGCCGTGGGGAAAGGGTGATTTTACCTTGATAGATGGGGTGTATTTTAAATCAAACGTCAAGTTTCTTTAGAAACAAAAGGAGGGTATATTGCACTTGTTATGGTACAATTTTACAGTGTAATGTTAGAGAAGCTTACCCCATACCAGACCATACGGAAATAATCTAGCTACAATAATCGGGACGGAGTCCATGCGATCTTCTGGGCGGTAGGTCGGCCAATGCAAGGCCAGCTCTCCGGATGGCGTTGTCTGACATACAATCCTGTCCCGAAGAATGCCCGTACAGGGCTGATGAAGGGCAGCAGGCTCCAGCCATGCAAAAGTGCGGTTTCCACAACGGGGACTCGCCTAAAATACTCTCTGCATCCGATGTTTTGCTTTACGAAGATTGATTATATTTATCAATGGCGGCGAAGCGAGCGAGGATTAGGTCGGATCGTCACGATTATAGAATTTAAAAAAATTCTTGCCGGTCATCACCGGAAGCACGCGTTTTATTGTCGCTGCACATAAAATAAGCTTTCGCGCAATCCGTTTTCCACAACATAGATTCGCGAGCGTAACGTGGTTATTATCTATCCCCAGGTATGGGGATTTAGTATTTTGAATTCACGATCGACACCGCACAATTCATTTCAAATTTAAACACGGCACTTTGTGACGTCCCGTCAAGGTCTGTTGCCCATTCCAGGCCCTCACAGGAAGTGCCACCTTGCGCAAGAAACTGATTGTTGCCCGTGTAATAACCCATAGACAATCGAGCGATTAAAAAAAATAAATTAAAACCGTACCTACGTACGGTTTGGTATGAAAGTCATTTTAAGTATAAATAATTTTCATAACAGATTATTGTAAAGACACCAAACATTAACTCTTTAACTTGGAGGAAGTATTATAGGATGTCCCAACAAGAGCGCCGGTATTTAATTTTCAAAAAATTTTATTTTGAAGTTGGCTGCTCTAAAAATGTTGTGTGTCATTCTGTAAACCTGCAATTAGTAAATATGACAAAAGGACAAAGTGTTATAATTGCTAACTCTTTATAAAAATGGAGAAATTTGCTGTGGAATTTTCTTTCCTAATTTCTTTTCTTCCTTTTCCTTGGGTACCGCAATCGAACCACAATTATGCAACAAAGTTATCTTAAATTTCATCAAAGAGCAAGGGTTTAGAAGGATAGCCATGTTATGCATTTGTTTGACAATGTATTCCATGATAATCGAAACATTTGTAAAAACGTCCTGTTTATAAGTCAGACATCTCCGAAAAATCGAAATTTGATGTGTAGTTGATATATGTAAAAGTGTACCCTCTATCTGGTACAATACTTAGATTATTCGTAAACACCATCAAATCAGTGATAATGAAGAGAAACTTGTGGTGAATTAAACAGAATGTTGATGTTTTTTGGGTCACTAGTAGGATATTTCCACATACTAAGTACCGGACCATTTTGCCTCCCGGTGTTATTTTATAGCATATTTAATATGTAAAACACAGACACGTGCAAATAATATTTGATTTATAGCAAGCATTAAAGCAATGCTTGCTATAATGCTTGGAGACCTCAATTTGACTAATCCAACTGGACGATTGATTTAATAAAAAATAATGTGTTTAATTCAAAAACCAAATAAAATAGGCGCTCTTATTAGGACGACCTATACAAGATATTCAAGATCTGCAGCGTAACTTATTATATTATGCACAATAATTGCATTTTGCATAAATCCAGAGTTGTGTGAGCAGCACCAGCCTAAAACGTGTCAAAAGACTTAACAATATTCTGACACTTCTCAAGAAAATGCACCAACTTCTCCGGGAACTTTCCCGGCAATAATTATTATTTCAAGGAACAGTTTCGAGTTGCGGAACTGGCGCCATTGTTGCCATTGGTTGGAATTGGTTGGGACTGCGCGAGTGAGTTGGTTGTCGACTTGTTCGTGTGGAGGGAAGACGAAGGCGTGTATGGTTGCGGAAAGTGGTGTGTATTTGTATTTGCATACATAATGTATTACGGAGCGTTTTACAAAATTCGGTTTGCCTTTGTCAAATGTTGTTAAGTGGAGAGCAGATTGTAAACTAAGCTCTTGAGGCCCGGAAAATTATTGGAGTTTAATAATAATAACAAACTTGAAAATTTGCACAAAATAATTTTATCTTCCCTTAATATGATTTTCACATTTAACATTACTTGAGAATCTTTGTTCTGTAACACATATGTAACATTCATTAAAAAAAAAATTAAAATAATGTGTCAAAATATATTATCTTGGAAAATAACGCATGTGACAAAGATACAGTCGATTTATGGCATTACCCTTTCCCCAGATAGAGGGAAAAAATTAAGAATGTAAAATTGCGTTAAGCAGTAAATAATAAGATAAAGTTCGTAAATAAGAGGATAAAGTCTAGCAAGTAAAATTTGTACAGCGTCTTAGAGGTGATATTTCCCAAAAATGTCGCTATATAAATTATTCAATTAATATTATTCTAGCGGTTTCAATATTTTGATCAATTTTATTAAGTGACCAATTTCAAGATTTTTAAAAGAAAATATTTTATTTATTTATTTAAACGCCATAAAATGGCTTTTATATTCAAGTGTTAGATGATACAGTAGTACACATGAGGGTATCAGTATTTTAATAATAACGAAAATAAAATATTATTATTTATTATTTTAACTTTATGAGTAAAACCTCAAACTGTAATATTTAATTAAATGAAGACATTATGAGCGAAACTCAATCGAATTAAGTAATTTAAGTAGTTTAATTAAATTATTACATCTATTGACTCTTCTAATAAATAATAATATTCATCCCAGACTTGCAGAAGAGTCAATAGATGTCGCACATTAAATAAAATGGATAATAATTTATCCAGACACCATCTAGATTGCATTTAGTTCGAGTTGAATCTTGCAATCATTCATAAAGATGGCAGCCAATAAAATATGCGTTAAGAAAAATGAAGATAATATGGGTGGTTCTTAGTTGAAGTATGGTACAGTTAAAAGTGACCGAATTGGATATCGACACCTTAGCTCAGTGGATAAGAGCGCCCAACCCGGAAAGTAGGGAGGTCCTGGGTTCGAGTCCCAGAGGTGCCAATATCTTTTTCTGATTTTTCTGTTTCCAGATTTTCGATTGAGTTTCGCTCATAATGTCTTCATTTAATTAAAAAAAAAGAAAATAAAATAGTTAAACAATATTTCAATAATATACACACCTACTAGGTTTATATAAGGCCTGACGAAAAACAATATGATGTATGTGTGATAAAGGTTAGTAAATAGGTACGTGATACGAATAAGTGTTAAAATCAAAAAAGTAATGTGAAATCTTAGGAAATAGAATGTTGTAACATGTTAAAAATAAATGCGGAAAAATATTAATACGAAAAGATCAATTTGGGAGGCGGTAATGGGTACCGCCGCCCCGGGAACCATTTATTGGACAACCAATACCCCTGCCATAGGTCACCCCAAGTGGTTCGCTACGTTTGATGATTTAGCAGGGGTGCCCGGGTTCACGGGGTGAGATTTGTCTAGGTCTCGGTGGCAAAAGCATTTGACCACCTACTGCGGTCGGATCGCGTGAGACTGATTGATGGAGACCTAACCCAGACTTCTCCAGCCGAATTCTATCAACCCATCGCCTTGCACCACAGTGGAGGGATGGATTTATACGTCCATCTCTCCGGGATACTTTGACGACCAGATTCCTACCTACTCCTCATACCGTTTTCCTCCCTCGAACTTTCTCTCCTTCCTTTATCTAAAAAGATCCTCCACGCAGCATCCCCAAAGAAGACGTAGGCCCTGTGTTGTTTTTTCCTCAGGGCCTCCTGGGTGGAGCTAATGTAAAAAAACGATATTAATTAACGAAATTCGACACATGTATGGATTGAAATAAAGGGGTATTTTTTCCTCGGCCTGAAGGCGTTAACCTGACTGCACGAGATTGTGCTCGAAGTTGGACCAAATCTTGGCAACAGTTTCCCGTGACATGTAAACTGCGGTTTAACTTTACCCCCCCCCCCCACCCAGCCCCCACCCCAAGCCGCAACCTTTTAGGTCCCGATACACTGGAGCCAGGAACCTGGAACAACTACTTTTGCGACCGAACATGATTTAAAACCCTGCAAATGACGCAATTTACATTATAAAATCGCACAGCGGGATTAATGGCTTGGGACCTTATAAATCAAAAATTCTGTGGAGCATGATGTTATGAGAAAGTTTTTCTCCGTAAAATTAATATAAAATTAGTATGGGTAATTCTTTATGTGTGAAAAAAGTTTCACTTTATGTTTTACGTATAACACCGAAAAGATTTTGTTTTTACATTAGCCTTACACAGGAGGCCCTCAGGGGTAAAAAAATTCTCTTAGGGCCTATGCCATCTTTGGGGGTGCTGTGTGGTATGGAGGGTCTTTTAGGGAAAGAAAGGAGAGGAAGTTTTGGAAACGAAAAAAAGTATGAGGGGTAGGTAGGAAACTGGGGATCGAAGTGTCCAGGAGAGACGGACGTAAAAATCCATCCCTCCTCTGCACGGGTCGGGTCAGAGAGTCTGGCTGAATAGGTCTCGGTGAGGTCTCCCTCGACCAGTCTCGCGAGATCCGGCCCGCCACGCAGTAGGTGAGCAAACGTATTCGCCGCCAAGAATGGAGACAAACTCACCCCATGAACCCAGGCACCCTTGCAAGCCGCCGCTACCCGAATTTCACCGATTTCTTACATATCTCCCTTAAACATTTGAAGTTTCTAAGCTCTTAAAAAATATATGTTATTTTTGAAGATAATATCTAGATACCTTCCACGTCGAAACACAAATTATATGAAATTCCCTCGATAGAAAAAAATCGTAATGTATGCTTCGAAAATTATTAAAAACAAGTCTATTTCTTTTAATTTACAAGTTATATTTGTTAGAAGATTCACAATGTTTCTTTAAATGTACTTAAGATACCTCACGAGATTTTTGATCTATTTTAAACGAATTATGTTTTATTAAGCATTTTCACAATTTTCGCTTCAATTTTATCATTTAAAATATTAGCGTGCTCTGTCCAACATTCGTTATTAGTTATTACATATCTCTCCATCTTCTTCTTTTTGAGCGGGGAAGCGCCGCCTTAATTACCAAACGTAGCGAACCACTCTGGGTAATCCATTGCAGGGGTGTTGGTTATCTAATAAATGGTTCCCGGGACGACGGTACCAAGTCCTTCCAAATCTTTCCTTCCTTCAGCTTCACAACAATTGGCGTGCACAAAGTTTTAATCGGGGTGGGCAGATAGAAAAACACCTAAGTAACAATTGATATTAAAAAAATATCTTTATTTGATATCTAAAGAAATTTGGGAAATATTGACATTGTGGGGTTGAAATTGAGTGGAAAACGTGGAAGGAAAGAGAAAATTTGAGAAGTACCTAGCCATCCAAATCTGGAGAACATAAAAAAATTAAGTTGGGGAGGTAGACAATGAGGAACTTTGGAAAGTAAGGGACTAATAATTTTTCTCTTACTAAAACAAGTCAATATCTCTTAAAACCCCCCTTTTTAAGACGTCCCATGGGCTGAATAAAACACTGATTTTCAGTACCTAGCCATAAACCTTCCAATTCCAGGATACTTCAGGGTTTTGAGCCTTTCGGAATTTATGTTCCAGTCCTGACAAAACCACTAATTATGAGCCATTTGATTACCTACTAGAAACGCTGGCATTACAATAATACCAAGGCGAATTTCGCGGAAGAGTTGTAAAATCCCTGTCCTTGGACCCAAGGGCAAAATAATTTTATTTTATACATAAATTTTGTTTTATACATAATAAATTCAAACACAGAACATTTTTATCTTATTCCGGAGTTGATGTTACATGAAAAATGCTCTGAATTCAGTGAACAGATCAAACAAGCTGGCTTCCCCCTTAATTTTTTTTTTTGTTCCTCACAGCGTTCCTCAAATTGGGAGGCAATAGATCCACTGGCTCGGGCTGATGGGGCTTTTAAGCAGTAAAAAAGTTCACCTCTCTCGCCCCCTTGCCCATCCCCCCCCCCCACCCCCTTCCTCACAAAATTCCGCAAATACGGACACACTAGTTGCACTAGCTCCAGACATTTGGACTCTTATTTAAGTAATGCAATATCACAATAAGACAGATCAGTCTACCTGCTTTTGTAGGAAAAGTTTATTCAGTTAACTTCATAGGTGCGTTTTGAATTCCAAACCCACGGCGCGCTGTTCAAAGTGTAGTTATATTATAATTGACTAGTGCGTTGTTACTCTTATTTGGGAGTTCATTGCAAATACGCTTCTGCCCGCCGCTGGTTGGAGTAACTCACGAACCCCATGACGTATCATTTATTCAGTTAACTTCATAGGTGCGTTTTGAATTTCGCACTCATGGCGCGCTGTTAAAAGTGTAGTTATATTACAATTGCCTTGTGCGTTGCTGCTCTTATTTGGGAGTTCATTGCAAATACGCTTCTGCCCGCCGCTGGTTGGAGGAACTCGCGAACTCCAGGTCGTATCTCTGCAGATCCCAAAAACTGACTTTTTGAAATATTAGCGTACAGAGCTCCGGGCCAAAAAGCCCTCTTTCTCTTTCATAATAAATTTATATTAATTGTTGTTGAAAAATTGATTATTCAGTTGTTTGTTAAATTTTTTTGCAAAGGTACATGGCTGCAATGGTTCCATGCCAACTGAGAATAAAGTCAACTCAACACCTCCCCGAAAAGTCATTAAAAGCTATGAAAAAAATAATTTTAAATTAGCCGATAACCCTAACCCAACGTAACCTGTTTAACCAATTTTTTATATATATTTTTTAATCACTCTAAATGACTTATCTGAGATTCTTAGTTGGTTTCATTCCGAGTTGTCCAGTCACCGGCTGCAATATGGGGAGGTTAAACTTTACGGAGGATTAATCCCAAAAACTGTGATCCATACCGATTTGAGAGAAAGCTGATATATCCGATTAACATAAGAACTTTCATTTCTAGACCCCAGACTTGTCAATAAAATTGATTATATCGACGCTGGAAAGAACAAAATAGCTAAAGCGCCATACAGCTGTGATATTAACGATGAACCCACACAGTAAACTACATTGTTTGTTTGTGCATGTGTTCATCAAATCAAATTTTCTAGAGTTTTCCAAAAACATGTTGAAAACTTGAATGATCTTTTATGTATAGTTGTATAGCACTTTAGCCATTTTTCCTTTCCAGCGTTGATATTTTCAAGAAAGAATTCAATCTTTGATATTTGAAAATGTTTGAACAATTACACCAGAAGTAAGAAAACAATGAGCTTACTTCTGGCACAAGGACACCCTTCTATCGGTTTACCTCTTCAGTGGATATTACCTAAAGCATGTAAAATGATAAGTAGTCTAATAGTTGCTAGATATTTCCATAATTTCCCGATTACCTATAGACATTCCGCAGTCCCTTAAATTCCGACCCTTGCCGCGAAGGATCGTCCTATTTTTTCCTCGGTTCAGAATGATCCATTATGTCCCTACAACTTGGGACATAAATCTCTAGACTCCGTTGGAGGGTAGAGAAATCTCGCGACCGGAAACTACTCACAACGGGCTGATGGTGTAACGAACAACGGGCAAGTTGCGAGAGGCAAGTAACTAGTAACGGCCATCCGTTAGAATCCGTTAGAATCGTTAGATTCAGAACGCCGGAGGGGGAGTTTTGAATTATGAAATGTTTAAGTTTTGAATGGGGGAGAAAGCTCGGAATAGAGGAGACGAATAATACATTACTAAACTGTTTTAAATTGGCAAGAATTGGAAAATTATTCAGATTCGAATATAATTTAATGAGTTTGATTGATTTCTTGAAATATTCAATACGAACTTCTTTTATGTGACAAATAGGATCTACTACTAAATAGTACCTTCCCCTACCATCCGAAATAATTACTTATTTAAAAAAAAATTTAAACCAATCATAAATATGTCGTCCTGTGATATTTTTGTTAAGTAAAATATGTATTTTAAGGTTCCGTAGCACATGATAGAAATGACCTTGAAAAATCAACTAAAAGTGGACACATTTAACTAGTAAAAAAGCCTCCGGTTGGAAAAAAGCGATCATTCACCCTATTCCAAAGAAGGGTGACCGCTCCAACCCGGCCAACTACCGCCCCATAGCGATCACATCTGTTCTGTCAAAAGTGATGGAACGTGTGATCAACGACAAACTGCTCACATACCTCGAGAAGAACAAAATTATTAACGACCGTCAATACGGATTCCGGCGGAACCGCTCGTGCGGTGATCTTCTCGCGTATGTGACGCATGTTTGGGGGCGGTGCCTGGAACGTTTTGGTGAAACCCAAACAGTTTCACTGGATATTTCCAAGGCCTTTGACCGGGTTTGGCACCGAGGGCTTGTCAACAAACTGCCTTCTTACGGACTTCCCGCATCCTTGTGTATGTGGATTGCCGACTTTTTGAGGGAGAGGTCGATTCAGGCGGTTGCTGATGGTTTCACCTCTTCCTCGCATTCGATAAATGCTGGCGTCCCACAGGGATCGGTTCTGTCTCCGACTTTGTTTTTGTTGCACATCAATGACCTCTTGACGTGTGCACCGATTCATTGCTACGCGGACGACAGTACAGTCCATGATAGCTTTTTGTTTGACAAACCTCCAAAGGGCTCACAAACCCCAATGGCTCGGAGGGCTTTGAAACAAAGAATGGACGGTTACCTCGAGAGTGTTTCCTCTTGGGGTAAGAATAACCTCGTCGAATTTAATGTTTCAAAGACCCAATCATGTCTGATCACGTCTAAAAGGGATCGAAATGATAATCTAGTCTCCTTCAACGGAAGCATTCTCCCGAACAGGCCTTCCATTGATATGCTTGGTGTAACTCTAAGTGACCAGCTCAGGTACGGGGGCTCCATCGAGGCCAGAGTTAAGTTAGCCTCTCAGAAACTGGGCATACTGTACAGGGCACGCAGATACTTTAATAGTACACAACTGCTAGCCCTGTACAAATCGCAAGTGCGCCCCACGGTTGAATTTGGCAGCCACCTCTGGTCTGGAGCCCCAAAATACCTGAAAAAAACCCTTGACTCTGTGCAGAAACGGGCGGTCCGTTTGATAGATTCTCCTAATTTAACTAACGGATTGCAATCTTTAGAGCACAGGCGCCAGGTGGGAATGCTGTCCTTGTTCTACCGGTATTACAATGGAAGATGCTCCGAGGAACTAGCGTCATTGATCCCCTCGGCACCGGTGCATAGTCGGGAAACACGCCAAACGCGCGCTCAACATTTGTACACGGTTGACATTAGTCACATGAGAACGGGTCGTTTCTACGACTCGTTCTTGAGTTCAACAGCTCGGCTGTGGAACGATTTGCCGGCCTCTGTGTTTCCTCCCTCCTACAATATGGGTCTCTTCAAGACCCATGTTCACTCCTTCCTCTCCTCAAAAACACCCTCCACACAGCATCCTCAAAGATGACATAGGCCCTGAGGGAAATTATTTTTTCCTCAGGGCCTCCTGTGTGGAGTTAATGTAAAAAAAAAAAATAAAAAAAAAAAAAAAAAAGTAATCCCCGACATAGTAAGCAGTGTAATCACAGAAAAATTTGTGCAAATATGATAAAACTAGAGATCAAAATTTTTAAAATTTTTGCTTTTTCAAACACACGGGGAAAAATTGATTTGATTTAAAAAAAACTCTCAATTTGCGAAGAAAAAGTGCTGGCCAACAAAAGTTGGCAGAAAGCAGGTTCTATCAAATCGACAAACAAACGTGGTAGTCCATCATACGTATTTAATTACACGACAGCCTGTAAACGTTAAATGTTTTCATAGACACGTGCATACTACGTAGAGGCTTGGAGGTGTTATACAATGAAGGTTAGTTGAGATACAGCGTGTATGCGTATGCCAAAAATGAACTGCCCTTTAATTCCTGTATAAGAGTTTTTTGTTTTGGACAAAAACATACATTTTACAACATAATTAAATTTGATAATGTTGGCCTCACTGGGTGGGGCTGACCTGTGCTGAGCCCCCGATTTTACAATACAAATTTCAATAAGATGAAATGATACATTTCAATAAAATACATAATGGCAGAAATGAGCAAAAAAAAAAAAAAATTGGCATACATTGATCATAATGTGGTGTGTGATTATTTGTGGTGTCTTTGTCCAAAGCTTGTGTTTACTGTCAGAGTTTTTACGGCGATATGCTTGTGTTTTACAATGGTATTGGTTTTACGTTTTTATGTTAATTCTTTAATGTTTTTTTTTTAAAGTATCTTTTTTTTTCTTAACTCAACTTTTCATTTCGTTTCTTGTATCATTTTCTGTAACAAGTGAAAGATTGTTAAATGATTTTATTTCCAGTTATTTACGATGTCTTTGTCCAGAGTTTGTGTTTACCGTCGGAGTTTTTGTGGGGATATGCCTAGATGGCCTAGGGTTAATATTGAATACAGAGGAAGTTAGGAATTCGATTCCTCTTCGGAAAGTACGACAATTATATATCTTTTGCTTGCTACTTTGAGATCTCTAAAACGTGTATATGTTTTGTAATGTTATTGTTCCAGTATCGATGTGTATGTATTGTCTGTCAAATAAGAGTAGAAAATATTAAAAACGGAACTACAAAATTTGTAGGCTGGCAACACCAAATTAACTGTAAAATATTATTTTAAAGTGCAATGACACTGAAAGTATAGAATACGGTAAACCACATTTAAAAAAAACATTTTTTGATCTTAAAGAGAAAAAAAATAAAATCGAAAAAGCACTGCCGTGCCTACTTTATGACATAAATTTGATTAAACGGTGTTTTACAAAGTGATTTGCTTTCATTTAATTTAACATAAATTTGAATTTAACAGTTAGTAGAAAAAAAAGAAGAATAACAAATGTTGAGTTTAATTACACTACCTTTAGATCTGAATGAGTTAAATATTTTCAGATCTAAAATTAGAGACATGATCTAAAGCCCGGCAACGCTAGGTACTAGGAGCAATTTCTAAACTGTGCTTAATATTTTATTACAAAATTGTCATTCTTCATTATGTTAACACAAAATTGCAAAGGTATACAAATAATATACCTATATGCAATTCTAATTTTGAGATCAGTGGGTATCTATATTGCAATAAAATAATATATTTTTCACTTTCATGACTTTTTTTTTTTTTTAAAGTAGGTTACACAGCTTCACATTATGTTTGGTATTGCCATTTGATCAACAGTGGCGCCCTCCTATGTTTTCTATTCTTATTTGACAAACTGTACGTATCTATATATTTTTTAATTTCTTCTCGTTTAGTGAAATTTTTTTTTTTTATAAAGTATCTGTTTTTTCGTACATTTATTTTCAGGTAGTACTCCCGAAATTATATGTAAGTATTTCTCAATTAGAGACGTATTAATTATTAACATTAAGGTAGTTAAAATGGCCTGATTATGACGTACCACACGATCCGACGTCTTATAATAAATAATGGGTATGCGGTGTCCATTTCTGTAGGTGTACTAAGGATTGTTTAACGTGTGCCTGTTGGGGTGATATTAATTGATTTGTGATTCGGGGTGTGAGACGACCCTGTGTTTGTGCAAAGTAGTCCTAGTTCTCTCGGTTTATTGGTAATACATACACACTGACCTGCACGTCAAATCCTGTTGGGGTGAACACAGACCGTGGGCACTGACATACAAGATTAAAAAAAAATAATTTCCGTGTCTCTGTATCTATGTGTAACTCAAGTTCAATGAACGATTTTCAAAATTAGGATCGATTATAGAACCGATTTAGAAAAGCATGCATTTGGGAGGCGGATATGGGTTCCGCCGACTTGGGGACTATTTATTGGATAACCAAGACCTCTGTCTTAGGTTAGTCCAAATGGTCCGCTAGGTTTGGTGACTATTTATGGGGAGAGTTTATAGGGAGAGGTTTGCCCGGGTCTTGACGCCAGGCCGGGTCGGGAGAAACTGATTGAGGGAGACCTTTTGACCTCTCCACCAGGACTCTTTCTTACACCGCCTTTCACCGCAGTGGGAGGGATGTAATCATACGTTCGTCACTCCTGGACACAATGACCTCCAGATTCCTACCCCTAAACCTTTTTCCGTCTCAGAATTTCCTCTCCTTCCTTACCTAGAAAGATCTCTTGTGAAGCTAATGTAAAAAAAGCGGTTAAGATACAAAAATAAATTAATCAATAATTGTATACTTAAAATGTGTATTTTTTTGGCTTAAATTTTTGGCAGAGGTTGACAATTTTCACGTTTGAAGCATATTTATTTAAAATAAATTCTTTCAGTTTGATTTTTCACGGGTCTATTATCCTCATACAGATTTTTTTTTAAATTTGAATATTAGGTAATACGATGTAATCTTGTCTCTACAGAAAGTCTTAATTTTAATTTTGAATTCAAAGTATTTGGTTTGGTATTAAAAAAATATTACTTTTAATTCCATTTTAGAGATTCGTTTTTAAAGATTACTTTAAATCCAAATCAAAAGCCCTCCTCTTCATGTATAAAACCACTTTAATTCGCCGATCCCCAATACCCTTTACATATCTGTTGGGTTAGGTTAGGTTAGGTTTTGTTTTTGATTGTTATTTGTGCAAAATGTTCGAATGTACCCATATTTTGCATAAAATTCTAGTACAAACCTACACTACTCTTCACATCGAATGTCAGAACTATTTGACGCCCATGTAGGATGCATGAAATTGAATTCAAAAGTGACGAGATCTAAATAAACTAGGCAGGAAAGAATAAACCTCCCTCTTTCAATTCCTACTTCCTTCAGTCTCACAAGTTCTACAAAAAAATTGGGATAGCATACTTACCTATGAACGAGTTTTACTTTTAAAAAATCGATCGGAGCGATGCAAACAATAAAACTGCACCAATACGTGAACAGCATGCTTACAAAAACATGCCATCATTTCAGCAGGTAGCGCTTACCTTAAATGCATTTTACCAAAGCATTCAATAAACTATTTTTATTCATCCCTTTTCCAATTTCACTTCCTTTCTCTTAGCACAACAAAATCCTTTCACATCACGTACAGAGAAAACGTTCATCGTTCAGAGCCTTTGTAAGGTTATGTATACGTATCTATAGTTATAAATATATACACAATTTACCCTGAACAGCTAATATTTAGAAGTGTAATCTATACATATACCGATTTGATGAAAGATTTCAGCAAAGATGCGATAAATTGTGCTTACTTCTGGCCCACGAACGCACGCCCGCAATGCATTTCTATAAGTGCTCTTGATCGTCAGTTCAAGAAAGAATGTTTCATCAAATCTCATCAGTTTTTATAAGACCATGCAACGCCTACATTCCAGACACGCCAATCAAAATTGATTACCTGAAATCATATTGTTAGGTAGGCTTGCAGTGGCATCACCTTACAGGGGTCAGAGTGGAACTGAATGTGAACTGAATGCAAGCAGTGCCTATGGATCTCGATGGACGATCTGATAAACCAAATTGCAAGGCATGTCACAAAGTTACTCACGGTAAGTTATATTGCATTGTCAGTAGAATCTTCGATGGGCACTTGCATATTTTTACCACTCCGATCAATCTATCGCCTTTGTGCAAGATTTTTGTCTTAAACGAACTGTTGGATTTATAAAAAAATTGTGTTATTTCCGCTTCTCAATTAGAGCTCAATAAATGAAATATTTCTAAGTTTAGCCGAATTCTAAAAACTGTATTTAAAAGGTTATGAAATAAGCTTTCAAATTGTATTATTACAAATAAATATTAACATTTGTAAAGATTAGAATTTAGAATGCAAACATTAAAAAAATGTAAACATGACTCACGTGATGTTTTTATGTGAAAACGGTACAAAAATCATGGATTGTATAAAAGAAAACCACTTATTTTAAGGTACAAATGTATAATAAACCATTTTGTCCGTCACTTTTTTAGCATTTCATACAAAAATATTTAATAAGAAATCAACACTGTGTACCGGCGCGTTTGCGATTTGGCGGGTGAAAACTGTTTCTACAAAATAAGTATTTTATCTATGGACAAAGTCGAATAGAGATGTGTAGCGTGTTTTATTATAGATATTCTCCTTTTTGTTTTAGGGTTATAACAAGAACAAGTTATAGAACGGAGTTATAATGATTTCTGTGTTATATCATTGAAGAAGAAGATAACACTTATAATCTAAATGAAAATATGAAAGAGAACAAGACACAGAAACATAGAAAAATACAATAGTCCCAGTTGCGACCATTGTCTTTTTCTATTTTTCTGTGCCTTGTTCTCTTTCATATTTTCATTTAGATTATAAGTGTGATCTTCTTCAATGATATATTACGTTGATGGGAATAACCTTCAAAAGTTATAAAAAGAGAGTTTTTCTTAAAAAAAAATGAATTTCTGTGTTAGCTTGAAATCAAGCTTACTGTACTTACTGCTATTGTTATATTGTCGTGTAAACAAGCTTAGGGGCCGGTTAATTAACGAACCACAGGCACTCAATAGTTTTTGTTACGATATATTCATACAACTGCGATATGATCGATTGGTGAGTCAGGTAGTTTAGAACGATAAGAAATCATTCAGATCGTTCAAATCCGCATATTCAAATTAAGAATAAACCTGTCAAAATCCTATTCGACGTTACGAAACAAATATCAACACCTTAAATATTTGATAAATTTCATCGAAGTAAGGAAATTTGAGCTACTTCTGGCATACGGGCAAGCCCATAACACACTTCTACAGCTTTAACTCTTCAGTGAAACACACCTGGAGTAATTGATTAACTTAGGTTGTTTGGTATCGACAGAATACAGCCTTTGATAACATCATAATTATTATTTTGCTTTGAACCTAGACTAGATGGCGACCAAAGCCATAACAAAATGCAGCAAAAACAGTAAGGAGAAATCAAACGATATCTGTGTTCAAATCGCAGAATTTCTTTGAGAGATTAATAATTCATATTTTGATCTTTGCCGGAACGTTTTCCTTTGTACTTTTATGTTTATTTAAGACTGCAATTGTCTGAATAAGTAACAAGTTTTCTACTGTCTTGTGGCTTATGATGAATGCACACGTTCAAGTAATTTCAAATTGAAAATTGTGAAAATAATATATTGTTAGACAAAAGTGTGCAATATAGTTGTGAATTGTGAATACTTGGAGCAAGTGTATTTGGGAAGTAAGTTTAGGAGAGATGGAGAGGACCATAAACTAATCCCAGCGAGAGATCGTACTGACATCATCGACATTTGTCCTCTTCCTTCCAAAGCATCTTGTTTTAGAGTGAAAAAAGACACAAGACACTAGAAGGATGTCGTCACATACTCCTACCGGGATTAGTATAGAGATATTGAGATATAGCGATATTGAGATATAGAGATATTGAGATATAGAGATTTTGAGATATTGAAAGAAACATTTTCCAGATACACAAGCTCACCGACTTTGACTTCAAATATTTAATAGGTATTTGTTATTATTTTGATGTACGTTAGTCAGGCCTGCGTGAAATCTTGTTCAATGAACATAAATTTGCTTTAAATTTAAGTGTCATTTTCAAAATTAGAACTTGTTTGAAGAATTCGGACAAACGATAAAACAACAATATAATATTTTAAACAGACCATTTTCAAAATTGGAACTGATTTGTCGAGAATTTCAATTTGGGAGAAGGATATGGGTAGTACCCATTGGGTAGCGCCGCACCGTGAACCATCTATTGGATAACAAAAAGCCCTGCCATAGGTTACCTAAGTGGTTCGCTACTCTTGGTAACATAGGTGAGGCTTGTCTGGGTCTTAGCGGCGAATACGTTCGCCCACCTTCTGCGTGGCGAGCCGGATCGGAAGAGACTGGGTGAGGAAGACCTAACCTGGATCTCTCCAGGCGGACTCTCCCAATCCATCGGCTTGCAGCGCAGTGGGAAGGATCGGTTTATACGTCCGTCTCTCCTGGACACACTGACCCCCAGATTCCTACCCACCCCTCATACCTTTTTCCTTCCCATATCTTCCTCTCCTGGACACATTGAGACCACCAGATTCCCCCTATATTATTACCCCTCTTATATTATTCCTTCCCAGAACTTACTCTCCTTCCTTTTCCTGAAAAGACCCTCTTCCCAGCATCTCCAAAGATAACAAGAGAATTTTTTTCCTCTGAACCTTTTGTGTGGAGGTAAAAAAAGGATATAAAAAAATCCCGTGATTTCCTCACACAACCAATAAAAATCACATAATTCTTTAAATTTCAATATTTGATAAAACTTAGGAGCCAGTAATCAGCGGTCGAGAATTTAAATTTCGTCGTTAGCTTTCCCAAAAAATGCATTGATTTATTTTACTAAATGATTATATGATTTGAAATGTATGTTGTATAATACAAAATTTTGTTTGAAAACTTGACAAATCTGCCAACGACCTACGGTAAAACCTTATTGTACTAAAAATGAACATATTTTCCCAAAATTTTAAAAATAGCTTTACTAGATAAAAGAACAGCCTTTCGAAATCAATTTATAATTTTTTTGTGGAAAAGAGTCAATACGTCTAAAATTTTATTTAAAAATGACATATTTCCGGTTTTGTCTGGTTATTCCTTCTTAAAATTCTAATGACGTCCGAAGAAACACATAATGCAAGGAGTGACTGCAATTTTCTACTAAGAAATTGATAGTTTCCATAAAGTAGTTTATAGTGTATTATATTTTGCCAGTATTCCTGGCTGATTTATGATATTAGCAGAGGAGCATAGCCCGCCGTACCGTCGTGATATAATATTTATCGCAGCCAAGATAATTTATTAATTTCAACTTTAAATTCGCCGCTGCGCATTTATAATGAATTCTCGAGGAGAGGAACTGATTCAAGGAGAACAGAGCCATTTCCCCCGGCGCGAGCGTCTTTGTTTCTGCTCCGAACGATGCGCCTGAATGTGCGCAGAAGGCAAATAAAACAACAAATTTAATATAACGTTTACATGAATAATATGCATTAGGAAATAATAAAATAGAGATTTATTTTCTGGATTTATTTTTTTAATTCCAATTGAAACAGCTGCTTTTGAACGAAATTTCATTTATTTTAACCCTCAGGCCTGGGGCCTATTTAATTGAAAGGTGCAAGGTTTTGTAACAAAATACAAATAAATTGAATATTTCTAAAGCATCCGAAAACAAAAAAAAAACTGTTTTTAAAAGGTGACGAAATACGCTTTCAAATTTTATTACTCCAAGTAAACATATAATTTGCGAAATATATATTTTTTTAAATTAAATGAAGACACTATGAGCGAAACTCAATCGAAAATCTGGAAAGCGAAAAATCAGAAAAAGATATTGGCACCTCTGGGACTCGAACCCAGGACCTCTCTCTTTCCGGGCGAGTGCTCTGACCACTGAGCTAAGGTGTCGATATCCAATTCGGTCACTTTTTTAACTGTACCATACATATTCGACTAAGAACCACCCATATTATCTTCATTTTATTAACGCATATTTTATTAGCTGCCATCTTTATGTATGATTGCAAGATTCAAACCCGAACTAAATGCAATCTAGATGGTGTCTGGATAATTTTTTATTTAATATGCGACATTTATTGACTTTTCTGTAAGTCTAGGATGAATGTTATTTTTTTATTATTATTTTAAATATTACAATTTGAGGTCTTACTCATAAAAGTTAAATTAAAAAAAATAATAATATATTTTTTTAATGAAAACATTAAATAGTTTTAAAAATAGCTCACCTTACGTTTTTTAACTGCAATTACTGGTAACGAAAAAAAACACTCACATTATTAGGGAAATTATTATAAATGTTACAACTCGTTTTTTTGTCGTTTCAAGTAAAAATAATTAATAAAAAATTCTCAACGTTTCATATATTTTTTTAAGTGAAAACTTCTTTGGCACCGTTGTGATTTGAAACTCGATGAAACGAAAAATAGCGACTCTAAAAAGAGATACATTTAAAGGATTTAGCCTGCGAAAGAATGAGATAGTATAATCGGTCTCCACTTTGTGCGGTGCTTCGTAGCCTCCCCACTCTTGTCAACTTAAGCTTTCTGAAGGCTCCACTTCTACCGCGTTTGAATTGCACACTCCGATTTTTCAAATTGCGATCGGAAAATTTGGTTTCATAAAGATGAACATTTTAAATACTATTAAATCTTAATATTTGAGCGTGTAAGTGTATCACGGGAATGTTACGAGAAATAAAACAATATAAACCGGAAAACTTGTTAATATTTAATGTGAAGTTCCAAATCCATTAAGTTCCGAAATGGGTTTTTAAAATGTTCTTTACTTAGTTGAAGAGTAAAGACTTACCATTTTTGCAATTTTTTTTTCTCTATTGCGAACCATGATGGGGAAATGGGCGATTTAAACGCAGCGGTTTTTACCTGAAACAAAATGAAATTTACATTAAACGATGTACAGAATAAATGCGAAAATGTCTTATTTTTCTAAATTACGTCACACCTTAAGGGGGGGGGGGGAGAGAAGTGTGATATTGTGTGACAAGGGGTATGGGAGGGTCATCAGCTCTGTGACGTCACATGTAAAAATCTAAATTATTAAAACGAAAAAAAAATTGGATATTAAATTGCAAAATATGTGACGTCACACTAGGGGGGAGGGGGTCCCTCAAATGTGACGATATGGGACAGGGACGGGGAGGGGGGGGGGGGGAGGGGGGGGGTTAAAAATCATGAAATTCGTGTGACGTAATTTATGGATGGCCCCTTATTACAATAATAGAATTGCCGTTGGGATGTACATAGATATTAACACTCCAATTAGAAATGTTCACAGTATGAGTAATCAATGTTTAGTTGCTGCTAGACGGAAATGCTTGTAATGATAACAGAAAAAATGATAATCAAAATGAAATATAAAACATAGTTGTGTCAAATATAGTACATAACCTGCAGAGAAAGAGAAAAAAGAAAGAAATAAAGGGTTATGACAATAAAGCAACTACATAACAGTTCTACACGAAGTGTCATGGTAGGAGTTTGTTAATTTGTTTTTTGAAATATGTGAGTTTGTTTGCGTAGATATCTATATGGTCACATTCAATGGTATTACACAGACATCACATTCGAGACAGTGGATTGAAGTATGCAATATTGTTATTAAATAATTCAAGATGGAATATTTTATGAATCCTTAAATTACGTCTATTATTAACTTTAATATGAATATTGCAGAGGCAGGTATGGGTATCGCCATCCCGGGAACTATTTATTGGATAACCAGCACCCCAAGTGGTTCCTTACGTTTGTTGACTTAGCATAGGTGCCGGGTTCATGAGGTGAGGTTCTTCTTCTTCTTTCGTATGGTGGGGGGTCAGAGGGGGATATCTAAGTCTGCGAGCCAGTCTAGGGCCTCAGTGGTTGCCCTGTGGACCTCATCAATCCCGCCGGGGAATGAATGAAGCAGGCATTCGTTGACCACATGTTCAGTGGTCTGCACCTCATTGCATTCACACATCTCCGACTCTTTAAGGCCCCATTTATACATCATATGGGCACAACGGCTATGGGAGCACGCTATGAGGCTATGAGGTGAGGTTTGTCCGGGTCTTGGCAGCGGATGTGTCTGCCCACCATCTGCGTGGCAGGCCAGATCGGGAGAAACTGGTTAAAGGAGACCTTGTGTCCTCTCAAACAGAACTCTTTTGGAACATCGCCTTGCATGGGAGGTTGGATTCATTTGTCCGCAACTTGGGGATCTACTGACCCCCAGATTCCTACCCGCCTCTCATATCTCATCCTTCCCAGAACTTTCTCTTTCATTTCCTTTAAAAGACCCTCCAAACAGCATCCCCAAATATGACATATGCCCTGAAGGAAAATATTTTCCTCAGGGTCCCCTGTGGAGCTATTGTAAAAAAATATATATAATTCAATAAGTTCGCCGGCTTGCCCATCCATACACGATTTTCAAAAAATATTCGAGAAAGTTCGAGTTTTTATTATTTCCAGTTTTTAGACAGTTCAGATTTAAACGATTTGCCAGATAATCTCTATTTCCCCAGGGCACAAATAAGTTTTTTTTTTTTTTTTTTTTTTTTTCACAAATTAGATTTTATTTATTTTTAACATTACTGAGGAAAATAATTTTTCTCAGGGCCTCTGTCATCTTGGGGAATGAGTCTTTTTGAGGAGAGGAAAGAGAAAGCGTTCCTTTCGTCCTGGCAGCTAAAAAAAGAGATACCGCAAAACATAATACCTCAAAATCAAAAATAAATCACAATTTTTAGTTAATACGATGGGAAAAATTAAGCTGAAATTATGTTGAAGAATATTTGACCAGAAATAATTCTGTCAGCAAAGTAAATCACTTTAAAAACTGCCGCAATTTAGAAATACATGATGAGATACCTAATGAGTTTTGACAAATAATCTTTTTGCTGAAAAAAGAAGACGGTAACAACCAACCCTTAAAAGAAAAAAAAACTTCTCAGAGGGTGGAAATTTACGAAAGTTTCGGCCGTCATAAAGAAAATATATTCAAAGAAAATGATTTTGCAATCAAATCATATTTTGATTGAATTTGGAAGAATTGAATTTGTGAGAGGAAAACTTGTGACAAAGGAATTAAAGTTTTCTTTCTAAATTAATTTTAATTATAAGGGATTGGCAGCAGAATGTTTTCAGACTTAATACGCACTTAACGAAATGGGTTCAATTTCAGGGTCACGTACTTTAAAAAAATAATTCTCACCATTAAACTGTCACTCAAAAAATAAAACAAATACGTCTTCGGATTTCGGATCTGTGATGAATCAAGAGTTTGCTCGCTGAAATTTAAAATTCAATGGTATAAGTGATAATTTATTCGTATTTTTTAAATCTAATTTTTTTTTCT